>JAGTTD010000005.1:12169854-15112354 GCA_018398585.1 Simmondsia chinensis
CCACTGGAATTCTTGGTATTTATTCTGAGTTAACACTGAATTCCCATCTGCAACTGTCACTGCCAAAGGATGTGTCTTGATTACTTCATGTCCCACCTTCTTCACCACTTTTGGATAGACAAAACTATGGGTGCTCCCATTATCAATCAAAATTATGATTAATCTCTTTCCTGCTTTCCCCTTGATCCTTATGGTGTTATGAGTTCCATTGCCAGTTAATGCTTTAATATAAATTTCAACTTCATCTTCTCTAAGTTCCTCTAGTGACTCTTGTTCTGAACTATCATTATCCACTTCAGATTCTTCACTACCAAACAATTCCTCAGCACTCTTTCCCCTAGCTGATATGAGGAATTTTGGGATACATTTATGGCCAAATTGATATGGTTGATTGCATTTGAAATAAAGCCTTTGTGGCTTCTTCTCACTAGATCGACTGGCCTTGGACTTAACAGCCTCTTTCTATTTCTTAGAACTGCTTCCACAATACCTTGATCCTTCATTTGAAGCAAGAACTGTTGCCTTAAACAGCTTGGCCTTAGCATAAGCTTAGACAGTGTTACAGGATCAACAACCTTAACAAGTTTCTTAACGTTGGGCTTGAAGCCACTTATGAAACTTAAGAATAGTACGACTCAGTAGCTTCAAGATAGGTAGTTATCATGCTTGCTGTAAGGTTCTCAAACCTTGTCATATACTCCTTCGCCGAAGTTTCTTGTATCACTTTATTAAATCTATCAACAATATCACTGGAATCTTCCTCTCCATATAGCTCACAAAGCTCTTTCACAAATTCAGCCTAAGAAAGTGTAGGATTGTTCTTCAATAAACTGTAAAACCACACCTCATGGTCTCCCAAAAGATACACATATGCTATCTTCACCTTCTCAAAACCATCAATGTGGTAGAAATGGAAATAATGATCGCGTCTTCTTAGCCATGAATGAGGTTGCTTCCCTTCGAAAGGATCTATCTGAACTCTTGGCTGCTTGTAACCACTACTTTTGTTATTGGATGAAGTATCATTACTTCCTGAATGTTGCTGGTGCCACTGACCAGGTGAATGATCAAGCTGTTCGGCATTAGAATTGGCAGATCTGAAGTGAATTGGATGATCAGGAGGTCAATCATTCTGTCCTAGAATTAAGCTGGTAGCTCGTGACTGAACTTGATTAGATGGATGATCTTGTGCTCTGGCAGTTACCTCAGCTTCTTGAATCTGATCTTGAGATCTAACAAAAGCCACTTGAGCACGATCTTGAGGTCTAGCAGTAATATTTGGCATTTGAGGATTCACCTCATCAAGAAGCCTGCTCTGTTGATTCATGTGTAACAGACTAGTAGGAAATATAGGTTCAGGAGTAGTTGACACATTTTGCTTATTGAATTGGTTGCGCGACTCATCGAACTTCTCTTCAATGTTCTGTGTCTGTTGATTCAATCTATCTGTGATCCTTTCCTCAAACTCTTGAGCTTGCTGATTAACACGATCAGTTATCTTTTCCTCGAAACCTTGCAATTATTGAGACAGTAGGCCTTCATTCCTTTGATTGTTTTCTCTTAAAACCTGCCTCATCTGTTGAAGCATTTGATATTTATCCTCTTGCCTCTACTGCTGAATCCGATTGAACATTAGATCCATCTGCAATGACAGTTGATCATTCGTAACAAACAGTACCTCTCTTGCAGCACTTGCTCCAACCGCTGCAGCATAGGAGACATTAGGATCAACAAATGTACTCCAGCTCCTGATCGCGTAGTAACACCACTAGACATTGCTAATTGCTGATTCTTGCGCTTCACCAGCTTTGATACCAATTATTAAACCTCTAGTCGAACTAGAAGTCTAACCTTGTGAAAGAGAGAGTTTAGACGAGAAAAAAAGTGAAGGAGATGAAAAATTAGAGAGAGAATTAAATGAGAGAGAGAAAATATCTCAAAGAGATTAGGTTGTATTTGATTGAATCATGAATCTTACACTTAAGCCTACTACTTATAGAAATCTAGTTACCACGTATCAAGACAAGATCCAACTGACTAACAACTAGCTCAGCCGCCACATTTGACCATCACTTGACTTACTTAGCCGAGTTAATCGACTAATACAAGACTTGGCGCCAAACTAACAATTCAAACCTAACACAGCAAATGACTAAGATAACAAACCAGCAACAAATCAAAACAAGCTTCAATTATCAAAAGCTAAATAGCAACCACCAAAGACCTTCTGCAGCACGATCATAACACTTTATATACAACATCTTGCAAGTCACTAATTTCTAGCTAGGTTATAAGTACTCAATGGCGGATCCAAGAAAAAAGTCATTGAGGGCACACATTATAACAAATCTTTAGCCTATCTGCGGGGTCAAGAGGTAAGTTGTCCAAATCAACTTCCTTTGGCATAAAAGAACAATTAGAGTCATTTCGATTTGAAAGTCCACTTTCACTATCTTGTGTCGATGGCCCAAATGGGGACTTTCTTTTGAAAAACCTCTCCAAAATTTTATTTGCTTAAAAATAATATATTTTTCTTTAATAATGATATCTTATACAATAATATAATTAACAAATTTAATAAACTAATTTCATAACTGTATTTAGAACTTCATAATACAAAATGTTTAAAACTTAAGTATATATTGAAATGTTTAAATCTTGTGGTACGTAAATGATAAAATCTTTAATTTTTACTTCAATACTAAGCATCCAAGTCTTGAAGGCTAGAACATGACAAAAAACACAATAAATCAAGAAACAACCAAACACAATATATCAAGAAACAATCAAACATAATAAATCAAGAAACAATCAAAATACAAGAGAGGAAGCGAGCAAAGACCTTCAAATTTCAAAGGCGAGGAGGGAGTCTAAGGGAGGGAAAGTCGGTTAGAGTCTAGAGAGAGAGTGGCATCGGCTAGTCGAAGACTCAGAGTTCACGACATCTACAACGTAGCAGCAGGAAGAGAGAGAGTTTTAGGTTTAGGAAATGAAAGTAAGAAGAGAGAAAGAGAGAATCAGGTGAGTGGGAGACTGCGTTTTAGGTTTAGAAATTGAAAGTGTGTGTTGGGGGGGGGGGGGGGGGGGGGGGGGGGGAGGAGAATCGGGTGGTTGAGGGTTTTATGTTTGAAAAATGAAAGACCATGGAGAGAGGGAGAGAATCGGGTGATGGTCGGGATTTTTTTTGTGGGGGGGGGGGGGGGGGGGGCTTATATGGGAGTGTTGGGCTGGGGGTGAGTGAGGCCCAATTATTAAAATTAATACCACTACTAGTTTTTTGGACCATGGGCCCCCAGTGGTTCTAAGTTGGATACGACCCTGCACATACTCTTATGGTTCACTAACCACATATTCCAGTCATTATGACTTGTTAACCATTATGGAATCAACTATTCAATGAATAAGATGCTTATATAAAGTCTACAAATTGACTACTTTAGTTTGCAAACTACATACTCCTGACTGTTGGCAACAAACTTTTCTAGTTGTATCATATACATAAATTCTTCAAGATGACTATTCAAAAAATTCCGTCTTGACTTCCATTTTTTGTATCTCATCATACGAAGTACAATGGATGATAGTATCCTTATGGACTTAAGCACAACATCTGGCTAGAAGGTTTCATCAAAGACGATTCCTTCTTTTAGGGTATAACCACTGCCACTAACCCAGCCTTGAAGGTCTCAACCTTCATGTCCAGTGAAAACTTAATACCTGTAGATTCAATCTAATGGACTTAGTGTCTTTAGACACCTTTATAAGTTCCCAGACTTAGTTAAAATACAATTACTTTAACTTAACTTTTATTGTCCTGGCCAATCGGTCTGCATCTTTGTACTTAAGAGTTTCATTATAGTCTAAAGGATCAGATTCACCATCATGCTTAACCATTAAGTCTTGCAGACATGAATCCGTCAGGTGACCCTGACAATCCTCCCACTACACCAGAGCTCTCATATACTTCATGTGATAATAACCTGGTTGATGATATATCTAATACATCATTTACTCTATAGGTCGTATAATGCTGACATAGTATCTCATACTGTCAATCTATCCAACACAAGCTATCTGTTGTAGTTTTAGACCACTTTATAAAACCTTTTACATAACAAACCTTTTAGTATGTAGATGCGATTCATCATATGAATCTTACCATATTCAATGACACATTATTGATCCTTTCTACAATACTTTATAATAAGAAAAAAATAAGAATTCTCCGAAAATCCTCTACTTCAATCTAATCAAAGTGACTTGATATCATTACCTAACTGAACCAAACATTAGTCTTTAATTTTTTGAACTTTTCAAAGGATTCAAGACTATAGTCGTCATAAGTATATCCATATATCAACTTTTTGAGTAGTCATTTATAAACATTTTATGAAATATTCATCGCTTACGCTCGTTTGAACTTTTAGTAGTCTGTAAATATTTTATGAACAAGTACTTAGTAGCTTAGTGGCTCCACTGCCCTTACACTTAAAGGCTCTTCCAATCACTATTAATTTGAACATGATTCACAAACTAGTTATTATATTAGTACTTAATGATCACTTAAAACATATCAAACTAGTTTCTAAATCATACTAGATTAATGTGACCTAAGATTACATACCACTTAAAAGCTATATGATTCCCCAAAATTCTTCTTTCCTATGATTATGTAGCCTAGCTTGTATTAGACAAATAAACTACCATCAATATAGTGTTAATTAAAATAAGTCAACTATCTACCAATGTACCTTTTAAATAAACATTTTATTTATATAACTATCAGTCTATTTTTCAAAAAAAAAATGAGAAAAAGACTATTTCAAAAATAGTGAATAGAAATCAAAATTTTAAAGTACATCAAGATAGTTACTCAAACGCAAAACTATAGTCCCTGATTTAAACTATTGCCTCCTGGTACCCATACTGAAAGCCCATTCACCAGAACACTAGTGAATTACCTGCTAGTCACAACTAGAGGAGACAGGATATCAAATACCCTGCCATGGGGGGCTTTCGGTCCCGGCAACAATAGTATCTATGTACCTAGACAATTCCTTTTAAAGTCCACTGCTATTATAAAAGAGACAAAACTATTTTGACTCATGATTTATTTTACTCTCTTGAGGTTCCTAATTCCTGAGACAAATGATTACTCTAAGTGGATTCTTCCCTTAGTTCTCATGACACCTTTTTCTCTCAAACTATACCTTTATCAGTTTAGATAATGAGCAGTCACTATTACTCAATATATCTAAGCTAAATCGATTAAAAGACCTTGATAGGCAAGTTAGGATCATATCTAGATTGGCTATGAATACTTGCATCAATAATTCTAGTTCAATTAAATGAGCCATCATCGTATGATGCACTCTTGAACTGAACTTTCTTAACACAATCTTGTGTCCATTATCTTTCTCATTAGTTGTTCTCATGCTACTAGTTCTCTAACAAAATACTTGTTTCAAATAGCTGATTATCTCTACTACAGTTAACAATACAAGTATCTAACACTAGAAAAAGTTCGACATCTAATATCCGAATCTTGCATCCAACTAACTCTTTAATCTAGTTTAGCATTCCGAAAGTTCTTTTCAACTTAGTAGATATACTAGCAGCATCCTAGAGAACTCTGAGAATCTCCTCGTGCTCTTTATGTACTAAGACATATCATATCATAGCCAGCATAACACGACAGACAAGACATACCAGTATTGACCGCAATGCAAAAATATAATAACCAGTTTGAAATCAAAAATTGTAAAACAAGTCATATAATATAAATGACGACTTTTCTTACTTTTAGTAAAACAATTAAAGTTCGAAGTTCACAATCTGACACTCAAATGTATGCCATGGCGACTCAACCGAACTACCCAAAACTCCCCGTTAGTGAGGCCAAATTGAGATATCAGAAGAGTGAGAACATTTCTCAATAAATATGTTTTCTTGTAAACTCTTTACTAAACATATTTAACACACTATTTTTCCCCCAGCCTTTAAGGTCATACAACAAAGCTCCTCAAGGACTCTAATATAGACCCTAGTCAAGTGTACATCATTAACTAAACATTATACAAGGTCTCGATATACTCCACGTTGGCATGGCGGGTACTAGACTACTTGAACTTCAGTTCATCCTAACAAAAGTCTAACCTTGTATTTTACGAATTAACATCCTCCTTGGGGTGTAATGCAACCCACTACCTATTAAACCAGTAATGAAGGCCATGGGCATTCACTTCGAAGCTCGCTCCCACTTGATATTTTGAGTCCTGTGAACCTTTTAACAATTTTAGCAAACAAGCAAAATATGGAATCCACCTAACCATTATCTGTGTGTGTGCAATGATGAGCTAACCAATCTACCCGTTACTATAGGAGAGGCGGCATAAGTAATTAGTCAAATGAGAATTATTCTCAATTAATATGCTTTCTAAATATATTTAACTCAGTATTTCTTCCTTGGTCTCTAAGACAGTATCAAAATGTTCCTTAGGAGGCTATCATACTATCCTAGTCAAGTGTATACCATTACCAAGAAATTAGTACAAGTAAACAAGATACTCCACGTCAGCGTGGCCGCACTCGTTTTTCTTGTACCTCTATCTATCATTAAGAAGTCTAACTCTATATTACATGACCAAAATGCTCTTCTCAGGGAGTAGCGCCTATTCATTATACTATTAGGCTGGCAATAGAGACTGTTAGGAGTCAACTTTATATCCTCACTCCACTTAAAAATTTTAAACGATGGATCTTTCTTTTAAGTTTAATTACCTCATAAATAGAATCACATTCTAATTTTATTTAACAAACAAATAAAACTTTAATTCAATTTGGTTCCTTTAATTATCCATCCCTTGTCATCTAGTCTCATTAGATATATTATGAGAATTTTTCTTTCAAATAATTCAACTTTTTAATTATCTAATTCCTTTCAAATAATTCAACTGTTTAATTATCTAATCTCATTAGATCTATTTGAAAAAATTCTCCTATTCGATGGAATCAAATATTTCACGAAGTTGTATATTTACATGGCCTTCTAACTTTATTCACATTACACATAATATTTAACTCATTTAAATAATATCAAGCATGTGAACAAAATTTAATAAGTATCTTGTTATCAAATAATTTGAACAACAACTCTAAAGGCTTAAACGTTGGAACAATTCAAGATTTTTCTAAACACTTTTAGAAAATATTATCATATAATACTAATTAGAATCTCATTCTAATTAGTTATTTATTTATTTAAATAATAAAAATTTTGAAAAAAATTTTTATTAATAGAGAAGGGGCATGCCCAGCGCTAGGCACCCCCTTCTTAATTTACATATATATTTTTTAATTTCTATTATTATTTAAATAAACAAATATATAATGAAATCTAATCTTAATCTCATTAGATCGTAATCTGAACATCTAATCCTATTAGACATTCATCATTTTGGATTATCATAAAATATTCAACAATTGAATATTTCACATCTTGGTTCAAATCTAATCTAAATTTAGATTAATAATGTAAGTCGTTCAACTTCTTGAATATCTAATCTTATTAGACCTAATTTAGAATTACACTCCTTGATTGAATCCTGACTCATATAGAATTTTAAGTAATTTAAAACCTTAATGGACCTTCAATCTTGTCAATAAACTCTTTTAACAACAACCTTCAGGTTTACGTTTTTCCATTAATGAAATTTCCAATTTCATATTTTCATAATTTTACATACTCCAATTTTATCAAATGTGATGCTTTTAGAGTCAATCATGAACGTATTTTAGAGTTGGTTTTGATACCAATTGTTGGGAACATATTTCAAAAAATTTTCCCCAAACAGCTTGAGCGGACACAGCGGAAAACCAATTTAAAATTTTTAATTTTAAATCTAAAGCTCTTACCTAATTAAACTATTTAATTAGATCTAGATCTTACTCTAATAGATTCATAATATGACAAGCAAACCATTGAGTAAAACAAGTATAAATATAATATGTGGAATAAACGAAATAAAGAAAAATAAATTAAATATCAAATACTTAATTTAGACATACATGAAGCGTGAATCCTGATTTTGATTTGAAGATCTGAAATTACTAGAAGAATCCTTGACACCTCAAGGTCTTTTTTACAATGACCTCTTTTAGCACCAGAAGGTGGGCTCCCTAAAATATTTAAGTTCAGAAAAATTTCAGAACAAAATTTTTCCTTCACTTTTTTCGAAAAATAAATTTTCAAAAAATTTATGCTAAACAATAATTTAGAAAACTCCTAAAATAATTTTAGGATTTTTATCGTGGGAGAAAACTAGATTCCATAACTAATTCCATAATTATCACCGTAAAACACATGTAAAAACTTGTTTTTATAGAAACCAAAATAAAAGGCGGTGACGTCATGCATGTCACAAGACGTAACCATGTGAAAGAAAAATAAGTTGCTACCTTTTTTTTTTAAATAGCAAGTGGTAAAATTAAACAAGGTCCCTCCCTGCGCACATTTTTGTTTCTTGTTCTAAAGAATAATATTTGTCGTATTATATATTCATCTCATGTATAATTATTTAACATAAAAATTTATTTATCTCAAAAATAAATAATTCATCCCATGAATTCATTTTCTAAATATTTTCAAATGATGCTTAAGCCGTGGCTTGTGCAGAGACTTCAAGGATAATCTAACTTTTGCTTCAAATGTGTCAAATCTAATTATCATCTTATGATAACAATTGATTGCCATTTAGTAAAACTTAATTTCACTAAATAAGTTTTAATGCATTCTAGAATTAAATATATTCACTCAAGAATTTTCCTAATAACTTTTATTACGATAGTTGACTCCTCTAGTAGATATTCATGAGCAAAAGTAATTTTACTACTGTTGTTACTTTTCTCACATCTCTTGATGTAGTTCCCAACTCGCCCTTTTCAAACAATTCAACAATACACAAACAGTTCCCATATTAATTTCAAATGTCAAACATATGGAATACTTTGACCAAAGATTCTAGAATCTGTTCGTATATATCAACTAAGGGGACATTTTTATCTTGTTATAGACAAAAGATTCCACATAAAACAACTGTTCCCACCACAATTCATGCTTTTACCCAACGTACGTAAGATTAAAGTCAACCCACTTTGACTAATCTTTTTACCACATCAAAGCAACGAATAATCCACGCATGAGTTCAGACTATTTTCTTAATTTAGAGTTATCGTCTTATAGAATTAATTATTTCTGATAACAGTTAAAGAAACAACTAATTCTGATGGTCTTGCTCAGTGTTCTAATCTTATTGACAACACCAACATAATACTCTTGGATCTCTATCTACATGACCAAGACAAGTTATCAAAAAGTATCAGATTATAATCTTATCAAACAAGTTGTCCAAACTTATTACTGACTACAAACATAATTTGACAGCACATCATTAGTTTGATCTATGTCTATCTGTGGTTCAATCTTATTGACCACTTGAACCAAACCTGACAAGCCATCTATGATTATGCCCATCTCATGAAATGATTTAGAAAATAATCACATGCATATTTGACTCATAAAAGTTATCAGATAATAAATAAATAAAATAATTTTATTTATTTAATATTTAAAACTAGCTAATTGGATTTTTCTAGGACACCAATTCCAGCAATACCTTCATGGCAAGAGACTTTTTGTCATGGGTAAACTTCATTTGGAAATATATCCATGTATCATTAAACCATTATGATACAAGCTTCACATATATAGGGAAACAATTAAAGTACCTTTATTAGGCCAACCCCGATATAAATGTACTTCTGAGTTTGCACTAGAAAAAATACCAATGATGAAGGAAAACAAACCTCCAAATCAAATAAATACTCTAGAAGAAACATATTGGTTATATAGAAATTTATCTGAAAACTTTAGCGAAAACCCATTAAAACTATGGAATAATAGCCCGAGATATTGTAGTCTTAAACTACGGGATCCAAATGTCATTATAAGAGTAAAATCGATGATCTACACTGGACAAGATGTAAAAGAATTCAAAAAACAGCTAAAAGAGTTATTAGAAAAATGATTAATTGAAGACACCATAAGTCCTCAATCTAGTCATGCGTTTATGGTAAGAAACCATGTAGAAATAAAAAGAGGCAAAGCCTATGTTGGTAACTTATAATTGAGCAGCTTGTTACTGTATATGGGCAAGTAGGTTAGATAGGCTATTATTTAGATAACAATTGTTTGTAACTATATCTCCAGAATGTACAAAACGTTCACTTGTATAACTAGCCCACTTACAATTCACGCACTTGCAATTCGCGCACTTTTAATTCACCCACTTACAGTTCGCCCACTTCCAATTCGCCCACTTACAATTCACCTTGCAATTCGCCCACTTGTAACCACTGCAATTCGCCCACTTATAACCACTTGTATAATACTTCCATAAAATGTCTACTTGCACATAACGCCCAAAACTTATAAAATGCCAAAATACATAACACCCAGTATATATAAAATGCCCTATATGTGCAAAATGCCCACTTTACCTGAAATGCCCACCTTACATACCGTCTGATACTATGCAACAAGTAATTAAATGATAGAATCAAACATGCTTATTCTAAAAATAATACTCATCCATCCAACCCCTTGTTCTATAAAAGGTGAAGAGAGAGAGAGAGTTTTTTTTTGTTTTGGGGGGGGGGGGGGGGGGGGGGGGGTAGGAGAAAATAAAGAGAAGGCACGAAGACTACATGCCTCCTTCTTCTTCTTCCACTTCTACGGTCACTTCTCCGGAGCAATATTGTTAAAGTTTCCTACTCCTCTCGGGCTAAGTATTTTATAGCTATTATGTCTATTTATCATCCACCTTTATTTACTTTTTTATGATATTAAAACTGATTTGAGCGTTGGAGGGGTTCCCCGTGGGTTAGTCCACGGGCCTCTCTAAACGTTTGTTTGATCTCGCTTGAAATATCAAGTCAGGCTTGTAGCTAGAGCTTGAGTTCAGCTCATCCTTAGGAATCCCACCTCAAACCTAACTTCAATATGATGAATAATCACAATGACCAAATTCATCACAAACATTTTGGCGCTGTCTATGGGAAGGATCATAAGCTCACACCCGGCTTGGTGTTTCTTGTAAGATTCAAACATTCTAATGTCAGTTGACGTAATTTGCAGCATTCTTTCAGTCTTTATTGCTTTTATTTTTAATAAGAATGAGCCTACTCAGGTAAAGTTAATCAAAGAAGCTCCCTAATATTCTTGAACATTCAAAAAGATTTCCTTAAGTAAGCCAAGTATTCTACCTCCTTTGAGCACTTTTAATCATATATTTGGCATAAACAAAGAGATTTTCCTTTTTCAGCCAAGTATTTTGCCTCCTTTTAAGCACTTTACAGTACATCTTTGGAATATACAAAGAGATTTGCTTGAATAAATGAAGTATTGTTATATACTTTTCACCACCTTTTCATATTTTCTTCGATGAAAAACTTTAAAGATCATCATAGTTGTATAGAACTCATCAAGAGGTTCATTTTGATATACAACTTAATCCATAATTCTTCAAAGATTAAAAGTTTTGTTTGTTTTAATTTACAAGGTAAGTTATATAAACACTTCTCTCGAAATTCGCCTACTTTATCCTTTCACCTCTTTTTCATATTTTTTTTTATCAAAAACTTTAAAAATCATCATAGTTGCATAGAACTCTTCAAGAGCTTCATTTTGATATGTAATTCAATCCGTAACCCTTCACGGATTAAAAGTTATGGTTGTTTTAAGTTACAAGGTAATTTATATAACCACTTCTGTTGGAATTCACCCACTTCATCTTTTGACCTACTTTTTATGTTTTCTTTGATCAAAGCTTTAAAAAATCATTACAGTTACATAAAAATCTTCAAGATATTCGTTTTGATAGGTAATTTGATTCGTAACTCTTCACGAATTGAAAGTTATGTCTGTTTTATGTCACAAGGTCAAATTACGCAACCCGGCAAATTCTGCTTCCGCAACCCGACGAATTTCCTACCCAGCGTCTAAACTCAACCTAGAAAATTCCACAACTGGGCAACTTTCCAACCTGGCATTATCCCCACTAGGCGAATTCCACAACCCAGCGTTATCCCTACCCAGCAAATTCGACAACCGTGTGACATCCCTAACCTGGCGTGGTCGAGAAGCTCACTTAACACCACCACCATGACGTTTCGCCTTCCATCACCATGCATGATGCTTAGCCTTCCACCAGCACCGCTCGATGACCAACGTCATCCCTGAACCACAAACAACTACCATGCACACCACTTCGCTTTCCAACGATCCCTGCACCACAGTTTCATGCACCAACAGCCACAACCGCGTCGGTCACCGCCACTCTCCACACCCTCCATAGCCAGGTTTTCTCTCTTCTTCAAACCCTAATTTGGGTCAATTTTTACAATCTAAATTCAACCCTAATTGGGTCAATTTACATTAACATTAATTGGGTCAATTTTTGTTACAATCTTTATTCAATTCAACCCTTAAATGGGCCAATTTTTGTAACAATCTTAGTTTAGTTCAACCCTTATTGAACCAATTTTTGTTAAAATTTTTGTTCACTTCAACTTTAAATGGGTCAATTTTCGTTACAATTTTACTGTAGTCAAACGTTGATTTGTTATAATCTTCGTTCAAATTAAACCCAAATTGGATCAATTTTCTTCAAGATCCTACTTCAAGTCAACTCTAGTTAAGCCAATTTTTTATAATTCTTGTTCAACTTTCATACTAAATCAAGTTATGATTAAATTAATTCTTGTTGCATCATTCGTTCTTTTGAATCCTAGTTGAATCACTAATTTCAGGAATTTCAATCTGCTTGAATCCTGATCAAGTCAACCTCTATTCAATCAGCATCTAAGGGAATTAGTCTTTGTTGCAATTCCACTCTTATGGATTTTTAGCTGAATCTACCTTTGCTAAGATTTGTAGTATAGACAAACTATATTTTAACACACTCTTGTTATGACTTCTAGTTCAACTAAACTATACTTTGCTAGATCCTTACCCATAAATTGTCAAATTAACAATTGGATAGGACAGTTCTGAATTGGGGGTACTAAAGGAACGAAGTCATCGACTGAACCCTTAATGATTTCGAAGTAAAAAATGCACATAATCCAGCACCAAAACACGAGTGTAAATTAAAGAGCACATATAAGTGCGGAGTTCTAAAGTGGTAAAAGCGTTTATAGAAAGAAGGCTAAATTACATGATTCATTCCAAGGACTATGTTTGGGCACGTAAGAGACCTCATAACTCCCTTGAAACTCACAAAACATGTCTATTGTCTCTTTCTATCCATGACTAATCCAATAACTCCACAAAATTCTCAATTGCACATTTTATACACCTACAAGGAAATCCCAAATCAAATCATTCATCAAATGGTAGCACAAGGCACCTTTATTGCCTGTAGAAATTAGTCTACTCGTCATGTGCCAACATGCCCATTATTCTCCTACAAAGCGCTAGCTAGTGTTATTTAATCAAAAAGACGTACTCTTAACATAATTGCCCTACTTGTAAGTTGTGAGATATCGCCATCTATCAAAATTGGACGTGGTTGTATGTTAAGTATCTTTTGGGAGATATTGTTTAGCCTAGCTAAATAAAGTAAGATCAAATATCAAAAATGCATCTGAGTAAAAAATCATTCCATAAGTGGTGGGAGCTAGAAGATTTTGCCTTCATTAGTGATTTCGTACCCCGGTGTGAAAATCATTTTAGGGATGGGGGACTTCGTCCCTATTCACAACCTAAATTTCCTTATCCCAGTATGTAAATCATTTAGGACCAGGGGACTTCGTCCCTATTCACAGCCTAAATTTCCTTATACCAGTACATAAATCATTTAGGGCTAGGGGACTTCGTCCCTATTCGCAGCCTAAATTTTCTTATCCCGGTGTGTAAATGGTTTTCGGGTTGGGGGACTTCATCCCTATTCACAGCCTAAATTTCCTTAACACGATGTGTAAATCATTTTCGAGCTGGGGGGACTCTGTCCCTATTCACATCCTAAATTTTCTTACCCCAGTATGTAAATCATTTAGGCTAAAGGACTTTTCCCCTATTCACAACCTAGATTTCCTTATCTCGGTGTTGAAATCAATTTAAGGTTGGGGGACTTCACCCCAGTCATGAGTTACATTCTCTTTAGTAACAATAAGTGAATCATTTCCATACTAGGAAATCTCGCGTCTGACCAGAACCAAATCTTGTTGGCAAACTGCAAATCTTTTCAGGGGTTAGGGGTTCTTCGGCCCAACTAAAAACATAAACCTCGTTCATAGGTTGCAGACCTCTTCAGGACTAAGAGACTTCATTACCCATCATAAGTCAAACATCAAACGATAGTTAAGTCACTTATTGTGACTCAATAAAACATTTCCAATAGGAAGGTCCAACATGGACCACACCTGTTACCATACTTGAGTAACCCACACCTTAATTAACTCTCTGTTAGTTGGGCACTGCTATTGGTCAATAAATTAAGAAAAATAATTCAAGAGGTCAATTTTATCTACCTAACTCTAGGCACTTATTAACCACCTACTTGAAATGAAGAGACACAAGCTAGTGAAGTACAAGCATAAATGATACCTCAATAGTAAAAATCCTTTCAGAGTGTGGCATTTTGAACAAAAAGCTAGGAATAGGATGAACTAGTTCAATATCCGCATTGACCTACTTCGAGATAGTCTTGAACTTTCTCACAGTCCATTTTAAACTCCTTTGATAGCCTATTCAATTTAGCAATAGGTGATGTTTAGCAATAAGTGTCATGATAGGAAGATATTGAAGGATAGTCATTATTATGCCGCATATTAAACATAAGTGCTTTGAAAATTAGCAATAGTTTAGATGATCAATCACATCCTTCGGGTAATATTCGTTTGTAAAGTACATTGTATGAATACTACTACTCACTATTCGTGCAATTACTTATTCGCAAGCACTAAACAAGAGGCACACCAATCTCATCAATTCATCGATGAATGCCAGATGTAAAACAATGCTAGCCAAGGAAATCCTTTAAAAATGATATACCACATGTTTGATTTGTTGTATTTTTTACTTAGCATGTATTAGCCCTCAAGGTGTATTAATTCTAGCAACTTGTCTTGACTTTGACATATGTCTTCTATATACTCATCATTAAATAGGCATACTAAACTCGTGTGGTTTTATTATCCCAATTATGCTTGGTACCATGACTTTATCCAAGTATTTTATACATGACACTTATGTTTACCTAAGTGCGTACTTGGCACCATGGTCTACCTAGGTGTAATCACCTGCAACAGGTGCAAAACCTACCACCGTGGTCCGTCCTAATGCGATCACCCGCAACGGATGCAATACCTATTATCATGGTCCGTCCTTGTGCAATCACCCACAATGGGTGCAATACTCAACACTATGGTCCGCCCTAGTGCAGTCGCCCGCAATGGGTGCAATACTCATTACCATGATCTGCCCTGGTGCAATCACCCACAATAGGTGTTGTATTCTTCACTATGGGTTTCTTTTGGTGATTCACATATGACACTCAACAACTCTCCAGGTGCAACACACGCATTGTCATGATCTTATCCAAATTATCTACTTACGTCTTCATTTAATACGTATGACTAAGGTTTAAAGGATATAATGTTTGCCATAGTAAAATTTTTATCTAACAATGGCATCACTAAGACTTAAATTTCTTTAACACACATACACCAACTGAAAGTTTCGCACGAACTACTCTTTTGAAATATGTGATTAATAGCAGGTTGAATGCCTCATTTAGATTCATATTGAACTTCATGCTTTGGCATGATTAATGGAAAGTTAAAAGCTTAATCAAAATTTATGTTAGGTTAAATATTCTCTTAAGACTCACCACAAGGCAAGCACTGAGTTAAGACCCATAATGAGTCAAACACAACCATACACTAAGCACCCTGTGGCGATTCGTAATGAATTATACACCATACTCTCTAGAAAACATTGTACAGTAGCAAGTTGGGACTAAAACACTTTTATTACTTCGTGACTGAACTTGGAATGATCGAAGTTGCTCAAGAAGTATGGGGACTAGTGTGTTGGTAACTTATAATTTAGCAGCTTGCAACTGTAGATGGGCAAGTAGGTTATACAAGCGATTATTCTAGATAACAATTATTTGTAATTATATCCCCAAAATGTACAAAATGTCCACTTGTACAACTCGCCCACTTACAATTCGCCTACTTGCAATTCGCCCATTTACAATTCACCCACTTGCAATTCGCCCACTTAAAATTTACCTGCTTGCAATTCGCCCACTTGTAACCACTGCAGTTTGCCCACTTATAACCCCTTGTATAATACTTCCATAAAACACCTACTTGTACATAATGCCTAAAATTTATAAGACGCCAAATTTTATAACACCCAGTATATATAAAATGCCCTATACGTGCAAAACACCTACTTTACCTGGAATGCCCACCTTACATACCGTCTAATACTATACAACAAATAATTAAATAATAGAATTAAACATGCTTATCCTAAAAATAATATTCATCCACACACTCCTTCTTCTATAAAAAGGGGAAGAGAGAGAAAGCGCGCGCGCAGGGGGGGGGGGGGGGTGTGGGGGAGAGATAATGGGAAGGCACGAAGGCTACACGTCTGCTCCTTCTTCTTGCACTTCTACGGTTACCCCTCCGAAGCAATAATAGTTCAAGTTTCCTACTCCTCTCGGGCTAAGTATTCTACATTTATTATGTCTATTTGTTATCTGCCCTTATTTAGAATATTATGATATTAATACTGAC
Organism: Simmondsia chinensis; assembly: GCA_018398585.1. Classification (NCBI taxonomy): domain Eukaryota; kingdom Viridiplantae; phylum Streptophyta; class Magnoliopsida; order Caryophyllales; family Simmondsiaceae; genus Simmondsia; species Simmondsia chinensis. Next base: position 12,186,727 of record JAGTTD010000005.1, read on the forward strand.
TTGAGCATCGGAGGGTCCCCCATGGGTTACTCCATGGGCCCCTCTAACTATTTGTTTGATCTCACCGGGAATATCAAGTCAAGCGTGTCGTTAGCGTTTGAGTTCAGCTCATCCTTAGGAATCCCACCTAAAACCTAACTTAAATGTGATGAATAAGCACACTGACTAAATGATCACAAACAACCTGAATGGTTATAAATTGCAAAAGATCAAATGAACATCTAGAATTTGACAGATATTTTAACCCAAGAAAAGACGTCCTAATCAACTTGACAAAAGGAGCTAAGATATTTTCAAAATTTGATTGTACATTGGGATATTGGCAATTAAAACTTACGGGGGAATCAAAACCATTAACAACTTTTAGCACTCTACAAGGACATCATAAACGGAAGTAATGGCATTTCGTTTAAATATTGCACCACAAATTTTTAAAAAATGGATGGATAAAATATTTAAATAATTTTGCGTTGTATATATAGATGATATTTTAATTTTCTCAAAAACAAAAGAAGAACATTAAAAATACTTAAAAATAGTAAGTAATAAATTTAAAAAACATGGAATTATCTCATTTCTCCAAAAACTTGAAGTAGAAAAGGATCAAATTGACTTCTTAGATATAAAACTTACAGAAACAGGATTTCAACTCCAAGAACATATAAGTAAAATTAGAGATTTTCATGACGAAATTACAGACAGAAAGCAACTTTAAAGTCCAATAGGAATATTAAATTACGGAAGAAATTTTATAAAAAATTATCTCATATTGAAACACTATTAATGGAAAAACTTAAAAAAGAAATTAAGTTTAACTGGACTAAAGAAGATAAAAATCTTCTCAAAAAAATTAAAATGAAAAATTTCTAAAATTCTAAATGTCTATTTTCCTCAACTAGGAGACAAAATGATTCTTGAAATCGATGCCTTAGAAAATTGCTGGGAATGTATATTAAAAGCCATACCTGTCAGGTTACTCATAGAACAAGAAAAGAAAAAAAATTGGAAACGGGAACAGTTGTAAATAGGAAAAAAACCACTTCCAAAAAAGATACAAGACAAAGAACAAATCTGTAGTTGTAATTCAAAAAAGTATAAACCAAACAAAATCAAATATTTTATCTTTGAAAAAGAACTTCTTGCAATTGAAAATGCAATAAAATAATTTTATATTTATTTAGCACTAGAAAATTTTCTTTTACGAACTAACAATTAAGCAGTAAAAGATTTCTTAATAAATAAAAAAGTCATAATTGATGGAAGAAGACTAAAATGGTACAATTTTATTTCTTAGTATTCTTTTAAAATTAAACATTAAAGAAACTAACAATGTTCTTGCAGACTTTCTAAGTAGAGAAACATATACTAAGGAGAATGGATCGGCATGACACCAAAAAAGGTTACGGAAAATGCTCAAAGGAATGTTAACTAGGCATACTCCTATTATCAGTTTTCCAAATCTAAATGGGAACCAGAAAGCACAAGCTCAAGGGAAAACTAGCAGCCTACTTATGTCTGGCCTACATCCTATGCCCAAATGGTGGCACAATTTGCGGATACTTCAGTAAATTACCCAAACCACTTAAACAACCTAAAAACGGTTTACTTAGTTTCTAAAAGAAGGAGACCAGGAGTATATCCACACCGGATAGAATATCTTGAAAACATTAATAAATTTTCAGGAGCAAACTTTAAAAAATACACTAATGTGGAAGCAAGACAATTGTTTGCAAGTAAGAAACCCCTCTTTACACCAGACTTCTTTGCGAACTAGAACAAAAAATGCTTCCAAAATAACTACCCGACTTCCCATACAACCCAGATATCCCATATTCTATTAACATTTATTTTAATGGAGTTTGAAAGATGCATTTGGCGGATCAAAAAGCCAACTTTCGACGAAGTATGACCAATCTCACAAATGCTATTGTCTCAACTCTGTCCAAAGAAAAGGGACAGAGGGATCGACTGAAAAATATTTATGTTGATCTCGTCAAACAATGACATGGGATAAAAAAATACTCATATCAATGAATAATATTATTTTTGCTGCTTGCAGATACTCTCAGAAAAGAGCTTGTCATGCCCAAGTTTTAGATCATCAAAAGAACCTTTTTTTTTGACAAAAACACAAAAGATGCTTCCCATAATAATATTTGAAAAACAAATTAAATTTGTCATTGAAGATCATGACATCAAGATTAAACAATTCATGCTTCAAAGCATTACAAATGTCAATGTGCTAGATGAATGTCTCAGACTATCCTACATGATTAGCTATGAACCATGGCAGGTTGAATATATTGAATGGGGATTGGTAAACCGAATCATCCTCCAAAGCATGGCACCAGATTAATAGATTGAACTTCCAAAGTACGAAAAAGATACAGTTATTCGAAGTATTTTACTTTAATGATTTTCAATACACTAGGATGGAGATCAGAAGGAAAATTCTTTCAACCATGCCAGATATGGACACTCTCAAACACTCATGAAAGTGAGTTTGATGTCCATAAAAACTTTGGACCGATTCATTTATAAATGTATCAATGGTAGCCCAGGAATATTTTTTGACAAATCAGTTCAAAACAACTGACATATGACATATGACAAATCTTCATCACTAATAAGGAGATAGATTACAAAATAATTACTACAAAGAGGCTCAAGATTTGTTAAAATTGTTAGCAAATTGCGATTACAGTTTAGATATCCCAATTGACTTAGCAATGGGTGCTGACGAAATAATAGGGAAAATGAAGCAAAATTATTACTCTTATGCTGAAAGTGATCAGTCACCAGATGAAAAAACAGAACAAAATATTGACAATCTTTATGATGAGTAAAGGACAAGAACGAATTCGAAAAAGGCTGAAGAATCGCTTTCTATTGGATAAGAACATCTGTAAAAGGACATATTCCCCTTGTCGACCTACTCACCAACCACCATCAATAGCTAGTACTTGGTCGCTGCAGTATGTGCCAAACCAACTCCTCCACGTAGCCTCTCAAGAATTTTATAAATTGAGGAGGGCAACAATGAATCCATCCCACGCCTCTCCTCTCAGACTTTCCCCACATCTGATGACGCCTAGGGGTGTGCACGGTCCGACTTTAATGAAAATTGCACCAAAACCCGACCAAATCATAAACTATGAAAAAATATTTCAAGCCAAACAAAATTGTTTTATTTTAAAACCAAACTACAAACAATTTGGTTTAGTTTGGTATTGGTTTAACCATAGTATTAAGAAAACTATATACTTTATGAATAAAATGTAGACTAATCACAGATATATATGTATATACCGGTTTTGTTACATTCAAGGTCGTTATAAATATGTAAAGTAAAAAAAATTTCAATAGCAATAATTTTTGGGTTATTTACTCCAAATGTCCTTGTACCTTGCGTTTGTATCAATTTAGTTTTTACACTTTTAGTTGTGTTAATTTAGTTCCTGTACAGGTGTATTGTGTCAATTTAATCCTCAAAGTAAAATTTATGTTATGTTATTAATGAAATCTTTTGTGGTTCAGTTAGAGATTGAGTTAAATTGAATCAATAAGTGGATTTATAGTGCGTTATTTGCATCTAACATGATTATTCCTTTAAAAATTACATCATTAACTTAACTCAAATTTTACAAAAGGATTAGATTGACACATATAAGTCGTAGAGGGACTAAATTACCATAATTAAAAGTACAGGAACTAAATTGACACAATAAAAAAAGGTATTGCGACCTTTAGTCAAATAAGTAGATTTGTAGTGCGTTTTTTGCATCTAACATGATTATGCCTTTAAAAATTATATCATTAACTTAACTCAAATTTAACCGAAGGACTAAATTGACACATATATGTTGTAGAGGGACTAAATTATCATAATTAAAAGTACAAGGACTAAACTGACACAATAAAAAAAGGTATTGCGACCTTTAGTCAAATAACCTTGATTTTTTATTCCGATTATCAAGTAAAATTTTGCTGACTACTAATGTGACTTGTTATCATTCAGATGGTATAAATAATCATTAAACTTTCCTTTATTTAATAGTTTGTATGCTTTATAGTTCAGGTTCTATTTTAAGCCGATCTGATAATCGAAAAAAAAAATTTTACTTGATAAGCGGAAAAAAAAAAAACATATTCTAAACCATAATTTTTAAAACTATAAACCAAATCGAACCAATTACGGTTGGTCTGTTTCGGATTATGGTTTAAACAGATTTTTCTGTACCCCAAACCATGCCTATCACATCTCTCTCTCCCCCAAGCCACACCTCTCAGCTCCTTCCAGCCTTCTTTAAATCATGCTCGACTAGCTAAAGGTCCACTAGCCAACTACTGAAGGCTCCCTACTCACCCTAAGCTAAGTATTTTATCATATTATATTTCTTTATTGCTTATTTTAATTGTTTGTAAGCCAGACCTTATCTAACTTATGCATCGGAGGGGTCTCTAGCGGTTAAACTCATGGGCCTCTCTGACCATTTGTTCGTCTTATAGGTTACACCATCAAATGTAAAGCTGCCACCTTCCTCCTTGAAAGCCTCTGACAAGTTTTTTTTGCAAAACAGCGATGAAATACATAGACTAAAGAAGAACAATTTAGTTTATATGTATCATGTTTAGTGTCAGGAGCCAAAAGACTAGTAAATTTGAGTCCTCTTCAAAGATGTATATTAGGAGAGGTGAAGGAAAATTCATGGTGAAGCCAAAAAATTATGCAAACAATTAAAAGAAAAGGAGAGTGAAAAGTAAAGATATTTTTTTCCATATTTTGAAAGATACTTTTGTCCTTTAGGGAGTAAAGAAATATAATGCCCTGAGAGAGTGGGAATGAAAGGGGGGTTGGGAGTAGGAATGGGTGCGAATGAGTGGAAATAAAACTAAACTTCTATTCCATCTTTTTCATACCCAGGGGGCCTAGGTTTGGAAATGTGGGAATGAGAATGAAAAAAATGGGTCCTGCTATTTTTTTTACTATTTTAATCTTAATTTGATTTTTGTTTTATGTAATTACCCTATTATTGTTGCTACTACTACTACTACTACTACTACTATTGTTGTTATTGTAATATTAATACTATTATTGATTGTTACTAATATTACTACTACTACTATAAAAAATTCTATTAGAAGGTATTTTGGTAAATTATTTTATTTATACCCACTTTCACTTGTGTATACCAAACATGGGAATGAACATTTCAACCTCATTTTCATCTGTATTCCACCATATACCAAATGAAAGAATGGGAATGATTGGTCAATTCCCACTCCCAGAAAATCATTCTTATTCCCTCATTCCCACACCCACAAATTCATTCACACGTACCAAACAGTCCCTGACGTTAACAATTAATTAATCAACTTTAACATTAACCTAAAATTACTAAGAAATAATTGAATCTTATAGAAATAAAAGTACAAAGTATCAAAGTAGTAAGGGTTATTTATGCGAGATGTCACTACGTTTTTCTGATTGTGCTAATTTAATTCTCATATTTTCAATTGTATCAATTTAGTTCCTATATAATTCGAGTTGTGTCAATTTAGTCCTATAGTTAAATTGATGTTAAGTTATTAATGTAATTGATTTGCCTCATTTTTACATATTTTATTTCTCATTCCTGTAATATATTCTGCTTTTGCGCGTGTGTTTTGTTACACTCTAGGCACATTTAGGCTTGGAATGCATCGGAGCAAATAAAGGATAAAAGTGGTAAAAATCAGGCATTACATAGGCATATTTGAAGACTATTTTGAGAAACCCGACCACGTGTGCAAAATAAGGACTCATCGGGTTTCAATTCCGTAAACCAAATACATCTCGTAGTATTTCGGGGTTCAACTGATCTATCAACATGGAAAACCGATCGATCAGTAGCCCACAGTAGGACGGATCCTACAGTGGGCCAGCTGATCGATCGGCCAACTGTTCCAATCAATCGGCAGCCTGTAGTAGGTTAGCCAATCGATTGGCACGGTACCTGCAGCGTGACCCCTAGGTCAACCCGTAGGTATAAATAAAGAAAGGTATCTTTTTGCACGTCTCATCTCCTCCTCTTCCTCCCAAAGCCACTACGAGATTCAAGGAATTCTCAAACGCTGAAGCACAGGTGGTCAGATTGCTCTGAGGATCAAAGCTTGGATCAACGTCAACACAAATTGAGGGAGTCTTCATTTTCCTAGTTTTACTTCATTATTCCTTTCTTTCGATTTAAGGATGTGTAAAAATTCTATGGAGGAATAAGCGCTTTTGGTTCAGGGGTGAAGGACGGGTAGCCATCCATTTCCCATATTTGTATTTTACTTTGACGATGATTTACTTATGTTCTATTTGCATCCCAATGGGGAATTATTCATGATTCTTTGGTGTTTTTGTGTGTGCTTGTAGCCATGATAAAATCTCTAAATTATTAGTGTTCGTCTATGAGCTCGTAGCCTAGACCTTAACATAACATATTTTCATGCGTGGTCAGGGTTGAGATTGTATCCAACCCTGAACACAATCTTTTATACAAGTTAATATTAAATTAGGAATTAAAAAGGAATTAAGTAGTGCTAATGAGATAACCTTTGCTACACTTAGGGTGATAAGATATATTATGCCTTTAGACTAGTTCATTATCCTAAGCCCTAATTTAATTATTAACCTAGGTTTAGAACTTATAGCCTAAGCCCTTTATGATGGGATATGAGTTAAGCTATCCTGAATTCATTCCTTAAACGAATCTCAATCAAATTGACATCATTTTTACTATTTTAATTTAGTTTATCACTTGACTTGACCAATGAAAAACCCAATCAACTCACTCATTAATAACTGAATTCAACTTAACACCGATTCCTCGTGGATACAACACCTGTATACCCAACTAAGCTACGACGAACTTGTACATTTGCAAGTATGCGGTTTTAAAACACACTTTGCAATCACATCAAGTTTTTACCATCGTTGCCGGGGAATTTAAGTTGATTTAGGTATTAGCGAGTTCTTTTTTTGTGTGTTTTGTTTTTCTTTTGCGTTTGTTTCTTTGTTGGACTCTTGAGTTGTGGCCCACGTGATTTCAACTTACATTCAGTATTGCATACACGGTATACATACACTCAATCCTGAATTGTTACCTTACATTCAGAAATTGAATTGGCATTATCCACTTTAAGGTGATACAAAGTAGGAGAGAATACACTACAGACAATGGATGAAGATGCACCGCATATGATTGGGGACCACTTCATCCCCCAAACAAATGTCACACTCGCCGAGGTTGCGTTACCTACTATGGGCAATGCCAACTTCAAGATAAAACCTAAGATTATCGACATGATACCCAATTTCTATGTGAAGCTAGTACAGAGCCCTTATGAGCACCTTGACGCATTCATTGAAATTTGCAAAACATGTCATTATCAAGTTGTTTCATCTTACGCAGTTAGGCTACATTTTTTTCCCATTCTCATTAAAGGATGCAGCCAAATGGTGGTTTCAGTCTCTACCAAGGGGAGAGATCACAACTTGGGATAATCTGCAACAAAAGTTCTTGATCAAATGTTATCCTAAGGCTAGGACTATAGCTGTTAGGCGTGCGATTAATAGTTTTAAATAGAAAGATCATAAGCAGTTTCACGAGAGTTGAGACAGATTCAAGGAACTCCTTAGAAGCTGTCCCCACCACGGGTCACCCAAGTGAGCTATTGTTTAAAGTTTTTATGATGGTCTTAATGCTTCAAATAAACAAATGGCCAATACTTCATGCAGAGGACCATTTAACCAGCAACATGAGAACGAGGCTTGGACACTGTTTGAGCACCTCAGCGAACATTCCCTTGACCAAGCCTCTTCTGCGAGGGTGGTTAGGGGGAACACACATGGTGTCTACGAAGTAGCACCTCACGGTGATATTAACGCGAGACTAGATGTGCTTAGTAGGAAGATGGACAAAATTATGAGTTGACATGCAAACCCTACTAACGTGCATCCAGTTAACGCAGTTGAATCATCATCAAATGGTGTCACTCCATGTGGATTTTGTTCGAGTGAGGATCACTCTGTGTTTGATTGTTTATATGCCTCACAGTTTCCTAAATATGTGCCGGACTAGTCTATGCAGCGCAGGAGTATTTGAGGAGCAATAACCCCGTACTCTTGTACCTATAATCACGGGTGGTGCAACCATCCAAACTTCTCATGGAAGCAGAATGCTAGTCTGAATCTGGCCATGAGATGAACAGCTCCAAGATTTGCAGGTCAAGCACACCTTCCCCGTTTCCAAGGAGGGAAAAGATGTGGCTCTTCTTTTAACCCTCCACCCCAACCTCCAAGACACACCTCTCAGTTTGAGGAGCGTATGCTCTGCTTTATGGAGGAAAAATAACAGTTGGTTCAATCTCATTCACTGTCAATTTCAAAGTTAGAAAACCAGCTAGGACAGTTAGCTTAAGCTATGAACAAGAGAATGGAGGGGAAGTTACCCTCCCAACCTCTTGCTAATCTTAAGGGAGCAACTAGTTCTAACCTTGACCAGGTCACTCCCGAGTAGGCTAAGGTTGTTTTGGTTTCGAGTGAGAAAGATTTGAGAGAGGTGGAAATAGAAGTTGAGCAGGAGGATGTGACTTCACCCCACATTGTTGATAGGGATAGAGTACCGAAAGCTTCATTGGGTTCATCACCTGACACCGTCGTCCCTTCTCCTACGGCCCTTCTAGGACCAAAGAACAAGGACGACCCGAAGAGGGCTGAGCTACAAGACTTATTTAAAGATGTCAAAATTAGCTTGCGATTAATTGATGCTATTAAGCATGTTCCCATGTATGCTAAGTTTCTTAAGGACCTATGAGTTAGAAAGAAGAGAGTGCAACGTCCCTAGGAAGGTATGGCTCACTGAGAAAGTGAGCATCATCTTAGTTTTGGGCACCCTGCCCAAGTGTAGAGATCCAGGACCTTTTATAGTCCCATGTGTCATATGAGAGAGCTACACAAGTCGAGCTCTTTTGAATTTAGGGGCGAGCGTGAACCTCATCCCATACTCAATTTTTCTAGAATTGGGTATTGGGGATCTTAAACCAACTAGTGTTACACTTCAGTTGGCTGACAAATTAGAGCATTTACCTAGAGGGATGCTAGAAGATGTACTCATCAAAGTCGACAAGTTCATCTTCCCCGTCAAATTTATCGTGCTAGACATGGGTCTCATTCCTCATCAGAGGAACCATACCCCCATCATTTTGGGACGATCGTTCTTAGCAACGGCTGATGCTGTCATTCATTGTCGGACTGGCGTGTTTGAGGTTTCATTTGGGAACCTTAAGGTTAAATTGAATGTGTCAAATGTTGTTAAGTTCCCCGGTGATGAGGATGACTTTGATTGTTTTATGGCCAATGCTATTTACCCTTTAGTTGAGTCCTTATCTTCTGACTTTAACAAAGGAGATGATTTGTCTTATTTGTTTACTCTGACTGATATTGATGCTGATGCTGATATTGATGATTTTCCTGATGTGCAGGATGTTCTAAGAATTAAGGCTAGAGGTCCGATTTTCAAACACCTAACTGGCCTCCGTAGTGAACCTGCTAAACCATCTATTGAGTGTCCACCGGTGTTGGAACTCAAGCCTCTCCCTGCCACCTTAAAATATGTATTTTTAGGGCAAAATGGCACCCTTCCTACGATTATTGCTTCTGACCTAACTGAGACACAGGAGTCTAGGTTTTTAGTTGTCCTACAAAACCATAAATGAGCCATTGGGTGGTCAATTGCTGACTTGAGAGGAATTAATGCCTCCGTATACATGAATAGAATACATTTGGAAGATAATGTCAAACCTTCTAGGTAAATGCAAAGAAGGCTTAACCTGAACATGAGAGAGGTGGTTAAGAAAGAGGTCATGAAGCTATTTGATGTGGGTACTATATACCTAATTTCAGACAATCCTTGGGTCAGTCTAGTTCAAGTGGTTTTTAAGAAGTTAGGAATCATAGTTGTTATGAATGCACCGGGAGAACTGGTTTCTACATGTACCATTACAAGGTGAAGAGTATACATTGATTATCGTAAATTAAACTCTATAACGCGTAAGGACCGCTTCCCCCTATTAGATAGAGTAGCAGGACAGGCCTACTATTATTTTCTGAATGGTTACTCAGGGTATAACCAAGTCTCGGTTCACCCTGAAGACCAAAAGAAAACAACATTTACCTGCCCTTTTGGTACGTTCGCATATCAAAGGATGCCCTTCGGTCTGTGCGACACACCTGCTACTTTTCAGCGATGCATGATGTTCATCTTTTCTGACATGTTGCACAATTAAATGGAAGTGTTTATGGATTACTTTTCCATGTTTGGGTTTTATTTTAATGAATGTTTTTCTCACTTGGATGATGTTTTGCTGCGTTGCGAGGGGTACAATCTGGTGCTTAGTCGGGAAAGAGCAATTTCATGGTTCAGTAGGGCATAGTTTCTAGAATATGTGGTATCTAAAGAGGGTTATCACTGTAGACAAGGCCAAGGTGGACTTAGTTGCCAATTCGCTCTTTCCTTGGCCATGCGGGTTTCTACCGTTGTTTCATTGCCAACTTTTGTAAAATTGCTAAACCTTTATCGAATTTGCTCAGTAATGACATGCCCTTTGTTTTTGATGATGAGTGTTTAGCCGCTTTTACTGAGTTGAAAACCTTGTTGTCTACAGCTCCAATCATTCAACCTCTTAACTATCCGTTGCCATTTGAGATTATGTGTGACGCTTCGAATTTTGTTGTAGGAGTCATGCTCGGTCAACGAAAGGATTGCAAACTTGTCGTAGTTTATTATGCTAGTAAATCTGTACTTGAAGCCAAAAGAACTACACCACTACTAAAAAGGAATCGCTAGCTGTAGTTTTCGCACTTGACAGGTTTCGACTTTATGTTTTAGGCTCTAGAGTGATTGTCTTTTTTTACCATGCTGCCATTCGATTCCTTCTTATCAAGAAGGAAATGAAGCCTAGGTTGATTCGCTAGGTTTTATTACTCTAGGAATTTATCCTAGAGATTACGGATAGGAAAGGCTCGGATAATGTAGTGGCTGATCACCTTTCGAGGATTGTGTTCCCATATGATTCCACTACTGGCCCCATTGATGACTGTTTTCCTAATGAACAGTTATTGGCTATTGCAAGAGGTAGACCCCCATGGTATGCACACATTGTGAATTACTTGGCAATGGGAAGGCTTCCTTCCCACTTGCTGAAGCAAGCAAGGGACCGTTTCTTTTCACAAGTAAAGCATTTCTTTGGGATGATCCAGATTTGTTTAAGGTATGCTTTGATCAGGTAATATGTCACTATGTCCCGAAAATTGAGCAGGAGAGTATATTGAGGTTTTGCCATAGTCTAGCATGAGGAGGGCACTTTAGGGTACGCTGCATTGCTGCGAAAGCCCTTCAAAGTGGCTTCTTTTGGCCAATGCTTTTCCAGGATGCACGTGATTTTTTTAGGGCATGTGATCACTGTTAACGCATAGGTGCCCTAACACAATGTGATGAGATGCCTCAGCACCCAATTTTAGTTTGTGAAAGTTTTAACATTTGGGACATCGATTTTATTGGGCCTTTTCCTCATTCATATGGTTTAGTCTTTATTTTGGTAGTTGTTGATTATGTGCGGAAGTGGGTTGAGGCTATCACAACTAGGACGAACGACCACAAGGTGGTTATTGAGTTTGTTAAAGATAATATTTTCTCACGTTTTGGTGTTCTTAGGGTGATAATTAGTGATGGGGGGGACACACTTTACTCATCGTTCAGTTGAGGCACTTCTTTGGAAGTACTCAATCACTCATAAATCGGCTGCCCTTTATCATCCTCAAACTAGCAGTCAGGTTGAGGTTTCATATTGAGCAATAAAGTCTATCCTTGATAAGACCGTTAGATTAGACCGCAAGGGTTGGTCTTCTAGGCTGAACGACGCTCTTTGGGCTTATCATACAACTTTCAAGACTCCAATCGACATGTCCCCCTATCGCTTAGTCTTTTGGGAAGGCGTGCCACTTGCTAGTAGAGCTTCAGCACCATGCTTATTGGGCAATTAAACGGTTTAATCATGACATGCACAGCATTGAGTCGCATCGACGACTTCAATTAGGTGAGTTGAAAGAGATGCGATACAAGGCATATGAAAATGGCAAGCTCTATAAATAAAGAAAAAAAGCTTTTCACGACAAAAGAATTTCTCGAAAAAGTTTTGAAGTTGGACAGAGAGTATGGCTTATAACTCAAAACTTCAGTTCTTTCTCGGGAAACTACGCTCAAGATGGGATGGACCTTATGAAGTGGTCCAAGCACACCCTTTGGGGGCAATTGAGATCCAACACCTGAACGATGGCTACCTTCTCACTATTAATGGCCATCGTTTTAAGCATGCTATTGGATTAGGGGATCATCTTTACGAGTTTGAGGAAATTCACCTTGAGGACCCAGCCTCGGGATCAACACAGCTTTGTAGTCTATACCGCGTCCATTGAAGACGTTAAACTTAGTGCTTTTGGGAGGGAACCCAATTTTTCAGACGTTTCATAATTTTTGTTTTTCTTTAAAAAGTTTTTGAAAAAAGGGGACGTTTTCTTAACATTTAAAAAAAAGAGGGAAAAATTCGTTTGTTTTGTATCCTTGGGGGGACGCGTACAAAACCACCCCCGATCGATCGACCAGTTAAACAGATCGATCGGGGGAGTTATTATTGGAGTCGTGCACTCCAATACCCGCTTGAACGGCATCCCGATCGATTCGGACCGCTTCTCTACAACACCCCCAACCTTTATTTTTCATTATGCCCGACTTCTCATTCCCCCACCCTTTACTTTCTTCCTCCTCTTTCCCAATCCCTAACCTTAGCTTGCCAAACCCCACGCCCCACGACACCGGCCACATGATCGACCGCTCCGCCGCCACTAGTGTCACCACCACCACTCCCTCTCCTCTTACTTTCACTCTCTGCAACGGTATGTGCTCTTCCCTTTATTTTAAACTTTCTAATTACCTTGTTCATCTTTAGAGAGAGCATGTTTTGGGATTTTTCATGCATTCTTGACTTGCTATGTTCGAATATTCATGATTCAAATCCTATTTTTAAACAACGTTAGGGTTTCCTTGAACTTGTCATTTTTGTATGTCGTTGTTCATGAATCATGTTCAAATAGGGATTAAAGTAATTGGATCTCGCGCTTTCATGTCTTCATTAGCCGGACTAATGGTTATTTGGGGTTGTGGTGTGACCTATTTAAGATTTTGTTATCCCTTGCTTATCTTTAAGTTTTTATTTCGATTTTTACTTGCTTTATTCGCATTTCAGGTTTAATAGGCTCTCTTTTACTAATTTCTTTTCACTTCAGCTCATAATTTCTTTTATGGCTTCTTCTGAGTTTTGATTTTCTTTGAATTTTCACTTTGTTTAACTTCTAGTGTAGGTTTAGATTTACTAAACTAATTTTATTTACTTTTACTTCATTGTTTCTATTTTATTTATATTTTTTTAAGAATCGTATCCTTCTCTTTTGTGTCGATTTGCTAATGCTTTTTAAGGTCATGCCTCGTGCCAAGAAGAGTCGTCATGAGGAGAGTAGTAGCTCCTAACCCTCGGACCATAATGCTCGCATTTGAGCAGCACCGATAATCGATGAAACAGAGTTTAGTGATGATTTAAAGAGCGAACCTTATGGTTCCTGAGCCATTATGTTTCGTTTGGATATGGGTCTCACCTACCTTCTTGGTAGAGATTTGAAGAAGAGCCCTGTTTTTCCGTCATTGGTGAGTGAAATTTTATGCCTCCTTCACTCCCAACCATGAAGGGGGCCACCCGTCATGTGAGGTCACTATCCATGGCAAACGCGTCATGTTTGATAGACATGACGTGGCCGGGGCTATTAGCTATCCACTTGATCTTGACGACACCATTTGGTCCCCTTCTGAGAATCCACCAAACACTGTGACAATCATCGCTAGGTTGTGTGGTGGCCGTTCTACTCCAAGTCGAGTGTTTACCACTATTTGATCTGCCCTTCCTCTTCATATGTGGCTCTTGGATTCCATTCTTAAAGCTAATTTGTGGTCCATGGGACATGCAAAGGAATGAACGGGTCCTATCCTCAAAATGTCTTTGGAAGTTTTATTAGGGTATTTGGGTTGATATCAGGGCCGTTTTCCTAGAGAACTTTGCTGCCGTATGCCTTAGGCTTCTTTGCTTTGCTGTTGGGGATGGCGTTTTGTTCTTTCTCCATCTTATTAGGAGGCTTTTGCGGCGAGCTTGGGTTCAGATTCCATCCAGACCCGACAGGAATTGTGCCCTACTTATTACCGTTGACCCCGCCCAACATAGGAGAGCCTACCTCTTACTCACTCCACCCGATGCATGAGGGGTGGAACTCAGCAAGGAGGAGGATCCTGAATAAGAGGGCAATGCCACTCAGGAAGCAGGTCCCAAGGAGAGGAAGTTTCTTCCCCCTACTTCTGCCAGTCTTGATGCCATAACACCATACGTGATGGCCATTATGAGCTGTCTTGATCGTCTAGAATTTAAAATGGATGAATTTCGGCGATTGCAGACAGGTGGTTCTCCACCACACATCCCTCCTCCCTAATTTCTTTTGTTTTTTTGTCCTAAACAATTGTTCGTTATGTATATATTTCTTTTCATCTTACTAACAACTTTGTTTAGTACACTGTCATCTATGTTTCTGTAGCTTGCAATTTCCACTTTCACCTTTATGGATTTGCTTGAGACACATAGCTGAATATGCCATACTTCTCTTTCCTTTTCTTGCTTGTATTTATTTTAAGTCATTTATATTGAGGACAATGCAAGGTTTGGGTTTAGGGATGGCAAGTGTGATTTGAAATTTTGTTTGTCTTTTTAGCTCAATTTTGCTTAAATTAGCTAAATTTTTGCATGAATGAGCATAGAGTTGTTTGTGACTTTTATTAAAGACCAAATTTGAGAAATACTATGACGATTATAATATTTATGTAATGAGATTATTTCTGAATCTAACTTTTGAATATGTAGTTTTGTCTTCTAACTAGTTAGAGAGATTACTACTTTACACCCTTCATCTTGTGACATATCCTACTTTTTAAGTTGTAATAGTGGAAATAACTTTAGGAATTTGAATCCACTATTTTACTTCTAACAATTTTGAAATCAATTTTCTATCTCTTTATCTTGAGTGAATTCAAAGAAAAGGGTGCCAATGCCTGTGAATTAGGTAAGTATATGTGAATTGTTGATCCTTTATAGCCCCTGTATCTCGAGCAAGTAAGCCCATATGGCTTCCTGTTAACACCTGGTACCTTGAGCCAACTGGGTCGGGAGTTGCTGGTTCAAAGCTCGTTACACAGGCCATAGGGAAAGCTTAAGAAGAATCAACCACTTTAGGTCACTGTAATAAGCACTAATATCTAATTTGGGAGAAAAAAAATAGAGAAGAATTAAGGTATGTGCTAGTAACAGCTTAGGCTATGAATTCCTTTGACTCATGCTATTAGGTCCAAAAGTGCTCTTTACTCGGTGCCTTGAGCCAATTGAATCGAGAGTCACCAGTTCAAAACTCACTACATGGGTCTAAGGAAGACACACCTGATCATGAGTTACTTGAAAAAGAAAAAGAAAAAAAAAACAAAAAAGAAAAAAAAGAGAAAAAAAGGGGGAAAATAAGAGAGAAAAGATCTTTTGATTTCACTATTGATTAGCAGTAAATTGTTAGGATAACTGATTCCTTTAATTTTTTTTCTCTATTTGTCTTAAATTTGGAGGTTTTGAACTAAGAAAAAGGAGAGAGAAGTTCTAAGCTCACTCATTAGTAGAAAGACTTGAATCATGAGAACTTGGATTGGAACCAGTATAATAATAACATTATATAAGGATTCTCTACTCTCAGGTATACCGTTAAATACCATCGGAAAATAATTTTCAAAAGTTATTCTTGCCATTACATGCCCGACTAAAGTTTTCCATCATTAGCTAGTTTGAGTTAAACCTTGCTTGAAGACAAGCAAGGTGTGGGTTTGGGGATGTTGATTTAGCTTATTTTTACATATTTTGTTTCTCATTCCTGTGACATATTCAGCTTTTACATATATGTTTTGTTACACTCGAGGCACATTTACGCTTGGAATGTATCGAAGCAAACAAAGGATGAAGGTGGCAACAATCAGGCATTACTAAGGAATTTTTGAAGACTATTCTGAGAAACCCGACCACATGTGCAAAACAAGGACTCATCAGGGCACAATTCGGTAAACCAAATACATTTCGTAGCACCTTAAGGTACAATCGACCTATCGGAACGAAAAACCAATTGATCAATAGCCCACATTAGGACGAATCCTACAGTGGGCTAGCTGATCGATCGGCACGGTACCTGCAGCGCGAACCTTAGGTCACGCCGCAGGTATAAATAAAGAGGGGGAACCATAATTTTGGGACCTTTTCGCACATCTCATCTCTTCCTCTCCCTCCCGAAGCCGCTACAAGATTCAAGGAATTCTCAAACTGTCGGAGTGCTGGGAGGATTAAAGCTCGGATCAACGTCAACGCAAATTGAGGGAGTCTCTGTTTTCCTAGTTTTACTTCATTATTCCTTTCTTTCAATTTAATGATGTGTAAAACTCCCATCTCAGATTTGTATTTTAATTTGACGATGATTTAGTTATGTTATATTCGCACCCCTATGGAGAACTATTCATGATTTTTTGGTGTTTCTCTGTGTGTGCTTGGAGCCATGTATAGATCTCCAACTTTTTAGTGATTCGTCTTGTGCTTGTAGCCTAGACTTTAACATAACATAGTTTCTAGCGTGGTCGGGGTTAAGGGCGTACCCAATCCTGAATGCAATCTTTTATTACAAGTTAATATTGAATTAGGAGTGAAAAGGAATTAAGTAATGCTAATAAGATCACATGCGCTACACTTAGGGTGATAAGATAGGTTATACCTTTAGACTAGTTCATTACCCTAAGCCCTAATTTAATTATTAACGCAGGCTTAGAGCTTGTAGCCTAAGCCCTTTAAATTAATGTCCTAAGTAAAATATAACGACGGGATATAAGTTAAGCTACCCTGAATTCATTCCCTAAACTAACCTCAATCAAATTGACATCATTTTTACTATTTTAATTGCCTTAGCTTAGTTAATCACTTGACTTCATCAACGAAAAACCCAATCACTCATTAATAACTGAATTCAACTTAACACTGATTCCTCGTGGATATGACACCCATATACCCGATTAAGCTACGATGAACCCGTATGCTTATGCGTACGTGGTTTTAAAACACACTTTAAAATCACATCAGTAATGTTTGACGATACTGTCATGTTAGATGCGAGTATCCCAATACAAGCCCACTAGTTAGGTAAGTATGAACCATTCAATTAATGAATATTAAATAAAAATTTAATCACCAACTTAACATAAATTTTACTCATGAAATAAATTGACATAATATAACTTGTATAGAGACCAAATTAATATAATTAAAAGTATAAGGATCAAATTAGCACAACTAAAAGTACAATGACCAAATTGACACAATGAAAAAGTATAGGGACCAGTGTCGACCAATGAAACAGAATCAAACACAGAGGATGAAGGTAGCAGAGATGAGGATGCTACGCTGGATGTGTGGCCACACAAGGAAGGATAGGATCAGGAACGATGTAATAAGAGGTAAACTGGGTGTAGCCTCAATCGAGGATAAATTGCGGGAGCACCGCCTAAGATGGTTTGGACATGTTAGCAGGAGACCAACTACAACAGCAGTCAGGCGATGTGAACAGCTTCAGACGATGCTAGGTAGAAGAGGGAGGGGAAGGCCAAAGAAGAGTTGGCTGGAGACGACCATCACGACTTAACCCACCTAAACCTGAGAGAGGAGATGGGCTCAGATAGGGCACGTTGGAGGGCTAGCATAAGGGTAGCGGATGCGGCAGCGTAGAATAGGGCGGCGAGCGATTTGTAGTTTAAGATTCCTAGGCAGTCATAGCCGTAAGTGGTGCACTTATATGCTGATTAGTTTATCCTCTAATGGCTCAGCTATTTTCTTGGCTGACATACATACTTAAATGCTTGCATGTCTATTTCCTTCACTCATTTGGGGATAAATTGATGGTTTTATTTGCAGGTGTTCCTGTACTTCAGGTTGGGGGTCCTCGAAAACGGTCTCCTTTCCACTCGGAAGGGGTATGGCTGCGTACATATACCCCTCCCAGACCCTGCTTTAGCGGGAGCCGCGAGGCACTGGGATTGTTGTTGTTGTTGTTGTTGAAAAAGTATAGGGACCTTTAATGCAAATAATCCAATACTAAAAGATACTTCTAAGGAAAATTTTCTATATCATTTTACACTTTCCCAACTATATATATATAAACACTAGGCAAGCCATAGATAGATAGCTTGTCTTAGTGAAGTAGCATAAACAATCCTTTCGAGGTTCTACCACGTTTCACCTTCTACACGTCCTTGACCCTACCGAAAATAACCTGCAATAGCCACCAAATCTGCAGCCTCATTACCTTCTCCAAAATATAAGAAACTCGAATAATGTCTAAGTTAGCAATTATCTGTCAGATATCTTCAATAATGGCCCAAATCTGTCATGGCCATTTGAACTGCTTGTGTATCACTTCAATAATGACTAAATTATCTCCCTCAATGTGAGCTTAACAAAATCTAAATCTATAAACTTTTAAATGTCTTCCCTCCCTGCAACTACTTTTGCCATTGAGATTAAAGCATTTACTAGCCCTCAAATTCCATTCATCACTTGTTGACCCAAATAATTTCAAACAATGAAACCACATGCAACCTTCTCATGCCTTCTAGACCCATTGAAATTAAGTTTCACCCAAC
The DNA here is from genome assembly GCA_018398585.1 of Simmondsia chinensis. Lineage (NCBI taxonomy): Eukaryota > Viridiplantae > Streptophyta > Magnoliopsida > Caryophyllales > Simmondsiaceae > Simmondsia > Simmondsia chinensis. The sequence continues at coordinate 12,205,614 of JAGTTD010000005.1, forward strand.
CAATATCTTGCAACGTCCATTGTAGATAGTCATGATGTTTAAATTCTTGTATGTAGCTTATAGTTCTTGCAATTAATCAACTCATGATATTTAACACATTTATTATAGAATGTAGATTAACTTGTATGTGGATAATGCAAACATAGGATGGCATATAGAGAAAATTAACACTAGTCCCATTGGATTCTTATATAGATGCTAAGTGAAAAAAACTTTATAAAGAAGTTGTGGGCGAGGACAAATACGCAAATAAGAAGACATTTGGAATTGGAGAGAAGAGAAGTTATGCTGGCGGGTCAGACAAAGAACTCATAAGACATTAAAGATGGCTCAGAATGAAGTCGAAACGAGAAAAGCATTAGAAGAAGAAATAGTAGCTAAGAAAGAGAAAAGACAGATGGAGGAAGAATTTGCTAATACGATGAAGGATATGGAAGAAGAAATATGCTTGCTAAAGGAATTTGTTTGCAAGTTGAAATCATAATCTAAGAAAAATGTATTTTTTCTCCTCATAACATTTTTATTATACTGGTATGATTGTGATGCAGCCCATAGGTAGATGGCGGATGAGCTTGGCAGGCTTGGCGAGTGTTCCAAACTTGGCGAGTTGATAGAGACACGGTTGGATAAAGACCTGAGGAGATTGACATCTCTTATGTTATTTAGATATTAGGTTAATAGATAATTATTAGTAATTTTGTATTTATCTTTTTATCTTTAAGCCTTTTATTCTTGTTGAATAAGCTTCTCTATTTAAGTAAGAGGAAACCTGGGGTATTATTCATTCAATTATTTTCTAGATTTTTTTTATCCCTTGTTTATGTGTTTTTCCTTTATTCTCTGGTGTGAGAATTAGGTTAAACTATTTCCCCCTTTGCTTCTTAATTATTTTACTAATAAGAGTTTAAAGGAAGGCTGTTGAACCTTCAATTTCCCAAATTTCCTTTATCATGCAGTATCAGTTAGAATCAGAGCTCAGAATGTTTTCTGAGATGACCCGTGGGCGACAAAGGTACGCCACCATCGGAGACATATATGAGCATGATTTTCAATGACAGGTCGAGAAGAGATTCGAGGAGATAAAAGAGAAATTCAGGCGAATTGAGTTGTGTTTGATCTAATTGTGGGTGAATGCCAACCAAACACTGGTGGCTCAGCTTAAAAACCCACTAGTAGGGGTCAGAGAGGAAGATATAGACAAGGGTTTCCACAATCCATTTTCGGAGGTTGAAGACCATGGGCAGAGTGAGCAAGGAGCTTGGCCAATTACCGGAGCTTCTAATTGTTTAGGCGATCAGAGGTAGGAGTCTAGGCTTTGGGATGATATTCCGGAGTTTGTTGATGATGGTGTGGAAGTGATGGAAGAAGCTCAAGAAGATTTGGCGTCAATTGGCGAAGAGGAGGGTGTTAAGTTCTAGATTAAATCTTGAACTTAACCTAAGAATCAATAGAATTTGGGATGAGAAAGAAGTGAAGGAGATGAGAAAATAGAAGAGTTAAGATGAGAGAAAGAAGTTTTAATCACAAGGATTAGTATGTATTTCATTGGATGAATGAGAATTACACATGATCCTCATACTTATAGGGATTTAGATACAATGCACTAAGACATAACACCTAACCAACAATTGGCGCCAACACCAATTCAAACCACACAACACACGGCCTTGTTACATCACAACTTAAGGAAATGCTACTAATTTGCTACATATACTTGACTAATGACATAAACTAAACTACTGATTAATTCTCGTTACAATTGTCATAAGCCCCACCTATTGGAATCATAACATTCTATTCCCCTAGAAAACATTATTGTCCTCAAGAATGGAAGAGAGTTGAGACTTAAAGTTCCCTTGTGGACGTTAAGTAGGAGCTGCTTGAGATGAAGTCCTGGGCTATAAAATCTGCTGCTGCAATGAATAAGAAACACCAGATCTGAAATGCAACTGAACATATGAGCAAGATGCTTAGGCACAAGGTCTTCGAGTGGATGTGTTGTACCCTTCTGGTGGTCTGCACTGATCAAACCACACCAGCCACACATCCTCAACCATCCCATGGAACACTTTGCTGCAATTAATGCAGCTCAACTGCAGCATCTGGTTGGGGACACAAGTAAAAGACCGAGGATGCTGCAGCTGTAACCAAACAACCTCAGACTTCACCCAAAATCTGCTTTTCTTGAGCATCTTATTGTTCAACCTGATTTTAGCACTTGTTTGGACCACTACCAGCTTCTTGTGTTCAATGGTCATGCTGTAGCTAAAGTGATTTACTCTAACAAACTCTAATCCTTTGACAGAAGTGAGCATAAGAGCTAAACACACTAGTTCAAGAGACCACTGTAATGATAAAACAACCTGATGCCTCACCAATATAAGAACTAATTTCTCCTCAATTTCTCTGCTGTTGCGTGTACATTTTCCAGGTAGAACAGACCTTGCTCTTCCACTGCACTCACCAATTAAGGGCTTTTGGAGATGGTTAACACGCTGATCAACTACCTCTACTCATATGTAGCCATGGAATGTACTCAATTGGCAATACTCATTCATTTCTCTTTGCCTTTGTGGAACAGATCTCCAGAGTTCAACAATCATTTGGATCAGATCCTGCAAACTGTCCTGCTGAAATGGTTCACCCTCTTGCACTGGATGCACAACCGCATGTTGCATTGCTAAGTGTCAGTCACTAGGCCTTCAGATTCCTTCACCCAACTCGCGAATGAATACGCCAACCACCAGCCTAAGGAACCAATGGAGCTTCCCAACAGATACAATCAACACACTCAACCAGTACAACTCTTCCACTACTGTCAGTGAAGGGATTGGCATTAACCAAAACATTTGAGCATTTGTGACTTTGGCTTTAAATTCTGAACTTTTGTTCCACCAATTTAAGTATTCATGGGTCACAACTGAATTCCAATCATAAAATTTGGAGACGAACCACAGATTGGGACACAATTGCCACCCCAATATTACTGAGAGAACTTGCAGAACCAGAAGACATCCCTCCTGAACGTTACTGCTGAATTACAAAATATTTTCAGCAAAAATTTCTCTTGTTCTCTTGTTGTACTCCTTCAACCACACATTGAGAAGGTATTGAAGCTTGTGTATGTCATTTTTCCATTCGGAATAACCACAATAGACCACTCTGAATATGCCCAGATTATGAATCTAGGCAGCACTTTCCAGCTGCTGTTTGTTCCAATTACCAGGAGCTATTGTCTTAAAATTCACTTGGCTTCGGCCACCAGCTTTGATGTTAACCTCTTCATGACCCACAGCTATTAGCATACTTTTATCATAGCTTACACTGGAACAGAATTGCTCTTCATCAAACAACAGCACCGGACCAGCTTTTCTAATCACTTGTGATTCATCCCCTCTCGGTTCAAAGGGCTTGCCATCATCAATTACATGCTTCATAAAGACTTGAGAGTCTTCTCCCGGGTCAGGAGGCCACCTATCGTAAGAACTTGCACTTGGATAAGCCACAACTCTACTCAAATGAAGAAATAACTCACTCCGAACTTGCCGATCGGCATGCCGATAGTACACTACAGCCACTATAAATTCGTAATCTCTCCTCCAACACAAGAGTCCTTGCTCAAAATCCAAGATGATGTTGTTTTGGTCCCAAGTTAACACTCCAACATGTCCACAAGTGAACTTAAGTATACCTTGATCTGTATTTGAAGATACTGCAGCAGCAACAACTGAATCTTCAACAGAATCACATTTCTCAGTGATGAAAATGCTTCCATTTTGCACATAAGCTTGCCAAGGAGTAATACTTAATGGATTTGGAGATGTACTCAGCGAAATCCCAGCAGTAACCTCGAGTTTTTCAGTTGGAATCATAGCTTCTGCAGCAACCATACTTGAGTCTTGTGTACCAGCATGTACAGCAGTAATATCAGCATTTTGAGTTAGCTCCGGTTGAGCATCACACCTCATATGTTGCAACACAACCTTTTGCCTCAATTTCTTCTTTGTAATCTTCTTTGTTTCCCAAAAATCTTTCAATGCATCGTTGAGATGATTCCTCTTTGCCTTACTTTTTGCTTCCTTTAACATTCCATGGACAAGGAGATCGTATTCCCCCTCCGAACGCATGTCATACTGCGCCTTATCATCAATAAGAGACTCTAACTCCAGCAAGGAGTCTTCATAAGGATCATCTGGTTCAAACGCAGTTTCTTCACACTTATGTTCAACAATTTCGACCTTATCGGGGACGAGTTCATCTCCAACGGCAACAAAGTCCACTTTCTCCTCCCGCTCAACACGGAACTTCCATTGTTTAACGCTATCCGCTAGCTCCGAAAAATCATTTGCATCAAGAACACCAGTACCATCATCAAACTGATGAGAGGAGCAAGGCAGATTCATAGCAGGAGAAATTGGCTTTCTAAATTGTTCTCGAACCTTGGCACATTTCTCTTGAGGTTGCTGCATAAACTTCACTTCACTTGGCTGCATATGCTGATCAGAAGGCATGTTAAGCCTTTCCTCCAATTCTTGTGATTGAAGAACGACCCGATCATATCTCTTTACTTCCAACGGTTGAGTTTGCTGATCAACACTTCCATTGATAATTTGCTTGAATTTTTCAAGCATTATCTCCATCTTACTGTCAAAATATGCATCCAAATATGCCCATGTAACTGGACCGGTTGCATCACTACAATCCATATTCACTCCTGAACTTCACAATGGGAATTGATCTTAATGATTTTCGAATTTTAAAGTAGCACAATCAGCAGTTATCAACAATTTTTCTTTTTCTGAAATTTCAAGATCAGATTTAAGGATCACGCAGATTCCAAACCCTAACTGTCGAGTTCGAACAGAGGAAACTCGAACAAACCCTAACCGCAATGTTAGATGAGTAATTCGACTTACACTTCTCAATTTTAGCTTGACTCTAAATCGCAATCAAATCCTTAACACAATACTCAAACAATCTTCACGGACGAAATCGGATTTCAACTCTTACGGTTTCGCTGTCAGAATTTCGCCTTCACTGACAAATTATCGCCTAAGCAATTCGCGACTCGATAACCCAAAATTCTTAAGAATCAATGCAAATTCTGATGGATCCTCACCACTTCTAAGCTTATCAACACAATTTCATCACAATCTAGCAAGAAGAACAGATTTGAGTCGAGTTTGAACTTGTTGTTCAGAACAGTTACCTCAACTCCAATTTCTGAGTTGTAGAATCTGATTAAACCTCTATTCAGCTTGTTTTGTGATCTTTTGATGATGATCAAGTATAATATGGATCAATTTACTCACTTATAACTTCTTCTCCAACTGATCAAAGGAAAGATTGATCAAGACAATTAAGCTCAACACTCAACTTCAACAACTACTGCTTGCGTCAACTGAGTGTGATCAATGTACTGAAATTAACTCTTAATTCTGATCACAATTACGATCAAACTGAACTTGCTCTTTACTCACTGAATTCTACTATTTTAACTGTCAACAATGTGATCAACACAAGCTTGAATTCAAGACTCACAACCGATCCACAATTGAACCTCTTTTTATGTGTTTTTCAAGCACTTTCTCTGCAATTCACAATAGAATTCTTAAGCAATTTGCAATGCAATCAAGGGATATTTGATATCAAATCAGGTTTGTTTTGGAAGCCAAACGAGGCTCTGATACCAATTGTTAAGTTCTAGATTAAATATTGAACTTAACCTAAGAATCAATAGAATTTGGGATGAGAAAGAAGTGAAGGAGATGAGAAAATAGAAGAGTTAAGATGAGAGAAAGAAGTTTTAATCACAAGGATTAGTATGTATTTCATTGGATGAATGAGAATTACACATGATCCTCATACTTATAGGGATTTAGATATAATGCACTAAGACATAACACCTAACCAACAATTGGCGCCAACACCAATTCAAACCACACAACACACGGCCTTATTACATCACAACTTAAGGAAATGCTACTAATTTGCTACATATACTTGACTAATGACATAAACTAAACTACTGATTAATTCTCGTTACAATTGTCATAAGCCCCACCTATTGGAATCGTAACAGAGGGTGAGGGTTACAAGGGCCATTCATTAATGGTTAGGCGAGTTGGCTTCATGCCTAAGGAAGCAGAAGGAGATGATTGGCTTTGAAATAACATCTTGTAGACGACATGCATGATTGACAAGAGGATGTGCCACAAGTCATTGACTCCAAGAGTTCTAAGAATGCCATTTTCGAAGAAGCAATCCAGAAGCTAGGGTTGAAAACGGAGGAGCATCCAAACCCTTACAAGTTGTCATGGCTCGAGAGAGGAAACTAGGTTACCATCTCGAAATGATGCCTAGTTAATTTCTCTACTGGGTCGAAGTATCAAGATGGGGCTTGGTGTGACATGACTACCATAGATACGTGCCACTTGTTGCTTGGACAACCATGGTAATTTGACAGAAGCACTACCATGATGGGAGACAAAACACCTATACCTTTGTGTTTGAGGGCAGAAGGATAGTGTTGTTGCCCAAGAAGAAAGAAGCACCATGTTCAGTGATAACCGAACACCCAAATTCCTAGACAAAAGACATGATCACTAAGGAAGTTGGAGGGATTGAGATGGTTTTAGCACTGATAGGCAAGGCATTCCAGGCAGGACAGGAAGAGGTGTCGAGTATTATTCTGCCGTTGAGCGACGTCCAGCACCAGGTAGATCTGTTATCAGAAAATGCCTTATCGAATAGGCTCTGTTACTGGATGAGTCTCGTGGAGTTTGAGGAGCTTATGCACTAGGTTGAGGCATTGCCCACCAGGGGCTTTCTTCAATGAAGTTTGAGTCCTTGCGCGGTTTTAACTTTCTTGACGTCAAGAAAGGATAGGATGTGGCGAAAGTGCATCAACAGTGGAGCCATTTACAGATCACGACGTGTTATCGGTTTTCCCTTCCATGTTTAGGAGACTTACCCGCTAGCAGCAAGATGAGGGGTGTCCGCTTAATGAATCACTTCTAGAAAGAGTGTATGGAAGATGACGAGTGCTGCCATCGCCTTTAACTTTGTCCTCAACTGGGAATGGAAGACCATACTGAGGCGATGAACAGAGCATTGGGTAGCCCTCTCCTATGTCCTGTTTTAGAGAACGTCAAGGGATGGGAGAAGAAGTTTTATTATGCCGAGTTGGCTAGGCATAGGTTCTCTGCCATTCAAGATTGTCGATGGCATTGTTCCTCGCTCACCAATAAACCTTACGTCAGTAGTAGATCTTATTCATCCACATGAGAAGGTGGAAGACGTCATCTCCAACTATCAAGCAGAATATGTGCAGACTCAAGGATCATTGCTGGAAGCACGCACAAAGTATAAGATGGGGAGAATGGGGACTTCCGATGTACTACTTACTTTGGCGAGAATGCTCCAGAGAACCAATGGCAAATTTGAGGGCGAATTCTTTCCAAGCCCGGGAGAATGATGCAGCCCATGTATTGACGAGATGGGATACAACGCGTGTCATGGCGAGTCGAGTCAACAGTCTATGTATGGATGAGTTTGGTGAGATCAAGGACGAGCGTGCAGGATATATCTTGGCGAGGGTGATCCACATGATCTGTTGGCGAATTTGAGGATGAATTCTCTCCAACATGGGGAAAATGATGCAGCCCATAGGTAGATGGCGGATGAGCTTGGCGACTTGCCGAGTATTGCAGACGTGGCGAGTTGATAGGAGACACAGCTGGATAAATACTTGAGGAGATTGACATCTATTAGGTTATTTAGTTATAAGATTAATAGATAATTATTAGTAATTTTGTATTTATCTTTTTATCCTTAAGCATTTTATTCTTGTTGAATAAGCTCCTATATTTAAGCAAGAGGAAACTTAGGGTTTTATTCATTCAATTATTTTCTAGATTTTTTTATCCCTTGTTTATGTGCTTTGACTTTATTCTCGGAGTGTGAGAATTATGCTAAACTATTTTCCCCTTTACTTCTCGGGGTGTGAGAATTAGGTTGCTATTTTCCCCTTTGCTTCTTAATTGTTTTAGCAATAAGAGTTTAAAGAAAGGTTGTTGAACCTTCAATTTCCCAATTTTCCTTTATCACGCTGCATTAGATTGTCATCTAATCTTGTAATAACATTCTTATTGGATGATGGATTATGATGGACTTGTTTATTTCTCTCATTATATCTCTTGAATTACAAATAAAATTGTGATTGATTTCCTTGTTTTTGGTTCTACTATGGTGTTAGCTTCCAATTAGGAATTGAAAATCTAACCTTATAGAAGAAAGAGTTAAGGTGAGAAGAGAAGTGAAAGGGGATGAGAAGTACAGAAAGAGATGAGAAAAGAGAGATAATTCCAAAAGGAAATCAGTTTATATTCATTGAATACTTGAATTACATGCTTAAGATTCTATTTATAGACCTTTGGATACAATGCATCAAGAACTAACCGACTAAACCCCAAATAACAGCCTTTCCCGCCAAATTCTGTAGCCCGCCACCAAGTTTGACCCGCGTTGACCACTAACCTCTTTTGGCGCCTAAAACCGACTTAACTAACACTTAAAAGCATACAACTCAAAACTTGGGACAATTCCCAGCCACTAATAACAGAAATTACAATTAAATTCTAACGATTCATTACATTCCCTCCCTCTTGAGAAGCTTCTTGTCCTCAAGAAGTGAAGCTTGGGAATTGGCTCTTCAAGAAATTGTAATTTTCCCAAGTCATCAAACTCTTGTTCAAGTTGCACCAAGTCACCAATACCTCCTGCACAGCACCATGATCGTGCTGCAGCGTCCTCCGAGCCTTTACAGCAGCAGGTTGCAACACCAGCAGCCCGTTCGTTTCTGCAGCAGGAGGATCCTGAGTAGCTGCAGCTCCTTTTTTAACCTGCTTTTTAAGTAGGGACACGTGAAACACGGGGTGAATGTATGAATGCGAAGGTAAGTCTAGCTTATAAGCAACACTGCCAATTTTCTCCAGAATTTTGTACGGGCCAAAGTATCGAGCACTTAGCATGACATTACGCCTGACAGCCAAGGAGGACTGTCTATACGGTTGTAATTTAAGGTAGACCATGTCACCAACGTCATAGCTTTTGTCTACCCTTTTCTTGTCTACATAGTACTTCATTCGAGCTCGAGCTTGTTGGAGATTGTCCTTAAGCACTTGCATAAATTGCTTCCTCTGCTTAACTAAATCAGTTGCTGCTGAATCAGTCTTGCCCGGTTGTTGCAGAAGCAAAGGTGAAGGAGGTGGGAAACCATACAAAGCTTGGAAGGATGAAGTGCCAATTGATGTGTCGAAGTGAGTGTTGAACCAAAACTCTACCAACGAGAGCCAATGATTCCACTCTTTGGGCCTTAAGAAGACCATACTTCGAAGGTATTGTTCCAAACACTGGTTGACTCGTTCGGTTTGGCCATCCATTTGAGGATCATAAGAGGAACTAAGTGCCAATGTGGTGCCCATCAACTTGAACAACTCCCTCCAAAACGTGCTTGTGAAGATTTTGTCTCGGTCCGACACAATGTATTGAGGCAATCCCTATAATTTGTAAATGTTGTCAAGGAAGATCCTAGCCAATTTTTCAGCCGTGACAGGTCGAGTAAGAGCAATGAAATGGCTATACTTAGTGAAACGATCCACCACTACCCAAATGACCTCCTTGCCTTCGGATTTCGGCAATCCTTCAATGAAATCCATGCTAATATGAATCCAAGCTCCATCTGGAATAGGAAGAGGTTGAATTAGACCCTTTTACGATGATCTCCCAATTTCGTTTGTCGGCACACTTCACAAGATTTCACATAATCACTCACATCTTTTTTCATGCTCGGCCATGTAAACTATGCTTTAATTCTTTGATAGGTGCCTTCTACACCAGCGTGACCTCCCCAAGCAGCATCGTTTTAGGCTTGGATGACTTGTTTTCTCAAATCAGTGGCAGAACCCACGAACAGCTTGCCTTGGATTCAAATTAGACCTTTCTGCACTGTAATTTCAGTACCTGCAGCAGCGTTTTTTGCATCTGAACTAAGCACAGCAGCAGCTATTTTCTCCTGAGCAAAAAGATCTCCCTCATAGGACTTATGTAGCTCTTCCACCCATGAAGGTACTACAATGGAAATAGCAATGCAAGTACCCTGATCAGCATCTTCAAAACGCCTTGACAAAGCTCTCGGTAAAGTTCGGTATTGTCAAAACTGGTGCAGCACACATTGCGGCTTTAAGGGCTTCTAATGCAGCTTGAGATCTCTCACTCCACTTAAAAGCATCCTTCTTCAAGAGCTCGGTTAGGGGTTTGGCAATAGAACCATAACCCCTAATAAATTTTTTATAATACCCAGTCAATCCCAAAAATCCCCTCAATTGCTTCAAGGTGATCGGAATTGGCCATTCTTGCATTGCACGGATCTTGTTAGGATTAGTAGATACTCCCTCGTGTGAGATGATATGACCCAAATACTTGAGCTTACTTTGAGCAAACGAACATTTGAACAATTTTGCGAAGAACTTGTGTTGCCGCATCAATACAAACACTTGCCTGAGGTGAGTGAGATGAGCTTCATATATTGAGCTATAAATCAGTATGTCATTGAAAAAAATGAGCACTGACTTCCTCAGAAAAGGCTTGAAAGCGTCATTCATGGCTGCTTGGAAAGTGGCCGGGGCATTTGTTAAACCGAAAGGCATAACAACGAACTCGAAATGGCCATGATGAGTTTGAAAAGCTGTCTTGTAGATATCCGGCTCGAGGACCCTGATTTGATGATATCCTTGCCTCAAATCAAGCTTTGAAAAGAAGCATGCTCCATGTAGCTCATCAAGCAAGTCGTCTATGACCGGAATAGGGAACTTGTCTTTCACGGTTGAAGCATTCAACCGACGGTAGTCAATACACATTCTGGCCGACCCATCCTTCTTTTTCACGAGGATCACAGGTGAAGCAAAAGGACTACGGCTCGGTCTAATGAAGCTCATGTGAAGAAGCTCCTCAACCTGCCGCTCAATCTCTGTCTTTTGGCCATGTGGGTATCGGTATGGCCTAATCTTGAACGGCTCAGCATTACCACGCAATGGAATGCCATGGTCTACACTCCTTTGAGGAGGAAGACTCTTAGGCTCCTCAAAAATGTCCCCAAATTCATCAACTAAGGTCTGCACCTCAGGTTGAATACCCTGCTGCAGCTCAACCGTAGATAACATGAACAATTGACCAATCCATTGTATTGCCTTCTTCTTGATTCCATCGTGCACACGTTTGCCATCAATTAACTTGAGATGAGCCTCCTCTGGCATACCTTTCAAGGACACTTTGGTGCTATGAAACTCAAATGCCACGGTCATCTTATCAAAATCAAATATAACCGGGTTGAAGGTCCTCATCCAATCCACCCCTAGCACCATATCGCAACCACCCAAAGGAAGAACTCTGAAATCAAAGGTGAAGTGGTGTTCTTGCATAGACCATGGGAATGTTATGCGCTTGTTATGAATTGTTAAAGAATTGCCATCAGCCACCATCACTTGCAAAGGATGAGTCTTTATCGCTTCATGCCTTACCTTCTTACTCAACTTGGGATCGATGAAGCTATGCGTACTTCCACTATCAATGAGGATAATGATGGAATGTTTTCCAGCCTTGCCTCTGATTTTGATAGTGTTATGAGCTCCACTCCCGGTTAAAGCCTTCATTGATATTTCCACTTCATCTTCACTCAAATCCTCTTGTGAAGAGTCTCCAACACTGTCAATTTCTGCTGCCGATTGTTCACTGCCAGTTTCAGCTTCAACACGGGTCCCTTTAGCACACATTAATGCTTGTGTTTTGCACCTATGTCCAGGCTGATATGACTGGTTACAACGAAAGCAAAGTCTTACTAAGCTTCTGTCAACAGCACACTTAAAACCTGTATCAGAACTTGCTCTCGGTTGTGATCTAAACTGGCTGCTCAGCTGCTTAAACTTGTCACTCGATTGGACTTGAGTAGCTTCAATCAATTTTTCCTTGTTATAAGCACCTGACAAGGTCTTAGGACCAATAGCCTTCACCATATTCTTGATCCTAGGCTTTAATCCACTTATAAAGCAAGAAACATAATATGACTTGGCATCCTCGGGAGCTATAGACAAAACGGATAGCAAGTTGGCTCTTAAGTTCTCAAACCTAAGCATATACTCTCTCACGGTTGAAGTTTGGGATAATTTGTTAAAGCTATCCGCAACATCCGTTGATTCACCTTCTCCATAGCGTTCACAAATTTCTTCTACGAATTGGTCCCAAGAAAGGTTCGGTTTGCTCTTCAACAAACTATAGTACCAAACCTCATGTTCACCATGTAGATGCACTGCAGCTAGTTGGAGCTTTTCATCATCAGGTATGCTATAATACATGAAATACCGGTCACAACTTCTCAGCCATGATTCCGGTAGTTTTCCATCAAAAGGATCAATTTCGACTCTTGGCTGCTTGTGATTACCACTCCTACCACCAGATATAATGTCATTACTCACTGTTCTATTCTGGTAATGTCGATCAGGAGGTATGTCCAGATGTTCGAGCTCATCAAAATCAGTCCTGCGCTGCCAAGCTAAATTCTGTGACCTGCTACTGCAGTCTGTATTCAAAGCCTCAGGTCTGCAATGTACCTATTCAGAGGCTCGATCCTAATTATCTACATCAAATTCAGGTTGCAAGGATTGATTTTCAGGTGATTTGATGTTAATTGAAGGTCCAACAGTCGCCTGCACTATCGGAGATTTGCCACGGTTCCTCACAAGAATCTCAGGCCTGTCAACATTCTCTTGCTGCTGATCGGTATCCTTCTGATGAAAGATCTGACTTGCAGGCTTCAAGATCGCATCAACACTTGATTCTTTTTGTTTATTAACCTGATCTTGTAATTTTTCAATTTTCTCTTCAATTTGTTGCAGCCGTTCTTCCTTATTCTTGTCTTTATCCAAAATCAACTTCAACATTTGCTGAATGCTATCACTCCTCTGCATATTCTCGAGATGCTGCTGATCAAACCTTGCTTTGAGCTCGATTTGCTACTGATCAAACTTAGCATTCAGCTGTTCGAACTTGTCATTCAAATCCCGGTGATGATCACTTGATACATTAGTTTCAGAACTTGTAACTGCAGCAACAAAATCCATTCCAGAACCAGGTGCATTGGCTCCTCCAGCTCCAGATCTGGTTCTCACGCCTTCGATCATTTTTTTTTATTTATTTATTTTGCCAGCCACATTCAATCAATTGATTGCTTGAATTGGCTCTGATACCAATTGTTAGCTTCCAATTAGGAATTGAAAATCTAACCTTGTAGAAGAAAGAGTTAAGGTGAGAAGAGAAGTGAAAGGGGATGAGAAGTAGAGAAAAAGATGAGAAAAGAGAGATAATTCCAAAAGGAAATCAGTTTATATTCATTGAATACTTGAATTACATGCTTAAGCTCCTATTTATAGACCTTTGGATACAATGCATCAAGAACTAACCGACTAAACCCCAAATAATAGCCTTTCCCGCCAAATTCTGCAGCCCGCCACCACGTTTGACCCGCGTTGACCACTAACCTCTTTTGGCGCCTAAAACCGACTTAACTAACACTTAAAAGCATACAACTCAACACTTGGGACAATTCCCAGCCACTAATAACAGAAATTACAATTAAATTCTAACGATTCATAACATATGGTAGATAATTGGCTGTACTACGCTACTGTATTGATCAATTGCTTTCTTGTTTTTGCATATGTAAGGTTCAAATTAAGGATGTTTGGATTATTATCATTGAGGATACTTTTGTGGTCTTACAAGTGACCTGTTTGTAGATTGGTTTTTTGGAACATGTTTTTGGAGATACTTCTTATAGAGACTTGATTGTTTGTACCCTTTTTTTTTTTTTTTTTGCAAATTATTTATTTGTGCTATTTTATACCACGAATTAAGAAACTTTTAATGTAAAACTCTTATGTACCTTGAATTCGGTTTCCGTTACCCAATATGTATTGAATTGATTATTTTGAGTTATAGTACCAATTCAGTGATATTAATTTATAGTTTCATATGAAGCATTTGCTATAGGTTGTTAGTATAATGCTTGCATCCATCGCGTCAAATTTAGGTGCCACTGTATAATACAGATATCAAAAAAATATCGCATGGAATCGAAAGTTGTTTTTTATACTATTTTATAGTAGTCTTCTGTATCGATGTTAAAACAATACTGATCATATCTATAGTATCACAAAACAATCCAACACTATTGACATAATTGTATTAGAAAACAATTTGTTCTATTAAGCCAATAGTATCACAAACAAACTTTTGATACTATTCTATAATGTAGCACCAAAGAGATAATTGATTGGGAATGGAAGGATTCAATAGCCTTCGTTTAGATTTCTACTGCTAAAGCTAATAAGAAACAAATGAAAAAATTCTTAATCTCAATTCTCTCACTATAAAACTAGAAAGAACAAAATATAATTGAAATATCTAGATATAAAATTGAATAAACCCCAATCATTTACCCTTCTTTTATAAAGGAACTTTTCTAGTTATACTTAAAGACTAAAATAAAAAATAATCCTATCTTCCAACTGAATCTAATCAGCAACAAGCTCTCCTTTTATAAGTAAAACTCCTTGTGTGGGCACATCCGAACTCTCTCGTTCTCCAACCTGCCAAGACACAGGTCTCCTTTCTAACCCGCCAAGATACGAGCTGCATCGTTCTATTAACCTTTTGCTTTGGATAGAAGTCAATACTAATGATGTTAATAATATCAGAAAGAACCACAAACTGATACCATGGAAATTCCTTTTACATCAATAACTTTCGATATTAAATCTGATACTATTGGTGTATCCAATACTGTTGCTCGGGACTCATTAATGTCAGATTACTTTATCCGATACAAGGGCAATAGCAACGCCAGTATTGCAACCGAAGGTTTATTTGTTTTTTTTTTTTATACTAAGAAAAATAAGCTTTTAGTATGGAGAGTTTTCTAATACTAAATCGCATTTTCATGTAGTATCATGCCAAATTTGGGTTAACTCGGGTCATGTTTGGTTGGATCAAATATATTTGGCTCAAGTTGTCATTACCCAAGGTGGTCTTGGATCATGACTAAGAAGGAGAGTTTGGAGTGAGGAAGAATAGAGAAAGGGATGAGGAAGAGATGAGAATTAGAGAGAATAGAGGGAGAAGTAGAGAGAAGTAAGAGAATTGAGATTATTTCTATTACATTGAATAATTCATTACAAGTGAGATATCATCTACTTATACTAGTTCAAGCCTCGGAAAATATCTAACTAATGCACTTCACCAATACATAACTATTATCAACATGACAACTCAATCTAACTACATCTACCAATACAAGAATCCCCCTAACTAACTAATAACTAACATTTCCTCCAATACTAACTAACATAAGAACACTTAATACTAATACTAATGGGTTAACGCTTCTTATCCTACTTATTACAATCATGACATTACATCCCCCATTTTATATTCTTGTCCTCAAGAATCTTAATAGAGAAGTTGTAGCATCAAATCACTTGCTGCCAAATTCGTAGCCTTGAAGTTGCTTGTTAACTTTCTATTTGCACTGCAACCACCTGGATCGTGAATCCACTCCAGTAGCTATTCAAAATCCACTTCCCTTCAACTTCATTAGCTCTTATTTAAGTGTTGCATTCACCTCTGCAGTAAAGCCAGTTTGCCAGCCAATCTCCACCTTTCTCCTCACAAACTTGCAATCAAGGAAGGTTGCATTCTTCTTGTGAATTTCAGCAGCATCAAGATTGAAAAATAGCCTTTCTGCAGTCACTATGGCCAGTTGATCAATTTCATGGGCTGCGCATACAATTCCTAACCAATCACTATGCTATGTCGTAAGAACTGAATCTGATGTCCAGAGCTCATGTTCAAATCTTTGGAACAGTATACCCACATCAGCTGCCTTTCCTTCCTTGCCACATTGAATCAGATCACTTGCTGCTAACATTTCTATCAACTTGTAGGCCTAATCTCTTACTTTAGATGCCAACAACAAGTGAACATACATCTCAAAGGCTTTGTTATCAGAATTCCCAAGGACTTCCAATGTAACTAACCTATTTGAACACTTTCTCATGCCTACCTCTAGCATTTGCTCAAATGCATCAACATAGCTTTCAAATTCTTTAATATTCCAATTACATATTGCCAATAATGCAGCCTTAATGAACCCTTGAACATCATCCAATCGATAACACCTTCCACCATATAACTACAAGATTAATGTTTTGCTTCCAAGGACTACTTGCTGCTTTACCCAGATCACTATCTTGCTGTTGGTACCTAAACTAAAAAAAAACAAAAAAAAAAAAAAAAAAAGCTTTAGGTGGTCTCACATTTGCTTGCACCTTTTGAACATACCCTTTCATTTCAACTTGACCAATATTCGCACCAAGGATTTGTCCGGAGTTTCCTATCAATTCAGCACCAGAAACACTCACAAACAGCTTAACTTGAGATTCATGACCCAACATATACTCTTGTTTGCCAATATATCCCATCCATTGGATTTTCATCTTCCTTCTTCTTGCTCTAGCTCTAGATTTAAGCTGAATTTCCCCACACCTATTTTTCTAAGAATGAAGTTGTTCAGCCAAAATGTATACCTCTTCTTTAGCTCTTGGATACTTGACATCATGTTGCACCTTGCTTGAATCAAGAGGCCTGTTATTAGTATTTTTAGATGAATAAACATTAGCTCCATTCCATTGCACCTCCATTTGGGTCTGATCTTGCCAAATGCCCAGCTGATCTTGAACTTCTACTTGCACTGGAATGTCAACAGAAGGCTTCTCAATTGATTTTGCTTGAACTGCAGTAATTTCACCTGGAATTCTTATTGAATTTGCATCTTTAATGACTGAATTTCATCTGTTTTTCGCCAATTTGATTGTCCTCTTGACCCATGAACTTGCCCCAAGTCTATCAAAGAACATCATCACCACTTTAGATTGCTTCAATTTCATGTTCTTAAGCATGTAAAGCCTTCCGAGAACCTCTTTATTCGACTTAAGGAATAGGAAATCTGGTGGTCCTCCATGGTAAATCAAGATTGGTCTTTCCTTTACTCTAATTCCATTACCTTGATAGCACCTCTTGCGATTGAGGTGAATGCCAAGATTGATCTCAACATTTTGATGTAATATGTACCTCAATTGTAACCAAAGAGGGCACCAACACGCCATCACCGGATCCCATTAGAACTCCGAAGTTAAGCGTGCTTGGGTGAGAGTAGTACCAGGATGGGTGACCTCCTGGGAAGTCCTCAGGTTGAGGGCACTGGGAAACAGCCTCTCTTCAGGTTAACACCCTGAAGGGGAAAGGCTGTGTACATCCATCCCCCCAAACCCTGTGTAGGCGGGAGCCCTTGAGGCACTGGGTATGTTCCTTTTTTATGTACCTCAATCGTATCAGCCTGCAGCTTTGGACTTCACTGTATACTCTCGATTTCGCTTCCGCAGCAATGGAAGGAAGTAATTCCTGTTCATTAGATTGAAATGCTCCAATTCCTTCCCGAGTTGAGGCTAAACTTCTTGTAATGGGCTGCTCAAAAGCCAACATGACAGACTTGTGTTGGACCTCATTAACTTGCTGTTGGCTTCCACCAATGCTACTGCTGCACATTTTGGATTCAATTTAGGAGTTTGTTTTTGTTTCCATTTATCCAGCTCAAGTAGGAATGCTGCATCATTAACCCGTTTTGCTGCTGCAATTTTCTAGTCCAAGCTAATATCAACTCTATAAGTTGCATTTTCCGTGAGATCTTAATCCAAATTCTGCTTTAAGATTAATCTTTCTTGAATCTTCTTGCTATAATCAGGTTTCTTGCATATGTCTTGCTTGATCTTGACATTTTATTGATTTATTGTCACACATCTTCCCTTACACTTCAACCGGCTCATCAAGATGTAATGGCTCAACTAAAACCTGGTTTGCTGTTGCTGTTTTTGCCGCTGCATTTTGCCTAATTTGCTCGAATTGCTTCTTCCATTGAGCCATTTGTTGCTACAATGTAATTTGCATTGTACGTATCTTTTCTAGCATTTCTAGCTGCCATGGAGTAAGTAGCTTTGGCTGAACCATAATTTGTTCCATGTCTTTGATTATGCTTGATTGAATGCAAGTTTTCACAAGGCGCAAGATCAAGCTCTGATACCAATTGTCATGACTCGAGGTGGTCTTGGATCATGACTAAGAAGGAGAGTTTGGGGTGAGGAAGAATTGAGAAAGAGATGAGGAAGATATGAGAATTAGAGAGAATAGAGGGAGAAGTAAGAGAATTGAGATTATTTCTATTACATTGGATGATTCATTACAAGTGAGATATCATCTATTCATACTAGCTCAAGCCTAGGAAAATATTTCACTAATGTACTTCACCTAAACATAGCTATTACCAACATAACAATTCAATCTAACTACATCTGCCAATACAATAATCCCCCTAACTAACTAATAACTAACATTCCCTCCAATACTAACTAACATAAGAACACTTAATACTAATACTAATGGGTTAACACTACTTACCCTACCTACTACAATCACGACAGTCATATATGACTTTCGGTAATTTGGTCACTTCTGTTTGGAATTTAGGTTTGCATAAGTCAAATTTTGGTTGGGTATGGTGTTTTCAAGCTCGACCATCTTGGTTCTAGGTCAACCAAGTTGCATCATTTCAGTGTCGAGTTACTTGGTTTTGGACCATTTTAAAGTCTAGGCATATTTAGGTTTTGAGTCAATTATACAAGCCTATCACAAGCTATGTATTGGTTTTGTTTGGTCATGTTCAAGCAAGGTCCAAGTCAGGCACATTTGTTTTGGACTTAAGTCATCTTAGATTTTGAGTCTTAGTGTGGATCCTTTAGAAGCTTGAGTTAAATAAGTCGGGTCAGGTGTGCTTAGGTCAATTTGGGACTGAGTCATCCATGTTAGTTCATTTTGAATTCGGGTCAAAATTAGGTTGGACTGAGTGTTATTGATTAGTTGGTTTCATATTCGGTTCATCATAGGTATAAAATCAATTTCATGCACCAAATAACCAAAATTTAACTTACATTTCTAAGCATTTTTTATATTTTATATTAAAGTTATGGAAACAATTTTACATTATATTGGTTTATTTTACATTTTTTACCATATTTATACTTTTAATACTGATGTGACTAATAATATATAGTTTCTTACAAAATTGATGCTTTTGAGTAATCTATATGAGTAATTATAAATAGGGCTAACTGGCACCCGCTAACACGACAAAATCAAGTGGAAATGGGGAAATAAAAAAGAGAGATGTAGAAATTAAAGAAAGAAAGGTTTATCTTTGTTAATTTCAAAAATCACTCTATAAATTACAAAACTTTTTTTCCTTAATTTTCTCATTTTTTCTTTCCTTATGTCCCTATTTCCACTTAATTTTGTTGTGTTAACGGATGCCAATTGGAACCCATTAGCATAACCCTTATAAATATATGAAGTATTAATTCTTTTACTACCCATATTTTTTTAATTTAAAATATAAAAAATATTCATAATATTAGTTATTTATTATTCATTAGTTTTTTTTTTTTATTCTAAAACAATTCGTATGTTAACCTGTTCAGCAGGGGATTAATTTCTTAAAATAATAATTGACATTTGGGGTAATTTTTAAAACAACACATTTTGACATTTTTATTTCAAAAATAGCATGCAAAAATTTAAAATTATCAAAATAGTACACAAAAGATAACTACAAAAATAGCCCATTCTAGAAGATGGTAGTAGTAACATCAAGACACTACCGCCCATCTATCCATACCGCCCCTTCACCATTACCGTCCCTCATCCATACTGCCCCTTCGCCCATACCGCCCCCTCTACCCATACCGTCCCTCTATCAGCACCACCCTTCTCATCCAATAGCATCAATCTCAAGTACTTCCCACCCCTATAAATATGAGATAAATAATAGAGCATAGGGCATAGAACTTGAGCTTAGTTCCTCCTCTTCGAACCCAATCAAAAAACCCTGAAACAATTGGCGCCGTCTGTGGAAAGGGCATTAAAGTTTTTCCCTATGTCAAACACTAGTCAATTCACCAACCCTAACTGAGGGAACCACCACCCAAATTATGTAACTTAAGAACAATTCGATCAGTTTTAGCAACAAATACACCAACTTTTTACACAAACGCCTAACCATGATATAGAGTACATCCTGGAGCCAAGTCGGTTCACTGCTATAAGGGGGATGTCACAACACACCCAAGCTCAGAGTCCTAACCGGACCACCGCGGCTACAGCAAATACTTATCAAAATCCTGCCAGGAGCAACAACAGAAGAACTCCCAGACTAGCCATGGGTTACTCTTTACCCGGAACTCACCCACCGTTCACATCTCGGATCCTCTCAGCTTCAGCGGGAAAGGTAAAGATCCCAAATATCGATTTATTTAACGGTACTCAAGATCCAAAGGATTATTTAGCTGGGTTTATGGCTCGAATGTGTTTACAAGATGTGGGAAAGGACGTATGGTGTAAATGTTTTCCAGCCACTTTGAAGGGAGTGGCACAGAATTGGTTCGCGTCTCTCCCAAACTCATCCATGGACAGCTTTTCTAAACTCTCAGAATAGTTTGCACGCCATTTTGTTAGTAACAAAAGGAGAAGAAAGACAGCTGCGCATCTTCTTAAGTAGCCACAGCACGAAATCGAGCCCCTAAGAAGCTATGCACGATGATTTACGCGTGCCATGATTGATGTTGCAAACCTATCATGTGAAACGACTATTACTTCCTTGATCAATGGGTTGCAAAATTCCAGCTTCAAATTTGCACTTGCAAAAGGACTACCTTCAACAATTGATGAACTGTGGCAGAAGGCTAACAAGTATATCTCGACGGAGGACGCTATGCAAGTAACTCCAAGACCTGAGGTGTCCAAGCGAAAGTGCTCCCAGAACCAATAGACGATTCTAGGCCACCACAAAACAATGCCCGCCCGGCTAGGAGACCTGCGCCTGTCTTTAGACCCCAAAATCGGCAATAGATTCCTCAAACACGCCTGGAAGTAGAAACAACAGAGCCACCTGCAGGTTCTGAAGCTGTACCGCCTCAAGATGACAAAGCCAAATGGTGTTCCTACCATCAGACCCGTAATCATAACAAGGCAGAATGCCTCGCCTTGAAATACTGTTTAAAGGAAGCCAAGCACACAGCTCAATGGGAAGAATATGTGAATTTGAAAAGAATAAAAACAGGGAAGGCTCAGAATATTGAGGACGGAAGCAAAAATCCTGAGAATTCAGCACCAAAGGTAGTCGCTACCGTCATTGGAGGACATTACCTCTTCCCGTACAAGATGAAGATAGAAGGAGAGAAAGAAGGGCCAAACATAGCACACGAAAAGCTGGGCTGCATAAGCTTCACCGAAGAGGATGCCCAAGGGATTGACGCATGTCAAGAAGATCCTCTTGTTATTACCGCTGTTATCTACCGTCATACCGTGCAGAGAATAATTATTTATCAACGTAGCTCTGTAGATATACTCTTCCTGGAATGCTATGCTAGGATGGGAATGCCAATCAGTGCTTTGACCCCAGCACCATGCCCTGTTGTGGGATCCACAGGGACTCCTATCACACTGCGAGGTAAGACAACATTGACCACAATTTCTCACAGCGATGAAGAGCAACGTGTCATGAAGATTGAATTCTTGGTCATAAGAACTCCCTCAGCCTATAACGTAATTCTAGGAAGACCCTCCTTAAACCGCCAAAAGCTGTGATCTCCACTTATCACTTGGTTATGAAATTCGAGGCGGACACCGGGAACATAATGATGGTTCGGGGAAGCCAAGGTTTGATCTATGAATATTATCATACCTTTCCCCGCTTAGCAATGACAGCTGCTGATTCAATTGAACCAGGACTATCTTTAAACCAACATCATGTCCCACCACTTCTTGAAAAAAAATATGAGTTAGAGCTGGGACATTACACTTACTTGCGTACATCACTACCCCAACACCTAAGAGAAGATTGGTGAACTTTTAAGATAGTACCGCGACGTTTTTGCATTCGCCACAGAAGACATGCCAGGAATATTGCTCGAAATAATCACTCATCAACTCAACGTACGGGCCAACAAAGCACTCGTTAAGCAACTAAGGCGTAGCTTTTGTACAGAATGAAATGAGGCTATCAAAATCGATGTGCAAAATCTGACCTGAGCAGGATTCATACGGGAGGTCTTGTACCCTAAATGGCTTGCTAATGTAGTGTTAGTGAAAAAGCCAAACGGAAGCTGGAGAATGTGTGTGGATTTTACAGAGCTCAATGAAGCTTGTCCAAAGGATTCATACCTGCTACCCAAGATACACAGACTGGTGGACTAACAGTAGGATGTGAGTTATTTAGTTTTATGGATGCATTTTCAGGATACCATCAGATTCAGATGCATCTACTTGATGAAGAAAAATCGGCTTTCATAACGGCGGGAGGCACATATTGTTATAAGGTAATGCCTTTCGGACTTATGAACACCGGGGCCACTTATCAATAGTTGGTCAACAAAGTCTTTGCTCCTCAAATTGGGCGCAACATGGAAGTGTATGTGGATGACGTGATAGTTAAGTCAAAACAAAAACCTGAGCACCTTTCTGATATAAGGGAAGGCTTAGAAGCACTTTGAAAATACCACATGAAGCTGAACCCAGAAAAATGTTCGTTTGCCGTACCGGATAGCTAATTTCTAAGGTTTATCATAAGCTCTTGTGGAATCGAAGCAAATCCCAAGAAAGTAAAAGCCATCCTAGAAATGGGGTCTCCTCGTTCCTCGAAGGATGTCCAAAAATTAGCCGAATGTATGGCTTCCCTTAGCTGATTCATCAGCCGTTCTTCAAAATATTACAGAAAAAGTAGTTATTCTACTCGAATGAAGAATGTGCACATGCCTTTGATCAGTTGAAACATCACTTAGCACATCTTCTCATCATTACCTCACCTGAACCAGGCGAGAGTCCGAGTATTTATTTAGCTGTTTTTGAAAGCACTACAAGTGCAGTGCTGGTAGCTGATCGCCAAAGCTAGCAACTTTCGGTATATTTTGTGAGTCAGACTCTCAAGGATCCAGAAAAAAAAGGTACCCTACAATTGAGAAAACCACTTTAGCCCGAGTTACAGCCGCATAGAAATTGAGACCTTATTTCCAATCTCATACCATAACCGTGCTCACTAACCTCCCACTTGGAAAGTTGCTCTCAAAGCTAGATTGTTGAGGATAGGAAGCTAGGATGGGCGGTGAAACTCTCGGAACATGATATACCTTATCAACCTCGGAAAGCTATTAAGGCCCAAGCCTTAGCTGACTTCCTGGTAGAATGTGACTTCAACTCCGAAACACTTGAGTCAGCCGCGTTCCATGAAGAAAAGCCCACTTGGAAGGTGTTTGTGGATGGATCTACAAATCAGGAGGGCCACGATACAGGGATAGTGCTGTTGAACCCAGAAGGGAAATGCGCAGAGTACGCGGTAAGGCTGAATTTTGAGGCCACTAATAACGAAACCGAGTACGAAGCACTCTTGCTAGAACTGGATTTTGCCAAGGCCGCAAGAGCCAAATGTGTGGAGATCTTGAGTGATTCCGAGTTGGTAGTAAATCAGGTTACCAGGAAATATGGGGCTAAAGAACCTCACTTAGCTCAGTACCTTGAGCTAGTCAAAATAAAGATCTCCGAGCTAGAAGGTTTTAGCATACAAGGAATATCTCGAGAAGACAATCGGCATGCGGATGAATTAAGCTGCCTAGCCCACACCAAGCACACGGTAGAATAGCAAAAAGGGCATACACAAGTGGAAAAAGCTAACGTCAAATATTTGAACAGGCACACACCCACAAACGTTATGCAGGTGCAGCATGAGGGTGGTTGGATGAGTCCAATCTTAGACTTCATTCTTCATGGAAAAGAACCTACAGATAAAAACGAGGTGCGGAGGCCATGAAGGCAAGCAGTTCGTTTCATAATAATTGACCAACAACTCTACAAGAGGTCATTTACGCATCCGTTGTTGAAATGTTTGACCTCAGAAGAAGGAAATTATGTGCTAAGGGAAATTCATGAAGGCATTTGTAGGGTTCATATTGGAAGACGGAAGTTAGCAGGAATGGCATTAAGGGCCGGATACTTCTAGCCCACGATGAAAAAAGACGCGAACACCCTTGTGCAAAAATGTGACAAATGCCAAAGATTCGCACCGCTCATCCATACCCTGGCAGTACCGTTACACCCCATTGTGGATCCAATACCCTTTGATCAATGGGGAATGGACATCTTGGGGCCGTTCCCATTAGCCAATGGGCAAAGAAAATTTCTGATAGTAGCAATGGACTATTTCAGCAAATGGGTGGAAGCTGAAGAAGTAGCCAAAATCACAGGTAACGCCACTCCTCAGTTTTGTGGAAAAATATTATCACCCGTTTTGGAATTCCTCAAGCCATTGTAACTGACAATGGGATGCAATTTGACTCACCACGATTCTGCAAGTATTGCCAAAATATGAAGATTGCTCTTCAATTTACATCTGTGGCTTACCCTCAAAGCAACGGACAAGCAGAAGCGAAAACAAGCAAATACTTAGTGGGCTCTGGTGAAGATTAGATGATGCCAAAGGAAGATGAGCAGACGAACTACCTAGCGTCATACGGGCCCACTGTACTATCTACCGGGTAGCCACATGAGAAACTTCGTTTATGATGACATATGGTGTTGAGGCTGTAATCCCGATAGAAGTAGGAGAGCCTAGCTACTGCGTACAATATTACTGTAACCCTGAGAATGAAAATCAACGAAGGCACTCCCTAGATTTAGTAGATGGGGTTCGGCAAGGCACCCTTCTTCGCATAGTAGCTCAAAAGCAACATATATCCCAAAATTACAACCAACATGTAAATCCGAGGAGTGTAGAAATAGGAGACCTTGTCCTTCGCCAAGCAAGCGTCACTCAGCAAGGCATAGGAGCTGGTAAGGTCACATTAAACTGGGAAAGACCGTACCGGGTAGCCAAAAAACTTGGAAATGGGAGTTATAAGTTGGAACAAGTCAACGATACCAAAATACCGCGAGCCTAGAACATAAAGAACCTTAAGAGGTGCTACATATAGCAAACCACATCTTAGGGATGTAAATAAGAATGAAATGTTAAAGTATATTTACATGATATTAGGGTAAGGTAAGTTTCAAGCAAGTCATGTTGGACAATAGCGTGTGTAAATAGTTAAGTGAACTTTTTGTAATAAAGTCATATGCATTTTGTTATAAGCATTACCGCGTGAGTTGTGCAATATATATACATTGACTTGTCCAAAAAAAAAAAAAAGTGACTTGTGCAATGAGCAAAACAAAAGAGAAAGAAAAATGAACATTAAAAAGAAAGAGAGGAAAAAGTCTGTATGTATATTCATTGGTATACACTTTACACGGTAAAACAAATGGTGCCAAGAGACCCTTAAGAGCATAAAATGCTCGTAAAAAAAGGAGGGACGTGCACGTTTGTGGTCTTTTAACAAAAAAATACTAACGAACGGCTAAGATGGACCGCTCCCAGATGCCCCAGATCCTCCAGGCTCTCCTCTTAAATGGATGATATCCTGGTGGAACTGATTTGCTACCCGTTGGAGGAGTTCGCAGCTAAGGCCAGAAATATGATGAACCAGGCGGCGAGTGGACCCTGAAAGACCCAAGGTGATGCCTTGCCAGTAAGAAGAGCTCGTCAAGTCGCAGGATTCACTGCTTGCTTTAAAGTGCGAAATGACCTCCGCAACGTCCTCCGCGGTCCTAGATATTTCTATTTGGTGATGCTCCACCTCAGTGCGGAGCTCAGCCTTGCTAGCCAACAAGTCTTATTTCAACCTCTGATTCTCCATAAGCAATCTGTGGGCCTTCACTGCCACCCTTTCCTTCTCTTCCCTTATTAACCTTGCCTCTGCTGCCATCTTCTCCTTCTCCTCCCTTGCCAACCTCTCCTCGGCCACCATTGCTTCCTTTTCTTCAGTCAAACGAAGCACAGTTCTGCTCTCTTCGGCCTTTTCTTCTCTTATTACCTTATTCTCCTCCTTCAATCGTGCTAGCTCTTGCATAGTCGTCTCCCATTCATGAAACCACCCCAAAGCCATCTCGGTGGACAAGGTGCTGATCTGCAATCACAACAGGAACATATAAATTTGAAATAATATTAAATTCGGGTAACCAATAAGAAATGTACCTTCAAAGCATAAGTGGCAACCGTGTCCCCAGTAACCATTTGAGGGTCTTCTGAAGGGAGAGCAGCTAAGCTAGCGCGTTGAACAGCACTAACGCCTTCATGAGGAGAATAGGAGCCTGAACCTCTAAATTGGGGAGCCTTGCCCGAAGGAATCTCACCTACCGCAGACAGGCTGCCTTGCGAAGGAAGGGGCAGTGGCACAGAAGAAAGACCGAAAGGATCTTCGGAGGTTGACAAGTCAATATGGAAAGGAGAAGGGAACCTACCCACGCCTCCTTCAAAAGATGGTCCCTGCATTAATACCGGGGCCCCCAAGAAGAGTTCACTCCCCAAAGAGACCCAGATAGGCGGTAATGCCTCCATAGGAGAAGGGGTTCCCTTTGAAGAAACCACCGGCAAGGGTGGAAGCGTTCCCTCTTATCTCGGTACCCCCAGGAGGAGCCTCCACCTCCTCGCTGGGCGGCTGAATCTCTGGTGGCACACCCGGTACTATAACAGGGGCCGGGGCCGGTTCTTCCCTAATTGTTTCAGATAAAGGAGTTGGGGCCTCAGGCGTAGTTTCTGATTCCTCCTCAATCAAAGTCTCAACTACCGCCGCTTCCCCCAGCTGGGACACGGCTTGCGGAACAGCCCCCTCCGGGTGTGGCATGGAAGCGCTAATTCTTTATTCACTAGGTACCTCCAGCATATTTTTCGGAGAAGGAGATTCCGCAGAACTATCACTAGCAGCCCGGGCTTTGCTGGCAACCTTCTTCGACCGTGTAACCTTTTTAGGAGGCTCCTCCCCATTCCCGGCTATGGCCCTCTTCCCTTTTGCTGTGGTCTTCCTAACCCCAGCTTTGGTCCTTTTCTCTTTTTTCCTTAAGTCCTCATGATAGGCCTCGGTAAGCCCCGCAATGTCCACCTGAGCCTCTTGTCCTGGGAAGAAAAGGGAAAATAACCAAGATAGAGATTAATGAAATAAGTTCAAAGTAAAGAAAATTTCCTTTATCTTTGAAGAAACCACTCACCACTAATTAGCCAGGCACACAAGCCTGCCTTAACCAACACTTTCTCTTGTGATAGCACCTCCTTGGTGGCTAGCTACTGTGAGTCCAAATCCCTTTCGAAATACTGAACCACCTCTTTGTCAAGAGAAGATAGTTTGTCTTCCGAAGGGATACTGCACTTGTTCAGTGCAATCCAATAAAACGGGAATATTAAGAGGCAGTGGAGGCCTCACCCAAACAAACTTATTTTGCTATAAATTTAGTTTGGAAGGGTTAAGCTCCACAAACTTAACCCCTGGCTTGTCCTCAAAGGTAACTACCCCCCTGAGCTGCTTAGCCCTAAAAAGATAATCAAAACTACTTGTGGAAGGAGTTAGACTCGCCACAAAACAAGTGAGCAAATAACCATAAATGTCACGAAAACCATTGGGGCTAATCTGACTAGGCCATAGAGAATATTGCCTAAGGACCCACTCCAGAATACTCGGTAAAGGAAATCGCAGGCAGGCCTCTAAAGAATTTATGGTAACAGAACAGATTCCAGGAGAGCGAGGGTACGATATGTTGTCGTTCTCCCCCGAGCCCATAATTTCATACTCGTTTGGAAAATAATATTTCTCATGAAATCGTTTTACCCCCTCCGTTGTGGCCACCAAGGACACAAGTGACCCCAAAGGAAGAGCTGAAGCCGCCTCAGGAAACTGAGCGCGTACAGCTATTTCATTAGGGGAACTTAAAGAGGGAGGATCTAGCTGAGATAACGGCTCCACCTCTACTCCCTCTTCAGAGGATGCCTGTCAAGTTCGACCTTGGTGTCCACCACCCTTGTGCGCACGCTTTGGAGCCATTTCACTAGAAGAAAAAGGGAAAAGAAACAAGAAAGAAGACTAGAAAGGGAATCTTACCCTAAAAAACATTAGATGGCTCAGCAAGGTCCCCTTTCAGTGAGACAGGGACGTTCATCTCTGACACTGAGGAGGCACTCTCGGAACCAGGCCAACAAGAAGAGGAAGAAACCGTCTCGTTAGGAAGCGCCCACCCCCCCCCCCCCCCCTCTCTCTCTCTCCTCAGGACACAAAAGAGGAAAACCGGCCAAGTATTCCATAAAGTCTACCACAAGCTGAGCCTCTTTGTAAGGATCCTCCATGGGAACCTCAGGTTCCTCCATGGAAGCCCTAACGAAGCTAGATGGATCTAAAAAATGAAGAAAAGAGAACCCAAACAAAATAAAAGCAAACCTTACTTTAGCTGAAAATATATGAAAGCAAGTGATTACATTAAAATCAAGTCAAAAACGAGGAGGAAAGAAGAGAAAGTGAAGAAATCTGCGAGAGAGAGGAGAATCGCGCAAAAGAGAAGGGGAAGAATTGGTTTAGGGCTTTTCACAAACGGCCAAGGGTCTCAAAGGCCTAAGAAAGGGGAAGGGCAGATGTGGCAAGGGGGGAGCTACACGTGGCACTCTGCATCGTAATGTGTGACTTCAATTAACGCAACCCTGGACGCCGGGGGATGGCGACTGTTTTACTCCAATTGAAATGGGAGCACGAAGTACTCAAGCACGGTAAACTTTCACCTAACGTGAGACCCCACAGTTATTAATGTCTCCATTGAACACCGGGGGCTGGCGATTGTTTTGCTCCAAATGAAATGGGAGCATGAAGTACTCGGGAGTGGTAAACTTTCACCTAAAGTGAGAGACCGCGGTTATCTTTGTCCCCATCTAACACTAGGGGCTGGCGGTTGTTTTTGCTCCAAATGAAATGGTAGCACGAAGTACTTGGGCACGGTATACTTTCACCTAACATGAGAGCCTGCGGTTATTTATGTCCCCATCTAACACGGGGGGCTGGCGGTTGTTTTGCTTCAAATGAAATGGGACCATGAAGCACTCGAGCGCGATAAACTTTCACCTAACATGAAAGTGCGCGATTATCTGTGTCCCCATCTAACACCGGGGGCTGGCAATTGTTTTGCTCCAAATGAAATGGGAGCACGAAGTACTCGAGCGCGATAAACTTTCTCCTAACATGAAAGCCCGCGGTTATTTATATCCTCTCTAACAGTGGTGGTTGGCGGTTGTTTTTGCTCCAAATGAAATGGGAGCACGAAATACTCGGGCACGGTAAACTTTCACCTAATGTGAGAGCCCGGGATTATTTATGTTCCCATCTAACACCAGAGGCTGGCAGTTGTTTTGCTTCAAATGAAATGGGAGCACAAAGTACTTGGGTGTGGTAAACTTTCACCTAACATGAGAACCCACGGTTATCTATGTCCCCATCTAACAGCGGGGGTTAGCGGTTGTTTTTTCTCCAAATGAAATGGGAGCACAAAATACTTAGGCGCAGTAAACTTTCACCTAACATGAGAGCCCGCTGTTATTTATGTCCCCATCTAACACTGGGGGCTGGCGGTTGGTTTGCTCCTAATGAAATGGAAGCACGAAGTACTCGGGTGCGGTAAACTTTCCCTTAACTTGAGAGCCCGCGGTTATCTGTGTCCCCATTTAACACCGGGGGCTAGCGGTTATTTTGTTCCAATTAAAATGGGAGCATGAAGTACTCGAGCGCGGTAAACTTTCACCTAACGTGAGAGCTTGCAGTTATTTATGTCCCCATATAACACCAGGGGTTGGCGGTTATTTTGCTCCAATTGAAATGGGAGCACGAAGTACTTGGGCATGGTAAACTGTCACCTAACGTGAGAGTCCACTGTTATTTATGTCCCTTCTAACACGAAGGGTTGGTGGTTGTTTTGCTCTAAGCGAAATGGGCGAGACAGCATAATGGCCAAAATAGAATAAGGGCACATGTTTACGCAAATTTGTTTGGCATTAAATACATAAACAAACAGCATAAAGGGTAGCCTTACAAAAAATTAACCTACAAAGCGGGGCAGTTAATTACAATCATAGCAAAAACCCTCAAAAGCATTTACATCCCGAAGATAATAATACACAAAAAGATCATTAAAATAATAAAAATCTACCCAAAAAGAGCATAAGGCACCAAGGGATCATCTCTACAGCGGAACAAGGATCCAGAATATGAAAATAGCTGAGTCCGGAAATCACCCCCATAGTGCCCAAAAAAAGATATACAACCGCGAAGGTCGCCACAAAGAGCACACCGAAACACCTAATTGTGAGCGGTAAATGCCAAGTACTCTCGGGATACCGCGAAGCTAGTAGTGACCGGATCCCATCTACCACCGGACCAGGGCAGTCAGATGTATAACCGATACCGCCTCACCCAGGAGGAAGGGTCCTCCACATCGGACAAATACCAAATTGTAAACACAGGACTTTGGAGAGTGATTAGACACAAAATAGGCGAATCCGTTGATACATGCCACCACTTAGAAATTTTAGCATCCCGGCAATGGGTCAGATCATCACAAACTGTGTCTGGGAAGATCATTCTGCGTGAAAGTCTCATCCTAATATCCCAACAAACTAAGGGCGGTTGTGAGTACCCTCTAGGTAGTAACCCCAATTAGACAAAAAAAAAAAAAAAAAAGTTCCCTATTTATGCAAACATGATCTATAAATGGAATATTTTGGGGACCCACATCAAAGGTTTCCTAAAAATTCCATTCACCTTCCCAAAAGTATACTTGATACTCACTGGGCCAAGGGCCATAGTAAGGATGGCTCAAATCCATCACCATAAGAAAAAAAATAAAACCCAAAATGCGGAGCGGTATCAAAACACGCAAAAACTAAGTTTAGAGGAGATTCTAGGTAACTCACTGAAATATCCTCAGGTAACGCCACTAACTAGCTTATATGTAAAGCGAGATTACAAACAAACAATTGTGAAAGATTGTAGTCCTGGCATAATACCAAACCGCCTTGAACGCCAATAGCATGAACGATATCGGTTAACGCCTCAAGCACTTCAGGCGGTATAATAGGAGAAAAGTCTCCCGAAGATGAAAACACCTCCAGGTTATCACGAGAAAAATCACTTTCTGGTTGCAAGAAAAACCCTTCCACACAATGACTAAGAGTATTAAAAGATTGTTTTTCAATAAAGTCATAATCTGAAAGTAAACCAAAAAAACTCAGAAGATGCACAAGAAAATCTTAAAAGCGACTTGGCTGGAAGCCTAGACATGATTTCACGAATAACATCCTCCATAAGAAAACTTGAATATAAGAGAACTTGGATATAAGAAAAGCAAGAGTTAGTGGTTCAGTGAGGAAAATGACAAGCCTATGAGAAGTATTTATAGCTAAACACTTTGAGGCCAAAGGCACTTTGGCCCCAAAGTAAGGGGCTAATTGATAACTATAAAAATAGCCCATTCTAGAAGATGGTAGGGGTAACATCAAGACACTACCGCCCTTCTATCCATGCCGGTCCCTTATCCATACCGCCCCTTCACCATGACCGTCCCTTATCCATACAGCTCCTTCACCCATTCCGCCCCCTCTAGCCATACCGTCCCTCTATCAGCACCACCCTTCTCATCCAATAGCATCCATCTCAAGCACTTCCCACCCCCTATAAATATGAGATGAATCATAGAGCATAGGGCATGGAACTTGAGCTTAGTTCTCCCTCTTCAAACCCGACCAAAAAAACCCCGCAACAACAAACATTGAAATTTATGAAAATCGCATTGCCCAATCAGCATGTCATTTAGTGTACCATGATTGAATAAAAATGTCATTAATGTGGTACATTTTGGCCACGTGTCATACTGATTGTGTGTACTATTTTAGTAATTTTTAATTTTTCATGTGATATTTTAAGAATTTTAAATTTTTGTG
Organism: Simmondsia chinensis; assembly: GCA_018398585.1. Classification (NCBI taxonomy): domain Eukaryota; kingdom Viridiplantae; phylum Streptophyta; class Magnoliopsida; order Caryophyllales; family Simmondsiaceae; genus Simmondsia; species Simmondsia chinensis. The sequence continues at coordinate 12,237,715 of JAGTTD010000005.1, forward strand.
TACTATTTTAAAAATAAAAAAAAATTATTTCTAAAAATCACTCAAGTAGTTGTATAACTAGGATCCCATGGACATTCGTTCTTTTCTTTAATTTTTTAAATTATTTTTTACATATTTTTTATTTAATTAAAAATTATCATATTGTGTATAAAAAATATAATATATAATTTATAAAAAATTATCAAATTTAATATTAAAAAAGTGTTATAGATTAATTTGTATAATTAATATATTACTAACAATATATTGGATTATTTGCACAAAAATCCATATACCTTACTCATTATGTCAATTTAATTATTGTACTTTTAATTGGGTCAATTTAATCCATATACTATTTATATTGTGTCAATTTAGTCCAATGATCCAATTTACGTTGATTTAATGATAAATTTTTAACGGTGCGATCATGTTAGATGCAAGTAATTCACTAAAAATTCGCTCATTGATTCAATTTAACTCAACTCATAGCCGAACCATTAAAATTTTAATTAAAAATTTAACATAAATTTTACTTTAAGGATAAAATTGACACAATATAAATAGTAGAAAGGCTAACTTGAAGCAACTAAAAATACAATGACTAAATTGACACAATGAGCAAAATATAGAGATTTTTGAGGTAAATAACCATAATGTATTTAATTAATAGATAAATTTTTGACGTGTACACACACACACACACACACACACACACACACACACACACATATATATATATATATATACACACACACACACACACATAATATTTGGCAATAGGTAGAAAATATTTTAGTGAAATACTATTTCAATGACATGTGGCGCCATTTGGTTCGACTCATATTAGTCTATTTATCTTATTTTCCCATAATGAGCCTAATTAGCCAAACTTCAATCTTGCCAACCTATTAAATCCTTGAGAGGGTTTTATGCCAATATTCTATTAGCCCATTTCATCATATTCCTTTTAAGGGCTTCAGCCAAGTATTTGATATATTTATCTAACCCTATTAATTTATCGCCTCTTCGTTATTATGTTTATTTATCACCGGCCTTTAATATTATGAGATTGATATTGACTTGAGCATCAGAAGGGTCCCCTATGGGCTACCACACGGGCCCCTCTAACTGTTTGTTTTATCTTGTAGGAAATATCAAGTCGAGCGTATAACTTGAGCTTGAGTTCAGCTTATATATATATGTGTATGTGTGTGTGTGTGTGTGTGTGTGTAAAGATATCTAATTTCATATGTTAATAATGCTATTACTTCATATAATATAGGAAGTTATTAATATCAGGGCAAAAATTGTTATTATCAAATATGATTTAAAAACAATAAAAGCTATAAAATTGCTTAAAAACTACAATTTTACTTTGGCAATAACAAATTTATTCTTGTTCTAATGTTACCCTTTTATTATATTTTCTATATATATTTGTCAAAAATTTTAAAGAAATTAAACGTAACATTTTAATATTTAAAATTATAATTGTGTATATATTACATATTAAAAACTAGGTTAATTAGATTTATTAGAAAAAAAAATATCATTTTTAATAATATTAAAATATAATATTAAAATTTTGGGAAGTCCTCACCCTCAGGTTGGTGGTAATGGGAAACAGCCTCTCTTCAGGTTAACACCCTGAAGGGGGAAGGCTGCGTACATCCCCCCCCCCCCCCCAAAGACCCTGGTAGGCGGGAGCCCTTGAGGCACTGGGTATGTTCTAATTCTTCTTCTTCTTCATATATTAAATTAATAAATTACATAAATTATAAATATAATACAAAATTTAGTATCCAATAAATACTTTACTAACATATAATACTTTTAAAATTAAATATAATTTACATAAATGAAATATATATATATATATATATATATTTTTTTATATATAATACGATAATTTTTAATTAATTAAAAAAATTTGTCCCATCCAATGGATATTCTCGCCCAAATCAATAACTCAAAAATGGCTTTCATTAAAATTTTCCTTTTTTAACTATAGAAAAATGCAACTAGGGCAAACACATCATATCAAATCATACATGCCTTTGAATTATTAGGTTTAGTGTACTTGTACCCGGCTAAAAATATATGTATATATACTTGTAGAATTCTAGCTCTCTTTTATCTCTCTCTCTCTATCTCACTCTCTGTGTTAACTAAGAGAATCTGCCATGGCCGTCGTGGACCCACTGCCTCCACCAGCGTCTTCACCAGAGCCAAGCATGAAACCATCCCAATCCCAACTGATTTCCGCGCGCATCCGCCTTGCCACTAAATCTGATGTCCCCACATCCACCAACTTATCCACCAAATGGCAATCTTCGAGCGCCTCACCCACCTCTTCTTGGCCACCAAGCACTCTCTCTCCTCCACCCTCTTCAACTCCCCTCCCTTCACTTCCTTCACCATCTTCCTCCTTGAACTATCCCCTTTTCTTCTCCCCTCTCACCACACCCCCACCTCCTCCCACTTTGCTCCCATTGTCGAGACATTCAGTTTGTCTCACCCCATTGACGACCCAGAGGCGAATGTGTTCGCTGCGGCGGAGGGCAGGGGGCGATGGTGGAGAGATTCTTGCTTTTCTATCCGAGCTTCTCGGGGTTCATGGGGAAACCGGGATTGTATGTGGACGGCCTGTTCGTAAGAGAGTGTTGCAGAAGGAAGGAGTTGGGAAAATTGTTGATGAAGGCGGTTGCATCACAGGCGGTGAGGTTATGGTATGGGAGACTGGACGAGTGGGTGCTTGATTGGAATGTGAAGGCTATGAGATTCTGCGAGATGATGGATGCAGAGGTCATGCAACAGTATTGGCTTTATAGATTTACTGGTGATGCTCTCCAATCTTATGGTAATCAGGAGGACTAACATTGATGGAGGTGTTAAAAGTATTTGATTTAAACTGTAATATCGGATTAAACTTAGCTATTTCGTCTATGATTGGACATGGATAGTTTTTACATATATTCTAGCTCTTGATTGTAACCTTTACCAGTTTTTGACTTGACTTGGTTCAGGTATGAAGTGCGTTAAATATCAGTATTACTTTTGTATTTTATTTGTACAAATTTATTAGTATTTGTAATTAGGTATCATATATTTGTACATAGAATATTTTTTTAGGATGCTACTAGTGTGGTAGGTAAACATTAATGATAGTGTGTTAGGTAGCCTTGATGAGGTTACTAATGTGGTAGGTAGACATTGATGATAGGGCGTTAGGTAGCCTTGATGAGGTTACTAGTAACGTATGTAGACATTGATGATACTATGTTAGGTAGCTTACTAGGAGTTTTCTATTTAAATGTTGTTCTTTCTCTTGTATAATTATTCAAAGAAAAGTGTTTGATACATTCCTTTAGTTTTCTCTTGTTTGGCCTTGATTTTATTTTCGTCATCTTGGTTTTCTCTTGTTTTGCTTTTATTTTATTTTCTTTATGATATCAGAGTGGGCTTGATCCTACAATCCTGATCCTTTCCTTGTTGCCGCCGATCCATTCGGCCTCTGTGAAGTGTTTTTTTATTGGCATTTTACTTGTTTTTTATTTGTGTTATTTTTTCAATTTTCTTTCATAATGTTGGGAGAAAATTGTAATCAAATTGAGGCACCAGTTCACTAATTTAAAGGGAGTTCTAGATGCTAGTTCTCCCAATTATTTGCACCCCTCAGATCATCTGGGGCTTATGTTTGTTAAAAATGTTCTAACCGGACATAATTTTCCAGTGTGGAGACGTGCAATTTATGGAGTGTTTAAGGCAAAACATAAAATTGGTTTTTTTGGATGGAACTATTGTTAAACCAGATGAAGATTCTCCCGATTCTGAAAACTGGAGTGCCTGCGATTCAATGGTCTCCTCTTGGCTTACAAATTTGGTTTCAAAGGAAATTAACTCTAGTATTGCGTACTTTGAAACCTCCCGAGGTATTTGGTTGGACTTAAACGAACACTTTTCACAAAGCAATGTTCCCCGCGTTTATGAAATGAAATGCGAAATTTTGTGATTAAAACAAGCAAATATGTCAATTTTTGATTATTTTACCAAGCTGAGATCTCTGTGGGATGAACTTTATACTTTAATTGCAATTCCACCTTGTACCTGTGGGTCAGGCCAAGCTTTTCGGCCATACGCGATATGGAGTGTTTACTTGATTTGCTTATGGGTTTGGATGTGTAATTTTTCACTATAAGGTCCCAATTGATGAACACTAAACCTTTGACTTCAGTTGGGAATGTGTATTCTATTTTATGTCAAGAAGGAAAAAAACAACTTGTTGCTGTCGGGACCAACATGGCCCTAGAAGCTGCGGTTTTGGCAAAAAAAGACATCAACTGCAGCTGCGGTTGGTGATGTGGTGCCCATGTCGGGCAGTTCCTCTCATCGCATTAATCGTTTCACATGTACAAGAAGCAGGGACACACCAAAGAACGTTGTTTCGAGTTAATAGGTTATCCTCCCAATTGGACAATTAAGAATTCAGGCAGAGAAGGACGAAGCCACCCAAGCAGCCGAACCCCTCACTACCGATAGCCCCATAGCCAGTCTCACCTTGCGTCAGTATCAGCAACTAATTGCATTACTTGGCCCTAGTACAAGATCTCCTAGTTTAAATCTCATAAGTGAGATTAAGCATACATCTTTTAGTTGGATTATCAACACGGGTGCTTCAGATCACATGGTTTCTTTGTTAAATGTCATGTTTGACATTTTTGTTAACAAGCCGGTTGGACCTGTAAGGTTGCCTAATGGGTCAAAATTTTCTGTTACCCATACGAGAAAGGTTCGAATCTCAAAGGATCTAGTTCTGAGCAATGTTCTTTACATGCCTGGTTTTCATTATAATTTAATGTCTGTGAGTAAATTAACCCAACATGGGAGTTGTGCGCTAACATTTTTTACTAATTTTTGCTACATAATACCTACAATCGAGGAAACTGATTAGAGCAGGTAGGCAAAGGGATGGGCCATACCTCTTGATGACGCAGTCAATGCCTTCCGCAGCTTTCTCAATTCAGAATAAAAGCAAGGCTACTTTGTGGCATTATCGTTTGGGCCACGTTCCTTTTTCTAGATTGTCGTTCTTTCGCATTGGATATTGAGAAAATAGATTTTATTTGTGACACTTGTCATCGTGCCAAGCAGGCACGTTTACCCTTTCCTGTGTCAGTTACAAGAACTTGAGTTTGTTTTTAGACATTACACTGTGATATTTGGGGACCTTATTGAATTGAGTCGTTGATTGGAGCTCGTTATTTTCTCAAAATAGTTGATGATTTTAGTCGTTGTATGTAGGTTGTTTTTATTAGGGAGAAAACCCAAACTCATAAAATTTTTATGGATTTTTGTTGCATGGTTAGAACTCAATTTGGCTTTCAAGTGAAGCAAGTCAGAAGTGATAACGGGCAGGACTTCAAATATGGGCCATTGTTGGATTTTTATGCTCAACATGGGATTTAGTCACAGATTTTTTTGACCGGTACTCTACAACAAAACGATGTAGTTGAACGCAAACACAAGCACTTACTCGAGGTTGGACGTGCACTTCATCTTCAAGTTGGTTTACCTAAGAAATTTTGGGGTGAGTGTATCTTAACGGCAACCTATCTTATCAATTTAACTCCTTCCGTTTTGCTGAAAAATAAGAGTCCATATGAAATTTTGATGCGTAAAAGTCCCATATACGAACATTTGTAGGTTTTTGGATGTCAATGTTACTATTATACCAAATCATCAATATGATTAGATGGATTTTCACTCGGTTTTAAATAGGGAAACACATCCTCTTAAAAACGAACATCTCTGGAAACGACAATCTTATTATCCTCAAGAGTATAAACTTTGTATCCCTTTTGCCCATGGGGATACCCCACAAATATAACATACAAGGAGGAACCAGTCACTCCAAAACTGGTTCCTCCAGTCTTGGTTACTATAGACTCGATCGGCTCACTGCCGACCGAACAGTGTCTTGCTGAACTGACCAACGACCATGGTGGTATGAGGGACCACTGACAGGATGAGATGGGGGGTATGAGTCTCGAGCTTGGTTCTGAGATTTTGACAAGACGGAGTGGTAGTATTCGTTCGGTACCTATCAAGTATCAAGATTATATGTATGATCTGCCTTCCTCTATAGCCCATTTCCTTGCCATCAATATATCACCTAACTCGGTTATTTTCTATGCTATTCTCAAATTTTGTTTCTAGCACACAATTCTCTAACGCTCATGTGGCTCTTTTAAATGCCATCACTTCTTGTGATGAGCCGAAAACCTTTCAATAGGCCATACAGTACAAACGTTGAAGAGATGCGATGGAGAAGGAAATTCAAGCTTAAGAACAAGACAACACATGGACATTCAAGAGTTTGCCCAATTGGAAAAAGACGATTGATTCCAAGTGGGCGTACAAGGTGAAGTACAAATCAGATGGGTCAATAGAGCGATACAAGGCCCGACTGGCAGCAAAGGAATTTACACAAGTGGAAGCTATAGACTATCACGATACTTTAGCACCTGCAGCTAAATTAGTCACCATTTGTTGTATCTTAGCCATTGCCACGGCTAAAAACTAGATTATTCACCAATTGGATGTTAATAACACTTTTTAAATGGAGACTTAGATGAGGAAGTTTATATGAAGCTTCCTTTAGGCTTTGGACAGAAAATTGAGGGAAAAGTATGTCGTCTTTGAAAGTCACTTTATGATTTAAAACAAGTGTCTTAAAATTGGAATCAGAAATTCACCTCTAAGTTGGTCAACATTGGTTTTTGCCAATCAAAATTAGATTGCTCTCTTTTCACTTATTTTCACGGTGAGATATTTACGGCAGTTCTTAAATATGTGGATGATGTCGGCATTATTTCTAAAGTGAAGAGGATTTTGAATAATTCATTTGGCATTAAGGACTTAGGGCCTGTGAAATTTTTTTGGGGATAGAAGTAGCTCGGTCATCAAAAGGGGTTATGTTAAATCAACGAAAATATGTTTTGGACATTCTTAATAAAGTAGGAAGTTAGGAGCTAACCATGCTTCCACCCCTATTGTTCAAAATCATGTGTTGGCGGACGGAGTAGGTGACGTGTTTAAGGATTCGGGTCGGTATAGGCATTTGATCGGTAGATTGTTGTATCTCACTATTACTCAACCAGATATATGTTATCGCATTTTGAGTCAGTTCATGCACGATCCTCAGCAGCCTCATTTTGAGGCCGCCATAAGAGTTCTTCATTAGTTAAAGAGCACTCCAGGCCAAGGGATATTCTTACCTTCAGATAGTGACTTGAAGCATTATGGTTTTTGTGATGCTGATTGGGTAGGTGTCCTACCACTAGACGTTCCATCGCCGGCTATATTGTGTTTTTAGGTGGGGCACCGATTTCATGGCGATCTAAGAAACAGACTGTCATTTCCCGATCTTCGGTTGAAGTTGAGTACCTTTCTATGGCCACCATAATGAGTGAAATTTTTTGGTTGAGGCATTTATTATCAGATCTTTTAGTTCCTTCTAATGATCCTACCATATTATTTTGTGATAATCAAGCAGCTCCTTATATAACATCTAATCCTATTTTTTATGAGAGAACAAAGCACATCGAGATAGATTGCCGTTTTGTTCGAGAAAAGCTACTCGCAAAGGAGATTGCTACTTCAATTTGTTCGGTCCACGAACCAAATCGCGGACATTTTCACGAAGGCATTAGCAAGCTCTAGTTATTTAGCTCTCCTTCGCAAGTTGGGCATGATAAATCTTCATGCTTCCACTTGAGGGGGAGTGTTAAATATCAATATTACCTTTGCATTTTACATGTATAAATTTATGAATATTTATACTTAGGAATCCTGTATTTGCATGTAGAATATTCTTTAGAAAGTTACTAGTGTGGTAGATAGACATTGATGATAGTGTGTTAGGTAGCTTACTAGAAGTTTTATATTTAAGTGTTGTTCTTTCTCTTGGATAATTATTCAAAGAAAAGTGCTTGATTCATTCCTTTGGTTTTCTCTTGTTTTGCCTTGATTTTATTTTCTTTATCTTAGTTTTCTCTTGTTTTGCTTTCATTTTATTTTCTTCAAAGTGATCGAAAATCTTTTCGGTATAAAATATCGATGGGAACCAACAATCAAAATGAAATTTGGGTCATTTTCTGTTCTAATATGAAATAAATTAGTTGGAATTAAAAAAATATGAAGGAAAAAAGACGAGAACAAAAAGTTTAAAAGAAAGAAAATAAAAGAAAATGAATTTTTTTTCCTTGTTTGAAAGTCAAGAAAATCAAGGAAAAACATTAGGTTTTCAAGATCAATCTTTTATTTTTTTTTCCTTCTTTTTGGTTGGTAGAAAATTAAATGAAAAGAAAAATTATTGTCTAACCTAATGAACTATATCTATCTAATAGCATTTGACTTGTGTGAACTTTTTTGATGAGCTATCTTGATATTAAATCGTTAGGAATTTATTGTTTAGGTGCCACTACTTTAATACTATATCACCTAGATATCTAACATTCTAATACGTACAATAAGATATATTGAGGTCTAAAAAATTTTTAAAAAAATTTTGGTTTAAGTATCCTCAGTATATATTTTTTAGGTAGTTTAGATTTTGCAATGTATTTTGGGTAACTTGAACTTTGATGACCTTTTACTTAGGTAGCTCAAATACAAAATATAATTTTTTGAAAATATTTTAAATATTTAAAAATAATATTATTATTTAAAATATATGTAAATATTAAAAACTATTTTGAAATTTTTAAAACAAAGCTTAAATATTTAAATTTTTTTAATATTTAAAATATATTATAAATATAAAAATATATAAAATATTTTTAAATATACAAAATTGTTATATATAAATATTTTTTAAATATTACTATTTTCAAAAAATAGTAGATACTTTTGAAATATTTAAGACATTTTTTAAACATTTAAAAAATTTTAGATATTTAAAATATTAAAATTTTTTAATGATTAAAATTTTTTAGAGAGAATGATAGCCAAAAAATATATTTCTAAAAAGTTTAAAATGTTCTAAATGTAAATACCAAATTTTTTTTATATATTTTCTGTTTTGTTAAGGGTATGCTAGCATAAACTGACGGAACCTTCTTAACAGAGTTATAAGGTACGTGAGAGAAAAAAGTTGTCAAAGCTCAGAGTTCCTCAAAATTTCAATGTACTTAAAAATATGTTAAGCTCAAGGTACCTGAAGCAAATTTTAACAATACTTCTATCCCCCTAGAAGTTTAAATATTCTATCGACTTGATATTTAAATGATAAATACAACAACAATAACAACAGTTCCAGTGCCTCAAGAGCTCCCGCTTGCACAGGGTCGGGGAGGGGTAGGATGTACGCAGCCTTACCCCATCAGGGTGAGACCCTGACGAGAATGCTGTTCTGATGACCCCCAACCTAAAAGTTGATAGTTATGAATAGCCTATATGAAGAGAATGCAAGCAAGCAAAGGGGATCATGTGAAGCATGTATTCATGTAATATAAGCCTATAAGCACATACGCATGTAGGCATATAAGCATGTATGTCCATCATGAGGGTGTCTCAGTTGGTGGCGTCTCCTACCCATACGGTCATCGCCCAGGGTTCAGGAATTCGATTCTCGCTGAGGATATACTCATGACTTACCTACTCATAGGGGTTTGTGGGTTGTTCTCATGGGCCGCGGGTTGGTTGGGGCAACTCAATCCCTCGTCACCCAAAAAAAAAAAAAAGCATGTAAGCAAGTACGCATGGGGGCATATCAGCCAGCGTAAAAGGTAAAAGTAAGCCAACATGTAAGAGAAAGATCATACATGATCCTACGTGTGACACAATGCAAATATATAGAGAGAGTGGAGCGTCTAGAGCGTATGGGGAGAGAGGAAGAGAGACGGGGAGAAAGTAGAGAGAGAAAAAGAGAGAGAGAGAGTATTGAAAGTATCAGCATCGAGTAACACTTCACCCCAAGTTTACAGATCCTAGGAGCACTAAGCGCCCAACGTACGCCAGTACCATTACTCGATCTAGCGTACGGGTGCTCGCTGTTCCTATACCCTTATACTAATCCACCACTGAGCTCTATCTAGGGCTATCTCTTCATTTAGGTTGAGGTAGGCGGTCTTGTCAAATTGTCTTTGTCCAACTCTTCTTTGGCCTGCCTCTTCCTCTCTTCCAGTTTGTAATATGGAGCTGCTCACATCTCCTTACAGGGGCGGTGGTGGATCTCCTTCCAACTCTTCTTTGGCCGGCCTCTTCCTTTCTTCTCATATGTCGAATTTGTTTCCATCCATCCCTCGGAGCCCTAAGCGACCAACAAATGCCAGAACTGCGTCTAAACAACCGGGCATACAGGCATCCTCATTGTACTAGAACAATCTTACTAATGGTCGGTGTTCCTACCCCGCTATATCGGTTATACCTATACTAATCTTCCACTGAGCTCTATCTATGGTCATTTCTTCATTTAGGTTGAGATAAGCGAGGTCCTGTTGAATTGTCTTCACCCAACTCTTCCTCGATCGGCCTCTCCCTCTTTTCCCATATGTGATATGGAGTTGTTCGCATCTCCTGACAGGGGGAGTGGTGGGTCTCCTCTTAACATGCCCAAACCACCTCAGACGTTGCTCTCTCAATTTATCCTTTATTGGGGCAACGCTTAATTTACTTTTTATAATGTCATTTCTGATCATGTCTTTCCTTGTGTGTCCACACATCTCAACATCCTTATCTTCATCGCTTTCAGCTTCTATGTGTAACGACACTTAACTGGCCAGCACTCTACCCTGTAGGACATAGCTGGTCTTACAGCTGTCTTATAATATTTATCCTCTAGCTTTAGCGAGAACTTCTAGTCGTATAGTACCGCAAAGGCCATCCTCCATTTATGCCATCCCACTTTAATCCTATAGTTGACATCTACGTCCACTTCTCCATCTCGTTGAACCATGGAACTCAAGTATTTAAAGCATGGTTTGTGTGGTATGCATTATGATGCTCTATCTAATTTATGTTGGATATTTTAATAAAAAATATTTTTTACCTATCATCATATTGACCGTATTTTACTAAGTATGAAAAAATTGATAACCTATTAAATGTTGGTATCTAAATAATTGTTAATACAGAACTTGAAAATATGGTTACGCTTTGAAATTAAATATGCTACTAATTAAATGTTTCTTAATATGTTATACATAAAAAATTGGTTACATATAGTATCATGCATAATATCGTCATAACTCCAATGATAAATAATTGAAAAATAGCATATAAATGCTTTCACTAACCTTTGGCATGAGTGCTGTTGGTGATTATATATGTTTTTTTTTTTTTGAGCTTTAATAATTCTCCCTTTATTGAAAAAGATTTTAACATTAGCTAAGAAAGGTGTGGTGGGGATTCTAACTTTCGAGGTTGTGCATATCAAAGAAAGCGTCAACTTTAGTTAGGCGTTGTATTCTGGAGACGGTGCGCCGTTACTTGCTGCATCGACTTGATCCGATAGGGGTGTGAAACCGTCTTAAAGAGAGTGTGATTCATGCCTCGCTTAACTATTACGTTATCATATTGATTAATTTCTACATATTCCAAGTGATATATTTCTACTTTACATGTGTTGTTTAATATTTTATGTATTTAGTTTCATCAATTTTAAGACTGCTTAGGCTTTGATAAGGTAAATTTCGTCTCTACTATTATAAATAATCTTAAGGGTTAAAACTTAAGGCGCAACGCCCCAACTTGAACCATAATTAAAGAATGACTAGAAAAAGTTCGCTAATTATGACCAAGTACCTAGAACTGATAATATAAATTTGTCAAGGGTTCTTTCTATAAATAATTTAAAACGGGTCTTTTTGATAAAAATAGACCGAAACCTCAAACTCTTATAGTTGAGGAACGATCCTTGGCTACAAAGAAGCAAGAAAGAGAATTGTTATTGCTTGATGATAAACCTCAAAGATTGGCTAGTCATCGAATATGCCCCCTCAATCTGAATGTGGTGGAGCAACGTGAAGATTGGCTTTGTGGTAGAGGAATCAGTCATCAGAGATTCCTTTTCTGAAGATGTAAGCAATTTGCTTGGTAGTGGGCATATATCGAACCTTGAGATCGCCCTTTAGAACTTTTTCTCTTATACATTGATAGTCAACTTTGACTTGCTTGCTACGATAATTAGAGACAGCGTTGGCAGCAAAATAGGATGCAGAAACATTATCACGGTGAATGACAACCGGTCCGATGTGTTTGAGGCCAAGATCACGTATGAGGTAACGAACCCAATCAATTTCAGCTAATACTTGAGCAACAGCACGGTGCTCAAATTTAGTGGTTGATTTGGAGACAGTGATTTGTTTCTATTCCCTCCATGATATGAGATTAGAGCCAAGAAAAAGAGCATAGCTGGTAGTTGAGCGGCGAGTGTTAGGACAATCACCCTAGTCAGTATCAGCATAAACTGTAACAGTGGTACATGATCCTGGACTGATCATAAGACCATGATAGGGAGTGCTTTTGAGGTACCGAGGATACGCGTGACAACCTGCCAGTGACTAGTTCTAGGGGCATGTATAAATTGTGAGACTAGGCTAACAACATAACAAATGTCAGGACGAATCATAGTGAGGTACTGAAGTCCACCTTCAACACTCTTGTACTCTGTTGGATCGGGTAGGGGGCCGGCCTTGGTAAAGCAGAGGTGAGTGTGAGTGGGTAAGGGTGTTTTTATCGATTTGGGGGCGTTTTTATCAATTTGGTGTCATGCATGTTGAGGCGCATGAGAAGGTCTATGGTGGACTTGTGTTAAGACAAGAAAAGCCCATTTTGGCCACGTTTTGCTTCAATTCCTAGGAAGTAGTGGAGGTGGCCAAAGTCTTTCATTGCAAAGTGGGTGGAAAGGGTTTTGGTGAGAGAGTCAAGTGTTTTATAATGTGTTCCTGTTAGGATGATATCATCGACTTGCAAAAGCAAGCATGTTAGGTCAGGGGGAGTGCGATGAAGAAAGAGGGACGGGTTTGATTTGCTACAAGTAAAAACAATGGTATAAAGAAATTGATTAAAATGTTGAAACCAAGCTCGGGGGGCTTGCTTGAGGCCATAAAGGGCCTTGTGGAGCCAACACACATGATCAGAAAATTTTGGATGTATGAACCCTTAAGGTTGGCGCGTGTAAGCCTCTTCCTGGAGATGGCCATGTAAGGATGCATTTTTACTTAATGGACCAATTGTTAGAGATAGCAAGTGAAAGTATAAATCAGATGGTTGAGGATTTGACGAGAGGACTGGAAGTTTCTTTAAAATCAATGCCCTCGCATTGGTGAAAACCTTGCAATACAAGACGTGCTTTAAAACGATCAACAAACCCATCCGCTTTATATTTTACCCGATATTTCTAAGTGCTTTCCATAGCATTTTTGCTAGAGTCATAAAGACCACTTGGGATTTAAGATTAGAGCGTTAAATTCATCGGCCATTGCTTCTTACCATTTTGGATTTTTAGCAGCTTGAGAGTAATAGGTGGGTTCCTGTATGACAGTTATATATGAGAGAGAAAGACGGTATCGTGGTTTGCGAATGCCATCCTTAGGTCGGGTGCGCATATGGTGAGTGTTTGTAGATGCCTAAGGTTGCACTGCAGCAGTGTGGGGTTCGGGTTAACTGGCTGCCTATGGTCAAGTTAAGGGTTCTCTGTTTCTATTATGGGAATTGGTTGGGTGGGCATGTGGGCTCGGGCGAGGTTAGCCAGGCTGGTCTTGGGGAGATTGGTGTGTGTTACAATAAGAGAGGCAAGCTTATTGGTGGGGGAAAGGCAGCAGCGCTGCCCTTGTCTGGTGGTGCCTTCGGGCGATTCAGTCCCTAGGCTGGAGGTGAAGGTAGGGAGCACTGGTTGATGGTTAGTATTTTGAGTGATGGTAATGGTAACAAGTTCAGGTGGGTGTAGTAGTGTCTATGACGAAGTTTGTGAGCTCAATTGGGGGTAGGGGAAACAATGTTCATCAAAGACTACATGGCGACTTATGTGAATATGGCCTGTTTTGGGGTCAAAGCAGCGATATCCTTTGTAGTATGCAGCATACCCTAAAAAGATGCATGGAGTTGAACAGGGTGCAAGTTTATGCAGGGCATGAGTAGAAAGGTTGGGATAGCATGCACATCCAAAAACTCGAAAACGCGAATAGTCGGGTTGTTTTTGAAAAAGTTTTTCAAATGGTGACACATTTTGTAAAAGTGCTGTTGGTAGGCGGTTTATTGTGAAACAGGCCGCGCAAACAAAGTCGTCCTAAAATTCAAATGGCAAGTTTGGTTGTAAGGGTAAGGTCCGTGCCCCATTTTGTTGTGGAGTGTCAAGACACGATAAGTGAAAAAGTATGCCTAAGTGTTTGCAAAGTCCATTCATGGTGCGATGGTCAAATTCACCCCCACCATCACTTTGAAAATTTTTTATTTTTGCGTGGAATTGATTTTCAACGAGTGCTTTAAAATTTTCAAACTTGTCGAATACTTCCGGTTTTCAAGTCAGTGGATAAAGCCATGTGAATCGTGTGTAGTCATCGACAAAGATGACATAATACTTATTTATGGAGTTAGAAATTATCAAAGATTGCCATGTGGGTGCCGTTGTGGCATGTGTCGCACGCTTAGAGGGAAAATGTTGAGATTTGCCTAGGCAACAAGTTTGACAAAAATTCATAACTTTATTACTTGGAATACATTTGCGATTACAGAGAATCCAAAAAACATTACTACCTACGTGACCTAAATGGTTATGCCAGAGTTGATCTGTGTGGGCTTGAGCAACGAGTCCAGCATTTTGAGGCAAAAAACTATAAAGTGGGCCATTATTGTGTATTCATAGCAGAAGTGTCCTCGTAGTCTTGTCCTTGATAGAAAAAAATGAGAGTCAAATTCAACAATACAATTATTATCTTGACATAGGCGTTTCATGGATAGTAGATTATGTGTGAGTTAGGAACAAGTAAGACATTTTTAAGGGATATGAGACCATGTTTAATTTGTATGATGGATGACCCAACATGAGTTACGAGAAGTAAATCACCATTTCCAACTTGTATGCATTTATGACCATGATAAGAGAGGGGGGGGGGGGGGGGATCATGTGGTTTGAAGCACCCGAGTCGGGATATCAGTTGCAGTCATGAAGCTCCTTAATAGTCATAACAAAGAAGGACTGAGATGGATATGGAAAGGTAGTCTGGTCAAATTGATGAGGGCAGGCAAGGGCGGCATGGCCAAGATTTCCACATATTTGGCAAGGTTGTGGGAGGGGGTCGAGAATTCCAGTAGCCGGGTTGAAGGGAGGTGCACCGGTAGGGCGAATGGAGTTAGGGGTAGGAGGTGAAGTGCTGTACTGAGATGAGCCCGATCCACCAGGATTGTAGTGTCCTGATTGGTTATGTTGAGTATAGCCTTGTCCACCATGTCGCCCACCACGATCACCACAACGGTTGTAAGAACGTCCTCCCCCCCCCCCCCCCCTCGGGGTCCACGGCCACCACGGCCTTGATTTTGTCCTTGAGATCCTGCATGAGTAGCAACTAAAGCATGGGAAGAGTCAGCAGTAGGACGAGCAGTGTAGTGAGTGACAATAGCCTCCTCATTAAGGAGGGCAATTTTGAGTTCTTCACATGTGAGATTGCGAGACGTCTGATGCATGAAAGTACCAAAGGCAGTGTATTTAGGAGGTAGACCATAGAGGGCATAATGATTGAGACTGGTGAGTCTATAGCAGCTAGGTCGTCAGTGATATTTTTAAGTTCAGAGAGGTATTTGTCCATGGTCTTCCCATCTTTCCTAAGGTTTTGGAGTTGAGTGCGAAGTTCAAACTCCTTGGCCAACGAAGGATCCATAAATCGCTTAGCAAGGGCATCCCACTTGGCTTTTGATGTGGGTTAGCCAATTATATCATTAATTAAAGATCGAGACAAGTCAGCAGCAATACATGATCGCAGCCTCTGATCTGTTCTAACCCAGGTTGTATAGTCGGTGTTGGGGAAGTTCATTCCATTTTTGTTATTTCAAGCGGGTGTGGGACAAGGATGTGAGCCATCAATGTATCCAATTTGCTGATGGGCAATGAGAATCATATAAAATTGCTCACGCCATGCTGGATAATTAGATGTATTTTCGAGTTTACTATTCACAATACTTGAAATATTGGAGAGAGGTAAAACAAGAGGAATAGTGGGGTTATGGGGTTGGCGCTGTAAAGTGGTTATACCAGAGGCAGTATAACCACCGAACAGTGGTGGTGTACTGGTGGGAACACAAGTACCCATGGTGGAGAAACCACCAGCGGGCCCACCGTGCTTGGGAAGAGGGAAGGGGGGAAGAGATTGTGAGATGCCCATACCTAGATTAAGAGTTATTGTCGATCTCAGAGGGGGAAATGACATACTGGAAATGGCGGTGCCGGAGTCTGTTTGCCCAGAGAGGAAGGACGGCGGGGCGGTGGTGGCGACATAAAGGCGGCTGATATTCGCCCCTGTGGAGCTTTGGAACTCGACGGATGGAGAGACACCACCATAGGGGTTGGCAGGCCCTGTCGTTGCACGCGATGCTGCCAGAGTGGCCAGAGGTGGGCTTACAACAGTGATTCTAGGGGACGATGGAATGGGTCGGCTAGGATTAGGTTTGGGGAGGGGGTTGGGGGCTGCCATAGACTGTAAGTGCCAATAACAAGTAGAGACCTAACTCAAATTAAATTAGTGCCAAAATTACATAAAGGAAGTGGAAAAATAAAATTAAAAAGAGAGAGAGAGAGAGAGAGAGATTTTACTCTAGCTCTGATACCATGTGAAATAAACAAAAAAGCAAGAACAAGAATTGTAGTGCTTGATGATGAATGAATACAATAGTCCCTATTTATAGGGGAGAGCAATAATACATCAAAGGAAATAGATCAAGGGAATATTGAAATGATTGTAAGGATTATCTCATATCATATCCAAGTGATATGATATGATCATGTAAAATCCCAAAGATTGGCTAGTCATCTAATAATGATAACTGAAAAGCTCACTATTCAAATTCATGGTGGTAGGTGGGTGGATATTGGCGCCTCTAGACATGTTGGTGATTGATTTAAGATTTACAATGTTTAGAGTAAGCACAAAGTGTTGTTTAGAGACTCTCACACCACTAGGGTCACGAGCATTGGCATTGTGAATAAAAAGTTTGACTTGGGCAAAATTTTAACACTTAAATATGTCCTTTATACTCATAAAATTTAAAAAAAAAAAGAAAAGAAAAATCTTGTCAATAAAATTTCTTGGATAAAAAATACGGTTCACACATACCTTTATACAATTATTATGTTGAATTAGTTACTACTTGTATACATACATGTGTAATTGGTAGCATGCCTACTATGAGGCATGATGTGTGTATGGGCTAGAGCTCGTATGGAGCCTTGAAATGTGATCCAGATGGAGGAAAACCTTTCTTGATAAGAAACTAAATACTGTATAATAAGTGTGTTGGCACAAGAAGGTACTACAAATAAGAATAATGTTAACTGGGTAATTGTGCTTATGCATTTTATGTGTGCATTTCCTAAAAAAAGAGCACTTTAGGGCATGTTTAGTAACAGAAAATTATTTTTCTTTTCCATTTTTAGTTTTTCTTTTCATGTTCAGTTTTCCTCTTCATCTCTAGTTTTTCTTTTCTAGTATTGCAGCATAGAAAATTGGAAAATGAGTTCAAGTGATCTTTGTTTTCTAATTTTTTGAAAATTAAGAATGATACACAAATAATGTACAAAGCAATATAGGAATTAATTTTTTCGCTTTAAGGTAGGGGTGCAAACCAGATGAGCCGCCCTGAGAACCCCCTTGTTCGAACTCAAGCTTGATAAGGCTTATCGAGCTCAAGTTTGAGCCGTGCTCTTATTGAGCTTTTCCAACCCTTGTTCAAATTTGATTCAATAAGATTTTAAAATGTTTAATACTTGGCTCAGCTCAGCTTGATAGGGGTATTGAGTTGAGTTGAACTTGTTATCGGGCAGTGTCGAGCTCATTATCGAGCCTAATCAAGGTTAAAATCGAGCGCAGTTTGCTATTGAATTGAGCTCGCTATCGACGCTTTTCAAATTTCTATTGGGCCATTATCAAACTACTTTCAAACCAATATCAATTGTTAACAAGCTTTTAAGGAGCTTTTAATAAGCCCTTAATGAGCTCTTATCAAATTTTTTGTAGGTGTTAATGAATGGCGCATCCCGTATTCGAACTCAACTTGTTAAGCTTATCGAGCCCTCATAATAAATATGAACGAGCTCTAATCGATTAGGAATGCAAGTAGTTTATCGAACATTTGATTCATTTATACTTCTACCTTAGTGGATAGTTCGGTATTGCTTTTATAAAAAGGAACCTAGCCTTAAGTACTCCCAAAGCCCGCTCTATCACATTTTACAAATATGAGTTTCTAGTAATTAAATAACTCGTATGATCTTCTTATTTGTCCTCTGCCTTGAAAATTATTTATTGCTTTTAAGATTGGTAACATAGCCTTAAGCACTCCAAAATCAGTTATGTAAAAAGAGGAAGAGATGGGGGTATATCGAAAATATTATAAAATGGGTGAGTAGTGTGAAAATGTGAAAGGAGGGTTGGGGAGAAGTTGAAAAACATGGTCCCTATTTTGTGAAAAAAATTTGGAAAATAGTTCAAAACAGTTTTCCAATTCTGTAAAGGAATAGGAAAAACTAGAAAACTGTTTTTCAACTTCTGGAATTAGAAAACTAGATTGCCAAACACGTTTTTCGATTTTTCTAGTTTTTCAGGAAACTTTTCTGGAAAATTGAAAAATTCTCTGTTACTAAACAGGCCTTTAGTATCTTGATGAAGCTCTCCAAACATTTGCATTTTTGCATAAAACCAAAAGGACAACATCTAGCATTGAGCAGCTTCAAAATATTACAATTATTCTTGCTTTTGAGTATTGAGACTCTTGTATTTCTTGATTAAGCATCACATGGTTTAACTGTCAAAAAACAGAAAATCTTTTAGCAGTGTTGGATCAATTTAAAAATGGGTTGTATCGATTTAGTACCACACTAGATATTAACCCTAGTCGTGCATTGTTTTGATTCGGATGATAAAGCTTGACATTATGTATTAATATTGATGTTTCTGACAAAATGACATTTAAATATACAAATTTCTTTTAATTAGTTTGAAAATAGTGGGGGTAAGGAAAAGATGTGAAGAATTCAATGTACAATGACCTGAGTGGTAATGAGATGGAGAATTATAGAACAAATGATATTTACATTGTTATGTTGGTCCTATTACTAAAAGCCATTTTCACTTATTAAGTGAAAATAGACACATGACTTCTTAAGGTTCTGCTATATGTTTGTTAAGCCTAAGTAATGAGGATCATCACTGCTTGCGTTGATATTCTAATATGCTCTAGTCTACACTAGTGTTCTAGTAATTATTGTGACCATGTGGAGCACTATGTTCGGAAATAACTAAACTCCATTTAGTAAAAAGTGCTTATCTTGAATTTTGTTTTTAATAGTGGGAGCTAATTACATCGAAAATCTTTTAAGAATCCTAGTGTATCTTCTTTAAGAAAAAAAGATGAAAAAATAAAGCATAAGTAATTTTTCTGCGTACTTCCTTTGTTTACATGATGGTGTTATTAGGCTTTCGCTTATTTAGACAAATCGTAATTTAAAATGTTGGACAATGGATCATAGATGAAATAAATGGCATAATCAATATGAGCTCCATAAGAGTTGTTGTTAGTATGTTTTGTCTAAAGGATGCATTACAAATGAAAGCATATATGAAGTCAACACTTTGATTGTCTTAAGTCATTTGATGGAATGGTGCCAATTTAAGAAAATTGCCAAACAATATTTACCTCAGTTCATTTAATTGTGCTAGTATGCTAGGTAAGAGAGTATGTCGATATTGTAAGATTATCACAAAGATAAATTTGATAGCTCTAACCTTATCACCTTGACTATGTAATACTTTATCTCGTACTTGTGTGATTAGGCTTGTCGATTAGATGCGGATACAATGAGGTATTGTACAATTAACACTGTGGTCATGGATGAGAGACTATCATGGATAGTGGCATCTTAGAATTGATATTTTGTCCGTGATGGATGTTGCCATAATGTGGTGGTGAGTTTGTTGTTGGGCAAGTGTCAAAGTCTGCGTAGTGCCACTGATGCAAGAAAGCAATGACAAACTTATGTTTGGAGAAATGGTGAGAAAATAAATTACATAGTTTTCTTATGCCACTATCATCATATATGAATGAAAAGTGTGATAAATACCATAAAGATGGTAGATCCAGATCTGTTACTAGTGGCGCCGAAGATATGCTTTGAGGAAATAAAAGTTGTAGCTAGAGTTGAGATCTAGATGGCATCGAGGGGGATGAGACTTAAGCCCAAAGAAGAAATTGGTCACCTATGAGGATACCCTAAAAAGAGACAAACGAATTACAAACTGATCGAGGGGTGAGCATGCACTTTATTTTATTCTAGTTCATGCCTATGGTGCGGCATGCTTACTTGTGGCGTTGTTGAGGTTGAGCTAATTGTACTCTTAGTGAGGTTGCTCTATGTTGGGATGGGGTATAAAGCCACAAGTTCACTTTTGATAGACCCACCTATATGAGTGTAGAGGTAATGTCACTTCCTATGAGAGTTTGTGCTAACTTTCTAGAGCGCTCATAGCACATGGTCACAATGTGCACGCTTTAGAGAGCTTATAAGGCACCTTGGATATCATGTGTGTGAAGCACTCTACATGTCCTGAAGTAACTAAGGTTTAAAAGCTAAGTCCACTGTGGTTCTAATATGGGTATTGCTGAAACACTAATTCAGGGTTTAAAAGCATTGTCACTCTCATGATGCATGGGATCGTCACTTAGCCAAAGTCTAAAAAATTCTTTCATTTTTTATTAAAATAAGTGAGGGAATGTTAGATATTTTAATTGAAAAGAAAACCTAATTATGATCCTGAAGTTAAATATTTATCACTCAGGTACCATACGTCAAGATTTGATTAATTTTTGTAAAAATCTAACCAAATACAAAAGTGCTAATATAATACATAATTATGATAATATTTACAAGGCACGTCAATATTTTCATCAAATGACAATAAAAAGTTCAACATATGTTAATTTAAACTATCTAAATATGGCTGAAATCATATACCATGTTTAACTACATATGGCAAGAAAAAATATCCATAATAAAGTCAGATTTATTTCTTATGGGATTGCATGTAAGATAATACTACATAGTCCATGTTGATTTGTCCTCATAATAAAGTAGAGGTCTTGATCATTTAGTGAGTTTCCTTTAGTGTGACTAAGTGCATGACAAGAAAGAATATTCATAACAAAACCACGTTTCTTTCTTGTTGGATTGTATTTAAGATTTTAATATATATCCCATGATATTCTAGTTCTCATATCAAAGTTAAGGACTTGATCATTGAATAAGTTCCTTTAAATGAGACTTAAGTATGTGGAGAAAACGACACCTAATTCAAAGTCGGGTTTCTTTCTTGGCGGTATGCACCTATGACATGAATATATATCCCTTGATGGTCTAGCCTTTTTTTTGGTAAGTCAGTGTTTTTATTTTTTATTACCAAAAAGAGCAAAGTACAAGAGTACAGGGGCATTCCCCTAACAAGTCCAGCAGCCTACATGTCAGGCGGGACAAACAAAGTGGGAAAAAAACACACAGAGACAAGCCAGAAAAGGCAAACAAGGAAAAAAGCCAAGAGAAAGGAGAAACTCCTACAAATAAAATACAAAGAAAAAAGAGAAAAAAAGAAAGAGAAAAGATAAACAAGAAAGGAAAAAGGGGATCAGTCCCCAAGAGAAGAAGCAATAGCAGTGGCCTTGGCAACTGCACGGGTCATCCGACGCTTAGCTTTCCTCGAACGACAAGAGGAGGCAGTAGTCCATCCAGTGTCCGAAGAAACAACATTAGTACCTCGGGAGGGAGGAGCAGCACTTGGAACACAAGCCTCGCAGTACAGAGAACACTGTAAGGGCATAGTCAAAGGCCTCGAGTCATGAGAGACCGAAGAGACACAAAAGTCAGAGAGCCCAAAGGGGACTAAACTACCATGTTGACCAGAAGTGGTAGCAGAACAAGACTTGGCAGGGGACCCTCGGGAGGTCGGGGAGTCCAAGAGCCCAAGAAAGGAGACAGCCTCCAAAGCATCTAAATTAAGTGGGTGAGTACCCCTCGGATCAGCTGGGCTCAAGTCAAAACGCTCGAAAGCACGAGAACGGTCTACATCCGAGATATGGGGAGCCGGAGGCTGCGAACCTGAACTTCCAGATGCCAGACGACCTCGGACTGAACCCGGAACAGTAGCAGTGACCCGGGAGGTAGAAGTAGGAGCCGGTTGGATCGGAAGCTCCACAGCTCCCGGCCCAACGGGAGGCCCGGGTGGGCCAACCCCACCCAGACCCAAAAGAGTAGCAGGGGGCCCCGCGCCCCCTGCTGGTGCTGAATTGGGCCTCGGAGGCCCACGGCCTCTCAAGCCCAAAATAACAGGGGCCCGCACGCCCCCTATACTAACATTACTGGGCCCAGGGGGCCGAGGGCCTCCTGGGCCCATTTGGGCTGGGGACTGCATGTCCCCAGCAGGCATTTTGCTGGGCCTGAGCGTGGGTCAAAGGCCCTCCTTCTGTGGGCTGTAAATTTTGCTCAAGCCTGATGACATTTTGTGAAATTTTTTCTAGCCCAACATCAAGTGATTCTACCTCATCAACTTCAATATTTTTTCTGAGCCCACGATCTGCCCTCATTTTGCGTTGCCGACCGCGATGACGTGGCTTAGCACCATAAACGATCTCGATCGGGGGACGAGGATCGGAGTTCGGACAAGAGTGACCAAAAGTCGAGCACTTAGAGCATATAGGGGGCAAACCTTCATACTTGAAAGTGATAGGGATTCGAAGATCCTCAAAATGAACCTCCACGTCATTAGGAATCGGTTTCCGAGCATCAATGTCCACGCATACCCTGGCATATTGGATGGAGGTCCCATCAAGAGTCGGTTGGTCCATGTAGAGCGGGCGACCCACCCCATTAGCAATTGAGCTCAAGGCCTTACTTGTCCATAAGGGGGGATGAAGCCCATGAATTTGGACCCAAATCGAAAGGGCCGAGGGTTCAACCCGAGGTGTAACGTCATCTAGAAACCAATGATGTAGAGCTAAATAACAGCCCTTAAAGTGCCAAGGGCCACCTTGGAGAACTCTATGGGCGTCGTCATAGGAGCGAAAGCGAAAGAAATAGCCCGTTTTGGAGGGAATAACATATTCAAGACCCATAGAGCCCCAAAGAGAAGAGGCAATAGCGGTACAATACGAGAGTGCAACACGGCCGCCAATAAAACGACCCGTAAGGCAACGACTCCATTTGGAAAAACCCGGGGCGACATCCTCACGAGATACAGTTGTGACAACTTTGTCATTGATAGACTTAGGAGGGACGTACGAGAGGCTGCTTGTCGAAGGGGCATTAAGGCGGGCATGCCAATCATCAAATGACTCTCCCGAACTCTTGTCCGAAAAATTATTCATCAACCAATCCGGTAACATACCATCCCGAGGCGCAGCCCCCGATGCCATAGCCAATTTCGAAGTGAGAGAAAATATCTCTAACCACCTCAACAAACTCCCCAACCACCCCAACCACCAAGTCTAGACCCTAACCCCCACCACCGTCCAACTCCCCCACCACCGCCAGGAACCACGCGCCAGATGCACCACCCTCGACAGCCACCACCACTCGTGCCCAGCCCAACCACCACCAAAACAACCACGGCCCCAAACAACGGCCAATCTTGATCGAGCAGCAAATCTTGATCGACAAACAAGCGACACAAACCGAGCCAAGAAAACCCGGGCACATGAGAAAAACAGGGGCTTAGGTGCACCCTTGCCCAAACACGGATCAAATCACGAATCAAGTACCAAAGCAGTAAATTGGCTCTAACTAGGAGCAAATTAATGAGTAGTGAGGAAAGTTACCCAAAATTTGCATCCATGGAGGGGCTCATTGCATTGAACTTCGAGATGTGCACCTGGAGAGAGAATGGGACACCGCTAGCCACAAGCACCACCACCACCACTTCAAGGATCAAAACCAGAAGCTTTAGGAGGAGGATAGATGAGATCTTGATAGCAAGATCGTGCGTCCTACGCGAATCATCCAAAACCTTCGACTCCCTCACTCACATGTGTTTACGCCCTCAAAAAAGGATAGGAAATCGTGATTGGGTTAGCTGAAGGGATTCTACAGGCTTCAGGGAGCACAGAGAGGCAAATATCTTGCCTGTATGACGCCGGACGTGCCCTCACGCGCCGGGAGAACACCCTGCAAAAACAGGGGACCCGCGCACCCGCCGCCGTCCTTGGCTCACACGCCACCGCCCGGAAATCGCTTCTTCAGAGCCTCTCTCTCTTGTTTCTCTCTCTAGAAGTTCATCCTCCTCCTAAATGATGGCTCACTATTTCTTGATGGTCTAGCCCTCATAACAAACTTGAGCGTTTGATCATCGGGTGATCTTTTGTTAATTTTTATTAACATAAATCCTTTTTGTTTATTTTATGTCGCTTGTCATGATGTACAATCTCCCAATGGTGTCCTCTCACACACCCCTAGTGGACCCTTTGAATATATCTATTTGAGGTGGCAACACACTTTAGAAGGCACTTTAGGATTTTTGAAATTGATATTACCTTAAGAGACCCTATGAGGAATTGGGTTTTTATTATTGTAGTACATTACCTTAAGGGACTATAACCCTATGTTTCCTATGTTTCCATCCTAAAGTACTCATGAAGAAAAGACCTACTTTAATTAATGAGAGAGATTCAATCATCTTATTAATATTTCTTTTAAATCCCACACATTTGACAAGTATCGTGATGTTTAATTTCCCTATAAAACTACTAAGGAAATTCTTGATGGCATTAACACTATTTTTGTTGTATATGAAAAGTTCAGTCAAGTGAGCTTGTAAGCTACTCGACTGAGATAGAGCATCAAATTAGTGAAAGAGATGTCAAAAGTTTTTAGCCAAAATTCCCAAGATGAACGCTGAACTCCAGAATCATTAAAAAGGGTTTTTAATGGTTAATCGTCATTCAACTAGTTACTAAGCCACTTTCTAAAGAGCCGGATATTTCCAAAACCACCTACAATGCGCCATAAGAAATTTTGAGGTTGAATGAGTCATCTTTAAAGGAGAAAAGCTAAGGTTCAAAAATAAAGAGGTTCTCTATGATCATCTTGTCTCTACTTAAAAAGAGACAATCATAGGCATTGCAAGGATAAACTAAAGAATGGCTTGGAGATAAGCAACTTCATGGTTCAAACCTATGATTCACAATCTGGATAATATTACTGTTAGATGCTTTCATAGTTAGTCATTGAGGCACATGATTATGATTAATAGAAAGGATTTGTAGGATGAAGACGGATAATCCTAGCCAAAGATAAGTTGCCAATAAAGATAAAATTTCTTGTATTTTGGTTTGTCTTGAGTCTTGGTAAATTGATACAACAACAACAAACCCAATGCCTCAAAGGACTCTCGCATTAGCAGGGTCTGGGAGAGGCAGATGTACACAATCTTGGTCAATTGATATGGACCATTATACTTATTTATAGTGAGAGATTCAAGGAAGTAGTCGAGGGAAAATGGATCAATATGGCGAATGATCAAATGGAAAATATTAGGTTAAGTCAAAGGCTAATATCAGTTTTAGGTCATGTTTTACTTCAATATTAGAGAACTTTTGTTATAATCCTTCAATTAAAGGAAAATTAGTTTTGATCCTTGATCTGATGAAGGATACTTATTATTGATTAATAAAGATGGAAGTTCTTTGTTTCATGATTCTGCTCTTGTTAGGTTAGGCTGTCCTATTGATGGATTATGTGAATTATAAATTGATACGATGTGTAATTATGTAATGAATTTGGATACTAGGAAAAGGAAGTGTGGAACTAGGTATCTACTCATTTATAAAATAAATGGTTGGCATCAATTTCTAGAGATAGAGTGTAAAAAATTAACTAAAAGTAACATCAACCCGAATTTGAATGTTGATGACATTAGAGTTTGCTTAGATTGCATAAGGGGTAAATTTGTTAACTTAGGCTCTGTTTGTTTAGAGAAAAAAGTAGATTTTAGGAATTGATTGCCTACAAAAAAAAGACTTTTCAAGGAAAATTAAAATTTCTTTTCTATTGTTTGTTTCAAAGAAAAACTTGTTTTCGTAGTGATGCTTTCTTGTATAATTTAAAAGAAATATTTTTCATCAATCTATCGTGATCAATTGATCACAATTAAGGTTGATAGTGAGTATGAGATGAGATAAGAAATAAGAGAATTGGGATGAGAAGAAAGAGAGAATTATTTCATTTCATTAATCATTGAAATCAAACGAAGTATATTCTCCTATTTATATGAGCTAAGACAGAATTTAAACATAAAGCAGTTGAAATTAACCACTAACTAATTTTCCAGCCTAAGAACCAACTTCCCGCCAAAAATGCAATTTTGAAATAACCGACTTTCCCGCCAAAATGCAATTTTGAAGGAATTCACTTATTTGATTAAGAACTCCACGACAATAGCCTCCTCAACGACAAGATTCATGCCTCAAGAATCAAAGTGAGGGAATTGACTCTTAAGGAAGAAATAATCTTCCCAAGTAGCCTTATCTTCACTTAAATTGGACTTGAACAAGAACTTGTATCACAACTACATTGTTTCAAGGAATGATTCATCTAGCAAGAATGGGTACAGGTTCTGCTAGAACTCCACCATAGGGTCCTGTAAGAGGTGTTTGAAACTGGGGCACCACTCCTTCTCCAATTTTGCACTTTAACATAAAGACATGAAACATCGGATGGATGCTGGATTTAGGAGGCAAATCCAACTTGTAAGCCACTGTCCCTATCTTCTGCAGGATTGGGTAACGGCAATAGTACCTAGCTGATTGCTTCACGTTCCTTCTTATAGCCATTAAGATCTGCCTGTAAGGATGTAACTTCAGGTATACCAAATCTCCCACATGAAATGACCTCTCGGATCTGTTCTTATTAGCAAAAAATTTCATGGGTGACTGTGCAATCTACAACGGATTGTGAAGCTTCTTATTTATGTTGGTTTTGAGCTGACTTAATTCCTTGACCTCAGCTATAGGAGAATGAAGTTCAACATGAATGATGGGTAGTGGGGGATGATGACCATATAAAGAAAAAAATGTTGTGGTAATAAAAGGGTTAAGAAAATTGGTGTTGTACTAATATTCTACTAAGGATAACCACTTGTGTCGTTGTTGTGGATGTTGAAAGATCATGCAGCATAGGTATTACTCAATACACTGGTTTAATCTCTCTATCTGTCCTTCAGATTGAGGGTGGTATGCTAAGCTCAATGTAAGAGATGATCCAAGCAGCTTGAACAGCTCTGCCATAATGCACTTGTGAAGATCTTGTCCCCGTCTGATATAATAGTTTGGGAAGACCATGAAGCTTATACACATTGTTGATGAAGAATTTTGCCAATTGAAGTGCTAAGAAGGGATGTTGTAGAGCAAATAAATGGCTGTATTTGGTAAACCTATCCACAACTGCCCAAATAACATCCTTTCCTTTTGATATGGGAAGTCCCTCATTAGAATCCATGCTAATGTGGTGCCAAGCATGGTTTAGAATTGGCAAAGGCTATAATAGCCTGGGATAGGGACAATGCTCTACCTTATTTCTATGGCAAGTGTCACAAGAACGAACCCAATCCACTACATCCTTCTTCATACCTTTCCTAATGAACCATTTCTTCAACCTCTCATAAGTGCCTAGAATTCCAGTATGTCCACCTAATGCTATGGAATGAAAAGCACGGAACACCTTTTGCCTCAATTGTGATGATGAGCTAACGTAGATTCTATTTCTAATCCTCAACACTCCATTGATGAATGTTGTATCTGAAACTGCAGTGGCGTTGATAGCAAGGACCTGAATTAAGCCTTCAGCATATGAGTCTTTCTCATAATACTTGGTGACATCTTCCATCCATAAAGGCTTCACAACTAAAATTGCATTGTACTGACCTTCTAAAGTACGTTCTTGTAATCTAGACAGAGCATCAGCTACCAAAATTTCCTTTTCCCCTTTTGTACTATATGAAGTAATCAAGTCCCGTCATCCTCATAAAGCCTTTCTTCTGAATCCTTGTAGAAATTTGTTGCTCTAGCAGGTGCTTTAAGCTTTCATGATCAGTCTTAATCACAAAGTGATGGCCCTACAAATAGTGCCTCCATTTCTGCACATCTAAGAGGATAGCCAAGTATTCCTTCTCATATATTGAGAGAGATAAATGCCTTTGACTCAAGGCCTGGCTTAGAAAAGCAATTGGTCTGTCTTTGTGCATCAACACTGCTTCCACTCCCTGCAGTGAAGCATATGTATCAAGTATAAAGGACTCATTGAAGTTGGGCATTGCCAACACTGGAGCTGAGCACATTGCCATCTTCAGTCTATTGAATGCCTCTTGTGCTTCTTCACTCCATGCAAATGCATCTTTCTTGAGTAACTCTGTCCGTGGCTTAGCTCACACACCATAACCAGAAACATACTTCCTGTAATAGCCACTAAGCCCCAGAAAACACGCAAGGACTTAATGTTAGTGGGAGGGGGCCATCTTTCCATGGCTTGAACCTTTCTAGGATCAGTTGAGACCCCTTCACTTGACACTACATGACCAAGATACTCCACCTTGGGTTGGGCAAAAGAGCATTTGAATGATTTGGCAAACAAGTTATGGTTTCCCATGGTTTCAAATACTAATTGTAAGTGTTGAAAATGGGATTCATAACTTAGGCTGTGGACTAAGATATCATCAAAAAAGACAAGTACAAATTTGTGCAAGTGGGGTTTAAAGATAGCATTCACCAAAGCTTGGAAGGTAGCTGGTGCATTAGTGAGGCCAAAGGGCATGACTACAAACTCAAAATGCCCATGATGAGTACAGAAGGCTGTTTTATGGATGTCATCTTTTTTAACTCGAATTTGATGGCAACCTTGGTGCAAATCCAATTTAGAATAGAATACAGACCCATAGAGCTCATCTAAAAGGTCATCAATCATGGGTATTGGAAATTTGTCTTTGATGGTTTTAGTGTTAAGTTGTCTATAGTCAATATACATCCTAGATGTGCCATCTTTCTTTTTGACTAAGATTACAGGGGAAGCAAAAGGACTATGGCTAGGTCTAATAAAATTGTTTTCGTGTAGTTCATCAACCTGTTTTTCAATTTCGGATTTGTAAGCATGAGGGTGTTTATAGGGTCATAGTTTGATAGGAGAGGTGTCAGTTTGCAAGGGACTAGAGTGATCTAACAATCTCTTAGGAGGTAAGGAAGAGGGGGTTCAAGGGGATCTCTATAGTCATGTAAGAGTCGAAATAAAAAGGGGCCAGAAATGACTTAAGCCTCAATAGGTTTTACTTGGATCAATGACAAATGACCAATGCAGTCACAACTCCCTTTCTGCAGTGCATCTTTCAATTCCTTGCAACTCATCAGTTTCAATACACCATGTTCTATTACTCCTTGGAGTCTGGTAGTACTGGCAGCCCTCTCTAATGACATTGACAGATTAGAAAAATCAAAGACTACTGGGATAATAGTTTTCATCCAATCTACACTCAGCACCATGTCACATTCCCCAACTTGAGGACTCTAAAGTCATACACAAACTCATGACCCTGCATTTCCCACGTAAACTGCTTACATTTGGTTTAAGTGAGCATAGTGTTACCATAAGCCACCATGACTGACAGAGGGAATGCCTTAACCAATTCATGCCCCACCCTCTTTGCAAGTCTTGGATCAATGAAACTGTGGGTGCTTCCACTATTTATCAGTATGAGCAATGTTTGCTGTTTGGCAAGGCCATTTATATTAATTTCATTATGAGTTCCACCACCACATAAGGCATGAATAGAAATGGAAATCTATTCAGCTATATCCTCATGAGGGTCTTCCTCTACTTACTCATTCCCCTCAGCATCAGTATTGGAAATCTCCTGATCCACGCCAGTCACTGCCATGAATTGCCTGGAATTGCACTTGTGTCCCACAAAATACTTTTAATTACACCTAAAACACCGCCAATTAGCCTTCTTCTCTTCAATGCTCATAGGTTTACTCGCAACACTACTACCACTAGACATCCCACTTGCAGTGAACTGTGGCTATGTTGGTCTAGACCTTGTCGGCAAGTTCACTAACCTACTCTTCATAGCACCATCAGCTAAGCAAGCCACAGTGGACTCAAACAGCCTGGCTTTAGAATAGGCTTTACATAAACTTTTAGGATTTAAGGTCTTAACCAAGTTTTTGATCTTAGGCTTAAGTCCACTAATGAAGCTAGAAACGTAATAGCCTTCACTTGCACCAGAATTCAGTTCCATCATCATGGATTTCAAGTGCTCAAATCTAGTAATGTATTCTTTAATAGTTCCAGTCTGTGCTACTTTGTTAAATTGATCAACAACATCATTTAATCCATCCTCTCCAAACTGATCACATAATTCTTTCACAAATTCCTTCCAAGATAAATAAGGTTTACTACTAGTGAGGCTATGAAACCAGACCTCATGATCTCCCAACAGATAAATTGCAGCAATCTTCACCTTCTCTTCTACAGAGATGCTATAGAACCTAAAAACCCTTTCCCACCATCTAATCCATGATCGAGGGTTTGATCCACCAAAGTTACAGATCTCTACCTTAGGTTGCCTAAAAGAAGAGTGCCTAGTTGATTGCATGGTGTTCAAGCCTTGTTCATTCAATCGAGACATTGGAATTAGAGGTTCAAGTGGCCTTACATTAGGTCGAACATTTGGAGAGTCACCAGCTGATTCAGATCCAGTCGCAGTATTCAGCTTATCTTGGACTCCCATCAACTATTGCTGGCAGATGCCAGGTCACTGAGCTGTTGCATCTGTTCTACATAAGCCGATCCCCCAGCACTATTCGAAGCTACCATAGATGGTTGCTTCTTGCCTCTTGCCAGATTTCCGCTCTAGGTGCCAAGATCGATGCTCTGATACTACTTTGTCGTGATCAATTGATCACAATTAGGGTTGATAGTAAGAATATGAGATGAGATAAGAAATAAGAGAATTGGGATGAGAAGAAAAAGAGAATTATTTCATTTCATTAATCATTGAAATCAAACAATACGTATTCTCCTATTTATATGAGCTAAGATAGAATTCAATACAATGCAATATTTTCCCACCAAAAATGCAATTTTGAAGAAATAACCAACTTTTCCGCCAAAATGCAATTTTGAAGCAATTCACTTATTTGATTAAGTACTCCATGACACAATCATCTTACATCTTATTATAGAATAATATAAATAGCGAAACAGCATCTATGAAAACTAATAGAAAATAAAATATCAAAGCTATACAAAAATATATAAAAATTATTACTTAGGTATTCTAAAGTTTTGAACATTTATTATCTAAGTACCCTATCATTTAATCTA
This sequence comes from Simmondsia chinensis, assembly GCA_018398585.1. NCBI lineage: Eukaryota > Viridiplantae > Streptophyta > Magnoliopsida > Caryophyllales > Simmondsiaceae > Simmondsia > Simmondsia chinensis. The sequence continues at coordinate 12,269,315 of JAGTTD010000005.1, forward strand.
TACAATAGGGTGACATGAGGTTTCAAAAGTTTATTATATAGGTGCCTTATACCAAACCCTGATGAGTTTTTATCAAAACACAATTAATTTTCACAAGAAATGCTACTCTCATGCATGATTAGACAATATATAAGTTATGTTATTTACTTTTTGTGAAAATCTCGCAGATTAGGAGAGAAACTCACCAGATTCTGATAGAAGATACATATGTGTCACGGAAAAAATATGTCATGCCAACGTTTTCCAAAAAGAGTGATTAGGTTTTGACAAAGAACGCCTATATATTTTTGCATTTATGTCCCACATAAGCAATTTATAATGACGATCCACTGAATTTTAGCGAAAGGTAATTGATTTATTATATTTTTAAACTTCAATGTATTAAAGTGATAAAGATTTGAAATCTCAAATTTCTCATTGTATATTAATATATCAAGATACTTAAATGATAAACATTTAGAATTTCAGATAATTTCTAATTAAAAAAGAGTTTAACTATCACTTAGATACCCTTAGCTTTGAAAATTTATCACTTACCTGACATTTTGACACATATACGATGGAGTACCCTGATGTTTTAATATTTTATTATTTAGATACCTTATGTTAGAATTTGATGAATTTTTGTAAGAATTAGATCAATTTTATACAAAAAAAATTTGCATATAATACGTAATTACGGTAATATACATAAGCCATTCCAATATTTTCATCAAAAAATTAGCGAATTGTGACAAAATTATTCACCAAAGTTGAGGTAAACTACAAAAATATTGCCACAATCATGTGTCATTTTTACATTTTTGGCAAAAAAATTCAAATTCTAATAAAGATACGAATATATTGTTGAAGTAATGTTCACTTTTTGGCATTTTCAAACAAAGTTCTATTGTGATGAAAAAAAAAAAAAAACCCAAATTTCTATCCAATGTTAACAAAAGGATAATTAATAATATTTCAAAATTTCAAGGAATTTAAATAATAAAATGTTTAAAACTCATAATACTCTCTTATATATATTGAAATATAAGGGTGACTAAGTGTTAAATGGTTGATTCAAAAAAAAAAAAAGTGTTAAATGGTTAAATCTAAGGTGCATAAGGGGAGTAAATGAGTTTAGCCGAGCTGAGCACACCCCTTGTTGAAACTCGATTTCGATAAGCCTTATCAAACTTGAGTTTTTTCGCGAACTCTTATTGAGCTTTCGATCCCTTTGTTGAAGCTCGGTCTGTTAAGATTTTATTGTGTTCGAAGCTTGGCTCGGTTCGTTAGGTTAATCGAGTCGATTCAAGCTCCTTATCTAGCCACACTTTACTCGTTATCGAGCGAAATCGAGCTTATAACCAAACCGAGCTTCATATTGAGTCAAGCTATTCGAGTTATTATCGAGCTACTACTGAACTATTTTGAAGTTAAAATTAAGTGATAACGAGCCCTTAAAGAGCTCTTAACAAGCTCCTAACGAACCTTCATCAAACTGTTCCTGAACATTAATGAGTTGAGCACCCCCCTGTTCGAACTTGGCTTGTTAAGCTTATCGAATTTATTTGAGCTCGGCTCAATATCAAACATGAACGAACCAGAATTAATTTAAAATGTGAATAGTTCATTGAACGTTGAATCCGTTTAAGGTAACAACAACAACAGTCCCAATGGCACAAGGGCCCATGCATAAGCAAGGTCGGGGGGTGGGTGGATGTACGCAGCCTTCCCCATTTAGGGTGCTACCCTGAAAAGAGGTTGTTTTCGAGGACCCCCAACCTGAAGAATGTGTCACCATGTAATCTTAAAGCCTGAAAGCAAGAAAACAACTTAGTATTAGATCAATACATAAGCAAAACTAAAAGGGAAACATGAAGGAAGGTAATTGCAGACAAATATTAGACAAGTACTCCAGCACTCCAGCACACCGATACACAAATAGATGCTCCAAGATGTGTTTGTCAAAGAGGAGGTCAAGACACCTAGAGTCACTAGTGCAAGCAGTCAAAGATGCTCTACTCTAAGCTGCTACATCGGCTACCCCTATGCAGCCCTCTACCTAGTTCTATCTAAGGCCATCTCCAGCCCTAGGTTTAGGTGGGTGAGGTCCTATCGGATCATCTTCATCCATCTCTTCTTTGGTCTGCCTCTTCCTCTCCTCCCTAGCGTAGTGTGAGACTGTTCGCATCTGTTGACTGGAGTAGTGGTTGGTCTCCTCAATTGATGCAAGGCCCAATTTGGCTCTTATGACGTCATTCCTGATTTTATCCTTCCTTGTGTGTCCGCACATCCATCGCAGCATCCTCTTCTCCGCCACCTTCATCTTTTGTGAAGGGTGTTGTTTCATTGGCCAACACTCAACCCCATAGGACATAGCCGATCTCACTACCATCTTATAATATTTTTCCTTTGGCTTTAATGGGAACCTTTTGTCGTAAAGTATCGTGGAAGCCATCCTCTATCTATGCCATCCTACTTTAATCCGGTTGTTGACATCCTTGTCCAATTCGTCGTTGTACTGTACTATGGAACCCAAGTATTTGAAACTTTCTTTTCTCTGTATGGTCTCAGATCCTACCTTGATGTCTACTATGCTAGGCGTGGTGAAGGATCAAAGTTAAGTTCCATGTACTCGGTCTTGGATCTATTGATTCGTAGGCCCTTGGACTCCAATGCCCTTCTTCACAATACCAGCTTCTTGTTTACCTCATCTCGAGACTCCCCCACCAAAATTATGTCATATGCAAAAAGCATGTACCAAGGCACGTCGCCTTGGATGTGCCTAGTGAGCTCATCTATAACCAATATAAATAGAAAGGGACTCAAGGCAGATCTTTGATGTACCCTACTGTTACTGGAAAAGCTTTTGTCTCTCCCTCCACTGTATGCACATTAGTTTGTGCACCGTCATACATGTCTTTAATGGCCCAGATATAAGGCACTAGAATGACTTTCCTAACCAAAACCCTCAATAGAACCCCCCTTGGAACTCCATCATATGCCTTCTCCAAATCAATGAAAACCATGTAGAGATCCTTTTGTCTCTCCCTGTACTGCTCTATCATCCGCCTTAGGAGGGGATGGCTTCTATTGTTGATCTCTCGGGCATAAATCTAAATTGGTTCTCGAACACCTCTGTCTGTTGCAGTAACCTCCTCTTATGATCCACTCCCACAGCTTCAGAGTATGGCACATTAGTTTAATATCTCGATAGTTGGCACAAGTCTGGATATCGCCTTTGTTCTTCTAGATCGGGATCAATGTTCTCTTCCTCCATTCGTCTAGCATCTTTTTCCCCAGAAGGATTTGGTTAAATAATCTAGTCGTCCAACTGGTGCCCTTCTGTCCAAGGCATTTCCATGCCTCTATGGGTATTCCGTCTGGGCCAACTGTTTTACTCCTTCCTATATGTTTCAAGGCTTCCTTGACTTCGTCAGGAGTAATCCACCTACAATACCAGTGGTTCTGGTGCTCTGTCGATGTTTAGAGATCATCTAGGGATATCCCAGTATCTCTTGGATCTTTAAGCAGATTGTGGAAGTAGGTTCTCCATCTAGCTTTAATTTGTTGCTCGTCCACGAGCACCTGTCCATCCTCCCCTCTTATGCACTTTACTCGGTTCAAGTCCCTTGTCTTCCTTTCTCTTGCTTTGGCAATTTTGTATATATCTTTGGCTCCTTGCTTAGTATCGAGCCTTTTGTAGAAGTCCTCATAGGCTCTTGGTTGCGCATCTCTGACTGCTCTCTTTGCTTCTTTCTTAGCTTGCTGATACTGATGTCGCTTGTCCTCGTCACCACTGCTTTCCCATTCTTTGACGTGGTCTCGTTTGGCTTTAATCTTCTCTTGGATCTCCTGGCACCACCACCAGGATTCTCTGTTGTTTGGTGCCCTGCCCTTTGACACGCCTAGAACTTCGCGTGCCAGTTTTTTAAGCTTTTGTGCCAGTTGGTTCCACATTTGGTTTGTATCTCTCTCCAAATCCCACTGGATCTCCGACTCTGTTCTTTCCTTATAGACTCTATACTTCTCCCCCTTCAAATCCCTCTAGGAATATGTGTCTGCACAGTTTTCCTAATTCTTTTGGCATTTCTCTTGGCCTTTACATCAGTCTACAACACCTTATGTTGTGTGTAAATGTCTTCCCCTAGGATAACCCTATAATCTCCGCAATCTCTCTATACCCTTCTTTTTAGTAGTATGTAATAAATATGGGTCTTTATCCCACTGCTTTAATACATAATAATATTTATCACACTTTTTGAAGAAAGTATTGACAATTATTAGCTCGTAAGTGACCATAAAGTTTAGAAGCGCTTTAGGGCCTGCAACTTAGAACATTAATTTCCCTTAAAAAAAAAGGACGGGATAGACCCGTTGCCTGGTCAACGGCGCTGTCCAAGTCTGCTTGCTTTCGTCTTCCTCGGGCAACTTTAAACACCAAAAGATTTAAAAAACAAAAATCTGAAACAATTCTGACGAAGTCCACTGTTATGCAACCTTCGTTGCAGCAGCAAGATTCACATTTGCACACTTGTTTTTACCTAGTCTCTCTGTGTGTCCCCATTTCTCTTCTATTTGTTCAAACCCTAACACTTAATTAGCAGAAGAAGAAATTTATAGAACAAATCAGGAAAGAATTGCTCTGAGAAATCAAAAATGTCAGTTATTAGCGTACTGATATGGAGCTCAATGCTGGTATTACTATTAAAAGGGCAAGGTCAGGATGCGGGTTTGACACCATTGGAGGAGCTAGTGAGCAGCGGTCTTGCAAATGCGTCCAGGATGATCAGCACCCAGATGGAAAAAAATGCCCCTTTCTGCATTGTTAATGGGTATTTATTAGCTTAAGCTGATTTGTTTTTGTTTCTGTTTTGGGTTTCTTGAAAACAGATTGTCTTGATTCAAAGTTAATGGCGGTGAAAATTTCACAAGCTTAATTGAAGGGTGTAAGGCCGAAGAATGGTTTCATACTTTAAATGCACGTAGATATTATGAATGCCCCATTTCATATCTTGTACTTTGTTAATATAATGGGGGCTATGGGGATTCGAACCTTAACCTCTTAGTCAATAAGATTTTGATATTATATCAAGGAGCAAACTTTCTTAAAAGTTTAAGTTGATGGGTGAAGATTTAGGGCTGTTTTTATACTTAACAATAAGCTCAAGTGGAGTTCCATGTTAAAATCAATTGCCAATTAGGTGAAGGAATTGACTAAACTTATATATTGATGTTTTTCTCACAAATTAAATGCAGGATTTTGTACTAGGCTCACAATGAGAGTTGTTAAGACGGGTTTTGTTGTTTTTGTTATTTTTTCAGTTATTTTAGGAACTGGGTACAGTTGTGATGTTCTATTTTTATTTATTTTTCAGGAAAACTGATTGGGATAGGGCGTTTAATTATACGGATTTGGGATTTCTGACTTCTTGCACAAGGGATACTCCAGGTAAGGCCAGTTTAATCCGACAATTAGAGGGTTTGTGTAAAGAAGACGGAGACTGGTTCTTTTGCTGAGATATTAGTGCTATTTGGTATCTTTTTTTTTTTTTTTTTTTTTTTTTTAACCCCCCCCCCCCCCCCCCCCCCCCCTCTCTTAAAGAACCACCTTGGATAGTGGTGATTTTACACTTAACCACCACGTCTAATTTTTCAGCTAACCACTTCCACAAAGTCGTAAAATATTTCAATGCCTTATATCACACCGCTAATTGTTCATTGCCTGCCAGTGACTTTTATATGGATTTTTAGAGCCATCGTTAATCATGACTTACAGTATCTAAGGTGACAAAGCATTTTCCAACCCCTTCCTCATCAAGGTTCCAGTCCCTTCTCTTTTAATCCTACTCGGGACTAGACGTAGTGCGGGGAGAGGGGCACTTGAATACGTAGCCAACTTGACTTGTTTCAACTCATGTTTCATGTGCGCTAAAAAGGCCAAAATCCACATGAAAATCAATGCAATATATGATGGATGTTAACCACATTATTTAAGGGGTTGACTGAAAAATTTTATCCTTTTGGAGGTGGTTTTCTGAAAAATTAAGGAAGTTATGGTTAAGTGAAAAATGCTAACTTTTCAAGTAGTTTTCTGTAAAAAATCGTTTTTGATTATTGAGAAATCAAAACCAAGTTTTTGTGATAAATTTTTCTTATTTTTAGGTTTCTATTTAGTTTTTAGAAAGTTCTGACAAAACTACAAATGAGAAATCAACACTAAATTATTCATTTTAAGAACCCAATTTTTAGTCTATTAATGTCAATGAGTCAACTATCCCAATAGCTTAAGTTGATGATGAAAACTTTGGAATGATTTTGATACTCTAACATGCTCCCTAATGCAAATGCCAATTGGGCTTAAAGTGTAGATAGCGCACATGCCTACCTCACACCTTGTGCTTAACTTATGTTAATACTAAAAATGGGAGTTGTTAGGATTCAAACTTGCGACCTTTTGGCAACAAGGCTCTATGACCATGTTAGGGAACCAACTACCGCAGAAGTTTAGATTAATGAGTGAAGATTAAGGAATGAGTTTATATTCTAACACTCAAAAACTAAAACTAAAACGTAAAAATAAAAAAATCATACTAAACTGGCTGTTAAGTTAATTGCTTGATTTATTAAAGGGTCTTTATGCAAATGGTTGTGAGTGAATCATTTTTACTGCTAACTTCTTCTTTTACAACGGCAAATAGAGCTTATATAAATATCCTTCTGGATATGAGTTTCTCTGTTGCGGAGTCATTGACCAACTCTATCTGTATCATAGACTTAAACTCGCGTAGGGAAGATACTTAGAACTGGCTTATATTCTCTATCAATTTTCGAAGCAAATGTATGTTTTCCTCAAATGTGCAATGTTTGTGAAAAATGGAGGGTAATTCTGTCACTTAGATCATCATTGGTGTAAAACAAGAAGCAAACTGTGAAGTGAGTGAATCATTAGTCTTCTCTATTTGTAATTGTGACGCTTTTGTGATGGTTTGACAGATTTTGTGCAGCGGTTGTGCACTGCTGCAGAAATGAAGTTCTACTTGGATAATTTATTTAAGAGGCCTGGGTCAGGCATGGAGCCTAATAGGAATTGCAATTTAGCCTCCTGGGTTCCTGGATGTGAGCCGGGATGGGCCTGTAGTACTGGAACGGATGAGGAGGTTGACCTGAGGAATTCGCAGGAAGTACCAGCAAGAGCTACTGAATGTAAACCTTGCTGTGCCGGTTTCTTTTGCCCTCAAGGCCTTACTTGCATGATGCGTAAGTGCTCAAGTTCCCCTCTAATGCTGTTCTTCCATAAAGGCCGATGTTTAGTTTGGATGCTGTGATCTTCCGCATTTCTCCTACATGCTCACACTGTGTTGGGTAATTCGGTTTGAAAGCTTGTTTTTATATTAGATACAGTAAGCACTGAGCAGAAAATATGTATGACACAAACCTCATCAGTGGCGGAGCCAGTACTCTATGGTGACTGGGGGAAACTGATTTATGCTAACAATAGGGACAACCTATTTAACCAAAGTATGTAGTTAGTTCATGAAATTGAGTTAAATCAAATAAAGATATGAAGAAAATTATGACTTGTCAATAGAAATACCAATTATTAGACTATTGGAAGAGAATATGAACAAAAGAATAGTTTGATAACACTGAAACAATTGAAATAGATCTTGAAATAGTAAATTCGGTTGTCTTTAACCATTGTTCAGGCAATGTTGATAGATTGCAATACAAAAACATTGCATTTGATTTTTACTTTCATGCTGTGGGCAGTGGAAGGGGGAGGGAGGGAATTAATTGTATATGATGTGAGAAAGAGATGTAAGGCATGGAAACTGAAAAATCGCAAGACCACCCATTTATTATTAAATACTGACTATACGACTCTTTTTTGTTATGCCTCTAAGAAGTTCAAATTTGTAGTCTAAGCATTATGATAAAATACATGTAAATTATACGTATTGGACATTTTGAGAGTTTGTATGCGCAATGGCCTATGTATAACATGCGACTCTGCCACTGAACCTCTTCCTCTTTTTCGGATGAAATGCCCTGCTACTGAATTATGTCTGAAGTACTAGTTCTGCATCTATTAGTTTGTTACGACTCTATCTATTTTGCTTCGGGTTGCAGTTTATAGGACCTGATATTCCCATTTGACAAATGTCTAGACCCCTGCTTGAATTATCGTTCCTGTACGAAGTTACTTGGTCCATGGAGCAGATTCATTTGCTTCACTTTAGTGAGTAATCATCTGACGTTCCACACAAGATTGCAATTAGGCTGTGATAAAGTGGAGTTGTAACTGTTCTGGGTCCAAGTCTATTGGCCACTAGGTCTCGAGTTCAAATACTGAGATTCCTCACTCCCATTCTCGATGAAAATTCAGTTAAGCTAGTTATGAGGAAGGCTAGTGCAGTGTTTGTGGTTCAAGCCCAAGGGCCTTTCTCTCAGGAAATTATATAATATAAAACCATTATGTAGCCTTCATCCCATGATTTAAAGGCATTTTTGGTATCGTTTTCTGTTTGTTGTCTCTAAGAACTGAAAACTAGGTTTTGGAAACAATTTTTTTTAGTTTTAGTTTTTTGCTTTTAGTTTTCTCCTTATGTGTGTGAAAATTAACAAAAAGAAACAAAAAGTAAGAAAAAATTATTTTCAAAGCTTAGTTTTTAGTTTTTCAAAAACTAAGAGTTGCAAACAAAAAACGATACCAAGTATGCCTGAAGTTTTGGGATAAGTTGGTTCCTTGTTTGGATGAGAAATAATTTTGCCTTATTACAAAGCAGTTAGTATCAATACTTTGACTATATATAGTTCCTATTACAAATGGTGCTGTTTAATGCCTGACCTCCTGCTGTTTATGTGTTAGGAAGGGATGGGATCCACGTTACATTTCAAAATTTGGAACATTTTTATTTTGACTCTAATGCTTTAATATTTACTTTCTGATTGGCGAGTTTGTTGAATTTTCCTTTCACCTAATATGCAAATTTAATGTCCATGAAGCCTGCCCTTTGGGAGCTTACTGTCCAAGGGCGACATATAATGAAGAAACTGGTTTATGTGATCCGTAAGTCTCGATTTTATCTCTAAAGGTTCCTTATCATTTTCCCTGTGGCTTTTCTAGTACGAGTAATTAATAGGGATTTGCAGATACCGTTATCAACGTCCCTTTGGAAAGCCTAACCATACATGTGGTGGAGCAAATATATGGGCTGATGTTGACAACAGTAGAGAGGTATTCTGTGCAGCAGGATCGTACTGCCCCTCAAATACAGAAAAGATAACATGCAGTAGTGGGTACTTTCTTGGCCCGACACTTTAAAGATATCTAGCGTGTTGCAAATGTTGATGCTTTTGGTTCATATCTTGCATTTTGTTTTTTCCGTTCACTGCATTCGCACTTTCTGGTTGGTCTAGTTCCGTCTTCTAATGACATTGTGCTGTTTGTGCTATTCCAGGTATTACTGCAGGATAGGATCCACCACCAAAACTCGTAAGCTTCTGATGTAATTATTTTGAGTTTGATCTAGTACTTGCGTTTTTTCTGTTTTGTAGATGAAGAATTCTCTTTGTAAGGCATTACCTTGATGCTTATGGTGATTGTACTTGATTCTTTTGTTTGCTGAGCCTGAGGGAATATTGACATTCTGAACTCTGCAGGGTGTTCCAAGTTGATCTCCTGTAAATCAGGTACTGAGAAGCAGAATATTCATTCATATGGAATCATGCTCATAGTAAGTTGCTTCGCTTCCTTGGTGCCAGTTTATTGGTGTACTTATGGGAAGGCTGATTAATCATGCTCGATGGTTTAAGACTTTTGTTTCCAGCTGTGTTTTATAGGAGTACACATCTGGCTGATTGTTAACTAATTATCTAATTTGTTAATTCTTATTTTCTTCTCTTCCTGACTTTTTCAAATAATGCTCATATTTATATTAATATTGGGTTTAGTTCTTGTTATATACATCTCCGACCTCGTTGCTTCAGTTTCAATGTGTCAAGGAACCATCTCAAAATCTTAGGGTGTTATATAAATGTTTTTATATATATCATACCTTCTACCAAAGTGGCTATTGAGTTAAAAGTGTGGGTACTGTACATGGCCTCATATTTTCTAGCATGACTTGTCCAAAAATATTGTCTCTTCTTACTTTTTGATCAGGAAATCGCATAATTTCCACGTGCTGCATGTAGGTCAAGATGCTTGGATGCAAATTCCTACCTTCAAGGTTCAGTTTAATTTATTGTTGTCGATTAGAGGAAGCTTGTCTATATAAGAGTAATCTGACTGTGATAGTTTATAATTCTTGTATTTACATAACTAGTAAAGTGCACCATGGCAATTTTGATTTGTGAGTTGTTGTCAAATGTACTTGTTTCAATTAGTTTCTATATCTTTAAAGATGTTCCCAACCTTATTGATTTAAATTTTGTGTATGCCATCTGCTAGCATATCAACCAATACCAAGTTCGAGCTCTTAGTCGAACTTAAACGAGTTCTGTATTTCAATAGTCTTGTATATTGTTTTGTTGTTAATCCCTATTTTATCTGCTATTTTTACTTAAATGGGTTCTGTATTTCAGTAGTCTTGTATCTGAAAGCAAAGAACTGATTCCCTTCTCTTAATGCAGATTGCCTTAGTGGCTCTTCTTCTTATCATCTACAACTGCTCTGATCAAATTATTGCTATACGGGAGAGGAGGCGTGCCAAATCCAGGGAGAAAGCAGCAATGAGCGTGCAACAGAGGGAGCGTGCACGTGCCAGGTGGAAATCTGCAAAAGATGCCGCCAAGAAGCATGCAGCTGAACTGCAAGCAAGTTTATCGCGAAGATTTTCTCATAGAAAACAATACGGCCAAATTAAGATGTTGGAAGAAACCGACATTGATGCAGATCGTTCCTTATTATCCCCTGTTTATCCTAATTCTGGTGCCACTACATCTGTGGAGTTGTATGGAAGGCTAAAGGAGTCCAATAACACAGTAAAGAGGGATGGTCTCAAAGAAAAGTCTCATGCTGGTGAGGGCTCAACTCTCGAGATTGAAGGGAAAAATACAAAATGGAAGATGCTAAAGGCTAAAGAAACTGAGACCCAAATTTTCAAGAATGCATATGCTCAAATCGAGAAAGAAAAATCTCGAGAGCTGCAACGTGAGCACCTCACGTTTACGGGAGTTGTTTCAATGGCTACTGAAACTGAAGTGAGGAAAAGGCCTCTGATTGAGGTTGTGTTTAAAGATTTAACCCTTAGTTTGAAAGGAAAGAAGAAACGTCTACTAAGATCTCTTACTGGGAAAATTGGGCCTGGCCGTATAGCTGCTGTAATGGGGCCATCAGGGGCCGGAAAAACTACATTTCTTTCTGCGCTGGCTGGGAAAGCAACAGGGTGCACCAGTACTGGTTTAATCCTTATAAATGGAAAGCCTGAATTAATTCGCTCATACAGGAAAATCATAGGTTTTGTGCCACAAGATGATATTGTGCATGGAAATTTGACGGTAGAGGAAAACATCTGGTTCAGTGCAAACTGTAGGTATGTCAAAATTTAATCTCTCTTGACAATGTGAGTCGTAGATTCATGGCTTTAACTTGTTGGAGCCTCCTTTAGTCTTCTAACATCCTGCTTTTCCTGTCCAAATACGTGATTTTGCGAGCATAGATAACAATATGCAGAAGATCTGTGTATTCATTATATGTGTTGAACTATCTCGTTACTGTGCTTCAATCCTTTAAGCATACATCATTGCAAAAGAAAGAGCTGTCAAGATTTATCCAATTCCAGTCTTAAAGTAGTTTAATCAACCTGGAGGATTCCGCATGTAGAAACATTATCTTAACAGTGGCCATGTTGGTTTTCATTACTTTCATAAATCAGCATATTTAGGTCATTTTTTCGTAACCTTTTTTGGTTTAATGTCATCCGTTTTGTTCCTTTCGATATTTCCTAATATCAGAGTCAGCATATAGATCTTTTCGAAGGTTTTTAGGTCCTTTTGAATTGGAAATACTAGACCCTCAAAAGAAACTCATACAACAACAACAAACCCATTGCCTCAAGGGCTCCCGCCAAAATATGCGCCGGCGGGGAGGATCCCCAACCTGAAAAGCAAAATAATAGCTATACATAGAGAGCCTAAAGCAGCAATAAGCAGTAAAACAATAAGCTCTAATGCAACGGCAACAATACACCGCACGAGCAACAAGCAGCAAGAAGCAAGCACCAAGCAACCAACAGCCCACAGTCATAGCAAGTAAATCAAACAGGCAAACATATAAGTCTAGGGGCACCAATGTTACTCGGACTCGGGAAGAAGGGTCGGGTACGGGTGTGGATTCGAGGGTTGGACACTTGGATTATAAAATTCTAAGATACGGGGATCCGATCAGCAAGTGTCCTGACTTTTGTATTGGGTACGGATACGACTCTGCAAAATAGTCCAACTTTAATCTTGGACACAAATATTAATGCCACTATTCCCTAGTCTCCTCCATATGCCCACCACTATTCCCAAAGCAAAAGAATTACTAAGGTCTTTAAGCACTCTTTAAGAAGGCTTCATATAATGGAACGGGGGATGTACATTGTACAGTTACAAAATAAGATTAAATCAACGGCATAAATGAATTCTGTTAGAATTTGGTTCCTATATAGTCTAAACTATGTCCCAAAACAAGGCATAAGATTTAAGTTATTAATGTTATAGCCGGCATTTTGTTAAAAATAATGAGCCTTTTTTTTGGTACTTAATTTAAATGGATTTTAAATTAAGTAAGATTAAATAAAATAAAATAATTAAATATTTTTTATTGGGCAATTCTTTTTTTATTTTTTATTTATCGTTTGAAGAAAAGATGATTTGATGGGGTACAGGCGTACAAATTCCGGCCTTTTTTTTTTTTGGGGGGGGGGGGGGGGGGGGGGGGGGGGGGTCAAAAGTGTACTAATTGGGTACAGTTGGTACCCATTTATGAAGCTTATCTGGGAAGCTTCTTGCCCGTCCTTTTTCCCGCCCTTGGCACGCCACGTGTTAGTTCACCATACGCGGGTCTTGAGGCCTCATCTGGACCATCCGTTGGGCGGTGGATCTGAGGGTCTCTGATGGCCCACGTGTCACGCGCTTAAGCGCCTCGTTTGTGCTTGTTTTGTTAAATTTGGGCCGTTGATCTACGTGGCTTGAACGGCTGAATTTTGATGGGCACGGATTGTGCCTGTCCCATGCTTTGCCTGGAAAAGGGGTCTTTTGAGGAGAGACAAAATGTTGGGTCATTTGGGGTCTTTAACCGGTTCTTTTTCTCTCTCTCTCTCCTCTGGTGCTTCTTCAACCTCTCAAGCAAGGGCGTTCTAGGGTTTTGTCCCTAGGGATTTTCGGTGCCAAGAGTGCTATGATCCACTTGGGATCTTGACAAAGAGCAGGTTTTCATCCTCACTTCTTTTTTTTTTTTTTCAATTTCGTTTTGACCGAGCCAGAGTCGGATCTGAAATTTCCAGGTATGTATCCCAGATCTTGTCGTATATCGGGTAAAATCACGGATTCGGGTATTATTGAGGGGCACTAGGGTTAGCTAAATTATGCTCCTCTATTCTAAACCGCTACATTGGCTACCCCAATGCTAGCCCTCCACTGAGTTCTATCTAAGGTCATCTCCTCATGTAAGTTGAGGTAGGTGAGGTCCTGTCGGATCGTTTCCATCCATATCTTCTTTGGGCTGCTTCTCCCTCTCCTCCTGAGCGTAGTATGGAGTTGTTCGCATCTTCTGACAAGGGCAGTGGTCGGTCTCCGCCTAACAATGCCCAAACCACCTCAAACGTTGCTCCCTCAATTTATCCTCGATCGGGGCCACGCCCAATTTGCTTCTTATGACGTCATTTCTGATCCTATCCTTCCTTGTGTGTCCACATATCCACCGCAACATCCTCATCTCCGCCACCTCTAGCTTCTGTGTATGATGCCGTTTCATTGGCCAACACTTCGCATCATATGACATAGCCGGTCTCACTCTCGTCTTATAGTATTTTCCCTTTAACATTTATAGGAACTTTCTATCGCAACGTACCGCAGAGGCCATCCTCCATTTATGCTAGCGTACTTTAATACGGTTGTTGACATCCTCTTCAACTTCGCCGTCCTGTTGTACCATGGAACCTAAATATTTAAAACATTTCTTTTTCGTTATGGATTTCTCCGATCCAATTTTGACTTCTTCTATGCTAGGCCTGGTGGAGGTATAGAACTTGAGTTCCATATACTCGGTCTTGGATCTACTAAGTCGTGAGTCTTTCAATTTCAAGACCCTTCTCCAAAGTTCCAGCTTCTCATTCACCTCTTCTTAAGACTCCCCCCCCAGAACTATATCATCCGCGAAAAGCATGCACTAAGGCACACCCCCGTGGATGTGCCTAGTTAGCTCGTCCATAACCAGAATGAGCAGAAAGGGACTCAAGGCAGATCCTTGGTGTACCCCAACTGACTCCCCCACGAGAACTATGTCATCTGTAAAAAGCATGCACCTAGGCACACCCCCTTGGATGTGCCTACTGAGCTCGTCCATAACCAGAATGAGCAGAAAGGGACTCAAGGCAGATCCTTGGTGTACCCCAACTGTAATGGGCAAATTGTCTGTCTCCCCTTACGTTGTATGCACATTTGTTTGTGTGTCTTCATACATGTCTCTAATGGCTTGGATATAGGGCACGGGAATGCCTTTCTTCTCCAGAACCCTCCATAGGACCTCTCTTGGTACCCTATCATATGCCTTCTCCAAATCAATGAAAACCATGTGGAAATCCTTTTGTCTATCCTTGTAGTGCTCTATCGTTTGCCTTAAGAGATGTATGCCTTCTATTGTTAATCTACCAGGCATAAATCCAAATTGGTTCTCGACACTTCTGTTTGTTGTCGTAGCCTTCTCTCTATGACCCGTTCCTAAAACTTCAAAAGAAACTCACAATAAATTAAGCGTGCTTGGGCGAGAGTAGTACCGGGATGGGTGACCTCCTGGGAAGTCTTCACCCTTAGGTTGGAGGCACTGGGAAACAGCCTCTCTTCAGGTTAACACCCTGAAGGGGGAAGGCTGCGTACATCCACCCCCCAGACCCTGCGTAGGCAGGAGCCCTTGAGGCACTGGGTATGTTCCTATGACAATTAACAACTACGATTCAAGCCTTTTTCCTACTACATGAGAAGGTAACCATGGTATGACAAATAGCCGTTCAAAAATTATGCTGAGAAAAGGTCATTGAATACAAAACAACTCTAGGGCTATTAGGTGACTCTTTAAGCTTTTGGATGAATTGGTTTGTTTTCAGGGTTTGAAGCTTTTGTGAGGTCTAGAGGTCACATACAAGCTACTGTAAAGGCGGCACAATGACATATGAAACCGTCCCTGGGCCTTCACCAGCTGGTTTAAGTTAGTGATGTGATTTTGTTCCTGAATATATTAAAATAATGGTTAGATAATGCACTGGAAGATGTATTGAATATGAATGGAGAGGCATCAAGAAAAAAGATGGATTTGCCAAAGATAACATTGATAGAGGTTATGGAGGAGTTGGTGGTTGAATTACTTTGATTTGCAGAGGAGCGTTTTGATGAAACCTCTTCTCCAATCGATAAGTAGCAGAAGTTCCGACTCAGATGACACTGTTAGATGTTACCCACAACGAATAGATTCATTGATGTGATCCAACTGAAAGTTAGCACCTTCCCATGCTTTTGGAGTAGTAACACGCATATAGGTACTCATGCTCCAAAGCTGATGAGCGGGACTGTGGTTACCATTATCTTTTACTCTTTTTTTTTCCTGTTATCCTTGCAAAGTTTTGAGATGATAAATGAATGTAATAAAATGATGGAAATATGAAGTATCATTAGACCGGATTCGCTGCATGCTCTGAAGGCCAAAATTCCCAAACAGTGTAAAGTTTGTTTTGTACTTCGTAAGTATCCTATCAGATGTTACGATTATTAATGTGGACAAGAAGCTTAAGGAATAAGACAAGTTATATCTGCTACATAAGCCTGTTATTTTGTCTATAATAAACCCAAATGCTGCCTTATGCCTTCTCGATTGACTATTTTATGTTTTAATTGATTTGACTAACTTGTATTTTTTACTGATGAATCGCATCTCACTGAAGACTCTCAGCAAACTTGCCCAGAGCAGAAAAGGTTCTGATAGTGGAAAGAGTCATAGCGAATTTGGGGCTACAGGAGGTGCGAGATTCTTTGGTTGGAACTGTGGAGAAGCGTGGTATCTCTGGAGGCCAACGGAAGCGAGTAAATGTTGGCTTGGAGATGGTCATGGAGCCTTCACTTCTGTTTTTGGATGAACCAACATCTGGTTTGGACAGTTCTTCCTCACGGCTGCTTCTTAGAGCACTTAAACACGACGCCCATGCTGGTGTAAATATTTGCATGGTTGTTCATCAGCCAAGGTAAAATTTTGCAAATAAACAGGGATATTTGCTCGTATAACTTGGTTATGCGCATAAATTGGTTTCATGGTTCCTTGAAATATGTATATCATAATGTTTGTGATAAACAAAATACTGTTACTATAATGCATTTTGAATATTACGGAGACTTCTAGAAGAGGAAGTCATAATACATTCAACAGCAGAAAATAGGGAACCATAAGTTCATAGTCCTGGGTGCATTGGGATTGCTATTTAAATTGCTTTTCGCCAAAGTTACAATGGCTTTTTAAGAAAAATAGGTGTTTGGAAATTCTTTTTCTAAGTTGTAGTTGGAGAAAACACTTTCTCAAAATAGTAACTAGAGGGGGCATGCTCTACTGCAGAACTTTAAGGTAGAAAATAAGTTTTTTCAGTGTAATATTAGACAATGCAAATAAATGTTCTCATACAGAAAAATTTGCTCATAAATTATAAGATATTTGGCTCAAAAAATCCAATATCATTAGTCTAAGAAAAGTTATTCTTAGATATAATCTGGCTTTTCTCTGTCAGTAATAAATTATGATAAGTGTAAAGGACAAATATTATCACACATAAATTTCAGAAATTAATTCTCTATGATTAATGTTATTAGATGAATGTAATTTTGGACATCCCAATATCCCTGTTACGGCAGTTAGAAAAATTACCAAACTAACTCCATCTAAAACCTAAAAACAACACCCTACAACACACCTAAAACTATGTTGCATTCGCAACAATCCAAACTAAGCCCTTTATTTACTTAATAATTTGTATACTTATGGAATTTCAACAACTGATTAATGTGAAGTGGTATACTTGCTTGTAAATTTTCTGCATATTTAATAGGTGAATTTTCCGTTCCAGCTATGCATTGTTCAAAATGTTCGATGATTTGATACTTCTAGCGAAAGGGGGTCTCATGGTGTATAATGGGTCTGTGAGGAATGTTGAAGAATACTTTGGAAGCCTTGGAATTCATGTCCCGGACCGCATTAATCCACCTGACTACTACATTGACATTCTTGAAGGTCTAGTGGAGCCAAGCACGAGCTCGGGTGTGACTTATAAAGATCTTCCTTTAAGATGGATGCTCCACAATGGCTATCCAGTGCCCGAGGACATGCAATCAAGTGCTGCAGTTGTAGAAATGTCTCCGAGATTTGGAAGTAATCATCATGATTCTGATCAATCTTTTGCTGGAGAACTGTGGCAGGATGTAAGGTGTAATGTTGAGCTGCGTCGTGATCATATACATTGCCATTTTCTCAAATTAAAAGACTTGTCGAATCGGAGGACCCCTGGTGTGATCCTCCAGTATAAATATTTTCTTGGCAGGTGAATACTTGCATCATCTTTCATAGTACATGAATCTAATCAAGGTTGTGCTGTAAACATGTCCCAGTAGTTCCACCATGACATGCGGACATTATATAACATGTCACAATGTAACAACCAACTCTGACTTTGTAACCTCATAGCATATTTATATTGTATATTATTGCTAAAATATATTTGTCACAGCCGTCGCGTTGAGGCTTTATTGCAAGTATCTTGGTGTAAGTTCAAAAGTTGAATTTAACACTGCTAGCTCATTGAGTTTTCGTACATCTTATCAGTTACTTGGTAACTGCAGGATTAGCAAGCAGCGATTACGCGAAGCCAGCCTGCAAGCAACAGATTATCTTATCTTATTAATTGCTGGGGCCTCCTTAGGGGCAATCACCAAAATCAGTGATGCGAACTTTGGGGCGGTTGGTTATTCATATACCGTTATTGCTGTGTGTAAGTATATAATTTCAGTTACCTATTACTCAAAATCTATGATCCCCACATGTTCATACTGATAGATACCTGATAGAAACCAAAATAAGCCTTTTCAGAGAAACCCAACTGTTTTCATTTAAAAAAAAAACCCACCATTTTGCTTAAGTTATCTAGAAAAAAAAAAAAAAAAAAAAGCAATTATACTGCGGAAGCTTTTAGGAATGTTTCTGCAAATAACCATTAGTTGGTGTAAATACTCGAAGATAATCAGTAGTTGGGTTAACTAATCACAATTCATGATTTGCTGAGGAATTTCCAATGATGATACTGAACCCATCGTATGTCTTTCTTCCATGGTGCTCAAGTTCAGATGCGTACTGGAAATTTGAACAATTGGGCGGTTTGCAGCAAAGTCCGCATTTTTCATGAAAGCCCCAAAAAAACGATAGTCTTAAACTTGCATGTTTCATCATCTTCTTCATTGTGTTGTGCCCCGGTTTCCTTTTTGTACTTTTTGAGATGCAACCTAGGTATCTAACTATGTGGTTTCTGCTCCAGCTCTTTTATGTCAAATTGCGGCTTTGAGATCTTTCTCTCTGGACAAGTTACAGTACTGGAGAGAGAGTGCTTCTGGGACGAGCAGCTTTGCGCATTTCCTTGCCAAGGATACAGTTGACCATTTTAACACTTTAATCAAGCCCGTTGTGTATCTATCCATGTTTTATTTCTTCACCAACCCAAGATCTACCTTGCTCGACAACTACATTGTTTTGGTTTGCCTCGTGTATTGTGTAACGGGCATGGGTTATGCATTTGCCATCTTACTTGAACCAGGTCCTTCCCAGCTGGTGAGTTGTCAGATCTTCTAAATAAAAGGCATGTCATCTTTATTTCTTTTTGTTTGTTAGTAGTTGACACTGGCTTTTGTTTCTTGCAGTTTTCAGTGCTCCTGCCGGTTTGTCTGACTCTAGTCTCTACGCAGTCATTTAGTAATGACAGTCTGAAGTTTCTCGCAAACCTGTGCTATCCAAAGTGGGCTCTTGAAGCATTCGTGATTGCTAACGCCAAAAGGTATTGCTTGACCGCTACAACCACGATTGAACATGTAACAGACAGTTTTCGTGATTGCATATGTGTTGCTTTATTCATTAGGACATTACTTGTATGTGAGTTTACTTTTTAATTCCAATCTCAAAAGGATATTTAGAAAACCAACAAATTCCACGGCTATTCATTTGAAACATAAGGCTTACATGCAGCTTCTGTTCTTAGAAGAACCTAACGCGATTGATTCAAAAGTTTTCAAAGTTTTCTCCTCTTCTGCAAAGCGGCAGGACAAGTTAGCTTGTTACTGACTTACTGCTGAGCATCAGTTATTTTGTTCTAGCTAAATCTCATTTGTTCAATAGTAGGGATGACACCCTTAATAGTTTAAACGGATGGGATTAATATTTGCTTTTAGTACATGATCCACCATTAGCAAAGATGTTTTTTTTGTTCATGATAGCAACAATCACAAAAATCTTAGGTGATTAGTTCAGAAATGGTAAATTGTGCGCAGTTGAGTCCAATTTAATTGGTTTAGTGTTACTTTCTATCAATATTTGTGTATCATGTTAGAAGAGCAGACTACATGGAGCTCACAACTTACTGCAATTCTTGTAGGAGTATCGTGCAGTAAATGTATGAGCTTATGTTCAATTTGTTTTACATTAGACGCTGTGTTTCCTCCTAGATTGTTTTATTTGAACTCATGCTCTAATAGCAATCTCTTTCCCTTTCTCTTCCTGTCATGTGTTCTGGTTTAGTTTTTGTATTATAGATATTTATAGATATTTATTTCGATATAACTTGTTTATCTTACTAAACTAATTAGTTGAATAAATACTTTATTCATTTATTATAAACAACAAAACCAGATGTTTCTGGATTTGTTTATGCTTTGAAATGGGGTGACAACTAAGAACTTTCAGTGAGATGAAATGAAGATTGCAAAAACAACTACAAGAAAACTAATCACATCTGCATTTAATTCGGAATATAAAGTTCTCATAGTAATAAGTTTTCATATTCTGTAATCCTGAGTGACCATAGTTCTGTTATGCAGGTATTATGGAGTATGGCTCATAACACGATGCGGGGCACTGTACAAATTAGGATTCAGTCTCCACTTATGGGGTTACTGCATTTTGATCCTCCTCATTTTTGGTGTAGCTAGTCGCGCTGCTGCCTTCATCGGTTTGCTGACCATTCAGAAGAAATAAGCCCCTCAATGGCATTGGATGAGACTATATTGAAGGAATGTGCTAGGTTGAATCTTTACATGTACATGCAAGAACAATTTTTTGAAGTCAAAATCAGGCTAACCATTACGGGTAATGGGTTTAGTTTCAACACGACGAAGCAGGGCATGTCAGTCAGATCTTGCATACCACAGGTAACATTGTGTAAATAGGGAGCTATGCTTGTTGATATGTGAACAATGAACTCTAGATTCTTGATTCTTTTTATTGTATGCAAATTTTTTTCTTTTTGCACAGTATGTATTCTTGTAGTCTTAAGAATAGAATGCGCTCTCAAAAGCTTAGTTAAAACCCATTGGAAAAGTTGTACCATTGAAGGTGCAAGCACGAATACCATTGATGTCCTGTGCGTAGGTCAACCCTACACCTAGAAACTTAACGTTTTAAAATCCATGGCTTAAGAGTGACTGGATAGATGTCTGACCTATTGTGAGTGGTTTGATGTATACCCGCAACCTATGATAAACAATGACGTCTTCTCTATTTTAGATTGGTTACAATGATGTCTTTTCTATTTCAGATCATATGCATCCATCTGGTTAGATACTAACCCTCCATGAGCGTGAATTCCAAAACTTTGTTACCTAAATTAAACATTACAATTCTAGACGTTGGAATAACTAGAAATTCAATGCACCAAACCAAACCAAACCAAACCAAACCAAAAGATAGATTGGCATGTTTGACAGCGTTCCAAATTTTTGGCATAAGAGCTAGTAATGCTAGAAACAACGTGCTCCATTTTGGATTTAGCGTTATTGGTAGAAAAGATTTGAACCTAAAACCTTTCTTAATACTTGAACTTTGGTACCCAGGCCCACCAAACCTAAACCATCCAACTAAAGCACTGATTTCTCTAGCATTTACTCATTTCTTATGAGCATTATATGATCCGTTGGGAGAAAAGTACAGAACCATCAGAATTGTTGTTCAATCCTCTATATACTTGGATTCACTTCCCTTTTCTTTCAAAAGAAATTAGGCTTTATCAATGCTCAACGGGAAAGTACTAGCAAAAATATGATGTACTAGAGAAAATGCGATTTACAATAGAGTTTAGTATCAATAATGGGCCAGAAAATACTCAACATTATTTCTTTTTTGATCATTCAAATACTCTTAACATTTGATACATGATGTCCATTCCATCTTTCAATACTTCTACTCTAGTTTCTCAAAAACCCAATTAACGTTTCTCAAAGACAAAAAATCACAAATAAAAAACATTGTGAACAAACTCTTAACATGTCCATTAACATTATTCGAGCTTGTTTTTTACATTCAAATCTGCATTTGAAGTGTTACAGCTTCGACAGATTGTTCACCTCCAGTGCTGTTAATTTGTGCTTACAACATATTCAAGGCCAGTCATTAGATTGTTTCTCATTATTTCGCTTTCGTTTTGCAGAAATTATGCAAAATTAAATTTCTTGTCATATTTTTCTCCTAGTTTTTTTTAAAAAAAACTTCAACTACATCCATACATTTTTAAAGAACAAAATTTATCAAGCTGGGCAACTAGTGGGTACAAATTTAACCACCCAAAAAATACCCCAAACCATCGGATTTCAGAATTAAATCACACTTAACAGAACAAAAACGAGCATACGAAATGAAAAATTAAAAACAAAAACATCCATTTCCATCAAACCACAATCAAAACAATTGGGTCAGCAGCAACAGAAACAAAACTACATAGGAAATTGATAACAAACGCATCCACAGTTTATCCTCAATTGCACAACCCCACTTCTTTATTCTTCATTAGCACAGCAGAAAATCAAAAACCGTAGAGAAAAAAAAACATCGAACCAAACTCGCACTATCAGTAATTCTGATTACCATAAGACTGAAGAGCATCACCAGTCAATCTACAAAGCCGCCATTGCTGCATCACCTCGGCACCAATCATCTCATAGAACTTTATAGCATTCACATTCCAATCAAGCACACACCAGTCCACTCTCCCATATCCTAACCTGACCGCCTGTGACGCAACTGCCTTCATCAACAACCTCCCAAACCCCTTCCTCCTATAACACTCCCTCACAAACACATCCTCCACATAAAATCCAGGTCTCCCCATGAACGAAGAGTAGTTTGGGAAGAAAAGCACGAACCCCGCCACCACTGCGCCGTCCCCATCTGCCGAAGCGAACGCTTCGGCTTCTGGGTCGTCAATGGGATGAGACAAAGTGAATGTTTTGACAATGGGGGTGAAGTGGGAGGAGGTAGGGGGATGGTGAGAGGGGAGAGGAGAAGGGGAGACTTCGAGGAGGAAGACGGTGAAGGAAGTGAAGGGAGGGGAATTGAAGAGGGTGGAAGAGAGAGAGTGCTCGGTAGCGGAGAAGAGGTGGGTGAGGCGCTCGAAGACTGCCATTTGGTGGATGAGTTTGCGGATGTGGGGGACATCAGATTTGGTGGCGAGGCGGATGCGGGCGAAGAGGGGGTGAGCGGGGAGTTGGGCTTCGTTTGGGTTCATGTCGGGCTCCGGCGCTGGTGCCGGAGGAGGCGGCGGCTCCACGGCGGCCATGGTTGAGTCTGAGTTAACGGAGCGCTATTGAGAGAGTGGGGAGAGAAAGAGGAGGGTTTGACGGGAAGTGGGTAGGGGCGGCTTATGGAAGAGTGGAGATGTATGGGTTGTTGGAGGGTAAAATTGTCTTTTGATTTGTTTAGGGTAATGAATACGGTGGACTTATTTATTCTATTGGTCCCTCGTGTTTATAAGTTTATTTCAATTGATCCTTTAATTTTTATTTATTTAAATTTATTCAAATTTATCCCTCGTCTTTATAATTTTGTTAAAATTGGTCCTTTTATCTTTTTTTAATTAGTCCCTAATTTTTTCTTTTGTTTAAAATGGCCCATCATGTTTTATTTTATGATAAAATTAGTTCTCCACATGGTGTACCAAATTAGTTAAAAACTAAAAAGGTAAGGGATCAAATTTGTCTTAATATAAAATATTAGGGATCATTTTGAATAAAATAAAAGATTAGGGACTAACTTGAACAAATTTAAAAAGATGAGGAATTAATTTGGACAAAACAAAAGTTGAGGAACCAACTTGAATAAACTTATAAACATGAGGGACCAACGGTGTTAACACTACAAAAAAAAGTCAATGTTCGAGGGCAACATTGGTAGGAAACTGGGAAAAATCGGTCCGAAACGTGCACTTCCAACCGAATTTTCGACCGAATATTTACGTCGAAAATATGCTGGTCGGAAACCTATTTCCGACGACTTCCGAAATTCGGTTGGAAATTTTCGACCGACTTTCCGACAGTGTGTTTCAGTCAGAAATTTCCAACCGGGTATTCGGACTAAAATTTCAATCGGAAATTTCCGACCGACTGAGAGTTTCGGTCGGAAACTTCCGACCGACTTATTGGTCGAAGATTTCCAACGGAGGTACCGGTTGCAAACTACCGACCGAATTATCGGTTGGAGATTATCGACCAATATTCTCCGTCGGCAACTACCAACTGAAATTCGGTCGGAAACTTGGCCGGCAAGATAGATAATCTGCCGAACATTTTTAATTTTTTTTTAAATGCCAGTTTAGTAGAAAAATATGTTTAATCCTATTATAAATTAATTTTCTTGCACGTATACGATACTGATCATACCAAAAACATAACATATACGATACTACTAATACCAAAAACATAAGTTTCAATTACCAAAAATATCACAATGTAATTTAAGTTTACAACTAAAACGGTAAATAAAACAATTATCAAATTTACTATACATCATCATCATCTCCACCATCATCTTCATCTCCATCTCCATCTCCATCTCCACCTTCATCTTCATCTTCATCTTCATCATCATCATCACTATCAAAAATTAGTTGGACTAGAGGATCAACATTCAATTTTCATGAACAATTGTTTCGTCATTTGATTTTGTTACTCCTTGAATCGTTGAAATTTTCTCTTTAATTTCTTTCTATCATGTCTTTCTGCTTCCAATATAAGTTCCATTTCCTCCTTGTCACGATGTTCTTATTCCAGCCGAGCGTTCAATTCTTTATACTCCGGTGTCTCTACCCAGGAAGTAGACCTCTGCTTTGACGACTGACTGGAGGAAGAGGAGCATTTGTATATTGTTGCTTCCATTCCAAGTCCATATGTTTGCCCCTTCTTTGTCAGGCCAACAACTTCGTTCCATATCTTTATCTGTGATAAAGGACATTGTTGTCCTGAATCTTGGCCATCCCTGGAACCATCAATTGAATTTTGAGTAGACATCGGCTCCGTCATCTTCTGAGTATAACGCTCCTGTGATCAATTGTGACAGTTAATATAAAACTAATTACAATTGTTTAACTTGAAATACATAAATCAACAATTTAACACTTACATAAGCAACAAAAGATCATTTGTCTACCCAACTTTTATCCTTCTTCTTTTGATGGGTGAATGCAAACAGCTCACCAAAAGTAGGTACCTTACCAGTCTTTTCTGTCTATATTTACAAATATATAGAAGATTATTATTTGCAAGTAAGGCATATTCCAAGAAATAATTATAAAATTTATATTACCAGTCGCCTTATGTGCTCTTTCGATGGGATTGAACCACCAGTGTGAAGCGACGTGCCAATGCCACCCACATCTGAATCACGATTTTTTTATTCTGCTCACTTTTTTCCTTAAAGGCTGCACTATTCTAGTACTTCCATAGGTCATTCCACACTTCTTGACTTAACCAGTGTTGACGCTTTTTGGGTTTTTCTCTAACCCATGAAAACGTGTCTTTCAGGCTTTTTCCACTGCACTTCTCAAAATTTTTCCTCATTGTCCTCTCATTCTCTGGGTGACACCAGTACTTCTTCTACAAAATTTAAAAAAAAAAAAAAATTGTAAGGACAAATCAAAGCACAAAAATAATAGTTAAATTCAAAATACTTACTTTAATCTCGCCAAACCATAACTCTACCACCTCTTCTGGTACCTTCATCCATGATTCGTAAGGTCCATCAAATTTACTTTTGATGATATCAGTAATGTTACGAACAACAGTTGGATGATCCGGAAAAAACCTAATTCAAAACATTAATATATTAATTAGCAAGTACTAAATTATCAAAATTATTTATAAATAATAATATAAATATTACAATACTTACCCATCTCCTTCCGGTTCTACATAAGCCTTAGTCAAAGCATGTGCGTGCGAGGTCCCTTGACCTATAATCCAATCATGACCTATGGGGTGGGTGGGCGGCGATGGTGTAGGATAGATGGGCGGTGATGGTGTAGGGTGAACGTGTGGTGATGGTGTATGATAGATGGGCGGTGATGGTGTATGGTGTGTGGGTGGTGATGGTGTAGGGCGAGCATGAGGGGATGACCAATGGAAGATGGGTTGGTCTTGTGTAGGAGGAACCATAGAATAAGGATATGAACATGAGCCGGGGCGAGTAGGAAGGTGAATCACTATTACCCTCTGCTGTACTAGAAGAAGAGCGCCTTTTTTTTGAGCGCTCCCTACTAGCAGATTTAGCACCTGTTCTTGACATCTTTTAATAGATACAATACATTTAGATAACAACGGCAAACAATCAATAACCACATAAAAAGATTTAGGACAAAAGGGACTATATTTGCAACAAGTAAAAAAATATACGTAAAAATATACATATAATATCATAATGTATTTCAACATCATACTTCCACCCCTAGTTCCTTAACATCAAGATGCGGACAATAACCATAATGGAGTATGACATGACATCTCAACATTAGAATTTCAAACCAAAATGCACAATGTTACGCCAGGTTCACGTAGCCAAATTAAATACAATCAACGAGAAAACAAGATAAAATTAATATGCAATATTATTCAACTTCGTCCTCATAATCATTTTCTTCGCATTATCCTTCATCATTTTCTGATTCATCCTCATCAATAAAATCCATCTCCTCCTCCTCCTCAATTGTTTGCTGACTAATTGGAAGGATGTCAATGTCAACTTCTTCATAATTTCCTGCATCTCCACCTAAAGGTTCTATAGCAACATCATTACTTACAACATTAACGGTAGACATGTTCTCTTCTTGATAAGCAACATCCAATGTGTATCGGTTATCCACCCTAGCCCTCGGTTTGGTCTTTATAACGACCCACCAATCTGCTTTGCCCCTTGTGTTTTTAGGGTAAGGCATGTAGTAAACTTGAGTTACGACATCTGCAAAAATGAATGGATCGTATTTTTCATAGCGTCTGTTATGACGAATCTCAATAATACCATAATATTTATGCACTTTCATACCACGGTTCAAGGTCAGATCAAACCAATGACAGCTAAACAACACACACTTTTTAATTGGTTCCCCCGAATATTCTATTTCAACCACATCTTTGAGGATGCCATAGTATTCATTTTCCATCTCACCTTCCCCAATCTCTCGAGCACACACTCCACTATTTATGGTTTTCTTTCCTTCACTTCTCTCATCTATGTGAAATCTATATCCATTTACAATGTAAATGGGCCATGTTTTCACAACGTTCAAAGGACCCATCGCTATTTGACACAGGTATTCATGATGTTCCATATCGGTTAGTTGAAACTTGTGCACCTATCCATAGCATGAAAAGTATATCGATTACTATAATATAAAAGTTACATTAGTTAAATTATTATACATTTTGCTTAAACACTCATACTATTTTTGAACCATGATACAAACTCCTTCTCAATCATAGCATCAACTTCCTCATCATGAATATATTGGTATTTCGCCCTTTTTTGTTGTGTAAAAACACTGTAAGCCAATTTAAAATTATAATATAAAAATTCCCGAAAAAAAACATAAGAAACCATATTAATGGTGGACGTGATACTCACTTAATATAGGGTTGAACTTCCTCACAATTTAACAAAATGTGTAAATGGGCTGCATAATATTCTTCGGTAGTCAGGTACCGTTTCTTTGGCTTTCCAGCCGGGTCGCCTTGTGAGCGAAAAGCTAATAGAGTTGGCTGCAGTGTTTCACATTTACCTCCATACTCATTGCGTTTGGCTCTAGTTCGCATGGATGGAACATGAGACTCGAAATAATATGAATAGAATTGAGATGTCTCTTGGCATAAGTATGCCTCACATATAGAGCCTTCTACACGAGCTTTATTCTTCATCATTCTCTTCAATTTACCAAATTCCGTACGACAAAAATTATACTTAATATCTCAATATTTATAATTAATGGAATCACATGCGGAGATTGTGATAATTACCTCTCAAAAGGGTACATCCATCTGAATTGAACAGGTCTACCTACTCTTGCTTCGTAGGCCAAATGGATGGGCAAATGTTCCATTGAATTAAAAAATCCAGGCAGAAAGATACGCTCCAATTTACAGAGTATAACAACAATATTTTTCTCTATTTGTAACAAGTTCTCCTCTCGTAATATTGTTGAGCATAAGTCCCTAAAAAAGTGGCTCAACTCAGTAAGAGGTTTCCATACTTGTTCAAGTAGTGCACTGAAGGTGGTTGGAAGTAAAGACTCCATAAATACATGACAATCATGACTCTTCATTCCTGACAATGTTGCTTTATTCATATCTACACATGTAGCCATATACGAGGCATATCCATCTGGCATTTTCAAGTTCCTAACCCATTCACATATAGCTCTTTTCTGCTCCATAGTAAAGGCAAATTTTGCTTTTGGTTTCAAAACTTTACCATTACTTAGTACTTTCAACTCCAAATCCTTTCGCCTACAGTACATAGTCATGTCCATCCTCGCTTTCACATTGTCTTTAGTTTTGCCCTTGACATCCATTACAGTGTTGAATATATTATCAAAGAAATTCTTTTCTATATGCATGTCATCTAAGTTGTGTCGAAGCATATTGTTTTTCCAATATGGTAATTCCCAAAATATGCTTTGTTTTGTCCAATTGTGAGTCATACCGAAGCCATCAATTTCAAATTGCATATTTTCAGCCACCTTTGGAAGTTCAGACACTACCTGCCATAATTGTTCCCCAGTAAACCTGACAGGAGATGCTCTATGTTCAACCTTATTTTTCAAAAAAGCATCTTTATTCCTTCTAAATGAATGGTCCATGGGCAAAAATGAACTATGACAATCAAACCAAGTTGGTTTCACCCCGTTACCCAAATCAAAAGCCTTAGATTGATGCATACAAATTGGGCATGCTAATTTTCCATGAGTACTCCACCCAGACAACATGCCATATGCAAGGAAATCATTGATAGTCCACATTAATGCAGCCCTCATTTGAAAATTTTGCTCTATAGAGATGTCGTATGTTAAGACACCTTCTTCCCATAATGTCTTCAACTCATCTATCAAAGGCTGCAAATACACATCTATCATACCCTTAGGATTTTTCGGCCCAGGAATAATGCAAGTTAAAAACATATAAGGACCGGTCATACACATTTCAGGGGAAGATTATAAGGGGTAACAATTATTGGCCAACAAGAGTAAGTTTTGGACGTTTGTCCATATGGAGTAAAGCCATCAGCACATAAACCAAGTTTGACATTCCACGGCTCATTGGCAAAATTAGGATATGTTCGATCAAAGTGTTTCCATGCTTCCCCACCAGATGGGTGACACAAAACACCATGCTCCCGCCTATTATCGCAGTGCCACCTCATGTGCTCAGCAGAACTCCTAGAAGCATACAATCTTTGAAGTCTTGGAATCAGTGGCAAGTAATGCATTCTTGCAATTGGGATATCTTTAGAATTTCCCTTGCGTGACTTGCGCACTTCATATCTAGGTGCACCACAAGACATGAACTTACACTTATTCAAATTGGCATCATCCTTGTAATATAACAAACAACCATTAGGGCAACAATCTATTTTTTGAGAAGTGAGGCCAAGTTTTGACACTAATCTGTTAGCCTTGTAGAAATTAAGAGGTATGAGATTATCAGATGGACATGTCTCTTTCATAAGCCCCGCAATTTCATTGAAACAATTTTGTGGCATATTGTAGTCACATTTGATACTCATCATTCTAACAGTAGTGGATAACTCAGTGTGATTATTGCATCCAACCCACAATGGTTGTTGAGCTGTATGCAACATATCATAAAACCTTTGAGCATCCGCATTTGGGGGTTGACTCACATTTTCTTGGAAAGGAATTCCATAATCTAACCCTACAGCATCAGCAACCATAGTCTGATATCTATTAACAAATTGATCCTCATTATTTAAATGCGCACTACTTGAAGCACCGTGATGTAAGTTAACGCCACCATATTCTTGTGGTTCAACCTCCCCATGTGAAGTCCAATACCAATAACTACTTGTAAACCCCCTCCTGTAAAGATGAACCTTAACTTCATCAGGAGATAAAAATTTCTTATTTTTACACTTATAATAAGGACATCTATATATATCCTCCTTTAAAAACACTGATTGCCTTCTTGCAAATGCATCAAACTCATCTACACCACGCAAAAATTCAATTGTACATCCTCCACGACCGGGAAGAAGCCTATTAATCATCCACCTACGATGTTCTGGGATTTCCATAATTTGAAAAAAGGTTGGAAAATTTTACACTCAATAAATTTTCAGGATTGTATAAGAAATCAAACCAAATTCACACTAAAAGATAAAAATTGTAAACAAAAATAATGAATACAATCCTAAAATATGTACAAAAAAAAACTAAAATAAAAAAAAATCATAACTACCAAACACAATCTAAACCCGAGATTTGATAAAACCTCCTCAATATCGAAACCCGACAACCTTCTGCCATAAACCTACCCAACAAATAGCAATGCCCAACATAAATTGCAGCAAAATTCATCTCTCATATAACAAATTGTAAGGGTTGAAGCACAATATAAAACAAATTTCACATTAAACTATGAAACTTTTAAACAAAAATAATGAGTACAAACCTGAAACATGTACAAAAAATGACTAAAATCAGAAAAATCAGAAGTACCACCACAATCTAAACCTGAGAGTTGATAGAACCTCCTCAATATCCAAACCCTACAACCTCCTACCACAAAACTACCCAACAACTAGCAACGATAACAAAAATTTCAGCAATGTCTCATACAACAAGTATAAGAGTTGAAACACAATATAAAACCAATTTTACACTCAAATATGAAAGTTTTAAACCAAATTAATGAGTACAAACCTGAAATATGTACAAAAAATAGACTAAAATCGAAAAAATCAGAAATATCACCACAATCCAAACCTGAGAGTTGATAGAACCTCCTCAATATCCAAACCCAACAACCTCCTACCACAAAACTACCCAACAACTAGCAACGACAACAAAAATTTCAGCAATACCTCATACAGAAAGTATAAGAGTTGAAACACAATATAAAACCAATTTTACACTAAAATATGAAAGTTTTAAACCAAAGTAATGAGTACAACCTGAAATATGTACAAAAAATAGACTAAAATCAGAAAAATTAGAAATAACACAACAATCCAAACCTAAGAGTTGATAGAGCCTTCTCAATATCCAAACCCAACAACCTCCTACCACAAAACTACGCAACAACTAGCAATGACAAAAAAAATTTCAGCAATGTCTCATACAACAAGTATAAGAGTTGAAACACAATATAAAATAAATTTTACACTAAAATATGAAAGTTGTAAACAAAAGTAGTGAGTATAAACCTGAAATATCTATAAAAAATAGATAAAAATCAGAAAAATCGGAAGTACCACCACAATCCAAACCTGAGAATTGATAGAACCTCCTTAATATCCAAACCTAACAACCTCCCGCCACAAAATTACTCAAAAACTAGCAACAACCAACATAAATTTCAGCAAAATTCATCTCTCATATAACAAGTTATAAGGGTTGAAACACAAAATAAAAACTAATTTCACAATAAATTATGAAAGTTGTAAACAAAAATATTAAGTACAAACCTAAAATATGTACCAAAAATAGACTGTTATGGGACGAGAATCTGTGGCCTGAGCAGACGAATGGGACCGGTGCCGGCGTGGTGGCTGTACGGCGGCGTGGAGTGGGGCAGGGCAGCGAGGGGCGGGGCTGGGCGGTGAGGGGCGGGGCTGGGCTGGGCTGGGCAGGGGAGAGTCAAGAGTGAGAATGAAAGGTTAGGGTTTTTTTGAACCTAAAAGAGGGTGGGATGGGTACTTGGTTCAAAATTTAGTAATTTTAATTAGTTATTATATTAATATTAGGTAAAAATTGTAAGTATTAGGGGGAAAAATGAAATTTGAGAGGGAAAATGAAAGTTTGGGAGAAAAATTAAAAAATTGAAGAGGAAAATAAAAATTAAGGGGGAAAATAAAAATTGAGTAAAAATATTTTTTTAGATTTAAAACTAATAATTTTGTTTGTTCGTAATTATTCTTTTAATATTATTAATATTAGTAATAAATTTGTCTGTTGGTAAATGTTTCTGTTAGAATTGGCTTAATAATAAAATTTATTTGTTGGTAATATAATTTTACCCATTGATGACAGCTACTTCATAATACTAAATTGGTTAAATTGAGTTAATTAATTGATTTGTAATGTATTAAATTTTATCTTATATAATTGTGTGCTTATAGCCATGATAAGGTCTCCAAATTATTAGCATTCATCTACGATCTTGTAGTTTGCACCATAACATAACTAAATTTTGATGCGTGGTCAAGTTTGAGGCTGTATAAACCCTGAACACAATCTTTTATATAAATCAATACTTAATTATGACTGATGAAGGAATTCGTTAGTACTATTGAGATAATCCGTGCTACTCCAAGGGTGATATAATAGGTTATGCTTTTAGACTAGTTTATGCTTGAACTTAAGTATTAATTCATGTTTAATATTAAATTAGGAGCAACAAACGAATTAAGTAGTGCTAATGAAATAACCTATGCTACACTTAGGTTAAATTTAGAGGAGAATTAAATTGAGTAAAAAAATTAAGTACTCTTTTTTTAAATTTAAAACTAATAACTTTATTTGTTGGTGATTATTCT
Organism: Simmondsia chinensis; assembly: GCA_018398585.1. Lineage (NCBI taxonomy): Eukaryota > Viridiplantae > Streptophyta > Magnoliopsida > Caryophyllales > Simmondsiaceae > Simmondsia > Simmondsia chinensis. The sequence continues at coordinate 12,301,818 of JAGTTD010000005.1, forward strand.
AATAATATTGTAAAAATAATATTAGTAATAAATTTATACGTTGGTCAATGTCTCTGTTACAATTGGCTTAATATTAACAATTTATTTATTGGATATATGATTTTACCTGTTGGTAATAGCTACTTGATAAAGCTAACCGACTTGCTTATTTGTAATGATTCTGTTAGTAATACAAAGATAATATTATCAACACATTTGTTTATTGGTAATGATCTTATCATTTCATTTAAAAAATAAAAATTTTGATATTTTAGGTCCACTTAAAATTAAAACATTCTTAAGGATTAATTTGAAACAACTTGAAGTTTAGCACAATTTTTTTATAAAAAATTTGTTTCTTACAAAATTAAAAGGAAAATTTATATTAATTATATTGCTTTAGAGTTAATTTATGCTAAATTATTGATAAAATTGTCAATCTTTTGACTTCAAGTTGAATTAATTGAGATAATTAATTGACTTGTAGCGCATTAAATTGCATCTTACATAATTGTGTACTTGTAGCCATGATAAGATCGTCAACCTATTAGCGTTCCTCTATTAGTTTGTAGCCTATACCATAATATAACTAGTCTTTCATGCGTGGTCAGGGTTGAGGTTATACACAACCTTGAACACAATCTTTTGTATAAATTAATACTTAATTATGAGTGATAAAGGAATTTGTTAGTACTATTGGGATAATCAATTCTACACCTAGGATAATACGATGGGTTATGCTCTAAAACTAGTTCATTACCCTAAGCCATAACTTAAGTATTAATTCAAGTTTAATATTGAATTAGGAGCAAAAAAGGAATTAAGTAGTGCTAGTAACCTATGCTACACCTAAGATGATATAAGAGGTTAAGACTAATTCATTGCCCTCAGCCTTAACTAGTTTAAATTTAACCTACGCTTAGTACTTGTAGCCTAAGCCTCCTAGATCATTGTCATAATAGAGCATAATGGCAGTATACGAGTAAAGTTATCCTGAATTCATTCCTTGATCTAACGTTTATTTAATTTGACAATCTTTTTTACTACTTTAGTTGCTTTAGTTTAGTTAACCACTCAATTCATCAACAAAAACCCAAAATTCCAATCAGCCATTAATCACCAGATTCAATTTAAAACCGATTCCCTATGGTGGGACTCATATGCCCGACAAAGTTACGACGATCTCGTACGCATACAAGTACACGGTTTTAAAACATCTTTTAAATTCACATCAATAGGCAAAGTACAAGACCTTTGTATGCAAATAACCCTAACTTAAATTTTACTCCCAAGGACCAAATTGACACAACTTTAAATATATATGGACTAATTTAACATAATTAAATATTAAATAAATTAATTGGATGTGGTCGGAAAAACAGTTGGAAATTTCCGACCGATTTCCAACCGAAATCAGCATATTTAATTTAATTTATTTTAAATTTAAAAAATAAAATAAACGGTTGGAAATCGGTCGGAACTTTCCGACAGCTTTAGTTTCGGTCGGAGATTTGGGACTGCAACGTTATCGGTTGGAAATTTTCCACCAATTTTGCGATCGAATTTAATTTACTTTTTTTTCAAAATTTAACGATAGGAAAGCGGTCGGATATTTCCGACCGAAAACATGACGGTCGGAGATCGGTCGGACATTTCCAGCCGATTTCCGACCTATTTATATATGGTCGGAAATGTCCGACCGAAGCAACTTCTGTCGAAAAGAGCGGTTGGATTTTTCCAACTGAAATTGATTTGGTCAGAAAAAAGGTTGGAAATTACAGTTTTTCTTGTAGTGAAATAACTCGGATATGGTGTCATGTTAAGGGCTTTTTTTTAATTATTTATGCTAATAGTTCATGTACTTTGGCTATTGTGTCAATTTAATTCTTGCACTTTTAGTTGTGTCAATTTAGTCTCTCTACTATTTATATTATGTCAATCTAGTCATTTCATTGAAATTTATGATTGTTGATGGAATTGTTAATGGTTTGGCTACTAGTTGGGTGAAAGTCAATCGGTGGATTTGTAACAGACTTCTTATATCTAACATGATTGTGACATAAGAATTACATCATTAACTTAACTTCAATTTCACCAAGGGACTTGATGTGATGTAGCCACACCTTAGCATTTGGTGTGACACTTGGAGGAATCGGGTCTTGGCGAGATGGTGCTTGGCGAGACGTGCATGGAAGGGTGAACGAGCTTGAGGCATTTAACATCAATTAGCAGATTTAATTTAGATGAGTTAATTTTATTAGTTATCTTTATATTTATCTCTTTAGTTTTTAGTCTTTCATTATAGGTCAATTAGCCCCTCTATTTAAGGAAAAAGAAGTTTATGGTTGTATTCATTCATTCAATTTTCATATAGATTTTATCCTTTTATGTGTTCTTTCTTATTCTCAGGTTATGAGAATCAAGAATAGATCTATTTTCCCTTTATTGTCTTAATTGTTTTAGCAATGAGAACCTAAAGGAAGGCTGTTGAACCTTTCATTTCCTATTTTCTTCTTATCTACATTGCATCATGATGTGTCTTATATTTTAACTTCTATTTCACCAAAGGGATTTGATGTATCTTATATTTTATATGTTTTATATCCTTCCCCATGACATTTTGGCTATTATATATGTGTTATGGTGTGATCTTTGTATAATTAGACTTAGAACTTGTTGGCGCTAAAACATCTTGAGAAGCAGTAAAAAAAAAAATGATCTAAAATGGACAAATTTGAAGACTACATTAAGAAACCCAACCACGTGTGAAGAAAATGATTCATTGGGTCAAAATCTTGGCTTATAGTAATAGCCGATTGGTTGGTCAAAATGCCGATCATTTGATCAAAAAAATCTATTAGTGCTGCAGTAAACCGTTTGGTATGGTCGATCAATGGGGTGACATAAAATGAGGATTCTATGTGGTACCAATCGGTCGGCAACTTAACGGGTTGATCCGCCACCCAAAATTGAGTTATGTAAGCAGCAAATCTAGGCAAATGAAGCAGGCATATCGCACATATAGAAAGAAGGGGTGGGGCCTATTTTCATACTTTTTACTCTTTATTCATGTGGATTCCTTCCTTGATCCGCAAATGAAGATCCAAATCTCATGAAGATTGAAGCGCAAGTGGATGGAGGGAGTTTAAGAGGGTGGAGGAGAGACAATGCTCGCTAGCAGAGGAGAGGTGGGTCAGGCGTTCGAAGACTGCCATTTGGTGGATAAGTTCGTGGATGTGGGGGACGTCGGATTTGGTGGGGAGGCGGATGCGCTTGGAGAGGGGGTGTGCAGGGAGTTGGGTTTCAATTGGGTTCATATCGGGGTTCGACACTAGTACCTGCGGCAGCGGTGGCTCCACGGAGGCTATGGCTGATTGTCCTGATTAACTGAGCGCACGTGAGAGACTGAGAATTATGAGGGAATGAGCCATTTTATGCAGTGTGGAGCTCTGTCAAAGGGAAAAATTGTCTTTTGGTGTGTTTTGGGCAACAAATGTGGATGGTGTCATGGTTAAGGCCTCCTATTGTAAAAGTATTTGTGTAAAGAACACATTTTAGATACGTATTCATATTATTCTATTTAAAAAGAGTGTTTACAAATATTATCAATAATGCAGTTAAATATGTGTTCCTTCATATCATCCATATAATATACAAATTATAAAATGTATTCACATTTTTCTTATTTAAAAACAAATTATTGATCAAAATAATCAATACTTACAACTAAATTAAATGTCATATTCTATATTTTTGCTAAATTTATGACTTTAACTCTTAAAATATTAATTGTACCCTATCATTTATTATGTGTTATGTTTATGTTACCATTGTTGAGCAATTTTTTCGTGTATATAACCAAATAACACATGAACGTATTATATCGTGTTTAATTGTCATACCATATTTTGTTAACATAGGTTAAGGCATGTATTTTTCTTTTTCTTTTCTTACAATGGCAAAGTGTCCCAAGTAAGCCACCAACATATAAGGAGGAACTTGAGATCTAGAATAGATAGTTTAATTGTTACACTGAACCTAAAAACCCAAGGCATGAAAGATTTGATATGGTAGAATAAACATATTAAAACGTGTTTAGCTAGCAAACTTGAGGAGTTCGAAACGAAGTCATTTAGTTTAATGAGAAACATGCTTATCACAAGGAAAGACCCTTGAGATTCCAACAAGTAAAATAAGTGGTAACGGCACCGTTTTAATATATGAAGCGTACTAATTGATCTTTGAAAAATAGCCACTCAATGAGGTTATTGGGATGTCAAATTCGAACTTGAGTTGGTTACCAAGAGTATTGCAAGAAAGGTAACCCTTTTACCCGTGTGAGTTATCAGATGTGCTTAAGAGAAATGCTAGCCTTAAGAATGATTAAAGAAAAGAGCACGAATGTGGCAGAAGGACTTTTGACATTGAGCATGTGTTTCAAATACCACAAATCAGCCTAGGCAGGTCATGGTGATGTTAAGGTAGGATGTGGAAGTGAAATGGCATAAGTCATGGGTGCAACGGTTAACTCTTTAGGCTATATAAGGAAAGGACCCCAGAGACTTAGCATCGGGTCTCAACACTAGTAGACAAAACTATTCAATATTCTAAACGGCAAACTTGTGCTTTTATCTTTTCTTTTCAATGGGAGTAGGTGTACTTATAGCTCGTGTTTGCTTCCCAGCAAAGACAAATGATGTTCAACACCGCTATTCGAGAAGATAATCCTTTCTGCCATAATTTTTGTCCCTATCCCCTTCAGGGAAGTAAGTTAGCGCCATTGATTATTGACGGCCAAGCCTTGAGCTTGATAGCATTGATCTTAGGTTGGTGACACTACTTAGTGAGCTGAATAAATTTAGGTTTGACTTATTGATTTAGGGATTTCACGGCCAAGCCTTGTGCATGATAGCTTTGGTCCTAATCTAGTGGCCTCCATCTATCTCATGTTAAGTTTGATCTTGATTGTGTTATCTTGAGTCAATAGTGTCGGGCATAGACCACATTAATCCAGGCTCAAGGTAGGGGGCTGAGCTCTCAGAATTATCTCCATCCCAATTCACGGGTTTTAAGAGTTTGAGGTAAAAGTGTCTGTGGATTTTGCTTTATCAACCGAACTATCGGTTGGGCCACGTCGATATACATTCACTTTTCTACATCATTAATAGCTAAAAAACCCACAAGTTATATAAATGAAGTCTCCTTAGTTTGAGCATTGAATGAATCCGCTATTAATTGCAAATCGAAGTTAGATTTACAAAGGATATTAACCAAAAAGGGTACCAACACGCTGTTAAGTATGCTTGGGCGAGAGTAGTACCAAGATGGGTGACTTCATGGGAAGTCCTCACCCATAGGTTTGGGGCACCCGGAAACAGCCTCTCTTTAGAGGTAATATCCTGAAAAGGGAAGGCTGCGTACATCAGCCCCCTCCCCCATGACCCTACTTAAGCGGGAGCTCTTGGGGCACTGGGTATGTTGCTTTGTTGTTGCTACAGAGTGGTTGATTGAGGGTATACATGTGAGCTTTGAGATTGACTTATAACCAAGTTGTGCTAAGTCTATTTTGGCACGTTTGTTTCTATTAAGTTGCCACATACAACACAAATAAACGGAACAAACTTTTTTGGAGGTCATATGGGATAATGCAAGACCATGTACTTATGGTCAGAGTTAGGAAAACCAGTGTCTTCGAGGGTGAAAAGTTTGATGGACTAGTTTTAATAGGGGTAGGCCCTAAGAATTTTCTCGAACTTGACAAGTTACTCGGGATGCTTCAAGTAGTCGCAACCCTGAGTTTGTGCATGGAGGTGCTGAAAATATTCTCGAGGATGAACAAATTGATCTTAATGGCTATTTCCCATTGAGTTTTGTGGCCATGCTTAAGAGAAGAATCCAATGTACGGAAGATAAAGTAGAGAAGTATATGAATGACTTTATAGAAAGGCAACATGCCAGGACGAAGCATACCCTGTATGCCAGCGGGAAGCACGACCATCTTATGAGATGTTGTTAACATGTGGGTGCTTTCATTAATGAACGGATGTACAAAGAGACTAATAGGTTCCTGGTTGAAATTAACATAATGTTGTCATCTACTGCGAGCATTATTAGCTAGGGATGTCATGTGATAAATAGTCAAATGAGCCAAACCTTTCTTGTTGAGATAGTCCAAAGCCCATAATAGGCCAATGGAGGCCATAAGGGAGGCAATTGTGGTCAAGTCTTTCCATTGTTATTTAGGAATCACCTTGCAAGGACCCCTACTAGCCTCTATGAGTCTAACTGGCATTCAAATCAGGGTTAATGAAGGCCTTAAGGAACCAAAGACACTTAATAATCGACAGGATTAGACTAGTGTTGTTAATTCTAGCTTAAGAATAGATATCCTTATAGACAACATCAGGTTCCTAGGGGCATGCGTAGGCTTCCACTTTAAGGAATCCAAACCTTACTGACTTAAGTCAGTCTATTAGACTTAGGGCCATTGGTAAGCTTCCACTTTGAGGAACACGTACCTTACTCATAGACTAGAACTGACTGGGGAAAAGGGCATACTTCCACATTGAGGAGTCCAGACCTATCTCCCAACTCCAAGGGGTAGGAAAGTGTTAATCGAACTCAAGGTTTATTAGAATTAGGCATGGAATTGTAATATGAGTCTCGAACCCTAGTACATACCTACAAGGGAGCAACTAGGCTCTGGGTTTCTTAGGATCCCAAGTCTTGACTGTAAGCAGGCTAAAAACTTGAGTGCTAACCAACTTTATTCGGGATCCAAATGTACCAATATAATCATCTAGGCTCGGGAGGACAAAATTCATTTACGAGGGACAAGTCCCATGTTGTAATTCTATAATTATGAGAGCTCAAGGATATCCTACAGATCTTTGAGAAATGGACTACCCTCTGAAGGATAATTGTCGATGGTCCAATAAGAGGTAAACCCTCCTCTTCAAGACCAACCGGTCACCGTCATCGAGTAGATGTATGGTCCTGGCCAACTACGAGTCATTATGCCTATATATAGAAAGCCTTATCTAGACTATGTAGATTGGGACTATTGTTTTCCTCAAGGGTATAAGATGCCTGAGTGTACTCTCTTTTTGGGAGAAGAAAACGTGTATGTCCAAGAGCACTTGGCATGGTTTAACGGCCAATGCAAGGAAGTAGCAAGTAACATGTATTTGAAAATGAGTCTCTTCCCAAGTTCGTTAACTAAGACAGCCTTCTAGTGGTGCATAAATTTACCTCCCAACTTAGGATATAATTGAAATGATACGACTAGGTAGTTTTAAGCTTAGTTCCCTGTGATGGAAGTTGGGAACATCCATGTCTGACCTAGCTTGGTTGCAACAAAGTTAAGGGAGTCGAGGACTTTATCAAATGATTTAAAGAGCCAGGTCGAGATGTACCGTGGCATTACCCAAGATTGAGCACACCAAACTGGCCCTAAATAGTTTTGATATAAAAATAGGAAGTAGTTCAAGATCTTGAACTTCACTAGCCTTCTTTAGCTTACCTAATGTGCTGCGAGGTATAAGGCAGTCCTCAACAGAGGAAAGCCTCAAGAAAATATGTGCTGTGGGACCTATGTCCTTGAGGTTATGAAGGAGGATGAGGAACCTGTCTATGAAATTGACATAGCTAAATACGTCAAGAGTCCTCCAATAGTCTACAAACCCTTGATGAAAAAAGACTATAATGCTACGAGCTTTGCAAATATTTGTTTGATTTGTCTAGAGCCAAGGTAATTTTACACCGCCTTAAAGCAAATAACAAACTCAAATTACAGGGTAAATGAAAGAAACCAGATCCCAAGACCTTGAAATGGAAGTTTCACTATAAATGGAATGATTCATTTACCCATTCAACCAAGAACTGTGCTATTGTCAAAACCATAGTTCAGGACGCTATACAAGCAAGGGCAGTTAGTCTTTCTTGATAAAGACCATTTGCGGGTTGATAACGACCTTTTCCCAAGTCTAGTCCACATTAATGTAATAGAAGCAACTGGGCTTGAAGTCCATGCTCACATGCAAGCTAATGAGATGACCTTTTGCAAAAATACGATTAGTACATTGGAGACTTTGTGCATGAAGATTGCTAACTACCTTTTGGCGAGCTTGGTTAAGGAGGGGGTCCTTTGATTTCCCATGGTTGGGGAGGAGCCTGGGGATGAGCTATACCCATGGTAGGCATAAGTACTACTACAACCCACGACTGCCCATGAAAACCTGTTACACTATGGTCTAGGCTACAAGCATAAGACATCAAGCAAATTAATTGGGAAATCATATAGCTATAAGCATATAAGAGAAAAAACCAATTAAATACTCAAATCACCCCACAAGCGTGCGGAGAATGTGTAACAAAATTCATTATCGAACAATAACTCAAAATTTGGAATTTGAATGACTAATAGGCAACCACCCTTAAATAACGAGTCAACTCTTCCATCATAGTTTTTCACAAATGCAAAATAAACAAGTAAATGGAAAAGAATAACTTTTGAACATTTTTGGCTCCCTTGATTGTTGTTGTCACAGTCCTTTTCACAATCCCGTTTTGCCTTTTGTTTGTGCTTCCACCTTCTCAAGAACGTTGGTCTCTTATGGTGGCTCAAGAAAAGAGAAAATTAAGAGGAAAAAGGATCCCAATATCCTAGGCAAGCAAATGTTTTATAGCCCTCGAGGTTGGTTTAAAACAAGGCCAATCGATTAGCCACAAGGGTCGATCTACTAGCATTTTATTATATGTGACAAAATAGCATGGCTGATTCGGATCAAATTTACCAAGAATTTTTTACTGTTTTTGTTGATGAAATATTTGCACCCAAAAGGTTTAAAGTATAAATATTTGGTTTTCTATATTTGTAAACTTCATAGGGTATTTTCTTCAAAATAGGCCATATCAAAACCTGATTTAAAATGTACCAAATAGTATTAGTGACTTTGGTTCAAAAAGATTTTGGTAAATTATTTTCACAAGCATAGTCCTAGCCATAACTTCAAGAGTTTTTTTATTTATTTTTTCTTTTGATTTATGTCGTCTCGTTGAGGAGTTCTAGGTGTTACAAAAATATGTTCCATTCCAAAATAATTACAATATTTTTGAAGTTCTTCAATTTTCAAATTTTTTTCTATGACCACTTGTAATTGAAATAGTTTTTAAATCCTTTTTATTCTAACACATTTGTAAATTTTTTCAAACTTTTCAAAAGCTTGCTATGAGTAAGGAAAAGACATCGAGTAAAATGTGGGTAATTATCAATAATTATTAGTCATTATTGTTTTCCCCTAAGACTCCAATGTCTTCTGTCAAAAAAAAAAAAAAAAAGGCTCCAATGTCTAGTATGACTAAAGAAATCTATATGCAAAAGTTCAAAAAGACTTGAGGTTGAAATTACGTTATTGGATTTGAATAAAGATCTTGTGTGTTTCCCATAGTGATATGCATCATAAATATTACATTTTTCAGACTTAAGTTTTAGTAAACCTTTAGCAAGATCATTTTTTGAAAGTTTTGAAATTAAATTTATGCTAGCATGTTCATGTCTTTTATGCCAAATTCAAGGATTTTTTTTTATTAATTCAAGACACTAGAACATTTCAATAAAGTTCATGCATTCAAAATCAATCGTCTAGACAATATCACATATTTCTCCAACAAGTAATACTTAATTTGTTTTATCATGCTTCACTATACATTTAGACGACTCTAAATGTACAGAATGACCTTTCTCATATAGTTGATTAATGCTAAGAAGATTATGCCAGAGACATTTAACAAGTAAAATATCTTCTATGTAAGGAGAAGAGTTAGAGGCAATTGATACCAAGAATTTTTCCTTTCTTGTTGTCGCCAAAAGTGACATTTCTTTCTTTTGTATTTTATTTATTTATTTATTTTTTTGACTTGATGGAAGTAAGCTTGGATTTATCTTTGCCACATGTCTTGAGAAACCAATATTCAAGTGCCACTTTTGATTTTATAGATCTTCAAACATACCTACATAATTTAACTTACTTTTTATACCCAAATTTTCTTGGATCCTTCGGAGTTAGTCTCGACTTTAAGTGGTTGAAATCCCTTTGGAACTCTAACTATCTTGATTTTTCTTTAATTTATTTTTCAAGGGCAATGATATGCAGTATGTCCACAATCACCACATTGTGACAGTTTCTAGAGTTGATTTGTGGTGAGAACAAATAGTGCATTAAAGAGTTTCTTTTAAATGTTTTTATTATAACCGATTCCTATTATAGCCAATTCCTTGCTCTTTGTTGTAAACATGTCTTTGACAAGAGAGTATTTTTTAAAGAATTTCTTATCCTTTGAACAACTTGCTTGAAAATTTTGGGAGTTCTTCTACTCATTCTTGCAAACACTCATTTTTCTTCATTAATGACTAGTCCTCTTTTGATTTTTCATTTTTATTTTAATTTGAAATGAGTTTTTCTTCTAGGGTTTGTTTCTTATTAACTAATGTTTCAACTTGATCATTCAAGGATTCAATTTTTGTTTCTCAAAGATTTATTTTCAAGTTTAAAGGATAAATATTGTTTGACCCCCTTTTCAAGATGCTTCTTCAAAGAAGAGTAATTGGTTTTCAATTTTTTGAGTTCATCATATGACTCATGAAAACCACTGTTGAAATATGAATTCTAGTAGTCTAGCATTTACATTGTATTTTACTTGTATTTAGTATTTATTTCTTATAACACCTGGGTTATTATAGTAGTTAATAACATTTTACTAAGTATTGAAGAGGGTCTTTGAATTGAATACCAGGTGTGAGCCAACTAGATTGTGAGCTACCAATGTGAAAGCTTGCTGTAGGGGCACATGGAAAACTTATGGGGAATGACTTTTTCAAGTCACTAATGCAGCACCAATGCCCACCATACTTGTTGCATATATTTTAGGTATGTCCCAGTGACTGCTTTGGTTGTAAGTTTCTTTTCATCTGGTTATCAAGTTCGATGGTTGATTGACACTTGGGGTCTTAAAGCAATTGGACTGGAGCCATTGGCTAAAAGCCTGCTATATGTGCTTTGTAGAGTCATGCTTATCAAGAGTCACCGGAAAAGAAAAAAAGAAAAGAAAAGAAAAAGAAAGGGAAGTACTTCCTAAAAAAGAAAGAAAGGAAAAAAAAAAAAAAAAAAAGGAGGAGATTTAGCTTTCTATTTCCACTAGGAGAAATTTGTTTCAAGTTGACTCGTCATGCAAGAATCCTGCCTTTTATATTATGTAGAGTGAGCCCAAAAAAGAAAACAAAGACAAAGCTATAGTCCAATGCCCTAATTGCTATAAAGTCCTAAAAATCATTGAGCTAGAACCGTTAGTTAAGAAAAGTGCATGTTGTTCCCTATGTCTATTTTCGCACTTATATTTGTGCCACAATGCATGCCACATCTCATGCTTCCTTGTGACCACATAAAGTGATTAACACATAAAGTGATTAACTCCTCCATTACTTTTAGCATGTTTAAAATAAGTCTTGTTTCAGGACAAACAAGAATTGGATATGGGAGTGTTGATGTGTCTGATATTTATGTGTCTTATTCCCTGACTCACAATACTATTTTCAGCAAATTTGTTACATCTTAATGTAATCTTTGTATTAATAGGGCAAAAACATGTTGGAATAGAGCAAATAAGAAAGGCATTGAAAAGAAGAAATTGAGCATTTTTAGAGATCTCTCATTTACAACAACAACAACAACAACAACAACAACAACAATCCCAGTGCCTCAAGGGCTCTCGCTTATGCAGGATCGGGGGGGGGGGGGGGGGTGGGGAGGATGTACGCAGCCTTACTCCATCAAGGTGAGACCCTGATGAGAGGCTGTTTCCAAGGACTTCCAATCTGATAGTAGATAGATGAATATTTGGAGAGTATTAGTTGATAGTTATGAATAGCATGTAAAGTATATAGGTCATATTAAACAAGTATGCATGTATGCATGTAAGCATGTAAGCAAGTAAACAAACAACAAGTAAGTAAATAAGTGAGTATGTATGCAAGAAATCATAGAAGCATATAAGCATAGATGTATAGCAGGCAGAGCAGGAGGTAAAAGGTAAAAGGTAAAGGGTAAAAGGTAGAAGCAAGGAAGCATGTAGAGAGAGAGGAGAGAGATGGGCGTCTAGAGCGTAGTGAGAGAGGGAGACCGAGAGAAAAAAAGTAGAGAGAGAGGGAGAGAGAGAGGGAGAAGGAGCAAGAGAGAGAGAGAGAGAGAGAGAGAGAGAGGGAGTGAGAGAGAGTATAAGGCGTATCAGTTGCAAATGGCACTATCTCTCAAGGTAATAGATCCTAGAAACACTAAGCAGCCAGCGTACGCCTGTGCTACGTGTACACAAACAATCCAATAAGCAGCCTCATGGTGCTGGAACTTCCTGACCAGTGCTTGTTGTTCCTATACTAACTCACTAGATCGGTTATCCCTATACTACTCCTATACTAATCCTCACTGAGTTCTATGTTGAGCCATCTCTTCACTGGGGTTGAGGTTGGCGAGATCATGTCAAATTGTCTTCCTCCAACTCTTCTTCTAACTCTTCTTTGGCCGGCCTCATCCTCTCTTCCCTTCTATATTATGGAGTTGTTCGGATCTCCTTACAGGGGCAGTAGTGGTTCTCCATCCAACCCTTCTTTGGCCGGCCTCTTCCTTTGTCTCCTTCGTCGAATTGCGTCCATCTCCTGCATCACAACCCGGCGCTCTTGGTATTTGGGTGAGCTTACGAGTGGTCGATGCTCCTAATCCGCTATATAGGTTACACCTATACTAATCTTCCACTGAGCTCTATCTAGGGCCATCTCTTCTTTTAGGTTGAGGTAGGTGAGGTCCTGTCTAATCGTATCCGCCCAACTCTTCTTTGGCTGTCCTCTCCCTCATTTCCCATCTATGATATGAACTTGTTTCTCACATCCTGATAGGGGCCGCTGTGGGTCTCCTCTTGACATGTCCAAACCACCGCAGACGTTGCTCTCTCAACTTATCCTCTATGGAAACAACGCCTAATTTACTTCTTATAATGTCATTTTTGATCTTGTCTTTCCTTGCGTGTCCGCACATCCATCTCAACATCCTCAGCTCGGCCACCTTTAGCTTCTGCATGTGCTGACACTTAACTGGCCAGAACTCTGCTCTGTAGAACATAGCCGGTCTGACTACTGTCTTATAATATTTACCCTTTAACTTTAATGGGAACTTCTTATTGCATAGTATTGCAGAGGCCATCCTCCATTTATGTCACCCCACTTTAATGTTATTGTTTACATTTGCATCCACTTTGCCGTCTTGTTGGACCATGGAACCCAAGTATTTAAAGCATGCTTTTTGTGGTATGCACTCTAATCCAATCTTGACGACTTCTATGCTTGGCATGGTAGAGGTACAAAATTTCGGTTCCATATACTCGGTCTTAGATCTATTGAGTCTTAGACCTTTCGATTCTAGGGCCATCCTCCAAAGTTCAAGTTTCTCATTCATCTCCTCTCTAGATTCTCCCACTAGGGCTATATCGTCGACGAAGAACATGCACCAAGGCACGTCCCCTTGGATGTGCCCTGTGAGCTCATCCATCACCAAAATGAATAGAAAGGGGCTCAAGGCAGATCCTTGGAGTACCCCAACTGTAACGGGAAAAGTGTCCGCATCCCCTTCCGTTGTGCGCACATTGGTTTGGGCATCTTCGTACATGTCTTTGATGACTCGAATGTAGGGTTGGGGGATGCCTTTCCTCTCCAAGCCCTCCATATGAGCTGTCTTGGTACTCTATCTTATGCCTTCTTCAAATCAATAAAATCCACGTGGAGTTCTTTTTGTCTATCTCTGTAGTTCTCTATCGACCTCCTCAAGAGATGGATGGCTTTTGTCATCAACCTACCTGGCATAAATCCAAATTGGTTCTTTGAGAACCCCGCTCTTTGTCGCAGTCTTTTTTCTATGACTCGCTCCCAGAGCTTTTGGGTGTGGCTCATTAGTTTGATTCCTCTGTACTAAGCACAATTCTGAATATTGCTTTTGTTCTTATACACGGAGACTAATGTGCTCTTAGAGATCTCTCATTTAAAACCTCATAATTTGCAAAAAAGAACCTATCTAGCGACAAGCAAAAGTGAAGCCTCAGTAAAGGCCAATGCAACACGAGTTGATTGATGGCCAATCGATCGGCCAAGCTTATGGCTAGTCTTAAAAGGCTGATCAATCATTCATGTTTTTTTGCTAAATTGACGACTAATAAAAGCCTCTAATTCCTAGGTTTTGAGATCCTTTTTCACCTTTCCTCTCTCTGGAGCCACCATTGGAGATTGAGAATCATTGCGAAGGCTAAAGTGTTTGAGAAGGGGAAAACAAGGATTGAAGAAGAGATCTTGGCAACGACTATCATGGAACATCATGAGTTTTTCTTTTCCCCTTTTTTATCCTTGTTTATTTTGTGTTTTTGAGATTTCGATTCCATTTGTTTAGGGGATGATGGATAATTAGTCCTCTAGATCGCATGGGTTGTGGTTTTGTTTGTTGACAACTTTTGTCACGCAATTTCCACACATTTGTGGGAAAATTTCATTATGTGATTGGATTTTCATTAATGTGGTTGTAGCTATTCTTGATTTCACAATTAATTCACATCTTGTCTTAATCTTGTGGCTAGACCATCATGCATTGAGTTTTCATGATTGTTTATGGCTTGTAGTTGTACTCAACCCTGGACACATGTCTTATAATTGAATTAACATTGACTTAGAGGTAAAAAGAATATACAAGAGTTATTGAGATGACCCATGCAACACCTCCGGTAAAGAGGGTCATTTTGATTGGGTATGGCTTAGGCTAAATTCATTTCCCTACACCGTGATTGAGTGTTAATTAGAAATTAGAGCTTGTAACCTAAGGTTTAAGGTCATCTTCATAATGGGTCATATTATCTGGGTTTGAGGTTGCTGAACTAGAATTCATTGCTTAAAGTGTGATTGATTTTATTGCTATTAAATTTATTTGCTTTCTATTTAGCTTTAGTTAATTATGCAAATGTGCAACCAAATCCCATTCATAATCACTTAAGAATAAGTTGACTTACGCTAAGTATTGATTTCCTATGGATATAACACTCATATACCCACTAGTTGTTACGACGAACTTGTATGGTTGTGAGTGCTTGCTTTTACACACACTTTAAAACCATACCATTTTTCTTCTTATCTAAATTTGGAAGCCTTCATTGTTGTTGATTGGGCCAAATGTTCGAATTCGCAACGCTGTGTTATATGATATTGTGTTTTTCGTGCATCATCTTTTATCTCACAGATATCTAAGAATTAATAAACGATATGTTAGTCTTTTCCAGAGCTCAAGTATCAAATTATTGGTTCAGCAGCTTGTGAGCTTGTTTGGTTGATTTGTCTTCTTACGGGATTTTCGGTCCCAAACCATGTCCATCTTTACTTTTCCCCAATAATCAGGCAGCCACTCACATTTTTATGAACCCTGTTTTTCAATTGCCTATGAAGAATATAGAGATTGATCTCTACTTTCGTTTGTGGTCGATTTAAAATGGTGCTTCACATCAATTCTTGGTTCTGGATTGTGTATCTACTAACCAAACCACTTTCGGCTTCTAATTTTCTACCTTGTTTTTACAAGTTGGGTATAATAAATTTAAAGGGGCGTAGTAGATTTTATTTGTTGTACAAATTTTTTTGTTTCTAGGCCAGTTATAATCAATGGTAACTTATTACAGCTAGGAATTTGGTTGGTTGTTATTTTTCTTTTTTCTTTTTTTTTTTCTTTTTTTTGGGCTAATGAGGAACAGGGTTAGTTACCCAATAAACCCTGGCTCACGTGGTGACCCACGCGCACTACAGGAGCTAGTTAAGTCAAGGATTTTTCAGGGAAAGTTTTAAGGGGGGAATCGAACTCCAGACTTTTTGGACTAAAGCAACACTCTATCCTTTCATTTGCCTCTTATAACTGAGGCAAGGCCCTGATAGGTAATTGGTTGCAAATGCTGGTATTAGGTTATTCCAGTTAGTTGCATTACCCAGCAACTATTTTAAAAGTACGTTTATTATATGGAAAGATACTAAAATGGGTACACGAAAAATCATTTATTTATAGTAATTATACTCTATTTAATTTGACAGAAGTTTTCTTCCATGCCATTCACATGCTTCACTTATACAATAATTGGCCATGAAGAGAATATTTATATAGAAATGTTTTCCTCTTGAATCTTACATCACCAAATTCATATGGAGTGTACATATTATATGACTGGATAGTAACAATAACTCAAGGGGAATGTCTATTCTTCCATGGAGATCTACATTACTTCTAAAAAAAGGGAAGCAGGAGATTTTCCTTTACCAAGGAAAAAGCTTTTTCCAGTCTAATTTTACACACTCGGACTTACATTGAATTTAAATGAACCAAACATGAACCGTATATAAACTTAGTTTTCTGAACTAGAGTAAAAGGGTTATATATTTCTAATGAAAGATGCTTTTTGTCAAACCAAATGGATCAAGCATGAAGCTTAACAATATTAATTTTCCTAAACCAAATATAAAAACTTCGCATAAAATAAAATTTTAATGGAGAATTGTTATAGATAAAAAATATTTTAGAAAGATAATTTCTTAATGGTAAGCATTACTTTAGCAAATGGAATAGAGCTTAAATATGGTAAGGCTCCCATGCATTTGTTTTTAACAAATGCACCATACATATTTGCAATTAAGTAACTGTAAAACATGCACCATTATTTAGAACCACGGCCAGAGATCTGATCACAGTAACCTTCACAGCCAAACTGACAGCCCTGTATGGTGGCTCCTTCTACTGCCAGGCATCTTGGCATGCACTCTTTTGCACAATCTGATAAGGCTTCTCCATGATCTGCACTACTCATTATCAGCAACACAATGATCAACATAAACCCCATGCTTCTCTTTATGGTTTTCATTTTGCGTTTTGTTTTTCTTCTTGTTTCCTGTAGTGGATGTAAAATGAGAGTTGAGGGTATTTATATGATGGGAGTTTGCATTTTTGAAGTTTTAGTTTGATGGCTTGGAGCAATGCATGGCGGAATAAGGGGATTATAGGGTGTTTAGTTTGTCTTGTGGCTTGAGATTATCTTTTGTGTTCTTAAAATAGGGCCAACTAGTTTTTGGCTTGTTTTTTAATTAATTTGGTAGATGTTGTTGGTGTGACTTATTTAAGAAAACAAACAAAAGGAAATGTATATCCTTTATGTTGTAAGTATTGGATATTTTTCGGGTACAAATTTTAGAGTCGAGTTTGAATATTATTTAATATCATAGAAAATTAAAAATTATACAAAATACCTATTTACGTATACATATATATAAATAGGTATTTGGATAAACTGTGACACATGTCACAATATGAGCCACCCTTTGGATAACTCATCCCCCTTTTATGTATATATATTACACACTACACACACACACGAACAACAAGAAAAGAAAGAAAAGAAAAGGAAAAAGAAAAGAAAGAGAAAGGGAAAAAAAGAATAATGAGAGAAAGAGAGAGAGAAATATTTTAATAAAATAATCTCGTTCTGATATAAAATACTTACTATTTTTCTTCAAGTATATTTAGGTTTGTCTTTTTATTACCTTCATAGAGAGTATAATATCTCTATAGTTTTACAACATGTTATCAGCACGAGTCTCTAGCCAGCTGATTGTTCTATACTCGAGATACAACCTGATGCTGTGAATCTCAGACAATTAAAAAGGGGTAATAGCGCATCCCTGCAGAATAGCGTTAAAGCAATGATATTTCTCAGGCATCATATCCCCGAAGGATTGAAAGCTGAGTATATTACTGTCAAGGATCCATACGTCCTTTGGCTAAATTTAAAGAAGAGGTTTGGCCAAGAAATGTCTATGATCCCCCCCCTAAAGCTCGCTATAAATGGATTCACCTGCAGCTGCAGGATTTTAAAACTGTCAGCTAGTATAACTCCGTAGTGTTTAGTATTACCTCCCGGTTGCAATGATGCGGTTTTTATGTCTCGAATATGGTCCTGTAGTAGCAATATTGAGAACAAGAATTTAAAAAATGCTTAGCGTTGATATCTGTCTCCTCGTTGCTGAACAAAGCAATAAATTATTGATGAAAAACCATCAGACAAGACCAATTGGGTCTGAACCATTCCCTGAAGTGAATGCTTCGACATATGACCAACAAGAACATGGTCGAGGTCGTAAACGTGGATGTGGTCAAGGCCGCGGATGAGGTTATAGTCACGATCATAATAACTGACATTATGGTACCCAGAATAGACCAAAATTTAAGAAGTCCATTAATGACGAGGAGATGAAGGAAAAAGAAAAACTTTAGTTTTTCGAATTTTCCATTTTGCATATTCATGACTGATTAAACTGCCTACTTTATTACTCGTTCATTATTTATACGGTCGGCTATGCCGTCTATTTATTATCTGTTATTTATATGGTTGGCTATGCCGCCTACTTATTATATGTTGTCCATATAGTAGGCTATGCCACCTACTTATTACCAGTTATTTATACGGCTATATTTCTTGACCAATCTATTTGATACTTTATTAAAGGCTCCAGAAGAGTATATATCATATTTCCTGAAGAAACAATAATTTTCATAAGTATGGCTATCTATTTAATTTTGAGATACCTATTGGGATAGTTAACCAGAAGTTAACAGACCCAAAAGACTTTTATTTTATGACATGGTTATTTGAGTCATCCGGGTATAAATATGGCTAAGAGAATCGTTGAAATTCTTGCACCCATTAAAGAACTAGAAGATTCTTATATCAGTTGTTTCAAATTTGGTTAAAGGCTCCAGAAGAGCACATGTTATATTCCCTGAAGGGGAAAAACTAAACATAAGCGATGCTCTATTTTCCAGCAGATCACAGAAAAACTTGATAAGTTTTCGAGATATTCGTAGCAATGGTTATCCTATTGAGACAATAAATGAGGGCGATAAAGAATATCTTTATATTACATCGCTTACTTCAGGAAGAAAGAAAATAGTGGAAAAATTGTCAGCACTTTCTTCCTGGTTATATTATACTTACATAAATCCGATTAAATAAAATACAGTGGTTAATCAGAAGTAAACTGATTGCAAAACGTTCACCATGTGGCATGACCATTTGGGCCATCCAGGTGTAACGATGATGAGAAAAATTATTGAAAGTTCTCATGAGCACTCATTAAAGAACCTGAAAATTCTTTCTCCTGATGAGATTTCATGTTCTGCCTGTATTGCTAAAGGCAAAAGTTATTACTATTTCATACTTAATTGAAATTGAGTTTGAGTCCCATGTATATGGAAGAATACTAAATGGGACATATATGGGCCAATCATTTTATCACATGGACCCATTTGGTATGATACTAATAGAGGCCTCTACCCGTTGGTTCCGTGAGTTTGCACAATACACTTGTGATGTGGCATTTGCGAAGCTCCTTGCATAAATGATCCGACTATGAGCTCAAGTCGTAGATTGTATGATATTGCGGGAGAAATTATATCCCAAGAATTTAATGATTATTGTATGGGATGAATTGCCATATAGCCCATGTACAGATACAAAATGGTCTTATGATTAAACGCCTGCAGCGAATAGCTAGACCATTACTATTATTGCCAATTTTACATGGGTAGATGTTATGATATATGTTGCAGCACTAATTATGGATCTCCTATATAACTTGTCTCTAACAAGGTCCAGATATATATCCCATTTATGAATTTGATCATATACTGTATGTCCCAATTACTCCACCTCAAATGTTGTAAGATGGGTATAAATAAGGGGACTTAAAATTTATCTAGAGAAATTAATTGGAAACATTTTACTAGCATCATTTGCTGATGTATTATTTTACAAAACAAGGTTTCCAGAATCAGGGGGAGAAAAAAACAAAAATGAGAATTTATGTGGAATGCGTCATTAAACCAGTAGTTCAAAGAATTGTTCACTTGTAAATTATTACAAGCCAATTCATAGATGTATTCACTAATGGAAAGAGAGTGACCAAATAATGTCCCCACTCTGTATGCTCCTGCTTGAATTAATATCCCAGTCGTGTGATATTCTAATATATTGAAAATACATCCATTGCACGCCAAAAGCGTGGTAAATGTATCGGTTCCAAGATTCGAATCTGAGAAAGAAAATGGAGCAATAAAAAAGATTGGTCCCTCTATTATGAAATTCTTGAGGAGATAAGCTCTGCAGAGATAATAATATGTGTGAATGAAAATCCCTCAAGATTATCAGGTACCCGAAGCTACCTGAAACTGAGACTACTGAAATAGTCAAATTATTGAAATTATATTGATAAAGAGATCTCTATGAAATATGGGATAAGATGGAACCAAAATTGATCAAATATTTGTATACAGCAGCTACCGATCTGATCAAAGAAATTGAAAATCTTGAACTAGTGTTTGTTCAAGAATGCCATCAAAGAAATGATTGGCTAGATTAGAATGACGCAGTTCAGGCTGAATTAGCCATATGCAATTTTTGGATCTAAAGTCCAAATGCTTAAAGAATAAAACCTATATGCTACATGTGAATGTCGGTGCAGAAAATAATGAGATGGTAAAAAGCATAATTTGTAGCCCAAGGTTTATCATAGAGACCAGAAATAGATGGGACATGCATAAGAAATGGATGCAATTAATCTGGTGGTCTCTGTATGCTTTCTTATGGATGTAATAACAGCTTGTTTGTATTTATTACTTATAATGATATTTATATGAAAGTCCCTGAAGGACCTCAAAACATGCCAGAAGCATGTAGTTCAAAACCACGGTACATATCTACTGAAAGAGAGATATGTTAATATCATCATAACTCCTGAAGAGCTTAAAAAGGCTGTTATGCACCTAAACTGAGAACTCAAGATTGAGGATCTCGGAAAAGGAAAGATTTTGTCACGACATGAAGATCGAGCACTAATATGATAGAGTATTACTCTATTGGTCAACTTATACCAGTATGGTACTTGAGTATTTCATCATGTTGTTTAGTGCCTCAATTTTGACCTCTTCCCATCCTTAATGAGGTAACGAATAAATTCTTAACCTCGCCATACCTTGGTTTAAGTGACGCATTGATACAGCTATCACACAACCAGATATGGCCTCTTTGGTCAACTTATCACTAGTATGTGATATGTGGTTAAATGTTTATCTTGATGGATTAACCAGTATACATTATTATATTATGTCAAACTTGCAATTAATATGTATGCAAGTATTGATCGGCATCCGGTAAGTGACAGGAATGCTATTTTGTTATATAATTATATTGCTATGTATTGGCAATCTACTAACAATTACAGTTACTACTAAAACCCTTGCGTTTTATGAGCAAGTAGAGAATTGGTAACATCAAAGTCCTTGATCCAACGATCAGGGGGAGTGCATCAATGAATATAAGTATGCATTGTTCAAGCGAAAGAGAGTTCATAGAACCAGTGCACTTCAAAGAAATTCTTACTCTCAAGCTTCTTGAAGAAAGATGAAATACATGTTCGCTCAAGAACCCAGAAGAGTTATTCAAGAAAGCATCTACTACAAACTTTCAAGAAATTGGCACAAGATTGGCATTCGCCAAATCCGAAGCATCCTTGATTAATGTACGCCCCTGAAAAGGACTTAATTATGCATTGCACTCTTTTTCCTCTACTATGGTTTTTCCCACTGGGTTTTTTCCTAGCAAAAGGAATTTTAACGAGGCAGTTCAAGAAGCGTATATAACTCGGACAATGTACACTTTCAATAGCGTTATGTCCCACACATATTTTAAGAAAGGAGATAGAACTGAACATATGTCATCAAAGTTCTTTACACACGAGCTTCAGAAGATGGGTGAAATAGATGTTCATCAAGTTTGCTCAAGTGAGAACATAGCAGATTTGTTCACGGAAGCATTGCCAACATCAATTTTTGAGAAATTAGTTAATAAGGTTGGTATGTGTCGACTTAGAAACGCCTCTCACTAATATGTTTATGTGAGGGAAAGTTAAATATGAGCTGTACTCTTTTCCCCTGCGCTATGGTTTTTCCCATTAGGTTTTCCTGGCAAAGTTTTTAACGAGGCAAGCATATTTAGCTTGGACATTGTATCCAGTTATAACAGAAAATATCCAAAGGGGGAGTGTTATAAATATTGGATATTTTTCGGGTACAAATTTTAGAGTCAAGTTTGGATATTATTAAATATCATAGAAAATTAAAAATTATGTAAAATACCTATTTACGTATATATACATATACATATATATAAATGGGTATTTGTGTAAACTGTGACACATGTCACAATATGAGCCACCCTTTGGATGACATGTATATATATTACACACACTACACACACACAGAAACAACAAGAAAAGAAAGAAAAGAAAAGAAAAAAGAAAAGAAAGAGAAAGGGAAAAAAAGAATAACGAAAGAAAGATAGAGAGAAATAATTTTAATAAAATAATCTTGTTCTGATATAAAATACTTGCTATTTTTTTCAAGTATATTTGGGTTTGCTTTTTATTACCTTCCTATAGTGTATAATATCTCTATAGTTTCACAACACTTTAGAGCTAATTTCCTATAGTTGGAAATTGCATTTTGTCCTATGTACTTGCATATGCTTGCATTTTGTCTTTTTATTTTAATGGATTATCTTCTTTATAGTGTTTACATATGCTTGCTTTGTAATTGCATTAACGTGATAAACAGGTAAGATTTGTGCAATGAGATTGACATTGAAAAGTTAGTCACAAATGTTGGGAGAATAATGTAAATGAGTGATCAAAATATGACTTTAATGAAAACAAGAAGTGATCTTGAGGTCAGTTTATTGGAGATTAAGGTTTAGAAAATGAACGAGATAAATGACGAAAAGTATTAATGAGATAAAGGAGAGTGTTAACTACCAAACCTAGATTGATAGCTAATCTTGTGGAAGAGAGAGATAAGATGAGAAAAGAATTGAGAGGAGATGAGACATAGAGAATTAGATGAGAATTAGAGAGGATTTTCCCAAAGGAAATCAGGATATTATTGATTGAATGAAAATATTACAAGCATTAGACCTATTTATAGAAGATCTAGTACAATGCACCAAGACACAACAAAAGCTAACCGACTTAACTGAATTTGGGCGCCTAAATCAAGCAAGCCTCCACATTTGACCATATTGACCTTAAAGACCCCTTTGGCGCCAAACTACCAGCCAACTAACATACAAAATACAACTCCACAGCAACCTAACACAATACAATCAGCTAGGGACCAAATACAACCGAAAGAATTAATGATTTATAACATTCCCCCCTCCTTGAGAAGCTCCTTGTCCTCAAGGAGAAAAGCTTGGAAATTGGCTCTTCAAGAATGTAGGATTCTCCAATGTGACAACATTCTTATCCAAGTTCGACCACCTCACTAAAATCTGCTGTAAAACTCCTGTACCAGCTCCAATCAATCCCGGCTTCTTGACAGCTACTGGTCCAAGCTGCAATGTTACATTTGCTTCCACTTCCGGAGGAGATTGTGAGCTTTTAACACCCCTTTTGACCTACTTTTTCAATAATGAAACATGGAACACCGGGTGAATGTACGATTGTGGTGGTAAATCAAATTTATAAGCAACTTTGCTGATCTTCTCCAAAATTTTGTATGGGCCAAAGTAACGTGCACTTAGCTTGACATTTTTTCTGACAACCAACGAGGACTGTCTATAGGGTTGTAATTTTAGGTAGACCATGTCTCCAACTTCGTAAGCTTTGTCTACCCTCTTTTTGTCAGCATAAAATTTCATTCGAGCACGAGCTTGATCAAGGTTGTCGTTAAGCATCTGTAACATCTGCATCTGCTGCTGTATCAAGTCCCCTGCTGCAGATCCGAACTTATTTGGCTGCTGCAACAACATTGGCGAAGGTGGTGCATACCCATACAATGCTTGAAAGGGAGAAGTACCAATAGAAGCATGAACATGGGTGTTGAACCAATATTCGGCTAATGAAAGCCACTGATTCCACTCTCGAGGCCGTGAGAAAACCATACTCCGAAGATACTGCTCAATGAATTAGTTGACTCTCTCCATTTGTCCAGCCAATTGGGGATGGTGAGATGAACTGAGCGCCAACGTCGTCCCCAACAGTTTGAACAACTCCCTCCAAAAAGTACTCGTGAAGATCTTGTCTCGGTCAGAAACAATGGATTGAGGCAATCCGTGTAGCTTATATATGTTGTCTAAGAAGCTCTTAGACAACCTTTCAGCTATAACAGGTCAAATAAGTGCTATAAAATGACTGTATTTGGTGAAACAATCCACCACGACCCAAATTACCTCTCTACCATCAGACTTGGGAAGTCCTTCTATAAAATCGATACTTATGTTGATCCAAGCACCCTCCGAAATGGGAAGTGGCTGCAAGAGTCCTTGGTATCGATGATCCCCTAACTTGGTTTGTTGACACACCTCACAAGACTTAACAAAATCTGATACAGCTTTCTTCAAACCGTGCCAACTAAAATATGCCTTAACTCTTTGATAAGTACCTCCAACCCTGGAATGACCACCCCAAGCTGAGTCATGTGAAGCCTTCACTACCTGATCCCTCACAGCAGTCGAGGAGCCAATAAAGATCTTGTTCTGCATGCGGATAATGCCTCTCTGCACAATCACACCAGGTTCACTGTTAACACCGGCAGCCCCTTTAACCGCTGCTGCATCCACGCACTCTCGAGCAAAAGTGTCCCCTTCATAAGATTTGTAAATTTCATCCATCCAAGAAGGTAAAACAACGGATAATGCTCTGCAAAAACCCTGCTTGTGGTCCTCAAACTTCCTTGACAATGCATCAGCAGCCTGGTTTTCCTTTCCTCTTTTGTACTCGATTGCATAGTCAAGCCCAAGTAACTTCATCAACCCCTTCTTTTGGATTCTTGTCACTATATTTTGCTCCAAGAGGTGCTTGAGACTTTGATGATCTGTCCGAATAATGAACCTATGGCCATCCAAGTAATGCCTCCATTTCTCAATTGCAAGGAGAATTGCCAAATACTCTTTTTCGTAAGTGGACATGGCTTGATGTTTAGGACTAAGAGCCTGACTCAAATAAGTAATTGGTCTTCCATGTTGTGAGAGAACAGCCCCACAACCAGTCCCACTTTCATCTTTCTCCAAAATGAAGTCCTCAGCAAAGTTCGGCATGGCCAAAACTAGAGCCTCACACTTAGCCGACTTGAGCGCATCAAAAGCTGCTTGTGCCTTGTCATTCCACTTGAATGCATCCTTCTTTAGAAGCTCAGTTAGGGGCTTTGCAATGGACCCATAACCATTTACGAACTTCCTATAATTACCGGTCAATCCCAAGAAACCTCTCAATTGTTTCAAGGTCATGGGAATTGGCCACTCTTGCATTGCTCTGAGACCAATTGTTAACTACCAAACCTAGATCGATAGCTAACCCATTGGAAGAGAGAGATAAGATGAGAAAAGAATTGAGAGGAGATGAGACATAGAGAATTAGATGAGAATTAGAGAGGATTTTCCAAAAGGAAATCAGGATATTATTGATTGAATGAAGATATTACAAGCATTAGACCTATTTATAGGAGGTCTAGTACAATGCACCAAGACACAACAAAAGCTAACCGACTTAACTGAATTTGGGTGCCTAAATCAAGCAAGTCGTCACATTTGACCATATTGATCTTAAAGACCCCTTTGGCGCCAAACTACCAGCTAACTAACATACAAAATACAACTCCATAGCAACCTAACACAATACAATCAGCTAGGGACCAAATACAACCGAAAGAATTAATAATTTATAACAGAGAGATTACAGCGAAGAATTGTTGTGTTATGGAGAGCTCCATCGCCTTAAGTCTTTTATGCTCCCACTTAGGTACAACGGAACCAATGGCACTCCACCTTCAGGGTTAGCACGGCTCCCACCTCATTAGTGTACTCCAGGGAGATGGATTAGAGCATGCCTCAACTTGCTTAGTAATGGAGGAGAGAGAATCATCTTTTAGAAAGGAAGTAAAAGCAGTGGAGAAGAGGTATTTTTCAATGTGTTTTTTGTGTATTAAACAACCTACCAAAGGACTGTATTTATAAATAAAAAACTTTCCCAGTAAGAGAAAGATTATGGTTTGAAAATCCAGCATGAATAAGGAGAGCGGCGAATGTTGAGGAGCTAGGAATCCGACTTCAGTTATGGAAGAAACGGCTATGGAAAGAGTGGGTGTTGAAACAGACAAGATGTATCCCTCGAGCTTGAACTTGTAGCCTCGAGCCTTGAGCCTGAAGTAAGGACATCACCTCGAGCTAGCACCCTTGAGGTTAGCTAGGAATGACAACTTAAGCTCGAGCTTGTAGCCTCGAGCTCGACCCAAAGATTAGAACTCACCTTGAGTTTAGTCTTGGCAACTAAAAACACATTGCTCATAAACATAAAAGTCCAGGCTAGAAAAGGTCCACACCACATCTCAGTCCACCGCGACGCACCGGCTGGCTCAGCCCTTCGTGGTGGGATAGGGTGCGCGCGCGTGCGTGTGGCCCACCATGCCCAGCTCTAAGCCCACAATACTTTACCAGGGATAAGGAAAGGGGGTACATAAAGTAGACTTCCCACCTCTATTCTTTTTGTGTGGGATTGACGTATTTGCACAAGATGAATAAAATTGAAGCACTCTATCCCCAAATTCCAAAAATCCCCCATATGGTTTAATTTTGAAGAAGGAAGGATATGAAGAGCATTACTATGTAATGAGACTCACACTTGATAATGCTAACGACTTTTGGAATTTAATTGGCGACTAGTTACTAAGCATGTCCCGCAAGCACCAAAGGTGAATATAGTCTTGAACTTGAGCAGTCATTGTGAAGAGTTTACCTACCCCCTTCATGCGGTTCTCAAGGTTGAAACGTACTCCACAATCAAGACATATGAGGTCCCTTAAAATACAACCCGAAACTTCGGTTCTCAGGAAAGCTCTAGAGAATAAGCCTGTACTCTCAATGGGGGATATTTAAACCCCAACAATCTTGTGGTGAGTCCATGAAGTGCGTTGCCCCATACCACCACTATAGGCTATGGAAATCATTAAGAGGCTTAAATATCCCCCATGAAGTGCCTGTACTCTCACATCGGGACAGTACTGAGAGACCTTAGAGCCACTAATAACAGTACTTTCTTAGAACAAACTCGAGTAGCTATATCTCATTTTCTCGGTCTATGACTTTGTTTGACCCATTAAATTGAAGAGTAACTCCTAAGATAGGCATCCATAAGGATTAAGACACACAAATGAGCTTAAGCCCCATCCCCATTGCTGTCCCATAAATTATTTTCCTTACAAGGCCTTTTGTTAGAGGATTTGTTAGATTCTTCTCACTCATTACATACTCAAGTGTGATCAAGTTATTCGTGATCAAATGTGTCATGACAGCATGTCTGAGGTGAATATGCCTCTACTTGCCATTATAAACTTCACTTTGTGCCACTCAAATGGCCGCCGTGAGTCATAACATAATGATATTGAAGGCTTGGGCTTTTCTCATAATGGAATTTGTCCCAGGACATTTCTTAGCCATTCGGCTTCCAAACCTGCCATCTCTAGTGCAATAAATTTAGACTCCTTGATTGACTTAGCAATTCATGTTTGTTTAGATGATGTCCATGATAAATCACAATTAGCATGTAGAAAAACATAGCCACTAGTTGAATAAATTTTATCAGTATCAAAAACCCAACTGGAAGCATAATATCCCTCTAATACAGTAGGGAATCTCTTATAGTGTAAACCCCAGTCCATAGTACCTTTAAGATACCTTAACAACTTTGTAAATCCACTTATGTCCTTATCACTTGGTTATGGGTGTAACGACTAAGTGTACTAATTTCAAAAGCAATATTGAGATGAGTTTGGTTCACTAAGATCATTACGCTTCCAATTATCTTAGCATATTCAACCTATGATACACCATTTTCCATGTTTCTTTCCAAGCAAACACTAGGGTTATATGGAGTTTTAGCAGGAGTGTCATCGTAATGACCAAACTTTCTTGATATTTTCTCCACATATTGGGACTGACTTAGAGTTAGACCCTCAAGTGATCTAGTTATCTTTATCCTAAGTATCATATCAGCCTCACCTAGGTCTTTTATATCAAAACACGTACTTAAAAAAGACTTCATGGAATTCACAATATTTATACTCATGCCAAAAATAAGCATGTCACCAACATATAAACAGATAATCGCACAATCATTATCAAGATGCACAGAATATACACAAGCATCACCATCGTTTACTACAAAACCATGTGTGACCAAGGTACAATCAAATTTTTAATGCAATTGTTTAGGAGCTTGTCTAAGTCTATAGAAGGATTTCACGAACTTACATATTTTATGCTCCATACTAGGAACTTCTAACCCCTTAGGTTGTTCCGTATAGATTTATTCGCAAGGTCACCATTCAAGAAAGTGGTTTTTATGTCCATTTGGTGTACAACAAGATTATGTATGGACGCCTGAGCTAACAATGGTCTTAAAGTGGCAATCTTAGTTAAGGGTGAGTAAGAGTCAAGAAATTTGTTCCTTGTTTTAGGCATATCCTTTAGCCACCAGCCTAGCCTTAAATTTCTCTATAGACCCATCAGTCCTTAACGTCTTCATAGACACCAATTTACACCCTTTTAGTTTGCATCTTTAGGAAGGTCCACTAGCACTCGAGTTTTATTACTTGTTATACATTCTAGTTTTGTTATTAATAGCTTCTCTCCAAAATAAGCATCTATAGTTCTCATGTCCTCATAATATGATATAGGATCTTCCTCTAATATGAATGCACTAACAATATGCTCATCAAAATCATGGTGTTCAGACAAGAAAGTAGTTATGAAGTCAGGCCCAATAATAGTCTCAGTTTGAGTCCTCTTACTTCTTTTAAGTTTCGAACCTCGAGTTTAGGGGGCATGTGACTAGATGATGATATAGATGCAACAGGAAAAGAAGCAGGTAATGGAACATGCGTAGATTCTTTCTTAGGAAATTTATGCTTGAAGAATTCCGCATCTCGAGATTCTATTATTTTACCAAGCCCATCACTTGAGTCATTTATTAGCATGAATCTATATGTAGCACTGCTCATAGCATAACCAACAAAAATAACATCTACATGTTTTAGGATCTATTTTACTTCTTTTAAACTCAGGAACCCCAACTTTAGCTAGACACCCCCATACTTTGAGACAATTCAGGTTAGGTGCATAACCCTTCCATAGTTCATAAGGTGTCTTATCTAACTTTTTAAGTCGAACCCTATTAAGTACGTGACATGCAGATAGTAGGGCTTCCCCCCACAAGCTTGAGGATAAGCCTGAGCTAATTAGCATGGCATTCATCATGACTTTAAGGGTTTTACTTTTCCTTTTAGCTGTAATCTTATATTGAGGTGTACAAGGGACTGAGAATTCATGAATTGTTCAAAGTTGCTCATAATGTTTCTTAAAGAAAGTTGTATCATACTCACTTCCTCTATCAGACCTAATTCTTTTGATCCTATGGTCTAATTGGTTTTCAATTTCAGCTTTACATCTGAGTAAGATTTTCTCAGCGTCATCCTTTGTGTTTAAGAGATACACCTTAGTGAATCTTGAGTGATCATCTATGGATATGATGTAATATCATTACAACCTCTACTTAAGGTGTTCTTGAAGTTATCTAGATCAGCATGTACAAATTTAAGAAGGCTAGATGTTTTCAACTGATTTGTTAGAAGCCCTTTTAGGATGTTTGGCCTCGACACATATTTCACATTTATCAAGTTCAGTTTGATTACAATCTAGAATTAAACTCATTTGTTGTTGTCTGTAAACTAAATTATAATTTACATTTTTGAGCCCCGCATGCTAGAGATCTAAGGATTCAACGACATAAGTAAAATTAGAATTGGTTCTATTAATATCATTTAGAACTTTAAGAACAAACGGACCACCATTATAAAACCCCTTCCCTATAAAGTTGGTATTCTTAGTGATAATCGATTTATTAGACTCAAAAGTTAACATAAAACCCGCTTTGTTCATCAAAGTTAGAAACTGGATTTCTACGCAAAGTAAGCACTAAGACTTTCCAAAGTTGGGTTTAAGGGTGATCTTTCCCTGACCGTGGACAGAGACCGAATTGAAGTTTCCATGAACAACTTTTCCACCTCGATGCCCTTCTCATATTCTTGGAACAAGTCCTTATTTGAACAGATGTGCCTCATGGCACTAGTATCGACTACCACTTGACCGTGTTTCCTACCATATTCATCATGGAGATCATGGCAGCAAACACTTCTCCTTCCTTGGCGAGATTTTCCTGGCACCTTTGTTAAATGATCTTTCTAGGTCCAAATCCCTTCCTGCAGTTCCTTGAGGTGTGACAGTTCTTGCCACAAGTCAAGCATGTCCCTTTGATTCTCTTCTGGCCATTATGAGCGTTGTTTGTTGGCCTCTTTCCTCAAGATGGGTTTTATTTGCTGTTGGAACTTTCTTCCTGACCATGACATCTTCACTTGTTCCAAGGTTTCCTATGCTTGCCTTTCCTTTCCCTGCATTTCTTGACACCGCAAGGCTAGCGGTCAAGGAGGAATGTCTAGAGGACTTCCCCTCGACTTGTTTGCGGTTGTGATCCTCCAAATTAATATGGGAGATCAGTTCCTACAAAGTGGTGTCCTTTTTTCATGTGTCAGTGATGACTTATAATTTTCCAAGAGGATGAAAATTTTTCAATGAGACAATTGGCTTGAAAAGTTGCACATAACTTCATTCCCTTATTCACTATATTATTGCATAGGGTCTCGTATTCGTGAAGTTGATCTAGTATTGGTTTTTGTCTACAATAAAAAATGATAGCCACTTATTTCAAATATATTTCTTGGTGGCACTATCATCAGACCCATATTTATTTAGTAGTGCATCTTATATTTCCTTAGCTGTTTTCATATTATTGTACATTTGATATAGAGGCACTAGAGAAGCATCCCCCCACAAGTTCAGTAGTCTTTCTCATATTTCTTATTGGACCTGGGCTGGGCTCTATCATTAAAAAGATTATAGTAAACCTCAATTTGGTCAATGAAGAATTCCATTGTATAAACCCACATCTAGTAGTTCTTCCCATCCAATGGCTTAGTTTTAGACATGTCAAGAATAATAAAGCATGTGTGAGTCTATTATAATTACTCATTTTATATAAACAACTTAGGTTGTTGGGAAAATAACATAATGGGCGATCAAAAAATAAGTTTAATATAATTAAGAAGTGATCTCAAGGTCAATTAACTAGAACTCAAGGTTTACAAAACGAATGACAAGAATAGCAGGAAATATAAATTATAGAAACGAGAGATTAGATCGAGGATTTCCATGTCATGTAGAGCTCCACTCTCCTAAGTTGTTTGTGCCCCTACACAAGTATAATGGGACCAATGGCACTTCAAACCCTAGGATTAACACGATGCCCATCTCAGTAGTGTACTCTAGGGAGATGGAATGAAGCGCGCCTCAACTTGCTTAGTAATGGAGGAGAGAGAGAATTATCTTTTAGAAAGGAAGTAAAAATAGTTGAGAAGAAGTATTTTTCAATGTGTTGAACACCCTACCAAAGGACTGTATTTATAGATGAAAAACTTGCCCCATTAAGCAGAAGATCATAGCTTGAACAAGGAGAGAGGCGAATATGGGGGAGACAAGAATCTAGCTTCCGTTATTGTACGAATGAATATGGAAAGAGTGGGTGTTGAAACAGTCAAAACGGATCCCTCGGGCTTGAGCTTGTAGCCTCGAGCCTCGAGCCTCGAGTAAGGATAACACCTCAAGTTAGAACCTCATGGTCAGCTGAGAATAACGACTAGAGCTCGAGATTACAACCTCGAGCTAGGTCCAAAGGTAAGAATGCAGATTGAGTTCAATCTAGACAACTATAAATGCAATGGTCATAGAAATAAATGTCCGAGTTAGAAAAGTCCACACCATAACATGAACCCCACGTGCGGGGGGCCGATTGGCGGGGGGCGGGGGTGCTGCACGTTTGACGCCTACCACGCCCACTCTAGGCGAATAAGACTTTACCAAGGATAAGGAGGAGGGTATATAAAGTAGACTTCTTACCTCTATTCTTCCTATGTAGGATTGAGATATTTATAGAAGATGATCAAAATTAATGCACAGTACTCCCAAATTCAACAACAATAATGAGAGCCCACATTGGTCACGTTGAAATACCAAGACATGACTACGGGTGTATATGGATTATACATTCACTGAACAAACTCACTTGAGAATTGTTTCATATAATATCTTGGAGACCTAATTATTTAATTTTAAAAACAAAATATTTATTTATTTGTTCTTTGATTTTGTTTTACGAGTTAAACATATGTGTGATTATTTTTCGAAATGTGCCATGAGATGAGAATTGTTCGATGATGACATTATTAACATTTGATTCAAGTGGTCAAATGAAATTGAGCCACATATAGACTTAAGTCAAAAATAATGATTTGTAGTGAAAAATAAGTTCATAGTCGATGATAAGTTTGGACCACTTATCTGTTAAGATTATAAATGTGATAATAGTGAAGACTTGTCTTGTTCATATGGAAAGAGATCCTAAAATATCATATTGGCATCTATCAATAAGATTAAAGTAGCAGACTAGACCACTTGAGTTGTTTATTTATCAACTACTATAAGAAATAAATAATTTATATGATGCTATTAAGCGGTGAATCCACATCCTGAAAGTGTCTTGAACTCATTCCATGTATTATATATCACTTTGATGTACTCAGAAGTAAGGTCTATCAGAGTGTTTAGTATCCGTCGTAGGTTGTGTAATAGCGTAAAGTGTAGCGGAAACAAATATTTAATAGGAAATTTATGGTCTCTTTTAAGAAAGAAATATGTCCTCGAGTGGATTTGAGAGTGGTTAAAAATTCTTAATCTTTGACCAACGTATTTCAAGTGAACGTTATTGAAATTTAATACAAGAAAAAAGGTTTTTCCTATCATAGAATTTAGAAAAGGGAGAATTGACAACTTGATGAAAAACTATGAGAAATATAATGATAGTAATTATATATATTTTTTCTTATTGTTAAGTAATAGAGGAGTTAATCGTTCGTATAATGACAATCTCCAAATTCTTGAATAAATATATTTAATACTTGAGTGCAATATTATATAAGCAACAGAATCAACTATTATTAAGTGACAATCAAATGTCATTATGTGATGATAACTTTATTTTGAATTTGAAGATGGAATTAAATTATCTTTGTGCTCCATTTGCAAGCCTCAACTAATTATACACTATTTGAAAAAAATTAAATTGAATAAATCAGATGAATTATTCATTCATGACATGAATACATTATAAACTAAATAATAGTAATACTGTTGTTGTTGTTATTATTATTATTATGGTGCCGTTCTTATAAAATGGTGAAAGCGTGAGATGGGCGAATTCTGACAATCCATTGTAATGGACGGCCAAAATTTTTTAAACATTAAAAAAAATTAACAATTTACAAACATAATTTCTAATATACCCAGTTTCTCAAGGGCTCCCGCTGACGCAGGGTCGAGGGGGGGGGGGGGGGATGTACGAAGCCTTCCCCCTTCAGGGTGTTAACCTAAAGAGAGGTTGTTTCCCAGTGCCCCCAACCTGAGGGTGAGGACTTCCCAGGAGGTCACCCATCCTGGTATTACTCTCGCCCAAGCACGCTTAACTTCAGAGTTCTAATGGGATTCGGTGACGGCTTGTTGGTGCCCATATGACATATATATATATATATATATATATATATGTATATATATATAATGAAAAAGAAAATCTAAAAACAAATGAAAGAAGAAAAGGTCATCGTGGGTCGCGTGTACACCAGCCCAACGGGCATCAGAAGTTCTATGGTGCAGAACAAAAAAAATATGTAGGTGCAAAACGTACCAAAAATCATTAAAAACGTACTCCAAAACATGAAAAATGCACTCAAAATCACCACACTTTGTGTGTCGACAGACAAATGGGTGATTTTTTAGTACATTTTCGTATTTTTGAGTACATTTTTTGTGTTTTTGAGTATATTTTTTGTAATTTTGAATACATTTCTACACCTACATAATCTTTTTTTTTCTGTACAGTAGAATCGCCCCAACAGGCATAGGCCAACATATGATCACTCGCTCGGAATAGGAAGTTTTATTAGATTGGTAGGCACAACACAAGCACTCAAAAAGGGCTCCGTGTCAGCTGACGTTAACAAAATATATTAACCGATTGCTTTGTCTCGCCATCCCACATGAAAATTCATTAGTATTTTATTCCAAAACTTTATCATAAATATAGGTTTTAAGAGTTAAGTTTAGTATCCAATTTTTCGAAGACTTTTTATCCTTTAGGAGATAAAAATAACATTTCAGAATGAAAATTTTCTTAGTTAAATAATTTTGAAGATGACACTACAGGTGCTTTTGAGGAGATTACAGAAAAGGCTTCGCAATCTCAAAATTTTTGGCATGCGCTATTTGGTCTTCCTTTTCAAGTACATTTTTCAGGTTTTTATGTTATACTTTATTTATTTATTTTTTTTGCTGTGCTCTTTTTTTTTTTTTTGTGTTTGATTTATTAGATATTTTTAATGTCATGCTTGAGTATGTTGAAGATGTAAGGTCAAATTGAAGAAAAGTATGACACAATCAATTTGCAAAGAAATGGAAAGAGATTAGTGTGCTGTGAAATACCACTGCCTTAAAGCTGAATTTGTCCCAGCAGCGATACACACTGGCATTTTGACAATCAACTCTCAAAGTTAACGCGATGACAGCAACGCCTGTGTACTCGAGGGCTATGGTATGGAAGAGCCTTAAACAATTCTTAACAACACAAATCAACAGATGAGGGACGAAGAGAATAGAACAATTGTTCTATTTTTTTTGTGTGTTGAAGTGAAGCTATCAGGCTTCTTTTTTAGACAAAGGAAGGGGCACTAGATTAAATGGGCAAAGGGGAAAAAAAAATGAAGAGATTAAAATTGATAAGATTTGATAGAGTAATAAAGAAGCAAAGTTATGGATGCATTAACACAGGCAATGACTAGTGACATTCTGCCATGTTAACTCTGCTAACATTTAGAATTCTGGGACATTAGCTCCTCCAATACTAGTAAAAATTTCATGGAAAGTTTAGAAAATATATCTTAAGAGAAAAAACCACCCATGCAACGCCCTGTCCATCCTAGCTCCAACGGGTGCCCAACAACATAATAAGCATAGTGGATGTTAGGATATTTGTACAAGGTGCAGTATTGTTTCTCCAATTCCATGTGGGACACAATAAACAAGGAATGTGTCAGCTCCATTTCAATCTAGACCAAACAGTCACATAACACTTATACGAAGAAAGCTATTTATGAAATCCTTTTTTCTCCATCTTCAAGTGTGGGATGAAGACTTGGAAGAGCAAGTAAGAAAAGTTTCAAGTCCATTTTCCAACATGGGACAAGGGAAAATTAAAAGAACAACTTAGGCTACCCAACTCAAAGTTTGGAAGCATATTTCTAACAAATATGGGTAGAGATTTGAATTTAATTAAATTCATATTTTCTATAATGCATAATTATTTATGTTTTTAGTAATGCTTTTGAAATATATTCCAACAAATTGTATTAGAGCGAACCTCTACATATGTTGTCGGTACTAAACATTAAAAATATTGTGCAAAAGTATGAAGTAGAAAGATATTACTAATAACTTGTGGAGATGACGAAATACCAATAAAGTCATAGTTGAGCGAGGAGCAGATCACGCACTCTTTAAGACGGTTACGCGCCCCTCTTTGATCTAAGCTGGTGCAGCTGGTACTGACGCGCCGCCTCTAAGTTACAACGCCCAAATATAAGGTTGACACTTTCTTGGTCTGCCTAACCTTGAAAGCTAGAGCTTCTTCAATACCCTACTTTCTTGATCTACATAACCTTGAAGGCTATAATGACAACGGTTATGTTAAAATTGATTATGTCCACGAATGATCAACAGTAATTTCAATTATAGTGTTGTAACATAAAACACTCTTAAGTTTGTATTAAATTTAAATTTTCTTAATATAAAAGGAAGATATAATTGTTAGTATTGAGTAGAAATTTCTCCAATAACTTAAAGGACATAATGTCATCAAAATTCACTTAATTTTTAAAATACAATTAAAGTTATTAAAATATTCAACATATGTTCATACATGATATGAGATAAATATCATTTCATTCAAAGAATCTCATACTCGTTTTCTGTCAAAAAGTATTCACATAATTGATGTTATTTAAAGTTGCTTTGCAATACTTCATTAAAATCTTCATGTAAAATGATGTTGACGTTAGAATTGGTGAAGGACCCTACTGGCATTACAAGACAGCAAATTGTGACGAGTTTTGTCACTGGTGCAAATGTATGAAGCTAGTCCACACGACTTTCGACTTGTTTATATCCCTTCGCTACAATATGCACTTTAAAGCGCTCAATTGTACTGTCGAAGTTGTATTTTATTTTACACACTCTCTTGGAGTTTACAAGTTGATGTCCCATGTGTACTAGTTGAAGAGTCCATGTTATGTTATGTTGAAGAGCCTTGACGTTTTTCTCCATTGTCTCATACCAATGAGCATTTGAATCGCGTGAAAAGACATTCTTGGTTTATCACATGTTATGGGCCCAAGAAAAATAGAGTGCGTAGCAACGCATCAGTGAAATAATATCAGAGCCTATCTGATACGAGAGCTATAGGCATTGGCAAGTCAGCAAGTTGAGGGGATATCAAACTCAACAAGTCAAAATTTTATTCTTCATACTTCAAGAACATGCCTTGAATAATCAAGGTCAAGTGGAACACCTCATGCAGGTTGTGTTCCCAGCTTGTTAGTAAGATCCAACCCCTCTATTGGGTTTGCGCTCGTTAGGTCTCTAGACCCAGTGCCAGGTGTTTGTGATAAATATGGTTAGTGTGTTTATTCATCACTTTGGAGTTATGTACGAGGTGGGTTCGTTAGGATGAGCTGAACTCAAGCTCTAGCAACACGGCCGACTTGATATTCCCTGCAAGATCAAACGAACGGTTAGAGGGGCCTATGGAGCAACCCACGGGGGACCCCTCCGACGCTTAAGTCCGTATAAATATTATGAAATAGTAAATAAGGGGCAAGTAATAAATGAAATAATAGAGATAAAATACTTAGCGTGAGAGGAGTAAAGTGTTTGGATGATTATTGCTCTGGAGAGGTGATCGTAAGAATGCGTGCCCTACAAGGAGGCGTGCAGCCCTACTTTTTATAGAGGAAGGATGTTTTTGGATGAGTGTCCCTTTGTGGATAAGTATCCCTTTTTTGATAAGTATGTTTGATTCTATCCTTTTGTCCTTCTGTATAAGTGTGTTTTGGGGGGATAAAGTAGGCGAATTGTATTAAGTCGGTTAAAGTGGGCAAATTGCATTATATTGATCCTAGTGGGCGAATTGCATTATTGGGTATACTGGGTGAATTGCCTTATTAGTGAAGTGGGCGAATTGTATCGTTAAGGAAATAGGCGAATTGGGTTATTAGGCATACTAAGCGAATTATCATGTTAGTGAAGTGGGCAAATTGGATTGTTAAGAACGTAGGCGAATTGCATTATTAGGCATACTGGGCGAATTGTCTTGTTAGTGAAGTGGGCGAATTGTATTGTTGAGGAAGTAAGCAAATTGCGTTATTAGGCATGCTGGGCGAATTGTCTTGTTTTACCCTTACTGGGCTAATTGCACCTATTGAGCGAATTGTGTTGTTTTACCCTTATTGGGTGAATTGCGTTGTTTTAAATTTTTGTCTCAATAATTATCCATGTAACCTACTTGCCCATCTATAATAGAAGGCTGCTCAATTATAGTTTACAAACACCAGGGTCTATAGAAGCATTACCGGGTCTGGCTCGACTAGAGCATCTTTTAATGAATCCTAAGGGTTGTTGGTTTGGTTCTTTTATGGTCATAAACACGATATCCTATCTTGACTCAATAAGATAAGGGAATTTATATTCATAAAAGACATCTCATGAGGGAAAAGAACTTCCCCATTGTCTAAACAATAGACCTTTAAATATTTTTGCCCATGTAAATATCCAACAAGTACACTCCTACTGGCCCTCGTCCCAAAATATATCCTTCGCTCGATCATTGATATGAGCATAACACAAACTCCCAAAAGCCCGTAGATATCCATAACCTGGTTTTTTTTTTTTTTTTTTTTTTTTTTTTTACCAATAGAACTTCACAAGGACTAAAATGAAATAGATGAAAACATGAGATTAATTAAATATCCAGCAATAAGTACACACTCACCAAAGATATGATGGGTTACCCAACATGAAAACAAAGCACCAAGCTACCTGAAGAAAGAAGGTGCCCATGCTTACATTTATCTATGTTCTTTTAAGGTGTATTAGTACATAAATTTTGTATTGGTTTCCCATGAATCCAAGAGATACAGAGTGAATTTAACCGCTCAAGAGCGGGGTAGATAAATATAATTCAGAAATCCAACGCTTCGTTTCATTTTGATCATTGTAAGCGCATTGGACATACAAAGAATCGATAGCATGAGCTTTTTGGTTATCCTACTGATGGAGACAACACCCCAAGGCAACCTAGGAGAAAGTGGAAGTGGTCATGGTGGCTTAAATAGTACTGCACAATGTAGTTAAGTCAGTAATAACTGAGCATTCTCCCAACCAAGTAAATTCAGCTCATGAGTCTTTTTTGGTCTCGATCCTTTTTTCTAATAGAGTGAATTTTGTAGTGTAACCTAGTGACTTTATCATGTCCATAAGGATTTATGACTTACTGCAGTCTTGGTGTACCAGTGTCGCTGCCAACCTTTGCTATAGCCGTGGTGTGGGCTTTGGAGCCAAAAAGCGCCTAATAACCAAGCTTTGCTTTTTTCATCCTTTGCGAGAGAAAAGTAAACCTTCCTTTGTATGGGAAGGGGTTCAATTTTAAGCAATTGGGAATGAACTCTAGAAAAGGCACTACAGAGATCCATCAAGAAAAGAAGCTTTTACATGTCACATGTATGGATGAAAATCTTAACTATCCTCACATGCAAGCCGGTATTTCTATGTCTATATATAGCTTATCTCATAGAGATTTGAGCTTAGTGTTAGCAAGAAATTGACACTTTTTCTTGTTGAAGATGAGAAATTTCTGATTTCAACTCATGCAAGTTTCTTTGGAGAATCAATCCTCTAAATCTAATATTATAGCTCCCTTGTTTTGATATAGGAGACAATCTTGTAGATCTCTTCCTCTAAATCTAATATTATAGCTCCCTTGTTTTGATATAGGAGACAATCTTGTAGATCTCTTTGCAAGCAACATATGAAGCCAAGTTATAAAACCATTGAATCACTTTAGACTTGATTCTTATAATCGGGAGAATTTTCATTGATTGTAACATCTACAATAGCAGCTTTTCAGGTTGCTAAAAGCCTTTTGAATTAAACAATTCCTGGATGTGATAATCTTTTCTTACGAGAATGTCATAAGAAAAATAATCCCAGAATGATTCGAGGGAAGAAGGTAAGATGAGAAACAAACAAACATTCACTGCTCCCTCCCCCTATGGCTGAGCCATGTGTTGTGACAACCTTAGAAGCATCATCGTCCATGGTGGGAATGAGGTGCAGGAATAGCGAAAGACAAGAAATAGAAAATTTAACTGATTCGTTTGTGCTTTAATACCATGTATTTTATAATAGGGTTATTTGCACTTTAGTACCCTCATATTTTTTTGAAATAATAAAAAGGACCATAACCTTTTTGAATTATTAAAAGGCCCCTAGGATTTTGTCATATTAATAAAAAAGCCTCTCACAAGTGTGATGTCATCATTTTTCATCAATAAAGCTGACATGGCCATTGCTTTTTATTAATGCTAAAGAAAAAAACATAAAGTACGCTTTAACATCTTTACTCTTACTTTATAAGCACGAAATTCGAGATATATTATTTAGAAGTTATCTGTTTTCATTGAATTTGTTTCAAAATATGGTTGTTATATAGTACTTTTATCATTTTACTGCAGTATTAATAAAACTATAACTATTATGCCAAATTTGTCGACTGAAATTGATATTATCATATCGGAGATGAACCTTTTTATTAATGTTATAAAAACTATGTTTCTTTTTATTAATATGACAAAAATTTATGAGTCTTGTTAATAATTCAAAAAAGTCGAGGTCCTTTTTATTATTTTCAAAAACATCAAGGTATTAAAATGTAAATAACCCGTTATAATAGAAGACAAGATGCCTAAGGGACACTTTGGATTTCATTACAGGACATATTGGCCAATTACTACGAGGAGAGAAATGGTTCTCCAAATGCAAAATGCACTTTATAAACTAATAGCACTTAGTAAATACCCCCATTAATGCCAAAATAATAACAAGATGCTGAATACAAAATATAAGATAAAAAACATAAATACAAAATACAAGATATAATACATCAACATTGTACGAGTATATATTTAGTGGCAATCAACACTACGAGTCAAAAGACTTAATATTACAAGGGTAATATCATAAAATATAACAGTTAGATGACACTTTAAAATATTAAGGATAATTGATAACAATAGTCCATGTACTTTAACTATTGTATAAATTTAGGCTCCATTTGTTGTCCCAGAAAATACAATTCCAGGAAATAGTTTTCAAATTTTCTGGTGTTTGTTGTAAAAAATTTGAAAGAAAATATGATTCTTCGTAATCATATTTTTCCCAAAGCCTAGAAAAGCATTTCCGGATTTTTGGACCGGAAGTTGCCAATCTTGGCGCGTGAAATGAGGCCCAAAGAAATGCGCTCTCTCTCCTCTTTCTCCTCACGTGACTCATGCGTGACCCTCTCTCCTTTCTCATTCTCACGTGACTCTCTTTCTCCTCTCTCACTCTCGCGCATCTCTCTCTCTCTCCTCGCTCTCTCTCACGTCTCTCTCTCTCTCTCTCGCTAGGGTTTCGCTCTCTCTCTCCACTCTTGGAATTCTCCTCTCTCTC
This sequence comes from Simmondsia chinensis, assembly GCA_018398585.1. Taxonomy (NCBI): domain Eukaryota; kingdom Viridiplantae; phylum Streptophyta; class Magnoliopsida; order Caryophyllales; family Simmondsiaceae; genus Simmondsia; species Simmondsia chinensis. The sequence continues at coordinate 12,342,984 of JAGTTD010000005.1, forward strand.
TCCACTCGCTTCTCTATGGTTTCGCTAGGGTTTCTCTCTCTCCACTTTTACATCAGCTCCAATTTCCCTAGGGTTTGTAGGCTTCAGGTTCGATTTCTCTCTCTCTCTATTCGAGGCTCTACCCTCATTGTCTCTACTCGCTGTTGATTTCGCTAGGTTGCAGGCTTTGGGTTCAATTTTGGTAAGGTTTGAACTTCTTTCTTTCTCTCTCTTTCATTTTGCAATTGTAATGATTTTTGTTTATTTTACACTTTGATAATTTGAAATTACATGCTTCGTTGATGTAATTTACTTTTTATGTTACTAAACGTAACTATGTTGATGTTGGATGTGTGATGGTTGTTTATATAATTAGGGCTTGCTTGTCATAATATATCATAATGTTGGATGTGTGATCTATGCAACTAAGCCCAATGTTGGATGGGTCTACTTTTGTTCTATCTCTTGAATCTCTGCAGAAAAGCTTTTTTGGCCATCTTCAAGTACAAGTAATAATGGAGGTTTAAACAAGTCAATGGAGTGTCCTTTGAGTGAAATTAATAATGGGCTGTTGGCTATTAATTGTTGTTTATTAAGGGCATGTTAGGTATTATTTTCTGTTTAGTACATGAAGAAATTTCTTGAATTACTTGTTTATCATCTTTGAATATAGATGTCTATGAATGAAGATGAAGTCCGTGGAATGGTCATTGGAGCAACAATGACTATCATTACTTGTGGTATTGTTGTCCTTGAAAGGTATAAGCGAATGATTAGAAAGCGAAAGAGTTTAGATGTTGAGTTTATACCCCGAGAACCCAATATTCATAGAAGACATATAGGAGAAAGTTATATCAATAGTATCTTGTATTGTGGTGACGCTCATTGCCTTGGTCAAATATGCATGAGACCTATGGCATTTTTTAGATTATGTGACATCCTTATACAAAAGGGCTTCTTGAAAGAGAGTATTCAAATAACTGTGAGGGAGCAAGTTCTCACATTCCTACATTTGATTGGACATAATGTTAGATTTAGTGTAGTTGGGGGTAGATTTCATAGGTCAAGTTGGACTGTGCATTGATAATTTCATATTGTGCTCTAAGCAATTCTCAAGTTGTATGAAGATGTTGTTAGGCTGCCAAGTTTAACCACTCCTCCTAAAATAAGAGACAATCCAAGGTTTTATCCATGGTTTGAGGTAAAACATCTATATAATTTTAAATATGTTTTTAAGTTAATTTATCATCAGTAGTTTCATAATTAAATTTGTGTATGATATAGGATTGTATCCGGGCTATTGATGGAACACCTGTACGTGCTTCTGTTCCTATACATATGCAAGGTAGATTTCATGGTAGGAAAGGGGGAACAACCCAAAATGTTTTGGCTGCTGTGAGTTTTGATAAAAGATTTACTTATGTGCTTGCTGGTTGGGAAGGATCAGCTCATGACTCTCGTATTTTGAATGATGCATTATCTAGGCCTCGAGGCCTTCATGTTCCAGATGGTATTATTAGAAAATGTAACCCTTTTTTCGCTTTTTCCCTTTTTCAAAAAGTATCATTGTACAATAAAATTTTTTGTGCAGGAAAATATTTTCTTGTTGATGCTGGCTATGGAATCCGAAAGGGCTTTATACCTCCATATCGTGGGGTGCGCTATCATTTGAAGGAATTTAGTGACTTAGCTCTGGAGAATAAGAAAGTGTTGTTCAACCTTCGACATTCTTCTTTTAAGGTTGGCTGTTGAGATGGCCTTTGGGATTCTCAAGAAGCGTTTTCGTCTTCTAGACGCAGAGCCCTTTTGGTCCTATACAACTCAAGTGGATATTGTGCTTGCCTGTTGTATTTTGCACAACTTCATAATGGGTGTTGATCCCGATGATGAATTTGAACAGAGTTCAAATATGGAGATTTTAACCCGGAGTCAAAGGGTCTCATTGTCACAAAGAGAGGAACGAGCTGAGAGTAGGGAGTGGGATAGGAAAAGAAGTGCCATAGCTCATGCAATGTTTAGGGATTACATTACTCATGAAAGTTAACTGTTATTTTATTTGTATCTTTGCATTGAGGGCAGAAAATAGCGAATGTGTTTCATTAGTGAAATTGTTATTGTTTATAATTACTGAACTAAGGGTGCTTCTCTCGGCCCAGGTGGGGCCAAGGTCTCCTAGGAGTATATTTGTTACCCTCGCAGGGAGGGCGGTCTCAGGGTTTTGGCGTCTGCATGAGTGGAATTAGGCTTCTCTCATGAAGCATATTTAGGTTCTACTCACCGATCGTGACTCTCTCTGGCCTCAGTGGATTCATGCCAACCGACTCAAGGAGAAGTCCTTCTGGGATATTCAGCCGAGAGATTCGATTTCGTAGTCTTGGAGGAGCATTCTTGGTGTTCGATCGCTTTGTGCTGGGGCTTTTCGGCATATCATTGATGATGGCCGGGACACTACTTTGTGGTCCGATTACTGGCTGCCGTGTGGACGTCTGGAGGGGCGGTTCACTTTCCGCCTCCTCCACTCCACTGGTCATCATTTGGGATCTCGAGTTTCAGCTATTATTGAGGGTGATCAGTGATGTTTCCCACGAGAGCTGCTTCCTATCTGGGATTCTGCTGACTTTAGGCCCCGACCGGGGGTAGCTGACAGTGTACGATGGATGGGGGACCCATCTAGGGTTTTCACCATTAGATTGACATGGGAGACAATTCACAATCGGAGGGAGGAGGACTCCATCCATCATCTCCTTTGGTTTCAGCTTCACATCCCGAGGCATTCCTTCATTTTGTGGCTTGCCTCCTGTGAGCGTCTATGGACCTTTGACAGACTGCTGAGACATCGAGTGCAGGATGTACGAGCTACTTACATGTTGTGCAGGTCAAATGCTGAATCGCACAACCATCTCTTCTTCACTTGCAGCTACTCTGCTACTTTTTGGTCCAGGGTGTCCTCTCGCACCCCTTTTACCTGGCCCACGCTTCCATGGCACGAGCTGGTTCAATGGGCAGCTACCAGGTTTCGTGGCTGCGGGGTGGATCGGATCCTTGCCCGCCTTTGTTTCTCCGCTACGGTTTACATCCTATGGTATGAGCGTAACCTGAGGACTCATCGGTCCCAGTCCAGGCCTTCTGCAGTCATCACTGAGGAGATCACAGGATTGGTCCGCAGTAGCCTTATTGCTGCCCCTATGCTTCGCTGTGCTCATCGCCACTCACAGCTTCTGCAGGAGTGGGGGATTGAGCATTAGCTTTGTTTGCTTTCATTTGCTTGTTCTCTTTGTTTGATCATGTTGATCGTTGATTTTTCTTGCTTTGTTTCTTTCTTTGATTGATTCATTGATGTAGGCCTTTTGGCCTTGGCTTAGGGTATACCCCTCGTAGACTTGTATATATATTTTTGATTATATATGGTATTTATCACTGATTTACCCAAAAAAAAAAATTTACTGAATTGCTTTTGGTTGAAAGTGAATATATGTTTTATGAATGAAGTAGTTTCTTATTTGTATTACTTTTTTCCTTTGACTTATTTAATCGTTATTGGGGTATTAAAATTCAAGTTTGTGTGTTGATTAGAACATGAGTGAAATTAAAGGGACCAAAGGATCAAAGAAGGATCAACTTCAATGGTCAAAACCGATGTCTTGGTTTATGATAGGATTGCTTGTCGAGGAGGTTAAGAAAGGTAACAGGCGGAACAACTCTTTTAGGACTAGTTCCTATACATATGTAGCGGAAAAGATTTCTGAAAAGTTTGGAGTTGAATGCCACATGAAGCATGTGGACAATCACTTAAAAACTTTCAGATCTTCTTGGAACACTATAACCCTTACGCGTGGTGAATCCGGATTTGGATGGGATGACAAATTGAAACAGATCCTTCCGTTTATAATGATTATGACAAGGTAAAAACTCACTCCTTTTTTGGTTTTGTGTGTGTATATGTTTACATATTGATGCACATGTACAATTGTTTTTATAATATTTGAATTTGTTGTAATGTCTCTGTAGGCTCATCCTACTCGTGAGAACTACCTCAATCAAAAAATTGAGATGCATGACGAGTTGGCTATTATTGTCGGTAAGGATCTCGCTCGTGGGAACTTTGCTAAGTCCCTTGCTGATACATCAATTGATTCACAAATGCAAGTGGGAGCTCAAGAGGACTCAATTGAAGGAGAAGACACTACTTCTAAGGGGAAGGAGATAGAAAGCTCAACCGCCACATCATCAAAGGCGCGGTCGCACCAAAAGAGGAAGTTATCCGATGATGGTGATGATGTAATGCTTACAATTTCAAACCAAATCGGGGAGGTGGCGGCTGCCCTCAAGAGGTTTTCGGAGGACCGATTAGACGTTAATAAGCTATATGAAGAGATCATGACGATTGACGGATTTGAAGATAGCTTGTTAGCATGGGCATTTGATCACTTGGTTCAAAACCAAATGCTTGGCAAAGCTTTTCTTGCCAAAAGTGCAGCTCATAGGAAGATGTGGCTCGAAAAATTTGGTAAGACGAGTATGTAATTTGTTTTTTAGTTAAAAGTTATGAATTGTGGTTGTATGTTATGATTGTCTGTAAATGATACTATTTTTGAGTATTCGTTATTAAGTTTCGGTTGACTTGACGAGTAATTATAAGTCATTTCGATGTATGGTTGTAAAGTTTAGACCGCCCTCCTCAATTGCCTAAGAGTACTTAGATGATGATTTATGTAGTGGAATCTTGTTTTATTTCAAAACAAATAAGGAAAAATGACATTCTAGAATATTATTTTCCTCCAAAACAAACAAGGAAAAATGACATTCTTGAATTATGTTTTCCCTCAAAACAAACAAGGGACAATCTAAACAAGAATTTTATTTTTCTTGGAAAATCTTTTCCAAAGGAAATTGTTTTTTCTGAGGGAAAAGCATTTCCATTGAAACAAACAGAGCCTTAGTTCTTTTATAATTTCAGGTGTGTCAATTTGGTCCAAATTGAGAATTGTCATTAATTCAGAAACAACATTGTTAGGCAATGTGCAAGGCATGTTACTTTTTTTACAAAATCGAAATAATATTTTTCTTAATTAGTCACGTGCCAGTTTAAATGAGAGGTTGGATTAGAGGCAAATCACTTTGTATGCTCACTGTTACATGGTTGGGTCAAGTAAGAATAAGCCTGCACTGCATGTATATCTCTTGGTCTAATAGTCAGGAATATAATCTTCCAACCTCTCTCTTTTCTATAATATGGCACTAAAAACATGTTCAAATGGAAAATTATCAAAAAAAAAAAAAAAGGATTATTCAAATGGGATTACAAAAATATCCAATTTCCTACAACTACATCTTCTCTCAGTCAAATCCACAACCCACTTTTTTTTTTTTTTTTTTTTTATTATCATGGATAACACCATATAGAGATCTCCCATTTCACAAACAAGTAAAATTTGTAGAAATAAATTTGTATTTCTACATCTTTGTTTGAATGGAAGGACAAACAGGCCCATCATTTTCTACCATTGTTTCCCTTTTCTCCATATTTTTATTATTATGTACTCTCATTTTTTTATTTTTTTTTTGTGATAATTAGCAAGGATAAACTCGCGAGACAAAAGCCAGAGTTTCAAACAAGAGCCCCAAAAGCACACACAAATTATGGGAAGGGAAAATAACAAGGAACCTGCAAAACAAGAGTGACAAGCCCAGCCCCCAGAACAATACCAAAACAGTAAAAAGAAAACAAAATAGAGCAAAAGAAAAACAAACTCTAACCTGCAGCACTAGATACCAAAGAAAAAAAACCACTCACAAGCAACTCAAGACACGCCAAGAAAGCCCCACTGAAGAAGACACCGAAGACGAATGCCCAGAAGCAGGAAGAACCACCTCGAAATACTGAAACGGAACCAGAAAGAAACACCCGAGCAGGTCCCAACTAAACCGTAAAAGATCAAACAATTGTAGGGAACTTAGACTTAAATTACTCAACTTCCTCAAGAATCATGTCCTCAAGGAGCTTTGGAGACAACAATTTGGCTTCTTTGTCACACTTTTTCCTAACTCTTCGATTCCTTATAGAGTTCAGCTGCAAGTTAACAAAATTAAATTACCCAAACATCTCATGGTTTTTCGTTTTCTTTCAAGATTTCAAACTCCTACTAACCTTAATTTGCTCGGCTATATCATTAACATTAAGCTGGCAAGATGATTCATCATTGTCATGATCAACAAAAGCTGCATCAGCCAAAACCCGGCGGGTCAGGGGGCCCGAATCTACATTGTCATTCGGATGGCCGCATTGGACCAAGTCCAAAGGAGGGGAAGATTGATGACGGCTCAAAGTCTGTCCTTTCATAACCTGATCCATAGGAAGCGAAGAAGCTACCGAACTATCCCCCATGATTATCAACGTTGTGCTCTACACCCTCAGACTTAGGCCTAGAAGGTATGGTGAAACCCCGCTCTATAATATCTAGCGATCGCTCCTCCATAGTTTGGTTCCCTCGTTGAACACTAGCCATCGGTAGAGATCTAAAAACTATGTCCACAAAAATATCAAAATTATGGCTAACTAAATCAACTATGTCATCAAGAACAAGTTGTAAGGCAAGCTTATCCATAACATCTTCCTTAACCAAAATAAAGTGATTATTACCATTAATCACCATAGATATAACCTCTTGAATAGGAGACAGTGCATCCGTTTTAACCAAAATTATTGCTCTACCTAAATAGTTTATTGACAAGGAATCGTCATCCACTTTAACTATGTCTCCCAAAGCTCTACAATTTTCAAAAGTTTGAAAGGAACCACGCCCTTGGAGGAATACCATGACAACTAATCACTTTTTTTTTTTTACAACTAATCCATGTTTTCCTTTTCCTAGACAATGTCTCAGAAGGGGTCCAACGTCTTACTAACTTGAAAATGCTCCTTGATAACGCAAGACCTTCATCTAAAAAATCTCACACTCTTGTGTTGAGGCATAGGTAATTAAGAAAGTTCTACAATTGAAAACTTTAACCTGTGCATTATCAATGTCTGCAGAACTTAGAGCTTGCTTATACTCTTTCACAAAAACATGATCATTTGTCACAACTAGTGAGCTCCTCTCCAGCCACTCCACATTATTTTGGCATAACTCACCAATGAAAGACCTTCTAGAAGATCTGTAGGATGCAGATCCTCTTCCCCCCACAAAAGGGCCTTGAGTAACCTATGACTGGAGGGTTCTTGAAACCACTTGACGAGTACACTCCTTCTCTTGAACAACCTCAGCAAAGGACCATCTAATTGTAAGCTTGACTACAGGAAGAGATGAGACATGAGGAGAATCTGCATTTCTGGTTCTCCTTCTTTCATACTTAGCCCAATGCACAAACAATCTTAACTTACCCATAGTTTTCCATCCATTTCCCTAATAGCCAAACCTGCATCATCTTTATTTGCAAATCTCACAAAATCAAACCTACCTTTTGAGCCTTCTCTAACTTTTTTGGAACAAAAGCATCAACAATAGTACCAAAATTTTCAAATAAGTTTTTAATACATTAATTGCAAATAAACTCAGGTAAACCATCCATAATAATAAAAAAAAATTCAATAGTAGAGTGAGACCTGAGGGGATCCCCTTGCTCAATGACTAAATTCAGACAATAAATCTGTGGTTGAGGCGGCGGACAACGGATGATGGCACGACAACGATCGTGGGTTCGATATCTGGAGCTTCATAACTGGGTTACAGATTTGGTTGTTCCCAAGCAAATCAATGAACAGTGAGGGCGGGTGGTGGTTTGTGATGTGCAAAATTTAAGACCAACATTGAGATCCATGACAGCAGCAGTGTCAAAGTTCTGTCAGTGGTGGTTGTGGGTGTGAGAATGAGAGTTAGTAAGCATACCCAATAGGGTTGCTGAGACATATATTTATAGTATAAGGTACAGGAATAATTACGGAATATTATCGGAATAAAATCAGGACAAAATCAGACAAAATCAGAATATATATATATATATATATATATATATATATATATATATATATATATATATATATATATATATATATATATATATAATATCCCTACTACGCCCCCTCAATCTGAGCGAGGGGGACTGACGTGCAGATTGGCTTTATGGTAGCGGAAGCGATCAGTAGCCAATCCTTTGGTGAAAATGTCAGCAACCTATTCGGTGGTAGAAGTGTATTGAACCTAGATATCACTCCTAACAACCTTCTCACGAACATAGTGGAAGTCAATATCAACGTGCTTGCTTCGATCATTGGAGATGGGATTAGCAGCTAAGTATGTAGTAGACATGTTATCGCAGTACACCAAAATCGGACTAGAGTGACGCAGGCCGAGGTCACGCATGAGATACCGGATCCAATCACATTCAGCGATGAGTTTGGCAACAGCCCGGTATTCTGACTCAGTGGAAGACTTGGCAACAGTGAGCTGCTTCTTAGCATGCCAGGAGATGAGGTTGGGACCGAGGAATAGAGCAAATCCCATAGTAGATCGACGAGTGTCAGGACAACCACCCCAGTCAGCATCAGCATATGCAGTAACAGTGGTGCAGGAACCCGGAGCTATAGTGAGACCATGGTCAGCCGTGAGCTTCAGGTATCGAAGAATGCATTTAACCATTTGCCAGTGAGAAGTAGTGGGAGCGTGCATGAACTGAGAGACACGGTTGACAACATAAGCAATGTCCGGGCGGGTCATGGTGAGATACTGAAGCGCACCCACCGCACTACAGAACTCGGTCGGGTCAGGTAGGAGAGACCCATCAGCCACAGATGGTTGTGCCCGAGCTGGTAGGGGAGTCTGTGTAGGCTTAGCCTCAAGCATGTCATGCTTACTCAGAAGATCGAGGGTGTACTTATGTTGAGAGAGAAAAAGGCCATGTCTGGTTCGTTTGGTCTCAATGCCAAGGAAGTAATGAAGTGGGCCAAGATCTTTTATAGCAAACTGAGTGGAGAGGGAAGCAGTGAGGTGTCGGAGTAGATTGGAGTCAGAACCGGTAAGGATAATGTCATCCACATACAACAAGAGGCACATAATGCTATTAGGCGAGCGATGGATGAAAAGGGATGGATCAGCCTTACTGTAATAGAAGCCCAGACTGTAGGGGAACGTGCTAAACCTATGAAACCAAGCTCGAAGTGCTTGTTTGAGGCCATACAAGGCCTTGCGCAGGCGGCATACATGTGTAGGGTATTTCGGGTGAATAAACCCGGGAGGCTAACGCATGTATACCTCTTCGTTTAGAAAACCATGCAAAAATGTGTTTTTAACATCCAGTTGGCAAATGGACCACTTGTTAGTGATAGTAAGTGCAAGTATGAACCTGATGGTGGTAGGTATAACTACCGGGCTCAAGGTTTCAAAATAGTCAAGGCCCTCACGCTGGTGAAAACCCTGAGCATCGAGACAAGCCTTAAAACAATCAACCGAGCCATTAGGTTTATATTTGACTTTGTATTTCCAAGTACTACCAACCACATTTTGAGAGGAGGAGGGGAGACGCAGCGAGAACGGAGGGAGATGAGCGGTGGTTGGCCGGTCCGAGGGTGGGAGAGCAGCGGCGGTAGCAGTGTACAAGCAGCGGTGGCAGCTGGGTGTAGGGTTTCTTGGGAGGGAGAAGGATATATATATATATTTTGTTTAGGGTTTAGTATGCTCTGATACCATGTGAGAATGAGAGTTAGTGAGTATATCCAACAGGGTTGCTGAGACATATATTTATAGTAGAAGGTACAGGAATACTTATGGAATATTATCTGAATAAAATCAGGACAAAATCAGAATATATATATGATATCCCTAAGAATATATAATATCCCTTTGAGGATGAGATTCGAGGAGATTCTCTCTCATCCTACTTTGAGTTGCCACGAGATCGACAGTTAGTGAGGCTTCAAGTGTTGGCAGGCATCGGTGGTTCGCCATGGTGCGTCTGAAGCCTTGGTGGTTGGATAGAGGCGGTGATGCGGGTGGTGGTGTCGGTGAGAGTGAGAGATGAAAGGTGGTAGAGGTGGTGGGACTGTGGGGGAGTAAACACCGTCGGGGTGAAACATTGTAAGAACTGGCTTTGTCCATGCCATCAAAATAACATTGACCCCATTGTAGGACTCACATAAATCACTCACAGGTGCACAAGACTTGCTAAAGGGGGAAAATGCAGTGTGTCCAAAGGGATGGTGGAAACCTACTTAAGCGTTCATATGCCCCTTTAGAAATCTGTTGCAACTCTTAACATGGCCATGTCCATTCTAGATAGTTGTTGCTTTAGCATAAGCTCATGCATCATTCTTAACAGCTTGGCCTCCAGGCTCCTTTTGTATGTTGCCATATAAATGTCTCATAAAGAGTGTATGTTCTGCCCATGGTGCTACATGGTTTATAGCTAGGACACCCCAAACAGTAAATAAATATTAATAACATGATATGTTAAACAACCAAAGAAAATTAGAAACATTGGATATTCTGCCTTTTATTGGTCGGATATAAAGCCCAAATATTTACCTTCGCATGGCTTAAGACATAGGTGTTCCAAAACAATACCCAACTATTTTTTGTCTCTTGTTCAACAATTGATTAAGCAATATGATATTCTTTCCCACAGAGGACATGACATGTCCACCATGCCGAGACTTAAGGTGGCATGCATCAACACCAATCAAGGGATGACATAAACTTAAAAATGCTCCTCTAGTAGCATCAAAACACTATATACTCATACTTATACTTGTATATAGTCCCAATTATAGGGATTATACTATACATATATACAATATACTTCAACGGGGCAATCATTACTGTCCCGTAGGCTGAATTCTTGGTTGCTAGATGGTGTTTGATTGCTTGTTCATGTAATTAATATCCATTGGTATCAGAGTAAGACTTTCCTTAGCTAGTGAGCTCCGATTGGCTCAACAATGACGGAAGGAACTCAATCTCAGGTATCGCTGCGGGAGATGGATAAAGCGAATCAACTTCGGTTCAATTCCATAGAGCACTCAATCCATGAACTCAGGGAGGCTGTTACCATGATGTCGGTTCAGATGAGGGGAATGACGCAAATTTATGTTGTAGAATTGCAAATTTATGTCTTTTTTTTATTATCTTCATTTTCCTTTTTAATTTATACTATTTTAAATTTGTATCAGCTTGTTGTTCACATTTATATTTTTTCTATTTTTATCCAACGCATTATTATATTTTGTTCTAAGTTTTTTTAACTTCTTAAATTTGGGGAATTATTGCTTAAATTTCAAGTTTGTAAAGGCAAATGCTTGTTTAAGGCTGATATTATTTTATAAAGTTATCTCAAGTGTTAATTTTTTACAGTTATATTTAGTTTATTTATTTTTAATATCAAGCAAAAAGATTCAATTAAGATATATTTTAAAAAGTAATGTTATTGACCGCACCTACATAAATACAACAACAACAACAGCAACAACAATAGTCCCAGTGCCACAAGGGCTCCCGCGGGAAGTAGGGTCTGGGGAAGAGGGGTGGATGTAGGCAGCCTTCCCCATTCTGGGGTGGAAGAGAAGCTGTTTCCGAGGACCCCCATCCTGAAGATCGAGTCGTCATGAGAACATGGTAACCTGGAAACTATGGAAGCCACAAAACATCAGCTTAGGACGCCACATTAAACTAGCAGAATATAATATACCCCACATAAGATAACTACAAGACACATAGTAAAGCAAATAGTACATGGCCAATAATAGGCGAATAATCGGGAAGCAACTAAACAACAGATAAGTGCACTATCCGGGGTTATGATTTCCTAGAAATCTTAAATTACCAGTCACTTGCCGCACTACTCTACGTTACCACATCCGCTACCCCTATACTAGCCCTCCATCGTACTCTATCTAAGGTCATCTCCTCCCTTAGGTTTAGGTGGGTTAGGTCGTGTCGGATCGTCTCCAGCCAACTCCTCTTTGGCCTGCCCCTCTCTCTTCTGCCTAGCGTAGTATGTAGCTGTTCACACCTCTTGACTGGAGCTGTGGTTGGTCTCCTGCTAACATATCCAAACCATCTCAAGCGGTGCTCTCTCAATTTATCATTGATCAAGGCTATACCTAATTTACCTCCGAGTACATCGTTCCTAAACCTATCCTTCCTTGTGTGGCCACACTTCCAGCACCGCATCCTCATCTCTGCCACCTTCATCCTCTGTGTTTGATGTTGTTTCATTGGGCGATACTCTACCCCATACAACATAGCCAGTCTCACTATCATCTTGTAGTATTTTCCCTTTAACTTTAGCGGGAATTTTCTATCACAAAGCACCCCGGAGGCCATCCTCCACTTCTGCCAGCCTACGTTAATCTTGTTGTTGACATCCTCGTCAACCTCACCGTTTTGCTGTATCATGGAGCCCAAGTATCTGAAATTCTCCTTACTCAGTACGGTCTCTGATTCTATCTTGACATCCTCTGTACTAGTCGCAGTGGAATGGCCGAATTTGAATTCCAAGTACTAGGTCTTAGATATGCTAATCTGTAATCCCTTCGATTCCAAAGCGCTTCTTCACAATTCCAGCTTCTCATTTATGTTCGCTCGGAAGTCCCCCACTAGAACTATGTAATCTGCAAAAAGCATAGACCAAGGCACCTCCCCTTGAATGTGTCTAGTGAGCTCATCCATGACTAGAATGAATAAAAAGGGACTCAAGGCAGAACCTTGGTGCACCCCAACTATAATAGGGAAAGTGTCTGTCTCCCCTTCCCCTATGCTCACATTAGTATGTACCTCCTCATACATATCTCGAATGACCCGGATATATGGCATGGGGATGCCTCTCCTTCCACCAAAAAGCATAATTTTATTCCATAAGGCCACTCATAATTTATATATCCAGTTTCAACTTTTTTACACCAATACATATATGCTTCTAAAGGTATTTTGGTAATGTTGCGTTGTCCACACACCCTACTCCCGACAACATAAATATGCTACAACCTCTACGTCAGCTCACCCACCACTTGAAACGTCATTTTTCTCTCACATCAAATAACCAGCTTTTGTTTATTTGAGGTCAAAGAACCAATTCCATGTTCCTCTCCATGAAAGTTTCTCTCACAACTTTACTATTCCTTCTTTCCCACATTCATCTCATCCTTGGGTCAGGACTCAGGTGACCATTTTTGCTTCCAGAAAGACAATTGGTTGGGGATACTAGTTATGCTAATCAATTCACCCTTTTATATAAATTATCCACTATTCACAATGGCAGAATTACTTTCTTCAGAACTCGGTAAGGTGACTCACTATCTTGAACTCTACACCTCCACAAGAATCTTATTATAAGGGCACTACATATTTTTTTTTGATTGGAAAAAGAAATATCATTAAGAGAGAAAGAATGTACAAAAAGTTAAGGATAAGATGTCCTCAAAATAGAACCAAGGAACAAGTAAAATAAAATAAAATGCAACTAATAACACAAATCCCTCTAATCCCTCTGCAAATCAGCTAAAGTTATATCCCTGAAGCCCCCAAAGCTCTTGGTCCATAGAGCTCCCAAGAAGACCACCTTTTCCCATAAAAAATTGACCGGTGTATATTGATATTTAAAAATTCTAGCATTCATTTCTAACCATATACACCGTAGAATCACAATCTTTGTGGAGGAAAAAAGAGCTAAAGACATCCTCTGTCTTCCTTAGACCATAGAATTTCATCAGTAGAATCCACTCAACTGACCTTGGAGCCACCCATGTCTGGCCAAAGAGCAAAAAAAAACCGCACCATAAATCCCACACCTCTGTGCAATGCAAACACAAATGATCATGTATCTCACCATTTTGGAAGCACATGACACAAATTCCTGGAGACAACGCCTTAAAAGGTCTACACTTCTGCAAGCAATCATGAGTATTAAGCTTCTTAAAAAATAAAGACCATAAAAAGACCTTGATCCTAAAGGGAACCTTAGCTTTCCAACAATAAGGGGAACACTAGAAATCGGCTATTTAATATAAGATGATGAAAAAATGACAAAGGCAAATAAATCAAGAAGAGGCGCATGTCAAATAAGTTTGGAATTCTGATAAAAATAAAAAGTTTGGACCCTATAATTTCAAGGTGTAGATAACAGTAGAAACCAGACTTATATTTTTATCAGAATTCCAGACTTATTCAATGCAGTCTAGATATTTCTCGTACGATGCATTGACTGTTCTTGCACTACAACAATAATAGGCTATAGCGACGCTTAGCTAGTTACACTTTCTAACAAGTGTAGAAATCCAAAAATCAATTTTTTTTCAAATACCTATAGCTACACTTTTATTGTTACACTTTCTTTTAAGTGCTCATAGTACAAAGAAAAAAAAAATGAAGTGAATGACCCCAAATGTTTAAATTTTCATAAAATTCTTTTCCTTTAATTGCCAATTTACGATTTGATCATGTGGTTACATATTATTAATTATTAAAAAAAAATGTGCTTATATATTATTGAAATTATGTTGGATATCAATATTTTCAAACAAAAACCTATCATATTTGTATAAGGTACTTAATTAAAAAAAAATTTAAACCTCCCAGGTAGTTAATTTATTAAAAATTTTTAAATATTGTGATATCTCATTACATACATACATACATACATGAATATATAGGGATACATAATTGATAAATATGCAAATGTCAAGATAGCTAAGTAACACTTTTCCAAAATAAAAAGTTAATCTAAATTAATTTTTAAATACTAAAATTTTAATATGTCAAAAAAAATGCTAAAAAATTAAAGCAAGCAAATAATAGGTAGAGCAGTCAAGCAAAGTATGGATTTTGTTTCAAACTTTCAGTGCTTCTTCTTCGTATGAAACCCTAAATCAACAACTTCAAGCTCTCATCCCAATACCAGCATCTCATGATCAAATTGGTGCTCACAACTTCGTTGATTCTTTTGTTCGAAAGCAATTAATTGACAGCCGGTACTCGTTCATTCTCGCTCTTCTCATAATTGTTCTTTAAAGCTCAATCTGGTTGCAGGTAAACATTTTCACTTTATTTCTATACTTTATCGTTGATATCGAAGCTTCTGTTTGAGTATGCTTTAGCATGTTTGGATTCATGCTTTGATTGTTTGGCTTTTTACTATTTTATATGCCTTTAACAAAAATTGTACAGCGACGCCTACAATAAAGCCCTTTCGTTTGAGATGGAGCTGTCCATCGCAGGTCAACATATTCATGTCATATGGAATCCTTTAACTAATAGTTAATGTTTATTTTTTGGACATTGTGGTAGGGTTCAAGCTAATTGGGGCTTAATTTCCATCAAAAATGCCAAAAATTGGGTTAAAATCAGTCAATTTCGATTAATTAGGGCTAGAATATGTGAAAATCAGCTAAAGAATCATACATTGAGTAACACTTGGTGTTAAGAGAAATCGATGATTATAATAGCTTACAAATTATTATTTTGTCGTTTAAAAATGAAATTTACCTTTTAAATACCTTGATGTTGGAATATGGTTTCTAAATAGTCTAAACTATGTCCGAGTACAATGGCCTGAGAGAGCTAAGCTATTAGTCGCAAACAAGTTTTGGTGAATAAACTGTAAAATACTTAAATGAGAAATTTTATTTAAATTAAAATGTGTTTTGTATTTAAGTAAAATAAATTAAGTAAATATAATAATTAAATTTAAGCATTTTAGCCGTTTGAAACGAAGCTTTCTTGGGAAGCTTTTCCATTTTCCCTCTCAAGACCTAATTTGGGCCGCTCATCTTGCGGTGGATCGTGTGGCATAGAGGGTGCCACGTGTCACCCATCCGGGTGCCCATTTTGTGCTTTCTTGGGCTCATCTGAGCCCTCTGTTTAGCTTGATCCAACGGTTCTTGTTTCCCTCACTTGGATCCTGGTTTTTTGCTTATAAAAAGAGGTGTTTTGGGGAGAGAAATATGGTGGTTCATTTTTGGGGTTATTTTGCACCCAGTTCTCTCTCTCTCTCTCCTCCGGTGTTCTTCAACCAAGATAGGGGTGTTTCTAGGGTTTTGCCCTAGAGGTTTTCGGTGCCAAAACCTAGCTAGTCAGGGATGAACTCGCCGGTGCTGGGAACCACAAAGGCGGATCGGCTTAGGATCTGGGATCGTGATGGTATAGCAGCTACCTGGCTCGGAGTTGGTAAATTTCTCTTACTCTCTCTTTTATTCTGTACTGGTTCTGTTGTAAAGGGTTGTAAAAGGAGAGGTCTGTAACTAATAGCTTAGGTTTTGATGTGGAAAGCGCCTTGTACCATTTACGCGGTTGTAAAGCTTAAATGATTAATAAAATAGAGCTCTCTAGTGGTAGGGGGACCGTGGAGTAGGCCATTTAGGGCCGAACCAAGTTAAAATCGTGTGTACTTTCTTTATTTCGTTATTGTCTTCTATTGTTGCATGTAATCTCGAATCAAAGCTTAAAGCCTCAGTTTTAAAAACCACCATTTACAAGATCCTAAAATAAACTAAGCTATTGTTGAAGTTAAAACCGGATTTAAAGTTGATAACCTAAAAACAGTAAAGTTAAAACAACGGGTTTTGTAACTTAGGCTGTAAAGAGGTTAGGTTTTACTTGGACAACATTAACTGAGCTAAAGTTTTTCTTAGTCCAACTCCTGGAAGAGTGCAGAAACCTGCCGAGTGGTCTCTGGTGCACAGTGATATCCAAGGGCTGGTTTAAGAACGTGAGAAAACCCAACACTAGAGATTTGAACATTTATCACCTTGTGCCTTAACGTTTCAATACATAAATGCGGTACCTAATGTTTAGAAATTTTATCACTTAGGTATCTTGAAGTTTATAAATTTTATCATTTAGATACCCTTTGTCAGAATTGAGTGGATTTTCATTGGAAATTATTGGCATTATTGTTGATGAAACTGATATGATTTTGGTATATGCACAAATGTTTTACACATTTGTTAATCATTTGATGTAAATGTCATGATCCTTGTGTATGTTTCAAATAAAATGCACTAACAAATGGACTAACAAGTCCTTTATGGACTTGCTTGGGATTTGGCAAGTTGCTATACCTAATGGAAAGAATTTACCAAAAACTTTTGCAGAAGCAAAGAGAGTTATTGTGAAGTTTGGCCTAGTTTATTAAAAGATTCATGCATGTCCAAATCATTATATGTTGTTCTGAAAGGATAAGATCAATGATGATATTTGTTTCATCTGTGGGGCTTTTAGGTGGAAAAAGTTCAAGAAATATTATACTTCATCTAGAAGGAAGAAGAAGAAAGGAATTCCCGCTAAAGTTCTACGGCATTTTCCATTGAAGTTTAGGCTTCAAAAATTATTCATGTCTAAGCATACAGCCGTTGATATGAGATGGCATGAAGAGGGGCGTAGAAAGGATGGTGCTTTAAGACGTCCAGCTGATTCTGAAGCTTGGATTTTCTAAACATGCATCCTCTTTCCTTACCCCACCAGTTGGATTGAATCACTCTGCTCTTGTTCTCTTTCTATATTAGGTTAGAAGGAAATCGAAACTGCTGTTCAAATTTCAATCTAAGTGGTTGCTTAGAGAATACAACTAGCTAGATCTAGCTTCTGGGTCTAGGATGTTCAAGTTTCATAAGAAGATAGGTAGCGGGATAAAAAAACTTGGATAGGAGAGAACCTCTCTTGGTCACATTAATGATAGGTTACAGTTATAGGAACTCCAAAATAGGATGTCCTGACCCAGGACTTGCAGGAAGAAGATAGACTTATGGCCCGGCTAGCATAACTTTGGGATGAAGAAGAAAGGCACTAGCAACTCATAGAACCATCATTTTGGGTATTGTTTGATGACGCTTTCAGGTGTTTGAGAAGTTTGGGCCAAGTTTACATGATATCTAAACATAAATAGGTACTATCCATTTATTGTTGTTTCTTCTCGATCATCGTATAATTATTCCTCAAATTTAGGTAATATGTTTCATTTAATTTCTATTCTTAATTGCTACTTGTTTTTGTTGAGAATTGTTTATTTGAGATTTCTAAAGAATCCTTGGTGTATATTGATAATTTTTATAGTTCTATGTTCCGATTGATTGAAATCTAGTGGGCCTCTGATCTTATTTGTCTTTAGGCTTCATGATTAACTATTTGATGAACATGTTTCCTTCAATTAAAACTAAATTTATAGTTTTTATTAATGGGTATGACGAGCTATTGTTGAGTGGCACATTTGAATCTATACTGAGCTTATATATTTGAATATTGTTTTTGTTGAGATTGATATATGTTGAAATATAGATACTTTTCAATGAGCATGGAGTTAAATCGCCAGTCGATGTTATGGTCATGGTGTTGAAGAAGTTGGAGGTTGCAAGCATTTAGTTATGGACCACGATGATCACGCTGAGTTTTTTGGGGGCATACAAGTTGCTCTTTTTGTAGAATTGAATGAATACTCATATAATGAGCTTGACTTGATTTGGTAACATACTCAATTTGAACTAACTAGACTATTAAGTCAAGCTGACTTAAGCATTAAGCATGCTAGATAGTTATTGAACTGAGTAAAGTTTCCAAAGCTGACCTAATTTCACTTGTAATATCCACTCATGCTATCTTTAATGTCTTGGTTTCTTTTTAATTTCATGGAAGTAGAAGTATAATATTCACGGGAGAAATTAGAAAGCTAAGAATCATATTGAGGCAGTAATATTCTCGCTTGCCTCTTCCTTTCCCTTGACTAAAACTTTTTACTTACATCAGTGTGTTTGGAAACTCTGATAAGTGCTTATGCAGGTTGCTGAGCAAGACTATGTGAAGGAAAAACTTAATGGGAGAATTGCAAAACTCTCTGGAGGTGTGGCCGTGATCCAAGTATCTGTGGAATAAAGTAGTGTCCATGTACACAAAATTTATCTGCCTTTGCATGATGATGGAATTTTCTCCCTCCACTCGCTCTTGGACAGGGAAAGGTTGGAGCACAAAGTTTGACAGAGTTGAAAGAAAATAAGCTAAGTATGCTCCAAAGGTAAAGAAAATTCTGCGTTGTGCGACTGCTCGAGATTATGATTATGTGTAAAAATTCACTCTTGATTGACACGTTAGCCAGCTTTATTTTAGGATGTTAAGGGAGAAATTGTTGGTGGTGGATATACTCTGCCTAGACTTTTGCCCAAGGTGGATGCGATTAAGGATAATCTTGAAAATGATGCAATGAATGTGGATGTACTCTGCTTTCTTTTAGAATCTCTTTATTCTTCTACTTCATAAATAGGAACATGCACTTTTGATCTTTATACAGGGATTCAATTTAAAATTTGTTTTGATTTTATTAGTTTGAGTCTAGCTAGGGAAGCTTTTCTACTCAAGAAAGGGCTAGTTAGGGTTTTCATTCATTCAATTTTCTAGATATTTTTATTATGTTTTAAAGTTTTCTCCTATTCTCGGATTGTAAGAATTTGAGTTAAACAATTTTCCTTATTTTTTAATTTTTTAGCAATAAAAATTAAAGGAAGGTTGTCGAACCTTCCGTTCCCCTAATTTCTTTATATAAGTTCCATTAGTTAAGTTCCGTCAGCCACAAGTGCTTCTTGGCTTTCAGGGTTTTCTCTATTTAAACTGCTAATTAACAAGGGGATTATCCCCTTTGAAGGTACTATTTCAATGACCCTCTACTTTGCTTTGGTTTTATCCGAATAGAATTAGCCATCTATTTTTTGGATGGCGTAGAATGATCTTTAATTCAGTGTTAACTCACATTATGACTGTTGCTCCAATTTTAATAGAGTTGTTTCTGCTTTTTATGATGATTGTATTAAATAAGAACTATATTAATTCTAAAAAGGATCTCACACTTACGTAGAACATTGATTAAAGTTTACCATTATTTATGAAATATTTTCTTGCACTAATCCCTATTCATCTTTGTTTGCAGGTAAAGTTTCTCGGATTGACATTCAAAGATCAAACTTCAAGATACTGATCTTCCATATTACTGTGTCGTAAATGTATCACATGTAATGTTTGAGAATAATTAGATTCTTTGCAAATGTGAAATCCATTGTAAATGTAGTTACATTTGTTAATGCATTATAATGTGTCATTCAAGTTATATTGGAGTAACAACTAGAATTTTTTTGTGTATAACTTCATTGGAGCTTGTATGTTTGGTGAATGCTATTATAAAACTTAGTATTATGAGAAAGTAGCGTGTTGATAATGCTTATATTTTAGATATGGTAAAAAGTGTCGCAAGGTAGGCTTATCAATCTAGGGACGCTTTTTATGGTTATACCATCACTGCTCAAAAGTGTCCTAGTAGCCTTAGATACACAGCCAACGAAGTCGCTTAAAGTGTCCCTAGATTAAGCAGCGACACTTTTAAGCATAACAAGAATAAAAACTTAGTGTCGCAAAAGACCCTTTTTCTCGTAGTGTTGCTGGCTAGGTTGTGTTCTGGCTGGCTTTGCAAATTCTCTAAATGAATCAAAATCCTTTTTATGATGCCGATAATCGTTGTTTTATAGTTGTAATTACATCTCATGATATACTTTATTTGAAATAGGCTTCTTACTTTTAAAATTACTTTGATAATTTACCTATGACTTAAGTTTTAATGACCGTCGGTCTTTGTTCAAAAATTAGGATGATGCAACCTTGCAATGGGTCCTCCCATACTCAATAACTCCTATAGCTACCGTCGAGAGCTCATCTTGACCCTTCTCCAGCGTTTCCCGGTTACCCTATCGAATCTCGATCCATGGTTTGCCTAACATTCATGGATGACTCTACCTCATTTCTTCCATGCTTTAATTTTTTACTAAAACTAGATGACTTTGGGTATAAATATTTGGAGTTGTTACCAGCATTTATAGTTGTTTTTTCTTTAATCGTATTGCATTTATATGAAGGCAAAGCTCTTCTAGATTTGACTTGATGATTTTTTTTTTTCTTTTGACAAATACAAAGATAACAACTAAAGGGATGAATTGGTGGTGTTAATTTGCTTTTTCTCAATTATGTAGCATTTTATTTACTCTTTACATTAACCTAATTTCAATTACAATACTATTTAATGTGATATATATATATATATGTTGTGATTTGAAAATTGAGCTGTTAACCGTTTAATAGTGCAAGGATGAGCATTTAATAATTTTTGGGAAGAGCTTTGACTTTGTAGCATCCTAAAGGGGAAGGCTGCATACAGCCCCCTCCCCCTCCCCCTCCCACCGGAGCCCTTGTGGCACTGAAACTGTTGTTGTTGTTGTTTAACTTTGTAAAAATATAAAGAGAGATTTTAATTTATGTGATTTTTTTGCTAAAATATATATATTTTTTTATATTTTTCATTCATTTCATTTTTTTTTTTTTTTTTACTATAGAAGGTCAAGGGTAAAATGCATATGTACAGGAAAAAATAAATATTTAAAAAAGGAATGTAATATTTTTCTGCTTTTGGTCCATATATATATATACTATATAAGTTTGACCAAAAATTAAATAGGAAATAGGTATGCTGTTGTGTTCTTAAAAAAAAAAGGTATGCGGTTTTACCTTGACAAATATGTTGTAGATGGACAACTCTTTTATTCATGATGATGAATGGGAGAAATTATGTGAGGATGCAGATGTAATATTTGTGGCGAACTTCAGGTACAAAACTATTAAAATTTAATTAGGCTCCCTACAATTTCTATTTATTACATTTAATCAATTTTGATTGATTTTTCTTTGCTTTGATTTAACAGCTTCAATGCAAGATAGTATATCAAAGATCTCTCTCTAGAATTGTAGGGATTGGGATGGGGATAATTTTGGAGGAAAATAGTACTTGGTATTAAAAAATTAGAATAGACTGCTTCTTTAAGCTGCTTTTGTGATTCAAAAGTCATGCCCAATTCAAAATGTAAATAACAATAGACAAGTCAAGGTTGTACATAGGCCACATACCACTATTACTGTCTAAAGATGATGGTATCATGTCCAACTCACCTAGCTAATAACTGAATTCTACAAGCTCACTAGTCAACTTAGACACACCGTTGGTACCGCCCCTCTGAACAAGCCTTCTTCATTCGAATGCCAACATCAAAAGCCTCTAGTCCAAGAATCTCATTAGTTCTGTCTACCTCTCCCTCATCTTTCCTAAAATCCTCGGAGTATGTAAAATCATCAAAATCATCAACCTCACAATCCACATCAAAATTTGGGTCAGAATCACTATCATTGTCACTAAGATCAGTGGACAAGTTTGCATCCGCTTTATTAGAATGCACGAAATATATGTCTACCTAACCTACATCTTTGGCTAGCTCCAACATGTGTATCACCTTTCGAAGATTTTGTGTCCAGGATGCATGGACAGCTCTATCTTTTATAATCAAGCCCACCACCGTTGTGCATAAAGCTTTCTCCATAATGTATAGGCAAGTTAAGGTTCACTCCAACACTCTAAAATACACTATTAAGAGCAATATAAGAAATGAACAACAAGTAGTGGAGGACAAAAAAACATTATATGGATAATATTGGTACATGTTGGACAATAATCATAATATGTTAGGATTTTTAGAAATATGTTGACAATCATAAAATAAGTGGATAATAATATATTTACAAAGCTTAAAAACAACTATAATTTCAAAATATTCATTAGGTACCTAAACATGAAAAGTTGAACAAAATTTAGGGTTGAATCAATGACTTTCATCTTGTTATAATTTTTGAACTGGTACATATATTCACATTCATATGAGTTAGCACTTGTTTCACCAAAATCTTGTCCAAATATTACACAAGTAAATAATTAAGGAAATAAAACAAAAAATAAAAATAAAAATAGGCAAAAGGATGAGCCTACGTACTCATTCGGAGATATTTATTTGGATACTTTGCAATTTGGATGCAATTCGAGTGACTTTGTGGGTTTTAGGGTTAGTGGCTTTTCAAGGTTCAACAAAGTATAGAAATAAAGATGGAAGGACGGGTTCCCCCGGGGACCGTGGTTAGAGAAAGTAATTACTTTATTATTTTGTTTAAAAAGCCACGTGCCTTGCTCGTGACCTGACAACGCCATTTCTCAGTTAACAATGATTCCAATTTGGATCAAATTGACACACTTGAAATTGTACAAGGATTGAATTGACCAATTAAAAGTAAATAGACTAAATTGATATAATATATAAAGTACAAGGACTATTGAAGTTAATAACCCTAATATTATTTAACATTCTGGAAATTATAAGTGTTGTTGAAAGTAATATTTCATTTCTAAATCAATAAAATAGAAATAAAAATCTAAAACACTATTATTATATCGAAATCATGCTTTTGCCCCAAGTATAGAACAAATTAGCATGAGACTGATACTCGAAAAAGGCCATACCGTGCCAAACCAAATAGAATAAACATGGTGTCGGTATAAGAAAGCTTTATTCTTAGTTTACGACTATTTAAGAACATAAATGTTCCTTATATGAGACACTATGTAATAAAACATGATTAGATATGACAATTTAGGCATTGATATAAACTACAATATAGTAGTTAAGTGAGACGTGATTTCGGTATTAATAAATATGCTAAGTCTTTTATTACAATTATACCCCTCTTCGTATTGTATATTTAGGGGCTTGAGTGTATGTAAGAGTATGATGTATTTGAATGTTTAAGTCCTCCCATCTTAGGTTTCTCCCTCCCCTTTTTCTCTCTAGTCCATCTCTCCCCTTATTTTCCCTATTACTTGTAAATCTTACATTCTTGTAAGCAGTGGCGGATCCACGTTAGGTCTTATGTAGGCTCAAGTCCCCGCCTGCCATTTTTTATTTGTTATATGAAGTAGTAATACACAATCTAAGCACTTTAGCTTGGTGGTTACTAACCATACTTGTTATGCGCCGGGCGTGGGATCGATTCCCAGCTCCAGCCTCACTTCTTTTTGTTTTCTTTTTATCAACATAGTTTTCCTTTTTCAATTAAATTAAACTTCTTACTTTTTTTTAACACTAACTTCTTGCTCTTTTTAGATTTTTTTGATATATAATATTAAATATTGTATATTTTAGGAGAAATATCAAAATCAATAATTTTGGTATATCTCAATTGTCTCACTAGTTTTTATTTAGGTATGTACATAATTTACTTACATATACTCTCAAAAAAATTTCCTTTGTGTGCAAATTACTTCATATTTTTTTCTAAGTTTTTCAAGTCTATGACTCACGTATATAAGTTATATATTTATACATCGATTAGTGTTCAAATTTATTTATAATAATTTACTTGTAGGAAAAATGTGTAATATTTTACATGTTATGATTAAAAACTAAATATAAAAGTTAACAAATAATTTTAAAATTGTATATTGAACTCTCATGAGTTACAAATTTGGATTCGTCATTCAAAATTATATTCCTTTCATTACATGTGTCAACAAAAGTATGTTATCCAGTGAGATTTTTTATAAAAATATTTTAAATATTGACAATGAGACCCCAACTTATATATATATATACACATGTATTTTTGTATGGTTGGATGCCTTAAATAAAAGTGCCTAAAAAATTTCTTATCTTTTGCAGTGATTAAAAGTTAAATTTTGACTTCAAATGAAAATTTAAAATGAATATATGACTAATGAATTGAATAAAATGTAATGTGAAAGTAATTTGTAATTCAAGCCCACCCTAATTCAAAATTCTAGATCCGTCACTGTTTGTAAGGATTACCTAGTTTTATTCTAATATATTAGAATTTGAATTGGTTGATTGTCTTGGATTGATATGTGATACGAACGCTAGAGTTGACACTCCAACAACCAGTGACTTAGCTCATAACTCGGTTCATGACTAGATGACTTGGCCCAATTGACTCGGCATGTGATCCGCAAGTAAGGCAGCGTTTGGCTATTTGATTAGGGGTACTTAATTAGCATTAATAGACTAATTATCAGTAATTATATAAATAAGGTCTTTAGAGATTGGATGAGGGTTATGTTGATTGATGTTGAGCATTCTATCTCTCTACCCTCTATTTCTCTCTCTTCTCCCAAGTCTTCTTTCTTCTTTATTCTCCCAATCCTCTTTCTTCTATCCTAGCTATCTTATACCTATACTTATATGTGTACGATACAACACTGTGTAGCGAAACTTGTACTAATTAATGCCAATTTCACTTGATTCTTGGCTATCAGTTTTCGTCTTGTTTTTAATTGATTTATTTGCTCTTGATTTCGATTGATTTGTGAGGTTTGAGATTAAGAAATGTATCAATTACTATCAGAGCTTGCAATCCTTGGCTCAGCTATTGATTGTTTGTTCTTCACATAAGGTGTTCGATGAAATGCCTTAAGCAGTCATTCACCATAATCAATTGGTATCCTTCTTTGGCTCTGGAAATCAATGGCCGGAGGAATCTCTGCACACAGCCTTCAATCGTAGATGCTAGTTGACTAAAGGGAAAATGGACGAGATTATATATATATAAAGGTTTAATCGACCCAGATTGCATAAATGGCGGTGAATCATAGAGATCGATCATCTTCTCCAGCCATGGGTGGAATTTCGTGCAATACACACCGTTGCTTAGCTTCTTCGGGAACGACGCTTGAGGCCGAGGGAGGTAGCTATTGTTTCTCTACTAGATTAACAAAGATTGACTTTACAAAGTTTGGAGGGACGGATGTTCAGGAATGGTTGCATAAGTGTGAGAGAGATTTTGTTCTAGATAAAACTCCTTAAAACGTGAAAGTGAAGTTAGCTAGCATAGCTCTAAAGGGTGAAGCGTTAGGCTAGCACGCCACCCATGAGGAATCTTGGCCTTTAGGTTCAGTAATTCCATAGGAAGATATCTTTTGAGCTAATGTATGGAATAAATGTGTGATTGGTATATAAATTGTTGCTTCCATATGATTTACGGAAAATCTTTACATTAAAAAAAAAAAAGTATTTTAAGTAGTAATTTGTTACTTGGAATTAGATTTATGATGATGAAACTTTTACGATTTTTATATTGCATGTTCATTGCAATTAAATTACAATATGGTATACACATATAACAGGATAATTATATACCCTATTATTACTTATTTATTAAATTAAATAATTATTCTTAAATTCAATTATCATCTTTTTTTTATGGGATTTTAATTTAATGTCATTTTTGCAATTTTTTGTTTGATGAGTTTCGTGCCCCTTATTTTTAAAAAGTCAATTTCTAAAATAATGGTTTTTTTTACTCATTTATTAGGTACTTGTAATATTTATGACGTCCTTTCTATGTTTCTTTATTACCGTGATTTTAGGAGGAGGGGGGGGGGGGGGGGGGGGGGGGGGGGGGCATATGAAGGGTACTTTACAATTTTTTGGAAAATCTTAATTTTAAAAAAAGGGTACTTTACAATTTTTTGAAAAATCTTAATTTTAAAAAAAGGGTACTTTACAATTTTTTGGAAAATCTTAATTTTAAAAATAATATCTTTTATTTTGTCAGTCAAATTTTTAGGTGTTATTAAGAATTTTAACTCATCAAATTTCTTTGTACAATTCACTTATCATCAACTGTTTGAAACTAACTTAAATATATTATTTTTTTATATTTCTTTTCACGACCTTAAAAATGTTGGAAAAGTATCGCTTCCAAAATAATATTTCATTGCTTGAATTTATTAGGTACTCATCAAATTTGTAATATTTTGTTTTTTTTTTTTTTTGTGAAATTTATAAATATATATTAGGTAATTATTATATGTTTTAGTAATTAAATTAAAACACTTTTATAATTATTAATGTTAGAATGAGAGGTGAGGCAAGTTTTTTCCTTTCTTGGTAGTGGGTAGTTTTGAGAATTTCTTGAATGGAGGAGGGAAGTATTTTTAGAGAAAGACACGTATAATTAATATATAGGATTAATGGGTGCTGCATTAGGTTGACTAACCACACTTTTAGTCAAGCACTTCAGAATGATGACAAAGTAAATAGTTTTGGGAAGGAGAAAATATTACATGTTATATTTAATATATAGTTTAGATATATTTATTATATTATATAAAATAAATACTTTTTATAATTTAATTGTTTGTATTGTTGTTATTCAAATAATCTTATTACAGGAGAGACCTTATGCAAGTAATTCTAGGATTAGAAGTGTTATCCCTTCTACCCCTTTTCTCTAGTTTAGAGCCCAAAGGCTATTTTGCCTTTTAAGTCCTCTTGGATACTCTTTAAGGGACTCTCTTTTTTTCCGATTCCTGCTTCTCTTTTGCATTAATTCTCCAATTCTTTTGCTTCATTTATTTATTTATTTTTTCTTTTTTTTTTTTTTTTTTTTTTTTTTAACGGGGATCTTAAACTAATTTATAGTAGCTAATAATTCCACGCTTGCTCCATCCCCATTTACCCCTGCAACTCTTGGGCAATCGTGCCTCTCACCACAACCGATCCCGGCTCTTCCCATTCAATTGTGTATAATTTTAGTATTAGAACATGTAATGATCTTATGCATTTGGTTTTTAATAAATATACCACTCATTTCTTAATATTAAATAATTTTTAAATCATTCATACTAGGCTTCTTCTCGTGCGATGCACAGTTGGCACATGTTCTGCATTGTATTTAGTAGTTTTGAATTTTTGCATTAACTATACTACCTTCTTTTATAATTTGAAGAAATTAATGTTCAAGGTACATATTTCACAATGTAGTAAATTATGAAACTTCATATCCAAAACTTTGTAAATTTGTTGGCTTATAAATTTGATATCATGTCTTCCTTGATGGTCCCATCTCAATAATTTGGTTTGCTCCCTAAAATGAAAGTATGTTGCGATTAGCAGGTGCACATTTTCTTTTGAATAGTAAAACATGCTTGTTTGTTTAACTTATAATTTGATTGGTTGTAGTTGTATTATTTGTTTCAGTCCTTTGCGTGACATTATTCTACTTGTTATTAGTCGATTTATCAAATAATGGTATTCTTCTTCCCAATGGACTTCTGTGATGAATAGCATAGTTGAGTTTCCACTTTGGTTGCGATCCATTGGAGGTTCGATGATGAATATCCAACTCCGTCCTACCAACTCATCCAAGATACTTGTTTTGCGAATACCATCTTTAAGTCTAGTGTGCATTGGATGAATGTTAGATGGTGCAGTAGGGTGGGGGGTTGGGGGGTTGGGGTGTTCTATTGTGCAGATGAGGGACTGTGACAACAACTCGACGGTGTCCCCAGGTGGCAAGGGTGTAGCGGCGGGGGCAGGGGTGGAGGTGGGCAGTCTGTGGGATGTTGGGAACGGTAGTGGTGACACCGCCCTGTTCGGGGTTGGCGACCGACGTCGGGCATCCCCTTTGGTGACTTGAGACTACAAAAACGTGGGGAGGTAAGTGAATTAAAGAGGGGTGCGAGTTGGTTGAGGAAGGGTTGTGAATCAATTCATGAAAGGGAAAACTTTGCCCTTTGAATATGACATCACGATTTATAAAAATTTGATTTATTTTAGGATGAAGACGTCAGTAACCTTTGTAGTGAGTGTCATACCCTACAAATATACAAGGCGTAGATCAAGGTGCTAATTTGTGGGCAACACAAGGCGTAAGGTTTGGGTAACATTCACACCCAAAGATGCGAAAAAGTTTGCAGTTGGGCACTTTGTATAAAAGTTTTTTGAAGGAAGATAAATCAGACAAAAGAGGAGTTGGAAGACAATTTATGGTAAAACAAGAGATACAAACAGCGTCATCCCAAAAGCGATGAGGTAGTTTAGTTTGAATTAAAAGCGTGCATGCCATTTTGAGTAAATGCCGATGTTTTCGTTCCCCCACCCCATATTGTTGTGGGGTATTAGGACACGAAACATGAAAATGAATAACGTAGGTATAACATAGGCTAGCTATGCACTTATGGTAAAATTCGCATCCACCATTGCTTTCAAAAATTGTGATTTATAGGTTAAATTGGTTTTCAACAAATTTTTTGAAAGGGGTGAAGTTGTCATAGACTTTAAATTTTCGTTGCATTAGGTATGACCAAGTGAATTGAGAAAAATCATCAACAAAAATTACGTAGTGTTTGTACATAGAGGTAGAATGCATTGGAGATGGCCATACATCAGAGTGAATTATTTGTAAGGGCGCATTAGAGGAATGTACTACTCATTCAAATGGTAGGCGATGAGCCTTGCCTAGGCAACAGATACAGCAAATATTTGAAAAACGAGAAGAAAAAATAAAATTGCAATTGCATAAAATACTAAAAACATGACTAGCTAGGTGTCCTAAACGTTGATGCCAAAGAGTCCCAGAGAGCTTTTGTGCAAGTAGCCCTGTCATGTGCATTGAGAAGCTATAGAGTGGTTCGTCATTGCACACTTGTAGAAGGGGCGTCGCTTAAGCTTTGTCCTTAACGCAAAAATGATCCAAGTTAAATTTAACTGTACAATTACTATCTTGGCACAATTTTTTAATAGAAAGAAGATCGTGAGTTAGGTGAGGGACCAAGAAAACATCGTTAAGTTTGAGTGTCTTGGATTTTGTTTTAATAGAAGAAGAACCAACATTAGTAATAGGTAATAAAGCACCATCTTCAACAAGTACATCTTTATGTCCCTTATGTGGAGGAAGATTACAAAGAGTACCAGTAAGTGGTGTCATACGATTGGATGAGCTTGAGTTTGGGTGCCAATTGTAGTAATTGAAGTCTCCTATTATCATTGTGGAGAAGGACTGGAAGGAATCAGGGTAGGTGTTCAAATCAAATCAATGCAGGTATAAAAGGGCAGGATGCCTAACTTGAGAGCATATTTAACAAAAAGGTGTTTCTTATAAAAGTTGAGAAAGCAGCACATTCAGGGGTAAGCCCAAATAATGCATAATGAGTGACTTCTCTAGTAGATATAGGGCAATCTATGGATGTGAAGTCATCAATCATTTATTTAAGTTCAGTTAGGTATATGTCTATTGTATTGCCATCTTTCTTATCGGTTTTGATTTGGGTTCTTAAGTCAAATTCTTTGGCAATTGAGTGATCCCTAATCTCTTAGCGAGAGCATCCCACATATATTTAGAGGTTGGTTGTCGAACAATATCATTGAGGAGAGATCGTGACAGTGTGGCAGCAATTCATGAACCTAGGGTTTGTTATGTTCTTACCCCAGTTAGGAATTTAGGATCATGTTCAATTTGAGCAATAGAGTTTGTTATGTGAGTTGGAGGGCAAGGGTAAGACACATCAATAAATCTCAAAAGCTGATTGGCAACTAAAATCATGTAAAATTGCTCCCGCCAAGTGGGGTAATCAGTTGTGTGTTCGAGTTTTAATGTTACAATGTCGGAAATATTAGATAGAGGAATTAAAAAAGATTGGAAGCGAGGACTACCATGTACATGCAGCGATTGGGGAGGCTCAACCAAGGGCCCAGCAGGCTAGGGAAAGCCCGCCCCTGAGTCGAACAATGGGTACAATGGGACGCGGTCTTCGACAGTGAACCAAGAGGGAGGGGGTTGTTGCGGGATGTCTAAAAGGGTTTGGGACACTATTGGCCTCACGAAAGGTAATGGAGTACCAGATATGGCGACACCGACATCCAAAGTATGATGAAGGGCTTGACCAGTGGTGGTTAATGTGTTTTTCTACATCTATCAAAATTTAATATTTAACTCTATTCACTAAACACATCTAAATTGAAGTGTAGAGTAAGAGAGTGTCGAACCATAGGGCCTAAGAGTGCGTGAATTTATTCTATGACCTAAATCGATTTGAGGAAAGTATGAAATTTTGTGTCAATTAATCTAAAGAAACGAAAATTAATCTAAGGTATTCTCCTTCTAAGCAGAAAAGTGTATTAAATTGAAACCTAGAGTTTTGAATCCATCATTAGTCAATTATTTTTACGTTAACTCTTAAATTGGGATTATTGATTGTCACACTGGTAGTGGTTTAGGCTAGAAGTTTCAACATACTAAGGTAATGTTATTAGTATCGCGTATTGATCTTATCTAACTAAAGCATAAGGAAAATAGGATCTACCTAATGTATTATTAATTAACACGTATTGACCTATCTAAATAAAGCATAGGAAAAACATGCTCTAATTAATAATTCAATGAAAACTATTGCTTGATTAATTAATCCTAAGGTTAAAAGC
The DNA here is from genome assembly GCA_018398585.1 of Simmondsia chinensis. NCBI lineage: Eukaryota > Viridiplantae > Streptophyta > Magnoliopsida > Caryophyllales > Simmondsiaceae > Simmondsia > Simmondsia chinensis. Next base: position 12,374,062 of record JAGTTD010000005.1, read on the forward strand.
ATGAAAAATTAATTTATAATTATCAACATCAATGATTAAAGGTTAGAAACTCAATAATCATATCAATTGAATAAACAATTAAAGCACACTACTTCAAAGTATTTCTCGCAATCAAGCAATTCATGTATCAAACAAATTATCCCGAAATTAAAAGTAAAACAAAAATAAAAAGGCTAAGACTTCATCTAACCCTAGAGAGCAAGTTAGCTCTCCATCAAGGATGAACCAGTGAAGGAGGAGATGAACAAACTCATGTCAGTCTTCATGCTAATTTCGCTTCCGTTCCAATTTAATGGAAAAAAGAAAAGTAATTGAGAGGACAGAGAAAAGCAGTGCTGCGGTGAAATTTTTCAGAACCAAAACCGCTTGCCCAAAAACAGAGACCTCCCTTCCAATTTAAACGCTCCTCAAAACCCTTGACTAAGCTGGGCTCGATTTCGTGCTGGTGGGTTGGACTGTGACGGTGGTCAGCTGGGCTTGATAGGGTGCTGGCCGGTGATGACGTGGGATGAGGTGTTGGGCAGGAACGATGGTGGGTTGGCGTTCATGGGCTGGGCTGTTGCGTCTGCTAGTGTCGAGGTTGATGATTACGATGTGCTGTGGGCCTGGGTTGGAGATGATAGTGTGGTGTTGGTGACGTTAAGCTAGGGCTAGAGGTGTGTTGTGCTGGTGCTACGTGTCGGGCCCGGTACAGGTCGGGCTCGGGTTCCGAGCTTATACGTTCCTATCCCGAATCTTGATTGTCTTGATTTAATTGCCTACGCATTGAATTTGTCTTATTTGCACCCAATTTGACAATTTACGGAACTTTAATCTTCGAACTTATAAAACATAAAATTGCCAAAGTGAGTATAAAATTATAATTAAATAGGTGCAAAATAATTAAAATAATAATTAAAAGATGCGTAAATACAAGATGTGTCAGTGGTGGCACCAATATGAGAGGGATTGGGCAGCATTGTTGTCCAGGGAGGGGGCGTGATGGGGGAAATTGGGCGTAGGGGTTTCCGGCCTCCGTTGCCGTAGTTGCAGTGCTAGCCACAATGCCCATACTGGTGGTGCCTATGGAGGCGGGTAACGTAGGGTTGGCGGTGTTAGGGTTAGGGGAAGTCATAGATTAAAGGGCAAGGGAAAAAGAAGAACAAAGAAAAAGAAGAAATTCATATAAATTAATCCTAATCCAAATTAGAGAACTTAATCAGAAATTAAAAGAGCGAGAAAGTAAAATAAAAAAAAGTAAATTAGAGAAAAGTGAAAAAGAGTAAGAAGGATTGAGAGCACAAATTTCAATAAAAAATGGCTCCAGTACCATGTGAAATATAAGAAACACATCTAAAATTATTATTGATTGAATGAGTAAAAATGAGTACATTAGGTCTGTGTATATAGGGAGTGCAATAAAGGAGAAATAAAAAGGTGCCCTTGGGCCATCTAACTATATCAAGAAGTACGAAAGTAAATGTATAAAAACTGTAGTGAGATTTTAGTACTCTGGCTACTTTAATACTAATATATGTGTACATGTATAGAGATAAAACAAACAATATTTTTGTAGAATTTAAGGATGATTTTTATTGAAAAGAAAAGAAAAGAAAATAGACATAGAATTAAAGGATGTGTACATGTGCTTTTTTTTCTGATAAGTAGAGACACAGTTTTAGTGCAAAACGGGTAGCTTGTACAGATGAGGCCGCATTCTACCCGTGTAAAAACGAGGATCAGGGAACAAATACAAAAGTAACGAAGACAAATAAGGAAAACAAGACAAAGAAAAAAAAAAATCAAAAACAAAGGAAAGGGAAAAATATTGTACATACATACATAAGGAGACAAAAGGAAATACTTTTGTGAATACATATATCTATCATGTATGGAAAAACTCTAATTGGATGTATGTATGAAAATATATTTTAACGAAACATATGTGTATATAAAGAGGAAAAAGCAAAATTATTTTTACTATATCTATATGTACCCAAAAAAAAGTTAAATATTTTAAAATATACACATACTTCAAAAGATCTTATTTTGCGCATATTTAAACATATATGAATTTTTTTTTTCCCTTTTTGAGTATATATAGATATATGTATGAAAATTTTAATCCAATATATGTAGGGGAAAAGGGGAAAGAATAAGATCCTTTTGGAGTAAAGAATTTTTTGGGTACATTTGTACATGTATGAGAAAACGATGGATATACTTTTAACTAACTAATGGACAAAAAATCGACTATGTCCATATTTGTCAAAAGGAAAAATATGTGTATATGTATTAGGTAAAAAATATGTGGGGGAAAAAGAGTATTCCAAAATTGAGTATTCATTAACCTTGTATATACTTTCTTATAGTATGATTGTTCTTAGTTGATTATTTGATCATTTGTCTTCCTAATGGTGTTGGTTTGCAAAAAAATTATAAAGCAATTTACATAATAATCCCAATTTATATAGGAAGTTAAAAAGTGAAATTTTCATGACTGTAGTCAGAGAATTAGGAGAGAAATAACTTAGGAGAAAAATAAAAGGCCAACATACTATTGTTGATTTGAGTTGACTAATAAAACTATGTTAAAATCTAGAAGCCATTTAGTAGAGGTGGCCATCGAGTCATCTGGGTCTGGTTCAGGTATACCCATTCGGGTTTGGGTCATTTTGGGTTTATAATAAACTCGGCTTGGTTCAGGCTTGGGTCGACTCATTTAGGCTCGGGTTAATTACGGGTTTTACCTATACTCGGGTCGGGTTGGGCCAAGTTATTTCAGGTTTGGGTCACTTAGTTTCGGGTGGTCTTGGGCTCGTGTCAATCTTGGGTCAGGCTATACGGGTTTTGAGAAATCATAATCCTACTATTTGGTCCCTCGGTTGCAAGAACCATTTACAAAAGTTCAAATTATATTCTAAATTATTATTCATATTTTACTAGCATATTTATTATATTATAAATGCAGGTGTTTAATTATCTCTTATAAAGTTAAATTGTACTCTTGACAAGTAACAACTCTCTAATTGAATTTAAAGATCTTAGATTAATTTTGGTTTCAGGTCATGTTGGGTTTGAGTTCGGGTCATTTTGGGTCAGGCTGGTTTAGGTCAATGATAGGTCGGGTTGGGTTAAATTGAGTATCGCGTTGGGTCAGGAAAAGAACTAGTTGGGTTAGTTGCCGGTCGGGTCATTTTAACTTTGGGTTCAATTATGTAACACATATTTCCTGATTGGGTCGGGTTAGTTATTTTTTAGGTAGGTTCTTTGAAACGAGTTAGATTTGCCACCCCTACCATTTAGGTAAACTTCCAAGTTCATTCTTCCCCTCAATACATATGAAATGGAGCAAAAATGCAACAGCCTTCTTTTAAATTTTTATTGCAAAAACAATTAAGAACAAAGGAGAAAAAAGATCTAACTAAATTCTCACAACCCAAGAATTAGAAAAAAAAAACACAAAAAATAGGAATAAAAAGTCCAAACAATTGAATGAATAATAGGCTACCTCTTTTTCAAATAGAAGAGCTTTCCTAAGTATGCTAAAATTTCCTAATTAAGATCAATGGCTACCTGTGTGATTTTATCTAGCAATTTGTGTAATCTTTCTAAAATAATAGACTAAAATTAAAAGGGATAGATACTAAAACAATTAATAATTATCTAAACAATTAATAATTATCTTCTAATCTAACCTAAGCTAAAGTCTTCTAATTAATGTAAAACTCTTCCTGTTGCCTGCCACGTATCTGCCAACTCGCCAAGCCAGGCATCTCGCCTACACCAATCCACCAAGTTGCCCATCTTGGAAATGCCGACCCGCTTGGGCCCATTAGACATTTAAGCCACCAAAAGCTGAAGTGCAGCTGCATCATCCTCTCCCGATTGGAAAGAATTCCCCCTCGAATTCGTCAAAGGATCTTTTAGGCTATTCCTTCCAATTCATGATCCCACAAGCCGACTTCCCCATCTTGCTAATCTCCAACTTGCCAAGCTTTCCTAGAGGTGGATTGTTGACCTAATCCGCCAAGATGCGAGTTGTAGCCTGTATTGCTAAAATGTGGATTGCATCATCCTCCCTGGGTTGGAACGAATTCGCCCACGAATTCGCCATGGGCTCATTTGGACCACTCTTACCAATGTGAGAAACATGCCGAAAATCCTTATTCGCACCTTATTGTATCTGGTGCGAGCATCAAGCAACAACCCTTAAATTTGCTTATGTCCTACCTGATGGTTGGAAATGAAGTGTTCCGCCTTTTTACATGGACAAACGTGATCTAAGACTGGCATAAGGTGTATTTGTGAACAAGGAACAATGCCATGGACATTCCTGAATGGAGGGGACCATGTGCTTAGATTCATCGAGCTGTCATAAGCCAACTCGGCATGACACAACCTCAGCTCCAATCTTTTGACGTGCTTGGCAATAAAACATCGGATTAGGACACCCAACATTCTTCTTGCCATCTCTACTTTGCCATTCGCTTGTGGTGTGAAAAACCCATAACATATGGTAATCTAGTTGATTGCCCTGCCACCAACATTCTTCCACCAAGTTTCGCCCTTCCTTAGCCTCAAGAGAATTGTGAACACTCGATTCCCAAGCTTGTCAAGCTTCGCTAGGCTCATTCGGTAATAGAGCCTATCCATTAAGGCATCTTTTGGCACTTGATCTTCCCAATGTGGATTGTTCCCCATCGACAACACAGTACTCAGCACCTCTTTCAGCTCTTTCTCTTGGTATCTCTTGCATTCGTTGCCCTTCGATAAAACAGCCTTGCTGTCCTCGCCAACTTAGTTGGCAAGCAAGGTTCTAATCGGGGACTTCGAATTTTTGGTCTTCTTCGGCCGTGGAGCTTCTTCCTTCTTAGGCAACAACACTGTCCTTGTGCCCTCAAACATGAAGCTGTAGGTATTCCGACATCCATCATGGATAGTGCCTTTATCGAACTACCATGGTCACCCAATAGCAAATGGCACACATGCATGACAAGAACATCACACCATACTCCATCCCGGTACTTAGTCCCAATTGAAAAGTTAACTAGACAATGTTTAGATACGGTTAACTGGTCCCAATTGAAAAGTTAACTAGACAATGTTTAGATACGGTTACCTAGTTTCTTTTCTTGAGCCAAGACAATTTGCACGGGTTCAGGTGATCCTCTTTCTTCAACCCTGGTTTTTAAACAGCTTCTTCGGAGATAACGTTGTCACAACTTCCCAAATTAATCGCTAGGTGGCACACCCTCCGGCCAATAGTGCAAGTTGTTTGTAAGATGTTACTCTGCAGCGAGCTATCTCCCTTTGTTTCCTCAGGTGAGAAACAAACTCGCCTCACCATAAGTATGCTGCCCTTGTCACCCACAACTTCTTCTTTGCTATGTAGCGCCAACTCGTCGTGAGCCTCCTCCTTAGTTACCATGCCATCCTCAACATGGAGACCTTAGATGTACAACCTTTTGCCCGGTCTGTTACACTTCCAACACTCAGTGGCACGATGTCCCATGTCTTTGGCCTTGAAACAATGGGGCCTTCAGTTACTCGCCAATTCCTGGATACTCGCCTTTCCAGGGTTGGTGGCGATCAAATTCCCTGGCGTATTCGAGTTGATTGGTAGCCGTACCTAGTCATGCCTACTATCTTGGGTGTTCTAAGTACCGCCAACTTGACACCTCTTATGTTTCTTCTCAACTTTCAGCCCTTTGACTTGTTTCTGAGACTGAAAAGATGTTGAACATGTTAAACACCTTCTACTGACTCCTTCAACACGCCATCGCACCTGTCCACCATCTGCTCCTCCGATTCTGCCAAGTCACTCCTGATGACTAGGGAGTAGGATTCCGCCATGTACTCCTCCATAGTTCGAGAACCCTGACGCAGGTTCTGAAGGCACTGATACATCACCTTGGCGTGATTGTGGGGAAGGAAGGCGCCCTACACGTGCTTCTTCATCTATTCCCACGTCTCAATCTTCGCCTTCCCATGTCGAACCCGTGAATGCTTCAACTACCCACTAGGCAGCATCCCTACCCCAGAACCGAGTAGCAACTAATGGTGCCTGTTTATGCTCTGGAACCTCCTTGAACTCGGGCGCTCCCACCATCGCAGCAAGACAATCCTAAAACTCTTCTGGTTGACCTCAGCTATTAAACTCTAAAATCTCAATCCAAAGCCCGGACTCCCACCTTCGATCATCTACGTAATCAGAAGCTACGGTAATCAGAAGCTCTGGAATTTCATGTTTTGCCCTTGGTTTTTAGCCACCGGAAACGGATTGTAGAAACTCTCGTCTATTTCTTCCTCCCCACCCCCCGCCCCCCCTTCCCACAATCGATGGGTTTTGAGGCTAAGCCACCAGTGTATGGTAGGGATTCGCCCCCAATTGAACTTAACACAGCTTAATTCACCATAATTTCTCCTCCATGTCCTCGAATCTCCTCACAACCTAACGTTGAAAATCATGCTCGTTTACGTCTCCAACGGCGATGTACCTCTTGCATGCATGGGCCATCTCAGAAATCGTTATGAGTTCTGATATCAAATGATACAGCGTGGATAAGAAGTGTTGATATATGGTTCCTCTATATACTAACTATGTTTAAATTATAAGCTAAGTGTCTAACCTAGGCTAATAAAATGTAGTGCTTTGAATAGGTAAATGAAGTGTGATCTTTACAATGGAATTCAAGTAAATAAGAAGTCTCGGGTTAAAGATAAGACAAAACGGGTTTTGTAGTCTTAACCTAGAATTCCATTTTTACCCCAGCCCTGCCTGCTGCCCGTGCATGCCCATTTCGATTTTTTTTTGCCCATGCTCTTGGTTGTTGATAGTTGTATCCCACTTACTTCATTAGCTTCCTTGAGATGCTTAGTACCCATTTAAAATCTTTCAAATGGGTGGCCCAGATCTGACCATGCGTCATCCATTGGGGGCATCAGTTTCTGTTTCTTTGGGTGCATTATAAGTCGTTGATCTTGGGGCTTTTGGACGGCCTGGATCTCTTGGGACACGAATTATGAACTTGGGTATATAAGGGGCCCTTCTGCACTGTTACGTTATTATTAGTTTCATTTTGCCTCTTCTCCTTCCCGTTTCTTCCTGAGAGCTTTCTTGGGTTTCTCCAGGCCTTCTTCGGTGACGGTTTTCCAGTTCTGAGTACAGTGTGATCCATGGGAGGCGATCAAGATCTTCTTGATGGTAGTCATGCTGATTGCAATGCCTAGCTGGAGTTTGGTATAATGATTCTTACTCTTTCTTTTGCTCTAGGTTTCGATCTTAGATGCTGAGAAAGAAAAGTGTATGTAATTAATAGCTTAAGTTAAGAAATGGGAACCAAAGCCCAAAATAATACAAAAATAATAAATATTTCTTAAACTAGCTTTTTAATAAAAATATTTATCCAAATAGCATCCATGTCATCATTTAACTTTTTTATTTTTTATTTTTACTTTTTTTTACTTTCTTATTTTATTTTTAATATATTTATAATTTTTAAATTTATAATACTTTCTTAATCACAATAAATAAATTAAATTAAGTCATTTATTAATTATTTGGATTAAATTTGTGTATAAATAATTTTATTTAAAATTTAATAAATAATTTAGTTTAATTTATTTATTATAATATATAAAATATTATAAATTTATAAATACAGTAAAAAAAAATGATGACATGGATGCCATTTAGGGAAATATTTTTTTTAAAAAGCTAGTTTAAGAAATATTTTTTGTTTTTGTGTTATTTTGGGTAATGGCTCAAGAAATGGCCTATAATTTATAATTCAATTTGGTTTGTAATGATAATAGTAGCCTCTCATGTGATAGGGGGATCATGGGTGTAGGCCATTTAGGGTAGAATCATGTAAATCATGTGTTGTTTCTACATTTTTCATTTTAATTTGTTCCTTCTATTGTCATTTGTAATTCGATCTCAAACTTAGGGTAGAGAAACATATTTTAAAACCGCTTTTTGTGATCTTAAGACCTAACAAAGAGAGTTAAGGAAAACGGAAGGCTCAACAGCCTTTCTTTAAATTCTTATTGTAAAAACACAATTAAGAACAAAGGGGGATAAGGTTTAACTAAATTCTCACAACCCGAGAAGTAGAAAGAACACATAAAATAGGGATAAAAAGTCTAAACAATTTAATGAATAAAGCCTTGGCTTCCTCTTCTTTAAATAAAGGAGTTTTCCTAGCTATACTAAGATTCTCTAATAAAGATCAACGGTGGATACTGGTTATCCGTGTGCTTCATCTAACAATCTGTGGAATCTTCCTAGAATCAAAGACTAAAATTAATAGGGATAAATACAAAAATAACTAATAATTATCTGCTAATTTAATCTAAGCTAAAGTCTTCTAATTAATATAAAGATCTTCTTGCTGCCGGCCGCTTATCTGCCAACTCGCCAAGCCAAACATCTCACCTACTCCAATCCACTAGGCTGCCCATTTTGGTGGCACCGACCCGCCTGGACCCATCTAACATGTAAGCAGCCAAAAGTTAAAGTGCGACTGCATCAGGTTGACTTACAGCATAAAAGGTGTTGATAATACATGAAAGAGTTTTGTAGCTTCCTAAATATTATAAGAATATGATTAGATTTACAAATTTTTCAAAGATTATAATCAAATAGAATATTCATATAATTAACACATATTTTTTTTATAATAATAGTTCTACATAGTTTGAGGTCTTTCTATAGTTTTTTATATAAATGATATAATGCATTTAGTACAATAATCTTTTCTTGGACAAATAGTACAATAATCTTTTTGCCATATTTAATTTGAAAAAATTATTTAAGTTTTTCTTAAAAGGAATTTAAATCAATATTTTTACCTTCATATGTTTTCAATAAGTTTAATCTGCACATAAAACTGTAAATTGTGATATAGTTGAAATAATATGTTGCACATGTCATACAGAAATTAATAATTACATACACATTTTAAGGCTTAAAGTTTTGGCCATTTATATTTGCATTGTGCGAGGAAGAGATAGACACAGAGAATAAAAACACTAATTACTATTCAGAGCTTTGCCACCCTTCGTCGTCGTCGGCTTGCCTCCCCTCCGCTTACCCTATCGCTTTCCTTCTTGTCTAATATGTTTTCTTTAATTTCAATATATTCATTTTGCTTATTAAGTTACCTATATATGTGCTTGATTTTTTCTATCATTATTTATTCTTTAAAATAGTTATGGTTATACATTTGTGTTATTAATATGCATTAATTGATTGATTGTGGGTGTCTTAGTTGGTGACGTCTCCTACCAATACGGTTATCACTAAGGGGTCAGAAGTTCGATTCTCCCTAAGAATATACTCATAACTTACCTGCTCATAGGGATTGTGGGCCTACTTCCGGAGTTAGCTGGGACAATCCAGTCCCTCGTTGCCCAAAAAAAAAAAAAAACAAAAAAATTTTCTTCACATTTGGTATATCAACTTTCTCTTGCTTATTATGTAAGCTCATTGGCGTGCATTTTCTTTAATTATTTAAATTCCAAATTTTATGACATTTACAAATTTGTTATCGGGTGCTCTATGCTTTGTTTCATATATTGAGTATTATTTTTCTTTCACTTTTCACTTTATTTTTATGTATTTTAATTAGCTTTTTCAACCTTAAATATTTAGTTTTAATTTAATTTTTTATGTCTTTTAATTTTATTTGTTGATTTGACTTTAAATACATAATTAAGTACCTTAATTAATAATAGAATAATCATTTTTTCTATTTACAATCACGAAAGTATTGTAAATATTGGATATTCTTCGGATACAATTTTTATTATTAATATTAGATATTATCAAATACCTATGAAATTAAAAATTATGTAAAAGATTTATATATATATATATATATAAAAGATGCATATGTCATCATCTAAAAGTAGAAAAGATAACTCGTATCTTTACAATGTGAGAGACAAATATGAAAAGGAAAAGGAAAAGGAAAAGGATGACTCATACATTTACTAGTATCTATATACTTGATGTTGAAGTGGGGAAGAAAGTAAGAGAAGAAATTAAGAGAAAGTGACTTGATATATTTGAGAAAGAGAGAAATGTTATTTGGTTCATGAGGTGTGGAATAAAATACTTGCTATTTTCTCTAATTATATTTGAGTTTGTATTTTTATTCTTGTTCTATTGAGTATAATATGTCCCCAATTTTATAACACGCTATCAACACAAGTCTCTAGCCAGTTAAGGATTATCATATACTTGAGTTAAGTTTTTATTCCCTAGTCTTTGTAATTTATAAAGGCTAATTTTACTAAGCTTGACTTTACTACTCTTGATATAACTAACAAAAACTATTTGCCTTGGACCCGTGATGCTGAAATTTACCTTGATGCTATGAATCTCGGAGATGCAATTATAAGGAGAAAGAGCGCATCCCTGTAGGATCGCACCAAAGCAATGATATTTCTAAGGCATCATATCCATGAGGGATTGAAAGCCAAGTATTTTACTATAAAGGACCCACTTGTCCTTTGGTTGAATTTAAAAGAGAGGTTTCATCATCAAAAATATGTGATCCTCGCTAAAGCTTGCTATGAATGGATTCATCTGCAGTTGTAGGATTTTAAAATTGTCAGCGAGTACGGCTCTGCAGTATTTATTATTACCTCCAGACTGAAATTATGCGGAGAAAATATTATTAAGGAGCATATGTTGGAGAAACATTCTCTACTTTTCACGTCTCGATTATGCTCCTGTAGCAGCAATATCCAGCGCAAAATTTCAAAACATACTCAGATTTAATCTCGTCTTCTTGTTGCTAAACAAAATAATAAACTTTTAATGAAAATTTATTAGTCACGAACAGCTAAGTCAGAGCCATTTCCTGAAGTGAATGCTACGTCTCACGACATTGATACATACAGCCACGGCCGTAGTCATGGTCGTGGCTATGGTCAAGGTTATAATTGTGGCCATAATAACTGACATCATGGTAATCAAAATAGACCAAAGCTTAGGAAGTTCAGCAATAAATGAAAAGAAATATAAAAGGAAGAAAGTGGAAACAAATTACTGTCGCTGTGGCATGAAAGGTCATTGGGTGCGTACTTATCGTGCAGCTGAACATTTGGTGAACCTTTATTAAGCATTGCTGAAAGAGAAAGGAAAATATGCAGAAACAAATTTGTTAAAGATCATTCTCTACTTAATGTGACACATCTTAATGTTTCTAATTTTTTTGAGAATGCTAGTGGGAGAATTGATCACTTAATAGGCGATGAAAATGTGAAACTGGACAGAGGTTTTTGTTTTTCAGTTATGTCTCTTTTACTAATATTTGTTTTACTCTTAATAGAATAATGTCGTTTTGGTGCATGTAATTTAGTATAATGTTGTGTTTTTGATATTTTATCTTAATGTGTTATTTACAACAAAATCAGGTCTGATCAAATATATTTATAAATAAAAATCAAAAGTATTATTATATTATAGTCATTTGAAACTTTATTCATTACACTTTTGTAATTTTATTAATGTGTAACATAAATAGGATTTCACTAATACATATGTCTTTTATATTAGAAGGAATTACAGATTTGGTCAAATATGGAGATTTATGTCTAGTTGACAGTGGAACGACACACACTATCTTCAAAAGCATAATATATTTTTCTCAGCTACGATTAGCTCAAGCGATTGTGAATACAATATTGGGTGTTTCAAATTTAGTTAAAGGTTTCGGAAGAGCACATGTTATGTTTCCTGAAGGAACAAAATTAAACATAAGCGATGCTCTGTTTTCTAGTATATCACAGAGAAACTTGATCAGTTTTCGAGATAGTCGTTTTCAATGATTATCATATTGAGACAATAAATGAGGGTAATAAAAGATATCTTTACATTACTTTGCTTACTTCAGGAAGAAAGAACATAGTGAAAAAATTGTGCTAAGACTTATTATACTTATATAAACCCAATTGAATCAAATACAGTAGTTAACTAGAAGTTAACTAATTATAAAACGTTTACCTTATGGCATGACCGTCTAGGCCATCCAGGTGTAACGATGATGAAAAAAATTATTGAAAGTTCTCATAGACATTCATAAAAGAACTAGAAGATTCTTTTTCATGTGCTACTTGTGCTCAAGATCAAATGATTACTATTTAAGAATTTTAAATTAGTATTCTGCTGCTCCTGCTCTAGTCAATTCGAGAAAAAATTTTGAAATATGATGCCAACAGGGGTATGGTATGATGTGGTTACCATGGATGTGTGCCTTTTGTTGCTTGGACAACCATGGCAATTCGATAAAGGCGCCATCCATCATGGAAGGCGGAACACCTACAGCTTCATGTTTGAGGGTATAGTCTTGTTGTTCAAGAGGGATGAAGCGCCACATTCACTACAAAAAAGTGACTACTACCAACAGCAGGATTGTTGTTGGCAATGACAATTTTTCTGTTGGTAAAGGCTTTACTAACAGAAATCGGTATGTTGGTAAGCTGTTGGTATTGCCTCTGTTGGTAAAGCCTTTACCAATAGAAATTTGAAGTTGTTGATAATACCTCTACAATAGTTACAATTGTTTATTTGTTGGTAAAAGTTATACCAACAAAGTTTTTTGTTGGTAAAGGGTATTACAACAAAACATTTTCTATTCAATAACAAATTCTTTATTGGTAAATGATATACCAACAAAAAATTTTCTGTTGGTAAAAGTTTTACCGACAAAACAATGTCTATTGGCAAAAGGTATGCTCAAGACTTATTTTGTTATTACCAACAATAATTTCATATTACTACTCTCTACATCAAAAACATAGTTTGTGGGTGGCATTACCTCGTCACAACAATTTACCAATTTATGTAATCAAATCTATCATTGCATCCAAAATGTATACACCTCCATCCATGTTTAATCCACAACAAAAGGAAAGCATCCAATACAAATCTACAACTCCATCCAAAATCTAATCTAACCAGTACAAATAGCTAAAAAGAAAAATCCATCATCTACCAAAGTTCTAAGTAATTTGTCTACAACAAGAACAACCAACATCGTATATCTTCCCACACATAATCTTCATCAGCAAATCTTCCTCTTCACATTCGTGATTAAGGTCATCATCCAATGATCTTCCATTTTCCTATGACAATGACCAATAGAGACATTAAACAACAACATAAGCTCAATCTTAATTTTTTAGCATAAAGGCAAATTATTACACTAAAACATTGTCATAGAGCCTATCCGCAACATCATAAGAATTTTCTTAGTAAATAGAGAACATGACTTTCAATTGGAATATATTATAACACTAAAACATTCATATTTGCATAATGTAATAGAAAGTTCAACTCCTATATCTAAATTTGGAAAGGAGTATGTCATGATTTTCTCTACATCTCTTAACTTGTAAGCATCATGTACTAACTCATGCAAATTCATATGCATTCTAGAGCTATTCATTGGTAAACAATCATAAGAATGTGAGCTTCCAATTAATATGGTTATTAACTCATAAGCATCAATAATGTCAATGTATATTTCCCTCAAATGCAGTTTTCTCCCAAGAAATATTTACCGAACTACAGTATTATCACATGAAAAGTGAATTCATTATACTTCATAAATACATCTAAAACATCATACATACACGCAAACAATTGAACTATATATATATATATATATATATATATATCAGTATTCGCATCTAAAACCAGTTATGTATAGACGATTTCTAGTCTTTGCTAGTTATAAAGGACGAGTCTTTCAAAAGTAAACCCCCACATTGTCTAGCAGACACAAACATAACTGAAAATCTTTATTTGCAAACCCTATTTAGCTTCCAATGTATCAAACATAAGAAGAAAAAGGTTCGTAATCTATCAAAATCCACCAAACTATATAACAGTTTGCTTGGGTGCCTATATTCACGAACTTGAGAAATACATTTTCCAAAACAATGGCTTCTTAAACAGGGAATGAACACAACGAACATGTCACTAGGTTTCTCCTTGGCATCAAATTAAACACAAGTAACACATAACTACCTTGAGTACATCTATTTCATTATAACCATTTACAGTACATTTCAGAGTTACCTAAATTTGAGTCCAATGGAGAAAATGTTTCTAAGAAGCAACAATAGTCAATATGATTCACTTAATTATATCATAGAAAGAATAAAAACGCCAAATAAATGATCCACTCAATATGATTCACTCAATTATATCACAGAAATACTAGTTAATATACTTACTTGCTAATGTTAATCCATGAACATCACTAGGAGTTGCTTCAAAAAGTGGTGGAAGGCTTCTAAATCCTGTCAACAGGACCTACAAGATAATTAATTCAAGATGAATAACAAGAAACAAGAGCATACACCAAAATCAGAATAACTGCAAAAAGAAACCTCAACACGTATTCAGGAAAAATAGTTCTTTGGAAGCAAGGGACTAAAGCACAACTGATCGCTAAAATATACAAAATTATACTTTATGCAGCAATGGTTCATCAAAAAGATTTTGAAGCAGGAAATCAAATTCACTAGAAGCAAATGCCCAATACATATGTACCTTAGTGTCAAAGAATCGTTTAGTGGACATAAGAATTATAACCATGGAATCAAATGCCCATTACATTTGCACTAAACTAAGTCTTAGAAACTTACATGGTTCTGAGTGCCATGTCAAAGAACTTAGGCAAATCATTTCTTGTATAACAAAATGAAAGCAAGACATGATAGAAAGTTAGAAGTAGGTATTTAGAGTATAGTTTCAAAACTCTAGAGACTAAAACATATATTGAAGAGCCCATGGATGTTTCACGTTTTAAAGTAGTTGTTGATAAAAGAACAAGAGATAACATATAAAGAGTAGATTACTTGCACAAACCTATCGAACTTTGTTAATTTAACCCTGTATCCTAAAAAAAATCATACACACTATGCTCATAAACTTTCATAATGATAAGAAACATATGAAGAACATAGAAAGTTGCTATGCTAATAAACCAATCAGTAAGTATTCGATGAACTGTAAAAAGGCTTACCTTAGGGCACTGATTTGAAGGCCTAACTAAAGTAATAGAATACTAATCCAAGGTATTTCACAACATTTCAACTAATTCTAAAAAGTAATAAACAGAGAAAAGTGATTAGACATGCCAAAATGATATGCTCAACATGATATTCCAACACCAATTACCAAAACAGAACTTTTTAGCTAAATTTTTACATTTGAGCTCGAAGTCATATGTTATGAAACTAACAACTATGAAACAAGCAACTACGGCCTCAAATCTTTCTCAACCGTTTGATAACAGCCTAGTTTAGCTTTAGAGCATTAAATTTTTCAAAAATCTTAACCTAGTGGTTGACAGTCTGATCTGGAATTGTTTTACAAATACTTTATCAGAATAGAATTTAACCCATGAAGTTCAATTCAAAGTTCATATAAGTTGGAACATTACTCCAGAAATTATGAAATTCACAACCAACCAAGTAAGGTTCTAGCTTAACCAACTAGATTGCATATCATAAACTTAACATACTGCCACAAAGGTCAAGTACGTTCAATTCAAACAACTGAAATCCATAACTCAAATTTACAACCAATAGATATAAGCTTACCACAAAAGGAGAAAATGGCAACCTTGAGAGGTCAACACCAATGTTGGTTTTATACTTTGGGAGCTATTTTAACTTAAATTAACAAAAATAAAGAGTAACCCAAGAAAAATAGTGATATAAGTTAATTAGGGTTTATTTTCACAAAAGAAGAAATCGGTTGATCTCAAGAGTTACAAATAAGGTCTAGGGTTCCCATTTTTTGACCTTAAAATAATGTCTAGGGTTCAATTTCAAGACACAATCAACAGCAATATGCAAAATCAACAAAAATCAATGAAAAAACTAACAAAAACATGAACGAAGAAAGAGAGGGAGAGGTGCAAACAGAGAGAGAAGAGCCGTGAGCGAGCGGCAACGGAGGATGAGTGGCGAGCAACGACAGTGACGGGGCTAGCGGCTACGGCGATGGCGACGGGACGGCGAGCAGGTAGAACGACGAGCCGGCGACGAGTCGGCGACGGCGACGGGGCGTCGATCTGAGTTTGAGTCAAAAAGAGAGAGAGAGAAATGAAGATGAACGGAGATAGAGAGAAGGAGAGGATGGGTTAGCTTTGAACAGTAACTTTGTTTTTGAATTTCTTTTTTTTTTTTTTTATCAAAGTCCTTGAATTTTTGAAAACAAATTGGGGATATTAGGTGGTTCAAAAAAAAATTGGGGATATTAGGGATGTAAATGGGTGGTGTTTGTGGTTGTGGTGGAGCATCGGGGAGCTCATGGATGGTGGGTGCCGGTGCAAGCTGGTAGGATCGACGGTTTAGGGTAACCGGTGGTTGGGGAAGAGATTGGGTAAAGTAGGGATACGTAAGTGAATGTTAGAATTTGGTAATAAGTAAAGTTTAAATATAAAAATAAAATAAGTAAATACAATTAAAGAATGGAGGGACAATGAAAGTGAAGAGGAAAAATAAAAATTTTTTGAAACCATTATTATTATTATTATTATTTAAAGATAAACTATTTAAAATACGTGTTCAATTATAACTTATTACTAGTATGAGGTTTAGTGTACTAAGTTTTTAGTTCATAAATTTTATGAAATAATAGTTTAATACAGCAAGTTATGTATATTTTATAAAATCATCTAAATGACGGTAAGAAAGAATAAAAATGGGACCTATTTACATCAATATAGATCGTCATTTAAACTATTTTTTAATTATATTTTTAACTAAAAAATTATTTCACAAAGGGCACTATAAAATTGATATATCAAACTTTACGGCATTAATATCTAAATTGCTCTAATAAAATTTTTTATAATTACTAATTTTTTCTAAATTTTGTTTATTGATAAATACATCTATTGGTACTAATTTAGTCAATACCAACAAAATTCATTTTATTTGGTAATGATCTAGTTAATACCAACAAAATTTATTTTTGCAGACATTGAGCTAGTCAATACCAACAATACTTATTTCTGCTGGCATTAAGCTAGTCAATACCAACAGTACTTATTTCTGTTGGCATTGAGCTAGTCAATAGCAACAGAATTTGTTTCTGTTGGCATTGAGCTAGTCAATAGCAACAGAATTTGTTTCTGTTGGCATTGAGCTAGTCAATACCAACAGAAATCTATTCTGTTGGGATTGACTACATCAATACCAACAGAAATCTACTTTTGTTGGGACTAGATCTTTATTATTTTCACTTCCTACTCTTTCCGAGACATTACCAACAGTAACATTTTGCTGTTGGTAATGTACAGCCATTACCAACAAAACCTGAAATACTACTGTTGGTAATGGTCACTTTTTTTGTAGTGAGTCAGTGTCAGCCGAAAACTTAAATCTCCAAAACAGGGCCAAGTTTGCCAAAGAAGTTGGCGAGAAAAAGTTAGTGTTTATATGGATTGGTAAGGAGTGTCGGGCAGAAGATGGGAAAGTATTGATAAAGGTGGAAAAACTTGTTGAAGGAGTTTACTGATGTCTTTCTAGAAGAGCTACTGAGTTCTTTACCACCATTGAGGGACATTCAACGCCGGATGGATTTGGTGTTGGGACCATCTTTATCGAATAGGCCACATTACCATATGAGCCCTACAAAGCATGCGGAGCATGGGCACCAAGTTGAGGAGTTACTTGCCAGGGGTTTTATTTGAAAGAGTTTGAGTCCATGAGCGGTAACAACTCTCTTAACCCCATAGAAGGATGGAATTTTGCGAATGTCCATTGACAGCCGAGCCATCAACAAGATCAAGATACGTTATCGGTTTCCCATTCTGAGATTGGATGACTTATTAGATCAATTGCAGAACTCGATGGTGTTTAGCAAGTCAGACATAAAGATGGCGAATTCTTCTCTTGCCTTCAGCACTGTTCATCACCCACAAACAGATGGAGAAATGGAAATGACGAATAGATCCTTGGGTAACCCTCTCTGGTGTCTCTTTGCCGAGAACATTAAGGGGTGGGACCACAATTTGTATCAAGCTGAGTTTGCCTATAATAGCTCGGTAAATCGTAGCACTGGATTTCCACCATTTCATATCTTCTATGGCTTCGTTCCCCATTCATTAATAAGTCTTGCACTGATTTCAGATCTCATCCACCCACACGGAAAGGCTGACGACTTCATTTCCAACATTAAAGAAATACATGAGTAGACACGAGCACAGTTGCAGGAGGCAAGCACCAAGTACGAATGGGCTAGCGAGAAGTGGCGCTGAGCAGCGGAGCTTGAGGTTGGCGACAAGGCATGAGCGATTTTGACAAAAAAAAAAAAATGGTTTTGACTAAGGAGTACAACAAATTAACGCGCCAAAGATTGGACCACTGCATATCATTGAGAAAATCAATAAAAATGCATACCGCCTGTAGTTATCGAGTGGAGTGAGGACTTTAGACGTCTTCATTATTAAAAATCTCATTCTCTACTTTGGTAAGAACGACCTAGATGTACCATTGGCAAATTCAAGGGAGAATTCTATCCGGCACAGGGAGGATAATGCAACCCTTATTTTATGGCGAAAAAGGAGATGGGATGGTGAGGATAATGCGGATTAGCCAGATTTTCTTTGACTTTAGATAGGAGAAGTGTTTAGATAAAAATTATTTTATTATCTTGATTGATTTAAGACTTGAAACATAGGTAGGAAAGCTCCACTATAAAAGAATGGTGGATGACTAGGGTTTTATTTAGTTTTTTTTTTTTTTTTTTCTAAATTTTCAATTATAGTTTTTTTTTTCTTGTTCTCTTGTTGAGAGATTCAAAGTTAAGAATTTTTCCTTTGTTTCACGTAGTTTTTGTAATAGAAATTAAAGAAAAACTGTTGAATCCTTCTGTTTTCAACACATTATCTTTTTGGTGTTGCATTAGGTTGACTGTCTATCTAAACCTTTCAGAATTGTATTCATTTATTATGGGCATTAATTTGATTTTTAGTGCTGAAATAGTAATTGCATTTTCATCATAGCGTGGAATTGTTTTGGTCTTGAAAATCATAACCGGTGCATCCGCCATTCCACCACTAGCGGGTCAACACAGGCTGGACGGTGTCACCATGGTAGGAGGCTTGGTGGGGTAGCCTACACAAGATGATGCATGCCCACATGTAATATTGGTGGGTTTTGGAAGGGTGGTAGCCATGAGGAGTTGGTCTTGGCGAGACTAGCACCTAGCGAGGAAGAGGGATACGGGCAACCTTGGCGGTTCAGTCTTGGCAGCATCACTGGATTGGCGGATACGGAAGCGGAGATGTGGGGAAGGTAGAGTTAGAGTTTAATTAAGATTTATTTTAATTTTCAGATTTAAATTTTGAATTATCTTTTTAGATTTTAGTCTTAGATCTAGGGTTTAGTTAGTTCATTAATTTTGAGATTTAATTTCCTATTTTAGAGCCTCTTTTCTCGGGTTGTGAGAATCGAGTTTATTTTCTTCTTGAAGTTTTATTATTTCGTTAATAAAATTAAAGGGAAGGCTGTTGACTCCTTTGTGTTCCCCAATTTTACACTTACGTGTTGCATAGGTTGGTATCAGAGCTTAGAACGGTTTCTGAGATGGCTTGTGGGTGATAGAGGTATGTCGCCGTCAAAGAAGTTCATGATCGAGATCGTCAATGGCAGACCAAAATGAGATTGGACGAGTTTGTGAAGAGATTCCAGCGAATCGAGCATTGTTTGATTCAACTAGGAGCAAATCTCGATCTTGCACCAAGAACCAACCCCAACGCCCATTAACACCAGGTGCTATAGAAGAGGAGACAGACAAGAGCTTCCGAAATCCGTTCCCGGATGAGGGGCTACCGGATCCTAGGCTGAGGCGACATCAGCCCAATATTGGAAGCCCCCACGGTTTCGACGATCAGAGGTGGGAATCCGGCCTTCGGATTGAAATTCCGGAGTTTAATGGTGGAGGACGCTCGGAGAAGTTCTGTGACTGGTTGGCAGCAGTGGAGGAAGTTCTCAAGTTTAGAGAAGTCCCGGAGAAGAAACAGGCGCCATTAGTCACAAACC
Source organism: Simmondsia chinensis (assembly GCA_018398585.1). Taxonomy (NCBI): domain Eukaryota; kingdom Viridiplantae; phylum Streptophyta; class Magnoliopsida; order Caryophyllales; family Simmondsiaceae; genus Simmondsia; species Simmondsia chinensis. The sequence continues at coordinate 12,394,126 of JAGTTD010000005.1, forward strand.
GGGTTTGGGGAAGGGCAGCTGCCTGGTGGCAGCAGTTGAAGCATTCACGGCCTTGACAAGGCAAGGCAAGAGTTGAGACATGGGAGAAGATGAAGAAGCACATGAGAGGCGCCTTCCTACCTCACAATCACGCCAAGATCATGCACCAATGCCTTCAGAGCTTACGACAGGGTTCTTGTACCATTGAGGAGTAAACGGAAGAATTCTATGCCTTAGTCGCTAGGAATGACTTGGCAGAATCAGGGGAGCAGCGGGCAAATCGATATATTGGCAAGTTGAAGGAGTCGATACAGGAGGTGTGGAACATGTTCAACATCTTCTCGGTCTTGCAAGCGAGTCAGAGGGCAATGAACGTCGAGAAGCAACATGGGCGATGTCCAGTTGGTGGCATTGGGAACACCCAGGATAGTGGGCGTGACCAAGTATGACAAATCAACTCAGATACACAAGGGAAGCTGGTTACCGCCAACCTTGGGAAGGATTTGGCGGGCACCTCCAAAACCCGTTGTTTCAAGTGTGGAGAGTTGGGATACCGTGTTTTTGAGTGTCATAAGGGCGACAGACCGCGCAAGGGTCTTTACATCAAGGGACTCCATGGAGATGATGGCGGGGTTATTGAGGAAGAGGCTAGCGATGAGTTGGCGCCACAAGACGAGGAAGCAGTTGCAGGCGACATTGGGCCATTTACTTGTGGTCAGGTGAGTATGCTTCACGCCAAAGGAAGAGGAGGGAGACAGTTGGCTATGGAGTAACATCTTCCAGGCGACGTGCACTGTTGACCCGAAGATATGCAGCCTAGCTATTGATTTGGGAAGTTGCATGAATGTCATCTCCGAGGAAGCCGTGCAAAAGATCGGGTTGAAGATAGAGGATCATTCGGACCCATATAAGCTATCTTGGCCCAAGAAAATAAACCGGGTAACCGTCTTAAAATGATGCCTAGTTTGCTTTTCCATTGGGTCAAAATATCGGGACGAGTTGTGGTGTGACGTAGTAGCCATTGATGCTTGTCATGTGCTATTGGGACGATGATGGCAATTCGATAGGGGCGCCCTTCATGAAGAATGAAGAAACACTTATAGCTTCCTGTTTGAGGGCACAAGGATAATCCTACTGCCTAAAAAGAATGAAGCACCACAGCCATAGGAAGACAAGGGTCCAATGCCACTTGTTAAAACCTTACTAGCCAAGGATGTTAACGGGAACAAAGAAACAGCCATGCTGGCTGAGGAAATATGCCATACCGCAAAGGTTGTAGAGGCGAAAGAGGTACCGAGAGTTGAGTTGGCGGTAAGGGCAAGCTCACGGTGGAAGAGGCATTTATCGGGAGAAGAGTTACCGAGTGGACTCCAACACCAGGTAGGCCGTGGGACTCTTTCGGATTCCAGGCCTCAGGGATTCATGACACCGTTGCTACCAAAGAGGGATGAGGCATGGCGAGAGGACATTGACTGTAGGTCCGTCGTTATGGGATTCGGGGCCTCTAGTACATTGACAAGAATGGTTCAAGCGATTCGATGGCCAATTCGAGGATGAATTCTTTCCAAACCTGGGAGGATGATGCCGTCCACACCTTGGTGGAACAAATTACAACTCATACATTGGCAAACAAGATGAACAATCCGAGCCGGCGAAAGGATGGCGGGATGGAGCTCAATAAGCTTGGCGGATGAAGAAAGGAAGCTCTACTTGGCAAGAGTAACCAAGAAGATCCCACGGCGGATTCGAGGGCGAATTGTCTCCAACCCGAAAAGGATGATGTTGGCGCCATTCCACTATTGTCAGGTCAACATAGGCTGGATGGCATCACCATGGCAGGAGGCTTGGCGAGGTAGGCTATACAGGATGGTGCAGCCCCACGTGCGAGATTGGCGGGTTTTATGGTAGGGTGGCAGATGTGAGGTGTTGGCCTTGGCGAGACTAGCAGCGAGCGAGGAAGAGGGATACCGGCAACCTTGGCAGTTCTGTCTTGGCGATATCACTGGATTGGTGGATATGTAAGCAGAGATGTGGTGATGATAGAGTTAGAGTTTAACTAAGATTTAGTTTAATTTTTAGATTTAAATTTTGATTTATTTTTTAGGATTTTAGTCTTATTCAAAAAGCTCCCCTATATATACTAGATGAGATATATGGTTTAGTTAGTTCATTAATTTTAAGGTTTAATTTCCTATTTTCGAGCTTCTTTTCTGGGATTTTAAGAATCGAGTTTATTTTTCTTTTGAAGTTTTATTATTTCGTTTATAAAATTAAAGGAAAGACTATTCACTTCTTCCTGTTTCCCAATTTTTTCCTTACATCAATAACAATCTAGAATTTATAGTCTTTCAACACTTATTAGTTTTTTATAAAAAGTGAAAAAGGTGTATTTTCAGAATTACAAGATTGAAGGATTTGTGCATTTTGGGGAAGAACAACTTCTCCCAAATATAAAAATAAAAATAAAAAAGATATGTAATTATTTAATATGACAAAATATATATTATATTTATCTCAAAAAAAAAAAAAAAAAAAAAGAAACGAAAACAATGAGGGCCCGCAGGACATTAGATAACAACTGAAGAAGTAACATTCTGAATTCCTTCATCAGAATACCCAGGATACAAACACAGATCATACTAACTTTAACATATAAATACATTAAAAGGAACTAAACAAATTTACCCAAAAAAAGACCACAACAAAAAGAAACCGGCTTGTTCCCAATACAGTATTTTAGAATTGATCACTCAAGCAATAAAATAAAAAAGATAATATTATTGGTAGGATAAAAATGTTAATACGGGAGCACCTTTATACAAACTTGAGATTATTATTCTTTACAAGTCACGTTTTTGCTCCGATATTATGTCTTTGCTTCGACACTAACAATTTTTATCTTAGTAATAGTAAGAAAACCCTAACAAATAGGAAGTGGGGCCCCATTCCATTCCTTCAAACAATCCAACAATGGGTCAATCAGCTTCCCTTCACACATTGCAGTAAACACTCGGTCAAAGTCTTCACCCGGTGACTTGACTTTCTCGCCAGTTAGTAATTCAGTCTGCAGCTCTTCTCTTACAAATTTATACAGCGGGTATGACCTGCACTCCTTGATCCGGTTTGGGATTCCAGCCCGCCCGTTTTCATATTCGGATCTTACTCGATCCACTTCCTTTGGCAAAACCTCTTTTAATTCCTCCTCAAATTGTCCAATCTTATGAAATATCGACGTGGCAAGGTTCTTTTCCATGTCACCATTTGACAGCGCGTGGTCAACAAGCACTTGTCTCAGCTTCTGCATTAAAGGGTACGTCGCGCTACACGGGTCGTCCACATAAGCGTACACGTACTCCCTGTCAACGACACTAAGGAGGTCCTTTTCGGAGAAGCGAGAGGGGTGAAGCTCACCAGTGGGGAGCATGGTCAGGACTCGTTTCACCACTAGGCTGACGGTGTTTTTGACCGCGGACCTGAGGTTCTCTTCGAGGTGGCGTAGGTCAATGGCTTGGCAAAGCGCGACGAGGAAGGAGGAGGACATGAGTTTTAGGATGTCAAGGGCTTCCGAGGTCTTGCGGGAGGAGATCAGGCCAAGGGAGTTGACATCTTGGTTGTGTTGCTCGGCACTTTGAACGTGGTTTGTGACAGGGTTGGCTAGGAATTGGAGCTCCGAGCAGTAGGCTGCCATGGCGATTTCTGCACCCTTGAACCCATAGTCTAAGCTTGGGTTTCTCCCACCTGTGGGGGACGAGGGAAGTTACTTAGGATGCGTTTGGTTAAGTGTATTTATAATTTAAAACTGTAAAAAGAGTTGCAGTTGATTGTAATAATTTATTACCTAAATGAAGAGGCTAAAAATGGTAAAGCAAAAATTAAAGTGATATATAATTGTTATACAAATTGCATTTCAATAGTGTTTGATCTTATTATTACTGAGAACATTTACAATTTCTTTGAAGGTTGGGTAGGTGACTCTAATTAACAGATAGTTGCCGGTAATGAGAGTTGGGTAGGAGACTTAAAGTTACGAGTTTTAAAATAAGAAGTTCTAATATAAAGAATTGATAAATAAATTGAGTTGAAAATTTTACTTTATTTGGATAAGTTTTATATGATCACTCATTATGTTTTATAACTATTCCTTGTTAGAGTATTAAATCATTCTTGAACCATCATCCATTAATTTAAACTTTTAAAATAATTGGTCACTTGGCAATTTGATAATCTAATATATTCAACGTTTATGCACCTAATATTAACTGATTTAGGTGAGTCCAACATAATTCTACAACTAAATCGAGTATATGGTATCACAATATTCTAATTTACCCTTTCTTTTTTACCTGAGAGGTTGGAGGGCAAGCCGTTGTTATAGAAGTCATTGACAAGTTCTGAGAATTGAGCAAACATAAGTTTCCCAATTGAGGCTATAGCAAGCCTAGTGTTGTCCATTGACACTCCAATGGGTGTTCCTTGGAAGTTTCCTCCATGTAAGGCCTTGTTCCTCGACACATCGATCAAAGGGTTGTCATTCACTGAGTTAATCTCTCTCTCGATCATTTTTGTAGCGGCTCTTATCACTTCGATTTGAGGGCCTAGCCATTGTGGAGACGTGCGAAGAGCGTATCTGTCTTGCTTTGGTTTTTGAAGGGGGTCAAGTTTGTGAAGCTCTTGGGCTTGTTTGATGTATGAGCTTCCATCCAAGATGTATTCCATTATGGCTGCGGCCTCAATTTGGCCTGGATGATGTTTAAGCTTGTGGGTCAAATGGTCTGTAAACTCAGGTTTTCCTTGCATGACCTCTGCAAATAGAGCTGATTGTACCTCTGATAGAATGGCTAATATGTTGGCTTCAAAGAGGACCATAGATGCCAACCCTGACCCAACTGCAGTACCATTCACTAGAGCCAACCCCTCCTTAGGCTGCAACTCGAAAAACCCACCTTCAACGCCAGCTAATTTGAAAGCCTCAGTTGGGCTAAGGGTCTTACCATTAGGTCCAACAGCCTTGGAGTTAGGTCTGCCCGTCAAGAGGCCTGCGATGTAGGAGAGCGGGACAAGGTCACCAGAAGCGGTGATGGTGCCTCGAAGGGGAAGGCACGGAGTGATGTTGTGGTTGAGGAATTTAGTGATAGCCTCGAGGATCTCAAAACGGATGCCGGAGTAACCTTGAAGGAGGGTGTTGATCCTTACTAACATGGCTGCCCTCGTGGCCGAGTGAGGCAACGTATGACATGTTTCCACTCCATTGCCAAATATACCAGCGTTCAAAAATCTGATCCAAACATACGACTTAGTTAGCGGAGTCCATTACAGTTGAAATAGATCTTTGTTGTTATTAAAGCTAAATTTGTTAAATGCTAAGGCAACAATATTGTAGAAAGATAAAATTTTAATTAAGATTAAACATATTGGACCTGACAACTATATTTACTTATTATTTTTATCAAATAATAATAGTAACATAAGATTTTTATTGGTGGATAATAAGTACATTATGGTGAATTAGTCTAGTCGTGCTTGCCATTATCTCAAAAGAACCCCTATTTATTTTAAAAAAAAGCTATATTTTATGCTTAATATAAAGTCATAGTGATGCATTTTTGGTGTGGAAGTCGTTTTTGAGGAATTCAGTGAGATATATATATTTTTCTTATAAAATTTAAGCATGTCAAATCTTTCAATTCCTACACCAACCCTAGTTTGCCCCACAAAAAAAAAAAAAAAAAAATAATAATAATAGTGTAGTATTTAATTATCTAAACTTACTAAGGCTTCGGCACATTTCTTTCTTTCCAAAATGTAATCACTACCTGTTTTTATAGATTTTTATAAAACAATTCCTAATGAATTGAACTTTGATACTATTTTCTTTTTCTTGTGTTTTTTGCTAATGAGAAATCCAATTACCCGATAAATTCCTATCATACAGCAACCCGCACACCACATAAGCTAGTTAGGTTAATGATTGCTCAATTAGAGGTACAAGGGGGAGAATCGAACTCTAGATATTTGGGCTTCAAGCAATACTTTATCTCTTCACTTACCTCCTGCCGTTGAGGTAAGACTCTTGTGGGGAACTTTGATACTATTTCCCTTAAAATAAATACGAGCTTGTGTAATGTGACTTTAAGTTTAGTTTGCCTATTATAGAGAAATTCTCACTACTCGTCAAAATGTCTGAAAGGCTTGTTAGGGACAAATCTCACACGCCGTCACCGGATCCCATTAGAACTCCGAAGTTAAACGTGCTTGGGCGAGAGTAGTACCAGGATGGGTGACCTCCTAGGAAGTCCTCACCCTCAGGTTGGGGGCACTAGAAAACAGCCTCTCTTCAGATCAACATCCTGAAGGGGGAAGGCTGCGTAGATCCGTCCCCCCAAACCCCGCGTAGGCGGGAGCCCTTGAGACACTGGGTATATTTCTTAAATCCCACAAGTCTTCTTTATTCTTTCATTCATTTTGTATAGGAATTTTAGATTCAGCAGTGGTTTAAGTTTAATTGATTCGCCATCCTTTCAAGTTTGATATATAATAAATATTCAAAAATAATTTTTGCTCTCATAAGTCATTTCCAATACTTGCTTTATTTTGAGTTTTATCCGTCGCCTTAATTTTTGTGTCAATTTATTGTGATTAGTTAAGAATCAACTGCTTTAATTATACAACTAAAAATATTCTAAAGTAAATTATAGAAAACATGGTCCATCGTTCTCCCATCCAATTTCGATTTGGACTTGCATTAAACTCAACGTTAAAAGAAAAGCACGAAATATATCTAATTTTGGTCCTTAATTAGATTGGAAACAGCCTTCTTTCCACTTGGAAGGGGTAAGGCTGCGTACATCACCCCTTTCAGACCCTGCTTTCTGCGGGAGCCGCGAGGCACTGGGAATGTTGTTGTTGTTAGTCCTTAATTAGATTATTCAAAAATATGTTACAAATTTGTTATATTGTATAAAATAATATTTCCTACATTATTTTTATAATATACTAATAATCTCGCACCATTAACATTAGTTATATAATTAGACATGTTATTAGGCGATTATAACATTGCTCGAAAATTAATTTTAGTCAGGTGACCAAGAGTCCATCATGGCCCCACACCGACATAGGCTTTAATCACCAAAACTTTCGAGCTAGCATCATTTCTAACTGAACTACTAAATATTATCTTCAAAATTTATTATTATCAGAGTAAGATTATAATTTTTAAATTAATTATATAACTTATAATTTTTAAATTAATTATATAACTTGAAATAAAAATTAAAAAATAATCTTAAAAATAATAATTTTAATATAATAATAGTAATTTTACATATCACCCAGCTTTATTCAACTAGAATTTATTCATATACCATAACGTGTAACTTAATTCAAAGGATAAGACTGCTGGCTTTCCAGGGTCAAATTGGGTAAGCAAAAGGTTAACCTGTCTCCTAATCATATAATAAAAGTAATATTTATGACATACAACTACACAATCTTTATATGAAAATGGATATAAAATTGAGCTAATAATTAGATGGCCCGCCTGGTTGGTTAGATGACTAAGTTTTCACCTACCCCCCACTATATACATCCCACCCAATTAGTCCTTTCCTAATTATTAGTTCATATACTTTATACATGTACTCATATATCATATAATAAATTTATTTAAACCAAAAACATTACTTTGTCATGATTTTTTTTTTTTTTTTTTTTAATAATGAGCTAGCGAACTCACAAAAAGCACAAACGTGTAGGGCAGGGCTCGAAAGAGAGTAACACCAACAATTGAATCAACACCTTAACCCCAACAAAAGGCTAAACCCAAAACTTGAACAAATTAAGACTAAAATTAATAAGTTAATGAATACTATATTATTAAAGTTTTCACTATAAAATATTTCATTTAACATTATTTTATAATATGGTTGTCAGTTAATCAAATCTAATTAAAAATTCTAACAGCTTATAAATAAGTTGTATTATTTTAAGCCAATTACTGATTTATTCTATGGATAATATAAATAGTGAAGTAATAACGACAAATATAATAATAAGGATTCTATTTCCCATTTCACATACATTGGTTAATATATATAGTTTTGCTTTTGGACTTCTATGCAATTGTGGTTCCACAAACTATGTTTTATTTCTAGGGTAGTATTTTATAGTGATGTTAAACGTGAATGCTTAATTGTCCAAAAAAAAAAAAAAAATTTATATTTGGATAGTTGCCTCATCAAGCGTTAAATTTTAGTCCAATCGTTAGACAAAAATAGTAATTGACAGTCACTGATTGGATTTCTGATCGAGGCTTTTCTTATTGCATGTATGAGAAATTCTAAATTAGGCAACGCATGCAACTAAAGAATTAATCAAGGCACATATAAATCTACTCATTGCTCTATTATTAAAAAGGAAAAACAATAATAAACCAACGCTGTATAATATCCTAAAAAATACATCAAATTTTGTAGCCAATATGTATAACTTAAATTTATTAGTTCATAAAAATAAATTTAATATCAATAGTTGCTTTTTTTTTTATTTTAGGTTATTTGATTAGGAAAGCCAAGCTCAGACTTTAGAAAAAGAAACTGAGACCAAGGTCTGGGGATACTTTTAATGTATGAAGTGTAATGTATTAAAGATTTTTTTCCTCATAGGTCGGGCTTTAATTTAATACATATAGCGAAAGATAATGGGAATGAGGTGTGTGTAGAGATAGTTGGCATTATTTTTATCTGAGATACATATATTGCAATTATAAAAAATAGGTGAGTAACACTCGAATCTTTCTTTGAGGTCAGTGTGTTCAGAGCTCACAAGATGAATTTTGTACTTGAACCAAGGTGGGCGAGTAACAATAGAGGCCAGATAACATGTAGATTACATTGCTTGACCGTCATTGATGAATTCTTACCCTATTGGTTCATTCCTACTCGTTTAATTCATACCTACTCAAATACATAGAAGGTATAATAATAACAATAACAACAGCAACAACGAATAGAGTACCTGATGAGCTCCTTTTGAAGAGCACCACCCTGCTTAGTCCTGCGATGCGAGGTGGCACCAAACCCAGTAGTGACACCATAACTATCAGTACCCTTATTCATACTATCCATGACCCAATCACTGCTAGCCTTGACACCCTCCCTGGCCTCCTCAGCAAGCTCGACAGCCACGCCACGAGCCACGGCTGCCACCTGCGCTATGCTCAGACCCTCCCCTCCTATTCTCACACTCCCCTTCCTGTACTCCTCCACCATCCCCTTCACCTCCTCCCAATGACTCCCCTTCATCCCCTCTGCCGCTTTCCCCCAGTTTAACGGGTCCATACGCTGTGTTTTGGCCCACCCGTTTCCGTTGCAGTAGTGCCCGTTTCCTTGTACCTCCATATTCAATGCACGAAACGTTTTTTTTTTATTTTTAATTATTATTATTATTAAGGAAAATTCAGTGGTGGGTTTGAATTTCCTGAGGAGTTCGAAGGAGAATTGGAGGGTTAAATAGTGGGGGAGTTGGGTAAGGAAGGTGGATGGGTTAGTTGAAAAGAGCACGTGGCCGTCGGATCTTCATGGTAATGGACGGGTATGAAGATGCCACGTGGAGTACATGGAAGGGGGGTAGGGGAAACGTTGGATGTAAAGGGGGGTTGAGCGGAGTTTCTTTTACTCGTCAAAGATGGAGGGAGTAGCCAAAGGGGGTTGGTGAGACCGACGAATAGATGGTACGAAAGCAGCACGTCATTTTTATTAGGGTTATTTAATTTAGTAATTTTACTTTTAATTATATTAATTTAATTACTAGACAATTAATAGTATATTACTTTAATCCTTATAATAAATTTATGTTAAATACATATTGAAAATTTTCGTGATTTATTTATGAATTGGGTTAATTGAGTCAAACGAGGAGATTTATAGTAAATTAAATATCTAATGTGATTATATCGTTTCAAGTTATGTTAATATCTTAACTTGAATTTAATCAAATGACTAAATTAACATAATATAAATAGTAGATGTACTAACTAACACAATTAAAAGTAATATGACTAAATTGACATAGTAAAAAAATACAATCATCTTTAATATAAATAACTCTTTTTTATTGTTTTTCAGTATTAATAATTTAAATATTAATTTTTGTGTGAATGATCATCAGAAAGCGTAGCTTACTCTAATAATAAAGATTATCGAGAATCAAATTAGACTTTACAAAAATATGAGTGATATGACATGATGATAAATTTATTTCAAAATTTATATATTTATTTCTATTTTGCTTTCTTTTTAAAGCAAAAATATATATTTTACACCTTTTATATGGGTCAAACATATAGAAGAAAATTATTAAAAAATTTATTTTATCAAATTTTTTTTTTACTTTTTTGGATTACACTCCAATAGGCACTAAATTATAGATAATCATATGCATATTTATAAAGTATGTATATATATATATATATATATTTTTTTTTTTTCTTATGACGGTAAAGCCATGGTGGGGGGGGGGGGGGGGGGTAAACCCCTTAAAGTCCTCATTAAAGAGGGCACCACTTTGAGCTTTATGGAATTCTCTCCCAGGTCACCTCGTTGGCTCCCGGCGATCACGACCACTCGGCTATGTCCATAAGGGACATTTATAAAGTATATATAATGTACATATCTATTGTCTATACTAAAAGTTTATTGATCTATAAAAATTTAATTCCTTTAAATTTCTTTCTAATTTAAAGATGTGAAATTGTATAATTAAATTTAGTATCTAAATTAAATATATATAATATTTTTTGATATTGCACTTAGTATGTCTTTTTTCCTTTTTTAATACTAAATTTACATGTTAAATGTATATCATAAAAATCTATTGGTCTAATAAAGATAATATAAATTATTTTTATGTTTACTTTTAGTGCTAAATGTTTAATTAAATATGAAATTATCCACACCTACCACTTTTCTACTTGTCCTGTTGCGGACTGCCGGTGATCACATTTAGACTTAGGTAGGAAACAAGCATGCAATTACATGCCTTTCTCTCTCAATGCTCCTGGCCCCACACCAACTACGTCGTGTGCCATTTTTCCTTCGTAGGTTGTGTCTGGCAGCAGCTTTTTTACGGTATTTTGAATAACTTTTTACGTTTAGAGTTAACTTTTAAAAAATTGTTAAAAATAACTTTTGAAAGGATATACAACTTAGAGTTTAGCTTTGTACATATTAAATTACTAGTATATTAATTTATTATTTTCTAAAACCATACAATATAAATGTATTATTCATTTATTTTTGAAATATATCATCTACTGATTATTTTTCTAAAAGTATCAAATTATTTTTATAGATGGAATTGTAATTTAATTTAAAAAATATTAAAAATTAATTAATTAAAACTAAACTCATTTTGTTATCATATATATTGTAATTGTTGGGTAGATTAAAAAAAATTAAATTATTAGAATTCACATAATATAAGTTAATCCGTACTTTGATATAAAAAAGTTAATTTTACGACTACAATATAAAATTTATAAATGTGAGGTCAAGTTGATAAAAAAAAAAAAAGTTAAGTTGTACTATTTTATTCTCCGTAATTTTATTTATATATATCTTTATATATAATTTACATTAAGAAGCTATCCAAGACAGTTAATTTTACTGAACACTTGTATCTACTTATTTATTTATCAGCTAACAGCTAACAACTAATAACTGATCCATTTTTTTTGCTCTCCTTTTGTCATGTCTTTTACCTTTTTTTTTTTTTAAAGGTTTTTAGGACTTAAATTTGATATGGGTGGTCACAGTGACGAATCTATTGTCTTTTTCGTGCTGATGTTTGTCAGAGGTTGAGGGACTATGCTGGAGTTGTATGCATGATAATCAGCCAATATGCGTTACCAAGTGGTTCATGCAAACAGTTGTAAGAGATGTTGCGCTTTTCAGCTGCTTGGGTTCATGCATTCGTAGCGAGTCCATTTTTGCCGCTAACGAATAACTACAACGAGGTGATCAGTGTTCAGGGTTTTTGGGGGAGTCAACTTTTGAGAGAGTGGCATACAATTATTAAATGTGTTTGTTGGGATCGACTAACTAAGGGTGTTTTGAAGGACGGATGAACATAGGCATCGGTGATGGAGAGAGACTAGTGCTAGTAGGCAGTGCCAAACGTTTTAAGGGGGTGGGCCAGTGAGAGATGTTTTGGGGATGGCATGAGCGGTGTTTCTGTGTGATTTGATGGTTGTTCTTGGGGCTATAATTTTAAGGGACCACAGAGGTTTTTAAGGTGGTTTAGTGGCTATTTTGATGGAGTCAGGTGGGGATGTTCAATGGGGTTTGATGGATCTGTTGGAATTAATGTTCTACAAATATCTAATCAATTAGTTTTAAATATCAAATAAATTTATTTTATTTATTTGTTGTATGATTGTGTTTTACGAGTCAAATATGCGTGTAATTATTTTTTATAATGTTCCATGAGATGGACGTATTCTAAGATGACATGTCAGGTTTATTTAAATGGTCAATGAGATAGATAAACTTAGATCAAACTAACGATATGTTGTCAAAGTATGTTTGTAGTCGGTGATAAGTTTGGACAATTTGTCTGATAAGACTATAATATAATACTTTTAATGACTTGTTTTGGTTATGTGAATAGAGATCCAAGAGTATTATGTTGATGTTGTCAATAGGATTGGAATACTAAGCATAACCATATGAATTAGTTGTCTCTATTATCAGAAATAATTAATTTTATAAGACAACAACTCTAAATCCAAGAAATGGTATGAACTCGTGCATGGATTATTCGTTGTTTTGATATGCCAGAAGGATTAGCTAAAGTGCATTGTCTTAAATTCGACGTATGTTGGGTAATGGCATGAAGTGTGGTGGGAACAATTGTGTTACGTGGAATCTGTAGTTTCTAACGAGATAAAGATATCACCTTAGTCGATTCGCAAATGTTAGGATTATGTCTCAAATTACTTGTTTTAAGCTTATGGGTTGCCGAGAGGTCACCAATTGATCACGAGAGAAGCCCGATCGATCGGGTGATTTAAGTGATTTTTCCGGATTTTGGGCCGTAAAAGGGCCGATCGATCCAATTTAGAGTGAGGACCCGCCATTGAGAGAGAGAGGTGATTTCGTAATTCCTCCAATTCATATATTCGAGTGCTACGAGAGTTAAGAGAAAGTGATTGCAATTCTTTCATAGATCTCGTTCAGAGGAAGTGTCGTTGCAATTCTTCCGTTCAGTAACAATAAAGAATCTCCATCTCCGCCCGTAATTTTCTCCCCTCTCGATTATAGAGGGGTTTCCACGTAAATATTGTGTGTTCGTGTTTGTTCTTTCTTTCTCATATAATTGTTTACTTCTCGTTTGTGTGAGTCATATTATTTGAATCAAATTAAGTGATTAGGGTTTACGCTTCCGCATCAAGATTTTTCTAACACATTGATATCATAGTATATTAATTTGTTTCAAATTTATCCGCACAAATCGGTATCAAAGCATATCAGATTTGTTAACATTCCTCTCAAATTGGTATCAGAGCCCTGTTTATTTCGATTTGATACTATGACGTTCGCAATTAGATCCGAAGTTGAGAAGTTTGGTGGACAAGGGAGTTTTAGCTTATGGCAGGTTCGCGTTAAGGGCCTGTTGACTCAAAGTGGCTTTAAGAAAGCTTTAGATGGGAAAGAGAAGAAACCAGAGAATTTGACAAAAGCACAATGGGAGGAGTTAGACGAAAAAGCTCTCATTGCAATTCAGATGTGTCTTACCGATGACGTTTTGACAGAAGTTCTGGAAGTGAAGACCACTAAGGAGTTGTGGGAGAAACTGCAGAATATGTTTTAAGTCTGTCTCCAAAAAACTCGCAGTTAAGCACCGGTTATTCACGTTTCGTATGTCAGAAGGTACGTCAATTAAGAATCACGTCAATGAATTTAATTCAATTATTCAAGATTTGAAAGAATTGGATGATGTTCCTAAGGATGAAGATCAGGCAATGTTGTTGTTATGTTCTCTCTCTACTTCATATAAGGGTTTTGTTGAAAGCATGATTTATGGAGGTAGACAAACCATATCTGTTGATGAAGTTAAGGGAAACCTACTGAGTAAAGAACGAGTAGATAGAGAATTATCTGATTTTGTTAATAACTTAGGTAGTAGTTTATTTGTGAGGGAGAGAACTAAGTATAATCATAGTGGAAGCAAGTCTAAGCCTAGGTATCAAGACCTAACCTGTAACTACTGTCATAAGAAAGGGCAGATTAAGAAAGACTGTTACAAGCTTAAGAGAAAACTTGAAGCAGATAATAGGTCTGACTAGAGATCCATAGTAGCTAGTGTTATGGATGATGAGATTGATGGTAATTTACTATCTATGTCTGAACCTCAGTCCAGTTTGAGAGATGGTTGGATTTTGGATTCGAGTTGCTCCTATCATGTTTGTACCAACCGGGATTGGTTTTCCACGTACGAGTTCGTTCGAGGTGGAGTCGCTTTGATGGGTAATGATAGTTCATGCAAAGTTCTGGGTATAGGAACAATTTGTTTTTGGATGTTCGATGGCACTATCAGGGTTTTGAGCGATATTTGCCATGTTCCTGATCTGAAGAAGAATCTCATCTCTTTAGGTACTCTTGAGTCTAAAGGGTACAGGTACACAGCTGAAGGTGGAGTTTTGAAGGTCGTTAAGAGTGCGTTGACAGTCATGAAAGGCAGAAGGGTAGGTACTCTGTATGATCTTGTCGGTTCCACAGTTTGTTAGATCTTTTGCAGCATCTTCATCATTCTTGTTGTTGACAGAACCAGAGATCACAAATTCAGGACGTTTGAGATTGGATCATTCGGGTGATAGGGGTATGTCTGGGCACAGTGTGAGGGGCTCTTTATGTGGTCAGTCTACATGGCTGATATTATGTGAACAAGGGCTTTATGGGAAGCAGAAAGGTTTTCGCTTCAAACAATTCCTGACGAGTAGAGATGTCACGTTTGATAAGTCTTCGTTATTCTCTCCACAGAAGATGTCATCAGTTGATTGTGATTTAGGTTAGGTGAGCAAGCCAGAGGGAACTCAGTTTCAGTTGAGTAACATAGTTTAGCAGCAGGTGGCTGTTTCAGATAATGTGTCAAGAGCCAATTCAGAGAAGAAGAAGATTGGCATTGCTAATAACCTCTCAGATATGTTCACTCAGTTGCTACCTAGCAGGAAGTTCAAGCTTTGCTCGAACTCGGTTAGGTTTCGTGTTTTGTTGAGATAACCTCGTGTGTGGGGGGTTTAGTGGAGAAGGTGGAGGAAATTCTTTCATGTATGTAATTTGAGCCAAGGTGGAGATTTGTTAGGGTTATGTGTCAAATTACTTGTTTTAAGTTTATGTGTTGCCGAGAGGTCACCGATTGATCGGGAGGGAAGCTCGATCGATTTGGTGATTTAAGTGATTTTTCCTGATTTTGGGCCGTAAGAGGGCCGATCGATCTTCCCAGTTCAGATCGATCGGCATCCCGATCGATTGGGTCCTCCCAGACCCGCGCCTATAAATATGGACGTAGGTTGCTGATCCAATTTAAAGTGAGGCGCCGCCATTGAGAGAGAGAAATGATTTCGTAATTCCTCCAATTCAGATATTCGAGTACTACGAGAGTTAAGGGAAAGTGATTGTAATTCTTTCATAGATCTCGTTCAGAGGAAGTGTCGTTGTAATTCTTCAGTTCAGTATCAATAAAGAATCTCCATCTCCACCCGTGGTTTTCTGTCCTATCGATTGTAGAGGGGTTTCCACGTAAATATTGTGTGTTCGTATTTGTTTTTTCTTTCTTTCTCATATATTTGTTGTGTGAGTCATATTATTTGAATCGAATCAAGTGATTAGGGTTTACGCTTCCGCATTGAGATTTTCCTAACAAATTGATATCATAGTATATCGGTCTGTTCCAGATTTATCTGCACAGCAAATATATGAACAGATTCTAGAATCTTTGGTTAGAGTATTTCATATGTTTAACATTTGAAATCAATGCTGAAATTATTTATGTATTATTGAATTGTTTCAGAAGGGTGAGTCGAGAACTTTGGTGAGAGATGTAAGAAAAGTAATGATAGTAGTCAAAGTTACTTTTACTCAAGGATATGTAGTACAAGGGTTAATTGTCACAATTATAATTATTTGGGAAATTGTTTAGTGAATATATTTAATTACAGAGTGCCATAAAACTTATTTAGTAGAATTAAATTTTACTAAATGGTAATCAATTGTTATCATGAGATGATAATCATATTTGACCCATTTGGAGCCAGAGTTAGATTGTCTTTAAAGTTCCTCTGCAAGTCTCAACTTAAGCATTGTTTGAAAATATTTAAATTCAATTCATGTGATGAATTATTTATGTATAAGATGAATAAATTAATTTTCCTAAATATAATTCATGAGATAAATTATTTATTCATAAGATGAATAATTTATTTTTTCAAAAAATATTCATGAGATGAATTTTATACACGTGGGAATTCCAAAAAAAAAAAAAAAAAAGGAAAACATATACAGTACCTCAAACACATCTTACCAATCAGTGTGCGATGTGTGTCACACTCTGGATTGTCCTCTAGTGGCAACGCGGCTACTGCAGCAGACAAATAGAGAAGCGACACGTGTCATAGTTATAACCTGGCAATCTGAGTCTATATGCATCCAACGACCACAAAGAATAGGAGAGTGACACGTGACGACTATGGGGGTGTTATACGCTTGATTTGGCTGGGTTTCTTTGTTATGTATATGATATTTATCGTGAAAAATAATTAAGTTTAGGGTTTTGGAACTAAGTTTTGTTTCCTACGATGAAAATCCTAAAATTGTTTTAGGAGTTTTCTAAATTATTGTTTAGCATATTTTTCTGAAAATTTATTTTTTGGAAAGATTAAAAGAAAAATTTTTGTTCCGAAATTTTTTCTAAAATAAATATTTTTGGGAGCCCATATTTCCGGTGCTAGAAGAGGTCATTGCGAAGAAGATCTTAAGGTGTCAAGAAACCTTCTTCCAATTTCAGGTCTTCAAGTCAGAATCGGATTCGCTATTTAGGTAAGTTTAATTAAATATACGATATTTGATTTGTTTTTCCTTTATTTCGTTTTTTATTCCCAAGCTAAAATGCATTCAATTGGTTAAAAACAATAAAAGGTAAAATGTTAAAATGAGAAACACGTTCAGTACTAACTAGTTTTGATCTACTATACATTCCATGAACTAGTTTGTTGTCAACATCACTACAACATAAGTGGACAAAGATAACAGAAAATTCGGGACAATAGTAAAAAGTGTTGCCTAAACTAGCCAAAGAAAACACTTTATGTTGTTGCCTTCATCATCAAATTTGATGTATAAATCAAACGGCAACAGTTCTAAATCCATTGCCTTTGATGTTGAAGGCAATAGAACTGGAAAACTGTTGCATTTATTAAACAAAAGGTAATGGTTAGTTGAGTATTGCAATAATAGACAACACTTTCTAATTTGATGTTTTTGTCTTGAACATCAACTTTTAAATGTTTCCTCATATTCTGAGAATCGATTTTTCATACCACCAGTTTAATTAATCAATTAAAATCGTGCAACATGTTTTATTGGTCAAATTAATTAATTAACTAATTTTAAAAGTGGAATATTCTTCCATTGTAATTATTAGTGTAATATCCTAGATTATGATACGATTGCGATTACACTAGATATGATTGTGATTACGTTAGATCTTGTGTAATATTCTTTCGAAATATTCCCTTGTATTTGTCACTATATAATAGATGATCTACAACCTAATTGAGTATGCTTAACTCAATAACACTCTCACATGGTATTAGAACAAAGGCCCTACAAAAAATAATAATTTCATTTTTTTTTCCTCTCCTCACCCTTGGTTCCCGTCCGCCAACCCAAACCCTAAACACCCCAGATCCTAAGTTAATGGCAGCCACCACTCTCACCTCCTTCCCTTCAATTCCGGCCACCACCGACATAGGCAACCACCCTACCTCCCCTATGTCCCCGCATCACACCCCAATCTGCGTCGCCGTGCCTCCCATGACACTCGAACCTCTTCTCGTACCTCGACACCCTACTAGCTGCTGGCCCATCGACAGCCTCTTACTGGCCCACCAGTCACTCAACACCCTGACTAGCCACCCCCCTCTCTGGCAAATAGGTTGTTTTGATAATTTCTCACCTCTTCTCTCCTCTATTCCTTTAACCATGGCTGGCTCCTACCCCTTTCCAATCTCCCTATTTTCATCCTCTACAAATCTCACTACCTCACCACTCATAACTCTTAGCCTTGGTGCTGGTCACTCCCCCTTTCCCCCCAACAGACCCTTTCTCTCTCTAGAACCACAATTACTAGCCTAGTCAATGTTAAACTTGAAGCACCCATTGACTATTCCATATGGCGTAAGCAATTTTCCATGATACTACGGGCCAATCGGGTTATGAGTTATGGTGATGGGAATCTTCCATGCCCTGCCTCCCAAATACTAAGTCCAAATGGCCCCTATATTCCCAACCTCGATCACTTTTCCTGGACTTGCACTGACCATAACATTTGGGGGTGTATTTCTACCTCTCTCACTAGCCCAGTCCTCAATAATGTTATTCACCATTCCACCTCAAAAGGGATGTGGGATGCCCTAAGAAAACGCTTTCGTAACCACTCCTTTGCCAAAGAAGTTGACCTCAGATCCTAGCTTATGACCCTTCGAAAATACAACAAAATGATGGACACTTATCTCACCTAGCTTAAGATAATGCTATTAGCCATTGATTCTCCCGTCTCCACTAGGGAACTCCTTCGCTTTGCCCTTTTTGGCCTACCCCAGGATATAGTTCCTTCAGCAACATGATGTGCTCCTTCTCCCGTAAATTTACATTTGAAGAACTCAAAACCTCTCTCCTCAACGAAGAAGCTGCCATGCTCGGCCTTCAGGCTTGCACTCAACCGACTCTGGGCATGCTCTTGCTGCTATCGGTCAGATACAGGACTCGTCTAGTGGTCGAGGCCTCTCCTTTATTTGAAATGGTGGTCGTGGAGGTCGTGGTGGAGGTTGCTAATAGCAGCATCAGCAGCTGCCCATGGGTGGCCAACCACACAGCACGGGCACGTTTTATATTAGAGCTCATCCCCGCACTCTCAATCTTGGGTAAGACTTGTAGGTAACTTTCTTGTCAATTTAATGATAGTATTCTTGGGCCAGGACCGATTGTTTGCCAGATTTTTCATTGAGTAGGCCATGCTGTGTCTCATTGCTATCAACGTTATGCCCATACCAATCTCTCTCCCTCCCTCTCCACCATTTCAATTAGTGATCTACCTGATTGCACGTGGTACCCGGACTCAGGTGCATCAAACCATATGATTCTTCACTTGGGTATTTTATGTAAGTTTTAGCTTTATAAAGGATACAAATTAATTCAAGTTGGCAATGGATCACTTCTTCCTGCCACACATGTGGGTTCCTCTACCATTCACACAAAATCACGAGACTTAATTTTGTTTAATGTTTTATTAGTCCATGACCTCACATATAACTTATTCTCTATTAAATAACTTTATCGTGAAAATAATTGCATGGTTGAATTTGACAATTCTTCTTTTTGTGTTAAGGACAAGGATATGAGATGCAGAAGTATTTATTTGTATTTATCTTTTTGTGGTTGAATTTGAAAATAATTGAGTAATGGCCCCCTCTATTGCTTTCCCTCTCGTCTCATTGGACTTGCCACTCGCATAGTCACCACTGAACTTCAGCATAGGAGATTAGTCCAGCTAGGGAACGCATTTTTTGACATATTCAAATGTCGTTGTTTACTTTCCAGTTTTTCTTCTCTTAACAAACATTTCCATGCTTGTTGTTTGGGCAAATCAAAACGCTTAGCACTTTCCCGTGTTTTGCATAATACTACTGCACTGTTGTAATTGATTCACTCTGATGTATGGAAATCCCTAGTCCCCTTTAATTTTAATTTTCGATATTGTCTAGTGTCCATTGAAGACTATTCTCGCTTTACTTAGCTATATTTGATGCACTAGAAAGACAAAGTGTATGATTTATTTTGTGATTTCAAAACCTTTGTGGAAAAAACAATTTTGTACCAAAATAACCTGCTTTCAAAGTGATGGTGATTGGGAGTTCGACAATCACCGCATGAGTGCCCTTTGTTGAACTCACGGCATTCACCTTCGTCTTTCATGTACTGATACTCCGTAACAAAATAGAGTGGCGTAAGCATCAACGTATAGGTGAAATGGTACAGACACTACTTTTTAAAGCTTGTTTGCCACTATTATTTTGGACCGATGCCACCTGTACTACCTATTATATAATTAATCGCTTGCCCACTTCAAACTTACAAAATTTATCCCCGTTTGAACAACTTTTTCACCGAACTCCTGATTATATCTTTTTACGTGTCTTTAGGTGTGCATGTTATCCTAACGTCATTCCCCATACCACTCATAAATTTGTGCCCCACTCTGTCCCATGCATCTTTCTGAGGTATGCAACGCACTACAAAGGGTATAGGTGCCTTGATCCGTCAACGGATTGAGTCTACATTAGTCGTCATGTTCAATTACCTAACCAACTCCCGTTTCCCTAAAAATCACATACCCTGAAGCTAGTCCTCGTGTTGCCTCAGGTATCTCCTGTTACAGTTGGTATCCTAGAGAAACTAATTTATGTAAAACTTTTATTAGGGAATAAAAGTTGTTTAATATTGTCGTCAATTTTAATTTAAGAGTCTTTATGCATATGATTTTGTTCTCTTTCAAAGCACGTACCATAAGATTGGGCTACTTGTCTTGCAAGATTATAACACAATATTTAGATAACTTGTCTGACAAGACTGTAACACAACATTTAGATAACTTGTCTTGGTTATGTAGATAGAGATCCGGGATGTTATGTTGGTGTATTACAATTAGATTGTTACACTGAACTGGACCACTTGATTTGTTCGAGTCTATACTACTATCAGCATTAAGCGACTCATATATTTTGTTTGTACAATGACTCTTAATTCGGTAAATAGTCCGAACTCGTGCATAAAATGTTAATTGCTTTGATGCACTAAAATGATGAGGTTATAAGTATTAACTGGGGTCTTACGTTCTTTGTGCAATTTCATGAAATGTGACGAGAACGGATATTTTACTAGGAATCTACTTTGTGAAATGTCCCATTAGTTAATTTGCAAGTGTTCAAATTGATTACAAAGACTTTGGCTAGAGCATTCCTTATGTTGGACATTTGAAATGAATATAGAAGTATTTATCTGTATTAGTGGATTATTAGAAAAGGGCGAATTAGGAACTAAGAAGGAAAAGTGAGAAAGAATGACCATAGTAGTTTAAGTAAATTTTCTCATGGACATTTATTTGAGGGGTCAATTGTGAGTAAACTATTATAGGAAAATTTAATGAGTAAAAATATTTATTTTTAGAGTGCAGTAAATCTTATTTAGTGTAATTAAGTTTTATTAAATGATAGTTAATTGTTATCATGAGATGATAATCATATTTGACTTATTTGGAGCTAAAAATAAATTGTCTTTGAGGTCTTTGCACAAACCTCCAAAATTATGCACTTACAGAAATCAAGAGAATTTATAAGATGAATTATTTTAATTAAAAATTTGTACCAAATTATTTTTAAATAATCCTAAAAATTAATAGGATGAATTTTTACAAAAAAATAAAAAAAAGTTAAAAAGGCTTTTTAAAAAAAATTTACCGTGGCACCCGATCAGCGCATGGCATGATTCGCTCGCTGATTGGTTGTCGCGGGGGGGGGGGGGGGGGGGGGGGGGGGTGGAGGGGGGATCCGCATCCCCTCCCTTGGCCAACCAGCGTACGAGATGGCTTGCGTTGGCATCCCCCGCCAAATGGCACGGACCAATCGCAGGGTGCCGCGGGACACCGTGCGTGCGGCTTAAAATGAATAGGTGTGGATTGGGGCTATTTTGGAGGTATTTATCCGAGTACAATTTTATATTTTGAATTGAATTTGCCAGTTTTGAGACTCCTATAAATAGGGGTGCCCGACTCATTCGAATTTAATTAAAAAAATTCACTCTGTTTTCTTCTGATTAATTAAAGAATTAAGAAGGAGAAAACTCTTTTCAATTAATTCTTGAAATTGTTTTAAGAATTACTTGATTTCACAACACCGACTCTTTCAGTGCTAAAAGAGGATTTGCGGAGAAGATCTTAGTGGCATCGCAGGGAGCATCTATACACTTGTGATCTACAACAGGATACGTGATTTCTCAACTTATACTTTTTATATTCGTATTTAATAATTTTTCATGGGTATGCCTTCGATGCTATGCATTGTTTTTTTAATTAGAGTCTAAGTTCTTGCATGTATTTAAAATTCGAGAATTTTAAACCTGTATTCCGCTGCACTAGATACGATCATTGTATGGTTTTAATTTAAGAAATTAAAAATTACCCACCTAACATCTCAACGCAAGTTCCTCTGGCCCTACCTCGGTCTACCGACATCACTCCCATAGTAATGGAGGCTACATCGCCTACCACTACAGCGCCAGGTACTTTAGAACCAGGTGCTGCAGTACTGGTTGTTGCAACACTAGTTGTCGAAACCGGTTTAGCAGTGGCCCATTGCACTTCCTGGCCTTCATCTAGTACAATTTCCATTAATATTCACGCTATGCCCACTAGACGGAAAATTGAAATTCGTAAGTGCAAACATATGCTCTCATTTGCTTTTGTTACAGTTGTTCAAGAACCTACTTGCTTCTCACAAGCTGTCAAAAACTCACAATGCAAGAGGCTATGGCCAAAGAGTTCAATGCCCTCTTGGAAAACCACACTTGGAACCTTATCCCCCTTCCCCTTCTTAAAATGTTGGTTTTAGTACCTAGAAGTATAAAGTCAAATACATGGCTAACGGCTCAGTTGATCGTTTCAAAGCTAGGTTAGTAGCTCAAGGATTCCATCAACGTGAGGTTTAGATTAGTTTGAAACCTTTAGCCCAATTGTCAAACCCTCTACAATTTGGTTTATTTTGGCCCTGGATGTCACGAAGTCATGGTCTATTCGCCAACTTGATTTCAAAAATACATTTTACATGGTCTTTTCATTGAGGAAGTTTATATGAAACAACCTCAAGAGTTCATCCACCCTAAATATCCTAATCATGTGCGGCATCTTTGTAAGGCTCTGTATGGACTTAAGTAGGACCCTCGGGGGTGGTTTCAGAGGTTTATTACGTTGCTATATAGTTTTAGGTTTCATTGTATTAAGGCTGATCCCTCTCTAATTATACATCACTCTCCTATAGGTCTAATATGCCTCTTACTCTACGTAATAACCTCATCCTTATGAGTTCTCACCCTTCCCTCCCACGTCACTTCATTGATATCCTATCGAGTCAATTTTTCATGAAGGACCTAGGCCCACTTCACTATTTCCTTGGTATTGGGGCTAAATGCATGCCTAACGGCTTGTTTTTGACCTAAAATAAATATACTATAGACTTACTCACTAAGCATGGTATGCTTGATGCTAAACCTGTCCAAACACCCCTCCCAGCCCAGGTACAACTATCATTAATAGAGGGGGATCTCCTTACAGATCCGACAAAGTATAGAAGTGCGGTAGGTGCCCTTCAGTATCGAGCAATGACCAGTCAGAATTGATGCCATGTTGTTAACTGTGTGTCTCAGTTCATGCATACTCCTAGGACCTCTCATTGGCAGGCTGTGCAGCGCATTCTTCGGTACCTCAAGCACACTCCTGACTATGGCTTCACCATCTCTCAGGGTTCTTGCACTACCATCACAATCTTTGTAGACGCTGATTGGGGTGGGTGTCCTGATACACGTGGCTCCTCTCCGAGTTTGCTTTCTTCTTTGGACCCAACCGTAGAAGCAGCCCACCATTGCCAAGTCTACCACAAAATTAAAATATAGGTTTGTCGCTTAGGTGGTCACTGAATGTCATTGGGTTAGGTATCTTATGCGGGACCTTGGTCTTCGCCACTCTGGGCCTCATATATTGTGATAATGTGTCTTTGACTTATCTTGCAGCCAACCTTATCTCAAATTATTGCTGTAATGTAGATTTCCACAATGTTCTTGAGAAAGTGCTTAAGGGTAACCTCCAAGTTCAATTTACGCCTACTACCAAACAAGTTCTTGACATCTTCACCAAAAGGCTATCCACTGATCACTTCCACTATCACAAGGCCAATCTGCATGTAGGTGCGTCCTGTTCAGACTGAGGTGGCGTATTAGTATAATTTCCTAGATTATGATACGATTACGATTATAGTAGATATGATTGAGATTATGTTAGATCCTATGTAATATTCTCTAGGAATATTCCCTTTTATTTGTCCCTACATAATGGACAATCTGCGACCTAATTGGGCATGCTCAACTCAATAACCTTTCACAATAATAACAGCATAACCTTTATATATATTGATATTTATATATTTAATCACTTAGGTAACTTAAAGTTTTAAAATTTTATTGATTAGGTATGGTACAGTTGAAATTTGATTTATTTTTGTTGGAAAATGCTAAAATAGAATATGATTTTGATAACATATAAGCATTTTTCATTCGGATTGGATGATATTTGGCGCAGAAAATGCTGATATGATACGTGATTTTGGCAATATATAAGTGGCTCACATCAAAATTATTTGAAACTTTAATGTAATTTGTTTATTTTTTGCTAAAAATATTGATATCACTCATATATATTATTGTAACCATGCACTACACGAATATTTTTTGTATAAAATGGGTCAGACTTTTACAAAAATTTCATTGAATAATTCCAATATAGTATCCCAGATGATGAAATTTTAAGCTTTAGGATATCTCATTGTATATATTGAAGTTTGATAACAACTAAGTGATAAATGTTAAAACTTTAAGGTATCTAAGTGATAAATTTTATTGATTCTATTTCCCAAGGGGATTGGGTTCGGTTGGGTTGGTTTCTTTTCTTTTTATAAATATGTTCCTAATAGGTCTAGTGATGGATACCAATGGGTACTTGGGTCGGTTTTGTTTACCAATGGGTAAACATTAATCATTATATTTCTTAAGCTTTAAATAAGATAGTTTTTGATACATATCATTCTAATTTTCTAAGTGTAAAAGTCTATAAAGAAGAATTTTAAAAAGAAAAATTATCATTTAGGCACCTTCAGGTTTAAACATTTATCACCTAAATACCATAACATTTCAATATGTACAATGAAGTACCCTGAGATTTGAATATTTTATCACTTAGATACCTTATTGTCAGGATTGAATAAATTTTTGTAAGAATCGGAACAACTTCATACAAAAAATGATGATATATAAATAAGTATCACAACATATAAGTGATTCCAATTTCTAAGCAAAAATTTAGCAAATTGCAATAAAAAAATTCGTTGAATGTTAAATATAATAGGGTTTTTTGCATTTTACCATCTAGGTTTTATGCCATGTAATTTTTAACCACCGAATATATATATATACATATATATTGCTTTTAACCACCTAAATTTTTTTTGTTGTTGCAAATGACAACCATATGAAATATTCGTTAGAAAAAATAGAATATTCCATCTAATTTTGAAATATTCCATGTTCATTCTCAATTTTAATGATCAAAAGTTATATGTTCTAAAATACAGGTGATTAAAAGTTATATATCATAAAATGTAGGTGGTTATTCGCAAACAATACTAAAATTGGGAGGAATACCTAGTGTACTCTTTTATATATTAACTCTTCAATATCACTCAAAGAAGTGAGTTAAAAGCTATATATCATATAATATTTTAGAATTGCATGGAATATTATGTTTTTTTTCTAACGGAATATTCCATCCGGTGGCCATTTGCTACCAAGAAAATTTTGTAGGTGGTTAAAAACAAATTTTTTTTTTTTTAGATTGTTAAAAGTTAAAAAAAAAAAAAAGAGCAGGTGGTTAAAAGCTAGATGACATAAAATCTAGGCGGTAAAATGTAGAAAATTCAATATAAAATTACCTAAATAGTGTTGAAATTATGTGTTATGTTAGCGTTTTTGGAAAATATCATCAAATTTTAATAAAGATACTAACATATTGTTGGAATCATATGCTGTTTTAGCATTCTCTAATGACGATCGATCAAGTTTTGATAAAAAAGTAACTAAATGATAAAAGTTTAAGCCTTAAGGTACCTAAGTGATAAATTGTTGAAACCTTAAGGTAGCCTGTTGTACATATTGAAACGTCATGGAACGGCGAAACCTTGAGGAACCTAATTAATAATTTATTTTTTAAAAATTTAGAAGTACTCTTGTTTCTTTAATTGGTTTAGGGTATTTAAACATAAGTTAGAATAATAACCGAAGCTGGTAATTGACGGAAATTTTCATGTTATCCACACTCCTCATCACATAACAACCAACTCGCCCCAAATATGTACTATGTACAAACGAATCGTGAATTTAAAAATATAGCTTTGTTCGCACGCGTTCAAAAATACTTGTTTGTTAATCTAACCAGAATAGGTACATCATGGCAGTTTTGGGATTGGCCGGCATGAGTATGACCATGATGGCATATCGATTAAGCATGATTACAAGTTGAATTTTTATATTAATAAAATCCTTAAACAGATCGTATTTAATTTAAATCCATAGGAAAATAAATATGATATATTAAATATTTGAATTAAGAATCATGGATGCCAATCACATAGTTATATCATGTTTTAGGATCCATAGCTTTTTAAAACCAACTCAACAGCATACCAAAGTTAAATAAGTCTTATTGATTATCAATTTAAGGGTTGAGCCAACAAGACCTAAAACCAACCCAACCGAAACCCGAAGTGCAATAGGTTTGTGAGTCTGTTTGGGTGCGGGTTCAGTACTAAATGGGTCTCATGGATTATTAACCAAACCCAACCTGACCCACCAAATGTTCTACCCTAATTTCACTTAGGCTCTATTTGGCACTTTGAATTTCAATTGGACTGTGGAATTGTAATTTCAATTCTAATTCTGATGGAATTGGAATTCTAATGGAATTGAAATTCCATTGTATAGTTTATCGAACGAATTGGAGGTCGGAATTATAATTATATAACGATTGGAATCATCAAGGGTATTTAGTCAATTCAGTTGGAGTATTTTGAGTTTTAAATCAACTACGGTTGGATTATGGCAGGAGCTGTTCACATTGCGTTCAAGTTATTATGGTCTGGATGATTCAATTTGAGTTCAAGTTATTTGATTTTCGAGTCAAATCAAGTCAAGTACCGTATCAGAACCGATTTGGTGTTTAAGTTATGTCAGATTTTCAGCTAATTAAGTTAGGTGTTTTCGGGATTCAGGCAAGTTATGATCGGGTTTAAGTTCATTTAGGTTATTTCAAGCTTGAGACATCTTAGTTTTGGAACAAATGAGTTATATCATTTTAAATTTCGAGTCATCTTAGGCTGAGTTTGAGATGGGTAGGATTATTTTAGATATATGTCGTATTAAGTTTTGGGTCAATTTAGGCGAATAATTTCCACTTTAACTTGGCTTATTTGTATTACATTCGAGTTGAGTGGTTTCATTTTTTTGATTTGAGTCATCTCGATTTTCGGGCCAATTGGATGGGGTCACTTTGTACTTTGAGCTAAGGTGATTTTGGTCATTTGAAGTTCAAGTTAATCAAGTTGGGTAATTTCGAGGTTCGAGTCAAATTTTAGGTTGGTCTAAGTCTTTGGATTTTGAGTCCTCTTGGATTTGGGTTAATAAAGTGCGGTCATTTTAGGTTTTAGGTAAATAGAGTTAATACGGAATTGCAATTCTTTAACCCCACTCAAGGAATTGGAATGTATAATTTTCAGTTAAAATCTAATTCTATGAAATTAGGCAGTGGAATTGTAATTCCAATTCCAACAAGTGAAACAAACAACAAATTTGGAATCCTGGGCCTCAATTCCAGCCCCAGCCCCAATTCTGGCCTCCACTTCCATGCCCCAAACATTGCATGGAATTTGAACCTAGAATTGGGGATAAGCTTGAATTGAGGACCATAGTTCCAATTATGGTGTTGGGTTCACAAATAAGAATTATAATTTCATTGCCCAACTCCATGGAGTTGGGTTTTAACTAAAATCATACATTCCAAATTCTTGGAATGAGGTTAGGAATTGCAATTCCATCATAACTCTATTGACTGAAGCTCTAAATGATCCAACTCATTATAACATCAAAACCCAGGATGACTTGAAATCGAAATACCTGGCCCAACCTAAATTTGACCCGAAACGCAAAATAATCACACTTAAATGACTCAAATCCAAACTGATCTGACCCGATCTAACTCAAAGTTGAAAGTACCTAACTTGTTAATAGACTTAAAATCCTAGATGACTTCAACTTGAAATGACCGTAACTGACTCAAGTTTGACTAAAGGAGACCCAACCAAGTTGATCCAAAACCCTATATAATACAAATTAATTGACCCAATATATTGAGATGACTACAACTAAAAATGACATGGCATGATCAGTCCTACCTAAATTGGATCCGACCGAGTAGAAATAACCTAATCTTATTAACCTGAAACGAAGATGATTGGGGTCTTAAATTGTCCTAATCAACTCAAACCTGACCCATGGTAACCCAAATTAAATCTTAGAATAAACCCAAATTAAATCCAGGGAGAGATACCTAAGAAAATTAAAGCCCTATGTCAAAAATAAATGTCAGCCAGAGGTTTCTATTCCAGAGGGGTACTTGGTAGATAAAGAGGGATATCCCTCTAGAAATTCACATATTTTTGAATGTGGTTGTTCATCTGCATTGTCATCCAGTTTTCCTTATCTAGGTCGTCTTGTTGGTGGAAAGAAGTGCAATGGAGGGAAAGGATTTAATTTGGATGATCGCATTTGGACCCAAGCACATTGATTTGTGTTACTCAGATGTGATCAAATTGATGAATATGTCCAGTAAGTAATCTAATGTTAGAATGTTTCTCAATTTACACTCAAAATCCTAAGCTAAATGTCTTGTCAGCTCCAACAAATTTTCACAAAAGTGCTCTGGTTGGATTAGGGGTATAAAATTCATGGATTGAGCAAATTTCTAATACACTTGGTTGCAACTCAAGCCAACTAACAATCAAATATATCAGTGTCCCTTTAGGTGCTGATCCTAGGGCATTCTCCACTTAGAAACCAGTCATTGATAACATTCAATCACTATTTGCTTTACAAAAATCCAATTCTTTTCTAGAGGCGGACGCTTGACACTCATTGAATATGTCCTATCAAGTCTTCCACTATACCATCTCCCCATCTTTAAAATGCCTTCCAAAGTCATAAAGAAAATTGTTCAACTAGAGCGAAATTTCTTTTGGGGATGGAGGGAACTTCCTAAGCTTGAAAGTAGGCACTAGTAAAATGGAGTATCCTTGAATTCCCCAAAGATCTAGATTGCCTTAGCATTCCAAATCTCTTCACTCGTAACTAGGCTCTCCCCTTCAAATGATGGTGGCACTTCAATGTTGAGGACACACCCCTTTAGAAAAGAATCATCTAAGCCAAATATGGGCCAATCCAATCTCTTTCCATTACCCCCGCAGTGACAAAAAACGAACTTTGGAAAGACATATGTTTAGTCCAAAACAGTTGAGACCTCAATTCCATTAAGTCTTAGGGACTGCAATACAAGATTGACCGGGGTAATAAAATGATTTCTTGGTCACACATTTGGATTAGAGATCGTCCCCTAAGGGATAAATATCTGAGATTATCGCCATCTCCACATGGGTTTTTGGGATGGAATTACTCGACACTGGAATCTAAACTGGTGTTACGGGTTGTTTGATTGGGATGTTAAGCTCAGAACAGCACTAAATCGCGACCTTGAGGAAGCTACTCTCTCTCCTATAGTTCATGATGTCTTGACATAAAAGCATGATCCCAAAGGTACTTTCACGACTAAGTCCTTTTACAGGGCTGCAATTATTGCATTTGGTAGCTCGGTCATGGATTAGGTAAGAGCAGTTTGGTGTGGACTCGTTCCCCAAGAATAGAATTATTGGTGGTGTTGGTGCTTCTAGAGAGGCTAAACACAAGGAAGAGGCTAGTGAGAATTGGGATTCTGGACACTAATGAAAAATTTGGTCCTTTTTGCTCTAATAGTATTGAATCTTGCAACATCTCTTTCTTGCAGGTTATCTTGGAATCTCTAGGCTATTATAAAATAGTGGGGGATAACAATCATTTGCTCAAATAACCACAAAGATTTATTCCAACAACGGCAATTTCCATTCCTCATGGGTTCAACCAAAAAAGCTTGGATCATGACATTCTTCGCCCTCGTTAATGAAATTTGGGAATCAAAGAACAACTACATTTTTCAGAACTCTATCCCCGACTGGATGGGCATCATTGACACTATAAAATTAAGGATCAGCACTTGGTTTCGAGGAACATTTTTTCCTATAGACCTAGCCATTTACCATTGCATGGAGGATCCCCTAGATTGATTAGCAATTCCATTCCTAGATCAAGATAAAGATTGGCCGCTTTAGAAGTCACCTAGACTACCATCTTCTCAGATTGGTTCCTGTACCAGATTTCCCTTTTTCAAGTGCTCTTCAAAATTTTTTTTTTGGTAGTGATCCTTGCCGCGGACCATTTGCAATGCTGGGTCTGCAATGCTTTGCCTTGCCCAAATTGCGCTGGCAACTTGTGGTTTTTTTTTTTTTCCCTTGAGATATCATTTTATTTCTTTCTTTGACCTTATTTATATTGTAGAGAATCTCTTTATAATGGTAAGTCTAGGAACCACTTGTTTTTTTTCTAATTCCGTGAGCACCAAGATCTAAGCAATAACAAAGGAGAAAGAACTAGATTTGGAGGGGCATGAGATCATAGTGAAGGTTTGATTTCTTAGATTTGACATTGTCTACAAAATTCGAATGTATCTACACAAGATAAAGCAATGTAAAGAGGCCCCAACTATAACGCGAGATGGTTCACTGGGTATCTAATCAATGGTCACCGATTCCACACAACAAGTGATTCTAAATGTAAAACTCAATGTAGTAGAGTCACCTTGACCGCACTAACTCGAAATTTTACCAGTTCTAGAGATAAATATACTATAATGGATAGTTCGACATGCGTACGTTTTGGTAGAACATGCTACTCAAATGATTTGTTTGTAATGGCTTCCAAGGTGAATCAAGTTTCCTATGTGCAAGATCCTATTCATGAACATTGGCATTATGTGATGAAACCTATTCCTAGAGACTTATTTGGTGTTAATGAAGAACCGGATGCAACTTTTGGGGAGTGATATTGGAGCGCCACTGTTGATGTTGGATCTAAAAATGGTACCCACATGAGTGATCATGTTTTCAATTGGTCAAGGCCTAACCTACCTGCCTTCACTATTGAAATTCCTTTACATATTCTAAATTCAGAAATGGAACTAAATAAGTTGGATGATGATGAGATTCTAGATGATATTGATTGGATTATATGGATGCTACTTCTTGAATTAGACATTGCTCATTTTCAAGTGGAGGATGTCGTAAGTGCATTTGCATATTTTGTAATGAATGCACATGATTATTGTTTATTTGATTTCCCTTAATTTTCTAACTATTTACTTATCATTAAGAAATTATTAATTCCCTTATATTTTCTAACTACTTATTTACATATGATTTTGGCACTGAAATGTTTAACCTTTCAGCAAATAACTACAACTAAGTCAAAAAACTGTGGACAGAAAAAGAAGAAGAATACAACGCATGCTGATGGCTACGCACTGATAGGAGATGTCCTAGTATCTACATATCATATAAACAAGCAAATTTATATGTTTCTTTATAATGAATGCCTATGATGAATGACAAAATGTTTTTACTTTTTTTGTACTGGAGTTTGCGAGGAAAAAGCGAAGAAATCGTGCCTTGGCCATGAGTAAGGCTTTCAGGTGTCGGTACTAAGAAGCGGGTTTTGGAACTTCAAATTCGACAAGAGGATGACAGGACATGAAGTGTTTGAACCAAAGTCAGGTATACGAGCAACAAGTTGAAGAAACCAGAAGGGAAAAAGTAGAGTAAGGTATATTCACGGTATAGTTTATAAACAATCTTTTCATGCACAACACCATAGTTATGTTTATTTCTAATTCCATATGATAGCCAATATCATGCTAGCTTACTTTTTTTGGAATTTGTTTAATATTTTTTGCTTCAAATACAAGAAGAAGAGGGGCCTACGATGTGCAATTGCATTCATGACCAGCAGCTGTAAGACCATACACACATTGCAATAAAGAACCTTAACAAGCCTATGGGTCCTAATTGTAAATCAATGACCACATTTAGCAACTTCTTAGGGTCACTTGCTCGTAATACAACAGTTCCACTATTGACTGTTAAAAGTTGGTGTGATTTCAGGACTAAGGTTAAGGAGGAGTTGTGGGGTGTGTTTGTGCATTACTTTCTATCCTTCTTTGTATTTAATTATATACATGTAAATTTTATGTGTTATGCACCTAAATAGAATTGTATAGCAAAAAAATGTCATTCCTAATCGTGCCAAAAAATGCAATTTGTGCATGATAGCTACGGGTACGAATGTAGTGTAAAGAGGGTTCATTACAAAAGACATAAAACAAATGCAGATAGACTGAAACATCGCCCTAGGACAATACCAATTGGACAGCATAAAAATTGCTGAAAAAATGGAATTCCAAGTGAGATGAGGTGTTATATGTTTATTTGTAAATCCTTTTAAATGTTTATAGATACTGTCAAGCCCCCGGATAATATAGCAAATAAGCCTAAACCAGATGGGAGCTACACGATTGCGCTGTCATGATTTCCATCATCACAATACAGAGCCCGAAAATTTCTTATTCATACTTTCAAAATTTAAGTTGAATTTTTCCATAAAACATAATAGATCAAATCCCAAATAACATTGATATTAATGATCAAAACCAATAGTACGAAAGGTCGAATTACAATGTGTCAAATAGTCCATAATATCGCGCTAAGAATTTTATTTAATATCTAAAGCTACGAAACTAAATTAATGCTTGAATTCGGATGCCGCTCTACCTTCCTCATCCTTCAGGAACTTCCAAAAGCTACTAATATGAAAAGTGAAGGAAAATGGTGAGCAGACAACATGCTAAACAACTACACTATATACCCCACCCGGATTGAGCATAATATTGATAACATGAAAGAAGAGAAATTCAATGTAAACAAGAAAATCTAATTTATCCTCAATAATCATATTAGAAGAGGTGTAAAACACCACTTTTTATTTTAATTTATTTCACAAAAGTTTCTCGATTAAATTCATAGATCACATGGAGACTACTACCAGTATTATATCCCATGACAGGGCCACATATTGACTTTTGCATAAATTCATTGACCACATGGGCTCTTTAAATCACATTCAATTCACCAGCCACATAGGCTCTTATAGAATGCATTCTATAGTTGATAAACCCATAGGGTTAATGTAGTATATGTGAGCTATTTTCGTATGAATTTTTTTAGTTCATATAACAATAATTTCATTCACAATATCACAAGTACAAATCCTTTGAAATATCACATATTCTATTGTCGAATCAATATATAAATCAACGTAATTTCAAATCGTAAAAATAGAAATCACATAATCAATCAAACACATATGTCCAACCCTACTTTAATGAAATAATAAATTGCTCAAATATAGGTCTTATGCATCAAATCATGTAAAAAGATTTTCATATTTCGAAAACAAGTAGGGGAAGTGATATACTTATCTTCACTATCTTTTAAATTGATATCCAAATATCTATTATGACTTAGCTTCCAAAACCTATTATAGGTGAATAATCGGAATCGATAATTGATGCTAGAGAGAAAGCGAGGCCAGTTGGAAGAAGGAGGAGAAGGAGAAATTAGGTTTAAAACCCTTCTCGTCTTTACTAAGGGCCATTTTCAATATTAACCCATTATTTTATTTATAGTCCAGTCAAAATAATAGTAAGTTCTAATTATATTGTAATATTAGGCTCAATTTATTTAGATTGGATAGTATATCCTCACGCCCTTAGATAAACTTTTGTCCTCAGAACTTACCTTCATTTTCAAATAAATTTGGGTATTTGTTTTAAATTAGACCCACCTCACAATTTTGGAATTAAAGAGGACACAATATCATGTGACAGCAAATAGTATGTAATACACACTAGTATACTCTTTGCTCATCATTTACCAAATTATATTATAGCAATGCCCTTGCTAAATCTCTTAATAGCTTGAAAATTCCTTGACCCAACAATAAGGAGGTCTTGCACTTAAGATCAACAATGGTAAGTCTCGCACTCCTTCGTTCACCAAGCTTCCATTGCACAACTCCAACACTAATTATAGCTGCTTAGACTTGGGATTCTACTTACCAAAGTATTTAGATAGCAATAGATATAACTGTCTCATTTAATGTCTTCCAAGCAACCTTTAGTGACAATTTAATTTATGAGATTTACAATTATCTTTAAATCTTTGTGACCCAGAATAACTACATATTCAATGTGCACAAAATTGAGGAATTCATAGAAAAATTTACAAAAGCCAACCAAGTAGAATATGAGGCCATTTATTAAGTAGGACCTGCAAGCATAAAACAAGGGACAACAATAACAAAAATGACAAAGGGAATATATTAGCCTAACCCAATTTATTGTCCAAAATAGTGCATGGGGCATTGTCATGACACCATCATTTCAAAAGAGATCAACTAATCACCAAAAGAGAAATAACCTTATTTTCTTCTAATGACAACATGTGGATTACCACATACCAAGAAACAAATCCCCAAAATAAAACTGAAAAAATGAACGAGATGATAAAATACCTCTTTTGTTATGGTGGGGTCTTCTTCTAATTTCACACCACAATAAGACTTACCAAAGAGCACACCTTCGAGTTAATGCAATTTTACGCCGAAAAATGGTCAACTCAAGTTAAAAGTTAAATAAAGATGTCTAGGATGATAAGGCCCACAAGTATCTCAAATTTTATATTTTCCACTCACAATCGAGCAATATGAGAAATATCACCAAAGTCACCTTACACACTTTACCTCTAATAATCAATTACACCATGTTCATTAGTCGGAAAGACATAGTACCTTTGTAGAACTCGGAAAAAAAAAAAAAAATTCAAACTTAAACTTTACCCACCCCTAAAAAGTTCTATTTCTATCATCCTAACAATCAAAACACTTTGTATCCAATTTTTGTGTTAACTAAACAAGCCCACATTGTTATTTATTCACTTAATAAAACAAAGATCCACAATAAATATTTCCATAAAAAACCCCAAAAGGAAAGATAATTCAACCTTCATTGCTTAATAGCCGGATAATATTAGGGTGAGTAACATTCCTCAAAATAGAAATATCCCTCAACAAATTTTCATTATTCTTCTTATCAATCTCATTGATCACAAATTCAACCCGACTAAACACTGCGGTTCACCGCCCTTGAGATCCATCAAAGAGGGCACACTCAAACTACATAGTTGATGTTGAAGAAACTAGAACAAGTCAACTGAATTCCTTGACACCAGAATTTCTCGATAATTTAAATAGGCTCTACTAAGTGTGACGCCCCAACATAATATATTAAATAAGCCTAAACTAGAAGGGCACTACATGGCCACACAATCATGAATTCCCTCATCATAGGACGAAGCTCGAAAATTTCTTATTCATAATCTCAAAATTTTCATAAAACGTATCCATAAAACTTAGTAGATTGAATCCCAAATACATCAATACTTCCGATCTAAACTAATAGTACAAAAGGTTGAATTACAATGAATCAAATAGTCCATAACATCACGGTAAAGGAATTTATTTAATATCTAAAACTACAAAAGTAAAATAATGCTCGAATCAGGATGCCGCTCTGTGTACCTTGTCTCTTAGGAACTTCTAAAAGCTACTAATCTCGAAAGTGAAAGAAAAGGGTGAATAAACATCATGCTAAGCAAGTACACCATAGACCCCACACGAACTGAGCATATTATTTATTAAAGAAAAAGGAGAAATCCAGTGTAAATAAGAAAATCAAATTTATCCTCAATAATCATATCATAAGAGACATAAAGCATCACTTTATATTTTAATTTATTTCTCAAAAAGTTCCTCAGTTAAACCTATAGATCAATCGAAGGCTACGGCTGGTATTATATACCATGACAGGGCCACAAATTGACTTTCGCATAAATTCATTGGCTACACTTGCTCTTTAGATCACATTCAATTCGTTGGCCACACAAGCCGTTTTAGAAAGCATTTAATTCGTTTGCCATACAGGCTCTTTTAGAATGCATTCTATAGTTGATAAACCCCTAGGGGTTTAACGAAGTATCTGCGAGCTGTTTTCATATGAATTTTTCAAATTCAGATAATAATAATTTCATCCACAATATCAGAAGCACAAATCCTTTCGAAAATCACATATTCTATTGTCGAATCAATGTAACTGCAAATCGCAGGGGTAGAAATCACATAATCAATCGAACACATATGCCCGACCCAACTTTTAAAAAATAATAAATCGCTCAAATGTAAGTCTCATAAATCAAATTATACAAAAGGATTTTCATACTTTGCAAACAAGTAGGGGAAGTGGTTTACATACCTTCACTTTCTTCTGACCTGGTATCCGAATCTCAATTATGAATTAGTTTCGAAAATCAATTAATGGAGAAGAGTCGAGATAGACAATTGGCACTAGAGTGCGGGGGGCCAGTTGGAAGAAGGGGAAGAAGAAGAAATTAGGGTTAAAACTCTCCTCCTTATTAAATAAATACTTATATAATCCTAATATTTTTAATGAGCTATTTTTAAAATTAGCCCATTATTTTATTTATAGCCCCGTCAAAATAATAGTTTTTTGTTGGGAACATTGTCAAAATAATAGTGAGTTCTGATGATATTTTAATTTCTAGCTCAATTTAATTAGATTGGGTATTACATTCTCACCCCCTTAAATGAAAGTTTCATCCTCGAAACTTACCTTTATTTCAAAATAAATTTGGGTATTTGCTTCAAATTAAACCCACCTCATAGTTTCTGAATTACAGAGGACACAATATCATGTGACAACCAATGGTATGTAATAGGTACTATTATCCTTTTTGCTCCTTGTTGGCCAAATTATATCTTAGCAAATGTCTTTGCCAAATCTCTTCAAAGCTAGAAAACTCTTTGACCCAACATTAAGGAGCTCTTGAACTTAAGATCAACAATGTTAATTCTTACAATCCTCCATTCATGATGCTTTCACTGCACAACTCTAACACCAATCACAATATTTAGACTTGGGATTCTACTTACCAAAGTACTTGGATAGTAATAGATATAACTTGCTCATTTAATATCTTCCAAGAGACCTTTAGCAACAATTTAATTTACGGGATCTATAATTATCTTTAAATCCTTATGACCCAAAATTACTTCATATTCAATCTCTAGTATGCACAAAATTAGAGAATTCATAGAAAAATTTACAAAAGCCAACCAATATGAATCTGCTGCCATTTATTAAGTAGGACCTGCATGCATAAAACAAGGGGCACTAGTACCGAAAATGAAAATCACTTGTTCTACATTGAAGCAAAAGACTATCACAGAAGAGTTAGGAAAAAAAAAAAAAAAAAACTCGGGAGGAAGAAATAAAAGCGATTGAGGAATAGAGTTTGAAAAAAATAAAAAAATGATTACACAAGGGTTACAAATGATTTCAGGACAGACTCAACGATCTTGCCTTAGTGTCACCTTCTACCTATCAGCCTTTGGTTAATTATTGGATGATCAAGGATCAGTTGCTCATGCTTCTAGTGCTTCTAATACATAGCAATCAGTACTTTTAGTTCGACAAGGAGCAAGAGGTATTACTTTAAATAATCGAAATCAAGTGTTTTTATAATATTGATCCAAACTTCTTGTCATCATCGTAATATGATGCCACTTTAGAATTTATGTAAGTTAATTTAATTTGTCAATTCTACGTGGGATATACTTATTCTAATTTAGTTTTGATTTCTTATGAGGAAAAAATGAGATTAATAACTACGCTTATGCATAATGATATACGAGGTATTAGAGGTTGGAATTGTGGAAATTACCCTACTATGACTTATATTGTGACTGGGGGTTGGAATGGTGACTCGAGTCCAAACATTAACATCTCGTTCTTAATGTAAAATGACTTAGATTGCTAAATTTTTTAGAAAGAGCTCCTAGAAATCTTTCTTTTTTTAATAAGTCAGTGAGTTGTATTATCAAAAAGAAATCGTATAGAAGTACGAGGGGCATACCTAAGATACGGCCAAGACCTACAAAGCATTTCAGGATGAAAGCTAAACAATACTTAAAAAAGCAACCAAAGAAAAAGCCAAAACAAGAGGGAATACAAAGAGTACTTCAACGGAATTCACCTAAGAAATCGCCTCAAGAAGATAGGAGATGGAGAACAACACTGAGCGCTGGGAATGCCCGTTCAAATCCTAAAAATCTTTCCTTACAACTTAAATACAAATATGCATTTTAAGTTGAGTGGTATCATTAATCTCGTGACCACTATGAGATAATTATATTAGAGTAGTATCACTAGGATTCCATGATTTACTCCTTTTCCCTTATTGTACTAGCTCTATATAAAGAGCATGCAACTCTTCTTTTGTATTATTCAAGCATTGAATCAATAGTTAAGAGCCTCTTTATTCATATGGTATCGGAGCTCCTTCTCTGATTTAATTTACTATTTTTTCTTCTCTTTCTTTCTTTCTTTTTTTTTTTTTTTTTTTTTTTTTTTTTTTTATGCTTTCCGCTATTACTGTGTTGATTTCTCTATTCGTTCTTTCAATTTTTCATTCTTAATTTTTTTTTTGCTTTCAATTGAGCAATGGTATCTAACCTAAAATGATCATACACAAGTGCCCTTTCCCCTCTTCTCTCATCCTCTAGCAGCGCCTCCACGCCCACTGTCGAGATCGGCCATTCCCATGTCGATTCTCTACCAGTGGCTAGTGGTGTTCAAACCGGGCCGATGACTGACCCTCCCCATGCTGGTAACATCATCACCGACGAACCCCTCCTCGATTGGTTGATTCCGGTGTCACTATCTCCAGTAGTCTACCAATCTGGAGGCCTACAATGAACTCAACACTTAATTTGGGAATCCCCAATCCCTCACTTCCTCCCTTCCCATCACCGGCCACCAGTGCTGCCGGTTGTAGCGCCGCATCTTCTCTGGCATCCTCGTCCTCTGGTGTGGGTGCTGGGCTGCCGGCGGTGGTTCTCTCCCTTCCCCTCCCTCACTATATGCACCCTAATATTATAAACTCTAATAACGATAATCATCCCACTGCCCCAGTTGTTATCCCCCTTTAAAATATTACAAGTATTGTCACTATAAAACTTGAGACAATAGCAGATTATCCTACCTGGCGTGAACAATTTCAAATGTTATTAATTGCTCATCAATTATTAGGGTTTATTGACGGTTCTTTCCCCTTTCCTCCTACCCAAATAACACTCCCTAATGCATCACTATACCCTAATATGAACTACACAAATTGGTTCCGTACAGATCAAAGTCTCATATTTTGTATTGCTGCCACACTTTCCCGTTCTGTCATCAATGACATTGTACGCCACCCAACCTCTAAAGTCATGTGGGATGCCCTCACTAAGCGCTTTCGAGATCATTTTATGGCCAAGGAGTTTGAACTCCATAACCAACTCATGAATCATCGAAAGGATGGCAAAACAATTGACCAATACCTCTCCCAATTAAAATCCATCACAGATGACCTAGCTGCCATTGACTCCCCTGTTTTGAATAGAGAATTTCAACATTTTTCTCTATATGGCTTACCCCCTAAGTATGCCGTTTTTGCGGCTTTTTCTCGCCAATCTTCTAAATGCTATTCTTATGAAGAATTAAAAACTGCTTTACTTAATGAAGAGGCTTCTTTGAACCAATACTCTGGATTGACACAACCGAGCCCTCTCGGGCCATGATAGCAGCGAACCAACCGAACCAGAGGGCAACAATGGTCGTGGTGGATGAGGTCGGGGCCATGGTTGGAATAAACATAAAAATCGAGGGGGTGTGGTGGGCCTTTGGGTCAACTGCAACCCTATAACCCTCAACCCTAGCATGGTGTCCCCTCCCATGTTACTCCTCCCTTGGTTCGTCCCCCAAATGTTCCTCCTCCTAACTCCAGTGTAGGTGTGCTTGGTCTTGGTCCTCAAACTTGTCAAATTTGCTCTCAAATTGGTCACGCAGCAGCCGCATGCCCACATTGGTTCGATACCTCCACTTTTCCGGATCCTTCCCAATTCTTTGCCGCCATGACTATTGGAGAACCGCATGACTTCAACTGGTATCCTGACTCCGGGGCTTCAAATCATATGATGCCAAATCCAGGTATTCTCACTAAACTCTCTCCTTATTCAGGCTCTCATAGTGTCCTTGTTGAAAATGAAGCATTATTACCTGTGACGCATGTTGGTTCTACCACCATCCCCACATGTCACTCCCCATTGCATTTAAACAATGTCATGCTCGTTCCTCAGCTCACACACAATCTCTTATCTATTAAACAATTATGTCATGAAAATAATAGTATAGTTGAATTTGACTCCCATCTTTTTTACATTAAGGACAAGGCTACGGGGACGCTGCTTCTACGAGTACCCAGCAATGGACCTGTCTATAGTTTCTCTTCGCATGCTATGGGCCTCATTGCTCAGGTCAAAAATGGTCAATGATAAGGGCATTTAGTTAGCACTGTTTTGGACATGATATGTAAGAAACATTGCTTTCCTGTTGTTAAATTTCTAAATAAATGTACTTCATGTTGTTTGGGTAAATCCACGAAGATGTCTTTTGATTATGTTTTACATACTACTACTAAGCCACTTCAACTAATTCACTCCAATGTCTGGAAATCACCTGGACTCTCCAATTCGGCATATAAATACTATGTTTTATTTATTGATGACTTCTCGCGTTTTACATGGCTCTATCCGATGCAGCTCAAATTTGAAGTTTTTGACATTTTCATCAACTTTAAAACCCTTGTTGAAAATCAGTTTGATATAAAAATTAAAATTTTTCAAAGTAATGGTGGGGTTGAGTTTGATCATCATCACATGAATGCACTTTGTCACGATATTGGAATTCACTTTCGACTTTCCTGTCCTGATACCCCCAAACAAAATGGGGTGGTTGAGCACAAGCATCGACACTTATCTGAAATGGCATGAACTTCACTAATACACTCAAAACTTCCCTATGCATTCTGGGATGATGCTTTTTGCGCTGCTTGTTTTAAAATCAAATCGTCTCCCTACTCCTATTTTGTCTAACGATTCACCGTTTCAAAAACTGTTTCAAACCAAACCTTACTATAACCGGTTTCGTGTTTTTGGGTGTGCTTGTTACCCACACATCGCATCCCGTGCCAATCATAAACGGGCCCCTCGATCATTAACATGCATCTTCTTAGGCTATGCTGCGAGATATAAAGGATAAGGGTGCTTTGACCCTAACAGTAAGCGGATATACATTAGTCGTCATGTTGTGTTTGATGAGTCGTACTTTCCCTATAATGTCCTAACTCGCCCCTCGATCTATAGTACTGGTGTCATAAGTCCACAACCCCTCGTCTACACAAACTGTCCGCCCCAACTGGTCACCCGTATTGGGGACCGGCGGCTGCCCGATAGTCTCCGCGCTCTATGCATGACCCCCTTGCTGGACCCGCTACTCCCAACAC
The DNA here is from genome assembly GCA_018398585.1 of Simmondsia chinensis. NCBI lineage: Eukaryota > Viridiplantae > Streptophyta > Magnoliopsida > Caryophyllales > Simmondsiaceae > Simmondsia > Simmondsia chinensis. The sequence goes on from JAGTTD010000005.1 coordinate 12,436,022, forward strand.
TGACCCGTACTATGACACCACCGGGTCAGATGCTGATCCCACTGGACCTACCGCAGTACCCAAATTCCCTAGCCCCTAGGGCTGTACCCCTACCACTGGGTTGTGCCCTGCACCCAGCCCCTAGGTTATCAAGGCTGCCTCGAGTGCTTCGGTTTCCCTACCAACTCGATCCGTCTCCATGAACCTGAGCCCCCCACTGTTCAGACCTCCTCCCCTTCTGAGTCTCGACCTCACTCAAACATACACCTGATGCGAACTCGCCTTAAGGATGGTATACGAAAAACAAAGTGCCCCCTTTCTCTCTCATCCATCACTGTCATTTAGGAACCAACATTTTACTCACAAGTTGCGAAAAATCCTAAATAGCAATAAGCCATGGCTGATGAATTTAATGCTCTCATTCTCAACAACACCTGGGATTTCATCCCATATGACCCATCGAAAAATCTTGTAGGATGCACGTGAAAATACAAAGTTAAGTACAAAGCAGATGGCCCTGTTGAGCGGTTCAAGGATGTCCTTGTGTATCAAGGATTTCATCAATGTGAAGGCCTTGACTACAAGGAGTCATTTAGCCCCGTTGTCAAACCCTCTACGATACGCTTTATACTTACCCTTGCTATTACATATAACTGGCCTATCCAACAACTGGATGTCAAAAATGTATTTCTACATCGTTTCCATAAGGAAGAGGTTTATATGAAATAGCCTAAGGGATTTGTGCATCCTAAGTAGCCGGGCCATGTTTTTCATCTTTGCAAGGCGATATATGGTCTCAAACAAGCACCCCGAGCATGGTTCCAACGATTCAGTGCGTTTCTCCATAGTCTAGGTTTTTTTTGCTCTCGTGCTGACCCCTCTTTGTTTTTTCACAAAACTAAGTCCCACTTGACATGTCTCCTCCTATATGTGGACGACATCATTCTAACAGGATCCTACCCCACCCATGTCACCTCTCTTGTTGCTTCTCTCTCCACCCAGTTTACAATGAAAGACCTTGGGCCCTTACACTTTTTTCTTGGGATTGAAGCCAAACGTGACCACCATGGACTCTTTCATAGTCAACATACGTACACCAAGCTCTCACTCAGTGAGGCCAAACCAGTTAAAACCCCTCTTCCGTACCGAGCACACCTCTCTATGAATGATGGGGACCTCCTTTGGGATCCAATGAGTATAAGAGTGCCGTAGGTACCCTACAGTATCTCACTATGACCTGACCCAACATCTGCTACGCTGTAAACCTTGTTTCCCAGTTCATGCATGCACCCCGAACTCTCCACTGGCAAGTAGTCAAACGCATTCTCCGATACCTAAAGTCCTCCCCCGATCACGGTCTCCTCCTCTCTCCTACTCCCATGATCTCCATCACTGCATTTGCATATGCGGATTGGGGAGGTTGCTTGACACTTGATGCTCCACTACTTGGTATGCTGTCTACCTCGGTCCCAACCTCATCACTTGGAGAGCCAAGAAGCAGGCAATGGTCTCCAAATCTTCCACTGAATATTAATACAGGGCAGTTGCTCAAGCTGTGACTGAAAGTGACTGGCTTCGATATCTCAGGCAAGACCTTGGCTTATGACAACCAAGACCGATTCACATCTATTGTGACAATGTCTTTGCCTCATATCTTATGGCAAATCTATCCTTCAGCGACCGTAGCAAACACCGTACCAAACATGTTGATGTGGACTTCCATTATGTTCGTGAAAAAAGTTCTCAATGCTGACCTCCAAGTATGCTATACTCCGACAGCCAAACAGGTTATTGACATCCTCACAAAAAGTCTTTCGGCTGATCGTTTCTTTCAACACAAGTGCAATCTTTGCGTGTTACCACCCTGCTCAGATTGAGGGGGCATATTAGAGTAGTATCATTAGGATCCCATGATTTACGCCTTTTCCCTTATTGTATTAGCTCTATATAAAGAGCATATAATTCTTCTTGTATTATTCAAGCATTGAATCAATAGTTAAGAGCCTCTTTATTCATATATTATTGATTGCGTTATTATGTCATAGCTTGGATTACATGTTCAAAGTTGCTTCTTTTGGAACTTATGTTATATTGTAGGGGAATGCAATCTACGGAAGAAGAGGTCAAAGGATAAGATAACGAAGAAATAGATTAATAGATTTAGGTTTGGAGAAGAGTGTTAAATTTGAAAGTTCTCTCTTGGAGCATTTGCATTATGACTATTCAAATGTGACTATTGCTTGTCTTTCAATACAAAGTCATTACATTTTGGAATTTGAAACATGTGTATCGGGTAATGCAAAAGTTCTTTTTATTATTTAAAAAATTAGTTTATGCAGTTGAAATGGTAATGTTTAGTTATATATGTAGTGTCATTAATATGCAACAAATCTTATTGTAAATATGACATAGGAAACGTTTTGGTTTCATTGTCCATGAAAGGCAGTGGTTTCTTATCATTGTCCAATATATTATGGGCAACGGTCCATAATTTGTTGGCAAAGCCAACCAAGTAGAATATGATTTACTGAGTAGGACCCACAAGTATAAAACAAGGGGCACTTGTAATGAAATGAAAGGGGAATATATTAGCCTAACCCAGTTTATTGTCCAAAATAGTGCATGTGGCATTGTCATTAACGCCATTAATCATGAGGGATCAACTAATCACCAAAATGGAAAGGGTTATTTACATTTTAGTATCCCGATCTTTTTCAGTAATTATAAGAAGGACCTTGACCTTTTGTATTTATTAAATAGGACCCTCTCCTACGACCTGACGTCATTTATCGTCATCGGCATTGACATGACAAGACTATTTTAAATTGTGCTTCATTGTAGTGACCCCTAGCCCCCCGCCCCCGCTTTAAATTCAAATTTATCTTCTTCTTCTTCTTCATTCTTCCATTAATATTGACCTTGATTTTTTTTTTCTTTTATTGCTCAATTGTTTTACCAATATGCATATCTTCACTCATATTCCTTCTTCTTCTTCTTCATTCTACCATTGAAAGCTACCTTAAGCTTTACCAAAATATATTTTTTTCAGTGTCGCTTTTAACCTTAATATATTGTGGTAGGTTTAAAATATTTCTTTTCAAATGTCATTTTTTCCCCTCTTTATTGTTTAATTTTGCTTTGTAAAGTGCAAATTAATAGTGCGACATTTTGAATTTATTTTTAGTTTTATATTGTTATGATTAATTATTATTTATTTAATTTTAGTTTATTATCTTTAATTTTTTATTTAACTTTTTTATTCATAATGATATTTTTTATTTAAATGCACAATTAAGCAACTTTTTTTTTTAAATGCACCAATTAAATGTTACGTTTTGGCAAGTGTGAAGAATCAGACTCAATACTACGTCATTTTGCTTAAGGGTAATTTTATGCTTCTGTTTTTCCAGGGGGTTCAGGTCATCAAAGAGGGTCTTTTTCTATTAATATGATAAAAACTTGGGGTCCTTTTCAATAATTTCAAAAGGTCAGAGTCCTTTTTATAATTACGAAAAATGTCAGGGTGCTAAAGTGTAAATAATCCAAATAGAAATTACCTCATTTTCTTCAAATGACAACGAGTAGGTTTTAGCATATACAAGGAAACAAATCCCAAAATAAAATTGGAAAAATGAACAAGACGATATAATACCTCTTTTTGTTATGGTTGGGTCCACCACTAATTTCACACCATATGTAACAAGTCCTACCAAAGAGCACACTTTTGAAGTAATGCAATTTGAGACCAAGGGACGGTCAACTCATGTCAAAAGTTACATAAAGATGTCTAGGATGATAAGATTCACAAGTAGCTCAAATTTTATATTTCCCACTAACAATCTAGCAATAAGAGAAATATCACCAAAGTCACCTTGCACATTTTAACTCCAATAATACTCTATGTTCACTAGTTGGGAAGACGTAGTGCCTTTGTAGAACTTAAAAAAAAAAAAAAAAAAAAAAAAAAAAACTTTACCCACCTCTAAAAAGTTATATTTCCAGCATCCTAACAATCAAAACACTTTGCATCCCATTCTTGTGTTAGCAAGCCCGCAGTTCATTTATTCTCGTCATAAAATAAAGACCCACAATAAATATTTCAATAAAAAACCCCAAAAGGGGAGATAATTCAACCTTAATTGCTTTATAGCCAGATAATATTAGGGTGAGTAACATTCCTCAAAATAGAAATATCCTTCAATAAATTTTCTTTCATATTCTTTTTATCAATCTCTTTGATCGGTAATTCAACCCCCCTAAACACTGTGGTTCACCGCCCCTAAGATCCATCAAAGAGAGCACACTCAAAACTACATAGTTAATACTGTAGAAACTAGAACAAGCCAACTGACACCAAAATTTCTCAATAATTTAATAACTTAGGCTCTTATACCACTAAATGTAACGCCCCCGTATAATATAACAAATAAGCTTAAACAAGAAGGATGCTACATGGCCACACTATCATGAAGTCCTTCATCATAGTACGAAGCTTGAAAATGTCATATTCATAATCTTGAAATATGCATAAAAGTTTTCCATAAAACATATGGAATCCCAAATAACATCAATACTAGCGAACAAAGCCAAAGTAAAAAAGGTCGAATTACAACGTATCAAGCACTCCATAACATCACGCTAAAGGAATTTATTTAACATATAGAACTACAAAATTAAAATAATTCTTGAATCTTGATGCCGCTTTGCGTTCCTCGTCCTTAAGGAACTGCTAAGAGCTACTAATCTGGAAAGTGAAGGAAAAGGGTGAGCAAACATCATGCTCAGCAAGTACACCATATACCCCACCCAAATTGAGCATATTATTTATGTAGGAAAAAGGAGAAAACCAATGTAAATAAGGAAATTCAATTTATCCTCAATAATCATATTACAAGAGACATAAAACATCACTTTCTATTTCAATTTATTGGACAAAAGTTCCTCGGTTAAACTCATAGATCAGTTGAAGACTACGGCCGGTATTATATACCATGACAAGGCTACTAATTGACTTTCGTATAATTTCATCGGCTGCACATGCTCTTTAGACCGCATTCAATTCGTCGGCCATATAAGCCATTTTAGAAAGCATTCAATCTGTCGACCATATAGGCTTTTGCATAATGCATTCTATAGTCTAGTATCTACTGACTCTCTCTCCTCTCTACTGCCGCACGTCACTCCCCCATCCCCTCAAAGGCTAGCTAGTCGAGGTCCAGACCAGTCGCTGGTCACCTCACCGACTGTCCGACCAGCACCACCACCGGTAGCACCAAGACGGTGCGACCGCAGCATCGGCTAGCCTGCCCCATCGCACACAGCAGCTCCCCCGCCCTCTACACCCCCCATCCCTCCTCTCTCCTCACCTCCCCGCCCTTTGCCTTGCCACAATTGGCCACCACCACCACCTTCATCCCACCCTCAACCGGACCCACCACCAACTCGGGTGCACCCCTCGACCTCTTAACACCCCCGCACACACCACCACCTCTCACCCCACTTGACCTCCATACCCCTCGACTCCACCCCCAGACCTCCACCGACCCCCATAGCCCTCGACCCCACCCACAGCCCCCCCCGGCCGTCCGTATCACCTGACCCCACCCCCTCCACCCAACACCCACAGCACCCACAGCACCAACCACCACTCCTCCGTACACCTCGCCCCACTCCACCACCGAACACCCCACCCCACCCCTCCTCCGTACACACCGTCCCACCCCACCACCAAACACCCACAACATCCACAGCACCACTACCATCACCTATCTTCCCCCACCTCAAGGTAGCCCTGCTCGCCACCTCCTCAAGACCAAATTGCATCTAAACGACCGGCCCAGGTAAGTAAAATCGATCGGCCTCAGGTTCGAATCCCTGACCTTTTTTTTATTCAATGCTTCTCATTATTATTCCTATTACTTGTGCTGGGCTTGGTATATTGTTGTCTCAGGTGATTGCATGCGTGAATAATCGTGACTAGGGATAGGTAGTTTATGAACTTTACCAACAATGGAGCTCAAAATGTGAGGCCATCTTTAAATAGGGTAGGATCGGGATGGAAAAGCTCACAAGTGAAGGGAGGCTGCGAATTGGGACATTAAATGTTAGCACGCTAACCAGGAAAAGCTTTAAAGTGGCCTAAATGATGGTTAGGAGAAAGATCAACATGCTGTGCATCCAAGAGACTAGGTGGATTGGCACAAAAGCAAGGGTTGTTTTAGGTTACAGATTATGGTGTTCGGGCCAAGTAAGGGGGAGAAATGGGGTGAGTATTATGGTGGATAGCTCCCTTAGGGACGAAGTAGTAGGGGTCACTAGGCCTAGCACTAGGATTATTATCATCAGGTTAGTTTTAGGAAGGGGAGATGTTGAACATCATAAGTGCATATGCCCCACATATAGGACATACACAGCAGGAGAAAGCCAGTTTTTTGGAGGACTTAGACCTAACAACGCAAGGCATGCCCCAGAGCGAACAAGTTGTGATTGGAAGTGACTTTAATGGGCACATGGGAGCGAACACAGAAGGCTATGCATCCCACCATGGAGGATTGGGTTATGGAAGGAGAAATGAAGGGGGCAAAATTCTGTTAGATTTTGCTGTCACCTATGAGCTAACAGTGGCCAACACCTTCTTCAAAAAGCGTGAGGACCACGTCATCACCTATCAGAGTTGTGGAGCAAAGACCCAGATTGACTACATATTACTAAGAAAGAGGATTCAAAAAGATTGCAAGGATTGCAAGGTTATACCTGGGGAGGGCCTCTCAACACAACACAGGGTATTGTATGCTGAGGTTAGGGTCAAGAGAAGGAACAAGAAAGCCATCAAACCATCACAGCCAAGCACGCGATGGAGGGAGCTGAAGGGGGAAAACTCTCAAGTCTTTAAGGAAAGAGTTGAGGTTGAGCTTGGAGAGGATTGTGAGGAAGATTTAAACCATCTGTGGAACCAAGTAGCCTGAAAGATAAGAGATGTGGCACGGGAAGTCCTAGGCATATCAAAAGGTGGGGCACCAAACAACAAAGAGACATGGTGGGTGTGAAGAGAGGTCCAAGAGAAGATTAAGGCAAAACGAGACTGCTTCAAGGAGTGGGATCGAAGTGGAGATGAAGACAAGAGACAACAATATAAACAGGCTAAGAAGGAAGCAAGGGTAGCAGTAAGAGACGCACAATCCAAAGCCTTTGAGGAGTTCTATAAAAGGCTGGATATAGATGAGGGGGCTAGAGACCTCTATAGAATTGCAATGGCAAGAGAAAGGAGGACTAGAGACCTAGACCAAGTAAGGTGCACAAAAGGGACAGCCGAACAAGTGCTCGTGGATGAGCAACAAATTAAAGCTATGTGGATATCCTACTTCCACGATCTGTTCAATGAGAAGGGAGATATAATTACACCCCCATAAGCTCTACAAGCACCAGTAGAGCATGAGTCCCACGACCAATGTACTAGAATTAGACCCGAGGAAATTAGGGAAGCATTGAAAAAGATGGCCAGGTGTAAAGCAATCGGCCCTGACGATATACCCATTGAGGCATGGACATTTACTGGAGATGTGGGTATCAGATTGTTGATTAAATTATTCAACCAAATTCTCCAGGGGAAAAAGATGCCCGATGATTGGCGGAAGAGCACACTAATCCTCGTCTATAAGAACAAAGGTGACATTCAGAGTTGTGCCAACTACAGAGGAATCAAACTAATGAGCCGCACTCTAAAGCTTTGGGAGCGGGTCATAGAAGGAAGGCTCCACCATCAAGCAGGAGTCTAAGATAACCAATTGGATTTATGCCAGGTAGATCAACGATAGAATCCATCCATCTCATAAGGAGGTCCATAGAGTACTACAGAGATAGACAAAAGGACCTTCGTATGGTTTTCATTGATTTGGAGAAGGAATATGATAGAGTATCGAAAGAGGTTCTTTGGATGGTCCTGGAAAGGAAAGGCATCCACGAGTCCTACATATGAGTCATCAAGGACATGTATGAAGACGCTCAAACTAGTGTGCGCACTACGGAAGGGGTGACAGACACTTTTTTTATTACAGTAGGTTTACACCAACGATCAGCCTTGAGTCCCTTTCTATTCATTTTGGAGATAGACGAGCTCACTAGGCACGTCCAAGGGGATATACCTTGGTGCTTGTTTTTTACAGACGATATAGTTTTAGTGGGAGTGTCTAGAGTGAAGGTGAATGAAAAACTAGAACTTTGGAGAGCTGGCCCTAGAATCGAAAGGTCTAGGGCTCAATAGTTCTAAGACATAATATATAGAACTTAAGTTTAGCACCTGTACCACACCAAGCGCATTAGTTGTTCGGATTGGATCAGAGCACATACCTCTGAGAGCATGCTTTAAATACTTAGGTTTCATGGTGCAGAAAGATGGCAAAGCGGATGCATATGTCAACAACAGGATTAAAGTGGGTTGGCACAAATGGAGAATGGCCGCGGCGATATTGTGCGATTGGAAGTTCCCGCTAAAATTAAAGGGTAAATACTATAAGATGGCAGTGAGGCAAGCTATGTCTTACGGGATAGAGTGCTGGCCTGTAAAGTGTCACCAAACACAAAAGTTGAGGGTGGCGGAGATGAGGATGTTGAGGTGGATGTGCAGACTCACAAGGAGGGACATAATCCAAAATGGTGTCATAAGAAGTAAATTAGGTGTCACCCCAATAGAAGATAAGTTGAGGGCGCAACGATTACGGTGGTTTGGGCATTTTAGAAGGAGACCCACCACTACCCCTGTCAAGAGATGCAACAACTCTACATAACAGATGGGAAAAGAGGGAGAGGACGGCCAAAGAAGAGCTGGATGGAGACAATTCGACAGGATCTAACCTATCTCAACCTAAATAAAGAGATGACTCTAGACAAAGCTCTATGTAGGACTAGGATAGGTGTATCTGATGTAGCGGGGTAGGAGCATCTGACCACTCGTAAGCTCGATCTAGTGCCATGACTTTACGGTATGCCTGTTCCACAATTTGGTGACTAGTGTTCCCAGGGGCGGTCATTAGGGATGTGGTAAGAGGCATAGTGGGACATGGCCTGATAGAAAATAAAATGACAAAGCAATGTTTGAAGTGGTTCAGGCACGTTAGGAGGAGACCAACCACTGCTCCAGTTAGGAGATGCGATTAACTCCATATCACGCTAGGCAGGAGAGGAAGAAGCAGGCCAAAGAAGAGATGACTGCAGTCGATACGACAGGACCTCACCCACCTAAACCCACATGAGGAGATGGCCTTAGATAGAGATAGAGCTCGATGGAGGACTAGCATAGGTGTAGCAGATGTTGCGGCCTCACACCGCTGCTTATTCTGCTATACTTGTGTTCATGGGTGTATAGGCCAAGTAGGGTGCACCTATCTACCTATCTGCCCATCTATTTACTATTTACATAATGTTTACTATCTGTTCACTTGCTTATTTTGCTACCTGAAGGGGCATGGTTTTTCCTTCAAGTCTCCTCTAGAGCATTATGCTTTGTATTACTCACTTTATGCTATATCTTACTCCTATGAATTGATGCCCTATTGCTCACAGGTTGCTATGATGCGATGACGACATGTTTCTCTGGTTGGGGGTCCTTGGAAACAGCCTCTCTTTAGGTTAACACCCTGAAGGGGGAAGGCTGCGTACATCACCCCCTCCCCCCTCGACCCCGCTTTTGCGGGATCCCTTGAGGCACTGGAATTATTGTTGTTGTTGTATTCTATAGTCTTGTATCTGTGTGTTCTTTCCGTATGACTTTTTTTAGTTCAGATAATAATAATTTCATCCACAAAATCGAAGTACAAATCCTTTTGAAAATCACATATTCTATTGTCGAATCAATGTAAAAATCAATGTAACTTCAAATCATGAGGTAGAAATCACATAATCAATCAAACATATATGGCCGATCCTACTTTAACGAAATAATAAATCGCCCAAATGTAAGTCTTAATTAGCAAATCGTATAGAGCGATTTTCTGATTTTGCAAACTAGTGGGGAAGTGGTCTACTGATCTTCACTATTTTCTAACCTAATATCCAAATCTCAATTACGAATTAGCTTCAAAAACCTATCAAGGGAGGGGAATTGGGATTGATGATTGACGCTAGAGAGAGAGTGGCCGGTTGAAAGAAGGAGGCAAAGGAGAAATTAGGGGTTGAAACTGTCCTCCTCTTTATATATATACTTATAGAACCTTGATATTACTAATGGACCTCTTTTAAAATTAGCCATTTATTTTAGTTATAGCCAGTCAAAATAATAGTGAGTACTAATCAAATTATAATACCCAGTCCAATTTAATTAGACTGAGCGTTACCGATATAATGAATTGGCACCCAACTAATGATACAAATACACGATTACCAAACGAATTATTAAACCTTTTAGGAAATTTAAGAGATTGATTCAAAAAATTGTGAAGTGGCAAAGAAGTACAACACAATGGACATGGCTAGACCATATAGCAATGAAGTGATACGGGACAAAATGACATGTATATGCTATAACTTGTGTATTAAATCACTTCTATATACTTGTATACACTGGCAATATATTTCATGCTTTTGTTAATTTTTTTTTGTGACTTCTAGACAGGAGAAAAGGAAAATGATGAATACCTTATAGATGTATGATGCGTCTCGTATTTACACATCTTTTAATTGTTATTTTAATTACTTTGCATCTATTTAATTATAGTTCTACACTTATTTTGGCAATTTTTCTGTTTAACAGGTTTGAAATTAAAGTTACGGAAATTGTCAAATTTGGATGCAAATAAGATAAATTCGACGCTCAAATAATTAAATCAAATCAATCGAAATTCGGGACAACAACGTATAAGCCCGACCCGCACCCGCACTGTTCATCATCAACCTCAAGCTCACGTGCAGGTCACCAGCCCACAACATCCCCTGTTCATCAACCCAAACGCAAGCACAGGCCCGACACCGGCAACAATAGGTCACTAACCCGCACCAATACGGCCCAATAGCATACCGGCCCAACCTCAACCCTGCGTCAGGTCTACCCACGGCCCAACAGCAACGCAGGTCCATCTCTACCCCAGGCCCAACATCGACATCATCAACCACGGCCCGATTTGACCTTCAAGCCTGCCAACCACCAGCATTCGGCCCGCCACCAGCATCGACTTAGGGTTTCGTTTCGATTTAAAAGGAAGAGAAGTGTTCGATTTGGGGGTCGGTTCGTCTCTGTTCTGGCCGCTCTCACCCACCGCCCCTGTTTCTCTCTCCTCTCAGCTCTCTCTCAGATTATTTTTATTTTATTTTTTTTCTTTCTTTTTCGTTAAATTGGAACGAGAGCGAAATTAGAGTGAGGACCGACATGAGTTCGTTCATCTCCTCCTTCACCGGATCATTCTTGATGGAGAGCTAACTTACTCTCTGGGGTTAGATGAAATCTTAGCCTTTACTTTTGTTTACTTTTAATTCGGGTTAATTTGATTGTTTACATGAATTGCTTGGTTGAGATAAATACTTTGAAATATTATATTTTTATTGTTTATTCAATTGATATGATTATTGTGTTTGTAAACTTTAATTGTTGATATTGATATTTATAAATTAATTCTTTGTGCTTGTAGCCTTAGGATTAATTAATTAAGCAATAGTATTAACCGAATTGTTAATTAAAGTCTATCTTCCCTATGCTTTAGTTAGACAGGTTTAATATGTAATAATTAACAATACGTTAGGTAGAGCCTATTTTCCTTATGATTTAGTTAGATAAGGTCAATACGCAATACTAACAGCATTATCTTAGAGGTGGAAGCTTGTAGCCTAAACCACTACCCGTGTGACAATCAATAATCCCAATTTAAGAGTTAACGCAAAAATAATTGGCTAATGATGGATTTGAAACCCTAGGTTCCAATTTAATACATTTTTCCAATTAGACGTAGATTACTTTAGTTTAGTTGTCGCTTTCTAGATTAATTAACATAAAGATATCACTTTTCCTTTAATCAATTTAGATCATAGATTAAATTCACGGACTCTTAGTCCCTGTGGTTCGACACCCTCTAGCCCTACATTTCAATTTGGGTGTGTTTAATAAATAGGGTTTTATATTAAATTTTGATAGACGTAGAAAAACACATAAATGTAGAAATGTGGATCGAAACACAAAAGCTGAAATTATAGAACCTTAGTGATGGAGATAAGCAAGATGAAATCATTGTAAGAAATAAATTGCTATGCTTCAAATCATCAAATTGATTTATTGTTATACTGGTGTAAATGAATGATCTCTTTGATTATAATTTCTCACTTCTAATGTAAGCAGACCTTCAAAAGTTGCAAAATCAACTGGGTAATAGTAGCGAGAAAGAAAGCTCAATTTCCAAACTTTTAGGGAATAACAATCAAAAGCGTGGTTGTGAAAGTCTTCATAGGAGAGGTGCTATTGTAGTCCAAGTAGGATCTTTGGCTATAACCTAGGCGAAGAAGAGGTTAGATGAGAAGAGAAGGGAAAGAGATGTGAATTAGAACAAGATATTTTTCGTTAAATGAATGAGCAACTTTTGTAGGCCTTTACCCTCCATCAACTGAAGTTGTCCTTGCTCAACAATGCCGTTTAGTTGAATCTGCTCACCATTTCTCTCAAAGGACATAGCAAGCTGAGAAAAACCAAAGAGAATGGGGTAAAAGACCTCATCCAATCAACCCCCAATACCATGTCACATCCTTCCAACCTTAACACTCAGAAATCATACTCAAACTTATGCCCTTGCATCTTCAGACTGAACCCTTTACACTTGGTATAAGTCAAGATGTAGTTGCCATCAGCAATGGTGACAGATAAAGGCCTGGTCTTAATTAATTCTTGCCTCACAGCTCTAACCACCTGAGGATCAACGAACCTGTGTACACTACTACTATCAATAAGTATCAATAATCTCCTTAGTCCCACCCTTCCTTTGATCTGGATGGTGTTGTGTGTTCCACTTCTTGTTAAGGCCTTCACAGAGATCTTAACACCACTCTCCTCCTTAGATTCTCCATCTTGTTCCTCATTGGCTTCTAGAGTCTCAATAACATCACTTGCTTCTCTTTCTTCAGCAGCTTCAACTCCCGAAGCTACCATAAGATACTTGGGATCACACTTGTGTCCAAAGAAGTATCTCCGATTACACTTGTAGCAAAGCTTTTGAGGCTTCTTCTCCTCATTAATGCCACTTCTATTGCAGACATCAGAAGGTCTTAAAAAAGAATTTCCAGCACTAAAAGTTTTCCCTTAAGAAGAATCAAAAGGAATCATCACAGTATTTTCCACCTCCCTAGCTTTTGAGTAAGCTTGAGAAAATGTTGCTGGTTCGAAATCCTTCACCATATGCTTGATCTTAAGCTTGAGTTCACTCACAAAACTAAAAAAATAATATGACTTTGGAGCCTCTGGATAAACACTGAGCATTCGAGCTCTCAATCCTTCAAAGTGTGTCATGTAATCCTTCGCTGAAGAAACCCAGATCACTTTGTTGAAATTATCCACTACCTCACTCACATCTTCATCTCCATATCTGTCACAAAGTTCATTAGCAAATTCAGTCCAAGTTCTTGCAGGATTGCTTCGCATCAAACTGTAATACCAAACCTCCAATTCACCACGCAAATATACTGGAGCCAGCTCTACTTTCTCATGCTCCTCAATATTGTAAAACCGAAAGTATCTTTCGCACTTCCTTACCCAAGATTGAGGCAATATACCATAAAAGGCTCTAAATCCACTCGAGGTTGTCTAAAGCTGCTACTCCTCGAGCTAGATGTACCATCACTGCTTTCAGCGGGTGTTGGCCTCTGTTCTGGAGGTCTTACTTACTGGCTAGCAGGCTGGAGTATGCCTGCTCCAGGAGGCTGCTGCTACCTTTCCACGTTTTGCTTAAAATTGAACATCGGCTGTGATATTTTCTGTGAGATGTGTTGAGATTGTGTCTCAAATCACTGCTCCATATCTTGTTGCATAGTATGCATCATTGCCATCACTTGATCTAAGTGATCACTCTGATTGACTCCACCATCAGCACCAGTCAATGCTGCAACATAAGTAGCAGGATTTCCAGCTACATTGTTGGCTGCGTTTTGAGCAGCATTGGCACAAGTTGTAGGTCCACTAGCCATGTGATATGATCGTCTGTGTCTAGCCAGATTGCAGCAAAAGCTCAATTCCAGCACGATCAAGCCTGAAATCCTTGCAACTCAATTGAATTTAGCTCAATTTCAATCAGATCAACGATGAACTCAAGGTTCTGATACCAAATGCTATAGTCCAAGTAGGATCTTAGCTATAACCTAGGTGAAGAAGAGGTTAGATGAGAAGAGAAGGGAAAGAGATGAGAATTAGAGAGAGAAATTAAGAGATGAGAAGTAGAACAACAAGATATTTTCATTGAATGAATTAATCTTACAAGAATACAACTATTTATACTCTTACAAGATATAAGCTCAACCAATGAATCTAGACATACACTAATCAAGAACTACCGACTTAGAAATTGAACTAGCCGCCACATTAGACCAAGAATTAACTGCCATTGACCAAACCCCCAACTAACATTCCCTCCTTTTCCTAATTGAACAGCAAAGCACCTTCGGGCTCTGACAAGTGCCACTTGTTCTACTCTGAAGCAAAAGACTATCACAGAAAGTAAGAAAAAAAAAAAAACTCAGGAGGAAGAAATATGTGCAACAACGTTGAGAAAAATAAAATTGTGATTGCACAAGGGTTACAAATGATTTTAGGATAGATTTAGTGATCCTGCCTGAGCGTCTCCTTCGACCTATCAACCTTTGGTGATTTATTAGATGGCCAAGGATCAATTGCTCATGCTTCTAGTGCTTTTGGTACAATGCAATCGGTACATTTGATATCTTGTACATCCGCACATGAAAAACTTTTAGTTCGACAAGGAGCAAGTGAACTATTACTTTAAACAATCTAAATCACTTTTTATTTTATTTTATATTGTTACTCCAAACTTCTTGTTGCCATGGTAAAAATATGTTGAAGCTTTAGAATTTATGTAAGTTAGTTAATCTGTCAATTCTACATGGGTTATACTTCTTCTAATTTAGTCTTGAGTTTATTATGGGAAAAAATGAGATTAATAACTAACTTATAAATAATGATACACGAGGTTTTAGAGGTTGGAATTATGGCAATTGCCCTACTATAGTCTATATTGTGATTAGAGGTTGAAATTGTGACTCCACTCCAAACATTAACATCCCGTTCTCAATGTAAAATAACTTGGATTACACATTTTTTAGAAAAAGCTCCTAGAAATTGTTCCTTACAACTTAAATGTACATGTGCATTTTAAGCTCAATGGTATCATAAATCTTGTGACCACTATAAGATAATCATTGATTGCGGTATTATATTGTGGCTTGGATTACATGTTTTTGGAACTTATGTTATATTTTAGGGAATGCAATTTACGAAAGAAGAGAACAAAGAAGATAATGAAGAAATAGATGAATAGATTTAGGCTTTGAGAAAAGTGTTAAATTTGAAAGTTGTCGCCTGGAACATTTTTTTGATAATTACCGGCAAAACTGCGCAACAAAACATGGAACTCGGCAAAACGAGCCCCTGGAAATCCCGAAACTAGGAGACTCATAGAACAGACCCAAAAGAGAAAAACAGGGAGACAACAACAAGAAACATGCGCAACCAAACCAAAAACAGAACAAACCACGACCACCAAAACAGGAGCAGGAGACACAAAACAAAAAAGATGGGACGACGGAAGAAGCTGAAGCAGAGCCATCCAAAAGACCACCTGGCTGGAACTCAGCTGAAGAAAAAAAAGACAAACAAAACACGGGAAACAGGAGCTGGATTGAAACCTCAACCCCAAAACCAACCACCTCAGTTAGCAAGTAGCTTTGCCACCCTAGGTGGGTCGAAGCCATCAAAATTAAACCCTACTAATTTCTCCATCTCAATAGCCCGCTCCACTTGCATAATCATCTCGTCATACTTCGCTTCCGAGATCTTGTCATACGTATTTTCCCTATTCCGTTTTTTCTCCTTCCCGGCTGTCTTTGACGATCTTCCCCATTTCGCGTCATTCCCCTTTTTCCGCTTGTTATGGCCTTGGTCTTTTCCGGCGTGCTGTTCCTAGGTGACATATCTTCCAGGAGCTCCTGAAGCTTCCGCTTTTCATTCACTTTTTCCTTGTGCGTCAACGCTTTCCTCTCCCTTTTTTTCATCACTCCTTTTCCTTTTCGCTTTCCAACTCCACTGGCTCTCTTCATATAAATCTCTGACCTGTTTAAAGCAAAGGACTCAAAACCTAGAGAAAACATAGTTCTTGAGGATCTAAAGACATCTTCATTGGTGGGATCTTGAGTTACATTCTCAAGATGCAATGGGTGCGCATGACTGGCTATGTCACCCTCCACCCCCCGATCAAAAGAGGCATATGTTGGTTTCCACAAACTTCCTGAACTGGAATAAGATCTCCAGGTTGAGCAGACGGAAGATGAAGAGAAGTGTGTGCCCGACTGCATTCCTTAGACCATCTATCGACATCTTCCTCCACCCACGGAAGTAAACTCGGAGGATGGGTCAAAGGCTGAAGAAGGCAAGGTTGCCGTGTCTCAAAGGGATAAGAGCATCCCAATGCCCATCTACCAATGATCTGACTATTGAGGTGGAAGGAAATCTGATTGAACGGCATCGAAGTAATCCCTGGTCCTTCATTTGTAGACCAAGGGATAGAAGTTTCAGGCACCTCACAAGCACTCAAGGAATCCATGATCTGCTCCAAGGAGGGTCGAACCCATGAAGTATGTCGAGCTACAGCGTTGCACTGACTTTCTGGTTGGGATTGTGTCGAAAAGGATGCATGCTCTCTAGCCATTCTGTTCGAGGCCGCACGGGCAACAACACTGGGAGAAAAATTAGGGATCAAAACAGAGTTGCCTTCTTTAACGAGGATCAGGCATGATCCCTCACTAAACTGAATCTGGACTAACTGATAAATGTAAGTTGTGAAACAGGTGTCAATCAGTATCCTGGCAACATCGGCGCACCTCATAGCGGACGTTCTCGAGTCCACTCATATGGATTTTCCCCACGCTTTGGCGATATCTACAAAATAGTCCTTGGACCAACATTGGACAGGTAGACCATGAATCTCAAGCCACATTCTTCTATTAAGGGACCCAAGGGTCTCACCAGTGTACCTGTACACCTCTCTAAACTTCCGTAGAAGAGTCTCCTTGTGCGGGCTCAGGTAGGATTCCAAGGTGCCAACAGAGTTGCAAACCAAGATAAAGGTAGTGTTGCTTAAGCCTTTAGTAGTTAGCTCGTAAAGTTCATTCTCCGTGATAAATGTAAGTATATCATCAAAACTGACCTCGCCGGATGAATGGGCAATGATTGACCGTTCAAGCCATGCTTCGACATTCCTGTTGGTATTTGACACCACAATCGTCGGAGTAGTTGTGTTGCCATCTTCTCCACCTTGATTATGTGGTGTGTTCCCCTGTTCCTGAGTATCACTTATGTTTCTGACCTGTTGGGCAACCCTTTCCTTCGGTTGGCTACGTGCGGGTGGAGGTACTGACCTTCTGTCTAGGTTTGCCCATTGCACTCTAAGCTTAACACCCACCACCCATCGTCCATTCATGGATGTAATTGCCCGTGTAGCTTCATTGGAGTCATAAAATCGAATAAAGCCATAAGACTATCTAGATCTTAGCCTTTTTCTCACAAGAACAAATGTGTCATTGATTGACCTGAAGCCACAAAAAACAGCCCTAAGCCATGAGTTTGTCGTTTTTTCTGGTAGGCCGTCAACGAAGACCGACACCCCTGCATTTGAAGTCGGCATTTCAGGCATCGTTGCTGATGCGAGTAGTGGACGGGGGCAGAATGAAGGTCGAAGGGAGGAGGAGGAGTCGATGGCGGAGGGTGGTGGTGAATTTGATGAAGGCTGGTGTTAGGATGTGAAATTGGAGATGATGGGAGATGTTGGTGGCGAGAGGTGATGGAACCTGCTGGTGGTCGCCCAAATCTGGGGGCAGTTGGGTATGGGTGGACCAGAGATGGTGGTGCGTGGTGTTGGAGATGGAGATGGTGGTGTTTGGTGGTGAAAATAGGGTCTGGTGGAGATGGTGTTGGGTGGGGGTGGAAACAGTGGAATTCGGAGGTGGATGGTAGGGTCTAGTGTTGGAGAGCGTTGGTGGAGGTGGTGGTGAGCCAGGTTATTGAGGAAGGAGGCGGTGGTGCTCCTTTGAAGGCCACCGAGGGTTGAAGGATGGCAGCCACAGCTGTACGATCGGGATGGCAGGTCGACGACAAGTCGTCGGTGGTAACTCCGGGCCCTGGAAAGGAACCACCCGCCCAAACACGCCGGACTTGGGTGGCGCGTGTGGTAGTTTAAGAGCCGTTGGGGCTGGGCTTGGAGGAGAAAGAAAGGAGAATAATTTAAGAGCTGTTGGGGCTGGGCTATAATTTATGCCTGGAACATTTGTATTATGAATATCCAAGTATGACATTTTCCTGTATTTCAATGTTAAGTTGTTACTTTTTGGAATTTGAAACATATGTATTGGATAATGTAAAAGTTCTTTTGATTATTTGTCAAAATTAGTGTATGTAATTGAAATGGTTATGCTTGGTTCTTTGCGTAGTGTCATTAATATGCAACAAATCTTATTGCTAATATGACCGGGGTAACAGTTTGGTTTCATTGTCCATGAAATGCAGTGGTTTCTTAATATTATCCAATATGTTATGGGCAACCTTCTATAATTCGTTACCCTAGGAAGGCAATGGTTTATGGTATGCTGCCTATTGAAGGCAATAGTTTTTATGTGTTACCTAATATAGGCAGCAATTTTCTAATTGTTTCCTAGAATTGCCGCCTAAAATCGCTGCCCTTGAACGAACCATTTCCTATTTGTTGAAAATTTTAAATCACCGCCTATTGTGGAAAAAGTATCACCTATGGAATAGGCGAGGTGACCTAATGCAACGGTCATGCAATTGTTGGCACAGACATAATGTGACTGTTACTGTTAATATGCAACACTTTTTGGCTGTTGAGTTATATCGCTTATGTTGTAGTGATTTTTGTCTGCTTTTATATTTCGCGCTGCTACTAATAAAATAGCTTTTAGAAATGGAAATTTCGTATGTCACAAAATAATGACGGAAAGGAACCCAGCTACAAAAATCGTTTCGCTCAACTTTGTAAAGGATTTGCGATGGTGGTGCAATATTTCAAGTTGGAAAACCATCATAAACTATGAAGGCTCTGCAACGATAATAATATATAATAGTTTACGATGGGGCTAGTAGGGGTTCTATATCATCGTAATTTTTAACATGTTTGCGATGAGATTTTCTTTCACAATCACAAAATCTTATGCCATCACAAATCTTTTTAAGTTGCAACTGGCTCTATGCTGTCATAATTTATAACGACTTTGCATCGGTATATTGCAATACTAACTGTGAACAAGTTGCAATGGTGTATGCCATCGAAACTTGTAATGGCTTTGCAATGGAATTCGTTTTGTGATGGAGTTAGAATGGCTGCTTGTCATCACAGATGTGATGACATCATATCAGCTGCAAGGTTTTTCATTACAATGTGATGTTTCCATAACGTTTCTAGAGTGTTATTTTGTCCATTTGTAATAATTTTATTAAGTTTCAATTTTACTGCAAAACGAGTCATATTTTTTTACCAATTTAACATAAGTTATCAGCATAACTAGGAAATATAAATAAAATTAATAGAAGAGGTAAACAAAATAAAGAAGTTGATATCAGTAAAACAAAGAGCTAATATGTCACTGATATAGCGCGGCAGTGGAAGATTAGGGGGACGGAAAGGAAACGATGGCCTTCCCTTTTATTTTATGAAACTCTAATAAAAATTATAAGGGAAAGATAAATTGGCTAACTAAAACCCTAACTATCATTCTCTTTAAATAGAGGGGTTTTTCTAATTTAACTCTAACTAATTTAAAATTTAAATTAATTTCTAATTAGAACCAATGGCTGAGATTGCAATCCATGTGCAAGATCCAACGGCTGAGATAGCAATCCGTTTGCTCCTCTTAAAATAAAGAAAAACAAATAAAAGGTTTAAATCTGAATTTTAAAACTAATCATAATCCTAATCAAACTCTATCTAAGGACTAACTACCAGCCGCATTCTTCGTCAACCATGTGTCCCGCCAAGCTATGCGCCACTCACGGATGCGATGCAGCTTCAACCCAATTCTTCTTCCCTGCTGGACCTCTATCCATGGCATTGTCTTCCCGTTAGCCCTCACCCGCCAATCTCTAGATGGCGGCTACATCATTTTCTCCTGCTTGGAGAGAATTCGTCCTCGAATTCGGTAAAGGGTCTTTCTCGCCATGTAGAATCCTCTTATTCCAGCTGCCAAGATTTTTGCGCTCCAGTCAATATGCCTTGTTGTCATGCTCCGCTCCCGCCAATGACTGAGCCTCCGAGCTATCCGCCAAAGGAGGCGGGGCTGCACCATCCTCTCCCGATTGGAGAGAATTCGCCCTCGGATGTGCTGACGGATCTTAGGGGTTGCCTTTGCCAAGTAAAGCCTCCTAGCTCCTTCCGCCAAGCCCTTTGAATCCCAATGCACGTGCTTACCCGACAATCCCTGTTGCCTCCAAGCTATCGCCAAAGGAGGTGGGGCTGCATCATCCTCTCCCGGTTGGGGAGAATTCGCCCTCAGATTTGCCACGAAGTTGTTGGCATCCTTCTTGTCATAGTTAGGACACTCGCCAAAGATGAAGGAGCCTCATGGTACATGTTGATCTCGATGGTGGACCTGTTGTCAGTATATCCTCGCCATGGCTCGCCTTGTTTAGGTGGTAAAGGGGCGTGAACTCTACTCGGTGATGGAGCAGATTCGGTAACCCTCTTCTCTGTACTTGACATTCCTTTTTGGTCTTGTTCTTAACACTATCACAGCTCTCGGTGATTCTTTCAATTCTTTCATCTGTGTTGTTTTGCTGTTACCGTAGTCCCGCCAAGTCCCATCCTTGGTCGGCGTTAGAATAGCCGACCCGCCTTTCGGTCTCGCCCTGATGTAGATCATCACAAGTAACATCCACATTAGGCACTTGATGTACTCATGCCCCACATTAGTCTCTACACCCATTGTTGGCGGTAAGTAAGACGCCAACGCCTCTGGATAATCCTTCCTCGTTTGACTCCCTACCTCATCCGATTCCTCCTCTTCGTTAAAGATGGGCTCATCATACATGGGCTCATCAAATATGGGTGGAGAAGATAGGTCTAATTGTAGTGCCTCATCAAAGATAGGTTCTCCATGGGTAACATTTATTGGTGGTGATGCCAACATGGCCTCGCCAACTACATTGGTGCTCACATCCTTCTCTTCTGGCTCCGGATCTTTGTTCCTTGACACACATGGCGCCTCGACCTTCTTTGGCATCAGGATGATCTTTATCCCCTCAAAGGCGAAGCTCTATGTGTTCTTTCTTCCGTCATGGATGACGCTTCTATCATATTGCCATGGACGTCCCAATAGCAACTGGCAAGCGTCCATCGTAACAACATCACACCAAACCGCTTCCTGATATGTGTCCCCAATTGAGAAATTGACCAAGCAACGTTTTGATATAGTTACCTGATCATCTTTCTTGAGCCCAGACACCGTATAAGGGTTCAGATGTTCCTCCGCCTTCAACCCTAGCTTCTGAATGGCTTCTTCGGAGATGGCATTCTCACAACTTCCCAAATCAATAACCAAACGACGTACCCTGCCACCAATGGTACAAGCGGTCTAGAAGATGTCATGGCGCCTCTAATCATCTCCTTCTGCTTCTTCAGGCGTGAAGCCAGCTCGCCTGACTAATAGCAAGCGACCTTCGTTACTCAATAATTCCTCCCCGCCGAGTAAAGGTAGCGCGTCTTGAGTTTCTTCCAACACAATGATGCCAACTTCCTCGAACTCCGAATTTTCTTCAAGGAGGTCGGTGCCCACCTCTCGTTTTTCAACGTTGGCAGTACCGATACAGAGCCAATGCTGCCTCGACTCAAGGTTCGGTAGATCAACAACCAATGCTGGATTCTTGATCTTGTCCTTCACCTTTTTGTTTTTGCCCGGTGTTAATGGGCGTTGGGGCTGGATTCTTGGCTTTAAGTCAGGATTTTCCCCCAGTTGAATCAAGCAACGCTCGATTTGCCTAAGTCTCTCCTCGAACTCGTCTAATCTCCGTTCGTTTTGCATACTTTGGTCTCGATCAGAAACTTCCTCGATAGTGGCATACCTTTAACGACTCTTTGCCATCTCAGAAACGTTCCGAGCTCTGATACCAACTGATGCAGTGCGGCAGCGGAAGATCAGGGGGACGGGAAGGAAACGATGGCCTTCCCCTTTATTTTATTAAACTCTAATAAAAATTACAGGAGAAAGATAAATTCGACTCTCATTCTCACTCTTGAGAATAGAATGAACAAATAACTCATAAAATTAATTCTAAAATTGGCTAACTAAAACCCTAACTATCCTCCTCTTTAAATAGAGGGGTTTTCCTAGTTTAACTTTGACTAATTTAAAATTTAAATTTATTCCTAATTAGAACCAACGACTGAGATTGCAATTCGTGTGCTAGACCCAACGGCTGAGATCGCAATCCGTTTGCTCCTCTTGAAATAAAGAAAAACAAATAAAAGTTTTAAATTTGAATTTTAAAACAAATCCTAATCCTAATCAAATTCTATCTAAACACTAACTACCAGCTGCATTCTTCGTAAACCCGCGTCAATGGTTCCGTCAACCATGCGTCCTGCCAAGCTATGCGCCACTCACGGATGCGAAGCAGCTTCAACCCGATTCTCCTTCCTTGCTAGACCTCTATCCACGGCGTTGTCTTCCCGTTAGCCTTCACCTGCCAATCTTTAGGTGGCAGCTGCATCAGTCACTAAAATGTAGTACAAAGAAAATATGATATAAAAAACACAATTTATCATACATAAGAAAATTTTTGTTTTCTGGGGTATTATGGATGCTGCCAAGGAGACGGATATGAGGAGGATTCATGGTCATGCTAATGTGTCCGCTTACCATATTCACCACCAATTACATAGTACTTTGTGTATTAGTGTTCGATTCTCGTAGCCCCGTCCCCCATCTATGTCCTCATGTCATCCAGTTGTCATTGCATATACTCTGTCCTATGACTGGACATAGATGGTTCTTTAGAATTTTGGATGATAATTGCCATTTGGAGTATCGCATTCTCGAGTACACGGTTGGCATTGTATATAGAGGAACTTTTCTAATTAAGCTTAAAGTCTTAAACAACTCATGTTAAATAAAAAAAATTTATATTTTTATGTAAACACAATTCTATCTAAAAATGTGTAAAAGGAAATCTAGTAAAATTAAGCTAATCCGTATCTCCTATTTGGAAGACTCCTATGTGGTGGTGATTGGTGGATGATGGGAAAACTTTGTGCCGGTGTGTGCGGTATCATGGTGGTGGAACATGGTGGCACGTGGTGATATGCGGTGTTTCGTGAGGCCAAAAGAGGTCGTGGTGATGGTGATACTCGGGTTGAGGAGGTGGTAAAGTGATGATTCACCAGTTTTAATGATGATGGTGGCGGTGGTGTGGTCGTGGAGGGTGATTGACAGTGGTGGTTGCTGAAGCTTTCCTCTTTGCATGTCTCATCACCCTCACATGGGGCATGGGTTCGCGATAGATGACGAAGCCCGATAAATACTATCTCCATCATCCACTTGAGTTGTTGGAAACTCACTTCCATCTCTTCGAACCTCCAATCGATCTGGCGCTGAAGGTCTCCCTCGTGTATGTCATCTACGGTGGTGTATCTTTGCCGTTCACAAGTCATCACGGGAAATGTTCTGAGCTTTGATTCCAACCATGCAGCGCAGAGAAGAAAATTAGGAAAATGGAAGATGACCTTCCCTTATTTTTTTATTGCTAAAGCAATTATGAAAACAAGGAAAGTCGTTAACTCAAATTCTGACAACCCAAAAATAAAAGAAAACTTTGAAAACTCAAAAAAATTCTTTAAAAAAATTGAATGAATAAAAACCCTAACCGATCATTTATTTAAGTAGAGGAGCTTTCCTAACAAGACTCAAAATAAATAAAATAAACAAAACTTAAACTAAAATCCCTAAATAAAGATCAACGGTGGATATTAGCCATCCGTGTGCTTACCTATCAATCCTTGTGCTTTTGATCATTTTAAAGTAGAGAAACTATTTCACCTAAAATAAAATACTAAAATTATAAAAGATAAATAAAAGATATTAATAAAATCCACTAATCTAATTTATATTAAGCTTTCTTACTCTAGTCGAATTCCATCGAATCGAGCCTTGTGCACGCATCCCTCCAACCCACTCTGGTACCCAACTTGCCACGTTTAGCCCGCCATTCATACTAAAGCGCGGTTGCATCATTATCCCCCGCTTCGAGAGAATTTTTCTTCCAATTCGCCAGCAGTTCACCAGGATCGTTGTTGCCAAACTCACCTAGATGTGGGCTGCATCGTGCTCCCTGGCGTGGAGAGAATTGGCCCTTGAATTTGTCAATGGATCATTCAGATCATGTCCCCGCACGCTTGTCCTCCATCTCTCCAAGCCCCAACTCATCAAGCTTGCCCAAATGTCGGTTTGTTGACCCAATTTTTCAAGATGCAGATTGTAATCTGACGATGGCCATTTGGAATCTCGCATTCTTTACGTAGCCACAAACATAGTCCCTTGCTGGATCACCAATCAAGCATCCATAGCCAAGGTGGACTATGAAGAGCTCTGTACATGCATGTCTTCTTCCCAACTGTTCTTAATATTTCTATTTTAAAGAAAAAAAAATATTTTATTTTAGTATTTTAAATAATGTTTGGTATTTTAAATAATGTTAAGTATTTTATTTGATTTATCAAATGTTCATTTTTTTTCTACAAACCATAAGCGAGATGTGAATTTTGAGACTTCTTCTACCAATTACGCATCCGATATGGAACCCTCGATTGATCTTTTGCTTCTCACTTTTCTTTTCAAGGTCTGGATAAACCTTTCAAAGGCTTGCATCTATTCAAAAATACTTTAATCATGTTAGTTCACTTTTACGCTTTTTTTGATAGGTATGTGGGGTGGTGGATTGAAATTTAGGACCTTTTTGGCAAAGCACCTCAACCATGTTAGTTTCTTACCAAACCAAGCTTCAAGTTTTCACAAAAATAACATTATGACTTTAGAATTAAGAAAATTTGAAGGAAAGAAAAATGAGATAGAAAAAGTTGAAGGGAAATAAAATAAAAGAAAATTACTTCTTTTCCTTTGTTTGGAAGTCCAGAAAAAATAAGGAAAAAAGTACGTTTTCAAGATCAAAATTTTTTTGCTCTGTTTGGTTAGTAGAAAATGAAATGGAAAAAAAAATAATTATTATGTAACTTAAAAGATATATTATTTCGGGTTTTTTACTAAAACCACCTGCATTTTGAGTGAGTTATCAGAAAACTACCAAACTTTCTAATTTTTCAAAGTCACATCTAAACTTTTCAAAAATTTATCAATGTTACAACTAATGACACCATTAACTTTATGTTAAAATAAATACAAAATTACCAAATTACCCTCAATAAAACTTGTTTTTTATCAATGAATTATGAACAAGTTTACAAATAAAAAACGCGTCTAAATTTTTTTGTGGCAAGGGGCCGTAGCAGCACCCCGAACCCTTAACAATTTTACAAATTCAAAAGTGAAGGTTGATTTTCGTCATTTAGAAAATACATTACTTAATATAATTTAATTAACTTAAGTTCAACTTGGTGTTTTGATGCATATATATCCCAAAACGCGGCATTTTATTTGACGGAAAGTTAACTGTATCAGCATTTGATGTGACATTGAAAAGCTTTTGAAATGTTTAGCTATGATTTTGGAAAATTAGAAAAGTTAAGTTATTTTCTGATACCTCACCTAAAATGTTGGTGGTTTCAGTAAAAAAACCTATTCTTTTAATGTTGTTCATGCCGTGTGACCGTTCTTGATATTGTTCCGTTAGGATTTTGTTCTATAGGCACCCCAAATTTTATTATTACCTATGTACCTAACATTTTAATAATTAGGTACCCTGAGGTTTGAAAATGTTCTCACCTAGGCATCCTATGTTGGAATTTAAAAAAATCTTGTAAGAATTTAACCAATTTTATGCAAAAAATGCTGACATAATACATAATTTCGATAATATATATGCCATGACAATGTTTTCATCAAAAATCTTGTAAGAATCTAACCAATTTTATGCAAAAAATGCTGACACAACACATAATTTCAATAATATATATGTCATGACAATGTGTTCATCAAAAATATTCACTAATGTTGATATAAATTATTTAAGTATTGCCACAATCATGTGTTAAGCATCAAATTATAGTGAAGATACTAATGTATTGTCAACTTTGTGTTTAATTTTGGCATTTTTCAATTAAAATCTATCAAATTTCGACAAAAAAATGTATCTTATTGATAAAATTCTAAAACTTCTTGATACCTAAATGATAAATTGTTTAACAAAACTTATTTATCAATCTCTAAACCCAGATTCATTCAAAATTCATTTATTAAGTCAAATATTGACGGGGAAAACTTTTTTTCCCAATTAACATATGACTTACACAATATTTCATAGAGGCATTATCACGTCATCTGTTGGAGAATTTCTTACGAACTAAGTAACCAAATGATCTCAGGTGTCGAGGCTGTGTAATCACTTATTTTGGCGTAACAGAATAGTCTCAGAGGTACAACGACAACCAAAAATGAAAGTGAGAGTGAGTGTAAGAATGAATAGAAGAGATATAAATGAGAATGAATTTTCAAGACACTTTTCCATGAATTTCATTGTTCAATCAATACAAATCTTTTGTATATCATATTCAAATAATAAAAGGGCATATGTATAGAAAAAAGTGATGTGATGACGTCCCAAAGTATATCCAAAACCAACCGCCGAATACAAGAAAAACCACACAAAGTAACGATCAAAATTGTCCTATGTGTCGAACCTGTGTATCGACACACACACCAACACACAACTCACTGTAGAGCTATGTGTCGAAGTAAATGTCAACACTTGCTTTAAAACATGGTATTGTAAGATTGTGTGTTAAAGTGAATGTCGACACTCACTTCAACACACAGTGGATCTGTAGACCTATATGTCGGCACACAGAACCTACGTGTCGACACACAGATGCTTGAGAATGTTTCTGCAAAACTGTGTATCGACACATTCAACCCTTGTGTCGGCACACACCATACGTAAGCCAAAATACATCAAAACAACTATGAGACAGTTCTCAAACACTTTATTAAATACTTAATTTTGAAAATACATCAACATTCTCCCACCATTTTTAAAATACATTCGTTCTCATATTACAACATCTCAAAATAATAGGAAGTCTTATTATGCATCAATGAGAGTGTCTTTTGATTGAACCCTCACCTAGTGAAGACACATTATAGTTAATCGGAATGAAAATGGTAGTCTAAGCTTTGAACCATACATCCGATTTGACTAACGAATATATCTCCACGCACAAGATTTACTACCGACACACATACTTATCTCCCAGATCGACACATTTGTGGCCTTGTGTCCTGTACTGTTCATGAGAGTTTCAGAGCCAAAACTTTGTCATTAAATCACTCTTTTAAAGCGGACAAACTTTACACTCACTAAGGTGGACCCAATTAATCATGTCCTTGTAGCACGACATTCAATAATAGTATATACTCATGTCCGTTAAGAGCATAAGCTCATCCTCTTTGTTCCTTTGTCACAAGTTACCAAGAACTTCACACGCGGGATAGAAATTTTTCTTTTAATGCTTGTAGTCACACGGATGATAGAACTCTCTCATTGAACTCAAGACCTGGCATTGTAGTAGGCATCGAGTTGAGGGTCCATCATGGGCTACTCAAATAGAAGGGTTTCAGCCCCATCTCTACATTTGTTTTCAAAGTCAAGTCTCTAGCTAGGCCTTTTGTAAACGGATATGCTCGATTCTGATTTGTTCTCATAAAGTCCATAGTGATGACCCCTTCTCGAATAAGTTGTCTCACTATACTATGCCTCACACCAATGTGTTTGGAATTTTCGTTATACACCTCACCATACATATTTGAAAGCATAACTTGACTATCATAATGGATAGAAATAAGTGAGATCGGCTTAGGCCACAGAGGAATCTCATATAAGAGATCCTTTAACCACTCAGTTTCTTTTGCTACAGATGCAAGAGCTATAAACTCTGCTCCCATAGTGGAATCCGAGACACATGTATGTTTCTTGGAAACCCAAGAAACTGCACCCCCACCAAGCAAGAAAACCCATCCACTTGTGGATGCATGATCTTCCACATCAGAGATCCAGCTAGCATCGGAGTATCCTCTCAAAATGGGAGGATACCCTAGGAAAGAAATAGCATAGTCTGTAGTTTTCTTTAGATACTTCAGTACACTATATACTACATGCCAATGTAATTTGCAGGGATGGCTAATACATTCAGCTTTCCAATAGCAAAGACTATATTGGGCCTTATGCTAGTCCTGGCGTACGTAAGACATCCTATGACTCTGGCACACTCCAACTGTGATACTGGAGCTCCCTCTTTTAGTACAAGATTCACACTTGGATCCATCAATATAAACATAGATGCTCAAGCACCAAAGTTGAATCTATTCAACACCTTTTCAATGTATTGAGATTGTGTCAAGGATAGTGTGTCACCACTCACTATTATTTTTATACCAAGAATAACCTCTATCCGACCCATGTCATTCAAATCAGTACCAAACTTCAGCATGTCATCGACATACAAACAAGAATAACTTTGAGAGAAATTGTTTAGTTTTCTCTTCTTGTTCCAAATCAGTATTGAAAATCAGCACGTCATTGGCATACAAATAAATAATGACTCCTTTTCCATTTTCGAACTTGCTATAGACACACTTGTCTGATTCGTTAATTCTAAATCCATTATTTAGAACAACTTGATCAAACTTTTGGTGCCATTGTTTGCAGGCTTGCTTTAGCCCATATAGAGATCTTATGAGTTTACATACTTTCCTTTCTTGGCCGGGAACTACAAACCCTTCCGGTTGTTCCATATACACCTCTTCTTCCAGTTCACCATTTAGGAATGCCGTTTTCACATCCATTTTGTGAATTGCTAGCTTGTAAATAGAGAAAAGAGCTATTAATACTCTTATTGTCGATATCCTTGCCACTGAGGGCATAGGTGTCAATGTAGTCTATCCCATGTTTTTGATTAAACTCTTGAGCCACCAATCGGGCTTTGAACTTATCAATAGTTCTATCGATTTTCATCTTCTTCGTGAAGATCCACTTACATCCTATAGGCTTGTTCCCTTGTGGAAGATCCACTAAAATCCAGGTATTATTACCCATGATGGAGTCTATCTCATCATTTACCGCTTCATTGCAAAAGGAGGCATTATGAGACTTCATAGCATCATCAAATGTCATAGGGCCCGACTCTGTGACACAACAATATGGAGTTACATGGTCTACATTTTTTCTAGTACCTTCTACCAAAAACGTGTAGAAGTCCTGTCCGAAAGATGGTGTCCATCATATGACATAAGAGTGTCATTTTCAACCGATATATTATCTCTCGGTCTAGGAATAGAGGTAAACCAATTTTCATTAAAAAAATAGCATCTCTCGATTCTGTTATGGTGTTAACATTGATGTAGTCATTTGATTCAATCATATAGAACCAATAGGCTTTACTATGAACAGCATATCCTACGAATATAAAATCGATGCCTCTCTCACCTAACTCTTTCCTTTTAAGTTCAGGGAGTTTAGCAACTGCCCTACATCCCCAAACTTTAAGATAGTTCAAATTCGGTGCTCATTTGTTTCAATGTTTATACGGGATAGTCTTATTTTTCTTATTAGGAACAAGATTCAAAATATAACAGGTCGTAACCATGGGCTCACCCCAAAATCCATCAGTGAGTCCAAGATATGACAACATGGCATTCAACATCTTGGTTAAAGTCCCATTTTTCCGCTCAACCACACCATTTTGTTGTGGCGTATAAGGTGCAGTGACCTCATGTACTATTCCCGTAGTCTCAAAATACTTGGAATCATGATGTTTCCCAACTTGATCTAATTTAAGGCATTTCAAGAATGTTTCGCAATGTACTTTGGTTTCAACTTTAAACGCTTAAAATTTTTCAAGTGATTCATCTTTGTAATTTATTAGATACACATAACAATATCTAGGGCAATCATCTATAAAAGTTATGCAATATCTCTTTCCTTTTAAAGTTGAAGTGCTCTTAAAATCGCACAAATCACTATGTACTAAATCAAGTAAACTTGTTTTCCTTTGAACCGAAGGAAAAGGTAGTCTTGGTATTTTCATTAGCGTATATGTTTTTCATTTATCATTAACTCTTTCAATGTGTGGGATTAATGATGAATTTACCATTTCATGCATTCTATGAAAATTAATGTGACCAAGTCTTTGATGCCAAAGAAATGAAGAGTCAAGCATATACACTGAACTAATAGTTTTATTATTCACATTAAGTTCGAACATCCCTTCATACAGGTAACCCTTCTCAACAAAAGCACCCCCTTTTGATAGCGCAAATTTGTCGGCCTCGAAGACCAACTTGAACCCTAACCTATTTAATAGGCTACCAGATACAAGATTCTTCTTTAATCCGGGGCAAAACACACATCAGTCAAGGTAAGGTTTTTCTCAAAGTGAAAAGTAGTTCATCTTTTCCCTTACCCTTGACTGGTATGGTCACTCCATTACCTATGAACAACATAGCTCCGTCGTCTATGGGTTCAAACATTTGGAAGAGCCTATTGTCTTTGCAAATAGGTTTCATAGCTCCCGAATCAACTCACAAAGAATCATCATCTTGGACTAGGTTGAACTCGGATATCATCGCCACGAAATTATTATTCGAAACTTTGGACCGATGATCCAGCCCTTTGCCTTTTTTTTCCTTAAGGCGATAACAGTCCCTCCTCAAGTGACCGGGCTTTTGACACTCCCAACAGACAGGCTTTGGCCTCTTGTCATCACCTTTCATATGGAAGTGTCCGGTTCGTTTCAATCCCCTTCTCGATTGTCCTTCCTCCGTGACATTTATCTTTCCAAAGTCACCACGGCGATCCTTGTTCTCATCCTGTAATCTATAACCTTCCTTAATTCGGGGATGATTAGCTAATTTCTCAATAGACACGTCTTCCTAATTGTGTTTGAGACTTTTCTCAATGTCTCTCTAAGAGGGCGGAAGTTTGTCTATCAAGGAGGATACAACAATAGTATTGTCCATGTTAATGTTGTGTTGTTTAAGATGGTTTAAGATTCTTTCTATTTCAGGAAATTGTTCCATTACCTGATGATTATCAACCATTTTATATCTATTAAATTGACTAACCAAAAACTTCTTAGTTGTTGCCTCCTTCGCCATATAATGTGCCACAAGCGCGTCCCATAACTCCTTGGAGGTAGGCACGTTGGAGTAGATGTTGAAGAGGGCATCCGTCATGCCATTGAGGGTGTGCCCCCTACAAATGTAGTTGTCATTCTGCCACTTCAAAAGGGCACGTTGCTCGGACAGTGTCTTCTCCTCATCAGTTGAGGATCGGGAAATGGTGTATTCAGAACATACACCACGTTGAGAGTCGTAATCAGAAAATGCATCTTCCTTTTGCAGCGTCGGAAGTTTCCACCATAAAATTGGCCCAATTTCACAAAGTTGGCTGTCATCTCTCGCAATGCAAAAGCCGTCCCAAACCAGAAAATTAAGTCTTAAAATTGTTGGAGAATTTCTTATGAATCTAGCAGCCAAACAATCTCAGGTTTCAAAGCTGTGTGATCACTTTCATTAAGACTTATTTGGGTGTAAAGAAATAGTCTTAGAGATATAACGACAACCAAAAATAAAGCGAGAGTATGTGTAAGAAGGAATAGAAGAGATTTAAATGAGAATGAACTTTCAAGAAACTAGAATGTTGCAAATTCTTTCTACCAAATCAATACAAGTCTTTTGCATATTGTATTCAAACAATAAATGGTGGCATATATATATATATATATATATATATATAAAGTGAGGTAAGGACGTCACAATGTATATACAAAACCCACTGCCAAAAATAGAAAATCATGCAAACGGTCAAAACTGCCCTATGTGTCGAAGTTGTATGTCGACGCACACATAACACATTCAGCCCATGTATGGACACACACCATACTTAAGCCAAAATACATCAAAACAATTATGAAACACTTCTCAAACACTTCATTAAATACTTAATTTTGAAAATACATTAACATCATCAAACAAAAACATGGAGGTAAAAAGATCCTGAAAAAAACAACTAAGCTCTTTCAATGTATTCCATATTGTGTTAGATAAAAAAAATTCTTAATGTTAAAAGGAGCTGTGTGTGCATAAAAACAAGACACTCATGACTTTTTAATGTGCTTGATTGTGCCTTTTTGAACATTAACATAGTCCAATATTAGATGCGTAATTATTTGGGAATCTCTGGAGTTAGCCCATTCACACACTGTTAGTACTAAACACAATAGTATTATACAAAAAAATATGAAGTAGAAAGATATTACCAAAAACTCGTGGAGATGACGAAATATCAATAAAGTCACAGTTGACCGAGGCATGGATCGCTCTCTTTAAGAGGGTTTCGCGCCCCTCTCGGATATGAGCCGGTGCAGCAGGTACCGACGCACCTCCTCCAGAATGCAACGACCAACCACTGTTGATGCCTTCGTGGTTTGCACAACCTCTGCCTTACCAACACCTTTACTTAGCCAAAAGAGGAAAAGACCAAGCCTTTTAAAGAAATGAAAAATAATTAATATTTCTTTTGTTTCAAAAGCCCCTATTTTTATGTAATCTTTCTCTGGTTATGGTGCAGTAAGCATGTATAAACGTAAGCAATTTATAATCAGTCGTTAGTTCCAACATTCACATTGCCATTGAATAGTAACCTGTCATAAGCCTAAATATCAACATTTAGAGCCAAAATAAAGGTGACACTGGGTGATTCAATGACAAATTTAATATTTTACTTTTGAATAGAATTGTTTATCAACAATTTCAAAGACATAAATAATATTATTTGAATCATATTAAATTTCAAAATCATAACAAAATAAATCTATTTTTATTTAAATATCTAACATTCCCCCACTTATTTTAATAAAAATTAACAAGAAAAGAAGCATGTCTTTCGCTAAGTGAGGATCCCATGCATTATGAGAGTGGCAATGCCTTTAAACCCTCACTTAGTGTTTCAGCGACTCCGATACTAGAACCACGGTGGACTTAGCCTTTAAACCTTGATTGCTTGATGGCATGTAGAGTGCTTTACACACATGGCATCCAAGGTGCTCCACAGGCTCTCTTAAAGCATGCACATTACGGCCTTGTGCTACATCCTAGTTTCATGAGCGCTCTAGAGAGTCAGTCCGAGCTCTCATGGGAAGCGGTTACTTCCACACTCATTTAGGTGGGTCTATCAGGAGTATTCTTGTGGCCATACCCCCCACCTCAACATAGGGACTATAGACAACCTTAAGAGCATAACTAGCTGAACCTCGACACCGCTACAAATGAGCATGCCGCACCATAGGGATGGACTAAAATAGAGTAAAACGCATGCTAACTCTCGATCACTCCATGATTCGTTTGTCTGTTTTCAGGGTATCCTCATGGGTGAACAATTTCTTCTTTGAGCTTAAGTCCCATCCCACTCGATGCAATCTAGATCTTTCCTCTGGTAAGAGGTTTTGTTAGCAGATCCGCAATATTATCATCACTTCTCACATGATCAATATTCATGGCGCCATTCGTGAGTTGTGCCCTCACTATACTATGCTTCCTTCTTATAGATCTGGATTTTCCATTATAAAATTTATTATGAACCATGCCAATAGCTGCAGTACTATCACAATGTATGAGAATTGGTGGAACAGGTCTATCCCGCATAGGGATATTAAACAATAGTTCTCTTAACCACAATGCCTCTTCACTAGCAGTGGTTAGAGCTACAAGCTCAACTTTCATGGTGGATTTAGCAATAATTGTTTGTTTTTTTGATTTCCAACTCACGGATCCACCACCAGGTGTAAACAAGTATCTGCTTGTAGAAACAACATCACCAAAATGAGAATTCCAATCTGCACCACTAAAACCTTCAAGAACAGCAGGGTGGTTTTTAACATAAACCGTAACTTATAATTCTTTTCAAGTATCTCATAACACAATTCAAAGCAGTCCAATGATCAAATGTAGGCCTACTAGTAAATCAACTAAGTGCACCAATGGCATAAGCAATATCAGGTCTAGTAGTGTCAGCAGCATATCTTAGACTACCAATTACACTAGCATACTCGCTTTGATTGATAATATCAGCATCATTATCATTTGGATAGAGATAGACATGTGGGTCTAACGGTGTACTAACCGGAAAGCAATCAAACATATTGAATTTCTTCAACACAGTGGGATTGATCAAGAAAAATGCCATCATTAGTTCTAATAATTTTCATATTTAATATAACATTTGCTTCACCCATATCTTTTATATCAAAGGCACTCATTAAAAAAGTCTTCATTGAATTGATAATGCTTAGATTGGTTCCAAAAATTAACAAAGCATCAACATATAGGCAAATAATAACATGAGCATCATTCACAGATTTATAGTATATGCACTTGTCAGCTTCATTCAACTTAAACCCATTAGAAATTAAGCATTGATCAGAATTTTCAAGCCATTGTCTTGGGGCTTGTTTGAGACCATATAATGACTTTGTTAATTTACAAACTTTATGCTTATTCCCTAGTTGGACAAACCCTTTCAGTTGATCCATCTATATTTCTTCTTCTAAGTCTCCATTTAAAAATGCCATTTTTACATCCATTTGATGGATTAATAGCTTATGTAAAGTGGCTATAGCAACCAAAATTTTTATAGAAGCCACTTTAGTTACTGGAGAATAGTATCGAAAAAATCTATATTTTCCTTTTGTTTAAAACCTTTAGCAACCAATCTAGCTTTCAACTGGTCTGTGGTACCATCGGGTTTCTGTTTTCTACAAAGTACCCACTTGCAACCTATGGTTTTGCATCCTAGATATAAGTCTACTAACTTCCATGTTTTGTTTGTCATTAAAGAGTCTATTTCATCATTTATCGCTTCTCTCCAAAAAATTGAGTCCGGTGATGTTAATGCTTCATGAATTGACTTAGGTTCATTACCTATAATATAGACAAAATTCTCAAAAGACATACAATGATCTTGGACATGGTATAAAAGAAAATCAGAACCAAAGTCCTTTTCTGTTCTATCTTTTACTCCTAATTGGTGCAAAATTAGTCTTTTCTCTAGGCTTGGAAGAACTAACATAATTATTAATTATTCTTTAATCATTTTCACCACTCCCACTATTTTTGGAATTAAAAGGAAATTTATCTTCATGAAATATTGCATCTACTGATTCTATTACTACATTATTATCAAGGTCTAAAAATCTACAGGCTTTAATATTCAAACCATAACCTATAAGGACACTTCTTATTGCTTTTATTCCTAACATAGGAATTTCGGGATCGGCTTTTCTCACATAGGCTAGACACCTCCATACCCTTAGATAACCCAAATTAGGTTTTCTATTCCTCCATAATTCGTAGGGAGTTTTTAAAATTTTCTTAAGAGGCACTTTATTAAATATATAATTAGCAATGAGAATTGCCTCTCCCCATGGATTGTTAGGGGCTCCAGATCTAACCAGCATGGCATTCGTCAAGTTAATTAACGATCTATTTTTTCGTTCTGCTACACCGTTAAAGCAAGGAGAATAGAGAGGGGTAACTTCATGTACTATACCAACGGACTGAATATAATCGATTAGGCCATATGTGTCATATTCTCTACCGCTATCGGTTCTAAACCTTTTAATTTTTTTATCGAAACTATTTTCTACTTCTTTGATAAAAGTTAATTTCTCAAAAGTTTCACTTTTATTTTTCAAAAGGTACACGGAAGAGTATTTTGAAAAATTGTTAATAAAGGTTATAAAATACCCTTTTCCACCCCTCATTAATATTCCTTCAAATTCACACATATCCGAGTTGATTAATTCAAGCAACTCAGTATTTCTTTCTACTTTTGTATGTGGTGTTTTAATCATTTTAATCACGCTACACAGTTCATATTATTTTTCTACTTCTTTGATAAAAGTTAATTTCTCAAAAGTTTCACTTTTATTTTTCAAAAGGTACACGGAAGAGTATTTTGAAAAATTGTTAATAAAGGTTATAAAATACCCTTTTCCACCCCTCATTAATATTCCTTCAAATTCACACATATCCGAGTTGATTAATTCAAGCAACTCAGTATTTCTTTCTACTTTTGTATGTGGTGTTTTAATCATTTTAATCACGCTACACAGTTCATATTTTTCAAAATTATTTCTGAATTTAGGTAGTAAGCCTAGATAACTCATATTACTTAAATATTTGCTATTCACGTGACATAGCCTGGCACGCCAAAGATTCACACCAGAAACAGTGCAAACAGAACTAGGAGCAATTTTATCAACCTCAACATCGAGTTTAAACATACCATCACAAGTATAGCCTTTACGGATAAAGACACCATTTTTAGTAATAATATATTGGTTAGATTCAAAATTCTGCTTAAAGCCTGCCGTATTCAAGAGATAACCAGAAACGACATTTTTCATAATTTCAGGAGTGTAAAGGACATCTTTTAAAGTTATAACCTTCCCGGAGATAAACTTAATTTCTATGTCACCGATGCCTAAGACATTTGCGGTTTGAGAGTCCCCTAGCAATATTTTACGGTCACCCTTAACAATACTATAAGTCTTAAACAAATTTTTATCATAACACACATGCCTAGAGGCACCGGTGTCTACCCACCAACGATCATGATTTTAAATATTGTTTAGTTCAGTTGTCATGGCCTGCAAAATACTCCACGTGACTATATTCATTAGTAGAGACTTGAATAGATTTACCATAGAGAGCCATCACCGTCTTAAAATTGTTAGAACTAAACACAATAATATTATACAAAAATATGAAGCAGAAAGATATTACTAATAACTCGTGGAGATGACGAAATACCAATAAAGTTATAGTTGAGCGAGGCACGGATCACGCTCTCTTTGAGACGGTTTCGCACGCCTCTCGAATATGAGCCGGTGCAGCAGGTACCAGCGCGCCCCCTCCAGGATACAACGCCCAGCCATTGTTGACGCCTTCGTGGTCTGCACAACCTTGAAAGCCAAGGCTTACCAACACGTTTACTTAGCCAAAAGAAGAAAAGACCAAGCCTTTTAAAGAAGTGGAAAATAAATAATATTTCTTTTGTATCAAAAACCCCTATTTTTGTTTAATCTTTCCCTGGTTATGGTACAGTAAGCATGTAAAAACGTAATCATTTTATAATCTGGTCTTTGGTTCCAACGTTCACATTGCCATTGTATAGTAACCTATCATAAGCATAAATATCAACATTTAGAGCCAAAATAAAGGTGACACTGCGTGATTCATTGACAAATTTAATATTTTACTTTTGAATAGAACTGTTTATCAACAATTTCACAGACAAAAATAATATTGTCTGCATCGTATTATATTTCAAAATCATACTTAAATAAATCTATTTTTATTAAAATATCTAACACATACGTCTGGTATTTGATTTCTGATCAAAGTATATGACGTCCATGGTTTGTGAACTTTACCGTGAACGTCTAAATATGCATGGAATGAAAAAATAGTTGCATTTTAAAATGAGGTTTGATAGTATCGTTCTTCTTATGAATTAAATTCATAATCGCGTTGAATATGTGGCAAAAAACAAAAACAATTATTTTCTTTCATAACGCATCACATTTGAGGTTACGGCGAATGAAATTTGTATGCAAATATAACAATTTCTAAAATATGCTCCTATTTGCACAATTGTATGTTTCTCCTTTCCCCAGCATCTCAATTCGTTTTTAGTTTTATTTTTTATTTTTTGGGAAAGCAAGTTTTTGATTCATTTATTGATAGATAATGTCAATCAAAATAGCATGCTTTCTTGATAAAAATTCTGTCCTGAATCCAACGGACGTCCCAATTCTCCACTCGTGTTCCTCCAAAAAAATAATCCTGAAGCAGAAAAATCACTATGAGTTCTGCTTTTATCGTAAAATTGTTCTTTCTGGACACATCACAAATGAGAGCCCTATCTTCCCATGATATTACTACATGACCTAAAAGGGGTCCCAAGGAAAACATCGATACTAAAGCTTGGATCTTTACGGTATGAAATTACCAATGATGGCAACATATAAGGTCATCTGAGACATATCCAAGGTGGAAGATTATATGACACAGTACTAACTTGCAAACAAGAAGAGCCGGCTAGATCAAATAAAACAAATCCATCTATGCAAAGTGTCACGATCCCACATTGCGCAGAGGAATAACGACCATGCGGCGCCAAGACACCACTGAATCAAGGCTAGCCTTACTCTAAGAGTGGCTCTTTCACCTCTCGACACGTACGTTTTCTTTTCCGCGGTACACATAACTTGACAAGCGCAACCCTTCTTAACACGAGAATCCCACTTTGTGTCACAAGTTCACCCAAGTCCCATGACCTCAAAGGCAAATCCACTTAGAGGCATACTAATGTTCAACCAAACTTCAAGACCTCAGACCCTGAAGCGTGACCATCAATATGTTGACTTGCCAACACAACACTTAGGTGCATCCTAGTGCACCAAGATCTCGTCATCTGTATTGATCCATGAAGCTCCTAGGCCACATACGTGCTTGCTGAGTTCGCGAGCCGGCACCCTAGTCGCACTCCATCCCCTGTGTCGAACACCACCGATGCCCTTTGAGTCTCGCCCCGCGCATCTCAACTCTCTGAAACATTCCTCCTTGAGCTAGCACACTAGCCGAACCCCAGCACCTATGTCAGACATGCAGATACCCTTTGAGTCTCAACAATGTGTCCCCACTCCTTGGGACATCCCTCAGAGGGACAACACACAAGCCCGACACCATCACCTATGTCGAACACCACTAACACCCTGTGAGTCTCAACCCCACGTATCAACTCCCCAGGTCATTCCTATATTCACATGTCCTCCATAGTGTTGGCTGACTCTTGGAAGTAGCTTGGAGTAGTCCTGCTCCAGAGCCACACCTAAGGACAACCAAGTCCCTTAGGCGCACCTCGTGTTCGAGGCCGCTGCCTTTGTGGGGAGTTCACATGATCCCGCACAAGTATCACGCCACTTACCCAAGTGGCCAACCATCTCATAGCATGCGTTGATCAAGGGCACAAGTTCGCACACGACCAATGCCCCCTCACTTTATCCACAAGCATGGTGTTGCCACAACGGTGGCACCAAACCACGAGACAAGTAAATGGGAGTAGTGCAAACCACCGCTTAGAAGGAGGTTCGAGCATCGCAAGTGCTCTTGCAATGTGAAGGTTGAACCTCGCTTACTAGAGTGCTCTAACAAACACATCCCACAGCTTAAAGGAGGGCCCAAACCTTGCTTGGACAAATTATGCAGTATTGGCCCTTGGCCACAACACAGTGTCCACGGAGTGTCCTACTCACGTGGAGACCTCATGCCACCCTCATGACTACACTGAGGCCCGCCCCTATTACTGGAGAAATCCATTTAGCACCACTATTCAGAGTTAGGACATTTAATGCCCCAAACCCGACTTCAACGACCTGTGTCTTTCTTAATAAAAAGCTTCTGCAAACCGGGACGTGACTTGCGACACAGCGCGCGATATGCTTTCATTCACGGGCTCCCATACACTTGCGTTGAGATGCACACCTGCGCTGGCTGACATTGGGCCCTGCTCACAAGCGCAAGGGTGCTCCCTACCACACTAAGATGCTCACGCACTCGCACGCACCATGTCATGGTCCATAACAAGACCGTGACATAC
The DNA here is from genome assembly GCA_018398585.1 of Simmondsia chinensis. Lineage (NCBI taxonomy): Eukaryota > Viridiplantae > Streptophyta > Magnoliopsida > Caryophyllales > Simmondsiaceae > Simmondsia > Simmondsia chinensis. The sequence continues at coordinate 12,476,139 of JAGTTD010000005.1, forward strand.
TCCCCCACTTAAATTGTTGACATCCTCGTTGACACTCCTCAACATAACTTGCTCTTCATGCCCCAACCGCTTCTTTAGATCACCTCTGTTATGTCCTATCTCTACGCCCCATTGGACTCGGCTTCGAAACAAAGATGAGCTCGCAAATCTTTCATCTACTGCCCTAACAAAAGCTCCCACTTGCACTCACCCCAGTCGAGAAGCTGCTCCACAACTCTTGAAAGCTGTCAAAGCAACGAACATAAGGCTTTCCACCATTGCCTTCCCTATCACCAAGCCCCATCTCCTCAAGACAAGGTTGATACTTCCCGATCTCCCTTGGTTCAAGAACACATGAGATTCGCTAATGGATCAAAATGTTGGCTCCTGAACACCTCCTTGGGCAAGCTGACACTACTCTAGTATGGGATACACCGCAAACCGTGTCCTCTAACTCAACTCTTCTTCCAACTTATCGTTCTTTTTGACAAAATGTTATGATCCTAGATCAAACTAAGATCATAAACTTGAGATATAAGAGTGTGGGATGAGAAAGAAGTGAAGCAGATGAGAAATAGAGAGGAAATTAGGGTTGTGAGAGAATTTGAATGAATTTTCATGTCCATGAATGAAGCTTATTTATACACTAATTGCGTATGGGAAGCTAAAACAAGGAAAAAACAAGCTAAAGCAATGCAAACAATTGTTCCCGCTAAAACAACCAAACCGTCTAACTACCTTTCCCGCTAAAACTGAATTTAAATTCAAATGAGAGTTTAACATCAAAAATCAACTAAAATGCATCAGAATCCTTCATGATCATGACAATACCCTCTCCTCCAAATCATTCTGTTCTCAAGAATGAAGAAGAAGGGAATTAGCTACGTAAGAACTGCAATTTCTTCCAGCCGGTTTGTGTTGAGTCCAAATTTATCAATTGCGCTAGAATTTCCTTCTCAGTTATTTCTTGCTGCTGTACCAAGCGTGAGTCCAGAATTGCTGCAGGAGCCTATATCAAAGTCCCACTGTGTGCTGCTATAGGAGGCTACTTAGAACATTCTTTCCCTTCTACCTTGTGTTTCTGTAAAAGACAGACATGAAAAATAGGATGCACAAAGGAATGATGTGGTAGCTCTAATCGATAAGCTACATTTCTCACTTTCTCTAATACCTTGTAAGGACTAAAGAAACGAGCCCCTAACTTCACATTCTTGCGAACTACAATGGAAGGCTGCCTGTAAGGTTGGAGCTTCAGATATACCAAACCTCCAACTGCAAAGGATCTATCAGAACGTTTCTTATCAGCATACCACTTCATTCTTGATTGGGTAAGCTGCAGGTTGTCTTTCAATTGTTAAATCAACTACCTCCTTTGTTCAAGAAGATCATTAACCTCTATCACATGTGATGTCAATCCTTTTAGCACCATGGGGGAAGGAGGATCATACCCATATAAGGCTTTAAAAGGAGTAGTCCGAATAGCTGAATGGAAGTGAGTATTATACCAGAATTCCGCTAAAGATAACCAACGAGACCAATGCTTAGGATAGGTGAAAGTCATGCTTCTAAAATATTATTCCACACACTGGTTCACCCTCTTTGTTTGCCCATCAGATTGAGGATGATAGGAGGAATTGAGAGCAAGCGTAGAGCCCATTAATAAGAACTCCCTCCAGAACTGGCAAGCGAATATTCTATCTCTATCAGATACAATGGATTGAGGCAATACATGTAATTTGTAGATGTGATCAAGGAATATCCTGGCTAACTTTTCAGCTGAGATGGGTTATTCACGACAATGAAGTGGCTGAATTTAATAAATCAATCCATAATGACCTGGATTGCCTCCTTGCCTTCAGCATTTGGCAAGCCTTCCATGAAGTCCATGCTTATATGTTGCCAGGCCCTATTAGGAATTGACAGGGAATGAAGGAGACCAGGATACTGAACATGCTCGGATTTAGTCCTTTGATAGACATTATAACTTTGCACAAATTCTTCTACTCCCTTCTTAGCTCCAACCTAGCAAAAATACTGCTTCAATCTCTTGTAAGTGCCCTCTATACTAGAGTGACCACCCCAAGTAGAAGAATGAAAGGCCTGAATGATCTGTCTTCTCACATCGATAAAAGCTCCTACATAGATCTTCCCTTTAATTATAACAATTCCATTCAAAATAGTAATTTCAGTTGCTAAATTGGATGAATTGCCCACTATAGGTTGTAATGCAGTCTAAAGCAAACTTATCCCCATCATATGACTTGTAAATCTCCTCCATCCAATTAGAAAATACACAAGAGATGGCTGAACAAGAAGCAGACTCCCCTTCTTCCAACCTCCGAGAAATAGAATCAGCAATAATGCTCTCTTTCTCTTTGCGATACTCAATAGAATAACTCAGTCCCAACATTCTCATGAGTCCGTTCCTCTGCACTCTAGTGGTAATCTTCTGTTCCAAGAGATATGTCAGACTCTGGTGATCCGTTCTGATAATGAAATGATGCCCTTAAAGGTAATGTCTTCACTTTTGTACTGCTAACAGGATAGCCAACTATTCTTTCTCACAAATCTAGAGTTGCTGATTTCTAGGACTGAGTCCTTGGCTGAGGAAAGCTATTGGCCTACCCTATTGAGAGAGCACTACTCTAATACCCATGTTGCTGGCATCAGTCTCAAATATAAAAGGCTTTCCAAAGTTTGGCATAACAAGAACTAGTGTAGAGCATATAGCTAACTTGAGGCCTTCAAAAGCCTCTTAAGCCACATCAGACCATTTGAAGACATCCTTCTTCATAAGATCAGTAAGGGTCTTGACTAGTACTCCATACCCAGCAATAAACTTCCTATAATATTTTGACAACCCTAGGAAACCCCTTTGCTGCTTAAGATTTTTAGGAATAGGCCACTCCTTCATTGCTTGTATCTTGCTAAGATTTGTGTCTACACCTTCTTTATAGACTATGTGACCCAAGCATTCCACTTGAGTTTGAGCAAAAGAACACTTGGCAAGCTTAGCATACAGCTTATTCTTGCGCATGATCGAAAATACTTGTCTCAAATGATTGATATGTTCTTCCATGGAGGGGCTATAAACCAGAATATTATCAAAAAATACCAGCACAATTTTCCTAAATTGATCTTTAAACACCTGATTCATTAGCGCCTGAAATTGTTGCGGGAGCATTAGTCAAGCCAAAAAGAATGACCACAACGTCATAATGACCGTGGTGTGTCTTGAAGGCAGTTTTATGAATATCTTCATCCCGCGCTCAAATCTAATGATAACCTTTCCTCAAGTCCAACTTCAAATAATACTGTGAACCCTTTAATTCATCAAGCAGAACATCAATAACAGGAATTGGAAACTTATCCTTAATGATGAGGGAGTTTAGCTGCCTGTAATTCACACACATTCGAGATAAACCATTCGTCTTCTTAACAAGAATCCTCGTAGAAGCAAATGGCCTGTGGTTATGAGGAATGATGTTAGTCTGCAGCAGCTCTTCAACTTGTCTCTTAATCTTACTCTTCTGAGAGTGAGGGTATTTTTAGGGCCTTAAGTTCACAAGATTGGAGAGAGCCTTGAGAGGAATGGCATGATCCAACATCCTCTTAGGATGCAAGGCAGATGGTTGAGCAAACACATCTTCATACTCAAGCAGCAGCTGTCCAATGAGAGCATCTGAAGTCTTGTGTGATGTATCAGCTCCAGTCGAAATTGAGAAAAACTGACCAATCTAGTAGCATTTTCCCTTCTTGACAAGCTTCTCTAGCTGCTTCTCTTTCATTATCTGGAGCTACTTTTTCTCCATAATTCATTGTAGAACCACCTTATGTCCATCCTTTTCAAAAGATACTGATAACTGAGCGAAATCAAAGACCAAAAAATTGATGGTTTTCATCCAGTCAACTCTGAGGACCATGTCACAACCACCTAGCTTCAAGACTCTGAAATCATACTCAAACTGGTGCCCTTGCATTCTCTAACAGAATCATTTGCACTTCATCTATGTGATCATCAAATTACCATTAGCCATTGTAACAGCTAAGGGACTGGTTTTTATCATTTCATGCCCAACTTGCTTCACAACTTTAGGATCCACGAAGCTATGTGTACTGCCACTATCAATCAAGATCCACATATGCTTGTGTCATGTTTCTCCTTTGATTATGATCATGTTATGGGAGCCATTACCAGTAAGAGCTCTAACAGAAATCTCCATTTCAATACTTTCATATTCTGCTATATCCTCCTCATCCAATCCTTCAGAAACCTGCTCTAATTTTATATCCTTAATGTCCTCACTAGCTTCAGCTGTAGTCATAGCCATTAACAACTTAGGATTGCATTTATGTCCAAAGAAATATTTCTGATTGCACTTGAAGCACAACCTTTGATTCTTCTTTTCCTCTAATCTCAAACAAAACCCCTTAGGAACACTCACAGAGGTAGCCTGTTGTTGAGAAGATGATTGTAGAGCCTTGGTCTTAGGTCCATCAATACCAGCCAAGACTGTAGCCTCCATCAATTTAGCTTTTGAAAAGGCCTGAGTCAGAGTACCAGGATTCAAAGCCTTCACCAAGTTCTTGATCCGTGGCTTAAGACCATTAATGAAACTGGATATATAATAGAATTCATCAGCTCCCGGAGTAACTGTTAATATCTTTGCTCTTAAATTCTCAAAACGAGTCCTGTAATCTCTCATAGATGAAGTTTCATTTAGTTTATTAAAGTGATCAATCACTTCACCAGGATCTTCTTCTCTGTATCTCTCACATAATTCATTCACAAATTTATTCCACGACAAGCAAGGATTGCTACAAATCAAACTATAATACCAAACCTCATGATCTCCTTGGAGATAAACAGCTGCTAATTCAACTTTCTCAGATTCATCAATGTGGTAAAATCCAAAATACCTTTCACACCTCCTTATCCATGATTGAGGTTGTCTTCCATCAAATGCATCAATCTCTACTCGTGGCTGCCTATGTCGTTGAGTCCTTCCACTAGCAGAACCATTCTCACTTGATCGAGCAGACTGATGAGCAGGATCAGGGGAACGATTGTGCTAGGTAGCTATAGATAACACTCCTACTCTCGCAGGCTGATTTTGTCAGGTAATTTGCTGTTGTAATCCATGGAGCTTCTATTCAATTTGCCGAGAATGCTGATCTAACTTCTCAGCTAGCTCCTGGTCCTACGATTGCTGCATTCTTACAAACATTTCCTCCCTCTGAAGTCTCAATTGCTTGAATCGATTGACCTCCACACCAGCACCACTATTGGCGCCCACAGCAGCAGCATAAGTTGCATTTGCAATAGCATTTGCTCGAGTAGTTACTCCACTAGTCATTGGTACTGATTTTGTGCGTCTAGCCAACTTTAATCAATCGGCAGCAATTATAAGCTCTGATACCAATTATTATGATCCTAGAGAGAGAAAAGTAATCGTCCCCAGGGAATTAGGGTATGGGATGAGAAAAAAGTAAAGTAGATGTGAAATAGATAGGGAATTAGGGTTGAGAGAGAAAATTACATTACTTTTTCATTGAATGAATTATCAAGTACATGAATGAAGCTTATTTATACTCTAATTGCATACGGAAGCTAAAACAAGGAAAAAACAAGCTAAAGCAATACAAACAATTATTCCTACCAAAAAGACCAAACCGGCTAACTACCTTTTCCTCTAAAACTGAATTTAAATTCAAATGAGAGTTTAACATCAAGAATCAACTAAAATGCATCAGAATCCTTCACGGTCATGACACAAAACTTCAGCATTAACAAAACTAGGTGCCCCCAAGCGAAGCCATAACCCAGACTTGCTTGTCCCTAAACTTTGAGGATGTTGAGAGCCACCATAGCTCGGTCCTGCCTGGACTGGACTCTGGTTTGCCTTCACTCTTAGAGGACCTTTAGAAGTCCCCATAACTCTCCCTTAGACCGCTCCCTTTAGTGATCCCTTTGCCTCGACACTTGGACAACCTTTAAAACCACCACTGCTCGGTCCCACTTGGACCTTTATTGCTCCATACCCACTGTAAGGCTTGACCTCCCACACTTGTTGTCATTCCTTCCCCGCGTCTTTGGGCCGCTAAAACCCTCGACACTCGCCCAATGACGACTATGAGATGGTTTGACATTGCTTCCCTATATCATCGGCACTACAATATGATTGACGCTCGCCCAATGACAGCCCTATCAACCGAAAACGATGAAGCAGCTTGTCATGCACACAACAAGGCTACTCTAACATGAGCACCTCCAACTCAAATGTGCTAGTAGCCCGTGCCACCGCGCTCGTCCATCAGGACATGATTATCCTCAGTGGGGCCGCTCCCAGACGAGCCTCCCCCCCCCCCTCCTCTCGCGTCAGCTTTGGACCACTACCTAAAACAACAGTCTCTGCATGCTATAGAGTCTTCCTAGACCCTCACTAGGTTAGCATCCCCTTGTGTCTTAGTCTTAGCTTTGGCTACTTTGATGCTAGTCACCGCGACCACAACACCTCATTTGTCGTTACCATGACATAGGGATCTCCCCCATTTAAGCTCTTAATATCCAACCACAGGATCCAAGTGGCTCGAGTGCTCCTGCACACCCAATCACCATGGATTATATGTTGGCACAAACATCCAACTACACAAACTCATGCAACAGTAGCATAAGAGAGCATTCTAACACATGGAAGCGGTACAACAACTCCCCAAACTGACTCGCATCCACACTCCCATGGCGGAGTACGTAGTCTTTTGTGGATCTGATACCAACTATCACAGTCCCACATTGCGTAGAGGAATAAACAATCATGTGGCACCAAGACTCCAGTAAATCAAGGCCAGCCTTACTCTAAGAATGGTTCTTTCACCTTCATGACACGTACTTTTTCTTTCCATGATACACATGACTTGACAAGTGCAACCATTCGAAACTCGAGAGTTCCATTTTGTGTCACAAGTTCACCCAAGTCCCATGACTTCGAAGCCAAACCCTGTCAGTGGCATACTAATGTTCAACCAAACTTCAAGACCTTTAACCCTAAAGCATGACCACTAATAGGTTCACTTGCAAACACAACACTTAGGTGCATACCAGCGCACCAATGTCTCATCATCTGCATTGATCCATGAAGCTCTTAGCCACAAATGCGCCCGCCTAGTCCAGGAGCCGACACCTTAGCTAAACTCCATTCCTTGGTTTGGACACCAACGACACCCTTCGAGTCTCGCCCAGGCGTCTCAACTCTCTAGGACATTCCTCCTCGAGCTGGCACACTAGCTGGACCCTAACACCCATCTCGGGCATGTGGATGCCTTTGAGTCTCAACAACGTGTCCCCACTCCCTAGGGCATCCCTTGGTGCGACCACGCACCAATCGAACACCATCACCTATGTCGAACACCACTGACGCCCTATGAGTCTCAACCACACGCCTCAACTCCCCGGGTCTTTCTTGTATTCACATGCCCTCCACAGTGTCAGCTAACTCTGAGAAGTGGCCTAGAGCAGTCCTTCTCCTCAGCAACACCCAATGACAATCAAGTCCCTTGGGCGCACCTTGTGTTCGAGGCCACTGTCCTTAGAGAGAGTTCACATGATCCCACACAAGTAGCGTGCCACTCACCCAAGTGCGCAACCATCTTGTAGCATCCATTGGCACAGGACAAATGACCCCTCACTCTATCCACAAGCACGATGTTGCCACAACCGTGCCACCAAACCATGAGATAGGTAAACGAGGCTAGTGCACACCGCCAAGCACAAGGAGGTCGGAGCATTGCAAGTTCTCTGACCATGTGAAGGTTGAACCCTACTTACCGGAGCACTCCAACACTGCGTCCCGCAGCTCAGGCGAGGGCTCAAACCTTCCTTGGACGAATTATGAGCACTGTCGGCCCTTGGCCCTAATACAGTGTCCACAAAGTGTCCTAATTATGTAGAGACCTCATGCCGCCCTCATGACTACACTGAGGCCCGCCCCCTTTACCGGGGAAATCCATTTAGCACCACTATTTAAGGCTAGGATATCTGATGCCCCAAACCCAACTTCAACAACCTGTGTCTTTCTTATTAAGGGAACTTCTGCAACCTGGGACATGACTTGAGACACAGCGGGCAAAAATGTCGCACGTTCCATGCACAACATGCTCTCATTCATGGGCTTCCGTACGGTCACGTTAAGATGCACACCGGTGCTGGCTTGCGCGTGGTGCATGACACTGGACCATGCTTAAAAGAGCAGGGATGCACCCTATAGTGCTAAGATGTGCGCGCACATTACACAAAAGGCACACATAGAAGCACCGTGTCATGGTCCGCATCAGGACCGTGACACAAAGCCTTAGTTGTGTATTCCTGACGTTGAGGCAAACCATAGATGACTGTGATCAAAGTGAATCCAAGCTTTGGAATGAGTTAAATTCGTCATCCCATGCGAAAAAAATTAATTTTCAGAATGCTATCTTATATGTGGGCGATGTAAGGATATTTTTCAACCTCAACATCACGGGAATAAAGGTGCACCATATAAAGAACTAACTTCCATCATTTTGCAGCAACATTTGTTATCTTATAGAAAATCATAAAATTATCTATACAAGCACTGACCTTTTCATACCTAAGATCCGGACAAGAAACCATCTTATTCATTTCACATTTCTTTTACCAAAATTTCATTTGATGACTGCTGTTTACACCCAAAGTTGTAAGATTTGAGATGACATTGTATAAGGGTAAAAGGACACGGGCTTGTTATGTGGGGCCACAGTTGATGCTAAAATGGCCTTTAGAAGTAGAAGGAACGGTGTCCCAAGTCCGGCTCGTAACTTATGCTAAAAGGGCTTCTTTACAGCAAATTTGTGCTTCTTCTTTAGGAGTAGCATAACTTAGGCTAGCATAGTGTAAGAACCTTCACATTAGGATCCCATGTGTAAAGTGATGCCTTGCTTCAAGGTGCATCATGCTCCGATCATTGCACAAACATAGTGATCTGATGCGCGAACCTCTAGTGCATAATGGATCTTAGGGCCTATGTATGGTTACAACACAGGACATAGTGGGACCTTGACCCAAGCATGACCGTGTTGGGACATGAATCATGTGCACTTGGAGCTACACCTTGACTTAGTTAAGTAGCAATAGCCAAGCGCATGTTAGTTGCGCAGCATCAGTCAAGAGCAAACCCTTGACTCAATGCCAAGCAAGCGCAATGCCGATACGAGGCAGACATCGATCAGGAACATGTATACGCATAGTGCAAACCCTTTGTATGGGTGTATCGAGCCTAACAAAAATGACCCTGAGCATGGCATCAACGAACAAATGGCTATGCTAGTGTTGCACATTGCTGGCCCGATGTGTGGGCGAAGTCTAGGCGCATTAAATGCACAAGCAAGGACAAAGCATGTCATGCTGAGTCAAGGGCACGATTAATGGCGCAGCATTAGCGCAATAACAGACCATTGCCCATACCAACATGAAACAAACTCAAGATGGGAGTTTGAGTTTGCACGGAAGTGTAGATGTTAACCTAGGGTAGGGCCGTTAGACATCATTAGCTTGAAGCCTTGACCAACGGACTGGTTTTAGGAGCAGCACCAACGTGCAGCAGACACGTGCTAGGCGCACTAGGCACCATGTGGCTTGTTGCATGTGCACAGTAGTACATTAGGGTCTGGGATGCACCAGCACAAGGTGCAAATGCATGCATATAGGTGTGCCAAGTAGTGTACACACGAGTGCCTGCAGTGTGTGCATGCAAGGTACTCAATACTATGCGCTGGTAGCACGCGAGGTGTGCACAGTGTGTGTTACACTGGCGATGTGCAAACATGCTGTCTAGGTATGGGAAGCAACGCACGTGTGCGTAGGGACACTAGAACATTTTGGAAGCCTCGTGCATATAGAAAGGCGTTTGGCATGTGCGGGTCATGCGATTTGAAAGTTATTGAGCATGGGACATAGAATCTTGATGAAAGACCCTTGGCTATGTAGTAGGACTGAGTGATTTCCTTCAGTATTTTTGGTTGTTGTTTGCTCGTTGTTTCTTTTGTATGATGGGATGTAATGGATATGAATGCTATATAAGAGAGCTTTTATGTACATATTTCGTCTTTCGTAAGTTGTGGAAAGTTTGGACTTGAAATCGATGACTCCCATTTCTTATCTCAATCCCTCTCAATACAATTTATTATATTATTATATGCATTTGTTTTTTGTATTCTTTTTATGAAATTAGCGGAAAGTGTGGTTTGGGTCTTTAAACTGAATGACCCATTTCCTTCACTTTCTTTTATGAAGGGATAAGTTAGAGAGAGAGAGAGAGAGAGAGAATCTAAGTCCATTTGATTGCAAATTTTGGCTCTTAGAATGTCAGACTCAAAAGGGGGTTTCATCCTTCCCGTGTTTGTAGGTGAGTCCTACTCTTCTTTTGGGGTTCTATTCATCTTATTAATAGGTTCTAGAGCCGAATTTGATGTTTTCTTTTGCTTCACACTTTGTCTACCCAAAAGCTCTTCCTTGACTATTTTCTCTCTCCTCAAAGATGAGCGAAGGGGGAATGTTGAACACGGGAGTGGTTGATAACGACTTGCAGTGGTTGGAGGACTATTTGTTAGCCATGGAGGCTGATGAAATTCTGGGGGTTGGGTTCTCCTCTCTGGTAGCTGGGATGTTGTTTGTCCCTGCTGCGGGTAGTATGTAAGTTTTGATTTTTACCGTTTCTATTCGTCTTCCTTTTTTCATTTTGGTGCAATTTTTCATCGTCATTCTTGATGGCGCATAAGAGGAGTCACATTGAGGCCTCTCCAACAGAGACCTGAAGTGAGGGCGGTTCTTCCAATGAGGAAGGGGATATCGTGGGAGTGCCTTTAAACCAATGTGCTCTAGAGAGGAGAGGGTTTCTTTGGCTGATAGGTTCCCCGAGATCGCCCCAATTAAACCAAGTGGAAATTTTGTTGAATTTGGCACTTCTTTGATTCGCTCTAAATACTTCTCTTCCAGTGAGTACGAAATGTGGGGATCCCTATGTTATGATTCTAATAGGAAATGCTTAGTAGTAATTGGTCTTAGATAATATTGTAGTGGTAATGTCATTAATAAGTTTGTATTAGCTCATGTTTTAGCTGGATTGGGTCTGTTGCTGCAGCAGGTAATGTCTTGGTTCATTGTTCTTAGCTTTAACCGCCTCTAGCTCTAGTGAAGTACAAGTAAGAGCTTTGCATTGTAAGCTTCATATGGTGGAATAATGATAATCTGATTCTTACTTGTTCTCTCAAGTTCTTTCTAGATATTTTCTCAAATTCTCAACTTCTTCTCTCAATCTTTTCTTCTTATCTGCAAGTATCTACTTGAATCTCATCTCTAATCCTCAACTCTTTACCTAATTCTATTATTTCATATCTTGATTTCACTTCCTAAGTCTAAATCCTTATCCAAACCCTAGGTTATGATTCAAATTGAACTTGAATCATAATAATTGGTATTAGAGCCTGATTTTAGCTTCTAACTGTGATTAGATTCTTGTTTTCTTGGCTGTGAGCTATCGGTTGATGCATTTCTGCAGTAATTGTCAGTTTTGGTTTGAAGACGATCTAATTTTTTTTTTTTCAGATTGTGTTGAGTTTAAGTAACATTAAGCTGCAGAATTAATATCCAGTTCAATTAAGCTTAGCAGCAGCAATTGAAGGAAACAAAATTAGCTAAACTTGATAAAGATCGTGCAAACAAGTTACGAAGTTTACTTGCTGTTTTTGAGTGCAGAATTGTCCATCAAGTTCGGTGTTTGTGTTTGCTCAACAAGTGAGCTGTTGATTTTGTGATCAAGCAAGATCAAATCCAATTCAAGTGCTCAAGATCTTGTGAGGTTGTTACTGGAGCTTTGATTCAGCAGCGATCAAGATAACTAACATTTAGCTTACTACACACTGCTCTGAAATCTTCAGTGTTGATTGTGATTTGACTACTTCAGAATTGAGGACTTAAGTTCTAGATTTAGATTCTCAACAGGAAGATCTGATTATTTGCTTAGCACGATTGATACTTAGATTAATTACACAAGTTTCAGATTGATTCTAGCTTAGCTCGGCAGTACCTATCTTAACTATATAAATTTAGTGCCTGACAAGTGTTACAAAGCCCAATCTATTGCACTTACGATTAGAGGTTGGATTGAAGTTGTGGTTGGAGGAATGACCACTAGGGCTGCTGCTGCTGCAGCTGTGAATGCAGGACAACATGGTGGAACAACCTCTGTAACTTACGCAAGTGTGGCCGCTGGCACAACATCTGTAACTTACGCAAGTGTGGCTGCTGCAAACACTTCCAATGCTGATGTGAACATGAAAAGTGCTACGGTTGACATTTTTAAGAGGATGACAAGAATGAATCAATAAACATTGCAGAAAGTGGGAGATTTATAGCAGCAGGTGCATGATTCACAGCAGCAAATGCGAGAATTGATGCTTGCATTTGAACAACGATTTCAAGCTAGACAAGATAAATTTGAACAGGACAGTTCCTTACGGCAGCAAGAACTCGAGCAAAGGTTGGATCAGCAATTGAAGGAGGTGAATGATCGACTCCGGAGACAAGACATTCGGGGTAGGAATTCTACAGGGAGCACCGTAACAAGCTGGAAATGGAAATGGAAATGCACCTATTGTTCCTCGTCAAGTTAGGCCCTTGGATGCTCCATTACCAAGACTAGTAGAAGCATAAGGAATTCCAATGGCTGTGGCAAGAAGGACTGGGTTTAGACAACCTAAGGTCGATCTTGATACTTTTGATGGCACGCATCCACAATGTGAGTGCTACTTTAGATTCTACGCCATTACAGAGGAAGAAAAAGTCGAATTAGCCGTAGTATATCTGCAAGGGGACCAGGAAGAGTGGTTTTATAGCCTAATCCTTGGTAATCCAACACTAACATGGCGAGAGTTTGTGAATGACTTGTGTGATAGGTATGGAGACGAAGATCTGGGGGAAGTTGTGGACAAGTTCAACAAAATTGCTCAAGTCAGTAGTGTCAAGGAGTACATGACCCTATTTGAAAATCTAATGGCAAGAATGATATCCATAACTCCGGAAGCAAGCGAGGCCTTCTATGTTTCAAGCTTCATCAGTGGGCTCAAGCCCGAGATAAAGAATCTAGTCAAGGCCCTCAGCCCTCCTACACTATCCAAAGCTTATGTGAAGGCAAGATTGTTTAAGTCTACCAATTTAGTTTTGCCAGAAGAAAGTCATAGAAGTCATTTAACAGCTTCCCAGCCGCAAGCTGCGCATGATGATTCAAAGCCATTAAGTGTGGAAGAGAAGAACGCATAATCTATGCTTTAAGTGCACACAAGTGCAATCCCCAACATCTAATGGCTCTCACGGGAATTGAAGTGCAGGAGGATCAAGGGGGCGGCTTTGAGCAAGGAAATTCAGTTATGCGTAAGGTCCAACGCTTGGAAGCCGTGGATTATGGTTGAACTTACAGCACGTTGGTTCACAAATTGGGTGCCAAGGACCATAAGATCCATCTGGCTGCACCCTAGCTGCAATATTGTCAAAATCTGTCCAATTGCTAGCATCCTGCTGTGATTTCAGGAGATTTTCAGCATCAATAATGAGTTGTTCAAATCTCTTTTTTCTCTAATAAGATTCTTGAGGACAAGAATCTCTTAAGGGAAAGGAATTGCTATGATTACAATAGGATATGCTTAGTAGTAATTGGTCTTAGATAATATTCTAGTGGTAAAATCATGAATAAGTCTTGTATTAGCTCATGTTTTAGCTGGTTTGGGTCTGTTGCTGCAGTAGGTAATGTCTTGGTTCATTGTTCTTAGCTTTAACCGCTTCTAGCTCTAGTGATGTATAAGTAAGAGCTTTGCGTTGTAGGCTTCATATGGTGGAATAATGATAATCTGATTCTTACTTGTTCTCTCAAGTTCTCTATAGATATTATCTCAAATTCTCCAGTTCTCTCAATCTCTACTTCTTATCTTCAAGTATCTACTTGAATCTCATCTCTAATCCTCAACTCTTTACCTAAATTCTATTAGTTCATATCTTGATTTCACTTCCTAAGGGTAAACCTTATCCAAACCCTAGGTTATGATTCAAATTGAACTTTAGTCATAACACCCTGTCAGATGATAGTCCTTTATTTCCTCCCAAGGAGGGACGTTTTTCAATCTCGGCAGATTCTTTGGAGGTTATTGTACGGTTTCCCTTACCATCATTCATAGATCAACTTCTTCAGCGTGTTGGAGTCTATTCTGGTCAAGTGTCTCCTAACAGGTTTAGAAATGTATATGGTTTCTTACTTGCAAGTTTTGCTAATAACTTTAATCCTTCATTCCGGATTTTTGATGTTCTTATTAAATTTGGGTATCATAAACATGTTTTAGCTTTTGAAAGTAGGGGAGGTTCTATCTTTATAAAACATATTCCTTCCAATGTGAAGAATTTGCAAAGTAAGTTTATTTGGATTAAACCTCCCTCCTTACCATTGTTTCTCACCACATGGGGAATGTTGCAACGTCAACATCTTGTGGACGAGACTGAATTAGCCCCCCAAGAAAGGCAAGTTATTTGCTGTTTTGACAAAAACTCAGTGGGTGAGAGACACTTTATGTAACGCCTCCAAACGTTAATACCGAATAGGCTTAAGTTAAAGGGCGCTGCACGGCCGTACTATAACGAATCCCCTTATTATAGTACGAAGCCCGAAGCTTTCCAAACGAAACTCCTCAAAATCATATAAACTATTCTTATATAAAACATAATCCCAAATACATCGAACTTAACATTTTAATACTAGTAGAGCAGAAGCTTAAAAGTACAATATCCTAAATAGTTCTAATATGCTACAACAAAATTCATATATTATTCAACCACGCGAAATAAACTAATTCCCGAGTAAATTGCTCCATCTTTTCTTCCTTCAGGAACTTGTCATGAGTTACTAATCTGGGAAAGAGAAATAAACGAATTCGATGAGCAAACAACACGCTCAGTAAGTACATTACACTCCCTACCCGGGTCAGGCATATTATTTAAAATAGATAAAATTTCAATCAAATCCAGTAAAATCAATTTATCAGAAAAATTCACATTATGGTAGCACATATCTTTTATTTACAAGAGCTCTTTTGGTAAAACTTACAGACGCATCAAATACTATGGCCGGTATTATTCCCGCGACAGGGTCACAGATCGACGTTCACATTTCACACATTCGAACCGGTTCTAAGTCGACAGATACAATAGGATCGAACATAGATCTATGAGCTGGTATTATTCCCGCGACAGGGTCACAGATCGACTTTTCACATTTCACATTTCACATTCTATCGTCAACAGACCCCGGAGGGTCAACGTAGTTATTTGTAAGCTCTTCCCATAAAACATTTCAATTCAAATCACAAGTTCACAATAATTTCCTTCTATGTAACGACCAGGATTCGGACGTCTCTCCCGCGTCGTCATACGTACTGAGATTCGGACGTCTCCCCCACATACGCATACACATGCACAGCCGGTATAAATCAATATAATTTAAATCACATGTTAAAACATCAAATCCAGCCTTTTATGTAGTAACCGAGATTTGGACGTCTCCCCCGCGTTACCATAAGCACGGGGATTCGGCCGTCGCCCCCGCATACGCTTACATAATCAGTGTATATCCAATATAGTTCAAATCACATATTTAAACATCAAACCAATGTATAAGTCAATTTAATTCAAACCATAACAGTAGAAATCATATATTTAAACATCAATCCAGACGTATAAATCAGTATAATTCAATTTATGGGAGTATAAACCACACAATCAAATAACACATATGTCCAATCCTATTTAACAAACCAATAAACCATTCAAAATATAATCTCATACATCAATCCCAGTCAAGCCAATTTTCATAATTTATAAACAAGTAAGGGGAGTAATATACTTACCTTCACTAGCTTAAATCCAACAAATTTAGCTTCTAAGAGGTGGTGACGCCGGCGGGGTGACCAGATCTGTACCGGCGAGGAGAGAGCGTTGTGACTGGTAGAGAGAGAAAACCGAGAAGAGAGAGAGGGTCGTGAGGTGAGGGGTGAGGAAATGAGGTTGGGGGTTAGGGGTATTTATAGCCCCCCCCCCCCCCCCCCCCCCCCCTTTTTCTTGCACCCCACTCTATGTTTTTTTTTTCTTTTTCTTTTTTTTTTTCACCCCACTCTATGCTTTTTTTTCTTTTTCTTTTTCTTTTCTTGCTCCCCACTCCCCAATTGTACTTATTTTTATCCTGGTTGAAATAATAGCGAGTTTTAATTGTATTATAATACGTAATTCAATTTAGTTACTCTGAGTTTCATATATTGTAATACCGAGTCTAATTTAATTAGACTGGGTACTACATCCTCATCCCCTTAAACAAAAGTTTCATCCTCGAAACTTACCTTCGTTTTCAAATAATTCCGAGTATTTGCTTTTCATCTCTTCTTCTGTCTCCCATATTGCTTCTCTATGAGTATGATTACTCCATTGAATCTTAATATATGAGATCGTTCTATGCCTTAACTTTTGCTCTTTCCGATCGATTATGCGAACCGGATGCTCTTCATAAGTCAGGTCTTCTTGTACTTGCAATGGTTCGTGTCGTATTACTTGATAAGGGTCAGAAATATACTTGTTCAATTGAGAAACACGGAATACGTTATGTATTCTGGACAGTTCTGGTGGTAAGGCTACTTTATAAGCCACGTCTCAAACTTTTGCCAAAATCTCAAATGGTCCTACAAGGCGCGGACTTAACTTGCCCCTTCTTCCAAACCTCATCACACCTTTAGTTGGAGATACCTTTAGATAAACATGTTCACCTACTGAAAACTCCAATAGTCTTCTATGCTTATTTGCCCAACTTTTGTGCCTGTCTTGACTTATCTTCATTTTCTCTCTGATTAGCTAGACCTTTTCTTCAGCATCTTGTACAATTTCAGGACCTAACACTCTCCTTTCTCCAACCTCATTCCAGAACAACGGAGTTCTGCATCTTCGCCCATACAAGGCTTCATACGGTGCCATCCCAATACTAGAATGGTAGCTGTTGTTATAGGCAAACTCTACCAAACTCATGTAGTCATCCCAACTACCCCCAAAGTCTATGACACAGGCATGCAGCATGTCCTCCAATGTTTGAATAGTCCTCTCAGTCTGCCTTGAGGGTGGTAAGCGGTACTCAAACTCAGGTTAGTTCCCAAAGCTTTCTGCAGGCTTTCCCAAAACCTTGACACAAACCTCGGGTCTCTGTCAGAAACAATTTAAATTGGCACACCATGCAACCGCATCACAACATCAATGTATAACTTCGCCAACTTCTCTAACG
This sequence comes from Simmondsia chinensis, assembly GCA_018398585.1. Classification (NCBI taxonomy): domain Eukaryota; kingdom Viridiplantae; phylum Streptophyta; class Magnoliopsida; order Caryophyllales; family Simmondsiaceae; genus Simmondsia; species Simmondsia chinensis. Next base: position 12,493,487 of record JAGTTD010000005.1, read on the forward strand.
GAGTATTAAATCTAATAGGAAGAAAATGTGCACTCTTCGTAAGTCTATCCACAACGACCGAGATCGCAGCATTCTTCCTAACCGTCCTTGGTAGGCCAACGACGAAATCCATGGAAATTCGATCCCACTTCCATTCAGGCACTTCTAATGACTGTAGCAATCCACCAGGCTTTTGGTGTTCGGCCTTCACTTGTTGACAGATCAAGCACTTAGCCACAAACTCAGCAATATCTCGCTTCATGTCTCTCCACCAAAAGTAATTTTTCAGGTCTCCATACATCTTTGTGCCTCCAGGATGTACAGAAAAGCAGGAACTGTGTGCTTCTCTCATGATATCCCTCTTAATTGCTGGGTCATCAGGTACACATAATCTATCTCTAAAACATAATGCTCCATTCTCATGCAGCAAAAAGTCTGAAGATTCCCCATTGGTCATCTTACTTTTCATCTTCATCAAAAATGGGTCATGTTGCTGTGCGGTCTTGATATTTTCTAACAATGGCGGTTGTGCACCCAGACTAGCTAAAACACCCCCCTTTTTATCACTGCTGCACACTTCAATCTGCATTTCTTCCAAGTCTCTGATTAGTTTAGGCTGAGAAGTGATCAAGGCAGCTAAGTTGCCCACTGAATTCCTGCTTAGTGCATCTGCAACTACATTTGCTTTTCCAGGATGGTAATTAATGGTCATATCATAGTCCTTGATCAATTCCATCCATCTCCTCTGTCTCAAGTTCAACTCTTTCTGAGTGAACAAATATTTCAAGCTTTTGTGGTCCGTGTAAATCTGGCAAGATCCTCCATAATGGTAATGTCTCCAGATCTTCAAAGCGAATATCACCGCCGCTAACTCCAAGTCATGCGTTGGATAATTCTTTTCATGAGGCTTTAATTGTCGGGACGCATAGGCTATCATCTTCTCATCCTGCATTAACACACAATCTAGCCCTTTCTTTAAAGCGCCACTGTAAATGACAAAATTACCCTCATCCGTATGTATTGCAAGTACAGGGGCGGATATTAACCTCTTCTTCAACTCTTGAAAGCTTCCTTCACATTCATCGGTCCATTCGAACTTCACTCCTTTTTGAGTCAAATGGGTGAGGGGAAGTGCAATCTGCGAAAACCCCTTAATGAATCTTCTATAGTAACCCGCCAGTCCCTAGAAGCTTCGAATTTCTGTTACATTTGTAGGTGGATTCCATCCTAATACCGCTTCAACCTTTCTCGGGTCCACTGAGATCCCATCTTTGGATATCACATGGCCTAAGAATGCCACTCTGTCAAGCCAAAACTCACACTTACTCAACTTGGCGTTCAACCGGTGCTCATGCAGGGTTTACAATACTATCTTCAGATGTTCCTCGTGCTCTTCCCTACTCTTAGAGTAGATCAATATGTCATCTATGAATACGACAACGAATCGATCCAGGTGATGTCGAAGCACCCTGTTCATCAAATCCATAAAAGCAGCAGGTGCATTAGTCAGCCCAAAAGGCATAACTAAGAATTCACAATACCTGGTTCGAAAAGCAGTCTTAGCCACATCCTTCTCTTTGATCTTTAGTTGATGATAACCAGATCATCAATTCAAGGCAAGGGGTACTTATTTTTAATAGTCACCTTATTCAATTCTCTGTAGTCAATGCACAACCTCATACTGCCATCCTTCCTCTTCACAAACAATACTGGGGCGCCCCATGGTGAGACACTTGGTCGGATGAAGCCTTTATGTAACAATTCCTGGAGTTGTACCTTTAATTCTCGTAGTTCAGAGGGGGCCATTCTATAAGGAGCTTTGGATATGGGTCCGCTACCAGGTACTAGATCAATTTCAAACTCGATTTCCCTACTTGGAGGTAAACTGTGCAAGTCTTCTAGAAAGATCTCAGGAAATTCCCTAACAATGGGGATACCATCCAACTTCACGTCGTACCTTCTACTGTCAAATAGGTGGCAAAGGAATCCTCGACATCCCTTCCTCAGGGACCTTCTAGCATTTAGGGCTGAAATCATCCTACTAGAAGTCTTAGAGTCCTTACTTCCCATAGGAGGATTGAACCCATTCCCATGATAAGCAAACTCTGGTTGGTTAGGAATTTGAAACACAACCCTTTTCCCAAAACAGTCTAAATGTGCGTGATAAGAAGACGTCCAATTGATTCCTAGAATCACATCAAAATCTTCCATTTCTAAGAGTACTAGGTCTGCCTCTGTCCTTACACACAAGATCAGCAAGCACATCATACCCCAGTGGGGATGCCACATAGAAGGGCTCATCTAGCAGTTTCGGCTCACAAGTCAACCTAGAGGCAAATTTCTTAGCCACAAAACAGTGGGAGGCCCCAGTGTCAAATAATACATGCGCATTCGTAGAATTGATAGGAAGGGTACATGTCACCACACGATCACTAGCAGTCTCGTCCTTCTGGATCACAGCAAAAACTCTGGCGTTACCCTGGGGTCCCTGTCTGTCATTCCTGGTTCAATTCTGGAGAGGACAATTACGGGCTATGTGTCCTTTCTCCTTACACTGGAAGCACACCCCTAACTTCCTGTAGCGTTTGCCAGGATGTTCCTTACCACAGTACTCGCATCTTCTGAACCTAGTGTTAGAGCTCTCTGGATTCTTCGTACGAAACCTTTTGTCATTCCCACAAAACCGGTTAAGCTTTCCTCCCTGAAATTTGCCATCTGGCAACTTTTCTTGGCGGCATATTCCTGCCCTTCCAACTTTAGATCTGCTTCGACCTTCAGAGCACGTTCAAGAACCTCCTTGTATCTCTTAAAGATGACACCTGACAGATGCCTCCTAATATGAGGAACCAATCCCCTTTCAAACTTGTTTGCTTTGCTTGTCTCTGATGTCATGATGCTTGGGCTGAAACATCCCAATTTATGAAACTTGTTAGCATATTGCAATACCGTCATTTGCTCTCCTTGTCTTAGCTCGTAGAATTCATTTTCTCTCGTCATTCTGAGTGCTTCAGGGAATAACTGATTGTAGAAGGTCTCTTTAAACTCCTCCCAACTCAAAGGTTCAGTCGCATTCTGATATGCCACCTTGACCGTAGTCCACCAAAATTCCGTATTCCCCTTAAGAAAAGGGGTAGCTGCTCGAACCTTATCATCATTGGCTATTGACATGGCCTCAAACAAGGACTCCATCTCTCGTATCCATTTTTCAGTTTCTAAACGTTCATCAGCTCTTTCAAACTTTAGGGCCCTTAATTTTGACAACCTTTCAAACGGGGTCTCTTCACTGCGTCGAGTGAGGGGAGGCACAGCTTGAGCTTGTTGTTGATGTTGCAATAGATTAACCATGAGCTGGTGCATTGTTGCGACATCAAACCGATTAAAGGAGTCACCTGAGTTCTGGCCGTTTTGTCCAGTGAGTCTGTTCTGCAGGGTAACACGTTCCACATTAGGGTGCTCTACTTCTGTATCCTCCTCCGATTCACTAAGGACTTCTTCGATCGGGAGTGGAACCCTGCTTTTTCCCGTCAGGGTTCTCTTTCTTTTCAGGGATGCCAATGTTTCGCTCAAGTCACTCATCTTCACCTTTATTCAAATTGCATAAGAAATTACGTTGTTGAACAACTTCTAAACTCCAATATAGTTAAAGTTACTAATTCAAATAGTCAACTATGTTTCCTAAACATTAATTAACAAAGTTCTCATCCTATCAATTAGATTACCCATGGTTCATATCCTAAGGCTCTCACGTTAATACTTAAATTTCTCAATAACCTAGGATTCTTACTAAATTTTCCCAAAATTCATAACCTAGTGTTCAGTCCTTCAAACTTAAATTTCTTCAAAATTCATAAACCGGGCTCTGATACCACTTTATGTAACGCCCCCAAACGTTAATACCGAATAGGCTTAAGTTAAAGGGCGCTACACGGCCGTACTATAATGAATCCCCTTATTATAGTACGAAGCCTGAATCTTTTCAAACGAAACCCCTCAAAAACATATAAACTGTTCTTATATAAAACATAAATCCCAAACACATCAAACTTAACATTTTAATACTAGTAGAGCGGAAGCTTAAAATTACAATATCCTAGATAGTTCTAATATGCTACAACAAAATTCATATATTATTCAACTACGCGAAATAAACTAATTCCCAAGTAAATTGCTCCATCTTTTCTTCCTTCAGGAACTTGTCATGAGTTACTAATCTGGGAAAGAGAAATAAATGAATTGGATGAGCAAACAACATGCTCAGTAAGTACATTACACTCCCTACCCGGGTCAGGCATATTATTTAAAACAGATAAAATTCCAATCAAATCCAGTAAAATTAATTTATCAGAAAAATTCACATTATAGTAGCACATATCTTTTATTTACAAGAGCTCTTTTGGTAAAACTTGCAGACGCATCGAATACTACGGCCGGTATTATTCCGGCGATAGGGTCACAGATCGACGTTCACATTTCACATATTCGAACCGGTTCTAAGTCGACAGATCCAGTAGAATCAAACATAGATCTATGTGCTAGTACTATTCCCGCGACAGGGTCACAGATCGACTTTTCACATTTCACATTCTATCGTCGACAGACCCCGGAGGGTTAACGTTGTTATTTGTAAGCTCTTCCCATAAAACATTTCAATTCAAATCACAAGTTCACAATAATTTCCTTCTATGTAACGACCGGGATTCGGACGTCTCCCCCTCATCGTCATACGTACTGAGATTCGGACGTCTCCCCCACATACGCTGACACAGCTGGTATAAATCAATATAATTTAAATCACATGTGAAAACATCAAATCCAGCCTTTTATGTAGTAACCGAGATTTGGACGTCTCCCCCGCGTTACCATAAGCACAGGGATTCGGCCGTCGCCCCTGCATACGCTTACATAATCAGTATAAATCCAATATAGTTCAAATCACATATTAAAACATCAAACCAATGTATAAGTCAATTTAATTCAAACCATAACAGTAGAAATCATGTATTTAAACATCAATCCAAACGTATAAATCAGTATAATTCAATTTATGAGAGTATAAACCACACAACCAAATAACACATATGCCCAATCCTATTTAACAAACCAATAAACCATTCGAAATATAATCTCATATATCAATCCCAGTAAAGCCAATTTTCATAATTTATAAACAAGTAAGGGGAGTAATATACTTACCTTCACTAGCTTAAATCCAACAAATTTAGCTTCTAAGAGGTGGTGACGCCGGTGGGGTGACTGGATCTGTACCAGCGAGGAGAGAGAGTCGTGAGTGGTAGAGAGAGAAAACCGAGAAGAGAGAGAGTCGAGAGGTGAGGGGTGAGGAAATGAGGTTGTGGGTTAGGGGTATTTATAGAACCCCCCCCCCCCCCCCCCCCCCCTTTTTTCCTTGCACCCTACTCTATGTTTTTTTTTCTTTTTCTTTTTCTTTTTTTTTTTGGCTCCCCACTCCAAGTTTTTTTTTTTCTTTTTTCTTTTTTTTTGCTCCCCAATTGTACTTATTTTTATCCCGGTTGAAATGATAGCGAGTTTTAATTGTATTATAATACGTAATTCAATTTAATTACTGTGAGTTTCATATATTATAATACCGAGTCTAATTTAATTGGACTGGGTATTATATTCCTAGCCACAATGGAGTTACTTGAGTGAGAATTAGTGCTTGTTAAGACTAGACTTTCTAGGAAGCCTGTTCTGGGTGAGTTTTACTTTACAAGGCTTCTCCCCACCTTTTATTTTGTTTGGATTTCATCTTATGTTTTTAAGTTATGCTTCTTATGGATATCTTGAATGCATTCTTCCCTAGATTATTCAAAACCGCAGGCTTCTAAGCTCATTCCGGTTGTTGTTGCTTCAGTGGAATAGGTGGAGGAGGATGTATTTAAGGACTCAGGCGTGTTTGTGGTAGTTTCGGCCGCTTGGCCAACCAATCCTGCCCCTTCTGGAGAGCAAGCAAACAACTTCAGATTCATCTCCGGGGGAGGCCATCCAAAGCTTCTGAGCCTTCCAGTGTTCAAGGTCCCCTTCTAGAAGGGTGTGAGGTGTCAATTCCTTCCGGAGTTGCTTTCCCTGAAGGTGCTCCTTGTACTGTGTTTGTCCTTGAGTTCAATGAAATCAGGATCTCAAGAATGGGATGACGGGATGTCCTAAGGCTCACGGCCCCTCCAGCTCTAACCTCATCGATACTTCCATAGCCTTTTTAGACAGATTGCCTATGTACCCTCATATGGATGAATGCCCTCAGTTCATTCCGGTTCCTCAAGAAGAATTTGATGTTTTCCCTGAATAGGACATATCACAACTTGTGGGTTCTAAGGAGGCCTTGGATTCTACTGAGGGTACCTCTATCTATCCCGAAGGGTTTTGGCTCATTCGTTTTAGGATCCGAGAAGTCTAGCTCCTGTGCTGTTTCTTTTAATTCAGTATTTTCAGGCAGTGCTGAAATTTGCTGTGATATATGCTCATGTTTTGTCTTTCGAGGGGATTCCTCTTGGTTGAGTGAGATGACCCCCCAAAATGCTTCCATCTATATGTCGTAGGTTAGTGTACCATTTTTCCAACCTTAACTTCTTCATCTGAGTATTGACTTTTTACTCGTGCTTGTTGTTTCAGGGAGTTGCTAGGATGGCTTATGCTATCTGTTCATGGAGACGTGAAAACTGAGAGAGCTTCATAAGGGTAACGAGAAACTTGAGTTCAAACTCTCAACAGCTGAATCCTTCATTTTGTTCTCGGGATTCTACGATTTCGGAACTGTATACTCGTATCACCGACCATTTCTTAGCTTAAAGCTAGTTCAAAGTGCAGGGGCTATGGTGTTGCCGAGTATAGGAAAGGTTTTGACACCGGTGTAAGTTTAGTTGTTAAGAAGGCCAAATACTTCGATCTGAACTTGGGGATGCCCCTTCTTCAGGAAATTTGCCACTCCATTTTCCAGGATGTGAAGGCTCGTAGGGCGAGTGCTTCTAGTTCCACCGATATTTTGAAGCTGACATCTTCATAGTTTGTTTTTGTAGTTCTAGGGGAAGTCTTACATATAGACCTTTGTGTGTGCAAATAAACAATTCTCCCGGATCACAATCGAATCAAATACCACGACAATAACGAGAAATAAACGGACTAAAAGAGAACGAAACAATAGACACAATGATTTATATGGAAACCCCTTTACAATCGAAACGGAAGAAAACCACGGGCGAAGATCGGAGCTTTTATTATTGAATCAAAAGAAGAAGAATTATAATATTCTTTTACACTCAGATTTGTATTGGTGGTGGCGCCGTTGGGAAGATTACCTCACTTTTTGCTTTTGGATACGTAATGACGTACCCTACGTCCGGATTTATAGCCGTGCAGGACACGCGGTTCCCGATCGATCGGGACTGGAGGTGTCCTTCTTTTTACGTAACTTTTCCGATCGATCGAGCTCCACTTCAATCGATCGAACTCCTCACGGCCCTTGTCCTTAATATGCCAAGTAATTTTGAGACATTTTCCTAACAAATCTCCGCCTTGGGTCAAAATTAACGTCAACAATAAAACAACTCCACCTTCTTCACAAACGCCCCCTCAACCGGGGCTAACATACATCAAACTGAAAGAGCCACCAAATTCAAGCAATGCACGAACTTGCTTCCTGGTAAAACCTTCGTGAATATGTCATTTGATTGGCTTCAGTCCCAATCTTCCTCAACTCCACCTTTCGCTCGTCAATCAGATCTCTAATAAAGTGATGCTTCACATCTATATGCTTCGTTCGGTCGCGATGTGACATCGGATCTTTCGCTAGGTGAATGGCGAACTAACTATCACAGTATACTCTAACTGTCCCCTGCTCGACACTGATTTCACTTATCAAACCTCTCAACCAGACAGCTTCTTTGAATGCTTCTGTAACTGCCATATACTCGGCCTCGGTAGTAGATTGTGTTGTAACAGGCTGTGAACACGCTCTCCAACTGATAGCTGTGTCACCTAAACAAAACACATACCCTGAAGTGGACTTCCTCTTATTGAGATCTCTACCATAATCAGAATCTACATACCCAACCAAACAACACTTACTTTTCCCATATTCCAAACACAAATCAGAGGTTCCACGAAGATACCTGAGAATCCGCTTCACTGCATGCCAATGTTCTTTACCCGGATTCGCCATGTACCTACTAACTCTACTCACTGCAAAAGCAACATCTGGATGTGTGCAAACCATTGCATACATAATACTGCCCACTGCACTAGAATAGGGAATTTGAGACATGTACCTGACATCCTCCTCAGTCTGAGGCGAATCTAATGCCGAAAGTCTGAAGTGAGCTGCTAAGGGCGTGCTAACCGGGTTAGCATCCTTCATATGAAACCTGTCTAACACCTTCTCAATATACTTCTTCTGAGACAAGTATAATTTTCCGGCTTCTCGGTCTTTACCAATTTTCATGCCTAATGTCTTCTTAGCTGCTCCAAGATCCTTCATCTCAAATTCACTCTTCAACATAGATTTCAAGTCATCAACGTCTTTCATATCTCGTGCTGCAATCAACATATCATCAACATAAAAAAGCAAATAAACGATGCCTGAATCGGTCTTTCTGAAGTACACGCAATTGTCGAACTTACTCCTGATGTACTCATGACTCGTCATGAACTCATCAAATCTCCTATACCACTGCCTATGAGATTGCTTCAAACCATATAAAGACCTTTTTAGCAAACACACGTGATCTTCTTTTCCTTCTACAACAAAACCCTTAGGCTGATGCATAAAGATACTTTCTTCTAGTTCACCATGCAAAAATGCAGTCCTTACATCTAACTGCTCAAGCTCTAAATCATGCATAGCAACTAAACACAACAATGCACGAATCGAAGTATGTCTAACTACAGGTGAGAATATATTATGAAAATCAACACCTTGTACCTGACTGTAGTCTTTAGCTACCAAACGTGCCTTGTACCTTGCATCTTCAATTCCAGGAATGCCCTCTTTTCTTTTGAAGACCCATTTGCATCCAACCAGTCTTTTCCCTGTGGGAGGCTTCACCAGTTCCCAAGTCTAATTCTTATGAAGAGACTGCATCTCTTCATTCATAGAAACGAGCCACTTATCAACATCTGATCTTGATACAGCCTCTGAATAAGAAGTCGGCTCACTGTTATCTAACGACTCAGCAGTAGTGAGGGCATAGGCAATCATCTCCTCATACCCATATCTCTCAGGAGGCCTGATCTGTCGCCTCAGTCTACCACCAGCTATAGTATTATTTTTCACCTGCTGACCTGTTTCTGCATTATTAGTAACAACATTAGAAACTCGTACCTAAGGTGTTGGAATACTCTCTAACTGAACAATCTGCTGATCTGACTATATCTCTTTAACATCAGGTGTCTCAACCTGAATTGTATCTCTGTCAATGGAGGGAATGTGTGGCGGATTAAGAAGAGCAGACTCATCAAAAGTAACATCTCTACTAGTCAGAAACTTCTGAGCACATGTATCCCACAGTCTATATCCCTTCAGACCTGGGAATAACCAAGAAAGATGCACTTCTTGGCCCTAGGCTTCAGCTTTCCATCATTAACATATGCATATGCAGGACAACCAAAAACTTTAATCTGAGAATAATCAGAAGTTGAACCAGACCATACCTCCTCAGGAGTCTTCATCTGTAATGAAGAATGTGGTGTCTTGTTCACAAGATAGCAAGCCATGCTAACTGCTTCTACCCACCATTCTCTCTTTAAACCTGCATTTGAAAGCATACATCGAGCCTTCTCAAGTAACGTCCTGTTTAACCTTTCAGCCACTCCATTTTGCTGAGGTCAACTTGTACATGTCCTGTTTCTGACTATACCCTGATCTTCACAAAATCTAGTGAAGTCACCTTCGACAAACTCAAGACCATTATTAGTCCTCAACCTCTTGATCGGCTTCCCTGTTTGTTTTTCAAGCAGAATTTTTCACTTCTTGAAGATATCATACATTTCATTTTTCTGCTTCAGAAAATAGACCCAAACTTTACGTGAGTAATCATCAATAAACGTTAGAAGAGACCTAGACCCACCTTTAAAAGGCACTCTGGAAGGTCCCCACAGATCAGAATGTATGTAATCTAACGTTCCCTTAGTCTGATGCACTGCTAACTTGAAGCTGACTCTCTTCTGCTTTCCATAAATACAGTGCTCGCAGAATTCCATCAGTCCGGTTGACTGACCACAAAGCAGTCCCCTCTTACTCAGCTCAGACAATGCCTTATCACCAATATGACCCATTTTCATGTGCCACAATCTTGTGATCTCTGCATCTATCATAGTGTTACGCTCGGGATTGAACCTCAAGCGTAAACTAAGTAAAATGAGGATAGGTTGAGAATATAAGATGAGAAAGAAGTGAAATTGAGATGAGAAAGTAGAGATTTTAGACTTAGATGAGATAAGAAGGGAAAGGAGATGAGAAATAGAGAGAGTTAGATGAGAGACAGAAGCTTTGATCTCAAATGAGATATTTTTCAGATATTTGATTGAATGAATCAGATTATTACATGAGATCACTACTTAGAGGCAAACTAACACAAGCTAATACATTGAACCAAGACTTAAGCTACTAACCGACTAGGAGACCTCTAGAAGCATCTAGAATTAAGCTAACTAACATTTAAATTCTATTTTAGCGCCAAAAGCCCCTAACTAACAGAACTCATGCATGACCTGCTGCTAACCGGCACATGCTACTGCAGAGTATACTTAACAGCTTATTACAACTCAACTAGACCCACAATGCAACAATTACGACCACTACAATGTAGTAACAAGACTAACAACATTATTTACTAGACTAACCAACTCTAATCAGCATTATAACAGCAAAGAATCAACAATAACAGCAGCCAGTAGCAGCACACATATAAGACTCAGCACAGCAGCAACTTAACCAAAAACAACTTGATCCTTGAATTCGCGAATCATAACATTCCCTTCCCCTTGAAAACATTCTTGTCCTCAAGAATGAAAGAGAATGGAGACTTTAAAATCACTTATTAAGGCTGAAAGATTGCTGAAATTTCAGCTGAGAATGTGATGAATTCTGAATCTTTGATCATTAACCTGTAAAAACTATGTACTACAGCTGATGAGAACTTGTCACAGCTGTATAACTTGGTGAATAGCTCACAAATATCCTCCCAATAGCATAGCTTCATGATAGAGACCCTATTGATCAAAACTCCACTCAAAAGAGGAAATGGATCATCCTGAACTTGCCGATCGTCATGCCGACAGTGCATTTCAGCTACTGGAATCTGATTTGGTGGCCTCACCAAGTACTTTGCGTTCAAACTATCAGGTCGTGGGAGTATTTATGCTGAAGAGTCTAGTGGACAATCTTTCTGAACAAATAGCATGCTAACAGATCGAATTTGCCCTTGATCAGATGAACATACATGAGATCTGGAAGTTATTTCTGTTGCTGGAATTGGATCTTGAAGACTAACACCAGCTGTTTGAAGTTGAATTTGCATATTAGCTGACACATTAACAACTTGAGGTCCATCATGAGTCATTCCTTCAGCCACTACAGGTCCTACAGCCACACTAGGAACACACGATTGTAACTCAGCAGCAGCAACACGTGCTTTCTCCTCTAGAATCTGTGATTCTTCAGCTAAGACTTCTTGCGTGCATTGGCTGGGAGTGATTCTGTCTTTATCTTGCATCAACTCTTGAGTGATCAGCAAAGGAACATCCTTCTCAGCTACAGATTGCACTTGCTCCTAAATTCCCTGCAATTGTTGATTAATTTGATCATCACTCTTTTTCTGAACTTGTTGCTTCTGCTGATTTAATTGATCTTCATTATTCATATCAACACGCTTGAAGTTCAGGCCAAATTTCTCATTAAACCTCTGATCCTGTTCTTGTAACAATTTATGTAATCGATCATCCATTCTTTGTTCCCTTTCCAACTGAGATTGATGAAGATGATCTAACAATGCCTTCATCTGATTGATCAGCAAATCATTTGTAATTTGCACTAGTGATTTGATTCTGTCACTGAAATTTGATTCCATCACTTGCTTGCACGGAAGTCCTGATCCAATTCCTAACTGAAATTTAGAACAACACAAGCACACTCTCGATCTAAACCAACAGATCAAGTCTAGATCAAATTATCCTTAACAGATTTTTCTACAATCTGAACAATGCCGAACTGAACTTGATCAAGATGATCTGATTGCCGCAATTGAACTTCAATCTATTTAACTGAACTAAATTCAGCACAGAATTTGAATTTTCTGATTTTTTTTCTCTTTTTTTTTTAATTTTTTTTCTATTGATTACGCACTCGATTGGAAGCCAAACGAGGCTCTGATACCAATTGTTATGCTCGGGATTGAACCTCAAGCGTAAAATAAGTAAAATGAGGATAGGTTGAGAATATGAGATGAAAAAGGAGTGAAATTCAGATGAGAAAGTAGAGATTTTAGACTTAGATGAGATAAGAAGGGAAAGGAGATGAGAAATAGAGAGAGTTAGATGAGAGAGAGAAGCTTTGATCTCAAATGAGATATTTTTTAGATATTTGATTGAATGAATTAGATTATAACATGAGATCACTACTTATAGGCAAACTAATGCAAGCTAATAAATTGAACCAAGACTTAAGCTACTAACCGACTAGGAGACCTCTAGAAGCATCTAGAATTAAGCTAACTAACATTTAAATTCTATTTTAGCGCCAAAAGCCCCTAGCTAACAGAACTCATGGATGACCTGCGGTTAACCTGCACATGCTATTGCAGAGTATACTTAACAGCTTATTACAACTCAACTAGACCAACAATGCAACAATTACGACCACTGCAATGGAGCAACAAGACTAACAACATTATTTACTAGACTAACCAACTCTCATCAGCATTATAACAGCAAAGAATCAACAATAACAGCAGCCGGCAGCAGCACACATATCAGACTCAGCACAGCAGCAACTTAGCCAAAAACAGCTTGATCCTTGAATTCGCGAACCATAACACATAGCAGATGTGGAAACGGCAACTGAACCTGTCACAGTTGTACCTGCAAGCTCATACAAAGTACCAACCCTATTTCCTTTCATCACAATTAAAGTACCCTTGCTGACCCGCATGACTCCACCTTCAGCAGTGTACTTGTACCCACTAGACTCAAAGGGTACCAAGAGAAATCAAGTTCTTTTTCAACTCCGGGACGTGACGTACATCACTCAAGGTTCTAATAGTCCCATCAAACATTCTCACACTGACTGTCCCAATCCCCACTACCTTGCAAGCAGCATCGTTACCCATCAAGACAACCCCACCTTGTATAGACTTATACGTGGAGAACCAGTCTCTGTTTGGAGTAACGTGAAACGAATAACCAGAATCCATGACCCACTTATCCTTGGACCTGGACTGAGAATCAGCAACTAATAGAAACTCCCCTTTACTATCCTACTCTACAACACTAGCCTCAGCGGACTTGTCCTTGCCCTGGTCACCCCTGTTACCTCTTTTGATTTATTCTTATATTTGTAACAGTCTTTCTTTATGTGCCCTTTCTTGTGACAATAATGACATGACAAATTCTTATGTCTAGATTTGGACCAAGACTTATTTCCTCCATTGGATCCCCTTTGTTCTGGCCTACCTCTCACATGCAAACCACTACTTGAGTCATTCACCGAGTCTGATAATTCCCTATCTACCCGTTCTTTAGTTACAAGGTTTCTTTTTACCTCATCAACAATAATGGTTGGCCTACCCCCGTATATCATGCTTTCTACGAAGCTCTTATACGAATTAGAGAGTGAACAGAGTAATATCATAGCTTGATCCTTGTCCTTAGGGACATCATCCAAAGCCTTTAATTGTTGTATTATTGAGGTCAACTTGCTAAGATGGTTTTTTAAGAGATGTACCTTCTGTCATACGGAAAGTGAACGACGTTTCACTGCGAGTTTGTTGGAGATTGACTTATGGCAAAACATGTCTAACAATTTCTCCCATAACTCCTTTGCGGTTTTCATCTCCAAGACCTTTGACAGAACATCATAAGCCAAACACACCTGTATTGCCATGAGAGCCTTATCATCCAACTCTTCCCATTGTGCCTCGGTCATAGTCTCGAGTTTCTTCTCTTTCCCCTCCAGTGCTTTCTTCAAGCCGTTCTGAGTCAGGAGTCCTTTCACACGAACTTGCCATAAGCTAAAGCTTCCCTGACTATTGAATTTCTAAACCTTGGTCTTAATACCCGATGCCATTGTATCAATTCGAAGAACCAGGATCTGATACCAATTTGTGCGGAAATAAACAATTCTCCCGGATCACAATCGAATCAAATACCACGACAATAACGAGAAATAAACGGACTAAAAGAGAAACGAAACAATAGACACAACGATCTATGTGGAAACCCCTTTACAATCGAAATGGGAGAAAACCACGGGCGAAGATCGGAGCTTTTATTATTGAATCAAAAGAAGAAGAATTACAATATTCTCTCACACTCAAATTTGTATTGGTGGCGGCGCCGCTAGGAAGATTACCTCACTTTTTGCTTTTGGATACCTAATGATGTACCCTACGTCCGTATTTATAGCCGCGCAGGACACGCGGTTCCCGATCGATCGGGGAGTCCTGATCGATCAGCCTGCTCACTGGACGCGTCCTTCTTTTTACGTAACTTTCCCGATCGATCGAGCTCCACTTCGATCGAGCGAACTCCTCACGGCCCTTCTCCTTAATATGCCAAGTAATTTTGAGATATTTTCCTAATACTTTGTTTCGTTGTTCTCCTCCTATTCGTAGAAAGATGTATCAAGTGTTTTAACGTAAGCATGCAAGTTTTTTCCTGGTTTATGAAATGCATTATCTAATGGCTGTAAAGGAAATGTCGAATTTGGGAGATCGGGTTCTGGGAGTGTAAAGTTTCGATTGTTTAATTTTTTGGTAAAGGTTTAATTGATATGCCGACGCAGGATGGGTTACTTATATATTCCTATTATGAGAAGGGCTTTGAATGAGTATGCTTTTCCGAGAAGGGTGTATAACTTGAACAGATATGTGTGCTTGAGAAATGCTTATGGCTTAAACGGATAGCCATCCTTAGAAGTGCTTATGGCATAGATCAGTATGCCCGCCTGAGAGGGGTTTATGGCTTAAATTAATGCCCTTGCCTGACAAGGGCTTATGGCCTAAATGAGTACGCCTTTCTAAGAAGGGCTTATAACTTAAATTATTGCGCCTGCTCCAAAAGGGCTTATGCATTAAATTAATGCGCTTGCCTTAGAAGGGCTTATGGCCTAGATTAATGGGCCTCTCTGAGAAGAGCTTATGGCTTAAATGAGTATTCCTTTATGAGAAGGACTTCTAACTTAAATTAAAGTGGCTACTTGGGTAGGGCTTATGGTTTAAATGAGTATGCCTTTCCAAGAAGGGCTTATAACATAGATTAATGCGCCTTCCTAAGAAGGGCTTGTGGCTTAAATTAATGTGCTTGCCTGAGAAGGGCTAATAGCTTAAATTAATGTGCTTGCCTGAAAAGGGCTAATAGCATAAAATAATTTAGGGACTGAAAAGAGGACAAAACCTTTGGAAGCTAAAGACAGGGATTTTTATTAGTGGCATCTATACATATTACTTCCTAAGATTCAGAATATTCTAAGTTCTTGGGATCGAGATTCCATCCATCATGTTCAAGTGATAAATTCCTTCTCGAGTTATTTCTGACATCCTATACAGTCCCTTCCAATTTTCTGCTAGTCTCCCTGCTAGCTGTTTTTTCATGGATACTTCAGTTTTACGTAGCACTAAGTCGCCAACTTCAAAGCTCAACTCCTTGACTTTGGAATTGAAGTATTTTGTCATTTTTTCTTTCGGAGCAACCATCCTAACTATTCTTGAGTTTCTTCTATTTCGTTGAAGGATTGCCTTAAGGCTTCCTTGTTTGGTGGAAATTGAAAGTTTTTAACACAGTAACTGGGCTCTCTAATTCCAGCGGTAACACCGTGTCGGTTCCATGTACAAGCATATATGGGGTTCCCCCATGACATTTTGTGTCGTAGTTCTATGGGCCCACAACACGCTTTGTAGTTCTTCTACCTTATGCAGCGCGTAGAGGAAAATTAACGAGAAATGGTAAGGTTCAACAGCCTTCCCTTAATTCTTATTATGAAAATACTAAAGAACAAAGAGGTAAATAAGTCTATTCTTGATTCCCTTAATTGAAAGCTTCTCTAAATCCTCTTCTTCCTCTTGTTTAAATAAAGGAGGAAACTAACTTAGAATAAAGGACTAAAAAAAATAAAGGATAAATAACAGAGTAGAAGATAAATATAAAACCAACTATTAATTATCTAAACAACTAATATTTATCTATATTCTACTAACTAAATAAGCTAATAGACAACAAACTCTTGAATACATATATCTAGCTGTGTATCTAGCTCGCACGATCGGGATCTCGCTAAGCCCATCAGTCCACTAAGTCCCATATGCCAACTATCGGGCTGCATCATTCTCCCCGAGTTAGAGATAATTCCTCGTGGAATTTGGATCATCATGTGGGATACTCTCGCTAATCTACGCCTCTGCATGCTCGGCCCCCAACTCGCAAAGTTCCAACTCATCAAGTTCACCCAGTTATGGACTGTCGACCCAGGTTGCCAAGACATGAGTTGTAGCCCATCTCCCCATGTTGCGGACTACATTATCCTCTCTAACTTGGAAAGAATTTGCCCTTGAATTTGCCAATGATGCTTCCAAAGCATTCTCAACAAGTCAAGCGTTGCATCACTCTCTCCAATATCCGGGTTACTCACTATCTTCCGCAACGGCACCCAAGAATAGTGCACGAAGTGCATATCCCAATTTGACACAATGTTGGCGGGGTTGCCATGCTTATATACCTCATTTACACCTCCTCAGATTTTGAACTTAGTATTCCACTCATCGTTTGGCAGACTTTGACTCGTGATAGCACTGATAGTTATGTTGTCAAGGAATACCCCCTCAAAGCTGATTTGCCCTTCAGGCTCTCTCGGACATAGCCCATTGTGAACAACTTCCAAACATGGTGCCTAACATCCTCACACTCCGTAAGGCTTACTCAATAATGTGGCCTCTTTGGTAAGGTAGCTTCATGGACCAAATCCAACTGGTATTGGAGCCCCCATGTGAGAGGTAAGTAATACGCCAACACTTCTAGACAATCCTCCTTTAATAGAGACTCCACCTCATGTGGCACTTTCTTCTCTTCATAGATATGTTTATCAAAGATAGGTGGACAAGATATATAAAGATAGGTTGGCCCATCAAAAATAAGCCTTCTCTGAAAATTCTCATCTTTAACAATCTCCGCCACTGTCATGTCGTCTTCTTAAAAATCTGGAAACTCATTTCACAACTTGGACTCCCACTCCTGATTGTCTAAACAATCAGGAGCCCCAAGAATTGGCCAAGCTCGTCTCAAGTTCCACACATATTTGGCCACCTCCGAAAATGGATTACTGAGACTCTTGCCTGTATCTTCCTCGCCACCCCCTGCCAGCAGTTTTTGAGGCTGAGCTCCAGGTGCTTGATTGGGATTCGATCCCAACTGACTCTAGCACAACTTGATGCACTGGAATGCCTCCTCTAAGTCCTCGAATCTTTTCATGATCTGCTGTTGAACATCATGCTCGTAAACGTCTCTGACGGTGGTGCATCTCTGTCACCCACAAACCATCTCAGAAGTCATTTTGATCTTTGATACCAACTGATGCGGAGCATAAAAGAAAATTAACAAGAAACAGGAAGGTTCAACAGTCTTCTCTTAAATTTTATTGCGAAAATAATAAAGAACAAAAAGGAAAATAAGTCTATTCTTTATTCCCACAATTCGAGAATAAAAAAAGAGCTAACAAGTCATGAAAAATAATCTAAATTGAATGGTTCTCTAAATCCTAGTCTTCTTCTTGTTTAAATAGAAGAGGAAACTAACTTAGAATAAAGGACTTAAAAAGATAAAGGATAAATAAAAGACTAAAAGATTAATATAAAACCCACTCTTAATTATCTAAACGACTAATACTTATCTATAGTCTACTGACTAAATAACCAAGTAGATGACAAACTCTTGAATACATACATCTAGCCGTGCAACTAGCTCGCCCCGACCGGGATCTCGCCAAGCCCATGAATCTGCCAAGCCTCATCCGCCAACTATCGAGCTACATCATTCTCCCCGAGTTGGAGACAATGTGTCGTCAAAGTTGGATCATCATGTGGGTTACTCTCGCCAATCTACGCCTCCGAATGCCTGGCCCCCAGTTCGCCAAGCACCAACTTGTCAAGTTCACCTAGTTGTGGACTACTGCCTGGTTTGCTAAGACATGAGTTGTAGCCTATCTCCCTATGATGCAAGCTGCATCATCCTCCCATACTAGGAAAAAAATCACCCTTGAATTTGCCAATGATGCTTCCAGAACATTCTCAACAAGTCAAGGGTTGCATCACTCTCCCCAGTGTCCCAGTTACTCACCATATTCCACAACGGCATCCAAGAATAGTGCATAAAGCATATATCCCAACCGACACAATGTCGGCGGAATCGCCATGCTCATATCCCTCAAGTACCTCTCCTTTGATTTTGAACTTAGTCTTCGACTCACCTTCTAGCGGAATTGGACTCATGATTATACTGATTGTTATGCTGTCAAGGAATATCCCCCAAGTTCCATCCTTTGTTGGTGTCAAGACAGCTGATTCGCCCTTCAGGTTCTCTCGGATGTAACCCTGGTGAACAACTACCAAACTTGGCACCTGACATCCTCATGCTCAGCAAGGCTTACGAGGTAATGTGGCCACCTTAACAAGGCTACTTCTAGAGCCTGATCCAAATGGTATTGAACCCCCCTTGTTGGCAGTAAGTAATACACCAACCCTTTTGGACAGTCCTCTTCTATTAGCGACCCCACCTCATCTGGTACTTTCTTCTCTTTACAGATGGGCTCATCTAAGATAGGTGGGGAAGATAGATCAAGATAGGTTGGCTTACCTAAGATAAGCTCTCTTATGAAATACTCATCTTTAATAATCTACGCCACTGTCACGCCTTCTTCTTCAAAATCAAAAAATTTATCTCGAAGCCCAGACTCCCACCATTGATCGTCCAAACAATCAGAAGCCTCAGCAATCGGCCAAGCTCATCTCACGTTACACCCATGGTCTTCAACCTCTGAAAACGGATTGTGAGGACTCTCGCCTGTGTCTTCCTTGCCACCCCTGGTTGGTGGGTTTTGAGGCTGAGCTTCATGTGCTTGATTGAGATTCGCTCCTAATTGAATCAAGCACAACTCGAAGTGCCACAGTGTCTCCTCCAAGTCCTCGAATCTCCTCGCATTCTATTGTTGAACATCATGCTCATAAGCATCTCGGACGACGGCATATCTCTGCCACCCACAGGCCATCTTAGAAGTCGTTCGAAGCTCTGATACCAACTGATGCAGCGCGTAGGTGGAAATTAACCAGAAACGAGAAGGTTCAACAGCCTTTCCTTAATTTTTATTTCAATAATAATAAAGAACAAACAGGAAAATAAGTCTATTCTTGATTCCTGCAACCCGAAAAAGAAATAGCTAACAAGTCATGAAAAATAATCTAAATTTAATGCTTCTTTAAATCCTAGTCTTCCTCTTATTTAAATAGAGGAGGAAACTAACCTAGTATATAGGACTTGAAAAGATAATGGATAAATAAAAAACTAAAAGATAAATATAAAACAAACTATTAATTATCTAAACATCTAATAGTTATCTATAATCTACTAACTAAATAACCTAACAGATGACAAACTCTTGAATACATATATCTAGCCGTGTATCTAGCTCGCCATGATTTGGATCTCGCCAAGCCCACCAATCCACCAAGCCTCATCCACCAACTATCTGGCCATCACTACCCAATTCTTTTTGTTAGATTCACACATCCCTTAAATCCAACCAGTATATGCTTATTAGCCGCTTCTGCTTGCCCGTTACTTTGAGGGTATGCCACAATTTTGAAGTGTATTTCTATTTAGAGCTCCTATAGTAATCTTGAAAGTTTTGTGAGCTAAACTGCATCCCATTATTTGTGATCAAGACTTGGGGAATTCCTAAATGGGTAATGATCCCCTTTCTTAGGAACTATTGTGTGGAACAGTCTATGATTCGGGCTACCGACTTGGCTTCTATCTATTTTCTAAATTAGTCCATAACAACTATGTTGTATCTCCTTTGTCCAGTTGCTTAGGGGAACGATCCAGAGATATCTAACCCACCTCCCCCCCCCCCCCCTTCCAATTGGACGAAGGGAATTGGGCATCCAATTAGGATGTCCTATTGACGCTGGTCCATGGATTATGGAAGCGTGCTTTTGACACTGTTGACATTTTTGCACGAGACTTAGGAGGACTTTCTTTATAGTGGGCCAATAGCATCCGGCGCATAGTGCTTTACTAGTGAGCGTTCGACTCCCTATGTGGTCCGCACATATTCCTTTGTGGATTTCATGTAATACGTACTCGCCTTTTGCTTTACCAATGCATTTCAATAAAGGGTGTGCAGAAGACCATTTGTATAAGTCATCATTGATTATTGTGAACCAGGGTGCTTGTCTCCATATTGTTTTGCTCTCAGTTCATTAGTGAGTAAGGCTCCCTTCTGCATGAAATCAATGATGGGAAAATGCTAATCATGCTCTATATGGACTTGTAGAATGCAGCCCCTTGTAGGCGTTCCTAATAATTAAGCAGAATTTCTCTTGCTTTTAAGTCACATTCCCAAGGTTAACATTTCCTGGAGGAGCTAGCTATTTGACTTATTCATCCACTCTGGCATTCTCTGCACATGGAATTAGGTGGATTCAAAAATATGAAAATGACCCCACCAAGTTTTTAAATTGAGCTAGATAGCTGGTCAGGACGAAACGTTTGGCCCCGTTCCAAAATTTGTTTGACAATTAAATGGGAATCACTGAAAATGTCTACCAAATTAGCCGTGACATCTCACGCGTGGCTCAGCCCATGTAAAAGTGCTTCGTACTCTGCCTTGTTGTTGCTCACTTAAACCCCTGTTCCATGGTCTTGTTTATTGGAGTAGTCATCCACATATGTCTTCCGGGACCCCTCCGTAATATATTTTATTTTTTGATCAATTGGAGTCGGGCGATCGAAGAAGGCACATTCTGCTAGGAATTAAGCTAATGCTTGAGCTTTAATTATGGTTTGTGGCTCAAAGTGGATGTCATGCTCAAAGAGCTCCATGGCCCATGCTAGTAATCTTCCTGAACATTCCAGGCGTAAAAATAGCTTTCTGAGTGGTTGTTCGGTCCGTATCCTAATTCAATCCACCTAGATGCGGGGCCTCAATTTTCTTGGCACTATTACAATGGCATAAGCCAGTTTCTTGATTTGGGAATATCAAAGTCCTGCATCTCTTAATTTTTAGCTTAGAAAATATATCGCGATTTTTCGATCCTCCCTTTCAGAGATCAAAACTGCGCTTATTGCATCATCTAACGTCGAGACGTGCACGAATAGTTCTTCTCTCGATATAGGTTTGGCTATCATTGTAATGCTAGCAAGGTTTTTTTTGAGTTGTTGGAAGGCGTGTTCGCATGATTCATCCCAATAGAATGCCTCCCTATTCCGCAATGCTTGAAAGAAGGGGAGTGCTCTATCGGTCAATCGGCTAATGAACCTATTCAGAAAGGCCAGGCAGCTTGTCAATTTTTAAGTATCTTTGGAGGTTTTAGAAGTTCTCATCTTAAGGATTGCATTTATTTTTGCCAGATTAGCTTCTATTCCTCTTGCACTGACAATGAGCCCCATGAATTTTCCCTCCGGGATTGCTAAAGTATATTTGCTCAAGTTCAAGCGCATTTTGTATCGTTTGAGGGTTTCCAAGGTTTCCTTTAAATAATCCGTGTGATCATAGGCACTACTTGTTTCTACTCTCATGTCATCAACACATGCTCTACATTTCTATCGATTTGGGGTAGAAAATGTGATTGGCGAGGCATTAATTCGTAGTGCCCGCATTTTTTATCCCAAGCGGCATAATTTTGTAACAATAGGTTCCCTCGTGTGTGATAATGGAAATTTTTTCTTATCTTCGAGGTCCATGGCAATTTAAGGATACCAAGAGAAGGAGTCTAGAAAATTGAAAAGCTCATTTCCTGCCGTAGAACTGACTAACTGGTCTATGTTTAGCAATAAGTATGAATTTGTCGGGAAGGCCATACTCAAATCGGTTAAATCTATACACATCCACCAGTTTCCCTTAGATTTTTTCATCGATACTACGTTCACCAACCATTCTAGATAAAGGACCTCACATCTAAATCCGATTTTAAGCAATTTTTGCCCTTCATCCTTTCTAACCTTGTTTTGTTCTACGCAGAAGTTATGTTTCCTTTGTTTTACTAGAGTCTTTCCAGGGTGGACGTTTAGCTGGTGACATTTGATCCCTTTGTCTATTCCCAAAATTTCATCAGTGGAGAAAGCGAAAACTTCCTTATATTGAAGAAACAATTGATGGATTTGTCTTTGCATTTTATGATCAATCCAAGAACCAATCTTAATGGTATTTTTGCGCTCAAGCTCCATTTCAATAGTTTCTCCTAGACCCAAATCCTGGATGTTATCTTCATTTTTGCTCCGTTCAGGGGGGGGGGGGGGGGGTGAGATGTTGGCTTTGGGTAAAGTGACACTCTCGAGCCTCCCGCTGACTTCCCCTTATTGATAGAATTTCCACTGTCCCTATTTTTAATCTCATGACTGGGTGATACGTTGATAAAGCCGCCCAAAATGCATTCAGGATAGGATGTCCTATGATAGCATTAAACATCAAATTTGCCTTTACTATTAAAAAGTCCGCTGGCATAGTATGCTCTTGTTTCTCATTTTAAAGGCAGATATTTAGAGTTATCCTTCCGAGAGGGTGTACCGGTTCTCCTATAAATCCTGCTAACAGGTATGGCGTAGGAATGAGCTCCTCTAGCTGAATCCTAGTTGTTTGAAACAATGGGAAAAGAGGATGTTGACTAAGCTTCCCTAATCAACCAATAGTCGAAGGATGACGAAATTGTTAGCTTCCATGGTGATGACCATGGGATCTTCTTGAGAGGGACCTTGGTGTCTCTTAAGTCGTCTTCTTTAAACACGAGGTCCAAATTCCCTTTTACACTCTTACTTTGATTATCCCAGTAGTCTCTAATCACTTCCTGGTGGTTTCGGCCTACGGTAGCTATTGTATATTTGGGTATATTCGTGCTTACCTTGGAGACTCTAGATTTGGCTTAGGGAGGCATTGTTTAATGTTTTTAAGGACATGAATTCTCCCAAACTTTCTTTTAGGTCGGTCATTCTATTCTTAAGCGTGCGGCAGTCTTCCATGGTGTGACCTTGTGTCTCGTGAGAATCGCAACATTTCTTCCAGATCTATTTTGCCATACATTGTGCTCTTCGATTTTGCTTCCTGGGTTCCTTTCTTCCTTTTTACTTCTAAGAGCAACTTGGGGGTGTCCTTTGGCAGAATTGTCATGGTTCCTCTTTATCTATTTTAACTTTTTCGCTCTTTCTAAAATGATTTTGAATTGACGAGACTTCATTTGTTGGAAACTTATTATGGGACGTTCGGGTTGGGTCATTACATCCTTGGTTGCAATGTATTTGTTAGCCTTTATCCATTACTCATCTATCATTTCTAGTTAGGCTTTTACTAAAGCAAATTTTAAACCCGAGTCTTGTTTCATCTGTAAGGTTCGGGATATAAATCATAGCTCTAGAGAAGTGCCACACAAATCTTCTCAACGATTCGCCTTCAAACTATTGGATCCTAATTAGTTGTGCAGTAGTTTTCTTCCTTCTTTTATTGCTTAGAAAATGACAAGTAAATTTTTCAAAGAGTTCTGTGAAGCTGAGTATGGACCCACCAAGTGGAGAGGCGAACCTAGCTTGGGCCATGACTTTAAGGCTTGTTGGGAAACATTTACACATTGTATCTTCTGTTGCATCTTGGATATACATTCAACCAGTGAACCCAGAAATATGGTCTTCTGGATCTTGCATTTCATCAAAGAGCTTTAGGTTGGGCACTTTCACCTCACCCATTGATGTGGATAAGATGTGTCATGAGAAGGGTGAGTGAGTTACTGGCACTCCTTCTAGTCTATGAGATTTATCGGGGTCTCTTTTCATATTCGTATTCTTTTATGAGCTTAATACTTTATTAATCTGTCTTAAATTGGGATATCCTTTGTCAAGATCATTACGTGGCATGCCTTTGCCTTTCCTTTTCTGTAATTCCTTCTTAATTTCTTTGGTAGAAGCAAAAGATTCCTCTAAGTCGTTAGGCTTTGGCTGACCTTGCATCAAAGGAGGCAATGAGGTTTTTGTTAGGACACCATGACCAGCGAGTTGCATGATCAATATCTGGAGCTCCTAGAATTGACTTTGAGTTACACATTGAATCCCTGGACCTCCTAGCGAGGGGTCAGATTTTGATGATCCTTTCGAATGAGGATTTTCCATTTCCAACAGATGGCACAAACTGCTTTTGCTTAGGTTCATCCAATGGAAGACTAATCTCAAGCATTTCTTTTATTGATTGTCCAGATTGCTTACATCAATTAGGAGAGAAAAAGATCAAGATGGAAATACAAAATAAGAGAAAAATCCTGCCCCATTTTGTGGGGGACATGATGCCATTTATAGGCTTGGCCAAGAAAGGTGCTGGGTTAATAACCATAGCATATTCATCTCGCCATGCAAGACCAAAAGGCTCATTTGTTCTTAGAGTCAAGTTATTTTGGCATGTTTGCTTTAGCGATTTCCATTTGAACTTTGTATTTCGCATGTTATTTCATCGAGTGAGATTAAAGAGCTTAGTTGTCCCTAAGGCGGGCTATCATTGTATCCTAGTTCTGGCCATTCTTGTTTAGGTTTTATATTTTTCTAAGCGAGTTGAACTTCGTGGGTGACGGGTTTGGGGACGTTGTCTATCTTAGTTAGGAGTTCTTGCCGAGTTCTTCTTATGATTTCGACGGGGAGATGTTTCTAGGTCTGGCTTCATTTTTTCATATTCGTCCATGTGCTGATGTATTCCCATATCACTAACCAAATCATAATTGGGTGAGATCTAAATGACAAGATGACAATATATATAATATAGTAGATCTAGATCTCAATACTATAATATTATCCCCTAATACTCCCTGTCGATATTGGTTTTGTGTATGCAGAAGTGTGATCAATGGAAAGACCACTAGTAAAGATATAAAAGCACTAGTTTGGTAGTAGGAGTATATTGAACCTACATATCACCTTCTTTTATTATTATTTCTTTAAACTAGATATCACACTTCAGTACCTTCTCTCAAACGTAGTGAAAGTCCACATCAACATGTTTGCTTCGATCATTGGAGATTGAGTCAGCTGCAAGATAAGTAGCAGGGGCATTGTCACTGTAAAGAATAATAGGACTTGAGTGATGTAGACCAAGGTCCCGCATAGATAATGGATCTAGTCACTTTCAGTCACAGCTTGAGCAACACCTCAGTATTCATACTCAGTTGTAGATTTGGCAACAATAGCTTATTTCTTGGCTTGCCATGAGATTAGATTTGGACCAAGGAAAAGAGCACATCTAGTAGTGGTATAGCGAGCATCAAGACAACCACTGTAATCAGCATCGGCAAAGACGGTGATGATCGTGTAGAAACTTGGTTGGATGGTGAGACCATGGTCAGGCGTGAGCTTTAAGTATCTTAGTATTTGCTTTACCATCCTCCCGTGAGATAAACTAGGAGCATGTAGAAACTGGGGAACACAGTTAACAACATAATAAATATTAGGTCGCGTCATGGTAAGATATTGAAAAACCCCTTATAGAACATTGATACTCAGTAGGATCAATAAGTAGCTCCCCTTCAATTAGTGAAAGCTAAGCTCGACTAGGGAGTGGTGTTTGAACGTGTATGGAATGAGGCATATTGTGCTTAAGTAAGAGGTCTAAGGAGTATTCGTTTTGAGTGAGGAAAAGGCCTTTGTCAGTCTATTTGGCTTCAATACCAAAAAAGTAATGTAAGGAACCTAAATCTTTCGTGGCAAATTGTTGTGATAGTGCTTGAATGAAAGAGTAAAGTTGAGAGGAGTTAAAGCTTGCCGGTATAATATCATCAACACAAAGAAGTAGACAAAGTAAACCCTTAGATGAACAAAGAGAAAAAAGAAAAGGACTTGCACGACTACAATGGAACCCATGACTAAGCAGGAAGGTAATAAACAAACGAAACCAAGCTCGAGGTTCCTCTTGAAGACATACAACAACTTTTGAAGCATATTTCTAGAACATGGAATAAGCAAACTATTGGCAGCATATTTCTAAAATATTTCCCGGAACGGCTTGAGTGAGCGCAGTGAAAAAGCAATTTTAAATCCTGAATTTTAAATTTAAAGCCTATTTAATTAGATCTAGATCTTATTCTATTATGTTCATAACATGACAAACAAAGGAGAAATAAATTAAATATTAAGTACTTAATTTTGACATACCTGAACTGCAAATCCCAAATCCGACTTTAGGATCAGAAATTGCAAGAAAGTTTCTTGACACCTCAAGATCTTCTTCACAATGAACTAT
Organism: Simmondsia chinensis; assembly: GCA_018398585.1. Classification (NCBI taxonomy): domain Eukaryota; kingdom Viridiplantae; phylum Streptophyta; class Magnoliopsida; order Caryophyllales; family Simmondsiaceae; genus Simmondsia; species Simmondsia chinensis. The sequence continues at coordinate 12,520,158 of JAGTTD010000005.1, forward strand.
TCTAACACCGAGAATGTGGGCTCCCAGAAATATTTAACTTTTCGAAAAAAATTTTAAAAAATTATGCTAAACAATAATTAGAAAAACCCCTAAAATGATTTTGGGTTTTCGTCATGGGGCAAAACCAGGTTCCAAAACTCCTAATTTAACAAACTCTCAAGACAAAATATTGTTTTCATAAACAAAAACAGACACACTAAGCACCACATAAATAACACGCATTAAGACCCTACTCAATAACGTCAACATGACGACAGCGAGGCCCCCTTTTTAGTTAACGTGTTGGCCCAGCTCCTCAAGCCTGTGCCCCCACGCGTGCGTTGCACACGCGGGACTGTGTTGCTCTTTTAACCTTTACTTGTTTTTATTTAAACACGATGTAATTTATTATAACCTATATTCATATCATGAATATTTCTTTAGCATAAAAATTTATTTATCTTATAAATTAATAATTCATCTTATGAATTTTTTTAAAAATATTTTCAAACGATATTTAAGTTGAGGCTTGAGAAGGGATCTTGGAAAAATCTAACTCTAGCTCTAAATGGATCAAATTTGCTTATCATTGCATGATAACAATTGATTATCAATAATAAAACTTAATTCCACTAAATACGTTATACAACATTCTCGAATTAAATTTATATTCACTTAAGAATTTCCCAAATAACTTTTACTACGACAATTAACCTCTCTATTAGATATCCATGAACAAAAGTAACTTTAACTACTATCGTTAATTTTCTCACATTTTTTGTTGTAGTTCCCGACTCGCCATTCTCAAAAATTCAATATATAGAGACAATTTTTCATATTAAATCCAAATGTTAAATATATGGAATATTTTAGCCAAAGATTCTAGAATCTATTAGTATGCTTGCGAATCAACTAAGGGGCCATCCTTATCTCGTTAGTGATTATAGATTCCACGTAAAACAACTGTTTTTGTTACACTTAATACAGTTTCCCAATGCACTTGAGATTCAAGTCAATGCACTGTGACTAATCTTTTTAGCACCTCAAAGCAACTAACAATCCATACACAAGCCCAAAAGGTTTCCTAGATTTAAAAATATCGTCTTACAGAACCAATTATTTTTGATAGCATTTAAGAAACAAATAATTCAGGTAATTTTGCTCAGTGTTCTAATCTTAATGAAAATACCAACATAATACTATTTGATCCCTATCCACATGAGTGAGACAAGCTATCAAAAGTATCATATTATAGTCTTATGAGACAAGTTCTCCAAACTTATCACTGACTATGAACGTACTTTGACAACACATCACTAGTTTGATCTAAGCTTATCTGTGGCTCAATCTCATTGACCACTTAAACGAAACCTATCATGTCATCTTGAACTATACCCATCTCATGAAATATTTTAGAAAACAATTACACTCATGTTTGACTTGTAAAGCATAATAAAAAAATTTATAAATAAAAATACTTTATTTATTTAATATTTAAAACTAACTAATTGGGTTTTTTTAGGACACCAATTTCTACAATCTCCAAATTTTTCTAAACCCATTTAGCAATGCATTGCATAATTATCCCCTTGGGATCTATCAACTGTTAGACTGTAAACTTTAACCAATACTGATACGTCACTGTCTTATTCTTTTGCTCACAAACTTTGATCTACTAGGGACCTTCTAAGTCAACTTGTATATTTAACGACTTCATAGATGTCAAATACCCGACTTCCATGGTGAACTAATCAATACAAGACTACTTCACTTTTCACAATCTAATGACACCCATTAAAACAAGTAAGCATAGATTTCATACCTCTAACATCTAATCTTCCTTTTAAAACAAACTACCTATGACAAATTCACATTTTTTTTTTCTTTTGAATCTCTCATAAGCTTGATCCTCGTAATGTAATGTGCTCGTCTTAGGTCTTTCACTTTTTAACTGACTGGATAATTAAACCTTAACAACTCATAATAATTTGAGACTATTCTTAATGAGTAGAATGTTATCTATATACAACACTTGGAAAGTCTCTACTTTGTCGTTATGTTACTTGTACAGTGGTGCTTCACTAATCAACGATTCGAATCCCAAGGACTAGATTACGGGTCATCGAATCTACTATTTAATGAATAAGATGCTTATTTAAGTCTGCAAATAGACTTCCTCAGTTTGCATAGTATATGCTCCACGTTCTTGGCAACAGACTTGTCTGGTTCTATCATATACATAACTTTCCAATGGATGAGACTATGACTTCTGGCTAGATGGTTTGATCAAAGATGATTCCTTCCATTAAGATATAACTCACTGCCATCAATCTAGCCTCGAAGGTCTCTACCTTCTCGTCCACTCGATTCTCAATTCTTTCTACTTGTAGATCGATTCAGATCCTATCTAATGGACTTAATGCTTTTCGATGCTTCTACAAGTTCCTATACTTAGTTAAAATACAATTACTTTAACTTAACTTTTATCGCCCCGACCCATTGGTCTACATCTTTATACTTAAGAGTTTTTTCATAGTCTAAAGGATCAGATTTGCAGTCATGCTTAACTGTTAAGACTAAAGACGTAAATCCGTCAGGTGACCATGACCATCCTCCAACTAGACAAAGCTCTCATGTACTTAGTGTGACAATAATTTTGATGATGATGTATGTGATACATCATCTACGCCATAAGTTGTATCAAGCTGTAGTGGCACAGTATCTCATATTGTCAATCTATCTAACACAAGCTATCAGCTTTATTTGTAGAACACTTTAATTTGATCAAAGTGACTTGATATAATAACCAAACCGATCCCAAATTTAGTCTTTAATCCTTTGAACCTTTTAAAGGATTCAAGACTTCAGTCCATAAACATTTTATGAATAAGTTCTAGCAGCTTAGTGGCTCTATTGCCTTGACTCTAAAAGATTATTTCAATCATCATTAATTCGAACATGATTCCCATACCGATAATCAATTTAGTAATTAATGATCCCATAAGAAGTATCAAACCAGTTTTGAATCATAATAAATTAATGTGACAAAATATCAAGTGCTATTTAAAAGCTATATGGACTTCAGAAAATTCTTCTTTTATAAGGTTGCATAACCTAGCTTGTATTAGACTAGTAAGTCACCGTTAACATAATTTTGATTAAACAAATCAACTATCTACCAATCTACCTTCTTAAGTAAGCATTTTATTTACATAACCATTAGTCTATTTTTAGGAAGAATAACTGAAAGAATATTTTGTAAATAGTGGATAGAATTCAAATTTCTAATTTACATCAAGACAGTTACTGAAATACAAAACTATATTGCTTGACTTAAACTACTATCTCTTGATGTCCTTACAAAAATTCATTCACCAGAACACTAGTGAATTACGTACTAGTCACGACTAGGAGGATATCAAATGCCCTGCCATGTTGGCTTTTGGTCTTGGCGACAAGAATATCTAAGTGCTTACGAAATTCCTTTTAAAGTCCAGTGCTACTATAAAAGAGACAAAACTGTTTTGACTCACATTGTATTTTACCCTCTTGAGGTTCCTAATTCTTGAGATATATGTTTATACTAAGTGTACTCTTCCCTTGGTTCTCATGACACTTTTCTCAAAAACTGTACTTTTATTAGTTCAAACAACAAGTTCAAATCAAATCTTGTTAAGATTGGCTATTAATATTTGCATCAACAATTATAGTTCAATTAAATGAGCCTTCATCATATGATGCGCTCTTGAATTGAACTTTCCTAACCCACTAATGTGTCCATCATCTTTCTCATTAGCTGTTCAAATGCTGCTAGTTCTTTAATAAAACAATTTCAAATATCCGGTCCTCTACTATTGTTGAATTTTTAAGTATCTAATACTAGAAAGTGTTCGACATCTAATGTCCAAATCTTGAACCTGGGTAACTCTTTAGTCCAGTCTAATGGTCTAAACGTTCCTTTCAACTTAGTAGTTCTACTGGTAGCAAACTAGAGAATTCTAAGCATTTCCTTGTGCTCCACATGTACTAAGACATACCATATTATAGAGCGCAAAATAGAACAGACAAGTAAGACATACTAATATTAATCACAATACAAAAGTATAATAACTAGTCTTAAATCAAAAACTATAAAACAAGTGATATAACATGCATGATTACTTTTCTTACTTTTAGCAAAAAATCGAAGTTCAGTGTTCACAATCCAACACTTACATGTATGTTGGCGAGGCCGAAATGAGATATCAGAAGGGTAAGAACATTTCTCAATAAATATGTTTTCTTGTAAACTCTATACTATATTTAACACACAAGGTTTCCCTCAGCCTATAAAGTCATACATCAATGCTCCTTGGGGAGGCTAATGTCGACCCTAGTCAAGTATACACCGCCACCACGACATCCATACAAGTTCACAAAGTACTTCACGTTGGTGTGGGCATACCCATTTTTCCTGCACGTTAGTCTACTATAAGAGAGAACTAACCTTGTATTCTACAAATGAGCGCTCTCCTCGTGAAGTCACGCTCGACTACTATACTACTAGACTGGTAATGGAGGCCCTAAGCATTCTTTCAATAGCTCGCTCCCACTTGATATTTTGTGTTTTGTGAAATTTTAATAATTTTAGAAAATAAACAAAGCATGGAATCTACCTAAATATTCTCTATATGTGTGCAACGATGAGCTGACCAATCTACCCATTACTCTATGGGAAAGGGGTGTAACGAATGATCTGTAAAATAAGAAGTATTCTCAATTGATATGTTTCATAAACATAATCAACTCACTAATTTTTTCCTTGGTCTCTAAAACAGTATCACAATGCTCCATAGGAGACTAATATACTACCTTAGTCAAGCATATACCATTACCTAGACATTGGTACAAATAAACAAGATACTCCATGTTAGCATGGCCGCATCTACTTTCCTGCACTCTATCTCTCATAAGAAGTCTAATCAAGTATTTTGCGAAGAAACATGCTCCTCTGGGAGTACTGCCTATCCACTATACTATTAGACTGGCAATGGAGGTTGTGAGAAAACAACTTACCTCGCTTCCGCTTGAAATTTCAAATGGTGGATCGTGCTTTTAAGTTTGATTATCTTATAATCAACATTAGACTCACATTCTAAATTTTATTTAACAATTAAATAAAATTCTAATTATTCTATTAGGTTCCTTTAATTATCTAACCTTTGTAATTTAATCTCATTAGATACATTATGAGAATTTTCCTTTTAAATAATTCAACTACTGAATTATCAGAATATAATAGATTTATTTGAAAAGATTCTACCACTCAATGAAATCAAATGTTTCACCAAGTTGCATATTTGTATGCCTTCTAGCTTTATTCACATTATAAATAATATTTAACTCATTTAAATAATATCAAACATGTGAACAAAATTTTAATAATAATCATGTTATCAAACCTTTTGAATTTTTTTTTTCATACATGAGTACGAGGGGCATACCCCAAGCTGGCCGAAGCCTACAAACGCAATCAAAAAGAAAGCAAAACACGCCAAAAGCAAACGAAGAGGAAATACAAAGGAACATCAAAAAAAGTCCTAAGTACAAACCTCTAAAAGTGAGAACAAAGGACAAACAATGAGTACATCAATACATCGAAGTAAATCCTAAGCGAGGGAGTTGAAAAAGAAAATCAGGATTTCTTCTTGCCCTTAGATTTCTTGTTGCTAACTTGAGGCTGCTCTAGTTATCCGACATTCAATCTGAGGCTGAACTGCTGAATTCTCTTCAGGCCCAACCGTAGAAGCAGTGCCCACAGTGTCGGAAGACGTGTCTCGATCACTAGAACTCACAGCGCAGTTACTTGGAATACTCGCTTCCATGGTCGTGCCACAAAAATCAGGCTCCACGAGCCCAACTATTTCAACTGGTATCATAGCACAATTCAAATCCTCCTCATGGGTAGGTGAACTCGCATCCAACGGAAAATCAGAGAGGCCCAAGCAGTTACCGACCCGGCTCAGCCCGGTCTAGGAGGAGTTCTCTAAGAGGCCCAACCGATCTTCAACCCGGTCCAAAGAACCGGGCTGGGCGAGCGAAATCGAGGCCCTAATGGGCCCGATAGAACAAAAAGTTGGAACAATTATCAATTTTTTAAAACACTTTTAGAAAAGATTATTGCATAATCATAATTAGGGATCTCATCCTTATTAATCATTTATTTATTAAAATTATTTAAATAATATAAATAAATAAATTTTTGAGGATCCCCTTAACTTAATTTGAAATTTTTTTTAATTTAAATAAATAAATATTTTAGCTCTTAATCTCATTAGATCATAGACAGAACATCAAATCTCATTAGCCACTCTTTGTTTTGGATTATCATAAAATATTCAACAATTATATATTTTACACCTAGGTTCAAAATCTAATCTCATTAGATTTAATAATCTAAATTGTTCAAATTTTTAATTATCTATTCTTATCAGATCCAATTGAGAATTATGTTCCTTGATTAAATTGAGACTCATATAAAATTTTAAACAATTTAAAACTTTAATTAACATTCAATATTCGAGAATTATGTTTAGCTTTTTCCTCTAATGAAATTCCCAGTTTCTTGTTTTCACAATTTTACATACTCCAATTTTATCAAACCAAATATTTTTTATGTGAAGTATAAATGAATTTAGAGTTTGCTCTGATACCAATTGTTCGGAACATATTTCAAAAATATTTTCCTAAACAGCTCAAGCTGGCACATCGAAAAACTAATTAAAATTCTCAATTTTAATTCTAAAGCTCTAACATAAATAAACTATTTAATTAGATCTAGATCTTATTCTAATAGGTTCATAATATGACAAATAAAAATATCAAATAAAATAAGTATAAGTATAAAGGAGAAATAAATTGAATATTAAATACTTAATTCAGACATATCTGAAGCACGAATTCCAACTCTGACTTGAACATCTGAAATTACAAAAAAGTTTATTAACACCATAAGGTCTTCTTGGCATTTACCTCTTCTAACATCGGGAGTATGGACTCCCAAAAATATTTAACTTAAAAAATTTTGGAACAAAATTTTTCTTTCATTCTTTTCGAAAAATAATTTTTGAAAAATATTTCTACCAAACAAAATTTTGAAAACCCCTAAAATGATTTTAGGGTTTTCATCGTGAAAGAAAACCAAGTTTGAAAACCTCTAGCTTAATAAACTCTCATGATAAAATATCATATTTACGAATAAAATAACAATCATTGAGCACTGCGTTAATAACGCGTATAAAGGCCCTGCTCACTAACGTCAACATGACATTAGTCAAATCTTTTTAAATAAATTTTTTTTAAATATTTTCAAACGATATTTAAGTTAAGGGTTGCAAAGGGATCTCAGGGACAATCTAACTCTAGCACAAACTTGGTCAAATCTGATTGTCATCTCATGATAACAGTTGATTTCAATTTAATAAAACATAATTCCACTAAAATTATCTTTATTACAATCCATAATTAAATATATATTCACTCATGAATTTTGTAAATAATTTTTATTACGACAATTAACCCTTCTATTAGATATCCATGAGCATAAGTAATGTTAACTACTATCGTTACTTTCTTACATCTCTCGCCGTAGTATCCTACTCGCCTTTCTTGAACAATTCAATAATACAGAAATAATTTTCGTATTGATTCCAAATGTAAAACATACGGAATACTTTGACAAAAGATTGTAGAATCTTTTCATATGCTTGCAAATTAGCTAAGGAGACCGTTCAAGCTATATTGCATGTCGTTACCCAATGCAGCTAAGATTCAAGTCAAAGAATTTTGACTAATCCTTTTAGCACATAAAACCAACAAACTATTCTTACACGAGTTCAGACTGTTTCCTGGGTTTAGAGTTATCATATTACAGAATAAATTTTTCTAACAGCAGCCACGAAACAAATAATTTAGGTGGTCCTACTCAGTGTTCTAATCATATTGACTATACCAACATAACTCTTGGATCCCTGTCAACATGACCAAGATAGGTTATCAAAAATATCATATTATAGTCTTATCAGGCAAGTTGTCCAAACTTATCATCTTCTATGAACATAAGTTGACAACATATCACTAGTTTGTTCTATGTGTATCTGTGGTTCAATCTCATTGACCACTTAAATTAAACATGACATGTCATCTTGGACTATATCTGTCTCATGGAACGTTTTACAAAATAATTACACCCACGTTTGACTCGTAAAACGTAATCAAACAATAAATTAATAAAATAATATTATTTCTTTAATATTTAGAACTAACTAATTGGATTTTCTCAGGACACTAATTCCAACACAAACCCTATGGTTATTTCATATAGACGTCCTCATTGAGGTAACCATGAAGAAACGCATTTTTGACATCAAGATACTGAATTGACCACTTATGGGGAATGGTTAGCTAATATGAAACTGACGATTGTTGGTTTAACAATTGGGATGAAGGTTTCAAAGTAGTCTGCTGGGAGAATTTTAATTTTGTAAATACAAATTTCTTAAATTAACGGATTAGGCTCAGCGGACTCACAATTTAAAATACTAGATTTTAAACATTAAACAATCTCTACTCTAATTAAAGTATGATAATGCAGAGCCCATATAAACACAACATAAAAATAAATTGAATACAAATTTTAAAAATTAATTAGGAATTACATACCTCGGTGAAGACAGCAATGTAATTGAAAGCAAGAACGACAACACTGAAGTCTTCTCCGCAATTCCTCTTTACATCGGATGTGATGGGATCATAAAATCAATAACTTGTGAAACTATTTTAGAAGAAAAAAGGGAGAATACTTTCTCTTCAATTCACCAATTGAAAAGGAAGTATGAATAATGATTATTTTTTGCAAAACCCAAATCAGAGTTTATAAGAAAAAAAAATGAATTAATTTAAAACAAAAAATAAAAATAGGATTTTTGATATGTGAAAATACCAAGAAATCTATCCACAAAACATAAAAAATGCCTAAAATAAACCCAGCTAATCAGCGACGTCATCGTAACCACGTGGTAGCACGTAGTTGGGTTGTGTCAGGCGAGTGGATCATGACTTGTGTCATGAGCTGACTGGCCCGCACTTTTTTCGACATTTTTAATTTTTATTTTTCTATTATGAATTAATCTCATGAATTTTAGGTTTAGCAAAATTATTTATTCATCAAGTGAATTCCCTTGATTTTTTAAAGGTGTATATTATAGAGGTTTGTGCAGAGACCTCATGGATAATTTAATTTTAGCATTAAATAGGTCAAATCTTATAATCATATAATCATCTTGTGATAACATTTGATTAACGTTTAGTAGAACCTAATTTCACTGAATAAGATTTATTACACTCTAGAAATAAAAATATTTACTTGCCAAATTTTCTCTAATTATTTACTCACAATTGACCCTTCTAATCGATGTCCATGATAAATTAATTTGAATTACTATTTTTATTCTTTCTCATATCTATTATGCTAGTTCCCGACTTGCCCATCTCGAATAATTCAATAATATAGAATACACTTCTTTATTAGTTCCAAATGCCAAACATATGTAATGCTCTAGCTAAAATCTCTAGAATCAATCCGTATGATTGCGAATCAACTAGGAGGACATCCTAATGTCATGGATTCAATGCTTCCTTCTCTCTTGCCCAGTACAACTTTTCGTATGGATGCCTTAGCTAATAGTTGGATGTATCTCCCTAGATGGACAGATGGATTTAACATGTGGCTGAATGAATTTTTGACTAATGAGTTTGCTTTTAAAGGTCAAGGGAAAGGGAAACAGAGGCAACTTCGCTGCCCGTGTAATAAGTGTGTTTTTAGATTTTGGGGAACAAGAAATGCGGTATATGATCATTGGATTGCTGATGGTTTTGTAGCAAAATTATGATCAACATTTTCATGGGGATGGTTCTTCGTCCAATGATAGGATCAATGAGTTTGATGATACATATTTCCCTTTTAATGTCGATGGGTTATTACGTGATAAATTTGTCCATATAGTTGGTGATTATGATTGGGATCAAGGAACCATAGACGAGATGACTGAGGATGCTAAGAAATTTTACAAATTATTAGAAGAGGGTAAGGCAGAATTATATCCCGGATGTGAAAATTTTTTCGAACTTTCTTGTACCGTTAGGTTGTTCCTTTTCAAGTTCCAACATGGGTTGAGTAATGTGGCTCTTGATGACCTTTTGGATTTTTTAAAGGAATTGGTCCCAAATGCAAATTTTCCAAAATCCTTAAATGGCCCTAGAAACATGGTTAGGGATTTGGGTCTTGATTAAAAAAAGATACATGCATGCCCAAATGATTGTATGTTGTGCTGGAAGGAGTATGAAGAGGCAATATCATGCCTTGTTTGTGGTTCTTCTAGGTGGAAAGTGGATGAAAAGTATGCTGCGAAACACCACAACAATCTTGAAGAACCTCGTAGGATTCCTGCAAAAGTGTTGTGGCACTTTCCATTGAAACCTAGGCTTCAAACATTATTTCTATGTTTTGAAATAGCCAAGTCCATGAGATGGAATCACAATGCCCACCTTAAGGATGGGATCTTGAGGCATCCAGCCGACGGCCAAGCATGGAAGGACTTTGATGAATTGCATCCAAACTTTGCACATGATCCTCGAAATGTCAGGTTGGGGTTAGCTAGTGATGGATTTAATCCATATCAGACCATGAGCATTAATCATAGAACATGGCCTGTGATGCTCGTGAACTATAATTTGCCCCCTTGGATGTGCATGAATGACGAATTTTTCATGCTCACTTTGTTGATTCAAGGTCCGAAATCTCCTGGAAATAATATTGATATATACTTACAGCCATTAATTGAAGAACAAAAAGAATTATGTAGAGGTACAATTGTTAATTATTTACTATCTTAATTTACTATACTTGTCTTCACAAATTATATTAATTTTGCAGAAAAAGTATGAGATTCCACCCCAGAGTCGCAAGTGGGTGTTACAGTTAGTGAATTCTGCATGGAGGTCATACAAACATGACTTAAAGAAAGATCATTTTGACAAATATGAGGATAATGCAACCAGATGGGCTAACCGTCCTAAAGGAGTTGTCCCTGATTATCAAATGAGAGACCTATTTAGGCGATGGAGTACCCTAGCAGCTCAGGTATTTATAATAGATTAAAATAACATATTTTCACGATATATTTATCGTAATTGTATTTATGAAATGTTATTCCATATGTGTTTTATAGAATGTGGCTGCAATCAACAGTCGTAATTTGCTTAAGCAGAAGTATAGGCACACAGCTGGAAGAAAGAGCTTCGCACGTATAAGTTATGGATTGGTAAAAGAGCTCTCTAACTTATATGCATCTTTGGCCACTCTTAGAATTAAAAAAAAGACCAAGATTTTATTTACACTTCTTAAGTGCCGTTTGCAGCAACAAATTGATCCAGATAAGCAACCTCCTACACGAGCAGAAATGGTCGTCACAACGCGTAAAAGAAGACCCGGTAAAAAATACAAAGGCGATGCAGAGAGCACTGTCGGTAAAATTGTAAGCTGATTTATTAATAAGTTAACAACTAATATCTTACTTTGTTTGACTCTTTATTGATTTGCACACTTATGTAAAATGAAGTTCAATCACAACAAGACAAGATTAATGTAGAGACTCGAGCAAACTCTAAAAAGAGGGATGCCTTTGCTGAGGTTATGCCCGATGAAAATCCCGGTCGGTTGCGTCTTTATGGGAGGGGTGTTTGTCAGAAGGATGTGAAAGGAAAGGCAAAAGTAGGTGACATGCAAGTTCCATCTAACATAATGGATTCTATGAAAGCAGAACTCAAAGCTGATGTTACAAAAGAAGTTTTGAAGGAACTTATATGAAAGCTTGGAGCCATTGTCCCAGGCTTAAGCTATCTTGGACCTGAAGTGCTACAAGGACTAGTTAACTCACCTGGTGAGACTGGTAGTGCTCTGAATCAAAACAGTGCTTCTTCATCTGGTGCTAGAAATTCTCGAAAGAATCAGGTGTGTTTCTTTAATATTTGTTTCTACTTCTCCCCCTGCTAGTAGAATGATGTGGCTTGAATTTTTTAGTAATTCTATCATTCATAGATGACTTAGAGCCTTCTTTACAGCACGAATCTAAGCACCTGCTTACTGTGTAATTTGATCAAATGCTCTGAGAGTGATTGGGTTGAGCTTTTGTTTTTCTGGTGATCTAAGAGCATGAATCCAAGCTGTGTGCTAGCTTTTATGTTGCAAATAGTAGCAGTTGGGTTTTGCATCTGGACTAAGTGTGGAGTGAGGGTTTTGGAGTGTGCTTATTCTTTGAGCTCAATACATGGTAACATCAAAACACAAACGATTTGGATATGTAGATGTCACATGCATGTTTGTTGGACTCAAGGCCTGAGGTTTCAGCACTCCAGATTATTTTGGGTAAAAAATTACTTTGAAGATTTTAACTTTTAACTAATTTTTTAGAGATTTTTCACTTGTATATGATATATACTGATATGACTTTGTATAATCATTAGATTGTTCATCTTTCAAGTATTAAGTCACAACTACTATCTCCTTTTTGCCCCAAATGTGGGTGATAGCCAATAGTACATAATATTTTTACTATTAATGAAAACTTTATTCGTGAGAAAGCATTGCAATACCTGACTAGAGTTTGAGGAGAAAAATAGCAGTTATATATTGTTAGTAAAAAGTTAAGACTGACGTGGAGTCTGTAGATGTTACAAGATTAAGATTGTATATGAGCTTGGACCAGTTAAGCTCGGGCCTGCTCAGCAAACTCCAAGCTGAGCTCACCTTAGTTAGGCCCGTTTAGCCTTGTTTAGGCTTGATCTTGGCTCATTCAATCTCAAATTTAGCTTGATTAAGCATATACAGCTTAGTAAATTGTATCAAGATAGGCTTGTTTAACTGTGTATACATTTGTTATATTTTGAATTACCTTTTGTATTTAGTTTTCTTCTTCTTGCTTGTGATGAAAGTCTCATGGTGTTCTTGGGCATTATTGTAAGAGGAAGAGAGTTAAGGTTGGTAATAGCAGTTTTTGGTCAATAAGGTTAGTGATGGCAGTTGAATTGGCGGTTGAGGTGACAAACATAGAGGTGTTATGGGATTGGTAGTAAATGCTTGGGGCCACCATATTTGATGTGCATTTGCCGATGACAATTTAATTTTATATGATGTTATGTTTTGCCGAGGTGGATAATTGTGTTTTTTTAAATTGTGTTTTGTGTTAGACTTTATTGGTGAATATTAATGTAAAGACAGAATTTGTCCTTGACTAAATGTTGCTCTTCACTTTGCGCTCATGATTTAATGTTTTTTCATGGCAGGTAGATGATCATGATGATGTTGAAGGTGATGGCGAAGATGATGTTGATCATGTTTTCCAATTATTGTATAGTTTACCTCAAAAACTAGTTCATGCATAATTTTGTAAGAAACAATGGAGTGCATTAGGCTATTTTGTAGATTTGATGGATGTTATTTTGTTGACAATTGGTATGTAGTAATTTTGATGTCAATGGATGAAGTTGGATATTCCTTATTTGGACAATCAAGTTGGCTATATTTGTTGTTTGAAACAGGTGTACTGTGCTATGAATTTTATTGCAACACATGATTATAAATGTATATCGAACAATTCTTATAGTTAATAAACTGTTGTCATAGGTTTCCTAAATTGTTGGCTTGTTTGTTAGAAAACGGTTGCTGGGGGGGGGGGGGGGGGGGGAATCATTGTAATAGATTTCCAAACTGTTGTGTTTAATAGTAAAAAAAGCGTTGCCATAGAATATTATACACGAGAATGGTTTCCATAAGCGACAAAAAATGATGTAAAAGGTATCTAAAACCGCTGTAGTCCATGAAAACCCATGTCATAAACAAAACTAAAGCATAATAATTGTTGCCATTATAAAAAAAACCGCTGCAATATATACCTAAATACTGATTTTAATTCATGAAACACCGTTGCTATAGGAATTACTATATAATAAAGACCGTTACCTTAAATAAATATAACCGTTGCCATATATCAGCTAAAAATCGTTGCTATTGATAGCTTTAATGTAACGGTTCACAATTCGTTGCTATTGTCATTAAAACCGTTGCTATAGGCAACGACACCGGCCGCGTATTCAGTGGTTAAGAAACCATTGTCATAGACCTATAACAACGGTTTTCAACCTACAACAACACTTTCCAACCGTTGCCATAGGCTTGTTTTGTAGTAGATGCATTGTTTTCTGAAATCTTCAATTTAATAATTTATTCCAATTCGAATATTAGGACCTCTTGAATGATTCAACACCAGCACCCTCATTGAGTATTAAAATAAAAAAAAATTGTCATATACAATTGGAGATTGTAATCGAGGTTTATAATCTAATTGGGGGCAAAGATTTTTATATTACTAATTGGTCACTTGTAAAACATCAATTACAAATTAATGGTCCATATTTGTGGAAATGTGTTCTTTCGAAAGCAGGGGACATCGAAGCTTAAAGAAAACACAGGGCACATAAGTTTCATAAAACAAGCACAAAGGCTTGAAATGGAAATTAAAAAAACAAAAAAACCCCTTAAAAAGGGCACCTCAAACCAAAGATCTTTATGATGTTTAGAGTCAGTGTGCTTATTTATCATAGTAGAATTATTTATGAAGTGAGGTTTGGTAGCATGAGCTGAATGTAAGTTCTAGTTACACGCTTGACGTAATATTCCCTGCAAGATTAAACAAACGGTTAGAGGGGCCCGCAGGGTAATCCACGGGAGACCCCTTCGATGCTCAAGTTAGTATCAATCCCATTGTTTATGATGTTTGGGATCAATATGCTTATTCATCATATAGAAGTTCAGTATAATGTGGGGTCCACAAGAATGAGCTGAAATCAAGCTCTAGCTACACAGCGAACCTGATATTCCCCGCACGAGCAAACAAACGGCTAGAGGGGTCCATGGGATAACCCACTAGGGGACCGTTCTGACTCTCAAGGCAGTATTAATTGCACAAAATAGTAATAAGGATGGGTAATAACAGAGCCTTAGGTAAAATCAGTATAAGATACTTAACTTAAGAGAAGTCAAGGGCTTGGATGGTTATTGGTTAGCAGAGGGGGTGAGAAGTGAAAGAGGCATGTAATAGCCTTCTATTATCCATCATATGCCCCTATTTCTCTTGCCTTTTTGGATGGCCATCATTAGCAATCTCATATTCTCATCGGTACTTCTCCCACTTTTCCTTGCCTCCCTATCGTCTTTCTTCACCTCCCCTTTATAATTCTTCATCCCTTCTTCCTTAAGAAAAGAGGTGAGTGTAATGTTATAAGTGTTTACAATGAATTTGGTCAAGTGTGCTTATACATTGTTTTACAATTGTGTAAGAGGCAGAGTTCATTAGGATGAGCTGAACTCAAGCTCTAACTACACACTCAACTCGATATTCCCAGCAAGATTCATGAGGGAAGTAGGGGGATTAAAAGATTATTGCTCTGGAGAGGGAACCATGAGAGAAGAGGGGAGGAAGAAGCCTCAGAAAGGGGGGGGACGTGTGCTTTAGATGTGAGAATGAGAAGTCTGTCCCCCTTTATAGTGCCAGCTCGCCCAGTTTTGGCTCTACCTGCTCTAGCTGGTTCTGTTCTAGGTCGTTCCCTCTTGGTCGCCCCTGCTGGGTCACCCATAATGGGTTGCCGGGCAAGTAAGTACTGAGCAAGTGTTATAAACACATAGTCCCTCTACTCCACGGGCGAACTTCGGTCATTCAAAGTTCGGCTATGGAGTATATAGAACATCATTTTTAACCATAGCTTGCTATTACAGAATGCATGCCCGAGCGATGGAGGAGTTCAGCATTCTGTTTTGGCCCTTTATAGTTATCATTTATATGTGTTTTGAACTTTGCCCAAGATTCGTAAAGCGTGTGACCTAAATAGGATGTGTAACGGGGTATCCAATGCTTATTATGGTGTTTTGAAATGTTGTTTACCTTAATAGGGCATTTAGCCTATTAGGGCCTATTGAAACTTAGAGTTTTTAAAGCATTTTGTTCCTTTACTCCTATAATCGCTCATGGTAATTTGAGTTCTATGTGATCAACATGTAAGGATATTATTGACGTAATTGTCATATAAGTAGGCAGAACGTATATCATGGAGATTGGCGCATCTTTTAAACCTGCAGATCCCATGGAATACACTATAAGTCATATGTATCAAATGGAAAGTAGCAATGGTGCTCAGTTTATCCTCCTTAGATAACCCTTAAGCGAGTCATGGTAATTGGTATTGTGCTCATTGCCGGTGATTACACTAGGGTGGATTACAATGTTCGGCATTGCACCCGTTGCAGGTGATTGCACCAGGGTTGACCACGGTGATAAGTATTGCACCCGTTATGAGTGATTGCACTAGGGCGGATCACAGTGGTAAGTGTTGTACCCGTTACGGGTGATTGCACCAAGGCGGACCACGGTGATAGGTATTGCACCCGTTGCGGGTGATTGCAATAGGACGGACCATGATAATAAGTATTACACCCTTTATAGGTGATTACACAAGAGTAGACCATGATGATAAGTATTGCTCCCGTTGCGGGTGATTGTATCAGGGCAAGCCTTGGTGTTGAGTACGTATGTGGATAGCCGTCAACTGTCATGTATAGAATACTTGGATAAAATTAAGCACACTTGGGGAAACAAATCAAACTAAACGGGTTAATATAATGCACTTGTTTGGTAACTAATATGCGGAGAATAAATATCAAAATAAAGACAAGTTGCTAACAATAACATACTTTTAAGATTGTTACATACCAAGTGATTTACCAATCATATGGCATATAGTTCTTAAAGGATATCCATGGCTTACATTCTTTTATCCTCAACATTTATCTATGAATTGATAAGCTTGGTGTGACTTATGCTGAGTAGTTATAAGTAGACAGCTGCACCAATGGTCATTAGTAGCATTCGTAAGATGTATTCATAAGTGAACGACATTCACACAATGCAATTCACGAATAATCACATAAACTCTTACTATTGTCTGGATGACAAGCGCTTATGCCCAAAATGCAGCTTGAGAATGATGAGTCTTTGATTTTCTATAACACGTCACCTATACTGCCACAAAACATTAAAAAAGTGCCAAGGTGAATTTGTAGTATACTTATGATGAAAGGCATGTAAGGATGTCAATGTCGGGGCATAAGTGTTTTTTCAATATATGTCAATCTTGTTATTCCGGGCCCAAGACTGCAAAATAGTTTAAAGGACATGGTGATTCTTTATTGTATACTACCTTGTTGATATTAATTACTCCTAGCTTGAGTAGGTACGAAAGAAGTTCTAGACTGGTCGTAAAAGTACAAGACTATCTTGAAATAGGTTATTACGAGTATGAAACTAGTTCCTTCTGATTGTTGTTTATTCAGATTCCCACAGTCTAGAGGGGCTTTTACTATTGAGTTATCATCTATGCTCGTGCGTTATTCATTGACTATCTTCGAGATGTCAGAGGAAATATTTTTGTTTTTCTTATGTCAAGTCTCGTCTCGGGCATGTTTTGTGACTGTCGAGAAGTTTTTGTACAGGTTCAAATATTAATTAGATTTTATAGCATAGCCTATGCGATGCTTAGCTCCTTGAAATAAAGATTTAACTTAAAATCCCTATTTTCAGAAAAGTTCGGTCTGTAGAAGCATAGTGCATCAAAATCATGTAAAACTGTTTCTGTGCCTTCCCCTACATTCATTCCTTACTATTATGTTTCCAGCATCGAATGTCTAGCAAAAGAGGAAGAATTGAGTGATATAGTGAAGGAAGATTGTCGTACTTCATTACATGATTTGGTTTTGCGGATAAATGAGCAAATACCAAAAATTACAAGGATAACCTGTATTTAACAATATTAGAATTTGGTTAGCTAGTAAGCGATAATGAAGGCGGCTAAGTGGATAGAAATATTCTTACTAAGTTGTTGACTAGTGGTAGCGCCAAATAACCCAGCAGAAGGTTGGTTAAAGAGCGGGTTGCTTAATTGCAATAACGCGTGTGGTCCATGTTGGACCTGTTAGCTGGAAATGTTTTATCGAGTCATGATGAATGGCTGAGTTTCCTATCCATAGTTCGATCTTCAACTGGTAACAAGTAACAGAGTCACCTAGATATGTCACGATTCTATGTTGCATGACATGATCAACGATGAAGCTCACTAGCTTTGAAAGGAGATTGTATCTTACGGATGGATAATTCTTGACTTGTAGTTGTTTTAACCCGATTTGCATCATGTGAAAGAAATGTATTTTCAAGTTGATTGTGAAGCCTCTCAATTTTTGAATGATTTAGCCTTTGTGACTGAAGCGACGTGTAGTCTTGCAAATAGGGCTGAAGTCCCCTGCCCTAAAAAAATTTAAGCCACTAAGGTAAGAAAATTTAAGTTGTGAATCGGGGTTAAGTCCCCCTGTCCTTAAAAATGATTTATGCCACCGTTAATAAAATGACTGAGGCGAATTCCCCCAGTCCTAAAAAGATTTATTCCACCACTTAGGAAATGAGTAAGGTCGAAGTCCCTCCAGTCCTAAAAGAATTTATTCCACCGCTAATGAAATGACTGAGGCGAAGTCCCCCAATCCTAAAAGGATTTATGCCACCGCTAAAGAAATGACTAAGCCGAAGCCCTCCAATCCCAAAAGTATTTATGCCACCACTAAGGAAATGACTGAGGCATAATTCTGTAGTCCTAACAGGATTTATGCCACCGCTAAGGAAATGACTGAGGCAAAGTCCCCCCCAATCCTGAAATGATTTATGTCACCAATAAAGAAATGACAGGGTTGAAGACCCCTAGAACCAAAACTTGATTTGTACCACCAAGATAAGAAAATAAGTAAGGCGAAGTTCCCCAGTCCTAAAAGAATTTATACAACAGAGATAAGACAATGATTGAGGCATAGTCCCCTAATCCTAAAATGATTTATGCCACCGCTAAGGAAATGACTGGGGTGAAGACCCCTAGTTCTCAAAATGATTTATATCACCAAGATAAGAAAATGACTGAGGTAAAGTCTCGCAGTACAAAAAGAATTTGTGCACAACAGTGGGTAGAGAATCATGGACGAAGGTATAGTCTCCTAAACTTCAGTATTTACGAAATGGTTTTTGTCTTGAATTCTTTGCTGACTTTCAGTATTACTTAACATAGCTAGGTTAAACAACATATTTGAAAAGTACTTAGCATACAGTGATGTCAAATCTCGAGAGATGGTCATATCGTGCAACTTATCCAATAGGTTAAATATAGTAAGATTCCATCTTTGTCATTTAATATCATTAGCTAGTCCCTTACAGTAGAATAATGGGCATGTTTGTACATGGCGGGTAGCTAAAATCGTATGGGTATTGATGATGCCTTGTGTTCCCATTTAAGGAATTGTAATGAAGGTTGATAAAAAAATAATTGACTTAATTAAAGTTGACATATAGTAGGATTCTAAGGAAAATGAACCAGACAGGGTTTTGATTTGAATAGGAATAGTAACAACAATTGGTTTACTGAGAGTTGATCTGAACTTAGATTGTAACGAGAATTAGTATGATACAAATGTAACTAAGGATAATTTATTGACTAGTGGGATGTATTTTCCTTTTATCAAAGTTGGATTAGCCTTGTTAATAACAGCTTAGGACTAGGGCTATAAATAAAGCCCTAATTAGTGAGATGTGTTTATGACTTAATTGATGCAAGATTTCTCTCTTTCACTGATTCCCTGCTTCTTTCTCTGCTCTTGCGCTGCTATCTTCCCAAACTTTACCAATCTTCCTCCTTATTCTTTATTTCTTATAATTGTAAAGGGAGATACTATGCATTATGGTGGAGTATATTCTAACCACACACCTAATAGTTATATTCGGTGTTTTGCTAGCAAGATTTTGATTGTTATTTGGTAAAATTAGTTCAATCATATTTGAACAAAACTGATATTGTAACGAATATTAGTTCAATCAGATTTCAACAAAATTGAGATTGTAATGAAAATTAATTCAGCGAGGTTAAACTAAGCTGAGAATTAGTTCAAGTGAGGCTGAATTACTCAAACAAGGTTGAGTTAAATGGATAACATAACGAGAATTAACTCAAACAAGGTTGAGTTAAACGGATATTGTAACGAGAATTAACTTAAATAGGGTTGAGTTAGATGGATATTGTAAAGAGAATTAACTCAAACAGGGTTGAGTTAGACGGATATTGTAATGAAAATTAACTAAAACAGGGTTGCGTTAGACAGATATTGTAAGGAGAATTAACTAAAACAGGGTTGAGTTAGACGAATATTGTAATGAGAATTAACTCAAACAGGGTTGAGTTAGTTGGATACCATAACAAGAATTAACTCAAACGGGGTTGAGTTAGACGGATATTGTAATGAGAATTAACTCAAATAGGGTTGAGTTGAACTGATATTTTCAAGAATTAGCTCAAGTAGAGATGAACTAAGCTGAGGTTGTTACAAGAATTAGTTCGAACAAGGTTGAACTAAGCTGAGATTTTAACAAAAATTTCCGGGTTGAACCAAACCAAAATTATAATGAAAATTGACCCATTTAGGGTTGAATTGAGTAGAGATAGGGTTACGGAAATTAATCCATTTAGGGTTGAATTGAACATAAGATTGTAATGAAGATTGGCTGAATCAGAGTTGACGAAAACTAACCCATTTAGAATTGAATTAAATTGAGATAATAAAGTAAATCAACCCAATTAAAGTAAAATTAAGTAGACATTGGTATGAAAATTTGTTCAATCAGGGTTGAGCTAAATTAAGATTGTAACAAAAATTAGTTCAATCAAGGTTAAACTAAACTCGGATTGTAATGAAAATTAACCCTTTAGGGTTGAATTAGATTAAGGTTGTAGTAGAAATTGACCCAAATTGGGGTTTGATGAAATAGAGATTGTAATAAAAATTGACCCTTTAGGTCTGGGTTAAACTAAATGAAAATTGTAATAAAAATTGGCTATTTTATGGTTGAATTAAACTAAGATTATCATGAAAGATGACTCTTTCAGGATTGAATTAAATTACGGCTGTAATGAAAAGTGCACTGATGGTTGCCGTGGTGCCAAACGCCAGAAATGGTGGGCATGGGTGCCGGTGGTGACGTGCAATGGAGCAGCAGTGATGGCTGTGGATGGAGGCAGTGCCCAGAAATGAAAGCCTTGCGTGGATGCCGAAGATAGCGTACGGATAGCAGAGGTGGTCAACACTACATGATGGTCAGCACACGACGGCGAGCCATAAGCCGTGGCGAGCCAAACGTTCAGGTGACCCGGGTTCTGGGGGAGTCGGGTTTGGGGAGAGCAAGGTATGGGCGAACTGGGTTTAGGGCAAACCAGGTTAGGGGCGGGCTAGGTATGGGCGAGCCATGGTGATGCTGGTGCTAGTGGTGGTAGTGGAGGTGCTGCTGGTGCAGTGGTTGGTGACGAAAGTTGGTGCCTGGTCAAGAAGGCGGTCAAAATTCTAAGTGCGAATCAAAGCTGACACCTTTTATATTTTTTTTTCTTTTTTTTACCCTCTCTTTTGTTAAGTATCATGTAACTTTAAACGGACATAACTTTTAATCTGTTGGGATTTAGAGAGTGAGTCATATTTCAAAACGAAGCCATTTGAAGAGCTTTACACAACCATTATAATCTCTCATATTTTAAGAAAAGGACAACAAAGACATGGTGGGAGTTTCTTTGATATAGTAGTGATTGGTAATTTATATAACTTAACCCTGCAACTTAAAACAAGCATAACTCTTAATCCTTAAGGCGCTTTAAGTCAAGTCACCTATCAAAATGAAGCTCTTGAAGATTTCTAAATAGCTAGAATAATATATAAATTTTTTTATCAAAGAGAGCACATAAAATGTGAAATGGGCAGACACCGAGTGTTTTGGTTAGGTAACTTATCTTAGAACTTAAAACGGGCAAAACTTTCAATCCTGGAAGAGTTGTAGACAGAATTACATATCAAATGAAACTCTTGCAGAATTCTAGGTGTTTACGATAATTTTATTGATTTTGGACCAAAGAAAACATATGAAAAATGAAGTGGGCGTGCGTTGCCCAGGTAAGATGTATAACTTACCTTACAAATCAAAATGGGGGTAACGTTGAATCTGTGAAGAGTTATGGATCGTATTAACTATCGAAACGAAGCTCTGGAAGAGTTCTTGGTAGTTATGGCAATATTTTCAATTTTTGATCAAAGAAAGCATATGAAAGGAGATGTGGGCTTTCCACAAGCAAATATGTTGTATAACTTACCTTGCAACTTAAAATGGACATAACTTTTAATCTGTAAAGAGTTACAGATCGAATTATATGTAAAAATTAAGCATTGGAAGAGTTCTAGGTACCATGATGAATTTTTGAGTTTTTGATCAAAGAAAACAAAAAAAAAAAAAAAAAAAAAAATGAAGTGGGCTTATGTCCTGTGTTTTGGCTTGGTAGCACAACTTTTAACTTAAGACGAGCATAAATTCAATCCATAAAGAGTTACGAATCAAGTTACATATCAAAATGAAGCTTTTGAATGGCTCTGAGCTCCTGTGATGAATTTTGGAGCTTTTGATAAAAAAAATGGCATAAAGGATGCAGGAATACTTGGCTCTACCCAAGCAAATCTCTTTGAAGGCTGAAGAATATGCCTTCAAGAGGTAAAAAGGACGTAGAAAGAGTTTATTCAAGCAAATCTCTTTTATTGCTCGACAATATTAGGGAGTTTCTTTGGCCGCTTTTGCTTAAGTATGCTCGTTCTTATCCGAAAAGTGCAAAAAAAGACCAAAAAGATGCTAAAAATTGACTTGCCCGATATTAAAAACATTAAAATCTTACAAGAAATACCCAAGCAAGTGTGAGCTTATGATCCTTCACACAAGTGGTGCCAAATTTTCATGATGAATTTGGTCAATGTGCTTATACATAGTTTTGGAGTTTTGTACTAGGTGGAGTTCGTTAGGATGAGTTGAACTCATGCTCTAGCTATACATTCATCTCGATATTCTGTGCAAGATTCGTGAGGGGAGTAGGGGGCTTAAGCGATTATTGCTCTAGGGATGGAACCATGAGAGAAAAGGGAAGGAAGTGGCCTCAAAGAGGAGGGTAGGTGTGTCTCAAATGTGAGAATGAGAAGTCCCTCCCTCTTTATACAGAAGGAAGAGAGTGTTAGCTCACCCCGTTTTGGCTCTACTTATTCTTGCTAGTCCTGTTCTGGGACGCCCCCTCTAGGTTGTCCATGCTGGGTCGCCCATAACAGGTCGCTTGTACTGGGTCAACCATAACAGGTCCCTGTGCTAGAAAGTACCAGGCAAATATTATAAAAAATAAGCTTGCCATGTGACCCGTGATAATATTCGGAGTTTAGTCTAATTTTAGTGTAGTTTATTGTTCTAATTTTTACATATTAATTACCTATTTATTATACTTAAAGCACCAAGGCTATAAGTACTGGATGTGCTGGTACCGGGTGAGTGAGTATCAGGAGATAACTCAAAATTGGTGTAATCTTCAATCCTTTTATAACTAGCCAATTTATACAATTATTATCCATATAAATTACTCGTCTAGCAAGCTACCCTCTGATATTATAAACATGATCATGGCCGAAAAACGTGGCGAAGCGAAACCCAACCAATCAGATAATATAATCAAAACTAAGATTTGAAGCGAAAAATACACAAGGTCTAAGTTTGATTTACATACCAAATAAAATCTTAAAAACAACTAAGAGGGAAAGGAAGAAAGAGAAACAAAGACACAACCCTAAAAGAGAGGGAAAAGCTATGAGCGGTAAAAATTGGACTAGTATGAGAGAAATTTCTTGACTCTCTCTCTTTCTCTTTGTTTTTCTCTCAAAGGGTCCAGCCCTTCCGCTCCACCACATACCTCTACTTAAAATCTAGACAAAAAATTTTGGACATAATACAATACAAGAGACTAACACAGTGCCTCTATTAATCATGGACTCTCTCAAGCTATGCTAAGTTATGGTATCCCTAAAGCAACTTTTTGGATTGATAATAACTTGACAATCAGACAGTTCCATTTACCAAGAGCACTACTCGGACAATTATCCCACACATAACGTTTGAAGTGTCGGACTCAATGATGATACTTGAGTTAATTAGCCGCTGATGACGGACTGTTATTCTAAAGCATAGAATGCCTTAACTTCGACGAAATTTGGGTTTCCATGCCAATTAAGCAAAAAAACACCACCTTGAAATTATCACTGTCATTCAAAAGAGGACCCCCAATAGCCACCTTGTGAAATGTGTAGGAAAAATAATAATATTTCTGAGCAATCAAATATCACTTACAGGAAAATAAAAAGTTAACTCGAGATGGTAAATCTAAAATTGAATGACAAAGTCAAAGCCTTGGTCAAGAAAATCCTCAAACTGGAATGACTTGCGCTCAAAATAGGGACTCTTGAATTCTAATGAAGTGACCTTGAATATCACCACCAGGAATCAGTGTAATCAATAAATAATAAAATGAAAAGAAAGAATATGTCAAACCATAGAATTTTCGCACCATGGAGAAAACCACTGCCCTAAGTTGTTCATGCGCTAGCGCTGATACAATAGGACCAATGGCGCTTCGGCTCCCAGGGTTAATGTGTCACCCACCTTCGTAATGCACTCTCGAGAGACAGATTGGAGCATATCTCAACTTACTCAATAATAAGGAGGAAAACTAGATTTTGAGAGAGAAATTATGGTACTGGGGAAAATGCTTTTTAGTATATTTTGCATGTTAATTAGCCCACAAAGTTATTCTATTTGTACGCAAACTTTTTCTTATTGAAAAAACTATAAATGCCGAAACATTTGGCCTTAAAACGGAAGAAGTGGTCAATTATGTATGAAGCACAAAATTTGGCTCGATCAAGTAAGAAACGTACATGGAAGGAGTGGGCAGTTTCCAAGTCAAAGATCTTATCTCAAGCTCAAGTTTTCAGCCTTAAGCTTGAACTTGAATAACGGTTAAAGGCGATACCTTGAGCTTGAGCTTGCATGCTAAAGAAGAACAAATTGAGATTAAGCTTGCTGCCTCGAGCTCACCCAAGAAAAGACCTCACCTTTTTTTGTTGCAATGATTATGAATACAACAGTCAAAAGAATAAAAATGCCATTTGAAAATAGTCCACACTACGTAGCAAAGTGGCAAGCAGGCCTAGCATGGTGGGGCATAATGCAAACATGTGCAGCACACCATACACACTAGGCCCACAAAACATTACCTAGTTAAAAGAGAAAAGGAATGCACAAAGAGGCTTTCTTACCAGTAAATTTTATATGTGGTATCGAAGAGTTTTAACAACTTGAACAAAGCTAAAGCACTGAAACCCCAAATTCCAGCAATTGTTCACGTGACTCAATTTTGAAAAAAGGAAGGAAAGGAAAAGTATTATTAAGTAGTGAGATCACACTTACAGAAAATAATATCTTTTGGACTTATATTGATAACGAGTCAGTATTTGTGTCCGAGAACCACATGGGTGAATATAGCCTTGAACTTGAGCATTTACTTTGAAGAGCACACCTACCCACATCATATGGTTCTTAAAGTTGAAATGATCTCCTCAATCAGGACATATGAGATCTCTTTAAACGAACCCAATACCTAGGTACTCAGAAAAAGTCTAAAGAGTAAACCTGTACTTTCGACAAAGGATCATAAATACTCCCACATTTTCATAGCTAAGTTCGCAAATTGTGCCTCCTCACACCACCATAACAGGTTCATTAAGAGCATTGAACTCATACTTCACCTCATAACATTATCGAGGGAAGAACTATTACGCTAGAATGGGCTCACGTGGTTGTATCTCATTTTTCCCAATCCTTAACTTTATTTGACCCATTGATCTCAAGAAAATCTTCCGAGATGGATATCTATAAAGATAAGGATATTCAAATGGGTTTAAGCCCAATTCTCTTTTTTCCTATCATAAATTGGTTTCATTGTAAGGGTTTTGTAAGGGGATCCGCTCACAATCTCATGTCTCTTGATACCTGTCTCAGGCTAAAATTCCCTCGCTTGCCAATACATACCTCACTTTGTGCCACTTTTGTGGTTGTACGTGAGTCACCATGTATCAAGACTGAAGGCGTGGGCTTCCCCTGTAATGGAATGTCTCCCAACACATTCTTGTGCCACACAAGTTCTAGACCGAGATTTCTTGTGCAATAAATTCAGTCTCCATGCTTGATTTAGTTACTAGTTTGGATGATTTCCAAGATACAAAACAGTATCCGTCTACCATAGTAAGGAACCTCTTATAATGTGGACTCCAATCCATTGGTGCCTCGAAGATACCCTGACAACCTAGTCAATGTACTTCAGTACTCAAAACTGGGTATAACGACTAAGTCTACTAAGGACATGTATAATACTAGGACAACTGTAGTTCGTCAAACACTTTATGTTACCTATTATCATAGCATATATAGCTTGTGGTGCACTATCAAATCTGCTTCTTTTCAAATGAACACTAGAGTCATATACTGTTTTAGTGGGAGTGTCATCAAAATGACTAAACTTTCTAAATGTTTTCTCTATCATATCAGAGCATCCACTCAAGAGAGACTTGGTGGTATTCACAACATTAACCCTCTTTCCAAAAATAAGTAGGTTATCATCATAAACAGAAAATCACACAACCATTTATCATGTTTACAATACAGGCAAGCATCTCTACTATTTATAATAAAACCATGTGTGACTAAGGTAAAATCAAAGTTTTTATGCCATTTTTTTAGCAACATGTTTAAAATCATACAAGGATTTTTATAAGCTTACATAATTACTTTGCATTCCGAGAACCTCGAACTCCTCGGTTGTTCCATATGAATTTTTTCCATAAGGTCACTATTCAAGAAAATAGCTTTTATGTCCATTTGTTCTAGTTTCGGACACTAAAGAAATTAGAATGCTTACAATAGCAATCTTAATTCTGGGTGAATATATATTAAAAAAACCAATACCCTATTTTTTTTAGTGTACACATTTGCCACTAATCTAGCCTTACATTTAATTGACCCATCAGTTCTTTCTTCTTTTCTAAACACCCAAATGCCTACTGTGGAGTTAAATTCCCTATGAAGGTCCACTAATACCCAAATATTATTCTCATTTGTAGATTCTAATTCGTTATTAATGACCTTTCACTAAAGTGGAGCATCTATAGATCTCATGGTACCATCATATGTTCTAGGATCTTCCTCTATCAAAAATGCATTAAAGACATGCTCATTAAAATCAGGATGCTTAGATAAGAATATTGTTATGGAATTAGGTCCAAAACTAGTCATAATGTGAGCTTTTTCACTTCTTCTAAGTTCATGGACCATAAGCTTAAGACATGCATAACTAGATCACGAAGTAGATGCATCAGAAGAAGAAAGATGCATAGATGCTTCGATAAGAAATGCATGCTCAAGGAGTTTAGCGCCTTAAGATTACATAAGTTTACCTGGTCTTGTACTAGAGCCATTCATTAATATGAATCTATATGCAGAAACATTCAAACTATAACCAATCAATATAGCATCAACGATTTTAGGACCTATCTTACTTCTTTTAAACATCAGAATCCCTACTTTAGATAGAAATCCCCACACTTTCAGGTGTTGAAGGCAAGGTGCATAACCCTTCCATAATATATAAGGTATTTTATTTAGTTTCTTATGTTGAACACTGTTAAGCATCTAACAAGTAGACAACATAATTTCCCCCCACAAGTTCAAGGGAAAGCCCAAGCTAAGTAGCAAAACATTCATATATCTTTAAGGGCTTTATACTTTGTTTCAGCTATATCATTCTGTTTGGGTATATAAGAAGGTGATAATTCGCGAATCAAATGATATGATCTAGAGCAGGAGATGGCTTGAAACTCAAATAAAGCAACAAAATACTGTTGCAAAGAGATAAAAGAGAAAAATAAAAGATGACCTTTGTTTTTACTCATGATTTGTAATACAAGGAATGACTACCCTTATTTATAGAATGTCCTCTCGCTAGGATGAGCCCACTATACTACATATTGCCCAAATGCTTAATTTAGGCATGTATACTACTTTTTCCTTCAAGATCCTTGTCTTCAAGGCCTTAGATATAATATCCTATAGTATCAAACAATAAAAAATGGTTTTTTAGGTCATCCTTTTATTGACAGACACATTTTATGTTTTGCTCCTCTCGGTGTGAACACAATAAGAAAGAATCCAACCCAATTAATTTGTTTAAAACTAATGAAGAACATCGCAATATTTTTCCTTGAAAATTTTAAGTGATGGGAA
This sequence comes from Simmondsia chinensis, assembly GCA_018398585.1. Taxonomy (NCBI): domain Eukaryota; kingdom Viridiplantae; phylum Streptophyta; class Magnoliopsida; order Caryophyllales; family Simmondsiaceae; genus Simmondsia; species Simmondsia chinensis. The sequence goes on from JAGTTD010000005.1 coordinate 12,548,537, forward strand.
ACTATGTAACTATAAGCAATTAAGAGGGCAAAAAAATTTTGCCATAGATTGTCAAACCTAATTTTAACGTGACATCTTGTTGCCCTTCGTGTGGCAAAAACATCCTCATCCTAGGCTTAACCCTAGCCTAAAATCAAGTCGATACCATTGTTACCGCAGTGGTGTCTGACACGACACGACTGCTACAGAGGCTTAACACCTGCTACAGTTTCTTCATCCTCTGGGACTACTTTGGCAAGACCCATGGCTATGGCTTTACCTGTAGTTCTCGTGACATGTACAATGATAATGGTGGCATCGTCTTCTTCTCCATCTTAGAGTGGTACCCGTGGGAATTGTAACACCTCACCTCAGTGATGGTTTTTGATCTCATCGGCATGACCATCCTAGCTCAAATCAGTGTCTTTTTTGGCGTCTATAATTCCACTTTCTCCTTCATCGTCTCCTTGGTGGCCTCTTATGTCTCCACCGTCATCTCCTTTAGCTCCTCTTTGTTGTTGGTGAGGAGGATATCCATGGCCTTCCTCACCTACCCAAAATGCCTTGTTAAAGCCACTCGTCACTATTTGATTGATCCGATTATTCATGTTCACCGTGTCTCTATCCCTACCTCCATCATTTTCCCAAAACTTTGAGGCACAGCATGGCGTCAACGATGATGGTAGCTCCTTGCCTCCATCGATTAGCTCATCGTAACTGACTGGCTCATGGTGCTCAATCTCTTCGTTGCGGTCATTCTCTTTTTCGTGATCGGGCTTCTCAGTTGTTGATGTATTTTAAAAATAATGCTATAAGAATTGTGAATAAAGCGTTTAAAGTTGGTCCCGAAGTTTGTTTGATATGTTTTAAGGTGTGTTGGGATGTGTGTTGACACATAGGACTGGTGTGTCGACACACATTCTTACAGAGCAGGGATGCAGAGGTGTGTGTTGATACACAGGGCCCGTGTGTCGACACACAGATCAATAGAACCTTGTTTGCAGAACTGTGTGTCGACACACAAGGATAGTTTTTTACCAGATTTCGCGCATTAACTGCCCAGGTTTTGCACCCCTTTTTAAGTGTATGTTTTGGGACGTCTTCTTTTACTTGAATTATTACATATACCCCACTAGTTTGAGTGTTAATGATGAGAAAAAAAAGATCTTTGCTTGTAAAAAATGGTCGTTCTCTAACATCTCCCTGTGTCTCCCTTACATACTTTCACTCCATATTATTTGGTTATCGTTGTATCCCTGAGACTATTTCATGCGCTGAAATAAGTCTTAAGGAAAGTGACAACATGCCTCGAAATCTGTAGATCGAAAAGTTACCCATTCACTTGATTTTGCAAGTGTTTACTACAACAATCTTAAGACTTAATTTTCATGTTTAGGATCTTAGGTTTGATATGGCTTCATCACTGAGGGAGATGACCGTGAATTTCATAAAGCTGGATCGTTTGGATGGCGGGAATTTCCGCCATTGGCAGAGGAAGATGCACTTCCAGATAACGACGCTCAATGTAGTGTATGTTCTGAAGACACCATATCCTCCTCCCGTGCACCCGCCCCCTCCCCCCCGGGCTGCTAAGGAGGAGGAGACACTGGCCGAGCAATGAGCCCGGCTGAAATGAGAGAATGATGACTACGTATGTCAAGGGCACATACTCAATGGGATGACTGACGCCCTCTTCGACATCTACTCCAACGTGCCGATCGTCAAGGAACTGTGGGACGCACTCGAGGCACAGTACATGGCAGAAGACACCACAAGTAAGAAATTTTTGGTTAGTCAGTTTAATAATTATAAAATTGTGGATGGTCGTCTGGTCATGGAGCAATTCCATGAACTTGAATGAATTTTGAATAATTTTAAACAACATAATATGAACATGGACGACACCATTGTTGTTTCATCTTTGATCAGCAAACTTCACCCTTCTTGGAAAGACATTAAGAAATCTCCCAAGAGCAAGAAGGAAGACATGTCAATCGAAGAATTGGCTAATCATTTGAGGATTGAGGAAGGATACAGGTTACAGGAAGAGAACAAGGACCGCCTAGGTGACATTGGAAAGATCAATGTCATAGAAGAAGGCCAGACGAGTAAGAGGACCAAACGAACCAGACACTCTCATAAGAAACGCAACGAGAAGAAAACCAAGTTGGTTTGTTGGGAGTGTCATGCGCCCGGTCACCTGAGGAGGGATTGCATCCGCCTGAAGAACAATGAGGGGAAGGGGCAGGATCATCGCAATAAAAAATCGAACGATAAGTTCGTGGCGATGATCTTGGAGATCAACCTACGCAAGAGTGATGACTCTTGGTGGGTTGACTCGGGGGCCACAAAACACGTATGTAAAGAACAAGGTTTCTTTACATAATTGGAACCCGTGAACAACGGTACTGTATTGTTCATGGGTAATGGAGCGAGTATACCGGTAAAAGGGAAGGAAAAAGTTGACTTACTTTTCACTTCTGGAAAAACCCTTACCCTAACCGATGTATACTATGCCCCGGATGTCAAGAAGAGCCTTGTATATGGTGGCCTACTGAATAGGTTTGGGTTTGAACTGGTCTTCGAGTCTGAGTACTGTCTAAGGGGGCGTGTTTGTTGGAAAGGGGTATCTCTGCAACTGTATGTTCAAACTAAACATCGATAATAAAAGTGCTAGTTTTGTTTATTTGCTTGACTCCACTTATTTATGGCATCATAGATTAGGACATGTGAATTATCAAAAAATGCGTGAAATGGCTACTTCGATGTTCATTCCACATGTTGACAAAGTAGATGATAAGTGCAAAACGTGTATGCTAACGAAAATAACTAAGTTACCGTTTCTATCGGTACAAAGAGAAACGAATTTACTTGACTTGATACATAGCGACTTGTGTGACTTCAAAAGTACTCTTACTATAGGGGGAAAACAATATTTTATCACTTTCATTGATGACTGCTCGAGATATTTCTATGTATATTTGATTAATTATAAAGATCAGTTGTTAGAAAGATTTAAAGCATATATGGCCGAAACAGAACTGCATTGTGAAACCTTCCTCAAACAACTTAGGTCGGACCGTGGTGGAGAGTATTATGACCCCAAGTATTTCGACTCCATTGGTATAGTGCATGAAATTACCGCACTGTATACGCCACAACAAAATGGCGTGGCTGAGAGGAAAAACCGGACTCTTACTAAGATGGTTAATTCTATGTTGTCGTACTCCGGTCTCAACGATGAGTTTTGGGGTGAGGCTAAGTTAACAGCCTGCACATTTTGAACCATGTTCCAAATAAGAAAAGCAAAATGACCCCATATAAACACTGGAACGGTAGACCCCCTAGGTTGAGTTATCTTAAAGTGTGGGTGTGTAGAGCCGTAGTTAGAGTCCCTGAATCTAAACGTAAAAAGTTAGGTGAAAGAGGCATCGATAGCATATTTATTGGGTATGCACAACATAGTATGGCGTATCGATTCTATGTAATTGAGCCAAATTATTATTTTGGTATGAATACAATAATAGAGTCGAGAGATTGCATCTTTGATGAGAATCGATTCTCCTCTATCCCTAAACCGAGGGATTATGTATCGGTTGATAATGACACACCGGTGTCGTATGGTGATGATGATGTTGACCATGAGAGGGAGCAAACCTCTAATTTTACTCCAGAACTCCGAAGGAGTAAGGGAGTAAGGAAAGTGATATCTTTCGGATCGGACTTCAATACCTTTTTGGTAGAAGGTTCGAGAAATGATGTGGACTCTGTTGTACCACATTGTTATGTCATGGAAGTTGACCCTATGACCTTTGATGAGGCTATGAGGTCTCATGATGCCGCCTTTTGAAAAGAGGCAATTAATGATGAGATGGATTTCATCTTGGGCAATAATACCTGGACGTTAGTGGATCTTCCACAAGGTAGTAAGCCGATTGGGTGTAAATGGATCTGAAAGAAGAAGATTAAGGTCAATGGGACTATTGAAAAGTTCAAGGCCCGATTGGTGACTAAAGGGTTTACCCAGCAACATGGGTTAGACTACTTTGACACTTATGCCCCCATGGCGAGGATATCGACTATAAGAGCGTTGATTGCTCTTACCTCTATGTATAAACTCGTAATTCACCAAATGGATGTGAAAACGGCCTTTCTGAATGGTGAATTGGAAGAGGAAGTGTACATGAAACAACCTAAAGAGTTTGTTGTACCGGGCCAAGAGAGGAAGGTATGTAAACTCATACGCTCTCTGTATGGGCTAAAGCAAGCCCCGAAACAATGGCATCAAAAATTTGATGAGGTTGTTCTGAACAACGGGTTCGTGATAAATGAATCGGATAAGTGTGTGTATAGCAAGTTCGAGAATGGAAAAGGTGTCATAATTTGCTTGTATGTGGATGACATGCTGATATTCAGTACGAATCAAGAGCAAGTAGAGAGGACTAAAAGGTTTCTCTCTGAGAACTTTGCTATGAAAGACATGGGTGATGCTGAGGTAATCTTTGGTATAAGGATTGTAACGAATGGGGACTCCATATCCTTGACTCAATCACACTATGTGGAGAGTGTGTTGAAGAGATTCAACTGTGGTTCACGTGCACCGGTGCTCACACCCATGGACCCAAGTATGAAATTGGTACCGAATAGGGGTCAACCTGTTTATTAGTTGGATTATGCCTGAGTTATTAGGTGTCTGATGTACGCCATTATGAGCATTAGGCCTGACATAGCCTATGTTGTTGGAAAGCTTAGTAGATATACTAGCAATCCGAGCAAGGTACATTGGCAAGCAGTCTATAGAGTACTAAAGTACCTGAAGAGTACCATAGACTATGGTATTTCATATGTGGGGTATCCCCTGATTTTGGAGGGATACTCGGATGCCAGTTGGATCTCCCATGGGGAGGATCATGCATCCACAAGTGAATGGGATTTCTAACTCGGTGGAGGTGCAGTTTCTTAGGGTTCCAAGAAACAGACCTGTATAGCTGATTCTACGATGGCAGCGGAGTTTATAGCTCTTGCTTCCGCAGCAAAAGAAGCCTAATGGTTGAAAGATCTCTTGTACGAGATACCTTTGTGACCTCAGCCAATCTCACCGTTCTCTATCCATTGTGATAGTCAAGCTACACTTTCTAAAGTGTACAGTGAGGTGTACAATGGGAAGTCTCGACACATTGGTGTGAGACCCAGTATAGTGAGGCACATTATTCAAGAAGGTGTCATCACTGTGGATTTTTTTAGGACAAGTCAGAATCTAGCAGATCCGTTCACAAGAGGCCGTGCTAGAGACTTAGTCTTGAAAACGTGCACAGGGATGGGGTTGAAACCTGTCATTTTTATTCACCCATGATTGGCCATCAACTCAACGCCTAGTTAACGCTAGGTCTCGGGTTGAATGAGTGAGTTTTATCAACCATGTAGCTGCAAGCACAAAAGATTTTTGCCATCCCGTGTGTGAAGTGCTTGGTACTGTGTCAGAGATTTAAAGGATGAGCGTAAGCTCTTAATGGACCCGGCTTTGATAATCTTGTAACAAAATATCGGTCGCAGGACATGATCTGTTAGGGTCCACCTTAGTAAGTGTGAAGTTTGGCCGCTTCAAGGGGTGATTTTTGACAAGGGGTTCGGCCCTGATACACTCGCGAAGGGTACAGGACACACTGCGTCATATGTATCGATCTGGGAGGTGTAAGGTATGTACGGGGAGTAGATTGCCCAGTGCATGGTGATGTGTTCAGTTAGTCAAAAGAGTTGAGTGGTTCAAAGCTTAGTCTACCATTTTCGATCCGATTAGTTGAAAACATGTAATCACTAGCTGGGGGTTCAATCGATAGACACCCTCATTATTGGGCGACATGGCCTCCTTTAACTTAGAGATGTCGTTTGTGAGAATGATTGTGTTTTGAAAAGAGTGGGGGAATGTTGATGTATTTTCAAAATAATGCTATAAGAATTGTGAATAAAGTGTTAAAGTTGGTCTCGAAGTTTGTTTGATATGTTTTGAAGTGTGCTGGCGTGTGTGTCGACACACAAGGCTAGTGTGTCAACACACATTCTTACAGAGCAGGGATGCAGAGGTGCGTGTAAACACACAGGGCCCGTGTGTCGACACGCAGATCAACATAACCTTTTCTACGGAACTGTGTGTCGATACACAGGGACAGTTTTTTTACTAGATTTCGCACGTTAACTACCCGGGTTTTGCACCCCTTTTTTGGGGTATGTTTTGGGACGTCTTCTTTCAATTGAATTATTACATATACCCTACTAGTTTGGTTGTTAATGATGATGAAAAAAAGATCTTTGTTTGTGAAAAGCGGTCGTTCTCTTACATCTCCCTATATCTCCATTTACATACTTTCACACCATATTATTTGGTTATCGATATATCCCTGAGACTCTTTCATACGCTGAAATAAATCTTAAGGAAAGTGACAACACGGCTCAAAACTTGTAGATCGAAAAGTTGCCCATTTACTTGATTTTGCAAGTGTTTACTCCAACATCATTGTCCCCGATCTCTTTGTTGTGGTTAGTCTTATCATGGCTGCCGATCTCTTCATCATAGCTGATGTTTTTTGTCGGTGTTGGAGGTTTACAACTATTATTGTCCTTCACCCCTGATGCGGCTTTCACTTTCCTCAATCCACTTAAATCGGGATCCGATGTCTGTTACCTCTGAGCAGCACTAGGTTCATCATAATCAGTGCTGATGGCTCTGTTGCTGCTGTGACAACGCTATTCGATTCTAGGAAGGCTATGTTCAACACGAACTCGACTGTCGCTGACGTAATTTGCTTCGATTTACCTAATTTGTATACCCCCTTCAATTTCATCAAGTTTTGCTTAATTTTTGCTGTGATGATTTGATTTCTGGCAAGTGCTATTAGATCAATTGCTATTTCAAATAGTGCTCCGAGGATGCCCTAACTCTAATAACAGCTATACAATCTAATATTAGAAATAGACTAAAAGTAAAACAAATCAGTAAAATACTAAGAGTATAGGGATAAGTGAGAACAAAAATAAAAGTTGATATTTGATTTAATTCATGCTTTATAATATAATGATTACCCTATTTATCGAATGTCCCACTCTTTAGGAATTATACTACTTATTCGGCTACCCCGGGTACTATAAGCTCAAACGCTTAATTTTGTTATGTATCAACACCAGAACCATCCTCGTAAGTCGCGGTACATTGATGCTACCACTTCTGGTGGAACCAATTGATCTAGTGTTTTCAAAAATGCCTTTCAACAACAGCGACGCAATGCAAGGGTGTGGGGCATGACTTGGAAAGGAGTCTAGATCTACAGGATATTTTGTCGAGGTGGAACTGGCAACACTAATATTGCAAGGGTGTGTTTTTAAAGTGTTGCACTTTATTAGAGTAGGGAGGAGAGCTTGTAACCAAGCTACGGGAAGTGGTGTCCCTCTCGCACAGAGGATGGCTGATATTTGTATCACGCAACAAGGGAGTTTCAGAGATGGGAACGCCACATGGCAATGGGTTGGTGTTGGCTAGGCATGGGTGTAGGCGTAATGGACGAGTAGTGTGTGGGGTGGTAGGTCATAGAGTGTCAACACCCTCGAGGAAAGTGTTAGGGGTCAGGCTAATAGATGGATAACATCGAAGGGGATGGGGGCTGCTAGCACGGGGCAGAGGGTGCTTTGCTGCTCTCACTTATAGCATTGCAAACATGGGTGGTCACAAATGGTGGAAGGTTGCCTACGTCATCAGTTCTTACACTTAGACTTTGCTTATGCAAAGAGACATGGGAGGCCAGTTAGCGAAAATGTCATATTTAAGTAATTATCGGTTTTTATATGCTATTTTGGAAATTAAGTAGCCAAAATATTCTCCTTTAGGAAAAGACCCCAATTTTTTACGCTTGGGTTCATGACTTTGGTCTCCACGGTTGTTTAGCATTACTCACTTTGCAGAAGAGGGCATGAATTATATATATCAAGCATGTACTAGGTACAACGGTATGTATCAACTTACATATTTGAGAACAATTTTCTTTTTTTAAGCCAATTATGGTAAGTGAAGTTAAATCCAATAACCTTTGCACTCAATATTGCATACAAAGCATAGCAACATACTCAATGCCCCAAGGGCTCCCGCCTAAGCAAGGTCTTGGGGGGCGGATGTACGCAGCCTTCCCCCTTCAGGGTCTGAAGAGAGGCTGTTTCCGAGTGGCCCCAACCTGAGGGTGAGGACTTCCCAGGAGGTCACCAATCATGGCACTACTCTTGCTCAAGCATGCTTAACTTCAAAGTTCTAAGGGGATCCGGTGACAGCGTGTCGGTACCCTCTTTGGTTTGCATACAAAGCATATCATTCTCAATTTGGAATACCATTTTTTGCATTTAGTTCCTATCGTGTAGCGCGATTGGTAAATTTTAAGCTCATTTATGATTTGTGATACATGTTGATGTGTCTAGTGTTTTATGTATTTTATAACATATTCCTGTTATATTTTTGGCCATTATGTTTGGAGTATGGCATAATTTGTATGTAGTTAGGTTTGGAGTGCGTCAAAGCAAGGACATCTTAAAAAGCGGTGAAGAACGAGCTAAATTAACTAATTTGAACACTATATTGAAAAACCTGACCACGTGTGGAAAAAAAAGTTCCCATACGAATAAAATTCATTTATTGTGTCATGTATTTTTAGGCTTCTAAAAGAAGCCATACAATCAGTCAAAAGACCCATCGATCGGCAATGACGATATGCAATAGGATGCGGTTCTATTGGTCATCAATCGATCATGGATCGATAGAACATAACAATCCTCTTCTCCAATCGATTGGCCACGTCTTGATCCAGCGGCATCCAAGGGGCCATCCTATATAAATAGGATGGGAGGATCCCATTTTTGTACTTTTTTTATCCCCGAGTAGTCAAGAGAGACCAGAATTTTCTCGAAGGCTGACGCGCAAGTGGTCCGGGTACCGAGGATTAAACCGAGAATCACCTCAACATTGATCAAGGGAGTCTTCAATCTATTAGTTTTTCTTTACGTTTTCCTTTTATTTTAGGATGTATAGAACTCCTATGAAGGATTAGACTTGTAGTTAATGGGGTGAAGGAAGGATCGCCATCCAGATCCCAGATTTATATTTTATTTATGATAATGACTTGTTCCATAATATTTTCGCACAACTATAGGGAATTCTTTATTTAGATTGGTTTTCCATTCATGCGGTTGTAGCCATGGCTAAATTTCTATCATATTTGCAATTTGTCTTGTGCTTGTACCTTAAACTAAGGCATAATAGGTTTTCATGAGTGGTCAGGTTTATGATTATACCCAATGCTGAGCATAATCTTTTATATAAATTAACAATGAATTAGGAGTGAGAAATGAAGTAAGTAGTACAATTGAGATGACCCATGCAGCTCCTAAAGTGATAAGATAAGTTATGGCCTTAGACTAGGTCATTACCCTCAACACTAATTAAGTGTTAGCCTAGGTTTAAGGCTTGTACCCTAAACCTTAAAAAGCCATTGTCATGAAGAAATATAATGATGGGATTTGATTTAGGCTAACCCTAATCTTAATTTGATCAATTGACAACCCATTTATTGTTTAAATTATTTTAGTTTTCATTTATTTTTCAACCCTTGTCAGTGAAACCCATATCTAGACCACTCATTAGTTACTGAATTAAACGTTATACCAATTCCTTGGGGATACGACACCCATATACCCACCATAGCTACACTTGCTCGTGCGTTTGTGAGTACATAGTTTTAAAACTCTTCAAAAACCACATCATGTTTTTGGTGCCGTTGCTTGGAAATCAGTAGACAAAGTTAAATTTAGTGATTAACGAGCTTTTTTTGTTTTGTTTTTTTGTTTTTGTCATTTATTTTTGTTATATTTGCTAGTTTCAAGCTTGTGACTTGGGTTAATTTAGCTCTCTCTGCAGTGCATGTACGTTAGACGATCACTTAATACCAATTATATTCAACTTTATCTACCTTAAGGCAATTAAAAGCAAGTTTGAGTTCAATCCATGCCATGCATGAATGAACTAATCCAAACTAACCCTGTTGCACTGTGTATGATTGGGGATCACTTTGTTCCTCAAATGTACACTGAGCTAGTTGGAGTAGCATTACCCACCGTGGATATTACAAACTTTGAGATCAAGTCCGAGATCATTAACATGCTTCCCATATTCTTTAGGAAACCAATTGAGAACTTGTATGAGCACCTTGATGCCTTTGTCAAAATTTTTGAAATATACCATTATCAAGGTGTCTTGCACGATACAATTACGGTACATCTTTTCACGTTTTCGTAAAGGTCTGTAGCCAAATGGTGGTTTTAGTCCCCACCGAGGAATGGAATTATGACTCGAAATGACCTTCAACAACAATTCTTGGTCAAATAACTCCTAAAGTGAGAACCACAGCTATTGGATACACTATTAATAGTTTTGAATAAAAAGACCAGGAACAGTTTCAGGACAGTTGGAATGGGTTCACGGAGCTTCTTAGAAGCTGTCTTCACCATGGGTCACCCTTGTCAGCTCTAGTACAGAACTTTTATGATGGTCTCACTACGCTCAACAAGCAAATGGTGAATGCTTCATGTCTGCGAGCATTCAACCAACAAGATGAGAATAAAGCGTGGTTACTTTTCGAGCATCTTAGTGAGCACTCTGTTGACCATGCCTTCTCTACCTAGGTGGTAAAAGGAGCTACTCGTGCTGTCTATGAGGTTGCATTAATTGATGGCATGGCACTTAAGTTAGCAGCGCTTAGTACATAATTTCTTGAATTTTCGTAAGATGTGCGGTACAGGACCTTTCAATGAACAATGACTCTTATTCAAACACCTATAATCCAGGATGGCACAATCACCCAAACTTCTAATGGAGACAAAATGACCATCACAACACACCTACTAGACAACATATCCTTGCTTCATAGGCAACACACATCCTCCCATCTTTTCGAAAGGGAAGAAGTATAATTTTCAACCAAACCCCCCTACTTTGCATGCTAACTCCCCTGCCCTACCCCTGGATAATCATTATAGTTTGAGAAGCATATGCTCCGATTTATGGATAACACTACACAACTAGTGTAGTCTAATTTTTAATCTATTGCTAAATTAGAGAACAAGACAGGGTAGTTAATCCAAGCACTAGCTAGGAGAGAGGAAGGGACGTTACCCTCCAAACCACTCACAAACCTGGTAGGGTCGATTAGTTCTAACCCTAGCTTGATGACTCATGAACAAGTTAAGGTTGTGTGCGTGTCAGAAGAGGGGAGCCTAAGGGATGTGGAGATCAAGGTTGAGAAGGAGGGCACAAATTCCTTTCCCACTGCTGATGGATAGTGATATCAAGAAAGATCATATAAACCTATCGTAACTTTCCCTTCACCTTTAGCTATACTAAAGGAGAAGGACGCCTCGAACAGAGTTGAGCGAATAGACTTCTTTAAGAACATCAAGATTAATTTGCTGATGATTGATGCTATCAAATATGTTCATATGTATGCTGTGTTTCTTAAGGACCTTTGCACCAAGAAAGAATGCACATAGGCTCACACTCCATAGAATGTCTAACTTACTAAAAAAAGTTAGTAGCCTTTTGGCAGTGGGCGCCTTACCCAAGTTCAGAGATCCAGGGGACTTCATGGTCTCATGTGTCTTTGAAGAGAGGTAGACCCATTGAGCCCTTTTTAGAACTAGAAGTGAGTGTAAACTTTATCCTATACTCCAATTTTCAAAATTTTGGTATAGGAAACCTTAAGCCAACCACCGTTACACTCGAGTTAGCTGATAGGTCAAAGTGTCTACCTCGTAGGATGTTGGAAGAGGCACTTGTCAAAGTTGACAAGTTTGACTTCCCAATTTATTTTATTATTTTAGATATGGACCCCTACACCTAGGAGAAAGAACGATACTCATATCATTCTAGGTCGACCATTCCTAGCAACAATCGATGCTGTGATTCATTATAGGATGGAAGTGTTAGAGGTTTCTCTTTTGGAAACCGCAGGGAAAATTGAATGTCTCAAATATTGCTTGGCAACTTGAGACTAATGAAGAGTTATGGTGTTACAAGGTTGATGATATCGACCCTTTGATACAGTAGGGTTCACCTAATTCTATTAAAAATGCTAATTGGAGTAATGCTCATGATTGTGTCGATAACTTTGTATTAATTGATAAGTCATCTCCTAAGCATGCTAGAATAAAAATTCAAGACCCAAATGCTCGCCAAATTCCCACTATGGACAAAGAAAACTATTGGGTTCAGGGACTAGATTCACAAGCTTTACATGTTTCACTTCAAGGACGTCACCACCAATTTTGGATGATAGATAGCTCTACGACGCGTCCGACTGAAGAGCTTAAACTTAGCGCTCCTAGGAGGAAGCCTAATCGTTTCATAGTCACTTACCATGGATTACATTTTTTCTCAGATGTATTGAGTACTCGTGTTTTTGAATTTTTCCTAATGATTTAATGAGTTCATTTGGTCAGTTTGTCTTGATTTTGTTACCATGCAGCCTTGACTCTTTGGGTTCCCTTTTTAGACGTCCTTCGCCACACGAAGCCTAGCCGACTTTGTTCGATCAATGTACATGACTACCCTTGTTTTCTCTTTCCTTTCCTTGCCTTCATTTATTTCCACATTGGTTGTATTGAGAACAATGCAAGGTTTGAGTTTTAGGATTGCAAGAGAAGTTTGAACTTTTTCTTTTCTATTTAGTATGGTTTGATTTAAAATTAGTTGAGTTTTTGCATGTTTAGTCATAAATTTGTGTGAATTATATTATGTTCCCATTTGACCGGTATCAAGAATTTTAAACTTTATGTAATACAGTTATTGTTGAATTTTGCTATGGTTTTCACTGTTTATGTTGTTAAACCGGTTTGAGAGTTCACTTTATTTGCTCCCAATCCTTTATAAACCCCACATATTAAGTTGTATTTGTAGGAATAATTTTTGGAATTTGAACTTGAGCACCTTACTCTAAAATATAAGAAATCACCAATCATTTTTTTCCTCAGAATTTATTATTGAAAAAAAAATAAAAAGAAGGAAAAAAACAAAGAAATAAAGGGGTACCAGTGTCTGTTATAATTGCGCAAGTATCTGTGACCAGCATGTTACCTATAGCCCCTCTATCTCTTGCAAGTAAATTTGGAGGGGTGTTTTGACACCCGGTACCCTAAGTCAACTAGATTGGGAGCTGTTGGTTGAAAGCTCGCTACACAAGCAGCGAGAAAAGCTCAAGAAAAGCCAACTTCTGTAAGTCATCTTGATAAGCACTAATGCCTAATATTAGTGATATATTCCTCTAAGGTATGTGCTAGTAGTTGCTTAGGTTGTGTATTTCTTTGACTCAAGCTATTTGGTCCAAGGATTGCTCTTCACTTGACGTCTTAAGCGAACCGGATTGGAAGTCACCAATTGAAAACGCATTACATGGTTCTTAGCGAGACAGGTCTCACCAATAGTTACTGCAAAAGGAAAAAAAAAATTGATAAAAAGAGAAAAAGAGAGAGAGAAGACTTGAAATTTCTATTATGTTTATTGGTAACATATTAGTGATACTCATCCTTTAGTTATTCCCATTATTTGTCTATGGAAAGTTTGTAGTAAGATAGCTGAAAGAAAGTTTTAAACTTACTTATCAGTAGAAAGACTTAAATAGTGAAGACTCTAGCTAGAACTAGTGTAATCATATAATGCATGATGATACTTCTTTCTTGAGTTCTCTCTCAGATGTGTTTAGAAAATATTTTTCATGACTAATTCATTCAACTGCATGCCTAATTGAGTCTTTCCGCTTTCAGCTAGTTTGGAATGAGTCTCGCTAGAGAACAAGTAAGGTATGGGTTTGGAGATGTGATGTGTCTTGTATTTTATATGTTCTATAACATATTTCTACAAGATATTCAATTATTACATATGTGGTACGTCATAATTTCTGTGTATTTAGGCTTGAACACATCGAAACAAGAGTATCTTGAAAAGCGATGAAGAATGAGCTAAAATAGATTAATTTGAAAGCTATGTTGAGAAACCAGACCACGTGTGGAAAAACAATACCCATTGAATCAAAATTTGTTTTTCACATCATGTATTTTTGGACGTCTACATGAAGCCGATCAATCGGCATCCAAGCAATGTGCTCTAATGGCATGTTTCCTATATAAGTAGGATAGGGGGATCCAATTTTTGTACCTTTTTTTGCCTATTTCTCTCTTGCCATCCTTCCTTGAGTCGCCACAAGACAGAGATTCTCTCGATGGCAAAAGCACAAATGGTTGAAGTACCAAGGATTAAAGCGAGAGTAATATCAACATCGATTGAGGGAGTTTTCAATCTATGAATTTTTCTTTACTTTCCTCTTTTGATTTTGTGAGGTAAAAAATTCCTATGGAGAAGTAGATTTGTAATTTAGGGATGAAGGACAAGTAGCAGTCTAATTTTCATATTTATATTTTATATAAGATAACGACTTGTGTTATACTATTTTTGCACCCTTGTGGATAATTTTTCATTAAGATTGGTTTCTATTTATGTGCATGTAGCCATGGCTAAATTTCGAGCATATTTACGATTTATTTTGTGCTTTTAGCTTGCACCATACTATAACAAGTTTTCATGAGTACTCAGGGTTGAGTATAACCACAATCTTTTATATAAATTAACACTAAATTAGGAGTAAGAAAAGAATTAAGTAGTGCCATTGAGATAACCCATGAAACACATTGAGTGGTTAGATGAGTTATATCCTTAGATTAGTTCATTATCATAAGTCATAATTAAGTATTAACCCAGGTGCAGAGCTTGTACTCTAAACCTTAAAAAGTCATTGTCAGGCTAAAACATCATGACTAGAATGGTTTTCGTGAATGAAGGTAGTTCTGAACTAATCCCCAACTACTCACCCAAAGTAGTCGCTTTCGGTGCTTCCACCAGAATGAATAGGAAACGGACTCGATCTCTATGACTAGGGGATAGAAATTGAGCCTGCACCACCTTGAGACCTCTTCCTCCTGATGTACATCCTGTATAGGAGGGTATCCAGCGGACACGCTCCACCTTTTGAAATACTGATATGAGGATTGATGAGCGAAGTGTGGGTCCTATTGCTTTACATCTTGATGGTCATCTTATTGGTAGATGGACTTAGCATTTACAGACTCAATGGGCTGCTATCTTTCATCCTTGAACATAGCTTGCATTTCAACGGCCAACAGCACCCGTTCTGGAAAATGGTCTCAACAGGAATCCTTCACTTCTCTTGCCTTGCGTAGTGGATAGTGGAATCGATTCGTTTGGATCCCAGGATCAGGTGCTGCTTCAAGATAATCGAGGTACAGACGATGTAAGTGACATTGAGTCAGTGTCCTCCGGACATGAATTTCCATCGGGTTTCGAGCCTACTACTTTAGAAAGCTACTCGTATGATGAAGGAAATTCCTTGAAAATAATTCCGATGAAGCATGTGGAATAGCCTTGTACGGGTAGGGAGAGAAGAGAAAAATAGGATTCAGGCATCGAGACCAAAACATTGGCCTCATTAAAAGGGGCCGTAGAGCCCTAAAGGGCAGGAAAAAAGAACAAACTAAGCGAGACCTTCAAGAGTTTCTTAAAGACATGTGACCCAGTATCAGTGCAAGGAGATTACCTGAGCCTACAAATATTGAAAGAAAAAGAAGAGATGAAAGGAAGGAAGGAAAAAGGACCAAAAAGGGGAACATTGTTGAAGATGCCGGTAAGATCCTTGGTGCGAAGCGCACATTGGAGATGGGGAAAAGACCTGGTCTGAACTTTAATGGCTTTGATCCGCTTCCGTTGAGTGCCTTGCTTTAATAGATTTAGCGTGATGTTTTCCCATTTTTTTATCTTTTGGTTGGTCATGTTTTAGATGTCTTGCCTAGTCGTGTTTGAGTCTCGTATTTTGTCCTTTTTTACTTGTCTTCTTGTTTAATTGGTTTAATTTTTGGTCCCTGGTCTTTTACGGGTTAACTCAGGACTTGCTTGGTCGAGTTGCCTACTTTATACGGAAACTCTATCACTAATTACCAAAAAAAGGATAAAATATAATGATTAGATTCGATTTAGACTATCATAATTCGTATCCTAAACTAACTTTGATATATTCACAACTCATTTACTATTAAAATTGCTGTAATTTCATTAATTGTTCAACCTTTCCCATAAAAACCCAGATTTGAACCATTCAATAGTTACTGAATTATACTTAATACTGATAATCTTTGGATACAATACTCATATACTCACTACAACCACGACTTACATGTACACTTGCAATACACATTTTAACACTCTTCTAAAACCACTTCACTTCCTAATTAGTGGTCCTTCCTAATAAACATAGAACAATGATACACCAATACACATCATTTTATTATGCATGTGCAACCCACCCATCACTACAACAACAACAACAACGACAGGCCCAGTGCCTCATGGGCTCCTACATAAACGGGGTCTGGGCGGTGGATGTACGCAGCCTTACCCCTTCAGGGTGTAACCCTACCAAGAGACTGCTTCCGAGAGCCTCCAACCATATAGGGTTGGTAACATGAAAACTTACCAGGAGGTCAACCATCTTGATACTACTCTCGCCCAAGCACGCTTAACTTCGGTACTTGGTAAATGAACCCTCCACCCATAACTAGAAGAAGACATGCAAAAATACAAGATAAACTTGAGGGAAAGTATGTTTACATGGAAATTGAAGGTTGAAAATTATAAATAGTTGTGTTGGTGTTTATCTAACAAACTCAAGGTGCTAGAACAACATTATTTTGATTAATGAGGCACGTGTCTATCATGTAAAATACAATTGTGGTTCCCATTAATTTAAGGACTTGGAAACAACATTATTTTGATTAATGAAGCCCAAAAACTAAGCCCTAGATAATAGTTGCTTGAGCTCGAGGTAATTACAAGAAGTGCTACAAGAAAGGTGGACTCTAATTGAAGATAGTTATTAGATGCGCTAGTGCAGGATGTGAGCCTCATGGACAATTATGGAGAAATGGGAAAACATCCGAGGAATGCTTTTCATCTCAGACACGTGTTTTATATATCAAGTGTTGGCCCAAGCGAATCATGGAGAGTCAAGGTGAAGAATGTGGGTATGGAATTGGTGCCAAGCAAGGAGCAGTGGTCAACTTCCTCTTCTTCTTCTTCTTCTTCTTCTTCTTCTTTTTAAAGTTAGTTTTGAACTTCTTATTCCATAATAAGCGACCTAATGCTTAGCAAAGCTCCTAGCTTCAGTGCAAAACTCTTCAGCTTTGTGTACAGCAATCGTGCTTTTTCTTTCCCTTTTCTCTAAAGAGTCAGAATAATTATGTTTTCATTTGCTTGAACAAATACAACAGGTTCACGACATATGTGTATAAGAAGGTAACTCCTTCTTACAGAACTTATGTCCTCATACCCTTCAGTGAAGTATGTTAGTGCCATAATCTAAAGCTTTGGCAGTTAAGCGTCAAGCTTCCTAGCAATCTTTCTGGTTGATTACACGGCTTGGCGAGACAATCGAATTTAGGTTTGAGTAATTGATTTAGGGTTTTGACGTACAAGTCATGAGCTTGATAGCAATGGTCAAAATTAAGTGACTCAAGAATTGTTCACTCTGTCTAACTTTTGTTGTGCTTGATCATGATTGAGTTACCTTAAGGAAAAGGTGTCACGCATTGACTCTATTGGCTAGGGCTCAAGATAGTCTGTCGAGCTTTCGTGGTTTTCCCCATACTAATTCTCAACTTATAAGTGTACAAGGTGAGATATCGGTGGGTTCAATTTGTCACAACAATTATTGCTTGGGACATGATTGATATGGGTTAAGAGGGGTTAATGGTTACAAGCGTAAGCTTTACACCCCTTTTAATCATATTTGGTTGGCCATTAACATACTACTCATGAAAAAGTTGTTTGAATAGGCGTCCTAAAACACCCAATTATTAGTTTTAAATATTAAATAAATAAATTTATTTATTGTCTGATTATATTTTACGAGTTAAACATACGTGTGATTGTTTTCTAAAACATTTCATGAGATGGACGTTGTCTAAGATGACCTGTCAGGTTTGATTTAAGGAGTCAGTAAGATTGAACCACGGAAAGATTTAGATCAAACTAGTGACATATTGTAAAAGTATGTTAGTAGTCAATCATAAGATTGGACAACCAGTCTTATAAGACTATAATAAGATACTTTTGATGACTTGTCTTGGTCATGTAAATAGAGATCCAAGAATATTATGTTGTTGTTTTTAATAAGATTGGAATACTGAGCAATACCACCTGAATTAGTTGTTTCTTTACTACTATCAGAAATAATTAATTTCGTAAGACGATAACTCTAAATCCAAAAAATATTCCGAACTCATGCATGGAATGTTAATTGCTTTGATGCCCAAAATGACGAGGTTAAAATTGAATAACCAGGATCTTACATCATCGGGCAATTGCATGAAGTGTGACATGAATGGATATTTTACTACGAATCTACACTGAAAGATGTCCCCTTAGTTAATTCAGAAATATACGAACAGATTTTAGAATCTTTGGCTAGAGTATTCCACATGTTTGGTGTTTAGAATTCATACGGAAATCATTTCTGTATTATGAATTGTTGGAGAAGTGCGAGTCGGGAATTGCGGCAAGAAAAATAACGATAGTAGTTAAAGTCTTTTTTTCTCACAGATGTCTAATGGAGGGGGTAATTTTCGCAATAAAATTATTTCGCAAATTCTAGAGTGAATACATTTGATTCTACACTGTAATAAAACTTATTTTATGGAATTAAATTTTATTAGTAGTAATCAATTGTTATCATAAGATGATAATCAGATTTAATCCATATGGATCAAGGGTTAGATTGTTACTGAGGTCCCTCTATTGTAGATTGTTCTTGAGGTTGCAGCTTGATAGGCCAAGTGCATTTGGGAGCAAGGCATCCATGTACACACGGATTGACGAATCGAGCGCTGACACATGTCCTAGGCTATCTGCCGCTGGCGATCCACATGCACGTGAATGGGCCACTCGTATCTTGACAAGTGGCACCCGTTTTTTATTATAAGTAACCTGCGCGTTTTTATGTTGGTATTGTATTTATGTTTTCGGTTTTAGATTTTGGAACCTAGTTTTCTCCCGTGACGAAAAATGAAATTAATGTTTAGCGCAATTTTTTGGAAAGAATAGAAGGTAAAATTTTGTTTAGAAATTTTTCCTAAATTAAATATTTTGAGAGCCCACATTCCAGTGCTAATACAGGTATGTGCAAAGAACATATCAAGGTATCAAGACACTTTCTTCTTCTAGTTTCAGATCTTTAAGACAGAGTTTTGGATTCGCATTTCAGGTATATCTTAATTAAGTACTTGATATTTAATATGTTCTTTCCTTTATTTTGTTTATTCTACGTACCATGTTTATACGTTTTGTTATACTATAAGCCTAATAGAGAAAGATCTAGATCTAGTCAAATAGTTTAATTAGGTCAGAACATTAGATTTAAAATTAAGAATTGTAATTATTATTCTGCTGCACACGCTCTACTCAATTAGGGAAAAAAAATTTTGAAATACGTTCCCAACAATTGGTATTACTGCCAACTCTAAACACGTTCAAAATTAAACATTAAAACATGTGGTTCGATAAAATTGGAGAATGTTGATTTATGAAAAGTATGAAATTGGGAATTTCATTAAAGGAAAAAGAATATCCTGCATATTGTAGTTCAAATAGTTCAATTATAAGATTGAAGGCTCATTAAAATTTTTAATTGTTTAAAATTTTAGATGAGTCAGGATTCAATCAATGTGCGTAATTTTAAATCGGATCTAATAAGATTTGATATTCAAAGAGTTGAACAATTTGGATTATTAATCTAATTTGATTGGATTATGAACTTGGTTATGAAATATTCAATTGTTGAATATTTTATAATAATCCAAAACAAAAAATACCTAGTTTTGTTATTAAGGAGTTTAATAGTGAGATTGATATTCATCAAATTTAAATTGTTTAAATTAGGATGAATCATAATTAAAGTAGTGGGTGTATATTTTTAAATAATCTAATGAGATTAGATATTCTAATATTTGAATGATTTAGATATATATAATGTCACATAGAATATTGGATTAGATGTTCGGTTTACAATTTAATGGGATTAGGATCAGATTAAAATAATTATTTATTTATGTAAATAATAAAAAAAGGAAAATTGTGGCGTGCCTAGCTATTTAATTAAAAATTATTTTATTTTTTAAATAATTAAAATAAATAAATAATTGATTAGGATTTGATCCTAATTTAGATTATATGATAATCTTTTCTAAAAGTGTTTAGAGTAATCTTTAATTGTGGCAACCTTTAGACATTAAGTGTTGTCATTCAAATTGTTTGATAATAAGGTACTTATTAAATTTTGTTCACACATTTAATATTATTTAAAGGGATACATATTATGTATAAGTTATAAGGCCATATAACTTAGTGAAATATTTTATTTTATCTAGTGGGAGAGTTTCTTTTTCAAATAGGTCTAATTACATTAGATAATTCAAAAGTTGAATAATTTGAAAAGATAAATTCTGATAATATATCTAATGAGTTTCGATTGCATGGTTTGATAACTAACGGGACCTAATTAGATTAGAGTTTTATTTAATGGTTAAATAAAATTTAAAATGTGATTTTAATATTGATTATGAGATAATCAAAATTTGAAAAAAAGATCCGCCATTGTAAATTTCAAGTGGGAGCGAGGACCAGGAGTTGATTGCTCGTGGTCTCCATTTTTAGTCTAACAGTATCGTGGATAGACACTACTCCCCGAGGAGGGCATTTATTAGCAGGATATAGGATTAGACTTCTTCATGATAGATAAAGATATAGGAAAATTGAGTACGACCACACCACCATGGAGTATCTTGTTTACTTGTACAAATGTCTAGGTAATGCTATACACTTGACTATGATGGTATGATAGTTTGCTATAGAGCATTATGACACTATCTTGGAGACCAAGGAAGAAACAATGAGTTAAATATGTGTAGTGAACATTTTATTCGAGAGTAAATCTCATTTGACTAATTACTTACGTCTCCCCCATTGTAACGGATAGATTGGTCAGCTCATCGTTACACACACAAGGAGAATGGTCAGGTGGGTCCATGCTTTGTATGTTTGCTAAAATTTTTTAAAAGTTCACAATATTCAAATATCAAGTGGGAGCGAGGTCTAACAAATATAGTGGTTGCATTGCTCCCCAAGGAGGATGTTAATCCATTGAATACGAGGTTAGACTTCTATTAGGATTATCTGAAATCCAAACAATCGAGCATGACCACCTCACCATGGAGCTATTAGAGCACTTGTATGGATGTTCAGGTAATGGTGTATACTTGACTAGGTCTGCATTAACCTCCCCAAGGAGTTATGTTGTAGGATCTTAGAGGCTGAAGAAAAGGTAATGTGTTAAATATATTTAGTAAAGAGTTTACAAGAAACCATGTTTATTGAGAAATGTTCTCACCCGTCTGATATCTCAATTTGATCTCACCGCCGAGGAGTTTTGAGCAGTTTCGATTGGGTCTCCACGGCCAAAATGTAAGTGTCGAAATGTGAGCTCTGACCTTTGATTGTTTGCTAAAAAAATAAAAAAAAAGTTAATCTTGTATGTTATATAACTTTTTTTATATTTTTTTATTTTAATACTGGTTGTTAAATTGTTCAATTGCAATCAATACTGGTATGTCTTTTCTGTTGTGTTTTATTCGCTACAATTTGGCAAGTCTTAATACATGTTAAGCACTAGGAGATGCTTGGGGTTCTCTAGATTACTACTAGTAAATCTACTAAGTTGAAGAGAATGTTAGGAATGTTAGACTAGACTAAAAAAAATAATTAGTTGCAAAAATTCAACATAAGATGTCGAATGTGTTCTAGTATTAGATACTTGAATTGTTCAACTGTAGTAGATATCACAAGATGCTTGAAAGAAGTGTTTGGTCAAAAAACTAGTAATATGAGAACAATTTATGAGAAAAGGTGGCATATGAATTAAGGGAAGGGTCCATTAAGTGTAAGCATCTACCTCATAAATTAGAAACTTTTAAAAGGAAAAATAAAACATGAGTAAAAATAGTTTTGTCTCTTTTATAATAGCACTGTACCTTAAAATAAATTTTCCTAGGTACTTAGATACTATCGTCACTAATACTGAAAGCCAACATGACAGGGTATATGATATCTTGTCTTCTCTATTTGTGACTAGCAGGTAGTTCACTAGTGTTCTGGTGAATGGGTTTTCAGTAAGGGCATCAAGAAGGTAATTTAAGTCAGAGGATATGGCTTTGTATTTGAGTAACTATCTCAATGTACTTTAGAAATTTGATTTCCATCTGCTATTTGTTTTAAAATAGACTTTTGGTTATTTTTCTGAAAAATAGACTGATAGTTATATAAATAAATTGTTAGTACATTGGTAGGCAGTTGTCTCATTTTGGTCAAAACTAAATTCATGGCGATTTATTACTCTAATACAGCCTAGGCTGCACAACCATATACAAGAAAAAATATCCAGAAACCATGTAGATCTTGAGTGGTACTTAATCTTAGGTCACATTAATCTACTATGATTGAAAACTAATTTGATATGTCTTATGTGATCATTAAGTACATGAGTGATGACCGGTATATGAATCATGTTTGAATTAGTGGTGACTAAAAGAGCTTTTAAGTGTAAAGGTAACAAAACCACTAAGCTGCTAGGACTTTTTTATAAAATGTTTATGGACTGCCAAAGTTCAAGTGAGCGGAAGTGAAAGTGTATTTTATAAAATGTTTATGAATGGCTTCTCGGTAAGTTGATATATGGATATTGCCTATAAAGACTAAAATCATGAAATTCCTTGAAAGATTCAAAGAGTTATAGACTTAAGTCGAGATTAGTTAGGTAATTATATCAAGTCACTTTAATTAGATCGAAGTGATGGTTTCAAGAGAGTTCTTATTTATTCTTATTACAAAGAGTTGTAGAAATGATTAATAATGTTTATAGAATATGGTAATATTCATGTTATGAGTCACAATTACATATCAAAAGGTTTGCTATGTAAAAGGTTTTAGAAAGTGGCCTAAAAGTACAACAAATAGCTTGTATTGGTTAGATTGACCCTATGAGATACTGTGTCTCAACAGCACGATACAACTTATAGGGTAGATGATGTATTGCATATATCTTCAACTAGGTTATTCTCACACAAGTTACATGAGAGCTTTGGTATTGTGGGAGGATGGTCCAGGTCACCTCAAGGATTCGTGTCTTTAGTCTTAAAAGTTAAGAAGAATGATGATATGATCCTTTCGACTACAATGAAATTCTTAAATATGAAGACGCAAAACATTGGGTCAAGGCAATTAAAATTAAGTTAAAGTAATTGTATCTTAACTCAAGCTGGGAACTTATAGAGGCATTGAAAGACATTAAGTCCATTAGATTGGATCTCAATGGATCCACAAGTATATAGAGTTGAGTGGACAAGAAAGTAGAGACCTTCAACACTAGATTATTAGTAGTGGATTAATAACCTATAGGAAGGAACTGTCTTTGATGAAGCCTTCTGGTCATATACTATGCTTATGTCCGTAAGGAAACTCTCATCCATTGTGTTTCATATGATGAGATACAGGAAAGTAAAAATCAAAATGACATTCTTTGAATGGTTATCTTGAAAGGACATGTATATGATACAACTAGACAAGTTTGTTACCAAGAGTCAGGTGCTTATAGTTTGCAAACTGAGCTCATCTATTTATAGACTTAAATAAACAACTTGTTCATTAAATAGTAGATTTGATGACGGTTAATCTACTATTACTTTATCCTTAAGGATTTGAGTTAATGGTCGGTGAACCATTAGTGCACGAGTGACATAACTAGAAAGCAGATACTTTCAAAATGTTGTATAAAGAAGGCATTTTACTCACTGAAAATGGTGTAGAATTGTTATGAGTTGTTATGTTTTATTGTCCGGTCAGTTAATAAAAACCGAAAGACATAAGATGAACCAACTATATTCTTAGGGTCAAGCTTTAGCGAGATTCAAAAGAAAGGATGTTGGGTTTATCATGGGTTGTTTGTTTTAAAATGGATTTTAGACATTTGACTTCAGAATTTCTATTTGCCCTTATAGTGGGAGTCATTAAATAGTGAAGAGTGAAGTAGTCTTGTATTGCTCAATTTATCATAGAGGTCAGGTACTTGACAACTAGGAAATTGTTCAGTAGACTTGTTGACTCAGAGGGTTCCTAGTAGACAGAAAATGTGAGCAAAAGAATGGGACAATGACAGATCAGTATTTGTTCAAGTTTATGGTCAAACAGTTGACAAATCCCTAGAAGATAGTGTCATGTCCAGATTCAAATTAGAAGCTGATCTTAGAGGGAAATGCTATTGGAGATCCTTGGTAGTTGTTAGTCTTGCTTAAGCCATTGTTAGTCTTGTTTTAAGTCAATTTTGGCGGATGTTCTTAGTTAGTAAGTCGATTGGTAGTTAAGATGAAGAGTCTAGATTCATTGTTTGTGCTCTTGATTGTATTAGTATAAGTAAGGACTATCACTTAATAATCATTTTATGAATGAAATAATATTTTGATCACTCTCTGTCATCTAACTCTCTCTCTATATTCTTATCTCTTTCCCTTCTCTTCTCATCTTACCTCTCTCTCTCTCCTAGGTTAAGATCAAGATTCATCTTGATTCTTAAGAATAGCTTGCATACAATCTGATCGATTGATCTTCGATTCGATTGAATTGTTGAAGTTTAGGCTTGTTCGGTGCTAAATTGATTGAATTATGTGGCAATATGGCAAGAAATAGGCAATCTGTTGCAATGGCTAGTGGACTTAACACTTGTTCTAATGCAGCTAATAATGCGGCTAATAACACAACTGCTTATGTTGTTGCCGTTGCTGGTATTGATGGTGGAGCTAATTAGGGAAATCATATGGATCAAGTGCTATAGATGATGCGGAATATGATACACTCCTTCCGACAGGATATGAATCACAGGTTTGAATCACAATCTCAAGAGCTCTCACAGCAAATTAATGGATTGCAACAAAACATGGAGAGGCAGCAACAACAGGCTGGTGGTGGTATACTTTTGCCTGCAAATTAGCTGAACAGATCTCCTAATCCAAGACCTCCACCAGTGGACAACAGTGATGCAAGATCTCCTCCTATGGACAGCAAGGACAGTGCATCAAGTGCAAGAAGCCATGGTTTTAGACAACCTCGTGTGGATCTCGAGCCTTTCGATGGTATAGTTCCTCAATCCTGGATAAGGAAATGTGAGAGGTACTTTCGTTTCTATAAAATTAAAGAACATGAGAACGTTGATTTAGCAGTTGTGTATTTGAAAGGAGAATTGGAGGTCTGGTCTTACAGTTTGATGCGCAATAGGCCTATAATCACATGGACTCAGTTTGGAAATGAGCTATGTGATAGGTATGGGGATGATGATGTGAGTGAAGTGGTGGATAACTTCAATAAAGTCACTGAAGTAGCATCCGTAAAGGAGTATGTGACAAGGTTTGAAGGATTGAGAGCTAGGATTCTCACTGTGTACCCTGAGGTACCGGAATCATGCTATGTGTCAAGCTTTGTGAGTGGACTAAAGCCTAAAATCAAGAACATGGTTAAGGCATTCAATCCCTCCACTATTTCTCAATCTTATTCAAAGGCAAGGAAGGTTGAGAGCACGGTATTGACATTTCCTGATTTTAAGAAATTGAAAGCTGTTTCCAATGGATCATCTTCATCAAGATTTACACAGTCCAATAGTAGAGGTGGCAGTACTGATGATAAAAGGCCTTGGAAACTTTGTTTTAAATGCAATCAGAAGTACTTCTTTGGTCATAAGTGTGACCCTAAGTATCTCATGACCACCACTAGAGTAGAGGCCTCTGAAACAGGTGAAGATGAGATGCTTGATTTCAAGGAGCAAAAGGAAGAGAATAAGGGTGATTCTGAGGAGAAGAATGAGGTTGAAATTGCTGTGAAGGCCTTAACAGGTAGTGGCTTGCATAATACCATTCGAATTAAGGGATTTTTTTGGCAACGAGACTTATTGATACTCATTGATAGTGGGAGTACACATAGCTTTGTGAATTTTGAAGTTGTAAGAGTTGTGGGACAAGATTTGATCAAGCCTAGCCCTTTTCCTGTCATAGTAGCTGATGGGATTTCAATTTTGACACACTCAAAGTGTAAGAAGTTCAATTAGAAGATGCAAGGTCACAAGTTTGAGTATAATTTCAGAGTTTTTGAGATTGGGAGGTTGTGACATGGTGTTAGGAGTTGATTGGATGAAGTCCTTCAGTCTCTTTCTCTTTGATTTCTCCCAGCTCACTGTGTCCTTTGAAAGAGAGGGGTCAAAGATCAAGTTACAAGGCATTGTTGAGCAAGGTCAGCTCCAATTGATGAGGGCCAAGAGTCTACAAAAGTTTCTTAAGAAAGAAATTTATCAATGGGTAGGACAACTCTACTCAATCACTAATGCTTCAGAACTCAACCAAACAGATTCTAGCACTGCTTTGTACTCCAGCACTGCTTTAGATTCTAACACAGCTTTGGATTCTCTGCTTCAAGAGTATGGTGATTTGTTTGAGCAGTCAGAGACCTTACCTCCAAAAAGGGAGCTTGATCATGCAATTCCTTTGAAGGAAGGTTCTAATCCAGTGAGTTTTCATCCTTATAAGTATCCTCATTCACAAAAGAATGAGATTGAAAAGCAAGTTGAGGACCTGTTGAAGACAAGACTCATAAGACATAGCCATAGCCCCTTTGCTTCTCCTGTAATCTTGGGTAAAAAGAAGGTTGGATCTTCACGAATATGCATTGATTATCGTCACTTGAACTCTCTCACAGTTAAAGATAAATTTCCAATTCCAATTATAGACGATCTGTTGGATGAACTTCATGGCTCTTGGTATTACAGCAAGCTGGACCTGAGGCAGGGCTATTATCATATTAGAGTGCTAGACCAAGATATACATAAAACAACTTTTAGAACACATCAAGGGCATTATGAATTCGTGGTGATGCCTTTTGGACTATCCAATGCCCTTGCAACATTCTAGGCTTTGATGAACCTTGTGTTTAAGCCTTACTTAAGAAAATTTGTACTTGTATTCTTTTATGCCATTTTGGTCTACAGCTCTACTCTGCAGGAGCATCTTACTTATCTGGATTTGGTATTTCAGACAAAAAGACAGCACAAACTATTTGCCAAGCTCTCTAAATGTACATGTGCTAAGAGAGAGGTGGAGTACCTTGGCAATGTTATCTCAGCTGATGGGGGAGCTACAGACCCAAGCAAGGTCCACGCTATGAAGGATTGGCCAAAACCAAGATCTCTTAAGCAGCTACGAGGTTTCTTGGGTTTAACAGGCCACTATCACAAATCATAGTTGGTTATGGGATTATTGCAAAGCCACTGATAGACCTGCTTAAGAAGGAGGATTTCAATTGGAATGATTTGGCTAAGGAAGCCTTTGAGCAGTTGAAGCAGGCTGTGACTATGGCTCTAGTATTGGTAATGCCAGACTTCAGCTTGCCCTTTACATTAGAAACTAATGCTTGCAGCAGTCAAATTGGAGCAGTTCTTTTGGAAAATGGAAGACCATTGGCTTATCTCAGCTAGGCATTGGGTCCTAAGAAGAAGCTGTCCCTTTATGAGAAGGAATACATGGCAATTCTCTTAGCAGTATAGAAATGAAGGCATTATTTGGAAGGTCATCATTTTCTAATCAAAACAAACCACCAAAGCCTCAAATACCAGCTTGAGTAAAGAATCTCTATAAGAGTTCAAAGGAACGGATTGATGAAGATGTTAGGGTTGGAGTATACAATTGAGTACAAGAAAGGAGCCGATAATCCTGTTCCGGATTCTCTTTCAAGAAGACAGGACGAAGTTGAAATAAAAGCTTCTTGTGCTACAATTACTCAAGTTATACCATAGTGGATGACTGAAGTTATCAAATCTTATGATCAAGATGTATTTGCTCAGACTTATATCATTCCCATCTTCACATAGGCAACAACTACTAGTCCGGATTCAGAGGTGACAGTCAACAAGGGAATTGTTCGAATTAAAGGAAAGATCTACATTGGTGAAGGAGCTGGGTTAAGGAAGCAAGTCATTGAGGCTTCTCATGATTCACCTTAGGGAGGGAATTCTGGAATTGAAGGGACTTACCAGAGGATGAAGTAGTACTTCCATTGGAATGGGCTGAAGAAAGAAGTTCAGGAGTTTGTGCGGCAATGTGAGGTTTGTCAGCAAATCAAGGTTGAGCATACTCCATACAAGGGCTTGCGGCAGCCCTTACCAGTACCTGATGGGGCTTGGACAAATATTAGTATGCATTTTGTTGAAGGTTTGCCCAAGTCC
Organism: Simmondsia chinensis; assembly: GCA_018398585.1. NCBI lineage: Eukaryota > Viridiplantae > Streptophyta > Magnoliopsida > Caryophyllales > Simmondsiaceae > Simmondsia > Simmondsia chinensis. Next base: position 12,577,021 of record JAGTTD010000005.1, read on the forward strand.
GAAGGTAGAGAAGTTATTTGAGTAGTAGTAGATCGCTTTACCATGTTTGTCCACTTCATTAGCCTCTCTTATCCAATTTCAGCAGAGAAGTTAGCAAGGATGTCCTTGGATCATATCTACAAGCTTCATGGACTGCCACAGTCAATTGTATCAGATAGGGACATATTGTTTACTACTAATTTCTAGCGTGAATTGTTCCTATTGTCATGTACCACTTTAGCTATGAGCTCCTCTTATCACCCATAGTCTGATGGCCAAGCAGAGAGGGTTAATCGGTGTATTGAGTAGTACTTGAGAGGGAAGATAAACTCATATCCCAAGCACTGGCACAGGTGGCTGTCCCTTGCAGAGTATTGGTACAATAGTCATTCACATTCTTCTTTAAGCACAACTCCATTCAAAGCTTCATATGGGCATGAACCTTCCTCTCTCTTGATCAGCCAAGGTATAGTTTCAAAAGTAGAAAGGGTTAATGAGCTTCTCAGTAAGAGTGCACAGTTAGTTAGACAGCTCAAAGATAATCTTCAGCTTGCTCAAGCTAGGATTAAGTACTTCGCAGACAAGAATCGATCTGACATGAATTTTGAAGTAGGAGACCTTATTTATCTTAAATTACAGCCTTATAGGAAGAGCTCAGTGGCCTTTCATAAGAACATCAAGTTGTGTGCTCGTTATTTTGGTCCTTACAAGGCTCTAGAGAAGATTGGCAGGGTTGCTTACATTCTGGAACTTCCTCTGGACAGCTTCGGGCATCTTGTTTTTCGCATTCCATTGCTTAAGAAACACATTTTAGATGGAGTCACTTGTGCAGCTACTCAACTTCAGGCCAGTTTGCAGGGAATTCTGGTGCAGGAACCTGAAGCAATCTTAGCCAGTCGTGAAATATAGCAGCAGAGTGTAAAGGTTAAGCAGCTGCTGGTTCAGTGGGCAAACTTGAGTCAGGAGCATACTTCGTGGGAAAATTGGCTCTTCTTAAAGTCTCAATATCCTTCCCTACATCCTTGAGGCAAGAATGTGCTTGAAGGGAGAGTATTGTCATGTCCAGATTCAAATTAGAAGCTGAACTTGGCGGGAAATGTTGTTGGAGATCATTGGCGGTTATTAGTCTTGCTTAAGTCATTGTTAGTCTTTTTTTTAAAGTCAATTTTGGTGGCTGTTCTTAGTTAGTAAGTCGGTTGGTAGTTAAGATGAAGAGTCTAGATTCATTATTTGTGTTCTTGATTGTAGTGGTATAAGTAGAGGACTATCATGTAAGAATCATTTTATGAATTAAATAATATCTTAATTGCTCTTTCTCATCTAACTCTCTCTCTATATTTTCATCTCTTTCACTTCTCTTCTAATCTTGCCTCTCTCTCTCCTAGGTTGAGATCAAGATACATCTTGATTATTAACAGATAGTTATGTAATGCAGACTATTGAGGTTTAAGGACAAGTGGGAGATTGTTAGAATAGGTTTCCTAAAAAAAATCAATTAGTTAGTTTTAAATATTAAATAAACTAAATTGTTTTATGTATTTATTGTTTAATTATGTTTAATGTGTCAAAGATGTGTTTGATTGTTTTTTTAAATGTTCCATGAGATGGACGTTGTCTAAGATGATATGTCATGTTTGGTCTAAGTAGTCAATGTGATTGAAACACGGAAAGACTTAGATCAAACTATTTACATGTTGTTAAAGCATGTTCATTGTCAGTGATAAATTTGAATAACTTGTCTGATAAGATTATAAAATTACTTTTGATGACTTGTTTTAGTTATGTAGATAGGAATCTAAAAGTATTATGTTGATAATTTTGATAACATTAGAACATTTAGCAGGACCACCTGAATTAGTTATTTCTTTATTGCAATTAGAAATAATTAATTATGCAAGATGATAACTCTAAATCCAAGAAATAGTCCAAACTCGTGCATGGAATGTTAATTACTTTAATGCCCAAAATGATGAGGCTAAAATTGAATAACAAGATCTTATGTCGTTGGGCAATTGCATGAAGTGTGGCAGGAGTCAATTTTTTACTAGGAATCTATAATGAAATATGTCTCCTTAGTTGATTCACAAATATACGAGAATAGATTCCAAAACATTTAGCCAGAGTATTCCACATGTTTGACATTTCAAAATTATACGAAAATTGTTTATGTAATATGGATTGTTCAAAAGGGCGAGCCGGGAACTACAGCGAGAGATATGAGAAAAATAATGATTGTAGTTAAAGTTATTTTTGCTCATGAATATCTAATCGAGGGGTTAATTGTTGCAATAAAATTATTTGGGAAATTCACGAGCGAATATATTTTATTCTAGACTGCAGTAAAACTCATTTAGCTTAATTTAGTTTTTTTAAATGTTAATGAATTGTTATCATGAGATGATGATCAAATTTTATCGATTTGGAGCTAGAGTTAGATCGTTCCAGAGGTTCCTCCACAAGCCTTAACTAAGCGCAGTTCAAAAATATTTAAAAATAAATTCAACGGATGAATTATTTATGTATGAGATAAGTAAATTAATTTTACTAAACATAATTAATGACATGAATTATTATCATGTGATAAATAAATTTGTTTTATCAAATAATATTCATAAGATAAATTTTATACATATGGGGATTTGAAAAAAAAAAAAGGAAAAAACACACGCACAGGCCATAATTCATGCTAAATGAAATGTACCAAACACAGAGCGACACATTTCGCAGTGTGATAGGCCAGGAGTGTTTGAGAGCTGGGCATCCGTGTACACTGATTGATGAATCGGGCACTGACATGTGTCATAGCCTATCTGTCGCTGGCGATCCGCATGCCCGTGAATGGGCCAATCAGATCTTGACAAGCCGCTCTCATTTTTGCTTTATAAATAACTTGTTTTTATGTTGGTAATGTTATTATGTTTTGGATTTTAGGTTTTGAAACCTAGTTTTCTTCCATGATTAAAAACCTAAAACTTTTTTAGGGTTTTTCTAGGTTAATGTTTAGCACATATTTTCTGAAAAATTGCTTTTTGGAAAGATTAGAAGGAAATTTTTTTCTAAAATAAATACTTTTGGAGCCCACACTCTATTGCTAATAGAGGTAATTACGAAGAAGATCTCGAGGTGTCAAGAAGCTTTCTTTTTCTAATTTCAAATCTTTAAGACGGAGTTTTGGATTAGCGCTTCAGGCATGCTTAAATTAAGTATTTGATATTTAATTTGTTCTTTCCTTTATTTCGTTTATTCTACGTACCATGTTTATAAGTTTTATTCGATATTTTTCGTTTGTTATATTATGAGCCTATTAGAGTAAGATCTAGATCTAATTAATTAGTTTAATTAGATCAGGGAATTAGATTTAAAATTAAGATTTAAAATTATTTTTTCATTGCATCCACTCTAATCGATTAGGAAAAATTTTATAAAATACATTACCAACAAACTTATACTCCAAATAGGGTTGAAACTATTGTACTACCTCCCTATTAAAGCAATGGCCATATAATGGGAGGGGGGAAAAAATTCTTCAACTTATTTATTAGCCTGGGATTTGGGAGAGTATAAAAATGTATTTTTATATGTTTAAAAGTAGCTTAAATCTTTAAGAAATTATTTTATTATTAAAAATATTTTAAATATTAGAAAACTATTTTCAATATTTAGCAAATTATTTAATATTATGTAAGTATTTTAAATATTATAAAAATGTTTATACATTAAAAATGAATTGAATACTTAAAATACAGAAAATATGTTAAAAATTCAAATTTATAAAATAATATTTAAATATGTAAATATTTAAATTATGAATAATTGCTTTAGTATTAGAAATATATTTTATATATTTTTGAAACTGTTAAAATTGTTCAGGAAAATTTGCTTGCACATTGAAGCTTTTTTGTATGCTGTAAAAGAAGTATTTTTCACCAAGTATCTGACATTATATTATAGGATACTATAAATAGCAATAGAACCTATGTGAAAAATAATAGAAAACTAAAATTAACTTCAAAAATATATAAAACAGAAAATTATTCTTTGGGTACCTTAAAACATTTTACTTAAATACCATGTAATTTAGTATATACAATGAGGTACCATGTGATATGAAAATTTATCACCAACATATACCATATGTTAGAATCTAGCAAATTTTCCACTACATATATATATGGATATATTGTTGAACTCAAGTTCTACATCAAGAATTTTTCATTTGGAATATGCCAAATTTTGGGGGAAAAAATTTCTAGTTCATAAAATTATTAAACTTCATAGTACTTGGGTGATAAAATATTAAAAATATAGGGTAGGTCATTGTGTATTATTCACACATTAATGTACCTTTGCAATAAATGTTTAAATCTGCAGGGACCTATTTAATAACTTCTATATATAATATTATAAAGTAATTAAAAATGATGATAATTGTTCGATGTGAGAAAGTAACATCTGCCTCTGGTTGACTATCTTGTCCAATTCATGTCTGGGATTAGGCTGTTAGGATTTACGTTCCAATCCAATTCATTTCACTTCGATCCATATCCGCACGAGGATTGCAATGGGGAGATTATCTCTTCTGGGCTTAGGAGAATGGGTAATGCCCCCATTCTTATAGCTGAAGCTGTGGCTGCCAAGGATGGTCTATGGGAGGCCGTCTCGAATGTGGAGAGGAAAATCGTTTTAGAAGGGGATAACGAGGTTGTCATTCGCACGCTTTTGGGCCTCTATGACTGTCTAAATGCCATTCGTATGATTGAGGAAGATATTAGGAGAACTTGTTCGATAGACATCCAATTCAAGTTCAACCATGTCTTCAGAGAAGCCAATAGAGTAGCGGATTTCATGGAGTGTCAGAGTTACTCAAGAGTGGGGTTTTATCCGAAGACGATTGATCCCCCCTCCATGCTCTGCCGGATTTCTCGTGATGATGCCTCAGGCCGTCTCTTTCTTCGAAGGAATTGCTGAGGCCTTTCCTTTCGGTTTTACCATCATAAAAAAAAATATTTATCTGTACGAGGATTACTGTAAAGGTTTTTGTGTCACTTGAAATCATAACTTTCTCTATTTTACCAAGGAAGTCATTTTCCTTCCATGGGAGGAAAACCTTTTCCATCCAAAAAATTTTTCCATCAAACAATGCGCACTAAATGACAGAAAAGATGAAACCTATTTCTCGAATTTTTTCCTCCAACACCCCCCCCCCCCCAAAAAAAAAAAAAAAAAAAGCTAATGGAATCTAAAATTCAGAACCCCACTATTAGGAGATAATCTTAGATTATTCATATCTAGATCTAATATATTTGATATATTGTAATCTTATCATTTAGATCTGATCCAATCATGATTGGGTTAGCTTTATCTTGTCGTGTACTCTTTATCTCCATATATACAATATTTGGCATCCTTGATAGGGTGTGCCATAATGTTCTTCATAATTCACATGGTATAAAAGCTATCTTTGAAACCCTAAAATACATGTCTCATATTTCCCTAATTGCTGCCTCCCTCTCTCCTCCCACAACCGACATCCCTCCCCTTCCCACTAACAAACAAGGCTAATCTCCATTACTAAATTAGACATTAGGTTTCTCTATTGACTCCTCTGTTTCTAATATACAGCTTATTCATTATGCGTTGTTTGAATTGTCTCCAAAGTACGAACTCACAACATTCTTCGTTAATGAAGAAGCTGCTCAAGCCCGCCTAACTAGATGGACTATCTTTGAATCTGCTCATGCGCTTACTGCCCAAAGTCAACCACGGGAAGCCTCAGGATGAGTTCATGGCCATGGCGGGTGTGGCTGCAATAACAATGGTTATTGGGCTCCTGGTGGCCATTCATCTAGTGGGCGCGGTCAGCCGCGGCAACTAATGCCAGAGGGTCCTTTTCTAGGGGCTCGGGTTGTCATGATACTGGTTTACCTGCATCGCACTTCGCACCTTATTTACATCATGCAAGTAACAAATCTTGTCAGTTTGGTGATAGCATACTCGGACCTAGACCTGTTGTTTGTCAAATCTTTCAACATTTTGGTTAACTACCCTTCAGTGCCCACCTAAGTACTCATAGTTTAATCCCTCTTATTCCCTTTCTATGATGTCCATCACTGAAGCCGTTAACTATACGTGGTGCCAAGACTCTGGAGAATCTAATCATATGACTTCTAACTCAGGTATCTTACACGATTCGCGTCCTTATATTGGGTCCTAGTCTATCCAAGTTGGTAACAGGACAAGGCTACAAGGACACCTTTACTTTGGATGCACAGTAGGGGATCACTCTATGGATTCTCGTCTCCTCACACTAGATTTGTTGCACGCTCCATAACTGCAGATACTTGGCATAGACGTATAGGTCATTTAGAGACTAATATTTTGGATATTTTGAATAAACGATGTTTAATTACCTTCATTCGACTCCTGTTAAATAATGTCCTCCTTGTTACATAGGGAATCACATAGATTACCATTTGTTCATGCTATTTATACTACTACTCCTCTATTATAATGGAATCATCCCGATGTTTAACCAGTGCGCGCGCGCCCCCCCCCCCCCCCCCCCCCCCCCCGCGGGGGAATTCTACTTTTGAAATAGTATGTTGTTTTTATTAATGACTTCTCCGGATTTACTTGGCTTAATTCGATTCGGGGGAAGATTAAGTGTATAATTTGATTTTCAATTTTAAAACTCTTGTAAAAACTTAATTTGATTACAAAATTAAATGTTTTCAAAGTGATGATTATCATGAGTTTGATAATAGGAAAATGGCCATCCTATGACGCGCTTATGGTATTTATTTTAATCTTCCCTGCCCTCAGAGCCTATAGTAGAATGGGGTGGCTGAATACAAGCATTAGCACATTAATGAAATGGTATTGACACTACTTTTACAAGCTTAACTTCCTGCTCAATTTTTAGGTTGATGCAGCCTATACAGCTTGTTTTATTATTAATTGCTTACCTACGCTGGTTTCGCAAAATGTTTCTCTTTGAAAAACTATTTTTCACATTGCCTGATTATGATTTTTTTCTTGTCTTTGGGTGTGATGTTATCCTTACATCACACCTCGTACTGCTTATGAATTGGCCCCATACACCATCCCATGCATTTCTTTAGGATATGCAGCACAATACAGAGGATATCGATGTTATGACCCTAAAATTGGACGTATTGACTTTAGTCCGAACATGCACTTTGTTGAAACACTTTTTCCCTAAAAGTCCCTAGTGTCCTAAAACAGTACTGTGTCTGCTACACATATATCTCTTGAAATCCTGCTCATGATAACGCATTCATCCACTCCCTCCAAGTCTTATGGATCTTGACTCATGCACTTTCACTCTTATATCCACCAAGCCTGCCACCGCTCATGTCTCCTCTTTGTCCCCCTGGATCAAGTCCCCATTCGCTACCCTTACTTCAGCCACCTTGATGGAGTCTCCATCACCTGCAGTTCCCACACCATTAGCTGATCACAACTTAAGTGCATTGGGTGTTGTACGTGGTACTGCTACTGTACCACCCACACTAGCCACTTCTAATGAAGGTACCTACACCAGTACAATTCACTCACAACTTCTAAACCCACAAGGAAACACCTTATGCGTACCAGGCTCAAAGACAGTATTCGTAAATCATAAATGTTTTCAACTTATCCACTACTTATGGTCATGCAAAAACCTACTTGCTTTTCTTAGGTTGCTAAGAACCCACAATGACAACAGGATATGGCAGAAGAGTTCAATGTCCTTATACAAAATGAAACATGGGACCTCGTCCCTCCTAATCAAAAACAAAATGTAGTAGGTAGCATTTGGAAATATTGGCTTAAATGCATGGCAAAATGCATTTTTCGAACGATTTAAAAGCCGACTAATAGCTTAGGACATTCATCACCGTGAAGGCATATGTTGGAATTAATGTCCTGAAAAACCTAGTTAAATAGTTTGAAATATTAATTAAATAAAATTGTGTTTATGTTTTTACGAGTCAAATATACGTATGATTGCTTTTCTTAAATGTTCCATAAGATAGATGTAGTCCAAGATGCCATGTTGAGTTTTGTATAAGTGGTCAATGAGATTAAGTCACAGATAAACTTAAATCAAATTAGTAAATGTTGTCAAAGTTAATTCATAGTCATTGACAAGTTTGGACTACTCGTTTGCTAAGTGTGTAATATAACATTTTGATAACTTTTATTGGTTATATGGATGGTGATCCAGATTGATAGTGGTGTACTTCAATTTGATAATTACACTGAATTGGACCATGCGCTACTATCAGAAATGAGCAACTCATTTTATTCTACTTATAAAATAACTCTAAATCTAGAAAAGAGTCGGAACTCGTGCATGAAATGTCATTTGCTTTGATGTGCTAAAAGTATTAGGTTACAACATATAACTGAAATAATACCTGCGTTGGGTAACTTCTTGAAGTATAGCGGGAGCATATATTTTACTAGTTAATACTTTTTACAAACAATAATAGAATACAAAAGTATCCTCACAAATCAAAACAACAAGCACAAACAAAGGTGATTGGAAGAAAAACAAAAGAAACCCAAATTTACATGGTTCAACTAAGCATATATCCATGAAAACATCATAAATATACATTTAAGGAAAACTCAAACGAACTTAAGCTATAACACGCAAAAAAAGGAGTTGTTATTTTCGTCCATTGTAAGTTAATTACCATGAATATACACACGAAATCAAATTAGGGCAAACTCAAATGAACTTAAGCCGCAACACGAGAAAATGGAGAAGTTATTTATATCCATTTTAATTTATTTACCATAAAAATATGCACGAAATCAAATTAAGACAAACCCAAATGAATTCAAACCGCAACATACAAAATTTACAGAGCTGTTCATGTCAATTTTAGGTTATTTACTATGAAAATACACACAAAATCAAATTAAGAGAAACTCAAATGAACTTAAACCGTAACACATGAAAATGGAGAAGCTATTTATGTCCATTTTAAGTTATTGACCATAAAAATATGCACGAAATTAAATTAAGGCAAGCTCAAATGAATTCAAACCGCAACATACAAAAATTACAAAGCTGTTCATGTCAATTTTAGGTTATTTACCATAAAAATACACACTAAATCAAATTAAAGCAAACTCAAATAAACTTAAACCGCAACACACAAAATTGAGAAGCTATTTATATCCATTTTAAGTTATTTACTATGAAAATACACACGAATTCAAATTAGGGCCAACTCAAATGAATATAAGCCACAACACACAGCAAGGGAGAAGCTATTCATGTTAATTTTAGGTTATGTGCCATGAAAATACACACAAAATCAAATTAGGGCAAACCAAAATGGACTTAAGCAGCAACACACAACAAAGGATAAGATATTTATGTCCATTTTACGTTATATACCAAGAAAATATGCATGAACCCAAATTAGGGCGAACTAAAATGAACTTAAACCAAAACACAAGAAAAATACAAAGCTATTCATGTCAATTTTAGTTTATTTACCATGAAAATACACATGAACTCAAATTAAGGCAAACTTAAATAAACTTAAGCCGCAACACACAACACTGGAGAAGTTATTTACTTCCATTTTAAGTGATTTACCATTAAAAGTACACGCGAAATCAAATTAGGGCAAACCTAACTGAACTTAAACCACAACACATGAAAATTACAGAGCGGAGATTAGAGCGGGAAGAGCGAAGAGCCCATTTTGCTTCTTTTTTTATCAATTTTCTTTTTTGTTTCTTTTATTTATCAATTTTCTTTTCTTTTCTTTTTTATTTTTTTAGTAAAGTTGCTTTTTGTGTTTTTTTTATACTCAGCTTTTTTTTACTTAATTTTTTTTTTAGTATTTTCTTTTCAATAGTTTTTTGTTATAGAAAGATTTGGTAGAAAAATTTTGTATATTAGCGATATACTACTAAAATTTAATTTAACTCCTTGAGCACTCCTTTGCAATGTAATTTGCGAAGGGTAAAATTTCATAAAACGTACAATAAATATTGTTGTAAATAATGAATGATTTCATAATTAATTCCTAACAACTTATATTTCCCATCATAAGCACCTTCACTATTTACGATGGTTTTTACTATCTATCTTGATCAGTTCTCATAATCAAGTATCAAATTGAGTTAACCATCACGTATTGAAAGACTCATACAAATTTATTCGTTACATACGCGAATTGTGCTGCACCCAATTGAAAAGATAACAGTTCAAATAAAAAAGACTACCAAAAATATTTTACACTAACAAATTTTTACCAAAAAATGAGCTTCTAACTTTTATAAAATTTTGACATTGGCACCATGACATTACATAACGGATGTAAATCATTGCAAGATGCGTAATAAAAAAAACTGTTGCAAAAAACCGTTGTCGTACATAATTGAGCTCAACGGTTTTTTTTTTGTTACAAAAACACTTGCAATAGAGGACCTTATGCAACGGTTTTAGAAGCGTTGCATAAATTTATATACGCAACAGTTTAGGAACCGTTGCAAAATAACTGTTGCCATAGGCCAGTTTTGTAGTAGTATATAACTTCAAAGTTATTAAATATTATAAAAATGTATGATGCATTGAAAACAAATGCACGATCCTTGCCTAATATACTTATATTAAAGAACAAGTTGAAAAGTCTTCAGAGTGGAGAACAGTGAGAAATTGGGGGTGGTTCACAACTCACAGGTCATGCTTACCACCAACCTCCACCATGTCCACTTTGGTAGGTAAAGTCTAGGAGAGATTGGCGTAACAATGATCTTAAATATACATATATTATAGATATTTCATACTATTTAATATATTTATCACAAGATTAGTAATTAATTAAAGAATTATCTGATATTAAATTTTATAAGTCTACCAACCATAAATTTAAGAAAGGGAATTAGTGGACTATCCCTGGTCAATATGGATTTAAGGTTTGGGAGATGTCTCGGTTGTTTGATAGCTAGTGGAAAGTCTACAAAGAGTGACTTTGAGTTCATTACGGACAAAGCGTATCAATAACGTAGGCCATGGAATGCTAATACGATGTCAACATGGCATGCGAATGGTGGCTTAATGCCTTTTATATGTTGATTCGTGTGATGGAATACATCATCTTTTTATTGAGTTTGCCTTTGCTCATCAATGTTCAAACTTCAGCAAAGGTGGAGGTCACATTCAGCTAGGGCCTTCCAATTTTTGTTCAACTCGTTCAATGGCTCCAAGATATTAGTTGTATCAACCAGCGTGATGCTTACAAACAATTACATCAAATTATCATACTTCTAATAGAATATATTAAAGATTCATAATGAGTAGGAGTTAGAGAATTCGGGCATTAGTATGCGTAGAAGCACGTACTAAGATTCGTAAATATATCTCGCGTTAACAAAACCAAGATCACTATAGAATAAGATAAGTTTTCCTTAACGCACTTAGAATATTGTTATGGAAATTTGCTAGTTGATTAGTAAAATTTGGGAAGTGCAAGTTACTTATGTCTTCAAAGAATGGGATTCGGCAACTGATTGGCCACCAAAAATTGGTCAATTAAAGTGGAAACGACAAAGTTGAAGGATTTTCGTTGTGAGAAATAGGGATAATTGTCAGTGCTGATGATCTAGGTTGAGTCAATAATGGGATTGGATAGCTTTAACAAAAAATCCCTATTGCTCTAATTTCCAGTCATCGCACTCATAGTCTTTTATGTGTTTTCTCTTATTTTGCAAACTTAGTTCAAAACATATTTGATCGTAAAATAAAAGTTTGACATAATGATGGAAGTGATGAGTTTGATAATGGTTGAATGATGATAGTCTCTATGAAGGTCATAGAATCCATTTCTCATATCATTTCTTTGTTCAACATCATTTCTTTATCCCGTTAGGTTTTTCTTATCAAGGTTTTTAATGAGGCATATCCATAATATGTGGTCAACGAAGAAGAAGTGTTACATATGACTGATTATTACACAGTGTGAATAGAGCCCATATGAAGGTCATAGAATCCATTTCTCATATCATTTCTTTATTCAACATCATAGAAAAATTGTGGTGAAATTAAACTCTTGACACTTATGTGAGTTTGCACGGACACTCCATTAACAAGTGAACTTTCCCTCTCATTTTTCGGTTGATGTTATTTGCTTTAGTTGCTATATCATTAATCATTGATCTACCAAGTGTTTACAAAATATTTTCACTATTTTGAAACTTTTTCAACTCATCATTTCTGCAAATTTTTTTTTATATACATAATTTCCAAACCTCGCAACACGTGCCACTCAGAAGTTCTTCTCTATCTTGAATTTTCATTGGTTATAACGTATAATACAAAGGCTATCTATTAGGAAAAATAAGAAAGCTCTAGGTTCGTTTTATTGATATGAGAGAAAATGAGAAGTGATGCGAGAGATAAACACAATAATATAATGATTTACACAAAAAAAAAAAAAAAAAACCATTAAATAAAGAAAAACCACAAATAGATGGATGAATGGCATAGTGGCAAGGATCGTCGGGTGCCAAACGAGGCATCCCGGTATCGATTCCCACTATGGACAAAGTGGTGGTCCTCTTTGAGGACTTGAGGGGTATATCCCCTCCCCTTTCCCCTGGCCCGGCGTTACCAAACCAAAAAAACAAAAAAACAATGGTTCACTAAATTTGGAATAGAGGATTACAAGCAGCTGATGACTTCTTTCCCACTGCACAAAAGCCCTAGAATCTATAATTAACCACAGAGAGAAAACCGTAGACTAGCTAGGTATACTTACTCGACCCTATAAATAACGTCCATACCCATTATTAGAACAAGTCACATTTGTACCAGTCAATTATGTCCACTTTCATAAGTTTGATAAATAAAGGGGCTTGGTGCCTTTGCTCCACCAAAGTACTTTGTTTCGAAATCTGAACTAAAAGATTCTAGGCATAATACAAAAATATCGGTGTTTGAACCCCAAACTAGTCACATTTATGCCGGTCAATGATGTCCATATTGATAAGTCTTGCTTCCTTTTTCACAAACTTAATTCAACAAAAGAAATATTACAACACTCTATAATTTAATGTATTAGGAAAATATCTCAAATTACTTGGTATTTTAAGGAGAGGAGCTGTGAGGAGGCCGGTCGATCAGGGTGGAGCTCGATCGATCAGGAAAGTTACATAAAAGAAGGACGCCTCCAGTGAGCAAGCCGATCGATCGGGACCCCCCAATCGATCGGGAAACACGTTTCCTGCGCGGTTATAAGTATGGACAAAGGGTTACGTCATAAATTATCCAATTCTAAAAAGAAAGGTTTTCCCAGCGGCACCGCAATACCAAATTGAGAGTGAGAGAGAAATATTGTAATTCTTCTTTTAATTCAATAATAAAAGCTCTGATCTTCGCTCGTGGTTTTCTCCCATTTCGATCGTAAAGGGGTTTCCACGTAAATCATTGTGCCATTGTTTTTTTTTTTTTTTCTCTTCTCTTTTAGTTCCATTTATTTCTCGATTTGCCGTGGTATTTGATTCAATTGCATACCGGGAGAATTGTTTATTTCCGCACAAATTGGTATCAGAGCCAGGTTCTTCGAATTGGTACAATGGCATCAGGTATTAAGACCGAGGTAGAGAAGTTCAATGGTCAGGGAAGCTTCAGCTTATGGCAAGTCCGTGTGAAAGGTCTCCTGACTCAGAACAGCTTGAAGAAAGCACTGGAGGAGAAAGAGAAGAAACCCGAGACTATGACCGAGGCACAACAGGAAGAGATGGATGATAAGGCTCTCATGGCTGATGATGTTCTGTCAGAGATACTGGAGATGGAAACCGCAAAGGAGTTATGGGAGAAATTACTAGACATGTTTTGCCACAAGTCAGTCTCCAACAAACTCGCAGTGAAGCGTCGGTTGTTCACTTTCCTTATGATAGAAGGTACATATCTTAAAAACTATCTTAGCAAGTTTACCTCTGTTATACAAGAATTAAAGGAATTGGATGATGTCCCTAAGGACGAGGATCAAGCTATGTTATTACTGTGTTCGCTCTCTAATTCGTATAAGGGCTTCGTAGAAAGCATGATATATGGGGGTATGCCGACTATTACTGTTGATGAGGTGAAAAAAAACATTGTGAGTAAAGAATGGGTAGATAGGGAGTTATCTGACTCGTTGAATGACTCAGGTAGTAGTTTGCATGTAAGAGGTAGACCAGAACATAGGGGATCCAATGGTGGGAAAAAGTCTAGGTCTAAATCTAGACTTAAGAACCTGTCGTGCCATTATTGTCACAAGAAACGGTACATAAACAAAGACAGTTACAAGTACAAAAATAAATTGAAAGAGGGTAACAGGGGTCACCAGGGCAAAGACAAGTCCACTGAGGCTAGTATTGTAGAGGATGATAGTGAAAGGGAGTTTCCATTAGTTGCTGATTCTCAGTCCAGGTCCAAGGATAAGTGGGTCATGGATTCGGGTTTTTCATATCACGTTACTCCAAATAGAGACTGGTTTTCCACGTATAAGTCTATACAGGGTGCAGTTGTCTTGATGGGTAACGATGCTGCTTGTAAGGTAGTGGGGATTGGAACAGTCCGTGTGAGAATGTATGATGGGGCTATTAGAACCTTGAGTGATGTACGTCACGTCCCGGAGTTGAAAAAGAACTTGATTTCTCTAGGTACCCTTGAGTTTAATGGGTACATGTACACTGCTGAAGGTGGAGTCATGCGGGTCAGTAAGGGTGCTTTAGTTGTGATGAAAGGAAATAAGGTTGATACTTTGTATGAGCTCGCAGGTACTACCGTGACAGGTTCAATTGCTGTTTTCGCATCTTCTATGATAGATACAGAGATCACAAGACTGTGGCACATGAGAATGGGTCGGTGATACGGCATTGTCTGAGCTGAGTAAGAGGGGACTGCTTTGTGATCAGTCAACAAGACTGATGGAATTTTGCGAGCACTGTGTGTATGGGAAACAGAAGAGAGTCAGCTTCAAGTCAGCAGTGCATCAGACAAAAGGAACGTTAGATTACATACATTCTGATTTGTGGGGACCTTCCAGAGTGGCTTCTAAAGGTGGGTCCAGGTATCTTCTAACGTTTACTGATGATTACTCACATAAAGTTTGGGTCTATTTTCCGAATCAGAAAAATGAAGTGTATGATGTCTTCGAGAAATGGAAGATTCTGCTTGAAAAACAAACAGGGAAGCCGATCAAGAGGTTGATGACTGAAAATGGTCTTGAGTTCGTTGAAGGTGACTTCACTAGATTTTGTGAAAATCAGGGTACAGTCAGGCACAGGACATGTACAGGTTGACCTCAGCAAAATGGAGTGGTTGAAAGATTAAACAGGATGTTACTTAAGAAGGCTCGATATATGCTTTGCAATGCAGGCTTGAAAAGAGAATGGTGGGCAGAAGTAGTTAGCATAGCTTGCTATCTTGTGAACAAGACACCGCATTCTTCACTACAGATGAAGACACCTGAGGAGGTACGGTCTTGTTCAACTTCGGATTATTTTCAGATTAAAGTTTTTAGTTGTCCTGTATATGCATATGTTAATGATGGAAAGCTGGAGCCTAGGGCCAAGAAATGCATCTTTCTTAGTAATTCGTCAGGTGTGAAGGGATATAGACTGTGGGATCCCAATGTTCAGAAGTCTCTGACTAGTAGAGATGTTACCTTTGATGAGCCTACTCAACTACATCCGCCACACACACCCTCCATTAACAGTGATTCAGTTCAGGTTGAGACAGCTGATGTTACAGAGATACAGTCAGATCAGCAGGTTGTTCAACTAGAGAGTATTCCAGCACCTCAGGTACGGGTTTCTGATGTTGTTACCGATAGTGCAGAAACAGGTCAGCATGTGGAGAGCTACACTATAGCTGGTGGTAGACAGAGGTGACAGATCAGGCCTCCAGAGAGATATGGGTATGAGGAGATGATTGCTTATGCCCTTACTACTGCTAAGTCTTTAGATGATAGTGAGCTGACTTCATATTCAGAGGCTTTATCGAGATCAGATGCTGAGAAGTTGCTCGTTGCTATGAATGAAGAGATGCAGTCACTTCATAAGAATCAGACTTGGGAACTTGTGAAGTTTTAGACAAGGAAAAGACTGATTGGTTGCAAATGGGTCTTCAAAAGAAAAGAGGGCATTCCTGGAGTTGAAGATGAAAGATACAAGGCGCGTTTGGTAGCTAAAGGCTACAGTCAGTTACAAGGTGTTGATTTTCATGATATATCCTCACCTGTAGTTAGACATACTTCGATTCGTGCACTTTTGTCTTTGGTTGCTATGCATGACTTAGAGATTCAGCAGTTAGATGTAAAGACTGCATTTTTGCATGGTGAACAAGAAGAGAGTATCCATATGCATCAACCCGAGGGTTTTGTTGTCAAAGGAAAAGATGATCATGTGTGTTTGCTTAAAAAGTCTTTATATGGTTTGAAGTAATATCCTAGGCAGTGGTATAGGAGAATTGATAAGTTCATGACAGGTCATGGGTACATCAGGAGTAAGTACGAAAGTTGTGTGCACTTCAGAAAGACTGACTCAGGCTTTGTTTATTTGCTTTTGTATGTTGATGATATGTTGATTGCAGCACGAGACATGAAAGATGTTGACGACTTGTAATCTATGCTGAAGAGTGACTTTGAGATGAAAGATCTTGGAGCAGCTAAGAAGATCTTGGGCATGGAGATTCGTAGAGTCCGAAAAGTCGGAAAATTATACTTGTCACAAGAGAAGTATTTTGAGAAGGTGTTAGACAAGTTTCGTATGAAGGATGCCAATCCAGTTAGTACGCCCTTAGCAGCTCATTTTGAGACTCTCAGCATGAGATTCGCCTCAGACTGAGGAGGATATCAGGTACATGTCTCAGATTCCCTATTCTAGTGCAGTTGGTAGTATTATGTATGCAATAGTTTGTACGCGTCCAGATATTGCTTTTGCAGTGAGCAGAGTTAGTAGGTACATGGCTAATCCGGGTAAAGAGCATTGGCATGCAGTGAAGTGGATTCTTAGGTATCTTCGTGGAATTTCTGATATTTGTTTGGAATATGGGAAAAGTAAGTGCCGTTTGGTTTGGTATGTAGATCTGATTATGGTGGAGACCTTGATAAGAGGAAGTCCACTTCAGGGTATGTGTTTTGTTTAGGTGACACAGCTATCAATTGGAGAGCGTGTTTACAGCCTGTTACCGCACAATCTACTACCGAGGCCGAGTATATGGAAGTCATGGAAGCATTCAAAGAAGCCATCTGGTTGAGAGGTTTAATCAGTGAAATCAGTGTTGAACAGGGCACAGTTAGAGTCTACTGTGATAGTCAGTCCGCCATTCACCTAGCGAAAGATCAGATGTCACATCGTGATAGAACAAAGCATATAGATGTGATCACTTTATTAGAGATCTGATTGACGAGCGGAAGGTGGAGTTGAAGAAGATTGGGACTAAGGACAATCCAGCTAACATGTTCACTACGGTTCTACCAGGGAGCAAGTTCGAGCATTGCTCGAATTTGGTGGGTCTTTCAGTTCGATATGTGTTAGCTCCGGTTGAGGGGGCGTTTATGGAGAAGGTGGAGTTATTTTATTGTTGATGTTTATTTTGAGACAAGGTGGAGATTTGTGAGGAAAATGTCCCAAAATTACTTGGTATTTTAAGGAGAGGAGCCGTGAGGAGGCCGATAGATCGGGGTGGAGCTCGATCGATCGGGAAAGTTACGTAAAAGAAGGACACCTCCAGTGAGCAAGCCGATCGATCGGGAACCGTGTTTCCAGCGCGACTATAAATATGGACGTAGGGTTACGTCATAAATTATCCAATTCTAAAAAGAGAGGTTTTCCCAGTAGCGCTGCAATACCAAATTGAGAGTGAGAGAGAAATATTGTAATTCTTCTTTTGATTCAATAATAAAAGCTCCGATCTTCGCCGGTGGTTTTCTCCCCTTTCGATTGTAAAGGGGTTTCCATATAAGTCATTGCGTCATTGTTTTTTTCCCTCTTTTAGTCCATTTATTTCTCGATTTGTTGTGTTATTTGATTCGATTGCATACCGGGAGAATTGTTTATTTTCGCACATAATGTATTTATTTAATAGTTGTCATATTGCTATTTCCTAAGTGATTGATCCATCTATTAGTTATTCATGAAAAAATAACTTTAACTACTATCATTCTATTTCTCACATCTTTTTTGTAACTTCCTAATTTCCTCTATTCAAAAATTATACAATGAGAAAAATATTTTTCTCACGTAAATGTTGACATTCCCTTGAAATATTTTGGCAAAAGATTCTGAATTTTCAACATTTGCAAATCCTTTAAAGGGGGATATCTCTATCTCTGTAAAAGACTATAGGTTGTTTGTTGAATGTTTGTTCCCACCACACTTTATGCTATTCCCAATAGACAAAGTATACCTACTACTCTTTGAGACCACAAACTAGAAGGAAAAATCCAAGACACGCACAAGTCCAAGACATCTCAGAATTTAGAGTCACTGCTTAATTACATAATATGAATTCTTTATTTTTGATAGTGGTTGAGATCGATTTAAACAATTGAATTGGTACAGTCAAGTGTTGCAATCTTCTTTGCAAACACTAATAGGATATTTTAGGATCTTTATTTACATGACCAAGACAAACCTTTACTTATATCGCATTTTAATCTTATCTGATAAGTATTTCAAACTTATCACTAACAATGAACATATTTTTTGATCACACATCACTCCTTTTTCATCTAGGTCTATATGTGACATAATCACATTGACCACTTAAATCAAACATTGATATGTCATTATGGACAATGTCCATCTCATGCTATATTGTGAAAAAATAATGACATGCATGTATAACATGTAAACCACAGTCAGAAAACAATAAATAAAACAATTTCTTTATTCATAATTTAAAAAACCGAATTATTTGGCTTTTTGGACAATATTCCAAACAAACACCCCACAAGATAGTGGAGTGGCGAAAGACAAGTATTGGCACATATTTAAAACAGCATTGGCATTTTTTATTCAATCTTATCTATCTTATGAATTTTGAGATTACGTATTCTATATTGCGTGCTTTACAATTAATCATTCCCCCATTCACGCTTTGGTGAATCTCACTTCTTTCAAAAAGCACTTTCACAAAATGCCCAATGTCATAGAATTTTGGGCGATTGGGTGCGAAATTTAACGTACCTCACTCAGCTTTCCTTTCATTAATTACCCATAGAATCGAGCCCATGCATAGTTATAGCGTGTATTGTGTGCTAAAATGAAGTATCGATGCCTAGACCTCATGACCAAACAAATATAGATTAGTCCACATGTTACATTTAATGAATTACGTTTTTCCTGCCTAGAGTTACTTCAGTCGCTCTGTACATCGCCAGCGACAACCACCTAATGGTGCTGCTCCTCCTTCCCTCATCAGCAAAGGATGTCACCTGCCTTACCTCGCACCGACCCATTGCACTCATGAGATGCTATGGCGTTTGTGCATCCACCCCAACACCTAACACGGTCGTTGCTACTACCCATGTCGAGTACCACCTCACCCTGCAACTTACTAGTGTCTTACCGGAACGCTTCCTCGGCTGCAGTACCACAAGAAATCACGGAGTACACCGCACAAATAGAACTTGTCCCGGATTTATCCCCCACAATCCGCATAGATGATATTTCCTTGTTGCCCCCTATATCGATGCGGATGATTGATGCTGTCCTTGTTCAGTTTGATCCCCTCGCCCCAATCGGCTCCCCACCAATGTCAGGCACTATGCTTCCCACTATCTTGTGTGACTAGCACTCTACCCCAACTAGCACCATTGGCCTTCCTACATCGGTACCCCAAAACTAAGTTCCTACACTTATCGAAAACCCCTTCCCCATGATACCCTACTAACATGCATGCAGTACAAGTTTAATTTAAAATAGGATTCAAAAACTCAAATACCCTTTGTCCTTGTCCTCTATTATGGTCATACAAGAACCCATCTATTTCTTAAAGGGAGTAAAGAATCCTAAGTGGTAGGAAGTTGTGTTAGAAGAGTTTACCGCTATAGAGGGTAAAAATAACCTGGTTAATATTCATATAGGATAACGAGATAATAACGAAAATAAAATACAAATTATTTATCTATTCTCTCTCTCCCATGTGCCCCCTTTTACTGGCTCTCTCAGCTCTCTCTCTCGGACCACTCTATCTCTCTCCCCTGAGGTCTCTCTCTCTCAGACTCTTTCAGCTCTCTCTCTCTCCTTAGATCTGCTCTCTCTCTCTCCTACTGTAGCTGTACCGCTCTCTCTCTCTCTCCCTCACATTACTCTCTCTTTTCTTTTTCTCCGCCTACCGCTAACGGTACCGCCTACGGCCAACGCCACCGCCCACAGCCTACCGCTAACGGTACCACCTACCGCCAACGCCTACCGTCAACGCTTACCGCCTACCGCCAACGTCACCACCTACCGCCAACACCACCCCCCTCCATAAATACCCACGACAACAGCAAGAGGGGGGAGGACCCCCGATACTCTCTTTCCTGACATCTCCCACACCCTCTCACGTCACTCTCTCTCCTCTATCTTTCTCTACCCAAGAGCCACCGGTCACCCAACCGGTACGGATTCCGGTCACCCCGCTGGTACGGATTCCAGCCACCAGTAACCAAGGACCCCCTCTCCATATACAATAAGTATTTGTTACTATTTATTTACGTTATTTACTTATTACTTGTTTTATTATGCTTTTATTGACTTAGGCATCGGAGGGGTCTCCCGCGGGCAAAACCCGTGGGTCCCTCTAACGGCCTCTTTTATTTTTGCAGGGATATCAAGTTAAGCGCTAGCAGCTGCTTCCGCAGTGAGGGTTGAGTCTCGCCCTCATAAAAAGAACCTAACCCAAAATCCCCGAAACAATTGGCACCGTCCGTGGGAAAATAGTCGCTAGCGTTTAACCTGATACCCTGTACAAATTGCCTAAGACCCTCACAAAACTGGGGGCTGCAGGAGAAAAAAAAAAAAATAAAATTCATAGCTAAAAAAAAAAAAAGAGGGAGAGAGAGAGAGAAAATTTGGGGTATTTGTCCAATTTTATTCAATGCATGTATCTATAAGGTCTACATTAGCGCAAGTACTTGTACTATAATTTCAATATTAGCTGTACCAGGAAACTAAATAAGTTAGTTTCAATGATTATTGTTAAAATTTAGTGCCCGTATCATAAGAATACTGAGCTATAACTTTAAATTTTACTATTCATGTATAGATCTTCAAATACATATTTAAGGATTATCAGTTTGGCAAGGCAAAACATGTCGTCCAAATTACACACCTAAGTCCACCCAAATTGGAAACATCAATATCGAGTAAATGGGTGAACCATGCTGGCGGTTAATATATAAAACTAGACGCAACTCTTTTTAATAAAAAATGCCGCACAAAAGACAAATGAGATCAATTTCCTCCTAAAATCAAACATAAATGCGCAAATTGTTTCTCTCTTACTCTACATCCCACGCACTCAGGTGATGGATGTTATACGACTGGAAATTTAATAATGAAGTCAAATTCTGTGTCCAACCATATTACAAAATAAATTTATGTTTCACACGAGTTCTAGTATATATAAAAGAATGAACTGTGAGTGTGGTGAATTTCTCTAGACTTAAACTATTCTCTAATTTCGGTTTGAACACCAGATGAGTTATGGATTTGACTTCATTTTATGTCTTTCTCTAATACACTTAGAGTAAGACCTCAAGTCTAAATTTTTCGGTAAACTTATAGCGAATTTCAATAAAACTCATGGCACACCATGAGCTTTGGATTATATTATGGGCATTCTTTATAATATTTCTCATCCGGAATTTCAAAAAAGGTTTTAGCTTTAAATTTCATAGTAAAATTAACAGTATATCCTGAGCTTTAAAGCATGTTATAGATGCTTTTCATAATATTTTCACTTCAATTGCGCATAAGTTATTTTATCAGACTTCTCGCCTTGGATTCGCGGCAATACATAAATTATATTAACCCCGTTCTCCGAAAATTGCTCACTAAATATTTTATCTAATTAAAGTTGCTTTACGATAACTCCAACCCAGCTCATATATCTCGAGTAAATATTTGATTAAGTTGAAAAAGCTGAGTCGAACTTTTATTAAGTTTACTGTCCGTGAGGGCCACTATATTAATGACTTTTCTCAAGTAATCCATGTTCTTAATTGGGAATAAGAGAAATCTCATCGCATGGAAACTTCGCTGCATAATGTTTAAGTTTGAATATACTCGTTTCTTAATTTTTGCTACTCATATAGCTTAACATTGGTGCCAAATATGATACTTCAAAACATGTTAACCCATACATTAACAACAAATAAAATGGGCCGGAACGTTGTTATGTGTAAAGGTGGCAGAGTTTGCAACCGAAAGCAACCTAAATAAAGTAAAATTTAGATCAGGTGGGCGATCATTGCCAACCACCTACTATAGAGTTAACGCCCTTCAAGGGCTCCCTTAGATAATAACATTGCCATCTTTGAACTAGGCAAACGCCAAAATGGCGTCAACGTCAGTTTGTGATGCAAAAATCCATAAACAAGGTTGCAGTAGCCAACCAATGTCGCTTGGCGTCATTAGTGAGGGCTCGTTGTAAAGAACTTTACCACTAATAATCAGAGGTTTAAGCCACCACGAAGTGGGCTTAACAGCTTCAGCCTGACGCTTCGCCAAGAAACTTAGCTGTACCCATAAGCTTGATTAGCTTCAACCGCCGTTGAGCCTGGCCATACAGCCTCGCCAGCTCCTTGAGCGAGTAGCTCATCAGTTAAGGCCATCGCCGACAAACTCGGGTGGCTCATTCAAACCAACGGCGAGGCTAGCTAAAGCCTCGTCTAATAACTTGGCTTTGCGCTATTTATCCCGATTAGGTGCAACCGCCCATTAGGTTGGCCGTATAGCGACGACAGCTTATTCTTATCTTAGCAATGCTGCCCAAAGCTGGGGGCTTCGCCAATAATAACACGTAAGGCCAAACCCGTCAAAGTTTGCCTCTTGGGTGTCCAACTTAATCGGAACACTGCCAACGAGCGTGATAGTGGGGACGTTGCCTACAGCACCCCAAGACTCGAGCTACCGCCAACTTTGTACGTGAACACTCTTTTAAAGCTTCACTACTCACCTTTCAACTTAGGTATAGGAAAACTTTACCAGTAGTTGGGCCAACACCCACCAACGACACCATAAGCTACCGGGGGTAACGCATGGCCATGTAACCTAAGAAAGGCAACCGCTAACAATCTTGGGGATAATCCCTTAAAGGAAACAGTGGGGTCACAAAACGGTGCCCTCCGCCCGTCTAGCCAAAACCCAACCGTCATAAAATTCAATAGAATACCCGCAACCAACCATAGATGGCTACGCACTGTATAACGTGTCGGGTTGGACTCGCCAACAACCATGGCGGAGGTCCCGCTAGTAAAGACGTCGTCCTTAACGTCTCAAAACTTGAGTGGCCGCTAACAAGGTGGTTAAAAACACTTTAAGAGCTTCACTACTCACCTTCTAACCTAAGTCAAGAAGAAATTGCTACTAGGTGAACCAATTCCAACGGTGCCGTAGACTACTATGAATAACCAACAATGCTAAAGCAAATGGGCTTAGCTTGGCCATTACCGTCAACAATTTGGGATAGGAACTCCCACCAGCTGACCTAGGGGAGATTTCATACAAAAGGTTACCGCCAAGTTTTGGGTACTGGGTGGAAAAACTAACAATACACGCGCCACCTTAAATCAGCAATGCTTTAAATTGCCATTGTTAAGGGGAAACACTGTTCACTAAGACTACCGCCTCCCCAGGAAGGAGACATCATAAGCCTACCCTAGCGGTACTTCCATACCCTAGTGGTACTTCCATACCCTAGCGGTACCATTACCCTAGCGGCACACCTACCCTAGCGGTACCATTACCCTAGCGGTACCATCACCCTAGTGGTACGCTTACCCTAGCGGTGCCCTTACCCAAGCGGTGTGCCTACCCTAGCGGCACACCTACCCTAGGGGCACACCTACCCTAGCGGTAGCATCACCCTAGCGGTACCCTTACCCTGGCAGTGTGCCTACCCTAGCGGTACCATTACCCTAGCGGCACACCTACCTAGCGGTACCATTACCCTAGTGCTACACTTACCCTAGTGGCACACCTACCCTAGGGGCACACCTACCCTAGCGGTACCATTACCCTAGCGGTACCCTTACCCTAGCGGTACTCTGACACCCTAGCGGTACTTTCACACCCTAGCGGTACTCCTACATCCTAGCGGTGCCCCTACACCCTAGCGGTACTCCTACACCCTAGCGGTACTTCAACACCCTAGTGGTACTCTCACACTCTGGCGGTGTTACTACACCCTAACGGTACTCCTACACCTGTGTTGGTTCATCTATTCTCTAATAAAGAGGCTAATACCCTTGGAACTAAGGATGAAACCTAAAAACACCCCTTATCTTCACAATTCAAGGGACATGTTATTCCTTAGGCTTACAGGGCGCCTCTCAGCAACTGCGGAACTTACTGTTCCCTGGTAACCGCCAACAACGGTGTTCGCTTGACAATGGGGATTCGGCGTTCTCCATGTAATTTTACGTAATTTATCTTTTTCGTAGGAAATTACGTGATTAACGTTCCCTATGGGATTTGCATCCAACCCGGTCCCGGACTATGAACCGGAGGCTTAGTGTTTTCTGTGATTAACGTTCCTTATATGAATTACGTTCTCAGAGCAATTTGCACGATATGCGCCACTCATGTGATTTATGTTCAACTTAAGCCCTTGCTTGGGGCTAGGGCTTTAACGTCCCTTTGTGTGGTTTGTGTTAACTTAGCCTTGGAACAAGAACTGAGAGCTTTTAGTTGCCATACTTAAAGATACTTGCTTTTGTTTGAATGTGTTGTTTTATTTACCCCAGCCTTTACTGGCTGGGGGCTTCTATTTACTTTACTTAAATCGTTTATTTTAGCTTGAAGGGTTGGTTTTATTTACTCCAGCCTTTACCGGCCGGGGGCTTCTAGTTGCTTGACCTAAAATGTTTATTTTAGTTTGAATGGTTTGTTTTATTTACCTCATCCTTTACCAACTGGAGGCTTCTAGTTGCTTTGCCTAAATTATTTATTTTAGTTTGGATGTGTTGTTTTGTTTTCCCAGCCTTTACCGGCTAGGGGCTTTTAGTTGCTTTATTGAAGTTGCTTATTTTAGTTTGAACGGTTTGTTTGGTTAACCCAGTCTTTACAGGCTGAGAACTTTTAATTTGTGCTATATGAGTTACTCGTTTCAATTTAAATGATTTCCTTAATCACCTCTACCCGCTGGGGAACTTTCTATTAAGTTAGACCTCTATCAACTAAAAACTTCACGTAAGGTCACCAGTAAGATGGCTTAAACCAATCTTTCCCTACAAAAAGATTGGCAGTTGCAGTTTGCTCTCAGCCATATTGAGAACATAAAGCCATAACCAGCGGTACACTCTCACCAGCTGAGAATTCGCATCTGTGTACGTCCCACCTAACGTCGGGACTGGTGGTACACTCTCACCAGCTGAGAGTCCACATCTATGTACGTCCCACCTAACATCGGGACTGGCGGTACATTCTCACTAGTTGGGAATCCGCATCTGTGTACGTCCCACCTAACATCGGGACTGGCGGTACACTCTCACCAGCTGAGAGTCCGCATTTGCGTACGTCCCACCTAACACCGGGATTGGAGGTACACTCTCACCAGCTGAGATCCCGCACTTGTAAGTGCCCCACCTAACATCGGGGTTGGCGGTAAATCTAGTCAAGCCATAAGTCCTTTTCAGGCCGGTAAGACATATTTACACTGTAAGCCCTTCTCAGGCAAGCAACGCTTAGACATAGCCATAAGCCCTTTTATGGCAGGCAAAGTCTATTCAAGCTATAAACCCTTATCAGGCAAGCAATGCTCAGACATAGCCATAAGCCCTTTTATGGCAGGCAAAGTCCATTCAAGCTGTAAGCTCTTCTCAAGCAGATAAGCCGCAGTTACGCTATAAGCCCTTATCAGCCAAGCAGTATTCAAACCTAACCGTGAGCCCTTCCCAAGCATTTAAAATGCATTTAAACCGTGAACGTTTATTTGGCAGGCGATTTGCGTTCCAATTGGTATCAGTGCGCAAATTACGCAGCAGCCGACAGTAAAACGAATAATACACTTCGACCTAGCTTAAGGCTGGGGGCTAGGGGTTAAAAATAGTCGTAATACACTCCGACCCAGCCTGAGGCTGGGGACTAGGAGTTAAAAACAGTCATAATACATTCCGATCTAGAGGTTAAAAATATTTTTTACGTTCCAATCTAGCCTACAGCTGGGGGCTAAGAACTAGAAGACTCACGACATGCTCCATCACAGTCCACAAGTAAGAATTTGGAGACTCAATATGTGGTTATTCATAATTTGGCCCAATGGCCAAGAATTGACAAAATCTTAAAATTGACCATTCCAAATGACCGACTTAAGAAGTCAGGTAGAACAACGTCTCCAGAAACCGTTGTTCGATCGTGAACCACGCCTCAAATCAGGAATACAATTCCTAGAGACAACGCTAAAAATTACCGTATCAGGTAGAACAACGTCTCCAGAAACCATTGTTCAACCAGGAACCATGCCTGAAATCAGGAATACAATTCCTAGAGATAACACTAAAAATTACCGTATCAAGTAGAACAACGTTTCCAGAAACCACTGATCAACCATGAACAACGCCCCCAATCAAGAAAACAATTCCTAAAGGCCACACCAAGAATTAACGAATGGAAGGGGACAACGCTCACATTAACCACTTACGCCTGCAATTATAGGCATTTTTCAGTACCTTATCATGGGAAATACCAATCGCCCACATAAAACCACAACAAAGAAGCCGTGGTGGGATAAACTGAAACAATGTCCTCTTAAAAGGACCTCACAGGTAACGCCTGTAAAATTCCTCATAACGGATAACGCTCATCAGAATCTTAACAGTCCGCATATCATCAAAACATTTGGGTGTTGTACACTCCACTGCCGAATGTGAACAGGTCCCATTCGCCCATGGGCAGGGGGGCTAACAGTAGAGAGTAAAAATAACAAGGTTAATATTAAAATAGGATAACGAGACAATAACGAAAATAAAATACAAATTATTTATCTATTCTCTCTTTCCCATGTGCCCCCTTTTACTGGCTCTCTCAGCTTTCTCTCTCGGACCACTCTATCTCTCTCTCCTGAGGTCCCTCTCTCTCAGACTCTCTCAGCTCTCTCTCTCTCCTCAGATCTGCTCTCTCTCTCGCTCCTACTGTAGCTGTACGGCTCTCTCTCTCTCTCCCTCACATTACTCTCTCCTTCACGTTACTCTCTCTTTTCTTTTTCTCCGCCTACCGCCTACCGCCTACGCCAACGCCAACGCCACCGCACACCGCCAATGCCACCGCCCACCGCCTACTGCTAACGGTACCACCTACCGCCAAGCACCACCTATCGCTAACGGTGCCGCCTACCGCCAATGCCACCGCCTACCGCCAACGCTTACCGACTACCGCCAACGTCACCACCTACCGCCAACATCAACCCCCCTCTATAAATACCCACAACAGCAGCAAGAGGGGGGCTAACCCCCAATACTCTCTCTCCTGACATCTCCCACACCCCCTCACGTTACTCTCTCTCCTCTATCTTTCTCTACCCAAGAGCCACCGGTCACCCCGCCAGTACGGATTCCGGTCACCCCGCCGGTACGGATTCCGGCCACCAGTAACCAAGGACCCCCTCTCCATATACAATAAGTATTTGTTACTATTTATTTACGTTATTTACTTATTACTTGTTTTATTATGCTTTTATTGACTTAGGCATCGGAGGGGTCTCCCGCGGGCAAAACCCGTGGGTCCCTCTAACGGCCTCTTTTATTTTTGCAGGGATATCAGGTTAAGCGCTAGCAGCTGCTTCCGCAGTGACGGTTGAGTCTCGCCCTCATAAAAAAGAACCTAACCAAAAATTCCCAAAACAACCGCACTCATCCATAGTGATACCTGGGACCTCATTCCATATGAACCTTCTAAGAACCATGTAGGTAGTACTTTAAAATATCAAGTTAAATAGAAAGCGGATGATTATATATGTTGAATGTTCAAAGCCATGGCTTGTTATCCAGGGCTTCCATGAACAATAAGGGATAAACTTCAAGGATACTTTTAGCCTAATTGTCAAACCTTTCGCAATTCACTTTATGTTACTATTCCCTATGTCTCACTCCTAGCCTATCAAGAAAACGGATGTGAATAATTCTTTCCTACATGGATTCTTAAAGGAAGAGGTCTACTTGATGTGTGTGCTTAGCAAATATACTAAGTTGATCAAGTAATTAAGTGATAAGTCAAGTATCATTTCCCCGAAAATTGTGCCATCAATTAAGCACTGGAATTAGTAGTTCCAATTTTATTTGAAGAACCAATTCTTGAAGTTGAATACGAAATTACAGAAAGATTAAAGAACCTAAAGATGCTGGTTTCCTAAGAGATTTTTTTTTATGATTTAAGTCCAAGGCATCCGATTTGTCCTAGTTGCATCTACACGACCTCTATTTATGGGTATCCAAATTGTTTATCCATATTGATAGCTGAAAGCCCTAATTTTCTATAGTCTCTCTTGATAAGTATTTAACATACTCTTTTACTTATTCGCTCACTAATCTCTTGGAAAATTTAGATAAAAAAGGAATTATGAACATATATATTCTTTTAACATATAAGTCCATACAAATCGTGTTAACCTGTCTCCAGTGTTCACTCAAATGGTGTTTATTACATTAGCAGCCACCATAAATGCCTTCTTAAACTTATCATGAATCATTAGATCTTTTGAATCGTGATCAAGCCCTCAAAAGGCAAGAAGAACAATAATAAACACTTCATTGATTGAGTAAACAAACACAAAAATACTTCGAAATAGAAAAGAGCGCATCTTAAAAAAATAATCAACATCATAACCTTGGAAAAGTAAGTTTAGTTCATGACTAAACAAAAAAAAAAAAAAAAAATTACAGCAGATGGAAAGAACTTGGAATTCATAGGGAACACTAGCTAATCTTTTCCTTTTTCTCTAGTCATGCTTCTTTCTCTTATTTACTCCTTCTTATGGGACAACCACATGGTTTTATTCATCATAAATATTTGGACCATGTATGTCGATTATGAAAGATCTTATATGGACTTAAGCTGTCCCTACTAGTGTGGTTTCAACGGTTCAATGGCGACCTCGAAGCTGTTTACTGTGTATGTACTAGGGTCGATCCTTCTCAGTTTATCCAACATTCATCTCATGATCTTATTTGTTCATTTATTTATGCAGATAATATTATTCTTAAACATCAGTAACATCCTAACTCACAATCACTCGTTTTCCTATATCTGTATCTGCAATGATGGATATGGGCGCCCTTAACTAGCTTTTAGGAACTGAGGCCAAACAAGACTCCTCCAGACTAGTACAAATGGACCATTGATCTCCTCACCGAATATAACATGCACGATACGCTATGACCTTTCCCTCTCCCAGGCACAACTCTCCTTAAACAAAGGGAAAACTTGTGGACTATATTTGAATACAAGAGTGAGATTGTTGCACTTCAGTATATAACCATGATCTGACCTTATATTTGCCATATGGTTGAGCGTGTTTCCCAATTTATGTATGCTCCCGGGGTGCACCTTTGCACGTTTATGAAGTATATCCCTAATTATAGTCTCTCCGTGCTCTCGAGATCTCGTACCACTATAATCTCTTACTTAAATGCAGATGGGGGAGGTTATCCTGACATACAACCGTCTACAACGAGCTATGCTCTATTCCTCAAACCCAATCTCATCTAATGGCATGCCAAGAAATAGGCAACAATTTTCTGTTTTACCATCAAGTTTGCGTACTTTTTTTTTGCCCAGGTAGTTACTGAGAGTGAATGGATGTGATATATGATGCATAAAATGGGTCTTCACCATTCTTTCCCAACTTTGATGTACTATGGCAATGTCTTGACCTTTTATGTCATGCTAAACCCATCTTCGATGATTGCAGCTAACAAGTTTATGTTAACTTCCACTATGTTAGAGAGAAAGTCCTCAAAGGTGATCTTTATATTTGATACAACTTAACTGCAAAGTAGGTTGGCATTATCTTCATCAAGAGCCTTTCCTCTGATCACTTTCGTCATCATGTGTACAATCTTTACATGACTTCCTCTCATTCGGATTTACTGGGCATATTAAAGCATATCTTTTGTATCCTAGGAGATATAAAAGGATATCTTATAGGTCCACTAGGGTTTCACCCATATTCCAATTCTGCCCCTAGACTTATAACAATGATAAGAAATTGACAGCTATAGGACCTCTGTGTATGGTCCCACTTTGCACCAAACCACTCATTAATTATAATATAATTTTCTCTCTTATCCTTACTTCCACATGATATCAGAGTGTATTTTTGAAGTGGGTTTTATCATTCTATCTCCCCTCTCTTCCACTCTAAATTCCTAATTCTAAAATAATTGTTTTCTCGTGTGTGCTAAATTCGCCAATGGTAGCAAACCCTAATCGACTTAATCCCAATGCTTCCTTTTCCTCCGCCCCCATGATTAATGTCCCTTTGCTGCACCTGAGGAGAGTAGCTCTGAGACCAGCATGTCCCCGAGCCATAGAATGCCTCTCTCCTCTAAGGTAGTGTCTAACTTCTTTAATGACGGCTTCATCACCATTTGGTCTCCCCTCTATGGGTTAATGGATGCCGGTGTTTCCATCTCCAACATATGCCATTCCTCTTGAGGTCATTGGTGACTCAAACCCTTGCCTCATACATTCCTTCCCCTTTCCTTCACTTGCAGGTGGTCAGACCCATTTTTGTTGAGACTATAGTGTTACCACTGGGTTTGTTGCCATTCATTGGTGGGCTTCCATCGATAGGGCTAATTGTGACACCATTTTAGTCACCATCAAACCAATTTTCATGGGTCACGAACACCCTTCTTCTTCTTCCCTTTTCAAATTTTATATCCTTCAAATAATAAAACTTGAAAATACCATCTATGATCCGGCCTAGCATGAGCAATTTCATAGGATCCTAATTGCCCATCAAAAATTATATGGTATAAACGGTACCTCTCTTTTTCCCCAACCCACTTAGTCAACTATAATGGGACCTCATCTACTAAGCCCGAATACTTAGCATGGATTCGTACTAATCAAAGCCTTATATCTTGCATATACTATTAATAAAATATCAAGAAGGGAAATATTCAAAGTAAACTCCTAGACAATCAATCAAGTGTCCTATCAACTTATTCCTTTATAGCTATGAAAATTTGTACTTTTACCCATGTGCAAGGAAAAGTTACTTGCACTTCAACTGAGAACGTAAGGATGGTGAATGCGGTTTATTGGCATTTTACTCATGGGATTGAGGATCTCCATTGGTAAATAATTTTTATGACTAGTGAGTAGGACTAAGAACTATCATATATAAAAACTTGGAGTCCACTCATTAAAGACTACTAATTTATATAAAGTTTGACGCCAATTTGTACCGATCTTTACAAGTCCAAGATGACCCTTTATCTTAATAATCTTAGAAGTTGTAGACAACTAGGACTCGAAGGATTTTCCAGTAAATAGGAAACTTAAGAAACACATTTACTCTAGAAATCCAAAAAATTTGGTGTAACTAAAAGATCGGTTCACACATCCCAAATTTTTTTAACATTCTCTCACTTTGACAAAATGTGTCAATCGAGTTTGAAACTTTCAAATTGGAAAACACACAGCTCTATTCAAAACCCTCATATGGCAAGATTACTTGTTGTTGCTTATGAGGCATCATCTTAGGGTTCAAATAGGGGATCCATAAATGATCCACACTCAAACTCAAGTGGTTGTACAGTTATGTGGCTAGTGTACACCATTAAGAATTATGAAGTACAACCTGGTGTTTATTAAATTCCTTCTAATAAGGAGACGTTTACTATTATCAAGCACGAAATTGTCCTCTTATGGTTTTTATAGAGACTTTAGATTCAAAATAATGCAAGAAACTTGAAATGCTTAGGGCTCCCTCTAAAGCTTGTAACTTACTATTTTTATGTTAGCTAATCATTCAAAAAAAACGAGCTCCAAAAGACTGGTGAAATAGATGTTCATCAAGTTCGCTCAAGTGAGAACCTAGCAAATTTGTTCACAAAGCATTGCAAACAACAACTTTTGAGAAATCAATTCACAAGATTGGTATGCACCGACTCAGGAACGCCCCTTACTAATATGTTCTCGGATAGAATGATCCCATATCAGATGTACCATGGAGATACCGATATATATGTTTAATCCCATTCCAATGTCTCCAGGTAGGAGTTGAGCTATATCTTGCTAATAAGTTAACTAAAAAGGTTACAATCGGCCTTGTGCAGTCAGTAGGATACATCAGTGCACCTATTGCACTTAGATATGGCATTTTAGGGCCAAGAATTTCTTCGTTATCCCCTCGATGTCGAAAAGGGTCCTTATTTACGTCAAGGGATTAGGCGACCATTAGGGAATTCAATGGGTGTGCCTTATCCATGTTAAAACATTTTAGCACTTTTTTTTGTATAAGCAGATTGATGGACTAAAACTCCATCAGATAAGTGCTCTATTTTGCAGGCCAAGACAATATTTTGTATTTCCGAGATCTTTCATCTGAAACTTTTTATTTAGATATGCAACAGTTTGTTTAATCGCTTCAAGAGTTCCTATGATATTTAAATCATCAACATAGACTACGATTATAGCAAATCCATAATTCGATTTCTTAATAAAAACACATTGGCTCAGGGGATTGTTAACATATCCCTCTTTGAAGGTGTGTACTAAGACAATTGTACCATATTCATCCTGATTGTTTTAATCCATACAAAGATATCTGTGATTTGATCGAGCACAGCTCTCAAAGTTTTAAACTATATGTATATGGCATTTGTAGCCTTCAGGGATTTTTATATAGATATTATTATCAAGTGATCCATATAGATAAGCCATCACCACATCCATAAGACGCATTTGGAGTCCTTCATAAACCACCAAACTTATTAAGAATATAAAAATAATTGCGTCCATTACTGGTGAATATGTCTCTTCATAATGAATTCCTGGCCTCTGTGGGAAACCTTGAGCTTCAAGTGGTGCTTCATATCTGACAACTTCATTCTTTTCATTTCTTTTCCGCAAAAATACCCACTTGTATCCTACAGGTTTTGTATTTTCAGGCGTTTGGACTACAGGTCCAAAAACAACACGTTTCGTAAGTGAATTTAATTTTGCTTGAATTGCTTCTTTCCATTTTGGCCAAGCATTTCTTCTTTGGCATTCTTGAATAGATTTAGGTTGAAGATCTTCACCTTCTATAGTCAAATTAGTAGCCATAGTAGATGCAAACACTTGATCAATAATCATCTTATTTCGAGTCCATCGTATGCCACTTATAGCATAGTTTATCGAGATTTCCTCATTCAATTTTCATCATTTTTCCAATTTCACGCTTTTCCAGCTTTAATTTTTCTCCCCATAATTCTAGGAACATTATTTCATAA
This sequence comes from Simmondsia chinensis, assembly GCA_018398585.1. NCBI lineage: Eukaryota > Viridiplantae > Streptophyta > Magnoliopsida > Caryophyllales > Simmondsiaceae > Simmondsia > Simmondsia chinensis. Next base: position 12,610,674 of record JAGTTD010000005.1, read on the forward strand.
AATTTACAATCTGCAAACCTTGCAGTAAAAATATCTCCCGCCAATGGTTAAGAATATTTTATAATTAATGGGGATCCAAACCCAGCATAAATTCCGAGTCTACCTTGTTGTCCCATCTTTGTGTGCTGGGGTGGAGCAATTAGAACATATAGGGCAACCAAAAATTCACAGATGCGATATATTTGGTTCTTTACTAGAAACAAGCTGCAATGGGAGGTATTTATGATAAGCAGTTAGCCTGGCACGAATCAGTGCTGCAGCATGTAATAAAAGAGGTCGCTTTTATCTGCCTAACTCTAGGCACTTATTAATCACCCACTCAAGATGAAGAGTCATAAGCTAGTGACATATGAATATAAATGATAACTCAATAGTAAAAAGCCCTTCAAAGTATGGCAGTCGGAACAAAAAGTTAGGAATGAGATGAACTAGTTCAACATCCACAATGACCTACTTCAAAATGGTCTTGGGCTTTCTTATAGACGGTTTTAAACTCATGTCGTGGCCTATTCAATTTAGTAATAGGTGTTATTTAGTGGTAAGTATCATGATAAGAAGATATTGAAGACTGGTCGTTACTAAGCCACTTATTATACATGAGTGCTTCAAAAATTAGCAATAGTCTATATCATGAATCACATGCTTAGGATAATATTCGTGTGCAAAGTGCATTATATGAATACTACTAATCACTATTTGCATGATTTTTTAACTTTAGCCACCAAACAAGAGGCATATCAAGCTCAATAGTTCATAGATGAATGCCATAGGTAAACTAATGCTAGTCAAAGACATCCTTTGAGAATGATACACCATACGCTTGATTTACTTCTTGCTTGGCATGTAATAGCCCTCAAGGTGTATTAATTCTAGTAACCTGTCTTTACTTTGATATATGTCCTTAATATGTTTATCATCATATAAGAATACTACCTTGTGTGGTTTTACTATCTCGATTATGCTTGCTACCTTGACTATATAAAGGTATTCTGTACATGACACTTGACATTTTCCATGTGCACACTCATCACCATGGTCTGTCCTGGTGCAATCACCTGCAACAAGTGCGACATTCCTCACCATAGTCCGCCCTAGTGCAATGACCTGCAACGGGTGTAACATTCACCACCATGGTCTGCCCTCGTACAATCACAAAATGGGGGCGACATTCATCACCATGGTCCACCGTATTGAAATCACCGGCAATGGGTGCAACATTCATCACCATGGTTCGCCCTGGTGCAATCACGCACAACGGGTGCAATATTCATCACCATGGTCCGCCCTGTTGCAATCACCCGCAATGAGTGTGACATTAATCACAATGGTCCGCCCTGGTGTAATCACCCGCAATGGGTGCAACATTCCTCACCATGGTCCGCCCCGGTGCAATCATCCGCAACGGGTACAACATTCCTTACCATGGTCTGCCTTGGTGCAATCACCCGCAATGAGTGCAACACCCCTCGGGGACATACTCATCATGTTAACTACATTACAGTATATTACATACTATTTACTCGGGCAGTAAATGAACAACACAATATATTTGGCACTTTAATCTTTTCTAACCAAGCTACACCTATCACCATTATAACGACTAGGTGTATGAATTCAACCACCTCTGGTTCTAGCCAAAAGTGTCTTTGCCTATCAAATTAACATGAGCTTGATGCATCCCACACATCGCTTTATGAATTTTACTAACCAAATATACCTAGGGGCTAATCATGATAGTGATATCCTTACACTCTTATCACATAGAGCTTGAATCGCCATTACCACTTACTGGTATAAAGGAGCAAAACGCTTGATTACTTTAAGTTTCAAAAGAACTTAGAGGCCCAGACTCTTCTAAATATTCTTACATAAATAAGAGCTATGACATAAGATGCTCTACCAAGATCCACGACTATGCTAAATGCCATATTAAAGTTCATGATGGGTCATGCGCCCAGTTACAAGTCATAACGGCTTAAACATCATATTGATGTAGCGGACTGAGGCGTCAAGCGCAAGCTTGGCTGAAGGACCACTGAAATCCTCAGCAAGAGCGCACTTGGTGATTAGACTTGGCGTGATGCCAAGATCTGGCCACTTTGAACAGGTCTTTCTTCCCACGCGAGATTTTAGGGATTTCTGAGATTTTAAGGATTTTCTTACTTGATAAGCTTTGGTTTCCTTATCTGATTTGTTAATTTGAATTTCAAGTTTGAATTCTTGTCATCCTCTGTATAAAGGGGAAGAAGAGTTAAATTTTAGGTAGCCAATTGCAAATTCCAATAAATTGTTTTCTTTCTTTTGTAACCTCAATTTCTTGACCTGTGAGAAACGAGCTTATGAACCTCTTTTGTTAATTTTACTCCAGTGATAATAAAATTCAAAAGGTAAGGCCGTTGAACCTACCCGTTGCACAATTATCCCTATCACGCCATCATCTGGTATCAGAGCACAGTTCGTTTCCTGAACGATGGCACCCAATAGACGACAGACGAATGCCACTGTTGAGGGCGTTACTGACCGAGACGATCATCAACAGCATGAAAGGAGATTGGAGGAATTGAAAGAGAGATTCCAGCAGATCAAGGAGCACTTGATCCGAATTGGAGCCAACCTCAACCCATCGGGTAGAGCTAGGCCCCAACACCCACCTTCACCGAGTGTAATAGGTGAAGACTTGAAGAATTTATTTCATGATGAAGAAATGCCAGAACCAAGATTCAAATGCCATCAGCTCCATATTTATGACAGTGAGGATCGGAGGTGGGAATCCGGACTTCAGATTTAAATACCCGAGTTCAATGGAGGAGGACGCCCAGGGGAGTTTTCAGATTGGCGTGTAGCTATTTAAGATGTCCTCAAATTAAGAGAAATACCTAAGCGGAAGCAGGCGTCGGTCGTTGCTACCGGCGTTCGAGGTAGGGCAGCTGCTTGGTGGTACCAATTAAAGTAAACTCGATTTCGGCAACGGAAGTCCAAGGTTAAGACGTGGGAGAAGATGAAGAAGCACCTTCGTAGCGCCTTCTTACCACACAAACAGGCACGGATGATGTACCAGCGCCTTCAGGGGTTACACCAAGGCTCCAAGTCTGTGGAGGAATATACTGTTGACTTTAATTCTCTAGTCGCCAGAAACGACTTGATGGAGTCCGAAGAGCAGCTGGCGGATCGCTTTGTTGGCGGCCTAAGAGAGTCCATCCAAGATGTACTCAACCTGTTTGACATTTTTACCGTGGCTGAAGCATCTCAGAGAGCTGTGAAATTAGAACGGCAGCAAAGGCGCCTTTCTTCTTGTAGAGTCAGAAACAATCAGGTTAGTGGAAGGGAGGTGAACCGTGTGGCGCCAAAGCAAACCCCGAACGCCCAAAACGAACAACTGCCAGTCATTATAGGAAAGCAAATCAATCAAGAAGTAGCGGGTTCTTTAGCAATACATTACTTCAAGTGCGGAGAAATGGGTCACCGTGCCTCCTAATGCCGAAAGGGAGATAGGCCAGGTAAGGCTCTTCTCATTAACGAGCCCACTGAAGAAAAAGGCGAGACCATTGAAGAGGAAGGTCAAGAAGTCTTGATGGAACCAGAAGAAGATCCCGTTGAAGGAGAAGAGGGTCAGTGTTTAATTGTAAGGCGTGTCTGCCTCACGCCAAGAAATGACCAAGGAGACGGTTGGTTGAGGAACAATATTGTCCAAACGACATACACCATTAACGGTAAAGTCTGCCATGTAGTCATAGACTCGGGGAGCTGTGAGAATGTCATTTTCGAGGGGGCGGTAACTAAGTTAGGCTTAAAGACAGAAGTGCACCCGCAGCCTTACAAGTTGTCTTGGCTAAAGAAGGGCAGTCAGGTCATGGTTTCCAAGCGATGTTATGTCGATTTTTCTATTGGACCCAAGTATCAAGAGGAAGTATGGTGCGATGTAGTCGCCATGGATGCATGCCACCTGCTCTTAAGACGTCCTTGGCAATATGACCGAGGAGCTGTGCACGATGGAAGGAGAAACATGTATAGTTTTCTCTATGAGGGGGTCAAGACAGTGCTATTACCAAGGAAGGAGGAGAAACCAAAGGCTTCCGTAGCCCAACACCCCAATGTGCAGGGTCGCGCCATGTTTTCCAAGAAGTTTGCACCTCTAAAATTGTATTCGTCCTGATTGGGAAAGAAGCTGAAGTTGTTCCCAAAGAATTGCCAAGAGAGATTGGGTCCCTACTGAGGGAGTTTGCTGATGTGTTCCCAGAGGACTTACCGGAGACACTACCGCCTTTGTGTGACATTCAGCACAGGATTGACCTTGTTCCTTGTGCATCTTTACCAAACAAGCCTCACTACCGCATGAGTCCTTCTGAGCATGAGAAGCTCAGATGCTAAGTTGAAGAGCTGCTTGCTAGAGGCTTCATTAGGGAAAGCTTTAGCCCTTGTGCTATTCCAGCCTTGCAGACGCCATAAACAAGATAACGGTTCGATACTGCTTCCCCATCCCAAGACTGGATGATTTGTCCGATCGGTTGCAAAGCACCAAGGTATTCTCCAAGCTGGACCTGAAAAGTGGCTACCATCAGATCCGCATATCTCCCGGGGATGAATGGAAGACAGCTTTTAAGATAAGAGAGGGTTTCTATGAGTGGTTGGTTATGCCATTTGGCATTTCGAACGCGCCTAGTACCTTCATGAGGTTTATGAACCAGGTATTACGTCTGTTTATTGGCAAGTCCTTCGCCGTCTATTTTGACGATATTTTAATTTATAGCCGTAATCGTAGTGAGCATATTGATCATTTGAGAGAGGTACTTCATATTCAAAGTTTGTTTGCGACATTTAAAAAGTGTGAGTTTATGAGGGAAAGAGCGACTTTCCGTTGCTTCATTGTTTCCAAGGGCGGTATTTTCACTGGCGAGGGCAAGATAGGAGCTATCCGCGACTGGCCAACGTTGAAGTCAATTGGAAAAGCCTGAAGCTTTCAGGAGTTGGCATCATTCTACAGACGCTTTGTTCCTAGCTTTAGCTCAATCATAACACCAATCATAGATCGCGTAAAGAAGGGTTCATTTGTGTGGACGCCTGGAGCTGCATCCGCTTTCGGCATCATCAAGGAGAAGCTAACAACAGCTCCCATGTTAGAATTACCCAGCTTTTAGAAGAGCCTTGAGCTGCACTTCGACGCCTCAAAAGCTGGTATTGGCACCATCCTTAGTCAAGAAGGAAGGCCCATAGCTTACTTCAGTGGAAAGCTTCATGTGAGTAAGTTGAGGTATTTAACATACGACTTAGAGTTGAAGTCTTATTTGGAAAACCATGAGTTTATTCTATACTCATACAATGTGGCCCTGAAGTTTATCAATAGCCAAGAGAAGTTGACAGAAAGGCATGCTAAGTGGGCGGGTTTCATCCAACTCTTCCACTTTTCCATCAAACACACTTCAGGCGCATTGAATAAAGTGGCTGACGCCTTGGGCAGGAGAATCGTGATCCTGGTGCAATGAAAGACCGAGGTGGCTGGGTTCGAGCACTTCAAAGACATGTACTGTGATGATCCAACCATTGGCAGTGTAGGCCCAGCTAGGCCCAGTACCGGACTAATCACTCCACGACGGATTCTTGTTCAAGGGGAACAAATTGTATGTCCCGAATTCTAGTTGACGTTAGAAAATCATAGAAGAAAAGCACAATTCAGGACATGTTGGCAGGGATAAGAGGTTGAAGCTCATTACCACAACTTACTTCTGGCCCACCATACGCAAGGAAGTTGAGAGGTTCATCAAGCGCTGCCGCACTTGTCAGATCTCTAAAGGCGGGATGACAAATGTGGTACTCTACTTACCGTTACCAGTACCAGATTAGCCATGGGCAGACGTGAGCATCGACTTTGTGTTGCGGTTACCTCGGACAATGGGCGAGGCTGACTCTGTTTTCTTTGTAGTTGATCGGTTTTCCAAAATGGCACACTTCCTTGGATGTAAGAAAGCCACAGATGCCACCCACGTTGCAAGTCTTTACTTCAAAGACGTTTACAAACTCCATGGGCTACCATCCAGCATTGTATCTGACAGAGACATTCGGTTTGTCAATCACTTTTGGTGGAGCCCTTAGAAATTGGCTAATACCACACTTTCCTTTAGCACAGTCCATCACCCGCAAACCGATGGATAGATCGAAGTAACCAATCCATCCTTAGGAAATATTCTACGATGCTTGGCCGCAGAGAACCCCAAAGGTTGGGCAATGAAACATCACCAAGCTGAGTTTGCTTATAACAGTTCTGTGAATAGAAGCATGAGATTCCTGCCATTTTAAGTTGTTTACTGTTTTGTTCCATGATCTCCCATTAACTTTTCTCCAGTCCCAGACTTGGTGCGCCCCCATGGTAAGACTGAAAAGTTCATATCTTCCCTTTAAAACATTCACGAACCTACAAGGGTACGGTTGTTGAAGGTCAATGCCAAGTACAAGGACGACCGCGACAGCAGACGACAGGGAATTCAGCTCCAAGTTGGCGAGAAGATTTGGGCAATCTTAACTCGAGAACGCTTTTCGGCTTGGGAATATAACAAGCTCTCATCCCGTAAGATAGGTCCATTGGCGGTCTTTGAGAAGATCAACGATAATGCTTACCGACTACAGCTCCCGCCTGGTATGCGAACTTCGGACATTTTTAACGTCAACCATCTTAGCCCTTACTTTGGCGAAAATACCAGTGTTAATCCGCAGTCAAATTCGAGGGCGAATTCTCTCCACCCTGGAAGGATGATGCAGCATGCCGAGGCGTCAAGCCTCGGCTTGGCGAAAGGACAATTGAAATCCAGCAGGAGCGCACTTGGCTAGAGCAGGCTTGGTGTGACGCCAAGATATGGCCACTTTGAACGGGTCTTTCTGCTACGTTTTCCTTTGATTTTTTTTGATGTAATAAATCGCTTATGTGTGTCCCAGGTTTGAATTGGCTTTTGGCGCCAAAATTAGTTAGGTAGCTCCCGGTAGTTGTTTATCGGCGGGAGTTTAGTTTAGTGTTGGGATTTTGAAAGCTTGTTTCAATTTCCCTTTATATAGAGTGATTTTGTGTAATTTTGAGGTATTCAATGAAAATTACTCATCTCTATGAGTTAAACTTCTCTTCTTATCTTATTCTCTCTCTATTTTCTCATCTCCTTTCAATTCTTTCTCATCCCTTACACTCTTCTTCTTAGGTTAAGATCAAGATTCAATCTCGATCTTAACAATTGGTATCCGAGCTAGGTTGGCTTCCCAAACTCAGGAACAATAGCAATGTCATCTGAGACAGCATTGCCGGTGGTGTAACCACCAGATCAGCTGCTGCCAAAGCAGCTTCCAGACCTCCGATGTCTGAAGCAATTGGAGGCAATCATCCTGCAGGTCAGGAGGTTGTCACAAAGAATTTTTTGGAGAATCAATTTAAGACTTGGAGTGAATACATGATTGATCGACTCAAGGTATCGCAAGTGGAGTCAGTTCAAATGTTTCAGCAGCAATGGGAAGAGAAATTGGAGCAACGATCTCAACAAGTCGAACTTAAATTCTCTAATCATCTCACACGCCAGACACAAGAGTTGGAAGAGAAGATTGCAATGAGGTTTGATCGTGAATTGCAGCAGTTGGATGTGAAATTAGCTGAAATTCGTGAGCAATTCAGGAGGCCTAATCCTCCTTTGGTTCTGGATCCCTTGATACCAGCTAGTGTGCTTCAGGCTAGTACTTCTGTGAGAGCTGAAACATTAATTCGTGTTGATGGAGTTCCGATTGGGTCTCAAGAGGTAGTTAATCCTGAAGGACCTGAATGAAGTGAGCAAGATCGACCTCGACATCCAAATTGGACTGAAGCTACAGAGGGTCGAACATCAGGATTGGAACCTACCTTCAGAAATTCGGGAGTTAGTGTTGGTCATTTGGACAGGCTGCCTGATTCTTGGCAACCTCCACGATCTGGCAGCAATGAGGAGTCTTCTAATAGTCGAAGAAACAACCACAGACAGCCTAGATTGATGATCGATGCATTTGATGGTAAGGAACCTCATTCATGACTGAGAAGGTGTGAGTGTTATTTCCTTTTTTATCAAATTGACGAATCAGAGAAAGTGCAAATTGCGGCTGTGTACTTGCTTGGAGATCATGAAGTGTGGTTCTATAGCTTGATTAGAAGTAGGCCTTCCATTACTTGGTATAAATTTGCCAAGGCCTTATGTGCTCGGTTTAGTGATGAGGATGATAGTGATATTATGGATAAATTTAATAAAGTGAAGCAAGATTCAACTGTCAAGGAGTACATGACTAGGTTTGAGAATCTTCGAGCTAGCATTGTGACTGAAATTGAAGCATCAGAATCATATTATGTGTTAGCTTTCATAAGTGGTTTGAAGCCTAAGTTGAAGAACTTAGTTAAGGCCGTTGATCCTATTGATTTGTCCACAACTTTTGCTAAAGCAAAACTCTATGAAACCACGGTCATAATAGCATGTGAGGCTTCTAGACCTCATGGAAGTACCTCCAGATTTCAGAAGAATTCGATCAGAAACAGGTCTAACAGAGGAGAGGACAAACCGCAACAGAAGTTATGCTTTCGTTGTAATCAGCCTTATCAGTTTGGTCACAAGTGCAATCACAAGTTCCTCATAGTTGTGGAAGGTACTAATGCTGATGAACACCTTGGTGAAGTGGAAATTGCGGATGAGGATACTGAGTCAGATCAGGAAGTGTACAAAACTTGGAAGATGCTGCGATAGAGATTTCAGTTAAGGCTCTTACCGTAATGGAGCTCATAGTACAATCCGGATTAGAGGAACAACTGGTAAGAGGTCCATTATCATTCTTATTGATAGTGGGAGTACTCATAGCTTCATAGATCCCAAAGTTGTCAAGAAAGTGGGTCATGAGGTAATCAAAACTCACCCGCTTGCAGTCGCAGTTGCTGATGGGAAGACAGTGACCACGCAGAACAAATGCCAAGGATTCTCTTGGTTGATGCAAGACCATAAGTTCAGCTATGACTTTAGAATCCTTCCTTTGGGAGGGTGTGACATGGTGCTTGGGGTGGATTGGATGAGATCCTATAGTCCGGTATTATTTGATTATGCAAACCTCTCGGTGTCATTTGATGTTCATGGGTCCAAAGTCACACTGCAGGGAATTGCTAAACCGGCTCATTTGCAAGTCATCAAGGGCAGTAAGCTCAAGAAGGGCCTTCAAGGTTGTGCATACCAATGGGTGGGCCAATTGCTTGCCATTGCATCAGCAGAATTGACTGCCATTACAGAACCTGAGGTGCGAAATTTGGTAGCTGAGTTTGAAGATGTGTTCGAAGTGCCTAAGTCATTACCTCCTAAGAGGAGTTTTGATCATGAGATCCCTCTCAAAGAGGATGCAGAGCTGGTGAAGATCAGGCCCTATAGGCATCCTCATGCTCACATTAGTTAGGTAGCTCCCGGTAGTTGTTTATCGGCGGGAGTTTAGTTTAGTGTTAGCATTTTGAAAGCTTGTTTCAATTTCCCTTTATATAGAGTGATCTTGTGTAATTTTGAGGTATTCAATGAAAATTACTCATCTCTATGAGATAAACTCTCTTCTCATCTTATTCTCTCTCTATTTTCTCATCTCCGTTCAATTCTTTCTCATCCCTTACTCTCTTCTTCTTAGGTTAAGATCGAGATTCAATCTCGATCATAACACTTTCTTCCCAGCCGAGATTTTAGGGATTTCCGAGATTTTAGGGATTTTCTTGCTTGATTAGTTTTGGTTTCCTTATCTGATTTGTTAATTTGAATTTCAAGTTTGAATTCTTGTCATCATCAATATAAAGGGGAAGAAGAGTTAAATTTTAGGTAGCCAATTGAAAATTTCAATAAATTATTTTCTTTCTTTTATAACCTCGATTTCTCGACCTGTAGAAACGAGCTTATGAACCTTTTTTGTTAATTTTATTCCAGTGATAATAAAATTCAAAAGAGAAGGTCGTCCAAACACCTTACTCCTTTCAGGCTAAGTATTTTCTCTTTATTGTTTCCGTTATTACTTGCCTCTTATTTGCTATTTTATAATATTGATACTGACTTGAGCGTCGGAGGGGTCCCCCATGGGTTACTCCACAGGCCCCTCTAGCCGTTCGTTTGATTTTGTGAGGAATAATAAGTCGGGTGTATAGTTAGGGCTTGAGTTCAACTCATCCTAGTGAACCCCACCTCATACAGAACTTCAAATCATGAATAAGCTCATTGACCAAATTCATGACAAACGACTCCTAAGGTCAAAATCAATTTCAAGTAAAATACATATTATAGTTAGTACTTAGGACTAACCATCTTTTTTATGAGATCATCTGAAAGGTTATTTCTCCTCACCAATACCATAACACAATCTAGTTATTTCTAAACTAAAGGCTGGCAGATGCATAAAGTTGCTCTTCTTCTCATGTTTTCCGAATGTTATGTCTTGGTATCCAAAGAGATTCAAAATCGACATGGATTCCATAGTTTTTGCAAACTCAATATTAGGGCATGGTAGATTCTTAAAGCTGCTCATCATTCCCCATAAAAATAGCAAAATCAATTTCCATGATCTAGAGGTTTGGTTAGGGCATTGAAATCTGAAACTCTTTGAGTATTGCCCATCTTTATCATGGCCCTGTAATACTTTCTCTCTCTATCTTAATTGACCTTCTTAATGGAGATATCCAGTTACTCTTCAACTTTTATCTTAAAAGATCTTGACCTCATTCAATGCTTCAAATTTTTCCTTTACCTTGAAAGCATTAACACAACGAGAAAAAAGCGTCGACAAAAGTGACGAAGTAACTTCCACTAATACCAGTATAAGGCACTAAAAATATCCCTATGCTCAATTTCTAATAACATTGAGTTAGGATTTGTTATTGGAGTGGGATCTGCTTCATACCGCACCTTAAGCAGTGCTTTGACTGGTTTGGTAAGAAGGTTAGAAGTGGACTTTCAGAATCGCATGTAAAACGGGCGTGTTTGGCAGCCACGGTCTATACAATATGGGCTATGAGGAATGCAGTTATCTTCTAAGATCAAGTTGGGGATCCGAGCTGGGCGATTTCTGAAATCTAGAAATTAGTTTGGTACCGTATAAATTTTGTGAGTTAGTTATATGTTAGTTGTGATGAGTTTTGTTTTTGTGTTGAGTTTGTAAGTAGGTCTAATTTTGAGAGAGGGTGACGGAGTTGGTAGGGTTTTGTTCGTCGGCACCTCCACTTCCTGGTGGTGGTGTCCGCTTGTGGCCTCGGTGGCCGTCGAAGGTGGAAAAAGTGAGAGAGTGTGACTAGGCGCGGTTGTGGTAGCTGAGACGTAGGACGTTCGAGGCTTCCTTTTCTAGCAAGCCCATCACCGGCTACTACACCTATGTGACTCGCCTCTCCTTGCTCGACCTTTTGGTGGTGGTCTGGTGGCCGTTTGTGGCGTAGCAGCGGCACACGACCCACTTTCTCTCTCCTAGCAATTGGGTCTCTCCAGTTCTCTCTTTCTCCAGTTTTGGAAGCTTGCCTTGTAAGTTTCATTAGTCCTCCTCCTCCCTGGTGTTCGCCGGTGTCTGGTGGCCATTTTGGACTTGTCGGTTGCCGGTGGTTATTGGCTGGCGGCGTACGGCTGCTGCGCTAGCCAAACCCTAGCTTTGGGTCAATTTTGGAAAGGCTTGAAGTTTGGGATTTCTCCCCTTACATCACACCTATTTCCTTTCTTGGCTTGGATTGGATTTTTTGAATCTTTGCTGGTTGTCTTGGGTCGTACATGGTGGTCTTTGGGTGGTCCGCTTGGTGGTTTCCGGCTAAGTCTTAAAAAATTACTATTTTACCCTTTTTTTAAGCTCAGGTTTATTTTCCATGGCTAAAAAGAGGGTCCCGTGGTTGTAGAGGGTGTTAATGATCGTGGGGAGTCCGTCTCTACGTCCAATGATCTCTCTTTGTACTTTGTCCCCCCACCAAATCTTATGAACGGGACAACTTTTGCTTCTATCGTGGGTCTTAACATGAGCACAACTGAGGAAAAATGGCATCGTACCCTTATGGGGTGTTTCATTGGAGGCAGGATTGCTTACTCTAGATGTGTTGCGATGCCAAATATGCTATGGGGGTCAAAGGGTTTGGAATGTGTTATCTCCGAAGGGGATATCTACTATTTTCTTTTCAATGCTAAGGATGCATCCGAAAGGATCATTCGTGAGGGGCTTTGGCATATCCAAGGTCACAGCCTCAATCTGCAGCGTTGGTCGTCTGCGCATATCCCTAGGCCTGACCCGTCTGTTATATCTGTTTGGACGCAAATCTATGGCCTGAAAGCGTGGCAATGGTCGAGAGAAACCCTAAGTGCTGTTGTTAGTGCTATAGGTCGCCCTATTCACATGGACAGGCCTACCTTTGAAGGTGGCAGACTTGATTATGCAAGGGTTGCTCTGCACATTGGTGCTCATATTGAACCGGCCAAGGAAATAAATGTTTAAATTTATGAAGGTCAGTTCATCTGTTTAGAGGTTCGGCATGAAGCTCCCCTAAGCAATTCAACACATGTCACATTTGGGGTCACTCGTGCCAGGACTCTCAAACTCCGGCCCCCACTGATCAGCCGGCAAGGAGGGCCGGAAAAAATCGCTGGAATAAGGCGGCAGGGCAAGGTGACGCCGCTAAGGGTCCGGTGGTGGACCATGGAAGAACCGCCGTGGGGGGTGGTGTGGTGCCCACCCTAGGGCCGGTGCAAGATGAGACTCTCGGGCCTATCATTGGGCCTAGGGAGGTCTCTAGTAGTGACCTTAGGGTTCGGCTGCAAGTTGGTAAGGGGGATCTACTTCATGGGGGTCACTGGGCCTTTAGCCGTGGTTGGTCCAACTGGGCCTAAGAATGAGCTTACGGATAATGGATTTGGGGTTGGGGTTGATGATCGGGTTGGGCCGCATGTTGCCAGCCTACCATCCTCTACTTGGCCCGTGCTTCCGTCGTCTAGTGGGCCGTCTCTTAGGGTCCGCCTTGGGCCCGTTACCCCCCCCCCCCCCCCCCAATGCTGCTTTTGGGGGGGGGGGGGGGGGGGAGGTGAGCCCAGCTAATGCGCTGGGCCTACCGGGGCCCGTTGGGCCTCGGGCTCCCCTGCCGAGCCCGGTAAGGGCCTCAGCTTCCTCTCCCCCATCTACCAGTAAGGAGGATTTGAGTCGAGCTTTGGTTCCAAGTGAGATTGTGGATGCACAAGGCCGCCTACTGGGGATTCTAGAGCCTGATTCTCTCTCTATGGACTCTACTTCTTCTATTGGGCTTGAAGAGAGATTTACTGTTCAGCCTCAGATTTATTTTCGGGTGACTCGAGCGGCTTCGAAGAAGTAGGCCCAAGCAAACAACCACAAGTCGAAGGGCAAGAAGAAATCGTGAATCAAGTTGAGGATTGCTTGGCGTTTGTTCGCTTTGTTTTTCTCTTGTTTCTTTCTTTAGATTTGTACTTAGGAATTTTGTTTGATGTTCCTTTGTATTTTATCTTTGTTGCTTTTGCTTGTTGCTTTCTTTTTTGGATTTGCTTGTTGGCTTTGGCCTTGTTGGGGTATGCCCCACGTGCATCATGAAGAACATCTTATGCTGTTTTTTTTTTTTATATATACAATCACTGACTTATCAAAAAAAAAAAAAAAAAAAAAAAACCAATATCCTAAATATCCAATTATTTAGCTTTAAATTATTAATATGGGAAACTATCACTTAGGCATCCTGAAGTTGTAGCATTTATAACTAAAATCTACTAATACAATACATAAGAATGATAATATGTACGAGCTATGATAATGTTTTCAATAAACAAATCAACGAATTTTGATCAATTATTCATCGGATGTTGATGTGAAATACCTAAATATTACCACAATTATGTGTAATTTTCACATTTTTCATCCAAAAATGATCAAATTTTTATCATGATATTAATGTATTATCCAAATCTTGTTTAATTTTTTAATTCCAATGAAAATCTATCAAATTTCAACAAAAGGGTATCTAATTCATAAAATTCTAAAACTTCAAGATATTTAAGTGATAAAATGTTTAAAACTTAAGGTACCCTATTGTATATAATGAAATGTCAGGTACCGAATTGATAAATAATCAAACCTCAGGGTAACTAATTGAAAATTTCTTATTAATAAATAATCACTACTACATAATGGGTCATATGCAACGGATTTTTTGTAGCGATTCTAAAACCCTGCATAAGGCTATGTTCATGCAGCAGTTTTCTAGCAGTTATAGAACCATGGCATTATCTAATACAATGCGTCGGTTTTTGCTTAGGCTTCATTTTATGCAGCGGTTTTAAAACTGTTGTATACACGAAATCCTATGCAGCAGTGTTGTAAACCATTGCATAAGAGCTAGGTTATGCAGCAGTTTTATAACAGTTGCATAATTCCTTGTTTGCAATGCTTTTGAAACAATTGCATAAGGTCCAAAAATTTCTATTTGATCCATGGCAAAGAAAGTTGGGCTCAAAATTTTTCTGTAAATTTGATATTAGTATATTGGCAGTTGGTGTAATAATTTTCTAGTTGATAATGTTCGTGAAATAATTAAGTACTATTTAAGTTCATAAGTTACATTTTCTTGCTATTTTCCCCATCTCACATATGAACTGTAATTAGTGTTAATGAAAAAGACTCATACAAAATGCCTTTTTTTTCCATCATTGTTTAACGAGTTATTAACACTAAATGTTCATGTACTTTGTCTATTGTGTCAATTTAATCCTTGTACTTTTAATTGTGTCAATTTTGTCCCTATACAATTAATATTGAGTCAATTTAATCCTTTGAGTTAAATTTATATTAAATTATTAATAAAATTTTGAATGCTTATATGAAGTTCATCGGTGGATTTATAGTGGCTTACTTGCATCTAAAGTAACAGTGCTATTAAAAGTTACGTCAATAATTTAACTTAAATTTAACGGAAGGACTAAATTGATAAAATATAGATTGTCAAATGACTAAATTGACTTAATGAGAAAAGTACATGGACCTTTAGTGTAAATAACCCTTATTTAGATATATATATCAAATTATTATTATTATGTAAAACTTATTGACTGATAATTAATATAACAAGATAATAATTTGTTTTTCTAAATTTCTATCAAGATGTTTAGTTGGCCCAAAAATAATATTTCTCATGAAAATTTCCTCTTCCTCCCTCTCTTAACACGCACTCTCTCCCTCCCTCTCTCCCTAGACCCACAAAAGGAAACCCCCCCCCCCCCCCCCTAGCCCCACAAAATACACGAAACCTTCGAAACCTTCTCTCCTCTCCGACCAACAATGACTACACCGCCTCACTATCTCTCTCTCTCTTATGTTGTTCACTTATGCGACTTGCTTGTGTGTTGGTGATAGTTTGCTAGTTGTTGATGGTAATGTTATGTAAAGAGAATAAGAGAAATTAGAAGAGAGTTGGCGAGATTCGTGACATAAAACCCTTATCTGCCATTGTTTACCGTGAAGCTACCACAGTCTGTTTTTGATGTTCATGTTTCGACAATGTAATGTTTTGCCTAAGTCTTTATGATTCTATTTTTTTGTAAGCTGTTGGGGATGGTCTGTTATGTATTTTTTTTTTTTTTTTTTTGTGCTTTGTTAGATGCTGGGTTTTGTATTATGATCTTTCGCTATTTATCGAAAATGAGAAATTATTAGGAAACAAATGAAAATGAAATGTTAGAAGAGAAATTAGAGGTTGAAAGGTTAAGGGTGTAACTGAAAATTATTTTCCTTGCCTATTTCAATTTTCTTTTTCTGTTTTCAGTTTTCCTTTGCATCTCCAGTTTTCCTTTATTTGTTTTACAATAAATAAAACTGAAAAATGCATTCAAGTGATACCTATTTTCTAATTTTCTGAAAATTAAAAATGACACATAACTAATGTGCAATGCAATATAGGTATCAACTTTTGTTGCCTTAATGTAGGGCTGCAAACGAGATGAGTCGACCTAAAAACCCCCTTGTTCGAACTTGAGCTTGATGAGGCATATCAAGCTCAAGTTCGATCTGAGCTCTTATTGAGCTTTTCCAACCCTGGTTCGAACTTGATTCGATGAGATTTTAGTATATTCGATACTAAGCTCAGCTCGTTAGGCTTATCGTACTGAGTCGAGCTTGTTATCGAGCAGTGTTAAGCTCATTATCGAGCCCAATCAAGCTCAAAATCGAACAGAGTTTGCTATTGTGTCGAGCTTGCTATCGATGCTTTTCAAATTATTATCGAGCTATTGTAAAACTACTTTCAAACTTATATCAATTGTTAACGAGCTCTTAGCGAGCTTTTAGTGAGCCCCTTAACAAGCTCATATCAAATTGTTCATGAGTGTTAACGAACTGAGCGCCCCTGTTTGAACTTGGCTCGTTAAGCTTGAGCCTACTCGAACTCGACTCAATAAGCTATCGAGCCTTCACAATGAACACGAATTGGCCCTAATCAATTTCAAATACAAGTAATTCATTGAACGTTCAGTTCGTTTACACTTCTACCTTAACTGATAAATCGGTATCCCTTCTAAAGAAAGGAACCTAGTCTTAAGTGCCCCTAAAGCCCGCTCTGTCACATTATGCAAAGATGAGTATCTATGATTAAATAAATCGGATGATCCTCTTATTTGTCCTCTGCCTTGAAAATTATTTATCACTTTTAAAATGGAAAACTATTTTCCAACTTCTAGAATTAGAAAACCGGATTGCTAAACACGTTTTTCAGTTTTTCAGGTTTCTAGGAAAATTTTCTTAACAAACTGGTAAATTCTCTGCTACTAAACTGACCCTAAGTGTGAGAAATTAGAAGACTTAGATTGTATGTCAAAATCAAACCCTATGCACTCTTTTTACCTAAAGGAATTCAAATCCTATTAACCGAGTTCATTATCCGTTGTATGATTGACTCTCTTTTTAGTATGTCAAATCATATATTATTTATAATACATTATCCCTCTTTTCTTGCTTAAGTATATGAAAATTTATTACAATACCTTTTGAGAAGCCTTGGGCAAGGAGACTTTGTTTTGTATGGTTGGTTTTTCTTATAGTGCATGCCATTCCTCACTCATCAGATATTAGTGACATTACTCATCCAATTGTCACATGTTGCGAAGGTGCATATCATGAATATATACGTTGCATTTGCATCGTCTTTTGTGTGTGGCTGAATTTTTAATGAAAGTATACCTAAATTATTTTTTAGTACAGTATAATATTTTCTATATTTGTTGATAATGTCACTAATATGTCCCACACTCTGAAGTTGTGGGAATGGGTCATAGAGAGGAGGTTAAAGCAACAGACAGAGGCGTTCGAGAACCAGTTCGGATTTATGCCCTGGAGATCAACAATACAAGCCATCCACATCCTAAGGCGGACGATAGAGCATTATAGGGAGAGACAAAATGACTTTCATATGGTTTTCATTGATCTAGAGAAGGCATATGATAGAGTGACAAGGGAGGTCCTTTTGAGAGTTTTGGATAGGAAAGGCATCCCAGTACCATACATCCGAGCCATTAGAGACATGTATGAAGAGGCACAGACTATGGTACGTACAGTGGATGGGAGACAGACGCTTTCTCGATAACAATAGGGGTACACCAAGGATTTGCTTTGAGCCCCTATCTGTTCATTCTGGTTATGGATGAGCTCACTAGGCAAATCCAGAAAGGTGTACCTTGGTGCATGCTTTTTGCTGACGATATAGTACTTGTTGGGGAGTCGCAGGAAAAGATAAATGAGATGCTGGAACTGTGGAGACGGGCTCTAGAGTCGAAGGGTTTACAACTAAGCAGAGCCAAGACCTAGCACATGGAACTCAAGTTCGATCCCTCTACCGGGCCCAGCCGGGAGGAAGTCATGATTGGACATGAGGCCATATCGAAGAAGGAGAGATTCAGGTATCTAGGGTCCATGATACAGCACAACGGCGAAGTGGACGAGGATGTCAGCAACAGGATCAAAGCGGGATGGCATAAGTGGAGGATGGCCTCCACGGTACTTTGTGATAGGAAGTTCCCCTTGAAGCTAAAGGGAAGATACTATAAGAAGGTTGTGAGGCCAGCCATGGCGTATGGGGCGGAGTGCAGGGCGATGAAACAACAACACACACAGAAGATTAAGGTGGCAGAGATGCAAATGCTGAGGTGGATGCACTGACACACGAGGAAGGACAGGATCAGAAACGACACTCTAGGAAGAAATTTGGGCGTAGCCTCCATTGAAGATAAATTAAGGGAGCGAACAGCACCTCATTACACTTGGCAGAAGAGGCAGAGGCATACCAAGAAAGAGATGGCTTGAGGCGATCCGACAAGACCTCACCCACCTAAACCTTTCGGAAGAGCTGGCCTTAGATAAGGCCCAATGGAGGGCTAGAATAGGGGTATTAGATGACTCGGCTGGAGTAGGGTAGTCCAGCGTAATAGTGGTAGGTCCTATTGGAGCATGTAGGCGGTGTTCTGGAAATCATGAGCTGT
This sequence comes from Simmondsia chinensis, assembly GCA_018398585.1. NCBI lineage: Eukaryota > Viridiplantae > Streptophyta > Magnoliopsida > Caryophyllales > Simmondsiaceae > Simmondsia > Simmondsia chinensis. The sequence continues at coordinate 12,629,153 of JAGTTD010000005.1, forward strand.
TACTTGCTACTTGCCTACTTTCTTTATCTCGACCCCTATATCTATCTTCTATATCTATCCCTATCTCATTCTCTTTCTCTATCTCTTCTATCTCTATCTCTATCCTCTATCTTTATCCCTATCTCTCTCTTCTTTTTGGTTGCCATTCTCATGCATTTATCGCTTCTCCTATTGCTAGGTCCACGGCTCATTGTTGCGGACCAGCTTTCAGGCTGGGGTTCCTCGGAAACAGTCTCCCTTGAGGGTAGCCCTCTGAAGGGGGAAGGTTGCGTACATCTCCCCCCCCCCCCCCCCCCCCCCCCCCCCCCCCCGACCCTGCTTATGCGGGAGCCCTTGAAGGCACTGTGTTTGTTTTTGTTGTTGATAATTATACTCACAATGCGTATATATCTAGAAAATTATTGAAATCTAGACACGCAATCGAAAGAAACAAAAGTATATGCACACTGCAGGAAAAAGAAGCTTTGCATGGGTCACTCACAAATTGGTAATTCACTTTCTTTCTGACAAATATATCCATGTTTATTTCCTGCATCCAATGTTTTTAATTGTTTTTTAACTAATTAATGTACTTAACTCTTACCCTTTTTATAGACACAACAAGATCTAAATAAAAAGACATCGGTAAATTGTCCATTGAGTAACAGAAGATGAACCCTATGAAAGAGTATGAAGACCATGTTTAGCCTATAATAGCGAAAATCATAAGTCTTTTTTTTTTTTTTTTTTACTTTTACTATTCATATAAGGTATAAATAACTAAAATCTTTGCAATCTTAATCTCCATTAATGGTTAGTCTCGCTTTTACTGTGTAATATGGATCGATATTGGCATTATTGTTCTCCATGGTTCATGGTTCAATGACCACATGATCTTTGTTTGAATGATTATTCTTGACGTTTGCAATTCTTGATGCTTCCTGAATGATAGTGTATCTTGGGAAAAGGATGTCATATGGACTCTTTACGTAAAGGCACTTTCAGTTGGTCATCCATGACTATAAGTGCTAGGAAAATGTCTCAAAATATACTTGGTATTTTAGCAGGGATGCCGGGAGGAGGCCAATCGATCGGAGTGAAGGTTGATCGATCAGGAAAGTTACGTAAAAGAAGGGCGGTAGCAGTGAGCGAGCCGATTGATTGGTGAGATACCGATCGATCGGGAAGCTCGTTTTCACGGGTCCTATAAAAATGGACGTAGGGTTTACGTCATTGGAATCCAATTTATACGTGACGTTTTTCCCTTAGCGGTGCCGCCAAACAAATTGAGAGAGAGAGAGAGAAAAGGAGTGATTGTAATTCTTCTTTTCGATTCAATAATAAAAGCTCCAATCTTTGCCCGTGGTTTTCCCCCCTTCGATTGTAAAGGGGTTGCCATGTAAATAATTATGTCATTTGTGTCTTGTCTCTTTTAGTCCATTTACTTCTTGTATTATCATAGTATTTGATTCGATTGCATACCGAGAGAGTTATTTATTTCCACACAAATTGGTATCAATGCCAGGTTATTCGAATTGATACAATGGCATCAGGTATTAAGACCGAGGTAGAGAAGTTCAATGGTCAAGGAAGCTTCAGCTTATGGCAAGTCCGTGTGAAAGGACTCCTGACTCAGAACCGCTTGAAAAAAGCACTGGAGGGGAAGGAGAAGAAACACGAGACTACGACCGAGGCATAATGGGAAGAGGATTATGATAAGGCTCTCACGGCGATTCAGATGTATTTAGTTGATGATGTTTTGTCAGAGGTTTTGGAGATGGAAACTGCAAAGGGGTTATGGGAGAAATTATTAGACATGTTTGGCCACAAGTCAGTCTCCAACAAACTCGCAGTAAAGCGACGGTTATTCACTTTCCGTATGACAGAAGGTACATCCCTTAAAAACCAATATAGCGAGTTTACCTCTATTATACAAGAATTAAAGGAATTAGATGATGTCCCTACGGACGAGGATCAAGCTATGTTGTTACTGTGTTCGCTCTCTAATTCGTGGAAGGGCTTCGTAGAAAGCATTATATACGAGGGTAGGCCGACCATTACTGTTGATGAGGTGAAAAGAAACCTTGTGAGTAAAGAACGGGTAGATAGGGAGCTATCTGACTCGGTGAATGACTTAGGTGGTGGTTTGCATGTGAGAAGTAGACCAGAACATAGGGGTTTCAATGGTGGAAAAAATTCTAGGTCTAAATCTTGACATAAGAACATGTCGTGCCATTACTGTCACAAGAAAGGGCACCTAAAGATAGACTATTACGAATATAAGAATAAATTGAAAGAAGGTAACAGGGGTGACCATGGCAAAGATAAGTCCATTGAAGCTAGTGTTGTAGAGGATGATAGTGAAGGGGAGTTTCTATTAGTTGCTGATTCTCAGTCCAGGCCCAAGGATAAGTGGGTCATGGATTCAGGTTGTTCATATCACGTTAGTCTGAGACTGGTTCTCCACGTATAAGTCTATGCAAGGTGGAGTTGTCTTGATGGGTATCGATGTTGTTTGTAAGGTAGTGGGGATTGGGACAATTTGTGTGAGAATGTTTGATGGGGCTATTAGAACCTTGAGTGATGCACATCACGTCCCAGAGTTAAAGAAGAACTTGATTTCCCTAGGTACCCTTGAGTCTAGTGGGTACAAATACACTGCTGAAGGTGGAGTCATGCGGATCAGTAAGGGTGCTTTAGTTGTGATGAAAGGAAATGGGGTTGGTACTTCGTATGAGCTTGCAGTAACAACCATGACAGGTCCAGTTGCTGTTTCCAGATCTGCTATGACAGATGCAGAGATCACAAGACTGTGGCACATGAGAATGGGTCACATTGGTAATAAGCCATTGTCTGAGCTGAGTAAAAGGGGACTGCTTTATGGTCAGTCAATAGGACTAATAGAATTCTGTGAGCACTGTGTATATGGGAAGTAGAAAAGAGTCAACTTGAAGTCAGCAATGCATCAGACAAAGGGAACATTAGATTACATACATTCTGATTTGTGGGGACCTTCCAGAGTGGCGTCTAAAGGTGGGTGCAGGTATCTTCTAACGTTTGCTGATGATTATTCACATAAAGTTTGGGCCTATTTTCTGAAGCAGAGAAACGAAGTGTATGATATCTTCAAGAAATGGAAGATTCTGCTTGAAAAACAGAAAAGGACGCCGATAAAGAGGTTAAGGACTGATAATGGTCTTGAGTTTGTTGAAAGTGACTTCACTCGATTTTGTGAAGATCAGGGTATAGTCAGACATAGGACATGTGCAGGCCGACCTCAGATAAATGGAGTGGCTGGAAGATTGAATAGGACGTTACTTAAGAAGGCTCGATGTAGGCTTTCAAATGCAGGTTTCAAAAGAGAATGGTGGGCATAAGCAGTTAGCATGGCTTGCTATCTTGTGAATAAGACACCGAATTCTTCATTACAGATGAAGACACCTAAGGAGATTTAGTCTGGTTCTACTTCTGATTAATCTCAAGATTAAAGTATTTGGTTGTCCTGCATATGCGTATGTTAATGATGGAAAGCTGGAGCATAGGGCCAAGAAATGCATCTTTCTTGGTTATTCGTCTGGTGTGAAGGGATATAGATTGTGGGATCCCAGTGCTCAGAAGTTTCTGACTAGTAGAGATATTACCTTTGATGATTCTGCTCTACTACATCCGCCACACACACCCTCATTTGACAGTGATACAGTTCAGGTTGAGACACCTGATGTTATAAAGATATAGTCAGATCAGCAGGTCGTTCAGCTAGAAAGTATTCTAACACCTCAGGTATGGGTTTCTGATGTTGTTATTGATAATGTAGAAATAAGTCAGCAGGCGAGAATAATACTATAGCTGGTGGTAGACCGAGACGAAAGATCAGGCCTCCAGAGAGAGATGGGTATGAGGAGATGATTGCTTATGCTCTCACTACTGCTGAGTCTTTAGATGACAATGAGCCAAATTTGTATTCAGAGGCTGTATCAAGATCAGATGCTGAGAAGTGGCTCGCTGCTACGAGTGAAGAGATGCAGTCTCTTCATAAGAACCAAACATGGGAACTGGTGAAGCCTCAATTAGGGAAAAGACTGATAGGTTGCAAATGGGTCTTCAAAAGAAAAGAGGACATTCCTGGAGTTGAAGATGTAAGATACAAGGCACGTTTGGTAGCTAAAGGCTACAGTCAGGTACAAGGTATTGATTTTCATGATATATTTTCACCTGTAGTTAGAAATACTTCGATTCGTGTGCTTTTGTCTTTAGTTGCTATGCATGACTTAGAGCTTGAGCAGTTAGATGTAAAGATTGCATTTTTGCATGGTGAACTAGAACAGAGTATCTATATGCATCAGCCCGAGAGCTTCACTGTAAAAGGAAAGGAAGGTCATGTATGTTTGCTTAAGAGGTCTTTATATGGTCTGACGCAGTCTCCTAGGCAGTGGTATAAGAGATTTGATCAGTTCATGACAAGTCATGGGTACATCAGGAGTAAGTACGATAGTTGTGTGTACTTCAGAAAGATTGATTCAGGCTTTGTTTATTTGCTTTTGGACGTTGATGATATGTTGATTGCAGCATGAAACATGAAGGATGTTGATGACTTGAAATCTATGTTGAAGAGTGAGTTTGAGATGAAAGATCTTGGATCAGCTAAGAAGATCTTGGGCATGGAAATTCGTAGAGACCGAAAAGCCGAAAAATTATACTTGTCTCTGGAGAAGAATATTGAGAAGGTGTTAGACAGGTTTCATATGAAGGATGCTAACCCAGTTATCACGTGTCACAATCCTCAAGGTTGTGACGGCTGACGTGTAGGACTTAGGCCCGTTTAATGACAAGGGGCTAAGAAAGAGAAGAGAAATAGAGTTTAGATAAGAGAAAGAGTTAGAGTAAGATGAGAGAAATAGAGCAAGATGAGAGTTGAGAGAATTAGATGAGTAAAATGAGAGAGATATTTCATTAATTGTTGATTGAATACAAAATGAATTATAATTATCCTATTTATTGAATTACAAGAATTATTAAAAAATAATGTCCAAAAATATAAAATACATCAAGTAAATCTAGAATAATATCTTAGAGAATATTCTTAACGGCTAGGGAGGAGCGGCTCTAACGGCTAGTTAGGCGCGTCCCTGGGCATGGCTAAGCTGCAGCACGGCACCGGGAGGGACGCTGGGGACGCGGCACTGACACGGGACTGGGACGCGAACTGGACACGTGTTGACATGGCCTAGGATGCGAACTGGCAGTGACAGGCACGGCACCTTGACAACCTTGGCTACGAACTGGGACATGACCTGAGCAGCGAGCTGGGCAGCGACTAGGCACGACTAGGCACGGACCCCTGCTGATATCTAGACAATGTCAAGGAAACCCGATAGTGTCATGACCATGACAATACCCCTTCCTTAAGCTAATCCTTGTCCTCAAGGATTGAAATGTGGAAATTGGCCTTGGATGAAAGCCCAATCCTCCCAAGTCGCGGCCTCACCTGGCATGTTTTCCCATTGCACGAGAACTTGAGTCATCTTTTTACCTTTGTACGTTAGGGTGCGTTGTTTGAGGACCTTCTTGGGTTGAACTTTGGGGTGACCATCCTGGTCACAACTAGGCAAAGAGACACTAGGTACAACATTATCTCCAATTTTTTTCTTAAGTCATGAGACATGAAAAACGGGGTGTATTTTGGATTCCTGAGGTGGTTCCAATTTATAGGCGACCTTTCCTACCTTTGCAAGTATCTTAAATGGGCCATAATACCTAGCGGCTAATTTGAGGTTACGCTGCATGGCAACCGAGGTTTGGCGATATGGTTGTAACTTTAAGTACACTAAGTCTCCTATGTCAAGTTCTCATTCGCTCCTATGTAGGTCGGCCTGTTACTTATAACGATGTTGTGCCTCGACTAGGTTTTCTCTTAAGAGGTTAACCATAGTTTGCCGTTCATTAACCAAGTCTTCTATCGCGGGGGAAGAAGATACACATGGGTAGTCTATAGCCGAAATCCTAGGTTCATACCCATAAAGAGCAAACAAGGGTGTAGTTTTAATATAGGAATGGTAGTTAGTGTTATACCAAAATTCCGCAAGTGCTAACCATTGAGCCCATGCCTTCGGTTTGTTCAAGGCCATGGCACATAGATAGTTCTCTAAACATTGATTCACACACTCGGTTTGGCCATCGGATTGGGGATTGTAGGAGTTACTCATGTTGAGTCCCACGCCGACCAACCGAAATAATTCCTTGCGAACAATGCTTTGGATGGTGCCATCCCGATCCCATATTATGTTTTTGGGTAGCCCATGTAAACGATATATATTGCCAAGAAAAATTTGCGCCACTTTGGTGGATGTGAACGGATGTGTTACAGCTATGAAATGAGCATACTTAGTGAAATGATCAACTACTACTAATATTGTATCCTTACCCATGGACGTAGGCAATCCCTCATCAAAGTCAAGACTTACACTTTCCCAAGCTTGGCTAGGAATGGGTAATGGTTGAAGAAGTCCGGGGTAGGCCACATGCTCGGTCTTGGTGCGTTGACATACGTCACACCTAGAAATCCAATCACTCAAGCTCTTTTTCAAGTTAGGCGAATAGAATAAACGTTTTGCTCGTATCAAGGATCCTTGGACATCGGAGTGCCCTCAAACCGGGGAATCATGTAGGGCGTGAATAATTTTAGTGCGCAAGTCCGTGTTTTCCCCTATGTAAATACGACCTTTATACCGTAAGACACCACCATGATGATTGAAAGGGCCTTGAGCCAAAAGATCAAGGGTAGCGTGGGTAATGAGATCTGGGGCACGCTTGTCGTTGTCATAGCTTGCCTCGACATCGCGTACCCGTTGGGGTACCACACTAGTGAGGACCGAACAAGACCCTAACTCACATTCCTCATCACGTCTAGATAGTGCATCTGCGGCTCTATTTTCAACTCCTTTGCGGTACACAATAGAGTAACTTAGGCCCATGAGTTTGGACATACCCTTTTGTTGCAATTGGGTAGTCACACATTGGTCTAACAAGAAACGTAGGCTAGCGTCGTCGGTTTTAATAACGAAATGGTTATTAAGTAGCTAGTGACGCCATTTTTCAATGGCCATTAGGATTGCCATGAGCTCTTTTCATATACGGACAGCCCTAAGTGGCAAGGACCTAAGGTCTGACTAAGATAAGCTATAGGTCTACCTTCTTGACTCAAAACCGCACCAATACCTATGCCACAAGCTGTTAAGGTTTCAATGATTGCTCTTGAAGCTCAACCTTAGTTGGGATAGAGAGAGTATGAGATTGGAAGAGAATATAGAGTTTAGATGAGATAAGAAGGGAAAAGAGTGAGAAGTGGAGAGAGATATCAAAAGATATCAAATTCAATCATCAAAGTTATTTTTTTTTTTTTTTTTTTTAATACAAGCTAGAGCCATCTATTTATACTACTTCCTCCTAGGATGGCTTAGACTAAAAATATCTAGAGATACATTGCATTTGGACCAAGGAGCTAACCGACTTAACCACCAGCTAGCTAATTAGCCGCCAACCTTGACCGGGCAATGACCTCCTAAACAAGACCACGCTGAAGCTCACTTATTACATGACTTAACAAGTGACTTATGCAACTACTTACATCAAGACTCGATCTAGATACAATATCAACAAACTAATACATCTTTCCTAGACCAAATGATCGTCATATGGCTGCAAGACAGCCACCAATGCAGGACACACATGCTAACAACAGCAGCATAGCAGCAGGACAGCATCACAGCCACCACGAGTTCATGCCTCGGATTCTCGGATCATAACATTCCCCTCCCCTTGAAAACATTCTTGTCCTCAATAATAGAAGAGAGTTGTAATAATGAAGAACACTTATTGCATATGAAAAGATAGCTGAAGTAATCAATTCTTGTTGAATCTCTGCAGCTAAAGAGCACCTGGGTGCTGAAGTTATTGCACTGGAATTTGCTGAAATGTGTTGCCACTGGAACGAACCAATTGAGGATGTAACTCTGAAATGCAGCAAGTACATGAGGATGGCATCTTGTCTTGATACAATGCTTGCGTTTGAAAGTATAATATTCTTCAGGAGGTCTACAACGATCAAACCAAACATCACAACCCCACATGAAGCCGTTAACACAGCCCAAACTTCTATCTTGCTGCTGAGAATCATAAAATGCAGCAACAATTTTGTCATCTTGCTGGTCAAATGATGCATAACAGAGTTTAAATGTCATCAAACCCATACAACTGCACATGAAGTTCTTAAGCATCTCGGGAGGCCTTCCAAACTCAAACCAAGAGAACCAAGCATCTAATTCTGCTTGTAGACATTCCACATTGCAGCTCCAACAACCCAATTTCTTGATTATGGAAACAAAACACATTGAAATTCAATAAGGATGCAGCTGTAACTCCTTCATCTTGGATCTTATCCAAAATTTGTATTGCCTACACATCCACATTCTAGACCAACTCAGATCATGCTCAACAAACTCTTGATTGTTTCCTAAATCCACATGATTAGCTGCAGAACCCATAATTTCAGCAATGCAAACCTGGTGTAACTCATAATGACAGATTTCAGCTCGATTTCTGTCCCTATGGAAGCTCATTGATATGAACAAGTTATGACACCTTCCTAAAATCATTATAGCACCAATCACATTCCATTTGAGCAACTCATTAACTGCTGTCAGTGAAAAAATTGTAATTCCCCAAAGACTTTCAGCAGCTTCTGCTTCTATTGCTGGACCCTTGATTGTGAGCTTGTACGATCTGAAATTTTTAGCCACTTCTTCCCAAACTCTTGTATAGATCACACAAATTAGGAGTTCATAAATCATTGTTGAATGCCAATTGCACAATGTCATAACTTGAACACCCAAAACATTCTAATCGACACTGTCAATGCTGCAGCACACACCTTCCAACCTGTTCTCAAGTCTTTCCTGGATCCAAAGCTCTTCCAGCCACCAAATATACCTCAAATGATCAAGATTTTCTTCCTTGTCAACCATCTCAAGCATGAGTAACAAATATAGCAAGTGAAAATACCAACAGAATTCTTGAACAGCTTTAAACTTCTTCAAAATCAGAGTTGATATGTTCCAAACTTCTTTGCTGATATTTATTTTGATTTTGACTGGAGTTTTCCTCAATCTTGCATTGATCTTTTCCATCCAAACATTAAGAAATTATTGAGGCTTATGCATATGATTTTTCCATTCAGATCCACCACTGCAGATCACCTCAAACACATTCACATTCTGCTTCTGACTAGGGAGCTTCAGTTGCTATTGGTACTCATTTTGTAGCCTGCAACACGCAAAAGCCATTCCCACACAGCTTGCCATTCTGACTAGGGAGCTTCATCATGACCCACAGCCAAAACTGGCACTGAGTTGTTCATCATCTAACAGCAGCACAGCTTTTCCAACCACTTGTAATTCATCCTTTCCCGGATCAAAGGGACTTCCAACTTCAAACACACAAGTTAAAGCACCTGTTGTACTGATTTTGGTCTGAACAGAATTCAGCTCCAGCACATTACTGAAATTATACACCTCCAACAACTCAATTGCTTGTATAGGCACAATGCTTCTCCTTTGTTTAACCTTGAAATGCACTCTTGCAACTCGATTAATTCTTTTCAGTAGAAAATCAAACCTTTTCGGCTTCATATAAACTTCAAAATCTTCTCCCGGATCAGAAGGCAAGTCGTCATAAGAGTGTACATTTGAATACTCTATTTCTCTACTCCAAGAACCTTGCAATGTATCAATTGCATCACTACCAACACAAAGTAATTGCTGATTACGAGTATCAAGATGCCTTTTGTGGTGCTTTCATTGTCCCTGCAGCAGTAACATCAAAATTTTCATTAAGTTACTTCGGGTCGGCATAGCTCTCTGCTTGATTGTTGTAAAGACTTCATAGTGATCCACTTGTAACATCAAATCATCCTTTCGAGACCATGACTCAATCATTGACTTGTCATGCTTCAATTTCTACTTAGTAATCTTCTTTTGACCCAAAAAATCCTTCAACGCTTCATTAAGATGGTTCCTCTTTGCCTTATTCTTTGCTTTCTTTAACATTCCTTTGACATGAAAATCGTATTCCCATTCCAGATGCATGCCATATTGTGCCTCAACATCCGTAAGATACTCTAACTCAAGCAAAGAGTCTTCATAAGGATCATCTTGCTCAAACTCAGGTACTTCTAACTTGTGTTCATCAATTTCGGCATTGTCGTGGTCGAATTCATCTTCAACAACAATCGTTTCTATTACAGCTTCCTCCTGGTGCTCAATCGATGATTCTCCTTGCTTGTTAATCGGATCCTGCAAAGTCACAAGCTTTGCTTCATTTTGCTACCAACGATCTTCTTTATTCGAATCCTTTCCCAGCAATAGTGTCAAGACTCGATCCATTTTGTTAGTTAAGTCCTGAAGACGACCAATAGTGATATAGTGAGGTCCAGTTGTAGCATTTGCACCATCTTCCGATCGAGTTCTCACTCCATCAGTCATTTTACAATGGACAACAAAACGTCGATCTGGAATCAGCTCCATTCGCAGAATACAAGTTCGAAAATCGCAGAAGTATGAAACTTGTTTCGCTACTCTTCAACAACCAATTGCTTAATGAAGTTCTACTCCTTTGTTCGCACAACAATACGCTGCTATCGATTCCACAATTGTCACGGATTACAAACACTAATATGCAAAGTTCGCCTACAAACCCTAACTTCGAACAATTTCTAGCAAAGATGCTATCTTGAATAATTCCAACTAAGAATCTGAAATAGGTTTGATCGTTGATTGTAATGATGATTTAAACACAGAATTCACTAGAATCTTTAAGAATGAAGTTGAATTTCACACTTTCGGTGCTCACTTTGTTGTCAGATTTTCGCCTAAGCAATTCTCCACTCAATAACATATAATTCTTAAGAATCAAACGCAGATTCTGATGAATTCTCACCACTTCTATGCTTATCAACACAATTTCATCACAATCCAGCAACAAAAGCAGATTCGGATCGAATATGAACTAGTAGTTCAGAAAGCAGTTACCTCAACTTCAATTTCTGAATTGTAGAATCTGATTAAACCTCAATTCAGCTGGTTTCTGATCTTTTAATGATGATCAAGTGCAATATGGATCAATTAGCTCACCTTTAACTTCTTCTCCAACCGATCAGATGAATGATTGATTAAGAACAATTAAGCTCAACTTCAACAAATGCTTTGCTCAGCACTCAACTTCAGCAGCAATTGCTTGATCGAATATACTGAATTCACTATGACTTAGCTTTAATGTTGAATGTAGTCAACAAATACTGATCAATTAACCTCTGTCCAATGTAATTCCATCAATTCTAATCCCAACTGAAGCAACTCCCGGGCACTTGCAGGTCAGCACAGCAATAACCGCCGATCTACAACTTCAAAATTCAAAATTGAATTCTGATCACAAAATCCAAACTAAATCTATATCACAATTGTTTTTATTGATTAATTGCAATGCAATCAATTAGATTTTGTATTTTTTCGGATATGAGCTTGATTCGGAAGTCAAATCAAGGCTCTGATACCAATTGTTAAGGTTTCAATGATTACTCTAGAACCTCAACCTTGGTTGGGATAGAGAGAGTATGAGATTAGAAGAGAATATAGAGTTCAGATGAGATAAGAAGGAAAAAGAGATGAGAAGTGGAGAGAGATATCAAAAGATATAAAATTCATTCAACAAAGTTGGTTTTTTTTTTTTTTTTTTTTTTAATACAAGCTAGAGCCATCTATTTATACGACTTCCTCCTAGGATGGCTTAGACTAAAAATATCTAGAGATACATTGCATTTGGACCAAGGAGCTAACCGAATTGACCACCAACTAGCTAATTAGCCGCCAACCCTGACCGGACATTGACCTCCTAAGCAAGACCACGCTGAAGCTCACTTATTACATGACTTAACAAGAGACTTATGCAACTACTTACATCAAGACTCAATCTAGATACAATATCAACAAACTAATACATCTTTCCTATACCAAATGATCACCATATGGCTGCAAGACAGCCACCAATGCAGGACACACATGCTAACAGCAGCAGCATAGCAGCAGGACAGCATAACAGCCACCACGAATTCGCCTCGGATTCTTGGATCATAACACAAGCATCGGTCTCAAGTGTAAAAGGTTTAGTAAAATCGGGAAGGGCTAAGACCGGCACCGACACCATGGCGTGCTTGAGGGTGTCGAACGCAAGTTGGGCACTCTCATTCCAATAGAATTAACCTTTGGAAAGAAGGCAATTTAAGGGTTTACTAATTGATCCATATCCCTTAATAAATTTGCGGTAATAACCCGTTAAACCCAAGAAACCCCTAAGGCTCTTAAGGCTCTTCAGTTGTGGCCAAGCCTACATGGCTTCAATTTTACTAGGGTCCATAGCTACACCATGTAGACTAATGATGTGCCCTAGGTACTCTACATGGTCTATACCAAAAGCACACTTACTTCTCTTGGCATACAATTGATGAGTGCGTAGGGTCTCAAGGACCTCACCTAAATGCCCAATGTGTGTTTTCATGCTAGGACTATATATTAAGATATCATCAAAGAAGACTAAAACAAATTTACGATGGAAAGAAGAGAAAACCTCATTCATTAAGGCTTGGAAGGTGGCCAGGGCATTGGTGAGTCCAAAAGGCATCACCTTGAACTCGTAATGACCTTGATGCGTTCGAAAGGCCGTTTTGTGGCTATCCTCATCTCGGACACGGATTTGAAGGTATCCGGCTCTTAAGTCTATCTTAGAAAATACACGTGCTCCATGCAACTCATCAAGTAAATCATCAATAACCGGGATGGGGAATTTATCTTTTATTGTTATACTGTTAAGTTGTCTATAATCAACACAAAAGCTGTAAGTGCCATCTTTCTTATGCACTAGCAATACGGGTGAAGCAAATGGGCTTCAGCTATGCTGAATGATGGAAGAGGAAAGCATTTCCTTAACCTTTTTTTCAATTTCATTCTTTTGACTATGGGGGTAGCGATAGGGCCTTATCGAGATGGGTTTAGCGTCGGGTTGGGTGGGAATACCGTGGTCATGTGCTCGGTTAGGTGGTAGAGTCTTAGGAACATCAAATACATCTTCATATTGTTTAAGTACGGGCTCAAGGTCAGGATGGACATAAGTTGCTTTTTCTTCACTTCCAATAGCCAAAAATCAGTGACCTACCATGCTATGAACTTTCTTTTTAAGAAACCATGTTAGGCCTTTTTCGGACATAGCATGTAAGGTGGCATTATCGGATGTGCCTTGTAAATGAATCGGTTTTCCGTCCTTAAAACATGAGAATTTAAGGTTAGTAAAATCAAAAGTAACCGAGCCATACCTTTGTAGTGAATCCACACCTAAAACGATGTCACTTCCTCTCAAATCAAGTACTCATAAGTCATCGGAGAAGACATTACCTTGTACTTTCCACTTCAAGGTTGAGCATTTTTGGTAGCTCACCAAGTTTTCACCATTTGCAACTGTCACCGTCATTACTACAGTTGGCACAGTATCGAGCTTGAGCTCTTGAACAACGTTTGTGTCCAAGAAACTGTTGGTACTTCCACTATCTACCAGGATCATGATAGGCCTTTTCTTGATGAATCCCTTCAACCTTAATGTGTTGTGGCTGATTCGTCCCGATAGAGCATTCAAGGAAATTTCCATGACAGCATCACCCTATCCTTCTTGGGGAAGTTCTTCCTCTATATCCTAGAGATCATCGCCCACTTCCTCTTGACCTTCCATACATTGGAGTTTTTTTTTTTTTTTTTTTTGCATACATGTCCTGGAAAATAACGCTCATGACAGCGGTAGCACTATCCCGGGTCTCGCCTAGGCACGTTGGGTGCTGCCGAGGTGCTAGGCGCTGGCTTTGGAGGCACGGACAGAGGCGCGCCCGTAGGGCCCTAGGTGCTAGCCTGGAGTGGTGCGGCTGGGCGCGACTGGAAGGATGAACCAGCCCTACTCCCATACGGTTGTAGCTTGTACGTGGGTCTAGGAACCGTGGCTCCCCTAATCTCAGCTGTAGTAATTTCTTGGAGCTTTGCTTGCTCAATTGCGGAATTCATATTGGATGGACGGGTCGCTTTGACAGCAGCCCGGATTGCGGGCTTTAAACCCCAATAAAACTCGAGACAAAATAGGATTCGCTTAGGGAGGGATGATAAATCATCATCCAACTTCGTAATTCCTCAAATCGGACCTCATATTCCTCCACGGAGCCGTTTTGAGCCTTTTTATTAAATTGTTCAACCACATCTTGTCAAGACTTATCCCCAAATCGTTTACATAACTTGTCGATAAAAAATTACCATGTCATAACCGGGTGTCTTAGCTCCAGAGCATGGAACCAAGTGTCCCCATATTCATGTAAGTGTGAAAAGGCAATGTTAACCCACTCATCGACTAGAGTTTGGTACCAACGGAAACATTTTAAACATTTACGTATCCAAACTCTAGGATTCTTACCATTAAAGGATGGAAGATCAAGTTTTGAATTATGATGGGTGGACCACGAATGTGTGCTATAGTCAGGCGCATGGGAACGAGGTGGTGGGGTTGGTGGTGGTAGAATTCCCGAACCCCCTATGTGCATGTAGTTACCCGATCCAACTTGATCACCATGCGTTGCAACTTCGGGTGCTGCTACCGGAACGCTTTCGGGCTGCTTCTCTTGGTTCATCAATATTCGGTTCACGGTCTCGGCCAAGGATGCCATTGAAGCTTCAAACCCACATTGGCTATGTCCAATGCCTGTGACTTTAGTGGTCAAGTTGTCTACTGATGCCTTCAAACCATCACTCACCATGTTTTGGTCTCGAACCAATGTGTCAAGCTTATCCAATCTCCTTTCAATTGTCAAAATCCGTTCTTGTGAATCCGAAGTCTCCTCAGATAGATATATGTTGCTGGAAGCTCGATTGTTTCTTGTAATCGCCAGTTTAGTTATCGTTACGTGCTCTGATACCAGTTTGTCACAATCCTCAAGGTTGTGACGGCCGAAGTATAGGACTTAGGCCCGTTTAATGACAAGAGGCTAAGAAAGAGAAGAGAAATAGAGTTTAGATGAGAGAAAGAGTTAAGAGTAAGATGAGAGAAATAGAGCAAGATGAGAGTTGAGAGAATTAGATGAGTAAAATGAGAGAGATATTTCATTAATTGTTGATTGAATACAAAATGAATTACAATAATCCTATTTATAGAATTACAAGAATTATTAAGAAATAATATCTAAAAATATAAAATACATCAAGTAAATCTAGAATAATATCTTAGTTAATATTCATAACGGCTAGTGAGGATCGGCTCTAACGGCTAGTGAGGTGAGTCCCTGGGCATGGCTAAGCTACAGCACGGCACTGGGTGGGATGCTGGGGACGCGGCACTGACACGGGACTGGAACGTGAACTGGACATGCCTTGACATGGCCTGGGACGCGAACTGGCAGCGACAGGCACGGCACCTTGATAACCTTGGCAGCGAACTGGGACATGACCTAAGCAGCGAGCTAGGCAGCGACTAGGCACAAACCAAGGACACCTGCTGATATCTAGACAATGTCATTGAAACCCGTTAGTGTCATGACCATGACATCATGCCCTTAGCAGCTCACTTCAGACTTTCCGCATTAGATTCGCCTCAGACTAAGGAGGATGTCAGGTACTTGTCTCAGATTCCCTATTCTAGTGCAGTGGGCAGTATTATGCATGCAATGGTTTGCACGTGTCCAGATATTGCTTTTGCATGGCACAGTTAGTGTCTATTATGATAGTCAATCCGCCATTCACCTAGCGAAGGATCAGATGTCACATCATGACTGAACAAAGCATATAGATGTGAAGCATCATTTTATCAGAGATATGATTGATGAGCAGAAGGTGGAGTTGAAAAATATTGGGACTGAGGACAATTCAGCTGACATGTTCACTAAGGTTTTACCTGGGAGCAAATTCAAGCATTGCTCGAATTTGGTGTGTCTTTCCGTTTGATGTGTGTTAGCCCCAGTTGAGGGGGCGTTTGTGGAGAAGATAGAGTTGCTTTATTGTTGATGTTTATCTTGAGACAAGTTGGAGATTTGTTAGAAAATGTCTCAAAATATACTTGGTATCTTAGCAGGGATGCCGTGAGGAGGCCGATCGATCAGGGTGAAGCTCGATTGATTGGGAAAGTTACGTAAAAGAATGACGGCAGTAGTGAGCGAGCCAATCGATCGGTGAGATACCGATCGATCGGGACCCCCAGAACGATCGGGAAGCTCGTTTTCACGGGGCCTATAAATATGGACGTACAGTTTACATCATTGTAATCCAATTCATACTTAAGGCTTTAGCGGCACCGCCAAAGAAATTGAGAGAGAAAGAAAAGGAGTGATTGTAATTCTTCTTTTCGATTCAATAATTAAAGCTCCAATCTTCGCCCGTGGTTTTCTCCCCTTTCGATTGTAAAGGGGTTTTTACTTAAATCATTGTGTCATTTTTTTTTTGTCTCTTTTAGTCCATTTATTTCGTGTATTGTCGTGGTATTTGATTCGATTGCATGCTAGGAGAATTGTTTATTTCCGCACAGTAAGTGGTGTGAACTTTGTATGTGAAGACATTTTCGGTTAGTCAAATGATGACTTCATTGTGTACATTTGTAGGATAGATGGATTATGTAAAAGAGTTGAATAAGTTCACTAAGGTATTGGAATTTGAAGGGTGAGTTATGGGACATGATAAATGGATCACAAAAGGGAGTTGAATATTATGACATAGTGTTTAGTATCAAGATGAATCTTGATCTTGACCTAAGTGAGAGAGAGATAAGATGAGAGAAAGAAGGGAAGGAGATGAGGAAATGGAGAGAGAGAGTTAGATGAGAGAGAGAAAATATCTTGTAAAAGATGGTTGTATATGTTCATTGAATGCTTAAAGAAGTACAATCTTAGATCTTTTATAGAAGATCGTACACATTACTTCTCACTACAAGCTCCAACCGACATCAGCATCTTTTCCCGCCAAAACACAAAATTCAATTACAATCCCGGGACATGACACATAGTAATGGAATAGTTCTAAGTTTCTCCTTGATGTGCTCGACATTTGACCATAATGTCTATTGCATATGAATTCCTGAATTTGAATGGTGAGTAATGGAACATGATAAATGTATATGTATGTTTGGCGTTTTTAGGCCAATATGTTATATTTTATAAATTAACATGACACATTAAGATGACTTATGGTTTGTGGGTGATATGCTATAGCTCATGCTCGAAACATAGCTAATTCTCATCATCTACTAAGATTTGATTATGAATTTTGTTATAGTTATAAATTGTTTAGTTGATTTAAAGTGTTCGTCCTAGAATGTTAAAGGAATGTCTTGTGTTGATCGATTTGTAATGTCATCCAAGATGATGTTATTAGGTTGCACAAAAGTTGGCTTTTAAGTACCATAGAATGAACAGAGTTATTTACTCCAATTGTCCTTATGTTTCCAAATTTGTTCAGGTGGTTTTATATTGAGTTGGCTTATGGCATGATGTTGTAAATAAGGTTATAATTTTCACTTAATTTTTTTGATGTAAAAAGAATTCGAGCAGCATCAATCTAAGATTGAGTTTAAGGGAGGAGAAAATAGCCAAATTAGATATGCATTTGATGAAGTCATGGGTGATGAAAATCTAGGTCGTATGCGTCTATTTGGAAGGGGTGTTACCCAAAAAGATCTTAAAGGGAAGATTGAAATGGGTGGAGTGGAAGTTTTTAAAGAGGTTATGGAGTCCCTGAAGGCTTACACGAAATCTAAAGTGACGAAAGATGTTACGTAGGAACTGGTCACGAGACTTGCCTTAGTAATAGTAAGTTCAAGCAATCTTGATCCTTATATACTTAAAACCTTGGTAGGAGGATCACTTGAACATGGTCATAGTGCTACTCGAAATGTTACTTCTTCATCAGGTGTTGCAGATGAAGTATGTTAGTGCATTTCTTTTATTTTTAACTCAAGAACAATCATATTTCTCAATTTCTTAACGTAACTCTCAAAAATTATTTGTTCCTACATATCTCTAGTTGTGCAATGCCCTAGTACTACAACTTATGTTCATCTTATATATGTTTTGTTGTCAAGGTGTTGAGGATCTAAATAATATTGATGGACACACAATTAATAAAGGAACCTAGTGTGGAGTTTGTGGTTATGAACAATGTACTTGATTTGGTTGGATGTAATGTGCACTTTTGATATTGACTTGGTGTTAGATATTTTAATAATATATATATATATATATTTCAATATGCTTTTGATGATATAATTTGTTTTTGAAAGAATGAGGAGCGTGCATAGAGTAGTGGCGCTCTCGTATATTTATAGAATTATAATGGCCCTTACATGATATAAAAGGAAGGCCCATTGGTCGTAGTTGCATACAGTAGTAACACCTATACAATATAATCTAATATCCCCTTTCAACCCGAAGCAGGAGGTAACTGAATGCGAAGGTTGGATTTAAAAAGCAGAAAAAGGTGGCGTCGAAGATTCTTTGTGAAGATATCGGCAATTTGTTGTGATGAAAGAATATGCAGGACTCAAACAAAACCCATTTGAACACGCTCGCGGACGAAATGGATGTCAATCTCGATATGTTCCATGCGAATACGCTGGACGGGATTGGTAGACAAGTACACGGCGGAGATATTGTCACAATATACCAAGGTAGCCCGTGAAAGAAGACTAAGGTCACTAAGGAGAGAACGAAGCCAGCAACATTCTGAAACGGAATTGGAAACTGCATGATATTCTGCCTCAGCACTGGAACGGGAGACCGTGGGCTGCCGTTTGGAGGACCAGGAGATAATGTTGCCTCTGACAAAAACACTAAATCCAGATGTAGTGCGGCGAGTATCGGAGCATCCTGCCCAATCAGCATCGGAGTAGGCCACGAGTTGGTCCAAACGAGTCGGAGAGATAGTCAAACCATGATCAATAGTTCCCTTGATATACAGTAAGATGCGCTTAATAGCCAACCAGTGTGACAAGCGTGGAGCGTGCATAAATAGACACACCTGTTGAACTGTATAAGAAATGTCAGGATGAGTAAAAGTGAGATACTGAAAGGCACCAACAATGGACCTTTTTAAGGTGGAATCGGGCACGAGCTTGCCGTCATCTATAGAGAGCTTGGGCTTGGAATCAGTGGGTGTAGCAACAAGCTTGCAAGAGAGCATGTTGGTCCAGTCCAGGAGATCGTGGGCGTATTTATTGCGAGATAAGAAGAGTCCTGTAGATAAGTGAGATACTAAGATCCCAAGAAAGTAATTGAGACATCCCAAGTCAGTCATGTCAAACTCGGATCGAAGAGAGTGAAGCAGGTCGTGAAATACCGCATTAGAGGAAGCAGTAAGAACTATGTCATCAACATATACCAATAATATAGCAATGTCATGTCCACGGTGTAAGACAAATAAGGAGGAATCAGACTTACAGTTGCGGAAGCCCAACTTATGTAGAAAGGTAGCAAAGCAGGTGTACCAGGCACGGGGAGCCTACATGAGACCATAAAGAGATTTGTTAAACTTACAGACATGATCAAGATACTGAGAGCTGAGGAAACCTTGTGGTTACTTCATATAGACCTCTTCATTAAGTATGCCATTGAGAAATGCATTCTTCACATCAAGTTAATGAATTGGCCAGTGCCGAGAAGTGGCAACAGTCAAGACAGTACGAACAGTAGCAGGTTTAACAACAGGACTGAAATTTTCACCATAGTCTATGCCACACCTCTGTGTAAATCCCTGAGCAACTAACCGAGCTTAATACCGTTCAGCCTGACCAGTAGATGTCTGTTTTATGCGAAAAACCCACTTGGAGCCAACTATGTTACCATGAGGGGATGGTGGAAGGAGATCCCATGTCTTATTACGAATAAAAGCATTGAATTCATCGAGCATTGCATGCTTCCAATTATCATCAGTAAGAGCCTACTTATAAGAAAAAGGAACCTCGGGCAACGAATTATGAGCAATCATAGAAGGTTTGAGAAGTGGTTTCCCAATACGAACTTGGGCACAAATCAGCATGGGATGAATAGAGGAAGCAGGAGGAACTTAAGATCAGGTAGGGGAAGGAGCGGGTGCCTCGGATGGAACTGTAGGTAGTTCGGTAGGTGCAGGGGGCACCGCCGCAGGCGTAGCCATGAGGGGTGGCTGTGGTGGGGGAAGCCGGCGAATGGTGATGATGCCAGTGGCCGGGAGAAGACGTGGTGAAGACGGTTCCATATAGCTTGAGAGAAGGTTCCCAACAGTGCAAAAGGAATGCCTGCCAACATGCCTCGAAATAATGACTTTATTAGTAGAAATGGCCAAACATTTATAACCTTTATGACTCGATGGATACCCCAAGAAGACAAATAAAGTCGAGCATGGAGCAAGCCCATGTGAAGAGGTTGCACTCAGATTTGGATAGCAGGCATTACTGAATGCCCGAAGTTGATCATATTTAACTTTCTTCCTATAAAAATATTGAAAAGGAATCTTTTTCTTGATAAGAGCGGATGGTAGTAGGTTGATAACATAGTGTTATAAATCGCTAAATTTTCATTGTAATTTCTGTTTGTAATGTTCGGGTAGTGTCTCAAGTTGAAGTGTATGTGTTCAAATGTTAGTTAAGGGGGGTAGTTGGCGCCAAAATTAGGGAATTGGTCAAACTCGGGTCAAAGTCGGTGTGCAGCTGCTGATTTCTGGCGGGAAGCCGGTTAGGTAGTTAAGTTTTGAGTTCTTGTAATTAGATGACTATAATAATGCTCCTAGCTTGTAATCTCAGGCATTCAAGAAAATACAAACTGAATTTCTTTTGGAATTCTCTCTAATTTCTCATCCCTTTCTCTATTTCTCATCCCCTTTCACTTCTCTCCTCACCTAAACTCTTTCTTCTACTAGGTTAGCCTTTCAATACCTAATTGAAAGCTAACAAGTGGTATCAGAGCTGGTTTCACAATCAATTAATTGATTGAGGCTAGCAAAATAAAAATAAAAAAACATGATTGAAGGTGTAAGAACAAGATCGGGAGCTGGAGGTGGCAATACATCAGCTTCTGGTGTGGATTCAGTAGCTGCGGTTGCCGGTTTTGGAGTCAATCCAGCAGGTGATCATCAGTGTGAGTTGAATGACAAGATAGAGCAGCTTAATGCTAGTTTTGATCGGCAGCACCTAGAGAATCTGCAAAGGAGTGACAATATCGAACAAATGTTGAAATTGCTTTTGGATCGGGACTCGAACAAGGATGAACGGCTGCAACAAATTGTTGAACGATTGCAAGATCAGGTTAACAAACAAAAAGATTTGAGTGTAGATGCGATCTTGAAGCTTGCTAGTCAGATTCTTCATCACACGGTACCCGATCAGCAGCAAGAACAACTTGACAGGGCCGAGTTTCTGGTGAGGAACCGTGGCAAGTCTCCGGTGGTTCAAGCGACTGCCGTACCCTCGATTAACATCAGATCAGCAGCCAATCAACCTATGCAACATGAATTTGATGTTGATAACTAGAATCGAGTCTCTGGACAGCCGCATTATAGACCTGAAGCCTCTGACTCAGGCCATATCAGCAGGCCACAGAATCCTGTGTTACGACGCAGTGAAGATTGTGTGAGTTCGATCATTTGGCCAGACCTCCGGATCGACAATATCAGCACAGGACAGTGAGTAATGATATGTTATCTGGTGGTAGGAGTGGTAATCATAGGCAACCTAGAGTTGAAATTGATCCTTTTGATGGCAAGTTACCGGAATCGTGGCTTAGAAGGTGTGATCGGTACTTCATCTATTATAACATATCTGAGGATGAAAAACTCCAATTAGCTGCTGTACATCTTCATGGCGATCATGAGGTGTGGTACTATAGTTTGTTGAAGAGCAAACCGAATTTGTCCTGGGGCCAATTCGTAGAAGAAATGTGTGAACGTTACGGAGAAGGGGAATCAACAGATGCCGTGGATAATTTTAACAAATTATCTCAAACCACAACCATGAGTGAGTATATGCTTAGGTTTGAGAACCTAAGAGCTAATTTGTTGTCCGTGTTGACTATAGCTCCCGAGGATGCCGAGTCATATTACGTGTCTTGCTTTATAAGTGGGTTAAAGCCTAGGATCAAGAACATGGTGAAAGCCATTGGTCCTAAGACCTTATCAAGTGCCTATAACAAGAAAAAATTGATCGAAGCCACACATGTCCCACTGCATGATAGATTCAAGCAGCAAAGCAGTAAGTTCAGATCACAACAGAGACCGAATGTTGGTACCGATGTTGATTCTGGTGCAAGGTTCAAGCGTGCTGTAGACAGAGGTTCGGTGAGGCTTTGCTATCGCTGTAACCAGCCTTATCAACTAGGTCACAGGTGCAAGTCACAGGCTATAATGTGTGCAAAGGGGACCCGTGTTGAGGCTGAATCAGGCAGTGAACATTCGGCTGCAGAGAGCGACAGTTTAGATGATTTTTCACAAGAGGAAATGAGTGAAGATGAAGTAGAGATATCGATGAAGGCTTTAACTGGTAGTGGAGCCCATAACACTATCAAGATCAGGGGAAAGGCTGGAAAACATTCCATCATCATCCTCATCGACAGCGGGAGTACACATAGTTTCATCGATCCCAAGCTGATTAAGAAGGTCAAGCATGAAGCGGTAAAGACTCACCCCTTACAAGTCATGGTAGCTAAGGGCAACTCTCTAACCATTCATAATAAGTGCATAGCCTTCCCATGGTCCATGCAAGAGCACCAATTCACTTTCGATTTTCGAGTTCTTCCTTTGGGCGGTTGTGATATGGTATTAGGGGTGGATTGGATGAGCACTTTCAACCCGGTTATATTCGACTTTGATAAGATGACCGTGGCATTTGAGGTTCATGGCGCTAAATTATCCTTGAAGGGCATGTCAGAGGAAGCTCAACTCAAGATGATCGATGGCAAACGTGTGCATGATGGGATCAAGAAGAAAGCAATTCAATGGATCGGCCATTTGTTTATGTTAGCTGCGGGTGAGCAGCAACAGGTACTACAACTAGAGGTGCAGTCCTTGGTGGGTGAATTTGGTGACATCTTTGAACCACCTAAGAGTCTTCCTCCTCCAAGGAGTGTGGACCATGCCATTCCTTTACGTGCAAGTGCTGATCCGGTGAAGATTAGGCCTTATCGTTATGCACACGGCCAAAAATCAGAAATAGAAAGGCAAGTGGAGGAACTTCTTAACATGAACTTCATTCAACCAAGCCATAGTCCTTTCGCTTCACCCGTGATCCTTGTGAAGAAGAAGGATGGTTCGGCAAGACTGTGCATTGATTACCGTAGGTTAAATGCTGTCACGGTGAAGGATAAATTTCCCATCTCGATCATAGACGATTTGCTTGATGAATTACGTGGGGCGTGCGTCTTTTCAAAGCTAGATTTGAGGCAAGGATACCATCAAATTCGAGTCCTTTAGCCGGATATTTACAAGACCGCTTTCCAAACTCACCATGGACATTTCGAGTTCGTTGTAATGCCTTTCGGTTTGACCAATGCCCCGGCACATTTCAAGCAGCCATGAATGATGTTTTCAAACCTTTTCTGAGGAAGTCGGTGCTTGTTTTCTTCGATGACATACTGATTTATAGCTCGTCGTACGAAGCTCATCTTATTCACCTCCGGCAAGTGTTTGATTTGATGCGACGACACAAGTTTTTTGCCAAGTTGTCAAAGTGTTCGTTTGCTCAAGATAAACTTGAATATTTGGGTCATATTATCTCTCGTGAGGGGGGTGTCTGCTGATCTGAACAAGATCCATGCAATGCAAGAGTGGTCAATTCCGCTAAACTTGAAGAAATTGAGGGGATTCTTGGGGTTGACGGGCTATCATACAAGATTTATTAAGGGCTATGGTTCTATTGTCAAACCTTTGACCGAACTCTTGAAGAAGGATGCTTTCACATGAAACGAGAGAGCTCAAGCCGCATTTGAAGCCCTTAAAGCCGCAATGTGTGCTGCCCCAGTTTTGGCGATGCCGGATTTTACGGAAAACTTTATTTTGGAGACCGATGCAAGTGGAACTAGTATAGGGGCTGTTCTTTCCCAAAAAGGAAGGCCGATTGCTTACTTAAGCCAAGCTCTTAGCTCTAAACATCAAGCAATGTCGACATATGAGAAGGAATATCTCGCCATCCTTTTAGCCGTGGAAAAATGGAGACAATACTTGGAGGGTCATAAATTCATCATTCGGACTGATCACTAAAGCCTCAAGTATCTCCTTGAACAAAAGATCGTGACGAGAATTCAGAAGAAAGGCCTCATGAAAATGTTAGGCCTTGATTACGACATTGAATAAAAAAGTGGCAAGGAGAACACAGCAGCCGATGCTCTATCAAGGCAGTTTGAGGATGGAAATCAGGCCACCTGTGCTGCTGTAACCATGGTAATACCTTCTTGGGTGCAAGAGCTACACAAGTCCTATGAGAATGACCCATTTGCTCGGGAAAAAGTGGCCGCTGCAGCTCTCACAGGCGATGCGAAGCTCGGGTCTACAGACAGTGAAGTAGTTGTGCAGCAGGGACTGATCCGGGTTAAGGGACTGTTATATGTTGGTTCGGCCACTAATTTGAGAGAAATGGTCATCCAAGCTTCACATGATGCTACTTGGGGTGGTCATGAGGGTGTGGAAGGCACCTATCAACGAATCAAAGCATATTTTACATGGCCGAGTATGAAGAAAGATGTGAGTGAATACGTGAAGTCGTGTGAAGTATGCCAACAAATGAAGTTGGGAGGTCCTCGTTACAAAGACTTCTTCAACCTCTTCCCATTCCGGAGGGAGCTTGGGTTCACATTAGCATGGATTTCATTGAAGGACTTCCGAAGTCCGAAGGCAAGGAGGTCATATGGGTAGTGGTGGATAGTTTCACCAAGTACAGTCATTTCATTGCTCTTGCTCGACCCATCACCGCTGAAAAATTGGCAAGGATCTTCCTTGACAACATTTATAAATTGCACGGATTGCCTCAATCCATTGTGTTCGATCGAGATAAGATTTTCCCAAGCACGTTTTGGAGAGAGTTGTTTAAGTTGATGGGAACCACACTGGCACTCAGTTCTTCATATCATCCTCAGACGGATGGCCAAACCGAATGAGTCAACCAATGTGTAGAACATTATTTGCGGAGTATGGTCTTTTTGAAGCACAAGGAGTGGAACCATTGGCTGTCCTTAGCCGAATTTTGGTTCAATACACACTTCCATACATCCATTGGCACTTCTCCATTCCAAGCTTTGTATGGCTACTCTCCACCTTCTCCTATGTTTCTTCAACAACCGAAGAGCACAGGGACTGCAGTGGCCGACTTTATGTAGCAGAGGAGGCCTATGTTGCAAGAGCTTAAAGACAATCTTCATCAAGCTCGGGCTCGAATGAAGTATTATGCTGATAAAAAAAGGGTAGACAAAAGTTATGACATCGGTGACATGGTCTACCTAAAATTACAACCGTATAGACAGTCCTCCTTGGCTGTCAGGCGTAATGCCAAGCTAAGTGCCCGATACTTTGGCCCGTATAAAATTTGGAGAAAATTGGCAATGTTGCTTATAAGCTCGACTTACCTTCACACTCGTACATTCACCCCGTGTTTCACGTGTCCCTACTCAAAAAGCAGGTTAAGAGAGGAGTCGCAGCAGCTCGGGACCATCCAGCAGCAGAGGTGAACGGCATTCTCAGGTTGCAGCCCGAGGCCGTTAGAGCTCGGAGGACTATACAGCAGGGTCACGGAGCGGTGCAGGAGGTATTGGTCACTTGGTGCAACTTGGACAAGAATTTGATGACTTGGGAAAATTGCAATTTCTTGCGGAGTCAATTTCCGAGCTTCACTTCTTGAGGACAAGAAGTTTCTCAAGAGGGAGGGAATGTTATAAATCGCTAAAATTTCATTGTAATTTCTGCTTGTAATGTTCAGGTAGTGTCTCAAGTTGAAGTGTATGTGTTCAAATGTTAGTTAAGGGGGGTAGTTGGCTCCAAAATTAGGGAATTGGTCAAACTTGGGTCAAAGTCGGTGTGCAGCTGTTGATTTCTGGCGGGAAGCCGGTTAGGTAGTTAAGTTTTGATTTCTTGTAATTAGATGACTATAATAATGCTCCTAGCTTGTAATCTCAGGCATTCAAGAAAATACAAACTGAATTTCTTTTGGAATTCTCTCTAATTTCTCATCCCTTTCTCTATTTCTCATCCCCTTTCACTTCTCTCCTCACCTAAACTCTTTCTTCTACTAGGTTGGCCTTTCAATGCCTAATTGAAAGCTAACATATAGCTACAACAGAAACTGCTTCAACCCAAATTCTAACAGCATACAAGCTTGGAACAAGAGGGAACGCATCATGTTACCAATAGTGCAAAGCATGCGTTAAGTTTTCCCATTCTGTTGGGAGTATGAGGGCAAGAGACCCTATTGAGAATATATTCAAAAAAGTTTTTGAAAAGGTCCATTTAAGTGACAATTAATATATTCAATACCATTATCACATTGAAAATGTTTTGATTCAACACAAGATTACGAAACTGAACAAATAGGTCAAAAACCTCATATTTGTCATGCATAGGATAAATCCATACAAAATGAAAGTAATCATCCAATAATAAAAAATAATACTTAAAACCACTGAAACAAATAACAGGTGATGTCCATACATCGAAATGAACAAATATAAAAAAGACGCGTAGTATTTGTTACAAGCTTTTGAAAAGGCAAAAGACTATGATTACCTAATTGGCAAGCACGACACAAACTTGACTCTGAAGAACTCAAACAAGAAATAAACTTTTGCTTAACTAATGTGGACAAAACCCGTTTTCCTGGATGGCCCAAGTGACGGTGCCAAAAAGAGGAGGAGACTCGAGACACAACGGACGATGTATGGAAAGAGGATGATCCTGGAACAGTGAAGAGAGGACCGGGACTAATACAGCGGATGATGGTGGACTTCAATTTAGGATACTTGATAGAAAAGCCAAAACAGTCAAATTCAAGAAGACGGTTATTATCAGAACAAAACGGACGGACATAAAGTAAGTTTTTGGATAGACTTGGAATGAATAGTACTTTATTTAAAGTACAACAACCTCCAGTAGTAGAGATAAAACATGACCCAACGCCCGCAATAGAAAGGGACGCACCATTACCAACCAAGATTCTATCAAAATTAGTATATGAAGACAAGGTTGTGACGATACCTGGGTTATTTGTCTTGTGAGAGGAAGCCCCACTATCCATGACCTAGGGTGCGTCTAGAATAGGGGTGGAATATGACTGTGGGGGAAGCTGACTTGCATCAAAGTCTGGGTAGAAACTGTATCCAGTGGTATAAGCATTATTTGTTAGATGAAATTATGGATAAGAAGGTACATTACCATCCTGAGAAGTGGAGCCAAAATGAGGCGTGCAATACGGCATGGGCCACGGTTTGCCCCTAAAATTCAGACCGCGCATGTTCTACATCCATGGGTCTCCATAACCATGACCATGACGTCCATGACCTCGACCCCCACGACCACAACCATTACCTTGACCGTTACCAAACTGATTTCTAGAACCGGGTGCATGTGAACTTTGATGAGCAGAGAGAGCAACAGGTTGCTCGAAAGTCGACACTTGCAGCTGCTGCTAGGTGGGCACGGTGCCGGCTGTGGGTGGCGGTTGGGCCACCTGGTTGGTGCCGGTGGCAAGGAGAAGAGTAGGGGCATTGGTGTTAGCATTCTTAAGACGAGATTCTTCACTCATTAACCTAGACCGGGCCTCAATAGACCGGGCCTCAATAATAGAGGTACAAATAGCATGAAAGTCTTTTTCATTCGATAGACCATCCACGACAGCTAGAACCATATTAATATCACAGATAGAGGCACGTACAAATTTTAGATTATCAGCCAGGGATTTGATTTTATTAAGGTATGCTAACATGGAAAGATTGCCCTTCTTTATGTTTGTTAATTCATGCTTGTATTGCAATTGGCGTGATTGAGCAAAATCAGTAAAAAGTCTAGTGATGGAACTCCAAAGAGATGCAGCAGTTAAATCATTATCATCACCACATACAGCACTAGCAAGGTCGGCGGAAGTAGTACCAAGTATCCAAGATATACGGAGATTGTCAACCTACCTCCAGTAGCGATAGGTTAGATCGTTAACAGAGGGTGAAAGAGATGAACCGTCCAGATGATCATCAATGGCCCCTAAGAGGCAGAGATAAACGAGCGGCGCCAATCTAAGTAGGTTGATGCATCATTCAAATCGAGAGTGAATGATATGTGATGTTGAATATTAGAGATGCTGAATGCTATGGGAAGAGATGGGGGTACCACTAGCAGTAGGCATCGTGAAACTAGCGCCGGTGACTAGAGAGGTGGTGGAAGAGGTAGCGCCGGCAATAATGCAAAAAGAGAAAGAGAATGAAGGCTGGCGGTGGGTGGAGCTTGCAGCTAGGGCTTGTGGGCACTAGGGTTTGCCAAATTAGGGATTCAACTTTTCTTTTCTTTTTTTTATGGAAAGAATTAAATGGAGGCTAGAATTTGCCTTTACGAGAGGGCTCGGGAGAGCTCCGATACCATGAAAGGATGAGGAGCGTGCATAGAGCAGTGACCTTCTCGTATATTTATAGAATTATAATAAGCTTTACATGATATACAAGGAAGGGCCGTCGGGCTCAATTACATACAATAGTAACGCCTATTCAATATAGTTTAACAATCTTTGAAGTTGTTGGCAAACCTATATTGAACACCTACGACCATATTCCCATGATACAATTCGATTGTATTCAAAAATTAAAAATTAAACTTTGTAATTAATTTATGGTGTCACTTTTATTGGCCCTAAATGTGGATGATCAGTTACAAATACATAGCAATGACTTGCAAACCGTTGAACGAAAAATACTTGATTACAAAAAGGCTATTTTGCTTTGTTCATGTATATGGCATAATCAAGAAGTATAAAAATATAAGTTGAAATATTAACTCCGCAAAGCTAAGAAACTGATGATTAAAAGCTAAGTAATTAAATTAATTAAAACACAAAGCTCTTCATTTGCCCCCTGTGTTTTCAATGCAAAGCAAAAAAACTGATGATTAAAACCTAAGCTCTTTATTTGATGATTAAAACCTAATTAAATAATTAAATTAAAGTAATAAAAACCCATTACTGAATAAACTTCTATAAAAAAAGAATCTGATAAATCCATATTAGAGTTTTTAAAGCAAATTAAAGGGATCAAATAATGATTAACAAAACTGATGATAAAACCCATATTAAGTTCGTAATTGAATAGACTAATGTAACTGAAATACTATTCAATTACAACCTAAATATGAAATCTATACTAATCACCATCATTCATTATTGGAGCAGCAAATCCTCCAAATCAAACTGCAACTTACATTCACCATTAAAAGAACAAAAGTACATTGTAGAATAACAACTCGTACGAAGTGCAGGTTGCCGTCAAGAGCCGAGGAATAACCGACAAATCATCCATCATTCAATGCATTGAGAAAAGGTAAGAATGTCTGACCAATACCTATTTCACGCCATCTTTCACATCTAACTTCACCACCTCAACTAGAATTGTTAGCTAATTTTAAAAATTAACGCGGCGGCGAGTAACGAACAAAAGCGGGGCTTAAAAATAAATCCCAAAAGGAATGGGGAACGGAAATGTAGTGAGACCTAAGTGGGAATATAGTGAGAGAGAATTTGGGAGAGACTGAAAAGGAAGAGAAATATGGAAATTCTCTCTCTCTTCACATGTTTATTGGAATATTATATTAGTTTCAATATTTATTTCAATAGTTTTTATGTAAATGTTATAAATCTATTTTGTATAATAATATTATCGGTTATTGTGAGTGTTATTTTCATACTTTATGTAATCACAAATTAAGTTATTGAGCTTATTATATTAAAAGGAACATACACAATTTTTGTTGTTAAGAAACATAAGATTTGCTCTACAAATGTGAAAAATTAAACCAAATCCAATCTGAAAAATAATTAGGGTCACTGTCCTAAAAATATTTGTCGTAGTTCTAAATTTAATTGGTGATTGTACATTAGTACAATAAAGATTTTTTGGGGACAATGCACGGAAAGTGTTTATATTTATAAAAATATAAATAATTCAATATATTATCATATTAGAATATTATATTAGTTTACATGTTTTATTTTAATTATTTTTTACGTACATGTAATAATATTCACGGTTATTTTGAGTGTTAGTTTCATACTTTATTTTATCTTATATTTATTTAAAGAGCGTATTATATTCAAAGGAACATATATTATTTTTGTTGTTATTCTTTCCTTTATTTATTTTCTCTCTCTCTCTCCACATGTTTTTTTCGTGCAAATGGCCTCAAAAGAATATTAAGCAAATATAGCAAAATTTTCCTTTATTTCCTGTGCAAAGGGAAGAGAACTTTTATTGTTATTCTTTCCATTATTTATTTTTTTTAGTTATATTCTTTTATTCCTATTAAATAATTTATTTTAAATAATTTCCTTATCCATTTTTGAATTTTTTTTTTCTGATTAATTTTTTAGTAAATGATTTATTTAAAAATTTTATATTTGTTCGTTCAGTTTTATTTTCATTATTTATTTTATCTTGAATTAAGGTGAAGTGGGCATATTCTTCGATGTAGCATAATTTATTTTATTGTTATTCTTTTTTCTTTTTATACTATAAAATTAGAACTTAAACTTTACTTAGATTGGTGAAATAAATTATATTTCTTAAAAGTAAGTATTTTATTCAAATATTAACTTTTTATAGTATGAATTGTGTGCCTTCTCTAGAATATTAGGAATTAATTTTTCTTGTGGAACATCATTGCATTTCTTAAAAGTTGATAGAGTAGAGATAACTCTAATAAAACAACTAATTTACATTTAGAATAAGGATTTGGGGCCCATGCATAGAAAATGTTTATAATTACAAAAATAATTTCATATATTATCATATTGGAATATTATATTAGTTTACATATTGTATAATAATATTATCGGTTATTGTGAGTGTTGTTTTTATACTTTATTTAATCATAAATTTAGTTATAGAGCGTATTATATTCAAAGGAAAATATATTATTTTTATTGTTAAGAAACACGGAGATTTGATCTAAAAACGTAGGAAATTGAGCCAAATCCGATCTGAAAAAATAGGGTCACTGACCTAAATATATTTTATCATAGTTCTTGATTTAATCATGGACTATACATTAGTGCAATAAAGATTTTTTGGGGGCAATGCATGAAAAGTGTTTATATTTATAAAAATAAAAATAATTTAATATATTATCATATTGGAATATTATATTAGTTTACATATTTTATTTCAATTATTTTTTATGTACATGTTATAAATGTATTTTGTGTAATAATATTCACGGTTATTGTGAGTGTTATTTTCATACTAGTTATAGAGCATATTATAATCAAAGGAACATAGATTATTTTTATTATTATTATTCTTTCCTTTATTTATTTTCTCTCTGTCTTCGCATGTTTTTTTGTACCAATGGCCTTAAAAGGAGAGCAAAATAGTCATTGGCCTCAAAAGAATATTATTCTTTCTTTTATTTATTTTAAATGTTTTTCTTATCCATTTTTAAGGTTTTCTTTTCTGATTCATTTTTTGATACATGATTTAGTTAAAAATTTTATATATGTTTTTTGAGTTTTATTTTCATTATTTATTTTATCTTAAATTTAAGTGTAGTGGGTATATTCTTCGGTGGAATATAATTTATTTTATTATCATTTTTTTCTTTATACTATTAAATTAGAACTTAACGCTTTACCTAGATTGGTGAAATAAATTATATTTCATAAATATAATTATTTTACTCAAATATTAATTTTTTATATTAAGAATTGTGTGTCTTCTCTAGAATATTTGGAATTAATTCTTTTGTGGAACATCATTGTATTTTTTTAAAAGTTGATAGAGTAGAGATTACACCAATACAACAATTAATATAAATTTAGAATAAGGATTTGGAAGCCATGCATAGAAAGTATTTATATTTACAAAAATAATTTCGTATATTATCGTATTGGAATATTATACTAGTTTACATATTTTATTTCAATAGTTTGTTATGTAAATGTTATAAATCTATTTTGTACAATAATATTATGAGTTTTGTGAGTGTTATTTTCGTACTTTATTTTAACATAAATTTAGTTATACAGCGTATTATATGTAAGGGATTTAGATTGTTTTTATTATTGAGAAACGTGGAGATTTTCTCGAAACATATGGGAAATCGAACCAAATCCAATCTGAAAAATTACGGTCACTAACTTAAAAATATTTTGTCGTAGTTCTCGATTTCATCGATGACTGTACATTAGTACAATAAAGATTTTTTGGGAGCAATGCACGGAAAGTGTTTATATTTATAAAAATAAAAATTGTTTTATATATTATCGTATTGAAATATTATATCAGTTTACATATTTTATTTCAATAGGTTTTTATGTACATGTTATAAATCTATTTTTGTACAATAATATTCTCGATTATTGTGAGTATTATTTTCATACTTTATTTTATCTTGAGTTTAGTTATAGAGCGTATTATATTCAAAGGAACATATATTATTTTTATTATTGTTCATTCCTTTATTTATTTTCTCTATTATGTTGTTTTATTCCTAATGGATAATTTATTTTAAATACTTTCTTATCCATTTTTGGAGTTCCTTTTATGATTCATTTTTTAATAATTAATTACTTTAAAATTTTATATCTTTTTTTTTTTTTACCTTTATTTTCATAATTTCTTTTAGGGTTATTTATATTTTAGTACCCTTATATTTTTGAAAATAATAAAAAGGACCATGACCTTTTTGAATTATTAAAAAGGTCCCCAAGTTTTTATTGTATTAATAAAAAGGCCCCTCTCAAGCGCGATGACGTTATTTTCCATCGATAGAGCTAATTTGGTAACTGCTTTTTATTAATGCTATAATAGAATAACCAAAAATACACTTCAACTCCCTTATTATTACTTTATAAGCATAAAATTCGAGATATTGTGTTATATAAAAGTCATCTATTTTTGCTTAATTTGTTTCAAAATATGATTATTAAGGAGTATTTTTATCATTTACTATAGCATTAATAAAAATACAGCTGTCACATCAACTCTGTCGACTAAAAATGACATCATTAAGTTAGAGAGAAGCCTTTTTATTAATGCAACAAAAACTTAAGGGCCTTTTTTATCAATATGAAAAAAACTTAGGAGCCTTTTTAATAATTCAAAAAGGTCAGGGTCCTTTTTATTATTTTCAAAAACGTCGCGTACTAAATATAAATAACCCTTTATTTTATCTTAAATTTAGATATAGTGGGTATACTCTTCGGTGGAATATGATTATGTTCATTGTTATTTTTTTCCTTTTATACTACTAAATTAGAATTTAAAGCTTTACTTAGATTGGTAAAATAAATTATATTTTAAAAAAAATGATTATTTTATTTAAATATTTATTTTTTATGTTATGAATTGTACGCCTTCTCTAGAATATTTCAAATTGATTCTTCTGTAGAAATTCACTGTTTTTCTTGAGAATTGATAGAATAGTGATGACTCTAATGCAACAACTAATTTATTTTTAGAACAAGGATTTGGGAGCCATGCACATAAAGTGTTTATATTTACAAAAATAATTTCATATATTATTATATTGGAATATTATATTAGTTTATATATTTTATTTTAATACTCTTTTATATAAATGTTTTAAATCTATTTTGTATAATAATTTTCTCGGTTTTTGTGTGTGTTATTTTTGTACTTTATTTTATATTAAAAATAGTTATGGAGCATATTATCTTCAAAAGAATATAGATTATTTTTATTGTTGTTCTTTCCTTAATATATTTTCTTAGTTATGCTCTTTTATCCCTAATAAATAATTTGTTTTAAACATTTTCCTTATCCATATTTGGAGTTTTCTTTTCTGATTCATTTTTTAATAAATGATTTATTTAAAAGTTTTGCATCTGTTTTTTGAGTTTTATTTCCATAATTTATTTTATCTTAAATTTAGGTATGGTGGGTATATTTTTCGGTGGAACATAATAGTGTGCTCTTAACAAAGTATAGCTCCTTAGTACTTTACTTTTTACATTATTCTTGATGGTAGTCTTACTACAAGAAATGCACGCATCTACCACAAAATATTTACGACAGAGTAAAACTCCATCGTAAATAATGTTTTATTTTACGATGGAATTTTACAGCATCGTAAAAGATATGAGCAACTACGATGGTTTTAAAATAATGTCGTAGATACATCTCACTTTCCATCGTAAATGACTTTGAAAATTTCATGAAAGTTTTGGCGCCTTTTTTAGCACCTTTTAACACCTATTTACGGCCAACATTTTACAATGAAGAAATATTCCATCATAAAAAGATACTATTTATGATGAACATTTTATGAAAGAAAAATATTCTGTCGTAAAAAATACTATTTACCACGAACATCATACGACAAAAAAAATCCGTCATAAAAAGATAATATTTACGACGGAAAAAAATTCCATTGTAAAAAGACACTATTTACGAAAGACTAAATTTTATTTAGGGTATAATTTTATTTTCTTGGTAAAACTTACGATAATAACTTAGCTTGAACTGAAAGACTAAATTGACACATTATAAATTATTAATAAGCTAAATTCATACAATTAAAAGTAAAGTAATAAATTATTGTATTGAGAAAAGTATTGAAATTTTTGGTTTAAATAACTCTTTTAGGTATATATAATACTAAATACAAAAATTTTATTTGCCCTCCAATTTTTCACTTTTCCACACATGTGAATAATTTTATTTTCCTCAATAAAAAACCCTGATTTTAACCCAAATAAAAATTACATTTTTTACTTTATTTTTTGACCCAAATAAAAAACCCTAACTTTTACCCCCATTTTCACTTCGTTTTCCCTCCTCTCTTTCTCTCGCTTCCCACTCTCTACCCTAGTCGCCGCGCTCGCTCGTGCTTCATCTTTTTCTGCTGACACTCGGACTCGACAATCCGTCGCCCCTCGACTCTGAATCCGGACCTCAGGTAGTACATTGGGGAATGATTTGAGAG
Source organism: Simmondsia chinensis (assembly GCA_018398585.1). NCBI lineage: Eukaryota > Viridiplantae > Streptophyta > Magnoliopsida > Caryophyllales > Simmondsiaceae > Simmondsia > Simmondsia chinensis. The sequence goes on from JAGTTD010000005.1 coordinate 12,664,384, forward strand.
TTTTAGCATAATGTAATTTAGTATATGTTTTATTTAAGTTTTTACACATATATTTTGTTTAGAACATGTGAAATTTTGGAGAAAGTGGAATAATTTGAGAGTTTTGGCACTATGTAATTTCGTATATGTTTTATTTCTTGTGTGAAATTCTTTAATTTTTTTTTAGTATGACCTTTTCAAGGTTTTTGGATGTGTAGTTTTGTTGGTGTACTATTGCAATTTTAGATGAAATCTCGGATCATAACCTAAGATAAGATAGAGTTGAGATGAGGAGAGAAGTGAAGGAGATGAGAAATAGAGAGAAATTAAGGTTTAGAGATGAGAGAGAGAAGATATTTCTTTGACAATCAAAGAATTAATGATGCTTTTTTTTTTTTTTTATAATTACAAGGATAAAATCTTCAGTATTACATCAGAGATAACCTCCAATAGATGAAAACCAAAAACAACAAAAGAAAGAAAAGCAACCCATGTCTAACTCGAGCTCAGTAAGACTTGACGTGCTCGATTATAAATTGAGCCTTTACCATACTTTTGTATATTTGTTTAAACTTGATTTAATAAAATATTCAAATAATTGATACTTGGTTCGACTCAACTTTTTGATGATTTATCCGCATTTTTAAGATAAAAGATTTTTGGTACATAATTTAGCATATTTTGTTTAATCCTTTTAGGATGAGATTCATTATTTTTTATGTTTTATGTATCTAGGTACCTATTTTTTGATCATAATGACTCCTAGTAAGCATTGGATGAGACTTGTTAATGATCCTCTTAGTGACGAATATGCGAAAGGTGTTAAGGAATTTGTTAGTTTTCCCAATAGATGCTTAGGATGGGAAACAAAGGTGATCAAATGCCCATATGTGAAATGTAAGAATACCAATGAGTATTCTGGTAACATTGTTGAAGAACATTATATCGTGTATGGGATACTTACTGGTTATAAATTTTGGTATCACCATGGCGAATTGTCTGGAGAGTCTCAATCAGAGTTAGATTTAGAATTTGTTGATGAAAGTGATGAGGGTTTAAATGAATTTGAAAGCGATGGTGAGGAGTTAGAGCAAGTGCAAAGTGATGATGAGATTGATGACATGATAGCGCATATGCTCCCTTCTTTTCATGGTGCTTGTGAAAGCAATAGGATCTCTACTAGTGATTTGCCTGTAGAAGAACCTAATGATGATGCGAAGAAGTTCTATAGGCTATTGAGGGACCTCGAACAACCTACATACCATGGTTGTAAGTGCTCAAAGTTGAATGCAATTATAGAATGCCTTCATATCAAGTCCCTTGGTAGGTGGAGTAATGGGTCATCTACTATGTTGCTAGAATTCCTTAAGACTGAATTGTTACCCAGTGACTCAGCCTTGGCAGATTCTTATTTTGAGGCAAAGAAAGTGATTAAAGACCTGGGGCTCTCTTATAACAAGATTGATGCTTGTAGCAATGATTGTATGTTGTTCTGGAAGGAGGATGAAACACTTGATTCTTGTAAGGTGTGTGGTGCTTTCTGGTGGAAGGATGAGAAGCGTAGTGGGGAGACAAAGAGCAAAATAAATGGTAAGAGAATACCATCGAAAATCTTGTGGTATTTTCCACTGAAGCCGAGGCTTCAACGTTTAGACAGCATTTGATATGTGGTGGCACGATGAAAATCGCATAAAAGATGGAATCATGAGACATCTAGCTGATTCAAAGGCGTTGAAGCATTTTGATGAACTTTATGAAGACTTTTCCTCGGATCCTCGTAATGTTAGACTTGGTTTAATGAGCGATGGTTTCCAACCGTTTTCTCATTCTACAACACCACATAGCATTTGGCCGGTCATTCTTGTTCCATACAACTTGCCCCCTTGGATGTGTATGAAACAATCTAACTATATTTTATCAATGATAATCCCTGGTCCAGAGGGTCCTAGTAATGCGCCACTACTACAAAATAGGCCTATGGCAACGGCTATTTTGCAAGGGTTCCAAAACCATTGCAAAATCTAAATTTATGCAACGGTTTTGCAATGGTTCTAAAACCGTTGCATAAGGATGTCTACGGTAACGATTTTTGTAACAAAAAAGTAACCATTGAGTATAATTACATACGACAACGATTTATTGCAATGATTTTTTAAATGACACTTATTGCAACGATTTATAACCATTATATAATGTCATGGTGCCAATGTTAAAATTTTCTAAAAGTTAGATGCTTTTTTTTTTTAAATTTTGTTTGTAAAATATTTTTGGTACTCTTTTCTATTTGCACTATTATCTCCTCAATCTGTACACTAATTGAAGTTCGATTGGGTACAAAATAATACGTATGTAACTAATAAATGAGTATGAGTCGAGTGGTTTAACACTCAACTCGTTCAATACCTGATGGTTAACTTGATTTGATAATTATTTATGACAATATTCATCATTAGTTATGAAATTTTACCTGTCACAAATTATATTGTAAAGGATCAGTAGAGGGGATAAATGAAATTTTAGTACTATACTGCCAAATTTACAAACTTTTCTCACCATAATTTTAATAAAAAAAATCAAAAGTAAATGTTAAAAGAAAAAGGAATAACCCGCTGCTTTGCTCCTCACGCCCCCCCCCCCCCCCCCCCCTCGTTTCATTTTCACCCCCCTGTTTGCGCGCGGTGGTCCGGTATTATCACTTTGCTCCTCCTCATTGTTGTGCCCCCTGTTTTTGTTGCACTCACTTCTTCGTTCTCCATTTTTAAGGTAAATGACATCATATCTTCTCCATTTTCAAGTGTTGCGGTTCAAGTTCATTTGAGTTTGCCCTAATCCGATTTCATGCATATTTTCATGGCAAATCACTTAAAATTGACATAAATAGTTTATCCATTTTTGTGTGCCGTAGCTTAAGTTCATTTGAGTTTTCCCTAATTTGATTTCGTGTGTAGTTTCATCGTAAATCACCTAAAATTGACATGAATAGCTTTGTAATTTTCGTGTGTTGCAGTTTAATGCATATTGTCGTGGCAAATAACTTAAAATGGACATAAATAGCTTCTCCATTGTTGTGTGTTGCAGCTTAAGTTCATTGAGTTTGCCCTAATTTGATTTTGTGGGTATCTTCATGATAAACAACTTAAAATTGACATGGATAGCTTTGTAATTTCAATGTGTTGCGGTTTAAGTTTATTTGAGTTGGCCTTAATTTGATTTCGTGTATATTTTTATGGTAAATAGCTTAAAATGAACATAAATAGCTTCTCCATTTTTGTGTGTTGCGGCTTAAGTTCATTTGAGTTTGCCCTAATTTGATTTTACTTGTATTTTCATGGTAAATAACCTAAAATTGACATGGATAGCTTTGTAATTTTCGTGTGTTGCAGTTTAAGTTCATTTGAGTTCGCCTTAGTTTATCGTCGTGCATATTTTCATGGTAAATAACTTAAAATTGGCATAAATAACTTCTCCATTTTTTTGTGTTGCGGCTTAAGATCATTTGAGTTTGTCCTAATTTGATTGTGTGTGTATTTTCATGGTAAGTAACCTAAAATTTACATGAATAGCTTTGTAAGTTTCCTATGTTGCGGTTTAAGTTGATTTGAGTTCGCCTTAATTTATTTTCGTGCATATTTTCATGGTAAATAACTTAAAATTGGCATAAATAACTTCTCCATTTTTGTGTGTTGTGGCTTAAGTTCATTTGAGTTTGCCTTAAGTTAATTTGAGTTTGCCTTAAAATGGGCATAAATAACATTGCAGCTCATATTCCCGATTTTGCATTGACCATGGAATTGCTAGCATCAATGTGTTATGATTCATGCCTAAGCTTGGATCATAACCTAGGTTAGGATAGGAAGAAGAGAGTTTAGATGAGAAGAGATGAGAATAGAGAGAGAGTTAGATGAGAGAGAGAAAGATCGCAAAAGAGATATTTGTATTTGAGCTAGAGAGAGAGTTAGATGAGAGAGAAAGATCGCAAAAGAGATATTTGTATTTAAGCAACTCATTTATTGCTGACAGTGAAGGAAATGCAATTTTCGAAGCATTTTCAGCAGCCACTTTGAAGTCTGTTGTAAGGCTTTTGAATTGGAACTTAAGTGATCAGGGAATCTCATCTTCTTCTTTCAAAATTCTTTCATAGATCACACCATAAGCTCCCATTCTTTGACCTTGACAAAGCTTAGAGAGGATGCACCAAAAATTTCGAGCACATTACTGTCCAATCTTGATCACATGTACACTTTTGACTTTGGCTTGAAAATCTGGACTTTTGCTCCACTAAGTTAAGCACTCATGAGTCACAATTGAATTCCAAGGACACAAAGTCTTCACTTGAATTCTTAACTTTTCCAGCCATCAATCTTGCTCTAAGTGAGCTGGCATTGAGTTCTTGTCAACAGACTTAAGGATGGACATCAAATTAGGACACAAATGACACTTCAAAATTACTGAGATTAATTTCCGAAGAAGAGAAGATATGTCATGATCTTTAATGCTGAAATGTAGAATATTTTCAGCTAGAATTGATCCTGATTTCTTGTTGGACTCCTTCATCCAAACATTCAGAATATACTGAAGCCTGTGCATTTGATTCTTCCATTCAGAACCCACACAACAGATCACAAAAGAACATAAGCCTGCAATTGGATCAAATACTGCAGCAGTTCTGAATTTTTAACCATAAGCCTTCGTATTCCAAGATCAAACCAACCACTAAGCCACATAACTTTAGGACGACGCACATTAGGATGTATCTTAGGCATATACTCCTTATTCTTGGCTTGAATAATACAATCTCTTGGTTGAGAACACTAGTTACTTGCCATTTCTTCCTCAAATACACTTGCCAATCCCTTGTCCTACACTGTCATTCCCGACCCGAAACAGAATCCAAATTCCACCAAAGCCTCAAGGGATCTTCCCACTTCAAACACATCAATATGAGCATCCACTGTACTGAATTTGGTCTGAACAGAAATCTGTTCCAGCACATTACTGAATTTGTACACCTACAACAACTCAATTGCTTGTACATAAATAATGCTTCGCCTTTGTTGAACCCTGAAATGTACTTTGGCAGCTTGATTACTTCGTTTCAGCAAAGAATCGACTCTTTTCACCTTCACAAAGTCCTAAGTATCTTCTCCTGGATCAGGAGGTAACTTGTTGTAAGAGTGTGTAGTTGAATACACCATTTCTCCACTCCAAGAACCTTGCAAATGTATCAAGTACATTACTGCCAGCACAAATCAGATACTGGTTTTGAGTATGAAGATGCCTTGGAGAAGTACTTAACACATTTTGTTGTGCTATCATTTCAACTTTCCCAGTTGAAATCAAAGGTTCTACTGTATCCGATCCTTGTATACTAGCATATACATCGGTAAAATCAAGAGCTTGAGTTAGTTCTTGTTGCCCAACTTTTTCCAGTTGACCATCCTGATGTCTCATAATTGAATCGGACTCAATTATGGCAAATAAACGTTGTCTATTGTTCTGTTCTTGCAAACTCCCAAGCATCTTAGGCTGAAACACAAACTCATGCTTCAATTTCTGCATTGCAAACTTCTCTTGACCCCAAAAATCTTTCAATGCTTCATTTAGATGGCTTCCCTTTGCTTTACTGTTTGCTTTCTTTATCATTCACTTGACATGTGAATCGTATTTCCATTCCGAAAGCATGTCTTGCTGTGGCTCAATATCCTCAAGATACTCTAACTCTCGCAAAGAGTCTTTATAATGATCAATTTGTTCAACCTCAGATTCCTCTAACTTGTGTTCACCAATTTCAGCATTACTGTGGTCCAATTCATCTTCAACGGCAACAGATTCCACTCCAGCCTTCTCTTTTTGCTCAACATTGAGCTCTTGTGGTATAACTCTATCCATTAGCTCCGAGGGCTCATTTGCATCAAGAGGACCCGCACAATCTCGATTGATGTTTGCAAACTGATGAGCTGAATCTTGCTGATCCACACTTCGCTGCAGCACTTGGTCCATTGCCTGTTTCACTTCCTGCCGAAACTCCACGGGTTCTTGCCTCAACATTTGCTTCAATTTCTCCCAAGAATCACTCATCTTAGATTGACAAGAGCTCAAACCAGCTTGTTTTTTCTGATCTTTTGACTATGATCAAGTGTAATGTTGATCCAATAGCTCATTTTAGCTTCTTCTCCAACTGATCAGATGAATATTTGATCAAGATCAATTATGCTTTAGCACTCAACTTCAATAACTATTGCTTGATCAACACTACTGAATTCAATCTGATACTACAGTAATGATGATTGTAATCCACAGATAATCAATCAACCAAGCTTATCAATGATACTCAATCAATTAATCTCAACCAAAACACATTCATAGACAATGCGCAGGATGTGAAGCAATTGACAATGCACACAAGCTCTTCAAGCTATAATTCAGATTTGAATTCTTAATCACACAAAACTGAACCAAATCAGCACAAAAAAACTGTTTTGTTGATGATTAATCGCAACAATGACCAAAGCTTGACACAAAACAACTCAATTTAGTTGAAATTGATTCAACTAAATCAATTTGCAAGCATCTAAGCCTTTGCAACTCAATCAACCAGATTTTTTATTTTTTTTTTCTTGATTTAGAGCTTGATTCAGAAGCTAAACCTGGCTCTGATACCAATTTTTAAGATCGAGATATGAATCTCAAATCCTAACCTAGGGATAGAGTAAGATAATAGAGTTTGAGATGAGGAAGAAGTGAAATTAGATGAGAAATAGAGAGATAGTTAGATGAGAGAGAATTGATCTCAAATGAGATGTTTGATTATCAAGGTTATGAGATTACAAGCTAGAGCCTTACTATTTATACTACTTACATGATATGATCTAATACATTGAATCCAACCCATGCTTGAACCGCCATTCACCTACTTAGCCGCCATACTTGACTAACTAAGACCAAGACATAACCGACCCTAACTAACTAGACTAACATACATCACTTATTACATGACTTATCCAAGGCTCATGCTACTTATTACATTTACATTCTATTTCATATGCTCCCTATTATGAGAATCACAGCATCTTGTTCCCATAGCAAGCATCCTAATCTTTAGCTGCTTACATTGCAATGATGCTTACAGGATCGGTTGAATTGGAATTGTTAAGAGAACAATTGTGCTTGCTGCTGCAACTTCTTTGTTGATTTTTATGTTGAACAAGATTGTAATTGATCAAGATCTTAAGCTGAAATTCAGATCCTACAATATTAATTTCAAGTTCTGTGTTCTGGCTGAATTAGACAAATGATTTACGATTGCATGCCAAGTGCATCTCTTTAACATATGGATGAATGCCTTTTATGTTTGTTTTTGTGTATTTATATATTAATATATGATTATTGTAGATCTCTTTATGTTCATTGCATTTGATTTATAAAATGGACATGAGTTGTATTAATTTAGGTTTGATTGCCCTTTCTCACATTTGGTACTAGGTTGACTCTCATGGAAATGATGTCATCCCCCCTGAAATTCATGTTTTTACGTTGTACTATATTGCATTCTGGTATACTAAAATTATTTGTTGTTAGTAATAATTATTAATACTCTATCCCAATGCTTCCTTGTCCTCCTGCACAGTATAGCTTATCATATGGAGGCCTCAGCTAATAGTTGGATGTATCTCCCTAGATGGATAGATGAATTTAACATGCAGCTGAATGAATTTTTGAATAATGAGTTTGCTTCTAAAGGTCAAGGAAAAGGAAAATAGAGGCAACTTCGCTGTCCGTGTATTAAGTGTGTTTTTAGATTTTGGGGAACCAGAAATGAGGTCTATGATCATTTGATTGCCGATGGTTTTGTAGCAAATTATGATCAACATTTCCATGGGCATACTTCTTCGTCCAAAAATAGGGTCAGTGAGTTAGATGATGTTTTTGATACATCTTGCCCTTTCGATGTCAATGGGCTATTACATGGCACATTTGTCCATATAGCTGGTGATTATGATTGGGATCAAGGAATCATAGAAGAGATGACCGAGGATGCTAAGAAATTTTATAAATTATTAGAAGAGGATAAGGTGGAATTAAATCCCGGATGTGAAAATTTTTTCATACTTTCCTGTACCATTCGGTTGTTCCTTTTCATGTGCCGACATGGATTGAGTAATCCAGCTCTTGATGACCTTTTGGATATTTTGAAGGAATTGGTTCCAAATACGAATTTTCCTAAATCTTTTAATGATGCTAGTAACACGGTTAGGGATTTGGGTCTTGATTACAAAAAGATACATGCATGCCCAAATGATTGTGTGTTGTATTGGAAGGAGTATGAAGAGGCAATATCATGTCATGTTGGTGGTTCTTCTAGGTGGAAAGTGGATGAAAAGTATATTGGGAAACACCACAACAATCCTGCAGAACCTCGTAAGATTTCTGCAAAGGTATTGCGGCACTTTCCATTGAAACCTAGGCTTCAAAGGTTATTTCTATGTTCTGAAACAGCCAAGTCCATGAGATGGCATCACACTGACCACCTTAAGGATGGGATCTCGAGGCATTCAGCTGATGGCCAAGCATGGAAAGACTTTGATGAATTGCATCCAAACTTTGCACGTGATCCTCAAAATGTCAAGTTGGGGTTGGCTAGTGATGGATTTAATCCATATCGGACCATGAGCATTAATCATAGCACATGGCCTGTGATGCTCGTGAACTATAGTTTGCCCCCTTAGATGTGCATGAATGACGAATTTTTCATCCTCTCTTTGTTGGTTCAAGGTCCAAAATCTCTTGGAAATGATATTGATATATACTTGCAACCATTAATTGAAGAAGTGAAAGATTTATGGGAAGTTGGCTTGGAGACATATGATGCTTTCGGAAAATAATCCTTTCATATGCGTGCAGCTCTAATGTAAACGATCAACCGCTTTCCGGCATATGCAATGTTGTTGGGATGGTCCACAAAGGGGTACTTGGCATGCCCTTTTTGCAATTATCCGACTTCTTCCAATTGGTTGCCTAATAGCAGAAAGGTGTGCTTTTAAGGGCATAGAAAATTTTTGGACCGTAACCATCCTTGGAGGTGGAATGCAACTTCTTTTAATGGCAAAACAAAGCACGCAATTGCTCCTAGTGCATTGAAAGGAAGTGAAATTTTGGAAGAGATTTCTTCATTGGATAATGTATTTGGAAAAAAAGAACAGAGTTGAGAAGAAAAATCTCAGAAATAGTAAGAAGCAGCAGAAAAAGAAGAAGCAAAAGAAGCAACAATAACTGAATATGTCTAGCCCTTGGAAGAAAAAAATCAATTTTCTATAATTTGCCTTATTAGAAACATAATTCCCTTCGTCATAACTTGGATGTGATGCACATTGAGATGAGGATACTTGGCACCTTGTTAGATATTCCAAGTAAGACAACGGATCATCTTAAGGCTTGTTTGGACCTCAAAGAGAGGAGGATAAAAAGTGACTTGCATCCGAAGATAAGTGTAGATGGTTGACGTGCTAAGTTCAATCCAACTTGCTTCTCAAAGAACAAAGAGGAGAAAGATAATTTCTGTCATGTGTTGAAATATGCGAAGTTGCCTTATGGTTATGCATCAGATATTGGGCAATGTGTATATATTGATGAGAGGAAGATTACAGGTTACAAAAGTCATGATACTCATGTGATCTTGCAACACTTGCTCCATGTAGCAGTTAGAAAGTTATTACATAAGCCTGTTGCAGTTGCATTGATTAGATTGGCTGCTTTTTTTAGAGGTATATGTAGTAAAGCTGTGAAGCTCGAAGAGCTTGATAATTTGCAAAATGAGATCAAAGAGATATTGTTTCAACTTGAAATATTTTGTTTGCCGTCATTCTTTGATATAATAGTGCATTTACCCATCCATTTGGTGGATGAATTAAGACTTGGTGGATCTGTTTTTTGTCAATATATGTTCGGTGTGGAGAGAAAACTTTGTAAATTGAAGTCATATGTGCGTAATAGGAGTCAACCAGAAGGCTCTATTGTAGAGGGTTACTTAGCAGAGGAGTGCTTTAATTTTTGCAAAAGATACATGAAGACAACGTTTAAGAAGAAATCAGATGAGAGAGAAAGTGTTGATGGAAGTTCAGTGCCCATTTTCCCAATGATAGGCTATCCTGTAGGAGGATAGAAAAAACGTAAAGGTAAAGCGGTTGTTTTAGGAGCTCGCATTAAAAGCACGGCACATAAATGTGCTCTATTCAACTCCGGCAAGGACATTATAGAGCAGTACATTAGGTAATGTTATATAAACACCAATTTTAATATTTTTATATAGAACTGTTGTAATATTACTCTAAAATGATGTAAATTATCCCTTTTTTCTTTTATACCAACGAGCACAAGAACTTGTTAAAGAGTTACCCCAAGAGGGGTAGAGGTAAAAACACAAAATGGAATCAAGCTCAAAGTCACAGTAAGGAATTTGAAGCATGGTTTATAGATAAGATAAATGTTGATGTGGTGCCAAACTATATCCGTTGGCTAGCTAAGGGTCTGAATCCAATAGCAAAGGCATGTACAGGATATTTTATCAACGGGTATAGGTTCCACATTGTAGAGCATGATGAAAGACGCAAAACACAAAATAGTGGAGTCAGTCTCATTGCTTTGACCTCAAGTTTTGCAAGCTCTAAACATTGTAATCCTATTGATGATAGTGTGACCTATTATGGAACAATACAAGATATCATTGAAATTGATTATTACGCACAATTTAGCGTTGCATTATTTAGGTTTGACTGGTTTCTTATAGAAAATGATAAATACAGGCTTATTCATGTAAATTCTAAGAGGTTACATTGTAGAGATGAGCCTTTTGTTCTTGCATCTCATGTAAATCAAGTTTACTACATGGAGGACCCGATTGAAGAAGGTGTCCAGTATGTTATTAGAAGGGTTTCTAGAGAAATCGCTGCGGAGCAAGAAGCGAACACAAATATTCATATGTTGGACGATACTCTTGGAAGTGATTTAGATGATTTTAATCTTGCAACAATTGATGATCGTGATGTTAGTTAGGCTACAAATGACACACCTGCAACCATCATTGAGATAACATCCAATATTGTAGACAACAAACACGATGAAGGTGGGAAAGTCGAGGAAGATGAGCAAGAGGATGAGGAAGAGGAAGAAGATGACTCGGATTATTATGGCTCAGATTACAGTGACCCTAATTATGAATCGAATTATGATGACACTAATTGGGACTTTGTTTAATGATTCCATCTTATTTGATTAGTGCATTAATTGCATTTTCAATATTTTTTTTGTAAATTGAATTTTTTGAAAGTTCTAATTTTGATTTTACGGTATGTCATCTTCCCTTTCTCCTCATGCTTGGCATAAATTTGCAAGTCGAAATTCTAACATTTTCGATGCATTATACTTGAATTTTCAGGCTCAAAATAATGACAAAAAAAAAATTGCCACTGAATGGAGAAAGAAACAGACCCAAAAGGTGAATCAGAAATGAGAAGCCATGTTTGTTGGAACTATAGCCACACTACTGAGGAAAAAGCAATAAGAACAAAGGTTAATGAGACAACAAAGAAATGAACAACTTAAAGCTTTAGAAATGGTCGAAGTTGAGGATGATTTTGCTAATGGAAATGAATGACACAAAGCTGAAAATGATGACTTCAGTGCTAAAAATGATGATTTAATTCTGAAAATGATTTTTATCGTCATGAAAATGATGATTTTAGTTGTGAGAAAAAAATCTTGAAGCACAAGAGCTTCAATCAACAATGAGGAGGAATCCCTTTATTGAAGCTCAAGCTAGCAAAAGTTTGCAATGCCAAGTGTCTGAACGAAAATCAAAAGGAACTCATCAGAGTTGAAGATCACATGAAGCTGGAAATCGACCAAGCCAAGTCTCTCCACATCAAGAACAAAGATCTCATCGCAGTAAAAGATCTCGAGGACTTGAAAATCAGCTAAGTCAAGCTTCTGAAAGACAAGACCAAGGATCCCAACAGAACCAACGAAATTTGACTTTTGAGAGTAGCGAAGGCAATCCTCAGAATAGTGAAGGTGCATCTTTTGATTAAATCAAAAATTGTAAATTAACCAAATTGTTAAATGCCTTGTTCGATAATATTTTTTGTCTGTATATGTAGATCCCTCATCTCATATCAATAAGCATAGAGAGCCTACTAAAATGAAACATGTTCATGCTCGATCTTTTGTGGATAAAGTTCCCATATTTGTGAATGGATATAACCAAGCTGTTGGTCCATCGGATAAAATTGCTGATGAATTTAGTAGCTTCTTGGGAACGTTGGGCCGAGATCCTGGTATTTGCTCGTTGAATCATACCAATTGGAGTAAAGTACCCAAGCAACATATATTGGACTAAGTAAAGGTACAATTTTTACTTGTTTACTGTCTTAATTTACTAATACTGTTCTTGACGCACCATATTAATTTTGCTGAAAAAGTATGAGATTCCACCATAGGGTCGCAAGTGGGTGTTACACTCAGTGAATTATGCATGGAGGTCTTACAAACATGACCTGAAGTAAGCTCATTTTGACAAGTATGAGGACGATGCAACCAGGTGGGCTAACCGCCCTAGAGGAGTTGTCCCTGTTTATCAAATGAGAGCTCTCTTTAAGCGATGGAATACCCAGGAAGCTCAGGTATTTATAATAGATTATAAGAATATATTTTCACTATATATTTATTGTAATTGTATTTATGACATGCTTTCTCATATGTGTTTTATAGAATGTGGCTACAATCGAAAACCGTAATTCGCTTAGTCAAAAATATAGGCACACGGCTGGGAGAAAAAGCTTCGCACGTATAAGTTATGGATTGGTAAAAGAGCTCTCTAAGTGTTATATCCATCTTTGGCCACTCTTAGAATTACAAAAGACTAAGATTTTACTTACACTACTTTGGTGTCACTTGTAGCAACAAGTTAATCAAGATAAGCAACCTCCTTCCCGAGCAGAAATGTTCGTCCTAACACGCAAAAGAAGATCCGGTAAAGTATACAAAGACAATGGAGGGAGCACCAACTCAAAAATTGTAAGTTGATTTATTAATAAGTTAACGACTGATATCTTACTTTGTTTGACTCTTCATTGATTTGTACACTTATATAGGGTGAAGTTCAGTCACAACAAGACAAGATTAATGCGGAGGATGGTGCAAACGCCAAGAATAGGGATGCCTTCATTGAGGTTATGCCTGATGAACATCCTGGTCGACTGCGTCTCTACGGGAGGGCTGTTTGTCTGAAGGATGTGAAAGGAAAGGCAAAACTGGGTGATATATAAGTTCCATCTAATGTTATGGATGCTATGAAAGCATAACTCAAGGCTGATGTTACAAAAGAAGTTTTGAAGAAACTTATATCAAAGCTTAGAGCTATTGTCCCAAGCTTAAGTAATCTTAGACCTTAAGTGCTACAAGGATTAGTTGAGTCACCTGGCAATGCTGGTAGTGCTCCTAATCAAAATGGTGCTTCTTCAACTAGTGCCAGAAGTTCTCGAAAGAATCAGGAGTGCTTCTACAATTTATGTTTCTATTTCTCCGCCTCTTAGGGTCATGTGGCTTGAGATTTTGTGAAATTTTTGATGATACAATAACTCACCCCTAGTTCTTCTTGATTTCTTCTATCTCTCATCTAATTCTCTAAGTACTTATCTTGATTTCACTTTCTAAGTGTAAATCCTTATCCAAACCCTAGGTTATGATTCAAATTGAACTTGAATCATAACAATAGCTATCAAAGCCTTTATTTGCTTCCAAATCAAGTTAATTGATATCAAGTTCTTGAGTATTGATCAAGAACATATATGAAAATTACATTAAAAAAAAGTTGAAATTCATTTAGACTTGAGGAATTGCATTTGATTTAAAATATGAAGGTCGTTCTGGTGTGAGCTGAAATTCAGTCCAAGGCTACTATTATTGTGTGTGTCTCTGCCATGATACTTCTATCTTAGGTTGCACTTGATCAAGATTCTGAGCTACATTGTTCAGATCGTGTTGTATACACATCAAAGTTGCGATTATGAGCTTAAATCTTCAAAATTCAGTGTTCGGTAGTTCGAACCAAATTTAACTCAAGTGAAGAGCTGAATTCTGATAAGTACAAGCTGAATTTATTTCAGAGGTTGATTAGATTTAGCTCAAGGTTTTGTTGAGCACAATTTAGTTGTGGTCGTGCTGAATTTTTTTTTCAAGTTTGAGCTACAATCAGATATTGTGCTTAGATTTCAAGATTGAAGCTTAAGCTTGCTGCTGCGATTTAGATTAAGTGGTAGAAACCTCACTTCAGCCCGGTTTTGTGAACATTCGTGTTATGATCCGAGCTTGATGAGGATCTAGGGGGTTTGGGCTGCATATTGCTATTGTTGATGAGCTGCAGTTATGTTGCTGCTATGTTAATAGTTAGCTTAACAAATGTAGTAGTTAGTTCTTCCTCTACATACTTTAGTACAAATGTAATAAGCTGCAGTAAGCTTGCAGCGTGTTGCTTATCTTTGGTGCCTAAGGTTTATTTGTTAGTTAGTTAGATATGTTAGTTGGTTTAGATATTTTGTGTGTTAAGTCGGTTGCTATCATGGTTTAGGTTCAATGTATTAGCTTGCCTTGTATTTGCCTATAAGTAGTGTTGATCAAGTGTATTTGCATGACAGTTTGTTCATTGTCCAGGTTCAGTGCACTTGTGCGTGTGATTTGGTGATTGTTTGGGGTTGTATTTGCAATCAGATCAGCTGAAGTGAATTTTGTTAAGCTGAATCATATTTGAGCTAAATTGTGTGCACAAAATCAATGTAAGATCAAGAATATTTAAAGGGGGCATATTGTTATAATCGTAATGAGTCATAAGGGGTAATCTAGTAGTATGTATATGGCTAATAAGATCATGTAAGGTCAAGTTGGTTGGGAGTATTGTCCTAATGCAATGTACTTGTCTTAACTCATTGTTAGTATATGATTCAAATTGAACTTGAATCATAATTGTTAACTTTATATACATTTGTTATATTTTGAACTACCTTTTGTGTTTCGTTTTCTTTTTATTGCATCCGTTGAAGGTCTCATGGTATTCTTGGGCATTAATGTGAAGGGAGGGGAGTTAGGGTTGGTAGTAGCAGTTTTTGGTCGATGAAGTGTCAGTGATGGCAGTTGCATTGGCGGTTGAGGTGACAAAGTGTTGTGGGGTTGGTAGTAAACACTTGGGGCCCTCATATTTTATGTGGTGCATACATTTGCCGATGACAATTGAATTTTGTATGATGTTATGTTTTGCCTTGGTAGATAATAGTGTTTTTTAAATAGGGTTTTGTGTTGGACTTTATTGGTGAATATTATGTTGTTGTCAATGTAAAGACGGAATGTGTCATTTACTAAATGTTTCTATTAACTTTGTACTCATGATTTAATATTTTTTCGTGGCAGTTAGATGGTGATGATGATGAAGGTGATGATGAAGATGATGTTTTCTGACTATTGTATAGTTAACATCAAAAATTCGGTCGTTAGTACTTTTGTAAGTAACAATGGAGTATGTTAGGCTATTTTGTACTTTGCTAGGTTATCATATTTTTTGTTATGCTATTTTGTAAGTAACAATGGAGTGTGTTTGGCTTTATGTTGGACTTGATGGATGTTATTTTGTTGACAATTGGTACGTAGTAATTTTGTTGTTAATGAATGAAGTTGGATATTTCTTATTTCGAAACAGGTGTACTGTACCATGAATTTTATTGCAATGTAGGATTATAAATGAATATCGAACCATTCTTATAGATAATAAACTGTTGCAACAGGTTTCTCAAAGCGTTAGTTATTTGCATAGAAACCATTGTTATAGAGGACAAAACCGTTGTAATAGATTTCTCAAATTGTTGGGTTTAATAGTAAAAAAGCCATTGCCCTAGGGGAAAATAACTGTTGTAAAAGGTATCTAAAACCGCTATAGTCTACGGGAAAACCATTGCAATAAACAAAACTAACCATAACAAATGTTGCCATTATAGAAAAAGTCGCTACACCAGGTACCTAAAAACTGATGTTATTTCATAAAAAACCATTGCTATAGGCATTTCTATTAAAAAAAATGGTTGCCTTAAATAAATAAAACCGTTGTCACATGTAAGTCAAAAAACTGTTGCTATAGGCATTTCTATTATCCTGAAAACCGTTGCCATAGGCTATGACAATGGTGGCGCATTAAACGGTTCAAAAACCATTGCTGTACTCCTAATACAACGGTTTCCAGTCTACAGTAACAGTTTTGAACCGTTGCCGTAGCCCTATTATGTAGTAGTGGCACAATAGATGTTTATCGACAACCTTTGATAGAGGAGTTGAAAGACTTATGGGAATTCGGCGTGGAAACTTACGATGCATCTAAACAACAAAATTTTAAGTTGCATGCCAACTTATTATGGACTATTAATGATTTCCAACTTATGGTATCCTCTCTGGATGGAGTACAAAAGGGAAATTGGTATGTCCTTGTTCTCAAAAGTATACTCACTCTCTTAGATGGCCAAATTGTTGCAAGCAGGCTTACATGCGCCACCGACGCTTCCTTCCAACCAACCATAGTTGGCGGAAGAAAATGGGCTAGTTTGGAAACAAAGAGATGGGAGAACCTCTGATACCATTGTCAGGGGCAGATGTTCATGAGCAAGTGCAAGATTTGGAGGGGATTCCCTTTAGTAAAGCTCCTCATCTAAAGATAAAAGTCGATCATCAACGAAGGGGGGACAATTGGAACAAGAAAAGCATTTTTTGGGGGTTGACTTATTGGAAAAACCTTTTATTGAGGCATAATTTGGATGTTATGCACATTGAAAAGAATGTTTATGATATTGTGTTGGGAACTATCATGAACATGAAGGGGAGGACTAAGGATACTGTTAAGTCTCATCTAGATTTATGAGCCCTCAATATAAGGCCAGATTTACACCCTCGTGAAAAGGGAAACAAACTTGAACTACCTCCGGCACCCTACATCTTGTCTCAAAAGCAGAGGCAAATATTGTGCGAGTTTTTGAAAGAAGTGAAAGCTCTGGATGGGATCTCATCAAACATCTCTAGGTGTGTAAATTTAAAAAAGGGTAAGATCTCTGGTTTGAAGAGCCATGACTGCCATGTTCTCCTCCAAAGGTTATGTCTTCTTGTGATTCATGGAGATATGCCTACCAAGGAAGTAAGTGAAGCAGTTGTTGAGTTGTCAAGTTTTTTCAATGTGTTATGTGCTAAGGCATTGAGGATGGGGGATCTAGAACGAATCAAAGCTCAAATTCCCATAACTCATTCAAAGTTAGAGAAATGGTTTCCTCCTGCTTGTTGGAATATCATGTTGCACTTGCCCATTCATTTAGTTGATGAAGCTATGATTCGTGGGCCCGTACTTTGCCATTGGATGTATGTAGGGGAATGGGATATGTATATCCTTAAGTCATATGTTCGCAATCAAGCTCTTCCAGAAGGCTCAATTGCCGTGGGCTACCTTACCGATGAGTGTATGATCTTATGCTCCAGATATTTATTAGGTATTGAGACAAAATTTAATCGCCCTGAACGCAATCATGATGGTGGTATGCAATCTTGTAAAAAGCTATCCGTCTTCTCCCATCCTGGAATGCCATTGGGAGCTCCTAACATTTGTAATTTTGACGTGCGTGAAAGATATCAAGCTCACTTATTTCCTTTGAAGAATTGTATAGAAGTTTCACCTTTCCTTCGGTAAGACATCATAATTATTCTTTTTACTGCAGTAGCTTGTACTTGTGAAACTAACTTATTCAACTTTGTAGAGAACATTCTCAAATAATAACACGTTCTAATGTTCGAATGACTAAAGAAGAGAAAGATAATCACTTTGTTGAGTGGTTTAAAGAAAGTGTAAGAAAGTATCTACGGACATAGTTACTTATAAATACCTATTTTATTTCCATACTGATAAGTGTTTATTTTCAATAGGTTGTACTTTTGAGCAAGGAAGGAAAATGCCCCCATGGTGAAGAATTATTGTCATTAGCAACCAAATCTATATCATATGTGAAATCTTACAATGGTTATGTAACCAATTGGTTTAGATTTCGTACATTAAAGCGTGATGTACGTACAAGGACACAAAATAGTGGGATCTGTGTGGTTGGTAATACTAGTTATGGATCTCCTAATATTGACTACTACGAAGTGTTGACTGAGGTTATTAGATTGGAGTATCTTGGGGATAACCAGATTGTGTTTTTTTGTTGTAATTGGTGGGGTATAAGTGATGGAGGAGTTAAAAAAATATAAATTTGATTTTGTTAGCATTAATTGCCAACATCATTTAAAAACAAACAAGCCCTTTTTATTAGCCAGTCAAGCACTACAAGTGTTTTATGCCAATGATGTTGTTCAGAAAGGTTGGCATGTTGCGGTTAAGGTACAACCTCGAGACTCATACGAGATGTGCATTGAAGCAAATGATGATCATGATGAAGTTACTGAAGCTAACCAGCAGACTGATTCTTTTAATGCTCAGTTCGCAGCTCCTAGTTCATCAATAGACTTTGAGTATTCTGTTAGTCTCAAAAGAAATGATTTAGAAGCTGAAATGGTGGACAAATCTAAATTAAGAAAGAAGAAAAAGAGAAGATCAAGGAGATGAGTTTAATTTGATGTCTAATTTGATGTACTTGCTATTGTATTTCTTTGTTGTATTTACTGCTAGCTAAAAAATTGCTTTGAATGGTAAATGTGTTTGATATTAATTGATTTTCTTTGTTATTTGTTTAGGTGAAATGGTGTCCCGTAGCAAATCTAGTAAGCCTAGATATGTAGCACCTGGAACATTATCAAGAGAATGTGCTCAAGGATTAAAATCTCCGAGCAAAGTTAGCCAAGATATGCTTGTTCATGCTAGTCAAGTTACACCACCTTCTAACATTTCCTTTGTTGTTGAATTTGATCCTATAGAGAATCAAGATGATGATAATGTTGTTGGCCCTAGCATCGAGAAGGAGTTTGATAAGTCACCCAGTAATTATTCTCCTTCAGAAGATGGTTCACAAGTAAATGAAAGACAGTCCGATTCAGTGCCTACTATTAAAGATGGTGATTACATTTAAATTACAATTTCTACTTTTGGTTATTTCTAGTTATTTGTTAACAGTTTTCTTTTGTAGGTCCTTTAATAGCTCAAACAAAAAGGCGAAAAAGGAATCTGAATGCTAAACCCCGAGGTTTGAACAAAGTCAATGAAGTGGCAAATCTTGGACCTGGATAAAAGCTGGAAGCAAAATTTTTTAAGAAAGGTCCAATTGGCAGAAATAGACAAATTCGGATGAAGCATTTAGGTAAAATTGTTCGTGATCGTAGCATGTGTCCAGTTCGGGTGCATAAGTTGGATGACATTGATGAAAGCTATAAGGATCAAATGTGGGCTTCTGTTTTGGTATTTGTGCTCTCAAATTCAACTTAATTATTGTCCAATCTCGATTAATTGTTAATTGTATTGTAGACTAACATATTTTTTAATGTTACATTTTTATTTCAAGGGTGATGGTATTGAGTATCGTCAAACGGAAATGTTGAAGCATGCAAGGAGACTATGGAACAATTGGAGGGGATCAATGAGTCAGTCCAAACTCAAGGTTGCAGAGAGCTTAGAGGCTGCATTGAAAAATAAGCCATTATGCATGCTTAAGAAAGACTGGGAGCAGCTAGTAATAGAGCATTATACCAATCCAGACTTTTTTGGTATGGTTGTAGTCCAATTACAGTGACTTTTGACTTTTAAACTATGTTGAATGATTTAGTTGTATTTGTTACACAAATGTAGATAAAAAGTGCTCAAAACTCTAAAAATAGAAGTAATTTGGCTATGCGTCATCATACTGGCAGCAAAGTGTTTAGAGACATCATCTATGAAGATCTAGTATGTGGAACATACTATTATTCGTTGAATAATTTTAGTTTAACTGCATTGCTTAACTGAATTTATTGTGTTTAATTAGGGAGGCAAGGATGGAATGGAACCTAGTATTTCTGAAGTTTTTAAGTCGACAAAATTGAAGAAGAATGGAAAATTGGAAGAGAAAGACCAAAACAAATATGTATATGTTATAAGACTTAATTTCATGGAAAATAATTGTCTTGTCTTTTGAAATTTCAAGTTTGATATCTTATTATTGTTTTGTTAATTTATTTGTTGTAGGATGAGGTTGTCCAAGAGTCTGAAATAAATCCTTCTATGTCTCGATTGGAGTTGATAGAGAAATGTTTTGGAGCCCAAGATCGTGATCATGTGATATGTTCTGGGTTTGGTGTGAGGCCTAAAGATTTAAGAGCTCTTAAACCTAGTAAGGCTGAGCTTAAAGAAAAGACTGAACAGACTGACGCTCTGGAAAATCGTGTGGATAACATAGAAGCCAACCACCAAAAATAGATAAGTGAAATACAGTCTGTTCATCAAAGAGATGTAGACAAATTGCAGGATTAGGTCAAAACGCTGACTAACTTGGTACTTCGGCAATCTTCTTGTGGTAGCCAATCTTCTTCTGAAGATGATTACTAGTGAGTATTATTTATGCGATTACTAGTTAATATTATTTGATTCAAGTCAAATTTATAGAAGGCCTTAATTTAGTGTAGCTTTGCATATGTAGCTACTAAATTTTGCTCATTGTGTGATGGATCCCTTATGGGCATTGTTGTCCATTGGTGATGACTTGAGATGTGCTTATTTTGGCCTATGCATTGTTTATTTATTTTCTTTTTCTATTTACAAGAAAGTAAATATTTTATGAGCTTAACTCTTGTTATAAACGTATGTTTTGTAGGGTTGTGAGATTACAGAGCAAAAAACGGAAGATTGTCAATCTTTCTGATGTTTTGATATATTTTGTATGGTTGTGAGATTACAAAGTGAAGATTGAAAGATTGTTAATCTTTTTGATGTTTTGCCTAGTTAAAGTTTTGTGGTGATTACATGTTGATACTTTTAATTTTTTGTGGGGCAAATTGAAAGATTTTTTGTTGACATACATGAGTTGTATGACTTTGTTCTTTAGATATACATGAGTAAGGTATTAATCATATCATAAATATTTTGTTGATATACATGATTGTGTATATTGATTTGTTTTTGGAACCTCTTATGCGATATGAGCAGGCTATAAAAATTATGAAATCCACATTTGATTCTTTTTATTGGATTGTTTAAATGTTGTCATTGGATCCAATATTGATAATAGATAAATTCTTGTTAATGTTTACGTAGTTACGATGCATAATTTTGATGTAATCAACATGCTATTTACGATAGAGTAATAAAATCATCTTTAATGTATATACAATTACAATGGAAAAAGTAATAAAACTATTGATGATGTTTACATAAATAGAACGAAGAATTCTATCGTAAATGTCATGCTATTTACGACGGAGTAAACAACCTGTCGTTAATTTTTATATAGTTATGAAGGAGGGCTCTGTTGTAGGTAATATATCATTTACGATGGAATAAACAACTGTTGCTAATGTGTATATAGTTGCGTCGGGAAGTTCCGTCGTAAGTAATATGTTATTTACGATGAAATAAAAAACCGTCGTTATTATTTATATTCTAGAGACGGAAAAATCCGTCATAAATAATATATTACTTACGACAGAATAAAGAACGGTCGTAAATAGTTACCTTATCATTTACAACGACATCGTCGTAAAGGACCTTTAACGGCGAGGCCTTCTACGATGGAGGTCAAATCTGTCGTAAATGACCATTTACGACGAAAAAGTGGGTCTTTTGCGACAGATTCTTCCGTCGTTGTTCGACAGTTTTCTTGTAAAAGACTATATTCTTGTAAACTATATTCTTGCACAGTGTTTTATTAGTTGAACATATGTTTGCCAATTATGTCAAGTGTCTTATTATTTGGGGGGAAAAAAAAAAAACCATACACTATACCATTAAATATATCAATAGAATTTGACAAATGTTATACCACTAAAATAACAAGAATTTTAAAATATATCTTTTAAAATCTTTGAATTCTTGTAAGGACATCATTTGAGTTTTAAGGTTTGTGTTCATCATACTATATATACATATTAGAAAGAACAACATCATTCACCATGTCAATTTAATAAAAACCAACAACATAGTAGTTGACAAATACGAAAATGTTTTCCTAACTATATGTATGATTGTTTAATTATCAAAACGACATTCTATATAATATGTTCCCTTTCATTTTGTACATACTACCGTTTAACCAACACACTATTTAGGATGTTTGCAAAACATTGTATATATGTTTTAAATTTTTAACATTATTCGTATACTAATTTATTAATTTCAGTGTATTTTGATCCTATAATTCATTTTATTCATCTTAAATTATTACAAGTGAGTATTGTTGTATCCTATAATTCAATTTATATTATTTTAGTGTTTTATATTTGTTTCATTAGAACACACCGCAACTAAAAACACCATGAACTAAAAATATCCCATGAATAACATGACTTTACATAATATTGACACTTGCAGGGAGGGCAACAAACTTCATATCAGTAAGATACATTGCAGCAACAACTTTCACAGCCAATGTTAAGGTACTCATAATGCGGGATGATGGCTTGAAGCATTACAACAGGCAGGGAAACCAACAATGAGAATGGATGTTAGTACTTATGGATGACAACGTAAATGCCACCAACATCTAATGGCAAGTAACCACATATATGCTAATATTAGAACCACTCTTTTTTGCAGCATGACACCATAAAGCTAATAGTTCACAATCCTGAAGTGGAGAAATGGAAAGACATCCTCAAAAAAGTAGAGGCGTACTCAAACTTACATGCACAAGTTAGACCACAATCTGTTGGAACAAATATCATAGGCCATAACTTCCAGTTAAGCTACACACTGCGAATAGAGATAGTTCAACTAACAGAACAAAAAAGTAATGACATTCCTTTCGAATAAGGAAACATAATTGAACTTGGAAAGGTTTGTCAACATCTATGAAGGCATCCCGTATGTATAGGTACATTCCGACAACCTAATCACCTTACTATAAGTAAACATGTACACTAACATAACTTTCAAAACTACTGCAGATGTTATTAGGATGGTCATATCAGTGATTCCATTTTCCCCAATGCCAAACTCATTGTCCAATAGACAAGAAATAATTTTGTGCGATAGGAGGAGAATGCATAGACAGTATCTGGCAACATAGACAATGCCATAAACAATTGCTACTTTTTGTCCCTTTTGTTGTTTTTTGGTTGTATATTGTATGGACTTTGTCTGAACTTTCTTGACGTTGTTTCATACTTGTAGGCTTCGGCCGTGTCCTGGGGTATGCCCCTTGTAACTTGTACTCATTTTCTTTCATCTATATATTTTGCTGACTTACCAAAAAAATATAAATAAATAAACAATTGCTATGCAATAACGTATACTTACCACTAATTAAATGACCTAGGATGAAAACAGTACACTTAACTTTATAGAATGAATTCGCCAACAATGATAGAAATTATTTACTAGCACACTTGGAGAAGGACAATGTATAACTGGCTTCACAAGTTCAAGTCAAACAATTCAACAGTATAGTTTACATTTTCTACATTGTTAATATTGTGCCTCATGTTTATTAATACAAGAGCTAACCCTGTATATCTCGCTAAAATTGCAAAGGAACAACATTGTCTATGAATGAGAGAATGTGGTTGTTGATAAATTCGAACATCTAGAAACAGAAGAACTTGAAGCATGGTAAGCGCACTTTATAGCAAAAAATCTTTACATTCACAAACAAAACAAAAAAAAAAAAAAGATTTTTAATAACATTAAAGTGCTTACACTGACAGCTATGCTGAAAATGAGGAGGTGCAAAAAAAATTTAAATGGCTACAACAAACTGGCTTCTTAGGAAAGAATGCAAAGATATTCTTTCGGGCAAAAAATTTTCAGATAGGTGAATTCAGAATGACACCAAATGTGAGGTAAACCTTTACACTAACAACAAAATTTTTGACGGCAACAAATACTGTAAGCTAACAAAACGATCCATAAATTTTGCAAGCCAACTATTTTAGAATACATGGAATAGTGAAGGGATTTGACATGCAAAATGGCTACACCTACAAAACTTGCCAAATATGCAAAAACGAATTGAAAATAGAAAACGCAAATTCTTATGTAGAGGGTGTAAGAACTTTGATGCTATAAAGGTGCACAGGTAAGAAAGAATGACAAAAACCACAAAATATCACACACACTTGCCATTCTAACCTACTTTACAACATTATATGTTAGGTTTCACTTCAAGGTAAGGATACAACATTGTCTAGGTGATGAGATGACAATAAAAGCATTTGGCATCCTAGGGGTGATTTTCACAAGAAGCAAAGCCACAAGCCTCCAAAAATTTGAAGACTATGAAGACAAGGTACTGATATAAGCCCTAAGAAATAAATATCACAGTTGCGAATATACACAAAATACTAACTATTACAGTTTGTAGAGTTTTGGAAGAAACCAGTTGAAGGAATATCTAAAAGAATACACAAACAAAACATGGATTTTCTACATTGAAGCACCACAATGGGAGGACGAAAAGAGAAACTGGATTGCTGAACTCATCACATGCGTGCAGCGGGAGGAGGAATGTCTTTATAACATAAATCAATCATAAATTTTGAATGACATTTATAAGAGTCGGTTCCGAAAATAATGCTTAAAAATAAAAAAATAAAAAAAATAATGCTAAAAAAAATAATTCCAAATCTACTGTTGAACCGCGTTTATAAAATGCGGTAATAGTAAACCGCGTCAAAAAAACGCGTTTCAAATTAAACAAAACCGCGTGTCATTTTTTTAACTAAACCGCATCAACAAGACACGGTTATAACTTAATAAAACCGCATCTTTACCATGCGTTTTATCGGAACATAAACCGAGTTCTTGAGATGTGGTTTATGGGGGTGTTCCCCTTTCCTCGTTTTGTTAACGCGGTTCACTATAAAACCGCGTTTTGTTAACGCGGTTTATTATGTAAATTGCATTTTGAGAATGTGGTTCATTACATAGTGAACCGCGTTTCGTAAATGCGGTTTATTCAAATATAAACCGTGTTTTGTAAACGCGGTTTTTTGTTATTTTAAACGCCTCATGTTGACGCGGTTTAGTATAGCCGCATTTTGTAAATACGGTTCAACAGTAGATTTGAAAATTTTTTTTTCAGCATTATTTTTTTTATTTTTTTATTTTTCAGCATTATTTTCGGAACCGACTCCATTTATAAACAAGTTATTAAAAGAATCGCTACTTTTTATACGTGTCTCAAACAAATGTTTTTATTGTAATTGAAGAGTTAATATGGTCGGAGTTGTTTCCAACCATAATTACATTTATGTTTCATGTTTCTAAGTCCTTTATGGAAGTTCAATTGCAATCCATTTCAATGTCTCGGCTCCAAGCATTCCATTATGTTTATTCCATTACACTTTGTTGTTGGTTTTCCTTTATGATTATTAATTAGGCCGTGTGGGTGCCTATTTTTATTGAGCTACTATATGCACAACTTTTACAATTTACCAAATTTGTATTCCGTATTTTAGTTTATTTAAATGCCTTAAATTTCACTTTTAAAATGAATGCAAGAAAGGACTACGTCAAACACCAAAAGTAGGCTTCAAATAAATTTAGAATTTGCGCATTATATTACACATGTACCAAATGTAATCAGCTGATATCCACTATAGAAAACACATAGAAATACATACAGCAACCCTACGTCGTACGGGGTTTTGCTAGTTTTAGTTATTTTCAAAGGCTTGGTTCTTTCTTTTGCTAAGTAAGGTATTGTGAATGCTTTGACTTTCAAGGTGGTGCAAACCTAGAAATTGTCAAAGTTGTGGTTGGGCATCGTATCATGGATGCAACGCACTAGTATTTGATGCACCAGCATTCATCAGTAAGGGCCCGAAACCATCTTAAAAAGAGCGTGATCCGCGCCTCACTCAGCTGTTATATCATCGGTATTTGTCATCTTCATGCGTCTTAGTTAATATGGTTCTATTTTATATGTTTTATATATTATTTTATGTACCTGGTTCCAATAATTTTAAGATGATTTTTTTCTATGACACCAATGTCCACCTAGCAATCATTATAATTTTTAAAAATTATACGTTTTATACAGTCAGAAATTGTTCCTTAGCTACAACGACTTGAGGCTCGGACCTTTTTTATCAAAGTGACTCATTTTTAATAAGAACTCTCCACAATTTAATTATTAACAGTTATAGGTCATTTGTCGGGATTAACGAACTTTTGTAGGCCATTTTAGTTTTCCTGTGGTTTTGCCTCTGGGTTCAAATTGGGTATGAGACATAAAGTTTTGAGCCTTAGGTTTATTCTTATTTGAGTTTGTTATTTATTATTCTTTTGTTACAGGTAGAAGATAAATTGTACATATGGGATGTCTATACACAGGGATGTATATGTTACAAGTTAGGTTTTGAGTAAGGGTTTTCGAAGATTGAGAGTTGAAACATCTCTTATAAACTCCAATATTGTTACGAAATTATCGTGCTTTCCTCCGTGGATATAGACTTTGGCAGAACCCAGTAGATTTCAATGTTTTCGCCTATCCCCTTTGTTTATGATTGTTACTTTGATTTATGGTTTGGGTATCTTGTGGGTGATTGTAATTAGATGGCATCAGCATCCGTACAATTATAATCTACATAAGAGGTTTAATAGCAGGTAAGAGATGAAGGCCGATCGTTAACGTCAGTGGTGAAAAATCCCGATGGTGATTCTGGTAGTGATCAAAAGGCACGGTGGTAGTTGATTCAGGTAGATCATAGGTTTGATCGGTAAACTGAAAGTGTAGACTGTAGTACTGGTTGATCCGTGTATATCATGGGACTGATCTGTAAACCGAAGGTGTAAACCGCTGTGGTGCACTAGTTGGAGTGACATATTGTGCCTCAATGAAAGAGGGGGTGGCTGGACGTTAGTGGTAGCGATTTGGTCCAAATTGAGGAGTGAGAGATTGGATAGGTGTACCTGAGGTTAGATCTGGTGGACCCAGTGTAAATTACCATCGGAGAAGGTAGATTCCAACACCCGTGAGAGAAGCGCCGGTGCGTGGCTGTAAGCACACCTGAGCAAAGTCAACTGTTCCAGAACAAAATCAACAATTACTATGGTAGCCAAATTTAGTGACATTGTTGACAGCGAAGCTTGAAGATGGTGCACTCTCAAAGTAGAGATGTATCCAACGCTGGCAGTTAGGGGCTAGGATGGTGAGCAGTTCCATTGCTTTGAAGTAGACGACAGTCAGAGGTTCGAAGCTTCGTGGTTGATCGTGGTGATTCGTGGTGAATGAGAGCATTGAAGAATTGTTGTGGCGACTTGAGTGTTCGAAAAACGATGGGGTCCGGTGGCTAGTAATAGTGAAACAGAGAGGGACTTATGCCGGATTTCAAATCCAATAGTACCAAAATCGATCAAAATGTATCAATTAGAGTCTGAAGGGAGAAAAGAAGGGTTTAGTGTTTTAAGGGAGAAGATAAGGGAAAATTGATGGAGAAGATAGAAGAATTACTTTCATTGATAACCCTAAATCCACACATTACTAACTATTTGTAAGAAAAATAATATAATTAAGAGAAATTGCAAAAGTAACTAAAAGTAGAAATATTAGTTAGATTATCCTAAAATAGCATAACTAACTTCAAGCCATGTGTCGTGTGCGTGCCTACTTCCTGCCATTTTCTTGCCAGCAGAACTTATGAATTTCCAACGGTCCAATTTTGCTGAACTCCTTCTTTGCTTCTTTTCCTGTATCAGCTACTTTCCCCTTTGAATTCACGCTTGCCCTCAAGGGTGAAACTTAGGGAACTTCAACTGAAGATCATAAAGATACTCCCATGAAGCTTCTTCTCTTGGTTGTCCCTTCCATTTGACTAAAAACTTAGTTGCAGCCCGATTGTTGCGGTTTACCATCATTCTTTCTAGTATCAATTCCGGTTCTTTAAGTGGAGCAACATTAACATCGTCTAGTATTGATGTAGTTGTAATGGGAGGATCCCCTATGTGAAGCTTGAGCTGGGTGACATAGAAGACATTGTGTATCCTCACTGAATCAGGTAACTTGCCTGTAAGCTACCTTATCATCTACTGCCAAGACCATAAAAGGATCATAGTACTTAGGAAAGAGCTTATGGTCACTACGGTGGGCCACTGTTATCTGTCTGTAGGGGTGCAATTTTAGATAATCCCAATTACCAGGCCGGAAGCTACGAT
This sequence comes from Simmondsia chinensis, assembly GCA_018398585.1. Taxonomy (NCBI): domain Eukaryota; kingdom Viridiplantae; phylum Streptophyta; class Magnoliopsida; order Caryophyllales; family Simmondsiaceae; genus Simmondsia; species Simmondsia chinensis. The sequence goes on from JAGTTD010000005.1 coordinate 12,692,702, forward strand.
CAGATCTCCTTTGAGCACTTTGATGACTTCTTCCCGATGCTGGAGACTTCTATCAGCTGCCTTTATTTGTGCTTCACATAGTATATAAGGGATATGCAATGGAGGGGGTTGCCCGTAAACAATTTCATAAGGAGTTCTTTGAATAGACGAGTACCATGTAGTGTTGTACCACCACTCAGCTAGTGGTAACCATTTAGACCACTGGTGAGGATGAGAATTGCACATACAACTTAGATATGTCTGCCATTCCCTGTTGACCACTTTAGTTTGTCCATCTCACTGTGGATGATAGGTTGTGGATAGATGCAATTCAACCCCTTGAATGGAGAACAAGGCCCACCAAAAATCACTTTGAAACACCACATCTCTTTCACTAACTATCGAACTTGGGAGACAAAGAAACTAGTAGACTTGATCCATGTATAGATGAGCAACTGTAAGTGCTTAGTAAGGATGTGTCAGGGGCAAGAAGTGAGCAGCCTTGCTTAATAGATCAACTACAACAATTATGACTATTTATAATTCAGAAGAAACCAAAAATTAACACAATTCACCTAGTACAAAAAAAAAAAAACAGCACAATTCGTCCAGTTAGGGGAAAACCAACACAATTCACCCAGTAGGAGGAAAACCAACACAATTCGTCTAGCAGGGACAAAAAATAACACAATTCGCCCAGTAGGGATTAAAAAAAAAAAACACAATTCACCCAGCAGAAGAAAAACTAACACAATTCGCCCAGTAGGAGGAAAACTAACACAATTTGCCCATTAAGAGGAAAACCATCACAATTCGCCCAGTAAGGATAAAAAAACATCACAATTGGCCCGGCAGGAGAAAAACAACACAATTCGCCTAGTAGTAGGAAAACCAACACAATTCGCCCAGTAAGAAGAAAACCAACACAATTCGCTCAGTAGGTATAAAAAATTCACAATTCGCTCAGTAGGAGAAAAACCAATACAATTCGCCCAGTAGGGATAAAAAAACAACACAATTCGCCTAGCAGGAGAAAAACTAACACAATTCGTCCAGTAGGGATGAAAAATAACACAACTTTCCTAGTAGGAGGAAAGCCAACACAATTCACCCAGTAGGGATAAAAAACTACACAATTCGTCCAATAGGAGAAGAACCAACACAATTCGTGCAGTAGGGATAAAAAAAACATAATTTGCCCAATAGGGATAAAAAATAACACAATTAGCCCAGTAGGGACGAAAAACAACACAATTCGCCCAGTAGGAGGAAAGCCAACACAATTCGCTCAGTAGGGATAAAAAATAACACAATTTGCCCAATAGGAGAAAAACCAACACAATTCGCCAGTAGAAGAAAAACCATCGCAATTCGCCCAGTAGAGATAAAAATCGATGCAATTCACCCAGATGCAAACAAAACAACCTAACTTATCCACTTTTACTTCTTTTAAGTCTCATCTAAAATGAGATCAATATAAACAAAAGAAGGCTTAACTTGTAAGCAAAAAAGGGACGCTTGTCATTTTACCCATATCAAAAAGAACTCCTAAGCCCACCATAACACTATAATCAAAGAAGGCAAAGAAAGAAATAGGGACAAGAAAAACAAAAGCGGAAAAAGGGGATCTTGATAATATTTAAAAATAGCTTGACTTTATCTTCTTCCCATTTACCTACTAAACACCACAAACATAATTGGCGCCGTCTGTGCGAAGACAATAGTGCTGAATTATCGAGATTTCCGAATCCTCTGACTAAAGATAATGAAACCAAACAAGTTCCAAAGGGTCAACTACAAAATATACAAATGGTTTTAGAACAACTTATAGAAAAGTTAACAGGACAAGGGCCCAAAAATAACCCAGACCCTAAAAATGTAAGGTCAATAGGAGCTGGACATGATTATGACCGTGAATTTCGACAAAAGTAAAAATCTTAAAAGGGAAGAGTTCATCCTTATCAAGAATTCGATCGTGACAACAAAAACTTAGAAAACATGCAGACGGACCATGGCAGCATGGAGGATGAATCCGCAACAAACGTATACATCAAACACAAGAACCAGCCAAACCTCAATCGTTTTCCAGAAGAGACAAAGATCTACTCAATTCCTGATGTTCCGGGTATGTACTATCCTTTTTTATTAAGAATTTTGTCTTTTCCTGTAGAAAACGTTATGGTTCCCAACACAGGCCTCTTTGACAAATCTCAAGATCTAGAAGACCATTTATCGGTGTAAGTGCTTTCAAGCCACCTTAAAGGGAGTAGCAAATCCTGCTTTTCTTCCCTGCCCTCTGGTTTAATTGATGGTTTTGCACAGTTAGCTGAGCGCTTCTCTAAGCACTTCGCAAGTAATAAAAGAAGAAGTAAGACGGTTGCACTGTTGACGCAGTTGCAGCAAAAAGAGTCCGACACTTTACGGGACTACGCTAGGCGATTCACTAGAGAAATGATAGATATACCAGGATTAGCTAACAAAACCGCCATTGGCGCCTTTGTTAATGGACAAAAACATTAAGACTTAAAATTATCCCTGCTAAAAAAAACCATAAACCATTGATGAGCTATGGAGCAAAGCCAATAAGTACATATTAGCCGAGGATGTTATGACCGTAGCTGAAAGGGTGTGGGTGGGAGTTACTAGAAGGCAGCGAGAGAAGTCAGAAGCGTCTTACATGACAAGGCTAAGGGCACCAGAGGCGACTTTAAAACCAAAAATAAAAGTGCGAAGACCTATAGGATGCTTTGTAGAGACCTATATCGACCTCTACCTTTCAAAAGGATGTCCTACGGGTCGAAATGACCATCATTCCACAAGCCAAATCAAAATGGTGCAACTACCATCAATTCTACTGCTATACCACAGAATAATATCGGGCAAGAAGAAGACAAACCCGGGACGGTCAGGCTAGGGTGGCTAACCCCAGCATACAATCAAAAGAGTCAGATAGTAAGGTGTTATACCGGCACCTCCAAGAGAATTAATAGAAAAACCTAAAAAGACGATTGCCATGATATCCCGGATTTTACATCGTGGTAACCTTTGTTCATCTAAACTGGAAGGAGAATGGGTTAAAAGAATTCAACCCCTATTGGAAATCACCTTTAATAAAGAAGACTTGAGTGACATGTATGTCCCACATGACGATCCTTTAGTTATCACTCTTGAAATAGGGCAATATTGCATGCACTGGGTATTGGTTGATCAAGGAAGTGTGGTAAACGTACTTTTCTACCAATGTTTTGAACAAATGGAAATGTTAGATTTCTCTGGCTCAGTACCCTGTGGTGGGCTTCAAGGGAGAAGCAGTTAAACCATTAAGAGTAGTTACCATGAACGTTGTGTTTCGAGGACAAAAGGCTACCAAGAAAACTCAAATGGAATTCCTAGTTATAGGTTTACCCTCCCCTTATAATGCAATACTTGGTCAACCTGCCCTAAGTTGCATACGAGTCGTAATCTCTACCTATCACCTCTTAATGAAGTTTGAATCGGACAGTGGAGAAATAACGGCCATTCAGGGAAACCAAAAGGTAGCTCGTGAATGCTATTTTGCCTCTTTGAAAGATAATGATTGTGAAGGCTCATCTGGAGTAGATGCAGGAGAATCTAGCCTTTCCGGGGAAAGCAAGTCAGAAAATTCAAACCAGGATTAGGAAAGTCGGAAGAAATAGAAGTGGAAGAGGGAAAAATTGTAAGATTGGGGTACTAGTTATCAGAGGAGATAAAAAAGAGTTAACTTTGCTGTTGAAACAATACTGAGACATCTTTGCATAAAACACCGATGAGATGAAAGGAATTAATCGGGAGGTTATGGTTCATAAACTAAATGTTCTAGCGGGAACTTCTCCCATAAAACAAAAGAAAAGAAGCTTTTGTGCTAAAAGAGGGAAAGCCATCAAAACAGAGGTAAACAAACTGTTGCAGTCGGGATTTATAAGAGATGTTAGATATCTCGAATGGTTAGCTAATGTAGTGATGGTAAGGAGGCCAAATGGGACCTGGCGAATGCGTATCGATTTCACATATTTGAATAGATTCTGTCCAAAGGACTCCTTTCTGCTTCCCAAGATCGACCAATTGGTGGACTCCACGGTGGCAAACGAGTTATTCAGCTTCTTGGATGCCTTCTTGGGCTACCAAAAAATAAAAATGGATACATAGGACGAGGAGAAGAGATTGTCCTTTACTAATGAGGGAACCTATTGTGACAAGGTAATACCATTTGGCCTAAAGAATGCAGGTGCGACATATTAACAGTTGGTTAACAAAGTCTTCACGCAACTGATTGGAAGTAATATGGAGGTTTATGTTGATGATATGATTGTCAAGTCGCACGCCAATGGAAATCACTTAAAGGACCTACAGGAGACTCTGCAAACCTTGCAGGAGTATCAAATGAAACTAAACCCCAACAAGTGATCGTTTGGCATACCTGAAGGAAAATTTTTAGGTTACATCGCTATTGCTCAGGGGATCGAGGCAAATCTAGCAAAAATAAAAGCCATATAGGAAATGGGAACTCCGAAAACAATTAACAACCTACAACAACTTATAGGGCGCTTGGCATCGCTCGATAGATTAATAAGTAAGTCCGCCGAGAAAGCACTCTCCTTCTTTCGAGTGCTGCGATAGAAAAGACGTCAACCATTGGACGAGGAATGCGAGCATGCCTTCCAACATGTTAAAGAACATCTTGCACATTTTCCTTATATGGCTAAACCCAATCCAGGAGAGATCTTGACCTTGTATGTAGCAGCCACAAAAAGGACCATTACTGCAGTCTTGGCAGCGAATCACTCGAAGGGACAGATCCCGGTATATTTTGTCAGCCAGGTATTGAAGGAGGACAAATTAAGATATCCTTTGTTACAAAAAAAATGGCGTTTTCCATTATAATGGCCTCGAGAAAAATTTGACCTTACTTTCAAGCACATACTATAAGTATACTAACTGATCAACCCGTTAACAAACTACTGTCTCGGGTCGATTGTTAGCATGGGCTGATTTGCATTATCTACCACAAATTGCTATAAAAGCACGTGCCCTGGCAGACTTCCTTGCTGATGGCAACTTACAATGCAGAGCTGAGTCCCGAGCTAGAGAATGTTACCAAGGAAAAGAAAAAAAGATCGAAGATTCAAGTGCCGAGATGTTGAATAAAATAGAAAAATTCCAGTATGGAACTTATTCGTAGATAGTTCTTGGTGCCAGGAGGGTTCGAGAGCCCGAAAATTTCATTCAGAATCCAGATGGGGTAACATATCGCTGCGCCATGCGTTTCTACTACTCACTGACCAATAATGAAACTGAGTACGAAGCCTTAACGCATGGAATTGGTCTTGGGCAGACCATTGGAGCTCGGTTTGTAATAATTTATAGTGATTCACAAATAATAGTTAATCAGGTAAATGGAGAATACGAAGCTAAAAAACCTAACATGATTAGATACCTTAAAATATTTTGAGAATTGGCTGCAAACTTTATAAAGGTAGAAGAAAAATACATTGATAGGAATGACAATCATATAGCGGATGAGTTAAGCAAATTAGCTAGCCCTCATCAAGTCGCTTCTGAAACTGCCGAGGTAATGGTCAAATGAATATACCCCCAAAATTTTGCGGGGGAAGATATCCCTTTTATGTCAACATATGGGGCAGAAGCTATCCTGCCGATAGAAGTACAGAACCTTACATTTTGTGTAAAATACTACCATTCAAGGGAAAACGCAACCCTAATGGCAAACTCTTTAGATCTGGTAAAAGAAGTCCAATCCGAGGCCTTACTATGCATGGTGGTACAGAAACAAGCAATGGCTAAATATTTCAACTGTAGCGTAAAACCATGACAATTCCAAGAAGGCAATTTCATTTTAAGACGTACAAAAGCCGCAGGAGAGGGTGCAAAGTTTGGAAAACTTGCACCCAATTGGGAAGGTCCTTACAAAGTAATCCGACTCCTAAGTGAGGGGAGTTATCAATTATGCCGCTTAAATGGGACTGAAATATCCAGAAGCAGGAATGCGCAAAATTTGAAAAAGTACTATCCATAACTATGCAGCATCCTTCCTCTTTAGGCATGTGATGATCTTTCTTTTTGTATAATCGTACATTAGCTGTCTTGTACATTTGCAAACACATGTTGAATAAACGCGACAACAGTTATGTAAAACATAAGAGTCTTCTCTTTCCATTGGTGTTTAGAATTAAATTTAAATGGAAAGCTATTGTGTGCTTTTTACATTACAAATAAATGAAGCCATAATCAATAAAACAAAAGACGTGAGAGATGCATCTACATATTTTTACCTATTAAAGATGGAACCATTCACCTACAATAGGTGCAGCCATTCACCTACTAAAAGTGCAACCATTCGCCTACTAAAGGTGCAACCATTCACCTGTTAAAGGTGCAGTTACATATTATCATGCACTTATCAACAATACAAAACGATACAATTATACGTCGTCGATTAACTATACAGCCCTTCACCTATTAAAAAGAGGGCTATCATACACTTATCAACGATACAAAACAATACAATTATATGTCCTTGATTAAAGATACCATCTTCACCTGTTAAAAGAAGGGTTATCACACACTTACAATTATATGTCGTCGATTAGCGATATAACTCTTCACCTATTAAAAAGAGGGCTATCATACACATGTCAACTATACAGAACGATACAATATTGTCGATTAAAGACATAACCTTCCACCTGTAAAGGTACAACTACACATTCAAACATTTTAAAGAAACCATCAAACCATATGTTCCCACTCATCCAAGTAGGTACGAAATCATACACATCCATTTGCAGAACAAAAGTACAACCACCTGTTATGACATACAAGCATCTCCATGTACTGCCATACAAAATTACAACCATTGATATTCATCCATCTCATAGCCAGTTAAACCATCACATTACCAACAAAAAAAAAAAGAGATAACAGAATAGATAGGAACTACGACACTAAGAAACTTATGCTTGTGAATGAGCATTACCTCTAGCTGAAGGAGAAACGTCTCTCTGACATAACTCTTCATTGATGTCACCAATAATTTGAGAAATTAAAGAATCTATCATGGACATAGTGAAAGTAGAACAACCCTCGCGAAGTTTCTGGGATAGGAGAGCAAAGGCCGAATCCATGTCGACCCAATAAAAATCACTCTGTGCAATCTAAAATTCAGAACTAGACTTAAAGATAGCAACAGCCTCTTCACGATCCCGAAGCAGCCGCAGCTCGAAGATCATTAATCTGCGTGTCCTTACTATGAAGATCTCCCACTTGGTGACAATTGTCGGCCAGCACATCATCTAACGTTCTTTGAAGTTGTTCTACTTCGCGGCGAAGGTCTTCTTGTTGCTTCAAAGATGTAGTCTGAAAAGCCCAAAATTGTTCTAGAAGACTCTGATAACGGGCCGTAGCATTCGCACAAGACATGGCCACTTGACACAAATAACCAGAAACGCTAAGATGCTGCAAAAGTAAACCACGCAAGCACACACAAAGTAAGTAATGATACAAAAAAGACAAGAGCAAGGAGTGGGAAAGGCAAGTGCAAGTCATCACCTCTGACACCGTAAAAGAAGTTTAAGAACGAATAGTCCTGGGAGGTAAGAATCCCTCAAAAGCTCTAAATAGGAACTTAAAAATCTCTTATGGGACGAGAAAAGGCAAAAGCATCCCTGTCACGGGTTGAGGTCTCAACTTGTAAGAGTTTGGACAAATTTAAAATGCGCACAAACATTCCTCCCTTCAAGGTGCGGATCCAACTAAATGAACCGACCCCAGGGAGGCAGTTGAGGGATGCCATTGCGCACACGATGGCGTACAGAACCTTTACTCTCAGAAACCTGCTGTGTCACTAGAAGAGAGAGACCCTTGGGAATAGATTGCATTGATGGCTCGGCAGTTGAGGGATGCCATTGCGCACACTATGGCGTATAGAACCTTCACTTTCAGAAACTTGCTGTGTGACTGGAAGAGAGAGACCCTTGGGAAGAGATTGCATTGATGGCTTGGCAGTTGAGGGTTGCCATTGCGCACATGTTGGCGTACAGAACCTTCACTTTCAGAAACCTGTTGTGTGACTGGAAGAGAGAGACCCTTGGGAAGAGATTGCATTGATGGCTCGGCGGAGGCACCCATGTCAGTTTGCTCAGAACTACCTGGAGGAGAGTCCGAAACAAAATAACTGACAATGTCTAAATTGTCAACTTCCTCAGCTACATTAAAAAGAGAAAGGGTGGCAAGAATCAGAAACAATGAACACTCACTACCACATAAGGGAAGTGAAGTTCCCCAATATTAAGGTCAAGAATTTGACTTAGACATACCAGGAAATGGTTTCTCACTAAGCCCAGCCTTCACGAGCTTTATCTCATTCTTAAGAAGTGCACAGGTAGCTACATAACGATCCTTGTCAGAACTGTCGAAAAATAAGTGATGACCGCCCAGTCTTCTGGAGCCAACTCCTCCAGACGTGGTTAAGGGGCACGAGTTAATTTATGCCACACCACAGGATACCTAGGAAGAGTAGGGGGTCAAACCCATATAAACTTGTTGAACCAAGTCTTGAGGTTAAAGGGATTATCCTCAACAAAACGACAACCCCCACTACTTTCAAAAGAAAAGGTGCTTCAACTCTTTTTAACTTTAAACAAATAGTCGAAAGCCTTGTCGAAAACTTGAAAACCCCTATAAAACAAGCAAATAAAAACCCATATACATTCCAAAAACCATTAGGGGTCACTTGACCAGGGCATATGGTATACCACTCCAACAGATTAAATACAAAAGGTGGTAATGGAAACCTACATCCAGCACTCAAAGGCACCAAGGTTACAACAAAACAATCATGCTGAGGGGGAAATAATAAAATATCATTCTCCTTGAGATCCCATATTTCATACTTCGAAGGAAAACACTCTTGCCCACTGAAATAACGCTGGGCAAACTGTTTAATGGGTTTAACACCCGCAATTTGTGGGAATAGGGCTCGTATTCTAGCTTCATTGAAGGTCATAATGGTAGAAGCAAGGTTAGACGCAAGGCCAGAGATGGAGGGTTGATTATCAGCTGAATCCCCTCAACTCGTAGTTCGAGTCTTACTTTTACCCTTGACCATTTTTTTTTAATCTGCCTAAAATTACCCTAATAAGTGCAACATAAAACCAAAAATTATATATACGTACGCGAATAGAGATAATGCTTCTCCCTCTAGATACATAAAGAAGGTAGAGGCAATGCAGTAACTGCTCCTTAGTTCACCGAAGATAATATATCCTCTACCCTACCAGGAACTACGGGATTACCTAGAGCACGCCGATAGTAGGAGGAGCTATGGTTGTTGGCACCCAAACTCATTTTCACTATTAAAGCCACCTTAACCACTGCTGGAAAAATTGCATCTTTATTTAGGACAAATGAGGCAAAATGATAAGCTACAATTAAGGTCATGTGAACTGAAGTTGTTAACATCCGCAATCAACACAAAAGGGCACATGCTACAAATGATACGTGACAATCAAGGTCATGTAAACCAAGGTTGTTAACAATCACAAAACAACATATTAGGGCACATGCTACATTATGACAAACAGGGCAAAGTAAAAAGATACGTGTTAACCAAGCTCATATAAACGAGGACATTTCTACCAACAAACTAGCATGGCAAGGAGAAAGTAGGTACACCTCGTTAGAACAAGCAAAACAATAGTAGGCTCAAAGAACAAATTGTTCTATGAAGTTTCTAAGTTAAATTGAGTTTGAATCAAAATTAGAACTTAAACTAAAGCTCAATCCACTCAAAAATCGCCGCTAACCACTTCCATTTCAACATGCAATAAAAGTCCCCTCTACCTCTACAAAACTAGGACAGAAAGGATAAAAAACACCATACCTAACAACAAAGTCAGGTAAAAACGAAACAAAATGGAGGAGAAATGAGCTTGTGAACCACCGAGTAGAGGAAGCGAAGAGAACTTGAGAAAGAAGAAAGGGGAAGGAGTGGAGAGAAAAAGAGAATACGGGAAAGAAGAGAAAAAGGAAAAGAAAAAATTAATAATAGTATAATTTATATTCATATAAAAACACCCACAGATATAAAAATACGAGTTATAAGTGACTTTATACACTAGGGGCTATGTAAAATGCCCACCGATGTAAAAATTGGAGTTACAAGTGATTTTTTACACTTGGGGCCAAGTAAAACGCCGACCAGTGTAAAAATTAGAGTTGAAAATAATTTTTTACATTGCAGGCTACATAAAATGCTCACCAATGTAAAAATTGGATTTATAAGTTATTGTTTTTACATAGGGGGCCACGTAAAATGCCTACCAGTATAAAAATTAGAATTATAAATAATTTTACAGTGAAAGCTACATAAAATGCCCGCCAGTGTAAAAATTGGGGTTATAAGTGATTTTTTATACTGGGGGCTACGTAAAATACCCACCAGATTAAAAATAAGAGGTGTAAACAATTATTTACGCTGTGGGTTACGTAAAACGCCCACCAATGTAAAAATTAGAGTCATAAATGATTTTTTACACTGCAACTACGTAAAGTGCCCATGACTGTAAAAATTACAGTTGTAAATAATTTTTTACACTGAGGGCTACATAAAGTGCCTACCAGTCTAAAAATTAGATTTATAAATAATTTTATACATTGGGGATTACATAAAACGCCCACCAGTGCAAAAATTGGAGTTATAAGTGATTTTTTACACTAAGAGATACGTAAAACGCCCAATAGTGTAAAAATTAGAGGTGTAAATAATTGTACACACTGGGGGCTGCGTAAAACTTTCACCAGTGTAAAAATTGGATTTATAAGTGATTTTTACATTGGGGGCTAAGTAAAACGCCCACTAGTGTAAAAAATAGAGTTTTAAATAATTTTTACCACTAGGGATATGTAAAACGCCAAAGAGTGTAAAATTTGGAGTTATAAGTGATTTTTGACAACTAGGGGCGACGTAAAACACTCACTGGTGTAAAAATTAGAATTGTAAATAATTTTTGACGCTCGGGGCTACATAAAATGCCTACCAATGTAAAAATGGGAATTATAAGTGATTTTTTACACTGGATGCTACGTAAAACGCCCACCAATGGAAAAAGTAGAGTTCTAAATAATTCTTTGAATTAGGATTGCATAAAACACCCATTAGTGTGAACAAGTGGAGTTATAAGTGATTTTTTGCATTGGAGGCAATGTAAAGCGCCCACCAGTGTAAAAATTACAGTTGTAAATAATTTTTATGCTGGGTGCTACGTAAAATGTCCACCAGTGTAAAAATTGGAGTTATAAATAATGTTTCACACTGGGGGCTACGTGAAATGCCCACCTGTGTAAAAATTGGAGTTATAAGTGATTTTTTAAACTGGGGGCTATCTAGAACACCCCTCAGTGTAGAAATTGGGGGTTGTAAATAATTGCATAAACTTTGGACTGCGTAAAACGCCCACATGTGTAAAAATTTGAGTTATAAGTGATTTCTTACACTGGGGGCTATGTGAAACACCCACCAGTTTAAAAATAAGAGTTGTAAATAATCTTTTACGCTTGGGGCAACATAAAATGCCCACTAGTATAAAAGTTGGAGTTATTAGTGATTTTTTGCATTGAGGGCTACATGAAACACCCACCAATTTAAAAAATTGGAGTTATGAATAATTTTATGCACTGGGTGTTATGTAAAACGTCCACCAATGTAAAAATGGTAGTTATAAGTGATGTTTTACGCTGGGGGATACGTAAAACGTCCCCTAGTGTAAAAATTATAGTTGTGAATAATTGTATGCACTGGGGGCTACGTAAAACTCCCACTAGTGTAAAAATTGGAATTATAAGTGATTGTTTCCACTGGGGGCCACGTAAAATGGCCATTGTTGTAAAAATTAGAGTTGTAAATAATTTTTTACACTAAGGGGCTACGTAAAATGCCGACCATTGTAAAACTTGGAGTTATAAGTGATTTTTACACCGGGGGCTATGTAAAACACTCACCAATGTAAAATTAGTTATAAATAATTTTTTAAGTTTGGGGCCACGTAAAACATCCGCCAGTATAAAAATTGGAGCTACAAGTGATTTTTTCCACAGGGGATGGTGACTCCAATAGGCTATGATTGCTGATAGGCGTTATGCCACTAGAGGGTGGCGCCTTCCATTGCTACACTGACCATCATAGATTTCAACTCCTTCAGTGTTTGATCGAGGATGAAATACCTCTCACACTGGTATATCCAATTCACCGCGTCACTCCCATTGAATCGATGTTCCTTTTGGCGTGATGCATCCTAGCATTTGGAGCGACAGCCCATTCATCATTTGCTTCATCTCGGTTAAGTCATCTACCAGATCATCGCAATGCCAATCTAGTTTTTCATCCAACTCCCTCATCAACATTTTACTGCCGAGTTCCGTCCGCCATTGTCATCGACTGAGCTTGATCCTAGGAGCAGCTTTATCACCGATTGAGCTGATTCCGAGGAGCGTGTCGAGTACCATCTCCCTTGACTTCATAGATTCCTTGTGCCTTCTTCCGAGTACACGATTATTCTGGTGGTTGCAGACCGCCTAAGCAAATACGCCCATTTCCATGTTCTCCACCATCCGTATTCAGCTACCGATGTCGCACAGCTCTTCTTAAATCATATTTATTGACTACATGGTCTACTGGACTCCACAGTCAGTGACCGTGATCCGATCTTCATAAGTACTCTGTGGCAGGAGCTTTTCTCTTCGCTTTAACACTCGGTTGAATCTCTTTTCCGCTTATCACCCGCTATCCGATGGTCATACAGAGGTGCTCAACAGATGCCTTGAAATGTAATTACACTGTATGACTGATGAATGTCCACGAGATTGGTGATGCTCACTTCCATTAGCCGAATGGTGGTACAACACCACCTTTCACTCCGCCATTCAAGAAACTCCTTATGAGATCCTTTTTGGCCGGCTTTCGCCAGTCCACCTTCACTATCTTCCCAGTGAATCAGCCGTTGACATGGTAGATCGCACCCTCACTCCTCGAGAAGAATCTATAAGCCTTCTCAAACATCACCTTCATCGCGCCCAAAACCGCATGAAGCAGCAGGCAGATCGCCATCACTGCGAACACGAGTTCCAAGTTGGTGACTGCGTATGGTTAGGGCTTCAATCATACCGTCAACACAGTGTCGCTAGTCGCCAATACCACAAGCTTGCCCCACGGTTCTATGGGCCTTTTCGTATCATCGATTAAGTGGGGCTAGTGGCCTGCAAGCCCGACCTTCCCAGTTGTGCCGCCATCCATCATACTGTGCACATTTCCCTTCCCAAACATTGTACTAGTATCCCAACTAGCTCTACTCCACTTCTAGCTGCGTTGCCACCAAGCGCCCTCCCGCCTCAACCAGAGAGCATCCTTGATCACCGGATAGTTCGCTGTAAAGGCCTTGCTACTACCCAAGTGCTTGTTCAATGGGTGGGTCAACCTGCTGAAGATGCCACTTGGGAGTTCCTCTACGACCTCCAGCTCTGTTTTCCACACATTGAACCTTCTGGGCAAGGGTCAAGTCTGTAGGGGGGTACTGTTACGAATGCCTGGTCAGCTTGACCTGATTGCCAAGTCGAGGCTCCACCTGATGTGGGGTACTTCCCTAAGGTTAGGCATGCTAATTGTGATATGTCAATATCTTCTCTCTCTCCCCCTAAATTCTCTTTTGATCTTCCCCTTTTCTTCTTCTTCAATCTCTCCCCCATTTTTACACTTATATAAAGCTTATACTATACAAATATATACAATTCCGGATAGCAATCTCGCTATCCCGTATTCCTTGGTATCGATCTTGTGTTGGATTGTGATTTGCTCGCTTGGATTCATATTTCTTAGTGCCAATTGTGTGAGTTGGATTGGATTGTGTGATTGGATATGGGTGTGGATTGATTGATTAAATAGGATCCCATCTCAAATCCTATCATGAATGGAGAGGAAAAAGTAAAAAAAAAAAATTAGGTTCTCTCCCCTTTATATAGGTGCAGTGTGTCCTAGGACCTGCCGGTATAGGTGTCCGATTGATCCGCAAAATGGCCGATCGATCTACCATAACTTTCGTAGCATGTGCAGTTAAGTCAAGACGCGAGTAGCTTTTGATTTGTAAAAAGTTACATGTCAAATTTTACATCAAAACGATGCTTTCAAAGTGATCTACATGACCCCAATAAGTGGGATTGGATATTATTTGGTCACGAATGCTCTTCCTCTCTAGACTTTTTATCATTTTAAGCTTGGCCGATTGATCCACTCACCCAAGGGATGACTTTTCTTGACCGAATCTTGACCCGATGGGTCCCTTTTTCACACGCGGTTAGGTTTCTAAATGTAGCCTTTGAAATTGTTAATTTTAGCTCGTTCTTTAGTACTTTTGAAGATGTCTTTCAACACGTACCAAGCCTAAACATACAAAGATCAAACCATAACACACGTGTAATAGTCGAAAATATTATTAGAATGGGTACAAAAGATATAAAATACAAGTCACATCACGTCCTACCCGTTATAGGTATAGGTCTGACCCATGTTGACCCGTTCGTACACCCCTGACTCGTGGGTTGGGTCACGGGTCGAAAGGGGTCGACGTGTTAGCCACCTCTATTCCAAGCACTAAAAACTGTATTTGTTATTTGTTTCACTAGCTAAGCTAAAACCCAAAGATAAGAACAAAAAGCATGAAAAACTCAATTTCTAAACATGATTTACGGCTAGTTAAAGACCAAAAATGATAAACCAAACATGAGACCAAACATGCTTTTATCTTTCTAAACGCTTGTTTTTCAACCCCAAAAAGGTAAACGGTGAATGCTCAAGTCTACCAAAAAACTTAACAAAAAAACATTTGTTCTAAAGATAGAATTTAACTACTTGATAAGTCAATGAAAGTACTCACGCCGGTCATGTGAAAATACCATTAATTAAGGGTATTGGCACGGAGGTAAGAGGGGTTAAAGGCTGCAAGGGTAACAGTTGCACCCCTTTTAATTCTATTTGGTTTATCATTAAAGTTTACCTTATGAAACATTTCATCCCCAAATGGGATTAAAATCATTGCATTACCCCCTCCTAGTACAACACAATAAGGAAAGGGGGAAAATGTTTTTCAATGTTTCTTGGTTTGGAGAAATTGAGGTATCATGAAAAAATTGTTTATATATATTTTAAAAAATTTTAAACATTTAATAAATCTTTTAAATATTAGAAAAATATTTTAAATATATTTTAATATTTTAAAAATATTTTGATATTCGAAAAATATTTATATATTTAAAAAAAGTAATATAAATATTTATAAATTATTTAATTATTTTTAAATATTTAAAAAATATGTAAATAGTGAACAAATATTTTATACATATTAAATAGTTAAGTATCTAATTTTAAATATTTCAAATGATATTAAATATTAATAAAGAATTTAATATTTAAAAATTATTAATGTTAAAAAATTATTATATATATTTGTGAATTTTAAAAACTTTGAAAAACCTCGTAAATAAATAATCAAAATTTTAAATATTTAAAAATATTATATATATATATATAAATGTTTTAAGTATTTAAAATTTTTACCATTTTCACCCAAAACAAAACATGCCCTTAGTATCAAAAATATTCGTTCCTTTAAGCTCCGTTTGGTAGAAAAGAAAAGTGCTTACTGAAAAACTGCTCTGCAATTAAAAAGAATTTACAAGCAAAGGTCAAATTTTGTTTTTTATTTTTTGTCGTTTGGCTTTAGGAAATACATGATTCTCTATGGTTCTATTCAAATTTAGAGTAATTAAGATCTTTCACATATATATAACGTTATGGACTAAACAGTGGACTAGACTGGCTAATTTAAGACATGAGTTGATCAGACAAGAATTATTTTATCCAATCTTTATTTGAAATGTCCAATCAATTGATTTTAGAACCCGACTAGAAAATTCGAAATTTGCAAAAAAAAAAAAAAAAAAAAAAAAAAAAAAAAAAATTTGATGTTGAGTTAATGTAGACAATTTACCTCTTTCCTTTCACAAAACAAGTAATATTTCTACCGGGGCCGGAAAATATTTTTCTCTTGTAGGCTCTGTTTTGAATTAAGAAAATTTTATATGAAAGAAAAATATAGGAAAAAAAAATTAAAGGAAAAGAAAATAAAGAAAAATAACTTTTTTTCATTGTTTGGAAGTCAATGAAAAACAAGGAAAAAAAATATATTTCAATAGATCAAAAAATTTTCCCCTTTTTTTGGTTGATAGAAAATGAAATAGAAGGGAATAATTATTATCTAACATAATAAGTTATATTCACTTTATATCGTTTAAGCCGTGTGGCGTTTCTAGTAACCGCTCTTGATATTGTTATGTCAAACATTTATTATTTAGGCTTCTTGAGTATAATTATCATCTATATACCTGATATTTCAATACATACAATAAGAAATCTTGAGGTTCAAAAATTTCGGAAAAAATTTAGTTTATTTACATGAGTTTAAAATATTTTTTAAATGTTTAATACTTTTTAAGATATTAAATAATTTTGAAATATATGAACATTTTTTAAATTTTTTTTTAAATTATATATTTTATTAATATTTAAAACTTTCAAAAAGATTTAAATATTTTTGAAATATATGACCATTTTTTAATTGTTTTCTCTAAATTATATATTTTATTAATATTTAAAATATTCATAAGGATTTAAATATTTTTTAACATTTGAAAATATTATAAATATAAGGGAGTTTTTTACTTAGATACCCTAAAGTTTGAATATTTATCATTGATATATCCTGATATTTTAATGAATAATGCTACATTCACAAAAAAAAAAAAAAAAAAAAAAATTGTGGCTCGAAATGCCACGAGTTGGGCTTTGAACCATAAAGCCCTACGTGTAAGACACTCCCACCACCAACTGATCTACAACCCCACTTATGAATCATTTGAGTGAATAAAATATATAACTGTTTTTTGTGATGCATCACCTCGTGCCTTTTCATGTCCCACTATCTCGTGACGTATAGAAGTGTCCTATTTTAATATTTACAATGAGGTACCCGAGCTTCCAAAATTTTATCACTTGAGAATCCTATGCAGGAATGTTGATGTCGTTAATGATCCCAAATAATGCATACGAGTTATATCATTGTTATCAACGAAAATCTAGCAGATTATGAAAAAGATTTACTTAACTACGACGGAAGATATGGATATATGGGCGAAATAATGCATCATATTAGCATTTTACTGCAAAAATTCAAGCCTTGTTGATTAAACATGAAACTCAGATCAACTCCAACATAGGAGTTAAAATGGTTTGGACTAAGAATTATTTTTTTTTTTCCCCATTTTTCTCTCCATTTCAAGAGGAAAATTATTTTCCTTAAATTCAATTGTAAAGTTTTAAAATTTTTCATTGGATTTTTTCCTTTATGTTTTTCATCACTTTCCTCCCAATATTTTTTCCTTTGTCAACATTTTTTCCTTTCCAAACGGACCCGTAAAATTCACAGATTCGCCACCAAAAAAAAAAAATGAAAAATTGACTTTTAGAATCTTTTTTCTTGTGTCAAACATAGTGTTGCTGCAAGCATCAATTTCGTAACGGCACTGACTCTATTTCCGCTGTCTTTAACTGACTATTACCGCGCGATGTTTTTATAACGTGGAACAATGTTATTCTACTCCTTTGTCAAATTGTGCCAACGGCGCTGTAAGTTTTTGACCATGAGCTGCAGAAATTGTAATCGCTTGTTCAAGAATTTTATATTTTATGTGTTGGAAATTTTTACATTGCGTGAACCAATGTTTCAATTAGATTGAGAGTTAATAGTTGGCTCCAAGCACTAGTTGATTGCTAAGCTGACGTCTCCGCCATTACATAGAGAACCCTTAAATACTAATAACCATAGCTTTTTCTAGATTATGGTCAGCGTGATTAGATCCACCTCCTTGGATTGTGTTAGGAATATGCATCAAATTCTTGTATTTAAGTGGAAGCAAGCAGGGGGCACCCCGATTGATCGGGAGAAGAGGCCGATCGATCGGGAAATAGACGTAGACGAATCCCGCGTCCAGAGGGTCCACCGATTGATTGGGACCCCCCGATCGATCGGGAGTCTATTTTTTCACGGGGCTATAAATTCAGCCCTAGGGTTCACGTGTTCCGTATCCAAATAAAGTAAGCCGCCATCATTCTTGAGAGAGAGAGAGAGAGAGAGAAGTGAATTATAATTTTTCTATTCTCAAATCAATAAAAGTCTTCATCTCCGCCCGTAGTTTTCTCCTTTCTCGATTGAAGAGGGGTTTCCACGTAGATCATTGTGTTCTTATTTTTCGTTCTCTTTTATCCGCATTACTTCTCGTTTGGTCATAGTATTTGATTCGAATAGAGCCATATTTTCAATTTCAATAAAATTATGGAACAAATATACAACTAATAAATTAAATAAACTAGAAAAATAAAAGTAATTTATAATTCAAGTCCATCCTTAGTCAAATTTTTGGATCCGCTATTGTAAACTGCTAATTTGACTATATATCACATAAATATGGATGATATACATTAAATTTATTGAATATCAACTAATTTATTAGTTATTTTTAAAATTGAGTTTTTATATCATATTCAGATACTCAAATCAAAATATGAACATTACTATATGAATAAATTTAAGATTTTTGTATTTTTTTAAAATGATATTAGTATCTAAATCTATATTTTCATTAGTCAATGAATTTTAAATTGAAATAGTGCACCAAAATAATATAATTTCATACTTGAGACTGAAAAAATATTGACAATAACATATTATCAAAATATGTCAATAGGTCAGTGCATATGAACAATTTGTGTATACTTAAACAAAAATTAATGAAGCTATTGTAGCAAAATTATTTATTTTAATTTTTATCCTAAAATGTATAATACTTAATATTACTTATAAAAAGAGCTCTAGAAATAGTAAGAAGTATAATTAATTATATTTGGACAAATCTTCTAAAGTAAAAGTAATTTGGCCAAAAAAAAAAAAAAAAGATTAAAATAATGTCCAATGGGATTAGATCCCGCAGGCCCTAAATCTTCAAGGGAGTACTAAACCACATGGCCAAGGGGCAAGACTAGCCTTTCTTTGTCTATATATATTATTATCAAATGTTCAGGGTGGGCTTAGCTAAACCACGTTGTTACAACAGTTGCACGCCGTGCAAAACTTGCAATTTCTCAAAATATCACTATACGCTATTGGTGTACATTGAAAAATTTACTGTAAAATGTGACATTTCGTTAATTTTTTTTTCCTAACATGCCGCTTTCCTAATTTTTTTTAAATAGTGTCATTTTGACAATTTAGTCCATTTATGTCAGGTGAGCTAAATAATTTTTTTGTTATGTCAGTATGCTAATTAACTTTTTGCAGGGTCATGTTAATTTGTAAAATATGTCCATTTCATGTCCCACCCTCACACTAATACAAACCAAACCCGATCAAGCTGACAAACACAAACCAAGTATCAAACACAATGTTTCTATTATATTGATAGTAACAAAAAGGGGGAGGAAGACATAGAAGAAGAGAGGAGAATTAGAGAGAATTTGGGATGGAGAGAGGTATACATTCATCATCAATCATCTAAGTATAAATGACCTCTAACTAATCACATTATTTATATTAATAATAATAGATGAGGTGTCATTAGGACTGAGGTAGCAGGTGACACGGCGGTCGGGCTAGCTCATATTAATTTGGGCATTGACTCTCGGTAATACTAGTATCACAAACCTTTGTATTTTCCCTCTCATTTTTCCTGTGGCCGTTGCCATTGTCGTTGCTGAGGTTTTTTCCTTGTTCTTGTAATTTGTACTTATATTTTCCACTCAATATTATTATTATTTTTTTCATTTTTATGCTTTTTAGATGTGCTCTTTCATATTACTTGAGTTACATTTGTTAGATCTAAGGTTTTTCCTTTTTAAAATCATTTATTCAATTTTTATATTTTTTTGAATCTATATTTGATTTTTTGTGTAAATAAAATCTTATGGCGAATATTTACATATTTTTTTGGTTTCTATTGTTATTTTTGGATTTTGTTTTTATATATTTAGGTTTTTTTTTTTTTTTTTTTTTTTTTGTGTCCAAATCTGTTTTTCAAAATGTATATGTACTGTTTTTGCAATTGTTTTATGGGATTTACTATATGTATGTATATAGACACAAATTTGATTTTTCTACTAAATGTATTCATAATTTGTTATTTACTCTTTTTCAGTGTGTGATTAATTTTCGGTCATATTTCATTTCTGGATGCATATGTACTTACTTCTAATGTTGGTTGGTTTTTACAATATGTTAGCATATTTGTAACTTTTTCTTTTTATGTTGTTCTATTTTCATAGGTAAGATTTACATACTTTTATACTTATATGATTTTGTTGGGTTTTTTCCTCCAATTTGGAGGATGAAGCCCACTATCATATTTGGGCTTTGTTATTTTGTTTTGGCCCACCTTTACTCAATCAATAAACAAATAAAAAGGATTTTTTAGGGTGAAGAAATTCTGCAAAACACACACAAAAACACAAAAAAAAAAAAAAAGGGCATAGAGAGAGAGAGAGAGAGAAAGAGCTGTGCAGGAGTTTTCCCGGCCCCGATCGATGGTCAAACGTTCTCTGATCGGGATAAAATTTTAGTATGTATGTTATTCCTGGCATCTTGATCTTCATATCCTACGGTTGGATTATCATTTTTCCTCTCCAAAGTCAGTATTTTGCTCAGCCCTAACTCCTATATGTTTTTTGATATTTTCCACCTTAGGGTGAGATTGTTGGGAGATTTATTATTCCAAGATCATTTTTGATGTATTGTATGCCTCTAGCTTGGCCTAGAGAAGATAAATTGGTGTACCCACTTGTGATTTGGTGATAGTGGAAGAAGGTACTGTTTATTGACGGTCCCGCGGTTTTTACCTTTCACATTGGAGGGGTTTTATACGTAAAAATCGTGTGCCTCTATCTTTTTGTTTTTTGTGGGTTAATTTGTTTGATCGTTGTTCTATTCTTGATTGTGATTTATAGTGGTTTATGTGATTGCCCATTTGATTAACACAAAGAGGGAAATAAGTTGTTTTCCCCTATAATTGGTATCAGAGCCAAGTTCGGCCTTTGGTGATTTCTTGTGTTGATTGAGATGGAAGAGAATCAAGGAAACAGTGGTAATAATGCTTTGATGCCCATACTAAGATCTAATAATTTTGATTATTGGAAAATTCGTATGGAAGATCACCTGTTTGTTAAAGAATTGCATGAAGCAGTCTTCAGTAAGACCAAACCCAATGCAAAAAGTGAAGATGATTGGAAATTGTTGCATAGAAAGACCGTAAGAATGATTAGACAGTTCATTGACCCGTCTGTTTACCAGTATGTGCATTATGAGACTGATGCGGCCAAGCTATGGGAAAGGCTTGAGTCGATGTTTGAGCGAAAAACAGCCTTGAATAAAGCCTCTGTAGTGAAGAAACTTGCTAAGCTTAAATATAGAGATGGAAACAGTGTCGTTGAACATTTGAATGTTTTTGAGGGTCTTGTTAATCAACTGTCTGGTATGAACTTTAAACTTGATGATGAGTTACAAGCTCTTTTGTTGTTGAGTTCTATGCCAGATAGTTGGGAGATATTACAGGTATCTTTGAGTAATTCTGTTCCTAGTGGCAAGCTCACTTTGGATATGGTCGGAACTGCCTTGATTGATGAAGAAGATAGACGAAAAGAGAAGAAGCATAATTCGTCCAATTCTTCTGATGTAAATATTGCAGAGAATCAGAATAGGGGCAGAAATCAGAACAGAAATTCTCAGAATAGAGATAAATCCAGAGGGAGATCGAAATCAAGAAGTGGGATTATCTATCATTACTGTAAGAAGCCGGGTCATATACAGAAACTTTGCAGAAAAATGAAGCGTGAAAAGTCTAGAGAGAGGAACGATAAAGATGGCCATGCAGAGAAACAGTCAGATGAGAAGAACACGACAGCCATTGCAGCTGATGATGATTTGTTTTTTGTTGATGATCAAGGTTCCCTGAATATTGCATGTGATGATTGCACCTGGGTGATTGATTCAGGTGCATCTTTTCATTTGACTTCACATGTGGAGTACTTCTCGTCCTGCACCAGTGGTGACTTTGGTTATGTAAAGATGGGGAACGATGGTTCGTGCAATATCATCGGTATGGGTACTATTTGTTTGGATGCTTCCACCGATTGCAGGCTAGTCCTCAGGGATGTCAGACGTGTTCCTGTTATTCTGTTGAACCTGATTTCGGCTGGGATGCTCGATGATGATGGTTACGCTAACCACTTCCGTGATGGAAAGTGGAAACTCTCTAGAGGAAACTTGATTGTGGCTCGAGGTCAAAAGTAGAGATCCCTTTATGTGATGCAAGCAAAGTTGTTCAAAGGAGAGGTAAGCATTGCTGATGATTCCTCCATTGATTTGTGGCACCAGAGACTTGGCCATAGGAGTGAGAAGACCATGCATATGCTCGCTAGAAAGCAGCTCCTCCCTGATGAGAAAAGTATACCTCTCAACCTTGTGTTGATTGTTTGGCTGGAAAGCAATGTAGAGCTGCATTTCATACATTACCCCCATCTAAAAGGAAAAATGTGTTAGATCTTGTTCATACTGATATTTGCTTTATGAAAGAAAGATCACATGGTGGTGCATGCTATTTTTTCACTTTTATTGATGACCATTCTAGAAAAGTATGGGTTTTTGTGTTGAAAAGCAAAGACCAGGTTTTAGAAGCATTCAAGCAGTTTCAGGCCAGAGTTCAAAGGGAAACTGGTAGAAAGTTAAAGTGTGTCAGAGCGGACAATGGTGGAGAGTACTGGGGTCCGTTTGAAGAATACTACAAAAAGAGTGGGATCAAGCTTTAGAAAACAGTTCCAAAGACTCCTCAGTTGAATGGAGTTGCAGAGAGAATGAACAAAACAATTGAAGAGATGATTCGTTGCATGCTCTCTCATGCGAAGCTACCAAAGTCATTTTGGGCAGAGGCTGTGATGATTGCTGTGTACCTGATTAACCTTTCTCCTTCAGTTCCACTTGAAGGTGATGTTCCTCAGAGAGTGTGGACAGGGAAAGATGTTTCATACAGGCATTTGAGAGTCTTTGGGTGCAGAGCCTTTGTGCACATACCTAGAGATAAGAGATGCAAGCTTGATAGCAAGACGAAGCAGTGCATTTTCTTAGGGTACTCAGAAGATGAGTTTGGGTACAGATTATGGGATCCAGTTGACAGAAAAGTGATCAGAAGCAGAGATGTTGTTTTCTTTGAAAAGGAAACCATTGAAGACTGTGAGAAGACAAAGCAGTCAGAGTCTTTTTCAGGTGTCAGAGTCAACTCAGATCCAGTGCTTCCTCCTACTGAGTGTGTTGATGATAGGAGAGTTGTTTAGGAAAATGATGATGATATAGATCCTGTTGATGTTGATGATGGTGGTGATGATAATCCACCACAGGTTCCCACAGAACCACCAGTAGAGACTCAGTTGAGGAGATCCACTAGAGAAAGACAGCCTTCTTCCAGATATTCAGTACATGAGTATGTGATGTTGACTGATGGGGGAGAACCAGAGAGCCATAAGGAGGCTATGTCACATGTGAACAGTGATGAGTGGTACAACGCCATGGAAGATGAGATGAAGTCTTTGCATGATAATCACACTTTTGACCTGGTGAAGTTGCCCGAAGGTAAGAGAGCACTCAAGAACAAGTGGGTGTTCAGATTGAAGACTGAAGAGAATAGCTCACAACCAAGGTCTAAGGCGCGATTGGTTGTGAAGGGTTTTAGTCAGAAGAAAGGTATTGACTTTGATGAGATCTTTTCTCCAGTAGTGAAGATGTCTTCAATTAGAGTTGTTCTCAGTTTGGCTGTTTGTATGGATCTTGAGGTTGAACAACCTGATGTGAAGACTGCATTTCTACATGGTGACCTAGAGGAAGAGATCTACATGGAGCAACCTGAGGGTTTTCAGGTTAAGGGAAAAGAGAATCTTGTATGCCAGTTGAAGAAGAGCATGTATGGATTAACACAAGCACTTCGGCAGTGGTACAGGAAATTTGAGTCATTCGTGGTTGATCATGACTTCCACAGGACACATGCTGTTTGTGAAAAACAATGCTGAGGGTGATTTTCTTATTCTCCTACTTTATGTTGATGATATGTTGATTGTAGGTCGTGATGTTAAGAAGATTGCAAATTTGAAGAGTGCATTGAGTAAGTCCTTTGCAATGAAGGACCTTGGCCCTGCAAAGCAAATCTTAGGCATGAAGAACTTTCGTGAAAGAAGAGATAAGAAGTTGTGGCTATCACAAGGGAGATACATCGAGAAGCTGCTAGAGAGATTTAGCATGAGCAAGGCTAAACCCGTGAGTTCTCCACTTGCAGGTCATATGAGATTGAGTTCGGATCAATGTCCTACAAGTGAGAAAGACAAAGAAGAGATGATGAAAGTTACCTAAGCATCCGCTGTGGGAAGCTTGATGTATGCGATGGTATGCAGTCGAACGGACATCGCACATGCCGTTGGGGTTGTTAGCCGCTTTATGTCAAATCCGGGTAAAGATCATTGGGCAGCTATGAAATGGATCTTTCGGTATCTTCGAGGTACTTTTGGTGTGTGTTTATGTTTTGGTCCAGGAAAGCCTGTGTTAGCTAGTTACACAGATGCAGATATGTCTGGAGATATTGATTCATGTAAGTCTACTTCAGGGTACCTGATGACATTTGCAGGGGGAGCCGTGTCTTGGTAATCAAAAATTGCAGAAATGTGTTGCATTATCAACTACTGAGGCGGAGTATATCGAAGCAGTTGAAGCTGGTAAAGAGTTGATATGGATGATGAATTTCTTGCAGGAACTTGGTGTGAAGCATGAAAAATATGTCTTATACTGTGATAGTCAGAGTGCCATCCACCTTGCCAAGAATGCGACTTATCATTATCGAACCAAGCACATTGGTTGAAGATATCATTGGATTCGAGATATGTTAGAGTCCAAGTCGTTTCAGCTTGAGAAGATCCACACCAAAGACAATGGTGCGGACATGTTCACAAAGGCCTTACCAAAGAAGAGTCTCGTTGCTTGCAGAAAGAGAGCTGGTTCGGTCGATCCTCCTAAGTTGGAGTGAGGGGGAGGTTTGTTGGGTTTTTCCCTCCAATTTGGAGGATGAAACCCAATATCATATTTGGGCTTTGTTATTTTGTTTTGACCCACCTTTACTCAATAAATAAATAAATAAAAGGAATTTTTTAGGGTGAAGAAATTCTGCAGAAAACACACACAAAAACACAAAAAAAAAAAAAAAAAAAACGGAGAGAGAGAGAGAGAAAAATCGCAGGAGAGAAAAAGAGCTGCACAGGAGCTTTCCCGGCCCCGATCGATGGTCAAACGTTCTCCGATCGGGATGAAATTTTAGTATGTTATTCCTGGTATATTGATCTTCATATCCCATGGTTGGATTGTCATTTTGCCTCTCCAAAGTCTGTATTTCGCTCAGCCGTATCTCCTATATATTTTTTGATATTTTCCAACTTAGGGTGAGATTGTTGGGAGATTTATTGTTCCAAGATCATTCTTGATGTATTGTATGCCTCTAACTTGGCCTAAAGAAGATAAATTGGTGTACCCACTTGTGATTTGGTGATAGTGGAAGAAGGTACCGTTTATTGACGGCCCCGTGGTTTTTACCCTTCACATTGGAGGGGTTTTCCATGTAAAAATCGTGTGCCTTTGTCTTTTTGTTTTTTGTGGGTTGATTTGTTTGATCGTTGTTCCATTCTTGATTGTGATTTGCGGTGGTTTATGTGATTGCCCATTTGGTTAACACAAAGAGGGAAATAAATCGTTTTCCCCAACAGATTTTGTTAGGTAAGATGAATATTCATAATAAATAATTGTCTAATTTAATTGAAAGTTTTCTACTGGAATGTAGATTTATTACAGATGAATATAGGTCGATCATTGATACCTTGACAGTTGATCAATAGATTTGTTAACGCTAAGTTTTCTACATGGATTAAGGAGTTCTTGAATTTGGTGTATTCTAATTGACAATTTATATCATCCAATGGAAAAATTAGGTGCCATGTTCAAAATGCAAAAGTCAAAGATTTGATGATCGAGAAACTGCTCACTACCATATATTAAGAGATTCAAGGGTCATCACATTGGACCTCACATTGTGAAATAAGAACCGCAAACTGTGAAGATTGGATTGAATCATCACAATGAAATAAGCCTAGTAATACACTCACAAAATGTTGTAACTCACGTAATCTGATGGTTGTTAAGGCTTTGAGACTTCAATTTGGGTTTGTTGGACATGATTCAATTTGGGGTAGTTATAATGAACAACAACAACCGTTGGACAAAAGTGCAAATGCTCATACTGCAAAGTTTTATTCAGTATTTGTTGATTCTAATAGACCTTTGCGAAATGGGTGCACTACGTAAACTATATTATCGGTCATTTCACAATTGTTGAATTGAAAGTCGGAGTCTAATATGAGTGAGGTGCGCTATAATATAACAATAACAACAACAACAACATTCCCAGTGTCACAGGGGCTCCCGCACAAAGCAAGGTCTGGGGGAGTGGATGTACGCAACCTTCCCCCTTTCGGGTGGAAGAGAGGCTGTTTCCGCGGACCCCCATCCTAAAGATCGAGTCGTCGTGAGGTGTGTTATAATATAGTTTGTACAATAATGAAAAATATGCTACCCTTTGGTGAGTAAATGACAACAAACTTTTATGACTTGAACATGATGGTTGCAGGTCTCTGTTAGGGTATGAAAAGATTGATGCTTGTGTAAATAGTTGCATGATATATTGCAAGAAAAATCACGTAAATTTACAATGTTTGCCGTGTGGACATCCTCAATTTAAAGCAAAAAATATTGCTATAAAATGGCCAAAGTTGGTACTGTACAAGGTACTTCATTATCTTCCTATCGTGCAGAGATTGCAAAGGCATTTCATGTCTTCTGAGACAGAAAAACATATGAGATGGCATGTTGAGCATCAATCTCCCCATGGTGTCATGTCACATGCTACATATTTGGAAGCGTGGAGACATTTTGATTGTCTTCATATAGGGTTTGCTTCGGATGTGAGGCATGTATGACTTAGCCTATGCATCGATGGATTTAATCCATTTGATCAAGGTGGTCCTACCTTTTATTGTTGGCTAGTGATAATTGTGCCTTACAATCTACCTCCATGTACGTGCATAAAACAACCATCTTTTTTTTTTTTTTTTTTTTAATATGGCAATGCCCGGTTGTAAAGATCCAAGTTTAAATATTGATGTTTTCTCATACCTGTTATTGATTGGGTTGAAAATATTATGGAAAGTTGGGGCTATCACTTATGATGTTTCAACAAACCAAAATTTTACAATGAGAGTTGTACTCATGTGGACTGTAAGCAACCTTCATGGATATGGAATGCTATCTATGTGGAGCATAGGTGGAACTCTTGGATGCCCATATTATATGGATAAAACAAAGGTGTTTCAGTTAAGTGCGATCAAAATTAATTGTCATCATCAGTTTTTGCAAAGGATCATCCATATAGAAGGCAAAGACATGCTATTATTACCAAGGATAGAATTTAAAGGTATTGTCCACCGACTTGGTTAGCAGGTGAGCAAATGTTAGCCATAGCACGTTCTATTTATGATGTAACTTTTGGGGTGGGACTTAATAAATTACCAGGAAAAGGAAAAAAAAAAAATAATAATAATAATAACTGGCTAAAGAGGAGCGTATTTTGAGAATTACCTTAATTGCATACGAATTTGATTCGTCATAACCTTGCTGTTATGCATATTAAAAGAAATGTATTCTATAATGTATTCAACTCAGTTGTGGATTTGTGGGCAAAACAAATGACATTATTAAAGCTTGAGTTGAGACAGAGCAAATATGTGAACGCCCAAATATGAATTTGGTGCACCAAGGGAAAAATATACAAACCGCGAGCCTCATATGTACTAGACAAGGTGAAATACGTGAGGTATGTGAATGGGCTAAAGCATTGAGATTCCTAGATGCTTATGCCTCTAATATTGCAAAATGTGTGAATGTTCAGGAATGCAAGATGAAGGGCATGAAGAGCCACATAGTCATGTTTCTTACGGAGGTTGTTACCTATTGCATTCAGAAATGTGTTGCCTAGTTCAGTGTGGGATGCATTGATAGAATTTAGTCTTTTTTTGGGGATATAAGTGCCATTGTCTTATGTGCTGATGATTTGACTATACTACATCATAATATTGTAGAGATTATATGTAAAGCAGAGAAAAAATTTCCACCATCATTCTATATTTTATGAAGTATTTACAAATTCATTTAGCATTTGGGGCTGTAATTGTGGACCCTGTTCAATATAGATAGATGTACATATTTGAGAGATTTCTCTAGACTTTGAAAGGAAAAGTGCGCAACGCAAGTTTCGAAAGTTGAGGCATATCTAGTTAAAGAAGTTGCCACATTCACCTCTTGTTATTCGAGTTGACTATACCCAGGCAATATTTTCGAATTTCACGTAATGATGATGGTGGAGAAGTTGGCTCAAATAGGCAATTATCTATCTCCAACTTCAGTGGAAGAGTCATTGGATGTGCAATTAATTGAACAAGGCAAAATCATGATCACCATCGCATGAAGTAAGTGTTTATAATATAATTGAACAGCTTAGTACTGTAGATCGACAAATAAGTTCTGCTAGTAATTGTCATATAAAATCGGATAGAAATAAATTATAAGGATTGAGGGTTACATCTATTTTGGTTGCACGCTCTGTACTTACTCGCTCAGTCTTGACCCGCGTAGTATTTAAATGCCCGGTTCTACAAGTATAATAGCATGTAATTTTTATATAAAGTTGGGGAACCATACACTAGACTTAAATTAAAGAATGGGACCCACAAATACCAAAAAAACTAATTATTTTGGATCATGCCATGGTCTCACATTTTCGTGAGGTGCCCAATGGACACCTCCCACCGAATTTTATCCATTCTCAGAGCTCAAAGGGGGTTCGGGCAGACGCAAATTGCAGCAGGGAAAACGAGGAGGGTGAGGATGATAGGGTGTAGTATGATGGAGGATGATGGGTGTAGGATGGGCATATAATGATTGATGATGATGTGACGTGGATGACGGTGGTTAGATGATGATGATGATGATTGGCGATGTTAATGAGGGGCGATGATGATGATGTGATGATAACGATATATGATCCAACCTCTCAACTTAGCTATTTTGAGTTCTCGACTCATTTTAATCTAAGTATTTTATATTTATTTTACTTATTATTAATTATGGTTCAAGTTAGCTTATTCATCTTATTAGTCCACAAGGGGCGTAGTTAGCCAAAACCTTCATTTCTCCGGCTTATTAGACCTTTGAGAGGGTTATAAGCCAAATTTATACTAGACATTTTATCTTAGTTCTTTTAAGGGCTTTAGCGTCGTATTTCAATATATTTATCTAATCCCATTAATTTGTTGACTTTTCATTATTTACCCGCCTTTATTATTATTTTATAAGGTTGATACTGACTTACGCATTGAAGGGGTCCACCGTCGGTTACCCCCTGGGCCCCGCTAACCATTTGTTTGGTCTTGCAGAAAATATAAAGTTGGATATGTAGCTAGAACTTTAGTTCAGCTCATTCTAACGAACTCATCTCAAACATAATTAAAATATGATGAATAAGCACATTGATTAAATTTATTGTCAAACTTTTAGCATTGTATGTGGAAAGGATCACAAGCTCACACCTGACTTGGTGTTTCTTGTGAGGTTCAAGAATTTTGACATCATGTGGTTTAATTTTCATTATTTTTCGATCTCCTTTTTTTTTTTTTTTTTTTGAAACGAGGTTATTTAGGTGAACTCCCACTTAAAAATATTTATTTTGGTAAAAATTACATTTATCTCATTTCTTTGTAATTAAAACAGTCATACTATAAAAACAAGCATACGTTGTTTCTTTTGAGCCAAAAATAGTTCTTTTTTATTCTTCTTAAGCAAAAATAAGTCTTATTCTTTTTAGGACAAAAGTAAGTATTTTACTTCTTTTAGATAAGGACAAACGTTCTTAAATCTTTTCGAGTTAAAGGCTCACTTTTTCATTTCTTCAGAAAAAAAAAAAAAATACAAGAAAACGTAGGGTTGCTAGAACTCTTCAAGAGATTCATTTTGACAGATAATTAAACCCATAACTTCTATCGAATAAAAATTATGTCCGTTTTAAGTTATAGGGTGCTTTCTTAATGTACTTTGACCACCACGACCCACTCCCACCAGCACTTACACCGCCACAAACACCATTAAAGCTGCCTTCACTAGGCATCAACCCCAAATAACACCGCCTTCACCACTCGTCAACCACCATTAACGCCACCTAAATCGGGCATCATCAATGGCGCTTACTGCTGTTGCGGAGCTTCGCTTACCACGCGACCTCCACTATGACACCTCACCTGTAACTGGTTTAATCATACACAACCACAAGGAGAGCTATTGCCCAAAATGGCCAAAAAAAAAAAAATCAAAAATAGCATATTTTAAAAAGTACTTCCTCACATGGCATCCACATCAGCAATATTAAATTTTTTTTTTTTCCCTTATTTGGGTGCCTCCCTCGTGGGAGGTGGCTTTTTGAAGTGGCGGGGTCTGCCACCATTTTTTAAAAATTTTTTTATAAAATTATTAATTAGATAAAATATAGTAATTTGTTTACTATTACATTATATTTATCTTTATAATATACCAATTATATTTAAATTAGGTATATAACTTGTAAAAAAAAATTTTTAATTAAGTTATTTATTAAATATTAAAATATATTATTTATACATAATTTTATATTTTGCTCATTAATAAAACTATCTAATCATAGTCTTTTTTCATTTAATATTTAGTATAAATTATTATCTTTAAAAGACTATTAATTCCTATCCTATTTTAAATGTATAATCATTAATATAACTCTCTTCTTTCATTCTCCACAATAATCTTTCAATTATTATATAAATACATAAATAATTATGTAATATTTTCTTAAAATATTGAAAAATTATTTCCCAGATACTTTAAAATTTTAGTATTTATTACCTAAGTATCCTAATATATTAATATGTATAATAGGATACCTTAACGTTTAATATTTTATCACTTAGATATCTTGAAATTTAAAAAATTTAATAATAATAAAATATATTTTATAAATAAGGTTTTGATATTTTCTCGAAATTTGATAAATTTTCATTGAAAAATGTTCAAATTCAACATGATTTTAATAATATATATATATTTATATGTGTGTGTGTGTGTATATATATATATATATATATTTATAGTTTTTAATTTTTTAATGTTGCAAAAAAATAATATTATTGAAATCCCTAAATTTTAGAAAAAATTTTGTCCTGAAAATCCAAGAGAATAATACATGCCTTGAATGGGAAAGGATCCTGAAATGATAGGAATATATATTATATAGGCTTTTAAAGATAATAATATTCAAAAATTTATGTTGTATGGTCTTTTAAAAATAATAAATTAGGCTCAATATTATGTGAATAGACGACTATTATTAGATAGCTTTAATAATGAGTAAACTAAATGTTCAAAAACAATGAGTAAACTATAAAATATTTATAGATAATATAATTTAATATTTAATAAATAACTTAATTTAAATTTTTTATTATTCTTTATATACATAATTTAAATATAATTTAGATAAAACATATATTATAAAACTAAATTGAAAATAATAATAAAAAATTTATATATTTAATTAAATTAATAATTTAATAAAAAAATAAATTTAAACAGTAGTGTCTTATAAAGATAAATATAATATAATGGTAAACAAATTAATATATTTTTAAATAATAAATTTATAAAAAAATAAAAATAAAAATAAAAATGGCAGGGTCTGCCATGGCAGAGGCAGACCCTGCCACTTCAAATAGGGAGATTTTTACGCTAAATGGCACCTTTTTAAAAAAAAAAATTTAAAAAACTGACATTATTTGAAAAATATTTAGCGAAATGACATTATTTGCTGTTTATTAATGTTGCACACCTTCCGGGAAGTCGTGCAACCTATGTTGCAAGACATCCGAATAGTGGTGCAACAGAAGCCCGTTGCACTACTTCCCCAGTGGGAAATTTTTTTTATTTATAAAGTTAAAATTTTAAATATAATTTTAATAAGAAGTAATGACAACTAAATCAGAATAATTATCCTAATATTTAGTAGTCTAAAAAGAAAAAAAAAAAAGAGGTCCTGGGTTCAAGTCCCACCTCAAGCAAGCTATTTTTTGTATTTTTTTATAAACAATATTAAAATTTAGATATTTTACCAAATGAGAATATTTTTTTAAAAAAGTAATTTTTTTAACATTTAAAGCAATTTGAAGTAAATTTTTACACATAAAATAAATTAAAAAAATTATAAAATAATTAGGTAAAGTAAATTTAAGGAAAAATATTTTTATAAAATTTACACATAATTATAAAAACTTACACAAAAATATTTTAAGAAGATATCCTTATTTATAATTTTTAAAAAATAACTATAAAATTTATATGTAAATGTTTTTAACCTTTAAAGTAATTTAAAACAATTTGCAGTAATTGGCATGTAAAAATATATTTACATCCCAATCAAAATAACAATTTTATATAAAATAAAAGATGAATTGAATGAGAATTAGCAAGATTAGGATATGGCTTCCAAGTAACTAGATCAAGTAATTTTTAAAAATATTTACATCCCAATCAAAATAATTTTATCAAAAATATTCACAATTAGTATCAAAGCTTGGATTTAGCTTCCAAATGTTTTTTACATGCCAATTACTTAAATTATTTTAAATTACCTTAAAGGACAAAAAAATTACACATAATTTTATAATTATGTTTTAAAATTATAAGCGAGAATTTTTTCTTAAAACATTTTTTTGTAAATTTTTATAATTATGTGTATATTTTATAAAAAATTTTCCTTAAATTTACTTTAGATTACTTTAAATGTTAAAAAAATTACTTTAAAAAAAATATTCTCATTTGATAAAATATCTAAATTTTAATATTGTTATACAAAAATACAAAAAATGTCTTGCTTAAGCTGGGATTTAAACTTAGGATCACTTTTTCAATGTTTAGATTACTAACCATTAGAACAACCATTCTTATTTAGTTGTCTTGACTTCTTATTAAAATTATATTTAAAATTTTAATCTTATATAAAAAAAATTTCCTCTGTTGCACGACTTCTCAGAAGTCGTGCAATGGGCTTCTGTTGCGCAACTATTCCAATGTCGTGCAACGTTAATGAACAGTAAATGGAGCAATTTCGCTAAATATTTTTTCAAATGATGCCATTTTTCTAAATTTTTTTTGAAAAAGTGCCATTTAGCTAAAAAAAGTCTCAAATAGGTACCTCCCTTGAGGGAGGTATGCAAATACCAAAAAAAAAAAATATATATATATATATATTGCTGACGTGGAAGCCGTTTAAAAAAAATACTTTTTGAAGTATGCCACGGCCCCCACCAGGAAGTCTAGACCACCACTTGACGCTTCGGATTTCATCATCGCTCCACTGTTCACATGCGGCCCACCACGCCACGCATCGCATTCCAACCTCGAATGACCATCATGAAGACCACCAACACCTTGACGCTTGGGATTCCAGCCACTGCTGTCTTTTTTGAAAATCACCACATGTAACCACAGGGCGTTGCTCCGCCTACCACCGCCTCCACGTAACTTCCGACATCCACAACCGCCACGCGACGCTCCATCTTCCAGCCACCATCGCCTCTTTTGAACATCATCACCGTGATGCTTTGTGTCCCTGCCACTACCATGACTCCAGTCATCGTGCGCATGCAACCAACATTGTCGCTTCCTCACATGCGAACGACACCCTTGTCAAACTTCCGCGATTGTCCCTATTTCTAGACAATTGTTGCCCCCGCCACTATGCACACCAGCCACCGCCATGCTACGATGATCGGCCACCACCACTTATATCTCCTCCATCAAACCCTAATTGGGTTAATTTGCTTTATAATCTTGATTCAATTCAATCTTAATTGGGTCAGTTTTTCATTAAAATCTTTATTTAATTCAACCATAAATGAACTGATTTTATTACAATCTTTATTCTCTTGAACCCTTGTCGTGTCAATTTTTGTCACAATCTTAGTTTCATTCAACCCTGACTGATCCAATATTTGCTACAATTCCTATTCAATTAAACCCTAGTTGGGTTGACTTTTGTTACAATATTAGTTTAATTCAAACCTAATTGGGTTAATTTTCCTTACAATCTCAATTCGATTGAACCCTAATCGGGTCAATTTTTGTTACAATCTTAGTTTATTTCAATCCTAATTGAACCAATTTTCATTACGATCCTAGTTCACGTCAACCCCTATTGAACTAATCTTTGTTAGAACCGCTACACCTTAACTGAGTCAATTCTAGTTGTAATTCTAGTTTAATCAAACCCTAATAGGGTTGAATTTCGTTATAACCCCAATTCAATTGAACAACAATTGAATTAATTTTGTTACAATTTCTATTCAATTAATCTTTGACTAAGTCAACCCCTGTCACCCTATAAATCAATAAGTGCTATGATTCTGGCTTAGTTGAACCCTAAAAGGGTAAATCTTTGTGCCAACTCTATTTCAATTCAATCGCGACTGAACTAATTCTTGCCATAGCTACAATTTCTAGCCTAACTATACCTTATCTGAACACACACTTGCTAGGATTTCTAGTTCAACTAAACCTGCTTAAATCAACTTCCCGTTATAATTTCATCTTTTAAACAACAAATGTGAACTACTCATATACCCTTTGATAGAGGCACAATCAAAAAGGTTGACAAGGGTTTAGTTTTTTTTAAAGTAGTTCTTTTGAAATTATTATCCAAAATTTATTCCTCATCTGGGCTAGACAAAAAAATTCCAAAATAACAAGAACGAAACTAAGCTCAGGGTTTTCAAATTTGAGTCTAAGCAACGAAAAATCAATGGTAATATAGGAAGCAAGGGAAGCATCGATCTGGGGATGAAGTTAGTAAACCTAGAGGAATTAAATTTGGAGTTATCTAAAAAATTGTCACAAGATTTATTGAGGGTCTGTTAATAATAAAGATTCCACGACAGTGTGGCGGGAAGCATATAGATTGGCAAGTAAATTTATCAAATTGATGAAGAAACCCATCTGAGATTTGGATTTGACAATGGATTCTGGGTATTCCTATTGAGCTATACCGAGAAATGACAGCCGCTATATGCCATTATTTGCTTGCGTTAAAGATTCGCTTTGAAAATTGTGGCTTAAATAGAAATGAAATTTCTTGTAATGACCATATCTTAGATCCCACTATTAAATGATAAAATCTCTAATAATCCGTGAAAATTAGTCTTCATGTGCATATCTTTCCACTAGACAAATAAGACTAGTTGTGTGTTCATCTTTAAGAGTGAATAAGCAAGTAAAAAGTGAGTGTATCCACTTATTCAACGTATGATAGGACTAGTAGTCACTTCATCCATCAACAATTATTCCCTACATGGTCACCCTCTTAACCATCAGCTGTAAGCTACTAATTACGTCTGCTCGCGTACAGGCTCATCTATCACTGTAGGTGTCCAAGGATTAAGGGCCGACACCACTTCTAGCGAACTCAGAAAATCATACTCACTGAGCAATTGACCAGTAGGAAAGCCAGTTCAAGCTTTTTGGCTATTATATTAAGCAAGTAAGCTACTCGTCTATCGTGTATCTTTCTTGTAATAGACCATGCTTTACTAAGTGCTTATTCATAATTAAATGGATAGTTAAACCCAAAAATTTTAGATTGGAAGTCGTAAAAGGACAAGGCCATCAACTCTACCTTTAGTGATCCAAAAACATAAGATGCCTTGAGGCCAACATAAAACCCAATACCAATGTACAAATGTAATCAAAAAGTGCATATAAAGGATGAGTTTAGAAGCAATAAATGGATCTATAACAAGGCAACTAAAGTTATATAGGATTTTGTTTGGGCATGCAAGAGACCTCGTACTCCCTTTGAAGCCATGAAGCATGCCCATATTATCTTTTAAGTCGTGACTGATCTTTCCACACACTCACAAGATGACTCTTGAGACAAACAAATCATCAAATTCAAACTTGGGGCGTCATACCACCCCTAAACATCCTGACTATCCACTGTATGCTAGCGCACCTACTAGTCTCCCGCAAAATGTTAAGAGAAATATTCAATTTATAAGACGAGATCTCGCCATACCCGACCTACTTGATGAACCACGTGGTATCGTCATCTCTCGACATTGATGAGTCTATAATACCTTTTAGGCAAGTTGCAGGAGATGGAATTTAACATAGTAAAACTAAGGATCAACAATGAATTTAAGGTAAAAGCTAGTTTAGAAATGTTTAAAATTGGGACTTCCTCACAATCATGGCTAATCTTTCTTTCCACGTTGGTATATGGGTCACTTTAAGACTGGAAGGCTTCACCTCCGTTGTGAGATAAATTTCATTTTCTTACTAGCACATAAATCACTCTAGGGTAGGGAACCTTCGCCCCTATTTGCAGCCTAAACTTTATTTTAACGGTGGCGTAAATCATTCTAGGATTGGGGGCTTTGCCCCTATTTATAGCCTAATTTTTGTTCTAACAGTGGCGTAGAATCGTTCTAGGACTAGGGCGCTTTGCCTCAACTAGGGAAGAAATTTTATCTCGTCAAAAGGACTTAAATCGTTTTAGAGCAAGGGGCCTTTGCCTCAATCATTAGCTAAATTATATTCCTTCAATGGTGCCTCAATCATTCTAGGACTGGGAGGCTTCACCTCAGTCAGGGTTAAATTATGTTTCGGTAAAAGCACATAGTTCCGTTTAAGATTGGGTGACTTCGCCTCAGTTATGAGTTAAATTGTACTCCTTCAACAGGCATAAATCAATTTAGGACTGAAGGGGTTTCTCCTTCCCTTAGTTGATGATAAAAAAGTCATTTCCATACTAGGAAATCTTGCATCAGTCCGGAACTAAATCTTACTGACAAATCGCAAACCCTTTCACAGGCTAGGGAGCTTCATAGTATCGCAGAAATAAATCTCATCCATATGTTGCAAACCTCTTTAGGACTAAGGAACCTCACTGTAGATCACTGGTTGAGCTTCATTTTCGTCACAAGCAATGAGTCATTCGAAAATTGAGAGGCTCCACTATTAACAATGCTTCACATGTCACAAATCACATCATATTGACAACAGGTCAAGAATTACTTATCCATGAGATACAATCCCTTTAAGGGTTAGGGGACTTCGCCCCCAATCAATCCATGAGATACAATCCCTTTTAGGGTTGGGGGACTTCGCCCTCAATCATACCATATAATTCAATATCGTGGCACACCTAGTTGATATTATTACCCGTCATAGGTTGAAGGTCATACTATAATTAGGAACTTAGCCGCTCGTGGCAGCTCCAGAAAACATTTCTAATAAGAAGGTTCAACATGGATCAAGCATGTTACCATACTCTAGCAATCCAAACTTTGTCCAACTTTCTATTAACTGGATGTCACTATTAGTTAATAACTCATGTAGAATGTGTCTTTGCTCGTTTTGCTCCAAGAATTTATCAACCAAGTTTCATAGTGTTTCGGGGATTTTTGGTTAGGTTCTTTTAGATGAGGGCGAGACTCAACCCTCACTGCGGAAGCAGCTGCTAGTGTTTATCCTGATATCCCTGCAAAATAAAAGAGGCCGTTAGAGGGACCCACGGGTTGGCCCGTGGGAGACCCCTCCGATGCCTAAGTCAGTAAAAGCATAATACAAGCAAATAATAAGTAAATAGCATAAATAAACAATAATAAATACTTATCGTATATGGAGAGGGGGTCCTCGGTCGCTGGTGGCCGGAATCCGTACCGGCGACGTACGGGTGGCCCTAGCGTAGAGAAAGAGAAGAGCCCGTCCGTACCGGTGAGCCACAGAGGAGGAGAGAGAGAATCGGGCCCCCCCTTTCCCCCCTTGTTGTTCTAGGTATTTATAGAAGAGGGTTGGTGTTAGCAGTACGGGGTGGCATTGGCGGTAGGCGGTAGTGGTAGGAGGTAGGCGTTGGCGGTAGGGGTAGGCATTAGCGGTAGGTGGTGCTTGGTGGCCGGTGGTGCTTGGCGGGAGTAGGTGGCGTTAGCGGTAGACCCATACCGGCGAGCCATAAAGGGGAGAGAGAGAGAGAGAGAGAGAGAAAAAGCTCGTCCTTACCGGCGAGCCACAAGGGAGAAGAGAGAGGGAGCTCGTCCGTACAGCTACAGGGGAGGAGAGAGAGAGTGAATCTGAGGAGTGAGAGAGAGAGAGAGATAAAGAGCTCGTCCTTACCGGCGAGCCACAAGGGAGAAGAGAGAGGGAGCTCGTCCGTACAGCTACAGGGGAGGAGAGAGAGAGTGAATCTGAGGAGAGAGAGAGAGCCGAGAGTCTGAGGGAGAGAGAGAGAGCTGGGAGGGAGGGACAGAGTGAATCTGAGGAGAGAGAGAGAGAGCGGAGAGGGAGAGAGAGAGTTTTTTTTTTTTTTTTGTGGGAGAGAGAAAGGGGAGAGGGTAAATAAAATAAATTATATTTTATTTTCGTTATTATTTTGTTATCCTACTTTATTATTAACCTGACTATTTTTACCCTCTATAGTTAGCCCCCCACTCCATGGGTGAATGGGACCTGTTCACATTCGGCCATGGAGTGTATAACATTCGAACGCTTTGACAATATGTGGACTGTTTCGATTTCTTTGATGAACATTATTAGTTATGAAGAATTTTTATAGGTGTTACCTGTGGGGCTCTTTTAAATGAAAATTGCTTTGGTTTATCCTTCCATGGTTTCTTTGTTGCGGTTTTACGCGGGCAATTGGTTCTATGCCCCTTTGTTTGACTAATATTTTTAGTTTTGGAGATTTGCTTTAGGGCTCAGAGGACTTGAGCCTTTTAGGGATCATGTTTGTTGGTTCATCCTATGGCAAGGCACTGAAAGGTGCCTATAATTGCTGGCGTAAGTGGTTAATATGAGCGTTGCCCCCTTCTATTCGTTAATTCTTGGTGTGGCTTTTAGGAATTGTTTTCTTGATTGGGGGCGTTGTTCATAGTTGAACAGCGGTTTCTGGAGACGTTGTCCTACCTGATACAGTAATTTCTAGCGTTGTCTCTAGGAATTGTATTCCTGATTTGAGGCGTTTGTTCATGGTCGAACAACAATTTCTGGAGACTTTGCTCCACCTGACTTCTTAAGGCGGTCATTTGGAATGGTCAATTAAAAAATATTTTTAACCTCTAGGTCGGAAAGTATTATGACCTTTTTTAACTCCTAGCCCCCAGCCTCAAGCTGGGTCAGAGTGCATTACGACTGTTTCTAACTCCTAGCCCCCAGCCTTAAGCTGGGCCGGAGTGTAATATTCGTTTTAATGTCGGCTGCTGCTTAATTTGCGCGGTGATACCAGTTGGAACACAAATCGCCTGCCAAGGAAACGTTCACGGTTCAAATATGTTTTAACCGCTTGGGAAGGGCTCACGGTTAGGTTCGAGTACTGCTTAGCTGATAAATAGCATAACTGTGGCTTATCTGCTTGAGAAGAGCTTACAGCTTGAATAGACTTTGCCTGCCATAAAAGGGCTTATGGCTAGGTCTGAGCGTTGGTTACCTGAGAAGGGCTTATAGTGTAAAAGTGTCTTACCGGCCTAAGAAGAACTTATGGCTTGACTAGATTTGCCGTCAACCCTGATGTTAGGTGGGGCGCTTACAAGTGCGGGCTCTTAGCTAATGAGGGTGTACCGCCAATCCCGATGTTAGGTGGAACTTACACAAACGCGGACTCTCGGCTGGTGAGAGTGTACCGCTATTCCCGATGTCAGGTGGGACTTACACAAACGCGGACTCTCGGCTGGTGAGAGTGTACCGATAGTCCCAATGTTAGGTGGAACTTACACAAACGCGGACTCTTGGCTGGTGAGAGTGTACCGCTAGTCCCGATGTTAGGTGGAACTTACACAAACGAGGACTCTCGGCTGGTGAGAGTGTACAGCCAGTCCCGATGTTAGGTGGGACGTACACAGATGCGGATTCTCAGCTGGTGAGAATGTAACGCTAGTCCCAATGTTAGGTGGGACTTACACAAATGTGGACTCTCAGCTGGTGAGAGTGTACCACCACTCCCGATGTTGGGTGGAACTTACACAAACGCGGACTCTCGGCTGGCGAGAGTGTACCACTAGTCCCGATGTTAGGTGGAACTTACACAAACGAGGACTTTCAGCGGGTGAGAGTGTACCGCTAGTCCTGATGTTAGGTGGAACTTACACAAACGCGGACTTTCGGCTGGTGAGAATGTACCGCTAGTCCCGATGTTAGGTGGAACTTACACAAACGCGAACTCTCAGTTGGTGAGAGTGTACCGCTAGTCCCGATCTTAGGTGGAACTTACACAAACGCGGACTCTCGGCTGGTGAGAGTGTACCACCGGTTATGGCTTTATGCTCTTAATATGACTGAGAGCAAACTGCAACTGCCAGTCTTTTTTGTAAGGAAAGATTGGTTTAAGCCATCTTACTGGTGACCTCACATAAAGTTTTTAATTGGTAGAGGTCTAACTTAATAGAAAGTTCCCCAGCGGGAAGAGATGATTAAGGAAATCATTCAAATTGAAATGAGTAACTCATATAACACCAACTAAAAGTCCCCAACCGGTAAGGACTAGGTTAACAAAACAAACCGTTCAAAATAAAAATAAACAACTTGAGTAAAGAAACTAGAAGCCCCCAGCCGGTAAAGGCTGGGAAAAACAAAACAACACCTCAAACTAAAAGAAATAATTTAGGTAAAGCAACTAGAAGCCCCACAGCCAGTAAAGGCTGAGGCAAATAAATCAAACCATTTAAACTAAAACGAACAACTTGAGTAAAGCAACTAGAAGCCTCCAGCCGGTAAAGGCTGGGAAAAATAAAACAACGCATTCGAACAAAGGCAAATACACTAAACAACGTCAAATGAGAGCCTTTAGCCGTTAAAGGCAGGGAAAAATAAAACAATGCATTCAAACAAAGGCAAATACACTAAATAACATCAAACGAGAGCCCTCAGCCGGCAAAGGCTGGGAAAAATAAAACAACGCATTCAAACAAAGACAAATACACTAAATAACGTCAAACGAAAGCCCCCAGCCGGCAAAAGCTGGAAAAAATAAAACAACGCATTCGAACAAAGGCAAATACACTAAACAACGTCAAAAGAAAGCCCCCAGCCGGCAAAGGCTAGGAAAAATAAAACAACGCATTCGAACAAAGACAAATATACTAAATAAAGTCAAACGAAAGCCTCCAGCCGGCAAAGGCTGGGAAAAATAAAATAACGCATTCAAACAAAGGCAAATACACTACGTCAAATGAGAGCCCTCGGCCAGCAAAGGCTGGGAAAAATAAAACAACGCATTCAAACAAAGACAAATACACTAAATAACGTCAAACGAGAGCCCCCAGCCGGAAAAGGCTGGGAAAAATAAAACAACGCATTCAAACAAAGACAAATGCACTAAATAACGTCAAACGAGAGCCCCCAGCCGGCAAAGGCTGGGAAAAATAAAACAACGCATTCGAACAAAGGCAAATATACTAAATAGCGTCAAACGAAAGCCCCCAGCCGGCAAAGGCTAGGAAAAATAAAACAACGCATTCGAACAAAGACAAATACACTAAATAACGTCAAATGAAAGCCTCCAGCCGGCAAAGGCTGGGAAAAATAAAACAACGCATCAAACAAAGGCAAATACACTAAACAACGTCAAACGAGAGCCCGCAGCCGGCAAAGGCTGGGAAAAATAAAACAACGTTTTCAAACCAAGACAAATACACTAAATAAAGTCAAACGAAAGTCCCCAACTGGCAAAAGCTGGGAAAAATAAAACAACGCATTCGAACAAAGACAACTACACTAAATAAAGTCAAACGAAAGCCTCCAGCCGGCAAAGGCTGGGAAAAATAAAACAACGCATTCAAACAAAGGCAAATACACTAGATAACGTCAGACGAGAGCCCTCGGCCGGCAAAGGCTGGGAAAAATAAAACAACGCATTCAAACAAAGGCAAATACACTAAATAACGTCAAACGAGAGGCCCCAGCCGGCAAAGGCTGGGAAAAATAAAACAACGCATTCAAAAAGACAAATGCACTAAATAACGTCAAACGAGAGCCCCCAGCCGGCAAAGGCTGGGAAAAATAAAACAACGCATTCGAACAAAGGCAAATATACTAAATAACGTCAAACGAAAGCCCCCAGCCGGCAAAGGCTAGGAAAAATAAAACAACGCATTCGAACAAAGACAAATACACTAAATAATGTCAAATGAAAGCCTCCAGCCGGCAAAGGCTGGGAAAAATAAAACAACGCATCAAACAAACGCAAATACACTAAACAACGTCAAACGAGAGCCCGCAGCCGGCAAAGGTTGGGAAAAATAAAACAACGCATTCAAACAAAGACAAATACACTAAATAACATTAAATGAGAGCTCCCAGCCGGCAAAGGCTGGGAAAAATAAAACAACGCATTCGAACAAAGGAAAATACACTAAATAACGTCGAACAAAAGCCCCCAGCCGACAAAGGCTAGGAAAAATAAAACAACGCATTCGAACAAAGACAAATACACTAAATAACGTCAAACAAAAGCCTCCAGCCGGTAAAGGCTGGGAAAAATAAAGCAATGTATTCAAACAAAAGAAAATAACTTTAAGTATGGCAACTAAAAGCCTCCAGCTGGTAATGGCTAGGTAGAATATAGATCATATAAGGAATGTCAACCACATAAGGAACATAATTTATATAAGAAGCGTTAAGTCTCTAGCTCCTGGCTAGGGACTAGGCTAAACAGAACGTGTACAGGTAAAGACGTCTAGCTGACAAAAGCTTATGGCTTGATTGGTCATTGCCAGCTCAGATATGGTGGTACTAGGTAAATACCTTGCCGTGGGCTTGTTTATGACTCTAGGCCAAACCAAGATAAATAGCTTGTTTATAACGAAACTCGTACCCAGGACACGTTAGGTTTATTTTATTTTTCTGTTTGCTATTGAGGTCATTCATTTCGACAAGGTGTTGCCTCATAGATTAATAGCTACACATGTGAGTTCAGTCATATGTACAAAAATATGCCAAAACTTGATTAACACGGCTTAGGTTTGTCACATCTAAATTTGCAGAAGTGGTTAAACCTCAAGGCGCCTGTTTGGTGGCGGTCGAACAAGCCAGCCTTGGTTCAATTAGGGTCAAATGGTGTAGTCCGATGGAACTCGATTGAATTTATTTTGACTTAAGCTCTTGCTGTTAAATAAGAGCCTCTAGCTTAGTAATTAATGGTAGCCTCTGGTTATCAACTAGGGTGGATCATGAAAAGATAAGTCATAAGCTCCCAGTCTCTGGTCGTTAGCTGGGTTGGGACATATCGTAAATAGCCCATATCTATTTTGTACATGAATAGAGAATAGTGAATAGCGTGACCCCATATTTGTAGAATAGTAGCTTCGATTAGCAACGAATAGTAAAATTCGTGGGCAGCTATACTAGCAAGAAACCCGCACAGAAGCCGGAGGAAGAAGAGATTGACATGCAGGCATAGTGTCACGGTCCTGTTGTGGACCATGACACGGTGCGTCTGCGAGCTTTTGTGCTTCTACACGCACGCCCGCATCGGCGTGGGCAGCCTAGTGTCGTGCGCTGTGTGCAAGTAGTATCTGCGCGCTGTGTCACAAGCCACGACCTGGTTGCGGAAGTTCCTTGGTTTAAGAAGGACATAGGTCATTGAAGTCGGGTTTTGGGGCATCAGGTTCCTTAACCCCGAATAGTGGCACTAAACGATTTATCCCGGTAACGGGAGTGGGCCTCGGTGTAACCATAAGGGCGACATGAGGTTTGCACGTGAGTAGGATGCTCTGTAAACAGACAGTGAGCATAATCCGTCCCAGAAAGGCTTGGTCCCTTGTCTGGGCTGTGCGGCGCAATATCGAAGCACTCTAACTTGTAGGATTCAACATTCGGTTGGCGAGAGCACTTGTGATGCTCGAGCCCCCTTGTGAGCGGCGGTGCGCACCAGCTCCATTTGCCGGTTGACGGCGGGAAAGCGGCAACTTCGTGCCTTAAGGGCAGAGGTAAGGGCCATTGGTCATTTGTCAATGGGCACCCGGATTCGACGCATGCAGCGAGACGGTTGCCCTCTCGAGGAAGTGGCGTGCTACTTGTGTGGGATCGCGTGAGTACCTAATAAAGGCAGCGGCTTCACACATGAGGTGCGCCTAAGGGACTTTGTGGCCCTTGCATGTTGCTCTGGAGCAGGATTATGTGAGTCTGCTCCTAACGGAATGTCCCGGGTAGTCGAGACACAGTGTTGAAACTCAAAGGGGTGTCGGTGAGGTCCAACATGAGCGATGGCATCTGGCGAGTGTGTCGGCTCATCGAGCGAGGTTCCTAGAGGTTGAGATGCATTATCGGAACAGAAGGGTTACTGGAGATCATTGCATCTTGCGTTAAGCAAAAGCTAACCGCGGATGATAATTCTAGCTCCCAGCCCTT
This sequence comes from Simmondsia chinensis, assembly GCA_018398585.1. Taxonomy (NCBI): domain Eukaryota; kingdom Viridiplantae; phylum Streptophyta; class Magnoliopsida; order Caryophyllales; family Simmondsiaceae; genus Simmondsia; species Simmondsia chinensis. Next base: position 12,737,464 of record JAGTTD010000005.1, read on the forward strand.
GTTCCGAGGCTAAGTCAACACAAACCACACAAAAGATGTTAAGGCCCTAGCCCCAAGCAAGGGTTTAAGCTGAACATAAATCACATAAGTGGCGCATATCGCGCAAATTGCACTGAGAACGTAGTTCTCATAAGGAATGTGAATCACAAAAAACACTAAGCCCCCGGTTCATAGTCAAGGACCGGGTTGGATGCAAATCCCATATGGAACGTTAATCACTTAATTTCCTACGAAAAAGATAAATTACGTAAAATTATATGGAGAACACCGAATTCCCATTGTCAAGCGAGCGAACACCGTTGTTCGCGGTTACCAAGGAACGGTAAGTTCCGCAGTTGCCGACTAGGCGCCCTGTTAGTCTAAAGAATAACATGTTCCTTGAATTGTGAAGATAAGGGGTGTTTTTAAATTTCATCCTTAGGCCCAAGAGTATTAGCCTCTTTATTCGAGAATGGACGAACCAAGACGGGTATAGGAGTACCGCAAGGGTATAGAAGTACCGCAAGGGTGTGAGAGTGCCGCTAGGGTGTAGGAGTACTGCTAGGGTGTGAGAGTACCGCTAGGGCATAGGAGTACCGCTAGGGCGTAGGAGTACCGCTAGGGTGTTGGAGTACCGCTAGGGTGTAAGAGTACCGCTAGGGTGTTGGAGTACCGCTAGGGTGTTGGAGTTGCGGTAGTTGTCCTCGGTTGCCGTTCACCAGGGTATGCTCATGACGTCTCTTTCCCGGGGAGGTGGTAGTCTTAATGAACAGTGTCTCCCTCAACTATGGCAATTTAAAGCATTGCTAATTTAAGGTGGGTCAAGTATTATTAGTTTTTCCGTCTAATACCCAAAACTTGGCGGTAACTTTTTTGTATAAAATCTCCGCTAGGTTAGCTAGTGGAAGTTCATGTCCCAAATTGTTGACGATAATGGCCAAGCAAAGCCCATTTGCTGTAGCGTTGTTGGTTATTCACGGTAGTCTACGGCACTGTTGGTATTGGTTCACCTAGTAGCAATTTCTTCTTTACTCAGGTTAGAAGGTGAGTAGTGAAGCTTTAGAAGAGCGTTCACCTACAAAGTTGGCGGTAGCTCGAGTCTTGGGGCGCTAAAGGCAACGTCCCCACTCTCATGCTCGTTGGTAGTGTTCCGATTAAGTTGGACACCCAAGAGGCCAACTTTGACTGGTTTAGCCTTACGTGTTATTATTGGCGAAGCCCCTAGCTTTTGGCGGCATTGCTGAAATAAGAATAGACTACCGTCGTTATACGGCCAACCTAATGGGTGGTTGCACCTAGTCAAGGTAAATGGTGCAAAGCCAAGTTATTAGACGAGGCCTTAGCTAGCCTCGCAGTGGGTTTTAACGAGTCACTTGAGTTTGTCAGTGATGGTTTTTACTAATGAGCTACTCGTTTAAGGAGTTGGCAAGGCTATATGGCCAAGCTCAACGGCGGTTGTAGCTGATCGGGCTTATGGGTACAGCCAAGTTTCTTAGCGAGGCGTTCGGTTGACGTTGTTAAGCTCACTTCGTGGAGGCTTAAGCCTCCCATTATCAACGGTAAAGTTCTTATTAACGAGCCTTTATTAATGACGCCGAGTGGCATTGATTGGTTACTGCAACCTCGTTTATGAATTTTTGCATCACCAACTGACGTTGATGCCTTTTTTGGCATTTGCCTAGTCCAAGGATGGCAATGTTATTATCTAAGGGAGCCCTTGAAGGGTGTTAACTCTATGGTAGGTGGTTAGCTGTGATCGCCCACCTGATCTAAATCCTACTTTATTTGGGTTGCCTTTGGTTGCAAGCTTTGTCACCTCTACACATAACAACGTTCCGGTCCCTTTTAATTGTTGTTAACGTATGAGTTAGCATATTTTGAAATATCATATTTGGCACCAATTTTAAGCTATATGAGTAGCAAAAACTAAGAAATGAGTATACTCAAACTTAAACACTATGCAGTAAAGTTTTCCATGCGATGAGATTTCTCTTACTCCCAACCAAGAACAGGGGTTACTTGAGAAGAGTCCTCAAAATAGTGGCCCTTATGGACAGTAAACTTATTAAAAGTGTGACTCAGCTTTTCCAACTTAATCACATATCTACTCGAGATATATGAGCTGGGTTGGAGTTAACTTAGAGCAACTTTAGTTAGATAAAATATTTAGTGAGCAATTTTCGAAAAACGGGAGTATATAATTCGTGTATTGCCGCAAATCCAAGACTAGAAGTCTGATAAAATAATTTATGCGTAATTGAAGCGTGAATATTATGAAAAGCATCTATAATAGGCTTTAAAGATCGGGATATACTGTTAATTTTACTATAAAATTTAAACTAAAACTCTTCTCGAAATTTCGGATTAGAAATATTATAAAAAATATCCATAATATAATCCAAAAGCTCATGGTGTGCCATGAGTTTCATTTGAAACTTGCTATAAATTTACTGAAAAATTTAGACTTGAGGTCTTACTCCAAATGTATTAGAAAAAGACACAAAATGAAGTCAAATCCATAACTCATCTGGTGCTCGAACTGAAATTAGAGAATAGTTAAAGTCCAGAGAAATTCACCATGCTCACAGTTCATTCTTTTATATGTATTAGAACTCGTGTGAAACATAAATTTATTTTGTAATATGGTTGGACGCACAATTTGACTTCATTATTAAATTTCCAGTCGTATGACATCCATCACATGAGTGTGTGGGATGTGGAATAAAAGAGAAACGATTTACGCATTTATGTTTAATTTTAGGAGAAAATTGGCCTCATTTGTCTTTTGTGCGGCATTTTTTATAAAAAGAGTTGCGTCTAGCTTTATATATTGATCGCTAGCATAGTTCACCCATTTACCCGATATTGATGTTTCCGATTTGGGTGGACTTAGGTGTGTAATTTGAACGACATGTTTTGACTCGCCAAACTGATAATCCTTAAACATGTATTTGAGGATCACTACATGAATAGTGAAATTTAAAGTTATAGTACAGTATTCTTATAATACAGACAATAAACTTTAACAATAATCCTTGAAACTAACTTATTTTGTTTCTTGGTATGACTAATATTGAAATTACGATACAAGTACTTGCGCTAACGTAGACCTTATAAATGCTTGTGTTAGATAAAATTGGACAAACACCCCAATCTTTCTCTCTCTTCCTTTTTTTTTTTTTTTTTTTTTAGCTTCGAATTTTTTTTATGTATTTTATTTTATTTTTTTATTTATTTATTTTTTTTTTAAAAAGAATTAGAAGTGAAGCTTGCCTCAAATTTACCAACAACTTACGTCTAAAATTCTAATTTAAAGGTATTAGAAGAAAAATAAACAGAGAAAAATTAAAATTAAAGGCTTATCTAATGTAAAATGGGTCCTGAAGCCCCCAGTTTTGTGAGGGTCTTAGGCAATTTGTACGGGGTATCAGGTTAAACGCTAGCAACTATTTTCCCACAGACGGCGCCAATTGTTTCGGGGATTTTTGGTTAGGTTCTTTTAAATGAGGGCGAGACTCAACCCTCACTGTGGAAGCAGCTGCTAGCGTTTATCCTGATATCCCTGCAAAATAAAAGAGGCTGTTAGAGGGACCCACGGGTTGGCCCGTGGGAGACCCCTCCGATGCTTAAGTCAGTAAAAGCATAAAAAAAGCAAATAATAAGTAAATAGTATAAATAAACAATAATAAATACTTATCGTATATGGAGAGGGGGTCCTCGGTCGCTGGTGGCCGAAATCCGTACCGGTGACGTACGGGTGGCCCCAGCGTAGAGAAAGATAGTGGAGAGAGAAAGAGAAGAGCCCGTCGGCACCGGCGAGCCACAGAGGAGGAGAGAGAGAATCGGGCCCCCCCTTTCCCCCCTTGTTGTTGTAGGTATTTATAGAAGAGGGTTGGTTTTAGCGATAGGGGGTGGCATTGGCGGTAGGCGGTAGGCGGTAGCGGTAGGAGGTAGGCGTTGGCGGTAGGAGGTAGGCGTTGGCGGTAGGGTTAGGCGTTGGCGGTAGGTGGTGCTTGGTGGCCGGTGGTGCTTGGCAGCAGTAGGTGGCGTTAGCGGTAGACCATACCTACGAGCCATAAAGGAGAGAGAGAGAGAGAGAGAGAGCGAGATAAAGAGCTCGTCCTTACCGGCGAGCCACAAGGGAGAGGAGAGAGGGAGCTCGTCCGTACAGCTACAGGGGAGGAGAGAGAGAGTGAATCTGAGAGGAGAGAGAGAGAGAGAGATAAAGAGCTCATCCTTACCGATGAGCCACAAGGGAGAAGAGAGAGGGAGCTCGTCCGTACAGCTATATGGGAGGAGAGAGAGAGTGAATCTGAGGAGAGAGAGAGCCGAGAGTTTGAGGGAGAGAGAGAGAGCTGAGAGGGAGAGAGAGAGTGAATCTGAGGAGAGAGAGAGAGAGAGCTGAGAGGGAGAGAGAGAGGTTTTTTTTTGTGGGAGAGAGAAAGGGGAGAGGGTAAATAAAAAAAATTGTATTTTATTTTCGTTATTATTTCGTTATCCTACTTTATTATTAACCTGACTATTTTTACCCTCTACACATAGGTACAAACCTTCTTTTTAATTCTCACTATATTTGCTTATTCATCCACGGAATTAAACTAAAATGAAATTCCACATAGCGTATTTCGAATACAATAATGATTATACAGTACGCCTTGAAATAACCTTTGTCATACATCGCGGTGGTCCTATCCTTTTGTAGGCAAATGCTTCTCTTAATCAAGTTTACTCAAACTTGGTTAGAAGACAACCAATTTTTAACAACTAGGAGTTCGGTCACTTATCATACACCGGTAACAAGTTCACCATAATGTATTAAAATTTGTCGGTGCTGACTTCTTTGTTTTGATAACCAAACTCTCTTGACTCGAACATCCTTCAATTCCTTTGCCACTTTACCTGCTATCTACTAGAGGGCAATTTTAGGGGTTAAATACAAATTGTTTGAAGCATAGCAACTCAACTTTCAATATACTCTAAAGCAAAAAGAATGGCTCGAAATTCTTATCAACAGCATAAGAGGAGATCATTAAAGAAAATATTCACATTTTCCCTAGCTTAATCTATACAACATATTAGGATATAATCAACCAAATGAACATCTAATAAGTGAATATTGCAATTCTTAGAGATAAGATTTCCCCTATCCAAGTCTTCTAGTTCATCTTTTTTCTCCAAAAAAAATTTGGCGCTTAAGAGAAAACAATTAAAAATGGATTAAAGATATGATCAATTCATCTGAGACTGACACATCCATGAGTTGTAAAACAAGTCCAGTACATATCCCTCATATTGCAACTCCACATACCAAATCCTTCAAAAAATATAAGGATTTAATCTAAATTCTTGCCAATTTGTGTCAATGGGCTAAGCATCACGTACATTTTGTTATGATGCATATTCGATAACTTTAGGTCTCGAAAATAGTTTTCAATAATAAGGAGCCTATCTCACGCCCAAATTTGTATCTAAAAATTAAACATACTTCCTGTTACGCCTCAAGAATAATAAAGAAGGCTATAATCAGCTTACTTGGGATAAAACAAAGAGTCATAATCGTACCCAAGTGTAAACAACAAATTAATGGTGGAAATCCCATCAAGGCATGGTACAACAACAACAACATTCCCAGTGCCACAAGGGCTCCCACTTGTGCGGGGTCTTGGGGGGTCAGATATATACAGCCTTACTCCATCGGGGTGAGACCCTAACGAGAGGCTGTTTCCGAGGACCCCCAGCCTTATAGTTAAAAAGTTGTCAAGAACCTGTAAGAAGAGCATGAAAGGGGGAAAGTAGGGATCATGTAGGGAGCATGCTGAGCCTGAATGTCATGTGAGGCATGTAAGTGTACAAGCAAGTAATCATATAGAAAATCATATAAGCAATATACTGTGCGGAAATAAACAATTCTCCCGGATCACAATCGAATTAAATACCACGACAATAATGAGAAATAAATGGACTAAAAGAGAAACGAAACAATAGACACAATGATTTACGTCGAAGCCCCTTTACAATCGAAAGGGGAGAAAACCATGGGCGAAGATCGAAGCTTTTATTATTGAATCAAAAGAAGAAGAATTACAATATTCTCTCACACTCTATTTTTATTGGTGGCGGCGCCACTGGGAAGATTACCTCACTTTTGCTTTTGGATTCCTAATGACGTACCCTACGTCCGTATTTATACATGCACAGAACACGCGGTTCCCGATCGATCGGTTCCTTACTGATCGATCGGCTTGCTCACTGGAGGCGTCCTTCTTTTAACAAAACTTTCCTGATCGATTGAGCTCCACCTCGATCGATCGAACTCCTCATGGCCCTTCTCCTTAATATGCCAAGTAATTTCGAGACATTTTCCTAACAAATCTCCACCTTGGCTCAAAATTAATCATCAATAATAAAACAACTCCACCTTCTCCACAAACGCCCCCTCAACCTGGGCTAACATACATCAAACTGAAAGACCCACCAAATTCGAGCAATGCTTGAACTTGCTTCCTGGTAAAACCTTCATGAACATGTCAGCTGGATTGTCTTCAGTCCCAATCTTCCTCAACTCCACCTTCTGCTCGTCAATCATATCTCTAATAAAGTGATGCTTCACATCTATATGCTTCGTTCGGTCGTGATGTGACATCTGATCATTCGCTAGGTGAATGGCGGACTTACTATCACAGTATACTCTAACTGTCCCCTGCTCGACACTGATTTCACTGATCAAACCTCTCAACCAGACGGCTTCTTTGAATGCTTCTGTAACTGCCATATACTCGGCCTCGGTAGTAGACTGTGCTGTAACAGGCTGTAAACACGCTCTCCAATGGATAGCTGTGTCACCTAAACAAAACACATACTCCGAAGTGGACTTCCTCTTATCGAGGTCTCCACCATAATCAGATTCTACATACCTAACCAAACAACACTTACTTTTCCCATATTCCAAACACAAATCAGAAGTTCCACGAAGATACCTGAGAATCCACTTCACTGCATTCCAATGTTCTTTACCCGGATTCGCCATGTATCTACTAGCTCTGCTCACTGCAAAAGCTGTATTTGGACGTGTGCAAACCATCGCATACATAATACTGCCCACTGCACTAGAATAGGGAATCTGAGACATGTACCTGACATCCTCCTCAATCTGAGACGAATCTGATGCCGAGAGTCTCAAGTGAGCGGCTAAGGGCGTGCTAACCGGGTTAGCATCATTTATATCAAACCTGTCTAACACCTTCTCAATATACTTCTCCTGAGACAAGTATAATTTTTCGGCTTCTCAGTCTCTATGAATTTCCATGCCTAATATCTTCTCAGCTGCTCCAAGATCCTTCATCTCAAATTCACTCTTCAACATAGATTTCAAGTCATCAACATCTTTCATGTCTCGTGCTGCAATCAACATATCATCAACATACAAAAGCAAATAAATGAAGCCTGAATCAGTCTTTCTGAAGTACACACAACTGTCGTACTTACTCCTGATGTACCCATGATCTGTCATGAACTGATCAAATCTCCTATGCAACTGCCTAGGAGATTGCTTCAAACCATATAAAGACTTTTTTAGCAAACACACATGATCTTCTTTTCCTTCTACAACAAAACCCTCGGGCTGATGCATAAAGATACTTTATTCTAGTTCACCATGCAAAAATGCAGTCTTTACATCTAACTGCTCAAGCTCTAAATCATGCATAGCAACTAAAGACAACAATGCACGACTCGAAGTATGTCTAACTATAGGTGAGAATATATCATGAAAATCGACACCTTGTACCTGACTGTAGCCTTTAGCTACCAAACGTGCCTTGTACCTTGCATCTTCAACTCCAGGAATGCCCTCTTTTCTTTTGAAGATACATTTGCATCCAAACAGTCTTTTCCCTGTGGGAGGCTTCACCAGTTCCCAAGTCTGATTCTTATGAAGAGACTGCATCACTTTATTCATAGCAATGAGCCACTTATCAGCATCTGATCTCGATACGGCCTCTGAATAAGAAGTCGGCTCACTGTCATCTAACGACTCAGCAGAAGTGAGGGCATAAGCAATCATCTCCTCATACCCGTATCTCTCGGGAGGCCTGATCTGACGCCTCGGTCTACCACCAGCTATAGTATTATTCTCCACCTGCTAACCTATTTCTGCATTATCAGTAACAAAATCAGAAACTCGTACCTAAGGTGCTGGAATACTCTCCAGCTGAACAATCTGCTGATCTGACTGTATCTCTGTAACATCAGGTGTCTCAACCTAAACTGTATCTCTGTTAATGGAGGGTGTGTGTGGTGGATTAAGTAAAGCAGACTCATTAAAAGTTACATCTCTACTAGTCAGAAACTTTTGAGCACATGGATCCCACAGTCGATATCCCTTCACACCCGACGAATAACCTAGACAGATGCACTTCTTGTCCCTAGGCTCCAACTTTCCATCATTAACATATGCATATGCAGGACAACCAAAAACTTTAATCTGAGAATAATCAAAAGTTGAACCAGACCATACCTCCTCAGGAGTCTTCATCTGTAATGAAGAATGCGGTGTCTTGTTTACAAGATAGCAAGCCACGCTAACTGCTTCTGCCCACCATTCTCTCTTTAAACCTGCATTTGAAAGCATATATCGAGCCTTCTCAATTAACGTCCTGTTCAACCTTTCAGCCACTCCATTTTGCTGAGGTCGACCTGTACATGTCCTGTGTCTGACTATACCCTGATCTTCACTAAATCTATTGAAGTCACCTTCGACAAACTCAAGACCATTATCAGTCCTCACCCTCTTGATCGGCTTCCCTGTCTGTTTTTCAAGCAGAATTTTCCACTTCTTGAAGATATCATACACTTCATTTTTCTGCTTTAGAAAATAGATCAAAACTTTACATGAGTAATTATCAATAAACGTTAGAAGATACCTGGACCCACCTTTAGAAGTCACTCGGGAAGGTCCCCACAGATCAGAATGTATGTAATCTAACGTTCCCTAGGTCTGATGCACTGCTGACTTGAAGCTGACTCTCTTCTACTTCCCATAAATACAGTGCTCACAGAATTCCATCAGTCCTGTGGACTAACCACTAAACAGTCCCCTCTTACTCAGCTCAGACAATGCCTTATCACCAATATGACTCATTCTCATGTGCCACAGTCTTGTGATCCCGGCATCTATCATAGCAAATGTGGAAAGAACAACTGAACCTGTCACGGTTGTACCTGCAAGCTCATACAAAGAACCAATCTTATTTCCTTTCATCACAATTAAAACACCCTTACTGACTCGCATGACTCCACCTTCAGTAGTGTACTTGTACCCACTAGACTCAAGGGTACCTAGAGAAATCAAGTTCTTTTTCAACTCCGGGACGTGACGTACATCACTTAAGGTTCTAATAGTCCCATCAAACATTCTCACATGGACTGTCCCAATCCCCACTACTTTACAAGCAGCATCGTTACCCATCAAGACAACCCCACCTTGTATAGACTTATACGTGGAGAACCAGTCTTTGTTTGGAGTAACGTGAAATGAACAACCCGAATCCATGACCCACTTATCCTTGGACCTGGACTGAGAATCAGCAACTAATAGAAACTCTCCTTCACTATCCTCCTCTACAACACTAGCCTCAGCGGACTTGCCCTTGCCCTGGTCACCCCTGTTACCCTCTTTCTATTTATTCTTATGTTTGTAACAATCTTTCTTTATGTGCCCTTTCTTGTGACAATAATGACATGACAGATTCTTATGCCTAGATTTGGATATAGACTTATTCCCACCATTGGATCCCCTATGTTCTGGTCTACCTCTCACATGCAAACCACTTTCTGAGTCATTCACCAAGTCAGATAATTCCCTATCTATCCGTTCTTTACTCACAAGGTTTCTTTTTACCTCATCAACAGTAATGGTCGGCCTACCCCCATATATCATGCTTTCTACGAAGCCCTTATACGATTTAGAGAGCGAACACAATAATATCATAGCTTGATCCTAGTCCTTAGGGATATCATCAAAAGCCTTTAATTCTTGTATTATTGAGGTAAACTCGCCAAGATGGTTTTTAAGAGATGTGCCTTCTGTCATACGAAAACTGAACAACCGACGCTTCACTGCGAGTTTGTTGGAGACTGACTTGTGGCAAAACATGTCTAACAATTTCTCCCATAACTCCTTTGCGGTTTTCATCTCCAAGACCTCTGACGGAACACCATCAGCTAAACACATTTGGACCGCCGTGAGAGCCTTATCATCCAACTCTTCCCATTGTGCCTCGGTCATAGTCTCGGGTTTTTTCTCTTTCCCCTCCAGTGCTTTCTTCAAGCCATTCTGAGCCAGGAGTCCTTTCACACGGACTTGCCATAAGCTAAAGATTCCCTGACCATTGAATTTCTCAACCTTGGTCTTAATACCTAATGCCATTGTATCAATTCGAAGATCCAGGCTTTGATACCAATTTGTGCGGAAATAAATAATTCTCCCGAATCACAATCGAATTAAATACCACGACAATAACGAGAAATAAACGGACTAAAAGAGAAACGAAACAATAGACACAATGATTTATGTGGAAACCCCTTTACAATCGAAAGGGGAGAAAACCACGGGCGAAGATCGGAGCTTTTATTATTGAATCAAAAGAAGAAGAATTACAATATTCTCTCACACTTTATTTTTATTGGTGGCGGAGCCGCTGGGAAGATTACCTCACTTTTTTTTTTGGATTCCTAATGACGTACCCTACGTCCGTATTTATAGATGCGCAAAACACGCGGCTTGCTCACTAGAGGCGTCCTTTTTACGAAACTTTCCCGATCGATCGAGCTCCACCTCGATCGATTGAACTCCTCACAACCCTTCTCCTTAATATGCCAAGAAATTTTGAGACATTTTCCTAACATATACGCATATAACCAAATACACATGCAAGCATGTAAGCATGTACACAATGTACACATGGAGGCATCTCTAACTACCCTCCATGGGTTGCTTGAAGCTCTTACACCGCTAAACTGCTTCCCGCAATACTACCCTCCACTGAGCTCTAACTAGGGCGATCTCTTCATTTATGTTGAGGTAGGCGAGGTCCTGACGAAATGTCCTCATCCAACTCTACTTTGGCCAGCCTCTTTCTCTCTTCCCATCTATAGTATGAAGTTGTATCCCTTACTGGTGCAGGGGCGTGACCCCAACCAACTCTTCTTAGGCCAGCCTCTTTCTCTCTACTCGTCTTGGGAATTGTCTCCATCTAACCCCAGGAGCACTAATCGCCCAGCAAATGCCCATAATGATAGCCAGGCATACAAGAATCCTTGTGGATACGATTGCTCGATGCTTCTACAAGGGCAATGCTCCTACCCCCCTATATCGGGCACACTTATACTAATCCTCCACCGAGTTCTATCTAGGGCCATTTCTTCATTTATGTTGAGATATATGCGGTCCTTACGAATTGTCTTTGTCCAACTTTTCTTTGACCTTCCTCTCCGTCTTTTCTCCTCTGTTATCTGGAGTTGTTCACATCTCCTGATAGGGGCAGTGGTGGGTCTCCTCCTAACATGCCCAAACCACCACATACATTCCTGCCTCAACTTATCCTTTATTGGTGCGACGCCTAATTGGCTTCTTATAACGTCATTTCTGACCCTATCTTTCCTTGTGTGTCCACACATCCACCTCAACAGCCTCATCTCTACCACCTTCATCTTTTGAGTGTGATGGCACTTAATTGGCCAGCACTCAGCCCTGTATAACATAGCCAGCCTCATTACCGTCAATGATGATTCACCTAAAAGATGAACAAGTAATAATAATGGTTAACTAGTTTAATACTTACGTTAGTCTACCCAATTTATAACACAAAAAAATATTAAGCCTTTGCCTTTCTCACAACCAGCTGGAACTCCCTTCATGGTCTAATCAACCTAGCATTAACTGCTATTAGCAATAGGGTGTATAGCGGTATAACAAAGAATCATTAAGTCCTTAAAACTGATTCTCAATCATGAACTAGAATAACCAGATGGATGTGCGTTAAACAACGTAAATACAAACATCGCAGTGTGAAATCATTAGATGCTCATTGTTATTAAGATATTTGGCATACAACTCTTACTTGTTTACCATTCGGGCATTAATAAATGTTTATAGTGTGAATATTGCTCATTTTATATATTGCACCATATGAACGCTATTGGTGACTATCTATGCACTTATCCGCTTAATATTATTCAACATAAACCACACCGTTCTCACCAATTCGAAATTAGACGTCGGGGACAATAATATCAACCTTGAACATCCTTGAAGGATGATGTACCATAGATTTGGCTCATTATGTTCCCTATTTAACACATAATGGACAACTTTCAATGTATGTTAGCTTTAACAATCTGTCCCCACTTTGATATGTGTTGTAGACATGTTTATTATTAAAAGGGCATGTTATACTAACCGATTGTACCTATCACCTTCATTTTACCCAGGTACATCCCACGTGCCACCGGTGTGCTATCAGGATGTGACACAGTTATCACCATGGTCTGCTGCTCTAGTGCAAGCACCCACAATGGATGTAATACTTATCACCACAGTTGACCTTGGTGCAATCACCCACAATATGTGCAATACATATCACGATGGTATATTCTAGTGCAATCACAAGCAATGGGTACAATACTTATCACTATGGTCTGCCCTGATGTAATCACCCGCACAGATACAATACCTATCACATGGTCTGCCTTGTTGCAAGCACTAGTAGCAGATGCAACATTTATCACTGTGGTCCTATCCCAGTACAACACACCTGTTGCATGAAACCTGACAGTTATCCATGTGCAACATGCTTCATACGTGACACCTGTAGACAATCTGGGTGCAACACAAGGGTCATCATAATCTTATCCTGGTCACCTTGTTACATTTTTCATTTCATACCTATGATTCACAGATGTCAAGGATATGCCATTCTCCGCAGAATAACTTTTATCTCGATGAATGGCAGCCACATCATCAAACGTGCTCGTTACCATCGGCCTATCAGCCTAATATGATATGTTCTCCCTCTTTGGTTCCAGAATGATATGTCGTACTCATCCTCTTGGCTTCATTCAAGTATGTAGTACACTGTTTGCCTTAAGTGTTAAACCAGTAACAACATATCAATCACCTTGGTTTTATCTATGTGCTTTACACGTATCATCCATATGTTAGTCAGGTATTTCGAATTAACCACATCTAGCTCGAGCCAAGCACACCTTATTTAACAAAGTGACTTTGACTAAATGCATTGTACTTGTTATCTTAGGTGCATTACTAATTATGTGCATACCTATCGGCTGGTCACGGTAGCGGAGTTCTTATAGTTCGAATTCTGACAACTTACTATTAATCAATCACCCTCTTGGGTAGCAATGACTTACTATTATATGTTTATCACATTAAAGCCAAGTTACTATTTAGACATTAATATCATATGTAGTCATCCATCTATTCTTTAGCTAGCTATCAACAACTTGATAAGTGGCTATATTTTAGCCCATTTGATTACTTGAGCCTTAATAACTCATTCTATCCTTGAAAATTATGATCCTGGAAGGCTATTGTACCTACAAGAGTAGAGGACCATCAAATAGAAATCAAGCATACCATGGCAACTTTACTCTATTATAATTGACAAATATGTTATTGGGAAAAGTTCGAGCGATATTCAATTGTCTATGTGTAAAACATTACAACAGATAATTTATTCGATCAACATTCGAGAACTTATTCATATGAAGCAAGTACTTCACTCTATTATCGGCCAGGTACATTAGGATCATCATAGCTATTATAGTTAGTATAATCCAAATACTCTCCATGAGTACTATGTTATGCTCATTCTTACATAACATTGTCAAAATACTCGTCAATTAATAACTATGACATCATTCTCACAAACATAACGATCCAGCCACCCTTAGTTAGTTGCTATGCACGCTTTTTTGAATAAAGCATCAGAATTCTTTTAACTTCCTCGTTTAAGGCGTCTTCGGATGCTTAGATTCCTTTAAGATACCTATGAAAACCAAAACTATCCAATTGAGATTGGCGATGGGCTAAAACGCCCTATTAAGATAAATGAAGGGTTGAACATCCTATAAGGATCCACGTTGGGCTAAACGCCTTCTTAAGGTTCGTATAAGTTAGACACCCGACTAAGTATGAGATACCTTACTACGCATTCTTTTTATGTCATGTGCGCTATTAACTTTTGGAAAAGTCCAAAGTCCACGTAAATGATAACTAGAAAGTGCCAAAAAACGGAACTCTAGATGCCTCCATGGCACAGACGAATGTACAATTGCAAGCTGGGGACAAAGACCGGCTTGTAATGCACGTTGTCACCGAACTTGGAATGACTGAAGTTCTCTCATAGAGTATGGGGCTAGTATGTTTATAATATAATTGAGCAGCTTGCTGCTATAGATTGAAAAATAAGTTCTATAAGTAATTATCATATAATATGGGATAGCTATAAATTTTAAGGATTGAAGCTTACACCAATTTGGGGTTACACACCCATTATTTACTCGTCCAGTATTTACCTGCCCAGTATTTACACGCCCGAGGGTATAAGTATATTAAGTAGGTAATTACCATATAAAATTGGGCAACAATAAACTAGACTTAAGTTAAAAAACCAGACCCCAAATACCAAAAAAATGGAATATTTTGGATCATTCTGTGTGTCAACATTTCTAGGAAAAGAAAAGGTAAAAGCACAAATGTGTAGTAAAGAAAATCACAGAGTTTTGTGTATTAGTTCTGTACCCCTTTATAAGCCCTTGGGTCCTTTATTTATAGCCCAAAGAAATAATCATTACTCCTTATTTGCTGTCAATACACTTCCACATTTTACCTTAATATCTTCCTGATCTACTTACGATGACTTGTGGTATTTGTAACGCGTACTCAAGTTCGAACATCCTCCCATATTTGGCCCACTTCTCTTTAATCGTTGGGGACGTAATTTTCTTTTAGCACATCTGATAACTTCATAAAGACAAAGGGCTACCTTTCCTAAAACGCTTCTGATAACTGCCTCAAGCTCGAGCTTGATATCCGAGGTACCAACTAGAGCGACTATATTTTAAGGATTAGTTACCGCACTTCATTGAATGAAATAGTGTCATTATAACCTATAACATTTCCACATGACAGACACATCCCATGACACCAAAAGGTGTGTTTTTAAGCCCCTCAAATTTGTTGGATAAACATAGGCAACGCCTACAACCTTTAAGAAGGTTCGTGTCTCTCACATTCTTTACAACAATAATCAGGCATCATACTTGGTGTCATTAACTTGCCATACTATCAATGCGAAGGAAGAACAGAAGCGTGACCTATTCCGATACACGCACTATTGGACAAGCAATCTAAATACTATGCCTAGTGAGCAAAGGTCAGCGCTAAGCAAATATTTAACACAAAACTGTTGGGTTTATGTGTGTAACATAATTGTATTCGGCCTTATTTGTAAGTTAAAATGTTGGGCCAATCCGATTTAGACCGATGACACACTAAGGTTTTAGTGCAGGTAGCTCTATATATAAACTAGGGTTGTATATGATGATATTGCAGTTAAGAGTTGAGACATCTTATATAATATATCAAAGATATAGTAAAACTATTGTGCTTCCCTCTGTGGATATAGGCTTCAACACATAAATTCTATTGCTCTTGAGTTAACTCCTAAATTCATATTTGTTTGCAATTGCTATTTCGATTTAGAATTTCGGTTTAGAGTTTCAATATTTGTGGGTGGTCCTAACAAAAGTGAAAGCTAGATTCCCACATGGCACACAAGGGCATATAAGACTGACTTAATACAAAATGAAAACTTGATATATTTTAATTTAAAAAAGTCTATTTTAAAAATCCAAATTGGTGAAAACTATACTTTATGGACACTAAGTTTTACATACTTAGCAAATTGTATCCTAGCATGCTTATATTTTTAATTAGTTTTTGCGGTGGGGGGTTGGGGTTGGTGGATTAACACATTAATGTTTCTAACCTTCCAAAGGGACAACGTGATCCAACAATTTGGTGAAAATTGATTTGCATGTGGGAGCATTGTCTGGTAGCTGATCAAGTAGGTTTGACATTCTGATGATGCAACTTCCAGCCCACTCTGTGATTCTACTATACGTTGGAAATTTTTTTTTGTTTTTTTTGTTTTTTTGCATGTACATGATTTTTTCTTCCGCGACTGCGAAATTTCTCCATCATTTTGTATTCTCTTTGAATCCAATTCCAATTGGCAATTGGATTGATTTTGATTCATTTTGTTAGTTTGTTTGACAATATGAATCACGAAGGAAATTCCTATTGTTGTATATACTTGATTAAAATTTAAAAGGGTGTCATAGAACCATGTTCAGATAATTGTTTAGAAGATTTCGAGAATAAGAGACAAAAGCGCCATATGGTGGCGAGATGAGCCGTCCATAATGCCATGTTGTTAATGAAATTTTGCTATTACTTTTACAATGGTAAGAAAGCTACATGTGTTAGGTATCCCTCCTTACATTCCAAATACCCTCTTGTCCTCGATGAATGATGAATTCAATCACATATCTGTGCTGCTATCCCCAAAAATATTACCAATTGAGCAAGCTAGTAACTTTTGTGCTAACAAATTATCTTAAAACATGAAGGCCCATATTATTGTGACTTTAGCGTCCTCTCATGACTGGTATGTTCCATAAGTCAATTTCAATTGATTAGATCGAGATTAACTTGTCAAGTTGGGTCAAACATGGCCAGATCAAATTTATTCGGGTCAAAGTGAAGTTCAATGGACCAAGTCAAACGTGGGTCTAACATCCATAGACTTAAAAATGTAGTTTGTTTATGGCTCGCCAATACTGACTTCCTTGACATATCTCGTTGTGTCAACATAATCACAACAGCCCACTTGGTACGGCTTTAACTTATGGCAGTGTAAGTGTCACGCCAGTTTGTACCCCAAGAATTCCATGTTGATGTAATGAATGACTTAGATATTTCTATATGCATACAAGAAACGAAGAGTTTGATCTTTTTCTATAGCTAAATTGATGTTCGGTATGGGTATAAGGTGGACAACTGGCAAGGTGGTCATTATCCGTGCAACACCATCTAAAACAATCAAAAGAACAAAAAGAATTACAAAAAAGATGAGCACGGTCAATCTTAAGACTATAGAAACCAAAATGAGCATGTGGACACTTTTTGGTAATATCTCAGATGCTTTGATCAACTTAAATACACATAGAATAATCAATTTTATTTTAGAATAATAGGTAACATGTGAGTCTTTTGTATTATATAGTCATATACATATGTTTATAATACATAAGTCATGGTTTCTTAAATTCAAACAGTGATATTCAGTAGAAGTGAACTTATGACATACTTAATCTTTAAAAGAAGAATCTTAACAAATTGGGAGCTCTAAGAACCATTTTGGGCTGCTTGAGACCTTCATTGCCCCTAGCAACTGGCTTGACTGTCGTTGAGGGTTAGATCTATATGTACCTGAATAGAGTGACCATCGAACACCTTCGTCTATCACAATGACAGATGTCTTCATTTGACATGACGACCCGAACTCAATTCGGAGATTATAGTTGATACAATATGAAACCATTTTTAGATCTTTATAATCGAACAGTTTATGCTCACAAAGGATAGTTTGTTGAAGTGGTTTTAGAGCCTTTGTAACCGAGAGGTGTAGAATTCAAATGCCAAGAATGTCCTTATTCTTATATTAATATAATTTCATCATTAGGTATGACGCAAACCTATGCACAATATAGACTTCCTACCCAATTGACATTTACATAAAAACATTTTACCATTTTGCATCAATACAAAGGGACAAGTGGGAGTACAAAGCCATTACTAGAGCTGCACATAATGAGAAAAGTTTTTGAGATAAATGACTCGTTCATAGTAAGTAATGTCATACTATCTGTAATGATTTTAAGTCTTTATTTAATAACTTAAGCATTGAGGATAATAAATTTAAGGGTTCATTTACCAGGCACAAATGCACTGGATCCCATTGGAATTCCAAAATTAGACGTGCCTGGGCGAGAGTAGTACCAGGATGGGTGACTTCCTGGGAAGTCCTCATGTTGCCAATCTTATAAGGTTTGGGGTCCTCGGAAACAACCTCTCGGCAGTGTAGTCTTTATACTATTTACTTTGTGTCAGTTAAGTGCTAGAAAAAAAAAATATTTGACATTAAGGTGGTGACAAAAATGTTTTGGTGAAGGGTTAGCTTTAATTGAGTCAATAAATAAATTTATATTAGGTTGTTTGCATTTTACATGACTAAATCATTTAGAATTACTTTATTAGCTATAATTTATTTATAGATACAAAAGAGTACATAAATCTTTGGCGCATATAGTCCTAAACTTAATTTCTCCCATGGTACAAAGAAGCAGCCCCATTATGCACGCTTCACCGATGCTTGGCATTCTCATAAAGGAACATATATTGTGTACTTGGGTTCTATTTATTATTACCAAAATGCTTTTCCTTCATATTTCCACTAGAAATTTGAATTTTGTAGAGATTATCGATGTTGAGCCAAATTCGCTTCACACCGAATATTGGCTTCCGCCTTTTTACAAAAGCAGTCACATTCTACTTAATGGAGGAGAGTATTTTCCTCCAAAAGTAATTTTTCGCTAACTACTTTGAACCAAATAAAGTGAAAGGAAAAAACAACATTTTAAAGCTTCATTTGTTTTGGGGGAAATTACTTTTCTCATGGAAAAAATTTTCCTTTGGAAAAGGTTTTCCATGGAAAATACAATTCCTCTTGGGCTTTTCCATGTTTGTTTGAATGGAAAACATGGTTTCATCTTATAATATTCGTAGTTTGTTTTAAAGGAAACCAACTTTTACCAATCATCTTATACGTAATTACATGACAAAATAAGTAGCGATATAATATAATTCAAATTATCTAGGCTATGTGTGCTTGAGAAAAGTTATCATTTAATAAATAAAAAAAAAGGGAAGTCATTTCAGGGATACCTGTGGTTTGAGCATTTATCACCTACCTTGATATTTTCAATACATACAATGAGATACCCTGAATTTTAATATTTTAGTATGTAGGTATCCGATATCGAAATTTGATAAATTTTTGTAAGAATCTGACCAATTTTATGTAAAATTCTAATATAGTACATAATTATGATGGTATTTACAAGTCATGTCAATCTTTTCAACAAAAATGTAGCAAATTAAAATAAAAAGTTTATCAAATGTCGTTGTAAACAATGTAAATATGGCTGAAATCATATGCCATGTTAGCATTTTTTTGCAAAAGACCATCAAATTCTAATAAGTATACTAATGTATTGTTCGAATCATGTTTTATTTTAGCATTTTTTAACGAAAATCTATCGCATTTCAACAAAAACGCACTTAATGGATAAAATTTTAAAGCTTGAAGGTACTTAAATAATAAAATTTTCAAACCTCTAGGTACCCCTTGTATATATTGAATATGGTACTTAGGTGATAAATAGTTAAATCTCAAGGTACCTAAGTCATAATTTTCCTAAAGAATATATATCAAAATAAGGCATTTTTATAAAAGAAAGCTATAGTCTACAAATAATTTTGCGGTGCTTAGTTTGTTGTAAGCATTATTTCCTTCTATAGTATTCACCATAGTGTGAATAAATAATGATTATTCAATTTTAAAATATCACTTAGAACTGAAAATAAAAATGAACCACATAATTCAATCCAGGATTTGGAGTTGACTGATCATTTTTCATCCAATTATTGCTCGACATTATTACCTCTAACTATCTAAGATCTAATCTAGTTTATTTTGGTTTGATCCATATTTGACTTTACGTATACCGTCGAAATTTTTTGAGTTGCTTGAAATGATGATGTCCCTCCTTTCAAAAGGAAAGCCATTTCCCTCCATTTGAGGGAAAAGTCTTTCCCTTGGAAAATCTTTTCCGTCGTAAAGCTCACACCAAACAACGAAAAAGGAGAAAACTAATTCTTAGAATGTGCTCTTCCCGAGAAATAAATTGTTAGGAATATGTCTCAAAATTCCTTGAAAGTCAAAGTAGGAAAGCCGTGAGGAGGCCAATCGATCGAGAATATTACGTAAGTTTGGGACGCCTGCAGTGAGCTCACTGATCGATCGGGACCCCTTGATCGATCGGGAGCCGCGTTTCCACGCGGGTATATTTACGGACGTAGGGTTACATCAGATCATAATTCCAATTATATACTTTCCCCAGTGGCACCGCATCCAACCAAAGAGAGAGAGAGAGAGAGAGAAATGGAGTGATTGTAATTCTTCTTTTCGATCCAATAATAAAAGCTCTAATCTTCGCTCGCGGTTTTCTCCCCTCTTGATTGTAGAGGGGTTTCCACGTAAATTGCAATGTTCTTGTGTTTGATTCTCTTTAGTCTATTCTACTTCGTGATTGTCGTGGTATTTGATTTGAATTCAGCACTTGGGATTTCCGCATTTCCTCTCAAATTTGTATCAGAGCCCTTGTTGTTTGAGTTGGTACAATGATGTCGGCAATCAAATCTAAGGTAGAGATGTTCGGAGGTCATGGAAGCTTTAGTTTGTGGCAAGTTCGTGTTAAAAGAACTCTTGACCCAAAATGGCTTGAAGAAAACAATGGATGGAAAAGAGAAGAAACTAGAAAACATGACAGAGGCACAGTGGGAAGAATAGGATGATAAGGCTCTCATGACGATACAAATGTGTTTAGCAGATGATGTACTGACAGAAGTCTTGGAGATAAAAACCGCCAAGGAGTTGTGGAAGAAGTTGCAAGAGATGTTTTGCCACAAATCGGTCTCCAATAAACTCACAGTAAAGCTCCGGTTATTCACGTTTCGTATGATGGAAGGTACATCACTTAAAAACCATCTTAGGGAATTTAATTCTATAATTTAAGAATTGAAAGAATTGGATGACACCCCTAAAGACGAAGATCAGGCAATGATATTATTGTGTTCACTCTCTAATACTTATAAAGGCTTTGTAGAAAACATGATTTATGGCGGTAGGACTACTATCACTATCGATGAGGTTAAAAGAAACCTAGTAAGTAAAGAGAGAGTTGATAGGGAATTGTCTGACTCTGTGAATAACTCTGGTAATGGGTTGTTTGTGAGAGGTAGGACTGAATCTAGAGGGTCTAAAGGTGAAAAGAAGTCTAGGTCTAAATCTAGACATAAGAACTTGTCATATAACTTCTGTCACAAGAAGGGGCACATAAAGAAAAACTGTTATGAGCTTAAGAACAAGCAGAGAGATGATAACAGGAACGACCATAAGTCCGCTGAGGCTAGTGTAGTTGAAGATGAGGGAGATGCTGATGTCCTATTAGTAACGGAGTCCCAGGCCAGGTCCAGGGATAAGTGAATCATGGATTCGGGTTGTTATTACCACATTTGTCCTAATAGAGACTGGTTTACCACTTATAAGTCAATTCAGGGTGGAGTAGTCTTGATGGGCAATGATGCCGCATGTAAGGTGATAGGTATTGGAATAGTTCGTGTGAAGATGTTTAATAGTACGGTTAGGACACTTAGCAACGTGCGACACGTCCCAGATTTGAAAAAGAACCTTATCTCTTTAGGTACCCTTGAGTCCAATGGGTACAAATACACAGCTGAAGGTGGAGTCTTAAGGGTCAATAAAGGTGCATTGATTGTGATGAGGGGTAGAACGGTAGGAACTTTGTATGAGCTTGTAGATTCTACCGCGACAGGGTCAGTGGCTTTTTCTACATCGTCTATGATAGATACAGAGATCACCAAGATGTGGCACATGAGATTGGGCCATATGAGTGATAAGGGGCTATCAGAGCTGAGTAAGAGGGGTCTGTTATGTGGTCAGTCAACTGGACTAATGGATTTCTGTGACCATTGTGTATATGAGAAGCAAAAGAGAGTCAGCTTCAAGCAGGCAATGCATCAGACTAAAGGAACGTTTGATTACATTCATTCTGATTTATGGGGACCATCCAAAGTTGCTTCCAAAGGTGGTTCCAGGTATTTGCTAACGTTCATTGATGATTTTTCACGTAAAGTTTGGGTCTATTTTCTTAAGCAAAAGAACGAAGTTTATGAAGTCCTCAAGAAGTGGAAGGCACTGCTTGAAAAACAGACAGGGAAGCAGATAAAGAGGTTGAGGACAAACAATGGTCTTGAGTTCGTTGAGGGTGATTTCCTCAAATTCTGCAAGGACCAAGGTATTGTCAGAAGCAGGACTTGTACAGGTCGACCTCAACAGAACAGAGTAGCAGAAATAAGGAATAGGACGTCACTGGAGAAGACTCGGTGTATGCTTTCAAACGCAGGATTAGGGAGATAATGGTGGGCAGAGGTAATTAACATAGCTTGTTATCTAGTGAATCGATCACCACATTCATCGCTTCAAATGAAGATTCCGGAAGAGGTATGGTCTAGTTCTCCTACTGATTATTCTTATTTGAAAATATTTGGTTGTCCTGCTTATGCTTATGTTAATGATGGAAACCTAGAGCCTAGGGCGAAGAAGTGTATCTTTCTTGTTTATACGTCAGGTGTGAAAGGATATCGTTTATGGGATCCAAAAGCCCATAAATTTCTGACCAGTAGAGATGTGACATTCGATGAGTCCGTTCTGGTACATCCTCCACACATGCCCTCCATAGTTCAAGATTCAGTTCAGGCAGAGAAGTCTGATGATAGTCAGATATAGTCTAAAAGTTCAGATCAGCAGCATGTAGTTCAGTTTGAGAGTATGCAAGCACCTCCAGTACAGATTTCTAATGAGATTGATGAAACAGAAATAGGTCAGCAGGTCGAGCATCATACAATTACAGGTGGTAGGCGGAAAAGGCAGATTAGGCCACCACAGAGGTATGGGTATGAGGAGATGATAGCCGATGCCCTTACTATAGCTGAAATAGTGGAAGACAGTGAACCGTCTTCATATTCAGAGATTATATCGAGATCTGACTTAGATAAATGACTTATGGCCATGCATGAAGAGATGGAGTCTTTAAAGAAGAACCAGATTGGGCAGCTAGTCAAGCCTCAAACAAGAAAAAGAGTAATCGGGGGCAAATGGGTCTTTAAACGAAATGAAGGCATTCCTGGATACAGTCAGGTACACGGTGTTGATTTTCATGATATTTTGTCACCTGTTGTTAGACATTTTTCCATACGAGCGATACTTGCTTTAGTAGCAATGCATGATTTATAAATTGAGCAGTTAGATGTGAAAACTGCATTTTTGCATGGTGAGCTAGAGGAGAGTATTTACAAGCATTAACCTGAGGGTTTTGTTGTAGAAGGAAACGAAGACCATGTTTGTTTGTTGAAGAGATCTTTATATGGTTTGAAGCAGTCACCAAGGCAGTGGTACAAGAGATTTGATCAGTTTATGACTAGCCATGGGTTCTTCAAGAGCAAGTATGATTGCTATGTGTATTTCAGGAAGACAGATTCAAGCTCATTTGTTTATCTTCTGTTATCTGTTGATGACATGTTAATTGAACCTAAAGACATGACAAATGTTGATGATTTAAAAGCAATGTTGAAAAGCGAGTTCGAGATGAAGGACTTAGGAGCAGCTAAGAAGATTCTTGGCATGGAGATCAGTAGGGACCGAAAAGCTGGAAAGTTGTACTTGTCTCAGGAGAAGTACATTAAGAAGGTTCTGGATCAATTTCACATGAAGGATGCTAAGCCAGTTAGCACTCCCTTAGGAGCTCACTACAGGCTTTCAGCATTGGATTCACCTCAAACAGAGGAAGATTTCAGGTACATGTCTCAGGTCCCTGATTTGAGTGCTGTGGGTAGTATCATGTATGCTATGGTATGTACTCGTCCAAATATTGCTTATGCTGTGAGAAGTGAGTAGGTACGTGGCGAATCCAAGAAAGGAACATTGGCAAGCTATTAAAAGAATTGTCAGGTACTTACGTGGCACTTCTGATGTTTGTTTGGAATTTGGGAAGAGTAAATGCTGCATAGTAGGGTATGTTGATTCTGATTTTGGCGGAGATCTTGATAAGAGGAATTCCACTTCTGGTTATGTGTTCTGTTTGGGAGACAACGCTATCAGTTGAAGAGCTTGACTATAATCAGTTACTGCACAGTCGACTACCGAGGCTAAGTACATGGCAGTTACAGAAGCATTTAAGGAAGCTGTTTGGTTGAGAGGTTTGATTAGTGAGATCAGTGTTGATCAGGGTACTATTAGAGTTTACTGTGATAGCAAGTCAGCGATTCACCTAGCTAAAGATTAGATGACGCATCATGATAGAACGAAGCACATTGATGTCAAGCATCATTTTATTAGAGATTTGATTAATGAGCGGAAGGTGGAGTTAAAGAAGATTGGTACTGATGATAATCCAGCAAATACGTTCACTAAAGTTTTACTAGGTTAAATATTCGAGCATTTCTCGAATTTAGTTGGACTTACAGTTTCAGTTTGTTAACCCCGGTGTGGGGTTGTTATTAGAGAAGGTAGAGTTATTTTATTATTGTGATAAATTTTGAGCCAAGGTGGAGATTTGTTAGGAATATGTTTCAAAATTCCTTAAAAGTCTAAGTAGGGAAGCCGTGAGGAGGCCGATCAATTGGGTGAAGCTCGATCGATCAGGAATGTTACGTAAGTTTGGGACTCCTGCAGTGAACTCACCGATCGATCGGGACCCCCGATGGATCGGGAGCCGCGTTTCCACACGGGTATATATACGAACGTAGGGTTACATCAGATCATAATTCCAATTAAATACTTTCCCCAGTGGCGCCACATCCAACCAGAGAGAGAGAGAGAGAGAGAGAGAGAAGGAGTGACTGTAATTCTTCTTTTCGATTCAATAATAAAAGCTCCAATATTCGCCCATGGTTTTCTCCCCTCTTGATTGTAGAGGGGTTTCCACGTAAATTGCTGTATTCTTGTGTTTGATTCTCTTTAGTCTATTTTACTTCGTGATTGTCGTTGTATTTTATTCGAATTCAGTACTTGGGATTTCTGCATTTCCTCTAAGAAATGAAGCCTAAGATTTATGTTTTTCCCTCTACCAAAAGGAGCCTAAGTGTTGGAAGCAGCTCTCTGTGCACGAATAGGTAGGAACATGACTACATCCATATGACATCACTTAATCAACTGTATTGACTTGGAGTGAGGATGGAAGGTTTAACGTGTGTTTATGCCCTAGCAACTCGCGTACTAACCACTTGCACCAAACTGTACAGTGTTTTCTTGTTGCTAAGGTTGTTAAATGCTCCATGTTGAATCTAAGATAGAATTTTATGTTATATTTATGAGAGAAAAACGGTCAATATATAAGTCGAGTCACTCCACTCTGGTGCCACTTGGCTTTAGAATGACTCTCAAATAGGGTTATATATGTATATGATTATGGGTGTCTATATAAATGATAGAGGCGTCAATTCTGTAGGTCAGACCTAAGGTCCTGGTGAAATGGTATTAAAGTTAGGCTCGACTACTTATTTTGGGGACCCTAATATTAGTGTCATTAGTAGTTTCGCAGGGCTCACATTGTTGGAGTAATAGGTGAATAAGCGACCAAAATATAAATCTTTTGTTACAATGTAATTGTTTTCGAGATTACAAAAAAAATGAAAGAAACGACTTTTATGAAAGAACAGAAGGGAAAGAGATAACAGAAGAAATTGCCATGCTGTGGAGAATTCATTGTCCCAAGTAATTTATGCGTCCATAGAGGTACAATGGGATGAACAACACTTCGACCCACAGGGTTAACAAGGCACTGACCTCAGCTGTGTACTCCAGGAAGATGGGTTGGAGTATGCCCTACCTTGCTTATTAACATAGGAGAGAACAGAAAACGAAAACTGTGAAGAAGGAGTAATTTTCAGTGAAGATTATGTTGTGGTATAAATTTTATTTCAACATTTTAAACATAACCCTAAAGAACCGTATTTATAAAGCAAATTCGTTGTTGGTTAAGGAATAGATCATGGCAAATAATCCACCTCAAATAAGGAAAGCGGTGGATATGGCAACCTAAAAATCAGGTCAGTTAAGGGAAAAATTAGTTAAGGAAAGAGTGGAAAAAGACGTGGTTAAAACGCGTACTTGAGCTCGAGCTTGTAGCCTCGAGACCTAGAGTGTGGACAACTCCTCGAGGTAGCACTCTTGAGGTGAACTGGGATACACCTTGAGCTCAAGCCAAAGGCCCCAAGCTCAACCCGGCAGCAAGAAATAATCACGAGTTTGTTTATGACAACTAAAACAAATACCACAACAACAACACCACACAATCCCAGTGCCCCAAGGGCACCGGTTTGCGCAGGGTCTGGGAATGGTAGGATGTACGCAGCCTTACCCATCAAGGTGAGACCCTGATGAAAGACTGCTTCCGAGGATCTCCAACCTGATAGCTTATAGTTATGATGAGCCTGAATACAGAGCATATAAGGCATATAGATCATGCGAAGCATATATGCATATAAATATGTAAGCATATAGGAAAAATAATCATGTAAGCATGTAAGTATGTATGCATGGGGGCATAGCTTCCGGAGCAAAAGAAAAGAGCAAACAAGCATGTAAGGGAAGGATCATACAAGCGACACCATGCAAACATTTAGAGATACTAGAGCGCCTAAAGAGTACAATGAGAGAGGGAGAGAGGGGGAGAAAGTAGAGTAAGAGAGAGAGAGAGATAGAGGGATAGAGATGAGGAGAGAGAAAGTATAGAGTATATAGAGTATCAACATCGAACGCCCATATTGTGCATCTACAAACGAGCATAAAAGCATCCTCATGGAACTAGAACTAGTTTACGGGCGGTCAAAGCTCCTACACCGCTGAATGGTTTACCCCTAAAGCTAATCCTCCAATGAGCTCTACCTTGGGTCATCTCTTCATTTAGGTTGAGGTAAGTGAGGTCTTGTCGAATTGTCTTCATCTAACTCTTCTTTGGCTGGCCTCTACCACTCTTCTCATCTGTAATATAGAATTGTGTATCTTCTTACAGGGGCAGTGGAATTGTCGTCTGTGGAATTGTCTCCATCCAACCTTAGGAGCACTGATGGCCTAGCGAATATCATAACTGCGTACATATAGCCAGGCATACAAGCAACCTTATTGTATCTTACGAGTGCTCAATGTATATGTAAGGTCGATGCTCCTACCCCCTAAATTTGGTACACGTATACTAATCCTCCATTGAGCACTATCTAGAGCCAACTCCTCATTTAGGTTGAGATAGCTGAGGTCCTGTCAAATTGTCTCCTCCATCTCTTCTTTGTTCGTCCTCTCCCTCTCCTCCCATCTATTATCTGGAGTTGTTCGCATCTCCTAACCGGGGCAGTGTTGAGTCTCCTCCTAACATGTCTGAACCACCGCAGGCGTTGCTCCCTTAACTTATCCTCTATTGGGGCAATGCCCAATTTACCTCTTATAACATTATTTCTAAATCTATCATTCCTTGTGTGTCCACACATCCACCTCAACATCCTCATCTCTTCCACCTTCAGCTTTTGCGTGTAATGGCACTTAATTGGCCAGCACCCTATTTCGTATGACATAGCCGGCCTCACTACCTTGTTATAGTAATTACCCTTTAACTTTAACGGGAACTTGCTATCGCACAGTAACGCAGGGGTCATTCTTCATTCCTAACGAACCACTTTTATCTTATTGTTGACATATGTGTCCAATTCGCCATCTTGTTGCACCATGGAACCCAAGTATTTAAAGCATGCTTTCTGTGATATATGCTCTAGTCCAATCTTTACGACTTCTGTGCCTGACATATTTGAGGTGTTAAACTTGAGTTTCATATACTCGGTCTTAGATATACTGAGTCTTAGACCTTTCGATTCTAAGACCATCCTCCAAAGGTCTAGTTTCTCATTCACCTCCTCCCTAGGTTCTCCCACCAGGACTATATCCTCCACGAAAAGCATATACCAAGGCACGTCTCCTTAGAAAGGGACTCAAGGCTGACCCTTGGTGTACCTCCACTGTAATGGAAAAAGCATCTACCTCCCCTTCTGTAGTGCGCACATTGGTTTGGGTGTCTTTGTACATGTCCTTGATGACTCGTATATAAGGCTCGTGGATGCTTTTCCCTCCAAGACCCTCCATAGGACCTCTCTAGGTACCCTATCATAGGCTTTTTCCAAATCAATGAAAACCATGTAAAGGTCTTTTTGTCTATCTCTGTAGTACTCTATGGACGTTCTTAGGAGATGGATTACTTTTATCATTGATCTGCCTGGCATAAATCAAAATTGGTTATATTGGATCTCGTCTTGTTCTCGAAGCCTTCATTCTATGACGCGCTCCCAAAGCTTTAGAGTGTGGCTCATTAGTTTGATTTCTCTATAGTTGGAACAACCCTGAATGTCGCCTTTGTTTTTATAGACGAGAACTAGTGTACTCTTCCTCCATTCATCAGTCATCTTTTTCCCTTAGAGAATTTTGGTGGAATAATTTGGCCAGCCATCTAATATCCACTTCTCCAGTGCATTTTCGTGCCTCAATGGGTATACCGTCTGGGCCAACT
The DNA here is from genome assembly GCA_018398585.1 of Simmondsia chinensis. Taxonomy (NCBI): domain Eukaryota; kingdom Viridiplantae; phylum Streptophyta; class Magnoliopsida; order Caryophyllales; family Simmondsiaceae; genus Simmondsia; species Simmondsia chinensis. The sequence goes on from JAGTTD010000005.1 coordinate 12,766,060, forward strand.
GGTTTTCCCCTGCCCATCTTCTTCAATGCTTCCCTAACTTCAACGGGTCTAATTCTAGTGCAGTGGTAGTAGGTCTCATGCTTCGCTGGTGCTTGTAGTTCTCCTGGTGATGCACCTGTATCTCTCTTTTCATTGAACAGATCATGGAAGTAGGATTTCCACCTAGCTTTAATTTGTTGCTCGTCCACGAGCACTTGTCCATCTGTTCCCTTTATGCACCTTACTTGGTCCAGGTCTCTAGTCCTCCTTTCTCTTACCTTTGTAATTCTATAGAGGTCCCTAGCTCCCTCGACTGTATCCCGCCTTTTATAGAACTTTTCAAACACTTTAGATTGTGTGTCTTTTACTACTATCTTTACTTTCTTCTTAGCCTGTTTATATTGTTCTCTCGTCTTCCTCTCCACTTCGCTCCCACTCCTGAAAGCAATCTCATTACGCCTTAGTCTTTCTTTGCACTTCCCTGTGCCACCACTATGTCTCTCTGTTGTTTGTTGCCCTACCCTTTGATAAGCCTAGGATTTCACGTGCGACATCTATGATCTTTTGGGTTATGTGGTTCCACAAGTGGTTAAAATCTCCCTCACAATCCCCTCAAAGCTTGGCCTCGATTCTTCCCTTAAAGACTTGGGACTTTCCCCCTTCAGATCCCTCCAGCGCGTGCATGGCTGTGATGGGTTGATGGCTTTCTTGCCCCTTTTCTTGACCTTGACCTCCACACATACCACCCTGTGTTGCGTTTAGAGGTCCTCCCCAGGGATGACCTAGCAATCCCTCAAATCTTTTTGAATCCTCTTCCTTAGTAATATGCAGTCAATTTGAGTTTTTTCTCCACCGCGATGATACATGATGATGTGGTTCTCATGCTTTTTATAGAAGGTGCTGGCCACCGCTAGCTCATAGGTGACGGCAAAGTCTTTTTTTTGGTAACGATGCATTGGGTTGTTCCAACCAACCCCGGCCCATGGGAACAGCCCACAAGCCCCCATTAGTAGGTTAGTCATGAGTATATCCTCAGCAAGAATCAAACTCCTAACCTCTGGGCGATGACCACATGGATAGGAGACGCCACAAACTAAGACGCCCTCATGATAGGATGACAGCGAAGTCTAACAGAGCCTTACCCTCATCGTTACTCATTCCAAAACCACAATCTCCATGATGGGGTGCATAACCTTTTGTGCTCGCTCCCATGTGCCCATTAAAGTCACCTCCAATCACAACTTGTTCCCTCTGCGGTATGCCGTGCATTGTTAGATCTAATCCTTCCAAAATCTAGCTTTCTCTTGCTCTATCTTCCCAGTTTGTGAAGCATATGCACTTATGACGTTCAATATCTCCCTATCTAAAACTAGCCTGATGTTAATGATCCTATCGCTAGTCCTAATGATCCCTACAACTTCGTCCCTAAGGGAGCTATCCACAATAATACCTGCCCCATTCCTTTCCCTTACTTGGCCAGAATACCACAATTTGTGCCCTAAAACATCCCTTCCTTTTGTGCTGACCCACCTAGTCTCTTGAAGGCACATGATGTTGATCTTTCTCCTATTAATCATTTGGCCCACCTCAAAGCTTTTCCTCATTAGTGTGCCAACATTTAATGTCCAAATTCGCAGGCTCCTCACACCTCGTGAACTGCTCTGTCCCGTCCCTAACCCATTTCGAGATGGCCTCGAGTTTTGAGCTCCATCGCTAGTAAAGTTCATAAACTAACTATCCCCAGTCACGATTAGGCATGCAAGAAACCACCAAAGGCAAGGATATAGCAGACATAGCGTAAGTAATAGGAACAACGATGAGGTGCACAGGGTAAAGAGAAGGGAGGAGAATTCGAACCTGGGGCTGACCAATTTTTACTTACCTATGCCGGCCAACTGGCTGCAGTTTGGTCTTGGGGAGGTGGTGGTCAGGGCTGCCTTGAGGTGGGAGTCGTGAGGTGATTATAGTGGTGGTCGGGGGTGTTGGTTGTGCTAGGCCCTCTGGGCTGGTGGTGGGGGTGGAGAAGGTGGTGGTTGGGGTTGGCGTTGAGGTGGTGGTGGTGGTGTTGATCGAGGTTGGGTGGTGGTGCTGTTGGTCAAGGGTGGTGGTATAGCGGTCAAGGGCTATGTGGGTGGCTAGTGTGGTGTCACCGGGGTAGGGAGGTGGTGGGAGGGTTAGGTATGGTAGGTCGGGGGGGGGGGGGGGGGGGGGGGGGAGGTCAGGGCGGGTGTGGTGGGAGGTGGTGGTGGTGGTGTTTGTCAGGGATAGGGAGGGGTGAGTCTTATGTGGGTAGGGCGGTGTCACTGTTAGCGGTGGAGCTGAGGGATGGTGGCGGAGCTTGCACCAGTGGTGCGGTGTTGCCGTATTTTTAGCTTTTCCTGTGGGAGGTGGCTTGTCATTGGTGACATAGAGGAGAGAGAGAGTGTAGAGAGAGAGAAGAGAGAGAGAGAGAGAGAGAGAGAGAGAGAGCCTTTATTATAACTTAATCAATTACAAAGGTCTTAAAAATAAAAGTATAGGTTAGAAAAAGTTAACACCACTCCACACCGCGATGTGACCCGTTAATGGGCTAGGCGAAGCATGGAGGGCGCGTGCGCGTGTGGTTCACGAAACCCACTCTAGACCCCACAATACTTTATCAAGTATAATAACAAGAGGTTATATAATCTAGACTCTCCCCATTAAGATTTTCTCTATGGAATTGGGATAAAAACACAAGACTCCAAAATTAAAGCATACTGCCCCAAATTCCAACAATCCCCCATATGGTTCAATTCATAGAAAGGGAGGAAAGAAAGAATGTCACTGAGCAGTGAGACCCACACTTAACGATGCTATTGTCTTTTGAACTTGAAACAACACCCAATGACTAAGCATGTCCCACAACCACCCAGTGGTGAATAAGGTCTTGAACCATGAGCAATTATTGTGAGGAGCATACCTAACCCCTTCATGTGGATCTTAAGGGTGAAACGCACATCACAATTAGGACGTATGAGGTCCCTCAAAAATAATTCAAAACTTGGTATCAGAATTGTTCTTGAGAGTAAGCCCATACTCTCGACAAGAGGACTTTCTAGCCCCACAGTCCCATAGGTGAGTCCATCAGGTGCGCTACCCCGCACTACCATAAAATGTTATGGACATCATTAAGAGCCAAAGTCTCATCTTCACATTATGGCAGTAGTGGTGTGTCCATTAGGTGTGCTGCCCCACACCACCACAAAAGGGTTACGGATGACATTAAGAGCATTAAGCTTAACTTCCATCATGGTAGATTTAGCATATCCTACAGCCACTCATACAACAAACATAGGAAAGGCTCGAGTGGCTATCACAAATTTCCCGGTCTCTGACCTCGTTTGACCTCTTGAGCATCGAGAGTAACTTCCAAGACAGGTATCCGCAAGGAGTAAGACACACATAGGGGCTTTAGACCCATTCCCTCTGCTATTTAATTTATCAATTTCCTTACAAGGCCTTTTGTAAGAGGAATTGCTAGATTTTTCTCACTCCTCACAAATTCGAGTGAAATCACATTATTTCGTGATCAAATTTCACGACACCATGTCTGAGGCGAATATGCCTCTGCTTGCCATTATAAACCTCACTTTAAGCAACTTCAATGGCTGCTCGTGAGTCACAGTGCAACGACACCAAAGGCACAGGTTTCCCCCAAAATGGAATGTCTCCCCGGACACTCCTCAGCCATTCAACTTCTGAACCTGCCATCTCAAGAGTAATAGATTCTGACTCCATGGTTAATTTAGCAATATAGGTTTATTTAGATGATTTCAATGAAGTAGCTCAATTAGCAAGCACAAATACATAACTCCAAGTAGAATGAATTTCATCACAATTAGACATCCAATTAGAATCACAATATCCCTCTAACATAGCTGGGAACCTTTTATAGTGCAAACCCCAATTCATGGTACCTTTGAGATATCTTAACAGCCTTCTCAAGGCACTCCAGTATGTAAAGGCTAAGTCTACTAATGGCATAGGCAATATCAAGACAAGTGTAGTTCATCAAGAACATTACGCTACCAATTATCTTAGCGTATTCAGCCTGTGACACACTATCTCTTTTGTTTCTCATCAAATGAATACTAGGGTCATATGGAGTTTTAGCAGGTGTGTCGTCAAAGTGACAAAACTTCCTCAAGATTTTCTCCACGTAATGGGGTTGACTCACGATCAAACCCTTAGGTGTTCTAGTTATTTTAATACCAAGTATCACATCAAATTCTCCTAGGTCTTTCATATCAAAACATGTACTCAAGAAAGATTTAGTATCATTTACAATTTTCACATTTGTTCCAAAAATAAGCATGTCATCAACGTACAAAAAGATAATTACATAATCATCATCAGCATGCTTTGAATACACACATACATGACCATTGTATACAACAAAACCATGCTTAACTAGGGTACATTCAAATTTTTTATGCCATTGTTTTGGAGCTTGCTTAAGTCCATACAAAGACTTTACAAGTTCACACACCTTATGTCTCCATTCTAGGAATCTCGAACCCCTTGGATTGTTTCGTATAAATTTCTTTCTCAAGGTAACCATTAAAAAATGTGATTTTCACGTCCATTTGGTGTACTGCAAGACTATATTTGGATGTTAGAGCTATTAGGGCTCTTATAGTGGGAATCTTAGTTATGGGTGAGTAAGTATGAAAGAAGTCAATTCCTTCTTTCTAGGTGTACCCTTTAGCCACCAACCTTGGCTTAAACTTCTCTATGGACCCATCTATCCTCAGTTTCTTTATAAACACCCACTTATACCCTATATGTTTCCATCCTCTAGGAATGTCCACTAACACCCAAGTGTTGTTGCTTATTATGGAGTCTAGTTTATTACTTATAGCCACTCTTCAAAAAGGAGCATCTATGGTTCTCGTGGCCTCATCATAAGTTTTGGGATCTTCCTCTAGTAGGAATGCATTAATAGCATGTTCACCAAAATCATGATGCTCAGACAAGAAAATAGTAATGAAGTCTAGTCCAAAGCTAGTGTTAGTTCGAGCCCTCTTACTTCTTCTAAGTTCTTGAGCCTCGAGTTTTGGGGGGGGGGGGGGGGGACATAACGAGATGATGATGCAGATGCAACAGGCACAAAATTAGTTAATGAAGCATGCATAGATTCTTTCATGGGAAATTTATTCTCAAAGAATTTAGCATCTCGAGATTCCATTAGCTGACCGAGCCAAGGGCTCAAGTCATTCTAAAGAATGAATCTATATGCAATACTATTCATGGCATAACTAACAAAGATAGCGCCTACAGTTTTAGGATCAATTTTGTTTATTTTAGATTCAGGAATCCTTACTTTAGCTAGACACCCCCACACTTTTATTGTATTTTAAGTTAGGCACATAGCCCTTCCACAATTCATAAGGGGTTCCATCTAACTTTTTATTTGGAACCCTATTTAGCACATAAGAAGCAGATAACATGGCTTCCCCGCACAAGCTCGAGGGTAAGCTCGAGCTAATAAGCATGGCATTCATCATCTCTTTAAGGATTCTATTAACTCTTAGCTATTCCATTTTGTTGAGGTGTATAAGGGGCTGAGACCTCATGAATTATGCCAAGTTTCTCACAACGTTTCTTAAGGAAAATAGTATCATACACATAGCCTCTATCCGACCTAATTCTCTTGATCCTACGGCCCAATTGATTTTCAACCTTAGCTTTACATTTAAGAAACATCTCCTCAGCCTCATCTTTAGTATTTAGGAGATACACCTTAGTGAATCTCAAGTGGTTATCTACAAAACTAATATAATATCTTTTACCACCTCTGCTCATGGTGCTCCTAAAGTCACCTAGGTTAGAGTGCACTAGCTTGTGTGGGCTCGAAGTCCTTTCTACTGATTTATTAAATGATTTCTTTGGATGTTTGGCCTCAACGCATATTTCGCATTTATCTGGTTTCGTTAAATCACCATCAGGAATTAAAATCATTTGTTTAAGTTTCTTAACCGAGTTATAATTTACATGTCCAAACCTAGATGCCAAAAATTCAAAGACACAACAATATAAGCAAAGTAGTAGATGCATTCTCATCCATCACATCAAGTACAAAAAGACCACCATTACAGAATCCTTTCCTAACAAAGTTTGTATTTTTATTGAGAATTAACTTGTCAGGCTCAAAGGTTAATTTAAAGCCTGCTTTGAACAATAATGCACCTGAGACTAGATTCTTATGCACATCAGGAACATGCAGCACAATCAACAAACACAAAATTTTTCCGGAGTTGAGTTTTAGGGGGACCTTTCCCTTACCTAGGATAAGGACTGAATTAGAATTGCCCATGTACACCTTCTTCCCATTAGTGTCTTTCTTATATTCATGGAACATATTCTTATTGGTGCAGATGTGCCATGTGGCACTAGTGTTCACAACCCATTCGACCGTGTTTCCAAGATATTCATCTCGGAGGTCATGGCAACAAACACGTCTCCTTCCTCAGTGATATTAGCCTGAGGCCTGTGTTCTCTGTGTTTCCAGGTCCAAATCCCTTCCTACAGTTTCTTGAAGTGTGCCCAGTCTTGCCACAAGTCCAGCATGTTCCTTTGTTCCTCTTTTAGCCATCATCAGCATTTTCTAGTGGCTTCTTTCCTTGAAATTGGCCGTGCTTGCTGCTATAGCCTTATTCTAAAGCATTAGGTCAACCCTTGTTCCAGGGCTTCTTGAACTTGCCTTTCTTTCCTGCGTTTCTTAATTCCACAAGGTTAGCCAACAAGGAGGAGTGCTCGGAACACTTCCCCTTGGCTTGTTTTTGGTTCTGATCTTCCAAATTAATATGGGAGATCAATTCTTGTAAAGTCATGTCCTTCTTCTTATGTTTTAAAGACGCTTTGTAATTCTCCCAAGAAGGAGGCAGCTTTTCAATTAAGCATTTAACTGGAAACATTTCACCAAACTTAATGCCCTCGTTCAGAATATTAGTGCATAAACATTCGCACTCATGGATTTGGTCAAGAATAGGCTCCTCATCAACCGTGGTAAAAGCTAACCACTTATTGCATGCATATTTTTTAGTCGCGCCATCATCAGATGCGTACTTGTTTAACAACGCTTCCCATATCTCTTTAGCGGTTTTCATATTACTATAAATTTGGTAAAGAGGCGCTGCCATATAATTGAGAAGCATCCCTCTACAAGTGCGATTGTCTTTCTCAAAACCCTTATTGGACCTCGGTGGGGCTTTATCAATAAATAAAGTACAATGAACCTCTATTTGGCCTAGGAAGAACTCCATCTTATCAGCCCACATCTTGTAGTTCTTCCCTTCCAAGGGCTCGGTATTTGACATGTTAGTGATGATAAAGCCTGCGTGAGTCATGTCATGATTACTTATTGTACTAAACGACTTAGATTGTTGGAGTAATAGGTGAATGAAAGACAAAAATATAATTATGTTATTACATTGCAATTGATTGAGATTACAAGAAAAGTGAAAGAAACAACTTTTATGAAAGAACAGAAGGGAAAGAGATAACCAAAGAAATTGCCACATTGTGGAGAATCCATTGCCTGAAGTTGTTTATGCCCCCACAGAAGTACAATTGGATGAATGGCACTCCGACTTCATGGGTTAACATGGGACCCACCTCAGCAGTTACTCTGGGGAGATGGGATGAAGTACATCCCAGCTTGCTCAGTAATGGAGTGGAGAAGAGAAAACGAAAGCTGTGAAGAAGAAGGAGTAATTTTCAGTGAAAATTGTGTTTCGATGTAAATCATATTTCAGCATGTTAAAGATAACCCTAAGGTACCGTAGTTATATAGAAAATTCCTTGTTGGTTAAGGAATAGATCATGGCAAATAATTCGCCTCAAACAAGGAAAGTGTGGGATATGGCAGCTTAAAGATCAGGTCGGTTATGGGAAATATTAGTTAAGGAAAGAGTAGGAAAACACGTGGTTAAAACATGTATTCCAGCTTGAGCTTCTAGCCTCGAGACCTAGAATGTGGATAACTCCTCGAAGCAGCACCCTTGAGGTCAACTGGGGTACACCTTAAGCTTGAGCGAAAGGTCTCGAACTCAACCTGAGAGCAAACAATCATCAGAAGTTTGTTTACAACAACTTAAACAAATATAAAGGCCATAAAATAAAATTTTGAGTTAGAAAAAGTCCACACCACACCACACTACGACATGACGGCTAGCTCAGAGAGGCAAAACAGGCATGTGCGCTTGCATGTGGTCCACAAAACCCGCTCTAGAGCCCATAATACTTTACCAAGTACAATAAAAAAGGGACATATAAACTAGACTCTCCTCTGCTTGATTTTCTAAGTGGGAATGGGGCAAAAATACAAGACTCTAAAACTGAAGCACACTACCCTCAAATTCCAACAAAGATTGCATGTGTAGGTTGTAATTTGCTTAGGATTATCTATGGATGTGACTTTGCATGTGATGCGGTGCGAGTACGAAAATTTAAGGAAACTGAAGGTCCACAACCTTCCTTTAAAATCTTATTACTAAAATAATTAAGAAGTAAAGGGAAAATTGTTTAACCTAAATTCTCATAACCCGAGAATTAGGAAGAAACACAAAAAACTATGAAAATATCTAAGAAAGTGAATGGAAAAAACCCTAGGCTTCATTTTCTTTAAATAGAGGAGCTTCCTAACTACACAAAAATTCCCTAATTCAGATCAATGGTGAAGACTGCAACCTATGTGTTTCATCTAGTAGTCCGTGTGATCTTTGTAAAATAAAAGACTAAAATTAGAAGGGGATAAATAAAAACAACTAATACAAATACAAACATAACTAATAATTATCTACTAACTGACCTACTAGGTGTCAACCTATTTCATCCACTTCCTCCAGAGAACATGCCAACTGGGAGCACTTGTAGATGCCCGTAATGCCAAGTTACCCGCCAATTATAACAGGGCTGCTACAAGAACCCACTCTGATGGTCATCTCGGTGAACCTGCAATCCCACCAAGATAAACCCGCCAAGGCCCCTTCGCCCGACAACTCGCCAAAGGCTAAGGCAAGGTTTCATCATTTTCTCAAGTTTGGAGAGAATTTATCCTCGAATTTGCCACTGGATCATGTGGGTCATTTTTTAAAAGATATGTTTCCGCATGCTTTTCTTCAATCTCGCCAAGCTCTAATTTGTCAAGCGTATGCCGATGTGGATTATAGATCTGGCTTACCATAAAGCCAATTGTAGCATGTCTTGCCACGGGCTGTATCATCCTCCCTGGCATGGAAAGAATCCATCCACAAATTTGCCATTGACTTGTTTGAATTTCCCTCGTCAATGGGGGAAATGTTGTAAGTCCTCATGTGCACCTGCTGGTTGGAGATAAAGTCTTTCGTCCCTCTCATGTGGATGAACAAGACCTGGCATTGGTGCGAGGTCCATTCATGAATGTTGGACAATGGTGCCCAACAATCTTCTCGCCACCACTGCTTGACCATTTGCACGAAACATGCCGTGACCCTGTTGATGGTTTTGTCGTCAACGCACGCCCACTAAGTTCCATTCTTTTCTAGCATCAAGAATGTTGGAACCGCCCGGGGATCAAGTTCTCCGAGTAGTACTCCTGACGAAAAGCATCTCAACTTGGCGTCTGAGCTCTGCATACTCCACCAAACTCATCAAGTAAAGCAGTGTTCTCAATAAGGTAGCTTCCGTAGCCAAACCTATCCGATTCCGAACCTTCATCAATGGCAATATAAGACTCAATCTTCTTCTCGTATTCTACCTTGTACCTTCCGCCACTCCTTGCTCTTCAACATGAACACCTCCTTGTTCTTGCCCATGTCCTTGGCAAGCAAGGCCCTCATCTAGGGTTACAGGTTTTCGGATTCCTTCAGACGTGACGCCTCCTCCTTCTTAGGAAACAAAACTATCTTTGCGCCCTCAAACATGAAGCTGTAGGTATTCTGCCTCCCATCATGGATGGTGCCTCTGTCAAATTACCATGGGCTTCCAAGCAATAAGTGGCACGCGTCAATGGTTACCACATCACACCAAACCACATCCCGATACTTTCCACCAATTGAGAAATTAAGCAGACAACATTTAGATATGGGTACCGGGTCTCCTTTCTCGAGCCATGGAAACTTGTAAGGGTTTCGATGCTCCTTTTTTTTTAACCCTAGTTTCTGGACTGCTTCCGCAGAGATGACGGTCTCACAGCTCCTGGAGTCAATAACTAGGCGGCACACCCTCCCACCAATTGTGCATGTCGTCTGGAAGATATTATTTCAAAGCTAATCATCTCCTTCTACTTCGTTAAGAGTGAATCGAACTCGTTTGACTAATAATAAATAGCCCTCGTCACCCACAAATTTACCTTCAATGAGTGACGCCAGCTCATCTCGAGCCCCTTCTGTCACTACCATGCCACCATCAACAAAACCCAAAAAATCATTCTGAAGCCCAAACTCCCTCCCCTAATTGCCTAAACAATCAAAAGCTTCGGTAATTGGCCGAACTCCTCACACGTTCTGCCCATGGTCTTCAACCTCCGGAAATGGATTGTGGAGACTCTTGTCAATTTCTTCCTCTTCACCCCCTATCGGTGGGTTTTAAGGCTGAGCCACTATTGTTTGGTATAGATTTGCTCCCAACTGAACCAAACACTGCTCAAGTCATTGGAATTTGTCCTCTATCTCTTCGAATCTCCTCTCGGTCTGATGCTAAAAATCTCGCTCGTATGCTTCTCTGATGGCAACGTACCTTTGTTGCCCACGAGCCATCTCAGAAACTGTTCTTTGCTTTGATACCAACTGATGCAGTGCGAGTATAAAAATTTGTGGAAAATGAAAGGTTCATACCTTCCTTTAAACTCTTATAGCTAAAATAATTATGAAGTAAAAGGAAATTTTGTTTAACCTAAATTCTTACAACCCGAGAATTAGGAAGAAACACATAAACCTCTAAAAATATTTAAGAAATTGAATGAATAAAACCCTAGGTTTCCTCTTCTTTAAATAGTGGAGCTTTCCTAACACACTAAAATTCCCTAATTAAGATCAACGGTGAAGACTGCAATCCTTGTGTTTCTTCTAGTAATCCGAGTGATCTTCCTAAAATAAAGACTAAAATAAAAAGGGCATAAATAAAAACAACTAAGATAAATACGAAAATAACTAATAATTATCTACTAAGTATCCTACTAGACGTCAACCTCTTTCATCTGCTACTTCAAGAGAACGCGCCAACTGGGGGCAACTCGCTAATGGCTGTACCCCCAAGTTACTTGCCAATTATAACGGGGCTGCTTCATGAACCCGCGCTTATGGTCATCTCACCAAACCTGCAATCCCGCCAAGAGCACTTCACCCTACTACTCGCCAAAGGCTAAGGCAAGGTTGCATCAGTATGTCTATATAAAACTCATAGGTGTCAATTCCAAAGATCAGACGTAAGGCCCTGATGACAGGATATTAATGTTAAGCCGGACTATTTATTTTGGGGCCCCCAATTTTAGTGTCATTAGTAGTTTCGCATGGTTCCATTGCATGTGTGGGGTGTAATTTTATGCATCTCTATAAGGCTCATGTATATCAACTTCATAGATTAGACCCAAGATCATGTCTATTTACTCCAATCAGCCTCCTCGATGAGAAGTCCTATATCACACTAAATTTTGGGAAAAAGGTTATTGCCCAATTTCTTTCTCTTGTCAACTTACTCATTGAAAGTCGATTGCAACGAAAACCTAGATACGAACTACATTCTCAGTAGTGAGAGATCTAGAGGTATGGCTTGCCCAGTATGAGACAGAGGTGAACACGAAACATTAGGTAGTCTAACGGACTTAATAGTTAACTGTATCAAGACGAACATCTAATGATGAGCCAAAGTATTTTGCACAAGTAGTTCAATTTGAACATTAGAGAGAGGTCATGCAAAAGGAAACAGTGCTCTATAGTAAAACAAAATTGGATCATTGAAGAACTTTGCAACGTAGGCGATTGACATAAAGTGGGTGTACACGATCAAGTATAAGTCATTAGTGATGCGAATAAAGGATAATATAAAATATTAGATTTATGCTGGATTGGAAGGAATTTAAATATATTTGGACTTATAAATTTTGTAAATACTAGTTTATCCAATAGATTTATTGAATTAGGTTAGTTTTATATTTATACAGGGTTTCCTATTCTTCTACAAATTCCTTTTTATTAGATTTCTTTTTAGTTTAGTTTCTATATTCATATTCAAATTGATATTGTTTAGATTTCTATTTTTATAAATAGGGATCTTAGGTTATTGTAAAATACAACTCCTCCCTTATTATTCAATAAGATATAACTTGAGGGTTTATTATTTTTCCCAATTTAGGGATTTCTTTTGGTGGATTTTGAATATGTCCATTCGAGCAAAATTCGAGCAATAACTGTTCGTGTGTTTTATAGACTTAACAATTCTGAAACCCGCTTCCGTCCTATGTCAGTTGATATTAGAGCAAGTTCCGATTCATTACTTTCATTCTAGAAACCAAATCCAGAGTTATGCCTGGAGCTTGAACATCGAGATCATCACCTTCTACTTCCATCATCTCTTCACCATCAACCACCATCATCATCCTCCCCAGACCACCCAAATCCCCATGTTGCCCTCAAATCACCCCTTATAACTGCCCACCGTCCTCACATCGGCAACACCACCACTAGCCCGACCTCGACCTCCACTTGTCAACCACATCCACAGCCTCAAAGCCGCTTAGCAACTTCGACTTCAAACAAAGAAAGGTATACTTCTTGTACATTGAATGTTGTTTCATATAAGCTGTGTATCCAATGGAAAAATGTAAAGAAAGAATGTACTCAGGTAGAAGGTGTAGATTATCTTGACACGTTTACTCCAGTTGCCAAGCTTGCTACCGTACATTGTGTTCTCGCAGTTGCAACAGCAAAATATTGGGTTATACATCGGTTGGATGTAAACAATGCCTTATTTCATGGTGATCTTGACAAGAAAGTTAATACGAAACTTTCTCAAGGTTTTGAGCAATAGCACATGGGTAAAGTTTGCCGACATCATAAATCTCTTTATGGGTTTAAACAGGTCTCTCGCAAATGGAAACTAAAGTTTACTTCTTCCTTGACACACATTGGTTTCCGATAATCAAAGTTAGATTTTTCACTTTTTACTTACTCTTGTGGGTCGATTTTTATAGCAATACTTATTTATGTCAATGATGTTATAGTAATTGATAATAGTTTAGACCACATATGTAAGGTAAAGTGTATGATCCATCAATAGTTTGGGATCATAAATCTAAGACTCGTGAATACTTTTAGGTATACAAGTGCCGCTGTCTAAAGATGGGTTGGTGTTGAGTCAATGCAAATATGCCTTAGATATTCTAAATGAGAATGGGTTGCTAGGGGCAAAATCTTCTTCTAAGTCAGTTGTTCAAAATTATCACTTAGTTGATCAAAGTGGAGAACCAATTAAAGACCTTGGTCAGTATTGACGTTTAGTGGGAAGGTCGTTATACTTAACCATTACATGTCCATATATTTGCTATGTTGTTCGAATCCTAAGTCAGTTTGCACATGATCCATAAGTTCCACATTTATAGGCCACTTAATCAAGTCTTACATTACATAAAAGTGGACCAGGATAGGGGATATTTATTCCTTCTAAAGGAGATTTTAGCATTTGTGCCTATTGTGATGCTGATTGGGCACTAGACATTCCACCATTGATTTTGTCGTTTATCTTGGTTATGCACAGGTGTCATGATGTTTTAAGAAACAGCCGGCTGTCTCTTGTTCTTCTGCTAAAGCTGAGTATTGTGCCATGGCTACTGTAACTAGTTCGTGTTAGAACCAGATACAAAAAATATCATACAAAATACGTAAGATAGAAGGATATTACCTGAAATGCGTGAGAACGACAACATACCAATAAAGTAACTATTGAGTAAGGTGCATATGATGTTCTATTTAAGACGATTTCGCTCCCCTCTCGGGCCGGAGCCGGTGTAGCAGATACTGGCGCGTCACCTCCAGGGTACAACATCAAATTACCGTTGACACTTTCTTGGTCTGTACAACCTCTAAAGCTAAAGCCCCTACAACACCTTACTTAGCCAAACTAACAAAAAGAAAACCATAAAAATAAAATAAACTGGTTGGTCTTTATATGCATAGAATAGTTACTGTTTGCATTTACTTGAAAATGAAAACAACGGTTACACAATTTAGATTTATTACCATGAACGGTCAAGCTTAAATAATCCTCTTAAATTAATATTGGATTTAAATTTTATCAATAAAAGAGAGGATGTTATTATTGGTACTTGAATGCAAATTTACCAACAATTACAGAATACAAAACACATTATAAAATTTATATTCGAAATGTCAAAATCACATTTAAAAAGAATTATTTTTATCAAAATATCCAACAATTGGTATGGTTATGATCATTATTGGTTGATGTAGTCGTTAATACAGATTGTCCTGCTATTCTATTTTGAGATAATCAGACATCACTCTATATTGCATCAAATCCAATTTTTCATGAGTAGATAAAACATGTAGAAATTGATTGTCACTTCGTACGATAAAAATTGTTGGCCAAAGATATTTCTATCTCATTTGTTTGATCGATGGGCCTGTTGGCTGATATTTTTTTGAAGGCTCTCAAGTTTGCCCCATTCTCATCTCGTCTTTGCAAATTGGGCATCGTAAACGGGCATGCTCCAACTTGAAGTGAAGTGTTGAAATTAATATTTTCCTACTTATATATGTATTTTGGCTCTGGCTTTTTTTTTTTTTTTTTTTTTTTTTTGTGTGTAAATCATGTATAGTATTTAGTAAGCTGAGAGTTTTCCTCTCTCTTTTACGGTGGTAACGGCCACCTTTACCACCCCACCATCAATATTGACTTGAAGTAGGATCCTTACACTTGCAAGAGTAGGCTTTTGGTATTCTAACTTTTGTACTGTAAATAGGTACATTTTGAGACTGCTAAAATCATCCAAAATTCTTATCATCTCGTAGTATTTTTCCTAAGTTCCTGTTTGGTCAATTTTTGATTTTGTTAAATTTTTACTATATATATCATTTTCACTTGATGGCCCAAACATTTATTTAAAATTAGCAAATTCCCATTCGATGCACGGTTTATTCGGTTTTTTGAGCTAATGTATGCTTTAAGCATGTGATCAACGTATAAATTAATTGGTTCCCTCAAAATGCAAAGAATATGCTTACATTTTAAAAACCATGAACACGCGATTTTATTTAAAAATTACGTTTTGAGAAAATTTGATTTAGGTACCCTAAAGTTTGTGAATATATTTTTCGAGTATCCTGAGATTTTAAAATATTTTTGAGGTATCTTGAACGTTGGTAACTTTTTTTTCAAGTACCCTCTACTTAACTCCATGAGAGTTCCGTTAGGAGAGGATACCTAAAAAAAGTTAGCCAAGTTCATAGTACCTCAAAAACATTTCAAAACATCAGGGTACCCAAAAAATATATCACCGAACCTCAAGGCATCCGAAAAATATATTACCGAACCTTAGGGTACCTAAACAAAATTTTCTCTAAAATTAACCTTCTAAACTGAATAGGAAAAGAAATCCTTCAGGGAAAAAAAGCACTTCTAACTTAAAATATTTAGTTTCTCATTCCTATTTGTATTATATAACTTAAAAGTAATAACTACTGTTAGGTCTCGCATGTTGTAACAATTGAAGCTTGTAATTCAAGTTGAATTAATTGTAATTAAAATCTATAATTCAAGTTATGTTTGGTTTATTTGTTAAAATTGGAATTGCAATTTAGAGAATATTCATGGAGAGCTGTCGAACTATTGGTTAGAATCAAAGTGACTTCCTAAACTTTTAATTTTATTAAAGTTATCCCTGAAATATGCATAAAAATCAATGTAATCTCCCTACTTCTAATTTTATTAAGGACACCCCTGAACAGTTAAAGTTAAAAATCAATTTGATCCTCAAACTCAAAAATTTTATTAAGGACATCAAAAACTATTTAAAGAAAAATTTGTTGAAGTATCTTGAGATTTAATAATACATATTTCAACTGCCCAGAGATTTTAAAGTATTTTTATAATATCTTAAACTTTGGTAACTTTTTTTCCAAATATCTCTTCCATAACTTTGTTAAGTTTCCGTTAACATTAGGCTAACGTGACATTAAAAAATTTTAACTAGGAAAAAAAATATTATTTGTAATTAACATAATTTTAAATATTTAAAATAAATTTTCAAAAAATTAAATTATTTTGACAAAATTTGTTTTAGGTACCCTGTTGGTAATATATTTTTCAAGGGCCCTAAGATTTTGAAATATTTTGAACTTTGTTAACTTTTTTGGGTACCCTCTCGTAATTGAACCCTAGCGAAATTAAGCAAAATTTATCTGAAAAAAAAAAGTTACCAAAATTCACGTCATCTCAAAAATATTTCATGCCTTAGGGTACCTGCAAAATATATTATCATATCTTAGGGTATCTTAACAAAATATTCTCTTACTTTTTCATCTTATGAATTACATGCCTTCTATAGAAAGTTTTCATTTTATTTTTGGGTCAAATGTCATTGTATTTCTCTAAAATAAAAATAGTATGTCATGATTGTAGGATGCTTAGTAGATATTTTAGAGAATTAGAAGTTGGTTACAAGTTAGTTAGCTAAGCTTAGGTTTTGGCGGGAATTTAGTTGGGGAGTTTTCAAGTTGGTTATGATTAGTTGATTGTATAAATATCCCAAGCTTGTATTATGAAGTATAATACGTGTGAATTCATAATTGAATCATTTTTTTTTTTAATAAATTGCGACAAAATCGCGAAATAAACAGACCACTCGCTAGGCAGGGCCTTAGTCCAACCGTAAGAAAACGGGGACCAAAAACAAACAACAAAAACAAAAAGACATAAACAATAGGAAAAGACGTTCGCCCTAAACACGACGCAGCAAACACTGAGTACAAGACCAAACAAGACACAGGGAGACAGGACAATACACCGAGCAAGAACAACTCAGACCGGGACCTCAGCTAAAGAAAATAGATGATTAGCACATGAACCGAGAGCAAGATTGATGCTGTCATAATGCATTGCCAGAACAATCCATCCACATCATTTAGCAAGTATTTCTGCCACCATATATGGGTCGAAACCATCAAAATTAATACCCACCCTTTTTCCTATCTCTATTACACGCTCCGCTTCCATGATTTTCTCATCATACTCTGCTTCCAAGATTTTCTCATCATAATTAGTGCTATTATTCTGATTCTCCATTTCCCTTTTTTTCTTTATTCCTGCTGCCTTTGTCGATTTTCCTGCACTACTCCTAGGTGACATGTCCTTTAGGAATTCCTGAAACTCCCGCTTCTCTCCTCCTTCATCTTGCGTTTCAGTGCTCTCTTGTCCCTCTTTGATGTCATTAGTCTTTCCTTCCTCCACCGAGCTGTGCTAGGCCCTTCCATAGATGGTGTTGTCACCTTATTATTCTCGAGCATACTATCTTCTGAACGCAAGTGTCTGATCAATACAGGGGGCTCAAAGCCTGGAGGGAATTCTGGACCCGAGGCGGCGGAGTCATTGTCACTAATGTTTCCAGGATCTTCATTCTCTAGATGTGTTATCTGGGTATAAGATTGTGCTAATACAACTTTATCACTCTCAACCCACGGTAGCAGAAGAGGCCGATGCTGATTGCCTCATTTGTCCCGAACTGAAAGTTGGTCCCTAGGCTGTGGACTGTAAGGGGCCAATGTGGCGTGGGGGTAGAGGTATCCTAGAGGCCACCTCCCAAGTATCCGGCCATTGAGATCGATAGAGACCTGTCCTGACATATGCCATTCGGCAACCAATCCTTCATTTATTGCCCTTGTGCTTGGAGTTCTCGGCTCCTCACAAGAAGTCACACCATCGGTTCCCGTGCCGTTTGCCAAGCTACCGTGGTGCGATATGATTGCTTCGAAAAGGATGACTGCTCCCTAGCCAATCTTGCTGAGACCGCGAGAGCAACAGCTCTAGGAGAATAGTCGGGGATCATCACAGAGCTACCTTCTTTAATAAGAACTAGACGGGATCCCCCGTTGTACTGAATCTAGACCATATGATGGATGCATGCTGTGTAGCAAGTGTCAATAAGGATCCTGGCAATGTCAGCACACCTCATAACTGATGTTCTGGAATCCACCCTTACGAACTTCCCCCATACTTTGGCGATGTCAGCAAAACAATCATTGGACCAACATTAGACATGTATCCCATGGACCTCAAGCCATACTCTTCTATTAAAAGATCCAAGGGTCTCACTGGAGTACTTGTACACCTCTTTGAATTTTCGTAGAAGAGTCTCCTTACGGGGGCCAAGGTAAGATGCATGGTGTCGACGGAGTCACAGACCAGGATAAAGGTGGTGTTGCCTAGCCCTTTAAGGGTTAACCCATAGAGATCGTTCTCCGTGATAAATGTAAGGATATCGTCGAGACTGACCTCATCTGGCGAATGCACAATGATTGACCGCTCAAGCGATGCCTCCGCATTTTTATTGGTATTCGACACCACAATCCTTGGAATATTTGTACTCACGGCGTTCCCACCCCGATTAGGTGGTGCATTCCCCTGTTCCAGAATACCTCTTGCGCTTCTGGGCTGCTGGACCTCCCTTTGCTGCAGCCGGATTCGTGTGGGTGGAGGTATAATTCTTCTGTTTGGGTTAGCCCATTGAACTCTAAGCTTGACACCCACAACCCATCTTCCGTTCGTGGACGTAACTGCCCGTGTAGCTTCGTTCAAGTCACAAAACCCAACAAAGCCATAAGACCATCTAGACCTCAGTCTTTTCTTCACAGGAACAAAAGTGTCGTAGATTGACTTGAAATCACGGAATATAGCTCTAAGCCATGAGTTTGTCGTTCTTTCTGGAAGACCATCAATGAAGATGGACACCCCGTCATCGGCAATCGACATTTCAAAAACAGCGGTCTGCTTGGAATTGGGGACTGAGCTAAGTCGTGAAGTCGGGAAAAGAAGAGTTGGCCGGTTGTGGGGAAAAGTAAATGGGCGGGGAGAGAATGGAAGATAGTTGGAAGACCTTCAGGTGAATCAAGAATGGAGGCCGGCGATGGGGATGGTGGAAGGTTTGACAGAATGGATAATTTTAGAAAGAAGCTTTGGTGGACGGGAGGTGGAAATGGAGATGGGGATGATGGTGGCCGGTGGTGGAAATGGAGGTGTGGTGTAGATGGCTGTGGGTGATGGAGGAATCCGGAGATGGGTGGTAGGAATTGGTGTTGGGATGTTGAGTCTAGAGCTGGATGTTGTTTCAGGTGGAAATTGGTGGTGGATGTGGATTCCGGAGATTGCGTTTCAGGTGCTTGAGGGGATGGGGCATTTGAGCTGGCCAGCCAACTGTCGACGTACGGCGGAGAGAGTCGCACGGCCCAAATGGTAGGGTGTGGGCGAGTCCAACCCCGTTCCCCCTGTCCCTGGACCGCCCGCGACCCGCCTACATGCGCCGAGATCGGTGGCAGGTGGGTGGGCTTTGTTACCGTTGGGGATGGTTAAAGGAGGAGAGAGAAGAGTTATAGGTGAAAGTGTTTTTCATAATTGAATCATACATTCTTTCTCTCAACTAAATCTCTTTTCTTCTTTCTCATACCAAAGTCTGTTCTTCTTTTGCTTGATTATAGTCTTAGGATCATAACAATTGGTATCAGAGCTCAATCATGAGCTGAAAAATTTTCAATTCGTGTGTCAATTACAAGGATCCGCCATGGCAACGACTTATGTAGCTGGTAGCTCTGATGAACGGAAGCTATTTTCCCAATTACAGTAACAAGTTCAAGACCCAATAGTAGTCGTAAGCAAATTGCATCAATCTTAAGAACAGATGCAACAACAATTGCTTAGGATACCAGAAAAGATCAACAAGAACAAAGTAGCAGAAGTTTCGGGCACTATCCTTCCCATTGCAAGAAACATACCAAGCAACACTAGCATTTCCACGAAGAAACATACCAAGAATGCAATTCCACATTCAAAATCTTCAAAATTTCAACCCATTTTAAAACAAAGGAGTGGGTGCCTCAAGTCCAATGATATTTTCTCGATTTTCAGTTCATGTCAAACAGGTAACAATGTGAGTGGTTCGCAAAGAATCTCATGGAACGGTTTAAACAAGAAAGCAAAAAAGACTCGAGCATGGGGACACTTACCTCGAACTGGGATTGGTATAAGAAAAATAAGATATCGATAGCAATCTTGGCAATTAATCCTTGAGGACAAGGATTATTTTGACGACTCGGGAATAGCGGGCATGTACCCGGGGGTGAGTGGGTCGGCATACGTAAAGGGAATCGGTTACCCAACTTGGATGTACTCGATTGCTACTTAGGGCTAATCAAGTGGTACAACTTAGAATCATTTGAACTGGGGGATATAGTGCTACTTGGGAAGATTATCAATTCCTTAATAGTCAATTCCATTACTTTGATTCTTGAGGATAAGAATCAACTCATCAGGAAGGTATTTTCATGACTGTTTGATACTTAGTAGATATTTTAGAGAATTAGAAGTTGGTCACAAGTTATTGGCGAGAATTTAGTTGGGGTGTTTTCAAGTTGGTTATGATTAGTTGATTGTGTATTCTTTCTCTCATCTCAATCTCTTTCTTCTTTTTCATTCCAAACTCTATTCTTCTTTTGCTAGGTTAAGATACATTTTACAAATAAAAAATGATTTATGGACAACATTTTTTGAAGAAGCATTGGTTCTATTTGAGCTCAGAATTTTGTTTTTTCAATTCTTTTTTTTTTTATATTTGTGCTTTTATCAAAATTCTTCTTGTCTTAAACTTTATTTTTAAAGTATATTGTCTTTATTACTTTCTTATTTTATTCCTTTAATAATAAATAATTTATTTTAAATATTTTCTTTATCCATTTGAGTTTCCTTTTTTGAAAACATTTTTTTAAATTCTCTCTTTTCAAATTCATTTTTTTGAAATTTATTTTTTAACTGTTCATCATTATTTATTTTTCATAATATTGTTTCATTATTCTTAATAAATAATTTATTTTAGAAATTTTTTAATCCATTTTTTGAGTTTCTTTTCTGAATCCTTTTTTTCCTTTCAAAATTCTATATTTGTTTTGGAGTTTATTTCTTAAATTAATTAGTCTTTACTTATTTTCTTTATTTGGTTCATTTTTTTAATAAATGATTTATTTTAAATTTTTTTTCCTATTTTTGATTTTTATTTTCATATTTTATTTGACCGTAATATAGTCACAATGGATTTAATATCAAAAGGAATATAATTTATTTTTGTTGTTATTGTGTCTTTATTTAATTTCTTTGCACTGTTCATTAATTCAAAATAAATAATTTATTTTAAATATTTTCTTTATCTATTCTTTGATTTTTCTTTTGTGAATCTTTTTATATTTTTTTTTCTTTTCAAAATTCTTGATTATTCTAAATTTATTTCTTAAAACAATTAGTCTTTGCTTATTTTCTTTATTTTGTTCATTTTTTCTTAATTAATAATTTATTTGAAATTTTTTTATCCTTTTTTTGAATTTTATTTTTGTACGTTATTTTATCTTAAATATAAGTATAGTGAGTGTTATTGCAAAAATGATACAAGTCTAGGTGTTTAAATACCTATGGTTTTGTCCCACATACGAATGGGAGAGGAATTTTCTTCAGCTTAAAATATAGGAGTTTTTTTTAACCCCTTGAATTAAGTTGAGGGTGAGTGAAAGGTGGGGACCACACGCACGCCGCCGGCCCATCGTGTCGTGCTCGGGCAAGGATGTGGGTGTCCTTTTTGTAACGGTTATTTTTATTTTCCAAAAAATTTATCTGAACTGTGCGTTGAGAAGTGCAGCCTCGTTATTTTAACTGATGCCATTGCATGAGTTGTTGCTCCCATGAGCTCCATTACTGCTTGGTTGTTCCCCAATAGAAGTCTCTCTTCAAGATGCCTTTTGGAAGGTCACAACCCTTCCCAAAAGCCATGATCTCAACTATATATAGCCCCTTGCAACCTCCATGAACACTCATCCAACAACAACAATCACCCCTTCCTCTCTTCTTCTCTCCGTCTCTCTCTCTCTCTCTCTCTCTCCGAAATTTCTTGAGCAAAGTTCTTAGGCTCTCCTACCCTGTAATTAACGAGTGCACGTTAAGAGTCAGATCGTGTTAACCTAGGCGGAAGGTTGCCGATA
This sequence comes from Simmondsia chinensis, assembly GCA_018398585.1. Classification (NCBI taxonomy): domain Eukaryota; kingdom Viridiplantae; phylum Streptophyta; class Magnoliopsida; order Caryophyllales; family Simmondsiaceae; genus Simmondsia; species Simmondsia chinensis. Next base: position 12,788,286 of record JAGTTD010000005.1, read on the forward strand.
GTACTGTGTGTACAGGAACAGTGGTGAAATCGTCTTTTAGGACACTGGCCTTTGCCACAACGCGGTATCTTCGGTATTAAGAATTTTGGTTTAACTTTTGGTTCTTATTTGCTTGCTGTGTTTCGATAGCTGTATTTCGATATTAATCTCAATTGCTAACAATCTGAAATACAATTTATATCTCTGTATTTAAACATGGCAATCAAATTTCTTCTTCCCGGCATGTCTAAAGCTGAGCCCCCAAAACGGGAAAAATTATAAGAGGTGGTCATAGAAAATGTTATTTTATCTAGAGTAAGTCAACATTGATTAAGTACTTTATGAGAAAAACATACCTGAGGGCGAAAAATGAAAAAGCAACGTATGGAGAAAATTTTTTTCGGATAACCAAACATGTAGGGATAACTTGCTTCATTACATGAGCGACGGGCTATTTGACATTTATGTAAAAATAGACCCGTCAAAAGAAATTTGGGATTTTCTTCAAAAAAATACGAGGGTCAGGATGCAAGCACTAGGAAATATGCAGTTAGTAAATGGCAAGATTTAAAATTTTGGATAGTAAACCGATAATTGACCAAGACCATAAATATTAAAATATAGTCACAACTCTTCTATTGAAAGGCCTTAAAATTTGTGAAATCACTCAAGCCTATGTTTTGATTGAGAAGCTTCCACCTTCCTGGAAGGACTATAGAAATTAAGGACTTGACCTTAGAAGAGTTGGTGGGGCACTTGAAAATTGAGGAGGAAAATAGACTTAAGGATAAGGGGTGCTGGTACTCTAATTTGTCCAAAGCTAAACTTGTCGAAGCCAAGACTAGTACATGTGACAGGTTTAAGAATAAAGGGAAAAAGCATCTTTCCAATATCAAGCCCAAAGGAAAAATTCAAAAATCAAACTTTAATTTCCAGGAAGTGCTGCCACTGTCAAAAACGAGGTCACAAGGCAAAAGACTGCCGAAGCAATAAGAACCAACCTTAAGATTCTAAGAACAAAGCCCACCTTGTAGAGACGGAGAACATTGTAGCCGTTTTTGAAGAGGTGAACCTAGTGAACAACATGACTGAATAGACAGTGGACACTGGAGCTACTAGACACATCTCTACGCAAACCAAAGCATATTCCAGGAATACCAGAAAGTGACCAATGGAGAGATAGTCTACATTGGCAACTCTGCAGCAGCTCCTATCCTCGAAAAAAGGAAGATTTCTTTAAAACTCACTTGTGGAAAATTCCTTGCATTAATGAATGTCTTGAATGTGTATTAAATGCATAGGAATTTGATATCAGGTAGTCTCTTAATTAAAGCCGATTTAAAGCTAGACTTCGACTATGACAAACTTTTCCTGACTAGGAACGGGGAATTTGTGGGCAAGAGATTTTGTAATAGGGGCCTATTTATCCTCGATGGTGTTTGCATGAATGATAATGCTAGTACTTCTTTTACTTACCTTGTTGAGTCTCTTGAACTATGGCATGCTCGCTTAGGACATTTAAATGTAGAGTATATTGAACGACTTAAGAAAATGAGTATGATTCCTAATTTCAGTAGCACCAACTTTACTAAATACGAAGTATGCGTAGAGCCCAAACATAATAGAAAAACCATTTAAATCAATCGAGAGACAATCTGAACTCCTTGAGTTATTTCACATTGACTTAGGAGACTTTAAAAGCTAAATGAGTAGGGGTTGTTAAATATACTACATGACATTTGTAGACAATTATACTTGTTACATGACGGTATATTTTCTAGAAACTAAAGATGAAGTAGAAGAAATATTTTTAAAATACAAAGTTGAAGTTGAAAATCAATTAGGAAGAAAAATAAAGAGCCTTAAGTTCAATAGAGGGGATGCATATGACCTAACTTCACTAGAATAATTTCATGAAAATAATGGGATAATACATAAGCGAACCCCTCCTTATTGTCCACGGTCTAATGACATCATTGAAAGGAAAAATAGAACCCCAAAAAACATGATGAATGCCATGCTTATCAGCTCTGGACTACCTGATAACATGTGCTCATATGCCAAATAGAGTTCCTCATAAAAAATAGATAAGAACCCATACGAAATGTGGAAAGGTCATGCACCTAATTTAAAATACTTGAAGGTGGTGAGGGTGTTTAGCTAAGGTCGAACTACCAGACTTTAAATGAAGTAAAATTATACCTAAGACTATTGATTCAATTTTTATATGATATGCTTATCACAGTACTGCTTATCATTTTCTAAATAAGGAAAATAATAATTCATATGCATGTAGTAGTATTGTTGAATCTAGAGATGTTGAATTCTTTGAACATATATTTCCCTTGAAGCCTGATCATGCATAACCCATTAATCTTCCTTCTCATACGGTGACTGTTAATCCTAATCACACTTGCACTAACGATATAGACACTCAAGAAATTTGAAGAAGTAAAAGAGCTAAAAAGGAAACCAACTTCAGACTTGATTTTATTACTACTTTACTTACGGAAGATATCTTTATAAATTAAGAGATCATAAGTGTCTATATGTCAGAGGAAGATCCAAAAACCGATGAAGAGGCTATGAGGTTGGTTGATTTGCCTTTCTAGAAAGAGGTTATTAGTAGTGAATTAGAATCAATTTTGAACAATCATACATGGGCATTGGTAGATCTTCCTAGAGAATATAAACCAATAGGTTTGAAGAGGGTATTTAAGAGGAAAATGAAGGCTGATTGATCAATAGATACGTTTAAGGCAAGGTTAGTGGCAAAGGATTTTACCCAGAAAAAGGGCATTGATTATTTTGACACATATTCACTGTAACCAAAATAGCCATAATTAAAACCTTATTTTCCTTTCCATCCCTTCATGATTTCATAGTGCATCAAATGGATGTCAGAATAGTATTCCTCAATGCTGACTTGGATGAGGAGATTTATGTGAAACAACCTAAAGGTTTTATTGTGCCTGGTAACGAAAAGAAAGTCTCTAAACTTATAAAATTTCTATACTGTCTCAAAAAGGCACCAAAACAGTGGATGGAGAAATTTAATAGCACAGTGAATGCTAATAACTTCCATATAAATGATAGTGGCTATGTGTGTATTTTAAGTCTTTTTTGAACAGATGCGTCATTGTATGTTTATATATTGATGATATGCTGATATTTGGAACAAACCTAATCGTTGTCAATGAGACTATAAAATTTTTAAGCTCCAAATTTTACATGAAAGATCTCGGTGAGGTAGACGTGATCTTAGGAGCTAAGATTGTGAAAACCCCTAAAGGTCTAAGTCTGAACCAATCTCACTACGTTGAAAAGGTACTTAGAAAGTTCAACATGTTTAATTTTGATTCCATAAGAATACCTTATGATCCCAGTGTGCATTTGACTAAACATAAAAGAGTTGCTATGTGCCAATCTCAGTGTCCCAAATTAATTAGGAGTGTTATGTTCATGATGATCTCCACTAAACCTCACATTGCATATGCTGTGAGTGGACTTAATAGATACACACATAATCCTAATGAAGAGTATTAGAATGCATAAAAAATATTGCCTTAATATTTAAAAGGAACTATGGATTTGAGACTTCACTTCGAAAAGTTTCCTGCTGTATTAATGGGACATTGTGACACCAATTGGGTGTCTGATAATGATGAAATCAATTTCACTAGTGGATATGTGTTCACACTAGGTGGAGGTGCTATATCCTGGAAACCTTTTTAAGCAATCTTGTACCACCATGTCTACTATAGAATCTAAGTTCATTGCTCTTGTGTTGGTAGGTCATGAAGCTGAATGGTTGAGAAGCTTACAGAGAGATGTGCCATTGTGGAGGCTACCGGCTCCATTAGTACCACTACATTGTGATAGTCACGCTGCAATTGTTGTGGCAAATAATAAAATCGACAATGACCAAATGAGACTCATTCGTCTTAGGCATAAGATCGTGAAGGATCTTCTTGAAAATAGAGTGATACCACTGGACTACATAAGGTCTGAAAAGAGCCTTGTGGATCCATTGACAAAAGGCCCTTGTCGTAAAATGATTGTGGAAACATCAAGGAGGATGGGATTAAAGTCTATGTATGAATGAACTATAATATATCCATTATGGTTTTAACATGTTCAATTTAAAAAAATCAATAGTTTTATTTAAGAATTGCACTGTATTTTATGTTTTTTTATCCCTATGATGTGAGTAGTGCTTAGATGGGTCCATAGCCATATGTTTGGTGGTGTAAGTAAAGCTTGCACTTGATGAATACCTTTGATACGTTACCAAATGGGTGAGATCGAGTTTTAACTATTAATGGACCCAGAGCCATATGTTTAGTGGTGTGTGGTGACACACACTTGATGTGATTCACCGATTTAGGTGTGGGAGTGTGGTCACTACCTGTGAAGGTTTAAGACTTGCCATCTATAGCACCTATGAGTATCTAAGATGGACGCATGGCCGACAAAATGCATCAAATAGAAGGGGTTGCTGTGATCTGGAGTTTTTGTATGTTTCCAAGTGGCAATCTATACAACCTCTAGTGAGGTTCAAGACAAAAGTCACCTCACAAGCTGTTGGTCCTAAACTTGGGTTATACTAGGTGACGATTCAAGTCACAAGATTTTGGTACTGAAAGACTTAACTCCCTCTAACCAATTATTTTTCATTTCCATCATCCGGCTTGCATCTGTTGTGGGGGATTGTTGGAAAAAAGATACATGCCCAATTGTCTAAATTCCTTTTGTTTTGTCCCACATAGGCATGGGAGACGAATTATCTCCACCTTAAATATAGGAGCATTTCCTAACCCCTTGAATTAAGTTGTGGGTGAGTGAAAAGTAGGGATCACAAGTGCGCCCGCCCGCCGTGCTTGGGTGAAGGAGTGGGTATCCATTCTCTAACGATTATTTTTATTTTTTGGTAAATTTAACTGAATCATGCACTGAGAAGTGTAGCCTCTTTACTTTAACGGATGCCATTACTTTTGTTGTTGCTCCCATGAGCTCCATTACTACTCGGTTCCCCCTAATAAATGTGTCTCTTTAAGGTGCCTTTTGGGAGGTCACAACCCTTGCCCACGGCCACGATCTCAGACCCCCATTGAAGACTCCAACAAATATCATCCAATAGTAAAAATCACTTCTTCCTCTCTTCTTCTCTTCATCTCTCTCTCCATGAAATTTCTTGGTCAAAGTTCTTACGCTCTCCTACCAGGAAATTAACGAGTGCACGTTAAAAGTTACATTGCGTTAATCCTTGAGAATGGCTTTCTAATAGTATTGTGTGCACCAAAGCAGTGGCAAAACTATCTTTTAGAATCGTGGCCTTTGCAACGATGTTGTATCTTCATTATTGTTAAGAATATCAATTTAACTTTCGGTTTAATCATATGTGCTTGCTGTGTTTAGATATTAATCTCACTTTCTAACAATATAAAAGACGCTTTATAGATCTATATTTCAACATGGCAACAAAATTACCCCTTCCCAGCATGTATAAAGTAGGGCTATTTCGTCAAACGAAATTTGGGATTTTCTTAAAAAATAATAATAATAATAATAATAATAATGGGGTGACGATGCAGGCCCTAGGAAATATGCAGTTTGTAAATGGCTAGATTTAAAATTTGAGGATGGTAGACTGATAATTAAGCAAGTCCACAAATATGAAAACATAGTCACAAGTCTTCTATTGGAAGGCCTTAAAATTTGCGAAATCACTCAAGCCTACGTTTTGATTGAGAAGCTTCCACTTTCTGTTAAGGACTATAGAAAGTAACTAATGCATAAGAAAAAGGATCTGACCTTAGAGGAGTTGGTGGGGCACTTGAAAATCGAGGAGGAAAATAGACTTAAGGATAATAGGCACTCGTACTCTGATTTGTCCGAAGCTAATATTAACGAAGCTAACACTGGTACATTTGATAGGGTAAAGAATAAATGGAAAAGGCATCATTCCAATCTCAAGCCCAGAGGAAAAATTTAAAAACCAAACTCCAAATTCCAGGGAGAGTTCTAGCACTGTGGAAAACGAGGTCACAGGGCAAAAGATTGTAGAAGCAATAAGAACCCGCCTAAAGATTCCAAGAACAAAGCCCACTTTGTAAAGACAAAGAACATTGTAGTTGTTGCTTCAGAGGTGAACTTAGTGAACAATATGGCTGAATGAATAGTGGACACTGGAGCTAGTAGGCACATCTATGCAAACCAAAGTATGCTCCCAGAATACTAGAAAGTGACCGATGGAGAGGTAGTCTACATAGGCAACTCTGCAGCAGCTCCTATCCTCGGAAAAGGAAAGATTTCTCTAAAACTCACTTCCGAAAAATTCCTTACTTTAAAGAATGTTTTAAATGCTTCTAAAACAAGTAGAAATTTGATAATGGGTAGTCTCCTAATTAAGCATAGTTTAAAGCTAGCCTTCGACTCTGACAGACTTGGACTGACTAGGAACGGGGAGTTTGTGGGCAAAGGATTTTGTAATGGGGGACTATTTGTCCTCGATGCTATTTGCATGAATGATAATGCTAGTACTTGTTCTGCTTACCTTGTGGCATGCTTGCTTAGGATATGTAAATGTGGAGTCTATTAAACGACTTAAGAAGAACATGATTCTTAATTTCAATAACTCCAACTTTACTAATTGCAAAGTATGCATACAGGACAAACATGCTAAAAAAACCATGTAAATCAATAAAGAAAATCTGAACTCGTTGAGTTAGTTCACAGTGACTTAATAGACTTTAAAAGACAAATGTGTAGAGGTTGTAAAAGATACTACATAAAATTTGTAGACAATTACTCTTGATGCATAATGGTATATCTTCTAAGCACTAAAGATGAAGGAGAAGAAATATTTTTAAAATACAAATATCAAGTTGAAAATCAAATAGGAAGAAAAATAAAGAGGTTTAGTCCCAATAAAGGAGGTGAATATGACCCGACTTCACTAGAAAGATTTTGCGAGAAAATAGGATAATATATAAACGAACCCCTCCATATTGTCAACAGTCTAACTGTATCACAGAAATAAAAAGTAGAACTCCAAAAAACATGACGAATGCCATGCTTATCAGCTCTGGAATACCAGATAACATGTGCTCGTGTCCTAAATAGAGTTCCTCATAAGAAACTAGATAAGACCACATACGAAATGTGGAAAGGTCACGCGTCTATTCTAAAATATTTGAAAGTGTGGGGATGCTTAGCTAATGTCGGACTACCTAACTTCATACAAAGTAAGAGTGAATATATGATTGTTGATTCAATTTTTGTCGGTTATTATTAACAGTACTACTTATTATTTTCTAATCAACGTAATTAATAATTCATATGCATGTGATAGTATCGCTGAATCTAGAGATGTTGATTTCTTTGAACATATATTTCCCGTGAAGCCTAATAATGCACAACCTATTAATCTGCCTTCTCATTCGGTAACTGTTAACCCTGATCACACTTACACTAACGATATAGACACTCCAGAAATTTAGGGAAGTAAAAGAGCTAGGAACGAAACCAACATTGGACTTGATTTTATTAATACTTTTCATACGGAAGATAACTTCATAAATGAAGAGATCATAAGTTTCTGTATGTTAGAACAAGATCCCAAAACATATGAAGAGGCTATGAGGTCTTAGTGCATCAAATAGACGTTAAAACAGCATTCCTCGATGGTGACCTGGACGTTAAAACAACAGTGGCCTTCGCCATAGCACGGTATCTATTGTATTAAGAATTTCGATTTAACTTTCGGTTTAATCTTACTTGCTTACTGTGTTTAGATATTATTCTCAATTTCTAACAATCTAAAAGATGATTTATACATCTATAGTAAAACATGGCATCTAAGAGGGTACCAGCATGCAAGCACCGAATCCCATTAGAACTCTGAAGTTAACCGTGCTTGGGCAAGAGTAGTACCAAGATGGATGACCTCTTGGGAAGTCCTTGTGTTGTACCCCACAAGTTGAGAGTTCTCGGAAATAACCTCTCATCAGGGTAGCACCCTAAATGGGCAAGGTTGTATACATCCACCCTAGGCCCTGCTTAGGCCGGAGCCCTTGGGCCATTTGGAGTGTTGCTTTTTTATTTAAACATGGCATCTAAATTTTTGCTTCCCGACATGTCTAAAGTCAAGCCCCTAAAAAAGAAAACTTATAAGAGGCGGTCACAGAAAATGCTATTCTATCTAGAGCAAGTCAAAAATGATTATATACTTTATGAGAGAAACTCACCTAAGGGTGAAAATGAAAAAGCGGCATATGAAAAAAAATTTATCTCGGATAACCAAACCTGTAGGAGGAACTTGCTTTGTTACATGAGCGATAGGTTTTCTAAGATTTTTGTAAAAAAGGTCTCGTTAAAAGAAATTTGGGATTCTCTTTAGAAAACATATGCAGTGAGGATGTGGGCACTAGGAAATACACGTTTAGTAAATGACTAGATTTCAAATTTGTGGATAGTAAACCGATAATTGACCAAGTCCATAAATATGGAGATATAGTCGCAACTAGGCCATAAAATTTGTGAAATCACCCAAGCCTATATTTTGATTGAGATGATTCCACCTTCCTAGAAGGACTAACTAACGCATAAGAAGAAGGACCTGACCTGAGAAAAGTTGGTGGGGCACTTGAAAATTGAGGAAAATAGACTTAAAGATAAGGGGCACTCGTACTCAGACTTGTCCAAAGCTAATATTGTTGAAGGTAGAACAGGTACATTTGACAGGTTTAATAATAAAGGGAAAAGGCATCATTCCAATCTCAAGCCCGATGGAAAAAATTCAAAAGCCAAACTTTAAATTCCAGAGAGAGTGCTACCACAATGGAAAACGAAGTCACCAAGCGAAATACTGTAAAAGCAATAAGAACCAGCCTAAAGATTCCAGGAACAAAGGTCACCTTGTAGAGATGGAGAACATTGTAGCCATTGTTTTAGAGATGAACATGATGAACAATATGGCTGAATTTATACTAGACAATGGAGCTACTGGGCACATTTGCACAAATTGAAGCTTGTTCCAGGAATACCAGAAAGTGACCGATGGAGAGGTAGTCTACATAGGTTTGCAGCAACTCCTATCCTCGGAATAGCTAAGGATAGCGAAGATTTCTTTAAAACTCACTTCTAAAAAATTCCTTATAGCAAGGAATGTCATGCATGTGTCTGAAATGCATAGGAATTTCATAGTGGTTAGTCTCTTGATTAAAGCTACCTTTCAATTCTAACAAACTTGTCCTAACTAGGAACAAGGCATTTGCGAGGCAAGGGATTCTGTAATAGGGGGCTGTTTATCCTTAATGATATTTGCATGAACGATACTACTAGCACTTCTTATACTTACCTTGTTGAGTCTCTTAAACTGTGGCATGCTCGCTTAGGACATGTAATTGTACAGTGTATTAAGTGACTTAAGAAAATGAATATGATTCCTAATTCAATAATACTAACTCTACTAAATGCAAAGGCCAAACATGCAAAAAAAAATCCTTTAAATCCAGCATGAGACAATTTGAACTATTTGAGTTAGTTCACAGTGACTTAGGAGACTTTAAAAGCCAAATAAGTAGATGTGGTAAAAGATACTATATCACATTCGTAGATGATTACTCTAGATACACGATGGTATATCTCCTAAGAACTAAAGATAAAGGGGAAGAAATATTTTTAAAAACAAAACTGAAGTTGAAAATTAACTAGGAAGTAAAATAAAGTGGCTTAGGTCCGATAGAGGAGGTGAATATGACCAAAATTTACTGAAAATATTTTGCAAAGATAATAAGATAATACATGAACGAACCCCTAATTATTGTCCACAGTCTAACGATATTGCTGAAAGGAAAAATAGAACCCCAAAAAACATGTTGAATGCCATGCTTATCTTCTCTAGACTACCGGATAACATGTGCTTATGTGCTAAATAGAGTTCCTCATAAAAAAACTAAATAAGACCCTCTACGAAATGTGGAAAGGTCATACACCAAATTTAAAATACTTTAAAGTGTGGGGGTATTTGACTAAATTCGGACTGCCTGACTTCAAACAAAATATAATTGGACCTAAGACTGTTGATTTAAATTTTATCGGATATGCATATCATAGTTTTGCTTATCGTTTTTTAATCAAGGGAACTAATAATTCATATGCATATGGTAGTATCATTGAACCTTGAGATGAACAATTCCTTGAACATACATTTCTCTGGAAGCCTAATGATGCACAACCTATTAATCTAACTTCTCATATGGTGTTAACCCTGATCACACTTGCACTAACGACATAGACACTCCAGAAATTTGACGAAGTCAAAGAGCTAGGAAAGAAACAAACTTTGGAATTGATTATATTAATACTTTCCATACAGAAGATAACTTCTTAAATGAAGAGATTATAAGTGTTTATATGTTAGAAGAAGATCCCAAAACCTATGAATAGGCTATGAGGTCTGTTGATTCGACTTTCTGGAAAGGGGCTATTAATAGTGAACAAGAATAAATTCTGAACAATCACACATGGGAATTTAAAGATCTTCCTAAATGATGTAAACCAATAAGTTCAAGGCAAGGTTAGTGGCTAAGGGTTATACGCAGAAAAAGGGCATTGATTATTTTGATTCATATTCACCTGTCACTAAAATAGCCACAATTAGAACCTCGTTTGTCCCTGCATCCATTCATGATTTGATAGTGCATCAAATGGATGTTAAAATAGCATTCCTCGATGGTGTCCTGAACGAGGAGAATTTAATGGAACAACCTAAAGGTTTTGTTGTCCCTAGTAACGAAAAGAAATCTGTAAACTTATAAAATATCTATACGATCTTAAACAGGCACCAAAATAATGGCATGAGAAATTTAATAGCACGTTGACTGCTAATATCTTCCGTGTAAATGATGGTGACTCATGTGTATATTCTAAATCTTATTTGAATGGATGCATTATTGTTTGTTTATATGTTGATGATATGCTGATATTTGGCACAAACTTAAATGTTGTCAATTTGACTAAAAACTTTCTGTACTCCAAATTTGAGATGAAAAATTTAGGTAAGGCAGACGTGATCTTAGGAGTTAAGATTGTGAAAACTCCTGAAGGTATAAGCCTGAACTAGTCTTACTTCGTTGAAAAGTTACTTAGAAAGTTCGACATGTTTAATTTTGATCCTATAAGAACACCTTATGATTCCGGTACGCATTTAACTAAACATAAAGGTGTTGCTATTTGCTAATTTGAGTATGCAAAAATAATTAGTAGTGTTGTGTTCCTGATGAACTACACTAAACCTGACATTGTATATGCTGTGAGTAGACTTAGTAGATACACACATAATCCTACTCAAGAGCATTGGAATGCCTTAAAAAATTGCATAAATATTTAGAAGGAACTATGGATTAGGAACTTCACTTCAGAAAGTTTCGCATTATATTAGAAGGATATTGTGACACCAATTGGGTGTTTGATATTGACAAAAGTAATTCCACTAGTGGATATGTGTTCACACTAGCTAAAGGTGCTATACTCTGGAAATCCTCTAAGCAATCTTATACTACCACGACAGCTATGAAATCTGAGTTCATTGCTCTTGAGTTTGTAGGTCATGAAGCCGAATGGTTGAGAAGCTTACTTGGAGATGTGCCATTGTAGGGGCTGTTGGCTCCATCAGTATCACTACGTTGTGACAGCCAAGCTGAAATTGCTATGGCAAAGAATAAAGTGTACAACGGAAAGAGGAGACACGTCCGTCTCAAGAATAAGATCGTGAAGGATCATATAGAAAGTGGGGTGATATCACTAGATTATGTAAAGTCTGAAAAGAACCTTGCAGATTCATTGGCAGAAGGCTTTTGTCATAAAATGATTGCGGAAATATCGAGGGGAATAAGATTAAAGCCTATGTATGAATGAACTATGATGTATCCATCTTGGTTTAAACAGATTCAATGTGAAAATTCATAGGGTTCATTTATTAAGCACTAAGGCACCGGATCCCATTAGAACTTTGAAGTTAAGCGTGCTTGGGTAAGAGTAGTACAAGGATGAGTGACCCCCCTGGGAAATCCTCTTGTTGCCAACCCTATAAGGTTGGGGGTCCTCAAAAACAGCCTCTTGGCAAGATTACACCCTGAAGGGGTAAGGCTGCATACATCCACCCTTCCCAGACCCTGCTTATGCAGGAGCCCTTGAAGCACTAGGTTTGTTTTTATTGTTGTAATGTGAAAAGTTATAGTTTTATTCAAGGAGTGCACTATATTTTATATTTTTCCCTCCCTATGATGTGAGCAGTGAATAAATGGGTCCATAGCCATAGGTTTGGTGGTGGAAATAAAGCTTGCACTTGATGGATATCGCCGATATTTGACCAAGGCATGAGGTTGAGCTTTAGCTCTTAACGGACCCATAGCTATAAGTTTGGCGGTTTGCGGTAACACACACTTGACAAGATCCACCTATGTAGGTGTAGGGGTGTAGTCGCTTCGTATAAAGGTTTAAGATTTGCCTTCTAGAGCACCCGTGAATATCCAGGACGGATGTACGGCCGGTAAAATGCGCCAAACCGCTGAAGTTGCAGAGATCTGGAGTTTGGTATGTGTCCAAGTGACAGACTGTGCAACCCCTTGTGAAGTTCAAGTTGAAAGTCACCTTGCAAGCTATTGGTCTTAAACTTGGGTTTCACTAGGTGACAATTCAAGTCACATGACATTGGCACTGAAAAACTGAACTCCATTTGCCCAATCCTTTTTCCGTTCTTTTGTCTAGCTTGCATCCTTTATGGGGGACTGTTAAAAAAATGGTACAAGCCTAGTTATCTAAATACCTTTTTTTTACCCACATAAGAATGGGACTGGAATTTTCTCAACCTTAGATATAGGAGCATTTTCTAACCTCTTGAATTAAGTTGAGGGTGAGTGAAAAGTGGGAATCAAATGTGTGCCGCCCGCCTACCGTGTCGTGTTCAGGCAAGGGTGGGTGTCCGTTTTCAGAAGGTTATTTTTGTTCTCCGAAAAATTTATCTAACCCAAGCATTGAAAAGTGCAGCCTCATTACTTTAACCAATACCGTTACTTGTTGTTCCCTTGAGTTCCATCCCTACTTGGTCGTTCCCCATTTGATGTGTTTCTTCAAAGTTTCTTTTGGGAGGTCGCAACCCTTCCCAATAGCCAAGATCTCTGCTATATATACCCCCTGCAACCCCCATCAAAAATCATCAAACAACAATAATAACCTCTTCCTCTCTTCTTCTCTTTCTCTATCTCTCTATGAAATTTCTTGGGCAAAGTTTTTTGGCTCTCCTACCCAGCTATTAATGAGTGCATGTTAAGAGTCAGATCATGTTAATCCTGGAGGACGGCTGCCAATAGTGCTATGTGCACCGAAGCAGCGATGAAATCTTCTTTGAGGACAGTAGCCTTTGCCACAGCGCGGCATATTCGATATTGTTCAGAATTTCGATTTAACTTTTGGTTTAATCTTATTTTCTTGTTATGTTTAGATATTAATCTCAATTTTAACATTCTAAAAAATGATTTGTATATCTATATTTAAACATGGCAACCAAATTATCTCTTCCCGACATGTCAAAAGTCAATCCCTAAGCAGAAAAAAATTATAAGAGATGGTCACAGAAAATGCTATTCCATCTACAGCAAGTCAACATCAATTACTTACTTTAGGAGAAAAATATATCTGAGGGCAAAAATGAAAAAAGCGGCATATGAAGAAAAATTAATCTTGGACAACGAACATTTAAGGATAACTTGCTTCATTACATGAGCATTGGGCTTTTTGACAGTTAAGTAAAAATGGACTCGTCAAAAGAAATATGGGGTTTTCTTCAGAAAAAATATGGAGATGATGATGTAGGCACTAGGAAACACGCGGTTAGTAAATGGCTAGATTTCAAATTCGTGGATGGTAAACCGATAATTAACCAAGTTCATGAACATGAAAATATAGTCACAACTCTTCTATTTGAAGGCCTTCAAATTTGCGAAATCTGTCAAGCCTATGTTTTGATTGAGAAGCCACCACCTTCCTGGAAGTACTATAGAAATTAACCAATGCATAGGAAATAGGACCTGACCTTCAAAGAGTTGGTGGGACACTTGAAAATTAAGGAGGAAAATAGACTTACAGAAATGGGGCACTCGTACTCTGATTTGTCCAAAGCTTATATTGTTGAAGCTAGGACTGATATGTATAACATGCTTAAGAATAAAGGCAAAAAACATCATTCCGATCTCAAGCCCAGTGAAAAAATTCAAAAAACAAACTTTGAAGTCTAGTGGAGTGCACGTTAGGAGTTGGATCACGTTTATCTAAGAGGCCGGCTGCCGATAGTATTGCGCGCCCCGGGGTAGTGGCAAAATCATCTTTTAGGATAGTGGCCTTTGCCACGGTGCGGTATCTTCAGTATTGTTAAGAATTTTGATTTAACCTTTGGTTTAATCTTATTCGCTTGGTGCTTTTAGATATTAATCTCAATTTCTAACAAATATAATATTCAAAGGAACATAATTTATTTTTATTGTTATATATTTTTCCTTGTTTAGTATCAAATTAAAATTAAAAGCTCTACTTAAATGTGTCAAATAAATAACATTTTTCATAAAAAATAACTATTGTATTCAAAACATAATTTTTTATATTATGAATTGTGCGTCTTTTCTGGATATCTGGATTGAGTTTTTTTATTGAATTTCGTTGTATTTCTCAAAAGTTGATAGAGTTGAGATAACATTAATAAAAAAAAAATTAATGTACTGCTATTCTTTTCTAGATCTTCTTCAAATTTTTTTTTGAGCAATTTTTTTCTAAGTTATTTTTTAGTGTTGACCTTTATATTGATTTCATGGAGTAGTTACTTTTTTTCTTAAAAGATATTTAAAAAATTTAAATTCTTTATTTGATCAACAATTAATTTAAAAATAATCCAGCTATATGTCAATATAACAAAAAATAACCCATCTCTATTTTCTGACCAAAAAATGACCCAAATCTAACTTTTGTACCAAAAAATAACCAAACTCTAAAATTAATTTTAAAAAAATACTGAATTGATGGCTAAGCATAGCGTGCAGTATGAAGCTCCGACAATATATTTTCTTCTATGTATTTTTGGTTTGACTTGATTTGTTTTCTCACATAACCAACTAAACATACATTTTTTTTAATAATTGAGTACAACCCCACAAAAAGGCAACATCTCGGGGCAAAAAACAAGTAAAACAACCGAGGAACAACCAAAGAACTAGGGCTGCAAATGAGCTTGTTGGAAAAATGATACAAGCTAAATCTAAATTTTATAGGAAAGTTGCATCCTACTTTGTGAATACAAAAATGAAAAACCTCCATCCCACATTGACAAATTAAGGGGGTGTAGTTGGGTTTATAAGGGTGTATGTTTTTAACCTATTCGAATTAAGTCTTGGGTGAAGGAATGATAGGAACCACACGCGCGCACGGAGACCGTGCTCGGGCGTGGGTGTGGGGGATCTTTTTGTTAAGGGCTACATTTATTTTACGGAACGAAAAACTTACCGTTACTACTGGGAGTTACATAAATCAAACAAATTTGCTGTTGGTGATAATATTTACTAATTAAAATTAAGTAATTTATTATTGCTGCCGTTTTGTGATCGTTGGCAGCCATTTATATCTAGTATAAAGAGCAGGCCTTGTGTAGTAAAAATCATCAGGAAAAAGCAGCTCTTTTCCTTATTCTTCCCAACTCTTCTGTTCATGCTCCTCCTTCTTTTCTTCGTAAATTTGGGCAAAGTTCTCGTTCTCTCCTACCCGACGATTAACAAGTTCACATTAAGAGTCGGACTGTGTTAATCCTGGAGGACGGCTGCCGACACTACTTTATGCACCAGAGCAACGGCGAAATCGTCTTTTAGGACAGTGGTATTTCCCACGACACGGTACCTTCGGTATTTTCTGCTAGAAAAATGATGCAAGCTAAATCTAAATTAGTAGGACAGTTGTATCCCAATTGATAAATACCCAATCCCACATTGATAATTTAGAGGGAGGTAGTTGGGTTTATAGGGGTGAGTGTTTTTAACCTATTTGATTTAAGTCTTGGGTGAAGGAATGGTGAGAACCACACGCGCCGCCCGCCTGCCGTGCCGTGCTCAGGTGAGGGTGTGGGCGATCTTTTTCCAACGAACGTTACTAGCCATTTGGGCCTGCACTTAATATGCCCACAGACGTTACTAGCCGTTTGGGCCTCTTGTTAATTGCAACATTTATACTAGTCCAATTTTAAGATAATATAAATAACGGGGTTCTATCCAAGGTTGATAATGGGGAAAAAAAAAAAAAAAAAAAAAAAACTTGGCTTTATACCTCCTAATTCTCTCTCTCTCTCTCTCTCTCTCTCTCTCTCTCTCTCTCTCGTTTTCTTCTTCACAACTTGGGCAAAGTTCGAGGTTTTCCTAGCCAGCGATTAATGAGCGCACGTTAAGAGTCGGATCGTGTTAATCCTGGGGGACGGCCGCCGGTTATACTGTATGCACCGAAGCAGTGGCAAAATCGTCTTTTAGGACAGTGGCATTTACCACGGCACGATGTCATTGTTCTGTAAGATCTTTCTATTTACTTTCTCTTCCGACATTCTAATCGATTTCTCCACTTTCTGATATTAATTATTTGATTGCTGGGTTCTAGTAATTTCGCTATTTTTCTCTAATTTCTTTCACTGTATTTTTTACTAAATATTTTTGCATTTTTGTTGCATACTTTACTGAAATTCACTGCTGCATTTCACTAAAATTTACTGTTTTTTACTGCTTCTTCCTGCTGAATTTTTGCTGTATAATACTATTGGCTTTTTTGATTGAAATTTGGTATATATCGCACTACTTAAGTTACAGTAACTTGCAGATTAATTTTATTGTCTTTCAACGGTAATTCTAGGCTGTAATTTTGCTGTATTTTTAGTCGTATTATCGCAGTACATCACGTTGTATTTTCCATCATTTTTCGTAGTACTATGTAGTATTTTTAGTTGTACACGATAATATTTCCAACAATCTAAAAGACAATTTCGCCGAACGTTGATAGTGTATGGTGAAACAAGCATAACAATATGTGATTAAGATATAATAGAATTGAATTGGTTTTGAGGAGAAAGGTACAAGATCTACTCAAGCCCAGAGTTCAAAATAAATAAATAAATAAGGGCCCACTGGAAATTAAAGTAAGAAATAAGGATTTACTGGTCCTATATTTATTTCATTTAAAATATCATCCAGGTAAATATGAATGTTTGACAAAATAGAGCCCCAAATCTTAGTTTATCTAGAGAAGACATCTCCTAGAAACTTTAGTACAAGAAATTGGTGGGAAGCCAAGAAGACAGCTCCCATGGATGGTGGCACGGTGAGAGAAAATAAAGATGGGATTTTTAGGGTTGTTGAGTACAAAGAAACCAATTGATTAAGGATGATGATGGAGTAAACCGCAATTAATGGAAATGATGCTGGACTCCTGTTCTTTGCAATCTGAAGTCACATACATGAGCATTTAGTTCATTGTTAGATGGATAGATCAGGAAATGATCTTCAATAGGTTGGAAAATGACATTCTAATGTCAGTTAGTATGCATTAAAATGGGTTAAATGTAGGAAATCAAAAATGGTTTGACTGTATGAATTGCTTTTTATACAAGTTCAACGTTATTTTTCTCAATTTTATTAATGTCGATCATTGTCTCATCTGATGACCATAAAATCAAGTCAAGACATACTTTTTAAAAGAGATAAATTCATGTCTGTTGGTTAGAAACAAGTGTGATCTGATTTTTTTGGTTCATTTTATTTACTCCCCAATTTTAAGAATTTGGATTAAGGTGTAGGATTACTTGAAGTACAACAGAAGGATCGGTTGGTATTATTGACTATATAAAGGTATAACATGATTGATGTTAAAATTGGCTTGGGTACATGTTTTTGAAATTTGAATATAAAGATATTGTCTAAATTAAGTAGACATACCTTTTAATAATCTAAATTCTAGCATCTATAGTCCTTTGATATGTTTGCTAGCATTTATATTAAGTTTATGACAATGACAATATTGTCTCAACTGAAATCTTCAAATGAAATTTTCACACTCTGATATGTGATTTCGTTCATGCATATGTAGCATGGAAAATGTTGTACTTAATTGAGTTATGTTATCTCATGCTATATAAATATTAAATCACTTCTGTTGTTGTGGTAAACTCGCATTCATATAACTTATGCTATGAGCTCGTGAAATGTGGGGGCATTGTCTTGTAGGACAGCAATAATTATCTAACGAAAAAAGGAAGGAGTCTTATGTGGAATGCATTAACCTCTCAAGTTATAATGTGAATTATGTTGGATTTCATCTAGTTAGGTTGAGGTATTCCTATTCCGCCCTAGTAGGGATATAAAAGATAGTAACCTGATGTGTTTAATTAATTGCCAACCGAGTGTATGAAACAAGACCAAAATGAGAACTCGGTGGAGTTGTGTGTGTGGTTGAACATGATTATTAGTATGGTAAATGAATTAGAATAAGACCCAATAACACTATAAGGAGATCATGAAATTAGTTGATTCCATTTTTAGAGAGAGATTAATAATCCCACATGGTATGTTTAAGTTTTAACTATGAGATTAACTGTGTGTGTGAAAGTTGATTCTCTTGCGTATTCGGAGTGACCTAAGTGAAATAGTCGATTCTTTTAAAGGGCTAATATGACTTGGGAGTTCTTGAAAATCTATGTGTAATTTGAGTATTAGTCTTCTTATTGGTGTATCTTATGTATTTCCCATGGCTATGTTTGAAGCAAGCACATATGTTGGTACATGTTGCTTGAGATGATGAAAAGCATGTCGTTTTAAGTATCGAGACGTGTTTTTCAAGCTGAATGTGCTACTATAAGTCATTATGAGCTGTTAGCTGCTGAATTTTATGCAGCAATGAGTTTGTTCTTGCTGTAACGTAGTAAAAGCTGCTGTTTTTGGATTTTTTTACTATCATTTTAAGCCGTGTTGCTGAATTTTGGCCAACAATTAAGAAAAACATGATATCTTTGAGTCATATGTGCACTTGGTGTTGTCTTGGGAAACTTCTATGCCCTTAGGATAACTGTTTCAAGCCTTCTTTTCTAGTTTTTTGGAAAAACAGTAAAGTGTTGGCCACATGAGAACATTGATTGATCATAGGCTTAATATTTAACTTGTGTCTAAATATCTAATTTGGGTTATTGTTATATATTGTGTGCCCATCTTGGTCATTTGAATGACATTCTATATGATCCTAGTGTTCTTTTGATGAGAAGAAAAATGTGGCATCGCATCACAAGCTAAATATACTAAGGTAATTGATAGCATTATGATCTGGTGCACAATACAACACTTGTCCCGTTATATCATATATCAGTGGAGGACCTTGTCTACATACATTAATCCATATGACAAATATCGACAGTGCTATAGTTAAATTGTCGAAATACTAGTGAAGCATCATGAATGCGATTTACCTTGTAATAGACTTCTTGTTGTGTTGGGTGTTTGATATCGTTCAGAGACATTCTACTAATTACAATGAATTTAGGCTCATTAGTGATCTATGTTTCTGACACCCCGCTGAAACCTGCATGTTTTGGTTGTCCTTTTAACACTGAGTTGGCAGGTAGAAAAATCTAACCGCTTAAGAATGCAGTGTGAGACATTCCATTGTGGGGGGCTATAAGAGCACCCAAGAGCCTATGAGATATGTTGTCAGATGATAATCTTTTCTAACTATTGTGTTTCTACCGTTGTTTGCTAGTTATAGCTAGCTCGTGGAAATTCGTTACCGTGGAAATATTTTTTGTCGATTGTCCAAAGTCGATGTAAATAGCTTAATGATGCTAAGCACTTGGGCTTGATAGCCTTGCAGAGGCTTGGGTTGCCTTAAGTTGAGTTGTAAAAGGCATCTTGTGAAATATAGTCTTATGAACCTCCTTCTCTTGATATTACCAAAATTTGGTACAACATTGGTAAGACATGAACTACCCTTAATAGTAATATCGCATGCACGCTAAGTACGATGAGAATGGGTATGTGGTCCTTTATGACCTAAACTAGTGATAATGTTTCACAATTGTGATGAGATGTTAAAGTGACAATTTGCGGTATATGGTTTTCGTGCCAACTGTATATGATATACGCATGTGTGCCCCACTAATGTGTTATACTGACTCTTATTGAAGTTGGCAAGCAATGGAGCTAGTTGTTAAACAGCTCATTGCAGATACCTCAATGTGGGGGTAAGAGCAACTCGTAATTGATGTTGGCAGTAGTCAACTCTGAAGTACTACTTTGTTGCAATACAGTGTTAGAGTGCCATTGTGGGGGCTTCCAGCTCCATCAGTGTCACTTCAGGGTGACAGTCAAGCTGCAACTGCTGTGGCAAAGAACAAGGTCTATAATGGCAAGAGGAGACACATTCGTTTCAGGCATAAGAACTCGAAAGATCTACTAGAAAGTGGAGTGATATCACTAGACTATATAAAGTCTGAAAAGAATCTTGCAAATCCGTTGACAAAAGGCCTTTGTCGTAAAATGACTGTAGAAACATTGAGGGGGATGGGACTAAAGTCTGTACACGAATAAATTATGATGTATCCAGCCTGGGCTTATCAGGTTCAATGTGAAAAGTCATAGTTTCATTCAAGATATGCACTGTGTTTTACGTTGTCCCTCCCTATGGTGTGACAGTGCGGAGACGGGTCCATTGCCTTATGTTTGGCGGTGTAAGCACGAATTGCACATGGCGGACACTGTCTGTATGTTACCAATGGGTAAAGTTGAGCTTGAGCTCTTAATGGACCCATATCCATATGTTTGGTGGTGTGCGGTAACACACACTTGATGGGATCCACCTATATAGGTGTGGGAGTTTGGCCGCTCCCTATGAAGGATTTGAGACTTGCCTTCTAGAGCGCCTATAAATATCCAGAACAAGCGTATGGCCGATTAAACGCATCAAACCGCAGGAGCTGCCTAGATATGGGGTTGGCATGTGTCCCAGTGGAAGACTATACAACCCCTTGTGAGGTTCAAGACGAAAGTCACCTTGCAAGATGTTGGTCCTAAACTTGGGTTACATTAGGTGACGATTCAAGTCGCAAGACATCGGCACTGCAAAACCGAACTCCCTTTGCCCAGTCTATTCCTTTCTTTCTCTTTCGCTTGTATCCTTTGTGGAGGATTGTTAGAAAAATAATACGAGCTAAATCCAAATTAGTAGGAAAGTTGTATCCCAATTGATAAATACCCAATCCCACATTGATAATTTAGAGGGAGGTAGTTGGGTTTATAAGGGTGAGTGTTTTTAACCTATTTGATTTAAGTCTTGGGTGAAGGAATGGTGGGAACCACACCCGCGCGCGCCGCTCGCCCGCTGTGCCGTGCTCGGGCGAGGCTGTGGGCGATCTTTTTCCAACGAACGTTACTAGCCATTTGGGCCTGCACTTAATATGCCCACAGACGTTACTAGCCGTTTGGGCCTCTTGTTAATTGCAACATTTATACTAGTCCAATTTTAAGATAGTATAAATAAGGGGGTTCTATCCAAGGTTGATAATGAAAAAAAAAAAAACCCGGCTTTATACCTCCTAATTCTCTCTCTCTCTCTCGTTTTCTTCTTCACGACTTAGGCAAAGTTCGAGGTGTTCCTAACCGGCGATTAACGAGTGCACGTTAAGAGTCGGATCGTGTTAATCCTGGAGGACGGCCGCCGGTTATACTATATACACCGAAGCAGCGGCGAAATCGTCTTTTAGAACAGTGGCATTTACCACGGCACGATGTCATTGTTTTGTAAGATCTTTCTATTTACTTTCTCTTCTGACATTCTAATCGATTTCTCGACTTTCTGATATTAATTATTTGATTGCGGGTTCTGGTAATTTTGCTATTTTTCGCTAATTTCTTTCACTGTATTTTTTACTAAATATAATTGCATTTTTGTTGCATTCTTTACTGAAATTTGCTGCTGCATTTTACTAAAATTTACTGTTTTTTACTGCTTCTTCCTGCTGAATTTTTGCTGTATAATACTGCTGCGTTTTTTGATTGAAATTATGTATATATTGCACTACTTAAGTTACAGTAACTTGCAGATTAATTTATTGTCTTTCCACAGTAATTCTGGGCTGTAATTTTGCTGTATTTTTAGTCATATTATCTCAGTACATCACGTTGTATTTTCGTTGTATTTTCTAGCATTTTTTGTATTACTATTGTACTATTTTCAGTTGTACGCGATAATATTTCCACCATTTTCTAATCTGCTCTCCCTCATTCGGCATTATTTGATTGTCATGTTCATTTATTTGGTTGAGTTTTTTTGATACAAAATAACTGAAATTTTTACTGCGTTATACCGAAGTTTAAAGCTGATTTTTAACTGATTTTTGCTGTTTAATTTACTATAATTTTTGTTATTTTTAGCAGTATTTTTCGGCTATTATTACTGTAACTTACGGCTATTTTTACTGTAATTTTCTGCAGCATTTTTTACAGTATTTTACGCCGTATTTTCGTTGTACACGTTATTTTCCAACAGAGTTGAGCCGAACCACAGCTTCATCGGCTTGGCTCAGCTCGTTAACTAAATGAGACATGCTCGATATTGGTATCATTTATCCAACCGAGGCTACAGAGAACAAGCCAAACCAAAAATATATAGAAGAAAATGTATTGTCGGAGCATCAAAAAGGCCTTGTCACGAGCTGGACTCGAACCAGCGTTTTCCAGATGCATGGCCCGGATTTCAACCTTTCTGATCGTGACTTTTTTAACCCGGATCGTCACTGAGAACACAAGACTTAGCAACTACGTCCGGGGGGTCACAATTTAGTATTTTTTAAATCAAATTTTTAGAGTTGGGTTATTTTTCGGTAGAAAAGTTAGAGTTGGGTTATTTTTTAGTCAAAAAATAGAGTTGGTTTATGTTTTGGTATATTGACATATAATTGGATTACTTTTAGATTAACTATTGTTTCATTGATTATAATTGTTAAAATAATAAATGAGAAAGTTTTCCTTTTCTTAGCGGGTAATTTTATGGAATTGGATGTTCTAATGAGGTGGAGGGTAATTTTTCTCTAGTGCTTTGAGATTGCTTGATTTGCGGAATAATTATGAGGGATGGACACTTCTACTTAATTTATAAAAGATGGACACTTAATATATAGATAAACTTCTAAGTCTCTCACCCTACCCTAGTATAGTTTGCATTTCCCTATTGAATTCAAGTATGGTGTACATGACTTTCATTTTTAATAAGTTGTTGTGTACATGAGTTGTTGGACATTGAATATATATAGCACTTGAAATAAAACGTTTACAGTAATAGTTGTTAGAGCGGTCTAAGTCAACATTATCAACTCAAATCTGCATATCCTAACTTCCTAGTTAGTTTTGCTTGCTTTTCCGTCCAACTCAACTTCGACCTTTATGTTTTTGAGTTTTTGAATTTTAATTGTTATATTGGATGTGACTTTCTTTAATATAATGCTAATGATCATGACCAAAGGTGGTAAATTTAAATGTTTTAAATTACTGTTTTTGGTTTTCGAAAAAAACATTAAAATTGTGGTGATTAAATAAGAAATTGATCACTTTTGACTGTGCTTTTGTGTAAAAGCCTTACAATAAGGTTATAAAGTCATAAAATACCTTAAGGTCATGTTTGGCACAAGAATTGGAGTCTTTAATTGGGGGTTGAGACTAGAATTAGAGACCAGAATTTCGATTCTACTGTTTGATTCAATTATTAGAATTAGAATTACAATTCCACTACCCAGTTTCATGAAATTGGACTTTAACTAAAATCATACATTTGATTCCTTGGGGCGGGCGGAATAAAATGTAATTTTATATTGCTCTATTGACTTGAAAACAAAAATAATGGGACTCCATTAACCCAAAACTTGGGATGCCTTGAAATCGAAGCACCTGACACAACCCAAATTTTATCCAAAACTTGAAATGACCTACTTAAATGGCTCAAATTCAAATTGATCTGACCCAATTTGAAATTGACATGATCTAACTCGAAGTTGGAAATATGATAACTAATAGACCAAAAATCCGAGATTACTCAAACATGAGATGACCCTACCTTACTCAGGTCTAACTTGAATGGAACTAACGAAGCTAATAAAAAAAACCTAAGATAATTTAACCTAACCGTTAGGTTATGTGAGGAGACTAGTTATATTGGGTCTTGTTTATGAGTTATAGGATTGGGTCAGTCCTATTGAGCCACATGACACATTGGGTTGAAGTAGATTTGCAGAGAGGCTTTATCTCTCAACTCTTTCTCCTCCATCTTCTTCTTCTTACAAAAATAATGTTTGTTTTGTACGAAATTCTGAATCTCACAACACTTTTAGAAATAAAATTAATCTTACCAGACCTAAAGTTATTAATTGTATAGTTCGTAATTTGTTGTGTTGAAATATTAGAAAAACAAAAAGGGATTATTCAAAGGTATGTGGATGTTTAGCTTACAAGATCATTCTTTGTCTCTTGATAATTTTACCATACTGTAAATAATGAATCAATGCCGTTGATATGAAGTAAAGTGATTTCAGGGTTCTTCCTTTGTTTACACAATAGTGCATTGGCTTTGCCTTATTTAGATAAAATATATTTTAAAAACAATGTCGGATAATGTGGCACCAATGTGATAAAGGGGGAGAATCAATCTAACATTAAGAATGAGTTGATGTCAAGGTCATTATTTTATAATTAATTAATTTATTTATAATCCAATTGAAGTAACAGCGAATTTTAGTTGTATTATAATACATAGCTTAATTTAATTAGATTGGGTATTACAGTCGCCACTGTGGGATATGGGCTATTCCCTAGTGATACTCATGAGACAGGATTTCGTGCGCGTGACCATAACACGCCCCACCGATAGAACCTTACAATTACCTATACTCTGTGGGTGGGATGGGTCTAGACCTGATTACAAGGGAACTAGTTCAAAGCATTTATTCTACTATGATTTCTTCAGGTTGAAGCTCATAACATTAAGTATTGGTTTAAACCTGGAAGGTACCTACATGTATTAGCGGAATACAACGCTCAAAATGTTTTGTAATTTTTTAAATCATGTGGGGATTGTTGGGAAAATTATGTATTTTATTATTTCATTTAAAAAATGTATTTATTACATATATTAATTTTAAAGTTGAAAATTATTTTATTGAAAAATATCTAGTCTTAAAAATTAAAAAAAGAAAAATCAGGGAAGTTTAGATGCAATCTTAAATCATGCAATTATCTTAGCAAAATAAACTAAGCTGAACGATCGAAAGTATAAAGAAAAATATTTTTACTCATGATAATTCACACAAATAGCAAATCGGTTATGACAGTGGGCTAATTTTGTGGAGATATTGATGTTAATAAAATCTTTATTATACTTTCTCTATAAAATAGGTAAATCAAGATGAAAAACGGTGAACGTTGAAAAAAGTCCTTCTATACTTCGTCTCCCTTAATTTTCTTCTTAAAATATGAGCTCTGGTAATCGAGGTTCGGGGACCTTATATTGCTACACAATTGAGGTTTGACGGATTGTTGAATCCTGGGAAAGGAGCGTGCTTAACTGAAAGATATACTCGTGCATGAGGGGTATTTTCCTTCTAACGAGTGCGAGCTCTGGTAATCGAGGTTCGGGGACCTTATATTGCTACACAATTGAGGTTCGACGGGTTGTTGAATCCTGGGAAAGGAGCGCGCTTAACTGAAAGATATACTCGTGCATGAGGGGTATTTCCCTTCTAACGAGTGCGTTCTCACATGCCTCAACTCAAAGATATGTTTTCCCTAAAGCTTTTCTTATTTAATTAGTCTTCCATATGTCATTGTTGTTTATACTAGATTAAATGATTTAATGAAATTCATGCCCTATATTTTTATCTCATTTTGATGTTGTATTATTCATGTTTTAGATTGATGTAATGTCATTCATCGGCTTTATGTTCCTGGTTGAAGTTTAACTAATTTTGCTTGCACGTGGATTGGGGCAAGTATTTTTTTTATTTATAAATATATAAGTTGATAGAATGCTTAATTAATTGTTTAGAGTTTACTTTGAATATTTCTAATGTTTATTGATACAATATAAAACCAATCTGGAGTCTTCACCAATCAGTTTAAGCTTTTAGGAATGTTGGTTCCTTGACATAAACTTTTGGACCAAGAGGTCACGGGATCAAATCCCAATAGCCCACATTTTTATTAATAACATAATTTAATTACAATGTATGAGGGCGCCTCTGCAATATTTACGCTTCAAGTCCAATGGCATTTTAGAATATAAAACCGATCCTGAACCTTCATCCATCAGCATTACCTTTTATGAATGTTGGTTCCTTGACATTTATTTCTCACTAACATGTGATATTTACTTTGTTGTTCTTTTGTGCTACATGCTTTGCATGTTAGCTAGAGCCTCGCCTTCATGTATGCGCCTGATTTGTACTATAATTTCTTTCTCTCTAATTATCGAAAAAAAGCATATTGGACTTTTTCTAAGTTTAAATCATTTTGATATTGATATGAACATTGGAGACATTGATAATTGAAACTCTTGTTTTTGCAAGATTTTTAAAAAATTAATTAATCTAAGAAAATGACTATGGATTAATTAACAAACTATCTGTACTTTGAATTGTTTTATAGTCCAATGGACGACTACCGTGAGTGGCGAAGTTTGATTTGCGGGTGTAATCTATTGACTACGCAATTTGTATTTTTATTTTTTGTTTATTCATGATACTCTTTGTTTGCTTTTTGTTTATTTTCAACTTTTGCACTTTGAAAGTGCGGTGTTACACTCGGGCTTGAACCACGAACGTAAACTAATATAATTTGAGATAGAGTTGAGAGTATGGGATGAGAAAGAATATAGAATTTAGATGAGAAAGAAGAGTTTAGAGTTTAGATGAGAGAAAGAAGGGAAATTAGATGAGAAATAGAGAGATTTAGATGAGAGAGAGAATTAATATCTCTATTGAGATAAATGTTCAGATTTCTTTGATTGATTGAAATTACAGCAGGTTACATTATTTATAGCAAGCAACTTCAAGCAATGCAATGTAACCAGACAATCTACTTAGAAGCATCTAGAACCTAACAAACTACCATTTGAATTATTGTTATTGTTATTATGGCGCCAAACACTATCCTAACAGCAACATGTGAGCAGCAGCAGCATAACAACCCCATATGCAAATCAGCACATCAGTAGCAAAAGCAGCAACACGCCAGCTGCAGATAGCAGTACCAGAACCAGCACCCAGCAGCAGCAGAGCCATATAACAGACCAAGCAGCACATAAAAGCATCAGAATAGCAGCTCCTATATCCGTTCTAACTGATTTTTAAAGCCTTACTGAATTTTCCCACCAAAAGCCACATTTAAACTCTAGCCTCGGATTTTGGTTTGTAACATTCCCTTCCCCTTGAAAGCATTCTTGTCCTCAAGAATGAAAGAGAATAAGACTTGAAATCACTTCTTGATGTAGAGGTAGACATTGAAGTTGATGGTGATGAACTCCAAGAACTTCTGATATTGCATTAAACGTGCAGCTGGACTGGGAACAACAGCTGATGAGAGCTTGTTTCTACAATACAACCTGGTGAACAATTCACAAATATCCTCCCAATAGCATAGCTTCTTGATAGGGACCTTATTAATCAAAACTCCCTTCAAGAAAAGGAATAGATCATGCCGAACTTGCCGATCGACATGCCGAAAGTGCAATTCAGCTAGTGGAACCTGATTTGGTGGCCTCACCAAGTACTCTGCATTCAAACAAATTGGTCGTGGGAGTATTGGAGCAGGGAGATGATATTGATGTCTTGTATGAACACTACCCAGCCCGATGCATCGAATTTGCTCTTGATTAGAGGATCGTTCATGTGGACTGACAGTTCTTTCAATTTCAGGAATATGATTGCGAAGTCTAACTTGAGATGGTTGTAGATGAACTTGAGGTCGACTTGCAAGCAACAGGCCACCAACTCCTGCATCTACATTCTATTTTTGCACCAGATTCTGCATATAACCTTGCCAAAGCGTAATACCTAATTGATTTGGTGATATATCAACATATACATTAGTAAAATCATGATCTTGAGTTAGTTCTTGTTGTCTAGCTTCTTCTTGTGGGTTATCCCGATGTACTATAATTGAATCGGACTCAGTTAAAGCAACCACAGGCTGTTCATTGCGTTTTTCTTGCAAATTCAAAAGCTGCTTAGGCTGACACACCAACTCACGCCCAACTTCTTTCAATGCTTCACTTAGATGATTCCTCTTCGATTTACTCTTTGCTTTCCAATAATCGTTTAATGCGTCGTTGAGGTGGTTCTTCTTCATTTTTCTTTTTGCATTCTTCAACATTTTCATGATATGAAAATCATCTCCCCATTCCGGATACATGTCATATTGTGCCTCAACGTCATCAAGATACTCTAACTCTAGCAAAGGGTCTTCATAAGGATCGTCTTGTTCAAACTCAGGTTCTTCAAGCTTGTTTTCATCAATTTCGGTGTTGTCGTGGTCGAATTCATCCTCAACAACAATCGTTTCTATTGCAGCTTCCTCTTTGTGCTCAACCTCGAGCTCTTGCGGTAGAACTACTTCCGTTGGTGGAACAATCTGGCTAGAAGGCTCAATTTGTTGCATCCGATCTTCTTTGTTCACATCCTCACCCAACAGCTTATTCAACATTTGTTGAATACTGTCAAGCTGGCGGTTATGCTCGATTTTCTGCTCCTTAAGTTCAGCAGTCCTCTGCTCGACTTTGACACAAAACTCCCGGAGCTGTTCGTTATGGGAACACTGAGGTTTGATTGTAACATTTGCGCCAACTTCCGACTGTGTCATAGATTCATCAGCCATATTTGCAATGAATAACAGCTTTGATCTGAATTGTAATAGTTCCCAGAATCGCAAATCTTCAACGATTGATTGCTTAATGAAGTTTACTCCTTCGAACGCACGAACGCCCACTTGCTATCGGTTCGTCAATCGTCACTGATTCCAAACCCTAGCTTGCAGAATTTCGCGCAAAACGAATTCGACAAACCCTAACTTCGATCGAGTTCTGACAATGATGTTTTCTTGATTAATTCGGACTAAGAATCCGAAATAGGTTCGATTTCTATCTATAGTGATGATTTAAACACACGGAACACAACAATCTTCAAGAACAATATCGGATTTCAACACCTGAGTTCGCTTGTCAGAATTCGCCACCTTCTCAGATGTCAGAAATCGCCTTTGCTGACAAAAATCTCGATTGAACTTGAAATTTGAACTTTGATCAACACAATCTGATTGTTTGAAATCTGCACAATCTGAGCGACACTAATTTGATTTCTGAATTTTTTTTTTTAATTTTTGATTACGCACTCGATCGGATCGAGGCTCTGATACGAATTGTTACGCTCGGGCTTGAACCACGAACGTAAACTAATATAATTTGGGATAGAGTTGAGAGTATGGGATGAGAAAGAATATAGACTTTAGATGAGAAAGAAGAGTTTAGAGTTTAGATGAGAAAAAGAAGGAAAATTAAATGAGAAATAGAGAGAGTTAGATGAGAGAGAGAACTAATATCTCAATTGAGATAAATGTTCAGATTTCTTTGATTGATTGAAATTACAGCAGGTTACATTATTTATAGCAAGCAACTTCAAGCAATGCAATGTAACTAGACAATCTACTTAGAAGCATCTAGAACCTAACAAACTACCATTTGAATTATTGTTATTGTTATTATGGGGCCAAACACTATCCTAACAGCAACATGTGAGCAGCAGCAGCATAACAACCCCATATGCAGATCAGCACATCAGTAACAGAAGTAGTAACACGACAGCAGCAGATAGCAGTACCAGAACCAGCACCCAACAGCAGCAGAGCCATATAACAGACCAAGCAGCACATAACAGCATCAGAATAGTAGCTCCTATATCCGTTCTAACTAATTTTTAAAGCCTTACTGAATTTTCCCACCAAAAGCCACATTTAAACTCTAGCCTCGGATTTCGGTTTGTAACATGCGGCTGCGATTTATCTTATTTAGTGTATGACAAGAAAAATATCCGTAATTAAGAATTCTTTCTTGTCGGATTGCATCTATGACATTGATATATGTCCCATTATGATCTAGCACTAATAACAAAGCTGAGGGTTTGGTCATTGAGTGAGTTTTTCACAATGTGACCAAGTGCATGGTAAAAAAGAATAACCATAACAAAGCTCAATTTCACTCTTATTGGATTGTATGTAAGGCATTTGTATTTGTCCCATGGTGATTTAGCCCTGATAAAAAAGCTGAAGGCTTAATCATTGAGGGAGTTTGTGTCAATTTAACATGGTGCATGTCGCGAAGGAATGTCCATAGCAAAGTCAGGTTTTTCTTTATTGACGGTATGTGCATAAGCCATTAATACATGTCCCTTGATTATCTAGTGCTTAAAATGTAGCCAAGGGCTTAAAGGTAGAGTGAATTTCTATCAATTTGACTAAGTGCATGTAGGAAAGTATACTCATAATAAAATCAGGTTCTTTCTTAATGGTATGCACTTACAACATGAATATAAGTGCCGTGATGATCCAACTCTCGTAACACTGCCGAGGGCGTGATTATCGAGTGAGCTTTTGTCAATTCATTATCGACATATACTCTATTAACTTATTTTATGTTGCTTGTTATAATGTTGACTCTTTTGATGATGTTCTCTTACATGACATCAATGGAACATGTGGATAGCACTATATATTAGAGGTGGCAACGAACCATAGTACTTTAGGGTTGTGACTTTGATATTACAAGTTTAAGAGAACCACAACTTGAGTTTATGTCCAAAAGTACCAATGAAGAAAAGACTGATTGGATGAGTGGAAGAGATTTAGTCATCTTAGTCAAAGCATTTTGGAAAGTCCAAATATTAAGGGCATATATCAGTTTAATTTAAGAGATAATAACGGTTTCAATGGATTTCTTTTCATATTTGAAAGCTTTCATTATTTTCGTTCAATTAAAGGAAAATAGTTTTGTTCCTTGATATAAACAAGGACATTTATTATACATAATAAGATGGATGCTTTTTTGTGAGATGATTCTACTCTTGTTGGGTTTGGCTATCTAGTTAATTGATTGTATAGATTGTAAATCGTGATGATTTGACGAATTTGGAGACTAGGAAACGAAAGAGCTAGATTGAGTGTGTTCTAGTTTATGGAATAAATACTTATCGTTCATTTTAAAATAAATAAAAAAACTTAATTAAAAGTGACATGCATCCAAATTATAATTTTTATGACTTTGGATTTTATTCATATTGCATAAGGGGTAAACATCTTGAATCAAGGAAGAAAGGTACAATCAGAAGTGCTAAGTGTTAAGCAATATTTCAAAAATATTTCCAAAGTTAAGTGCAGTTGAAAAAAATTAAATCTGAATAAAATTAGGATCTCTAATATAATATGCTCATATTAACATAAAAATATCAAATAAAATACATACATACATACTAGCAATATAGAGGAGGAAAGCACAAACAGAAAAGGTATAGAAACTTACCTGAAGTGAAGGCTAAAAGTTGCCTCTCTAAAATTCTCGAAAACGGCAAAATCTTTTATGCAAGATCCTCTAAAATACTTGGGTGTAGGCTCAAAAAATATTTATTAAGAAAAAAAATTTGAAAGAGAAATTTTCCTTTTGTTTTTTTTCCAAAAAGTAAATTTTTAAAAAGGATTTTTGGACTGATAAACTGAATTTTCAATGCCTTTATTTATATTAGGGTCTTTGCAGAACTACAATGTTTTTGCTGATTTGGGATAAGTTGAAATACCATTCAAATTATCTCAAAAAAAAGTTAATAAATAAGTACTTGTATTCGAAAGGCATATTTGTTAACGCTTGCGAAATCAAATTCATTCCAAATCCAAATGGGTGAAATCAAATTATCATTATATAATCACATTTGATTACCATTTAAAAATATTTAATTCATGTACAGTAATATTGTTGATTTAATTCATGTAAAATAATATTGTTGAACTCTAAAATTAAATATATTAATGTTGAATGATCGATCGGTCCCTCAATTAAATATCCATGAGAAATAATAATTTAAACTGTTACCATTACATTTTTCATAACTTTTCATTGACTTCCTGATTTTCCATTTTCAAAAAATTCTACGATACAATAACATATTTCTTGCATTACTTTCAGTGTCATTCACTTAAAATACTTTGGCCAAGTATTTTGAATTTTCAATTACTTACAATTGACTTTATTGGATATCACTATCTCTAAAAAAAGACTATATTCTTTATTGGATATTTGGTCTGGCCACACTTTATGCTGTCACACAATATACAAAGGATATGGGCCACTCTAAGAGACTTTTGAGTACAATAAAGTGAGACAAACTGCATTCACAAGTCCAAGACGTTCTCTTGATTTATAGTTGTTGCCTAACAAAATGCATTATCAATTTTGATAGTAGTTGAGAAATGAATATTTCAAATGGTCCAGTTTAATGTTTAAATCTTCTTGGAAAATACCAACATAACATTTTTGGATCTCTGTTCACATGACCAAGACAAGCCATCTCCTATATTATAGTCTTAATAGATAAGTAATCTAACCCATCATCTACATGAACGTATTTTGACAGCACATTAAAAATTTTGATTTAATTCTATCTCTAGCTTAACCTCGTTGACTACTTAATAAATTATTGACAGCTCATTGTGGATTAAGTCTATCTCATGGCATGTTTTAGAAAATAATCAAACATATGCATCTCTTTTAAAACAGAATCGAACATAACTAAATAACACAATATTCACTACTACGTAAAAGACCATACACAATGGTTAAAAACCACTATAAATGGACTAAAACCATTGACTCATCTAATGGAGTGGTTCCCTAACCGTAACATATGCAGCCTTGGCATTAGCCTTTTGCACCGGTTTTTTAAAGTATTGTTGAGGTTGAGAAACCGTTGCATTTGGTCTACTAGTATAGCAATTTTTTGACCCCTAATGCAACGGTTCCTCTATAGCTAATTCAACAATTATTTTGAGCTAAGGCATTGGTTTCTTTAATATGATGCAGCCCCTTTATTAGTTGGTGCAACAATTTATTAAAGCTAATGCAATAGTTTATTAGCACTAATGCAACGGGTTTGTAAAGCTGATGTAGCAGTTTTTGCAAGCTAATGTCACATTTTGGAAAGCTAATGTAGCACTTTTCTAGACTAATGCAATGGTTTCTTTGAGCTAATCCAATGGTTTTGTAAGGTAATACAGCATTTCTGATCTTTAATAATGCGATATTGATTTAGCTATTGGAGCGGTGATTTGTAGAAGCCAATGCACCAGTTTTGTGAAGCTAAAGCAGCTGTTTATTGATACAGTTTTAAACATACATTACAAAAAAATTTTGAATTAGCACCTCTTGCTACAGTCCATAAGCGTATGACAACAGCTTTTAATTTAGACATTCCATAAATCTTACCTGACAACATTAAAAGCATTAATAGTCCAAACATAATTTGCATTGTTAATAATCAAAAGAAACCACCAAATCAAATATATTGCTCCTGACCACAAAAGTCTACATCTACAAAATATATAAAGTACTACATATTAAAGCCATAAAAGTCCACATCCACAAAAGTCTATAACCACCAAGTGCAAGAACTAAATACATAAAATAATATATAAAACATATAAAACCGAAAGATATTACCCAAGATGTATAAGATAACAAATACCGATAATGTAACAGTTGAACGAGGCGCGGATCATGCTCTCTTTAAGAGGATTTCGCGCCCCTATTGTTACAAGCCAGTGTAGCAGGTACCACGCGCTACCACCAGGACACAACGGCCAACCACAACGTGTACACTTTCTAGGTTTGCACAACCTTGAAAATCAAAGCCTTCACAATACCTTACTTAGCCAATGAAATAATCAAGCCTTGAAAATAACTAAAATTGATTTTTTAAAGGAGTTAATATTAAAACTAATATTTTTATACTTCTTAGGTAAATTGGGCATAGCCCCCATTGAAGATAAATTAAGGGAGCAACGTCTGAGGTGGTTCGGACATATTAGAAGGAGACCGGACAACGCTCCACTAAGGAGATGCGAACAGTCCCTTACTACACTAGGCAGAAGAGGCAGAGGCAGGCCACATAAGAGATGGCTTGAGACGATCCGACAAGACCTCACCCACCTAAACCTTCGGGAGGAGATGGCTTAGACTGGGCCCAATGGAGGGCCAACATAGAAGTTTTAGATACTCCGGCTGGAGTAGGGTAGTCCAACTTACCAGTGCTTGGTCCTCTCGGCGCACGTAGGCTGTGTTTTCTGGCTCTCATGTGGTGTGCTTGCTACTTGCCTACTCATCTGATTTCTTTCTCTACCTCTATCTCTATCTCGACCTCTATCTCTATCTCTTTCTCTATCCTTTCCTTATCTAATCTGTTGATTTCTGCTTAATGTGGCTTGCTTGGAGTCTGTTGTTTTTGCTTACCGTGTGCTTTTTGCCCTACTCATGCTTTGGTGGTCTCAATGCTGACAGGTCTTTTGATCATTGCTGCGGACATCTTCTAAGGTTGGGGGTCCTCGGAAACAGCCTCTCTTCAGGGTAGCCTCCTGAAGGGGGAAGACTGCGTACATCTACCCCCCAGACCCTGCTTATGCGGGAGCCCTTGGAGACACTGGGTTTATTGTTGTTGTTGT
This sequence comes from Simmondsia chinensis, assembly GCA_018398585.1. Taxonomy (NCBI): domain Eukaryota; kingdom Viridiplantae; phylum Streptophyta; class Magnoliopsida; order Caryophyllales; family Simmondsiaceae; genus Simmondsia; species Simmondsia chinensis. Next base: position 12,823,118 of record JAGTTD010000005.1, read on the forward strand.
ATATTTTTATACTTCTTGATTCTACCATACGCATGAACAAAGCAGAATAACCTTTTTATAATCAAGTGTTTTTTGTTCAATGGTTCGCAAGCTGTTACTATCAGTGGTGGATCCGGAAAGTTTTTGCACTGGGGCCATGTACAAAAGATGACTACCAATAAAGTTAGAGATTTTGAGTATCACTTTAAAGTTTATAGCTGGGAGAGTAGAAGAAGAGAAAATGACTTATGATTAGTAAAAAGAGGGGAAAGAAAGAGTTTTCGAGGCTATAAACAACAAAAGTAACACTCATTGAACAATTTGCATAAGAATGTCCTGAAAATTTATTAGAAAAATGAGATAAAAGACTCTTCGCACGATGAAACTCAAGTGAAAGTGGATATACAACTACGAATTCGAAAATATCAACATAATGTAATATTTCCTAGGTGCAAACGAAGCTATTGAGATTATATATTTTTGTATTATTTAGATTTTGTATTCTATCATGTAATTAGTATTAGGTATAATTTGTAATTACTTCTACATAATTGATATATATATATATATATATATATATATATATATATATACATACATACATATAGCACTAAAGGAAAATTTAAGTATAAATATAGTTAATGGTTGGGGGCACTCTTAGAAATTTAATGGGGTCAATGAACATTTAGGGCTAAGTATTTATTCATTTATAAATACCACCATATTGGAGCTTTTTCTTGTCTTTTTCAATATTGTTTTTGAAAATTCCTCCATATTTTTTTTTCAGTTTTTTGATTTATTTTTATTTTTTAAAATATAAGAGACGACAGATAAGTATATCGAGTATCACAACACCAGTTACCGAATCATTTGGTATGTAATATTTCTGTTCATATTATCACTATGAAATTTAATGGTTGCGCCTTAAGGGCTCCCACATAAGCGGGGTTTGGGAGGAGTGGATGTACGAAACCTTACCCCTTTAGGGTGCAACCCTACAGAGAGGCTGTTTCTAAGGACCCCCAACCTTATAGGGTTAGCAAAATGAGGACTTTCCAAGAGGTCACCCATCCTGGTAGTACTCTAACCCAAACATGTTTAACTTCGAAATTCTAATAAAATCCGATGCCCTCGTGCCGGATAATATGCTACAAAGAATTTACCTCCCAATAGTAGAATTTAAGCACTTAATTTCAAATTCCTTCAATTACGATTGAATTTTCAATCTTATCTTTCCTTCTCCCACTCTCCTTCAATCTTTTCTTCTTCACTTGCAAAGAAATCAAACTCCAAATGCTTTTCTTCCCAAGTAAAAATCTAATCTTTATCTTCAAAACAAACCCTAATTTCAATTTTTTCTCCCCTTTTCATTCAATTGAACCCCAATTTCATTATAGTGTGGATCAGCCCTTGGTTGTTATGCATTTGTAACCGATCATCCATATTTAGGGCCAATAAAAGTAAAGGAACATACCTAATGCCTCAAGGGCTCCCGCCTACGGCGGGGGGGGGGGGGGGGGGATGTACGCAGCCTTCCCCCTTTAGAGTGTCAACCTGAAGAGAGACTGTTTCCCAGTGCCCCAACCTGAAGGTGAGGACTTTCCAGGAGGTCACTCATCCTGGTACTACTCTTGCCCAAGCACGCTTAACTTCAGAGTTCTAATGAGATCTGGAGACAGCATGTTGGTGCCCTCTTTGGTAGGGCCAATAAAAGTGAATCCATAAATTAATTGCAAAATTTAATTTTTAATTTTTGAATACAATCAAATTTTATCGATGTATCATGGAAATATAATTGTTGGTGTTCAATATAAATTTACCAAAACCTTCAAAGACATAAATAATATCATCAAAAACATATTAAAAAAATATATTTTTTTTATTAAAATATCCAATATTCTCCCACTTATTTTAATAAAAATGAAAAAAAAGGTTTTTTTTTTTTTTCAATTAAACTTTGGCTAAGTGAGGATCTGATGCATCATGAGAATGGCAATGCCTTTAAACCCTCATTTAGTGTTTCAGCATCTCCCACACTAGAACCATGATGGACTTAGCCTTTAATTGGTTGCTTGAGGGCATGTAAGATTCTTCACACACATGGTGTCCAAGGTGCCCATAGGCTCTCTAAAGTGTGCACATTACGACCCCGTGCTATATCATGGTTTCATGATCACTCTAAAGAGTTAGTCCAAACTCTCATAAAAAGCGGCCTTACTTCCACACTCATATAGGTGGGTTTATCAAGAGTGTAGTTGTAGCTTTACACCCCACCCCAATATAGGGGCTATAGACCTCATTAAGAGCATAACTAGCTTAACCTCAACATCGCCACAAGTAAGCATGTTGCACCATAGGGATGAACTAAAATAAAATAAAATGCATGCTCACCCTTGATTACTGTATGATTGGTTTGTCCCCTTTTAGGGTATCCTCATAGGTGAACAGTTTCTTTTTTGGGCTTAAGTCTCATCCCCCTCAATGCCATCCGGATCTCAACTCTAGCTTGAGCCTTTATGCCTTCAATCACATTATAGCATCATTGGCGCCATTAGCAATAGAACTGGACTTACCATTCTTAGGATATTTATCATACACTTTTTCATTCATATCCAATGGTTGTGGCACAAAAACAAAAAACAAAAAAAAAAAAAGAAAAAACCTATTAATAAATTTTCAACATTTTTGAAAACATGGGTTTTGTTGTCGCTTCATTGCATCATTGGCATTACATTGCCTTTGACGCTGGCCTGACAATAGACTCACATGCCACATTGTGGAAACGTATATCATGGATAACATATCAATTCTAGGATGCCTGTATCCATAATAGTCTCTCATCCATGACCATAGCGTCAATTGTACGTTATGTTCGCGTTTAACCAACAAACCTGATGACAAGAGTATATGATAAAGTATCACACATTCAAGGTAATATGATTAGTGCTGTATAAGTTGTCTTTTTTATTAGCTTTTGCAATGTCAATGTAATCTTTTTGATAAAGCATCCATTAAATTAAAAAGGCTGGTCAATGGTAATCATTGAATTAGCACCACTTTATGAAATCACTAAAGACAACCAAATGATAACTTCCCCTGTCTAACTTTGCAAATTTAAAAAATCTCAACAGCATCCAAATTTTCCAAAAAGAATGCGAAACAATGCTCAAGCTAATCATCAAGTTGTGGATAGTGGCTCAATGGAGGAGAAGATGGCATTGCACCCAATAACGAAAACCCATATCGCATTAATGAACAATTGAATGTGCTACTCTTTTACATGTTATATCTTTTAGACAAAAAATCCTATTAATCACTCCTAAATATAAGAAATGTTTGAGAAAGTTTTATTTAGGCATCTAATCATACAACGCATATATATCAACAATTGATAATCTTTCAAGTTCAACTCACACTTAAGTTGGGGTCTTACTGTCATTTAAAATATTTGTATAAAAATTCTCATTAATAACATATTTTTGTCCATACACATAATGAAAGGAAGATAATTTTAAATGATAAATTCAAATATGTGACTCATGAGAGTTCAGTAAATACTTTTAGAATTAGTTGTGCAATTTTATTTTTAGTTTTCAACTATTACATGAAATATATTACATATTTTTCATACAAGTAAAATATTACAAATAAACTTGAACAAAAGTCGATGCATAAATATAAAAGTATAGATATAGAACTTAGATAATATATGTATAGAGTTGAAAATGTTTGAAAGAAACTTTGGAGTCGTTTCCATATAAACTGAAATAGTTTTATAGTGCATATGAATAATTTGTGTACACTTAAGCAAAAATAAATGAAGCTACTCTAACAAAATTATTTATTTTAATTTTTATTCTAAAATATATAATAATTAATATTATATATAAAAAAAGCCCTAGAATAGCAAGAAGTATAATTAATTGTATATGGATAAATCTTCTAAAGTAAAAGTGATTTGTCCCAAAAAAATGATAGAAACAGCGTCCAATGGGAATCAATCCCACGAGCCCAAAATCATCACGAGAGTGCTAAACACCAAAGCCAAGAGGGCAAGACTAGTCCTTCTTTGTCGATATATATTAGTATTAAGTATTCAGGGTGGGCTTATAACGGCGTGCAACACTTGCAACGGCGTGCAAAACTTCCAATTTCATAAAGTATCACTGTATGCCGTTTCAGACGGCGTACGTTGAAGAATCTAAAGTGTGCCATTTCATTGTTTTTTATTTTTTTTCAAACATGCCATTTTCCTAATTTCTTTTTAAAAAAATAGTGCCATTTTGACAATTTAGTCACATAAACGCGCCTTTTAGATTTGCGTTCATTAAATGGACCATTTAGAATGGCGTTCATTAAATGCGCCACTAATAATGGCGTACTTGTATAAAATAATAACACATAGCATATCTGCATATCTTGGGAGTAGTTCAATTAGGGGAGCATGATGTTTCGGTCGCTAAAGATAGTGTGTTCGTATCTTGTTCATTGCAACCCTCTACTCCTTTTTTCATCATTTTTCTTTCACATTATATAGCATGTCATGTGACATGCGTACTACCTACTTTACCCTTAATTAATCACTTAATTTACCACCTCAACCAAAAATTTTATACACTTCCATACCTTTTTTTTAACTTTATTTTTTAACTTTGAAATCTAAAAGCTAACTATCAAAGTGTAAGAGGGGAAAAATGGCCATATTTATATTGGTCCCTATTTCTTTTTTTGTTTAAATTTGCATCTTGTTTTTGTAACTTTGTTTAAATTAGACCCTCATATTTTTTTCCAGAAAGATTCGTAATGTTTCATTTTATAATAAAATTGGTCTTTTTAGTTTTTTATCTAATTTTAGTCTTAATTAAAAAATTAAAAAAAAAACTAATTTTAATTTTTAGAGATCCTATTCTATTATAAAATGCCCTACTCATACTTTGATACTCTCCTGCTGCTAGGTTTAATGCTCTAGGCTGCGGACCAGTTTCTCAGGTTAGAGGTCCTCGGAAACAGCCTCTCTTCAGGATAGCTCCCTGAAGGAGGAAGGCTGCGTACATCTGCCCCCCCTCCCCCCCCGACCCTGCTTCTGCTGGAACCCTTGCAGGCACTGAGTTTGTTGCTGTTGTTGCTGCTATTTTATTATAAACAAAAAAAATTTGGTCTTTTTAGGTATCCTATTTTATTATAAAATAAAAAGACCAATTTTATTTATAATAAAGTAGAATACCTAAAATTTAAAATTGGTCTTTTATAACTTTGCATTACTTCGACAAGAGATAATGTACTAGATAAAAATTTGTCTTTTTAATTAGGATTAGAATTATATACAAACTAAAAAAAATATTAATTTTATTATAAAATAAAATATTACAAATCTTTTTGAAAAAAAAATGTGGGTCAAATTTAAACAAAGTTTCAAAAACAAGAGATAAATATAAAAAAAAGGGACATTGTGACCAATATAAATATGGCCATTTTCCCTTTCTTACATTTTGATACTTAGCTTTTAGATTTCAAAACTAAAACATATGGTAAAAAAAAGTATGCATGTCACATGACATATTATGTCAATTGAAAGAAAAATAATAAAAATAAAGAGTAGACAGTTGCAAGAACAAGATTCAAACAAGCAACCTTCAAGGACCCAAACAACATGCTCTCCTAACTAAGCTACTCCCAAGATATACAAGTATAAAGGAACAAAGGAATATACCCAGTGCCTCAAGGGCTCCCGCCTACTAGGGTCGGGGGGGGGGGGGGGGGGGGGGGGGGGGGGGGGGGGGGGGGGATGTACGCTGCCTTCCCCCTTCAGAGTGTTAATCAGAAGAGAGGCTATTTCCCAGTGCCCCCAACCTGGGGGTGATGACTTCCCAGGAGGTCACCTATCCTGGTACTACTCTCGCCCAAGCACGCTTAACTTCAGAGTTCTAATGGGATCCGGTGACGGCGTGTTGGTGCCCTCTTTGGTCCAAGATATACAAGTATGCTATGTTTTATTACTTTATAAAAATACAACATTACTAGTGGCGCATTTCTGAACGCCATCCTCAACGGCACATTTATGTCCGACGCTGCCATCCCAGTATGCTAAACAACTTTTTGCAAGATGACAATTTACAATATCACTCCATGAAATGGGGAGGGGGGAACTGAAAGTGGCTTTCAAAATTGAAACCAAATTTCAGGTTTCAAACGGATATTCTTTTTGAATTTTCTTTTTTTTCCTTTTTGATGGTTTTTAAGAAAGGAAATTATACTTAGGTATTATTAATTATAATTAAAGATGGTATTACCTTTATTGCTATTATTTTCTATACATATATTTTGTACAATTTATAAGATTCAAGAAAATATCTGGAAAGTGAGCTGCAAACTCTCAAACTCTCCCCCCCCCCCCCCCCCCCCCCCCCCCCCCCCCCCCCCCCACCAAAAAAAAAAAAAAAAAAAAAAAAAAATCCCACTCTCTTTTCTTGCGCAGTCGTGGCAGTTTCTTCCTTTTCTTCATTAACTTTGTGGGGAAATCTCCAACTATTAAGTTGTAGTATGGTAATAGAGCGATAGTCGCTTCCCAAAATAAACATCTTCATGAATTTCCTCTCTTTTTTTTTTTTTTTTTTTTTTTTGGCAACGAGGGACTGGGTTACCCCAACTAAACCTGGCCTGCGAGGAGGCCCACAATCTCCATGAGTATATCCTCAGCGAGAATCGAACTCCTGACCCCCCGGACGATGACCACATGGGTAGGAGACGCCACCAACTAAGACGCCCTCGTGATGAGCTGAATTTCCTCTCATCCGCGCTCTGTTGAAACTAAACACAAAAAAAATATATTGTATAGAAATAAGTAGTAGAAAGATATTACCAATAACTCATGGATATGATGAAATACCAATAATGTCACAGTTCGGCGAGGAGCGGATCACGCTCTCTTTAAGACGGTTTCTCTCCCCTTTTGGATCTGAGCTGGTGCATCAGGTACCGGCACGCCGCCTCCAGGATACAACGCCCAACCGCTATTGATACTTGGTCAGCACAACATCAAAAGCCAAGCCTGACCAACATCTGTACTTAGCCAAAAGTTAACAAAATTTTTAAAAAATAAAAAATAAAAAATGATGAGCTAAAGCACTGTTGTCCTCTATTTTTGTTATCTTTCAACGTAAGCCCAGCAACATATTTATATAGCACTTGCATTGCACTTCTATATCCATTTGTACCAGTTGCACATTGGCTAATATAGTAAAGTCTTCAATATTAATGCCACCTTATAAATAAATATACAAAATCTCTAATATAAACACTGTCATGTAAATAAATTATTAATTTTTAATATAGACTTAAATTTGGTCAAGCATGATATAAAATAAGATTTTAAAGCCATAGTTGAAAAGTATTTTTTTATTAAAATATCCAACATTCCTCCACTTATTTTAATAAAAAAGTAAAAGATATATTTTCCTTTTTTTTAAAAAAAAACCTTTGGCTAAGTGAAGATCCCATGCATTATGAGAGTGGCAATACATTTAAACCTTCACTAGTGTTTCAGTGACTCCCATACTAGAACCACGGTGGACTTAGCCTTTGAACCTTAGTTGCTCAAGGGGATGTAGAGTGCTTCACACACATGGTGTCCCAGGTGCTCCATAGGCTCTCTAAGCGTGCACATTACGGCCCTGTGCATCATCCTGGATTCATGAGTGCTAGAGATTTAGCACTAACTCTCATAAGAAGCAGCCTTACTTCCATACTCACATAGGCGGGTCTATCAATGTATTAACGGTCAAGCAATCAAACATACTAAATTTCTTAAAATTCTTTTCAACATAGTGGGATTGATCAAGAAAAATGCCATCATTAGTTTTAGTAATTTTCATCCCTACTATAATATTTGCTTCGCCCATGTCTTTTATATCAAAGACACTCTTTAATAAAGTCTTTATCGAATTGATAATGCTTAGATTGGTTCCAAAAATTAACAAATCATCTACATATAGACAAATAATGACATGAGCATCATTCACATATTTATAGTATATCCACTTGTCAGCTTCATTCAACTTAAACCCATTAGAAATTAAACATTGATCAAATTTTTCATGCCATTGTTTTGGGGCTTGCTTGAAACCATATACTAATTTTGTTAATTTACAAATTTTATGTTCATTCCCTAGTTGGGCAACCCCTTGTGGTTGATTCATATATATTTCTTCTTCTAAGTCTCCATTTAAAAATGTCATTTTTACATTCATTTGAGGGATTAATAAATTGTGTACATCGGCTATAGCCACCAAATTCTTATGGAAGTTACTTTAGTTACTAGAGAACAGGTATCGAAGAAATTTATATTTTCCTTTTGTTTAAAACCTTTAGCGACCAGTGTAGTTGTAAATTTGTTTATGGCACCATTAGGTTTACGTTTCCTACAAAGTACCCATTTGCAGCCCATGGTTTTGCATCCAGGAGGTAAGTCTACTAACTTCCATGCTTTGTTAGTCATTAAAGAGTCTATTTCATCATTTATCGCTTCTCTCCAGAAGTCTGAGTCCGGTGAAGATAAGACTTCATGAATTAACTTAGGTTCATTGTCCATCACATAAACGAAGTTCTCAACAAATATACAATGATCTTGAACATAATATAAAAGAAAATCAGAACCAAAGTCCTTCTCTATTCTTTGTCTTTTACTCCTAATTGGTTCAAGATTAGACTCTTCTCTAGGTTGGGAAGAACTAGCATAATTATTGATCATTCTTTTATCCTTTTCATCACCCCCACTATTTTTGGATTTAAAAGGGATTTATTTTCATGAAATATTGCATCTAATGATTCTATTGCCAATAAAGACACTTCTTGCTCTTACTCCTGACTTCGAAATTTTAGGATTAGTTTTTCTCACATAGTCTAGACACCCCCGTACCCTTAGATAACTCAAATTTGGTTTTCTGTTCCTCTATAATTTGTAGGGTGTTTTTAAAATTTTCTTACAAGGCACTCTATTAAATATATAATTAACGGTGAGAATTGCCTCTCCTCGTAGATTGTTCGAGGCTCCGGAGCTAACTAGCATGGCATTCGTCAAGTTAATTAACAATCTATTTTTCCATTCCGCTACCCCATTAGAGAGAGGAGAATAGGGAGGGGTAACTTCATGTACTATGCCAATGGATCGAATATAATCAATTAGGCCATATGTATTATACTCTCTACCTATATCAGTCCTAAACTTTTTAATCTTTCTATCAAAACGATTTTCTACCTCTTTGATAAAAGTTGTTAGTTCTTCAAAAGCTTCACTTTTATTTTTCATAAGATACACGTAAGAGTATTTTGAAAAGTCAACGGTTATAAAATACCCTTTTCTACCCCTCGTTAATATCCTTTCAAATTGAGACATATCCGAGTGGATTAATTCTAGCAACTTAGTATTTCTTTCTACTTTTGTATGTGGTGCTATAGTAATTTTAGTCATACTACATATTTCACATTTTTCAAAATTATTTCCGAATTTAGGCAGTAAGCCTAGATAACTCATATTACTTAAATATTTGCTATTCACATGACATAACCTGGCATGCCAAAGATTCATATAAGAAACAGTATAAACAGAACTCGGAGCAATTTTATCGACTTCAACATCGAGTTTAAACATACTATCGCAAATATAGCCCTTATCGATAAAGACGCCATTTTTAGTAATAATATATTGGTCAGATTCAAAAATTTGCTTAAAGCCTGCCCTATTTAAGAGATAACCTAAAATGAGGTTTTTTTCTAATCTCAAGAGTATAAAGGACATCTTTTAAAGTTACAACCTTCCTGGAGATAAATTTGATTTCTAACGGTGGCCAACACCTTCTTCAGAAAGCGTGAGCAACACATCATCACATACCAAAGCGGTGGGACAAGAACACAGATTGACTACATACTATTAAGGAAAAGGGGGCAATGAGACTCTAGGGATTACAAGGCTACTCCAGGAGAAGACCTGTCCACACAACATAGGGTGCTGTGGGCAGATATAAAGGGCAAGAAGAGGGCCAAAAGAATATGCAAACCCCCGTAGACGCATACCTATTGGAGGGACTTGAACTGGGAGAAGTATGTGGTATACAAGGAAAGAGGGGGGGCTGAGCTTGGGTGGGACTTCGAGGGAGATACAAACCAGATATGGAACCAACTGGCCTAAAAGATCAGAGGACTGGCACGGGAAGTTCTCAGTACGTCAAAGTGAAGGGTACCAAGCAATAGAGAGTCCTAGTGGTGGTGCGAGGAGATCCAAGAGAAGATTAAGGCGAAACGCGTTTGTTTCAAAGAGTGGGATCATAGCAGAGATGAGGATAAGCGACGTCGGTATCTGCAAGCCAGGAAAGAAGCAAAGAGAGCAGTTAGACAAGCACAATCAAGAGCTTATGAGGATGTCTACAAAAGGCTGGAGACCAAGGAGGGTACGAGGGACTTACATAGAATCGCCAAAGCTAAAGAAAGGAAGACTAGGGACTTCGACAGAATACAATACATAAGAGGGGAAGATGGACAGGTAACTAATTAAGGCTAGGTGAAAAACGTACTTTCACAAGCTGTTCAAAGAACAAGGAGGGACAAAGATATCCTTAGGTGATCTTCAAACATCTGAGGAGTATCAGAACCACTGTTACTGTAGGCAAATTAGCCCCGAGGAAGTCAAGAAAGCCCTGAAATTCATGGGAGGGGGTAAAGTAGTTGGCCCATATGGCATACCCATAGAAGCATGGAAATGCCTTGGGCAGAAGGGCGTTAGTTGGCTGACTAAACTATTTAACCAAATCATGGTGGGGGAGATGATGCCTGAGGAATGGAGGAAGGGCACAGTGATCCCGATATGTAAAAACAAAGGCGACATTCAGAGTTGCACTAACTATCGGGGTATCAAACTAATGTGCCACACTCTAAAATTGATGGAACGGGTCTTAGAGAGGAGGTTAAGGAAACAGACAGAGGTTTCCGAGAACCAATTCGGATTTATGCCCGAGAGATCAGCAACAGAAGCCATCCACATCCTAAGGTGAACGATAGAGCAATACAGGGAGAGACAAAAGGACCTTTACATGGTTTTCATTGATTTAGAAAAGGCATATGATAGAGTTCCAAGGGAGGTCCTTTGGAGAGTTTTGGACAGGAAAGGCATCCCCGTGCCATACATCCAAACCATTAGAGACATACATGAGGAGGCACAGACTATGGTGCATACAGGGGACGGGGAGTCAGATGCCTTCCCGATAACAGTAGGGGTACACCAGGGTCTGCCTTGAGCCCCTATCTATTCATTCTGGCTATGGACGAGCTCACTAGGCACATCCAGGGATGTATACCTTGGTGCATACTTTTTGCAGATGGCATAGTGTTGGTGGGGGAGCCGCAGGAAGAGGTAAATGAGAAGCTGAAACTGTGGAGAGGGGTACTAGAGTCGAAGGGTTTATGACTAAGCAGAGCCAAGACCGAGCACATGGAACTCAAGTTCGATCCCTCCACCACGCCTAGCCAGGAAGACGTCAAGATTGGATTTGAGGCCATATCGAAGAAGGAGAGCTTCAGGTACTTGGGGTCCATGATACAGCACAACGGCGAAATTGACGAGGATGTCAACAACCGAATTAAAGCGGGATGGCATAAGTTGAGGATGGCATCCGCGGTACTTTGTGATAGAAAGTTCCCCTTGAAAGTTTAAGAGAAGATACTATAAGACAGTTGTGAGGCCAGCCATGACGTATGGGGCGGAGTGCAAAGCGATGAAACAACAGCACACACAGAAGATAAAGGTGGCAGAGATGCGAATGCTGAGGTGGATGTGCGGACACACAAGGAAGGATAGGATCAGGAAAGAGGCAAATTGGGCGCAACCCCCATTGAAGATAAACTGAGAGAGCAACATCTGAGGTGGTTCGGACATGTTAGAAGGAGACCGGACAACACTCCAGTAAGGAGATGCGAACAACCCCTTACTACACTAAGCAGGAGAGGAAGAGGCAGGCCAAAGAAAAGATGGCTAGAGTCGATCCGACAAGACCTCACCCACCTAAACCTTCGGAAGGAGATAGCTTTAGACAGGGCCCAATGGAGGGCTATTATAGGGGTTATAGATGCTCCAGTTGGAGAAGGGTAGTCTAGCTTACTAGTGCGAGGCCTTGACATCCTTTTGGCGCACTTAGGTTGTGTACTTGCTCTCATGAGCCACTACTTGCCTACCTATCCATTGATTTCGTTGATTTATGCTTGTTGCGGTTTGCTTTGTGTTTGTAGTTTTGCTCGTCGTGTGTTTTGCCCTACTCATGCTTTGATGCTTTCCTGCTGTTAGGTCTCATGCTCTTTGCTGCGGACCAGCTTCTCAGGTTGGGGGTCCTCGGAAACAGCCTCTCTTTAGGGTAGACCCCTGAAGGGGGAATGCTGCGTACATCTACCCCCCCCCCCCCCGACCCTGCTTTTGCGGGAGCCATTGCAAGCACTGGGTTTGTTGTTGTTGTTGTTGATGCCCAAAACAGTTGTGATTTGAGAGTCCCCTAGCAATATTTTACGGTCGCTCTCAACAATACTATAAGTCTTAAACAAATTTTTTTCATAACACACATGCCTAGAGGCACCGGTGTCTACCCACCAACCATCATGATTTCCAGTGGAGCTTAATTCAGTTATCATGGCTATGAAATACTCCACAGGACTATATTCATTAGTAGAGATTGGACTGGATTTACCATAGAGAGCCATTACCATCTTAAAATTATTGGAACTAAACACTAAAAAAAAATATTATATAAAAATTTAAAGTAAAAAGATATTACCAATAACTCGTGGAGATGAAGAAATACCAATAAAGTCACAGCTGAGTAAGGCGCGAATCACGCTCTCTTTAAGACAGTTTTGTGCCCCTCTCGGATCTGAGTCGGTGTAGCAGGTACTAGCGTGCCACCTCTAGGATACAATGCCCCACCACTGTTGATACTTTCTTGGTCTGTATAACCTCGAAAGTCAAGCCATATGAATACTTTTACTTAGCCAAAAGTTAACAAAATTTTTATAAAAAAAAATTAAAAATGATGAGCTAAAGCACTGTTGTCCTCTATGTTTATTATCTTTCAACGTGAGCCCAGCAACATATTTATACAGCACGTGCATTGCACTTCTATATCCGTTTACACCCGTTGCGCAACGGCCAATATACTAAAGTCTTATATATTAATGCCATCTTATAAATAAATATATAAAATCTCTAATATGAATAATATCATTGAAATAAATTATTAATTTTGGATATAGACTTAAATTTGGTCAATGAAGCTTATGGCCAACTGTGCGTGAGAGTCGCCCGCGAAAGAGGCGTGAGAGGAGCGTGAGTCTAGGCGATTTTCGCCAGGCACTAGGGCACACGCGTGTGGGCCCGTGTGGTGCCGTACGAGGGTGGGTTCGGTGGTGCATTGGCCGGTGCCTCCACTTCCTGGTGTTGGTGCCCGATGGTGATTCCGGCGATGGTAGGGGGGTGAAAATTCAGAGAGAGGGTGCTGGGGTTTTGGTGGCAGCTGGTGATTTACGTAGGACGTGGGGGCTCTGTTCCGGTAATCCCATCACCGGCGTCTCATCCTTGGTGGCTTACCTTTCTCTGCTCGTCCTTCTGGTGGTTGCCCGGCGATCCCTGGCGCTGGTGGGTGGTGGTGGCTGCATTCTTTCTCTCCTCACGGGCTTCTCTCACTACTCGATTTCTGGAGCAAACGCACGTAAGTCCTCTTGGTTCCTTTGCTGGTTGTCTTTGCTGGGCGTTGGTGGCCTGTTTCCGACCGGTTGTTTGGCCAGTGTGGTTGGCGGTTGGCCAGCGCTGGGTGGTTTCTTTGGAACCCTAATCTTCTAGGGTTTCTCTCCTTGTTCTTTACTACATTGATTTGGTGCACCATGTCTGGGCTACGTGACGCTGTGGGTGGGGGTTCGGGTCAAGCGGGTGGTGGTGCGAGTGCCACCACCTGGGCTGACCGTGTTCGCTCCACTGATTTGAACACCTTACAATACTTTGAACCCGTACTTGTTGACAGCAAGCCTTTAGGGGTTGTCCTTGATGAAGTCCTTGACTCCGCCAATGATCTATGGGAGCATTGTTTGGTGGGTAGGCTCATTGGCACGGGGTTGGCTTACTCTCGTGCCCAGGAGATTGCTAACTTACTTTAGGGGAATAAGGGCCTTGAATGTGTCCTATTTGATGGAAAGGTTTATTACTTTCGGTTTCGAACTAGGGCGCAAGCCGAGAACGTGTTGTTAGGTGGTTCTTGGTCCTTCAAGGGTATTTGCATGTCCCTTCAGCTTTGGAAGGAGGGACTGACTGTGCGTAGGGATAGCCAAACTGCTCCTGTTTGGGTCAAGATATCGGGTCTTCCTTTGTCTCTTTGGAAGCCCGCGGGGATTAGCTATGCTAGTAGTACCGACCTTTGTTCATGGACAAAGTCACGGCTGAGGGTACTCGTTTGGGATACATTTGGGTATGTGTTGAGGTGAGGGCCACGGCTCTTGTGCCGTGGGAGACCCTCATTGAGGTGTGTGGTGCTCGGGTCCGCCTTGGTATCACGTGTGAAGGAATGCCGAAGTGTTGTCCTACTTGTATGGTGTTTGGGCATGACTGTTCGCCTCCTGCTGCTAGGGAGTCTCCTAGTAACGCTGCCCCAGTGCTAGGGCGTAGAAACAAGAAAAAATCTAAAAATAAAAATGGTGCTGAGACTTCGGGTGGCCTCACGGTGCCGACGCCGGTGGGTGTCACGGCGGTTGATGGGGGCAGAGCTGGTGGCGTGGCTATTGCTGCCAAACCAGCGGAGGAGTGGAGAGTTGTTGGTAGGGAGAGAGAGAGTGGGCTGCCTGTGGTGGCAGTCCTGACCAGCCTGCGACTCACACCGAACCCAGTTTAGGGTCGGGTACTACCAGGCCCATGCTAGGCCCTGCACCGGCCCACACTTCTCATTATGTTTCTGATTCGTCCGTTGATGGTGAGGAAGCTAGCTCGATGGAAGATCTGAGTCGGGCTCTTGTTCTTATGGAGGTTGAGGAGGCTTAGGGTGCTCTTTTGGGGATTGATGAGCCTCTTGCTTGTGTTGAGAGCCGGCCCGCGGAGATAAATCCTAGTACAAAGTCTCCGAACCGGTTCACTCCTCTGGCTGAGCGGCAGTCTGGGGTGGTGTCCACATCGGATGCTCCTCCCAACCCTGTTCCAGATGTTCGTCTTATGCGCTCTGCTACTGCTCTCGTTGCTCAGGGTGTTCAGGCTACTCGGGGTGCTCTGGATACTCGTGGTGGCCATGGGGGTTCGCGATAGTTCTCCAGTTCCCCATGATAGGATGCTGGAATGTGAGGGGATTTAATAACCCCAATACTATCAGTGCTGTGGGTCGTTGGATCTCTTCCAGTCATTTGAGTCTAGTTGGCTTGGTTGAGACCAAGACCAACCCTGTTTTTGTTGAGTCCGCTGTTACCCGCTGCGCTAAGGTGTGGCAGTTTCTGATCTGTGGGGTGCGACCCCGTGGGTGTCGCATCATCGTTTTATGGGATCCGACTTTCTACCGTGTAGTGAGAGTACAGGGTGGAGATCAGTATCTAACCTGCTGAGTTTCTGATATCCGAGGTGATGTGGAATTCGCTGCTACATTTGTCTACGGCTTTAACGAGCCGGGGCAGTGTCAGGAGCTATGGAGGTATATTCGAGGAGCCAGCGTGGGTCTTCAGGGGGAGCCTTGGATCAAAACAGGAGAGGTGGTCAAGACTCTTAGCCTGGCCACATGGATGACTTGAGGGACTGTGTTCATGTTTCTGAGCTCACAGTTCTGCTGTTCTATGGGCTACGTTACACGTGGTCCAATGGGTAAGATGGGGACGCTCTCATTCTGAAGCGTCTCGACTGGTGCATGGTGAGCGAGGGCTGGCTTCGCACTTATTCTTCCTCATCTGCTGAGTTCCTTCCACGGGAGTTATGTTCAAACCATTGTCTCTTTGTGGTTAGAGGCCTTGGACAGCGCCTCACATCGCGGCTCCCTTTCAAGTTCTTTAACTTTTGGGAAGACCATGACGAGTTTCTACCTACTGTGAGGAGGGTTTGGGAGACTAGCATTGAGGGCACGCCTATGTTTCAGCTCACTCAGATCTGAAAAGTCTGAAGGGTGAACTGAAGATCCTCAATGCCATACATTATAGCCACATATCGGCTCGAGTTGTGGCGGCGAGGGATGCCTGGATAGAGGCTCAGCGGGCTTTAGATGATGGGCCCGAGAGTATGTTACTTCGTGAGGAGGAGCGTCCTTTGTCTCGGGAGTACTCGCAGTTGTGTAGGGATGAGGAGGCTTTCTATCGTCAGAAGTCTCACATCTAGTGGCTCTCTTTGGGAGATCAGGGCACCCAGTTTTTCCATAAGTCTGTCACGCATAGGCAGGCTAGGAGCCGGATCTCTTCTATCATTCATGCTGATGGCAGGAGGACGTATGATGACAGTGAGATTTCTGAGGCAGAAGTCTCCTGCATTCGAGACTTATTGACAAAGCCGAGTGGGCCACTTTGTAAGGATATTTCGGAGCTCTCTCAGACCCGTCTTTCTAAGGATCAGGCTCGTCCGCTATATGTTCCGGTTACTGATGTTGAGGTGAGAGTTGCATTGTTCTCCACTAGTGATGATAGGGCGCCCGGCCCTGATGGTTATACCTCCCTCTTTTTTAAGAGGGCTTGGGCCGTGGTGGGGCGTGATGTTGTTTAGGCTGTCCTGTCTTTCTTTCAGTCAGGGCGCATGCTTGGCGCCCTGAACTCCACTAGTATCAGCTTGATCCCGAAGGTGGAGAATCCCTCCACTTTCTCCGACTTTCGCCCGATCTCCTGTTGCAATGTGATCTATAAGTGCATTACTAACGTCATTGCAAACAGACTGAAGGGGGTTCTTCCTTACCTCATTGATAACTAGCAGTCTGCTTTCGTTCCTAGGCGGAGGATATCTAATTATATTATGTTGGCTCAGGAGCTTCTACGCGACTATCACCTTCAGACGCCTTCGCCTCAATGCGCTCTGAAGGTTGATCTTCGCAAGGATTTTGACACCGTGCGTTGGGAGTTCATTCTTACCGCTATGCGCCATATGGGTATACCTGAGGTTATGATTCGATGGGCGCCGGAGTGTCTTTCCATAGCCAGATTTTCAATCGCCATTAACAGCGAGCTTCATGGCTTTTTCGGCACGAGTAGGGGCATCAGGCAGGGGGATCCTCTCTCGCCCTACCTCTTTGTTATTTCCATGGAGGGCTGACGGGGTTTGCTTCACCGTGCATCTTCTAATCCGAGGTTTCGCTTTCATCCCCGTTGCCAGAGTACCAGCCTTACTCACTTATGCTTTACTGATGACCTTATGATTTTTAGTGAGGCTGATGAGGGCAGTTTGTCAGTTATTCGTCAGACTTTAGATCATTTTACTGCACTATCGGTGTTATCCTCGAATGCAGCAAAGAGCACTGTCTTCATTACTAGGGTTGACTATGAGCTTCGGTAGACTCTCCTTGATGTTTTGGGTTTCCGGTTGGGTCAGTGCCCGGTCAGGTATTTGGGGGTGCCACTCATCACGACGAGGCTTCAGTTCATCGATTGTAAGCCTCTTTTAGACCGCATCCTTGCTCGCATCCAGCTTTGGACATCTCGTGCTTTATCTTATGCCGGACGCTTGCAGCTTATCAAATCGGTCCCGTTCTCTATTCAGGTCTTCTGGTCATCTGTCTTCATTCTTCCGAAGCTGATGATCAAGAAGATTGAGTCAACTCTTGTAGCCTTTCTCTGGAAGGGCGCTTCTCTGGGCCTGGGTGGGGCCAAGGTCTCCTGGGAGCATCTTTGTTACCCTCACAGGGAGGGCGGTCTCGGGGTTCGGCGCCTGCATGAGTGGAACCAGGCGTCTCTTATGAAGCATATTTGGGTTCTACTCACCGATCGTGACTCTCTCTGGCCTCGGTGGATTCATGCCAGCCGACTCAAGCAGAAGTCCTTCCGGGATATTCAGCCGAGAGGTTCGATTTCATGGTCTTGGAGGAGCATTCTTGGTGTTCGATTGCTTTATGCTGGGGCTTTTCGGCATATCATTGGTGATGGCCGAGACACTGCTTTATGGTCCGATTGCTGGCTGCCGTGTGGACGTCTGGAGGGGTGGTTCACTTTCCGCCTCCTCCATTCCACTGGTCATCGTTTGGATCTCGAGTTTCAGATATTATAGAGGGTGATCAGTGGCGTTTCCCACGGGATATTGAGGAGCTGCTTCTTATCTTGGATTCTATTGACTTCAGGCCCCGACCAAGGGTAGCTGAAAGTGTACAATGGATGAGGGACCCATTTAGGGTTTTCACCACTAGATCGGCATGGGAGAAGATTCGCAGTTGGAGGGAGGAGGACTCCATCCATCATCTCCTATGGTTTCAGCTTCACATCTCGAGGCACTCCTTCATTTTATGGCTTGCCTCCTATGAGCGCCTACAGACATTTGACAGACTGCTGAGACATTGAGTGTAGGATGTTCGGGCTACTTGCATGTTGTGCAGGTCAGATGCTGAGTCGCATGACCATCTCTTCTTCACGTGCAGCTACTCTGCTACTGTTTGGTCCAGGGTGTCCTCTCACACCTCTTTTGCCTTGCCCACGCTTCCATGGCGCGAGCTGGTTCAGTGGGCTGATGCCAGGCTTTGTGGCCGCGAGGTGGATCGGATCCTTGCCCGCATTTGTTTCTCCGCTACAGTTTGCATCCTCTGGTATGAGCGTAACCTGAGGATTCATCGGTCCCAGTCCAGGCCTTTTGCAGTCATCACTAAGGAGATCACAGGATTGGTCCGCAGTCGTCTGTTTGCTGCCCCTACGCTTCGCGGTGCTCATCGCCACTCGCAGCTTCTGAAGGAGTGGGGGATTGAGCATTAGCTTGTTTGCCTTCATTTGCTTGTTCTCTTTGTTTGATCATATTGATCGTTGATAGATCTTGCTTTGTTTCTTTCTTTGATTGATTCTTTGATGTAGGCCTGCTGGCCTTGGCTTGGGGTATGCCCCTCGTAGACATTTTTTTGGGTAAACCAGTGTGAAAATATCATATATATATAAAAGAATATATGTACAAGTCTACGAGGGGCATACCCCAAGCCAAGGCCCTAGGCCTACATCAAAGAATCAATCCAAAGAAAGAGACAAACATCATAATCAAAGCCAACATGGCCAAACAACAAAGAAGAACAAAACAAAAAAAAGAAAACAAAGCTAATGCTCAATCCCCCACTCCTGCAAGAGCTGTGAGTGTCGATGAGCACCGCGAAGCGTGCTAGCTGTAAGGAGACGGCTGCGAACTAATCCTGTGATCTCCTCAGTGACAACTGCAGAAGGTCTGGAATGGGAGCGCTGAATCCTCAGGTTACGCTCGTACCAGAGGATGTAAACCGTCGCAGAAACACAAAGGCGGGCAAGGATCTGATCCACTTCGTGACCACGGAGCCTGCTAGCGGCCCACTGAACCAGCTCATGCCAAGGAAGCAAAGGCCAGGCGAAAGAGGTGCGAGAAGACACCCTATACCAGACCGCAGCAGAGAAGCCACAGCTGAAGAAGAGATGACTGTGTGACTCATCATCCGACCCACACAACACACAAGTAGCCCGAACATCCTGCAGTCTATGTCTCAGCAGTCTATCAAAGGTCCAAAGCCGCTCATAGGAGGCAAGTCAATGAATGAAGGAATGTCTCGGTATATGCAGTGCCCCTCGTAGACTTGTACATATATTTTAATTATATATAGTATTTATCACTGATTTACCAAAAAAAACTTAAATTTGGTCAAAACATGATATAAAATAAGATTTCGAAGCCATAATTGAAAAGCATTTTTTTTATTAAAATATCCAACACGCTCTTTATTTCAATCTTTGTCGTTGAAGATTGTTCACTGGGGTTTTCTTTGTTGATCTTCGATCAATAGAGTTTTCTTGCTAGTTTACTCACGTTCTCTTCTTCCAGATCATTCAATTAATCACTTTTGTCTAATTTAAAGTCATCTGTTCCTCTAATGATTAATCTTGGGATGATCAAGATCCGGATTGGCAGAGAAGCTTGCCACTGGACATACCTCCATCATTCATCTTATTCCTATTGTAGAAATGCACAATTTGGCTACAAATCTCCTTGATGTTGTTTCTCTAGGCAAGAATCAATCATCTTTGATTGCAAATGTCAATTTTTCATACTAGTTCAATTATGGTGATAATCTTGGTAATGTTTTAGTTAGTCAAATCTTGATTGGGACCGAGAACTATAGTAGTGAATGAGATCCATGACCATGGCTCAAAGTGCCAAGGACAAGCTGGTATTCATTACTGGCAAGCTTTCTCAACTATCAGAAACATTAGCTCTCCGAAAATGGTGGAAGAGATGCAATAACATGGTTTATTCATGGATTGTTATAGTGGATATTCCAAAGAAATTGGCAATAGAATTATGTATTGTCATACTTATAAGGAAGGTTGAGTATGAAATTCATGAGAGATATAGCCAAAATAACATGAATCACATCTTTAAATTGGAACGTGAAATCTCTAAATTGAAACAAAGTGAGCTCAAATAATGTTGCTCAATAATAAAAACAAGCTTTTGTTGCTCGAAATTCCAAACCAGCTTGAAAGTTTAGTGGGGAAATGGCTATGGGTGCTAAAGGAGATGGAAAGTTAGCACCTAAAGGCACCAAGCATGATAGACCCCTTTGCACTCATTGTGGCATTTAGGGACACACAATTGACAAATGTTAGAAGTTACATGGATATCTACTATGCTACAAGGGTAAAAACAAAGGACTACATGGCAATGGGTGAGGACCTTGTGCTGCTAATGTGCTTGTCCTTGCACCTACAACGCTTACCCCCTCCTCATGTGGGTTTGATCTTCAAAATTTCGTTCATGACGCTACTCCATAGTAGCAACGGTTTCCATAGTAGCTTATAGGGGCCTTATTAGCTAATGCTATGGGTCAACATCATCGGTTGATATCCCTACTCAATGCTCAATTGGCTGAACAAAGTCCTAGCACCTCCAAAGATCACCTTATCCTCTCCTTCTGTTAACTCTGCCTCCTACTCTAGTTCTGCTGGTATACTGAATATCTCTTCTTTGTCCTCTTCCCTCATAGCACTTAGTGTGACCTACTCAAAAATTCCAAAAAATAACACTTGGATAATCAATTTGGGAGCTACTAATCACATGAGAATTTTGGTCACTTTACCAAACATAAAGCATGCATTGATTGAATACGAAAGAACTGGCAAAGTCATTCCAACTCTAATACTTCATCATGTCCTTTATGTGCCCTCTTTTAAGTTCAACTTGGTTTCGGTGAATCAACCCCTCACTTATCAAAACCTTATTTGCTTGTTCCTTTCTTAATATTGCCTCATTCGGGAGAATATCCGCTTGAGCACGATTGACAAGGCTCCTATGGTCAATGATCTCTATTATGTCTTCGGTTCCAACCGTGAAGACTCATGAGTTACACATCCTTGACTTGAGCTGTTTTTGCCCAAAATAATACCAAGTTTTTATTCAAGTTTCCTCGAAATAAAATGTGCCATTTTCACCTTGGACATCCCTCCAAGAGGGTTTTAGATGGCTTATGTAGTCAAAACCAAGACATAGATGTTGATTGTGATTCATTCCACTATATTGTTTGTCCCATTGCTAAAGAAACGACTACCTTTCATCTCGCATAATAACATTGCATGACATATATTTGAGCTCCCACATTATGATATATGGGGGCACTTTCATGGTAGCTCATATATTTACTAGCTTCAACTCTTATGTTCATACATAGTTTAATACCAAGATCAAAACCATATATATTGACAAGGGACCCGAATTTGGGCTTAAAGTTTTTACAACGCTTGTGGTATCCTTCACAAACTTACTTGCGTAAATAGACCCCAACAAAACTCCGTTGTGGAACGCAAACATCAACTCCTACTAAATGTAGCTCGTGCCAAACATGTCCAAGCAAACTTACCTTTAGCTTTTTGAGGCTATTGTGTTCTCACTACTGCTCACATCATTAATTGTCTTCCTTCCCCTTTTCCACACAACTCCACCCCTTTTCTTCGTCTTTCCAACAATGAACCTAATTATTCCCGCATGCGTGTGTTTTGGTGTCTATGCTTTGCTCCAACACTCCCCTCTCATTGCAAATGTTTTCCCCTGGTGCTCGGGTGGCCATTTTATTAGGATATCATTCGGGAAATAAAGTGTATCACTTATATAACCTTACTACTCAAACTTTCTTGCGTATCGTGATGTTACTTTCCACGAAAACATTTTCCCCTTGACCGCCTATGATAAATTTAGTGACCCATTTGCTCATATAATGCTCCCTCGTGCTTTTCGTGAACTTGAAACACATGACCCTCACCCCTCCATTACAGAAACCCCCACCTCTGCAACACCTCACACCTCTGAAGTCCCAATTACAAAACCTTACTCTCCATTATAGACATCTCCCCCTGCTCCCTTCCTCCCCTCTTCATCCAACAACTTCTCTTTTGAAATGTTCCTCTTCGTCGCTCCACTCGTGTTCGTAATCCTCCCACTTATCTTCGGAACTATCAGTGTCATTCTTCCTTCTCCTCTTTCACTCTTCCATCCTCTATTCCTTATGCCCTCTTCGCTGTGTTATCTTATGACAACTTAACTCCAAATTATGAAGCTTTTGTCACCTCCCTATCTTCACATCTGGAGCCAACACATTATAATGAGGCTGTTAGGTTTGAGCACTAGAGAGATTCCATGGATGCTAAAATTCTTGCTTTAGTAAACTCAATGCTAATGGTTACGTGGTTCATTACAAGGCCCAGCTTGTTACCAGGGGCTTGACTCACTAAGAGGGTGTTGGATACTTAGATACTTTTTCTCCCATAGCTAAACTTACAACTGTAAAGGTTTTACTTGCTCATTCTTCACTTAATCATTGTCATCTCATAGAGCATGATGTTATTAATGCCTTTTTGCATGGTGAACTTAATGGGGAGGTTTACATGTCTATTTTGTCGGGTTATCATCCATGAGGGGCGCCACCCAGCTCCATTTGTCCCCTTCACTAGAGTCTCTATGGGCTCAAAAAGGCTAGTCGTAGATGGCGTTCGAAGTTCTTCTTAGTTTTCATTTCTCTCAGATTGACTATAGTTTGTTCATTCAACATGTTGGTTCCATTTTATTGCTTTACTTGTGTATGTTGATGATATTACAGTGGCAAGAAATTCCCTCTCTTCCGCCCAACAACTTAAGGTGGCCTTACATCAACAATTTCATCTCAAGAACGTTAGACCACTCAAATATTTTCTCGGGTTTAAAACCGCTTCTATTAATTCAGTTGTATACATTTCCCAACGGCATAACACCTTGAAACAACTCGAATCTAATAATATGCTATCCTGTCAACTGACCTTAAGTCCCATGGAACCGCATTGCAAACTTCACAAAGGTGATGGTGAGCCACTTTCTGATTTGGGTTCATATCGTTGGTTGATTGGTCATCTCTTGTACCTTACCGTCACTCACCCGAACATTTTCAGAAGCTTTTGTCCTCACACTACCCACATGGATGCTACTATTTGTGTACTTCGTGGCTTGAAGAAGACTCCTCTTTTATGTTTCCTCCACTCAACCTTGTCTTTGGGCCTTTGCTAATGTTGACTGGGCCGATTGGACCAATAATTATCCCTCCGTCACAAGGTATGTCGTGTTCCTAGGTGACTCTATTGTTGCTCGGAAGTCCAATAAGCAACAAGTTGTGTCTCGTTCTTCTGCCGAGGTTGAGTACCACAGTATGGCCTCCACCACTTGTGAGATTCTATGGCTACAACACCCCTCCGTGATCTTCAGGTTGATCATCCTGTGTTCGCACTTGTATCTTGAGATGATAAGGCTACTACTCACATTGCTCACGATTCCGTTCTCCATGAACACAGCAAATACGTTGAGCTAAATTGTCATTCGGTTTGTGATAAAGTTAATGAAAGTGTTTTGAAGGTTCTTCATATAGGCTCGTGGCATCAACTTTCGAATCTTTGCACCAAACCACTTCCTGACACTCAGTCGTCTATCATTCTTCGAAGTTAGGTGTACGGAACTCATACACTCCAAGTTGAGGGGGCGTACAATCATATATTGTACTATTTTCATTGATGTTATTTTCTATCCTCTTATTTTCTATCCTCTTATTTTGTTTTCCTTGACACATATAAACACATTGTATTCTGTACAGTTTATATAATTCAAGAAAATATTTGCAAGGCTAGCTGTAACTTTTCAACTCCCAATCTCTCTCTCTCTCTCTTTCTGCTCGTTCATGGCAGTTTCCGCCTATTCTACATCAGTTTCTTTGGTAAGTTGTAATAAATATCTTAAGGTTTGATCATTTATTTTTTTGATATCCTAATATTTTAATTTATATATTTAACTTTGAGTTTTAAATTTTTGCACTTAGGTACACAAAAGTTTTAAAATTTAAAAAAATATGTACCTTTTCGCTAAAATATGATGGCTTTTCGTTGGAAAATTCTTAAAGTGAACATGATTCTTACAATATATAGTACCTTCATCAGAATTTCAAGATTTTTTGGCCAAATAATCTTGACACAACACATGATTTTAGACATGGTAGTTTAAGTTTAAATACAGTGAGCTTTTTATCGTAATTCGTTGATCTTTCACCAAAAATATTGACAAAATTTTTATATTTATTGTCGTCAACATCAGCACTTTATCCGAGGTGATAAAATATTTAAATTTTAGAAAAATTACAAATACACTTATAAAAATATTGATTCCTTTTATGAGGGCATGATAGCCTATTAAACTGAGATAATTAAGCTTGATAAATGTTTTTGTCATAAGTAGAAAACCTTTACGCGCCAGGCCTTATCTCAGTGGCAAGAGGCAAGTGAGGGGATAGAGTATTGCTTTAGGTCAAAAGATATTGAGTTCGATGCCCCCCTTTAAAGCTCTCCTAAAGAATTCTTAGCTTAATTGGTTCATGTGACGTGTGGGTCACTGCATGGATTGGGGTTTACTAGATAATCGGGCTCCTCGTTAGCAAAAAAAAGTAGGAAATCTTTATTTCCAATCAAACAAGTACAATCCAAGGACAACATTTTTAAACATAAGTTTAAGACTCGATAAGTTTAATAAGTTGAGTTGAAATGTAAATGCTAGGGAGCTCTGGACTTGTTGGTGTTTACAAACAGTATCATAAAGGCCCAATAAAGCTCATTAAGGCCTATAAGAAAATCTCGAATAATTGTTAAGTCTACAATCATTAGTGGGCAGTATTATATATATATATATGTAAAGGCATCTTTTAACTATTACATAGCTTATGGTGGTATGCATATATAACGCCTTAAGTGTGGAAGAAAACACTATCCAAACCATAAGAGCTTGGCTCAAATACTGTTAATCATCAGTTCGAACAACGGAGGGTGCTCCACTAGGCTCCGTTCTTTTACTCACCTAACGTATAATATTTATACATTTCCTCTGTACTTACAAAAGCTAAAGTTTTTGTCACTATAATTCCTTTTAGGTCGTGCACGTTAAATATAAGAAAATCACAAATACTCTTATAAAGCTTATGTTTGTAATTAAGTTAATCTTAGACAAATATTTACCGAACAATAATACTTAAGTGCAATAATATAAACACATTTAATGTGGTTATTTACATTTTACTATCCTGACATTTTTGGTAATTATAAAAAGGACCCGGATGTTTAATAACAATTAAAAAAAACCCCGAGATTTTATCGTATTAATAAAAAGGACCCTCTCTCCGGCCATTTGACGTCATTTGAAAGGTTTTTGGGCCATCTGATTTATTTCGATTCGATCTGAATTTGCATGATAATTACGTGAAGGTTTTTGAGCCACTCAAAATCATTATTTCCCCCATTTTGAAAGGAAAGTCATTTTTCCCTTATTTCAGGGAGACGGTCCTTTTTATTAATACGATAAAACCTTGCGGTCCTTTTTAGTAATTTCAAAACGTCGGGTTCTTTTTATAATTACTAAAAAGGTCAGGTAAGTAAACTATAAATAACCCTAATGTTGCAAAACATTACAATTTTCATTAATATCTCTACAAATTGATGGCCGCAAAACATTGCAAAATAAAGCGTTACTAATTTTGTGCAAGATAACAGTATATACACACACATACATACACACATATTATACACTTTATATGCACTAAATTTGACCCAACATGACCCATCATTGACTTCAACAAACCCAATCCAAAATGACCTTAACTCGTGTCCAACCCGACCTCAACTCGAAACCAACCCAACAACAATATACCTAGTGCCTCAGGGGCTTTCGCTCGCGCAGGGTCTGGGAAACTCGAACCCAACCCTATCAAATATTACCTGAACTAACCATAGGTATTTAAATGCAATAATAGTTTATATCTTTTTACAGAGTACAAATAACTTCATAATTAACGCTTATGTTGGTACTACAATAAATGTGAAAGGTAAAGTATGAAGTATTTGAAATATAATATAAACGTTTGTCAATAGTTCATACCTTCAATTAAGGCATGACCAAATACTAGAATTATGATTAGCAAGAACTCGTACAACATTAACGATCCTAGATTGGCCAAAGAATCTAAGATGACTCAAAAACATAGTGAACTGAACTTGAAATAATTTCATGATAGCACAACCTGACCCAAGTATAGGTAAAAGATGAAAGTAATCAGCGTCCCCAATCCGTCCCAAGTATATCCCGAAATGTCCCTAATGCCGAACAGTTAGATACAAACCCAACTCCGATGACCCCCGATTACTATTTATGAATTTATTTAATTAGAAAATATAGATTGTGTAACTTCCAAAAATTTTTATTCGGAGTTATATTTTTGCCATCATATAAACAATTATTTTCAAAATTTTTATTTTATTTTACATTAATATTTTACTTATTTCTTATTATAAATTTTAATTTTTTAAATATTAAATATCATTAGAGATGATAAAGATATTTGGAAGTCATCTCAAATTGGAGACTAGAGTTGACACGACGTTGTTGTTCCTAAATTTTAAAGGAGACTACAAATCGCGTCTCAAATATGAGTCAACTTTGAGATCACACATGTCATCTAAAACCTTAAATTTCAAATGACTTAGCAACACTGACTTAGCAACACTTTTGATATTCATATTTTCCGTTTTTTGTTTTAGTTACAAGTTCATCTCCATATTGTTTCTGATTTATGGTTCCAAAAACTCTTTCAACTCCCTTTCTAATTTTTGTTTCAAAGTCATGCACTTTTCGTACAAAATTTTGTGGTCTCTAATTCGATGTTCTCTTATAGTGTAAGGAACAACTAGACGACATCTTCACTAAAACACAGGGACATCGTCAATTCCAACACCTTTCGCACAAGTCAGCCATGTACATTAATTGTACAAGCTCTAATTTGACACGAAGGATTAGAAATGTCATTGAATTAAAATAGGAAAGATTTTTATACAACTTTTGTAATTACGTAATATTGTATATTTTTATAATCTTCCTATAATTTAATAGTTCACTTAGCAGTCTAGTGTAGGAGGCATTGCTCTATGGGCTTGGTCCAAGTATTGCCGAAATACTATGAAAATGGGAGGCGTGTCTTTGGCCCAATGGGTCAGTTCCTGGCTAGGGTCTGAATGGGCCTATAAAGACAGCATTTAACTGGGCTGGCCTGCTAAATGCATTCAGTGGCGCAAGTGGCGATGCGTGTCCCCACTCCCTTGTACACGTTGACCACTACTATGGTTAACAATACCATATATGAATCAACTATGAATTTCATCACATAGGAGTTGTAAAACAGAAGAGACGAGCATATAAGTCTAATGAGTTACTCCATCTAGTACCATTTGATTTTAGGGTGGAATCTCACTGAGGCTTATCTGAGAAACTCATATATGCCAACTTCACGGGATGGGTCTAAA
Source organism: Simmondsia chinensis (assembly GCA_018398585.1). Classification (NCBI taxonomy): domain Eukaryota; kingdom Viridiplantae; phylum Streptophyta; class Magnoliopsida; order Caryophyllales; family Simmondsiaceae; genus Simmondsia; species Simmondsia chinensis. Next base: position 12,851,114 of record JAGTTD010000005.1, read on the forward strand.
GGCCCGGTGAAATTTAACAATTATCATCACGCTGCTTACTTGCGCCGCTTATGGCAAAATCACAGGCCTCCTCGACATCATTATTTGCTACTATGGCTAGACTGTTAACTTGTAGTTAAATCCTATGGAAAATCAAATAGGTGCAAAAGAAGTGTGAGAAGAAGGGCAAGTGCTTGCCACCACCACTTCTTCAAGACATGATTCCTTAGGATGATGTGCAGAAGGAGTCTAAGTTGCCTTAAGTTAATGAGGTCAAGTTAATAGAAGGTAGGAAAATTTGGAATATTTGTTCTATATTGGGGACTAGGTAAAATGGAGACCACAACAAGATTATTAGGACAATTGCTTTGATGGAGAAACAAGAACAAAGGATTGGCATGTCATATTAATTGATAGGCTTTCGCTAATGAGTTTTGCATTCTAAGTAGATCCCTCCAAGACTTGATTAAGGGAAGGCAAGAAATCACTTAATTCGAGTGCGATTGTTAGTGCAAGGCGAAGGTGCTAGGGCTGTCATAGTCTTTGTTTAGACATTTTGTCTTGTAGTTTGGAATGTGGATAGTCTAGTTCTTTATGCATTGCTAATTTGTTGTTTTTTCTTGTTTGGTGTGCTTTTCGTTGGCCTTTATCACTTCTAGGTGGTTTCATTTCAGGCAAGTGATGTACGTCTTTTGTTGTATTTTGTTGTAATCCTTCGAGCACTACCCTATACTTTTGTGCCTTTGGAGCTTGTATTCAAATTATCAAAAATAAAAAGAAAAAAGAAAAGCCATTGATGGTTGCAATGATAGCTTATCATTGTCCTCTCCTTGGGGATAGTTGGTAATACACGGTATGAGAACTAAATGGAATTGAATGCATTCATATATTACTTGGCTCAATCTGGTTAAAAGTTCATTGACTTGTTAAATAAGTTATATATGACTGCGTGCATGTCTATAAAAACTATTTCAAATTACTCAAATAACACAGAGAATATCAATTTGAGTATTGTTTGATTTTATTACTCATAATAATTATAGCAAGAAATACAACACATAGCAAAAAAATACAGAGTATATCAATTATTTGAGTTTTTTTTGGTAAGTCAGCGAGTTTTTTATTTATTACCAAAGAGAAAATACAATAGGACATGGGGCATACCCCAAGAAAAAGTCATAGCCTACAAGCATGGTTGGACTAAACAAAGCAAGAGCCAAAAAAAAAAAAAAAAAAAAGGATAAACTGAAAACAAACAAAGTGAAAATCGGCAGTCCAACAAGGCAAAGCCAAACAAAAGAGAAAGAAAGAAAGTCCCACTCTTACAAAGAATATAAAAATATGAGAAAAAGAAAAACAAGAGAAGGGGGCCTATGACTCATCAAACCCCAACAGTAGCAGCTTTAGTAGCTACTCCAGTCATCCAATGCCCAGCACGACCTGAAGGACAGGAAGAAGGCGCAACACTAGTCTCCTGGTCGAAACGCACAAGATGGGCTCAACAGTACCAACATGAGCAATGCGGGTCACAGTATGAGAGCAAGCAGCAGAACCAAAAGAGGAGGACGAAGAGATCATACAATCCTGATCTATAGACCGGTACAACGAAGCAATACTCAGAACGCTAGCGTCCTGGTTCAAAGTATGAAGCACGGGCCCATAAATCCCAGCTAATGAAGCCTAAGCCTCAACAATCTCAGTAGGAATGATAGATGAATCATCAATTATTTGAGCATTGAAATGATAAATTTAGAATCTATTATAGAATATTTATACTAAATTTAGCTATAACTATGCTGATTTTTAGCCAATAAATTTTTTTATTTGAAAAAAAAAACAAGATACATGTTTTAAAGCCTATATTATACTATTAACAAAAAAATACATATTCTATCATATTAAAAATCAAACGTTAAACATCATTTTCAATTATCAAATACAAAGACGCAATTAATACGTTAATGATGCCCATAGCGTAGCGTCCTCAGAGCAAAAACCTTCCACATTCAAAACCGTAAACAACCCCTCATTGGCCAAAACGTCCATCTTGGACCTTGATTTTGCCACGTCATCATTTCCGGACGATCGCAAAATGTCACAGCAAGCAAATTTCATCTCCATAATATGTATAATGTTATTTTAGGACGGTTTTTGTTCCTGTTAGAGAAATTAAAGTACATTTCTTCATTGACTTTTAATAAGCTTGCCGTAATAATAACAAAAATTGTCCTAGATTTAAGACCATTGCCTTAACATGCACCTGAAACCAATACCTTCCTCCTCAAATATGACTTCTCTTGTAACGGTGTTTCAATGAATATCTGATTCCCCAACAATTTGCTACCTTTTAGAAATAATCCTTACTCTTTCCCTATTCCCAAACTAACAAATATTTCAAGCCATTTTTCGATAATCAGCAAGGGAACTCATAATATACAAATATTTGAAGCCATATTTTTCTATATTGGTAGTAATCCTCCTACATATGTACACTTTTCGATGACGTTGAACCAGTTCAACCACTCAATTCCATCTACTAGCATATGATTTGCCCCTTAAATCAAGTCAAGAGTTAGAAGGAATTCATACTAACTATTATTTACCCAGAAGACTTGAGGAGCTGAGAATGATGCCATTTTTATTGAAGATTCAAGCTCCTGGCATGTGATTGAAGCACTTGATGCTTATTAGGGATGTTGCTAAAGATTGAAAACTCAAGCTCAAGGTGGTTTCCAGGAACAATACAAGAAAAGCACAACCCTAGCTAAAGGCCATTACATGAGATGCCAAAGGAAACGTGGACCTTAATGGAGGAGAAAACCCTATTGACTTGAACACATAATTTTGCTAGCAAAAATGCAAAGAAGATCACGGAGGTTCATAGTACAGGACATGCTTAGTGGTTGCTTGTTTATAGGGAGCAACAATTAAATCCTTTTTCTATAAATAAGTGAACCTCGGGGTTACGAAAGTGTCCTAACACTCTTCAAAAACTCTTCATTTTTCTACAGTGCACTTGTACTTTATCTCTTTGCTTTTCTTCATGAGTAGGCATACTTATAGTTTTATTTGTAATTAAGTACATCCGAGTCCTAATTATAGTGTACAAGAAGGTATCCCTTCTTCCATAGTTTTTATCCTAACCCTTCTATGGATTAGACTTGTGTCATTGGTCTGAGATTTTAATGGCCAAGACCCAAGTTTGACAGCACTAGTCTTAGACAGGTGACTCAAATTTGATTCGCTCTATTTAATTCTCTTTAAGCTAGATCTCATACAGGTTATCTTCAATCGAGTGTGTCAAGCATAGACATGATTCAGTCGACTAAAGAAAAGTGTCAAGCTTCTAAGTTTATGTCCATACTAGTTCTCAATTGGAGCATTTGTTCAATCCAAGTAAAAATACAGCATTATCAAAGTAAGATTCCCCAAGAACATCAACATACCAAAAGAGCAATTAGTTTAGGTCAATCACAAGAGGTCCAAACTTATTTTACTGCCAAGTCTTTGTAAATCCTTGAACTAGTTTATTTCTTCAAACCCACAATAACCACACAAAAAAGAAACAAATGAAACAGGCTTTGTTGCAGCTAGAATAAAAGGTCAAATCAGTAATGGCTAGAACTAAGAAAAAGAATCACTCTTGGGGGTGAACAAATTGAGGAATTTGCTTTGCTCAAGGCGAACCTAAGCACCCACAGGAAAAAGTCTAAGCCTCTTCAGAGATAGAAAGTGGTCACAAACCAAGTTATCATAGTAGAGGTGACGAAAAAACTCCTGAGGAAGAGCAAATCGGTCTTGATGGCTATTTGTTTAAAAGTTTTATGGCCATTCTCAAGAGGATAAAATGCATAAATGAAAGAATGATTGCAATGAGGGGCAACACACAGAAGCAATACGTACCATAATAAGCCTATGCAAAAGCACAACCCTCTTGAGAGATGTTGTGAACAATGTGGGGCCTCAATGAATAATAGGAGCCAGAGTGAATATGATTCGATGATTATTGATATGAGCAAGACTATGGCCTCAACAACAAGCTTCAGAACCAAGGATGTCGTAAAAGAAACTATAGTGGGGGGTTGTGCACGGTCTTTTGAGGCAATCAGAGGCTTAGAGTAGCTTCATTAAGGTAGTAAGGGAAGACGTTATACAATTAGGGCGAAGCCCTGCTATCATTAGAAATGAACCGATCCTACATATCTTTCATGAAGACAGGGCACCAACCAATGTTTAGTTCAGAAAGGTTAAGAACCTTGAGTGAGAAAAACTTGTTGAATGGGAGGCAAGACTGGACATAACCTGAGCATTCTAAACAACCGCCTAGAGCTTCCAAATTTTAGGGGCCCAATTGTTTTGGTTGTGGATTTTAAAATATCCGTTCTTAATATTAATAAATTTCTATGGTCAAAATTTTTATATTTTATATGAATTGCCCCTTCTAAAATCTTCACTTGAAGCCTCAAAAATGTCAGAACTGACCTCGGAGGCTTATTAGTTTCAGACTAATGACTGCCACTACGGTCCAAAATTTTGGTTGGGTTTTTTTTTTTTAGGGGGGGGGGGGGGGGGGGGGGGGGGGGCTCCACCTTGGTCTCTATAAGGAACTTGAACATATCCCATAAACATGAACCAATCTATGAGACTAGGAGGAAGATGAGCAATGTATAGCCCCACAGGTTGGGGAATAATGTTGACCAAAGGATCATCGTTGTGATGAACATAGACCATGGAGTGTATGCTCTAGGGTTAAGTATGACCAAAACCACATGAACTCAAGTGCTTTCCAAAAATCCAACAAGGATGGGAAATGTGAGTACAATGTAGATTCTTATAGGAGATTAGGTATTGGCCACTGGAACTAGGCCTAGGTGAGTTTCAAGGCAATCTCACACAACATGGGGCAGGCAGGATTTCTCAATTAAGTAGTCAAGGGAGATGAAGGTACCCAATTGACATTTGTTAGGAATAGGCAACCTTTTAGGAGGCAGTTTCTTATTGCTAACCAAGCTTTAAACCTTCCCCTCTAAGAGCAGTCAACTAACATAGTCTAACAAAAGTATGGCTCCAACATGTAGAGGGTGTAAAGGCAAAATTACTGTAAGCCATACTAAGACCACGAAGCCCATGATTATTCTTTCCCAAAAGATTTAAGATACCCGAATTCTCCAATTTCTCTTAGGCATGCGATGTGCCTTAAACACCTTACTGGATTCAATTGTCAATATAGTGAAGCTCCTGATAATTAGTTCCTCAAAATAAGGCATTTCTCATGTTCCCTAACTGGAACTTCTTTTCAGTGACAGATTAGTCTACCACATAACACTATCCACACCAAGGATTATATGGTAGAGCAACTCCAATCCAAATTCCTTAGGATTAAATTTGGCACATCCATTTCTCATGTGGCTTGAACGAGACAAAAGTTAGGGGAGTCAATGCATGACTTCATTAAATGGTTAAAGAAAACTAAGTTGAGTTGTATGTAGCTTTGCCAAAGGTTGAGTATGCCAAACTAGTCTTGAACTACCTAACTATAGAATACAAAAAGAAGTTCGAAAGCTCAAACTTCACTAATGAGGTTGATAATGGAGCGGGCCATGTATGAGGTGCCTCTTCAATACTCGTACCCACCATTGAAATTTATACTCGCCACCTGCCCCATTACCCATGACGGGTATAAAGTGGGTACCAATACCCACCGTCTTAGGTACAAACCCATACTCATACTCGTTCCACTATTTGCAGGGACATAATGGATATCCATTAATCGCCCTATACTCGCCCCAATTGGTAAACATAATCGTAATGGTCATCGTTTACATTAAATTCAGTAGTGTCCTTATTCATCATGTTTGAGGTAGGATTAGCTATGACAAGTGGAACTTAAGCTCGAGCTACATACCTAACTTGATATTTCCTGCAAGACAAGTTAAAGGTTAGAGGGGCATGTACAGTAATCCACGAGGGACCCCTACGATGCTCAAGTCAGTACCAGTCTCATAAAATAATAAGCAATGCATGTAATACATAAATATAGTGATAGAGAGTCAACTAATTAATAAGATTGAGCAAATATAGAAATATAGTTAGTTGAAGCCCATAAAAGGAATGTGATAAAGGGTTCCAATACATGACTGGCTTAGGGTCCTTTCAAGGCTTTAGTGGGCTCGTGAAGTGAAGACTTCACTAAGTAATTCATTTTTGGCTATAAAGGAGAGTAGACTAGCTACGGGGTTCCTCAGTAATAATAGAATAAGCATAAATTACTAAGTTTAAGATGAGTAGAGAGCTCAAATCATTGGGAGAGAGAGAAGATGAAGATTCTTAAAAGTCCCCCCATGCAAACAAGAAATGGAGGATGCCCCAAATCCTCATCACTCGGGAGAACGCGGGGTCAAACATGAACCAACACCCCCCCCCCCCCCCTGCGACTTGGTATGCCAAGCATTTCCATGCGATTTTGAATTTGGTAATGTTAGGATCCGGTTTTCTAATTTTAGTCTATTGTCACTTAGTTTTAATATAATAATTACCTACTAAATTATATTATAGCGTACGCATCCGCATATAATAGCAAGTTACTAGTCTCACTTTCAAAATATTAGCCCCCCCAATCCATGTGTGAACTTCAGTCATTCCAAGTTTGGTCTTGGAGCATATTCACAAGAAGGCTTTAACCATAGGTTGCTATGAATGATCAAGGCACTAAGTGTTGTGTCTTTGATGTTCTGTAGTTGTCATTTATGTGAAATTTGAGTTTTGCTTCAGGCCAATAGGGCATATGTCAACAACATAGTGTGACATGGTAAGGAGCCTGATAAGGCATGTAATAGAGCACATGACACCCAACATAGCGGGTAACATAGCACATGACACCTGACATGGCATATAAATCATTGTGGATCCTGAAAGAGTGCCTAACGTATCATGGATTCTAACAAGGCATTTAACCCATGTAGATTCCAACGAGGTGTCTAACTCACCATGGATCCCAACAGAGTGCTCAACCCAACATGGATTCCAACAAGGCCTTTAACCCTTGATAGATCCCAACATGGCATTCATTTCAACATGATATGAGACAACAAAGTCGTATGTGTGAAGTTGTTTAGTTTGCATAGGTAAATTAAAGGGATCTAAGCTTTTTTTGGCGAGTTGGACTAAGCTATTTGCAGTATTTCAACTCTTTATTTTACAAATGCTCAAGGTGACTTACGTGGACCGGCTAAATCACAATGTCTATGCAAAAGTTTAAATGGTTATTAGTCATCCACTTGCACAATAATTAGGCAAGTGTGAGTATAATACAATACTCATGGAGGATGTTTGAATTTGATGTTTACATCTCCCACATTTGTTCGAGAATGACAACAATTTGAATATTAAGGGCGTGTTTGACATACTTGGATGATGACTGAATAAGTTACCGGCATTGTTGTTGTACATATAGTCCCCTGAATATTGTTGGAACATCTTTCAATGACATATTTGTCTACCATATTTTCCAAGGTGTACAGTTGGCAAGCTATACTTGATTTTTGTTCAATGGTCCTTTATTCTTGCAGGTACACTGACCTATAAAGGTTATAATCGTTAAAGACAAAGGTAGAAGATCAAATAGTGTATCTGCCAAATTTATAACAAAAAGAGTAAGTTGCTAGCATCCAGGTAATTAAACTAGCTGAAAGATGGCCAACTATCAGGCCATTGATAGCTGAATGGCGTATAGGTTGATTATTATATAGGATGTTGTTATCAAAATAATGACATATGTATGATGCGATCAACATATAGTTACTGGATGTTGTTATCTAGGAAGGTGATTGATGAATAGTAAGCTGATGATGTTTGAATTGTAAGAACAATGCTACCCTATTCAGCCGATAAACGTGTGCATACACAGTTGGTAATGTTTATATTTAGCTATGGCTAGGATAACGAGTACAGTGCATCTAATCAAGGTCATAGTCGCAAATGTGACGCATGGGTCGGAGCCAAATGTGGCAATGTAGTGTAATCGATTGCACATGGGGTGAAGTGTATAGCACACATAGATAAAGCCAAAAGTCATTAGTATGTTGCACCACTAGCTTCGTTCCAAGGTGAACAACGTGTTGTACCTGATAATTACGCAAGTGATACATATGACACACCTGGATAAGTCTAAGGTGATAAGTTTGTTGCATTGTTGGCTCTAGGCCAAGGAGGAGAATGTTTTGTAGCCAACTAATATGCATGTCATACATATAACGCATCTGAATAAGACCAGGGTGGTGAGTGTGTTACACTGTAAGCCGTATGCCAAGATGGACAATGTGTCGCACCCGACTAGGTGATACATATAATTCAACTAGAGAAAACCAAAGTGGTAAACATTTTGCATTTTTGGCTCCGTATCAAGGTAGGAAATTTGTTTCACCCAATTAGTATGCAGGTGACGTATATAACACACCTAGTTAAAACCAAGGTGCTAAGTGTGTTGCATTGTTCTGGAACCAACTGTGGTATATATATGGAATCAGGCCAATGAGTCAGTGGTTATGAGTGTGTCAACTGTGCGATAATCGTGTCACGAGATGAATATATGTTGCTGACAATGGTATATCCTGAAACTAGAAATGTATGTATGAAAAACACACATAAGTGGATAGCCAAGATAAGATCACGATGATGACTATATTGCACCTAGATGGCCCATAGGTATAATGCACTGGGATAGGACTATGGTTCTGAGTGTGTTGCACTAGGATAGCACACGAGTGCCACGTATACTACACTGGGATAAGACCATGGGTGATGAGTATTGCACCAGGATAGCACATGGATGGCACGTATAATGCATCGATATGGGTCCAAGGTGATGAGTGCTTTGCATCTGGATAGCACACATGTGTCACGTATAATGAGATGGGATAGGACAAATGCTATGAGTGTGTCGCACCCGGATAGCACACTGGTGTCATGTGTAATGCACCGGGATAGAACCAAAGGGATGAGTGTGTGGTACTCGGATAGCACACTAGTGTCACATATAATCCACTTTGATTAGACCACAGTTGTGAGTGTCTTTCAATTGGATAGCACACGGTTGTCACATATAATGCATCAGGATAAGATTATAGTGATGAGTGTGCTACGCTCGGATAGCACACTGGTGTCACATATAATGCATCGAGATAAGACCACGCTGGTGAACGTAATTGGGATAGTAAACCAAATTGAGTTGGTTAATGTAACATACATGTTCAATAATAAGCATATAAATGATGTATATGGAATGGAAATAGGTTATTGGAAATGTCATACTTAGAGCTACCGAGCATGGTCCGATTCGCAAAGAATAGTCATAAATAAATACCTGCATAAATAGTCATAAATAACTACATGATAATCGTCAATAATATTTGTGTTATACTATCCATAAATAACAGCATGACTAGTCGTCAATACCCAAATAATAATTAGTCAAGAGAGGCATAGCGGATAGCCTAATAATAAGGAGCATCTAATGGTTTTACAGCATGAAAGTTTCATTTATTTTGTCCATTAAAAGCATAACAAGGTGAATTCATAATATATGTCGATGATAAAAGGCATCTAAGGATGTGCCCGGTTAGCTGTAGTGTTCTATAATGGGTATCTATTTTGTTACTCTGGTCAAAGACTGTGAGTTAGCTTTAAGAGATTAGCAGCTCTTTGCTATGTTATCATATTCTATATTGATGATAGCTCTAAATACTGAACCAATTTGGCGTTGTGAGAAAGGTTCAAGATTTCATTTTGCTATACCTTAAGTAGAATAATGTGGATATCAAACTAATCAATCCCTATTGTTATTTGTTCGTCATTCAAGCAAAGCACCGCACAGTAATGGGATTCTATTACCAATCCGTTATTCATGTTCCCATGCAATGTCATTGCAACTGTCCATGTTGACTCAAGTTAAGTGGTTATAGCCACCTTTGATATCCTTCAAATGTTAGAGAAAGTATTTTCAATCCTGTGGCACAAGTTTACATGTGAGATATGCCTCTTACTTTTCAAGAAATTATTTCGAGGCCTAAGTTATTAATTACGTGTTGCAGCAAAATGTATGCGATGTTTATCTCATCAAAGCAAGTTAGCAGGGATTTAGTTGAAATCCTTTTGTTTTCTGAAAGATTGGTATGTCAAGTTGTGCTGTCTCATGTTTGTGTTGGACTTCTCTTACAATTTGCAAATGTTTCATTTTCTAATGAACTATTAATGTACTTAATCCATTTTTTTTATTGTTTTTTCTTAAGCATCTTTTAGAAGAAGAGGGTAAATCGGAAGATTTACAAAGGGGAAACTTCATCTTTAGATATTGTAATATTCCACTTGTCAAATTGTAATTTTATTGATCCCATGCTGGTATGTTGTCTAGATTATGGAAGCGAGGGAGAATATTTCTCTCCACTGGCTTTCTTGTGTGTACAGGATAGGTGTCTCCAGGTATACCTCACATTTCAGAGCATCTCAAGAGTTATTCTGGTAAAATTTAGGTAATGTCTATTACGTTCCAAAGATTATCCTCTTGTAGGTAACAAGAATAGCAATGGAGTCAAAGGATGTTTAAATCAAGAGAGTCCGACTACTGAACTAAGGGAGCAAGCATTAATAGGCTTTGTCAAGTCATGGTAGGCTTGCTACTAGTGTATGATAAGCAACTAAATCCGTAGTCATTGGGAATTGGTCACTTTTTGATTAACAACAATAACAACAACCTTCCCAGTGCCACAAGGGCTCTCGCCGAGGCAGGATCCCGAGGGGATATGTACTCAACCTTATCCCTTAAGGGTGTTACTCTAAAGAGAGGCAGTGTCCGAGTTTCCCTGACTCTAAAAAAGAATAAGTCACTTTTTGATAAAGTGTGTGTAAATTTAGTTAAGCTAAGCATTTGTCCATAAAAGGGTGGGGTCATAACACTGTATGACAAATGATAATTCAAGATGCATGAAATGGTAATCACTTTTTCTAGAGCATGTGGTGTGCAATTCCTTACCACTTAGCCTCATGAATAGATGAGTAAAAGTAATGAGGAGCACAAGAAATGAGGTGTGTATATGTAACACAGTACATGGCTATTATGCCGGTAAGCAGGATGGCTTTCATTAGATGTTTAAAGCTAAGCGGGCAAAAACGACATTCTACATTACTTCTATTCGGTTGTTGGCTTATAACAATACCAAGCTGGTAGAATGTTGGTCGAGATGGGTAACTATGGGATGCTCAAGCAGGGCAACAAGTCTAGTCCAATTTTGATCTTCTGGTAATAATTGTCGGGGGTGAGCAACTAAGTCTATAGGTTATGATTTGATCATTGATCAATGATGGGTAATGAAGCCTCCGAGTTAGACAATGATGTTTAATTACCTGATGTTGTTGTGATTGTACCTCTTATGTGGAGTAATTCTTAACTCGTGGCTATTATGAAAGATTTGGAAAGCGTAAAGGAAATGAAATCGAATTCATGACAAAGGGCGAAGCCCCCCCAACTTTTAAACGGGTTACAACTTGTGACCAAAATGAGATCTAACCCATGACTAAAGATGAAGCACCCTAGCCCCGTAAAGGCTGGAAACTTGAAAATGAAATGAGATTCATCTCTTTGCAGGTTCTAAACCTCCCAACCTTGGAAGAGTTTGTGATTTGTTTACAAGATTTAGCTTCGAGATGAGGAAGAACCCCTCAGCCCTAAAATAATTAACAATTCACTGAAGAAATTAAATTTAAGTCGTGAATGGGGCGAAGCCACCCATACTTTAAAAGGTTTGTATCATGCTCACAAAATTTAGTTGTAGACAGAGGCGAAGCCCCCTAGCACTAAAATGATTTATACGCCACCGTTGAAATGAAATCTAACCTGTCACTAGGGTTGAAGCCTCCCAATCCAAAAACAACTTAGACATAGTGAATGAAATGAAATCTAACCTTTGACCAAGGGTAAAGTGTCCGAGTTATAAAATAATTTCTACACCGTGAATGAAATGAAATCAAACATTTGACAGGGGCCAAAGCCCCCCAGTTTAAAATTATTTATATATTCTGATGAAACAAAATCTAACCTACTACTTGGAGTAAATCCTCTCAATCCTAAATGATTTATAAGTCCCCAGTCTTAAAATAATTTATACACCACTGATAAGATAAAATCTAACCTGTGATTGGGGCCAAAGCCTTCCAGTCCTAAAATAATTTTTATTCCACCAATGAAATGAAATCTGATATGTGACTAAGGTTAAATGATTTGTACGCCACCAATGAAATGAAATCAAACTTGTGACTCGAGGAGAAACCTCCTAGTCCTAAAATGATTTACGCTCCTCCAATGAAATTAAATATAACCTATTTTTGGTAAGCCAGCGAGATATATAGATTAAAGAAAAATATATGTACAATCTATGAGGATACCCCATGTCATGCAAAAAGTCTACAACAAAAAACAATAGCCAATCTCAATGTTCTCAAAAAAAAAATAAAAAAGCCAGAAATCTACAAATCCAAAGATAACAAAGGAACTGAGCCTCAAAACCCCATCACCTAAGCAAACAGGAATAGCTCTGAGCACCCCAGAAAGATGGAGCAACAAGCAAGCAGCTCCGGATCAAACCCGTGATCTCCTCGCTCATGACTCAGCAGGCCAGAACTGCGAACGCCGAATCTTAAGGTTGCCCTCATACCAAAGGACATGCACAGTCGTAGAAAGGAAAAGACGGGCTATGATAGTGTCTATCCCAATACCCCTAAGGTGCTGAGTAGCCCGAGGAAAAAAATCACACACGGGAAGTGCAGGACATACAATAGATGTGCACGAAGTAACTAAACTCCAAATGGAAGTGGAGAAGGGGCAAGCAAAGAAGAGGTGATCTTGGGTCTCATCATCAAAATCACAAAGAATGCATATTCTCTGAAAACCTTGAGCCCAATGCCTTAGAAGTTTGTCATGAGTGCACAGCCACTCACAGGAGGAAAGCCAGAGAACAAAAGAGTGTCTCGAGATATGAAGTTGAAACCAAAGCAAATGATGTGTTGAATCCTCCTATCTCCAACTTCGAATCATCACCCAAGGGGACTTCGTGGTGAATTTCTCCGAAGGGTCGCCAATCCACCTGATGTAGTCCGCAACACCAGCCTGAGGGCTAAAATTAACCATGTTTGAGATCGAGTGAAGCTCTAAAAACCCTGGCAAAAATCTCTACTGACCACTTTTGATAATATCTGAGACTTAAGAATCCCACACAAAGCCGGGCATGATGAGCAGGCAAGCTGGGAAGCGCACCAAAGGACAACTGCTTGTTAACCGACAGTTTTTCGAAAGCGTTGTATCAAGCCCATAACCTGTTACATGAGGAAAAGCACTTGAACGAAGATTACAAATCCAAATGATCTGCTTATAAGACTAGGAGGCCGAGTTTGTTAACTGAATCGTCTAGAAACTCCACCCTTTAAGGCGGTTTTAATGACCCTAGTGAGGCCATAATTAAATCTAACCATAACTAATGCGAATCCCCCCAGTCCTGATTTACATGCCATTGATGAAATTAAATATGATATGTGATTGGAGGTGAAGCCTCCAAGTCCTAAAATGATTTACACATCTCCAATGAAATTAAATCTAACCCATGATTAATGGTAAAGCCCCTAGGTCCTAAAATGATTTATATGGCACCATAAATTCTAACTTGTAATTTGAGGTGTAGTCCCCCAGTTTCTTAAATGATTTATATGCCACCAATGAAATTAAAATTTAAAGCATGACTGGGGGCGAAGCCCCCCACCTCTAAAAGAGTTTAAGATTAGTTAACAATATTTAACTGTAGACGTAGGAGAAGCCACCCAATTCTGACCATTTATGAAATGTTTTTACTTTGATCTTATAACTGACCTTCAATCGTACATGATTTGACTAGGTTAAACTCCGTCTCTCGCTATTGGACCCAAAAGATACTTAACATGAAGCGACACTCAATCTCTAGATATGGTGATATTGTGTGGTTTATCAAGCAGGCCGAGCATGGTGGGATTTCAATTTGTAGATTAAATAACTCTTCCTAATGAGAATCGACTCTAGGGGAAGAGCTTCTGGGAGGTTCGGCCAACAGGGCCGATTCCTTTCCAGTGGAGGAGCACTCTTAGTGTTCGGCCTTTGTGTGGTGCGGCATTCAGACACATCATCCTGGATGGATGTGACATTAGGCTCTAGGCTGACTACTGGCTGCCTTGTGAACGTCTACATGGTCCATTTTCGACCTGTATATTGACCTTCACTGGTCACCTATGGGGCCCTCGGATATCTGACATTATTGAGGGTAATTAGTGGAGGTTTCCGTAGGAGGGTTGAGCTTCTACCTATCTAGGACAATTTTGATTTCAGATTTTGTCCAGGTGTAGCTAACCATGTTAGGTGGATGGGCGACCGTTCAGTGATATTTACCACCAGATCGACATGGAAAATGATCCGCGGCAGGAGGGAGGAGGGCTCCATCCATCATCTTGTTTGGTTCCTTTTGCACATTCCGAGGCATTCCTTCTTTGGTTTTCTTCCCGGGAGCAACTTTGGAGTTGTGACATATTGCTGAGACATCAGGTTCAGGGTACTTAGGCTACATGCATGCTATGTGGTTCGGACAACGAGTTGCATAGCCATCTTTTCTTTACCTGTACCTTTTTGGCTTCTATTTGGACTAGAGTGTCACCCTTCTCTTGGCCCATGCTTCCTTGGTGTGAGCTTGTCTTCTGGGACGCTTCCTAGCTCCGTGGTCATGGGATAGATCGTGTTCTACCCCGTCTTTGCCTCTTTGTAACGGTCTACATCCTCTTGTATGAGCATAACCTAAGGATCCAACATTTTGTGATGCTCACCGCCATTCTCAGCTTATACAGGAGTGGGGGATTGAACACTAGTTTTGTTCGGCCTCGTGGCCTTTACTAGCTTTGCTTTTGTTGGTCATGTTGACCTTTGTTGCTTTTTAGCTTGTTATTTCTTTGTCTTTTAACTTTGATTCTTTGATGTAAACCTTCCAGCACTGCCTTGGGATAATGCTCCTCGTAGACTTGTACATGTATATTATTTCATATATGGTATATCATACTAACTTTTCAAAAAAAAAAAATCTTCCTAATGCTTTCTAGGAGAACAATGGGCGGACTGGAACATGGTGAATAATTAGGATTTTATGGGTGGAAAGGACGTGCAGTGCTTGTATTCAATGTGTCGTTGGCTTCAGGAGTTACCTTCTAGCTATATAAGATAGGTAGTTGAGAAATTCATGAAGTAGTTAGATCAATTAAGATTCGGACGATCCCAATGGAAAGAATATAATATAATTATGAAACCAAGTTGGCAGAAATCTAGTTTCAAAGGGAGTTAAAAGGCCCTTTACATGCCAAAACAAAGGTCTTGGAGTAAATTATAAAAACTTTGGTCACCTCGTCATAGACTCACTTATCATTCCCAAACTCAAAACTTACATGAACTTTTGGAGTCACATTTGTGCCATCGTATTAGAGGTTACACAGATCTTAGGGCATTTATTATTTTAAATCATTAAGTAGGATTGATGACCTTGACCTTTTAGCGCCCTTGATCTATAATTGTTGGGTTTAACGACTAGCCTAATGATGGATGAGTAAGGACCTGATTAAGCGTGGTCTTTATGAGAGAGATGCATTATAAATGCATAGGTTATTCGCTTTATATAATAACCAACACGCATGAACAAGCTATCTTAAATGCATTGTATTGGTGATGTTGAACCTACCCTAAAAACAATATACGGCACGTGAGTAGGAATAACTAATAGCTTGTGAATGATGATCAAGATGACGACCATGCAGACGACTATTGTTGATAACCAAAACTACTATTTTCTTATCATACGGCAAATAAACGGGTCAGCTCTCCTTTTACTCGTTTAGTCACTATCCAAAATGAAATTCATGTCACAACTACATTTATCAGCCTTGTAGTACAGTGCACACACGAAGTCTAACCATCATGGTCCAATCAAAATTTCACAGTGCTAAGATTGATGTCATGGGCATTACAAGAAGATTCATTTCTATGCAAACCGATATCATCTAAATAGAACTCTTAATGTAGGCAAATACAAGATAGCAATGCATAATGAGTATAGCCTTTCTTACAATAATCTATCCAGAGTAGATGGAATTTGTTGCAAATCAAAATTCGAACTAGACTTCTTCCTCAAATTGATCAAAACCTTTGTAACTTCACGCACCAACCTATATGATTCCCGCAACAATGTGTGGAGAGCCTTTGCCCTCATCAAAACTTCAAGCAGATTCTGGTATAACATAATTTTTAAAGTAAGTTCAAACTTAATTTCTCTACCTCTTCTAACTTCTTTGTAAACCCATTACTTCCTCATCCCATATATTTATCTTCGTTCACAATCAATTAAATATAGATTCTAAAAGCTTAAGCCTAGTTTCATTCTCATTAAATTAGAAGTCCAGGTATGATCCTGTTGGGAGTTCAACACAAAAATTAAGATCCTAATAATAATTTCCATACAATTGCTTGAATCTAGAGAGATTTTCTAGGTGAGAAATTAAATCCTTATTAGTACTTCTAGTTGCGTCCCCATCTAAGGGTACATAAGTAGTTTGCAATTGAATACCTAAAAGGGAACAACTACAACGAGAGACTGATTTATGTAGGGTTTAATTGAACTAGAAATCATAGTTTGGTCAAGTAGAGTCTAGCTGAACTAAAAATGTTAGCAAAAGCTGATTCATTCAGGATTTCATTTAAATGGAACTGCAACAACAATTAATTCAATTAGGGTCTAATCAAAATTGAATCGTTTCGAAGATTGATCGAATAAAGGTTTGATTAGACTAGAATTACAACGCAAATTATTTCAACTAGAGTTTGATTTTGCAACAAAAATTGGCACAATCAAGGTTTCACAAAACTAGAATTGTAACAAAAATTGATTCAATTAGAATTGAATTAAACACGAATTGTAACAAAAATTGGTTCAATTACGGTTTGATTGAACTAAAATGTTAATGAAATTCAATTCAATTAAGGTTTAATTGAAGCGGAATTGTAACAAAAATTGGTCCAATTAGGATTTAAGTAACCAAAATTGAAATGAAAATCTATTCAATTGGGGTTTGATTAAAAATGTGTTTTTTCGGACAAGTGAAGTAGAAAGGGAGTCTTTGGTGATGATGACGGTGGGTGGTGGGTAGCAGTGGCTCAGTGGTGGTCAACATAAGATATGGTGTGGTAATGGTCGTCTATCCTTGATAGGGGTGGTAATTAACATGTCATATGTATGACGGCGAAGGGAATGCAGCTGCGCGTGCTGCGATAGTGGAGGTGTAGCCTCGTCTGCGGTGGTGGCCATGGGGTAGCAAGCACGATGGTGGGCATGTAAAAATGGTCATTGTGGTGGTTGGTGTCTTAGCTCCAGTCGTCGTGGTGGGCGCGTAACTCCAACTATGGTAGAGGTGGGCTTCTAACTTCGATTGGAGTCCCATGACCTTCTATCTTAAAACCGGCATAACTTTTATCCTTCAGAATTTATGGTGCAAATCACCTACAAAAATGAAGCAATCGAAAAGCTCTATGCAAACATAATGATATCTCATATTTTTTCCCAAAGAAAATTAAAAAAGGTTGGATTTTTCCCCAAAGAACCAAAAAAAAGTTTGTTCTTCTTTAAAAGACATAAGAGATTTGTTTTGTCCCTAAAAGAAATAAGACTTACTTTTGTTCAACAGGGACAGGAAAGACTTATTTTGGCTCAAAAGAAACAAGATAGGCCCTTTCTAATATGTGCTTGTTCTAATTCCAAAGAAACGACATAAACTTATTTTTTGTTCAAAGGAAACAAAAAGGATTTGTTCATATCTAATTTAACATAAATAGACCTCTGTTTTGCCCAAATGATATAGAAAAAGCGTTTGTTTAGTCAATTTAGCCCGGATAGGTTCGTTGTTGCTAAGAAAACAGGGGGGGGGGGGGGGGGGGGGGGGAGATCACCAAGTATGAAAATTAATTTATCTAATGCAAAAGGTGATTGAGTCTTATGAGAAATACCAAACCAGATGTAAGCTTGCGATCCACCCACAAATAGTGCCAAAATGTTTACTATGAATTTTGCAGTGTGCTTATTCAATATGTTTGAGATGAGATTCATTAAAATGAGTTTAACAAAAGCTTTAGCTGCACCCTCAGCTTGGTATTTCTTGCAAGAAAAAAATTGTCAAAGGGGCTCTTGGAATAAACAGGAGATCCCTACAATACTTAAATCAGTACAAGTCTCATAAAATAATAATGAAGACATTAAAAAGTAAACATAATAATCAGGAGTCGGATAATTAATAAGATCAAGCAAATATGGCAAAGTACTTAGTTGGCATCCATACAAGAAATATGATAAAAGGGTCTAATATAATATCAGCTTAGGGTCTTGTCACAGCTTTAGTGGGTTAGCAAGGTGAAGACTTGGCGAGCAAAGCCTTTTATTGACTAGTAAGATGAATAAGCTAGCTAGAGACTCAATTAGTAATAAAAAAGAAATAAGAATGAAATACATAGTTTAAGGTGAGCAGAGAGCTCAAATCACCGATAGAGAGAAGCAGAGGACTTTTAAAAGTCCCAATCATTACCCAGTTTTTAAATAATAATTACCTACTCAATCATATTACAACATACTCACCCGCATATAATAACAAGCTATTGGGTCTAACTTATGTCAGTTACCTATATCTATTCAAGTGTAATTATGTAAAAGTATTTTCTCTCATTTAAGTACAAATGATAGCTCTTGTTTGTTTCTGTAATTCAATTATAAATTGCAACATTAATTGATATATAAAATATAATTTTTATGTAAAAGTATTTTCTCCCATTAAAGTACAAATGATAGCTATTGTTTGTTTTTGTAATCCAGTTATAACAACATACTCACCTACATAGTGTAATAAGTTGGACTTGGCACTCATACGGGATGTCTTTGAGTTCAAAAACTCCCTCCACAGTGTGATCCAATTGATGAAATCATCAGGTTGTAGGCGTCCTTTGAAGTCAGGGATGTCCACTTTGATATTCTAACTAGAGGATTTGTTAGGGGAGTCTGATGACGACGACATTGAGGTGCTTCCTCTCTAGATGATGAATCACCAGCATGAAATAGGTCCAATATATAAGTTCCATCACTTGAATCATAGCTTTTTGAATTGATATCTCCACCTTTAACTTGGTTTTGTTGTTGAACGGCCAGTTGTTCTTGTAGTACTTGAATTTGGCAACAGAGTTTGCTAATTCAATGTCAACAAGATCTGTTAATTATGCGGCATTACGGAGTCTTAGAGGCATCGTTTGCTGTAAAAGTTGACTACTTGGAGTAGAATTAGGAAAAACGGATGGCAGATTTGAAATCAGCATGCCAAAATTAGTGAACTAGGGTTACTGATGTATACTGGTGCTGACGTGCCAGTGTTTTGACGATGGGGTGACCACGTGGCGGGTGGCATGGCAGCAACCGGCTGACATAGGTGGAGGCCCTTTTTTTTTTAAACATTAGTACTGTCAAAAGCGAACCCAACGCGTGACTGGCGGCACATAAAGCACGTGCAGCATGCTTCGGTAACATTTGGCATTTTGGTTTCTAAATTCTTCAATGGTGGTGGCTATGTGCTCCGGTTTTTATCCATCAGCTGCAGTTATGGGGCTCAGTTATGGATTTGTATCCGGTGGCGCGTGAGACCTCATCCTGGTGTTTTTGGCGGCGGTTTTGGCTCGAGAGGGGGAGAGAAAAAGATGGTGGTGGTTTCGGTCTCCAAACATCGTCGATTGAAGGGGTTCGTTGGCACTTGTGGCATTGCTCGATGGTCAATGGCAGCAGTTCTAGTGGTACTGATTTCAATGTGGCTGCGTTAGGCAAGGGTCAGGAAGGACGAGGATGGTGGGGTTTGAACTTCAAGGCAGCGGTAGTGGTGGCTGGACAGCGGTGGAGAGGAGGTCCTTTTGTTGCTATATTTTTAAGGTTTTTTTTGGCTCCTTTTCTTTTCTTTTTTTTTTTATTGAAAAGAAGAAATATGTTAGGTTATAATACCGACTAATATGAGAATGTATGGGTTAAAATTGATATGTACTGAATATGGCGAGGTTAGAAACCCTGCTACAGCGATTGATAGGTTGCTGATCATGGAAAAGTTTAAACCCCCACTACAACATAGCCAAATTTTCCACCTTAGTAGGTTAAGTCAAGGATACAGATGAGCCAGTTTCACCTCCCTAGTTACCTAGACCATGGATACAAAAGAACTGTCTAATCTCGCATAAAGAGTTAAAAAAGAACACTCAATTTGATTGATAACTTTTAAATTGAAAATAACATTGAATTGAATGAATGAAGATGTACATAGGTAAATTGAGGGCTAGAAAGATAACAAATGACATAAACAACCCTAGAGCTATAATAACAGTAAAAGGAAAAAATCGTGATTGTCAACCCTAAAATCATTTATATTATAATTTTGATGATAATAACTATTTAGTGAGTCATACTGTTTAAATTGCTCTAATCTTGTGTCTAAGTGACTCATAAGAAAGTTAGGAAAATCAAGGTTAATCATGTTGATACAAAGCTTTCTAAAATGATGAATCAAGAGGAAAAGAATTCAAAGTTGAAGAGAAGATTCATCCAAATTAAAGAAAACGTGATTCGAGTCCAAGCGCCTTGAAGTTATTTATTTTTATTGTCTAGGACTTAGGATAGGGATATATCAATTGAGTCCAAGCCTCAATATTGATAAGTGATGTTCTAAAAAAAATGTTTTTGAAATATTTTTTGAAAATTTATTTTTAAATTTTATTTGAAAAATATGCAAGTCAAAATTTAAAGCAATCTAGCCTTTCAATTAAAATATTTTTCAAGATTGGTATTTAAAAAAAAATGATCAAATCAATTAAGATAAAAATTAAATTGGTGTTGATTTAGCTTGATTTGTGCAATCAAATATTCAAAATCAAAACAAAGTAGGAAATTCATTCAAAAAATTTAACTAATTTAGAAATGACTCAGTCAATCAAATTAATTCAAAAACATTAGCTAATTTGAAAATGATTCAATCAATCAAATTAATAGCTAAATTAATAATCAATTTCATCAATCAATCAAATTAATTAGTTAATTTCTTTCTTAATCTTTTTTAAACAATTTAAACATCTCCTAGGCCCTCATTTGCCTATAATTGGGCTTGAATGCCTTGGTTCAAATTATCTAATGCTCTCTAAGTATTTTTTGATAAAAAGTTCTCTTACATACTTGCGATTTAATGGTTTGTTTTTAAGTTTTGTTTTAAAGCTTTCATTTAAGCATCATTTATTCTCTTATTGTTGATCATTGAGCTTAATTGGCATATCCTTAACTTTTGTTAAGCTTGATCAAGTGTCAATTCACTCTTGAAAGAGTGAAGAAATTGAGTGCTTTAATTCTTTCATTGCTTTATTCTAATTTATTCTATTGCAAAGGTTGGATCCTTAGCCTATAGTTACAGAAGGATCGGTTGTAAAAGGTTGGGTCTTGAGCCTACGTATAAAAAAAGTCAGTTATAAAGGTTGGATCCTGAGCTTGTTTTTAGAAAAGATCATCAAGCTTAGTTAAAGGCTCAAGTGATTAAGAGTAGTCACTTGAGAAGTGGACTAGCTTCCAGTTTGAAAGTAAACTACTATAAAAATCTTTGTGCATCCCTTTTATTTTTGTCTTTATTTTTTTCATTTTGTATTTATTGTTTAGCTTTAAACTAAATTTTTTGTTCATAAATTTAAATTTTTCATTTATCACTAAAGAATCTAATTCACCCCTCATCTTAGGTTGCTCGTTGGACCTTCAATTAGTATCAGAGCTAGTATTCTAATATTTTTTTGGGTCTAACAACTGTAGAGTGTTTCTATGGCAACCTTCACTCCGATCTTAGCTGAGAGTCAATCGACCAACAAGCCTCCTCTTTTTGATGGGGAAAATTTCCCCTATTGGAATCTCAGAATGAGACTTTACATTACATCTATTGAATTTGATTTATGGCTTATAACAAAAAGTAGTGATTATGTACCTTCAAAGAAACAGGGTGAGAAAGCCATTGAAAAAGAGGAAAATGAGTTTAGGCAAGATGATAAACAAAAGCTTGCAAAATATACAAAAGCTCAGTATTAACTATTATGTGCTATTGCCCCAAATGTCTTCAATCATGTGTCCGACTGTCAATCGGCAAAAGATATTTGGGACAAGCTAGAAGTCACCTATGAAGGTATAGATCAAGTCAAGTCTTCAAAAATAAACAAGTTGGTAAGAGCTTACGAACTTTTCAAAATGAAACCGGAGGAATCAATAAAAGAGATGTACACTAGATCTTCCGATATTACTAACAAACTCCAAGCTCTTGAAAAAATATATTCAAATGAAGAATAAGTTAGTAAAATCCTTATATGTCTTCCCATTTCATGGCAAGGCAAGGTTACTGCCATTCGAGATGCTCATAACCTCTCAACTTATAAACTTTATCAACTAATTGGAAATCTCATGACTCATGAGATCGACATGGAAGAATTTAAAGAAGAAGAAAAAAAAAAAGTAAAGACATAGCATTTAAATCATCACTAAGTGACAAAAGTGATGATGAAGTTGTTATGTTGGCAAAAAGGTTTTACAAACGTCTTGAAAAAAAAGGGTTTGAGAAAACCTTAAAAAAGGGTAAATCTTCCTCCAAACATGAACCAATTTTGCTACGAGTGTGAAGAAATCAGACATCTCAAGAGAGATTATCCCAAGCCAAAAAAAAAAAAAAAAAAAAAAAGAAATTCTTCAGCAAGTTCAAAAAGAATGACAAAAAGAAAGAACGGAAGAAAGCATTTGCGGCTTGGGGAGATAGCGATGACAATTTCGATGAAGAAAGTGAAGAGGAAGTAGCTGAATTTTGTCTCATAGCTATTGATGATGATAGATTGAAGAAGATGAGGTAACTGATCTATCCTATGATGAGCTTCTTGTTGGTTTTCAAGAATTGTTTGAGAAATATAAAAAGATTGAAAAAATGACATAATGCTTTTGTAAAGGGTCTTGAAAAGATGGGATTGGAAAAAGATTCAAAACAACATTTATTGTTTGAACTTGAAAATAAATCTCTAATGAAAAAGAATGAGTCTTTAAACAATGATATCATTAAATTAACCAATGACAAGCAATCCTTGGAAGAAACACTTCATATTTTAAAGGAAAATGAAAAAGGAAAATCCAAGGAAGATGAATCACTTTTGAAGGAAAACGAGTCTTTAAAAGAAAGAATGGAAGAACTTTCAAAAATCTCAAGCAAATTTTTCAAAGGACAAGAAACACTTGACAAAATTATTGCATCTCAAAAACCGGTTTATAACAAAGAAGGAATAGTTTATAATGGAAATGTCCAAAAGAAAAATTTGAATGTTTTTCTGTTAAAGCCTCGTCACCTCCAACAAACACTATAAGATGCAACTATTGTGGTGACCATGGGCACATAATGTACCAATGTTGTTTCAAAAGGAATGTGAGAAAGACAAAGATGGTTTGAGTCCCAAAAGGGTATCAACCACCTAATATAAAGGCTAACAAGAAAGGACATAAGAAATTTTTGGTGCCTAAAAGTGTTTGAATTGTGGTAGGTGTGTATGAAAATTCAAAGCAAAAACCAAAAGTGGTACTTGGATAGTGATTGCTTAAGGCACATGACTGGAGATAAATCTAAGTTCACTTCTCTAATGCCAAGAAAAAGAAAATGTCACTTTTGGCGACAACAAGAAAGGATAAATAATCGGTATCGGTAACATTGATTCTAGCTCTTCTCCTTGCATTGAAGATGTCCTACTTGTGGAAGGTCTTAAGCACAATTTGCTAAGCATTAGTCAATTAGGTGATAAAGGCCATTGTGTGAATTTTGAATCATCTAGATGCATAGTTAAACATGCTAAAATAAATGAGATTTTGCTTGATGGTCTTTGATGTAAAACTGTCTATATGATTCATCCTGATTGTGTAGATTCACTGAAGTGTTTTAGTGTCTTGAATGAAAATGATCCTTGGATTTGGCATAGAAGATTTGGACATGCGAGTATGGATTTGATTTCAGAACTTTTAAAAAATGATCTTGTTAGAAGATTACCAAAGCTAGAATTTGAAAAAGATCATATTTGTGATGCATGTCAATATGGCAAACAAACTAAATCTTCATTCAAACCAAAGAATGTAGCTTTAACATCAAGGCATCTTGAACTCTTACATGTAGACTTGTTTGGTCCTACTCGTCATTTGAGCCTTGGTGGAAAGCGATATGTATTTGTAATTGTTGATGATTACTCACGTTTTACTTGGATCCTATTCCTTTCTAATAAGAGTGAAGCATTTGATAAATTTGAAAATTTTTGCAAAAAAGGTGCAAAATGAAAATGATTTGAAAATTATCTCAGTAAGAAGTGATCATGGAAGAGAATTTCGAAATGACGACTTTGAAAATTATTATGATTACTTTGGAATTAACCACAATTTTTCGGCACCTAGAACTTCTCTACAAAATGAAGTGGTTGAAAGGAAAAATAGAACACTTGAAGAAATGGCAAGAACCATGATTTGTGAAAATAACTTGCCTAAATCTTTTTGGGCCAACGCCACTCATACCGCTTGTTACATCTTAAATCGAGCTTTAATAAGACCAACTTTGAAGAAAACACCATATGAACTTTATAATTGCAGAAAACCAAACATTGCATATTTTAAACTTTTTGGGTGCAAATGTTTCATTCACAATAATGGAAAAACGAATCTTGGTAAATTTGATTCACGAGTTGATGATGGTATTTTCATTGGATACTCCCTAACAAGCAAAGCATATAGATTCTATAATAAAAAGATAAAGGTTGTAGAAGAGTCTATACATGTAGTCTTTGATGAATCTAATGTCTTGTCCTCTAGAACTCCTTGCGATGATGATGATATAATAATTAAACCAATAAACATCACACATTCATCCAAGGAGCAAGAAAAAGATACACTTAAAGCTCCAATGGATGAAACAAAAGTAGATAACCAAAATGTAGAAAACCAAAGAGGAAGACTTACTGCGAGATTGGAAACACTTGAAGGATCACCCAATAAGTCAAATCATTGGTGATTCCTCTCAAGGTGTAAAAACATTAACCGAATATTTTTAGCTGCATTCATCTCTCTTGAAGAATCCAAAAGCATAAAAGAAGCTCTTAATGATGCAAATTGGATAATGGCAATAGAGGAAGAGATCAACCAATTCAAGAGAAATGATGTATGGAAACTTGTGGATAGACCCCAAGATCATCAAGTCATAGGTACCAAGTAGGTCTACAGCAATAAGAAGGATGAGAAAGGTAACGTGACAAGAAATAAGGCAAGGTTAGTAGCTAAAGGCTATAACCAAGAAGAAGGTATAGATTATAAGGAAACCTTTGCTCCTGTTGCTAGGCTATAAGCTATTAGACTCTTATGTGCATTTGCTTCATTTAAAGATTTCAAACTTTTTCAAATGGATGTAAAAAGTGCATTTTTAAATGGTCTCATTAAAGAAGAAGTTTATGTTAAACAATCACCCGGATTTGAGGATGAAAAATTTTCCAACCACTTCTTTAAACTTAAAAAGGCTTTCTATGGATTGAAATAAGCTCCTAGAGCTTGGTATGAAAGATTGAGTTCTTTTTTAATGCAAAATAGTTTTTCAAGAGGAAAGGTTGACAACACACTTTTTATCAAACATTCTAGACATGACATTCTTATTGCACAAATTTATGTTAATGATATAATATTTGGTACTACTAATCCATCTCTTTGTGAAGAATTTGCTAATCTTATGAGTAAGGAATTCGAAATGAGTATGATGGGAGAACTCAACTACTTCCTTGGATTGCAAATCAAGCAAGGCAAGGAAGGAATCTTCATCAACCAAGCCAAATATATAAAAAAAAAATGCTTGAGAAATTTGGCATGAAAAATTCCAAGGCAATAGCAACACCAATGAGCTCAACTCTCAAGTTAGATTTTGATAAAAAACGTAAAAAGGTGGACCAAAAGCTATATCGAGGTATAATCAGATTCATTATTTACCTTACTGCTAGTAGGCCTGATATATTGTTCAGTGTATATTTATGTGCTAGATTTCAAGCATGTCCTAAGGAATCACATTTGTGTGCCGTGAAAAGAAAATTTCGATACCTAGTTGGTACTCCTACCTTAGGCATATTCTACCCTAAATGTGATTTCTTTGATTTAGTTGGATATAGTGAATGCGGATTTTGCTGAATACAAAGTGGACTGAAAATCGACTAGTGGCACTTGTCAATTTCTTGATCACGCTTTGGTGTCATGGTTTAGCAAAACGCAAAATTCCATTGCTTTATCCACTGTTGAGGCTGATTATGTTGCATGTGGAAGTTGTTGCGCTCGAATGTTGTGGTTCATGCATCAATTAAATGACTATGGCATTCATATTGACCATGCTCCCAAAATATGCGATAATACTAGTGCTATATGCTTAACTAAAAACCTAGCTCGACATTCAAGGATAAAGCATATTGAGGTTAGACATCATTTCATTCGTGATCATGTACTTAAAGGAGATTCATTGTGAAATTTGTTCCCACTAATGATCAATTGACATTTTTACTAAATCTGTAGGTGAAGAAATTTTTTGTGATATTAGAACTAAAATTGGCATGTACAATTTGACTACTTGATTCTCCGAAGGACCAAGTATTCTTATCCTACTTATAGATGTAGGAACTTGGACCATTTTTATTTATAAGAAAAATGTATGTTTATTTTAATAACGAAAAAAATTCATACAAAAAAAAACTCAGCCCCTAAAAACAAAGAGTATTTTCAAAATTTGTTATGAACAAATCTCTAAATTCTTCTTAATCAATTTTGAACAAAATCTCTAAATACGTTTTGATCGACAACAAATCTATAAATTTGTTATAAATATTTGAAACAATTTCAAACAAATCTCTAAATAAAAAAAAAAATGACTCCCACTCCGTAGACTTATTTTATTTTCTTCTTTCAAAATTTGGAGCCACATTTTCATCGTGTACAACTTTTTATTGTACATTATACAATTTAAATGTTTACTCCTTTTCCTTGTGACCATACATGCTCTTCTTGTCATTTTGTTTATCCCTTCTCTAATGCTTTTTGTTGATGACAAAGGGGAAGAAAAATTGGTGTTTAGTTGATTTATGTTGATGCTTAATTGTGCTATGCTAGGTGTAAGATAATTAAACATCTAACCCCTTGAATGCATAATGTTAAAAATAATGATGATGTTATGTATGATTTCCATTATGCATCAACTGAGGAGGAGATTTTATGGTTCCTATAATGCATATCTGGACTATATCTTAATGTGCATGCTTTTATAGTGATTTTTATACTTCAACTCTTTATATTTTCAAAAGTAAAACACCAAATGTTTGTCACCATCAAAAAGGGGAGATTGTTGGCACTAAAGCTATTTATATTACAATTTTGATGATAAAAATCATTTAGTGAGTCATACTGTTTAAATTGCTCTAATCTTGTTTCCAAATGACTCATAAGAAAGCTAGGAAAAGCAAGGTTAATTGTGTTGATATGAAGCTTTCTAAGATGATGAATCAAGAGGAAAAGAGATCAAAGTTGAAGAGAAGATTTATCCAAATTGAAGAGAGCTTGATCCGAGTCCAAGCGCCTTAAAGTTATTTATTTCTATTGTCTTGGACTTAGGATAGGAATATATCAATTGAGTTCAAGTCTCAATATTGATAAGTGATGCTCTAACAATTGAAAATTGATTTTTTTATTTTATTCAAAAAATATTTAAGTCAAAATTTAAAGCAATCTAGCCTTTCAATTAAAATATTTTTTAGGATTGGTATTTTGAAAAACATGATCAAATCAATTAAGATAAAAATTAAATCGGTGTTGATTTAACTTGATTTGTGCAATCAAATATTCCAAATCAAAACAAAGTAGGAAATTAATTCAAATATTTTAGGTAACTTAGAAATGACTCAATCAATTAATTATCTAAATTAGTAATCAATCCCATCAATCAATCAAATTAATTCAAAAACATTAGCTAATTTAAAAAT
Organism: Simmondsia chinensis; assembly: GCA_018398585.1. Taxonomy (NCBI): domain Eukaryota; kingdom Viridiplantae; phylum Streptophyta; class Magnoliopsida; order Caryophyllales; family Simmondsiaceae; genus Simmondsia; species Simmondsia chinensis. Next base: position 12,879,285 of record JAGTTD010000005.1, read on the forward strand.
GATTCAATCAATCAAATTAATTAGTTAAACTAGTAATCAATCCCATCAATCAATCAAATTAATTAGCTAATTTCTTTCTTAATCTTTTTTTATAACAATTTAAATGTCTCCTAGGCCCTCATTTGCCTATAAATAGGGCTTGAATGCTTTGGTTCAAATTATCCAATACTCTCTAAGCATTCTTTGATAAAAAGTTATCTTACATACTTGTGCTTTAACTGTTTGTTTTTAATTTTTATTTTAAAACTTTTATTTGAGCATCACTTGTTCTCTTATCGTTGATTATTGGGCCTAATTGGCATATCCTTAACTTTGTCTAAGCTTGATCAAGTGTCAATTCACTCTTGAAAGAGTGAATAATTTGAGTGCTTTAATTCTTCCATTGCTTTATTCTAATTTATTCTATTGCAAATGTTGGATCATTAGCCTACAATTACAAAAGGATCGGTTGTAAAAGGTTAAATCTTGAGCCTACATACAAAAAGACAGGTTGTAAAGGTAGGATCCTGAGCCTGTTTTTAAAAAGGATCATTGAGCTTAGTTAAAGGCTCAAGTGACTAAGAGGAGTCACTTGAAAAGTGGGATAGCTTCTGGTTTGGAAGTGAACCACTATAAAAATCTTTGTGCATCCCTTTTATTTTTGTCCTTATATTTTTCATTTCGTACTTATTGTTTAGCTTTTAATTAAATTTATGGTTCATAAAATTAAAATTTTCATTTATTACTAAAGAAACTGATTCACCCCCTCTTAGGTTGCTCTTTAGACCTTCAGTAATTAAAATAAAATCCTTGTGCTTTCAACTAATTTGGAGATATAATCTATAAATGTACATATACTGTCGATAAATATTATAAGTCTAAATTAAAATTAAAATTAATTCCAGAAACTAGGCTAATAAATACCGAACAATTAAATCAGACTCTATTAAAGATAACTAAATAAATTAGGATCAAACTTCATACACACTTCGTATCATTTATGTCTATTTATATCATTATACAACAATCAACTAACTTTAACATGTAACTCCATAAAACACTTAGCTTTATCAGTATCATTTAGGCTTCGTTTGTTTGGAGGGAAGTATTCTTCCCCCGAAAAATATTTTTTCTTCGGAAAAGGTTTTCTATGGAAAATGAGATTCCTCTTGGGGTTTTCCATTGTGTATTTCAACGGAAAGCATGTTCTAACTTTATGGTATTCAATGTTTGTTTTATAGAAAATCACCTTCTATTAATCGTTTTATACCTAGTCATAGGACAATATAAATAACAATACAATATATTTGAAATTATCTAGGAAAAGTATTACTAAGATATCCTGAGTTTTGAGCATCTATTACCTACGTTAACATTTCAATATATAGGATGAGGTACTTTGATGTTTTAATATTTTATCACCATGTAACCTATATCGAAATTTAATGAATTTTTGTAAGAATCTGATCAATTTCAGACAAAAATGCTACTGTACATAATTATAATAATGTTTCAAGCTATGTCAATGTTTTAGCAAAAAATGTAACAAATTATGATAAAAAATTGATAGAATGTTGATGTCAACTGTTTGAATATAGCCGAAATCAGATGTCATGTTAGCATTTTTGGCAAAAACCATCAAATTCTAATGAAGATGCTGATATATTTTTGGAATTATGCTCCAGTTTAGCATTTCTTAACGAAAATCTATTAAAATTGAACAGAAAAGCACCTGATGATAAAATTTTAAAACCTTAAAGTATTTAAGTAATAAAATGTTTAAAAGCAAGGTATCCTATTGTATATGTTGAAACGTTAGTAAACCTAGGTGATAAATTGAGCCATATAATTTTCTCTAGGATTTGGAGCTACCTGATCATTCTTCGCCCAATTATTGTTCCTTACCTCTAGCAATATAAGATCTCGTATACTTTATTTTGGTATGATCTATATCCGGACCAATCTACACCTTTGAAATTTTTTGGGCCATTAAGAATAATGACTTCCCCCCTTTTAAAAAGGAAGTCGTTTCCCCCATTTGAGGGAAAAGCTTTCCCTTAGGAATAGTTTTTCTGCCAAAAAATGCGCGCCTAGCTATGGAAAGCGGGATAACTAGTTCTGGGAATATATTTTTGCCTTGAAACAAACGGGCTTTAGTAATAACATTTGCAATGACTATCTTTTGCTCTCCATGATTAATGGCCTGTTATGCTAGCATCCAACGGACCTGTTGGGTTGCCCCAAAGGACTTACGATTATATTATGTAACCGTGAATATGTATCTTTCCTCGACTTTCAACGTAAGAGGACAGCAAAAAATTTAAAAAAAAAAAAAAAAAAGATCATCTCCCAATAGCATCTAAAATCTAATATAAATTTTGACTCTCCTATCCTATGTACCTTATTTCGTGTCTTTTTCTTGCTGGGGGTGAGATTTGCAGATATTGTATATCTCTTAATATCCACTTTGCAATGAGGCGCTGCAATACAATGGTTAGGACCATTTACATAGAACTACTTCTAAAAGTCAATAATGTTTACTTAATCATTGCAACATTTACATTGTTTAGAAACCGACCTTGTTTGCTCCTTTTGCTTCCTCTAGTGCGTGTGGTCGCCGTAAATATAAAAATCAAACAAACATGTAAAAAAGGACTCGCCTTAACTTGAGAGCGAGTCTAATTATCGAACCACACGTGTTTGACCTCAATGAATCACCTCTGATGAGGGTTTATTGGATGTTGAAAATATATCTATTTGGTTTAAAATAACTTACAATAACATCTATCAAAGTGGATGTTGAGCTTATTTTTCTTTATGGCTCAAACACAAATCCATATCCAAATCTACTTTTGTCTTTTTTCTTGAGTTTTACCTTAGAAAGTCGTGTTCATAGCACATGACCTTTAATAAAACGGTCAAGGCATTGAGCAATTTTTGGCAAAAATTCTAGTTATAGTCCTAAACTCATTTTGGCAATTTTTATGCTCAACAGGTTTGAAATTAAAGTTTCAAAAATTGTCAAATTCTAGTGCAAATAAGACAAATTCGATGCGTAAACAATTAAATCAAGTTAATTGAGATTCGGGACAACAACGTATAAGCTTGGCCCACTCCAACCTGACTTGCACCACTACAATACCCCAAGCCCAACACCTTCATCATCAACCTCAAGCCCACAAACGCAGGCTTGACACAATCTCAGCCCAAACTCATCGTCCCCTCAGTCTTGTGTCCCGCTCAACACCAACAGCCCAGCTCGATCCCCAGCCTAGACCTTAATCCTCCTCTGTCTATCTCAGCCTAACACCTGCGTTCACTAGCCCACCAGCGCAACCACCAACATCACCATCATCCCTGACCTAGACCTACATCAGTCCAACGCACAGCCTAAGAGCAAGGCTCATCTCGCACCAGACCCATGCTCAGGCCACCGTCATCTCCAACCTCACGCAAGCCCAACCCAGCTCTGCACGTAGGGTTCGTCATCGATTATAAAGGGAGGAAGAGGACGAGTGTTGGGGGGGGGGTCTTTTTTTGGGGTTTTTCTCTGTTTTCTCTCTCTTCGCAGCTCTCTCCCTCTCCCTCTTTATTTTATCTTTTTTTTATATTTAAATTGGAAGAAGAGCGAAATTAGCATGGAGATCAACATGAGTTCATACATCACCTCCTTCACCGGGTCATCCTTGATGGAGAGCTAACTTGCTCTCTGGGGTTAGATGAAGTCTTAGCCTTTTTACTTTTTTATTACTTTGAATTTCGGGATAATTTGTTTGTTACATGAATTGCTTGATTGTAAGAAATACTGTGAATTATTGTGCTTTAATTGTTTATTCAATTAATATGATTATTGAGTTTGTAATCTTTAATTGTAGAGATTGATATTTATAAATTAATTCTTTGTGCTTGTAGCCATAGGATTAATTAATCAAGTAATAGTATTAATTGAATTGTTAATTAAAACATATCTCTATACTTTAGTTAGATAGAGTCAATATGTAATAATTAACAATGCGTTGGGTTAAGCCTATCTTCCTTATGCTTTAGTTCGATAGGGTCAATTCGCGATACTAACAATATTACCTTAGTAGGTTGAAGCTTGTAGCCTAAACTACTACCCATGTGACAATTAATAAGCCCAAGTTAAGAATTAACGCAAAAATAATTGACTAATGATGGATTCGAATCCATGGGTTCCAATTCAATACACTTTTCCGATTAGAAGTAGATTATTTTAGTTTAATTGTCGTTTTCTAGATTATTTAACACAAAAGCCTCTCAATTTTATTCAAATCAATTTAGGACATAGAATAATTTCACATACTCTTAGTCTCTGTGGTTCGACACCCTTTCGGCATGTACTTCAATTTAGATGTGTTTAGTAGATAGGGTTAAATATTAAATTTTGATAGACGTAGAAAAGCACATTAGAAACCATGTAAAAACTCATGACAAAAGACAAAAGTTCATTTGGATGAAAAATCTTCATTTGAAATTGGGATACATATTTGAGTTTGCTCAATGCCTTGACCGTTTTATTAAAGGTCATGTGCTATGCACACGACTTTCTAAGGTAAAACTCAAGAAAAAAGACAAAAGTAGATTTGGATATGGATTTGTGTTTGAGCCATAAAGAAAAATAAGCTCAACATCCACTTTGATAGATGTTATTGTAAGTTATTTTAAACCAAATAGATATATTTTCAACATCCAATAAACCCTCATCAGAGGTGATTCATTGAGGTCAAACACGTGTGGTTCGATAATTAGACTCGCTCTCAAGTTAAGGCGAGTCCTTTTTTACATGTTTGTTTGATTTTTATATTTACGGCGACCACACGCACTAGAGGAAGCAAAAGGAGCAAACAAGGTCGGTTTCTAAACAATGTAAATGTTGCAATGATTAAGTAAACATTATTGACTTTTAGAAGTAGTTCTATGTAAATGGTCCTAACCATTGTATTGCAGCGCCTCATTGCAAAGTGGATATTAAGATATACATTGCAATTTAAGACAAGATTAAGTCATCTAGAGCATTCTCTAATTCCATTAATTCAGATGATTGAACTTCAAAACTTATCATTGAATTTCATTAACCGTGTTTCCATTAATTCAGATGATTGAATTTCAAAACTTATCATTGAATTTCATTAACCGTGTATCAATTAATAGAAACTACTCAAGCAATTTAAGCACACAAGTGAACGTGAATGGGATCTCATGCCATAGAATCTCATCAAATTCTTGCATCCAACCAAATATACTAAGGTTTTGTACGCCCACCAGTGGCGGATCTAGAATTTTGGTCCAGAGGGGGCTTGAATAAAAAAAGTATTAAATTACATAATCAAAATTATTAAAAAATTTGTAATTGACATTTGTTTATACTTTCACAACTCAAAAAAATAGAGAAAGTGCACCAATTAAACTAGGGAAATACTATACAGCTAATAAAAACTTACATTCAAGATGGCTGGTACGAGAGGCGGAATCGGCTTTGGTCACTAGCGACTAGTGGCCGTGGCTAAGAAACGACGGAAATTTGGGAAAGTTGCTGCAACATGGTGACTGGTGGAGCGCAAAAAGTGATTGATTAGGGTCTGCTAACTTTGCTTGTGAAGTGCAAACACAGTGTTGCTTGGGGAATGAACCACTGGCTCCATGCTGGTCAGCGTGAGTCACGGCAGCGACGGTGGACCAATAGAGGCGGCGCTGCGGCGGTGGTCAGGTGGGGGTGATTTTGCAAAGGGAGGGGGTTGCTGACTTGATAGGGAGGTGGGGGGCTGCTAGTTAGGGGTTTTTTATTTAAATTGAATTTAAATTTAATTTTAATTAATATTTTACTTAAATTCTGATTAAAATTTAGTAATTATATATAATATAATATGTTTATTTTATAATTTCGTTCAGGCATTTTCAGAAAAAGAAAAATATATATAAATAAGACTGTTGAAATTGGGTGGGCTTGGCTTTGTTATAATTTATGTTAAAATTAGGGTGGGCTTGGGCTTTGTTTTAGGTGGGCTTTACGTGTAATTGTAAAACCTAGGCCTGCTCTATGTAAAAATTCAAGCTGGGCGCCCACCCTGGCCCTAACTTAAATCCGCTGCTGACGCCCACATCATTGAATCACATAAACATATGCCCTTACATAGAGTATTTTAAGTGGCATATGAGTAACCACTTTATAACTTTTTGACATCGATATAGCATAAAAGAAGAATATCTTTATCATGAATGTACATCAATTTTCACTTTCTTCTTTTCCTTTTGCCCTTCTTTTCTTTGGAGGAAACTTTTTTTCTTTCTTACTTTCCATTTTTTTCATTTTTTTCTTCTTTTTTTTTTCTTCCATTACCTTTTCTTTTTCTGTCCTTTTTTTTTTTTTTTTTTTGGACTTTCGCATAACAAGTACCTCAACTTTATAATTGACATTGATCAACAAGTACTTTATATCATATCAAGAGGCAAGGATTAGGATAAGCCACTAGGGCAAGCCTGCAAAACTCAAGATATATAAGATTGTTTACTCAAAATTTTCAGATTTTCCACAACACAAAAGTTCTATGTATAGTGAATATGTGAGCCCCATGAGTAGAACTCGTTAATATCAACACTGATAAACAATACTCACTCACAAGTATGAAGTACAGTTATTTAATTTCATGAAATTAAGAGAACGCAATAATCAGCTAATCCTACTATCATTCTAACATACGTGTCGATCAAGAAAAAACTTGGCTAAACCTTCATAATGCACAATCAAAATGCAAAAAAAATGTTCAAATTTTTTTTAAATTTGACCAAAAAAATGAGCACATGCAAATGAGCTTCACTCCCACACCAAAATCATGCATTGTCTTCAGTACAACAATATAAATTGTTAAAGCACAGGAAATAGGTGAGATAGAGCAATACAACCTGACAAGGCGGCGTGAACATTTATATATAACTTCTTCAACCCAGGACAAAAGCATGAAAAGAGATAAAATAAATCTCCAAGAAGCTAATTAATTTAAAAACTAAACTAAAAACAAGAATTAACTAAACCTAGGCCGCCTCCTAGGAGCCCTAAGTTTTACTCCTTCAGTCGGGTGTAATGAATCCAGTAAAGATCAAGTATCAATCATGGTGTCCACCAAAGAGACGACTTTAATAAGCTGTCGATCAACAATGCCATCCAACTCAACTACAGGTTTAAGCCTTTGACCATTTACAGTGAATGCACGACCATCTTACAGGTGGCATATATCAAAAGCACCCAAGCGATACACCTGCTTAACCACAAAAGGACCATCCCACCTAGACCTCAACTTACCAGGAAAAAGACGCAATTTAGAATTAAAAAGCCAAACCTTTTGATAAGGAACAAATGTCTTCCTCAAAATATGTTTATCATAAAAAGCCTTGGTTTTAGCTTTATAAATCTTTGCATTCTCATAAGCTTCATTTCACAACTCCTCAAGTTCACTCAATTGAAGCTTTCGGTTAGATCTAGCTTGGTCTAAGCCAAAATTCAAAGCCCTAGTGGCCCAAGCACAGTGTTCTAACTCAACCGGTAAATGGCATGCCTTACCAAAGACTAACCCATAGGGTGACATACCAAGCGGGGTCTTATAGGCAGTGCGGTAAGCCTACAGGGCATCATTCAACTGAAGTGACCAATCTTTCCTATCAGGACGAACCGTTTTCTCAAGTATAGACTTAATCTCTCGATTTGAAAGCTCTACTTGACCACTAGTTTGGGGGTGGTACGGGGCAGCAATCTTATGATGCACCGAGTATTTCCTAAGAAGTGCCTCAAACGACCTGTGATTAAAGTGACTACAACCATTACTAATGAGTGCTCTAGGGGTACCAAAACAGTTAAAGATGTGGCCTCTGACAAATTGCATGACCACCTTTTAGTCCTAGTAGGTATAGCTTCAATCCACTTAGATACATAGTCAACCCCTACAAGTATGTAAACAAACCCAAAGGACAGGGGAAACGGACCCATAAAGTCTACCACAAACATTGAATATTTCCACAATCAAAATGGGGTTTAAAGGCATCATGTCTCGACGTGTCAATGCAGCTCTGCGCTGGCAACCCTCACATGCAAGATAAAACTCGTGAGCATCCTTAAACAGAGTAGGCTAATAAAAACTACATAGTAGGACTTTTGCAGCATCCCTACGACCTCCAAAGTGTCCTCCACATGCATACAAGTGACAAAAAGATAAAATGCTATGATATTCACCCTCTGGAACACACCTACAAATTACCTGATCCGCACAATGTTTAAACAAGCCAGGGTCATCCCAATAAAAGTGCTTGACTTGAGAATAAAACCTATCTTATGCTTAGACCAAGTAGATGGAATTGTACCTGTGGCGAGAAAGTTAACAATATCTGCAAACTAAGGGTCACGTGAATGGGAGACAACAAAAAGTTTCTCATCGGAAAAAGAGTCATGCATTGAAATAGATGGATCATGATGCTCAAATAAAATCCTAGGGAGATGGTCAGCTACCACATTCTTGCACCTTCCTTATCTCTAATTTCAATGTCAAACTCTTGAAGTAGAAGAATCCATCTAATGAACCTAGGTTTCGCTTCTTTCTTTGAGAGCAAATATTTCAATGCAGCATGGTCGGAATAGATAATGACTTAGGAAAAATTTCGGAACAAAATTTTTTCTTCAATCTTTCCGAAAAACAACTTTTCAGAAAAATTATGTTAAACAATAATTTACAAAACCTCTAAAATAATTTTAGAATTTTATTCATAGGTGAAACCAAGTTCCAAAACCATAAAACTTAAATTATATACAATAAAATATTGTATTTATAGCAAAAAAAAAACCACCCTGTACGTGAATAAAGCCCTATCCTAGTTAAATTGCGTTTTTGCATTTTTCCTTTTTTTTATTTTACATTAAATACGATATTTATCGCATTATATATTCATCTCATGAATATTTGTTTAGCATAAAAATTTATTTATCTCATAAACAAATAATTCATCACATGAATTTATTTTTTTAAATATTTTCAAACGATGCTTAGCTTGAGGCTTGTGACGAAATCACAGGGAGATTCTAACTCTAACTTCAAATGGGTAAAATCTGATTTATCCTCTCATGATAACAATTGATTACTATTTACTAAAACCTAATTCCAATAAGTAAGTTTTACGGCACTCTCAAATTTGATATATTCACTCAAAAATTTTCTAAATAACTTTTATTACGATGATTAACCCCTTTACTAGATATCTGTGAGCAAAAATAACTTTAAATACTGTCGTTACTTTTCTCACATCTCTCACTACAGTTCTTGGCTCGTCCTTCTCAAACTATTTAATAATATAAAAACAATTTACGTACTAATCCCAACCAAACATAGAGAATACTTTAGCCAAAAATTCTAGAATATGTTTGTATGCTTGCAAATCAATTAAGGGGACATCTTTATCTCGTTAAAAAATATGGATTCCATGTAAAACAACTATTCCTGTTACTCTTCATGCCGTTACTCAACACACATAAGACTCAAGTCAATGCACTTTGACTAATCCTTTCATCACATCAAAGTAACGAACAATCTATACACGAGTTCAGACTATTTTCTGGATTTAGTTTTATCATCTTAAAGAATTAATTATTTCTTATAGCAATTAAGAAATCATGCATCTCATATTTATGCATCATTTTATTGCTATTTTAGCACTTTTATTCATAATCTATTATTGTTATATCCTCACTTTGGCCATTTTTATATTTTATAAATTCAAAGAGTAAAGCATCTTAAATCGTCATATCTTAGTGCAAACAAGAAAAAAAAAAATTCAATGCATGGGCACTTGAATCAAGCCAATTGGGATTCAGAAAAGAACGTATGTGTGCTGCCCAGCTTAAAAAAAACCTGAGGCCCATCATCCTCGGCCCGGCAGCTCACAGCTGCACACCAAGACCAATAGTGCCAATCCACCACCGGCACCTCCAGTCCCAAGCCCACCTCCAGTTAGCTCATCACCTTTGGCCCACGACCACTGCTACCCCACGTAAACCACCACCTGTGCTTAGCCAAGTCTAGCGCCGCCAGCTGACCAGGCCCCTATTCCAGCCCAACATGTGCAGACCCGCACCAAGTGGCTTGTCCAGTCAATCACCCAATGCCAGTCTTTCGGCCCAGTTACCCATAGGGTTTTTGCGGCAGTGGACATCGAGTTTAAAGGGGGAGGAGAGAACCGCAACAAGGGGATGATTTTTAGATGGTTTTATTTATTCTTTGTTTTGCACCGCCACAGATTCTTATTCTCTCTCTCTCTCTCTTGATTTGTTTTTTTCTCTAATTTGAAACATGAGCAATTTGGCTTCAAAATCGACATGAGCTTGTTCATCTCTTCCTTTATCAGTTCATCCTTGATAGAGAGCTAACTATCCACGAGTTCTATTTGGGCTACCAAACTACAACCCGATTGGTCATTCTTTTCCACACGTGTTTATGCTGGACTTTGTCACTTTTCCACCTTTGTTCGCTCCGTTGTACTCCAAGCTTAAACGTATCTAGATTATAACAAAAACACAAGTGTAAAAGCCGATTATTTCGCAAGAGTGAAGAATAAAATATGTAAATATAAGGCACATCAACATCCACAAGCACACTCCTTGCTTGTCCTCAAGCAAGATTCAACGTAAACTAGCCAATGATGGAAAAATTTATCGGGGCATGCAATAGTAAGAATAACTCGTGAAGACTATTTTCCGATCATATTTGAAGGTATACCTGAAAGTACAAAATCTTTATGCAATGTTATTATTATACTGGTTCTAACTTGAGTCTCGCGATTGAAGTCTTTTTACTAGTATGTGAGCTTAGAACTTCTCTCCTCTTTGTCTTATTTCAAATCCTCTAAATTTAAGACGAATAGAGAAAATAATAGTAGGAATCAACTATACTAATCATTCAACTAATCAATAGTGAAATTAAAATGCTTCTCTTTTCTCTCTTATTTTCTCTTTTTCTTTTTTCTTTTTTTTTCTTTTTCTTTTCACTGTCAGATGTGCCCCCCTTAGACCCATGTAGCGAGTTTTCGGCCCGCAGCTCCCGATCCAGTTGGCTCAAGGTACCAGGTTTTAAGAGACTCCTACGGACCTAACAGCTTGAGTCCAAGGAATTCATAGCCTAATCTGTTAGCACATACTCTTTTTTTCATTAGGTATTAGTGCTTATTATAGTAACCTAAAGGGTTGATTCTTTTTAAGCTTTCCATGTGGCCCATGTAGCGAGCTTTGGACCAGTAGCTCTCGACTCAGTGGGCTCAGGGTATCAGGTTTTAAGATACCCCTACGGGCTTACTCGCTCGAGACACAGGGGCTACAAGAACCAACGAATCACTTGTTTTTTTTTAAGGGAATCACTCAAGATAAAGAGATAGGAAATTGATTTCAACATTATTTGGAGTAAAATAATGGATTTAAATTCCTAAAATTATTTCCGCTTCAACCTAAAAAGTAGAGTATGTCACATGATTAAGGTTAAAAAATAACAATATCTCTAACGAGTTAAAAGACAAAAATACAAATTTAAAAGTCAAATCCAGAAATAATTTTTATTACATAAATATTTTAATCATCATAGTACATCTTAAATTTGATCTTCTATAGAAATCACAAACAATTCTATGCTCATTCATGTAGAAACTTTGCTAATTTAAGCAAAAACAGCTAAAAGGGCAATCAAGAGGTCACACCATTCGTGCTGTCCACAAACCCAAACCTTGCACTATCCTCAATGCAAATTGACGAAAATAACTATAAGCAAGGAAAGGAAAGAGATGACCTGAGGCGTGGCATATTTAGCTATACGTGGTGAGCAAATCCAAAAGGGAAAAGCAGAAGTAGCAAGCTGCAATCAAACACATAGAAGATAGAATACTAAACAAACTTGTTAATAGTGTTAGAAATAAGGATCACACAAGTGTTTAGTACAAGAAAAATAAAGTTAGTATGGTAGGGATAACAAAAGGATCTCAGTCTCAGGGTGCCGAACAAAGTTTGAGACCTTCAATTTGCCCTTGAGGTCCAAAAGAAACCTCAAACACTCCCGTCCCACAATGAATGACAGCGTTGACCGTGACTAAGAACGGTCGACCTAGAATAATGGGAGTGTTATGCTTTTTCCTAGGAGTATGGTCTATATCTAAGATGAGAAAATTAACAGGGAAGAAAAACTTGTCAGCCTTGACAAGTACATCTTCCACTACCCCACGAGGTACCCACTCTGTCCTATCAGCCAACTGAAGTATGACATTAGTTGGCTTAAGGTTTCTTATACCCAATTCTCGAAAAATCGAGTAAGGGATGAGGTTTACTCTTGCTCCTAGATCTAGCAAGGCTCTACTGGTATAACGCTCTCCTAAGATGCATGGAACGGTAAATGCCCTAGGGTCTCGAAACTTGGGTGGGGCACCTGACACTAAAATGCTGCTCACCTTCTCGATGAGCTAGACCTTCTTCAGGATATGTGCTTGCGCGCACTTCTTTTTGGTGCAAAGGTCTTTGCGGAACTTGGCATACATAGGAACGTGTTTAATGGCTTCAATCAATGATAAGTTGATCTTCACATCCTTAAACGCATCTATGAGCTCAGCCTCTTTCGGTCATCCTTCTTCTTCAATCCTATAAGGGCCGAAGGAAAAGGGACAACGGGTTCAAAAACCCTATCTTGTGGGTCCTCCCCATCAGCAGGGGAGGAATTCGTGCTTTCCTTCTCAACCTCAACCTCAACCTCCACATCTCTAAGGTTCCCCTCCCTAGACGTTGACCTAAACTTGCTTGTGAGGCAGCAAGTGAAGGTTAGAACTAGTTAACCCTACTAGAATTGTGAGAGGTTGGGAGGCCAACCTCCCTTCCTCTTACTTATGAAGTTCTTGAGTCAATTGTCCTATCTAATCTTCTAATTTAGCTATGGACTGAGAATGTGATCGGACCAGCTGTCCATTGTCTTCCATGAATTGGAGCATACGCTCCTCAAGCTAAGAAGAATATCCCGAAGGTGAGGGAGGGGGGTCAGCATGTAAAATAGGGAGAGTAGGTTGAGAAATATACCTCTTCCCTTCCAAAAAGGTAGAAGGGTGTGTGTTACCTATAATACCAGGATTTTGTTGTCTCGTGGGTGGATTCTGATGGTGGTTCGGTCACCATGAGAAATTCGGGTGGTTACAACATCCAGGATTGCAAATGTTGGAGAATGGGCCACCGTTCTTCGAAAAGCCTTGTGCCACAAATACCTGTCCCAGCACAAATTTGGGACATAGTGAGGCAAAAAGGTAGTCAAGTACATAATGGTCGGCCCTAGAATAAATGCCACAAGTGTTGGCACCATGTGATGACTTAGCAGCATTAATTGAATGCATGTCAGTAGGACTGGCCTGAGATGCCATAATCTGATCAACTTTCCTATTTAGCGCTTCTAACTTAAATGCAATGCCATCATTTTGTGCCATTCCATAGATACCCTGTGCACCTCCCCTAACTATCCTAGCAGATGAGGGCTGGCCAAGGGAGTGCTCACTAAGACTCTAAAAAAAGATTCACGCTTCATTCTCATCCTGTTGGTAAAATGCTCCCCCGTATGAAGCATTAACCATTGTTTGTAGGACGCAGTGAGACCATCATAAAAATTTTGTACTAGAGCCCACTTGGGAGACCCATGGTGGGGACAGCTCCTAAGGATTTCCTTCAACCTGTCCCAACTCTCATGAAATTGCTCTAGGTCTTTTTGTTCAAAATTGTTGATAGCATGCCTAACAGCCATAGTTTTAGCCTTAGGATAAAATTTAATCAAGAATCTTTGTTGATGGTCCTCCCAAGTTTTGATTTCACCCTTTGGTAGGGAATGAAACCACCATTTGGCTACGTCTTTCAATGAAAAAGGGAAAACATGTAACCTAACCGCGTCGTGCTAGACAACTCGATAATGACATGTTTCACAAATTTCCATAAAGGCATCAAGGTACTCGTAAGTGATCTCAATCAGCTTCCCAAGAAAAGTGGGAAGCGTGTTGATGATTTCGGGCTTAAATTCAAAATTTGTATCACCCACAGTGGGTAATACAACTCCACCTGGTGAAATTTAAGTTTGGGGAACAAAATGATCCCCAATTGTACGTGGAGGGGCGTGCGTCAGCTGTGGAGCAGGGTTGTTGGCCATGACGGGGAAAAAATAGTAAAAGTAAATAAGTAAGTAAACAGTTAAATAAACAAAGAAAGAAGAATAAAATAGAAAAATAAAGTAAGTTTTTGCTTTTTTTTTTTGGAAAAAAAAATAAACAAATAAATAAAAAATTCGTTGATTTCTAAATCAACTTAGCCGACCGATTGCCCGACAATGGCGCCAAAAACTTGATGCGTTTTAAAACCGTCTACTCCCAAGCGTGAGAAATCATCGTAGCTAAATCGGGTATACGGGTCGTATCCACAGGGAATCGGAGTTATGTCGGATTTAATTATTAAAAAGTGAAAAAACCAGGCGCGATCTGTGTGCTCACAGATTAGCCAACCACGTGTCGTGCACAGGGGAGCTGGGGGCTGATCCGCGTGAGCACGGGTGGGCTGATCACTGTCCGCCACGTGTCACATGTGTTTTAAGTTAAAAGGGCTCCTTTTCCCTGGGGACAAAATGCGTCGTTTTGAACGTTTTTAATACTAAATGCAACATTTTATTTTTGATGCCTGCGCATCCCACATCGAGAATTTTTTTTTTTTTTTTTTAGCTCCGATAGCCTACTATAAATAGAGGTACCTATTCCAAGGGTTTTATACTCAAGTTGAAATATTTTTTTTAGGGTTTATGAAATTGTTTCAGAGACTTAATTAGAGAGAGAAATTTTCATTGAAATTTTTCTTTCCTAGTTTGATATTTTTCGGGGCCCAACCTCCGGGCAATTCGAGGTCATTGCATAAAAGATCGCAAGGTCTCGATTTCTGGTATTCTTTTGAATATTATTAGTTCTTTCTGGTTTTTTTATTTTGGAGCAAATCCAGGCATGTTCTTCTTTACTTTGCTTTTAGTTTTCGCTTTTCTATTTATTTACAGTATTCGTTATTATGGCTGTTTAAGCTTATGTACTGTTATGAATGTATTAGAATAAACAGCCTACAGATCTAAATTAAGAATTTAGATCTATAGATTTAAATTAAGAATTTAAATATATACATTTAAAATTAAGAATTTTAAATCAACCCTAGACTTAGAATTATGAATTCTAAACCCTTCCGCTGCGTAAACTTTATAAAATTAGGGAGAAATTTTGAAATACGTCCCAAGAACCGGTATTAGGGTAAAAGGATTATAGAGATAAACCTATTCCCGGGAACCCTCGTACGTGAGGTGTCACGAAGCGTGACTCTCCGACCAAGGGCTTAGGTAGATAGGAAAGTCTTCTATTTTAAGTGCTCTAATAGGTATCCCTTGTAGTGACCACAGTTAAAATTTGCAAATCCAAAGATCGGTATCAGAGTTTATTTTTCCAACAAAAGTTACTTTTCCTCAACAATTGCTATCGGAGCAAGTCTATTATTACATTTATAATATGCATGAATAGGTATAATAAGATCGAAATAAATAGATCTGCGATTTAATAAAAACATATATTTTTTAAGAAGGAAAGTTTGTTTAAAGTAGTAATTTAAATTGTTTGAATCATTAAAGCATTAATTGCTAATCAGATTGTTTCTTTTACTGTATCGATTTAAATTGTTAAATCATTAAAAGAATTGACAGTTATCTAGATTGTACAAAGTAACAATCTAAATTATTTGAATCGTTAATGAATTAATTGTTGATTCAGATCTTTCAATCTATAAACTAGCAATTATGATTTTTGTATAATTAGATCATATATATTTGATATGATTTGTGAAATCGGATAAAATTGATCTAATAAGATTAGAACCAATAATTTTTTTAAATTAATTATTTTAATTTAAAAGTTTATAATTTAAAAAAATGACCTAAAAATATTAGTTACTTACTGGTTTACAATAGCTGTGGCCACAGGCCGAGACCGGGCCTGTGCCGAGGCCTGCCTGGCCCGAAATTGTAGCTGGCTGGGCCGGGCCGGGTAGGCTTTTTTTTGTCAACTTTAAAAAAATGCAAAATTTAAAAAATACAAAGTCGTTTTGTACTGTTATAATTCATTGATGAATAATATAAGATACAAATACATTTTATCCCAAGCACTAATAATGCTAAATATATGTAATAAAATAAAAAATATAATAAGTAATAGTAAATAATGGTAAATAAATAACGTAACAAGTATAAATACAACGTAGTTAGAGTATAATATTTAAAAGTACAAATTTGTTAATCAAAAAATACAAAGTAAAAGTAATATAAAATTTTTTTTTAATTAGGAGGACTCCCGGGCTCGGGCCTAGGCCAGGCCCAGTGTAGACCGGGCCCAGCCCTCTACAGTGCGGGCCGGGTCGGGTCGGTTCCGTTGGCCACCTCTAGTTTACATAATAATTGTAAATTAATTATTTTTTAATTAATTTTTTTAGAATGTGATTCTAAATTAGATTATGAGATATTCTAAGTTGTAAGTTAGTGTTATTTTAAATAACAGTTATTTTAAATTATTTTAGAATAAGATTCTAAAATAGACTATAAAATAGTCTAAGTCAATATTATTTTAAAAATAAATATTACTTATATTAATTAATTTAATTTTAGAATAAGATTTTAAAATAGACTATGAGATATTCTAAGCCTATTTAATTTTTGGAATGAGATTCTAAAAATAGACTATGAGATAGTCTAAGCTCCAAATCACTACGGGTTTTAAATAAAATTAATTTTATTAATTAATTTAATTTTAGAATTAGATTATGAAAATAGATTATGAGATAATCTAAATTTTGGTATTGTTTTAAATTAAAAAAATTAACTTAATTTATATTACTTTATTTAATTTTAGAATGAGATTCTAAAGAATAAGTTATAAGATAATCTATGGTACTGTTTTTTAAAAGTAAATTTAATTAATTAATTTTATTGAATAAATATAGAAGGAGATTCTAAAGCAAGATTATGAGATGATCGATATTGTAAAGTGATAATATTTTGAATAAATTAATAAATTAATTATGATTAATTGTAGAATATGATTCTAAAGGGGGTTATGAGATAATCTAGGTTGTAAATGCAAGTTAATTAAAAACACCTAGTTTTAAAAATCAAGTGGGAGCAAGGTTTCAATTGTTGTAATCTCACAGTCTCCATTACCGGTCTAGCATAGAACATCGATAGACCTCCCTGCGGAGGATGACGGTTTGCAGATTACAGGGTTAGACTTCTATTGGGATAAACTAAAGCTCAAAGAAGCGATGCGATCACACTGCTTTGGAGTATTACATGTAATTGTATGGAGGTTTAGGTAATGGTTTGCACTTGACTAGCATGATATATTAGCCTCCTCGAGGAGCTCTGTTGTGTTATGTTAGAGACTAAGGTAAAGTGGTGAGTTAATCATGTTTAGCAAGAGTTACAAGAAAACATGTTAATTGAGAATAGTTCTCACCCGAACTAGCTTCGTGCAACCCCATTGCCGGGGAGTAAGGAGTGGTGCATTTGGGTCATCATTATATGCATGATAGTACAGTTTGGTGGATATTTGACTTATTGTGTATGATAAATTGAAAGAATAGATATCACTACATTATACATGAATTTTGTTAGACAGTTACAAAAATATTTGCATTTACAATATTTTGAAATGGATACGACTGGTGAACGTCACTTTATTGCTAATGCATAATGAAGTCATTGGACCAAATTACTTTGCCTAGAAAAACTAAATTGGACTTAGTTATTACTTATAAGGGACCTACTGGAAAGAAAAGAAAGGGCAAGGTTGCTATTATAGCAACGAAGTCCATAAAGAAGTCGGCAAAAGGAAAGTGTTTCTTTTATGGGGAGACTGGCCACTGGATGAAAATCTGCAGTAAGTACTTAGCTTCTCTCCTTATAAAGACTATTAATCCATCTGGTGAAGATATGTTGATATGTCACTTAGTAGAGTCATGCGCAGTTGAGAGTCCACCAGGTTCCTAGTGGGTGGACTCGGGTTCAACTTACCATATCTATGATATGTTATAGGAGCTCAGGCTAACCAAAAGGCTACATGATGGGAGTTATACCTGATGGTCAGGGATAGTACAAGAGTAGTAGTCTTAAATGTAGGAGATATTAGCTTAGTATTTAGTGCTTGAGTTTTTTATTTTAAAAGATTGTTTATTTGTAGCTACTCTGTACAGAAATTTGATTTCTGTATCTCGTTTTATGAATAATTGTTATTCAATTAATTTTGATTATGAACCTTTTAACACAAGAAATAAATTTACAATATATATATATGTATAAATGTTTTATTCATCTTGTTTATTGATCAAAACTCTCATATTTGTTTAAAAAAAGCTAACACAAGCTTACTAGTTCGATCTCCTAAAAGAAAACACCTTGACAGGATGTTGCCTACACATGGCACCAACGTTTAGGTCACACTAATGTGAACAGGATCCAAAGATTGGTTAAAGATGGACTGATAAAGGCTTTGGACTTGAAGTCATTACCAGTTTGCGAATTCTACATAGAATGAAAGGTTATCAAGTCTGTCTTTAAGAGTAAAGTCAACAAGGTTGGTGACTTGCATGAGCTTCTTCAGACATATGTGTGTCGACCAATGAATATTCAGGCAAGAGGTGGGTATGAGTAGTTCATCACATTTACTGATGATCACTCAAGGTATAGATATGTTTATCCAATGAGACCTTAGTTGGAATCTTTCGAGAAGTTCAAAGAGTACAAAGCTAAAATTGAAAAGGAGTTAAGTACATAAGTTAAGTGGTGAATATCTTTCGGGTGAGTTTCTGGATTTTCTAATTGCAAATGGGATGAGATCTCAGCTTTCTGCTCTGAATGGACCACAGCAGAATGGTGTTGCAAGGAAGAAATAAGACATTGTTAGAGACGGTAAGGTCTATGATGAGTCATGCTCCCTTACCAATCTCTTTTTGGGGTTATCCCAAATGAACAAGGATGGTCTTTTCTACAGTTCTTTTGAACAAAACGCTTTTAGTAAATCTAAGTGCAAAATCTTTAAAGGAGGATTTTGTAGTAGACTACAAAAGAGAAAAAATAGAGTAGTGTTAGAGGATTTAAAATAAAATGATGCTAATTCTAAATAGCTAGACACAAATCGGCATACAGTAGATGCATTAGATGCACCTACTGTTAAGGTTGAGAATGTTCTAAGTACACGAGAGCCTAAGTGTAGTGGGAGGATTGTCTAATAGGTTCATGGCGGGAGCCTTAATGGTTGACCATGATATTGAATCTGATCCTCTCAGCTACAATGAGGCAATTAAAGACAAGGATGTTGACCAACAAGTCTTAGAAATGAAATCTAAGTTAGGATCTATGTATTTTAATCAGGTTTGGAATCTTGTAAAAGCGCTTGTTAGCATTAAACTCATTGATTGTAAATGGGTCTACAAGAGGAAAAGAGGAGTAGACAGAAAGGTAGAGACCTTCAAGATAAGACTGGTTGCTAAAGGTTTTACCCTAAAAAAAGGAATTCATTATGATAAGACCTTCTCACCAATAGCCATACTAAAGTCCATAAGGATACTCCTTTCCATTGCAGCTCATCATGAGATTTAGCAAATGGAAGTCAAAACAGCCCTTTTGAATGGTCGTCTTGAAGAAGACATCTATAAGGCGCAACCAGGAAGTTTCATTAGCAAAAATCCGGAGCATATGTTATGCAAATTGAAAACGTCCATGTATGGATTGAAGCAAGCATTATGCTCATCGAATGTTTGATTCAATGAAGTGACTAAGTCTTATAGTTTTGAGCAATTGGTTGACGAACCATCCATGGACAAACGATGCCAAGAGAAAGTAGTGACTTTTTTAGCAGTGTACGTCGATAATATACTACACATTAGGAATGATGTAGAGGTGTTATCAACTGTAAAGATTTGATGAGCCAGTTTCAGTTGGCTATACAGATTCAGACTTCCAGTCAGATAGAGATGCAAGACATACAACGTATGGGCATGTCTTCACTTTGGAGTAGGAGCTATTAGTGGAAGGAATGTCAAGCAGTATTGTACTGCTGACTTCACCATAGAGGCTAAATACGTTGTAGCTTCAGAAGCTGCAAACAGGGGCATGTAGGTTCAGATAAAGTAGTTGACTTTACTAAGACCTTGACTTCACTAGACCTTCGGTTCATACATAGAAAGGATGAATATAAAGTTTATAATAAATTAGATTTAGGAAAAGTGGGAGATTATTAGAAATAGTGGCATAAAATCCAGATTTATTCTATTAATATTATTTTATTAATGAATAAAATTAAAGTTTCAGTCGTTTCCTATTTAAATTAGTGTAAGCAAGCATTTATACTACATGTGACTTTCTTTTTGAAATATCCATGAGATGGATGTAGTCCTCATGCTACAATTTACATGTTTGTTATAAATGGTTTATGAGATTAACCCACTGATAGACTTGGAACAAATGGTATGGATTGCTGTTTGAAAGTCCCATAGTCAAAGACAAGTTTGGATCACTTGTATGCTAAGATTATAACGTGACACTTCAGATGACTTGTCTTGGTCATGTGGATGGTGATCCAAAAGTGCTACGATGGTATGTTTAAAAAGATTGGTACATTGAGTTGAACCATGTAAGTTGCTTGTTTTTAGGCTACTATCAGAGATGAGTGATTCATGTTGTACTATTTGAACGATGACTTTAAATCCTGAGAATATTTTGGACTTGTGCATGGAGCGTTAGTTACTTTGGTGTATTATAAGTAAGGTCTAAACGCATGACTGAATTCCCACGTACACCGGTTAGCGGCATGAAGTGTATTAAACAGGGAATCTACGGTCTCTTACAAGATACAGACGTCCTCGTAGTTGATTCACAAATATTTGAATAGTTTGGAAACGTGGGCCAAAGTATTCCAAGTGTTTGACATTTGGAATTTATACTATAAATATGTTCAAGTATAAATGAATTATTCAGTGAATGGCGAGTCGGCAACTAATGACGAAGCTGTGAGAAGGATAATGGTAGTAGTTATACTTATTCTTTGTCATGGACATCTAGTGGAGAGGTGACTGTCATCAATACAGTCTATTAAAGAGATATCGAATAAATGGTTTAAGTCTGGAATGCAGTGAGATTTGTTTAATGGAATTAAGTCACATTAAATTGTAATTAAATTATTTCATAAGATAATTAATTTAACTCATTTAGAGCTACATTTAAATTGTCCCTAAGGTCTCCGCGCAAGCCTCTGCATTTATTGCCACCAAAAAAATATTAAAAAAATTCATAAGATGAATTATTTTTCCATAAATGAGTAAATTAATTTTGCCAAACATTATTCATAAGATAAATAAAAATTAAAAATTGTAAAATAAAATATTTTGGAAAATTAAAATTTATAAGATAAATTTTACATGTGTGATCAAAGCAAAAAAGGGGGAAAAAGCGAAAAAATGAGGCGCGATCCGTGTGCTCACAGGTCAACTGCTGGGGAGCCAGGGGCCCATCCGCGTGAGCATGGGCGGGCCAATCACGGCCTACACATGTCGCACGTGTTTTAAGTTAAAAGGGCTCCTTTTCCCTGGAGACAAAACACGTTTGAATGTTTTTAATACTAATTGCTGCATTTTATTTTCAATACTTGCGCATCCGACATCGAGAATTTGTTATTTTTTTGCTCCAATAGCCTACTATAAATAAAGATACCTATTCCAAGGGTTTTATATTCAAGTTGAAATTTTTTTAGGGTTTTTGGAATTGTTTTAGAGAACTAATTGGAGAGAAAATTTTCTGCTGAAAATTTTTCTTTCCTAGTTTAATACTTTTCGGAGCACACTCTCCGGACAGTTCGAGGTCATTACGTAGAAGATCGCAGGATCTCGATTTTGTGTATTCTTTTGCCGATTATTATTTGTTTATGGTTTTCTTATTTTGTAGCAAATTCAGGTATGTTCTTCTCTCCTTTGCTTTTAGTTTTCGTATTTCTATTTATTTACAACATTCATTATTATGCCTGTTTAAGCTATGTATTGTTATGAATATATTAGAGTTGCAGTATTCATTATTATGCCTGTTTAAGCTTATGTATTATTATGAATGTATTAGAGTAAAAGGCCTATAGTAAATTTAATTTAGATCTGTAGATTTATATTATGAATTTAAATCTGTAGATTTAAAATTAGGAATTTTAATTCAACCCTACGTTTAGAATTATGAATTCTAAACCCTTATGCTGCGTAAACTTTATAAAATTAGGGAGAAATTTTAAAATTCTTCCCAACAACCGGTATTAGGACAAAATGTTTATAGAGATAAACTTATTCCGTGGAATTCTCGCACGTGAGGTGTCACAAAGTGGGACTCTCCAACAGAGGGCTTAGTTAGAGAGAAAAGACTCCTACTTTAAGTGCTCTAATAGGTACCCCTTGCTTTGACCACAGTTGAAAAATGTGAACCCAATGTTCTGTATCAGAGTTTATTTTTCCTAACAAAAGTTACTTTTTCCCAACAAGAATGAAGAACAAACAAGGGATGAAGAACTTCCCCGAATAGCAATTGAGTTCAATAATGAAGGCTATGAAAGAAAGCTTATACAAGCTGATGGTCTCAAGGTTAAACTATCCCATATAGAATTTGGGTTCACTAATGAAGAAAATGAAGAGAAGCATTTACAAGTTGATAATCTCGAGATTGATGACCATGTTCAACATGCTGAGTTTGTTATCCCTAGTAGTTTTTCTGACAATCTTCTTGGATTCTGTTCAAGGGTTTTCTTTGAACAGAACCAAGAGCTCTTCCTCAATCCAAGATCACACTATTTCATTCTCTCCTTCTACAAAACGCGAGGTGAGTTTTTGGTAACTGGGGGAGAATAACGCGGTACGAGGATAATATAAAATATGGAATTTATGAACATAGCTAGATTAGAAGGAATTTAAATATATTTATAGTTTAAATTCTATTAGATATTAGTTTATTGTTTACATTTATTGAGTTAAGTAGTTTTATATTTGTACAAGGTTTCCTATTCTTATAAGAATTCCTTTAGTTAGTTTTTCTTTTTATTTTAGTTCTTATATTTCTATTCAAGTTGATATTCGATTTCTATTTCTATAAATAAAGAACTTAGGTTATTGTAAGAAAACTTCTTTTGATTATTCAATAAATTATAACCTGAGGGTTTATTATTCAATAACATTTGGTCCATTGTCCCTTTACCTCCAAATAAAAAATAAGTGGGATGCAAGTGGGTTTACAAGGACAAGCTTCACTCTAATGATTCTATTAAATGCTATAAGGCTCGTCTAGTTGCCAACAGTTTCTCACCTGTTGTTAAAATGACCATGGTTTGCACTATTCTTGCCCTTGTCGTTGTTAATAAGTGGCATCAACCCCATTTGGATGTTAATAATGCTTTCTTACACGGTGATTTACAAGGGGAGGTGTACATATCTTTTTCACTCAGGTTTC
The DNA here is from genome assembly GCA_018398585.1 of Simmondsia chinensis. Classification (NCBI taxonomy): domain Eukaryota; kingdom Viridiplantae; phylum Streptophyta; class Magnoliopsida; order Caryophyllales; family Simmondsiaceae; genus Simmondsia; species Simmondsia chinensis. The sequence continues at coordinate 12,902,852 of JAGTTD010000005.1, forward strand.
GTGCTGAGGGGGCTCAAGGACCGCTTTTTTATTGCTCCATAAGAGCCTTTATGGTCTTCATCAGGCAAGCCGATAATGGTTTTTTGTGCTTAGGTGGTCTACTTCAACTTGGATTTTCATAGTCCCGCCATGACTGTAGTCTATTTACTCGTTCTTGTGATCCGTCTTTTATTGCTATCCTCTATATGTTGATGATATTGTTGTTGCTAGCAATGATTTATTTGTTACTATTGGATTAAAGAAAATGTTACATGCACGCTTTTTCCATAAAGATATTAGCAACTTATGATATTTTCTTGAGCTTGAGGTAGCTCGCACTGCATCTAAAATTCCAGTTTCTCAGCGTCACTGTGCCCTTACTCTTCTTGAGCAGTTTGGTCATTTGGGTTCTAAACCCCTCTCTTACCTATGGATCCTATGCTCAAGCTTAGTAAAGAAGATGGCCAGTTGTTATCTAACCCAACTATGTAGCATCAACTGAATCGAAAATTGTTAGGCTGGACTTGTACACCGCTTGATATTACTACTGCGCACAAGTTGAGTCAATATCGTTCATCTCCCCACCATCCACACTTCCTTGCGGCGTACCAGGTCTTGGGTTATATCAAAGGGTGCCCAGGTTAGGATGTCTACTATTCGATTGATTCTATGCTTCATCTCTAGGTTTTGCTGACGCCGATTGGGTTACTTGTGTTATTCTCGCTGCTCCTACTTGTTTTACTATATTTTTGTGCTCGTCTTTGATTTCTTGGTGTTCTAAAAAGCAACATACAGTTTCGCGCTCTTCTTCCAAGGCTAATTATTATTATGGCTCCTTGGTTTACTCACTGATTCTTGGGTTCTTTTTCATTCTCCAATTCTCTTGTCTTGTAATAATCAAGCTGCCATGCATATAGCTAAACAAACACATTGAAATTGATTGTCACCTTGTTGGTGACAAAGTGTAGGAGAGTATAATCAAAGTTCATCACAGTCCGAATCACTTCAAACTCGCCGATTTCCTCAGGAAGCTGTTGTGTTCTTGACAGTTTACCCCAATTTTGGGCAAGTTGGGACTGTGGAATATCTATTTCCCAACTTGAGGGGGTGCATTATAGCTGTTTTTTTTTTTTTTTTTTTCTTTTTTTTTTACTAGTTTTGTTGTATTGGGCTTGTTTTAGTGTTTTGGGCCTATGTATGTTGTTTGGTCATGTTATATTTTTGGCCCACTCTATTGTTTAACTCTCATTTTGTACTTAAGCCTTCTAATGGCTCTGTTCAACGTATCCAAGAATATGAGGATGTCCTAATTCTTGAAAGCATCCTTCGTCTCTCTCTGTCTCACTTGATTTATGGTTTTTTTCTGCTAACCGTTTGGTCCGTTTGTTACCCCAAGGGAATGTAAAATTTGGCTTGCAAACACTAGTCATTGGTGTTTTAACATCGTTTTGTGAGATAATCCTTCACACTAGCCCTCCTCATTCGCATTCGTGCTAACCCATAGAATTCCCGCTTAAACGAGGGCAATATTAAGGAGTTTGTTTTTACCAACCAAAAATAGGTATATGTAAATGTTCAAAAAGGTTTTTTTTTTTTTTTTTTGTAAAATAAAATTGAAAGTTGACGCGGTTGTAGTTGTAATGCCCACAGACAAGTGACAAATTTATTGGCCGTAGGGGGAACTTATAGTTGCGGAGATGTACATGTCATACAACAGGTTTACTATCATTTTAATTTTATTGTTTTTGGTTTCTCCGCATTAGAGTTGACCGATAGGTGGGATTGACCAACGACAAAAGCCATTCACCCTGCAAAAAGACACGACCCAACCCAACCCTTCACGGTGGTGGGTCGAGTCAGCCCCTGTGGCTGGCTGGGTCAACCAATCACTTTTTTTATCTCGCAAAACCCATACCCGACCCAATCGTTATGTGTGAATCGAGGTCCACTTCAACCCATGTCTAGCAAGGTTCTAACTAATGTCAAACATGAGTTTGACCTTATAACGACGTCCTTATGGATCAAACTCGTGTAATGACATAAGTTAGACCAATGCCATTTTTATTTGTAATAAGTATGATGAGATAATTTCGGGTGATTAGATATGTGAAATGATGTTAAGTCATCATCTAACGTATCCAACAAAAAAAATTTCAAAAATCATTTTTTAGAAATAAATAGAATTTATTTTTTATGTGATAATTTATGTATTTTATCTATTTCTCATATTTATAATTATATAACCTGATGTAGTGCCATGAAAGATAATTGATTGAGAACATAAGGATTCTACAAACTTCCTTTAAATTTCTATTGTGAAAGTTAAAGAGAAATAAAAGGAAAATTCTTAATCTCAATTCTCTCACTAGAGAACTAGAAAAGAACAAAATGATGGAGAAAATCTTAATATGAATACCAAATCAAAACTCTAATAAGCTTCCTTCTATTTGTAGAGGAGCTTTCCTAACTAAGCTTAAAAGACTAATGTAAATAATCAAAATAATAAAAAATTACATCTTTATCTAAACATAATTCTATCTCTAAGGTGAATCTAATCTTTCATCAAGTTCTTCTCAAAGGTAAACTTCTTGTGTGGGCAAGTCCCTACTCGCTTGTTCTGCAACCCGCCAAGATACGGGGCTCCTTCCCAACCCACCAACATACTTATATCTTGGTAAGTTGGATCTTAGAGGGCTAGAGAGGAGACCTGTATCTTGGCATGTTGGAGAACAGGCGAGTAGGGATCGGCCCACACAAAACGTTTACTTTTGAGAAGAAGAACTTGATGAAGATTAGATTCACTTCAGAGATAGGATAGTGTTTAGATAAAGATGTATTTTTCTTATTCATTTTATTTATTCATATTTTGTCTTTTTAGTCTTTAAGCTTATCTAGAAAACTTCTCTACAAATAGAAGGAGGCTTATTAGAGTTTTCATTCAACTTCGACAATTAGATTTTTTGAATTATTTTGTTCTTTTCTTGTTCTGTAGTGAGAGAACTGAGATTAAGAATTTCTCTTTTATTTCTTTTTAGCTTTTGCAATAGAAATTCAAAGGAAGGCCGTCAAATCTTTCCATTCCAGATCAATTATCTTTTTTGGTGCTGCATCAGTTGGTATTAGACCTTAAAACATTTCCCATGCTTAAGATGGATGAACTTTAAAGTTATTACATCATGAACTTGATTTCGACTATAACTTTGAACCTCTCCAGCTTGGGAATGGTCTTCATGCTAAGGGAGTTTTCCAAGGCTGTCCAAGTCGAAACCCTTATCATCCTTAGATTCCTAATAGATGACATGTTGATGATAGTGACGCCTTTGATTCAGAAGAAGCTTTTAAAGATGGTTGGCAAATATATAAAAGTCCTCCATCTTACTGAAATCGGGATGAAGCTGTTACCATATTAAAGCAGACCTAGCCACCATCGATGGCAATTCAAACATTGAAGATTTTCTTGACTAAATATCGAAGGTTAAACTGGTGGCTTACGAACAAATGGCTTACAAAACTATTACCTTTGAACACGATAAATGTTCATGAGCATAGGAAGGTAAACTAGTGGCTTACAAACTGAAGGAAGGAACTTCAGTTTGGTAGTACTGTTTAAACTAACATCACATGAGGAAAGGGAATAATTGAATTAGAAGTTGGAGAAAGCTGAGGAAGCGATTAAGGGGATGCTTTCTCCCCAGATTGTGAACATCATTTGTCCCAGATGTACAATATTGCGTGCAAGAAAATCGAATAGTATTCGATTATACAGTTGAAGTTGTGAGACTTACCGGGAAAAATAACATAGCAAAGATCGAGGTTCATCCTCGTCTCAAGGTATTTTAATGGGATGAAATCGTCTATCTAAGAACAAATTGGGTTTTGAGTATTATGGAATGTTGATTGGCTGTATAATATGGGTTTAAAGGTTGAGTTAAAGAAAAGTAATAGGTGGACTAAATTTCAGTAATGTAATGTTGCGGGATCAGCCACCATGGGACCATAATCCTTAAATCAAGCTAGGTCCTGTAACATGTTACCAATGCAGGTAACTTGGTCATGCCTCAAATGTTTACCTAAGTTATTAATCTATGAACTTTGTAAAACATGACATGGATGATGAAGGGGTAGAGAAGGACCATGATGAGGTTGATCTATAGAATGGATCTGAGTTTGCTGAAAAAGAAGTTGATAGTTTTTTTTTTTTTTTTTTTGGTTGAGTTTTGCATAGTACAGCAGCGCAAACATTCTACAATGAATGAGAAGGTGTGTGATTTGATTTTGGATAGTGATAGCTATGAGAATTTAGTAGTAAAGTGTCTGTTGGATAAGCTGAATCTACCTTTGGAGAAACTTCTATATCAAGTAGCGTCTACAGTTTAAGTTAACTAAACTTTACTGCCTACCAATTTTCATTAGCAACCGCGCTACGAAGATGAAATGGACTATGATGCAGTGGATATGGATGCTAGTTATGTGTTGTAAGCGGGGCTTTGGTTGTTTGATGTAGACAACATTAATAAGGGGTGGGATACTTTATATGTGTCCAATTTGGGAAGTAATAAAATTATCATGGTCCTAGTACGTGCAGTAGGTACTTTGAAATTCTCAAAAAGTGGAGGAGTGATCACTCTTCTCCACTATTGCTTCTGAGTCTAAGTTTGAGGGTAATATTATGGTATTTCAACCTGTCTTGTTGTATGAGGAAGAATTGTATGGAAAGATCCTTCATAAAATGAAACCTTTTCTGGGCAAATTTGTTAAGTTGGTTTCTAATGATATGCCGAATGAGCCGTCTCTGATGCGAGACATACAATACTGTATTGATATTGTTTAAGGGCTAGACTCCCTAACTTGCAGCACTATGGGATGAGTCTTAAGGACATTGGGAATTTTGAGTAAGAAAATCGAAGAATTGCTACACAAAGGCTTTACTCGAGAGAGCTTGAGCCCTTCTTCCATAGCAATAATTAAACCGAAAAAGGACATTAAATGGCGTATTATGTTGATAGATGCACAATCAACAAAATTACAGTTAGATACATTGGATTATGCATCTAAATGATATGCTAGATATGTTGGAGTAGTTAAAATTGCTTTCGAAATTAATCTATGGGTGGGTACCAATAGATCTAGATTCATCCCAGGGATGAGTGAAAGAATATAATTAACCAAATGGAACTTGAATGAGAGGTTGGACATGACTTTCAGTCACATGGATGTGCCTAATACCTTCATGTGAGTTATGAATCAGGTACTCAAACCTTTCATTCGGAGATTACTTGTGGTATAGTTCGATGATGTACTGAAATACAATCCCAGGGATGAATGAAAGAATATAATTAACCAAATGGAACTTGTATGAGAGGTTGGACGTGGCTTTCAGTCACATGGATGTGCCTAATGCCTTCATGTGACTTATGAATCAGGTACTCAAACCTTTCATTCGGAGATTACTTGTGGTATATTTCGATGATGTACTGAAATACAATAAGAATGAAGATGAGCACTTAAAGAATGTAAGAAAATCTTGAACAATTTGATATACTCTAATACCAATTGTAAGAAAAACTTGAACAAATTTTGATACGCTCTGATATCTATTTGTTAGGAATCTAGACAAATCTGATATGCTATGATACTAATTTGTAAAGGAAGTAATATCTTCCTAATGCGGAACTTAACACCCAAAAACTGGATTCGATTAAAATACTATAACACACAAGAGAAGTAAATAACAGGACAAAAGAGAACAAACAAAGAACACAGAGATGGAAAATTTTTATTGATTGCAGATAGTGGAAGATTTACAAAAACACTTCCTCTGAACGAGATCTATGAACGAATTACAAAATCATTTTCTCTCAACTCTTAATGACGGTGCTCTCTCTTGATTGGATACCTAAAACTGAAAACCTTACGTCATATTTATACTGAGCTAATTAGGTCACGTGTAGACGAGTCCTGATCAATCGAGAAAGACCCTGATCGTTCGGTGGGTCTCCTACAGTAGTTCTTCTTCGTTGTTTCCCGATCGATCGGGTACGCTCCTGATCGATCGGCTTGCTCACGGCCTTCTTCATAAATCCAAGGAATTTGAGACGTATCCTAACAAATCTCCACCTTGGCTCAAATTTTAAATAAAAGAACTTCTCCACCTTCTCCACAAAACACCCCACATGGGGTTATCTCAACAAAACAGAAAACCTAATCGAGTCTGATTGATGCTTAAACTTTCTGCTAGGTAGCACTTTAGGGAACATATCTGTGAGGTTAATAGCAAAGCCAATCTTTTTCTTCTCTAAATTATCCCTTGACATAGCTGTAAGAGCACAAGCAGTAACTTATTCATAAGTTTGTCTCTCTTGTCTTTCACTAGCAACTGAATGCTAATCCACCTACTGAACGGTTTCAGCCTCTTTATTTCTTTTAGAAATCTATACTGGAGGTGGCTGAACGTTGTCTGTGAAAGCTCTCTGACTTTGAATTGTGTTACTTAACTGTAACTGAACTATCTCTGGCCTAATCACCTGACCTAAATCACAAACAACAGATGTCATCTTCTGTGGTTATAACAATGAAGATTCATCAAACGTGACATCTTTACTCGTCAGGAATTGCTTGAAGCGAACTCTTTTCTGCTTCACATAAATGCCATGTTCATCTGACTCTAACATAGATGTTGTAGAAACAGCCATTGATCCTGTCACTGTGGAATTAATAAGTTCATATAGAGTTCTTACCCTTCTGCCTTTCATAACAGTCAGAGCATCCTTACTGATCTTCAAAACTCCACCTTAAGCTGTGTACTAGTACCCATGAGAGTCAAGGATACCGAGATGAGATTCTTTTTCAAATTTGGAACATGTCGAACATCACTCAAAGTTCTAACAGTGCCATTAAACATCTTAACTCGGATTTTTCCTATACCTAAAACTTTGCATACTGCATCGTTACCCGTAGGAATGGTTCCACCCTGAATTGACTCATATGTGGCAAACCAGTCTCCAATGCGATAAATATGGTAAGAATAACCCAAATCCAATATCCAATTATCTTTAGATCTGGACTGAGATTCGGTCACTAATAGAACACCATAATCAAATTCATCTTCAAACAACACTAGCTTCTGCGGGCCCTTTCTCGTCCTTAATGTTATCAGCTTTAAATTTCGTCTTATGCTTATAACAATCTCTCTTAATGTGCCCTTTCTTATGACAGTAATTACAGGATAAATCTCTATGTCTAGACTTAGACCGAGATGACTTTCCATTATTATCAGATCATATATTCTCAGTTCTTCCTCTTACAAATAGACCACTTCATGAGTTATTTACAGAATCAGAAAATTCCTTCCTTTTTCAGTCTTCCTTGACTTTGATCTTCTCTGCAATCACCTCTGTGCACTTTTCTCAAAATTTTCTCTTCTTGTCTTTTCATAATACATCTTATTAATACCAATAAAAAAGTTCTTCGATACAGTATGTTTGCCAATATTCTATACTTGGTTTTTCTACCACCATAAATCATGTTTTCAACAAAGCCTTTATAAGAGGTAGAGAGTGAACATAACAACACCATGGCCTGATCTTCATCTTTAGGAGCATCATCAGGCTCCTTTAATTCTTGAATAATGGAATTAAACTCGTTAATATGATTCTTAAGCGACGTACCTTCTGACATATGATAGGTCAACAATCGACCCTTAACTGCAAGTTTGTTGGAGACTGACTTGAAATAGAACATATCCTGCAATTTCTCCCAAAACTCCTTAGCGGTCTTCACTTCCAAAACTTCTATCAAAACATTATCGATAAGACACATCTGAATAGCGATGAGAGCCTTTTCATCTAACTCCTTCCATAGTCCTTGTGATAAACTCTCTGGTTTCTTCTCTTTTTCATCCAAGGCTTTCTTCAAGCCATTTTGAGTTAAGAGGCCCTACGCGAACCTGCTATAAACTAAAACTCTCTTGACCACCAAACTTCTCAAATTCAGATTCAACTGTAGATATCATAGTACCAAATCAAACAATCAGGGCTCTGATACCAATTGTGAGGAAAAATCTTGTTATGCTCTGATACCAATTGTAAAAAAAACTTGAACAAATTTGATATGCTTTGATACCAATTTGTTAGGAATCTGGACAAATCTGATATGCTATGATACCAATTTGTAAAGAAAGTAATATCTTCCTAATGCGGAACTTAACACCGACGAATTGGATTTGATTCAAATACTATAACACACAAGAGAAGTAAATAATCAGATAAAAGAGAACAAATGAAGAACACAGAGATTTACGAGGAAAATCCTTCTTCAATAGAGAAGGGAAAAACCACGGGCGGCGATGGAGAATCTTTATTGATCACAAATAATAGAAGAATTACAAAGACACTTCCTCTGAACTAGATCTATAGAAGAATTACAAACTCACTTCCCCTCAACTCTTAATGACGGCACTCTCTCTTAATTGGATACATAAAACTAAAACCCATATGTCATATTTATACTGAGCGAATTAGGTCACGCGTAGACAAGTCCTGATCGATCGGGAAAGTCTCCGATCGATCGGTGGGTCTCCTGCAGTAGTTCTTCTTCGTTCTTTCCCAAGTAATTGGGTATGCTCTTGATCGATCAACTTGCTCACGGCCTTCTTCAAAAATCCAAGGAATTTGAGAAATATCCTAACAAAGAACATGCCGCAGGTCCTCTGTGCATTACATAATAACGAATTATTCATAAACATGAAGCAATGTAGCATTATAATAATGGACGTAATTCTATCAGGGTTTGTTGCTAGTTAAGAGGGAATATTGGTTAATAAAGAGATGGTAAAAGTAATCATAAAGCCGATAGTTCCCCATACTTTTAGTGAAGCTCCCATGGGCTTCTTGTTTTGTATTGCATATTTATTCGGATTGCTAACAAAGGAGGGTAACAACACACAAGCATCGGATCCCAGTAGAACTCTGAAGTTTGTTTGGGCGAGAGCATTACTAAGATGGGTGACCTCCTAGGAAGTCCTCACCCCTCAGGTTGGGGGTACTCGGAAACAGCCTCTCTTCAGGGTAGCACCCTGAGGGAAGAAGGCTGCGATACATCCACCCCTCCAGACCCTGCGTGGGCGGGAGCCCTTGGGGCACTGGGAATGTTATTGTATTTATTCGGATTGCTTTAAGAAAGGAAAGTTTGAGTGGATAGAGGAATCTAAAAAGAGCCTCACCTTAACTGATTAGAAGCTGTGCTTTTCCCTTGTCTTGCCTTTACCTAGTTTTAACATGTTGTCCGAGGCCGATTGTGATTCTAGTTGGGTTGGACTCAGTGTTGTTCTTTCAAAGAAGGTACCCCCGTGGCATTCGGCAACACAAAGCTCAGAGAGGCTTGGTAGAATGGTGTTATGTTCGAGAACAATCTCGAGTCATAACCTAGGATAGGATAGAGTTTAGATGAGAAGTGAAGGGAAGGGAGATGAGAAATAGAGAAAAAGTTAGATGAGAGAGAGAAAAGATATCAAAAGATATTTTCATTCTTCAAAGTTATTCCCCTTACAAAACAAGACTCACTTACTTATACTAATGCCAAGTCGGTTAACAAGAGAAAGACAATAAAAAATATTTAAAGATGCAATGAACCTAGACAAGATGCTTGACCAACTTAACCACCAACTAAACATCATAGAACAAACCAACCTATATAGAACAAGCGCTAAGATGAACTACCTAGACAAGTACCAATCTACACACCTAGATATGATGCAAGCATGGTGAGGGTGCTACTTGCATAAGTTCCCTTTGTCCTCCGCATAGGGCCAGTGTTTCCAACATGTTAGTAGAGGCATTGAGTCAATGAGTCTTATTACTAGTCGCACTTTGTGGTGAAATTGTTGGGTTCGAGTGTCTTAAGGATCAATATTTTGATGATAAATATTTGAAGTTCATAATATGTCATTTGTTCAGAGTGACTGTTTGCTACAAAGGAATTCCACATCAGTGAGGATAGTTAGCTCTACATTCCCTGTAAGTTATCACATGAGATGATTATTCATGACCTACATGGTAGCGAGCTCCGTGGTCATTTTGCAGGGATAGAACAATCACGAGTGTCAAAAGAGGTACTACTGGCCACAACTTCAAAGGGATGTGGGTAACTTTGTGAGGAAGTGCTATATTTCCCAAATGTCAATAAAAAGAGCTCAGGATTCCGAGTGATACATGTCATTACAAGTCCCTAATGGTATATGTGAGGATTTTTCCATGGATTTAGTTGTGACATTGCCATCGACTGAACATGGGGTTGACTAAGCCTTTGTGGTGGTAGATCGGTACTTAAAGATGCGTCATTTTATTTGTTGTTGTAAGGCTATGCATGCATCATACATCGCTTGATTGTTCTTCCATGAGGTCATTTACCTTCAAGGTGTACCACATTCATCATCTCTGAACGAGTTACCAAGCTCTTTAGTTACTTATGGCTTACTCTAGAGAAGATGTACAATACTTTGCTGAAATTCAAGAACACAGATCACCCTCATACACATGACTAGATAGAAGCATTAAGCAAGAAGTTGGAAAATATGATACATAGCATCTTCAATGACAAGCCTAAGTAGTGGGATCCACACGAGTGCAAGCAAAATTTGCTTATAGTAGTGTCATTCATAGCAGTACAGGACAATTACCATTTATAGTGGCTTACATGAAGCCATCGATTTCACTGTTGTTCTAATGCGACTCCCAAAGATTTCTAGATTGAGCATTATTGCTAAGAAAATGGAGTTGTTTAGATTGAAGAAAATGGAGTTGTTTAGATTGAAGTATGATAGAAGCTTGAAGGGCATAAGGCGAAGTATAAGGCCATCATCAACGAGCAAAAACAAGTAAAGATCTTTCAGCAGGGGCAATATGGTGATGGTGTTCTTGAGCAAGGAAAGGTTTCTAGTAAGACGACAACAAGCTCAAGTTGAAAAAATATGGTCCTTACAAAATTTTGAAGAAGATCAGCAATAATGACCACGTGACAGAACTACCAAAGGGCATGGGAATATCCAAAGCTTTCAACGTGGCGGACCTATATGACTATCACTCTTCCAAATAATCGCTCAATCCATATAATAAGTTTGGGTCGAGTTTTTCTCGACTAAAAAGGATTAATTAATGTAGGACGAATTGCCGAGGAGCTTATGGAATAGTTGGACCGTCAGAAGCCCAAACAGGTAAGCTGCAAGCACTGATCAACAATTGCGACTTAAAATGATCATTTCTATTGATATATAAGCCGTAGGGCCCATAATATTAAAACAAAAATGAAGCTCTTAGGTTGAATATGAAAAGCTACCGCTTTGCCATTGACTTGCACATTTTGGCGGAATTCAACCCTTAACATGCATTTTTTTTTTTTGCCACTTTTGTCTATTGTGACTAGTTTAGAAGTATTTTTATAATTTTCTAGTCTTAAGGTTTTGATGTTCGCTATAAATTTTTAACTTGGCTGTGTTTTATTCATCATCCTAGAATTTTCAACTACAAACCCTAGCATTTTCTCTCTCAATTTCGGTGCATTCTGAGTCTCTTCGATTTTGACATGTTTAATATTGAATTTGCACTTTTGTTCTGATCACAAGCTGACCTTCACTTTTCCATGATTAATTAGAAGAAGATTGTTCCCTACATTTCTTCTAATGATTCTATAAAAGTTTTGTAAGCCTAAGATTCTATGTAAAAACACTGAGAGCTATAAAAAAATAATTCACTTGACTTATATATCTGTCTATTCTTTATCATATAAGACTTTGTTCATTATACACATACACATAAGATCTTATAACAACTAGGGCTAGCAAATGTGTCGTGTTCGTACTGATGTTGTGTGAAGGGTCTTAGAAATGGAGTCAGCCCAAGTCTAACCCATTTTTGTAAATGGGTTAGAAACTTTCAACCCTTATATGACCCAATTATTGAACTGGTAACACATGGATTACCCATTTAATTATATTGGTGATTTTCTTTTTCATTAATTGCCAGTTTATCAACTTATAAATATGTCAATAACACACATCATGGTTAATAATAGCAATAAATACATGACATAATAATTGTTAAAATAAACAATAAATTTAACACTACAAAATATAGTTTAAATTATACTATGTATGATAGGCTACTAAAAATCTATATACAATGGCAGTAGTATACCAGTCTTAAACTTAATATAATTATATAAGTAGGTCAAGTGTGTTAAAAACGGGTTAAATGGTTAAACACAAACTTAATCTAATTATATAAACGGGTTAAATGACGGGTCAACCCAAATTTAACCTGACTTAAAAAACCCAAACCCGAATCCACTATCTTCATGTCGTGTTATCATGTCGTATTAGATTTTTTTCAGAGGTAATAACAACAATAATTTAGCTCGCACAATGTTTATAATAAAGAATTAAGGTAGTGGTTAATGCCATAATTCCCTTGCAAAAAGCCATTTACCATGTAAAAAGATTTGACAAAGCCAAGTGGGTGTCCCATCGCATCCCATGATCATGGCTTGTGTGACTCAAAATCAATAAATGTGGTCTGACCCATGATGCCATATCATGATGCATTATTGCCAGGCTTGAGTCAAAATGGTGGGCACTTCTCCATGATGTGCCTCTCCACATGTTGCACATATGTATGATGATGCATGATCATGCATCAAAGCCCCCCACACGTGCACATCATCATCATCCCTTCTCCTACGTCTAAAAGTCATCTTCACATTATTAACTTTGATTAAACAAATTGCAATGTTATATGTACAGTATTTTTCATAAAATGGATGTTATGGTGTTATACATTTATATTTATCTTTTACTTTAGTAGTATTTTCAGGCCACGTACTTGAATTGTATTTGGAATCAACAAGATTGTATTTTTTTTGCATACTGAACATGCGGTATATGTCACCGCCTTGTTGTAGATTAACAAAAATTGAACTAATGGTGTTGGTGTACTGTTTAACTCTCAAACTCCTAAGTAAAAGGCATTGGATTTAGAGCTTATCACTCCGCTCCTTTCAAGTGTCAGTTTTTCACTTTATGGAAGATGTTATATATACTCTCTTTTTAACACACACGCAGACGCACACGACACACACAATTGTGCCTCTCTACAGAGCGCCTATACCTAGCACTAGGGCAAGCAGCCGTGTAGTGTATAGTTACCTTAGGACAAAACAAATCAGCTACCTACATGACAACAACTAATAATATTGTATGTTGGACATCGCACCAGGTACCCCATCTTTTCATTGATATATATTATAAATACCGTAAGAAATTCTCCCACTTAGTTTTTTCTCCTTTCATTATTTGAATAGTGTTATATTGTTGACTGAGGCCGTATTTTTGTGTGTATATGCTATAATAAGCTTCGTGTCTATGTTGATCACTCACCGGCCATAGTCACAGCTAGTTCATGAACGTTACCAGCTATGGAACTTAGAGAGTAAGGCCATCTTCAAAGGGGTTGGGGAGGGGGAGGGCGAGACAAAAAGGGACAGGGAAATTGAGATTAGGGACACTAAATGTCAGGACACTAACAAAGAAGAGTTTTGACCCAAATGATGATAAAGAGAAAGATCAACATTCTTTGTCTGCAAGAGACCAAATGGGTTGGGGCGAAAGCCAGGGAAATGCTGGGGCATAAACTCTGGTATGCGGGTAAGCTCAGAGGGAGGAATGGTGTAGGGATCATTGTGGATAGCAGCCTCAAGGATAAAGTAGTCGGAGTAGAAATGGCTAGTGATAGGATCATAAGTATTAAGATGGTCCTAGATGGAGAAGTATTGAATGTAATCAGTGCCTACGCATCTCAAACTGGACTAACTGAGCATAAGAAGGCAACATTCTGGGAGGACTTAGACACAATGATGCAAGGCATACCCCAAGCCGAACAAGGGATGATTGGTGGGGATTTCAATGGGCACGTTGGCGCTACGGAGGATGGTTATGCTTCGTACCACTGAGGATTCGGCTATGGAACCAGGAATGCAAAGGGCAAAGTCCTACTAGACTTCGCGGTCACATACGACCTAACAGTGGCCAACACCATCTTCAGAAAGCATGAGCAGCACATCACCACCTACCAAAGCGGTGTCCAAGGAAAAGGGTGCAAAGAGATTGCAGGGTTTGCAAGGCGACCCCAGGGGAAGACCTGTCTAAACAAAATAGGGTGCTGTGGGCGGATATAAACACAAAGAAGAGGACAAAAAGAATCGACAAACCTGCGCAGACGCATACCCGTTGGAGGGATTTAAAGGGAGAGAAGTATAAGGTCTACAAGGAAAGAGTGAAGGCCAAGCTTGGGTGGGACTTCGAGAAAGATGCAAACCAGATGTGGAACCAACTGGCCCAAAAGATCAGAGGACTGGCACGGGAAGTTCTCGGCACGTCAAAGGGAAGAGTTTCAAGCAACAGAGAGTCATGGTGGTGGTGCAAGGAGGTCCAAGAGAGGATTAAGGCCAAACAAGTTTGTTTCAAAGAGTGGGACAATGACAGAGATGTGGATAAGCAACATCGGTATCTGCAAGCCAGGAGAGAAGCAAAGAGAGCAGTCAGAGAAGCACAATCAACAGCTTATGAGGATTTCTACAAAAGAATGGAGACCAAGGAGGGTGCGAGGGACTTATATAGAATCACCAAAGCACGAGAAAGGAAGACCAGGGACTTGGATAGAGTACAATGCATAAGAGGAGAGGATGGACAGGTACTCGTGGACAGGCAACTAATTAAGGCTAGGTGAAAAACGTACTTTCACGAGCTGTTCAACGAACAAGGAGGGACAGAGATATCCTTAGGTGATCTTCAAACTTCGGAGGAGCAACACAACCGCTGTGATTGTAGGCAAATTAGCACTGAAGAAGTCAAGGACGCCCTGAAACTCATGGGAAGGGGTAAAGCAGTTGGCCCAGATGGCATACCCATAGAAGTATGGAAATGCCTTGGACAGAAGGGCGTTAGTTGGCTGAATAAACTATTTAACCAAATCCTTCTGGTAGAGAAGATGCCTGAGGAATGGAGGAAGAGCACATTGATTCCGATATATAAGAGCAAAGGCGACATTCAGAGCTGCGCCAACTATCGGGGTATTAAACTAATGTGCCACACTCTAAAATTGTGGGAACGAGTCATAGAGAGGAGGTTAAGGCAACTGACAGAGGCGTCCGAGAACCAATTCGGATTTATTCCCGGGAGATCAACAATAGAGGCCATCCACATCCTAAGGCGGACAATAGAGCAATACAGGGAGAGACAAAAGGACCTTCATATGGTTTTCATTGATTTAGAAAAAGAATATGATAGAGTGCCAAGGGAGGTCTTTTGGAGAGTTTTGGTCAGGAAAGGCATCCCCACGCCCTACATCCGAGCTATTAGAGACATGTACGAGGAGGCACAGACTATGGTGCGTACCGTGGATGGGAAGACTGACGCTTTCCCGATTACAGTAGGGGTACACCAAGGGTCGGCTTTGAGCCCCTGTCTGTTCATCCTGGTTATGGACGAGCTCACTAGGCACATCCAGGGATGTATACCTTGGTGCATGCTTTTTGCAGATGACATTGTGTTGGTGGGGGAGTCGCGGGAGGAGGTAAATGAGAAGCTGGAACTGTGGAGAGGGGTACTAGAGTTGAAGGGTTTACGACTAAACAGAGCCAAGACTGAGCACATGGAACTCAAGTTCGATCCCTCTTCCCTGCCTAATCGGGAAGACGTCAAGATCGGTTCTTAGGCCATATCGAAGAAGGAGAGCTTCAGGTACTTGGGGACCAAGATACAGCACAACGGCGAAGTGGACGAGGATGTCAACTACCGAATTAAAGAGGGATGGCATAAGTGGAGGATGGCCTCCGCGGTACTTTGTGATAGAAAGTTCCCCTTGAAGCTAAATGGTAGATACTATAAGACAGTTGTGAGACCAACCATGACGTGTGGGACGGAGTCCAAGGCGATGAAACTAAAACATACACAGAAGATGAAGGTGGTGGAGATGCGAAAGCTGAGGTGGATGTGCGGACACACAAGGAAGGATAGGATCAGAAACGACGTCATAAGAGGGCAATTGGGCGTAGCCTCCATTGAAGATAAATTGAGAGAGCAACGTCTGAGGTGGTTCAAACATGTCAGAAGGAGACCGGACTACGCTCCAGTAAGGAGACGCGAACAACCCCTTACTACACTAGGCAGAAGAGGAGAGGTAGGCCAAAGAAGAGATGGATGGAGACGATCCGACAAGACCTCACCCATCTAAACCTTCGGGAGGAGATGGTCGTAGATAGGCCCCAATGGAGGGATAGCATAGGGGTAATTGAGGCTCCAATTGGAGTAGGGTAGTCGAGCTTACTAATGCTAGGCCTCGTCGTCCTTCTATCACACGTAGGTGGTGTACTAGCTTCTGGCGCCGCCACTTGCCTACGTATCTCTATCCTATCTTCATCTTTATCTTTAGCTGTATCCCATTCTCTATCTCTATCTCTATCTCTATCTCATCTTCGATTTATGCTGATGTAGCTTAATTTATGTTTGTATGTTTGTTGTTGTGCTTGTCGTGTGTGTGCCCTATTCATTTGTTACTCTCCTGCTGCTAGGTCACGCTCTACGCGGCGAACCTGCCTTCTCAGGTTGGGGATCCTCAGAAACAGCCTCTCTTCAGGGTAGCCCCCTGAAAGGGGAAGGATGCATACATCTACCCTCCCCAGACCCTGCTTAGGCGGGAGCCCTTGGAGGCACTGGGTTTGTTGTTGTTGTTGTTGTTGTTGTTGTGTAAGTAGTTCTCCCGGTGTGAATGCACTTTTTGTTGGTGTAAACCCCCAAGAGTATCGATAACCGGGTAACCAAACATTATTGGATCAAACAGTTGCAATTCACAAGTAACGGGTATCCAAACGATCTACAGGTTTCGAGGCGTGATATCACTTTTCTTAAGACTTATTTCAGCGTATGAAATAGTCTCGGGGATACAACGATAACCTAATGTCAATAGAGTGAGCCTATGTAAAGGGAGATAAGGAGAGATGTATGAGAATGACGTTTTTCAAGAACAATGAACAAGTTCTTTCAAATCAATTGATTCATACATTATCAAAGACATTAGGGGAATATATATAACACTTTGTGAAAGAAAACATCCCAAATTATGCCAAAAAGAAAAGGCACGAAAGGCCGGTAGCTAACGCGAGAAAATCCGGTGAAAACTGCACTTGTGTGTCGACACACAGTTCTGCAGAGATGGTTCTGTTGATCTGTGTGTTGACACACGGGCCGTGTGCGTCGACACACACCTCTGCAGCTCTGTTCTATAAGAATGTGTGTCGACACACATCCCAACACACATCAAAACACATCAAATAAATTTCGGGACCAACTTTAAACACTTTATTCATAATTCTTATTGCATTATTTTGAAAATACATCAGCACTTTTGCGTTGTTCTTGTTTTTTATCCTATCTCAATAACTTACTTGTTCCTTCCAAGTGTCCATTCATAGTGGATAACTCAGGGGACCTTATATTCGTATCACGCGATAATCATTCCTGTCAATTTCAGACAGAGAGTCGTGCGAGATTCTGTGTTTGCCTATGAGAACCACAATATATTTATATATATATATAAACATTTTGGAAGAATAAATTGCATGATAAATTAGAAGTTTCCATCAAATTCGAAGACAGAATAAGGGCCTTCAACACATGAGTGGATATGCTCAAAATTATTACTCTACTCTCTAAGAAAAGAGATTATTATTCCCTTGTTCCTCTTTTTTGGCCTCCAAATCTTGTATTATATAATTTATTTAAAATATAAAAAAGATAATGGGAGCATATAATATATAATAAGTAGGTATTTGATTCTTTCAGCTC
The DNA here is from genome assembly GCA_018398585.1 of Simmondsia chinensis. Lineage (NCBI taxonomy): Eukaryota > Viridiplantae > Streptophyta > Magnoliopsida > Caryophyllales > Simmondsiaceae > Simmondsia > Simmondsia chinensis. The sequence continues at coordinate 12,920,721 of JAGTTD010000005.1, forward strand.
CACAACTCCACATCATGGTGACAAAAGCGGCGCACAAGTTATTGGAAAAATGTTGCATGTTGTCATTTGAGCGTAGTATATTGGGTTACTTTTATTTTAGTATCCCGACATTTTTTAATGTAACAAAAAAAATTTGAACTTTTTAAATTCATAAAAACGTTCATAAGTTTTCACCGTATTAAAAAAAGTCCTCTCTTCGGCGTGATGACATCATTTTCCCGTGACAAAGCTAATGCGACAACTATTTTTTTATTAATGCTAAAGTAAAATAACAAAAGTACCATTCAATACCCTTATTCTTACATTATGGTCACGAAATTCGAGATGTTGTATTAGGTAGAAGGTATTTATTTTCGTTTTATTTGCTTAGAAATATGTTTATAGAAGAGTGTCTTCGTCATTTTACTGAAGCATTAATGAAAATTTAGTTCTCACGTCAGCTATGCTGAAAGAAAATGACTTCATCATGCTAAAGAATAGCCTTTTTATTAATACGAAAAAAACTTAGGAGCGTATTTATTAATTTAAAAAGGTTGTCTTTTTTATTATTTCCAAAATGTTGGGTGCTAAAACATAAATGATCCTATTATAATTATATTTAATAATATGATAAAATTATTAGCTATAAATAATATACAGTTAATTATATTTATAAAAATTAATGTTACGGTAATATTATTATTAGAGTAAAATGATTAATGATAGTAAATTTATAAAATTTTGTGATTACTATTCACTACAAGTTACATCATTGATCTACTATTTTCCTTTGACTGGACAAACTATTTTCTTTTCAAAGTTTCCAAAAGTCGAATGAATTGCCAATTGTAATTTCTTCAACAATATTGTTATATATCAAATATAATGGCATAAATATTGTATTTTATAAAAACATTATTTGATATTAGCTTTTATAATTTAATATTTTTAAATTGTATATATTAAGTATACAATTTAGAAAAATATTTAGCATTTTCCGTGTAGAAAAGGGACAAGATCTAGTTTCGTCGAGGACTTGGCCTGTGTGATCAACCCTCGAGTTTGCAAACGACATATTCTGTTTATTTGGGTTTGACCAAAATGCATCGTATTCAAAAGAAAATAAATTTGGAGAAATTATTAACAATAAATTTAATTTGTTCTGGCAAACGAGAGGAAGAGGTTCAAAAAGAAGAATTTTGTATGCAAAATGTCCATCCACTTTGTCCATTGTGTCTATTTAGTCCCTTCATTGTTAGTAATGTAACTCGTTTATGCCTCCCAAAGTTCCTTTGCAATAGTCATGTTCCAGTAGATATAGAACAAAGAATTTGTCATTTCATTAAGAATTTGACCCTGCTAGTTTTGATCTCTGCTTGCTTTTTTTTTTTTTTTTTGGTTTTTCTAGTTTAATGGCGTTGTGGTACCTTTTCCAGTTCTATTTTTTCCGGTTCCCTGTTTGTTTTTCCTTTTTTTGTACCCACTACCCTTTACGGGGTGGCTCAAGGCTTGCTTTGTCGAGTTGTCCGCTTGTACTTCGACTATGCCGTTAATTATTAAAAAAAAAAAAAAAAAAAGGAATTTGACCCTGAAGATAGTCATCCTTCTCCAACTTTATTCGCTAATGTTGATTTGCAAGAGTCTCATCCTCGGTAGGTGGTGGCTTCGGGGTGTGTTGGAATTTATAGGTAGTGTGCTTCAATTTTTTTCAAATTTCTCAAACTCACCTATTCCACATAGGAACTCTTGAGGTGGAACAGCCATTATATATATATATGTTGTGGGTCTAAAGTGGGTATAGTGGGCCACACACGCTTGCGCACTCCTCGCTCCGCCGGACAGGCTAGCGCGCCGCGTTGCAGTGTGAACTTTTTTCAACCCGGATCTTTATTTTTTCGACATTGTATTTTTAGTTGTTGAAATCGAACTCGAGGCAAGTTCTCAACTTTGGATTGAGCTTGTGTCTGCAAGCTCGAGCTCTAGTGTTGCTCTTAGCCAACCTTGAGAATGTTATCTTGAGGCCTTGTACTTCACTTTGAGTTTGAGCTTGAGGCTACAAGCTCGAGCTCGAGTACGTGTTTGACTGCACAACCGCCCTCTCTTTCCATTGCCGTTGTTTCCGTAGTTGAGACTGCATTCTTTGCTTCTGCATATTCACCTAATCTTTTATTCAAAGTCGGATTCCATGACCATGCTCCATAATCGTCAATTCCTTGGGCAGTAAGTTTTTTGCCTATAAATACAGTGTCTTGGGGCATTGATCAAAACACACAGAAATCATACTTTTTTTCATTTCTTGACTTCTCTCTGAGTTATTCTTCCTTCTCTGATTACTGAGCAAGTGTCATGATCCTTGTCACAGCCTGTGTCATGACATGACCCTATAGGGTCTTGGACCGGTCCTTGACATCCTTCAACCCGATAGCCTAAAGAAGCATCTAGCATTCTCTAGAAGCCACGAGAATATTCTAGAAGCATCAGGCAACACGCTCCACATCTTCCCGCTCTTCCAATGGTTTTTCCCGTCAAATCCCCTTTCCCGCTTATTTTTTAAACATACGGTTTTTGATTGTAATTCAAATTTTAAATGTAATTGCAGCTTATAAATAAAGGATCTCTAAAGTGTAATAATCATCGAATTCAATTCTAATAAAATACTTTCTCTTTTCCCCATCTAATTCTCTCTAAATTCTCATCTCAGTTCTTCTCCTTCTTTCTCAGCTCAACTCCATCATTTTTCATACTTAGCTCGTCGGAAGCTCAGTCATGAATCTTAGGATCGTGACAAAGTGATATCAAAGCCATCTTACGATCGAAGAAGCTGGCCATTACTAGAAGTACTCGTTCCTCTGCCAATGTGTCATCATCGGAGGAATCACAGGAGGATCATGAGAGGATTTTGGCTATTGAAAAGAGGCTAGACAGATTAGAGGCAGCCTCGGAGAATCAAGTTCAAACTAATGGACAAGTGAGATCTTCGCTGGATTCATTAATAGCATCCATGAACCGGTTGCTGAAAATTCAGAAGAACAAGCCCGAGGCCGTGCCGAAGGTTGCACCGGAGGCTGCGACTCACGGTGTTGCTGGAGGATCGGGAAATTATGTTCGATTGGGAGGAAATGGAGTTCTGCCACCTCCAACTTGGCCACTAGAGTAGAGAAATGATACTAGCCAGAACCGGATTTTTAAGGAAGGAGACCATAGCCGGAACAATGGAAGCAACCGGACATGGACAAATCATCACACTCCAAAGCTGGAATTTCCGAAGGTTGAAGGCAATAATCCGAAAGTTTGGACCACTAAATGCCTGAAATATTTTCATTTGTACCACATACTGGTGGAAGAGTGGGTGGAGTATGCTTCTAGTTATCTTCATGATTCCAGAGATGCTTGGTACCACGCACTAGAATTGAAGCATCCGCAAAGGAAATGGCAGTTTTTCATTGACGAATTATGCAAGAGGTTTGGTGATCGTTCACTTCAAGACATTGTCAGAGATATTGAGGACTATGTGGTGCATTTTGAGGAGTTGAAGACTTGATGTTGATCTATCATCCAACATTGAGTGAAGCTTATTACGTGTCTAATTTTATTAGTGGGCTTAAACCTGCCATCTGAGCCTTTGTTAAGGCTAACTGCCCTGCTGACCTAAGTTTGCGTTTAAGCAAGCCAAATTTCAGGAGGTTGCTATTGCTGAAATTCGAGGAGTGGCTGGAAACAAGCCAGCTTTGAGAAAATTCGGTTCGGGTGCCAGATCCGCATTGAGTGCCAGGACCGGGCCATCCATGTCATTCCAGGGCCCCTCGTAGTCCCAGGGCTCAATCTCCAGGCCCGAGGGAGCAAAGTCAGTGTCAAGCGACTCTACTGGATCCAGCGCACCAGGGCACGAACTCGGACAGTGTTACAAGTGCCATGAGAGGTACTTTTCATGGCATGTTTGCAAGGCCAAACTACTGCAAAAGCATGGAAGGCCTAGAGGAGGTTGAAGAAGATATGGAAGAAGAGAATGTGGTGGAAGAAGAGCCTTTTGAAGAGGAGCACGGTGCTATGGAGATTTCATTAAATGCCTTGTCAGGACGAATCATGCACAATACTTTGAGATTGAGAGGCTTCATCAAGAAATGGGTTGTGACCATCTTGGTTGACAGCGGAAGCACCAACAGCTTCCTGGACGCTACCGTGGTGCAAGAACTACGGCTTGAGACCATGCCAATGATGGTCATGACTATCATGGTGGCCAACGGTGAGAGTCTTATTATTTATCAAAAGTGTTCCATGTTAAGGTGGAAGGTCCAGGGCACTACGTTCACGGATGACTTGAGAGTGCTAGAGCTCCGCGGTAGTGACATGGTCTTTGGTGTTGATTGGCTTCAGCGCTATGGACCGGTGGCAATAAATCTCACCGATCTCAAATTCTCTTATTTTAAGGGAAGGCAGTGCACTTGCAAGGCACGACTGAGTAAGCTTCTTTGTAATCCATTTCGCAGAAAGGCAACACGAAGTTCTTGAGGAAAGCAGGCTATGTCATCGGCCATCTCATTATGGCCATGGCTGAGAAGGCTCCGAATGCTCTTGTCCATCCCAAGTTTGCACACGTTCTGCGCTAGTACCCCGACGTGTTTGACATTCCTAAGGCTCTTCCACCGCCATGCTCACATGATCATAGCATCCCTACATTACTCGAGGCAAGGCCCGTGAATATCAGGTCCTACCGTTACCTGCATGGGACAAGAATGAAATTGAGAAGCAAGTGAAGGAGTGGCCACTTCTATAATATAACCGAGCCAGAGTCCTTTTGCTTCGCTGGTTCTTTTTGTTAAGAAGAAGGACGGTACATACTGTTTTTGTGTTGATTACTGCCAGCTTAACATCATCACGGTGAAGGACAAGTTTCCTATACCCATGATTGATGACTTGCTTGATGAGCTAAGGGGAGCCACAGTGTTCTCCAAAATTGACCTAAGGGCGGGATACCCATCAGATCAGAGTGCAGGAGGAGGATCACCACAAGACCGCATTTCGGACTCACCAAGGTCACTATGAGTTCCAAATAATGCCCTCCGAGCTCACCAACGTCCCTGCTATTCTCCAAGCCCTAATGAACGAAGTCTTTGGCCCGTATCTATGCAAGTATGTGCTCATCTCCTTCGATGACATCTTGATATATAGCCTAGAATTACATGCCCATCTTGCGCACTTAAGTGCAGTGCTGGACACCCTGCTTGCACACCAACTCTTTGCCAAACACAGCAAGTGTGCGTTTGGTTAGGACCGGGTGGAATATTTGGGGCACATGATCTCAAAGGAAGGCGTTGCTACTGACGAGGGCAAAATAGAAGCAATGAAGAGTTGGCCAATTCCCAAGAATGTCAAAGGCCTCCGTGGTTTCCTTAGCTTGACCTGATACTACCATAAGTTCGTGAGAGGCCACGAAACTATGAGCAAACCACTGACAAACCTCCTTAAGAAAGGGGAATTCTGTTGGAGTGACTAGGTGTAGCATGCATTTAAGACATTGAAGGAAGCTATGGTGACAGCCCTTGTTTTGGCTCTCTTGGTCTTTTCTAAACCATTTTTTTCTCAAAACCGATGCATGTGGGTTAGGAATTGGAGCTGTCCTAGCACAAGAAAGGAGGCCCCTGGCCTATCTCAGCAAGGCACTTAGTCCATGCCATCTTGGGCTCTCAATTTCTAAGAAGGAGCTCATGGCGGTGTTGATGGCTATGGAGAAGTGGAGACACTATTTGATGGATCAGCATTTCATCATTAAAACAGACCACACAAGCTTGCGCCACCTGCTAGAACAACGTGTCACTACTCAGCTTCAGCTTAAGGGCATGTCCAAGCTCATGGGACTGAGCTAGAGCATCATGTACTGCAAGGGCGCAGAGAACCGGGCCACAGATGCGCGACGCGATGAAGATACAATGCGCGTAACCTATGCGTAGATGTCCACAACCGTTCCTTTTTGGATGTGCAAAGTGGCTGACAGCTATGAGCAAGATGCACAAGCCTCCCAGCTCATTGCACACATTGTCATTGATCCTATCTGGCCCAGGCATTGCTCTTATGAAGGTGGCATCTTGCGCTACAAGGGGACAGTGTATGTGGGGAAGGAACTAAGCTACGAAGCATGTTTTGCAAGCCTTACATGATTCCGCACTTGGGGGACACTCCGAGGTCGATGGCACACTTATGTGTGTCAAACACATGTTCTTTTGGCCGTAGCTCAAGCGCAGAGTTGAGTGGGTGCGCAGATGTGAGACATGCCAACGTACTGAGGGAGAACATGTAGCCTATCCAGGGCTGCTACAACCGCTGCCCATTCTGCATCAAGCTTGGGAGATCATTAGCCATGATTTTTTTGAAGGGCTTTCGAAGTTACTGGGTAAGGATGTGGTGTTAGTGGTTGTTGACAAACTTACAAAGTAAATAGATTTCATGCCATTGACACACCCTTGCATCGCTACCCGCTTAGCACAAGCATTCCTTGACAATGTGTACCGTTTACACAGATTGCCTAAGAACATCATCTCTGATGGGGATGGGTCCTTCCAAAACCTGTTCTGGAAGGAACTCATGCGCTTGGCTGGCATTGAGTTGAACATAAGCAGCGCCTATCACCTGCAGTTCTATGTGCAAACCGAGAGGGTAAATCAATGTCTGGAGAATTATCTTCACGCTAGGGCACTCAACAAACCCAAGCATTGGGCACAATGGCTACCCTTGGCCGAATTCTGGTACAACACCAACTATCACTCTTCGCTCAAGACAACTCCATTCGATGCCCTGTATGCGTACGAACCGCGGTTGCTGGCACTGGACATACCTTGCATTTCCTCTTCTCCAGAAGTGGAAGACTTCACCAATGAACGCAAGACCATAATCCACCTACTGAGGGAAAACCTCAAAGAAGCCCAACATTGGTACAAGCAACAAGCTAACTTATGGAGAACTGAGAGAGTGTTTGAGTTTGGGGACTTAGTATATCTCAAGCTACAACATTATAGGCAAACGTCCATAGCACTCAAGAGGGACTTGAAGCTAGTAGCCCGTTACTATGGCCCATACCAAGTCCAAGCAAGGATTAGGGTAGTTGCTTATCGGAACAACTACCCGGATCAAAGATTCATCTAGTGTTTCATGTCTCACGACTGAAAAAGAAGCTAGGGGAAAATGTTCACTTCAGCATAGATTTGCCTCAATGCGACATAGAGGACCAGCTAGAAGTGACACCGCAAGCCATCCTAAGTCAATGCACCGTGACAAGGGACCAGAGAAGGATTAAGCAAGTCCAAGTCCAAAGGAAAACATGATTGAAGACACAGCTACTTGGGAGGATTGGACATTCATCCGCAAGCCGTTTCCAGACTTCAATCCTTGAAGACAAGGATTATTCGAAGAGGAGGGCAATGTCATGATCCTTGCCGCAGTCTGTGTCATGACATGACCCGATAGGGTCTTGGACTGGTCATTAACATCCTTTAACTCGATATCCTAAAGAAGCACCTATCATTCTCTAGAATCCATGAGAATATTCTAGAAGCATCAAGCAACATGCTCCACATCACCTCGCTCCTCCAACCATTTTTCTCGCCAAATCCCCTTTCCCGTTTATTTTTTAAACATGCGGTTATTGATTGTAATGCAAATTTGAAATGTAATTGTAGCTTATAAATAGAGGATCTCTGAAGTGTAATAATCATCGAATTAAATTCTAATGAAATACTTTCTCTTTTCCTCATCTAATTTTCTCTAAGTTTTCATCTTAATTTTTCTCCTTCTTTCTCAAATCAACTTTATCATTTTTCATACTTAGCTCGTCCGAAGCTCAGTCACGAATCTTAGGATCGTGACAGCAAGTTGGGGAATACTTCAATCTATCACTTGAGAGTACACTCCTACGATGGATGCGGTGTTAACCTTGGTAGTCAGAGTGCCTGAATATCCCTGTAGCGGGGGTAAAAATGACTTAGGGCAGTGGTGAACTTCGTGGCATGGAAACTTCCTTCAGTATGGTCTTTCCTCACTAAACTTCATTCTGTTGTTTGATTGTCTTGAATTGAGTCAATTTGCTTATATTCGAATTCTATAGAGTTCAGTTTGAGATATTCTTGTTGAAATTCCTCTCAAAGCTTATTGAAGTTTTGTTTTGCCTCCTTCTTGAATTAGCTTCTAGCATCTCAAGTTTGAGATTTTGATTACCCATTTATGTTATTTTTCAAACAAAATAAGCCATTTGTTAAAATGAATAATTAGACCATGGCTAATGTTGGTTTTATAATTCTCGACACGTCGAAACCCGAACTCCCAGCGGGGCAGGCTATAAAATGTAGAGTTTTTCCTTAGGCAAATTGAGGTGGATTACACCCTCTTGAATGATAAGGCTCCTCGGTTGGGGGGTGACTTTGAGAAAGATAATTGGACCTATGATTTAACGTCCCTTTTGGCCACCAAAGTAACTAAAAAAAAACATTTTGGTCATTTAACTAAGATTCTGGAAGATTTAGTCACCGAACTCCTAATAAAGTACCTCTTGGTCATCTAAGTGCTTTAAAATGGACAAATTAATTATTCAAGTCAAATTTTGTAGGACTTAGTTACCCAACTCGTAATAAAAGTCTTTTTGAGTCATCAAGCAATTTAAAATGGACAAGTTCGCCACTCAAGTAATAATTTGGAAAATCTTATCATCCAACTTTAAACAACAACATATTTTAGTCACTAAAGTGATTTAAAAATGGTAAAAAACTTATCATCCAAATAAAAATAACTAATTTAATTGCGTTTTTGACTTATTTATTTCATTGGTACTCACATTATTTTTTAAAGTCTATGTTCTATTTGTAATAAATTGGTGCACATCTAGTTATTGACATTAGGTAAAAATTAAAAGATTATAAACCAGTTTTGAGATTAAATAAAGCTTGATAATATATTCAAAAAATGAGAATTCAAGGAAACATAGACTTTGAAAAAAAAAATGAGGACCAATGAAATAAATAAGTTAGAAATATAATTAAACTAGTTACTTTTTATTTGGAAAATAATTTTTTATCATTTTTAAATCACTTCAGCGACCAAAATAAGTTGTTATAAAAGTTGGGTGATAAACTTTTCTAAACTATTACTCCGGTGATAAACTTGTCCATTTAAACCACTTGGGTGACCATATAAGGATTTTATTACGAGTTTGATGTCTTCCAAAATTTTACTTGGGTGGGCAATTTGTTCATTTTAAACCATTTAGGTGACTAAATGAGACTTTTGCTAGAAAACGGGTGACTAAATCATTCAAAGTATGACTTGGGTGACCAAAAGGTTCATTTTTGGCCGCTTTGGTGAACCAAAGGGAACTTAAGTCTCGAACCTATTGGGGAATGTTGCGGCACTGTATGACTGCCGCACTATATTAGATTTATAGTAAGATGAAAAATGCTAAAGAAATCTAGAAGACTTTTTGTAATAAATATTGGATGGAGGATGGTGCCGCTAAGAAGTATGATTACTCTAAGTAGTGGTTGCCTTTCACCATGATTGATGATGAACCAACCCTCTAAGCACTTGTCTTTGTCTGTCAACTTGGTTGAATTGATGAGGTCAGGAAAGAGTGGTAGGTTGAAGAAGCAATGGAACAAAGGGCGTTCCAAACGCCAGTCTGGAGGTTTCAACTCAAAGCAGAAGCAGTCCCATGAGAAAAGCCTCCAGAATAACCTTGAAGGAAGCTAGAAACGAATAAAGGGAACATGTTGGAATTGTGATGCGACAGGCCTTACCTCGAGAGATAGTAAGAAGGGATTTGTACCGAGAAATCCCAAAGAACACAAACCCCATGCCAATCTCACTGAGAGCGGAGATGTCTTTGTGGTCATGATCTCCAAGATTAATATGGTTGGGAATATGGCTGAGTGGGTTGTAGATACTAGTGCCATAAGGCACATCTTGTATAAACAAGGACCTGTTTCAGGAACACAAGATAGCCAATGCGAGGGAGTTTGTGTTCATGGGCAATTCCAATTCAATCCCAGTGTCTGGCAAGAGAATGGTCCTTCTAAAATTCAACTATGGACAATATTTGTCATTGCAAAATGTGTTGTATGTTCCTGAAATGTATAGGAATGTTCGTTTTGGTGCTTTGCTTAATAAAACTAGTTTTAAATTGACCTTCGAATTTGATAAGCTTTATATCACCAAAAGCATGAACTTTGTGGGAAAGGATTTTTGTAATGGGGGCTTGTTTGTAATTGATTGAAATTGACATGAATAAAGTTGCATCTACTTTTGCTTGCATTGTTGAATCTTCAGATTTATGGCATGGTAAGCTCAGACATGTGAATTATAATTCGGTTAAGAGACCTAAACAAATGATTTTGATTCCCAATTGTAGTATAATCAAACTTGATGAATGTGAAATATGTGTCGCGGCCAAGAATCCTAAAATGGCTTTTAACAAATTAGTTAAATGAACATCTATCTTGCTCAGACTCGTGCATAGTGACTTGAGTGATTTTAAGAACACCATAAGTAGAGGTGGTAAGAGATACTATATTACCTTCGTTGATGATCACTCAATATTCACCAAGGTGTATCTCGTTAGTTTGAAAGCTAAGGCCAAGGAGATGTTCCTTAAGTATAAAGAAGAAGTTGAGAACCAATTAGACCGTAGAATCAAGGGGATTAGATATGATAGAGAAGGTGAGCATGACACTACCGTCATTAAGAAATATTGTGATGAATATGGAATAATTCATGAGCTTTTAGCTCCTTATACACCCTAACAAAACGGTATTAATAGTAAGAAAGAATAGAACCCTTAAGAAATGATGAACACTATGTTGATTAGCTCAGGCTTACCCTCAAGCTTGTGTGGAGAAACTATGTTGTCTGCATGTCACATGCTTAAAAGGGTTCCATATAAAAGGTTGATAGAACACCTTACGACTTGTGGAAGGGCTAAACTTGGGATGCCATAATTTAAAAGAAACAAGATATGTTCTAAAATAGTAGATATTGTGTTTATTGGTTACACTCTAAATAGTGTTGTGTATAGATTTGAGTTAATAGATAACTAGAGACCTGGGCTCGGTAATATTATGGAACCTTGAGATTCTGAGTTCTTTAAGCATGTGTTTTCCATGAAAGAACCTATGCATGTGTCATTACATGTTTTTTTTTGTTTGATGCATCTACTTCATCATCTAGTCACTCGCGCCTTAAACTCGAGGTTTGGAAACTTAAAAGAAGTAAGAGAGCTCAAACTGAGACTAGTTTTAGACCTAACTTCATCAGTGCATTCTTGTCTTACACACTAATTTTAAGGAGCATGTCATTAGTGCATGCATGTTAGAGGAAGATCCTTGACATATGATGAGGCCATAAAATCCATAGATGCTCCACTTTAGAGAAAGGTTGTTAATAATGAGCTGGACTTAATAATGAGTAATAATAGTTCGGTTTTAGTGAACCTTCCTAGAGGATGCAAGCCCATAAGAAGTAAATGGGTGTTTAAAAGGATATTGAGGGCCAATAGGTCAATTGAAAAACTTAAGGACAGACTAGTGGCTAAGGAGTAGAATAAAAAACATGGACATTTCAATAGCAGTCCTGATCCTTTGAAAAGGAAAGAATCTAAAAACTCACTTCTAAAAAATTTCTTCTTTTGACGAATGTGTTGAATATGCCTAAAACGCGCAGAAACTTGATCTCGAGTAGCCTTTTAAATGTGTGTTTAAAGTTAGCTTTTGATTATGGTGTCCAAACTAGGAACAAGGAATTTGTGGGTAAGAGCTTTTGTAATGGGGGACTTTTCATTCTTGATGCTATTTGCATGAATGCTAATGTTAGTACTTGTTGCTCTTACCTCAATGAGTGTCTTGACCTATGGCATGATCGCATAGGACCATAAATGTGGACTTTATTAAACAACTTAAGAAAGGAATTTGATTCTAAATTTTGTAATACCAATTTCGACAATTGCAAAGTATGCATAGAAATTAAACATGCTAAAATAACCATTAAATAATTTGAAGATGAACTAAACTTCTTGAATTAGGTCACAGTGACTTAGGAGACTTTAAAAACTAGATGAGGAAAGGTGGAAAAAGATGCTGCGTAATATTTAAATACAATTACTCTAGATACGCCATTGTATATCTCTTCAGCATTAAAGGTGAAGTAGAGAAAATGTTTTAAAAATATAAAGCTGAGGTTCAAAATCAATTAGGAAGAAAAATAAAGAGATTTAGGTTTGATAGGGAAGGTTAATACGGCTCAACTTTGCTTAGGAATTTCTACAAGAAAAATGGAGTAATACATTAAGGAACTACCTCTTATAGTCTTGAATCTAATGATGTCACTGAAAGAAAAAGTAGAATTTTAAAGAACATGATGAAAGCCATGCTCATTAGTTCTAGACTACTTGATAGCATGTGGGGTGAGGCGATTTTATCAGCTTGTCATGTACTAAGTAGAGTTCCACATAAAAAGTTGGATGACACCCTTTGCGAACTATTGAAAGGTCATGCCCCTAAGTTGGAATACTTGAAAGTGTGGAGGTGTCTAGCCAAGGTCGTATTACCTAATTTCAAATAACAAAGATAGGACCTAAGACGGTCCACTCAATCTTTATCAGATATGCTTATAATAGGTGTTGCTTATCGCTTTTTGATCAAAGGAATTAATAGTTCTATGATTATGGTAGTATGGTTGAATCTAGAAATGCCGAGTTTTTTTAGCATATATTTTGTGCGAAATCAAATAATGCACAACTTATTAATTTGTTTTAATGCACGGTGCCTTCTCAAACTAATCACATTTACACTAATGATATAGACCCACCTAAAATAAGAAGCAAAAGAGCTAAGAAAGAAACAAGCTTTAAACCTAACTTCGTCACTACCTTCCCAACAGAAGATAATATGATAAATAAAGAAATTGTGAATATCTATATGTTAGCATAGGATTTCAAAACCTATGAAGAGGCCATGAATTAGATCAATTCAACCTTTTGGAAAAGGGCCACTATTAGTGAACTAGAGTCAATTTTAAATAATCACACATGGAAACTGGTGGATCTTCCTAAATAATTTAAACTGATTGGTTATAAGTGGGTATTTAAAAGGAAGTTGAAGGCTAATGGCTCTACAGATAAGTTTAAAGCTAGCTTAATGGATAAGGGTTACGCCAAGAGAAAAGAGGTTGATTATTTTGACACTTATTCATCGGTCACTTCCATGATTAGAACTTTTTGCCCTTGCATCTATTTGTGATTTGGTTGTGCATCAAATGGATGTTTAAATTGTTTTTCTGAATTTTGATTTAGATGAATAGATTTATATGAAACAACTTGAAGGTCTTCTTGTTCCTAGTCAAGAAAAAGAAGTTTGCAAATTCATAAAATCTCCACAAGGTCTTAAATAGGCACTAAAATAGTGGCATGAACAATTTAATAGCATGCAGATTGCTGATAATTTTCTCATGAATGATGGTGATTTCTGTGCCTATTAAAAGTCTGACCCGAATGGATGAGTTTTTTTTTTTTTTTTTTTTCTGTTAATGATGTGTTAATTTCTGGCACAAACATGAATGCTGTCACAAAGACTAAAAACTTTTGAATTTTCAAATTTGGCATAAAAAATGTGGGCAAGTCACATGTGATTTTAGGAGTTAAGATTATGAAAATTCCTAAAGGAATAAGCCTTAGTCGTCTTACTACCTTGAAAAGATAGTTAGAAAGTTTGATTTATTTAATAGTGATCCTATAAAAATGCCATATGAATCTAGTTTACATTTTACTAAACAAAAAGATGTTGCTATATGCCAGACTAAATATGCTAAAATCACTCATGGTGTCATGTTCTTGATGAACTATACTAGACATGAGATTGCATATGCGGTGAGTACCCTTAGTAGATACACCCATAATCTCAGTCAAGTGCATTGGAATGCAGTAGAAAGACTAATTAAATATTTAAAAGGGACCATGAATTGGGGAATTCACTTCACGAAGTTTCCCACTATATTAGAAGGATATTGTGATAGTAATGGGTGTCTAATAATGATGAAACCAATTCCACTAGAGGATAAGTGTTCACAATAGCTGGAGGTGCCATCTTAGATATCTTCTAAGCAATCTTGTACTGCCACTTTTACTATAGAATCTGAGTTCATTGCCCTTGATTACAGTTCATGAAGCTGAATCGTTAAGAAGCTTATTAGAAAACGTGCCATTATGGGGGCAGCTAGCTCCATTAGTAGGCCTACACTATGACAGCCAGGCTGCAATTGCTGTGATAAAAGAATAAAGCGTACAATGGAAAGACGTGACATATTCGACATAAGATCGTAAATGATCTTCTAGCAAGCAAAGTGATATCATTAGATTATCTAAGGTCTAAATAGTATAGATCCATTGACAAAAGGCCTATATTGTATATTGATTTTGGAAACATTGAGTGGGATGAGACTAAAATCTATTGTATATATGATATGAGATTTATCCAACCTAGTTTCATATAGGCTCAATGTGAAAAGTCATAGTTTAATTTAGGAGTGTACTGTATTGTTTTTCCCCTATGATGTCGGCAGTGTTAGGATGAGTCCATTGCCATAGATTTGATGGTGTGAGTGAACTCACTCTAAATGGAATACATGTTATGAAGGTGGTGAGGTTGAGCTCTAACTCTTAATAGACTCATAGTTATATGTTTGGAACTGTGCCATAACACACACTTGATGTGATCCAATTATGCAGGTGTGGGAGTGTGGTTGTTCCTTATGAAAGTTTCAAACTTGCTTTTTAGAGCTCCTATGAAAATCCAAGACAGGCGCATTACTGAAAAACGCACCAAATTGCTGGAGTTGCCGAGATTTTGAGCTTCGTGCATATCATATACACCACTTGTGAGGTCCAAGACAAAAGTCACCGTGCAAACTTTTGGTCCTAAATGGGTTACACTAGGTGATGATTCGAGTAGCAAGACATTAGCACGGAAAAGCTAAGCTCTATTTGTCGAAATTCATATCTCCTTTTCGGGCTTGTGTCCTGTATGGGGGGATTGTTGGAAATGACACATTTTAAAGTATCTTGAAACCACATTTTAAAGTATCTCACATAGGAAAACTTGTTAAAGGGACCTACTTTAATAAAGGAGGCTCATGTTCACCTCTTGAATTATGTTAAGACTAAAAGATAGATGGGCACCACACGGGTGCATGCATGCCGCTTGCCTGCCACACGAGGCTCAAGTGTGGGCATGGGGGTCCTTTTCTAATGGATACTTCTAATTTTGGGAAAGGAATTCAAAATTTTTGTTGATGTCACCTCTTTCTGATAGTCTTTCATTAGCTACCTCTTAACCCTTCCCGATGCCTCCTTTACTGCTTCCTCTCTTCCATGTATAACAACAGTTGGTCCTTTTAATGGAGGTGACCATTAGGGATTGAGATATCCCTTCCTAACTCACATTATTCCCATATATACTTGCGTAGTTGAGTATTTTGAGCATCAAGCAAAACCAAAATCCTCTTCTCTCCTTTATAGTTGACCCTCTGCATCCTTTGGGTAATGTTCTAGTCAAGCTCCCATGTGACAACTAACAAGTGCACGTTAAGACTTGGATCGCGTTAATCCTGGAAAACGTCCGCTAGTAATGATATGTGCACCCGAGTAGCGACAACATCGTCTTTGAGGACAAATATTTCTACCACGACACAATATCAACCCTTTGTAAAATCTTTCTAATTGCTGCCTTTGGGTTTCTGTGTTTGAATATTATCTATATTTCTAACATTGAGAACATATATGACATTCCAGGTTGTGAGTAGTAAGTGAATCTTTCATTACCATCACCTAAATATCCGCCATCAAATCTATTTTACTCGACTATATATGTCGTCATTTAAAATAGTGGAGGATTCTATATATGAAACAAAGACCTTAATATTGTTAGAACAAGTTACTAAAGCAAGGTATGATATTTTCCTTTAGGGTATGTAGTGAACCATTTTCCTTAAAACTTATTTCATCTCTTACGAAATGGTATTGTGGATACCACAAAACACAACAATAGAGCATATGTAGAGAGATATTAAAGCCCAGAGAATAATGTGACTTCTAAATGTATTTATCTTGAGAATTGTAGGGGCTTATATATAGATATTCAATGTGCGCCTTAGAAAAGATGTGTCCCTTCCCGAATAGACATAAAAACCACTCGACTTAACATCCAATTTCAACCTGTGTGTCAATACACAATGGCCATTAGTGTTGAAAAAATGATACAAGCTAACTTTTAGTTCTATGAGAGAGTTGTATCCTACATTGGAAAAATAGTGTGGATGATTCTTTTCTTAACGGGTATATTTATTTCTTGGAAAATATTTTAACCGCGTCTATTTACTGACTGTTTACCATTACTAGCCGTTTAGGGTCATTAAAATTGTGACCATTGGAAATTCATTAACAATATAGCCGTTGTAATTTATTACGTCCATTTATAGCCGTTGGAATTCATTATAGCTGATGACTTAATGCCTGTTACCGTTTATAGCCGTTAGAATTTATTACACCCGGTTGTTTTCAATGCTCGTTATCCTTTTTTATGCTATATATATACCATCAGCTCTAACAATCAAAACTAACACTCTCAGCCTCTCCCTGACTCATCATTCGTGGTTTTTCTCTCTCTCTCTCTTGGTTTTTCTCTCTTCTCAAAATTTGGGCAAAGTTCAAGATACTCTTACCCAGCAATTAATGAGTGCACGTTAAGAGTCGGATCGCGTTAATCCTAGAAGTCGGATGCCGGTTATACTGTGTGCACCGGAGCAGCGGCGAAATCGCCCTTTAGGACAATGGTCTCTACCACGGCGCGATATCATCGTTTTATAAGATCTTTCTAATAGCTCTCTCCTAATTGCAATGTTTGTTGCTATAATTGAAAATTGGTCAATTTTCTAACAATTATCTGATTGTGATGTTTAGATAATTATTTCTGAATTTTTTACAATTTTCCAGTATTTTTCACAGTAGTATTTCAGTATTCTCGCAGGAATTTTAACTGTATTTTTACTTCCATCAGTTAATTTTTCTAGCAACCTACAAGGCAATTTAGAGATAATCAATAAAGATAACGGGGTTCTCTTTCTAACAATTCGAAATTGTTTATGTATAAGTAAGTATAATATGAATATGGGTTACATCTGCAAAAGTGTTCATATAATTTTCGTTGTACTTGAGAACTTTGTACAATTCAATCTAAATTAAAAATTAGGAAAAAAAAAGGGGGACATTGTTTAGATCTATTATAAGAGAAAAATTGGAAGTGAAAGGAGAAGTAGATATTTGAATGGGGCATCAAATCAAAGAGTAAGCACCTGCAGCAGGGCATAGAGGCATGAAAGCATGGCCATAGAAGCGGTACGGTTTAGTGGTGGCCGCAGCTATTACTATGATTTTATGGTCTAGAATTTATCTTTATGTAAGTGAATGGTATGATATATTTTTACGATATTTAAAAAAATGCCTAATTTAATTTACTATGCAGGTTAGTGAATTAAAAAATAACAATAAATAAAATAAAATATATAAATTTGTTTGGGCCTTTCTAGAAATAGGCTTAATTGAGTCCTATGGAAATAGTGGCCTCTTTGTCTCGATTTAACAATGAGTAGGCAGATATTTGATTAATAAAAGCCTCGCTTTTATATTTATATGATATGCATTGTTGCTGTTGTGCACATTGTAATTAGGACCTTTTACGGATACTGAAAATTAAATTGTTGTAACATGAATGAAAAACCATTTTGAGGTACAAGAATATTTTATTAGTCACATTTGTTATGTGCACCAGAGTGATAGTCTCGTGAATATTGCATAAACCACTATATTTGCAAGCTGCTAGCTTGATCATACTTATATGCAGTTATGTGAGTGTCGACTAAGATAATGTATCTGTGTGGTGATGTGGGGTGCTATTGATATCCGGGGTGTTATGGAGATGCCATGCTTATACTGATGTTTGTCTATTCTAAATCCTATTCCCCTATATTCAAGTGTTTTCTTTTTCTTTTTGATAGCTTGTCATGATGTTATGTATTACCAAAGTATATACTATGATCAGTCTATGTATAGCATATTAGTGTCTTAAGGGAATTGACATATTTTCCGATGATACTCCTGATCTGGTTTGTGGTGGCTTTTCACTACTGGAGGTCAAACGGCTATCATTTGTTGACACTTGCTTGACTCATGTGGTGGTCATTACAGATAGAAGAGAGAGGTGTATAGGAGACAACGGTGGCTAGGGTTTATGAGAAAATAGTGTTAAAAAAAAAAGTAAAATCTTACTCATAGTATGCCATGAACAGTTAGGTGGTTAAGGAATATGGCGCTTTTGCCATTTTTGGTGCTTTTCAGAACTAAAACTAATAGTTCGAGAAGTCTGGTGCTTAGGCCTGAGAATCCTACGACGATATGGAACACTTTTTGTTGCGTTAAAAGGGCATTGTGATTATTTAAAAAAAAAAGGGAGCCCATTATGTCCATTATGGTCTAATGAACTAATTGGTTGGTCCAACTAAGACAAAAATTATTATTGTTAGCACCTCAGGCATAAGTCACCGAATATTCTGAACAGTAAGTGATATGTTGTGATAGTAATGTTTTCACTCTTATATTAGTTTGTGAAAAACTGATATCTTTGATATAACCTTGGTCATATGGTGCTGGTGCTACTGTTGTGTGGCTTACCATACTGTACAAAAATTGAATTGTGTGTTTTTTTAATTTTCTGTGTGATTGTTATGGTTAATATGTGTTTAATGCTTGAGATAAATTGTGAACTTAAGCCTTGAACCTAGAATTGGTCAACTCTCAGGTTAGGCATGTTTAATTGCACAATCTTGAATCCCGTTGTGTTGATAAAATATTGATTGTTTTGAGTTTAACCATAGATTAGATCTTGTATGTGAGAATTGGATTTTCTTGTATATTTTGGGCAACCTAAGTGAAATAAGTTGATTCTTGTAAAGGACTAATGGGACTTGTGAGTTCTTGGAGATCTATGTGTGATTTTGTATCAGTCTCCATGTTGATGTGCCTTATGTCTTTCCCATGGTGATGTTTGAAGCAAGATGAATATGTTGTTACCTGTTACTTGAAATGATGAAAAGCATGTTATTTTAAGTGTTGAAACATGTCTTTTTAAAGCTAAATGTACTGCTACATATTGTTTTGGGCTATATGTTGGTGTCCATATTCCATATACAAACTGTGGGCTCTAAGATGCTGATGTACATACTGTTATGAACTTTTACATACTAGGTTTTACAGTACTAGAGTAATGCTTGCTGTTTATGATGTGAACTACTGTATGTTTGTGTACATACTGCAGATTATGACATTTAGCTGCTGAATGTTGCTGTTCATACTGGTTTTTGGATTGTTTTGTTGAATTTTCAGTTTGTAGTTGGGAAAGCATGATATGTTTGAGTCATATGTGGACTTATATTTCATACCTTCTTTTCGAGTTTTTGGGAAAAGGGTAAGATGCAAGTCAAGTGAGAACCTTGATTGATTATAGTCTTGGTATTTAGCCTATGACTAGATACCTTATTTGAGTTATTGTCATTTGTTGTATCCTGGTGTTCACGTGATGAGGAGAAAAACATAGCATTGCGTCAAAAGCTAAATACACTAAGGTAATTGATAGCATTATGGTTCGATAAAAACACAACATTCGTCCTATTATTTCATATGTCACTGGTAGATCTAGTCTACATATATTGATCCAAATGATGAATATTGAAGTGTTGTAGTTAAATTGTTGAGGTATTAGTGAAGTACTATAAATGGGGTTTGCATTGTAATGAACTCCTTCTCGTATTAGGTGTCCGATATCGATGAGAGATATTCTACTAATAACTATGTATTTAGGCTCGTTAGTGAGCTATATTTTGTGACGCCTTTCTGAAACCTGCATTGTTTAGTTGTCCTTAAAGATTGAGTTGGCAGGTAGAAAAATTGAACGGCTTAGGAATGCAGTGTGAGACATTCCATTGTGGGGGTTGTACGAGCACTTGAGAGCCTATAAGATATGTTGTTTGATCATAATCTTTTTTTTATTATTGTGTTTTTGCCAATATGTGCTAGTTATAGATAGCTTATGGAAATTGATTATGATGAAAATATTATTTTGGGGACTGTTCAAAGTCTGTGTGAATAGCTTGACGATGCTAGCACTTGGGCTTGAGAGCCTTGTAGAGGCTTGGGTTACCTTAAGTTGAATTGTAAAGGGCACCTTGTGAATTATGGTCTCTTGTACCTCTTTTTCTTGCTATCACTAAATTTGATACATGGACTACCCTTAATAGCAATAATGCATGTACTTAGTACAATGAGAATGTGTTGTGACCTAAACTGGTGGTGAATCAATTGATTTGAGATGATAATGTTTCACAATTGTGAATATATCTGAAATTGACAAATTTGCAGCATATGTCATATATGCCAATTACACATATGATCTATGCATGATATGTGTACTATTTGAGTACTTGCGATTGAGATATGAGTTTATTGATATGATATTTGCTCCACTATTGTGTTATACTGACTCTTGTTGAAGTTGGCAGACGATGGAGCTAGTTGTTTAACAACTCATTGCAGATACCTCAATGTGGGTGTAAGAGCAACTTGTAATTGATGTTGGCAGTGGTCAACTCTTAAGTACAGCTTTGTTCCAATACAGTGTTGAAATGTCATTTGTGATGATTGAGCTTGATGCTTCAATCTAACCCATAGCCCATAACGGGAGGTGTGGACACTACACACTTGATGGGGCTTGGCAAGAGGGAGCCTATTCATCTCAGACATAAGATCATAAACGATCTACTAGAAAGAAAGTGATATAACTAAATTGTATAAGGTCTAAAAAGGAACTTGTGGATCCATTGATCGTGGAAACATTGAGGGGGACGGGACTAAAGTCTATACATGAATAAATTGTGATGTATCCAAACTGTCTTAACAGCTTCAATGTAAAAAGTCATAGTTTCATTCAAGGAATGCACTGTATTTTTTGTTATCCCTTCCTATGGTGTGACAGTGCGGAGACGACCCATATCCATATGTTTGGTGGTGTACGGTAACACACACTTGATGGGATCCGCCTATGTAGGTGTGGCAGTGTGGCTGCTCCCTATGAAGGTTTAAGACTTGCCTTCTAGAGCGCCTATGAATATCCAGGACGAGCGCATGGCCGATAAAACGCGCTGAACCACTGGAGTTGTCGAGATCTAGAGTTTGGTATCTGTCCAAGTGGAAGACTATACAACCCCTCGTGAGGTTCAAGACGAAAGTCACATTGCAAGAAGTTGGTCCTAAACTTGGGTTACACTAGGTGACGATTCAAGTCGCGAGACATCGGCACTGAAAAATTGAACTTCCTTGCCCAATATATTCTTATTTGTTCTCTTCTGCTTGTGTCATTTGTGGGGGATTGTTGGAAAAAATGATACAAGCTAACTTTTAGTTCTATGAGAGAGTTGTATCCTATATTGGAAAAATAGTGTGGATGATTCTTTTCTTAACGGTTATATTTATTTCTTGGAAAATATTTTAACCGCGTCTATTTACTGAATGTTTGCCATTACTAGCCGTTTAGGATCATTAAAATTATGATCGTTGGGAATTTATTAACAATATAGTCGTTGTAATTTATTACGTCCATTTATAGCAGTTGGAATTCATTATAGCTGATGACTTAATGCCTGTTACCATTTATAGCCATTAGAATTTATTACACCCGGTTGTTTTCAATGCTCGTTACCCTTTTTTACGCTATATATATGCCATCAGCTATAACAATCAAAACTAACACTCTCAGCCTCTCCCTGACTCATCATTCGATGTTTCTTTCTCTCTCTCTCTCTCTCTCTCTCTCGGTTTTTCTCTCTCCTCAAATTTTGGGCAAAGTTCAAGGTACTCCTACCCGAAAATTAATGAGTGAACGTTAAGAGTCGGATCGCATTAATCCTAGAGGACGGCCACCGGTTATACTGTGTGCATCGGAGCAGCGGCGAAATTGTCTTTTAGAATAGTGGTCTCTACCACGGCGCGATATCATCGTTTTGTAATATCTTTCTAATGGCTCTCTCCTAATTGCAATGTTTGAAAATTGGTCAATTTTCTAACAATTATCTGATTGCGATGTTTAGATAATTATTTCTGAATTTTCTGCAAATTTTTCAATATTTTTCACAGCAGTATTTCAGTATTCTCGCAAGAATTTTCACAATATTTTTACTGCTATTAGTCAATTTTTGTAACAATTAGAAGTTATTGTTAGCTTTTGAAGCTATATACCGACACTCAATGTCCAATGAGGCTTACTTGATTTTGTGCGTCGAAACACAGAAACATGTGTGTTGACATAGATTGAGAATACAAATTTCTCTATATTAAAAAAACATCATCACTGTAAAATGTATATAACTTAAATATTCAATTTAAGGAATCAATTCTAAAGTAGAAATGAATATTTTTTATTCTTTAGTAGTCTTATTCCATAAATTAATAATATTTAATTTTTAAGTATAGTTATAATATTACTACTAAACCCATCCAAGTCCTAAGATATATCTTCCAGTGATCACTCCTACGCTCACCTTGGTCGATTCTGCGAAATGCCTTGTTCAACTAAGCTAATCATAATATCAAATGCTTCGTTTTGTTTTTCAAAGAGGCTCCAAATGTGATTCTAGCAAGAGATCCCTAATCTGAATAACAAGAAAGAAGAGATTAACATATGTAACTTGTGATGTACTCCACATATTGTATTTAGTTTGGAATGAAACATTGCTTACATATGCTTATTGGTGAACCTCTCTTATGTCAACTCAGAGGTTGCGCCCAAGACCTAGTAAAATTTCACGTGGTATATATTACCTTGACATTGAACAATGAGAATGCTTGTGCCTCTTTGAAAACTTTCCTAAAGCAACTAATTACAAAGTTGTTTGGAAGTCAATGGACTTGCTAATTTAAGATTTATGGTTGAGACACTACATGAGAATCTAATAATCTACGTGTAAATTTTTGGTTCAGATAGAAGTCTTAGGCAATTTCCCATTTTTGATTATAAGATAATCAAATGATTCATATATCTTTTAACTATAAAAATATTAACATTCTATTTATCACTCCTTACTTGACCTTGTCGAGAGGATAGCTCACAAAAGGAGTTTTGTTGGAGAAATAGGGTAAATGAGCGATCAAAATATAACTCTTATTACAATTAAATTGATCTCGAGAATTACAATGCAATGATAGAAATGACTTTGAAAAAAATAATAGAAGGGAAAGAATTAACCGAAGAAATTGACAGGCCGAGGAGAATCCATTACCCTGAATTATTTATACCCCCACAGAGGTATAATGAGATGAATGGCACTCTAACCCCAAGGGTTAACATGGCACCCACCTCTAGGAAGATGGGTTGGAGTATATCCCAACTTGTTTACTAATGGAGGAGAGAATTATTTTGAGAGAAAAAGAGAGTCATGAAGAAAAAGGAGAATTTATGTAATTCTTGATGTATTGAACGAAGCCCTAAAGCATGGTATTTTAAGAGAAAAATCCTTGTAGGTTAAGGAATTGCTAAGAATCCGCATCAAATAAGGAAAGTGGTGGGTATGGGAGAGCCTAAAAAACCAGCTTCAATTATGTATAAAACCGGTTTAGGGAAATAGTGGAATCAACATAGTCAAATGCATACTCGAGCTCGAGCTCGTAGCCTTGAGCCTCGAGACAGGACAGACAACAACACCTCGAGGTAACACCCCTAAGGTCAATAGAGATAGCTCAAGCCAAAGGCCTTGAGCACAACCCAAAGACAAGAACTCACGTCGAGTTCTTTTATGACAGCTTAAAAAAACAATGGTTGTAAAAATAAAAGTCTGGGTTAGAAAGTGACCACAATGTAACGCGACAAGCTGGCTAGCTTGGCAGGGTAGGGTGGGCATACTCACGCGCGTTTGTGGTCCACCAAACCCACTCTAGGCTCATAAGACTTTACCAAGTACAAAAACAAGAGGGTACATAAACAAGGCTTCCCTACTATAGATTTCATGTGAGGATTTGAGGTATTTCACAAGACATCAAAATAGAAGCATATTATCCCAAAATTTAAACAATCTCCCACATGGTTCAATTTTGAGAAAGGAATGAAAGAAAGAGTATTAATGAGCAATGACACCCATATATTTGACGATGTTAATGTCCTTTGGACTTGAATCAACACCTAGTGACGAAGCAGTGTCCCACAAGCACCTATTGGTGAACAAGGTCTTAAACCATGAGCAGTCACTGTGAAGAGCATACCTAATCCCTTTATGTGGTTCTCTAGGTTAAGATGCACTCCACGATCAGGACGTATAAGGTCCCTCAAAAATAATTCGAAACCTGGCATTCTCAAGAATGCTCCAGAGAGTAAGCCCTTACTCTTGACATGAGGACCTTCTACCCCTACAATCCCCGTAGGTGACTCCATCAGGTGTGTAGTCCCTCACCACCATAAAAAACTATGGACATCATTAGAAGCCTTAAGCTCATCCTCACATCATGACAGTAGTGGTGTGTCATTTAGGTGTGCTGCCCCGCACCACCACAATGGGCTACCGACGACATTAAAAGGCTGAGGCTCAACCTTAGTCATGGCAGATTTAGTAAATCCCAGAGCCACTCATACAGCAAACATGGGATGGGTTTTAGTGGCTATCACAAATTTCCCGAACTTCGATTTTGTTTGACCCGTTAAACATTTAGAGGAACTCCCAAGACATGTGTCCGCCAAGATTAGGACACACAAATTGGCTTTAGCCCCATTCCCTCCCCTGTTTCATTTAGCAATTTCCTTGCAAGGCCTTTCTTTAATGGATCTGCCAAAACTTTCTCACTCCTCACAAACTCGAGTGAGATCACATTATTTGTGATAAATTTTCTCATGACACCTATGCTAGAGCCCAATATGCCTCTTCTTGCCATTATAAACCTCACTTTAAGCAACTCCAATGGCTGCTCGCGAGTCACAGTGTAACAACACTAAAACCGGTTTCCCACATAATGGAATGACTTCCAGGACATTTCTCAGCCATTTAGCTTCCAAACCTGCTATCTCAAGAGTAATAAATTCGAACACCATGGCTGATTTAGCAATATAGGTTTGTCTAGAAGATTTCCTTGAAATAGCACAGTTAGCAAGCACAAATACATAGCCACTAGTAGAGTGAATTCCATCACAATCAGACACCCAAGTAGCATCGCAATATCCCTCTAACACAGCAAGGAATTTCATATAGTGTAAACCCATTTCATATAGTGTAAACCCCAAATAATGGTACCCCTAAGATACCTTGCAAGTCTTTTCAATGCACTTCAGTGCTCATGACTATGGTTATGGGTGTAACGGCTAGTCTACAAATGACATAAACAATGTCAGGATGAGTGTAGTTCATTAAGAAAATTATGCAACCAATTATCTTAGCATATTTAACCTGTGATGCACTATCTCCTGTGTTTTATTTCAAATGTACACTAGGGTTATATGGAGTTTTACCAAGTATGTCATCAAAGTGACCAAACTTTTTCGATATTTTCTCCACGTAATGGGATCGACTCAAGGTTAATCCCTCAGGTGTTTTAGTTGTTTAACCCTAAGTATCACATCGGCATCTCTTAGGTCTTTCATATCAAAACATATGCTCAGGAAAGACTTAGTATCATTCACAATATTCACACTCGCACCAAAGATAAACATGTCATCAATATACAAACAGATAATCACACAATCATTATCGACATGATCTAAATATGCGCATGCATCACCATTGTTTACAACAATATCAATTGTGACCAGGGTGCAATCAAAACGAAGCCCTAAGGGATGGTATTTATAGACAAAAATTATTGTATGTTAAGGAAAAAATCATGGCAAAGAATCTGCTTCAAACAAAGAAAGTGGCAGACATGAGCCTAAACATTCGGCTTCAGTTATGGATAAAAACAGTTTAAGGAAAGAGAAGGAATCAACACAGTCAAATACGTACTCGAGCTCGAGCTTGAGCTTGTAACCTCGAGCCTCGAGACTAGACACACAACAAAACCTTAAGGTAGCACCCTTGTGGTCAACAAAGATAGCTTGAGCCAAAGGCCTTGAACACAACCCAAAGAGAAGAACTCACCTCGAGTTCTTTTACGACACCATAAACAAAAACAATGGTCGTAAAAATAAAAGTTCGGGTTAGAAAAGGGCCACACCACACAACACCGCGATGTGACTCGCCAGTCAGCTCCCTGAGGCACGCGAGCCTGTGTGGTCCACCAAGCCCACTCTAGACGTCCAAGACTTTACCAAGTATAATAACAAGGGGGTATATAAATATGACTTCCGTCCTCTAGATTCATATGTTTCATTAAGGTATTTCACAAGGCATCATAATTGAAGTACACTAACCCCAAATTCCAATAATTTTTCACAGGGTTCAATTTTTAGAAAGGAAGGAAAGAAATAGTATTACTAAGCTATGAGACCCACACTTGATGATGCTAATGTCTTTTGGACTTGAATCAACACCTTATGACTAAGCATGTCCGACAACCACCCCATTTGTGAAAAATGTCTTGAATCATGAGCAGCCATTTTGAAGAGCATACCTAACCCCTTCATGTGGTTCTCGAGGTTGAGATTTGCTCCACGATTAGGACTTATGAGGTCCCTCAAAAATAATTCTAAATATGGTATTCTTAGGAATACTCTAGAGGGTAAGCCCTTAGTCTCAATAGGAGAACTTTCTACCCCCACAATCTCATAGGTGAGTCCATCAGGTGCCCTACCCCCCAAAGGCTATGGAAATCATTAAGAGCCTTAAGCTCATCCTCACATCATGGCAGCAGTGGTGTGTCCATCTGGTGTGCTACCCCACACCACCACAAAGGGCTATGGACGACATTAAAAGCCTTAAGCTCATCCTCCATCATGGCAAATTCAGTAGATCCTAGAGCCACTCATACAGATGGGTTTGAATGGCTATCACTAATTTTTGAGCCTCTAACTTCGTTTAACCCATTGAACATCGAGAGTAACTCCTGAGACAGGTATCTGCCAGGATTACAACAACAACAGGCCTAGTGCCATAAGGGCTCCCGCGTGAGCAAGGTCTGGGAGGGTTAGGATGTATGCAACCTTGCCCCATCAGGGGGATACCTCAATGAGAGGCTGTTTTCGAGGACCCCCCCCCCCCCCGAAAGAGCGAGAAGGGCATGAAAAGTATTGAAGTATCTAAGCAAGAGCAAAACACAACCAAGCATCTATAGAAGAGAGCCTACCTAACGACAACATGTGGGTATCTGCCAGGATTAGGACACACAAATGTTCTTTTGCCCTATTCCCTCTGATATTTCATTCATCAATTTCCTTTTGTTAATAGATCCGCCAAATTTTTCTCACTCCTCACAAACTCGAGTGAGATCACATTATTTGTGAGCAAATTTTTTATGACACCATTTCTAAGGAAAACATGCCTCTGCTTGCGATTATAAACCTAACTTTGAGCTACTCCATTGGCTGCTCGTGAGTCACAGTATAACGACGCTAAAGCCGTGGGTTTCCCCCATCATGGAAAGGCTTCCAGGATACTTCTCAACCATTTAGCTTCCATACCTGTCACCTTAAGAGCAATAAGTTCAGCATCCATGCTCAATTTAGCAATGCATGTTTGTTTAGAAAACTTACACGAAATGGCACAGTTAGCAAGCACAATACACAGCCACTAGTAGAGTGAATTTCATCACAATTAGACACCCAATTAACATTACAATATCCCTCTAACACAGTAGGAAATTTCATATAGTGTAAACCCTAATTTGTGGTACCCTTAGATACCTCAACAGTGTTTTCAATGCACTCCAGTGCTCATGACTAGGGTTATGAGTGCATCAACTAAGTCTACTAACGACAAAAGCAATGTTAGGATGAGTGTAGTTCCTTAAGAACATTACGCTACCAGTTATCTTAGTGCATTCAGCTTCTGATGTACTATCTCCTATATTTCTTTTCAAATGAACACCAGGGTCATATGGAGTTTTAGCAGGCATGTCATCAAAGTGATCAAACTTTTTCAATATTTTCTCTATGTAATGGGATTGATTCAAGGTCAAATTCTTGGGTTTGTATGTGTGACCAAGGTACAATCACAACAAAGCCCTAAGGGACGGTATTTATAGGGAAAAATCCTTGTAGGTTGAGGAAATGAACATAGCTAAGAATCGCCTCAAACATGGAAATAGTGGATATAGGAGAGTCTAAAAATTTCGCTTCAGTTATGGATAAAAATGGTTTATGGAAAGAGAGGGAATTGACGTAGTTAGATGCATACTCGAGCTCGAGCGTGGACACACAACACCAGCTCGAGATTGCACCCTCGAGGTCAACAAAGATAGCTCGAGCCGAATGCGTCGAGCACAACCCAAAGACAAGAACTCACCTTGAGATTTCCTATATGGGATTGAGGTATTTCACAAGACATCAAAATTGAAGCACATCAGCCCCAAATTCCAACAAGATTCTCATTAAAACAATGGAGAGTCGGGAGACGGTCAAATATAAAAAGTTAGCGAGGTTGCTAAAGAGCTTTCTCCATGGAGCTTAATTTTATTCAATAATAGCTATGTCTATAGATTGGAGGATCGAGTCGATAGTGTTGTGGTTTTGTGGGTCCTTTAGGCGCTCATTAGGGTTGCCTTGTAGTTGTAAATACTCACCTAAAGTTTGTTCAAGTTGCAATGTGAAAAGCAATATTCTCTCGTAGTGTTCTGAAGAAAGGATCTTAAAATCTCCATAACCCCATGGATATAGATACAATCGGCTAAAACTATAAATATTCTTTCATATTATCTTTTTAAAATTTGTCGTTGATGTTTGCAGTCCACTCTGCCATCCAAAGGTACAAGAAAGAACCTGCACTTACATCTCAAATTTTCTTTCTTCTTTTTTTTTTTTTTTTCCCTAGAAGTCAACAAAAGCAAAAAAATTCATGGAAGAATATGTGCAAAGTAAATGCACATCAAAAAATTCATGTTGTTCACTTTTTTTTTTTTTTTAAAGGTAAGTCTGGGTAGTACAAGATGGAATTTAACCTTAAAATCTCGTGTAGTAAAAACAATTACGGAAAACATTGAATTGACAGCAACATAATAATCAATCATTATGTAAAAAAAAGTTACACGCATTAGAAGTAATGATTATATGGCCATCACTCATATTCTTACGAGTATAACGTTTGAAAACAAGTCTTAATTCCAAAAAGAACCCCACCGGAAATAATAATACCTAATCTATTCTATATTACTTCAACCACAAATTGCAATTTGATTCCAATAAATATATATATATCCGGGTAATACATGAGGAATTTTTTTTTTTATGAAAATTTGAAAATTATTAAATAGGAGAGCAAAAATGGACAAATGAAAGTTTGAAAATATTTATAAAAAACATTGAGTGGAGGAATTTTTTTTCTAAAAATTCAAAAAATCTGGTGTCTTATACCTTCGGCAACCACAACCACAACCACAACTAAAATATACAGATTTGTACAAAAATTATAAATATCATACAGATAACATGATACTTTTGTGTAATAAATGTTATACTTTGCAATTTTTTTTCGATGATTAGCGAGGATAAGTACAAGAAATTAAAAAGTCCTTACTATGCACCTCTTAATTGAACGTTACATATTATTTACCATGAGCATGAAGCATGTTCATGGCTACTCCAATTTGATTGTATCTTTTTTGATGTGGGTGAGTTTCGAGGACTTTGCCCATCATCCTTTTTTTGATAATTAGCAATAAGAGTCACGGTATAAAATCGGTAAATTTGCAAAAGTGAGACCTGAGTCAGCGTGCATAAAAGCGTGCACAAAGAAATACAAAACTAGCCAATATCACATCTAGAGAAAAGAAGAAAGAGAAGAAATTACAAGCAATACTAACTATGTCTAGAAGACTACACCGTCATTGGAGAACGACCAAGTACAGGATGAAAAACATTCAATGTAGCAAAAAAAGGGAGGAAGAATAGGTAATCATCTTGTTGGCCTACCTTGTGCTAGTACTAAGCATTTGGATTGATTATTAAACAAAAAAGGAGTATAATTCTATCGTACTAGATGTGTTGATACATATAAATAAGATTAGAAATAAGTGTATTTTGAATACGGTGAAAGTGACTCTTAATAAGTAAAAATTGAGGGAAGAATTACATATAATGGTGGAAAACATGTGTCCATGTCTGGATATGGATGGTTCTAATAAAAGGTAAACCCGAGTCCAACCCGGTTGTGAAATGAATATGGAATCGTCAAGTACCTGTGGCTTACTCTACCTATATGAATGAATTTTTTTTTTTTTTTTTATAATATTAAAGGAGTGTTCCTCATGAGTACAAGGGTATAAAACTAGAAAAAGTAGAGGTTAATAAAATTTCTGAAGCTTTTGGATATGCACCACCATGGTTATAGCATGTCTATAAAGAGATAAATCGTTGTAATGCTTATATTTGGAGAACGATCTACTACAAAATCAGGTCTCTTCTCATATGAATAATAGATAAACTACCAAAATTCATCGTAGATTGGATTTATTAATAAGAAAATTCTATTTCAATAGACATGAAAAAGGAGAGCGCATTAAGGAGATGCCTGAATTAGATTTAGATTCTATGACTATGTCTTGTTGAAGCATCCGAATTATTGAGGAGGCTATTAGTGCTTTCTTTTAGAGTGGTTGGCTTCTGAAGGAAGTCAATCATACCTTTATTACCCTAATTTCAGAAACAGTTATGCCTCAAAATGTTGATTAATTTAGGCTGATAGGCCTATGTAATATAATGTATAAGATGATAGCTAAATTCCAGGCGAGATAGAAACCTATCATTGCCAAAGTCTTTAGCCCATTACTGGGTGCTTTTGTCTCGGGTAAATCAATTCATGATAACATCTTTATTGTACAAGAGATTATGACTTTGTTTTGGAGGAAATAAAGTAAGGTGGGCTGGATTGCTGTTATGCTTGATATGGAAAAAAGGCTATGATAAAGTTGATCGGAGTTCGTCTGCCAAGTCGTGACCAGACTAGGGTTAGCTCAGAAATGGATTGAGTGCGCAAAGGAATGTGTTGACTTCACTATCCTTATTGATGATTCTCAATACAGAACATATAGTTTAATGTGCACCAGTTTGTGGCAAGAACAACAATCATGACCCTAGTATGTGTGTGTATTATTCCTTCTAGTTTATCAGGATGACAATGGGTGAATGGACAACGAGTATCGAATCCAAGACCTTTAATTAGAGGTGAATGGGTCCTTATCACTATACCAACTCTTTTGCCTCACGTAATAGTATACGCATGATGGATGTGTATAGTATTATAGATAAAGCCTTGATTTAATTATTAAATGATACAGCGTGTAGTGGAAGATTTAGGGGAAACAAGAAGGCTCAACGACTTTCTCTTTAATTTTATTAATTCACTAATAAAACAAAGAGGAAAATAAACAATGAGTTCTTACAACTTGAGGAAAGAGACTCAAAATAACTCATGAAATAATTCTAAAATTGGATGAATAAAACCACCTAATTCTTTCTGCATTTATAGAGAAGCTATTTGACTTAAAATAAAATTCTAAAAGATAATTAAATACTTAAATGATAAATAAAAACTTTAAAAGATATAAAATTAGAGAAAAATAAACTAATCTCTTCTTGATTGAACTCAAACTCCTATCTCCAACCGTGTGGCTCCTCCGCGCCATGTACCCGCCATCTCAAATCCGTCAAATACCCGCCAGTTGTGACTGGGCTACATCATTAAATACGATTATTTTTTAAAAAGTAGTCGTTGAAATTCCATTTCTTTCAATTACCCAAAAGAATATGCATGATATTCAAGACAGAATGCAGAGCTGAATTGAGTGGGAGTGGCTGCCTATTTTCTTTCCACTTTACTTTAGCCCCTCTTAAAAGCCAACTTTTCATAAAGGAAGGAAAATAAACAGTGAGTAATTTATGATACGAATATATATTCAACTTCATAAGGCATGATTCACATGACATGGCAACAAATGAGATAAAAGAATATGGACCACTAGATATAGATTAAAGAAATTTAAGCCATTAACTCTAATAAAAAGTATAAAAATAATTTTAAAATATAGACCATTGATTTAAATCTAATAGTTTATATACTCCCCTCTTATCTCTCAGTCTCTCATGCGAGTCCTACTCAATTTCGTATGTCTAATATTAAAGGTAGAAAGTTTTTTTTTTTTTTTAAATAAAACATTTCATATTGATTTTTTATGGTCCAATAGATTTATTTTTTTATAATTATGTACATAAATTAAGTATTAAATTTAAGGATATATAGGCCTTTCCAATTCTATATTTTATATTGGAAAAAGCTATATATTCCTCTTTCCCACAAAGGAACAACTACTAGGAACCAAGACACTCACCTCTTTTGATTTCACCTCTCCTTTTGAGAGCACACATGACATCCAACTTAAATTTCTATTAAGTACTTAGAGGGTTATTGTAATTCCGTTGTAAACAGTCCCTAACGATGATTTATCTTCTTATAGTTATAAAAACAAATTTTTTTATTGTAATTCGAGGTGATAATCATGATGAGTGTCTCAATATTTCATTTTCATTAAAACCAACTATATTTATCTACTTAAAAATAATAATATATCATAAATAACTAATAATATAACTAACTTTTAAAAAATATTAGACCACATGTAGCTATTTCAGTTACCGGAGATCTTAAAGAGTCCATTCTACATAAAAATATACAAGATTTTATCAAGTTTTTTGAGGTGTAAAAAGATGTGCATAAAAACAAACATCAAAAGAAAAATAAAGCATATGGAGAATCCCACAAACACTTTTTGGTGCGAAGGGTGGGGGATAGGATACCCTTTACTATCACTAAATGTGGCAGACTTTTATGGGGCAAGTCAACTAGAAAGCCTACCTTTTTTCAATAGGGGATGGAACATGGACACCTTTTTTCTTTTAAAAAACAGAACCACGACTTGATTTTCTTCTTCTTTTTTTTTTTTGTGTTGTGGGTGATTATGGCTGGGAGACATCCTGCTCTTAGAACATCATTGTCTAACTCTCCTTTTTTTTTTTTTGGGTAATTTGGATGCGAGTTCGAGAAGAAATAATAATGTAGACTAGGATGTGAAAGCAAACAAAAGAAACACCAAACCGTTCTAGGTAGATGGCTGGCTGCTACTGGACTCTAGAACAATAGCTCCTAATGTGATGAGACAAAACACCCAAGACTGAAGACAACACGACAACAAGTCTTACAAGAAATATTAAACCAGAACAGAAACCTTTGACACGATAATATGGTACCTCCCCTTAAGGGATCAAGACACAAACATTGTATACCTCTCCTATTTCTATAATTAAAAGCGTTTTATTATAAAATTAACTTTAAAAGTGACTCAGTCTCACATAATTGTTATATTATTTTTGATATATTTTTAAAATCATTTGTTTTAGTGTAAGATTTTTCAATGAAACATGTTCCATTAAAGATTATGCACCATGTGCTTATGTTTTCAATTTAAAACTCAAGACAAAGGACAAAAGTCGATCTGGATGAAAAATCTACATTCGAGATTGGGATACATATTTGAGTTTGCTTAATGCCTTCAGCATTCCGTTAAAGGTCATATGCTTTGCACACGACTTTTTGAGGTAAAACTTAATATAAAAGACAAAAGTTAATTTGGATACGGATTTCAATTTGAGCCATAGAGAAAAATGAGCTCAACATAATTAACCACTTTGACATGTAGAAGTTATTGTAAGTTATTTTTAACCAAATAGATATATTTTCAACATCCTATAACATAATCACATGCCATATACTTTATTTTTATTGCAATGTTTACTATGTTGGTGTAAACACTTGTAAAATCAAGAAAAACGGGTAACTATCTGATCTTCAGGTTTCGAGGCGTGAAGTCACATTCCTTAAGACTTATTTCAACATACGAAATAGTCTCGGGGATACAACGATAACCAAGTAAGGTGGAGTGAATGTATGTAAAGGGAGATATATGGAGATGTAAGAGAATGACCGTTTTTCAAATGCAAAGATACTTTTT
Organism: Simmondsia chinensis; assembly: GCA_018398585.1. NCBI lineage: Eukaryota > Viridiplantae > Streptophyta > Magnoliopsida > Caryophyllales > Simmondsiaceae > Simmondsia > Simmondsia chinensis. Next base: position 12,954,952 of record JAGTTD010000005.1, read on the forward strand.
CATCATCCTTCGTCAATCAAATTGGTGGGGTATATATAATAAATCAAGTGAAAGAAGACGTCCCAAAACATACCCCAAAAAAGGGGTGCAAAACCCGGGAAGTTATCGCGTGAAATCTGGTAAAAAAGGTCCATGTGTGTCGACACATAGTTCTGCAGACTCAGTTCTGTTGATCTATGTGTCGACACACGGGCCATGTGTGTCAACACACACCTCTGCATACCTGTTCTGTAAGAATGTGTGTCGACACACCAACCCTGTGTGTCAGCACACTTCAAAACATATCAAACGCTTAGAACACACATTTGGGACCAACTTCAAAACACTTCATTCCCAAATTTCATTACATAATTTGAAAATACATCAACATTCCCCCACTATTTTCAAAGTACAGTCATTCTCATAAACAACATCTCTAAGTTAAAGGAGGCCATGTCGCGCATCAATGAGGGTGTCTATCGATTGAACCCTCAGCTAGTGATGACATGGTTGCAATTAATCGGATCGAAGATGGTAGACTAAGCTTTGAACCATTCAACCCTTTTGACTAACTGAACACACCACCATGCACAAGGCAATCTACTCCCCGTACATACCTTACACCTCCCAGATCGACACATATGACACCGTGTGTCCTGTACCCTTCGCGAGTGTATCAGGGCCAAACCCTTTGTCAAAAATCACTCCTTGAAGCGGCCAAACTTCACACTCATTAAGGTGGACCCCAACAGATCATGTCTTGCGACCGACATTCTGTCACAAGATTATCAAAGCCGGGTCCATTAACAGCATATGCTCATCCTTTAAATCTCTGACGCAATACCAAGCACTTCACACATGGGATGGCAAAAATATTTTGTGCTTGCAGCCACACGGATGATAAAACTCACTCATTGAACCCGAGACCTAGCCTCAGACTAAGCGTCAAGTTGAGGGCCAATCATGGGTGACTAAAAACGACAGGTTTCAACCCCATCCCTATGCATGTTTTCAGGGCTAAGTCTCTACCATGGCCTTTTGTGAACGAATCCGCTAGATTCTGACTTGTCCTCACAAAATCCACAGTGATGACACCTTCTCGAATCAGATGCCTCACTATACTGTGTCTCATACCAATGTGTCGAGACTTCCCATTGTACACCTCACTGTACGCTTTAGAAAGCGTAGCTTGACTATCAGAATGGACAGAGATCGGTGAGATCGGCTTAGGCCACAAGGGTATCTCGTACAAGAGATCCTTTAACCATTCGGCTTCTTTAACCGCTGAAGCAAGAGCTATAAACTCCGCTGCCATCGTAGAATCAACTATACGGGTCCGTTTCTTGGAACCCTAAGAAACTGCACCTCCACCGAGTAAGAAAACCCATCCACTCGTTGATGCATGATCCTCCCCATGGGAGATCCAACTGGCATCCGAGTATCCCTCCAAAATCGGGGGATACCCCATATACGAAATACCATAGTCTATGGTACTCTTCAGGTACTTCAGTACTCTATAGATCGCTTCCCAATGTAGCTTCCTCGGATTGCTAGTATATCTACTAAGCTTTCCAATAGCATAGGCTATGTTGGGCCTAGTGCTAGTCATGGTGTACATCAGACACCCAATGACTCGGGCATAATCCAACTGATGAACAGGTGGGCCCCTATTCGGTACCAATTTCATACTTGGGTCCATGGGTGTGAGCACCGATGCACATGCACCGCAGTTGAACCTCTTCAACACACTCTCCACATAGTGGTTTGAGTCAAGGACATGGAATCCCCATTCCTTACAATCCTTATACCAAAGATTACCTTAGCATCACCCATGTCTTTCATAACAAAGTTCTCAGAGATAAACCTTTTAGTCCTCTCTACTTGCTCTAGATCCGTACCGAATATCAGCATGTCATCCACATACAAGCAAATTATGACACCTTTTCCATTCTCAAACTTGCTATATACACACTTATCCGATTCATTAATCATGAACCCGTTGTTCAAAACAACCTCATCAAACTTTTGATGCCATTGTTTCGGGGCTTGCTTCAGCCCATACAGAGAGCGTATGAGTTTACATACCTTCTTTTCTTGGCCCGGTACAACAAACCCTTCAGGTTGTTTCATGTACACTTCCACTTCCAATTCACCATTCAGAAAGGTCGTTTTCACATCGATTTGGTGAATTACGAGTTTATACATAGAAGCAAGAGCAAGCAACACTCTTATAGTCACTATCCTCACCGTGGGGGCATAAGTGTCAAAGTAGTCTAACCCATGTTTCTAGGTAAACCCATTAGCCACCAATCGGGCCTAACAGAGACCACATCATTTCTTGAACCTTCTACCAAAAAGGTATAGAAGTCCGATCAGAAAGATTTCTCTTTCCTTACTCTCTTAGTCTTTCGGAGTTCTGGAGTAGAATCAGAGGTTTGTTCCCTCTCATGGTGAACATCATCATCACCATACGACACTGGTGTGTCGTTATCAACCGGTACATAATCCCTCAATATAGGGATAGAAGTGAACTGATTCTCATCAAAGATGGCATCGCTCGACTCTATTATTGTATTAATACCAACATAATCATTTGGCTCAATTATATAGAATCGATACGCCTTACTATGCGGTGCATACCCAACAAATATGCTATCGATGCCTCTTTCACCTAACTTTTTACGTTTAGGTTCAGGGACTCTAACTACGACCCTATGCCCCCACACTTTAAGATAACTTAACTTAGGGGGTCTACCGTTCCAGTGTTCATATGGGGTCATTTTGCTTTTCTTATTTGGAACATGGTTCAAAATGTGACAGGCTGTTAACATAGCCTCACCCCAAAACTCATCGTTGAGACAGGAGTATGACAACATAGAATTAACCATCTCAGTAAGAGTCCGGTTTTTCCTCTCAGCCACGCCATTCTGTTGTGGCGTATACGATACGGTAATTTCATGCACTATACCGGTGGATTCGAAATACTTGAGTCATAGTACTCTCCACCACGGTCCAACCTAAGTCGTTTCAAGAAGGTTTCACAATGTAGTTCTATTTCGGCTTTATATGCTTTAAATCTTTCTAACGACTCATCTTTATAATTAATCAGATATACATAGCAATATCTAGAGCAATCATCAATGAAAGTGATAAAATATCGTTTTCCCCCTATGGTAGGCGTATTTTTGAAGTCACACAAGTCGCTATGTATCCAATCAAGTAAATTTGTTTCTCTTTGTACCAATGGAAATGGTAATTTAGTTATTTTCGTTAGCATGCATGTCTTGCACTTATCATCTACTTTTTGAACGTGTGGAATCAACATCGAAGTAGCCATTTCACGCATTTTACGATAATTCACATGTCCTAATCTATGATGCCATAAATAAGTAGAGTCAAGCAAATAAACAGAACTAGCACTTTTATTATCGATATTCAATTTAAACATACAGTTACAAAGATACCTCTTTCCAACTAACACGGGCCCCTTAGACAGTACAACCTTGTCAGACTCGAAGAACGGATTAAACCTGAACCTATTCAGTAGACCCAGACACAAGGTTCTTCTTTACATCCGGGGCATAGTATACATCGGTTAGGGTAAGGGTTTTTCCAGAAGTGAAAAGTACGTTAACTTTTCCCTTCTCCTTCACCGGTATACTTGCTCCATTACCCATGAACAAAACAGTACCGTTGTTCATGGGTTCCAACTCTGTAAAGAAACCTTTGTCTTTACATACGTGTTTTGTGGCCCTTGCGTCAACCCACCAAGAGTCATCACTCTCGACTAGGTTGATCTCCAAGATCATAGCCATGAACCTATCGTTCGAATTTTTGTTGCGATGATCCTACCCCTTCCCCTTATTGTTTTTAAGGCGGAAGCAGTCCCTCCTCAGGTGACCGGGTGCATGACACTCCCAACAAACCAACTTTGTTTTCTTTTCGTTGCTTTTCTTGTGAAAGTGCCCGGTTCGTTTGGTCCTCTTACTCGTCTGGCCTTCTTCTGTGACATTGATCTTTCCAATGTCACCGAGGCAGTCCTTGTTGTTATCCTGTAACCTGTATCCTTCCTCAATTCTCAAATGGTTAGCTAATTCTTCGATTGACATGTCTTCCTTCTTGTGCTTGAGAGACTTCTTAATGTCTCTCCAAGAAGGGGGAAGTTTGTCAATCAAAGACGAAACAACAATGGTGTCATCCATGTTCATATTATGGTGTTTGAAATTATTCAAAATTCATTCAATTTCATGGAATTGCTCCATGACCGGACGTCCATCCACCATTTTATAACTGACTAACCAAAAATTTCTTACTTGCGGCGTCTTCTGCCATGTACCGTGCCTCGAGCGCGTCCCACAGTTCCTTAGCGGTCCGGACGTTGGAATAGATTTCAAAGAGGGCGTTAGTCATACCATTGAGTATGTGCCCTCGACATATGTAATCATACTTCTTCCACTTCAACCGGGCTCGTTGCTCGGCGAGTGTCTCCTCCTCCTCAGTAGCGGGGGGTGTAGGGTATGGTGTATTCAGGACATACACTACGTTGAGCGTCGTGATCAGGAAGTGCATCTTCCTCTGCCAACGGCAAAAATTTCCACCATCAAATAGGTCCAACTTTACGAAATTCGCAAACATCTCTCTTAGTGACGAAGCCATATCAAACCCAAGATCCCAAACGTGAAAACTAAGTCTTAAGATTGTGGGTGTAAACACTTGTAAAATCAAGAAAAAGGGGTAACTATCCGATCTTCAGGTTTCGAGACGTGAAGTCACTTTCCTTAAGACTTATTTCAGCGTACGAAATAGTCTCAGGGATACAACGATAACCAAGTAAGGTGGAGTGAATGTATGTAAAGGGAGATATATGGAGATGTAAGAGAATGACCGTTTTTCAAATGCAAAGATACTTTTTCATCATCCTTCATCAATCAAATTGGTGGGGTATATATAATAAATCAAGTGAAAGAAGACGTCCCAAAACATACCCCAAAAAAGGGTTGCAAAACCCGGGAAGTTATCACGTGAAATCTGGTAAAAAAAGTCCATGTGTGTCGACACATAGTTCTGCAGACTCAGTTCTGTTGATCTGTGTGTCAACACACGAGTCCTGTGTGTCTACACACACCTCTGCATCCCTGTTCTGTAAGACTGTGTGTCGACACACATCCCAACACACTTCAAAACGTATCAAACACTTAGAACACACATTTGGGACCAACTTCAAAACACTTCATTCACAAATTTCATTACATAATTTGAAAATACATCAACATACTATGTTGACGGAAAGTAGTTGATTAAAAAATTTGGACTATAGCAGTCTATTTACACTCCAAACTCGAGGAAATTTCGACAATGTTGTTTAATGATAAAAGGACATCTGCTTGACACCTTGAGCCATGCTCGAGGTATGAATAGCTTTTAAAAATAGAAATAACGGCATCTTGAGTCCAACTGCTCTAAGAATTAAAAACTGATGCAGCTCGCCTTTCACAGTTGACAGGATTCTTGGCGGGGCAATCTTGGTGAGCTGCTCAACGGGGATGGAGGTGACGCAGCTGGAAGCTGACATTTGGGGGAATATCACTTTAATTAGGAAAGTTTACATATTAAATCCCATTAGTTGATTTTACTTGTAATTTTTACTCTTTAATTAGGAAAGATCACATGGATTGCTCGATAATGCACACGGACTACAATCTCCACCGTTAATCTCAATTAGGGATTTAATTTAAAATTCGTATTAGTTTGAGTCTAGTTAGAAAAGCTCTTCTATTTAAAGAGAAGGCTAGTTAGGGTCTTAGGCATTCAATTGTTCAAATTTTTCTCATTATTTTTTGGAGTGTTTTCTCCTATTCTCAGATTCCGAGAATTTCAGTAACCCTTTGTTTCCTTTGTTTTATTATTTTTGTAATAAAATTTAAGGAAAAGCTGTTGAACCTTCCCGTTCCCTGATTTTTCATCTACGCGTGGCATCAGTTGGTATCAGAGCTCAGAATGACTTCTGAGATAGCCCGTGGGTAACAAAGTGATGCGTCTCAGATTTACGCATCTTTTAATTGTTATTTTAATTATTTTGCACCTATTTAATGATAATTCTACACTCATTTTAGCAATTTTTATGTTTAGCAGATTTGAAATTAAAGTTCCAAAAATTGTCAAATGTTGGTGCAAATATGACAAATTCGATGCGTAAATAATTAAATCAAGTCAATTGGAGATTGGAATGAGATAATATAAGTTTGGAACCTGGGCCCAAAAAAAGCAGGCCCAAACATCACCGACTAGATCACCGAACCTACACCAGCCAGCCCGCAGCACCGTCACCCCCTATCCCGACCCGCACCAGTTTGGCCTAACCACGACCCGCACCTATCCCGGCCCAGACCCACACCTCCAGACCCGAAACACCAAGCCCAGCTCGCTAGGTTTGTGAGGCATCGCTATAAATCGGGATTTGGGTGATAGTTCGACTCTGTTTTTGGGATTTGGAGAATTTTACTCTCTGTTTTGGGTTTTTGATTCCTCACCGCAGCTCTCTCTCTCTCTCTCTCAGATTTTGATTTTTCTTTCTTTATCGTTAAATTGGAACGAGAGCGAAATTAGCCTGAAGACCGACATGAGTTCGTTCATCTCCTCCTTCACCGGATCATTTTTGATGGAGAGCTAACTTGCTCTCTGGGTTAAATAAAATCTTAGCCTTTACATTTGTTTACTTTTAATTCTAGTTAATTTGATTGTTTACATGAATTGCGTGGTTGAGATAAATACTTTGAAGTATTATATTTTTATTGTTTATTCAATTGATATGATTATTGAGTTTGTAACCTTTAATTGTTGATATTGATATTTATAAATTAATTCTTTATGCTTGTAGCCTTAGCATTAATTAATCAAGTAATAGTATTAACCGAATTATTAATTAAAGCCTATCTTCCCTATGCTTTAGTTAATAGGGTCAATACGTAATAATTAACAATATGTTAGGTAGAGTCTATTTTTCTTATGCTTTAGTTAAATATGGTCAATACGAAATACTAACAACATTATCTTACTAGGTTGAAGCTTGTAGCCTAAACCACTACCTATGTGACAATCAATAATTCCAATTTAAGAGCTAACGCAAAAATAATTATCTAATGATGGATTCGAAACCCTAGACTCCAATTTAATACACGTTCCCAATTAGTAGTAGATTACTTTAGTTTAATTGTCATTTTCTAGATTAATTAACACAAAGATATCACTTTTTCTTAAATCAATTTAGGTCATAGATTAAATTCATGCACTCTTAGTCCCTGTGGTTAGACACCCTCTTGCCCTACACTTTAATTTAGGTGTGTTTAATATATAAGGTTTTATATTAAACTTTGATAGACGTAAGAAAACACATTAAGATTTTGGCGCTGCTGCAGGGGACTAGGCAACGTTCGTGATTTTATTTTTGTGATTTTCTTTTATTTTTAACTTTCTATTTCTTCTTTAATTTTAAATTAATTTATTTTATTTTTTAACCCAGGATTTGAAATCTTAATTTATCATTTTTAATTTTTAATTCTCTTTAATTGTTATTGTCACTTTTCTAAAAATAAAAAATAAAAAATTTTCTTTACTTTTTATTAGCATTATTTTTCTTGTGATTTTCGTGCATAAGTAGATTTTAGGGTATCTTATTGTTTGTCTTTTTTTTAATATTTGTTTTGTCTGTTTTATTTGTTTTGCTTATTTAATTTTTAATTTACTTGCTTTGTGTGGTTAATTGTTCATGCACGGTTGTCGCTCTTTGTCTCTTGACCTTACCATATTCGACCCTGAAATTGAAAGAACTTTAAGAGACCGTAAAGCCCAACACCGAGCAAAATCCGCTAGTGCTAACTCTGATTTAGTAATGGCTGACGAAAAACAACCACGTGCGCTCATGGAGTATTTTACTCCCACTACATACGCCTCACCATCTTCTATTAGGTTGCCACCCGTAGCCCATCAGTTCGAGCTTAAGCCACGTACTACACAGATGCTTCCTTCGTTCCATGGCTTAAGCAATGAGAACCCGTATAGTCACTTGGACAGTTTCATGGAGGTTTGCTCAATCTTTAGGATTCCTAATATTAGTGATGACGCCATCTTACTTCGCCTTTTTCTTTTCTCTTTGAAGGACAAGGCTAAGTATTGGTTAGGCACCTTACTTAGTAGGACGATTAGCACCTGGACTCAAATGCAACAAGAATTTCTTAAGAAATTCTATCCCATTAGTGTGACTAACACTGCTAGGAGAGCCATTAACACCTTCGCCCAACTTCCTACTGAGGAGTTTCACAAGAGTTGGGATAGGTTTAGGGAACTCTTACGAGCTTGTCCACATTATGCTATCCTTAAATGGCAACTAGTCCAAAACTTTTATTACGGGTTGAATGAAAAGGGTCAACAAACTGTTGATGCCTCGTGTGGTGGTTAGTTCCTTAGAAAGAATGAGAATGAGGTGTGGGAATTGTTCGAACTTTTGAATGAGAATTCACAACAATCTACCGCACATGCACATCTTAATGCTACAAGGTTAAATAGAAAAGTAAATGAGATTGCTCACACCTCCATCTTAGATAATAAAGTAGACTATGTTGCCTCAATCGTAGAACAGTTAACGTCCGTATTTAAGATGACATTGGCCCCCTCTATTGTACCTAATGTGTCTCATGTTTCAAATGTGCATAGTGCTTGCTCTTCATGCTCTAGTGTCTCTCATTCTACACATGACTGCCCCTCTGCTTCACCTTATGTGGAGTGGTCAGAGGAACAAGTCAATGCAACCCAAGGATTCTCACGAAACGACCCATACTCTAACACGTACAATCCGGGCTGGAGAAACCATCCTAACTTTTTCTGGAGGTAAGGAGGAGAAGGATAGTTTATGCCATAACAGCAGAACCCACGACCTTAACAATCTAATATGCCCCGGCCTGTCAGTTTTCAACCACAAGAGTATGCTTCTAACTACTCTCAGCCTCCTAATTTGAGTTCTAATTCAAATTTTGAAGAGAAGGTTTTGAGTGCGTTGAAAGGTTTAGAAGTTAACTCCCAACTCCTCCACTCCCATACCCAATCGATTTCAAAGCTAGAAACCCAAATAGGTCAACTAGCTAACACTCTGAGTAGGAGAGAAGAGGGAAGACTCCCTAGCCAGGCTGTGGAGAACCCTGGGAACTGTGTAAGACAAGACAACTATCCTTCCTAGCAAGAGCAAGCAAAATCCATTATAGTGTTGAGAAATGGGAAGGAGGTTAACAATGGGGTGAGTGCTGAAAGTGAAGTATCCATGAGTGGTGAGCAAGAAGAGAAGAGCAAGGAGAGAGAAAAGGAGACCGATGAGGTCACGCACCCTTCTCCCATTCCTAAAGCCTCTGATCTTCCCTCGTCATATGAACCTAGAGTACCCTTTCCCCACGCTTTAGTTGCACCACATCCAAATAGGAAGGACAAGAAGTGGGAAGACATTTTGGAGACGTTTAGGCAAGTAAAGATAAACATTCCCCTTCTTGATGCGATTAAACAGATCTCGGCCTATGCGAAGTTCATTAAGGATCTACTGAATCAAAAGAGGCGATCTAGATCACATCTGCCTAAAAAAGTGTTTTAGCTGAGTAAGTGAGCTCTATTCTGAAGTGTGACACTCCAATTAAGTACAAAGACCATGGTGTCCCCACCATCTCTTGTTCACCTGGAGACTACCCGATCGATAAAGCCCTGCTGGACTTAGGAGCGAGTGTCAACATTATTCCTTACTCAGTTTATGAGACGTTAGGTCTGGGAGAGTTGCAACCCACCATGGTGACCTTGCAATTAGCATATAGATCAACTAGGATTCCCCGTGGTGAGCTGATTAACGTGGTATTGAGAGAAGACAAAGCCTTGTTTCCTGCTGATTTCCTCGTGCTTGATATGGGACGTTCTAGTCATTCGAAAAACCATGTCCTTATCATTCTAAGTCGGCCTTTCTTAGCAACGGCCAATGCTACCATCAATTGTAGATCTGGGGTAATGGATGTCAACTTTGCCAATATGACTATTAGGTTGAACATTTTTAAGGCGTCGTTGTCCCCCACTAGTGAGGATGAGTCGGAGTGTTTCTGGGTGGGTATTATTGATGATTTGGTGGACCAAACACTCCCTTCTATCCTAGTTAGTGATTCCCTTGAGCGAGCACTAGTATATGACTGTTCCGACGATTTTGAGGTTGCAACTGACATTAGAGAGATGAATGATTTGCTTGAGTTGTGTGCCCCTTTAGAGACTTGCCATTGGTTGTCAAAAGTAAAAGCTTCACCTACGCTTTCGAATTCCCCTATTTTTCCTTCCATAGTTTCACCACCCACACTTGAACTTAAGTCTCTGCCATCTACTCTTAATTATGCCTCCTTAGGATTTGATAAGACCTTACCTGTGATTATCTCTTCTCAGTTGTCTAGGGAACAGGAAGACATATTGATGATAGTGCTTAGTGATCATAAGAGTGCCATTGGATGGCCTGTGGCTAATCTAAAGGGTATAGACCCTTCCATTTGTATGCATAGGATTTTTCTTGATCAAAATGCTAGACCCACCAGAGAGATGCAAAGGAGGTTGAATCCTAACATGAAGGAAGTGGTAAAGAAAGAGATTGTGAAATTGCTTGATGTGAGCATCATTTACCCAATTTCTGATAGTAGGTGGGTTAGCCCTGTTCAAGTAGTCCCAAAGAAGTTGGGCGTTACTATGGTTAGGAGTCATGATGGAGAGTTAGTGCCTACTAGAGAGACCACGGGTTAGAGAGTATGTACTGACTACAGGAAGCTTAACTCTACCACTAGGAAGGGCCATTTTCCTCTACCATTCATTGACCAGATTTTAGAGAGGTTAGTTGGTAAGAGCTTTTACTGTTTTCTTGATGGATATTCAGGATATGACCAGGTAGCAGTCTACCCAAAGGATCAGGAAAAAATGATTTTTACGTGCCCCTTTGGCACATTTGCCTACCGTAGGATGCCATTTGATTTATGTAATGCGCCCGCTACATTCCAGAGATGCATGATGTCTATCTTCTCTGACGTGGTAGACAGATTTCTTAAGGTTCATATGGATAATTTCTCTGTTTTTGGACCTTCGTTTGATGAATGTTTGCAGAATTTGAGGCTTGTGCTAAAAAGATGTGAAGAGACCAATCTTGTTTTGAATTGGAAAAAGAGTCACTTTATGGTTCAAGAGGGGATTGTATTGGGTCATAGAGTGTCTAAGAAGGGTATTGAGGTTGATAAGGCTAAGGTAAACTTGAATGCAAACTTACCCCCTCCCTCAAACGTGAAGCAAGTTAGATCCTTTCTAGGTCATGCAGGTTTCTATAGGAGATTCATTAAGAACTGTTGGAAGTTAGGTAGACCATTGACTAGCTTGCTAGTTAAGGAAATATCATTTGAGTTTGATGAGTCTTGCTTAGATGTTTTCCAAAAGCTTAGATTATTATGTAGCCACCTGATTATTCTCTCCCTTTTGAAATTATGTAAGATGCTTCTGATTTTGCTATAGGTGTCGTCCTAGGTCAAAGAGTGAACAAAGTGCCTCATGTCATTTACTATGCTAGTAAAACTCTTAATGATTCCCAACGCCATTACACCACTACTGAAAAGGAGTTGCTAGCTATTGTGTTTGCTCTTGACAAGTATATTTCCTATCTTTTGAGGTCAAAAGTCATTATCTATTCTGACCATGCTGCATTGAAATATTTTCTCTCAAAGAAAGAAACGAAACGTAGGCTCATTAGATGGATTCTCGTACTTCAAGGGTTTGACATTGAGATTATAGATAAGAAAGGTGCAGAGAATGTGGTAGCTGACCATCTCTCTAGGATTTTCTTTGAGCATCATGATCCATCAGTTGCTTTGCATGATTTTTTTCCTGATGAACAACTTTTTGTTGTCTCCCATTCACATAGCCCTTGGTTTGCTGATATTGTTAACTTCCTCGCTACATGTGAAATTCCATCTACTTGGTCTAAGCAAGAAAAGGATAGGTTTTACTTTCAAGTAAAGCACTTTTATTGGGATGACCCTGACTTATTTAAAAATTGTTCGGACCAAGTAATTCGTAGATGTGTTCTAAAGTGTGAGTATCATAGCATTTTATCTTTTTGTCACTCATATGCATGCGGAGGACATTTTGGAGGTCCTAGGACTGCTGCAAAAGTCCTACAGTGTGGTTTTTATTGGCCTACTCTGTTCAAGGATGCTCACAAGTTTTGTCTTGCATGTGAGCGTTGTCAGCGCACAGGCCCAATGATGCGTCAAGACATGAAGCCTTTGAACCCTATTTTAATTGTGGAAATATTTGATGTTTGGGGTATTGACTTTATCGGACCATTTCCCCCCATCTTTTGGGTTTGTTTACATACTTTAGGGGTCGACTATGTGTTTAAATGGGTTAAGGCTATACCTACTAGGACCAATGACCACAAAGTGGTCATGCAATTTGTCAAGGACCACATTTTTAACCACTTCGGTACCCCTAGAGCACTCATTAGTGATGGTGGTAGTCATTTCATTCATAGATCATTGGAGGCACTTCTTAGGAAGTACCAAGTGCATCATAAGATTGCCGCCCTCAATCATCCCCAAACTTGTGGTCAAGTAGAGCTTTCAAACCTTGAGATCAAGTCTATACTTGAGAAAACGGTCTGTCCTTATAGGAAAGATTGGTCCCTTAGGTTGAATGATGTTCTTTGGGCATACCGCACCGCCTATAAGACCTCACTTGGTATGTCACCCTATGGGTTGGTCTTTGGTAAAGCATGTCATTTACCAGTTGAGCTAGAACAGCGTGCTTATTGGGCCACTAGAGCCCTGAATTTTGACTTAGACTAAGCTGGTGCTAACCGAAAGCTTCAATTGAGTAAGCTGGAATAACTAAGGAATGAAGCTTATGAGAATGCAAAGATTTATAAAGCTAAAACCAAGGCTTTTCATGATAAACATGTTATGAGAAAAACATTTGTTCCTAATCAAAAGGTTTGGCTTTTTAATTCCAAATTGCATCTTTTTTCTTGGTAAGTTAAGGTCTAGGTGGGATGGTCCTTTTGTGGTTAAGCAGGTATACCCCTCGGGTGCTATTGAGATATACCACCCCAAAGATGGTCGTTCGTTCACTGTAAATGGTCAAAGGCTTAAACCTGTAGTTGAGTTGGATGGCATTGCTGATGGACAGCTTATTGAAGTTATCTCTTTGATAGACACCATGACTGATTCTTGATCTCTGCTTAATTCACTGCGTCCGGCTGAAGGCATAAAACTTAGCGCTCCTAGGAGGCAGCCTAGGTTTTGTTAATTCTTGTTTTTAGTTTAGTTTTTTTTAAACTAATCAGTTTTTTAGAGACTTGTTTTCTCTCTTTTCAGGCTCTTGTCTCGGGTTGAAGAAGTCATATATAAATATTCACTCCGCCTTGCCAGGTTGTATTGCTCTATCTCACCTATTTCTTGTGCTTTAATGACTTATGTTGTCGCATTGAGGACAATGCATAGTTTAGGTGTGGGGGTGAGGCTCATTTGCATGTGCTCATTTTTTTTTTGTCAAATTTTTAAAATTTTGAATATCTTTTGTGCATTTTGAGTGTGCATTATAACCGTTTAGCCAAGTTTTTCTTGATCGGCGCGTATGTTGTGATGACAGTGGGATTAGTTGTTTATTTCGTTCTCTTAATTCCCTGAAGTTAAATGATTCTACTTCATACTTGTTAATGAGTATTGTTGATCATTGTTGATATTAATGGGTTCTACTCATGCTGTTCACCAATTCACTAAACAAAGGACCTTTGTGTTTTGGAAAATCTGAAGAATTTAAGTAAACAACCCTATATATCTTGAGTTTTACAAGCTTGCCCTATTGGATTATCCTAATCCTCGCCTCTTGATACAATATAAAGTACTTGTTGATCAATGTCAATTATAAAGTTGAGGTGTTTGTTATGCAAAAGTCCAAAAATTGGATAGAAAAAGAAGAGCAAATAGAAAAAAAAAAAAAAAAGAATAAAAAATGAAAAGTAAGAAAGAAAAGAAGTTTCCTCCAAAGAAAGAAAAAAAAAAAAAGAATAAAGTGAAAAATGATGTACATTATGATAAATTGTTCTTCTCTGGTGCCATATCAAGGTCAAAATGTTGTAAAGTGGTCACTCATGTGCCACTTAAAATTTCTCTAAGTAAAGGCATGTGTTTAGGTGATTCAATGGTGTGGGTGCACAAAACCTTTATATATTTGGTTGGAAGCGAGAATTTGAGGAGATTCTGTGACATGAAATCCTAATCACTTTCACTTGTGCGCTTAAATTGCTTGAATAGTTCCTATTAATTGATACAAGGTTAATGAAATTCTATGACGAGTTTTGAAGTTTAATCATCTAAATTCATGGAATTGGAGAATACTCTAGATGATTTAATCTTATCTTGAATTGTAATATAGGTGTTAATCTCAGAAAACTTGGCGAAGGTTGGGTTAGTTGGGGTAGTTGGGCATTGTAGTTTTTATGTTAAATCATATGCTTTACTCGAGGACTAGCAAAGGTTAGGTGTGGGGGTGTTGATGCATCTCAAATTTACGCATCTTTTAATTGTTATTTTAATTATTTTACACCTATTAAATTATAATTCTACACTCATTTTGGTAATTTTTATGTTTAGCAGGTTTGAAATTAAAGTTCCGAAAATTGTCAAATGTTGGTGCAAATAAGACAAATTCGATGCATAAATAATTAAATAAAGTCAATTGGAGATTGGAACGAGATAATATAAGTTCGGAACCCGGGCCCAACAAATGCAGGACCAAACATCACCGACCAGATCACCGAACCCACACCAGCCAACTTGCAGCACTGTCACCCCGTATCCCGATCCGCACCAGTTCGGCCCAACCACAACTCGCACCTATCCCGGCCCAGACCCACACCTCCAGACCCTAAACCCCAAGCCCAGCTCACTAGGGATGTGAGGCATTGCTATAAATCGGGATGTGGGTGATAGTTTTGACTCTGTTTTTGGGATTTGGAGAATTTGGCTCTCTGTTTTGGGTTTCTGATTACTCACCGCAGCGCTCTCTCTCTCTCTCAGATTTTGAGTTTTCTTTCTTTGTCGTTAAATTGGAACGAGAGCGAAATTAGCGTGAAGACCGACATGAGTTCATTCATCTCCTCCTTCACCGAATCATCCTTGATGGAGAGCTAACTTGCTCTCTGAGGTTAGATGAAATCTTAGCCTTTACTGTTGTTTACTTTTAATTCCGGTTAATTTGATTGTTTACATGAATTGCTTGGTTGAGATAAATACTTTAAAGTATTATATTTTTATTGTTTATTTAATTGATATGATTGTTGAGTTTGTAACCTTTAATTGTTGATATTTATATTTATAAATTAATTCTTTGTGCTTGTATCCTTAGGATTAATTAATCAAGCAATAGTATTAACCGAATTGTTAATTAAATCCTATCTTCCCTATGCTTTAGATAGATAGGATCAATACGTAATAATTAACAACATGTTAGGTAGAGCCTATTTTCCTTATGCTTTAGTTAGATAGGGTCAATACGCAATACTAACAACATTATCTTAGTAGGTTGAAGCTTGTAGCCTAAACCACTACCCGTGTAACAATCAATAATCCCAATTTAAAAGCTAACGCAAAAATAATTGGCTAATGATGAGGGTTCTATTCGTTGGGTTGCTTCAGGGTTCTAGATCAATGGAGAAGTACACGGTAGAGTTCTATTCGTTGGTCGCCATGAATGACTTGGCGGAGACGGGGGAGAAATTAGCGGATCGCTACGCTGGTGGGTTGAAGGAATCCAAATAGGAGGTGTTGAACATGTTCGACATCTGTTCCATCTTGGAAGCAAGTCAAAAGGAAATGAACGTCGAGAAGCAACAGAGGTGTCATCAAGTTAGCGGTACTTAGAACACCCAGGATAGTGGGCATGACCAGGTATGATTACCAATCAATTAGGACACGTAAGGGAAGCCGATAGCTGCCAAGCCTGGAAAGGCCAGTAGCTAGGAATTGGCGAGTAGCTCAAGGACCCGTTGTTTTAAGTGGAGGGAGATGGGATACCATGCCGCTGAGTGTCGTAAGGGTGACAGATCGAGAACAGGGTTGTACATCGAAGGTCTCCAAGCTAAATACGACGTAGTAGTTGAGGAGGAGGCTAGCGAAGAGTTGGCACCACATGACAAAGAAGAAGTTGCTAGCAACAACGGCCACATACTTGTGGTAAGACGAGTCTGCTTTGTGCCAAAGGAAGAAGAGGGTGACAACTAGCTGAGGAGTAACATCTTCCGGATGACGTGCACTATTGGCGAGAGGGCATGCCGCCTAGTGGTTGACTCGGGAAGCCGTGCAAAAGCTCGGGTTGAAGACAGAGAATCATCAAAACCCATACAACTTGTCTTGGCTCAAGAAGACGAACCAGGTAATTGTCACTAAGCGTTGTCTGGTTAACTTTTTGATGGGAACAAAGTATCAGGACGGAGTATGGTTTGATGTGGTTGTCATGGATGCGTGTTATTTGCTATTAGGGCAACCATGGTAATTCAATAGAGGCACTATCCTTGATGGACAATGGAATACCTACAACTTCGTGTTTGAGGGCACAAGGATAGTCTTGTTACCCAAGAAGGATGAAGCTCCACAACTGGAGAACATCGAGGAACTTAAGTCCCTAGTTAGGGTCTTGCTCGCTAAAGATGTTAGTAGGGGCAAGCAGAAAATTGTGCCGACCGAGGAAAGACACCATGCAGAACCAGTTGAAGAGCCGGAAGAGGTGCCAGGTGCTGTGTTGACGATAGGGAAAAGTCCACAGTGGAAAGCTTAGATACCAGGAGGTGAATTATCGGATGGGCCTCATTACCAAGTGAGTCTTGAGAAGCACAAGGAAGCCGGACATCAATGTTCAGAGTTCTCTTGACGCCAAAGGAGGATGAGACTTGGAGAAGGAATGTTGGCGACAGGGCAACAACTGGATCATTGCGTACTATGGGCTTTCTGCACCATTGGCAGATAGTCTAGCAGAGTTGGCAAGAACAATGTTGGATGTCCTTATCCAACATTTTATTACCAAGCACGTCAAAAGGTAGGGACAAGGGACGTTGTGTCAATGGGAAAAGGTGGTGCACTTCCCTTCCAACCATCAGGTTGAACGTGGGCAGATCCAAAGGTCATTGCTTGAAGCCTGCGCCAAACACAAGAAAGTGTGCATAAGAATTTCCGGCACGATTCCCACACAGGAAAGAGTAGTACAACAAAGTCCATATAGAATTCGTGGGCAAAGTCTCTCAAACCCAGAGAGAATGATGTCGTTCACAACTTGGTGGGGCAAAGTACAACCCGTATCTTGGCAGAGTGGGTCAATAATCCACATCCGAGACAAGCATGGCAGGATGGAGCTTGGCCAGATTGGAAGCTGGCGTGAGGGAACACAACTCGGCAAGAATATCCCAGAAGGACCATTGATGAATTCGAGGGCGAATTCTCTCTAGGCTAAAGAGGATGATGCAGCCCGCCTTTCACAGCTGACGAAATTCTTGGGGGGACAATTTTGGCAAGCTGCTCAGGGATGGAGGCAATGTTGTTGGAAGCTAACATTGGTTGAATTTCACTTTAATTAGGAAAGCTTAGATTTTAAATCTAATTAGTTAATTTTATTTTCAATTTTTAGTCTTTATTTTAGAAAGATCAAATAGATTACTAGATAAAGCACACAGATTGCAATATCCATTATTGATCTCAATTAGGGATTTAATTTAAAATTCGTATTAGTTTGAGTCTAGTTAGAAAAGCTCCTTTATTTAAAGAGGGGGCTAGTTAGGGTCTTAGGCATACAATTATTTGGATTTTTCTCATTATTTTCTAGAGTGTTTTCTCTTTTTCTCGAATTGTGAGAATTTGAGTAACCCTTTTCCCCTTTGTTTTTATTATTTTTGTAATAAATTAAGGAAAGGCTGTTGAACCTTCCCGTTCTCTAATTTTCTATCTATGAGTTACTTCAAAAACCCTTAAATAATTAATAGCCTCATTAGAACAGGTGAAGGGGTGAAAGGGGTTGGAGCTTGACAGACTACTAAGAAGGCTGCAATAAAGGTAGTTTCCAGGCTCAAAGTAGTTATTTTGAGCGCATATCAAGGAACATGGACCTAAAGCATATCCAGACAAAAGTGGACGAACATGGGGAGTCTAAACGGACCTAGAGCACGTGTATTCATGCACATTCAATGTAATTTTAGCGCCGAAAAAAAGCATTGAGGATAAACATGGGATGAAGATGCCTAGTTTTAGGGTGCAACAGTTAGAACTTAGGTTTATAAATAAGAGAGACTATTCGTCTTGTAAAGTGTCCAACATTAATGGCAAAACTTGTTAAAGATTTCTTTATAGCACACACGTTCTTCCTTTCTTAGGAGTAGCTTAGCTTAGCTTAGCTTAACTTGTAGCTTGTTCTTTTGCTTTCATCAAAGCAGTACAATTCTCAAGTTTCAGGTATGAACTCTTTGTTTAAATCTTTTCTCACAATTGTTGAATTAAGATTTGAGCCATTGGTTTAAGGCTTTGATGGCCAAGCTTCGAGCTTGATTGCATTGGTCTTAACTCTGGTGTCGCTGCTTAGTGATTCAGGTGAAATTAGGTTCGAGTCATCGTTTCAGGGCTTTGATGGCCAAGGCTTGACCTTGATTGCATTGATCCTAATCCAGAGAGCCGAATACAGTTCGTTTCATCTAATTCTTGTTAAGCTTTAACTCATTTGAGTTAACATAGGTCAAGGGTGCTGGGCCTAAGAATCTATAGACTTGGGCTTGTGAGTGGACTGGTGAACTTTTCGACTTGTCTCCATCCCAGTTCCTAGCTCTTAAGTGTACAAGGTAAGGTGTATGTGGGCTCTACTCCATTATCCCAACTACCACTTGGTCCAGGTCCATATGCCATTTATTTTATGTGCAATTATTAAACTCCAAGAAATAATAAAAAAAAAATAATTCCAGTCTCCTTAATTGAGCACGTGCAGAATTCACGTTTAAATTAAAAATCAAAGTCGAATTCAAGAAGAACATCAAACTCTCATCAGAGGTGATTAATTGAAGTTAAACATGTGTGGTTCGACAATTAGACTCGCTTCCAAGTCAAGGCGAGTCCCTTGTGCATGTTTGTTTGATTTTGTATTTATGGGCCCACAAACACAAAAGTAAACAAAAGGAGCAAACAAACCTTTTGGAGACCACAATTGGAGGCAAAATATGAGACTTTTTAGTTTATAACCCCATCTTGGATTAATATCAAACCATTTACCAATGTTCCGAACCAGGGGAGCCAGTGCTATCGAGTCTGAAGAACCTGAAGGGTTAGTCTTGATTAGGCCACCACTCGAGCATCTCTCATAAAAAATTCCCCACTCCTGAGGGGATAAAATTATTCACAACCGTGATAACGAAAGCGAAGGTTACAACGACATCCCAGAAGATGAACATATTGGGCTTGATGGCTATTCTCAAAAGAGTTTTATGATTCGCGAGGGGATCAAGGACTTCAGTAGTTTCTAAGAGAAGTTCATGAAAAGCAACATGAACAGACGAAACGCACTCTAGTTGGCCAATGTAAAAATGTAGTGGCTTTGAAGACTATTGTCAATGACGTTGGGCCTTCGATAAATGCAAGACTAGATAAGGAAGTCCATAGTGTCTTAGTTGAAATGAATGCAACCTTGTCTTCCACCGCTAACCTTATAGCCAGAGATCTGGTGTAGGCAAATGGTAGTTGAAGTTGAACCCATTTTAGAAAGACAAGTTGAGGCCCACAACGGCCTAGTTCCAGCCATCGGGGACGACCTTAGACAATTAAGGCATGTCCTTCCTTCCTCAGCCCCTACTAGATACCCTTGTGATGTTCCTTTAAGCTCACGATTTCCAGTGAACGTTGATGCAAATCCCACCTCCGAGGGGAGAGAAAACAACACTATGGTTAGTCCAAGTGTCTACACATGGACCTAAGCCTTAGCAACGAAAACGTGACATTTGGAGTATATGGACCCTCGAACCAAGGACCCACCTTGACTTCTAGGGACCTAAGTCCTAATGTTAATACTATACCTACCTTTGAAATTTGTTTTTTTTTTTTTGGTGGGGGGGGGGGGGGGGGGGGGGGGGGGGGGGGGGTTGCGGCAGAGCCATGTTTACCCTCTCTATGTAGGCGACGCAGTCTTAAGGCATAAACAAAGCATTGGACCTAATTTGCAAGGGTGGGTACCCCTTATGAGGGACAAATACCCTCCTCCTAGGGCTTATGAGATCGCACGCGGGGCCCGGTGGGGGGTGGAGGTTGGGTTGGGGCGGTGTTGAATCCACTATATCCTCTATAGGAGTAGACAAATTTAGGGTAGTACAATAACCACTGAGCATGGGGGTGTTCTCAGGCATGCCTTAGACCTAAAGTTCTATTATTCATTACATGATGCCTAACCAACCGATTGGCCATGTGAACCAAGGAGGGTATAGTCTTGCATATGACGGCCAATACTCGTCTCCTTACCCAATAGTAATGAGAGCTCAGAGATACCCTGCTGATCCTCCCAAAGATCCCTAACCCCTTGGGGGGCATCGGCAAGTGCATAATCAGACACCTAGCCTAGCCTACCATGACCAACTGGCCGCCTTCAGTAAGTAGGTGTATGGGCTGGGCCTTTGAACAAATCCCTCTACGGTAAGCCGCACCTTGACTATATTGATAGGGAATACCCATTCCCTAAGGGATAGAAGACACCTGAATTTACTCTCATCTCTAGAGAGGGGAAGGTATCAGTTCTCGATCACCTGGCAAGGTTCAACTACCAATGCAAAGTGGCAGTTGATAATCATCATCTGAAGCTAAGGCAATTTCCTAGTTCTCTGACCGGGACTACCTTTTAGTAGTACATAACTTAACACCTAATTCTATCTATAATTCATATGATATGCCAAACAATTCTAGGCCCAATTCCCAAAAATAGAACTAGGTATCTCTATATTAGACCTGGCTCGAATGAGACAAAAGCTAAGAGAATTTGTAAGGACTATCTTAATATGTTTAAGAGAGCCAAGTTGAAATGTACAATGGTTCTTCTCGAACTTGAGTATTCCAAGCTGACCTTAAACGACTTATTTATTGAGTTTAGAAAGAAATTTAAAGGATCAAATTTCACCAGTCTTCTTCAACTAGCAGAACATGCTCCTACATATGAAGCTTTCTTGAAAGAAGAAAGCCTCGTGGAGAACAAGGTATAAGTCACTTACATGCATGAAGTGATAGATGAGAAGGAAATCCCTCCTTATGAAATTGACTTTGTTGAATACATCAATGGGCCTCCTATTAATATGCAATCCTTTAGTCAAAAAGGACATCAGGACTAGGAGGTCTAGTCAGTCCCAAGATCTAAGATAATATTCTTTTAACCTCTTAAAAGCTAACATAATATTTGATTGGCTCAATGAAAGTAACAAAATTATGATCAAAAGGAAACGTAAGAAACCTAATCCTAATTCCTTAAGAGGAAAGTTCTATTGTAAATGGTATGATTCCCTCACCCACTAAACCAAGAATTGCTTCATCTTTGGGAACATAATCCAAGACATCATTGAGGCAAGGGAAGTCATTTTATCCAAGGATGGGAAAATGAGTGTTGATAAAAACTCATTCCCAAGTCTTATGCAAGTTAATGTTATTGAAACCATAGGGCAGAAAGATCAAAACCATGCCCCTAGCTATGGTGTTAAACGACATCCAGAAGGGAAGGATAGCAAATGGCATATGTGCTAGGCGAGTTGTAGATGGATCAATAAGCTTCTTGAACCCTACCTATGGATTGGAGGATGAAATATCTCATTGTCATATCAGTAACTTTATCCTACCAACAAGTGTATGGTTTTTGAGAACCTACTAGTGAACCTCCGTAGCAAATCAACCATCATGCTGTCCATGGCTGAAGAATTGGCCATGGAAGTAGGATACACCTTAGGGGAGGCAACTGGTCTACAAGGTCGAGAAAGAATATCTCGATACTTGGAAAGGGTCTCTTATCTCATTTGCAGTTTGGAAATCCAAAAATTCACCCAAAAATATTCACCACCTCTATATGATCGAAGTGACTTAACTTGTTTACCTAATAGCTTTTAAACTTTAACTTTCTACTCTTTGAATTTATTTAAACGTCCGACTTATGTCCCATTAGGTAAACATGTCCATACCTTGAGTAATCCTAACTTATGTGATTGAGTACTCATACCCACATCTGGCCTGAACATATATTGGTCCACATACATCTATGTTAACCAGCTCAAGCAAGTCACCAACCCTGTTACCTTTACTCTTAAAGACAGACTTGGTCATCTCTCTTTCTATGCAGGATTCGCAGACTGGCAATCACCTCAAGTCCAAAGCCTCTATCAATCCATCTTTTACCAATATTTGGTTCCTATTCAAATTAGTGTGATCTAAACATTGGTGCCATGTGTAGGCATTATCCCTTTCAAGGTGTTTTCTTTCAGGAGATCAAACAAGTTAGCTTGTGTTAGATTCATTTCAATAAATATAAGAGTTTTGACCAGGAAATACAAGAATAAACAATTTATTCATGTACATTTGTAAACAAACAATTTATTTCTTGTATTAAAATTTTTATCATCAAAATCAATTGAATAACAATTATTCATTAAATGAAATACAGAAATCAAATTCCGATATAGTGCAGGTTTAAATAAACAATCCTTTTAAATAAAACTCTACCACTAAAGTCTAAACTAACTTCTCCTACTCCTAAGACCACTACTCTTGTACTGTCTCTAACCATTAGATACAGCTTCTCATCATGCAGGCTTTTGGTTGGCCTGAGCCCCTGTTACATATTACAGACATTGTCAGTTAAACCTGAGTCCACACACCAGGAACCGGGAAAACTCTCAACTGCGTATAACTCAAATGAGTGAGATATCAACATATCTTCACAAGATGGCTTAGTAGTCTTTATAAAGAGAGAGGCTAAGTACTTAGTGCAGTTTTTCATCCAACGGCCCGTCTTCCCGCAAAAGAAACACTTTCCTTTTGCTGACTTCTTTATGGACTTGGTTGCTAGACTAGCAATGTTGCCCTTCCTTTCCTTCCAGTGAGTCCCTGGTTAGTAATAACTAAGTCCAACTTGCCTTTCCCCATAAAGTAATTTGGTTCAGTTAAAGCATTATATTTTATAATTGAATGAAGTGCACCATTTGCAGCCATGTCAAAACACAGTAAATGCAAACAATTGTGTGACTATCTAATATGAGTCATGTATAAATCAGTGATATCTATTTTTTCAATTTAGCACATATAATCAGTTAGATATCTACTAAACTGCACTATCATGCATACAATGATGACCCATACACACCACTCCTTACTCCCCAGCAGCGAGGTCGCACAAAGCTAGTTCGGGTGAGAACTATTCTCAATTAACCTGTTTTCTTGTAACTCTTACTGAACATTATTAACTCACCACTTTACCTTAGTCTCTAATATAGCACAGCAGAGCTCCTCGAGAAGGCTAATGCATCACGCTAGTCAAGTGTAAACCATTACCTAAACCTCCACACAAATACATGTAATACTCCACGGCAGCATGGCCACATCTCTTCTTTGCACTTGGTTTATCCCAATAGAAGTCCAACCCTGTAATCCGCAAACCGACAGCCTCCACAGGAAGTTCTATCGATCTATTATACTACTAGACCAGTAATGGAGATTGTGAGGTTACAACAATTAAAACCTCACTCCCACTTAATTTTTAAAACTAGTGATTTTTAATTAACTTGCATTTACAACCTGGATTATCTTATAACCCCCCCCCCCCCCCCCCCCCCCCCCCTCTCTTAGAATCTCATTCTAAAATTAACGAACAAAGTTAATTAATAAAATATTAAATAATAATACCAACCCACAATTTAGATTATCTCACAATCTATTTTAGAATCTCATTCTAAAACTAAATTAATTAAAAAAATTAATTTATAATTATTATGTAAATCAGTATTGATGTCTACATATCCAAAATTAAAATAAAATTTTGTTACTTTTATTTTTTTTAATTATTGTTAATTCAAAAAAAAAATTTATTTTTATTTTTTAAATTTTAAATTAAAATAAATTTAATTTAAAATAAATAATTAAATTTAATATCATTAGATTAATTTTATCCGATTTCGTCATCTAATCTCATCTAATTTTACAAATCTAAACCAAGTTATCAGTGTCTCATAATAAAGATCATGTAATCTCGAATTTATAGGTTGTTAGATCTGAATTAACGATTAATTATCTAACAATTTAAACCATTTAAATCATCACAATAAACAACCTAGTTAAATATTAAATCTTTTAACCGATTTAAACAATTTAAATTGATATTTTAAATAACCTAGTTAACTATTAAGTCCTTTAATGATTTAAACAATTTAAATCACTAATTCAAACAAGTTTTTCCTTCTAAATAAATCTCTATTTTATTAAATCGCAGATCTATTTATTTTGATCTTATTATGCCCATTTATGTATATTATGAATGTAATTAAAGGTTGCCTCTGATATCAATTGTTAGGAAAAAGAGTAACTTTTGTTGGAAAAATAAACTCTGATGACAACTATTGGGTTTACAGTTTTCAACTATGGTAACAAATAGTAGGCACTTATTAGAGCACTTAGAGTAGGAGACTCTTTTCTTTACCTAAGCCCCTGGTGGGAGTGTCACGCTTCGTGACACCTCACTTGCGAGAGTTCCCAGGAATAGGTTTATCTCTATAAACCCTTTGCCCTAATACCGGTTGTTGGGATGAATTTCAAAAATTCTCCCTAAAGTGTACGTAGCGAAAGGGGTTTAGAATTCATAATTCCATACCTGGGGTTGATTTAAAATTCCTAATTTTAAATATACAACTTTAAATTCATAATTTAAATCCACAAATCTAAATTCTTAATTTATATCTTCACGCCTTTTACTCTGATATATTCATAACAATACATAAACTTAAACAGGCATAATAATAAATATTGTAAATAAATACAAAAGCTAAATAAAAGAAGAAAGAAAGAAGAACATACCTGAAATTGCTCAAATAATAAAGAATACCAAGAAAATCGAGACCCCACGATCTTCTATGCAATGACATCAAATTGCTCGGAGGGTGGGCTCCAAAAAATATTAAACTAGAAAAGAAACATTTTAAAGGAAAATTTTCTCTCCAATTAGGTCTCTGAAACAATTTCAGAAACCGTAAAAAACTTGTTTCAAATTTTAATGTCAAACCCTTGGAATAGGTACCTCTATTTATAGTAAGCTACCGGAGAGAAAATGCAATTAATTTTCAATGTGGGACGCGAATAAGAGATGCGAAATGCAGCGTTTTACACAATCACGAGCCAAAACGCAGTGTTTCGTGCATAGTAAAGCCGCATGCATATTGGCTTGCCACAGCGTGCCACGTGGCACGCGGTGATTGACGTGCCCAAAGGCACGGATCCTCCCCAGCGTGTCGCACGCTGGTTGGTTGATCCGAGTATACATGGATTCTCAGACCTGTGCGCGATATTTTTGATTTTTTTTTTTTTTTACTTTGTTTCCCACCTATAAAAATTTATCTTATGAATTTTAATTTTTTCAAAATTATTTTATTTTATAATTTTTAATTTTTATTCATCTTATGAATAACGATTGGCAAAATTAATTTACCCATCTTATGGATAAATAATTCATCTCATGTATTCTTTAATATTTTTCTGATGGCAATAAATACAAAGGCTTGAGCAGGGACCTCAGCAACAATTTAAATCTAGCTTCAAATGGGTTAAATTAATCATCTCATGGAATAATTTAATTATCATTTAATGAGACTTAATTCCACTAAATAAATCTCACTGTACTCTAGACTTAAACCATTGATTCGATATCCCCCTAATTGACTATATTAATGACAACAACCTCTCCACTAGATGTCCATGACAAAAGATAAATATAACCACTACCATTATCCTTCTCACGGCTTCTCCATCAGTTACCGACTCACCCTTCACTGAACAATTCATTTATTCTTGAACATATTCATAGTATAAATTCCAAATGCCAAACACTTGGAATACTTTGGCTAAAGTTTTTGAACTATTCAAATATTTATGAATCAACTAAGGGGGCATATGTATCTTATAAGAGACTGTAGATTCCCTATTGAATACCTGATCCTTGTCACAGTTCACGCCGCTACCCAGTGTACGTGGGAATTCAGTCATGCGTTTAGACTTTATTTATAGTACACCAAAGTAACTAACGCTCCATGCACAAGTCCAGAATACCCTCAGGATTTTGAGTTGTCATTCAAATAATACAACGTGAATCACGCATCTTCGATATTAGTCTAGAAATAAGTAACCCACATAATCCAACTCAATGTGTCAAATCTTAGTAAACACACCAACCCAACACTTTTGGATCAGTATCCATATGACCAAGGCAAGTCATCTAAAGTGTCACGTTATAGTTTTAGTATATAAGTGGTCTAAACTTGTCTTCGACTACGAGTCTTTCCAACAACAATCCATACCATTTGTTCCAAGTCTATCTATGGCTTAGTCTCATAAACCACTTAAAACAAACATGTAAATTATAGTATGAGAACTACACCCATCTCATGGATGTCTCCCAAAAGAAAATCACATGCAGTATAAATGCTCGCTTACACAAATTTAACTAGGAAATAGCTGGGACTTTAATTTTGTTTATTAATTAAAATAATATATCCAGAATAAATCTGGATTTTAGGACATTATTCCTAACAAGAAGACCTTGAGAAAGAGATCTACATAAAAATCTCACAAAATTCTTTTTTAGCCTAACAACAATCAAGTGTGTCGCCTCGTAAAATCCTTATATGGACTGAAGCAAGTTTCCTATAAATAGTATTGAAAATTCAGTAATTTCGCTACCTTTTATTGGTGTTCAACTGTCTAAGTTGGAGTATTCTTTGTATAATTCATTCCAAGAGAGCTCCTTCCTCATTATATCCATTTATGTTGATGACATCATCATAACTGGAGATGACAAGAGCCATCTCACTAAATTTAAATGAAATATAAATTAACAATTATGCATTAAGGACCTTGGTTTATTGAAATATATTTTTTCGAATATCAAATTTTCCAAATCTACATTGGGCATTGCTCATAGCTGCATTGGGCATGTATTGTACTTAATTGTTACATGACCAAATATTTTCTATGTAATACAAGTTCAAAGCTAATTCATGCATGAACCACGATGCCTCCATCTTAAGGTCGCTGTGAGGGTACATTGATATCTAAACTTTCTCTTTAGTCAAGGCATCTTTCCCCATTCTTCCTGTGGCCTGATCCTTTGTGCTTCCAATGATGTCGATTGGGCCATTCTGCCTTTGGATTTATAGCATTTCTAGGAAACTCTCTAATCTCTTGAAAATATAAGAGATAGAGTCTGTTATTAGTGAATTGGCATGGCTTCAATGATTATTATCTGGCCTTGCAATTCCCATTAATCATCCAACGATTCTGTTATGTGATAATCATGTAGCCCTACACATTGCTGCTTATTCAGTTTTCCATGATTGTACAAAACATATCATAATTTATTTCCACATTGTGTGAGAACGCAATCCAACAAAAATCAGAATGTCATGTAAATACCACATAACAACTTGCTAATATTTTTACTAACACGCACATGGAGATCCGTCATTTCCCTTGATCATGTACAAGATAGGCATTGAGGTTCTTCCTACTCCAACATGAGAGGAAGTGTTAAGATCGATAATTAGTTTTACTCATGAATTATGCATTGACTTTAGTTTTGGACTCTTAGGTTACTTGTAGTCATCATGTTTCTCTTACCTAGCTCCAACACTATTTTTTTGTTTTCTAGGCTTCTTTTCTTCTTTCTTTTCTTCGATAATGTAAAAACAAGTTTGAGAAAGCATGATAGTGTAAGGCAAGGACCTCCTTTTCTTCTTCCTATTACTGGCCACTTCCTTATTCTTTGTTCGTTCGAAATCATCATCTTCCCTTAACTCCCCACTTGCATTGTAAACTCTATAAATTAGGTTTGGAAAAAAGTGATTTTGAGTTCGTTTTGAGCTCTTAAAAACTTCTACTTCATTGGCTTTAAGCCTCCACGAATTAGCTTACAAAGGGAGACATTTATTTCAATTACCATCAGATGGCCAAGTCTTAATTTCCAAGAATACAAGAGGATAACGCAAGAGTTGGTCATTTAAAATATAATGCTAGGGGATTCCTGAGTTCCGTTTAGGCCACAACCTATCTAGTACTACAAATATTTTACTAAGTATTGTGAAAATACCAAATAACTGTTAAATGCCTTGGGCCAAATCAAAAGGGAATAGCCAATTGTAGCCGAATTTGTCCTGTAGCTTCCTTGAATGTAGTGTCTTCAATACCAGAAAAGATTTTTTTTTCGGTAATTAGCGACAAAATCGCGAACACAAGTAGGCTACTCGTTAGGCAAGCCCTGAGTCCGACCGCAACAACACGGGGACCAGAAACAAAATGCACAATACCAGAAAAGATCTAACAACCCATCCAATCACTTGGCTATATCCAGGCTGCCTTTTTGATCAAGCGAGGTTTACCTCTCGTGCAGCCTAAATATGGTGGATAGGTTAACCTCTAAGATAGCTAATTGGAAGGCAAAGTTTTTCTCTAAGGCGAGTCGGGCAACACTAATTCAATCTTCGTTGGAATCCACGCCTAGTCATATTATGCAATATTTTAGGTTGTTAAAGAAAGTTTGTCATAATTAGAATAGCCTAAATAGGGTTTTTTTATTTTTTTTCCTAGAATACAGGTGAGGTAAGGGAATGAACTTGGTTGCTTGGAACAAAGTCTATAAGCCAAAGGACGCTTGGGGTCTTGGCCTTCATAAAATGGAAGCAATAAACTCAGCTTTTTTCTGTAAGCTGGGTTGGAAGGTTCTCAATCATCAGGATAACCTATGAGTCTAGGTTGTGACGAGAAAGTTCCTTAAAGATGAAAATTTTCTGAGCTATCAATGTAAGAAACCATATTCTCCTGCTTGGAAGGGGATCTTGGCAACCAGGTTCTAGCTTCACAAAGGTCTCTGGTGGAAAATTTGAAATGGAACTCAAGTTGCTTTCTGGTTTGATAAATGGGCAGCTAACAAGTCATTGGTCGGGTTGGTTGGTGAAGATTTAGGTTGTTGTGATCCTAACCTTAAGATTACGAATCTTATTAGAGATGGAGAGTGGGATGTTAAGCATGTTAATAGGATTCTTCCAGCCCATCTTCACAAGATTATGTTTGGAGTTCCAATCCTGAAAAATGCAGTAAAGGATAAGAGGTGCTAGGGATTCATGGGATTGAATCAGTTCAGTGTTAAATCAGCCACATGGTTGGCTCACAATCTGGACTAGATTAAGAGAAAATCGCGAGAATTTTGTTGTATCTAGAATCTAAATGTTCATCCAAAGATTAAGATTTTCATTTGACAAGCTCTTAATGACTACTTGGCTAGCGGAGAAGTGTTGCGTAAGAGGGGCATAAGTAGCCAAAGCATGTGCACTAAGTGTAGAAGTGTCCTGGAAGATCTTGATCATGTTTTTCTCAACTGCTGTCGGTCTAGGACAATATGGAAACTAGCTCACAATATTGGTTGGCTAGATGAAATGCCTAATGGAACATGGTTTATTGATGAGCTTCGCAACCGTAGAAGATTGAGTGGTAGCAGGGGGATTGAAGATCTTGTGTGATTCATTCTTCTCTGTTGGCAAACATGAAGAGATAGAAACAACTGTGCTTTTTGTGGTGATAAGACTAATGCCAAAAAACCAGTCATTCACGCTAAGCATATGCATCTCGAATGTATTCTCCATCAGCAAGTAGATGAGGCATGATGTAGATAGGGATCAAACTAACCTAATCGAGACAACAAAAGGAGTTTTAATTATGGTATAATTTGAATTTTATTTGTCAGTGTTTAGTTTTATTAAATTACGTAATTAGATTTAGGGTTTTGGAGTTATATTATTATTAGAAGTAGTAGAATTTGATTTAAAGTATGATTAGTTTTTAGGATTAGATTATTATTATTATGAGTAGGGTTTTGTATGTCTATAAATAGGACATTAGTTTATAGTTTTTGGGAAGCTTTTTGATAAATTGAATAATTTTATTAATTGTTTTGTTCGAGCTGATCTTTGTAGTTTTTGTTTTGAAATGGTTCAATAAAAATTGCATAGCTCCTCTTTTAGGTTATTGCTTGTGTATTCGCCAAATCAATGAGTTTTAGTCGATCCCTCTTAATCCGGCATCATTTGGTATGATCAACGGGTTAGAGGCTCCTTAATCCCAAGATTCCCATTTACTCGCTATATCAGTTGGTATCGGAGCAGAGGCATATTCCCGAGCTATGCCACCAAGAAGGCAAAAGATGGTGCAAATTATCATGTGGGATGAAAAGTTGACGAGGAGTGAAGAAAGGGTCCGAAGGATAGAAGTCCTGATAGAGGACAGGTTCGGTCATCTCCTTCACCACAGAACCACTCTTCAAGGTATGCCACCTTCAACATCAAAATTGGTGAGCCATTGCTATACCTCTAAGTCAACTTGAAGGCCTCCACAGCCACAAAATCAGCCCCCAACCACCAACCAAGGTCTCCACCACCACCAGCCAGTCTTAATCCATCGAATCCATTTCTCCCGCCAACAAAAACGGATGAAGAACGCATTTATGATTTTTCTTCTCCGTCAATTTTTGATGAGCCCGTCAATAATAAGCCCATTAATAACGAGGAGAAAATTATGGACATTAAGACCCTAGACCTACTTTCTCTACCATCAATACTACAAGTTCCACCTCACCCACCAACACCAACACAACCACTACGATTGTCTTCACAAGCACCAAAAGATACGACCCCACATCGAAGGCCTTTACCACAACAAACATTGGAACCCTTTAATGTTCCACAAGGTCATCACCCATCAACAAGACTAGCGGGTGGAATTCGAGGACGAATTCTGTCCAAGTCATGAGAATGATGCAGATAGGGATCAAAATAACCTAATTGAGACGAATAAGGAGTTTTAATTATGGTATAATTAGGATTTTATTTAGTAATGTTTAGTTTTATTGAATTATGTAATTAGATTTTGGGTTTTGGAGTTATATTATTATTAGAAGTAGTAGAATTTGATTTAAAGTAGGATTAGTTCTTAGAATTAAATTATTATTATGAGTAGGGTTTTGTAAGTCTATAAATAGGCCATTAGTTTATAGTTTTTGGAAAGCTTTTTGATGAATTGAATAATTTTATGAATCGTTTTGTTTGAGTTGATCTTTGTAGTTTTTATTTTGAAATGGTTCAATAAAAATTACATAGCTCCTCTTTTAAGTTATTGCTCGGGTATTCACAGAATCAACAAATTTTAGCCGATCCCTCTTAATTCGGAATTGTTTGGTACAATCAATCGGTTAGAGGCTCCTTAATCCCAAGATTCTCATTCACGCGGTGCATCAAGGCATCTGATTGTACGGCGGTTTAGTTAAGACTAAGAAAGTCCACCAGGGACTCCTGGATTTCTTGGAATTCTCCACAAGTTGGGTGACTTAAGGAAAATTTTGATGGCTTAAAGCATGGTGACATGGTGAGTTTAGGGTTTATTATCCAGGATCATCAAGGGAAAATTATTCTTTAGGGCTCGAGAGACTTAGGTAATGCGCCTACCTTAGTAGCTGAAATAGTAGAGGCTAGAGATGCTCTTTACGATGCAACCTATCTTCGACCTCACAAGATCATTTTAAAGGGGGCAATGAACCGGTGATCATGGTTCTTATGGGTTTTTATACGACTCCAGCTAACATCATAACTATCGTTGATGATATTTATCTTATCAGTCAGGTCTCTTTTAATCACTGTTTTTGAGAAGCAAACCGAGCTGCAGATCAATTAGCGAATTTGGGCTTTTGGGGTTCTAGCTTATTAGTTTGGCAGCACCATCTAGACAGAGCCCTCTCTATTCTCATCAGTGCCGATGCTTTAGGATCTCTTGTCCGTCGTGGGCGGTCCTAAAGCCAGTCGCCTTTACCTTTATAAAAAATAACTATGTCGATATGGATTGCCATGAAACTACATCACATGCTAAATAGGTAACATTAGCCCTATACATATCCCATATACCCATTATTAGGTGTCAAAAGAACATGTGTTAAACCCCCAAGTTCTCTAACTAAAGAGATTTGTTCAGTGCGCTTCCAATTGAGGTTCCTCGTGTGCAATGCAAGATAAAGGTAGTTTTCACTACAAAACCATAATTTGCCTTTGCTCATTAAGATGGATAATAGTCTTAGTACCTCTTTAGAAAACTCTATTGAGGTAACATGTCCTATTTATGCCCTAGTACCAACCTCTCTTCTAGAAAAAAATAAATCCATTGCAGTTGTCTAAGTCATGTTAGGGAAACAAGCCAATTGTCTTCTTGCTGAGGCATAGGCCTCACTCATAGCCCGAAAAAAGTCAATGGCTAGACGAACAAAGGATATGACTCAGAGGCAACAAAAAAGATATCTCCAAAGCAAAAGTATCCAAGAAGACTGTTCTAGATACTTGTTTATGAAATCTTATAGTCTAAAGTCACGTTTTGTTATTATTGCCTATTTTTCGTCGCCAATTAATTTTTAGGACAAACTTGGAAATAAATTTACAAATAAGATGAGAATCGCATGTGATGGAGTGAACCAATTTGGGTCATCAATCCAAGATCAACTCAATCAAGCTAAAGGCTTGGCAATCAAAATCTTTGACAAATAAGACAAGTTAAATCCATTATAAGGGAGAATGCAAAAGACTATGACGAAAAGCATATAAGATATATTTTCTCATACAATACAACTACTCCAAGGAAAAAGGAAATAAAAGAGCATTAGTGTGCATTGAAAAACTGAAGAAATTTTGATGGGGTTGTGGAAACCCTAACTAGATTTTCAATTCCCTTATTATAGATTCTAAAACCTAACTGCTCCTTCGAGATTTGTGCAAGCATGTTTCACCTCTTCGAGGGCTAAGGCTCCCCATGACTTGCCCAATCTTCTCCATCAAGACAAAGTTTGTTGAGGGTCAGTGTAGTTTTTCATCATTATAACTATCATAAGGCTTGCATTTGTACGGCTTCTAATACCAACTATTATGATCGCTCATAGGATAACGAACCCACAAATCGAAATAACAATCATAAACGAGAAGGGATGAGGGAGAACACCAAAATTTACGTGGTTCAGCCGAAGATATATCTACGAAGGGGAGCACAATAATTTCATTAATATCATTGGAGTTTACATGAGACGTCTCAACTTTTAATCCTCTCAAATCCTAACGGTAACATACACATCCCCTTGTATTTGTAGAGCCACCACACTAAAACCCTAGTGTGTCATGGACCTACATAAGATTGGCCCAATCCTATATCTCATAAACCAGATCTAATACACCTAGGCTCCACACATAACCTTACAACTTTTACTTTAACACCCCTAATAACTACCTCGAGCTCGAGCTCTCGCCTTGCTGAGATAACATTGTCCTTGAGTGTGTTTTTCCCTTCAATCACTTCCTCAATCATGTGCCAATTAGTCAGGAAGACCCTCTCCCTCAAAACCCTTGCCTTCCTTAAACCTCAGCCACCACCGTCTCCCTTAAATCTTAGCCACCCCTCTTCATTTCATCTACCACTTCGCCTCCCTCAAAACCCTCGTCTCCTTCAAATCTCAGCCACCCCTTAAAACCCTCGTCTCCCTCACCCCCCTTGTCTTCCTCTACCCCAAATATCAACCACTACTCTTTGTCACCTCCACCACCGGCCATACGCCGCCGTCATCGCCAACCCCTCACCACCACAATGTCAACATCCGGCGAGGCAGTGTGCATCTTCGTTGATGGCCTACCTGAAAGAGTGACAAACTCATGGCTCAAAGCTGTTTTTCGAGACTTTGAATTAATCTACGACACTTTTATTCCTCTGAAGAAAAGGATGAGATCTAAATTTTCTTACAGCTTTATCGGGCTTCAAGTTTGGAATGAAGCTGCAAGTTCAATTACAACCATGAATGGAAGATAGGTGGCGGGTGTCAAGCTCAGAGTTGAATGGGCTAATCCATGTAGAAGGTTTACTTCTTCATCTTTTCGAGACCAACCATACTCTAAGGTTCACCAACATTCTAGTGCTATAGAGGCCAATCATGATAGGGTTGATGCAACCCCTAGTAGGGTCGAGGGTACTAAGACTTAGAACATTCCGAAGATTGTGGTGTCAAATACCAACAAGCATGTGGAGGCATGGCTTAACGGATCAATAATTGCTCACTCGTCCGACGATGACACTTTGAATAATGTCCTCACATTTATCACGGAAAATAATCTTCACGGTTTTGCCCCTAGAGGGTTAAGCCCGAGCACCTTTATCTTGGTTTGGGACTCTATTAACACTTTGCAATCCTATCTCAGTCCACGCAAAGAGATTCTACTTCATGGATTCAAAAAGGCGTACAGTTTTGCCCCTAGAGGGTTAAGCCTAACCACCTTTATCCTAGTTTGCGACTCTGCTTACACTTTGGAATCCTATCTCAGTCTGCACAAAGAGATTCTACTTTGTAGATTCAAAAAGGTGTACAAATACCCAGGCAAGACCCTAGGCTCTCTTAATGGAAGAGTGTCGATTGAGATCCATGGATTGCCTGACCAATGTTGGCCTAAGGAATGTTTTACTAATCTCGTAAAGATCTGGGGGAAGTTCATCAAGGTGGATTCCAGGACTTCAGCTATGAGATGTGTTGATGTAGCCAGGGTTCTTATCGACACTTGCTCCCCAACACTTATTCATTAGATGGTCTAAGTTCATATTATTGGGGGATCTCGCATGGTACTTGTTAAAGAGGGTAACTTAGAGGTGATCCCAGACTACTCAACTAGAGTTGTTGCTCTTGCAGTCTCAACCAGATTATCAAAGGAACATGCCTCTTTTTCTTCACATACACAATGAGATAGAGCTTGCACCACTTTGGTATAGCTTACCTCACAGATTTATCCTCTTCCTGAGCAGACGATAGCTATCATGGATGATTGTGATTACTCTGTAACTCCCCATTCAAGGTTAGTGAATGAAGGCATGAGTTTTATCGAGCAAACTTTGGGCCAGATTGCTATTTATGTTGATAGTCAGTGTATCGGGAGATGGGCCTAGGATTGCCATTGCCCGCACGCATCTCTTCTTCCTCCCTTTCCCAAGCCTATTGCTAAACTACCAATCTAAGAAGTACGACTAAACCAACCCTTTCCTCTCCCCCTATCTTGGGTCGAGAAAGATCTAGCCGTAACAATTCAATCTCATGATTAGACATCATCCCATGAGAATGAAGCCTGGGACACCGTAAATGATAATGACTCAGGGTCCTCTGAGCCTGAGTTTTCGCTAGGTTTCGAGCCCCCTACCTTAGCGAGCCCCTATCTTGGCAAGGCCCTACACATAGAGGAAAGTTTGCCCCAGGAATATCCAAGTATCGATGCCGTTTATGGAGGAGTCCAACATAGTTGGGCAGAAAAGGGAAAAAGTGTTGGCGAGACATTAGATCTCTAAGTAGGGTGCGACTAAAAGGGGTAGGAGAGCATTGATGCAGAAGAATGAAAGACTAAGCTAAATGGGAGCTACAAGATTTTCTAAAGGATATGTCACCCGGGAACAACACGAAGAGATCAGCGAAGACATCTAGCAAACAAAAAAAGAGGAATCTAGTTAAAAGGGGCGATAGTGTTAAAGATGCCAGTAAGATTCTTGCTACAGAGCGCACATCGGAGATAGAGAAAAGACTAGGGCTGAGTTTTGACGGTTATGATCTGCTTATACTGAGTGCTTTGCTTTGATAGATTAGGGTGTCCATTTTTCTTGTCTTTTGGTTTGTCTTGTTTCCGAGTCCTCTTTAGTGGTGGTTGAGGCTCTTAGGATATACTTTTTTTTTTTTTTTGCTTGTATTTATATATGTTTTGTTTTGTTATTTTGATCCCCATCCTTATATAGGTTGACTCGGTGCTTGTTCTTTCGAGTCACCTATTTTGTATCGCAACTTGGTCGCAAATTATCAAAAAAAAAAAAAAATTTGCCAGTTAGTCAGGCACATGCGTCATTTCCTGTCTCTTTGATTTCTTGAGTAGACAGTTTTATATAATTTTACTGTACAATTTGTAGGAAATCTGGCCACAGAAGTTGTCATATGCCAAAAAAAAAAAAAATTTATATATATATATTGTTTACATATAAAAAATAATTGGAACAAGAAAACTATTGGCAGATTTATGTAGTTGATTTCAACCCATGTCGTTGGCCTTTGTCAACTCGAATCAAATGAAAGCATCCAATAGGCAGATCAGTACATGGGAAGAGTATAATTCCTTGTTCCTAAATTCCACTTAATCCAAAATGTACCATTAAAATTTCCAAATTGTCCAATTGTATGGTACTCCCTACTTAATATTTATTATTGTATTTTAGATATGTTAAAAATCCTGCTGTTTTCGGCTAGTAAATTTTGAAATTATTTATATTTTAATACTCTGATATTTTTTAAAACAATAATAAAGATTCTAACCTTTTTGAATTAATAAAAATGCCCATAAGTTTTTTTCGTATTAATAGAAACCCTCATCTCCAATGTGTTAACGTCATTTTTCGTCAATAGAGCTAACGTGACAACTGTATTTTTTATTAATGATACAGTAAACTGATAAGAATACCCTTCAATAATTGAAACAAATTAAGCAAAAACATATAGTTTCTACATAATTTAACATCTCAAATTTTGTGCTTATAAGGTAAGAGTAAGGGTATTAAAGGGTACTTTTATTATTTTACTGTAGCATTAATAGAAAAACAGTGTCATGTTGGCTCTGTCAATTGAAAATGATTTCATAATGCCAGAGAGAGGCTTTTCTATTAAACCTATAAAAATTTATGATTTTTTTATTAATTAAAAAAGATCAGGGTATTTTTATTATTTATAAAAACGTCAGGATATTAAAATATGAATAACAATATATTTATATTTTTTGTGTTCAGTTTGTTTTAAAACTTTTTTTGTAATATGTAAGAAAAATTAGATTATATTATTCAAAATTTAAAAATTTTGTTGATAAAATGGTTTCTAAATAAGTACTCTCAAGAATAATTCTTGCTATAGTCTAATTTTTGTAATATGAATAATAAACATCTCAAAATGGTATTATATTAATAACATAAAAAAATGTAGACCAAAAAAAACATATAAAAATTTTCGTAGTCTAATAATAAAAATATAACACTTATTTAATTGGATTACATAGGCACTTAGGCACATAATGTCCGTTTGCTGTCAATTTTTTTTATTTATAATTTTTGATAAATTAAAAAATAAATTTTGTGATTTTAATTTTGATTTTTATTTTTTTTAGTTTTTCCCTTTTTTACAAAAACTGAAAAAAAATTATAATAATTAAAATTATTTTAAAATCTAATTTTAACTTACCAGAAGCTAAATATTAGAATTAAAAAATTGTTCTTGTTATGCTGTTAGGTGCTACAAATGAAAATCACAAAAAGATGCATCTAATTTATATGTCAAATATGTATAGCGGAATATTATTAATTCTAAGAAATAGATAGCTTTACATTATTTTTATAATTTGATAATTTTGTAATACATTGTTTCTTATAAATATTTGCTATTAAAAACACCATCTACGGAAACAAAAAGAATTAAATTTTCACTACAGATCGCCTTCTAGACTGTATGCTACTACCGGCGACTTAACTTGATCCTAACCACTGGACACCAGTCACACCATTAATTATCCATCACCTGTCACCCCTCTCTTTCTTCTCGCTCTCGATCTCTCTATCTCTATAGTTCCACCGGCCACTACCATTGCCGCTAACATCTTGACCCTGACCACCACCCTTTGTCACTGAACACGACACGACATTCACCAACTAACCCCGATCATCGGATGACACCATCAGTCCCTAACCCTTCACCCTCTCTTTGTCTCTTTCTTTTCCTTGGGCGCCTCGATGCCACCATTTACCGAAGATCATCGACGTGGGAGGCGAAGCTAGCAGAGGGGTCTCACGTGAGGGGAGAAGGGGGTGGAGGATATTTTTGGTATATTACAAAATTTAACTTAAAAAAATAACACCATACATTAAAAATATGATGCCATACATCATAACTTCGGTAAAATGTTATTTACTTTAACAAGTATATTACAACAACAATAATAGATCAAGTATCTCAAGAGCTCTCGCCTAAGCAGGGTCTGGAGGGGGATGAATGTATGCTGCCTTACCCCTTCAGGGTGTAACTCTGCCGAAAGGCTGTTTTCGAGGACCCCCAATCTTATAGGGTTGGCAACACGAGGACTTCCTCGGAGGTCATTAATCCTGGTATTACTCTCGTTCAAGCACGCTTAACTTCAGAGTTTTAATAGGATCTAATGCATTAGTGCCTGGTAAATGAATGTACTTTAAAAAGTGTACTAGAAACATTATTTCACTTATTAATTAGACTTCTAATATTATTGTGAGAATAAAATTATTTTTACCCGAACAAACTCATTATTTCTAAAATAATTTTATAGCTTTTATTTTTTTATTATTTATATTATTATTTTGAATATAATAATTTTACTGCGATAGTAATAACAATCCTCCAACAAATTGATGAGAGCTGTGTCACACACTTTGACAAGTAAAGATAATGATGGGAAATAAAGTCAAAACGACGAGGGCAATTCCGTAAATAACAAAAGTGGAGAAAGTATATAGTATATACCCATGTGTACTATTAAGGCAACGCGAAAATACTTATACTACTCTCTTGCCCTTCTCTTCGTCTCATTCCAAACTCACTCAGCCCTCCCCCTTTTACTTTTTCCTCTCATCATCAACCAAAGGTCAAACCCCCCCTCTCTAATGGCGGCCCAGCTCACCAATTTCAGTATTTGCCCCCAATTTCTCTTTCTCCTCTTTGACCCAGTTCTCTATTTTCTCTCTCTTTGATTTCTTCTACAAATTTGCCCATTTCTTGTTGTTTTTTTGTTGTTGAGAAACCCTAAGATTTGGGGGTGAAATGGGGAGTAAATGGAGGAAAGCAAAGCTGGCGTTGGGTTTGAATTTGTGCTACTATGTTCCTCGGGGTGGAGTGGCTGATGATTCTTCGCCGCCGATGAGTGAGAGCTTTTCTGGGGCGGCGCTTCTTGGTCACGCGCCGGAGGTGGCGCGTGGGTGGAGTAGTGTTGAGTCCCAGCCGACTACTACGCCATCGCCGGTGTCAAATGGGCGGGTTCGACTGGGGAAGAGCTCTAGTAAGAGCAAGTCATCTTCTGAGGTAGTTTTTGTAATTTAGTTTTTAAAGTTCAGGTTTTGAAGTTTCTGAGAAATTTTATCTGTCTGTGGAGAATGATCTCCTTGCTTCTAAATTAGCTCAAGTTTAAGGAATTAGGGAGTAATTATGTCAAGAAACAACTATTTTAAAAGTTTAAGGTAATGGGTGAAGGTCTAAAATTAATTTCGTACTTCATGCAAATATCTACGGGGATTGAAGTTTAGATTTTGCACATCTTATGTTTAAATTATGTTAAAATTGAAAAAAAAAAAAAAAAAAAAAGAGTTGTTGGGATTCGAACTTGTAACCCCTTGGTTGAAGACAAGGCTTTGATATCATGTCAATAACCAACTATACCAAAATTTTAAGCTGATTAGTCAAAGTCTAGAATTGGTTTTATATTCTAACAAACTAATTGAGAATTGAGTTGGGTACAATGGCAATAGTGGGGCTACTATCCCATAAAAATGATATTAGTGTAGTTGACATGATTGTGTCATTACTGTTTGCATTTTTTATGTTTGAAAATTTTTTTGGTAAGTTCAATTGAATTGCTTGAACTGGGAGAGCATCTTGCTATCAGCACTTTGAGATTTCAGTCAATGGACTATAGCAGACGAGAGGGGTGATGTAGTAGGATGCAAGGTGGTGGGGTCGGAGATGGTAGTGGGCAGTGGAGGTATTGGTGGGTAGTGGGGTTGGTGGTTAATCATGTTATCACTTTCTTTTCCCAAAAATCATTGTGTTTATTTCCTTTCTATTTTATGTTTGTAACGGATGGAAGATTTGCAACCTGTTGACCAATTGTGCTGAGGGTGTGTTTCATTCATACGTTTAAGCTTATCTTTTTTTGAACATTAATATGTTTAATCTTATCTATTTCAATAAAATGTGTATACTTTAAGATTTGTATCTTTTTGCAATACACTATTTGGATGTATGGTGCAGAAAAAATCTGTTTTACGGAATAGGATATTTGAATACATATTTAAAAAGAACTTCTTTATTACAGTAACAGAAAAGGGCTTAATAATATAAACTAGCTGATAATGGTGGTTCCCCCCCCCCCCCCCCCCGGGGGGGGGGGGGGGGGGGGGTGGGTGTTGGTGGTGTGGTAGATCAC
Source organism: Simmondsia chinensis (assembly GCA_018398585.1). Taxonomy (NCBI): domain Eukaryota; kingdom Viridiplantae; phylum Streptophyta; class Magnoliopsida; order Caryophyllales; family Simmondsiaceae; genus Simmondsia; species Simmondsia chinensis. The sequence goes on from JAGTTD010000005.1 coordinate 12,995,558, forward strand.
GGAATTGCCAAGCCATAATAGTGGATGGTAGCAAGTCATAGTGGTAGGTCGTGGTCGCAGCCTAGCTGTGGTGATCAAAGAGGAAGGCCGTGGTGGTGGAGGTGGAGTAGTGGCAGCAAGGCATGATGGTGGGTTGGCGAGGGGTTGATTGGTGGAAAGCCATCATGGTGGTGGTATGGATGGATCTAGTGGTGGTGACTCACCTTGTTTGATGGTGGTAGATGGACAGGTGGCTATGGCGATGGGGGTGGTGAGTCATGGTGTAAGGGTGAATTATGATTGTGCCAAGCCTTGGCAATAGAGGTTGGTGAGTCTAGTAAGCTTTGGCGTTGGAAGAGGTGAGTCATGATAGTGGGAAGTCATGGTGGTGGACGATTGTGGTAGCCATGGCTGTATAATGGATCATGGTGGTGGCAAGCTATGGTACCAGAAGGAGTGACCATTGTAGTGGCAAGTCGTGGTGATAAATGGTGGGTGGTTGAGGTAGTGATGAAGCTAAAGGTGCATCATGGTGGTGAAGATTTATGCTACAAACAACAACAACAATCGACCCAGTACCTCGAGGGCTCCTGCATATGCAGGGTCCCGGGGGGGGGGGGGGGGGGGAGGGGATGTACGCAACCTTACTCCTTCAGGGTGCTGCCCTAAATGGAGGCTGTTTCCAAGGACCCCCAACCTGAGAAGCACAAAAGCCCAACAACCTACAAACATAAAGCATAATAGTATAAGAGCATAAGAGTATAAAAACAACGGAAGCAAGAAGCAAGAAGTAGCAATAAGTCTTCTAAACATATCAAGTAAATCAAACAGGTAGACAAATAAGGCTTGGGGCTGCCAAAATTTGCTCCTCTATTCTACGCCGCTACATCTGCTACCCTTATGCAGGCCCTCCACTGATCTCTATCTAAGACCATCTCCTCCTGTAGGTTTAGGTGGGTGAGATTGTGTCGGATCGTCTCCATCCATCTCTTCTTCAGCCTGCCTCTCCCTCTCCTCCCGAGCGTAGTATGGAGTTGTTTGCATCTCCTGACTGGGGCGATGACGTGTCTCCTCCTAACATGCCCAAACCAGTGCAAACGTTGCTCTCTCAATTTATTTTCGATTGGGGCCACGCCCAATTTGCCTCTTATGACTTCATTCCTAATTCAATCCTTCCTTGACACATCCACCGCAATATCTTCATCTCCGCTACCATCAACTTCTATAATTTTATGCCAATATAATATTTTTGAAATATCTTTTTCAATATGTTGGGAAAGATATAATTTTGGATCCTTTGGGTTTTTTTTTTTTAATTAATCGACGGGATCCTTTGTTATTTTGTCATAAAAAGTTATATTTAAGCTTTGAAAAGAGACTAAAATCCTTTCTATTAACCAAATACAAGCCATACAGCCAACTAGAGATGTTTCACAACTTGAGACTATCATGAACAAACCCAACTCAGCTAGGTTTTCTTTATTTTCCAAAAAATTAAAACTACAACCTCAAAGTTATAACAAAGGGTCCTTTACTGTATGTTTGGTATTTTTTTTGTTTGTTATTTATGGTTTTTGAGAAACTAAAAAACAGGTTCCAAAACAAGATTTTTTTTGTTTTCAGTTTTTTTTTTTTAATTTTCAAAATGAAAACTGAAAAATAGAAAGCCTAAAAAAATGGAACGATCATTCTCAAAATATGATTTTTAGATTTTGAAAAGCTAAAAACAGCAAATAAAAAATAATGTCCAATACAATTAGAGAGCAATATCCGACCGACCCTTTGCTTACCTTTTTTTTTTTTTTTTTTTTGCTTTTTTTTTTCCCCTGCTGAAGGGAATCTGGCTATTCTTATTTGCTGATGTTCTCCAAATATCAACAGCTTGGCCATTTATGTTTTCTCAATCCTTCAACCACTTCTCTTCCTATTTAGGTATTTATTTGCCTTCACTAGAAATTAAATTGATGATTTTGTTTGTAGAAATGAAAAGCATATCTTTTATACCTTAAAGCTCCCTTTTCTTACTCCAAAATGCTTTCTTTTTCGAAAATATGGGGTTTTCTGCCTTGCCTATTAAAACAGAAATAGTCTGCATTTTAGTCATAGGATTGATGCGATATATCTTGATTTTGAACTTGTCAAACTCATCCAGAACTATGTTGGTTTAGCTGTCCTATTTTAGTAAACTGCTCTGACTTGTGTAGTAACTGCAGGTCACTTTCTAAAGTTCCATTGGTTCATTTAATCTTAATTTACAAAGCTAATATCTTGACTATTAGTTTATATGTAGAGGGTGGCTTGAGATGAAATTCCTTTTTTTTTCCATTAGGAGAATGTGGATAATGCTACTACAAATTACCATCCTAAACCCTGCTTTGATGTTTCATGAGGATTATGGTGTAAACTTAGTTGTTTATTCTAGATTAGCATGGGTTTTGATGTTTCATGAGGATTATGGTGTAAACTTAGTGCTTGTTTGCATTCGATGTGCCTATCTTTCATTTGACTTGTATAGGGTTCTTTTAGGGTTAGGGTCCCTTCAGAAGCCACCTCTCTATAAGGTAGCACTCTATTGGGATAAGGCTGTGTACAAATTACCCTCCTAAACCCTGCTTTGATGGGAGCCCCTTTGAAGCAGTTGTTGTATTATGATTTAAGCTTTCTGGTGCCAAGATGTATGCTTATCTGCTCTTGTCAACCGTATCTGCTGTGTTTGTCTGAACATTTCTGTTATCTCAATGTTGTCTGACCCTTTCCCGCTTTGAATTCTTTCAGAAAGCCTGCTCAATATGCTTGGCTGAACTGAAGCCTGGAGATGGTCATGCTATTTTCACTGCTGAATGCTCGCATTCCTTCCATTTCCACTGCATCACCTCAAATGTGAAGCATGGCAATCAAGTATGCCCGGTATGCAGGGCAACATGGAAGGAGATCCCATTGCAGAGCCCCAACTTGGATCCAGTTCCCGGTAGAGCAAGAGTAAGCCCTGTGGGCTGGCCCCAGAATAACGGTTTGATGACTGTCATCCGCAGAATACCTCCTCCTCGAAATCCTAGTCAGCATGTCACGTCTTTATTTCCAACTACCGAGCCTGCTGTGTTCAATGACGACGAGTCCCTAGGTCAACCTGAGTTCCCCGAAAACTCCGCTTTTGGTGACAATAGCTCTGCCAAAACAATAGACATAAGAACCTACCCAGAAGTCTCATCTGTCCCAAAAACTGAGCATCGGGATGAGTTCACTGTTCTAATTCATCTCAAAGCAGCCATTACAAGCACAATTCAGAATCCCAGCGGCAACAGAGACTCGCCATATGTGTCTTGGACATCTCGCGCACCAGTTGATCTTGTCACAGTGCTTGACATCAGTGGCAGCATGGCAGGTACCAAACTTGCACTTTTGAAGAGAGCTATGGGGTTTGTGATTCAGAACCTCAGCTCCAATGACAGGCTATCAGTCATTGCTTTCTCCTCAACAGCTCGACGCCTCTTTCCTCTCCGTCGAATGTCAGAGACTGGACGTCAGCAAGCATTACAGGCTGTCAACTCCTTGGTAGCCAATGGTGGAACCAACATTGCTGAGGGTCTGAGAAAGGGAGCCAAGATAATGGAAGAGCGAAAGGAAAAGAATCCTGTTGCCAGTATAATACTGTTGTCAGATGGGCAGGACACATACACCGTAAATGGTTCTGGTACCAATCAACCTGAACCGAATTACCAGTTGCTTCTTCCTTTATCTATACAGGGTAATGATAGGTCGGGATTTCATATCCCTGTCCACACCTTTGGCTTTGGCACAGATCACGATGCTTCTTCCATGCACTCGATCTCAGAGATGTCTGGAGGTACATTTTCCTTCATAGAGACTGAGGCAGCGATCCAGGATGCATTTGCACAGTGCATTGGTGGGCTTTTGAGTGTTGTCGTGCAGGAGCTGCAAGTGGGAATTGAATGTGTGCACACTTCCCTGCAACTTCTTTCGATGAAGGCGGGGAGTTATCCTAGCCGTGTGATGGGTAATGGACGCACTGGATGCATTGATGTTGGAGATCTTTACGCCGATGAGGAGAGGGATTTTCTCGTCTCATTGAACATCCCACCAAACTCTGCTGGAAATGACACCCAGTTGCTAAAAGTTAAATGTGTGTTCAAGGACCCGTTTTCCAGCGAGATGGTGACGTTAGAGGGCGAAGAGGTAAAGATAGAGAGACCTGCATCTGGTGGAAAAGAGGTGGTGTCGATAGAGGTTGACAGGCAGCGGAATAGGCTCCAAGCTGCAGAGGCAATGTCTCGGGCAAGAGCGGCCGCTGAGCGAGGTGACCTGGGTGGCGCCATCACTATCCTTGAAAACTACCGTACAGCACTGTCAACGACCATCTCAGCTAAACGACAAGACCGCCTCTGTGTTGCATTGGACGCGGAGCTCAAGGAGATGCAAGAAAGGATGGCAAGCAGGCATGTGTATGAAGCATCTGGACGAGCGTACATACTATCAGGATTGAGCTCACATTCTTGGCAGAGGGCTACTGCTAGAGGGGATTCTACTGACAGTTCAAGCCTTGTGCAGGCATATCAAACACCATCCATGGTCGAGATGCTTACTCGATCTCAGGCTACATTATCCGGGAATCCTGCTGCTCGAAGACTTTCCAACCCTGTCTGGTTGTTCGCCTCACCAAAGCCGAGGTAATTTCATCATTGTAGCTTCTATTTTCAGTTCACTTGGGGTTGGATAAATATAATCAAGAAAGGTTTTTTGCTGTGTAAATGAATAAGAAGTGAGTGTCATGGAAAGGGTTAAGGAGTCAAGGGTTTATTGGATGGTTAGTTGGTTAGGGTTTAAGATGTGTTTTTGTTCTCAGCATTCATCTATTTCCCCCCTGTGTTTTGGTTGGGTATTTTGTACATAAGGGGGGGATGGATTTTTTTTTTTTTCTTTTTTTTTCTTCTGTGGGAAAACTGGGTATAATTTGTGTAACTGTGAGCATACTTGAGATCAACTCTTCACCAAATATATATATAAGATACTTGGGTTTTGGTTCTTCTAACGAGCAAGAATTTTAGCCTTTAACCCATAGTGTTAGCTCGAGTAGTAAGGCACTTGATTTTGGGGTCTTTTAAACTGTTGGATCTAATATTCGAATCCTATCATTATGTTCAAATAATATTTGGGGCCATCGATTCGAATTGTGGTCCCAACTTACCCCAATTGCACGTAGAGAATTTTCTTCTGGGTCATGCATGCAACTTGGGGACTAGTTGAGGTGTGCGCCTTGGACACCTCAGTTGCAAGTAAAAAAGGAAGAATTTTAACCTCTGTGTGCTTTCTGCTTTTACCCTTTTCTTAACAGCCATTGTTTTGAGTTTATAGTTACTGTATAAAGTTGTTATGGATAGGTTGTGGTTGTCAAGCACAGATGTTACTTTACAACTAAACAAGTTTTTAGTATGTAATAGCTATTGTATTAGTAACAACCTTTATTTGATTCGATGCATGTAGTGGCAAGCTATGCTACTTGGACTTTTCATTCCATCCCAAATTACCTGTCTGATCCTTGGATACCTAGATATGGTATGAAACTTTGGGCCCTCTATATACAAAGTTCCTCTGAAAATCCTTGAAAGTAGTTGAATCTGACCCTTGGATATGTATCCCTACCTGATCATTCTCCCGAGTTTGAGCCAAGATGATTGCGAATGCATGAACCCTCAAGATTGATATTTATTTCTTCATAGAAAACAAGATGGATATTGTTTCTTCTTAAAGAATGAGAGAGATTTTTCTTAGAAATGAAACTGAGTGTATAATTTCTTATTAGATAACAATACTAGTTTTCCCCGTGCACTGCACAGACATTATTTGTATATGGAATCAATTTAAATCATGCTTTCTTATTGATGTTATAAGTATTGTTTTAGAAATACATTCCACATTTATATTTGTGGATGTATAAGCTTGGATGGCTTATCCAATTGAAATGTTTGTCATTTAGAAAAAATTAAAATATAATTGTCATTTATTGTCAATGAACCATCTTTTTCAAAAGCTTAAGCTGATAGGTAAAGGCCCAGGAATGGTTTTATACTCTAACATGCCCCCTCACGCAAACGCCAATTGGGCTTGAAGCATGAATATTGCACGGGGCATACATCATACCTTGTGCTTAAGTTGTTTTAATATCGAAAGTAGGGCTGTTGAGATTCGTACTTGTGACTTCTAGGTCAACAAGGCTCTGATACCATATCAAGGGACTATCTTTTCCAAAAGCGTAAGGTAAAGGTCTAAGAATAGTTTTATACTGTACATTTATCTTATGTGTTTCATTCACTAAACTTCTTTAGCTCTTTGATACGTGTCAAAAGCTGTCTTTTCTGTTAAGTTTTAATGTGCTTTTACGCTTGCTAAAGTCTAAGTCCCTTGGAGTAATATTCATGTACTTAACCGGAGGTATGCGGTTTTACCATTTCAAAAGGGTCGTCTACGTAGAATTCTATTTACTTCCGTGGCTACTTTGAGACGGATGTATTTTTGCTGGGTACTCAGATTTTGTGTTCTGTGTTAGCTGTCAGGAGAACCGGTTTTGGGTACGGTAGTGTGTTAGGTTCCAATAGAACACGGTTGTGGTAGAGATTTTCAGTTTACACATAACCCTTTAGAAGGTAAGGATAGTGTGTCGTCTATTTTAGGGCTGGGGGTCCTCGAATACAACTTTCCTTTAGTGTAGCACTTTGAAGAGATAAAGTTGCGTACAACTCACCCCTCCCAAATCTTGCCCTGGCGGGAGCCCATGTAGCACTGGAATTGTTGTTGTTGTTGTTGCTACAAGTTCTAATAGCACTTCATTTACACTTCGTAGTTAAGAGTTTAGTTTATGGCTTAAAATTTTCAAATCTAACCGTAATGAGATTCTATTCATTCATATTAGGCTATAAAGTTGCATCTTGTTGTCATTTAATTATCATAATTCAACTGCAATCCCTCTCTTTCTTTCTCTTGGAAGTCTAACAACTACACTTGCGTTAACTTTGCATTCAATTGTAAGCCTTTTTTCTCCTTTGGAATACATGATACTAGTGTTATTCTATGTAATGAGCAGATGTATTTATATTTAAGAAATTTAATTTTATATATTATCCTATTGCATTTGTATTGAATCTTTATTTTCTTTTTTCCTTCATTTTGCCAATAGTATTTACTATTTAAGTTTTATATGTTGGTGGCGCATTTAATCTACTTAAGTACCATGAATACTAATCCTTTTTTTTTTTTCCTTTTTCTTATTTTTTATTATTTGGTGACTTACACATGAGGTTTTACAATTGCAAGATTTGGGGTTTGAAAGCTTTTAAATGAGGGAGATACTCGACACTAATATATAGAAAATTTCAATAAAGAGATGAAGGAAAATATATGTAAATATATAGATAAAATATTTACGGAATACCTCGATTGCGGAATAGGGCCTGGACTTGCCTTTCTGCTTTATTAGAACGCCTTAAAAACTATAGTATCGACTTAGAGGAGTATCAGAGTTGTCTAGTTTTCTACCATACCAAAACCAAGAGTCTAGATGGTGACTCTAGAAAAAATTTATGATTGAAGGAGAATTTATGCTGACTAAATATCCAACATCTCCCACTCAGTCACTAAAGCTACTCTCTCATTTCATACGGATACTGCGACGTGCGGCCAAACAGTACAAAGAATAATGGAGCATATTATATTAAGCCGTCATCTAACTAACATGATACCTCAAGAACACATAAGTAAGTTCAAAATACCCCAAACCATTTGACATTACCAAGATTCTTGCATCAGTGATCCCTCAAACTAATGTGCTAAATTCACACAACTTTAATTAAAACAACTGACGTGACATGATCACCCGGGCAGTTTAGGTAACGCTAAAACAGCTTTTCCTTGGATACAAGCGCCTGAAGATAGCAATGGGGCGGGGCGGGGCGGTTATGGGGGTGCCTCCTCCATACCCATACCCGTCATCCAAATCCATACCCATACCCGTCCCATTACCTGCAAGCATTCACTTGGTATCTTTTTACCAGCCCCGTACCCTCCATAATATGGGTGCCAAACGGTTATCCATAACCATCCATATTAATTATTTATACTATTCTTAAGAATTCAATTATATTTTGATATAACTTTGATAAATAATTTAGGTTGTTAAATTTATGCACATATATTTTAATACGAAAGTTTATTAGATACAAAATATAGCGGGTATGGTGGGTATAACACGAAGTGGGGTGGGTACGACACTATATTCGTACCCGCCCCATGCGGGCATGGGACAGGTACACTGGACTCGTACCCACTATCCGCCTCACTTATACCCATTCCCACCCCAAACGGGGCGGGTACTTGCAAATAGCAGGTTTTACCGGCCCCATTGCCATCCTTATACACGCCAATCCATCTTAGCGTATTTGCTTTTTGGGATGACAATTGGATCCGAATCCGTTAAATATTCATCCAACCTGATCTGTTTATGACGGATTTGGATGTAAAAAATGGGTTTTAAATGGATTTAAATTTGGATATTAATAAATGAGTTTTGGGTCAGGTCGGATTCAGGTGACGTAGAACCCGACCCAAAATCCAACCCAAATCCGACACGAAATTAAGTATATGCTTTTTTTTTAAAAGTGTAGTTGAAATTTTAGTAGAAATGTAGAAATTATTTTTTAATATTTGAGTATTCTTATCTAAGTCAAAGTATAGCAATAACTCAAATTTTAAATATAATATCATTTACTAGAAATTTCAAATATTATAATTTGCCTTAATAAATCTAACAAAAACCAAAAAAAAAAATTTTAAGTAAATTAATTTATTGAATAGTGACCTCACTTATTGTTCCAAGAAAAAGTACCACTCCTTTTCATGGATTAAGAATAAAAAATTTACAATATTTGCTTTTAACCGGGTAAAGAGCATTGTGAAACATTGCCTGCCATTGTCTGCTTTCTCAATTTAAATAAACAAAAAGAAAAAGAAAAAAAAAAAAAAAAAACCCTCCAAACTCAACATATCTCAGGCCAAGGGCACTTGCTCCCACGCACTGACCGTTTCGCCACCACGGTCCACTGGAGCTCCATCAAGTATGCTTATTTATATGTTTGATTGAGTAATTTGTTTGTACCACTTAAAAGGATACCAACACGCAAGCACCAGATCCCATTAACACTCCGAAATTAAGCGTTTTTGGGCGAAAGTGGTACAAAAATGGGTGACCTTCTTGGAAGTCCTCGTGTTGCACCCCTCAGGTTAGGGGTTCTCAGAAACTGCCTCTCTTCAAAGTAGCACCCTGAAGGGAAAAGGCTGTGTATATCCACTCCCCAGACTCTGCTTAGGTGGGAGCCCCTGAAGCACCAGAAGTGTTGCTTTTTTGCTTTTTATTGAGTAATTTGTGCCCTTATTTTGAAAATTTTGTGTTATTATTCTACACTTTTTACACATTTACAACTTGCAATTAATTTTATGAATTTAACTAATATTTTCTTGAATTACGAACAATAATATGTGAAATTTCCCAAAAAAAGGGGAAAAAATTTAAAATAATGTTCAATAATATTATTAAAATTTATTCTTTCAAATAGGTTGTGCTCTAAGTGAAGCACATGAAGTAAAACCCAAGTTTTAGAAACATGATGAAGTTTGGACTAAATGGACACATGGAATAAATGTGAAGTAAATTAGAATATGATGAAGTAAAACCGAGACTTTTCTATATTGCACGAAACATGTTTTGGCCATAGATTGTGGGAGGGTTTTGAAAGAGGTTGTAAGAGGGTTTGTACACAATGTTTAAAATTTTCATGTCATACAAAATATTGTGAAAGATGTTGGATTTTACTTTGTGTATAGCTCCCAAAAAATTATACTACATTCAAAACAAACCTTTTACTACATTCAAAACAAACCTTTCACTTGACTCCTTCAAATTATATATGAGATAATTAGTCTAACAAGTGTTTTCTAATTTTTTTCAAGTACACATTTATTTCCTTCCTTGTATTAGTGGAAGCCCGTGAGGCACCGGGTTGTTATTGTTGTTGTTGTTGTATACATTTATTTTTTTAAGCATAAACAATAGCTTATGTTTTTTTCTTTATGTCTAGTAGAAAGGTTATAGCAAGTAAAGTCCCATCCTCTTCAGAGCACCGAATTGATACAATTTTTTTGGTAAGTCAGCGAAATATATAGATGAAAAGAAAAATAGTACAAGCTACAAGGGGCATACCCCAGGACACGGCCGAAGCGTACAACTATAAAACAGCGTCAAAAGAGCCAGACAAAGTCCATACAAAAAACAACCAAAGAACAACAAAGGGAGCAAAGAAGAAAGTAAGTCTCAAGACCCCAGTGCCGAAGCAAGGAGGTGTGACAATGAACTCCTCTGAACGAAGAAGCAAAAAGCAAGCAGCTCCTGACCAAACCCGCAATCTCCTCTCGAACGGCTGCAATTGGTCTGGACTGAGAACGCTGGACCTGAAGGTTGCGCTCTTACCAGACAGTATACACAGTCGCAGAGAAGCAGAGTCGGGCAATGGTGCTGCCAATCTCTACCCCCCCGAGATGCTGAGCAGCCCAAGTGACAAGATCGTCCCAAGGAAGGGTAGGCCAAGCGATAGATGTACTCGGAGCGACAAGGCTACAGACCGAGGCGGAAAAGGAACAGGCGAAGAAGAGGTGCTCATGAGTCTCGTCAGTAGAACCGCAATGAACACAGACACTCTGAACCTCCAGTGCTCCGAAACGCCAAAGTCAGTCTCGGGTCCAAAGTCGCTGCCTAGAGGCGAGCCAGAGAATGAAGGAGTGCCTCGGTATATGCATCTGAAATCACAGAAGGTGAGGAATGGTATCCTCCTCTCTCCTACTCCGCACCATCTCCCAAGCGGACTTGGTGGTGAAGTTCCCCGAGGGGTCACCCAACCACCGGATGGAGTCCGCTACACCTGCCCGGGGGCTAAAATCAATCATGTCCCAGATGGGTCGGAGCTCCAAACAACCCTGTGGAAATCTCCACTGACTAACCTTAATCATGGATGAGACCCGAGAATCCCAATGAAGTCCAGAGGAGGTGAGCAGTCGAGCAAGGAAGCTCTCCGAAAGACGACCACATGGCAGCCAGTAATCAGTCCAAAGGGCAGTGTCAAGGCCATCACCAATGGCATGGTAGATCACACCAGAGCAGAGGTGGCGGACCGAAAGAATCTAACGCCAGCACCAAGAAGCAGAACTCGTCGCCCGAATAGTCCAGAAGCTCTGCCCTCGAAGCCGGTTTAGATGAACCCAACGCGGCCATAACAAGGAAGGGTCAAAGAGGAGGAACCAGATATGCTTCATAATCGAAGCCTGGTTCCACTCAGTAAGGCGACGGAGCCCAAGACCACCCTCCCGCCGAGGGTAACACAGATGCCTCCAAGCAACCTTCGCCCCTCCCGGGGCCAAAGAAGATCCTCTCCAAAGGAACGCCGCAAGAGGACTCGATCTTCCTGATCATCGTCTTCGGAAGCATGAAGACCGATGACCAGTAGACCTGAGTGGCGAAAAGAACAGATCGGATAAGCTGCAAGCGACCAGCATACGATAGAGAATGAGAGGTCCAGAGCCGTATACGAGAGAGAATGCGATCCAGCAGTGGCTTGCAGTCAACGTATCGTAGCCGAGAAGTGATAAGTGGTACCCCCAGATAACGAACTGAGCATTGCCCAAGGCTGAAACCCAGAACGCCCAAAATGTCCCGCTGAGTCGCAGAGTCCACCCCTGCTAGAAAAACTGAGCTCTTCGCTGCATTCGAGGACTGCCCCGAGAGTACAGCAAAGCAGTCTAAAGCCTCACGAACAACAGATACAGTACCCATATCACCCCGACAGAAGATCATCAGGTCATCAACAAAACACAGGTGCGTTAGCCCAGTACGACGGTAGCACGGATGATAGCGAAAACGCGGGTCATCGATAGCACGACGAAGCAGCCCTCGGAGACCCTCCATAGCGATAACAAACAAATAAGGAGAGAGAGGGTCACCCTGACGTACACCTCGACTGGAGTGGAAGAACCCCTGAAGTTCGCCATTGATGGCGACGGAAAAGCGGGCTGTAGAGAGGCACTCGCGGATCCAACCAATCATGACCTCAGGAATCCCCATACTCCTCATACCAGCTAGAATGAAGTCCCATCGGATAGTATCAAAAGCCTTACGGATATCGACCTTCAGTGCACAACGAGGCAAGATCTGAAGGTGATAACCGCACATCAACTCCTGTGTCAAAAGGATGCTATAAGAGATCCGACGATCTGGAAAAAACTCTGTCTGAGCATCGTCAATCAACCCGAGAAGGACACCCTTCAACTTGTTTACAATGATCTTAGTGATACACTTATAGATCACATTGCAACAGGAGATAGGGCGGAAGTCACCAAAGGTGGAGGGAGTCTCCACTTTAGGCACAAGATATATCCTGGTGGTGTTCAGGGCACCTAGCATGCGCCCGGAGACGAAGAAAGACTGCACGGCCCTGATCACTGTTCCTCCGACCACCTCCAAAGCCCTCTTAAAAAAGAGGGAAGTGTAACCATCAGGCCCCGGGGCTCTATCATCACCTATGGAAAAGAGAGCATCACGAACCCAGCTGCAGAGATCGCGGAGATAAGCGAGCGAGCTTGATCCTCAGAAATGCGAGCCTCAAAAAGGTCAAAAACATCCTCAGTCAGCGGACCACCCGGCTCAGTCAACAACTCCTGGAAGAAAGTAACCCCGGCACGAGAGATCAACTGTGGATCATATGTCCTCACACCATCAAAACCAACAATCGACGAGATCCGGTTCCCGGCCTGCCGATGGAGAACAGATCGATGGGAAAACCGAGTGCTCTGATCCCCGAGCAAAAGCCACTAAATACGCGACTTCTAATGGTACAACGCCTCCTCTTCCCGACACAAAGCAGAATACTCACGAAAAAGACGGCGCTCCTCAAGACGAAGAGAAAAACTCTTAGGGTCCTCATCCAAGGCCCTCTGGCCCATGGCCCAAGCATCACGGGCCACCTCGACTCTGGCCGAAATGTGACTATAATGGCTGGCGTTGAGGGCCTTCAACTCACTCTTCAGCAGCTTCAGCTTCTGAGTGAGCTGATACATCGGAGTACCCTCAACACAAGTGTCCCAGACTCGCCTAACAGTGGGAAGGAAGTCCTCGTGATTAGCCCAAAAATTGAAGAACTTAAAAGGAACTCGCCTGGCACGACGTTCCCCAAGCCCTCGCACAACAATGGCGCTATGATCCGAAACAATATGACGAGCAAGGATCTCGGCAGATGCAATGGGGAAATCACGGAGCCAACCCTTGCCAACAAGGCACCAGTCAAGCCGCTTGAGAATCAAGCGGTCATCCTCGGCCTCATTGGACCACGTGAAATGAAGACCCGAAGAGGAGATAGGCGTGAGCTCAGCCTCAGTAACACACTCCTGGAAGTCATCCATGTGGCCCGGCCAACCCTTCTGGCCGCCGCAACGATCAAAGAGGCTAAGGATGGCGTTGAAATCCCCAAGTAGGATCCAAGGCTCACCCAAGAGACTCAAGCTAGTGCTCCGAATATAGTCCCATAAAGTCCGGCGAGGACCCGGCTCGTAAAGCCGTAACCAAAAGTAGCGAGAAAGCTCACAGCCCCAAAAAGATCAGAGATACGACAGGTAAGGAACTGGTCCCCTCCCTGAATGAGCTCGACTCTAAAAAAGCCCGGATCCTAAGCAACAATAATGCGACACCGAGTAAGGCATATGCCACTAAAGAGAAAGCTCCACCTGTCAGCATAACGAGCAATCGTCGCCTCAACATCTGAAGGCTTGGTTTTGGTCTCGACCAAACCAACAACAGATAGACGATTGGAAGAAATCCAATCACGAACAACACAGGAAGATCGGGGATTGTTAAGCCCCCTAATACTCCAACAACCAACCACCATGATGAAATAGTCAAGCGGGGGTGCGGCCCGCACGCTTGGCCGCACGAGTGAGCAGCCTCCTTGGGCCCACTACGGCAACCTCAACACGTGGAGAAGTGGACGTGTCCGACAAACGCTCAAATTGGTTCGACGTGCCTAGACTCGGCACACTAGTCGACCGACGCAACGAACAAACAAGGGGGGTAGCAACTCCAAGAATGCCATCCTGACCCATCTCCACCTCGATAGGAACATCCACTGACTCCGAGTCATCCTGAATAGGAGTGAGAACATGTAAAAAATCGGCAAAGGTCCGAGGCGAAAGGGAAACTGATCCAGAATCAGAAAGAACCATACGGTCAGCATCAACCCCGAAAGATCCAAAAAGCGGCCCACGGCTAACATCCCCAGAGGAAAGCCCCTCCAAAACGGGCCCATTTCCTCTACGGGCAGCACTAGAAGGAAGCCCCTCCGAATCGGGCCCATTCCCACTAGTGTGAGTAACGGGTGAAACTCTAGGAGAAAGCCCCTCCGAAACGGGCCCATTTCCCCTAGGTGAAACAACGGGTAGGTCACTAGAAGGAAGGCCCACCAAACCGGGCCCATTCCCTCTTATGCAAGAAGTAAGTGGGTCACGAGAGGAAAGCCCCTCCAAAACGGGCTCATTTCCTCTAGAAAAAGAAAGTCTCGAAGGGCAAGAGCCATTGGGTCTAGTAAAACGCAGCCCAGCCATGGGCCCAGGGAGAGAGAGGCGCGGCCCAAGATGAGCCGGCCCACCAACAGCCCGCCCCACCGACCGCACGCAACCCCCATCCCCAACCGGCCCACCGTCATCTCCTTGCCCACTAATAATTTCCTTCTCAAGCCCAATATTTGGCCCAATTGGAGGCCCACGCCCATTATGCATCTCATCACCACTTCCCTTCTTCCCCTTACGCCGTCTCCGTCGCCACTGGCCTTTACCGCTGGCCACCACCTCCAGTTGCTCCGGGAGGATAGTAACGGTGCTCGGGGTGGAACAAGAGTGACCAAAAACCCTACATTTACGACAAACTTTTGGCATACCTCCAATTTGACAGTCACCGGTATGATTCGGCCATTGTAATCAAACGAGAGTCTCTTCGGGGGGTCAGTCCAAGCATCGAGCTGTACACATACACGAGCATAGCTAACCATAGTACCTTCCAAGGTTGGTTGGTCCATGTAAAGGGGGTGGCCGACACCACTAGCTATTGAACTTACTGAATTCTCCGACCATAGGGAGGCCAGGAGGCCATGTAATTGGATCCAAATTGCGATCCGAGGGAGGTCATGTGAGGGAGCGAAGTTAGGTTGCCAACGCTCAAGGGAGAGATAATGCCCATTTAGGGTCCAAGGCCCACCCCTAAGAATCAAATCCGACTCAGCTATCGACTTAAACCGGAAATAGTAGACTTCCTTATCCGCAATTATGCATTCAAGCCCTTTCGACCCCCAGAGCATTCAAGCTAAAGCAACACACCGAGAGTATGCAACACAACCCCCAATAATACGACCAACAAGACATCGCCCCATTTTTCAAGACCTGGTGCTACATCGGCATCAGTGATTGTAGTAACCACTTCCCCATTCACGAGCGGAGGAACAAACCAAAGTGTACCACCTGGGGGTGACGAGCCAGCCTCTGAGACCCACAACCGGGGTGGGGGGCCCGGTTCAGCCATGGCGCAACCAAAACAAAGCAAGCAAGAAGATTCGAGCAAGAAACAAGATTGTAACAAACTTGTAATAAACTTTCAACAACCCCAAATCTCCAAACAAAACAAACCAAAATTTCCACCACCCACCCCAACAATGCCGGCCAAGATCAAGAATGAAGCAAGCAAATCAAGAAGCAACTTGATTAATTCATCATCTAAGTAAGTGGGATAGAGAGTGTGTACCAAGATTTGCTCCACAATAAGAGATACAAGCAAGATTCGATAGAGAAATAAGACCCCAAGGAGAGAGAAAATGAGCTCCAAATCCACCAATCGACCAAGAAACAGCAGGGGACCACCGTGGTTGAAAGCGCCAAGAAGATGAAGAATGAGAAAGAGCGTCCTACGCCATCATCAACACCAAACTCAACCACCCTCGCTCACATGTGTTTCCACCCTCAAAAAATAAAAGTGATCAGATTGATGCAAAATTGGTCCCACAAGAAAGAGGAGATCACGACGATTCCAGAGCTGGCTTCCGCCCCGCCGTACGAGCCGGCACGAGCCCATACGCACCCAAAAACAGCCCGAGTGCTCAGGGGGCCTTACCCACGCCCCACCAGTCAAGCCCCACGCGCCGGTTGCTGGCCACCGCTGCTACCACCGAAGGCCGGCAAGGACAGGAGGAGGTGGTCGGTCCTGATGCCGGTTAAAGGAGCCACCCACCGTGGCCCGCGCCTCAACAACCCAAACCCCAAACCCTAACTCCCTCCTCACTCGAATTCACCCTCACTGGTCACCGGTGACTGCCGAAACCGCCCCCACCAGGAAGCAGGATGGCCGGGGAACAGAACGTCACCCGACCGAACCCCAGCCGGCCACCGACGCGCCGCGCAGCGGCTGCCCTAGAGCTCCACAGTAATCTCGGGTACTGTAGCTGCCATCTTGGGTACTGTAGCTGCGATCTCTCACTGAATTGATACAAGTCAATCCCCTACTCCAACTTAAATGCCAACAAGCCCAACACAAGTAGGATCGCCAAGCCAACCTTTCAATCATAATGACAATGACGGTGCGGTGCCTCCTTGCCCACTGCCAATTGCTGAAGATCATGATGAACGTAGAGGAAGGAAGCGCACTCCGGAAGCATGACTTCACTTTGGGGGAAAAAAATTATTAGTGAGTTGGAGAAAGCTATATACAAGTAGGGATAGCAATAGATCGGATTTGGATCAGGTTTTCCTCCATCCAGATTCAACCCAGAAAAAACCCGACCTACTCCAAATCCGAGGAAACCCTTTTTTTTTATAAAAGTTCAATTAAAATTCAAATTCAAATTCAAATCCAAATCTTTCAGGTAGAACGGATATCCGACATAAATCCATCCTCCATTTAAATATTAGAACAACTTATAATCTAACACAAATACTAACACAATCAAATAATTGGCCAAATTGTTGTCATTTTCATTTTCTATTAATCCGTATGACAATAAATACTTGGTAATCATTCAAAAAACCTGGACCTAACTCTTATATATAACCTTTTACATAATAGGTTTTTTTCACAACATGAAAAATGTAGTGTCAAACAAGTTTTATAATGCTTGGTACAATCATCAAAAAGTATAATGGATTCATATTGCAGTGCCAAAGAAGCTCCAAAATGCTTGGTATGCACAATCACAAAAAAAATAATGGATTAACAGCAAAAATAAGCTCCAAAAGCCTCTTCATTCAACAGAAGCTCCAAGCTTCAATGTTAACTATCCTTATTGTCCACCTCATCAAAAAATTAAGGGAATGAAAAAAAGAGCTTAGTTAAGGTAAAAGATACTTATAATCAAATGTATATAAGGACTATAAATATATAAAATAATAAACTTTACTGGCTCAGTGACTTCACTAACGTTTGTTTCTTCCACATCGGAATCATCACCAATAGTAGCACAAGCATAAATATTTTTCATTGGAGTTGGAAGAAAAATTAGAAAAGATTAGTTGCAAAGCTTTAGAAAAAAATTCTTAACTAGAACATAGAAGTTGACTTATAAAACCATTACCTGTAAACTCTTCAATCAACCATTTTTGCAAACACATCAATGCTTCCACTATTCTTGCATGAAGTCTAGCACGATGTGGACTTATGACTCTACCACCTATACTAAATGCACTTTTTGAGGATACCGTAGAAATGGGAATTGCTAAAATATCCGCAAAAAACACTAATTGCACTTCATATTTACATGATCACTATGGATTCCATTGTTCAAGAAAACATCTAAGAGTTGATGTTAGCGAACAACTTTTGCCGTATAATTCAAAGGTTGATGGACAATCTTTATTGGAAAATTATAAATTTGATCAAGATATGTCAAGGAGAGAGATGGTTAATATGGTTGTGATGCATGAGTATCCGTTATCCATTGTTGATTGATCAAAATTGTTTTAGGAGGATTATGAATAGTTTGAATCCAAACTTCCATATTATTTATTGAAACACATTGAGAAATGACATATTGAAGTTGTTTCAAGGTGAAAAGGTAAATTTGAAGAGATTGTTGGAGGACTTAGGGAGTATGCTTGGTATTACTATTGATATGTGGACCGTGTCAAATTAAAAGAAGGGGTATATGGCTATTATAGCTCACTTTTTATTGACGAAAGTTGAAAGTTGAGGAATCGCACTTCGAGGTATGTCATTAAATTTTTGTTTATTTATAAATATTGGACTAAGTGGTACTAAATGCTGTTCATAGATATCCCATATCTTGAGTAATTATTTTTGTTTGTATGTATTAAGTTCATGTACATGCCATGTCCACATACTAAAGAGTCTCTTGCAAAAGTTGTGTGGAATGGTTGTTTGACTATAATTTGGAATCCAATATGTCATCAGTGGTTGTTGATAATTGTACTATAAATGAGGCTATGATTGACATTTTGAAGGACAAACTTGATTTTGATTCACGTTTGATGGATGGGAGATTTTTGCACATGCAATGTAGTGCACATATATTAAATTTGATTGCACATGATAGGTTGGAGGTCATTGGTGATGGAATAAAGAGAGTCCATGGTTGTGTTTCTTTTTGGATCGCGACTTCAAAAAGAGTTGAGAAATTTAAGAATTCAACTCGTGTTTTGAAAATTGCCTCTTTTAACAAGTTAGTTCTTGATTGTAGAAGTAGATGGAACTCCACGTTTTTAATGCTTGAGACAGCTTTGGCTTATAAGGATGTATTTTATAGGTCAAGGCGGTTGAATGCAAAGCTTAAATTTGTTATGCCTAGTGATAAGGATTGGAAGTTTGTTAAGCTAGTTTGTGGCAAGTTGAGGTTGTTTTATGAAGTGACAGAATTGTTTTCTGGAAGAAATTATCCTGCTGTCAATTTGTTTTTCAAAAAGTGCGTGAGATTAAGCTTGCTTTGTCTCTATGGGTTAAATATGATGTTGAGGTTATTTCTGATATGGCATTCAAAATGATGGAGAAGTTTGACAAATATTGGTGGGTACAATGGGATCTTAGCTGTTGCTAGAATTCTAAATCCAAGAAACAAGATAGATTGTGTGGAATTTTATTTCAATGACATTTATGGGAGTGATGCACATTATGAAATTAGTAGGGTGAAAATTTTTTGTTATGATCTTCTATCTGAATACCAAGACAAGATGGATTCGAGAAGAGGAGTGATCAACTTCTATTGTTATTCCTCCACATACTAGGATAGGCAATAAATTTTCTTTGTACAAGCAAAACAAGATGAGAAAAGTGAATGTGAGATTTGAGTTGGAGCATTACTTGGAGGATGACCCATTACCTGAAAGTAATAGTTTTGCTGTCCTTAACTATTGGAAAATTGACCTCAAGTATCCTACCTTGAAGATGATTGTCAAGGATATTTTAGCAATTTTCATTTCTACAGTATCTTCAGAAAGCGCATTTAGTACAGATGGTAGGATCATAAGTCCACATCATGTTAGACTTCATGCAAGAACAGTAGAAGCATTAATGTGTTTGCAAAATTGGTTGATTGAAGAGTTTACATTATAATTCAACTTTTATGTTATGGTTTAAAACTTTTCTCTATAATTTTGCAACTAATCTTTTCTAATTTTTCTTCCAGCTCCGATGGAAAATATTTATGCTTGTGCTACTACTAGTGATGATTTTGATGTGGAAGAAATAGATGTTGGTGAAGTCATTGAACCGGTAAAGACTATTATTTTATGTACTTATAGTCTTTCATATACATTTGATTATAAGTATCGTTCATGTTAACTAAGTTTTTTTTTTTTTTTTTCCTATTCCTTGAAATTCAGAATGAGGTAGACGATGTGGATAGTTAATATTGGAGCTTGGAGCTTTTGTTGAAAGAAGAGGCTTTTGGAGCTTATTTTTGTTGTTAATCCATCATTTTTTTTTGTGATTGTCTGTACCAAGGATTTTGGAGCTTCTTTGGCACTATAATATGAATTCGTTGTACTTTTTGATGATTGTATTAAGCATTATGGAACTTGTTTGACACTATATTGTTCATTTTGTTTGTTTGGGGGGGGGGGGGGGGGGTGGAACTATGATGGAACAAGTTTAAATATAAGATTTTGTTTGTTTGGGGGGGGGGGGGGGTGGAACTATGATGGAACAAGTTTAAATATAAGATTTTGTTTGTTTTGGGGGGGGGGGGGGGGGGGGGGGGGGGTGGAACTATGATGGAACAAGTTTAAATATAAGATTTAGGTCAAGATTTCTTATGGAATTTTGGGTACTTTATATATTTCAATGTAGCCATGTTGTCACAATGCATCACTATTGGTTCTCTAGCAATGGTTGTAACATCCAACGGTTGTAAGAAGCTTCTTAGCCACACTGTCTCTTGAGTTGCTGCTCAACCCGCTACATATTCTGATTCCATTGTCGATAGGGCAATGCAATTTTGCTTTTTACTAGACCAAAGGTCAGCTCCACTTCCAAAGATGAACACATATCCAAAGGTGGACCTACATTCATCTCGATCTCTAATCCAATCTGCATTAAAGTATCCCTTTAGCCTCAAGTCACCACCATGGTAACAAAGCACTAAATTCGTGGTACCACGAAGGTAATGAAAAATCCTCTTCGCAACCTACCATTGAGCTTGTCTAGGATTACTTTGGTATCAGCTGACTAATCCGACAGTAAAGCAAATGTCCAGTCGTGTACACAACATAGCATACATCAAGCTCCCTACTACACTCGCGTATGGAATGTTACTCATCCATTCCTTTTCCTTGTCTATTTTAGGGCACTCTTCAAGGCTTAAGCTTTGACTTTTTTCGACTGGTGTATCAATGGGTGTGAAATTGTGCATATGAAATTATTTTAAAACCTTTTCAATGTAAGCCTTTTGCGACAAACCAAGAAGGCTTTTAGAATGCTTTCTCAAAATCTCAATGCCAAGCACATATTTCACTTCACCCATGTCCATCTCAAAAGTGGAGGACAACCACGTCTTATTGATATTGATCATTTCCAAATTACTTCCTGCCAGCAAGATGACATCAACATATAGAGGAAAAAACATAATTTCCTCTCCTATCTTCTTAACGTATACAAAATGGTTCTCATCTATCATAGACAAACCAAAAGATGTTACAGTTTCGTAGATTCTAAACTATCACTGTTAGGTCGACTGTTTGAGACCATAAATGGATCGTTCAAGACGACACACTTTCTTTACTTCTCCCTTGGCAACGAAACCAAGAGGTTGATTCATATAGATCTCCTCATTCAAGCATTTAAGAAGGTTGTCTTGACATCTGTTTGGAACAACTCTAAGTCCAAATGAGAAATTATGGCTAGAAGCAGACATATTAAGGTTAATCTCACCACCGGAGAAAAAGTGTCCTTATAGTCTACACCCTCGATCTGGTTATATTCTTTCACCATTAATCGAGCCTTATATTTGTCAACTAATCCATCTTCCTTATGCTTAGTCTTGAAAACCAACCTATTTCTTAGCTTATTTGATGCCACAAGGGGAAGTGGGCCCAGGAAAAAAACATGGCAAAGATGAAGAGTTATAGCTACAAATAGAAGGACCACCTTGCTTGTGATGTGTCGATCCCAAAATGGTACCTTCTCTTTCCAGCTCTTTGAATATCTTTGTGTGTACTAATGTCTTAGTTGTTCACCATCTTCCTGATTAGATCGGGGATAAAGGAGCAAACATGCACGTAGTTCATGATAGAGTTGGCTTCATAAATTACCATCAAATTCCATTCGGCACACAATTTGAAATGCTTG
This sequence comes from Simmondsia chinensis, assembly GCA_018398585.1. NCBI lineage: Eukaryota > Viridiplantae > Streptophyta > Magnoliopsida > Caryophyllales > Simmondsiaceae > Simmondsia > Simmondsia chinensis. The sequence goes on from JAGTTD010000005.1 coordinate 13,017,471, forward strand.
GAAATGACAGCGAAGAGGAAGTGCTAGGAGTTTGTTCGTATCAACTCAAGCTGCGTGTTGGAAATATTCATTTTGCATGATGTGTTGTATGCACTTGGACTTCGATGTAATCTTTGTTCAGTGGCTTTGCTCTGTCTTGATTCTATGATTCAAGATCAATCTTAAATCATAATCGAGAGAGAAAGAATTTGAGTTGAGAAGAAAAGAAGAGATGAGAAATAGAAAGAATTTTGTTTTCGATTAATTTAGTTTAAAAGGAATATATCCGCTTTTAGTTTAAAATATCATTCGATTAATTTAATACACATATAAAATTACAAAATTTAATATTATTTATTTTATTCGGGTAAGGAAAAAATCCATTTTTATTTTAATGAAACATATTCAATTAAATTCAATAACTCATTTATGATTCCATAAATCAATATAGTACACAAATAATATGAGCAAAATACATATTAAGTCATAAAACATAAGGCTAACTTATTAGTAATTTATGGCATATAAGGCAATAACATTCTATTCACCCCTTTTTTTAAATAAATCAATAAATAAAACATGCGGTGCCCAAAATTAATTTAGGTACCTTAAACCCTTTCAAAAATTGAAAGTATCTTGGGACCACCAAAAAACATAGGCTACTAAGCCTTGTTCGTTTTTTTTTTTTATTAAGTGACCCGCGCGGCCCAATGGGTATGACCGGCAATACAATCAAAATTTTTACAAGAAGTGAGCCGCAGCCCATTGATGTTTGGGTGGGCGAGGCCATGTGGCCCAAGGGTTGGGCAAGTCCAATCTTAAAAATATTAAACCCTTTTTTTATATTTAATAAATTAAATAAGGGGTTTCTAAAATCCTAGCCATAAAACCTTAATTTCTTACCCCCTGTTTAGCAACGGGATAAAGAGGGGTAAAGGGGGGTAATTTTTTACCCCTATTTGGCAAATTTGTTCGAAGGGTAAAGGAGGGTAATAGGGGTAATTTCTTACCTCCCTTTACCCCCTAGTACCATTCTTTACCTCTAATGGTGAGGGTAAATTTTTAAAATTTTTGGACACTTTTACCTTTATTTTAACTGTAACTTTCTTTACTTTTACCCCTTTACCCAATTGCTAAACAAGGGTAACTTATTTACTCCTCTTTACCTTTACCCCTATTAATTTGACACTAAGTAAGACAACTAATAAAGTAACTTGTAAATTATGTGACCCACCTAGGGATTTTAGCCATCAACCTGGCAGTGGGACGGACACATTAAACAGACATATACTTAGGTGCCACCCCGAGCAATACCCAGATAAGAGCCAACAACGTCTAGTACAGCAAGTGACCGGTGCACTTCCTAATTTTAGGTTCTCTCAAGAGAGCAACCGAAAGAGGCTAGCTAAGTATATAATTTTGAGTGAAAGGCCTTTTAATACCAGCGAAGACCCAAATTTCGTCAACTACCTCCAACGAAATGTGAACCCCACCATTGTGAGGATTCCTCGTAACACTGTAAAGCAGGACGCTTTTACGTTGTACCACGGGATGAAAGCTGGGGTCTTAACACTTTTTGCGACGAACACGAGCATGTTCTCGTTGACGTCGGACTTATGGACGTCGAAACCCGGCCAACCTTATATGTGCATAACGGCACACTGGACCGATGAATCCTTCATCCTCCAAAAGAGGATAATTCATTTTGAACTTTTAGATTGCCCCCACACTGCCGAGGTAATTACGGGTGTGATTATGTCGGCAGTCCGCTACTGATGCATAGAGCGACGTATCTTCAGTATTACGTTCGACAATGCTACCAATAACACTGCATCCGTTACACATTTAATTAGGAAAATGAGACCCATGTTAGGTGGGAAGTGTTTTCATATTCGTTGCATTTGTCGCATTTTGCATTTAATGGTAATGGATGGTTTAGATCTTATAAAAGTATCCCTTACCACCTTAAGATCCGTAATAATATATATTAAATCATTCGGCACTAGAAAAAAAAGGCCTAGAAATTTATGTAGGTTGCATAATATAGAATATAAACAATTCAAATTAGACTCCTAAACTAGGTGGTCGTCTACGGTAGAAATGTTAAAGCGCATTCTACCATACAAAGACATTCTGATGGAATTCGCCCAGGAAAATCGTACAGATTGGAGCGATTACAACCTGGGCGGTATAAATTGGGAGACAATAGATCAAACTTGTAACTTTTTTAGCATATTTAAAGAGGCAACGACATTTTTATCGGGTTGCTACTATCCGACCATGCCTTAAGCAATATCAAGATTGCTTGATATTGTCAATTGGATGGTGGGTAATGAATCCAACCCTATTTTGTTCGAATCGATTAAGGCAATGAAAGAAAAGTTTGCGAAATATTATTCTGAACTACCTCTTACATACTGCTTGGCAATTATTTTAGACTCTCGTTGCAAACGCGGGAGTTTAAACTTGTTTTGCCAACATTTTTTCAAACATTTGCATCCTAGTCTTAATATTGACACTTTCATTGCCGATGTCGATAACGACTTGCATAGTTTATTTTCTCAATATTCCTGTAAATTAGCGTCCAATAATCCTAGTACTGCTGCAGTAGGATCTTCCACATCTAGTGGAAGTAGTTCACACGTCATATTCGTGGAAGCTGTTGAAGCAATTTACGCCCACAGTAACCCCTACGTCATGTGACGAGCTAGATTATTATTTGCGGACACCGTTGGTCCATATTTTCGGGCCGCCGACCAACCCGCATTTTGATCTTTTACAATGGTGGAACACAAACCAATCCCAGTATCACGTGCTTTCCACCATGGCACGTGATATACTAAGTTGTCCGGTGTCTTCAGTAGCATCGGAGTGTGCTTTCAGTCTTGGTGACAGGTTGCTTGGAACGAAAAGGGCGAAGCTATCGCCATCAAACTTGGAGATATCCGTGTGCTTGAAGGATTGGCTGCTAGCAGAGGCAAGAGATCAACAGAGAATGAAAATAGCTAAGCGTGGATCTTAGGAGTTCTTCATGCTTAAGCTAGTGGAAAATAGCCCGTTCCTGGTTGGTCAGGGTTTCTTCAAGTTGCGTCATCAACTCCAATGCTTAAGCACCTCGACTTCCATTGTATATAGCTCAGGTGTACAACAATAAGAGCACTATGCAACAACAACTCACGCTTGGCCACGCTCTTCTGTAATATTTGGGACTTCAAGATTCTTGAAGACAATTGTCAATGCTCTACTTAGATTCTTGAGGACAAGAATCTTTTAAAGGGGGAAGTATTGTCATAAAAGGAAAAAGAAACATACCTAGTGCCTCAAGGGCTCTCGCCTACGCAGGGTCTAGAAGGGGGGCAGATGTATGCAGCCTTCCCCCTTGAGGGTGTTAACCTGAAGAGAGACAGTAGTGGTGGCCAGGGGCCGGGCCGGGCCTGGCCTGCTTTTTTTATAGAAATAAAAAAAATTTAAGTAATACAAAGTGATTTTGGACTAAAATTATTGTAATTCATTGATAAATAATATGAGATACAAATACATTTTTTTTTCAAGCACTAATAATTCTAAATATACATGTTCAAAAAAAAAATAATGCTAAATATATGTAATAAAATAAAATATACAATAAGTAATGGTAAATATCTTATCAAAAAAATAATGGTAAATAAATAACGTAACAAATACAAGTACAAATACAACGCAGTTGGGGCCTAATATTTAAAAGTACAAATTTGTTTATAAAAAAATACAAAGTTTGACATATGGGGGGTGCGGTGGTCTTTTGACCTAAATATTTAAAAGTAAATAATTGATATACAAAAGTGTTGATATCAGTCGCCTAGGGGGGTATCTACGCCATCATTTGACATATCAGTTGTGCGGTCGTCTTCTTCATCGCTCGATGAATCCAGCTTCATTCTCTGTTGATCTCTTGCCTCTGCTAGCAGCTAATCCTTCAAGCACACGGACATCTCCAAGCTTGACGGCGATAGCTTCGCCCTCTTCATTCCAAGCAACCTACCACCAAGACTGAAAGCACACTCCAATGCTACTGAAGACACTGGACAACTTAGTATATCACGTGCCATGGTGAAAAGCACGGGATACTGGGATTGGTTTGTGTTCCACCATTGTAAAAGGTCAAAATGCGGGTTGGTCGGCGGCCCGAAAATATGGACCAACGGTGTCCCCAAATAATAATCTAGCTCGTCACATGACGTGGAGACTACTGTGGGCGTAAATTGCTCCAACAGCTTTCACGAATATGATGTGTGTGAACTATATCCACTAGATGTGGAAGATCCTACTGCATTATTGGACGCTAATTTACAGGAACATTGAGAAAATAAACTATGCAAGTCATTATCGACATCGGCAATGAAAATGTCGATATTAAGACTAGGATGCAAATATTTGAAAAAATGTTGGCAAAACAAGTTCAAACCCCCGCGTTTACAATGAGGGTCTAAAATAGTTGCCAAGCAGTATGTAAGAAGTAGTTCAGAATAATATTTGGCGAATTTTTCTTTCATTGCCTTAATCGATTCGAACAAAATGGGGTTGGATTCATTACCCACCATCCAATTGACAATATCAAGCAATCTTAATATTGCTTGAGGCATGGTCGGATAGTAGCAACCCGAAAAAAATGGCGTTGCCTCTTTAAACATGCTAAAAAAGTTACAAATTTGATCTATTGTCTCCCAATTTATACCGCCCAGGTTGTAATCGCTCCATTCTGTACGATTTTCCTGGGCGAATTCCATCAGAACGTCTTTGTATGGTAGAATGCGCTCTAACATTTCTACCGTAGACGACCACCTAGTTTGGGAGTCTAATTTGAATTGTTTATATTCTATGTTATGCAACCTACATAAATTTCTAAGCCTTCTTTTTCTAGTGCCGGATGATTTAATAGATATTATTACGGATCTTAAGGTGGTAAGGGATACTTTTATAAGATCTAAACCATCCATTACCATTAAATGCAAAATGTGACAAATGCAACGAATATGGAAACACTTCCGACCTAACATGGGTCTCATTTTCCTAATTAAATGTGTAACGGATGCAATGTTATTGGTAGCATTATCGAACGTAATACTGAAGATACGTCGCTCTATGCCTCAGTCGCGGACTGCCGACATAATCGCACCCGTAATTACCTCGGCAGTGTGGGGGCAATCTAAAAGTTCAAAATGAATTATCCTCTTTTGGAGGATGAAGGATTCATCGGTCCAGTGTGCCGTTATGCACATATAAGGTTGGCCGAGTTTCGACGTCCATACGTCCGACGTCAACGAGAACATGCTCGTGTTCGTCGCAAAAAGTGTTAAGACCCCAACTTTCATCCAGTGGTACAACGTAAAAGCGTCCTGCTTTACAGTGTTACGAGGAATCCTCACAATGGCGGGGTTCACATTTCGTTGGAGGTAGTTGACGAAATTTGGGTCTTCGCCGGTATTAAAAGGCCTTTCACTCAAAATTATATACTTAGCTAGCCTCTTTCGGTTGCTCTCTTGAGAGAACCTAAAATTAGCAAGTGCACCAGTCACTTGCTGTACTAGACGTTGTTGGCTCTTATCTGGGTATTGCTCGGGGTGGCACCTAAGTATATGTCTGTTTAATGTGCCCGTCCCACTGCCAGGTTGATGGCTAAAATCCCTAGGTGGGTCACATAATTTACAAGTTACTTTATTAGTTGTCTTACTAAGGGTAAAGTGCTTCCATACCCCACTAGTTGTACGCCTACTAGCACCGATACTAGTTTCCGGCTGGGCTTCAGTGGTGGGCAAGGGTTCCTCATCAGCTTGTGAGTCTCCAACCCCACCACCACCTGACTCATGATAATCTTGTTGTTGTGAAAAGTCATAATCTATGCTATTATCAATGTATGGGGGTGATTGGTCTGGTTGTATAAAAGCTCGTTCTTCAGTATTAAGTAAGACAATTCTACTCCTTTTAGGGATTCTGGATGGCCGAGAAGAGCTAGAACTAGCACGACCGCCTCCAGAGGATGATGAAGAGTTGTGTGCCATATTAGTATAAGTGATTAGTATTTATAAAATGCAAGTAGTAATGCAAATTAAATAACTAAAAATGCGAATCAAATAAAATTGCGATATTAAAATTACCGAAACGAGAGAACAATGAAATTCAAACTTCGGCCAAACACTTTACGAGCTTCGAATTTTTAGAGCACAATTTTGCAATTAGCAAGGTTGGAGAAGATGGGAGATGATGAATGTATAGAGAGAGAAGAATCCTTGTCCTCAAGGATTAAAGTTAAGGAATTGACTTTGCAAAAATTAAAAATCCTCCCAAGTAGACTCCTCTTGGCTAAGATTCATCCATTTGACTAAGGCTTAAGGAATGGCTCGGTTATCTCGCTTGATTAGCCTTTGATCAAGAATTGCTTCCAGTTCAATTAGTATTTCTCCATCCTTGTTAGTGAGTGGAGGTTCACTTAAGACTAGTATTGCAACCCCAATTCGCGGTCTAAGTCATGAGACATGGAAAACTAGATGTATGAGTCAATTCTCCGGTAACTTGAGCTTGTAGGCAACTTTTCCAATTTTAGCTAGAACCTCGTAAGGCCCAAAAACCTTGCAGCCAGCTTCAAGTTGCTGCAGATAGCTACAGTGGACTGCCTATATGGCTGGAGTTTGACGTAAACTTGATCTCCGACCTTGAATTCTCGCTTGGTACGCTTTTATCTTCATTTTGCTTCATCCGAGATTATGCTAGCTCCAAATTCCTCTTGAGTTTAGCTGAAATCAATGTTTGTTCCCTGAAAAATTCAGATACTACCGCATTAGAAGTTTCCATTGAGTCCATTAAGTCTAAAGAGGGAGCATCATAACCATACAATGCATAAAAAGGGGTACACTTGAGTGAAGAATGGTGAGATGTGTTAATTCAGCCAAGTGTAGCCAATTAAACCATTTATGTGGCATGGATGATGTCATATAACGAAGATATTGTTCCAAGCATTGGTTCAATCTTTCCAATTGACCATCGGTTTGGGGATGATAACTAGAACTCATATCTAAGCTCATACCAGACAAACAGAATATTTCTTTCCAAAAATTACTTATAAACAATCTATCCTGATCTGATATAATACTTTTGGGCATGCCATGAAGCTTAAAAACATGCTCCATGTATATTCTAGCTATGGTAGATGCTATAAAGGGACGAGATACTTAGTAAGTCTATCTATAATAACCCAGATCTATAATAACCCAAATTACATCCCTACCACTAGACTTGGGAAGTCCCTCAATAAAGTCCATACAAATATGGGACCAAGGTCTAGACAGAATAGGAAGGGATTGCAACAACCAAGGCATCCTAACATGTTCATTTTTATTGCTTTGGCAAACATCGCACTCAAGTACAAATTTACGAACTAATTGCCTTAAACCCTTCAAATAGAATGATTGTTTAGCTCATTTATAAGTAGCAGCCATACCAGAATGACCACCTAAGGCATGATTATGCACATTTTCAAGTAGCTTAGTACGCAAATCACCATGAGTTCCTATGACTAACTTATCCTTGTAACACAAAATGCCACCTTCAAGGGCATACTTTGGACATAAATATTTATCTAAACTTTCTTATTATTTCCATGACTTCTACATCTTTTTTGTAGCTTTTTTCCACTTCTTGTACCGAAAGAGGCACAACAACAGACACTGCATTGATCACGGCACTACACACAATGTATTCTGCAGAATTTGAATTGCTTGCCGCAGAATTAGATTTACTTGCTGCAAAGCTAAGCTTTGACCATGCATCTGTAGCCCTATTTTCAATCCCTTGCGCATATATTATACCATAATATAGTCCCATTAACTTACTAAGACCTTTCTTTTATAAGGGTGTAGAAATTCTTAGTTCTAATAAGTATTTTAAGGCCTCATGATCAGTTTTGATAAGGAAGTAGTGCCCTTCTAAGTAATGCCTCCACTTAGATATAGCAATGAGTATAGCAAGGTATTCCTTCTCATAAATGGAAAGACCTTGTTCTCTAGGCTTGAATGGTTTACTAAGATAGGCAATGGGTTGTCCCTCTTGCATAAGGACAGCCCCTATACCATCATTGCTAGCATCCATTTCTAAATTAAATGGTTTGCTAAAGTCGGGTAACCTAAGTACAGGTACATTACACATTGCTTCCTTAAGGGTTTTAAAAGATTCAGTGGCTTGATCACTCCATATAAATGAGTTTTTCTTTAAACCATAGCCCGGTATGAACTTACGATAGTACCCAGTTAATCCTAGAAAGACCCCTTAAAGACTTAAGGTTATTAGGTGTTGGCCAATTCTTCATTGCCTCAATCTTGGATGGATCGGTAGAGACTCCATCTTTAGAGATCAAGTGGCCTAGGTACTCAATGGTCTTTGTCCCAAAAAGAACACTTTGACAATTTAGCATAAAGTTTATTAGCCCTACGTACTCCTAAAACCATATGCAAATGCTCTAAATGCAAAGACCAAGATGAACTATGTATAAGCACATCATCAAAGAACACCAAAATAAACTTCCTAAGATACGATTTAAACACTTCATTCATTAAACATTGGAAGGTTGCCAGTGCATTAGTAAGGCCAAAAGGCATTACTCTAAACTCAAAGTGACAGTGGTGTGTTCTAAAAGAGGTTTTATGGACATCCTCTTCTTTCATTCTAGCTTGATGATAGCCATGCCTAAGATCAATTTTTGAAAAGAGCTTCGAACCATGCAATTCATCCAATAAATCATCAATTAGAAGAATAGGAAATTTATTTTTAATAGTTAAGTCATTGAGTTTCCTATAGTCTATACACATCCTTGTGGTTCGATCCCTTTTCATAACAAGTAGAGCTAGTGATGCATATGGACTATGACTAGGTTGAATGAAAGAATTCTTAAGTCATCAATATGCTTTTCAATTTCACATTTATGCAAATAAGGATGTCTATATGGCCTTAAGTTGACTGGGGCAGCACTAGGAATGAGAGATATTGCATGATCTTGGTTGCGTTTAGGTGGTAATTGGGTTGGTTCTTCAAATACATCAACAAACTCAACTAAAATATTTTGCAAATCTATGGAATATGCATCAAGAGAGTTGAAAGAAAGCAAACTGAAGTGTTGAGAGCCATTCTCAACACTTAAAATCCGTCCATTCAGTAAGAAGCACCATTGTGAAGAGCTTTGAATGCCTCTTCTGCAGAAATCCAGTTGCAGCACTTTTCCACACCTTGTCCTTGCAAAAACAACATTCTCCCTTCCTTTTGGATGATCAAGTTAAGCTTAGCAAAGTCAAAAAGTATAGGGCGATGCAATGTTAACCAATCTACACTAAGTAGAAGCTCACAACCACATAATCTAAGGGTCCTAAGGTCATAGCTAAAGGTTTGGTCATGCATCTTCCAAGTGAAGTTAGGACATATGGTGTGTGAAGAAGTTTTTTCACCATTAACTATGACAAAAGTGAGGGTAGGACATGTCTTAAGCTTGAATCCACCAGCCTTCACCATCCTAGGATCAACAAAGCTATGGGTTGATCCACTATCAATCAAGACCAAAACTTTGTTCTTCTTAACCAATCCTTGGATCTTGATGGTCCTATGGTTAGTATTTTCACTACCCTCATTCTTGACAATGGACATAACTAGTGATTTTTCTTCTATAGGGTCCCCATTGATGTTTTCTTGGCCTAATTCTTCTGGTTCTGCAGCAAGAACCTCATCACTAGTTTCCTCCACTCTACTGCACTTATTTGCTTGTTTTGACATATATGATCTGGCAAATATCTTTCCCCACATTTATAACAAGCTGGTAGGGCCCTATTTGAATCAAAATTTTGTGAGTTAGAGCCTTGATTAGATTGTTGTTGGGTAGCAGTAGTGACTGACATCTAAGGTACTGCAGCACCACTTTTCTACAATACACTAGAGGTAGTTCTTTGGTTCTGTTGGTTTCTTCCAGTAATAAAATTTGACTTACTTGACTGTGCATTAGTTTGGACATTAAATTGGGGCCTTTTGTAACTAGGGGCATAGCTTGGTGTGTTCTCAATTGGGTTAGGGTGCGCTAACTCATAATGCCTAGCCAATTCAAATGCTTATACCAAAGTGGTGGGTTTAAACATGGATATAGTATGATTAATTTCAGGTTTTAACCTACTTAGGTAACTTGAAACAAAATACTCCTCATGCAAATGAGGATCATTTCTCTTCATATAGGCCTTGAGTTCCTCAAACTTAGTTTGACATTCTAGAATTGAACCGGTTTGTTGTAGTTTATTAAATTCTTGAACGACATTGACATATTTCTTGTCTCCAAATCACTCACATAAGTCCTCAACAAATTGATCCAAAGTTAGGTCCTCATTTCCTAGGAAATCACTATCAAACCAAGTAGCAACATCACCAACTAAGTTGATGCCTAAAGTTTCCCATTTTTCTTGGATGGGCATGTCATAGAATTTAAAGTACCTATCACATCTAAGGGCCCATCCTCAAGGGTTAGAAGGGTCAAAAACAGGGAAATCAACCTTGGGATTATTCTTTTGAGGCCTCCTTCAGTGGTATTGATCCAAATCTTGGATTCTTGGACCAAAGGATTGATCCCTTTTTGGGTAACAGGGTGTTTCTTGATTCATAGGATCAAGATTGCCCTCTCTAATGGGGCCTAAACTACTAGAAGCACAGTTAGGTTCCATTGGGGCTTTACCATTGTTAGGAGCATGGCTTGTTGGTTCTTGAAGGATAGGGGATTGCTTTGGAGCAAGGTGGAGCCACAATGTATCGGTTCTTTCTTGAGTAGAGAGTAGCCTTTGCATGAGGTTTGTTTGTACCTTATCATTCTTGGCCAATTTTTCTTAAAAGGATATCATCATTTCCTCTTGTCACCTATATGCCTCTTCTTGACGCTTGGAGGTCTCCCGAAGTTCTTGCAAACCATCATTTAGTTGTTCCTTTAGTTCAACCGACTGGTCTTGCAACTGCAGCAAGGCTTTGTCATGCCTCAATTGCGATTCTTGGACTCGATCATCCAAGGATAGGATCTTCCGGTACAAGAACTCAACTTGTTCTTTAACCTTTTATGGTAGGGCTTCGGGTACTGTGTCAAGCGAAGCAGTAGCAGCAGCGGTTTGTTTTCTTGGGCCCATTGGTGCCTTCGTGAATCGGGAGCTAAGCTCTGATACCAATTTGTTATGACCCAATTGAATTATGGATCAAAACCAAATAAATTGTTGTTTAGATTGAGAGCAAGAGGAAGAGAAAGAGAAGAGAGATTAAGGAAGTTAGAAATTGAAGAATAAAATAAGGGAGAAAGAGAGAGTTTGAGAGAGAGGGAGAGAATTGTAGTTACAAATTCTATTTCATTAATCAAAAGTTATATTTTTAGATGACTTCCATCTTTATATATAGACTAAGGGATGAGAAAAAGGAAATATTACGACTTAGAACTAAAATGCTAAACAAATCTGCACAAAACCAGAAAAATAAACAACTATACAATGGCTACTTAATTGTTTTTCCCACCAAAAATCAATTTAAAAATTAGTTAAGTGCCAAATGTTTTTTTGGTGGAAAATTAAGTAGATTTAAGTGTTAATTCCTATAATCTCAGCTCAATTTAAAAATTTAAAACTAAAAATCAAAGGAATTTACACAATTACAACTCAAATACCTTAATTCATAACATGCTCCTTCTGGGGTTGACTATGGCCGTGCTTCAGCCCAGATCTGGAGAAAGAGGCATGGCCAGTGGACCAACAGCACCCCCGGTGCTGGGATCACGAATTTCCCTCTTTTTTTTTTCTTTAATGTGTTCGTTACTGAAAAAGAGGGTCGACGGTCGGTTAGCGCCGGCACTACGAGGCTTTCTAGCCTATTTAGGAGTAGACCCGACAGCACATGGATACAAGCGCCATCGTCCGTGACGGTGCATGGGGGCCAGCGGCACTAACTTAGTGAGTGAGATTTTGTGGAGCATCGGTTGCAGATGCACAAATTTTTTTCTTTTTTTTATTTAAAAAATAAAATTAGGGTTTCTAGAATAACGACCGTTTCTAACGGCTTTCTAACGCCTTTTCTAACGGCGTTTGGACGCCATCTGAGACGGCATATGCAAGGGGACAAATTTTTTTACTCAACGGACGCCGTTCGAAACGACATTTGCTGGTCATGCTACAGTAAAGTGTGCCATTTTTGTAAATATTTTTTCAACTATACCATTTTGGTAAAATTTATTTGCAAAACATGCTATTTTGGTAAATTATTCTAGATATTTTACACACTATATATTCACAGGGTTACTTTTTACAGTTCACTTGACTTAAATTTAAACCAATTAATATAGGGTCTCCCTTAATGCTCTAAATTGGCCTTGAAGAATTATTTAGTTATTTATTAATTTAGGTGGCATAAATGTCTCATGTGGTCAAAAGTTTGATTGTTTTTCCATCAGCTTTATTGACCCTCCATTTTCGTCTCATTCAACTTCGAAGTCAGAATATATCACCCAAATTTTATATCTAAATTTGTCTAATTAAAAAAAATAAACCTCAAACTAGGCCGCAAATTAAAATAATAATTCTAAAAAGGGGTTCCTCAAAAAATTATAACTTATTGATTATTTAAGTTAAATTTTTTATAGAGTCTAATAATATAATTTTTATACTGAACTCGTTAGTCAAACCTCAATGCAAATGTAAATATCTTTGAATTTATGCTTCAATTTCTCTATTTTTAATATCTTTTTACTCATTATTTAATCTCAATTCAATTTTTTGCCAAAAAATGCAAAGATATTCCATGTTTATTTTTTTAATTTTATCCTAATCGACTCTCAATTCATTTAAAACAACGTAAATTATATACTTGTCATTCATTTAAGTTACATTTATTGTATAGTCATGCTAGATAGACTCTCATTTCGTTCAAAACAATATAAAGCACACACTTCCCATTTATTTATGTTAAATATCCCATAGAGTCGTGTCAAATAGACTCTCGGTAATTAGTGTGTTCAAAACAGTATAAGTGATCTGATGACGTCGAGCTAGGCTGTTAATTCCACTTTACCTTCATTAATGTGGCTAGTTTTGACTAAGATGATCAAATTTGATCAGGTTCGATCAGTCTGACCAACTTTGACCATGTTTAAACGAAGTTTGGCTAGCGTGATCGATTCTAACCAAGGGCAATCAAGCTGAGCTGATTCATAGACTCACTTGCGACTAAGTTTAACCATGTTTAGTCAAGTTTCACATATTTCTGCACTTGTGACTGAACTCGTTAGGATTCATACTAAGTTGGCCAAATTCTAACGAATTTGGCTAGTTTTTTCGAACTTAACCAGGTTTTACCATCCATAGCCGTGTTAACCGTCTTTATGATAGAGTAATTAAATTGTCTCAAAATTTAGTTTAAGAGCCTTATACTATTTATGTGTTTTGACATTAAGGGTTAAGGAGTATGTTCTCCATTTTGCTAATTTGGTGGCTACTATTCCAATTATTTTTCTCGCTCGGACACCAAGTTAACATACTCATCTAGTGCTACTCATTCAATGATTAGCTTATTCGCTACTTGCCGCTTAGGGAATGCTAAGCCTACTCATGACCTAGCATTCGTTGATTGTCAAGCTTATTCATTGCGTGCTACTCATTCAGTGTTAAGCCAATTCATCGTTTGCTACTTATTAAATGGTTGTGCTACTTACGGAATGTTGAACATACTTGTTATTCGTTGCTCATTACATGTTAAGCGTACTCATCATTTGCTAATTTTAAATGTTTGTACTACTAATGGAATGTTGAATGTACTTGTTATTCGCTACTCATTACATGCTGAGGCTACTCATCGTTTGCTACTCATTAAATGGTTGTGCTACTGATGGAATGTTGAACGTAATTGTTATTCACTACTCATTACATCTCGAGCCTACTCATCTTTTGCTACTCATTAAATGGTTGTACTACTCATGGAATGTTGAAGGCACTTTTTATTTGCTACTCATTACACGTTGAGCTACTCATTGTTTTCTACTCATTGAATGATTGTGCTACTCATGGAATGTTGAACGTACTCTTTATTCACTACTCATTACACATGCCTACTCATCATTTGCTGGTCATTAAATGGTTGTGCTACTCATGGAACATAGAACATACTTGTTATTCGCTGCTCATTACACATTAAGCCTACTCATCATTTGCTACTCATTAAATGGTCAAGTCACTCGACTACTCTTAGCACCAAGTGTATTAGGAAACCTGCTCGGTATTCACTACTCAATGGGGTGAGAGGAGTCTTGATCAATAGTTGGTCATCTAAACCCAATTGACTATTACTAGACCAAGTATAAATGCAAATTACTGACTTTTGGTCAACCCTAGCTGTATCAACCAAAACCCATAGTTTTTGGTTGTGTTGGTTGGAGCCGACTTGCCCCGATTATGTTAACCAAAATCAATCAACTCTAATCAGTATTAGTTATATAACCCAGGAAAATTGGCCTTGACGTCTTAACTAGTGTCAACCATGTAAGCGTTCTTCAGCCAAAAACCATTACACTAAGTGAGGACCATCACTAAGCCTTGCTTTTACGAGCCGGGAAAATTTACTCTTCATGACTGGGGGGCTTAATTACCCGGCATGAGTTAGTAATGGGCTCATAACTAGAGGTTTGGTTGCCCGCCAGGAGTTGATAATAGGATCACGACTGGGGGCTTGACCACCTGCCACGAGTAATTTACCTCCGTATCTCGGGGGCTTTGTTGCCCTCCAGAAGTTAATAATCGTTCCATAGATAGGGGACTTTGCCACTCTCCAGAAGTTAATAGTCAATTTATAACTGGGAGGCTAATAATTACTCCCTCACAAGCAGTGTCAAGTAGAATGTTTTGGATGAACAAAAATAGGCGCTAGCTATGTAGGCACTAAGAGTCTATGGTCGAGAATTGTCACACTTATTATTATTTATCTTAGCACTAATATCATGTTGAAAACTTTACTCATCTAGCCTTAAAGCCAAGCAGTTATACAAGCAGGAAGACACCCGTTTTAGCCAGGACTCGTTGTTGAAGAAATACTTTAGTGTTGTTCACCTTAACTATATACTAGTATCATCCCAAGAAGCCTCTTAACTGCCTACTAACTCCTCGACTTTGTCGACATTAATAAAGACATGGAGGACAACCATTGAAACATCTCAAAGAGCAAACATGAACAAGGTATTTGATTTGGATGAATAATTAATTATGTTCACCCTACAAGTAAATGAGTAACGCCTTATACGTACATAATGCCATGAGATTAGTAAATAAGTACGACTAACTAATCCATCAGTGAAAGGCGTACCTTAATGGGTCGAGCAACTATACTCGCTTTAAGTACTTTCGAACTCGGCTGTCTAGATTTTAGTTAAGCTGGGGGCTTGGTTGCCCATCACAGGTCAAATTCAAGGCTAGGGGACTTGGTCACTAATCACAAATATGTATTAAGTGCTCAATTAGAGGCATAGTTGTCTGCTGTAATTCGATTATAGCATGATAGCAAAAATACTAGATATTGCTATGACATTCGCCTTAGCTTATGAGAGGATTAAGGACTCCAACTACCCTTCATTGGCAGCATTGGTTTGACTCACCATCTTGTCTGTCTAGTGTGTGAGTTACAAATCTAAAGGTACATGACTATCATTGGCTTCCTGCCAGGCGATTATTATTTGCATTGCTGTTTTCAGATAGCTATAACAAAATTCACTTACTAAACAAGTGGGATGCTTACCGACTAGGGAAATGATATTGCACCTTGTCCACTTGGCTACTCTAATACCAAGGAGGACAGACACCTACTCATCTCAGAATTTCTTATTCACTTTAGACCACTTGGCTTCCCTGATACCAAGTTTCATGATTACTTACTCTTAGCCAAAAATCCACTTAGTCACTCACTTCGGACTAGGTTCTTAACTAGGAGGTCATTCGAGCCAATCAAGCCATAGATGTAATTCCTTTTTAGTCCCTTACGTGCCGAATAATTTTGGCTTTGAGCTTTTAGGCACTTACTAAGCTAGTGCATACTCAATTTAGAATGTCATCTGGATAGCCCACTAGATTTGTCTACCTACATAGGCAGGTAGCATATTGTACTCACTTTATATTTTGTACAGTATATGAACTGCAAGTTGCAAGAAGTAATATCTTAAAATAGTGGAAGCTAATAATCAAATATTGTCGAGTCTGTATGATTTGATAATTAAATACTTTCGTTTTCAATGACTATAACTCTTTAAAGATTGTCTTAGAATGTTTACAGTAGTGAAGAACTCTCCTGAAAGGACGCCGAGGGCGCCTATAATAGCTTGCCACTCCTAACGGGCTACCTCAGTATGGTTACAGAATCCTGATTGCTTATAACAGGCTTCTGAGCTCATACAGGAGCTCAATCACTCCAAACAGGCTACCGCGCTTACCATAATCCAATTCTTCTTAACAGGTCGCCTTGAGCAACTATAAGAGTCCTTTTCACTTCTAGTAAGCAGCCTCAATGCACCTATGGGAGTCTTACAAGTAAAATGGACATTAACCGTTTTTTTTTTGGTAAGTCAGTAAGATATACCATATATGAGTAAAAATATATGTACAAGTCTAAAAAAGGCATTCCCCAAGTCATGTCCAATGGCCTACACCAAAGTGTCAACTGTTAATGACAACAAAAACAACAAGCTAAAAAGCAAGAAAGGTCAAATATGACCAACAAAGCAAAAGCTAACAAAAGCCAGAAGGCCAAACAAGACTAATGCTCAATCCCCCACCCCTGTAGAAGCTGAGTATTGCGGTGAGCACCACAAAGTAGGAGCAGCAATCAGACGACCGCGGCCCAATCTAGTGATCTCCTCAACCATATCTGAAAGAAGCCTAAACTGAGAGCGCTGGATCCTTAGGTTATACTCATACTAGAGACCATCGCAAAGAGGCAAAGACGGGCTAGAATGCAATCTATCCCACATCCATGAAGCCACCTACCGGCCCAAGTCATGAGCTCACGCTAAGGGAGTGTGAGCCAAGCAAAGGATGTGCACGATGACACCCTATTCCAAATAGAACCTGAGAAGGTGGAGGCAAAGAAGAGATGTATATGCGACTCATCAGCAAAACCACACAATACACATGAAGCATGAATGTCTTGAACTCGGTGTCTTAAAAGCCTGTCACGTGTCCAAAGTCACTCACAGGGGGCAAGAAAATGGACATTAACAAGAAACTTGAAATTAGAAGCTCAAATTAGAATAAGTAACACCGAGACTAACACTCAAACACGATGTAACGAAGTCTCAATCTAGGGGCTACCCCTAAGTATCAAAAGGTTGTGTGTGTGTGTTTGTGTTAGTGTTATATATATATATATATATATAGATGGGGAATAGGGGGACAAGAAGCACCACCTCCACTGCTTCCTCTCTCTCGACTTCTCTCCCTCTATTACTCTCTCTCCCTCCACCACCTCCATCGCTTTCTCTCGCCTGCGTTCCTCCACCTCCAACAAAACCGCCACCTTCGCCACCTGAATTCCCCTTATCCACCTCCACCACTCTCTCTGTCTCACCACTATCACCCCACTTTCTCTTCGTTTTCTACCTTCTCTACTCAACCTAAGCTAGGTATTTTATTACATTTATTTATTTCTTATTTATTCCTATTTTTATTTTTTAAGACATGCTAACTTAAGCATTGGAGAGGTCTCCCAAAAGCTAAACCTACGTGTCCCTCTAACCATTTGTTCATCTTACATGTTACACCAGGCTTGGTCTTATTTCCTTTCTCATCTAGAGCTTGAGTTCAACTTTCTTTAAAAGAACCCAATCACTAAATCCTGAAAACAAATGGCACCCTATTGAGGATAAAAATAGTTAAACTACTACTAGCTATTGAGGAAAAGTATGGCCATGTTGTTACTGTATAAAATTGGATACTAATAAGTTGTCACTATATAAAATGGGACATTAAAATACTAGACCTAAATTAGACATGCATGACATAAGCTTAATTAAGTGTGTGTGTATATATATAGGGATAAAGACGGGAAATCTTATCCACACTACCTCAATTTCTCTCCCTCGCCCCCCTCACAACCACCTGACCGTTACTCTCTCTCTGTGGATATTCCTTTCTCTCAATCTTTCAGGTCCCGTCGCCTCTCACCACCATCACCTTTCTTCCTCTTCGTTTTCTATCTTCTCTACGCAACATACGCTAAGTATTACTACATTTATTTATTTCTAATTTATTCCTTTTGTTATTTTTGGAAGATATACTAACTTAAGCATCAGAGAGCCCCCACAGGCTAAACCTGAGTTCTTTTAAGGAGAGACGAATGTAAGCTCTTGATAAGAAAAGAAACTGGACCAAGTTTGGTGTAACCTGTAAGATGAACGAACGGTCAAAGGGACCCATAGGTTTAGCCTGCGGGGGACCCCTCCAATGCTTAAGTCAATATATCTTTAAAAAATAATGACATGAATAAATAAGAAATAAATAAACAGAGTAAAATACTTAGCCTAGATTAAGTAGAGAAGCTAGAAAATGAAGAGAAAGTGAGGAGATGGTTGTGAGAAACAGAAAAAGAAAGAGTGGTGGAGGTGGGGAAGGGGAATTCTAGTGGCAAAGGCGGCGGTTTCGTCGGAGGTGGAGGAGCGAGGGTGAGAGATAGCGATGGAGTTGGTGGAGAGAGAGACGTCGAGAGAGGAAGCAGTGGAGGTAGTGCTCCCTAGCCCCCTGTCCCCTCCACACACACACACACACACACACACACACACACACACACATACCTATACTTAATTAGTCTTATGTCCTAAATGTCTAATTTAGATCCGGTATGTTAGTATCTAGTTTTATATAGTAGCAAGTTATTAATACCTAGTTTTATACAATAACAACATGGTCATATTTTTATTTCGTAGTTAGTAGTAGTTTGACCATTTTTATATCCAACTGAGTGAGGGTTCTTTTAACAAGAGCCGAACTCAAGCTCTTGATGAGAAAGGAAACAGGATCAAGCTTGGTGTAACTTGTAAAATGAACAAACGGTCACAAGGACCCACAAGTTTAGCCTGCGGGGGACCTCTTCGATGGTTAGGCTAGTATATATCCAAAAATAGTAACAGAAATAAATAAACGCACTAAAACACTTAGTTTAGGTTGAGTAGAGAAGCTAGAAAATTAAGAGAAAGTAGAGTGATGGTGGTGATAAAGAGAGAGAACGGTGGAGGTGGAGAAGGGGAAGTCAAGTGGCAAAGGTGGCAACTTCGTCGGAGGTGGAGGAGCGCGGGCGAGAGAGATCGATGGAGGTGGTTGAGAGAGAGAGAGAGAAGTCGAGAGAGAGGAAGCAGTGGAGGCAGTGGTCTCTGTGCCTCCGTCCCCCTCCCGTATATATTATGTCCTACATGTCTAAGTTAGGTCCAATATTTTAATATCCAGTTTTATATAGTGAAAACTTACTAATATCCAATTTTATACAGTAATAGCAAGCAATTTGACCATTTTTATACCCAACGGAGAGCGGGTTCTTTTAAGGACAACCAAACTCAAGCTCTTGATGAGAAAGGAAACGGGATCAAGCCTAGTGTAACCTGTAAGATGAACGAACGGTCACAGGGACCCATAGGTTTAGCTTAGGGGACCCCTCCCATGCTTAACCAGGTATATCTCCAAAAATAATAACTAAACTAAATAAGAAATAAATAAACATAGTAAAATACTTAGCTTAGGTTGAGTAGATAAGCTAGACAACGAAGAGAAAGTGAGGTGATGTTGAGAGGTGGAGGCAGAGAAGGGGAAGTCTAGTTGCGAAGGCGACAATTTCATCAGAGGTGGAGGAGCATGGGCAAGAGAGAGCGATGGAGGTGGTGGAGGGAGAGAGAGAGATATGGGAGAAAGAGAAGTCGAGAGAGAGGAAGCAGTGGAGGCGATGCTCCTTGGCCTTCAGTCCCCCTCCATTATATATATATATATATATAATCATAGCACTGGAGACTAAGATTCGGATGCTTAAACCAGGTATGAAGTAAAATGAGTGAATATGGACTAACCTTTTAAACTATGATTGTTTGTCCAATAGTTCATATAGGCTCGGTATTCTACTCCATTGACCGAACTTGAGTTGATCAAATTGGCTCATGGAGTGGAGCGCTAACTTTTGGGGATAAAAATGGTCGAACTACTATTAATTGTTAAGGAGAAATATGACTATGATGTTACCGTATGAAATTGGTTACTAACTTTATAATTAGTATTAAAATACTAAACCTAAATTAAACATGTATAAATATATATATATATATATATATATATATATATATATATATATATAAGAAGGGAGGGGGACCACTGCCTCCTTCTTTCTCAATCGTCTCAATCATCTCCATCATCTCTCTCTCTCCTGTCTTCATTCTCCACCGCCTCTGCACCGCTTCATTCCCCTCATTACTCACTCTCGTTGCTTCCTCTCCACCGCTTGTCTCTCTCTCTCTCTCTCTCTCTCTCTCTCTCTGGGCATCGTCTCTCTCTACCACATCTCTCTCTCTCTCTCTCTCTCTCTCTCTCTCTCGATCTCTCACGCTCCACCGCCTCTCTCTCTCTTTCTCACCGCACTCACCATTTTTTCTCTTCATTTTCTAGCTTCTCTACTCAACCTAAGCTAAATATTTTACTACGTTTGTTTATTTCTTATTTATTCTTCTTGTTATTTTTAGAAGATATATTGACATAAGCATCGGAACGGTCCCTTGTAGACTAAACCTGCCTGTCCCACTGACCGTTTGTTCATATTACAGACTACACCAAGCTTGGTCCCATTTCCTTTCCCATCAAGAGATTGAGTTCAGCTCTCCTTAGAACAACATGCTCACTAAATCCCAAAACACCAATGGACTAAAAAATTATTTCATAAAATTTGTAGATAAAATAATTATTTCACCAAACCTTAAGGAATTGATATGTAATTTACCCTTTTTTATAGATTTTGTTTTGTTTTTAAAAATCTAAAATAATAGGTTTAAGAAAATCAAGAGAATAGAAAAATCAAAGATTTTAAAAGGGGCATGGTAGCTGCTTGGAAAAATCAAAGATCATGTCAAAAGGAGATGCACGGCCGCCAACGCCTCCACTGCCACCACTGATAAGGAGGGCTTCCTTGATGGGAAGGCTTCTTGCATTTCTTTTTATGACATTTCAAAAGGGCATTGCTGGTCATCTTTGGCTAGGTATAAGGGCTTACACATCACTGACGGCAGAGCAGGACGTTGTCGTCGACGTGGGAACTCACAGAATCCATTACTGGAGGAGGTTGCAGTAATGGCTTCCACATCACAGCTGGCGAAGCAAGACATGGTCCTTCACAATAACACCCATGGAAGTCCATTACCAGAAATCGAGCCACAAGAAACAGCAATAATGGACCCCAACTTTGTCCTGGCCTTGAACACCGTGTTTAGCCCCTTAGGGGAGGAACAGGAGCAGGCGGCAGTTATGGTGGTTCCGACAGAGGCTTGGCTGTACCACAAGACAAGAAAGGAGAGCCATTGACTCTCGAAGAACACAAGTAATTCTCTCTCCCTTTCTCCTTTATTATTTTAGTATTCTTTTTGTTGTATTTAGTTATATGTTTGAAATTTCTGCTCTTTAAATCTTTTCAAAATGAGAATTGCTATAAATAGTCATGCTTACTCATGCTCACTTGCACTCATTGGTACCTTGCAGATCTAATAAGTTTTTTTATAAATATATAATTTTAGAAAAAAGATTTTTTTTTAATAAAAATAATTATAATATCTTATAAATAAATAATACTAGTGTTTCATGTGCGATGCACGAATAATATCTATATTCTGAATGGTTTTAAGTTGTATATTAATATCTTCGAGTTGAAGCTGGTCTAATTATCTATTAAATAGTATTGTACAATATAATAATTATAATTTATTAAATGGGTCATAAATTTTGAGAATGTCTAGTGTAGAAAGGAGCATTTGGTCGACACTTTATGTAGATTCTATTTGTTATTTATTCACACTTCTATTTTATTCTTGGTTTATTTGTCTAGATCATTCTATAGTTCTTGATAGTTGATTCAAGACGTAAAACAATATAGTTCCTAATGGACTTTTGTTAGTGTATTGACAATTAGCTTTGATGTTGATAAAGTAGCACACTATAAAGGTAATATTTAGTATATACATTTGAGCATTTCTCTTAATAATTTTGGCATACATATTAACAAGATGAAATTGATCCAAATTGAAGATGCAGATGTAAACCCTATGTGGGAGAGAGAGAAACGAGATGAAGCTCCAGAATTAGGGCTACTCGTGTGTTTGTATAGTAAGCAAAAAAATACAAGGCCATTAAATACAAACCTAAAAGAAAATAATAAAGTGGCCAACTGAATACTAAGCCTTAAACTAGTAAAGTAAACCCAAAAATACAAATAATTAATAAAAAATAGAAAAAGTAGTTGTAATACGCCCCTCAAGTTTGGCGATGGATATTTCGAAATCCCAACTTGCCAAAAATTGGGGAAAATTGTCAAGCAAACAATCGTTTTATGAGAAGATCCGCGAGTTGAAAATTGTTCCGAATGTGAAGAACTTTGATTATACCCTCCCAAACCTTTTGTCGCAAACAAGATGACAATTGATTTTGACGTGTTGTGTGCTCATGAAACACAAGATTTTAAGCTATATGTGTGGAAGCCTGGTTGTCGCAAAAAAGAAGCACTGGAGCACGTGAAAAAAACCCAAAAAGCTTTTAGTAAACCAGTGAGCCATAATAGCTCGCAAGTGGTGGAAGCCATGATTCTGTACTCCGCCTCAGCAGAAGAGCGTGAGATGGTATGTTGCTTTTTAAAACACCGAGAGATAGATCAAAGATGAGCCTAGAAAAATTGCAAAATCGGTAATAGAGCGACAAGAATCAACATAAGCAACACAATCAATGTCGACAAAAGCCTCGTGATGAATAAGCGAAAAGGCCTTGAGATGAATAAGAGAATAGGCCGAATAATAAAGGCCTTGACCCAAGGAACGCTACAAGGAGATGAGATTGGCGGGAAGCCGACAGATATTGGCTCAACTTGGACACGGCAAAAGTGAAATCCAGATGTGTAAGAGTCAAGTACAATAATTTCCCTATGAGTTGGCGATACATAGTTAAATAAAATAATAACAGACCATCATTCTTACAAAGCTTGTCCATGAGATCTATAGGACAAGAAAGGGGATTACAACCCAAGTGACCAAACTACTTAAGGAGAGTAAGAGCACAATGCCGTTGGTATTAATTAAATGTTAGACATTGTGTGCGCAGCCTTGAGCCCAAGAAAATACTGCAAGTTGCCACAATAATATCATCGACATATACAAGTATAGCAATAAAAGACAAACCGCGAGATTGGGTAGACAGACTATAATCATGGTACGGTTGCGAGAAATCAAGTTGAAGGAGAGCACCTAATAACTTGGCAAACGATTGTCGACTTGCCTGACGAAGACCATAAAGACTCTTATGGGGCCGACAAACAAGTGGACTCGATGCCCCTTCAACAAGAAACCCAGGGGGAAGAGATATATATACCTCCTCATGTAGATCACCACGTGAAAAGGCATTATTAATATCCAACTGAAGAAGATGCCATTTATTGACAGTAGCAAGGACAAGGAGAGTCCTAACCATGGTCATTTTGATCATGGGTGAGAGAGTCTCAATGAAGTCAATGCCCTCCTTTTGCGTGAAACGTCTAACTACGAGATGAGCCTTATAGCGCTCAACATAACCATAAGGGAGAAGCTTAACCTTGTAAACCCACTTGCATCCCAAGGGCTTTTTTTTTTTTTTTTTTTTTTTTTTTTTTTTTTTTGAGGTAAAGGGACAATGGACCAAGTGTGGTTGGACTAAAGGGATGTTAACTTAGCAAACATAGCATCACAACAATAAGCAAAATGAACGACCTCACGGTAGAACTGAGGCTCATAAGTAGTGGAAATGGCAAAAGCTAATTGATGCGAATCAAGGGACAAATGCTCATAAGAGATGACATATGAGAAAGGATGTTGTGTAAGGCAAGAAGAAGGTAAAGTAGAGTTATTGGTGAGATTATAATGATAACTTTGTAGATAGGAGGGTAGCTTAGAAGATTGCTTACTACAACATAATAGAGGAGATGAGGGTGTATTTGTTACCGCAGGGTGGGGGGGAGAGAAGAAATGGGATTTGGAGGTGTATTTGGATTAGAAATAAAAAGGGGTTGAATAGAGGGGATGTTTTGGTTGGTTGTCATCCATAGGTAAGGAAGCAACAAACCTATTGTGATGGATTATCATGCTTTGCTGCAGATAAGGAAGCAACAAAGGCTTTCTGTTGATGTTCTGGGTGACTTAGTTGTTGAGTGTCGGGTATTAGCTATAATATGAAGAGAATTGGGTCCAAACCCAGAGTGGGACTCATTGTAAACCATTTGGGCCAAACAAATGGAATCGAAAGGATCATCATACATAGGGTGATTATGAAAGGGAAACATGTTTCCATGGAACACCACATTCATATGGATATCCAATAAAGAAGGCAATACGAGACACGAGGAGAAAACTTATCACAGTGAACACAAATAGTAGATGCAAAACAAAGGCAACCAAAAGCATAAAGATGCATGCGCGAGGGCTTGCAATGAAACAACAGCTCATATGGACATTTGTGTTGAAGGAGACGGAAAAGTAATCGATTGAAGAGATATATGGCAGTTAACATGCATTCATTCCAAAGTAGGATATATGGCAATTGACATGCATTCATTCCAAAGTGGGTATATTTGATTGGAACCTTATTGCATGGGCAATGTTAAGGATATGTTGGTGCTTTCTTTCCACAACGGTATTTTGTTCGGGAGTATCTACACAACTCAGTTGGTGTATGATACACTTGGCACGAAATCAATCACGGAGAATGAATTCTACACCATTATCACTTTGAATTGTCTTAATAGTATAATAAGACAGTGTTTGAATGAGTATGAAAATCTAGAAGTAAGCGTCCAAATTATAATATAGATTTCATCATAAAAACCCAAGAAAATCGAGTACAATCATCTACAATGGTGAGAAAAAAAAATGCTCTTTATTTATGGACAGAATGGGGAATGGTCCCCAAATATCACAATGAATCTAAACATTAATTGTTATAGGAGGCTGGTGGTTATGTTCTTAAATAAATATATAAAAGGAACATACCCAGTGCCTCAATGGCTCCCGCCTACGCAGGGTCTGGGGGGGGCCGGATGTACACAACCTTCCCCCTTCAGGGTGTTAACCTGAAAAGTGGCTGTTTCCCAGTGCCCCCAACCTGAGAGTGAAGACTTGCCACGAGGTCACCCATCCTGGTACTATTCTTGCCTAAGCACGCTTAACTTCGGAGTTCTAATGAGATCCGGCGACGGCGTGTTTGTACCTTTTTTGATATGTAAAGTATATGAATGTTTTATTTTTAAAAAATGTAAAATGAAAGGGAGAAATGGAAGGTTATGCCATTTAATGGATATCTGGATTTTTTTTTTTTTTTTTTTGATAGTTCTATTTTGTGTTTAGAAATCTAAAATAATAGGGTTAATAAAAAAGGAAAATAAGAAAATGGAAGATTTTAAAAGGGAATGGGCAGTTACAACTTCGAGTTAGTATATTAAACTAGTCTTTCCCCATTCAATGCATGGCAATGTTTATATTTTTAAATAATAATAATTCATGTATTGTCATTATTTTGCTAAAAATTATACCATTATCCTAAAATATTAGAAGTGTATATTTCATTTTAGCAATTCTATACTATATGCCCTAATTATGGGCAACATTCTCTTAAGTATTATATTCATAGAAACCCCCTAAACTATTAGTTAAAATCAAAGTAACCCTCTAAACTTTTAACTTCAGCAAAGACACCCCCGAACTATTGGTTAAAATCAATATGACCCGCTAACTTCTAATTTCATCAAACACACCCCTCAGACTATTGATTAAAATCAGTGTAACCCCTTTAACTTCTAAATTATATCAAGGACACCCTTGAACTATTAAAAAATATCAATTTGATCCATTAACTTCAAATTTTATTAAAGACATCCAAACTATTGAAAGGTTTATAAAAAATTGGTTCAGGTATCCTTAGATTTGTTCATATTAGAGCACTAAAATTTTAAAATATTTTGAGGTACTTTAAATATTTTTTCTATAACTCCATTATGATTTCGTTAAATTATTCAAATGTGAAAACTAGAATAAAAATAAATACCTCAAACATATTTCGATTTTTATTTATATTTAGAATAATTTGAAATATTTTAATTATTTAAAATAATTTTAAAATTTTAGAAAATATAAAACTCCCTAAAACTACTCATAAATAATTTTAAAAATTAAAACAATTAAATAATATTTTTTATAAAATTATTTTAAATATTTTTATGTGTAAGATTGTTTTAAATAGAATTAAATATTTTGCACATAGTTATATGGATAGTATGCGGAGAAAAGTTACCAAAATTCCAATTATTTTTGAAAATATTTGAAATCTTGGGACACCTAAAAATTATATTATTGAATCTAAGAATAAATGTACCAAATTTTATTTGAATTTTTATAATTATTTCGGATATTTTTGATATAAATTTTGAAATTGAGGGGTCAAATTGATTTGAGGGGTATTTTTGATCAAATTGAAAGTTGAGGAAGTGACTTCGATTTATACCAATAGTTTGAGGGGTTCTTTACTAAAATTGAAAGATCGGGGGTCACTTTGATTTTAACCAATAGTTTGGGGGGTCTCTATGAATGTTATCCTTGTCTTAATGAGGTGTGTATAATATTTGTTAAGTGTTCCATATAAATAGTTAATATATTTGGATCATCACTGATTTATAGTTCTGTTGCATATTATTTGTTAATTCTATTATCTTGTTATACATTAACTTTTAACTGAACTATGTTCCTCATTTCATTACTGGCCTTCTTTTACAATTCTTATACCTACCTCTCTAACACTTATGAATTACATACAATGTTGGAATATTGGGGTAGTATGCTTCAAGTTTGGAGTCTTGTAGATTTACCTCTATTCCACACAGGAAGAGTAGTGAAGGAAAGACTAATTTATATATCCCCTTCTCCTTGTACTTGGTAAAATCTTGAGAGGCTAGAGTGGGTTTTGTGTACCACACAAGCGCGTGCACTCGGCCAGCGCGTCGTGGTATAGTGTGGTGCGGACCTTTTCTAACTCGGACATTAATTTTTACTTATCGTAAACAAACTCCAGGGGAGTTCTAGGACTAGTCTCAAGCTCATGGGTTTGAGCTCTGTGTCCAACCTCGAGGCTGTTATGCTTGAGTGTATGTCCAATAATCTGGGCTCGAGTTCGAAGATGCAAGCTCGAGCTCAAGGTATGCGTTTTGACCGCGTATTTGTCCACTTCTTTTCATAACTGTTTTGCGTTGATTGTGCTCGGATTTTACCCTCTTACATATCCACCACTTTCCTAATTGTGGCCGGATTTCTTGCCCACAATCCTTAACTGATTTCAACTTGCACGTTAAGTATTTTTTCCTTTAAATACAAGTCTTTGGGTGATGCTTAACACAAAAAAGAAGAAGAAAAATACGGAAATTTTCCTTCTTCCCTTTGAAAATGGCTCTCTTCTTACTTCGGTTACTGAGCAAGTTTGGGTGTACTCCAACTTAGCACCCGAGAGTATACTTCTGTGTTGGGTGCCGTGTTAACCCTGGGAGTCAAAGTGCCTAACGATCCCGTTTGCACCATAGCGGGGGCATAAACGACTCAGGACAGTGATGAGCTCCACAGTGCGGAAACTTCCTTTGGTTCATTCTTCATCTTTGAATCTTTTAATTTCAGTTTTTTAATTATCTTGTGTCAAGTCAAGTTGGTGTCATAAGAGGTTTATTGAGTTCAGTGTTGTCTCTGTGTCGTTTAAGTTCTATTTATCCCCATCTCGAGTTAGTCCTAGTGTCTCGAATTTGAGAATTTTTTTGCCCATTTGCTCTTATTTTCGAACAATCTGAGTCGTTTAGTAAAATGAGTAATCAAAACATGGTTAATGCTGGTTTTATCATTCCCGGCACATCAAAGATTGAACCTTTAGATGGAAAACCCTATAAAATCTGGTTTGACAAGATGGAGTTTTTTCTAGGACAATTGATGTCCATTACACCCTCTCGAGTGATAGGGCTCCTTCTAGGTCAAGTTGTGACTTTGAGAAAGATAATCGAACCTGTAAGGGAATGTTGTTGCACTACATGATAGCCCCTTTATACCATATTTATAACAAGATGAAAAATTCTAAGGAAATTTGGAAGGCCTTGCTTAATATGTATGGAATGGATGATAGCGCCGCTAAGACGTATGTTTTTGCTAAGTGTTCTCTTTCACCATGATCAATGATGAACCTATTTTATATCAAATCCAAGAGTATGAGAATTTGTGTGCTGACATACTTAAAATAGGAATGAAAATGTGCGAGACCTTTCAGGCGAATTGTCTCATTGAGAAATTGCTTCCTTCATGGGAAATTATAAGGCCCAATTAAAACACAAAAAGAAGGACTTGACCTTACAAGAGCTCGTTTACCACATTAGTCTCGAGGACCAGAACTAGAAACAAGCTAAAGAAAGGTCCTCTGAGCACTCATCTATGTCTGCTAACCTGGTCAAGTCTAAGAGTACTGGAAAGAATGGCAGGTTTAAGAAGCCATAGAACAAGAGACGTTCCAACCGAGGCTCAAGCTCGAGCTTAAACTCAAAGCAGAAGCAAGCCCGTGGCAAGAGGCTTAAAATAACCCTGATGGTGGATAAAAACAAGTTAAGGGAACATGTTGGACTTGTGACAAGATAGGCCATACCTCGAGAGGCTACAAGAAGGGATATGGATGGACCAGGAAAACCCAAAGAACACAAACCCAAAGAACACAAACCCCAGGCCAACCTCGCCGAGAGCGGAGATGTCTTTGTGGCCATGATCTCCAAGGTGAATACGGTTGGGAGCATGGTCGATTGGGTTGTAGATACTAGTGCCACGAGGCACATCTGCACCAATAAGGACCTGTTTCATGAGTATGAAAAAGCCAATATGGGGGAGTGTGCATTCATGAGAAATTCAGTTCAGTTTCTGTTCTTGGCAAGGAAAAGGTCCTTCTAAAACTTAACTTTAAAAAGTTTTTATCTTTCCAAAATGTGCTGCATGTCCCTGATTTTCGTAGAAATCTTGTTTCTAATGCATTGCTTAACAAAGCTGGTTTTAAACTGACCTTCAAACCTGATAAGCTTGTTATCACTAAAAGTACCAACTTTGTGGGGAAGGACTTTTGTAAAGGGGGTCTCTTTGTACTTGATGTGGAAATGAATGATAATGCATATACTTCTGCTTATATTGTTGAGTCTTTGGATTTGTGGCATATGCTATACTTGGATATGTAAATTATAATTGGTTAAGAAGCTTAAACAAATGAGTTTAATCCCCAATGTTGAGAACCAATTAAACCGTAGAATAAAGAGGATTAGGTTTGATAGAGGAGATGAGTATCATACTACCTTCCTTAAGAAGCATTGTGATAAATGTGGCATTATTCATGAAGTTTTAGCCCCTTATACACCCCAATAGAACGGTGTAGCCGAAAGAAAGAATAGAACCCTTAAAGAGATGATAAACGCTATGTTGATTAGCTCAGGCCTACCCTCGAACTTGCAGGGGGAATTCATGTTGCCTACATGCCACGTTCTTCCCCATAAAAAGCTAGATAAAACACCTTATGAATTATGAAAGGCTTATGCACCTAATCTTTAATGCCTCAAAGTGTGGGGGTGTCTAGCTAAAGTAGTGTACCACAATTTAAAAGAAGTAAAATAGGTCCAAAAATTTTAGATGCTATGTTTATTTGTCATGATATGAACAGTGTTGCATATAGATTCATGTTATTGAATAGCTTAAGCCCTGGACTCAGTAAGATCATGGAGTCTCGAGATGCTGAGTTCTTCGAGCATGTGTTTCCCATGAAAGAATCTGTGCATGTGTCATTACCTTTTTCTTTACCTGATGTATCTACTCCTTCATCTTTGCATGTGTCATTGCATGTTTCTTAAGGTTCGGGAACTTAGGAGAAGCAAGAGGGCTCAAATTGAGACTAGTTTTGGACTTGACTTCATTACTGAATTTCTGTCTGAACACTCTAATTTTGATGAGCAAGTTGTTAATACATTCATGTAAGAGAAAGATCCTAAGACCTATCATGAGGCCATGAGATCCATAGATGCTCCACTTTGGAGAGAGGCCATTAATAATGAGTTGGACTCAATTGTGATTAATAACACTTGGGTGTTAGTGGACCTTCCTAGATAATGTAAACCTATAGGGTGTAAATGTGTTTTTAAAAAGAAATTGATGGCTGATGGGTCAATTGACAATTTTAAGGCTAGATTAGTGGCTAAGGGGTACACTTAAAAACAAGGTATAGACTTCTTTGATACCTATTCACCCATGACTAAGATAGCCACTGTGAGAGCTTTGATTGCTCTGGTGTCCGTATATAACCTTATAGTACATCAGAGGGATGTCAAAACCGCTTTCTTTAATGGTGACCTTAAGGGGGATATTTACATGGAACAACTCGAGGGGTTCGAGATTCCAGGTATGGAGCATAAAGTTTGTAAACTTATAAAGCCCTTATATGGTCTTAAGCAAGCTCCTAAACAATGGCATCAAAAGTTTTATTGCACTTTGGTCATGCAATGTTTTGTTGTGAACAGTGGTGATGCATGTGTGTACTCTAATCATGTTAATAATGATTGTGTGATTATCTGCTTATATGTTCATGACGTGCTTATTTCTGTGAATATTGTGAATGCTACTAAATCTTTCTTGAATTTATGCTTTGATATGAAAGACCTAGGCGAGGCTAATGTAATACTTGGCATTAAAATAATTAAATCACCTGAGGGTTTGACTCTAAATCAATCCCACTATGTAGAAAAAATATTGAGGAAGTTCGGTGACTTTGACGACACTTCTGCTAAAACTCCCTATGACCCAAATGTTCGTTTGAAAAGGAACATAGGTGATAGTGTATCACAGGCAGAATAGCTAAAATAATTGGTAGTGTGATGTTTTTGATGAACTGCACGTCCTGATATTGCCTATGCCGTTAGTAGATTGAGTCGTTATACCCATAGTCCAAGTGATGAGCACTGGGTTGCTCTAGTCAGGCTTTTGAGATGCCTTCGAGGTACTATGGAATGGGGTCTTTGTTATAAATGAATCCCTACTGCTTTAGAGGGATACTGTGATGCCAATTGGGTATTTGACAATGATGAGATTAACTCTACTAGTTGATGAGATTAACTCTCCTAGTGGCTATGTTTTTATGCTTGCTAATGGTGTTGTGTCTTGGAAATCTAGTAACCAGACCTGCATTGCGAATTTGACCATGGAGTCGAAATTTATTGCTCTTGAGATGGTAGGTTTGGAAGCTGAATGGCCGAGGAATGTGCTAGGAGACATTCCATTATGGAGGAAGCCCACTCCATCAGTCTCACTGCACTGTAACTCACGAGCAGCCATTGGAGTTGCTCAAAATGAGGTGTATAATGTCAAGAGTAGGCATACTCACCTAAGGCATGGTGTAGTAAGGCACCCTATTCAGAATAATGTGATCTCGCTCGAGTTTATAAGGAGAGAGAAGAATTGGGCAGTTCCCCTTGCTAAAGGCCTTTCTAAGAAGGGGGCGTGTGATACAGTAGAGGGAATGGGGCCTCAGCCCACTTGTGTGTCTTGATCTTGGTGGATACCTGTCTTGGGAGTATTCTCAATGTTCAATGGGCCAAACGAAGCCGAGATTGAGCAATTTGTGATTAAGCCACCCTAGGTCCTTCTGAGATAATGCTGCTTGTGGCTTGGATCTGTCAAATATGCCATGCCATTTTATGTTGAGCTCTACTCTCTTAATGTCATCCATAGCCTGTTGTAGTGGTATGGGCAGCACACTTGATGGACACACTGCTACTGCCATGACGTGAGGATGAGCTTAAGGCCCCTAATGCTGTCCATAGCCCATAGTGGTGGTGCAGCGTAGCACACTTGATGGACTCACCAACCTGCAACAATATTGAGGATGAGCTC
This sequence comes from Simmondsia chinensis, assembly GCA_018398585.1. Classification (NCBI taxonomy): domain Eukaryota; kingdom Viridiplantae; phylum Streptophyta; class Magnoliopsida; order Caryophyllales; family Simmondsiaceae; genus Simmondsia; species Simmondsia chinensis. The sequence goes on from JAGTTD010000005.1 coordinate 13,049,677, forward strand.
TATGCTCTTAATGCAGCCCATAGCCTATGATGGTGGTGTGGGGAAGCACACTTGACGGACTCACCTAAGGGAATGTGGGGGAGGTAAGACATCCTCTGTTGAGAGCAAGGGCTTACTCTCTAGAGCGTTCCTCAGTACCCAGATATCGGAACTGTTTTGTTGAGAAGGACCTCATACGTCTGCATTGCAGAGTGCGTTTCAACCTGGGAACCACATGAATGGGATGTGCATGCTCTTCACAATGACCGCTCATGGGTCAAGACTATGTTCTTGATTGGGTGGTTGTGAGGCATGCATATTCACTAGGTGCCAATACAAGTCCAAAAGACATTGGCATCGTTAAGTGTGGGTCTCATTGCTCAGTAACCTCCTTTCTTTCTTCCTCTTGTCAAAAATTAATCATGTGGGGGATTGTTGGAATATTGAGTTGTGTGGTTCAATTTTGAAGTCTTGTGAATTTACTTTTATCCCACATAAGAAGAGTAGTGAAGGGAAGACTAGTTTATATAACCCCTTCTCCTTGACTTGGTAAAGTCTTGAGGGGCCTAGAGTAGGTTTTGTGTACCGCACACGTGCACACACCCGCCCCGTCTCGCCGAGCCAGCCTAGGGCTGGCCTTAAGCTCATGGGTTTGAGCTCTGTGTCTAACCTCGAGGCTGTTATGCTTGAGTATATGTCCGTTAGTCTAGGTTCAAGTTCAAGGATGCAAGCTCGAGCTCGAGGTACATGTTTCGACCGTGTATCTGCCCACTTCTTTCCATAACCCGTTTTGCCTTGATTGTGTTCGGATTTTGCGCTCTTCCACATCCATTACTTTCCTAATTGTGGCCAGATTTCTTACCCACAATCCTTAACCAATTCTAATTTGCACGTTAAGTATTTTTGCCTATAAATATTGTGCTTTGGGGCGATGTTTAAACCAAATATATATATATATAGAAATTCTCATTCTTCTTCCCTCTGAATATCCATCTATTCTTACTCTGGTTATTGAGCAAGTTGGGACGTACTCCAACCCATCACGCAAGAGTACAATCCTGTGTTGGGTGCCGTGTTAACCCTGGGAGTCGGAGTGCCTGACGATCCCGTTTGTACCATAGGGGGGGCATAAAGGACTTAGGGCAGTGTTGAACTCCACTACGCCACAACTTTCTTTGGTTCATTCTCCTCTCCAAGTCTTTTAATTTTAGTTTTTTTAATTATCTTGTCCCAAGTCAAGTTGGCGTAATAAGAGGTTTATTAAGTTCAGCTTTGTCACTGTGTCGTTTAAGTTTTATTTGCCCTCATCTCAAGTTCTTGGTGTCTTAAATTTGAGAATTTGGCTGCTCATTTACCCTTATTTTCCAACAAATGTAACTTTTCTAGTGTGACACATCTTGAATCAATTTAAGTCACATGTTTTTTTAGATGAAAATTTACTTCAATTTATTTGTCTTTTTTCAAAAATATATTGCATGTTATAATTATTATGAAATATTGTATTGTATTTACAAGTGAATGAATTTGCATGGGCTTATACACTTAACTTATAGTTGGTGCCTTATGTTTTTTGAATATGGAGTGGGAAAGCATAATACTCCTAATACCTTGACATTGTAGATTCTTTTTCATGTCGGTATTTATTTGACAATTACCCGAGCATCTGACAAATTTCAATATTTTGTTTTAGTTTCGTCGTGTAATGGATTTTACTATGTGGTGCTGAATGAGAAGAATGTATTTGATTGAAAACATTATGACAGAGAAATTAAAAATCACGGACCCATTTGTTATTTTGTTCACCTTGTAATATGTAAGGTTTTTTTTTTTAAAATACTCTTTTTTATCATATATTTTTAATATTTGCATTGGATTCATTTTACATGTACTCATATTAATACCATTTTTTATAATACTTTATATGCAGCGTCACAGTCATATAGAATGTTGTGTTGGGTTTTTTCCCTCCAATTTAGAGGATGAAGCCCAATATCATATTTGAGTTTTGTTATTTTGTTTTGACCCAACTTTTCTTAATAAATAAATAAATAAATAAATAAAGGGGCTTTTTAGGGTGAAGAAATTCTACAGAAACACACACAAAAACACACAAAAAAAAACGCAGAGAGAGAGAGAAAAATCGCAGGAGAGAGAAAGAGCTGCGCAGGAGCTTTCCCGGCCCCGATCGATGGTCAAACGTTCTCCGATCGGGATGAAATTTTAGTATGTTGTTCCTGGCATCTTGATCTTCATATCCAATGGTTGGATTGTCATTTTGCCTCTCCAAAGTCGGTATTTCGCTCAGCCCTAACTCCTATACGTTTTTTGATATTTTCCACCTTAGGGTGAGATTGTTGGGAGATTTGTTGTTCCAAGATCATTCTTGATGTATTGTATGCCTCTAGCTTGGCCTAGAGAAGATAAATTGGTGTACCCACTTGTGATTTGGTGATAGTGGAAGAAGGTACCGTTTATTGACGGTCCCGTGGTTTTTACCCTTCACATTGGAGGGGTTTTCCACGTAAAAATTGTGTGTCTCTGTCTTTAATTTTTTGTGTGTTGATTTGTTTGATCGTTGTTCCATTCTTGATTGTGATTTGTGGTGGTTTATGTGATTGCCCATTTGATTAACACAAAGAGAGAAATAAGTCGTTTTCCCCAACAATTGGTATCAGAGCCAGGTTCGGCCTTTGGTGATTTCTTGTGTTGATTGAGATGGAAGAGAATCAAGGAAATAGAGGTAATAACGCTTTGATGCCCATACTAAAATCTAATAATTTTGATTATTGGAAAAGTCGTATGGAAGATCACCTGTTTGTTAAAGAATTGCATGAAGCAATCTTCAGTAAGACCAAACCCGATGCAAAAAGTGAAGATGAATGGAAATTGTTGTATAGAAAGACCGTAGGAATGATTAGATAGTTCATTGACCCGTCTGTTTACCAGTCTGTGCGTTATGAGACTGATGCGGCCAAGCTATGGGAAAGGCTTGAGTCGATGTTTGAGCGAAAAACAGCCTTGAATAAAGCTTCTGTAGTGAAGAAACTTGCTAAGCTTCAATATAGAGATGGAAACAGTGTCGTTGAACATTTGAATGTTTTTAAGGGTCTTGTTAATCAACTGTCTGGTATGAACTTTAAACTTGATGATGAGTTATAGGCTTTTTTGTTGTTGAGTTCTATGCCAGATAGTTGGGAGACATTACAGGTATCTTTGAGTAATTCTGCTCCTAGTGGCAAGCTCATTTTGGATATGGTCAGAACTGCCTTGATTGATGAAGAAGATAGGCGAAAAGAGAAGAAGTATAATTCTTCCGATTCTTTAGATGTAAATATTGCAGAGAATCAGAACAGGGGCAGAAATCAGAACAGAAATTCTCAGAATAGAGATAAATCCAGAGGGAGATCGAAATCAAGAAGTGGGATTATCTGTCATTACTATAAGAAGCCGGGTCATATACAAAAATTTTGCAGAAAAATGAAGCGTGAAAAGTCTAGAGAGAGGAACGATAAAGATGGCCATTCAGAGAAACAGTCAGATGAGAAGAACACGACAGCCATTGCAGCTGATGATGATTTGTTTTTTGTTGGTGATCAGGGTTCCCTGAACATTGCGTGTGATGATTGCACTTGGGTGATTGATTCAGGTGCATCTTATCATTTGACTTCACATGCGGAGTACTTCTCGTCCTACACCAGTGGTGACTTTGGTTATGTAAGGATGGGGAACGATGGTTCGTGCAAGATCATCAGTATGGGTATTGTTTGTTTGAATACTTCCACCGGTTGCAGGCTAGTTCTCAGGGATGTCAGACATGTTCCTGATATTCGGTTGAACCTGATTTCGGCTAGGATGCTCGATGATGATGGTTATGCTAACCACTTCCGTGATGGAAAGTGGAAACTCTCTAGAGGAAACTTGATTATGGCTCGAGGTCAAAAGCAGAGATCCCTTTATGTGATGCAAGCAAAGTTGTTCAAAGGAGAGGTAAGCATTGCTGATGAACCCTCCATTGATTTGTGGCACCAGAGACTTGGCCATATGAGTGAGAAGGCCATGCATATGCTCGTTAGAAAGCAGCTCCTCCCTGATGTGAAAGGTATACCTCTAAAACCTTGTGTTGATTGTTTGGCTGGAAAGCAACGTAGAGCTGCATTTCATACCTTACCCCCATCGAGAAGGAAAAATGTGTTAGATCTTATTCATACTGATGTTTGCTTTATGAAAGAGAGATCACTTGGTGGTGCATACTATTTTGTCACTTTTATTGATGACCATTCTAGAAAAGTATGGGTTTTTGTGTTGAGAAGCAAAGACCAGGTTCTAGAAGCATTCAAGCAGTTTCAGGCCAGAGTTGAAAGGGAAAATGGTAGAAAGTTAAAGTGTGTCAGAGCGGACAATGATGGAGAGTACAGGGGTTCGTTTGAAGAATACTGCAAAAAGAGTGGGATCAAGCTTCAGAAAACAGTTCCAAAGACTCCTCAGTTAAATGGAGTTGCAGAGAGAATGAACAAAACAATTGAAGAGAGGATTCGTTGCATGCTCTGTCATGCAAAGCTGCCAAAGTCATTTTGGGCAAAGGCTGTGATGACTGCTGTGTACCTGATTAACCTTTCTCCTTCAGTTCCACTTGAAGGTGATGTTCCTCAGAGTGTGTGGACAGGGAAAGATGTTTCATACAGGCATTTGAGAGTCTTTGGGTGCAAAGCCTTTGTGCACATACCTAGAGATGAGAGATGCAAGCTTGATAGCAAAACGAAGCAGTGCATTTTCTTAGGGTACTCAAAAGATGAGTTTGGGTACAGATTATGGGATCCAGTTGACAGAAAAGTGATCAGAAGCAGAGATGTTACTTTCTTTGAAAAGGAAACCATTGAAGACTGTGAAAAGACAAAGCAGTCAGAGTCTTTTTCAGGTGTCATAGTCAACTCAGATCCAGTGCTTCCTCCTACTGAGTGTGTTGATGATAGGAGAGTTGTTCAGGAAAATGATGGTGATACAGATCCTGTTGATGTTGATGATGGTGGTGATGATAATCCACCACAGGTTCCTACAAAACCACCAGTAGAGACTCAGTTGAGGAGATCCACTAGAGATAGACAACCTTCTTCCAGATATTCAGTACATGAGTATGTGATGTTGACTGATGGGGGAGAACCAGAGAGCTATAAGGAGGCTATGTCACATGTGAACTGTGATGAGTGGTGCAACACCATAGAAGATGAGATGAAGTCCTTGCATGATAATCACACTTTTGACCTGGTGAAGTTGCCTAAAGGTAAGAGAGCACTCAAGAACAAGTGGGTGTTCAGATTGAAGACTGAAGAGAATAACTCACATCCAAGGTATAAGGCACGATTGGTTGTGAATGAAGGGTTTTAGTCAGAAGAAAGGTATTGACTTTGATGAGATCTTTTCTCCAGTAGTGAAGATGTCTTCAATCAAAGTTGTTCTCAGTTTGGCTGCTTGTATGGATCTTGAGGTCGAACAACTTGATGTGAAGACTGCATTTCTACATGGTGACCTTGAGGAAGAGATCTACATGGAGCAACCTGAGGGTTTTCAGGTTAAGGGAAAAGAGAATCTTGTATGCCAGTTGAAGAAGAGCTTGTATGGATTAAAACAAGCACCTCGGTAGTGGTATAGGAAATTTGAGTCATTCATGGTTGATCATGACTTCCACAAGACACATGCTGATCATTGTGTGTTTGTGAAGAACTATGCTGAGGGTGATTTTCTTATTCTCCTACTTTATGTTGATGATATGCTGATTGTAGGTTGTGATGTTAAGAAGATTGCAAATTTGAAGAGTGCATTGAGTAAGTCCTTTGCAATGAAGGGCCTTGGCCCTGCAAAGCAGATCTTAGGCATGAAGATCTTTCGTGATAGAAGAGATAAGAAGTTGTGGCTATCACAAGGGAGATACATCAAGAAGCTGCTACAGAGATTTAACATGAGCAAGGCTAAACCCGTGAGTTCTCCACTTGCAGGTCATATGAGATTGAGTTCGGATCAATGTCCTACAAGTGAGAAAGACAAAGAAGAGATGATGAAAGTTCCCTATGCATCCGCTGTTGGAAGCTTGATGTATGCCATGGTATGCACTAGACTGGACATCGCACATGCCGTTGGGGTTGTTAGCCGCTTTATGTCAAATCCGGGTAAAGATCATTGGGCAGCTATGAAATGGATCCTTCGGTATCTTCGAGGTACTTCTAGTGTGTGTTTATGTTTTGGTTCAGGAAAGCCTGTGCTAGCTGGTTACACAGATGCAGATATGTCTGGAGATATTGATTCATGTAAGTCTACTTCAGGGTACCTAATGACATTTGCAGGGGGAGCCGTGTCTTAGCAATCAAAGTTGCAGAAATGTGTTGCATTATCAACTACTGAGGCGGAGTATATCGCAGCAGTTGAAGCTGGTAAAGAGTTGATATGGATGATGAATTTCTTGCAGGAACTAGGTGTGAAGCATGAAAAATATGTCTTATACTGTGATAGTCAGAGTGCCATCCACCTTGCCAAGAATGCGACTTATCATTATCGAACCAAGCACATTGGTCGAAGATATCATTGGATTCGAGATATGTTAGAGTCCAAGTCGTTTCAGCTTGAGAAGATCCACACCAAGGACAATGGTGAGGATATGTTCACGAAGGCCTTACCAAAGAAGAGTCTCATTACTTGCAGAAAGAGAGCTGGTTTGGTCGATCCTCCTAAGTTGGAGTGAGGGGGAGGTTTGTTGAGTTTTTTCCCTCCAATTTGGAGGATGAAGCCCAATATCATATTTGGGCTTTGTTATTTTGTTTTGGCCCAACTTTCCTCGATAAATAAATAAATAAAAGGGGCTTTTTAGGGTGAAGAAATTCTGCAGAAAACACACACAAAAACACAAAAAAAACGCAGAGAGAGAGAGAAAAATCGCAGGAGAGAGAAAGAGCTGCGCAGGAGGTTTCCTGGCCCTGATCGATGGTCAAACGTTCTCCAATCGGGATGAAATTTTAGTATGTTGTTTCTGGCATCTTGATCTTCATATCCAATGGTTGGATTGTCATTTTGCCTCTCCAAAGTTGGTATTTCGCTCAGCCCTAACTCCTATACGTTTTTTGATATTTTCCACCTTAGGGTGAGGTTGGTGGGAGATTTGTTGTTCCAAGATCATTCTTGATGTATTGTATGCCTCTAGCTTGGCCTAGAGAAGATAAATTGGTGTACTCACTTGTGATTTGGTGATAGTGGAAGAAGGTACCGTTTATTGACGGTCCCGTGGTTTTTACCCTTCATATTGGAGGGGTTTTCCACGTAAAAATCTTATATCTCTGTCTTTTGTTTTTTGTGGGTTGATTTGTTTGATCGTTGTTCCATTCTTGATTGTGATTTGTGGTGGTTTATGTGATTGCCCATTTGATTAATACAAAGAGGGAAATAAGTCGTTTTCCCCAACATGTTGATCCTTTAAAAAATATAAGGAAGAAATTATTGAGGTTAGACCTAATATCATTTCTTGTATCTATATAACCCATTGTAAAGTGGAATGTCTTACATACATAATTTACGCAATCAATGTGTATGCACATTGATGTATGAAAAATTATTGGATGGTAGAAAAAAAATACTAAATGGTTAAGGTCACTTACCACAAATTGTGTACTTTCTTAGATATATATACAACATTACTGCTTTTCGAGTCGGTTAAGGCAACCTAATTTGTTCAAGTTGTTTTGCGCTTAAGATGGGGAAAATGTTCTTAACAAACTCAAATCTATGATCAATTTCATACATTGGCAACGAAGTAACCAACAAACCAAATACAACAACCCTCCACATATATTTTAGTTTTTAAGCAGAATCAAAATGGCCCTGGCCGTAGTCCTATTAGACTGCCTTGGGTGGAAATTATTGGCCCATTTAGTGTTCTACAGTTTTTGGCTTTTTCCTTGCATATTGTTGAAAAGGAATATCAGAATATTCTTGTATCTAACTTGTAATTAGCTTGTATTTTTTATGTATTTTGTTTTAGGTATTTAATTCTTGTAACCCCTTAGCAATTAGTGATAGGCAATTAAACTAGTCATCAATTAGGGGGTTCTCCACCTCTTTGACCGGCTGTCATAATGAAGAGGAAGGCTAGGAGGTTTTGTTTTGGTTTTTACTTATGTAATTACTCTAGTAGCATAGAATTCAAGCTTTGCAAGTCTTTCTATTTTCTCATGGTTGTATTATAAATAGGGATCATTATTGTGAATAAAAATCATCCAATTTTACGATTCAAATGTTCATCTTTTAGTCTACTATTTTATCGATTTTTTACATGGTATCAGAGCGGGTCTAGCTCCAAGTTTTCCTACCTAGTGTTGTTCTGCCGTCCCCTTTGTGAGCGTTTCCTCGCTTTTCTTGTGTTTAATTATGGTGTTTCATGTTTGGTTGTTTTATACAATGTCAGAAGAAAACACTACTCAAAATGACGCCCCAATTGTTGTTTCAAGGAGTGTTCCTGACATTAACTCTCCCTACTATCTTCACCATTCAGATCATCCGGGGTTAGTCTTTGTCCAAGATGTTTTAACCAGATCGAATTTTCTGGCTTGGAGGCGTCCCAATTTTAAGTTATTTAAAGCAAAACGGAAAATGGGTTTTCTTGATGGGTCTATTATAAACCCGATGAAGATTCATCGGATTTTGAGAATTGGAGTGTATGTGATTCTATGGTTTCCACTTGGCTCTCTAACTCGGTTTCTAAAGAAATGAAGTCTAATATTACATATTTTGAGACCTTAAGTGATATTTGGTTGGCTTGAATTGAGCATTTGGGTCAAGAGAACATGCCTCATATTTATGAAATCAAGCATAAAATTTCGCATTTGAGACAAGAAAATATGCCCATGTTTGATTATTTTACTAAACTGAGGTCTGTATGGAATGAACTCTATATTCTTGTAGCCATTCCACCTTGTACCTGTGGGTCTGCACAAGCTTTTGTAGCAATCCATGATATGGAAAGGCTACTCAATTTGCTTATGGGTTTTAGACCCATTATTTTCTGCAGTTCATTCTTAATTGATGAACATAAAGCCTCTTCCTAATGTTTTTTTTTCTTTTTATAGCCTCTTTCTAGTGTTGCTAGTGCCTGTTCTACTTTATGTCAAAAAGAGAAGTTTGTTGCTTCTGGTAGTGTTGTTGTTCCTGAAGCGACTGCTCTCGCCATTAAAGGGAATAACATGGTAGTGGGAGGAAACTCGTTTGGGCAACGTCCCAAACGCAAGAATCATTTGTGATGTTCTCATTGTAAAAGGCTAGGTCATACAAAAGAAAGATGCTATGAACTCATTGGGTACCCCGTTGGATGGAAACCATGTGCCCACAATCTGCCCTACCGCTGCCCAATCTCGATAGTCCGGTTGGGGTGAGTCCGGGTGCTGGTCAGGTTGACAGTCCCATTACGGGCCTCACGGGATCTTAGTATCAGTAGATGTTAGCTCTCTTTAATCCTGAGAATAATTTTGCCTCTGTTAACTTGACAAGTCAAGCATTTTTTTAATACTGTTTGGATTACTGAAACCGATGCTTCCAATCATATGGCTCCTTCATATTATGTTTTGGAGGAAGTTTGTGTTAACAATTTGATTAAACCAGTTAAACTTTCAAATGGATCCGTTTTGCCTGTTTCTCACATTCGTCATACCACCATATCGAAGAACATAATTCTAGAGAATGTAATATGAATACCCAGTTTTCATTGTAATTTACTTTCCTTAAGTGAGTTGAGTAGAGATAAAATTTTGCCTTAATTGTTTTTCCCAAAATTTTGTGCGATACAGGACCTACCATCGAGGAGGCTGATTGAAGTCAGTAGAGAGCTGGATAGGCTATACTTCTTGGAGTCTCTTCCTAATCCAAGGGTCGCACATGCTCGTAAATCAATCAAGGAAGCTATGTTGTGGCATCATAGGTTGGGCCATGTTCAATTTAATAAACTATCTAGTTTTCCGCATTTGGATTTTGGGACTGGAGTTGAAGTTGTTTGTGACTCAAGTTTTCAAGCCAAATAGACTCGTTTTCCATTTCTATTAGTAAGACTATTTACTATTTCGATTTGATACATCGTGACATTTTGGGGCCGTATCAGACCTTATCTATGATAGGAGCTCATTATTTTTCTTACCATTGTTGATGATTTTAGTAGGTGTACATGGGTGTATTTGATGCGTGACAAGTCTCAGTCTTACAAAATTCTCATGGATTTTTGTCAGCTTGTACAAACTTAGTATGAGTTACAGGTTAAAAAAGTAAGAAGTGATAATGGAAGTGAGTTTCCTTTTGGATCTTTAATTGATTTTTATGCAGAAAAATGGCTTCAAATTCAGAATTTCTATAGGGGTACTCCACAACAAAATAGTGTTGTTGAGAGAGCATTGTCATTTGTTGAAGGTGGCTCATTCTCTACATTTCAAGGCGAGTTAACCTAAGCATTTTTGGGGTGAATGTGTGTTGACCGCCACCTACTTAATCAATCTCATGCCTACACCCCGATTGGAAAATCATTGTCCATATGAGGTATTATTGGGAAAGGTTCCTTCCTATGGTCATTTACATGTTTTTGGGTCTATTTGTTATGTTCATCCATAAGAACAAAAAAATGATAAGTTTGGGGATCGTGCTAACCGTTGTGTTTTTGTTGGATATCCTCATGGAAAGAAGGATTATAAGATGAATGATTTAGGCAATTTAAGATTGTTATTTCACGTGATGTTATTTTCCATGAAGATCGATTTCCATTTCTTGAAAAACAGGGACAAAGTGGATAAAAAAAATGGTAACATTAGATATACCAATGATGATGATGGACCGAAATGGGGTCTCCTTGCCACCATCGGGGCGCCACTAGGGGACAGTGGTGCCACACAGACCGATACCAGGCTCCTGGTGTCGATCCAACAGAAGAGAATCAACACCAAGAACCTGGTGTCGGTCTGCAGACCAAAGACAAGGAGGAAAGAGAGGACTCTGGAGAGATTGGTGTTAGGCCTTCCCGAGTTCGCTCTATGCCGTCCAAATATTAAAATTATGTATGTGATGTTCCTTCATCTAGAGCCCATTCTGGTCATACCACTTCTTCACCAAACTCAGTTATAAATTATCCTCTATCGAATTTTGTTTCAAATACACGATTTTCTAACTCTCATTCAACTTTTCTTCGGGCCATTACCTCTAGTGATGAGCCAAAGTACTTTACGCAAGCTGTCCAGTCTTCGCTTTGGAGGGGGGCCATAGAAAAGGAGATCTTAGCACTTGAACAAAGCAAGACATGGAACTTGGAGGAGTTACCACCCGCGAAGCAGGTCATTGATTCAAAATGGATATACAAAATCAAATATAAGTCGGATGGGTCGATAGAGAGTTATAAGGCACGCCTTGTTGCAAAAGGGTATGCCCAGGTTGGAGGTATTGATTATCATGATACTTTTGCTCTTATTGCTGTTCGATGTAATCTTCTTGTTGCTGGAGCTAAAAATTAGGTGATACATCAATTAGATATAAATAATGCTTTTCTACATGGGGATCTTGATGAGGAGGTTTACATGAAGCTTCCTTAAGGTTTTTAAAGACAACATTTGGGAAAAGTGTGTCGTTTGTGAACATCGTTGTGTGGGCTTAAACAGGCCCCTCGTAATTGGAATAAGAAATTTAAGTCTTTTTTTATTAGTATTGGTTTTAAACAGTCAAAGTCGGATTATTCATTGTTTGTTTTCTCAAACCATGCTGTTTAAATGGCCATTGGGGTGTATGTTGATGACGTTATTATAACAGGAAATAGTTTGGAACAAATAGAAAACGTTAAGTCAATGGTCGATAAATAATTCGGAATTTAAAACTTAGGACCCGTTAAGTACTTTCTTGGAGTAGAAGTTGCTTGTTCACTAAAGGGTCTAGTATTGAGTCAATGGAAATATACTCTTGATATTTTGAGTGAGACTGCGTTGTTAGGAGCGAGACCTATGTCCACACCTGTAGTTCAGAATCATCATTTAGCTGATCAAGAGGGTGAATGTGTTGAAAATCCCGTTCTGTATTGTCGATCAATAGGGAGATTATTATACCCCATTGTTACTCATCCTGACATTTGCCATGTTGTACAAGTTCTAAGCCAGTATATGCATGATCCACATGTTAGAAGCCACGTATAGGGTTTTGTGTTATATAAAAGGAACTCCAGGTCAAGGAATATTCTTACCCCATGATTGTGATTCTAATCTTTGTGCTTATTGCGATTTGATTGGGCACGATGTCCAGATACGAGATGTACCACCGCGGGTTTTTTTTTTCTAGGTAACGCCCCTGTTGCTTGGCTTTTTAAGAAGCAATCTATGGTTTTGTTGTTCTTCTGCGGCAGAATATGGTGCTATGGCTATAGTAACTTGTGAATTAGTGTGGTTATGACATATGTTATGTGATCTTTCAATTTTTATTACTAAACCTATAGATTTGTTTTGTGACAATAGAGCAGCTTTACATATTACCTCTAATCCGGTATTTCATGAGAGGACTAAGCACATCGAGATCGATTGTCATTTTGTTCGAGAGAAGTTGGTTGCTAAAGAAATTGTTACTTCATTTGTATGTTCATCGCATCAAATTGCCGATATTTTACTAAAGCTCTTGGGTGTCCTTCCTTTTCATCTCACAAATTAGGCATCGTAAATTTACATGTTCCAACTTGAGGGGGAGTATTGAAAAGAAATGTTAGAATATTCTTGTATCTAGCTTGTATTTTTTTTTTGTATTTTGGTTTTTACTCATGTAATTACACTAATAGCATAAGATCCTAATTTTGCAAGTCTTTCTATTTTCTCATGGTTCTATGATAAATAGGGATCATTTTTGTGACTAAGAATCATCCAACTTTCCCATATTCAAGTGTTCATCTTTTAGTTTATTGTTTTATAAATTTTTTACACATATAAAGCATTTGCTTTCCCATCCCTAATTCTAGCCGCCCCTCCATACCCACTGTAAACCTAATTTAGTTGTACCTTCATTCAACAATAACAATCCTAATAATTTTGCAATTGAATGTGGCTATTTGATGGATGTGTGATTACATGCTATTGAGCATGCGTAATGGAATTTTGCCGGGTTTTGTATGCAATTGAAAATTTAGTGGTATTTCAGTTATAATTGTAAGATGTAATGGTTGTGCTTTTATGATTTTTAATTTTTGATCTTCAAGTTGAGGTTTCCTTTTATTCTGGCTATTAAGTTTTATTTCCTTTTCTTTCTATGGTAGTATCAATGAGCTCTAACCGTTCATTTTTTTTTTCTTTTAATGTGTTTTCTTTTAAAATGTGCGTATTGCAATTTTGTGCCTTTTGGATTCTTTGAGTCATCGAAGTAGAAAAATATTTACTTAACCTAAGTTTGAGTAACCGTAGCTTTTACTTTTGAATTGAGTAAATGTTGTTTTTAATTTTTAACCTTTTTCTTTTTCTTTTATATACATATATAGAAGATATAACAGATTTCTTTTTCATCCTTTCTTTTTTTCTTTTTTCTTTTACCTTCATTTTTCATTTTTTCTTTTTCTTTACTTATTCCTTTTTTATTTTTATATATAATTAATTTTAAGATTAAAAGTTCTACCCAACATAAATTAGTAGTCAAGGTAAAACAGTTCTTAGGGGCCATTTTGGTATGAAAGAATGAATTTGTGAAAATGTGAATGAGGAAATGGGAATAACTCAATCATTCCCACTCTATTTGATATATGTGTGAGATGAAGATGAAATAATGTTAAAACAAGTGTTATTCCATGCGATACCCGGAGATGTTTATATTTTTAATTTTCTATATTATCACATTGCAATTATATTAACATAAATATTAGTGCATACAATAAAAATTACTATAGATCTTAAACTTTATGATTTTCACACATTAAGATTAAGTACATACCTTAATTAATAGCAATTCTTGATTGACTGTTAAGTATGGGCACTGAAAAAATCTTATTTCTCCCTCTTAACCACTTTTTAATTATCTTTCATGTTCATGGGTTCATATGTTGTGATAGATAAAGAATCAGAATCCCATTTATAGAGAAAAAGGGGATAATTTTCATTAAAACACTAATGGTTGTGTTCTTTCATTAACAGACACATCTTTTCATTAGTAGACATGTCTCTTCATTAATAGATATATCTCTCCAGTAAAAGACGTGTCACTTTACTAAGAAACATATCAAAGAAACATACCCCTTTATTGAAAGGCATGTTCTTTCATCAAGACATATGTCTTTTTCTTAATTGGTACTTTTTTTTGGAAAAGTAACTTTGCAATAAAATGGCTTAGAATTGTAAGATTATTAGAATGGAGAACTTTAGGGGAATTTATGAGAAGTGATGATTTTGTAATAATATAATAGATAGATAGTAATTCTCATGTTTGACATGTACTAATAAGAGTGTGTATAAGTAAAAACTTTTACCCAAATACTCTCAAATAAATTTTAATATAATACTAATAACTATATGTTACGCTCGGGCTTGAACCTCGAACGTAAACTAATATAAATTGGATAGATTTGAGAGTATTGGATGAGAAAGAATATAGAATTTAGATGAGAAAGAAGAGTTTAGAGTTTAGATGAGAGAAAGAAGGGAAAAGGAGATGAGAAAGAAGACTTTAATCTCAAATGAGATTGAATTTCAGATATTTCATTGATTGATTTTGATTGGATGAGAAATGAACATACACTCCCAACTTATTTATAGTAATCAACACAAATGACTAACCAACTTAAGCTAGAAATTATCTAGAATATTCTAGAATACAACTAACTAATATTCCATGTTATGCTTGGTGCCAAAAGAGTGAAAACAGCAGCAATGAAGCAATGCAGCAGCACACACGGTCCAGCAGTAACAAAATAACAGCAATAGAATAACAGCAACAGACTTTTCCCGCCAATGGATTTTGCCGCCCATTTCCTTTATTTAAATTCGAGTCTCGGATTCTCGGTTTGTAACATTCCCTTTCCCTTGAAAACATTCTTGTCCTTAAGAATGAAAGAGAACGATACTCGGAAATCACTTATTGGATGCGTTACCCTTCCGAAATTGGAGTTTTTTGGACTTGTACAACTTCATAGTCAAATCGTGCAATTCCTTCCTTCGAACTATTGGATCCACTTCATCCTCGCTTCCATTGTCTTGATCAAAATCCTCCTTTTCAGCGTCATCTTCATCACTTCCGAGTTCCTCTTCAACTTCAACCCCTCTTGCCATCATGAGAAGCTTAGGGTCGCACCTATGACCGGGTACATAAGGTTGATGGCATTTAAAACAGCGGTTTTGGGACACCTTCTCAATGTTTCGGGGTGCTTTATGCTCATCCCATCTCTCTTCCCGATGCTTGGGCTGGTCGAGAAATGTTTCCCGATGCTTGGACCGATCAATAGATGATAAGTCGGAAGCCTCAATCAATTTTGCCTTCACAAAGGCTTGGGACAAGGAAGTAGGTTCAAGGGCCTTCACCAAGTTCTTGATTTTCGGTTTTAGCCCACTGATGAAGCTCGAGACATAAAAGGACTCGGGGGCTCGAGGTGCAATTGTAATCATACTGGCTCGGAGATTTTCAAATTTCGTCATATAGGCCTTCACGGTAGTGACTTGCGTTAATTTGTTGAAGCTTTCCACGACATCAGCCACTTCCTTATCATCATAGCGCTCACATAACCCGGTCACGAACCCGTCCCAAGTAAGCGCGGGAGTACTCCTCAATAGACTGTAAAACCATACTTTGTGATCACCTTGGAGATAAACTGCGGCTAAGTCCACCTTTTCGTCATCGGGAATAGCATAGAAATGGAAATATCGCTCACATCTTCTTATCCAAGAGTGAGGTTGCTTCCCATCAAAATTTTCGAGTTGAACTCGAGGTTTTCGAAAGCCATTGCGTCCATTCCCATAAGAGGCTTCATGTCCTATTTCTGCAGCATTGAAACTGTTCGGTATAGCAGCAGCCTCTGCAGGTGGATAGGGTGGATCGGGAGGGCGATCTTTTGGTCCAAAAATCATACTTACGTCTCGGCTCTGCCTCGGATCTTTAGCTTGCTCACGAAGGCCATCAATGTTGATGAAATTCCTTGAAATATGAGCTCGGTCTGCACAGGTTTGCCTCGATTCTGCATTAGGATATTTCGGTTCTGCAATGTGAGTTTGAGGCACTCTAGAAGGTCTCAAAATCTGGCTTAAAGGCAACAATCCTTCTCCATTTGCACCTACATTCATCCCATGTGCTTGATTTTGCAACAATGCCAATTGTTCACTCACTCGTGCATCAATTGCTTGCTTGTTGATCTCATTAAACCTCTCTACAAAATTCTGTAATTGACGGTTTAAATGAGCATCGATCATTCCATCAATGTCTTGAAGTTGATGTTGCACCTTATCATTAATCTTTTCTTCCAAAGTTTGTAATTGTTGTGACACAAACTTCTCATTGCCTTGATCATTTTCTCCCTGTTTATCAACTCGGTCTTGCAAGTGCTCAATCTTTTCTTCAATTTTTTTGCAGCCGATCCTCCTTGCTTGCGTCTCTTTCCAAGAGCATCCTCAACATTTGCTGAATACTGTCATTTTGCTGTCGGATCTCGGTCATTTGCTGATCGAACTTAGTACTCAGCAGCTTAACCTTGTCATTAAGCTCCGGATCTCGGTTATTAATGGGTTCACCAGCCACCTCTGCATATGTTGCTGCTCGAGCAACCGCAGCTCGTGTAAGAACACCACCGGAAGGCACCAACGCATTGGAGTCCATTCTTGACTTCACAACCGAAACTAATTAATGCTTCGTTGCAGAAATATAAACTGATCTGAATTGTTCAGATCAACGTTGTGAAGCAGAGAGAGAGTAAAGAACTTGGAGGTGTACATTGACGATATGATCATAAAAAGCAAGGAGGCCTCCGATCACGTGGGTGACTTGAGGGAGACTTTGAAAACACTTAAGGCTCATGAAATGCATCTTAACCCGAACAAATGCACATCTGCGGTTCCAGAAGGAAAATGTTTGGGCTCCATCGTAAGCGCAAGAGGGATAAAGGCCAATCCTGCCAAGATAGACGCCATACTAAGAATAGAAACCCAAAAACTCCATGGGATATCAAAAAGTTGACTGGCTACCTGGCCGCCCCAAACAGATTCATCAGCCGGTTAGTGGATCGATCCCTCCTCTTCTATAAGGTATTGCAGAGAAGAGAGATTTTTAGTTGGGATGAAACTTGTGAACAAGCCCTTCGAGAACTCAAGGAACACTTGGCAAAGCTCCCGGTCATGTCTAAACTCGGGAGAGGATTTGATCCTTTATGTCTCGGCGTCAGATGATACTGTGAGCGTGGTACTAATATCCGAAAGAGAGAGCCTCCAGCTACCAGTCAACTTTATAAGTCAAATATTAAGGGAGGGACCAAGACACAATATCCTCACATTGAGAAACTTGCCTACGCTATCTTCGTAGCTGCACGGAAGCTTCGCCCATACTTCCATGCGCATTGTATCTGGGTTCGGACCAACCAGCCCTTACAAAAATCACTCTAACGACTGGAGTGCTCAGGGAGAATGTTGTCCTGGGTGGTCAAACTCTCTAAATATGACATCATGTTCTAGTCACAGACCGCAATCAAAGCACAAGCTCTAGCCAACTTCTTAGCAGAATGCTCGTTCACCAACCAAGCGTCACCAAGCCCCGGACTGACGGATACCCCGAAAGGATCATGGAAGCTGCACATGGATGGATCTTCCAACAACCAGGGGAGCAGGGCAGGCATTCTACTCATCGCGCCCGAAAAGTAACATTTCCCTCACGCGCTGAGGTTCAAGTTCAGGACCAGTAACAATGAATCCAAGTATGAAGCACTCTTCCATGGACTAAGAATGACCTGAAAGGCAGGGGCACGCTAGGTGGAGGTATTTAGCCACTCTCAGCTGGTTGTCAAACAGGTCCAAGGGATTTACGGAGCAAGAAGTGTTGCCATGAAAGAATATTTGGACATGGTGAACGAGGAAGCAAAAACTTTCTCTTTCTTCAAAATCCACCTCATACCATGAACCGAGAACGTCAGAGCAGATGAGTTAAGCCGAATCGCCAACTCGGAGACCGAGAAGAAAGGTTTAGAGGCCGCCATCCCGGTAGAAGTGATCTGGACATCGTGCCGAAGTTTACCTCAGCACGAAAGAGTCGCTCAAATTCGGTCCCTGAACAACTGGTGGCGTCCCCTCGTCAAATTCATAAGAAATGGAACTCTGCCCGACGACCAGCTAGAGGCAAAGTAGATCCGGAAGTGGGCACCACGGTTCTTTTTGATTGATGAGGACCTGTACAAGAGATCCTTCGTGCATTCCCTTTTGAAGTGTGTCAAAGAAGAAAAAGGAAAGTACATCTTGCGGGAAATCCACGAAGGCTTTTTTGGACAACACCTCGGCCACTAGGCTTTGACCAGCAAGGCTCTATGATCAGGCTATTATTGGCCCACCGTGAAAAGAGACGTGCTGGATCGCATCTAAAAGTACGAAAAATGTCAAAAACACGCTACAATTAACCACGTGCTTGCATCTTTACTCCAGCCCATACTCAATCCCATTCCATTCGCTTAGTTGGGGATGGACATCTCTAGACTGTACCCCAAGGCTACCAAACAAAGGAAGTACATCATTGTGGCTGTAGATTATTTTAGCAAGTGGATAGAGGCTGAGCTTGTTGCCCAAATCACAGACTACGCCGTCCAACGCTTCCTCTGGAAAGGAATCATCACTCAGTATGGGATCCCGCAGGTCTAGTCGCAGACAATGGCACGCAATTCAATTCCCAGAGATTCTGCGACTACTATGAGAGATTGGGGATCACGATACACTACGCCTCCGTGGTGCAACCCCAAAGCAACGGTCGAGTGGAATCCGCAAACAAACACATACTGTCAGGACTAAAGCGGCGCTTAGATCAGGAAAAGGGAAACTGGGCAGAGGAGTTACCTAGCGTTTTATGGGCCTCCAGAACGACGACAAGGAACACAACAGGAGAGACCCTGTACAAGTTGGTATACAGCATACAGACAGTGCTAGCGCTAGAGATAGGAGAACCTAGTCTCCGGATTCAAGACTACGACTGGGAGCGCAATGAAGAAGCACTGAGGCACTCACTGGACGAGATGGAGGAAACACGCGAAAACGCGCTAATTAGGATGATCGGTCAAAAGTAGAAGATGGCGAAGCACTTTAACTCCAAAACTAAAAGAAGAACCTTTCAAGAAGGAGAGTTAGTGCTAAGGCGAATAGAGTTGGCTGGACACCACCATGGGAAGCTGTATGCCCACTGGGAAGGGCCCTACCAAGTTTCTCGGACAACCAGAGAAGGGGCACACCATCTACAAACACTAGACAGGACCCCGCTCCCAAGAACATGGAATATCTTGAACTTAATAAAATATTTTGCACGAAGCCCCCAATGCGAATAAAAGAGTACCCCTTTTTGTAAGAACTCTTCCCCAAGCAACTAAATCAGACAAAAAAAAAAAAATCAAATCAATGAAAAAAAATTTTAAAAATAAAGAATAAAAATAAGTAAACATACACATACCAAAATAATAATAATAAATAATGTATACATCAATAACGATAAACAAAAAACATAAACGTTTAAACACAAGAGAGGGACAAAAAGAAAGAGAGAGGAACGAAGCCCTATTGAGGAGGGGTATGGGGAGTGGCCTTCGAAATGTTCGATGAAGAGGCCCCGCCAAGCCTCCACCCCTTTCACGTCCTCAAGGACGGAGCGGCAAACTTCCTGAAGAAAGGGGATCTCAAGACCCGGCTCCAAGAGCTTCGCCTTCCTCACCGCGAGGCTAACTCCTGTGTCAAAGCCTTTCCAATACTAATCAATGCCGTAATCTCGAAACTCCGGACCCCTCTTACACTCAGCAGCTGTGTGAGCAACTTGCTGCGAGACTTGAGAAATGACAACATCCTACTCTGACATGCGAAGCCCTAGCTCTCAAAGCTGAGTGGCCTGCTTCGCGACACGGCATGCAACACCAAATTAGCCAAATGGAGCTCTCTAACCTCCTACGTGCTCTCCCCCAGCTGGACATGGCAAATGCCGACCACACAAAGAGCTAACAAAAGAAGAAACAACATAAAGAAAGTGAAGAGTTAAGAAAAGACAAAGAAAACAGTCAAAGGTAGCACGAAAGACGTCAAAAGCATGACAAGCTACCTATGAAAGGAAAATAGGTGAATTCTCGGGAAACATCTCGGACAAGCTAATCATATCCTCAGGGAAGAGGTGCCATGCCCACATCCCCCAACAAGCTTCTATATTGTCCGAAAAGGCAAAACCGCGCGGGATCATGGAAGAACCAGCTCCCCCAAAAGCCAGAGCATAGGGACCAAAGCCTCCCGCGCCCCAAGACGGGTCTACGATCGCCGTGGCTTTCCCTTTCTAAACTATAGGAGACGGTAGCCTCCTCAGGTCATTAAAAATGTGTAAAACCCCCTCAAGGTATGGCATGGAAGCAGGGCGCCCTGCGTTGGGGAGATGCATGACAAGACCTTCGAAAAAAGAGGGAATAGGTTCCATCACATTCGAGCCCGAAAATCTCATAGCCTCAGGAGCAACCGAAACCCTCCCAACCGCCCTTGGGTTGGGGAATTCCCCGTAGTAGTCGGGATGCCCATCGGGATGACAAACTCCGGAGCTGTTTCGCCACAAATCGACATCCCAAGGCGAGATGTGTAGATGTCGGTCGAATCCAAGGCCGCCTCCCCTTGGCAAATGCATGGTTGTTTTGCAACCCTTGATGTAGAAGAATCAGCTGAAGGATCCAGAGCAGGGACTGCAACCGAAACCCCCAGCTCTCGAGGGATGTTCCTTCGCGCCACAGCAGGAGAAGCAATCACGATCGGAGCCAGAGTAGGACCCCGCTCCTTGGAAGGACCGACGAAGGAAACATGCCGGCAACATCGATGCTTGCTAGCTCATCCACTAAAGAATACACAAAATAGACGAGAAGAAAAGATCAGTATAATACGATAAACTAAAAAACGAAACACATATACCATGTGTATAACAATCCAAAAAAGGGGCAAAAAAGAAAGAAGAAAGAGAGAAGGGATGCAAAGATGGGCAACCAATTACCTGAAAAAGGCTTTTGGGAAAGCCCGGCCTTAACGAGCACTATTTCCTGCTCAAGTAGCTCTTTAGAATTTATGAACCTCTCGCCCCCAGAGTTTTTGTCAAAATAGCGAATAATCCGCTTTCTTGGGAAGTATGGAGGCTCCTTTTCGCTAATGTATCCCACGTCATCAAAAACGACGGGGCAGAAGGAGGTTTTATCCATATAAACTTATTCTCCCAATTTTTCATATTAGTGGGGTTATGTCTCATAAAGGCAAAACCCACCGACACTCAAAGGCGGCCATATGCCTAAAATACCTAATTTTAAAAAGAATATCAAAAACACGGGAGGAAGGGGTAAAACTATTTACATAACACGCAAGTAAAAAACCATACACATTTCTAAACCCGTTAGGGGTAATTTTCCCCGGGCACTCATTACAACGACAGAGCAATTGCTCCACTAAAGGAGGCAGAGGAAAACGAATGCCTGCCTCTAAAGAATCTATAGAAATACAAAAAACTACCCTCCTTTGGAGGAAATAATGGACGATCGTCTAGCCAAGGACCCCACACTTCATAATCCTTCGAAAAATAATACTTAGAGCAAATCATAGAAACACCTCCCTCCCCTAAGGTACTCAACACAAAAGTCCCTATCGGACGGATCCATGAAATCTTGGGGAACCTAAGTTGTAAGGGCGAACTCTCATCTAGGGAATACTGTGGCTCCGCGACAATGCCCTCAGTCTCGGGAGATGAGCTATCCTCGCTCTGAACCTCAAAAGAAGAAGCTTCACAAAACTCCGCTTGTGTTCCATCAAAAAGGAAGAAAACTGTAAAAGAAAAACGAAAATAAAATACGTATGATAGACTTAAAAACTTACTTGTATATGGAATGCCGGGATAGGCGGCAGTAAGGACAGACACAACTGCCGAGAAGGAGTACCCAGCCTCCGAAATCCCCTCATTCCCCCGGTTAACGCAGTATCCTCAATCCAAAAGAGGACTCCGCCCGACATCTCCTCTCTCTTCTCTCTTATCTCAAACGGTCAAGAGGGAAGAGAATGGGGCAGCGCACTAAGACTACTCCCATTGGTGCCCCATTTTTAAAGCCCCATTTTTGAAAAATGGGGCTTTTACTCTCCATCCGTGCCCCATTTTTTAATAATTTTTAAATCATAAATTTATACTTTTTGTTATTTATACTAATTGAATTATTTCAAGACCAAGACCAAAATACATTGAAAGACAAAAGCCGAAATACATTTAAAACGAAAATGATATAAAAAAAATATTGAACTACGCTGTCTGATTCTTGATGCGCCACAAATGCTCAATTAAGTCTGTTTATAGTTGATAGTGTTTAGCCTTGTCGCGAACTTGAATATTGTTTTGTAGGTATGTTTCATATTCAGCTAAAATATCATGCGAGACTTCAGCATCCGCATTATTGATATCCACTTGATCGAACGAATGGTCGAGTAAATGGTATTAGTCTCGTTCGTCCTCAACAATCATGTTATGCAATATGATGCAAGCCCGTATTATGTCACTTGGTATGTAAAATTTGATAAAATTTGGGATATATTTATAGATAAAATATTAGGTATTTTATTAATTTTAAAAAAATTTAGCTTTCCCAACCGTTGGAATTTGATTTAAAAAAAAAAAAAGCCTGCAACTATGCAGGTTTACGTTACAAAAAAAAATAAATAAATAAAAATAAAGCCTGCAAATATGCAGGTTTACGTTAACCTAAAAAAAAAGAAAAAGAAAACACTGCATTTTGGCCCAAAATGGTCCAAAACACAGGTTAAAAAAAATTAAATAAAAAAAAGCAGAAATGGGGCTCCCATTGGAGCCCCATTTTTCACTTTTTTTTGGGTGCCCCAAGAAAATGGGGCACCGATGGGGAAGCCTAACCACAATCCGATCAACCCAACCCCTCCCAGGGGAACAAGATAAATCAATCTAAGCCCGGAGCCCACTTCCGCAGAACACATAAATGCAGGAACCAAAAAGCTCCCCTGGAACGTACTCGAGAAAGAAGAAATTGCACCGAGACATCCTAACACAAAATACGTACACTCATCAAGTACTCAACCAACAATAACAACAATAAAACAAAAATAGCGAAGGGGTGAGTTGACCCCCAAACTCGCCCCGAAATCCAAAAAAAAATATTTTTATAGTAAAATACTTATGTTCATGAATAAACAAAAACAAAGCAAAAATCAAATAAAGGCAAAAAACAAGGATCCCTAACTGACCCCGAAATCAAAAAAAAAGGGGAGAGGGAGGGAAAAAGAAAAGCAACAAGAACCACCATTCATAAACCCCACCACAATGAAAAACATAAACCCGCAAAATACCTTCAACCTTCGGAAGAAAATCGAGCAAAGGAAGGGCATGCATGTCCTAAGAACGGAGCCCCTTTCCAAAGGCACCTCAAAAAATGACCCAATTTGAGTGAAAATCCAAAACCCCTTCACCAACAAAGGTCCTCGGGTTAAGAAGAAATCTCGCTCAAAAACTGCCCTATCTCATCTCTAAATGCTCCATAATAAAGGAATACGTACCTGGGTAGCTGAGTCCTTTCGAGACCAAAGCTTGGAGACTCCAAGAACGGGCCAAAATAAGCTAAAATGTGCAAAGTAAAGAGAGGGAGGAGGGGAAGCTGGCGAAGAGAGAGAGGGAACAAAGAACAAAGGAATAGAGAAAAATTTAATGTTAAGAAATAAAAACTAAAGACCTTTTTTCAAAAAAACTTCGACACACATGGGTACAATAAATAAGACCAAACGTAAAATTACAACAATAAAAATAAGGCAAAGAAAAATGAAACAAAATAAAATTAAACACAAGTCGAAGCAAGTTGGACCGAGATGCATCTCGGTCCGAGATGAAAAAAATCCAAAAAATCAAAATCATTATCGAACAAATTCTAATTCAGCCAACACAAAACACACTACCAATCAAAGCAATCGGAGATATCAAAAACATCAAGGGTAGAAGTATGACAGAAGCGTCGGATTCATTAAAACGGAAACCATGTTACCAATTACATCAACATGCCCCCAACAAACGCATACTTCCCCACATCAGGAGCAACAAAAAACAATAAGTTACAAGACTAAAAATACCAACGAGAAAACTACAAAAAAAAGTGAAGTACAAAGGACTGGCACCACGTCCTAAAATGACAAGAAAGGACCCGGCAACTCAGGATAAAGGGTCCCCACATATGGAAACAGAGAAAGCAAACCCTAGTACGGATATTGTCCCAAAAGCTCCAAAATCCCTTGCTCCAGTCCCTCCAAGCAACATTGATATAATCTGCCTGCAAAGCCATAATTAGATATTGGCCCGAGATAGAAAACCCGACGACATTGACACCAATCGCTCTGGGAATCGAAAACCAGTATTCAACACTCCTGTAAGGGAACCAAGGAGAGAAGTCGCTACAATCGCGAAGCAGCCACACTCCAAAAAGGGTACCACGAAATAAAACAAGACACAGCAAAGTATCGAAGGTTGAAGGGCCGTCCCAACGGAATATACCCACGTCATCACTCCAAGCAATGCTCTGGTGAACATGGGACAGGAAAAATATGAACTCCGCTGTATTCAAGACCGTGCTCTAACGGACGGCATAAGTGCAATAGAAAGGGGAATGGTCTGAAATATAAGGACCCCAGTCCGACATCAGAAAAATCATATCATCAACATAGGCAGGGACATTAAATAACAGATTCCGCCCATCGACATAAAGCTCGCCCTTGTAGACCTAGTCATCCTCCAAGGCAAACAACTTGTGGGAATTCGTCCATTCCCCTCCGTCAGGGTCCAGGGTGTAATCATAAACCAACAAGTGGACGAGGAAGCCGAACGACTTGGCTGGACCCTGACATCCGAGAATGGCCATCATAGCATATTGAACAAACGGGGCCAACACTCCCTTCGTCAAGGAACCCAGAGGGAGATAGAAGCGAGTAGCAGGGCTGAACACCCTACAGAGAACCAGCCCCATTTGACATCCCAGAATCCTCCGATAACCAAAAAGGAACTGTACCGAGGACTGAGGGATGACCCTCCCCATGGTAGGTGTACCGGGGAAGACGGACACATCATCCGGGTCTATGTAACAACGGGACTGAACCAACACGCCATCGATATAACGGTCCAAAGAGCGAGACGCTTATGCATTTATAAAGTGTCGTGTGCTTATTAGGCGAGAGTGAGAGCGAGACAAGGTTCGAAACTGCAAGAGAGACTTCGCTGGATGGTATGAAAAAATCTCAAAAGTGATATCCTCCAAATCGGCCATCACTCGACCAAAATACAACAAAAAGAGGGGCAATGTAGTTGGAAGCTCTAAGGAAGGGAGATGGCTTGAGAAGTCAAGTGAGCCTATAGCTTCCATATTTATAAAGTGAAACTACAGTAAATCAACTCGTAATCGAGAATCATTTGCGAAGTGGCGGGAGACTAACTGATAACTCTCAACAAAACAACACTTTTAAGGGACACATGGCCACTGGTACCAGCGTGCATCACGGACCGAGATGCACCCGCGGGGCATGACTTCGGAACTCTGACATCGACCAAGAAGAAATGAGCACATCTTGCTGACAGGACACATCCCTAAATCTGGATAGTCGTAATAACACCTCAACACAACACGTACCTATGCTCCAGGGAGGCATCTCCCGCGATGCCCACTCCCTTGAGGACCCGTCAGCGACAACTACCCGGCACCTTGATTCAGACAAACGACTGCCCGAAGCCGTGGGTCCAAGGACCAGGGGTATCTCGCCCCCCGTTCAATACCATACAAAATACACCCCCCGTTAAAGCAACAGCTTTTCAGCAAATTCTTGGGGAAAAAACTTTATAAATAGGACTCGGAACTCTAGAGAAAGCTATGTTCACTACTATCTCTTCAAAAATAGTTGAAGGATCCTTAGAGCAGAGGCATCCCCTATTTTTCTTTCTTTCACTTATACTCAATCAAATATCTTTATAATCGAATTCATTAATCAATAAAAAAAAAATCAAAGGTTTGAGTTTGACCTTCCATCAAAAGAATCTATACCAAAACAAACAATATTAAGAATATTATTAGTGATATTATAATAATAATAATAATAATAATAATAATAATAATAATAATAATAATAACAATAATTTTTGTCTCATTTCTGTTTTCAGATTTTGAAACCCAAGCTTTCCTTTCATGTGAAAACGTAGAAGGATTTCCAGGTATCTTGCATGTGGAATGCTAGGATATTGTAGGATCTAATGTGACGAATGCAGTCTTGGTTTTCTTTCAAAATGGGTAGATGCTCAAGGAATATAATGAATCTAATATCGTCCTCATTCAAAAAATTAATAGACCAGAAATTATTAGCCAATTCGACCTTATAAGTTTATGTAACTTCATATACAATGTCATATCTAAAATAATTGCCAATCGGCTGAAGCCATAAATGTCCACACTAATTTCACCTTATCAGGTGGCTTTTGTTAAGGGGCCGACAGACTCAAGGCAATATAATAGTCACTCATGAAGCATTTCATAGAATGAAACTGAGGAAAAAGGGAATAGTGGCGCTCAAAGTCGATCTAGCAAAGGCTTATGACCAAGTTAATAGGGAGTTCCTGGAGTATGTTTTACCCAAATTTGGTTTTCATGCTTCTTTTGTAAACTGGATCATGGAATGTGTCAAGATAGTTTCCGTAAGCCCCGTGGTTAATGGAATTCGGCTGCCTAGATTGAATATTGGGAGAGGTCTATGACGGGGGATCCTCTCTCACTGTACTTATTAGTTTTTGAATGGATGCCTTATCTCCCTTTATTTCTGAAATTGTAGACTGTAAAGTTTGGACCGCTTTTCTTATTAATAAACATATCCCTCCTATCTCTCATTTGGTATTTACCTATGATTGCATTCTATTCTTTGAGGCAAGTATTCAAGCATGTTCAAGGGTTAGAGAAGTAATTAATTTGTTTTGTAAGGCATCGAGACAAGAAATAAATTTTTTGAAATCAAAAGTACTTTTCTCATCAGATGTTAATACTAAGCTTCATAATACCTATTTGAACTTTTTTTGGAGTAGAGGCATTAAGATGGGAAGAAAAGTATTAGGAATTCAATCAGTTTGGCATAAATCTAAGAAGAGGGCTCTATCTTATCTTACTGACCAAATAAGGCAAAGACTAAACGATTGGGCCAATTCTTTATTATCATATACGGGTAGAGAGGTCCTAGTTAAATCTGTTCTCTCGGCCATCCTAATTTATAGTATGCATAATTTTACACTTCCAAAATCCTTTTGTTACGAAATAAATAAGCTTATAGCTTCATTCTAGTGGAAGGGAGGTACATAATACGATAGGGCTGTTCACTTGACTAGTTGGAGTACCATTTCAAAACCGAAGATAGATGGGGGAGTCAGATTTAGAGATTTTGAGGGGTCTAATATTACGTTGCTAGGGAAACAGGCATTGCATTTGTTTTGTCATCCTAATGCTTTTTGGGTTCAGGTGGTTAAAGGGATCAATTTCTTGAATTCCTCGTTGTTGAATGCCCCTTTGGGATCTCATCTATCGTAATGGTGGAGAAGTATCCTTGCAGGCAGAGACTTCATTGCTGATGGTCTTTTTTGGACTATTGGAGATGGAAATAATGTCAAAATTTGGAGTGAGAAATGGGTCCTCGGGGTCGACCTATCCCTCCTCCCACACAAACCATGATTACCCCACATTTTGAAAAGGTGGCGGAGATTCTTTGTCCTTTGTCTAGACGGTGGAATTTAGAAAGATTGAAGCCTTTTTTTCCTCCTCATATTGTCCATAGTATTTAGAGAGTGCCGATAGCAGGGATGGGCTTGCAAGATGAATGTATCTGGAAAGCAGCAAGAAATGGAGAATATAGTGTTAAAGATGGGTATAAGGCTTGGAAACAAAAAGTGTTGGAGGGCAGCAGGTAGCTTCTGTGAGTTCCTCTAATTTACCTTCTAAGGTTTTTGCTCATATTTGGAAGGTGAAATGTGAGCCTAAAATTAAATTGTTCTTGTGGCATGTGTGTCATAATGTGATTGCTACAAGCGAAAATCTTTTCAAAAGAAAGCTAAACTCACCGCGTAATTGCCCTCGTTGTCAGGGGAAACTTGAATCCATTGAATATATCAGTTTTTTCTGTCCATATGCTTGTGTAACTTAGTTTGCATCAGGCTTGGGATTCAAACCAGATTCGATGGGATTCTCGGGCTTTAAAAAATGGTTGAAGAATCTTTTTGAAGAGTTTAAATCTGACCCAAAGTTTATTTCGAAATGTATTTATATTTGTTGGTGTATGGAAATGGAGATGTAATTATGTTTTCAGAAAGGAGTTCATTGAACCGAAGCAAGCTGGTAGAATGGCTTTATCTACAACTGCGGAGTACAGTGAGTCGAGTTTGGGAGTCTTGCGGAATGAATCAAGTAACAGGCCATCAAGGTGGCACCCTCCTCCGGATTCTTTCATTAAGCTGGAATGCTGATGCAACATGAATGGAAGGGAAGAAATCGGCTTGGGCACTGGTAGCTCGAAACAATTATGGTGAAATGGTAGGAGGTTGGTGTTCAATGTTCGTGGCTGGGCAACCGCTAGTGACAGGGGCTGTAGCTGTTCGTGGTGCCTGTTTTATGCTATTTTTTCAGGTTGGAAATGCGTGATAGTAGAACCGAATTGCTTGGAAGTAATTCAAGTGCTCAAGAGCAGGGCTAATATTCCCTGGGTTATCCAACCTATAATTAGGGATATTTTGAGACTGAGTCACTTTTGATTATATTTATTTTACTTGGATCCCGTGTGTATGTAATAGACTTGCTCATTTAGTAGCTAAGCTCCATTTTGGCAAATCTTAGAATCATAGGTGGTGGATCGATCGCCCACCTGAACTGTTGGATGTATATGTTTCGGATTTGGAATCTAGTTCGTAAGGCTTGTGGGTCGGTTCCTCTTTAAAAAAAACTCTGACCCTACATTCCCAGTACCTAAGGCTGCAAATGAGCTAAGCGGAGCCAAACCGAGCTGAGCCGAGCCAAGCCGAGCTGAGCCAAGCCACAGCTTGCTTGGCTTGGCCCGTTAACTAAATGAGACTGGCTCGATATCGGTATCATTTATCCAATCGGGCCGATATCTGTTCTTGGTTCGGCTCGTTTCCTAAATGAGATCGACTCGGTATTGGTCTCATTTAGGCTTGATTATTTGGCACGTTGGCTCCTTGAGCTTTGTCAGCTCATTGGGCTCATTTACTAGGCTCCTTAAGCTCACTTATTAGGCTTATTAGATTTATTTATGATTATTATTACTTGGATTGCCAAAAAAGGGTAATAAAATAGATAATGCATGGAAATTGTAAATTAAAAAGATACCTTTAGTTTAATTCTGCAATCTAGACATACGAATCAATAATTGAGCAGGCTCACGAGCCCATAAACGAGCCGGCTCGTGAATCTTTAGAGCTGAATCAGCCTCGGTTTGATTAAATGAGCCACCCCCTTAAACAAGCCGAGCCAGCTCTCAAGTTGGCTTAGACTAGCCCAAGTAGAACTCTTAACGAGCCTAGTCAAACTGGCTCACGAGCCGGCTTTGCTCATTCGCAACCCTGCAAGTACCAAACAACTATTTAAGACTTTCGAAATAATTGTTTTTTTTTTTTTTTTTTCCTCCTTGGGAGCCATCCTCGTTACCGTCCGTTTCGCTTGATTTCTCTCCTTGGCAAACTCCCAAGTCTACGCCAAGTCGAAGCAGTGGCGAAGAACACCCATTTGCATTAGCCATGGAAGCAGCGCGGGCCAGAAGACATAGATGGGGTTTCTTGACTTTCTCTCTCATTCTTTCCCTCACTTTCCTTCTCAGATCCTCCACGGCTTACTCCGATCACGACCTTCAGATCGTTAACGCTGAACGTCGAGTAAGTTTAATCTAAACCTAATCGTTTTCAATTGGTATTTTACTTGATTTTCTTCTGTTTTGACTTGGATTTGTCCTGAAAAATTCATGGAGAAATGGGTGAGATCAAACATTTAAATGTGTAGTTTTTCGAATTCCCAATTAGATTGGAGAAGGTTACAGGTGCGATTGTTGAAAAGTGAGTCGGATGCTTGGGGGAGTGTCGAGCATTCCACATTTGAGTCTAATAAGAATCTCATGTTGGAGTTGTGAGAATGAAGGGATTAATATGTAAGTTTAGTGGGTTATTTGTGCCCGTTGGTTTTAGAATGGAACCTACTTAGGCATAATATGGGGACATCATGTATGGCAACTTTATTGGGTTGTGCATTTTAAGAGGGGACGCTACATTTTGTTTATCATAGTTTGCAAACTCAGTATGCCAGCATGAGGAATTGTTAATTTTTCTTCGTTCTCTGTTTTTCTCATTTGTTGCCTGTTTGCCTATGGACTCAACACCTATAAAATGCAACTGTGGTTGACAGACGTTGGTAAAGTTGTAAGGTCGACGCATTTCCTGCTGTTTCACTACGTTTTTGACGTATAATATTGATCCTTTGTATGTGTGCTAAAATGAAGAATGTAGAGCCTTTTAGGTCATGTTTGACGCATGAAATTGAAGATGAAACTAAAATTGGGTCCCGGAACTCTAATTGTGTTGTTTAGTTTATGTGCTGGAATTAAAATTATAATCTACTGTCCAATTTCATAGAATTGAGTTTTAACTAAAAATTATACATTGTAATTCTTTTGGGGTAAGGGGAAAGAATTGTAACTCCATATTAACTCTACTGACTTGAAACCTAAGGTGATCCAACTCAATTGATCTGAAAGCTGAGACGACTCAAAATTGAACTGGATTTTAGGTTCCGAAATCCAATTCCCAAATCCAATTCCAAATCCTTGTTCCAAGGAAAGCCTTATTGATTTTAGCCTCGTAATCCATTGTAATGTTTTCATAATTAGTGCACGAATTTTCTTGCTAATTGAGTTTATATCTACCAGTCGAGCATTATTTTCTTCAAAATGTACGGAATTACTCCAGTGAGGTTTTAGCTCTTGTTTCAGTAGGTAATTATTTAATTATCATTCCGACTATGAGACAACTTAACTTGCTCCTTACTGGTGCAGATTGATCTGACTTCACACATTGTCAAGGTGTTTTTAACATTGAAGGTATTGCATCGTGATTATTCGCTTTCAATTTATTTAGTGGAACTCTTAGATTGCAGTTGTGTTGCATATCACCAGTGGCCCAACTTCGTTTTTGTGTTACCTTCTAAAGATAAGTATACACCAGTTAATTTCTTATGGGAAAATGTGGTCTTTTTAGGAGCTATTTGGACAAAGAGCTTTGGGGGCTTTGTGAATTGCAAAGGGATTGGAGGGCTTTATGTTATTAGTTTATGGTTTTATTCTTGCTTTTTGTAACTTTTAGGACATCTTATCCTTAACTATCTGTATGTATTCTTTCTCTTAATGCTATTTCTTTTTCTAATAAAAACGTCTTCCTTTCTATGTCGGATATTGCAACAAGTTTGCTCAACTGCATGTGAAGCTGTTATCCTTAA
Organism: Simmondsia chinensis; assembly: GCA_018398585.1. NCBI lineage: Eukaryota > Viridiplantae > Streptophyta > Magnoliopsida > Caryophyllales > Simmondsiaceae > Simmondsia > Simmondsia chinensis. The sequence goes on from JAGTTD010000005.1 coordinate 13,081,397, forward strand.
TCTGCAAAATTCTTGCAGCCTTTTCCATTGAAATGTTGATTATTTTGGGGCGGTGGTTTGAAACTAAGCTTAATCCAATGCTACCTCATTCATTTGCACCTATAATACAAGTAAATAAGGTCTTTTTATTGTATTAGCTGACCTCTAGGCTGTTGGTCATTCTCACGTTAGAGTTCAAAATTTAAATTTTCCAATTGTTGTTACCATTATCTGGTCTTTTATCATTTTTGTTATGTATCTGATGGATAAGTCTCTTCAGGTTGAGAATACTGGTACATCTCCAGCTTTAGAAGTTCTGCTTGCTTTTCCGCCGACCCAGGTCGACCATTTATCCATACTAAAAGCGGCAGTACCTGTGGGAAAGAAGAAAAAGAAAACTTATACCACACTCGATGTTAAACCAAAGCTACCTGATGGGCCCAATGGGACAAAGCATTTCTCTGTATCGTTGCTCAGCCCTTTGAGCAGTGGTCAGTTAGTTACGCTAGAAGTCCTATATATATTGATACATTCTCTTGAGCCTTTCCCAGCAGAAATCAGCCAATCACAGTCTCAGTTTGTATACTACCATGACAGCGCACTTATTTTGTGCCCATATCATATTAAACAGCAGACAACTTTTATTAGGACTCCTAGTACCAAGGTGGAATCATACACATCCGTGGAACCCACCAACCGTGCTGGTGTTGAACTGAAGTATGGACCATATAGTGATCAGGCCCCCTATTCATTTTCTCCCATCATTGTCCACTTTGAGAACAACAGCCCATTTGCTGTAGTTGAGGAGCTTGTTCGTCAAGTAGAAATCTCTCACTGGGGCAGCATACAGGTCACAGAGCATTATACATTGGCTCATGGTGGTGCTCGACATAAAGGTGCCTTTTCAAGGTGAGGTTTGGTGCTAACTAAAGTGCTACAGTTTGAGCAACATTTGGTATCTATTCCATTTAGTTATGAGCGTTGCAATCATTGATTAGTTTTGTTTAATTGGCTACTTCTTTGTCTGATAGTCACTTTTGATCCTTATAATTTGCATGAAGCAGGATCCAGGAATGGCATTTATTAAAGTTTTCTAAGATTGGCAAGTGGAGGGAGCATATATGTTTGTTTTATGTATATATATATATATATATATATGTATTAATTACTGAAAGTTGATTAAGTATGTATATATATATATATATATATATATATATATATATTACTAAAGTTGATTAAGTGAACCATTGAAGAATAGTATTTTAAAACGATTTAATACTAAGTGCTAACTAAGAAATTTAAGGTTTGGTTGATAATAGAGAATTCTCCAGTTTCCCTCGAAAATTTTCCTGGAGAACTGGAAAAGATGTTCAACAGTCCAGTTTTCTAATTGGAGAAATTGGAAAAACAAGTTTCCAGTTTTCTCCATTCTTTCACAAATTTGGAAAACAGTTTTAAACTGTTTTCCAATTTTTTCACAAAATAGGGACTTTGTTTTCCAAATTTTCCCCACCCCCCATTCATATTTTCACGTAATTCAACCATTTTATAATATTTTTCTATATACCTTCTTCTCCTTCTCCTCTTTTTACGTAAATGATTTTAGGGTATTGTTATGATTGTAGTCATTTGTAATCAAGAATTGAATGTAAAGGGTGTAAGTCTTGTTGGAGGGAAAATTAGTTGATGATGTAATGTCGGTTAGGCCAAGATATTTTGCCGCCCTTAGTTAGTATAAATAGTTTACTTCTTTTATTGTAATGCTCATTCAAGAATATGGAAAATATCTTCTTTCTCTCATCTCAATTCTCTCTACTTCTCATCTCTATCTCAATTCTTTCTCATCTTACATTCTTTCTCCTAGGTTATGATTCAAGATTGATCTTGAATCATAACAACTGGTATCAGAGCTTGCAAATTGCATTCCGTAAGTCTTGTTTAGCACTCGATCAAGTTGGCTAGAGGCGAGAAACAATCTGCCATTGGTAGAAGAAGTAGCTTCAAGTGCGAATCAGGCTGATCAAATGGCCAAATTGCAGCAGCAGATGCAAGAGGTACTGGAATGCAAGAACAACTCGATAGACAAGCTGTTCCAATTGGAGCTGGAATTCTTCCTACAAGTAATGTCCATGGCAGACCTCCTGATCCCTTGTTTCCCATGCCTCATGAGGAGCAAGGAGAAGTGATACCGAGGCTAGGAACTTAGGGTTTTGTTAGCCAAAGGTTGAAATTGATTCTTTTGATGGTGTGCAACCCCAATCTTGGGTAAGAAGTTGTGAAAGATACTTTCTTTTTTATGCAATTCTTGATTAAGAAAAGGTCGAATTAGCTGCGATCTATTTGCAGGGTGATCAAGAAGTATGTTACCATAGCTTAATCCTTAGTAATCCATCTATCACTTGGCAAGAATTTGTAGACGAATTGTGCGAAAGGTTTGGTGATGAGGATACGGGTGAAGTAGTGGACAAATCCGACAAGGTAGCTCAAGTAAGTAGTGTAAAGGAATATATGACTCGTTTTGAGAACTTGAAGGCTAGAATGATGTCTATAAATCCATGAGCAAATGAAGCCTATTATGTTCAAAGCTTCATTAGTGGCCTTAAACCCAAGATCAAGAATCTTGTGAAGGCTGTTAACCCACCTACCTTGTCCAAGGCTTATTCAAAGGCAAGGTTGTTCGAAACAACAGTTCTAGCCTATCCTGAAGCAGGGAAGAGGAGTAAAGTTGTGGTTCCTTTGCAGCAACTATTACTAGGAACATCTAAACCACTGAGTTTAGAGGAGAAAAAGGCCCAATGATTGTGTTTCAAGTGTAATCAAAGGTACTTCTTTGGACACAAATGCAGTCCTAAGCAATTGATGGCAGTCACTGGAAATGAGACTGAAGAGGATCAAGGGGAGGACTCAGAAGCAAATGTTCCAGTTGTAGAGGTACCTGAGGAAAGTGAAGAAGATGAGGCTGAGATTTCTATAAGAGCATTGACTGGGAATGGAACACACAACACCATCAGGATAAAAGGAGAGGCTAATCACAAGTCCTTGCTAATACTTATTGATAGTGGTAGCACGCACAGCTTCTTGGATCCTAAGATAGCTAGGTTTGTTGGTCATGAGCTCATCAGAACAAGCCCACTTGCAGTGGTTGTGGTTGATGGAAATTCGATGCTGACTCAGGAGAAGTGTAGGCAGTTTAAGTGGAGAATGCAAAGTCATTAGTTCACCTATGACTTCAGGGTGTTGAAGTTAGGTGGGTGTGACATGGTTTTGGGTGTGGATTGGATGAAGACAATCGGCCTAATTGTCTTTGATTTTGCTCAATTGACAGTGGCCTTTGAGAAAGATGGAGAACTTGTTAAGCTGCAAGGTCTCTCAGAACAGGGAAGCCTGCAAGTAATGAGCTGCGAGAGGTTGAAAGTAGTGCTCCAGAAGAAGGACATTAAGTGGATTGGCCATCTGTTCTCTATCAGTGCACAACCTATGGAAGCAAAGGTGAATTCTGATCCATCAATTAATAGGTTGTTACATGGATCTATTTGAGCAACCTACCACCTTACCTCCAAAAAGATCTCTAGACCATGCCATACCTCTCAAGGTTAACTCTAACCCAATCAACAGAAGACCATACAAGTATCCACATTCCCAAAAGAATGAAATTGAAAGACAAGTTAGGAGCGTTTGAAAACTAATTTCATTAGGCATAGCCATAGTCCCTTTGCTTCCCCGATGATTTTAGTCAAGAAAAAGGATGGTACATCTCCCATGTGCATTGACCATCGCCAATTAAATTCCCTCACAATTAAAGACAAATTTCCAATTCCTATAATTGATGACTTGATAGATGAACTCCATGGCGCAGTCTACTACACTAAACTTGACTTGAGACAAGGCTACTACCAAATTAGAGTAGTAGAGCAAGATATCCACAAAACAGCTTTCAGAACACATCATGGCCACTTTGAATTCGTGGTTATGCCATTTGGGTTATCAAATGCTCCTGCCACTTTCCAAGCATTAATGAATACCATATTCAAACCATTCTTGAGAAAATTTGTCCTTGTTTTCTTTGATGATATAGTAGTTTATAGCCCAACAATGCAATCACATGTATCCCATCTATTTCAAGTGTTCAGCACCATGAGGAAACACAAGCTTTTTGCCAAACTTTCAAAATGTGCCTTTGCCCAAACTCAAATAGAATAATTAGGTCATGATGGAGTTGCAACCGATGCTTCCAAGGTCCAAGCTATAAGACAATGGCCTATTCTTACTTCCCTGAAACAGTTGAGAGGTTTTTTAGGCCTTACAGGGTACTACAGAAAGTTCATTCATGGCTATGGGGTTATTGCTAAACCATTGAATGATCTTCTAAAGAAGGATGCCTTTGTTTGGTTTGAGTCAGCTTAGGAAGCTTTTGAGAATTTGAAGGTTGCTATGTGTGTAGCTCTTGTGTTGAGATTACCTGATTTCAGTGAACCTTTTGTCATAGACAGATGCTTGTAGCAAGGGAGTAGGAGCTATGTTGTCTCAGCAGGGAAAGCCTATTGCTTATCTCAGCCAGGCCCTCAGTCCAAGACATTTAAGCCTCTCCATTTATGTAAAAGAGTAACTAGCAATCTTGATGGCAGTTCAGAAGTTGAGGCAGTACTTGGAGGGACATCATTTTGTGATCAAAACTGATCACCAGAGCCTTAAATACCTGCTAGAGCAGAAGATCACCACTAGGGTATAGTGTAAAGGGTTAATGAAGATGCTGAGATTGGATTATTCTATTGACTAGGAGAGGGAAGGACAACACCGTAGCAGATGCATTGTCAAGGAGACAGGAGGATAGGGAGGAAGCTTGTTGTTCAGCCATCACAGCTATTCAGCCGTCTTGGATGGAGGAGATGTATAACTCGTACTCAGGGGGATCAATTTTCTTAGGAACACAGAACTTCTTTAAGCATAAAGAGTCCAGTAGATGGAAGTGTTGGCTCTGAGGTCACATTGCTCAATGGCATTCTAAGAATTGATGGCAAAGTTTACATTGGTTCGACCACTTATTTGAGGAGATAGATCATTTTAGCATTTCATTCTTCAGCTTTGGGTGGACATTCTACTATTGAGGGAACATACCAGAGGGCAAAGCAATACTTTTATTGGCAAGGAATGAAGAAGAAGGTGATGGAGTGTGTACAAGCTTGTGATGTGTGTCAACGGACCAAGAGTGACCATGTACCCTATGTAGGGCTGTTATAGCCTCTTCTCATTCCAGATGGGGCATGGCAATATATCAGTATGGACTTCATAGAGGGCTTGTCAGGGTCTGAAGGCAAGGAGATTAATTGGGTGGTAGTGGATCGTTTCACCAAGTATGGACACTTCATTGCTCTTAGTCATCCTCTTTGTGCTGAGAGGTTGGCAAAGGTGTTTTTAGATAACATTTATAAGCTTCACGGCCTTCCTCAAACCATCCTTTTTGATCGAGATAGGTTATTCACAAGCAACTTTTGGACATAATTGTTTAAGCTTTTGGGATCCTCTCTTGCCTTGAGTTCTTCTTATCATCCTCAAACGGATGGACAGACTGAACGCTTGAATCAATGTGTGGAGCAAAAATATTTGCATAGCATGACATTTCCTAATCCAAAACAGTGGTGCAAGTGGCTGTCCTTAGCTGAGTTTTGGTATAACACCCACGCTCATTCTTCTTTGGGTACCACTTCATTCAAGGCATTATATGGTTATGATCCTTCTTTCCCGATGGTGTCACAAGTTGAAGTATCCAATGTTGGAGGGGTGAATGAAATTTTACAGCAAAGGAAACAGCTAGTTCAACAGCTGAAGGATAACTTGCAGCTAGCTCAAGCTCGTACGAAGTTCTTTGCTGATAAAAGAAGAATTGATCGTTCTTTTCAGATAAGGGAGCCTTTTTCGCCAGTCATCAATAGCTGTGCGCAAGAATGTGAAGTTGTGTGCTTGTAATTTTGGACCTTATAAGGTTTTACACAGGGTGGGGTCAGTTGCTTATCGATTGGAATTGCCTAAGGATGCTGCAGTTCATCCAGTCTTTCATGTGTCCCTGTTGAAGAAGCACATTGTAGCAGATGTTGAGTCTCTCCTGGTCCTCCCATTGCATCCTCCAGTGGAAATATACTTCAAGAACCAGTTGCAATTTTGAATTCCCGGGTTGTTCAGCAGAAATGAAAGAAAATCCAGCAGGTCTTGATTGAATGGTCCAACCTTTGAAGAGCACATGCTGCTTGGGAAGATCTCAAGTTCATAAAGAGTGAATTTCCTTCTTTTCATTCTTGAGGACAAGGATGGTTTAGGGGGGGGGGGGGGGGAGTATTGTTATGATTGTAGTAATTTATAATCAAGAATTGAATGTAAAGGGTGTAAGTCTAGTTGGAGGGGAAATTAGTTGATGATGTAATGTCGGTTAGGCCAAGATATTTTGCTGCCCTTAGTTAGTTAGTATAAGTAGTTTACTTCTTTCATTGTAATGCTCATTCAAGAATATTGAAAATATCTTCTTTCTCTCATCTCAATTGTCTCTACTTCTCATCTCTATCTCAATTCTTTCTCATCTTACATTCTCTCTCTTGGGTTATGATTTAAGATTGATCTTGAATCATAACAGGTACTTAAGGCTAAATTCCCAATTTTAAAAGCTATAAATGATTTTCAAGGTAGAGGACGCATAAAGAGATCATGCGAATTTTTTAATTACAGACACTTATATTTGCGGAATGTGTTAGAGCGGGTTTTTGGGGTACTTAAAGCTAGGTTTCCAAATATAAAAGCAATACCGAACTATCCACTGAAGCGACAAAAGTTGATCCTTTTTGGGTTGTACATTACATAATTTATTCAAATGAAAGATAGAGCAGATACATTATTTGCTTCATATGGCAAGAAAGATGCGGTGGTCCCTAATGAGAACGACATTCTCATTGTATAGGAAGGCATAGAGGTGGATTTGTTCCAAAGATGCAAATAAACGAGGACTGACAATCAATTACCGATCAATTATGGAACAATTATACCAATTGGTAGAGTAGAAGTTATAATGTTGTACGCTTTAGACTACAATGAATTACTCTTTTTTCTTAGTGTTTGTCTAATTTATGGTTATTACTTACGTGTATCATTTTCAACTTTCAAATTAGTGACATTATTGTTCGGACAGGGTTGGAGTCGTATTATTTGATTTTCGGATTTACGGATATTACTCTTGTATCATTTTCAATTTTTAGAAAATTGAAAACAGGGAACACTTGAACGCATTTTCTAGTTTTTTATATTGCAAAATTGGAGAAGGAAAACTACAGATGAAAATGAAAACTGAAAATGGAAAAGGAAAACTGATTTATGCTATCGAACAGGCCCTTAAGTTTTATGGTTAGCATATAAAAATCACTTCTTCAAGAGATACAATTAGGCAACAAGTTATTGGTTAGGGTTAGAAAAATGAATAAGTCTACATAAGATATTCTTGCTTATCCAAATGATTCAATCATTGGTTGAATTGGCTTACACCCCCCCCCCCCCCCCCCCCCCCCCCCCCCCCCCCCCCCCCCCCCAAACACCAAATTCTGATATCGATCTCAAATGTGAACCAAACTTTAAAACACTAAATCGATTTTGTGTGTATGATATGTTTACATTTTAGACGTTTCCAACAGCTATGCTTCCTATCATGTTATTTTTTATAAGATCAGGATTTTGCCAGGCACGTGAAAGTAGGTTTATATCTCATGTTTTATTATATGTTTTTTTTTCCATCATATTTACGCCCGAAGGCGGGGGGAGGAGCAAAGGGATTGGGGGGGGGGGGGGGGTGAGAATTGAAACTGGGTAATTGTTTACATTTGGCTATTACCACAGTGAACGAAGGGTTACACCCTGCTATTTTCGTATGCTTTGGATCTTGTATGTTTGAAATGTCTAATTTTCACGCTGTATTTGAGTGGAAACACTAGAGATGGTGGGATAAAGGGTTTGGTAATGTATGTTTTCATTATTGTTGTTGTTCCTGTCTTATTTGTGGTGGTGGCAGTGGTGACCACAACGATGATGATCATGAGAATCAATGTTCTTCTATGTTTTAGTTTGGAGTGGATAAATTCATGCTCCACTGTGGTTCTGTACTTTGTGAAAATGGGCTCCTTAATTTGCTGGCCACTGATGAATTCAGTGCATCCAGTCTGTTCTGATTGATGGTTAACTGAAGTGGAGTATGAGTAAGGAGTAAAATCTTTCTTAATGAGATCAAAAGGTTTCAGGTTCAGGGGACAGGAAGATTAGTCATCACATTTCGATATACACATTTAATCACATGACTCTTAGCACCCAATGCTGCTGAAGTTAACCGGATAAGGGGAAACTAGGATGTCTTCCATTCGATCCTTGAGAAAACATCTGGAGTTCTCAGCTCAACTTTGTAAAGTGAAGCCTTCTTATACCTGTAATTTGATGCGAAAAACCTGAGGTTTTAGGCTTAAGTGACATCTTATGGATTATTGATGGCATACTACTTTCTTTCCCTGATCCCATTTTTTTCTTTTCTGTTTCACTGGCTTGATATTTTGGATGCTTTTCCTTCTTCTAGTCTATGATTTTCCTAAATAATAACTGTCTTAATTTTATATTGGCAGAGTGGAATACCAATCAAAGCCCTCAATAAGTGGTGTCTCTTCTTTCAAACACCTTCTTGCTAGACTACCTCCCAGAGTCCACTCTGTTTATTACCGAGATGAAATTGGAAATATCTCGTCCTCACATTTGCGAATGGATTCAAAGAAGGTAAAACAAGATACTTATGCCTCATTGCTATTTATGGAATAAAAGAAGATGAGATGTATATCTTGTAACTGCAACAGCACAAAAAAAAAAAAAAAAAAAAAAAAAAAAAAAAAAAAAAAAAATATATATATATATATATATATATATATATATATATATATATATATATATATATATATATATATATATTGAAAACCTAGTTCCTCAAGGGCTCCTGCCACTACATGGTCTGGCTGGGGTGAGATGTATGCAGCCTTACCCCTTCAGGGCGCTAACCTAAAGAGAGGCTGTGTCTGAGAACCCCCAACCTTAAAAGCATACAAACAACAACACGGAGAGAGCAAAAAGCAGCAATAAACAATAAAGCAACAAAACAACTAGTAACAAAGCACATAGCACCGCGAAGCAATAGTACATCGTGCGAGCAGCAAGTGACAATCATTCAACAATACACAACAAAAGCAAGTATAAGTAAATAGGCATACATATAAACCTAGGTGGTAGTCCTGTGCCCTCTACCCTAAACCGCTATGTTTGCTACGCCTATGCTAGCCCTCCACTCAACTTTATCTAAGGCCATCTCCTCATCTAAGTTTAGGTGGATGAGATCATGTTGAATTGTTTCCATCCAACTCTTCTTTGGCCTGCCTCTTGCCCCTTCTCCCCTGTCTAGTATGGAGTTGTTCGCATCTCCTTATAGGGGCAGTGGACGGTCTCCTCCTAACATGTCCAAACCACCAAACGTTGCTTCCTCAACTTATACTCTATTGGAGCCGCGCCCAATTTGCTTCTTATAACGTCATTTCTAATCCTATCCTTCCTTGTGTGTCCACACATCCACTGCAACATCCTTATCTCCGCCACCGTCAACTTCTATGTATGATGTCGTTTAACTGGCCAGCACTCTGCTCCATATCTTGTCACTACATGGACTTTATTTATAAACTATCATATTGGCATGATGTTTGTTATTTTCTCTTGAGGATTGAGCTGCATAACATTCTTTTCTGTTAGTTTATTGTGGTTAATGAATAGTTAGTTTAAACTGGGAATTATATGGCTAATTTTGTAGTGGGATCTGATGTTGACGAAGTAATCACTTTGATTATTTCTTTGCTTGATTGACAGTCAGAGCTGGAAATACAGCCACGCTATCCATTGTTTGGAGGTTGGAAGGCCACTTTTGTCATAGGATATGGGTTGCCTCTGCAAGACTTTCTTTTTGAGTCACCTGATGGTAGGCGCTATTTGAACTTTACGTTTGGCTGCCCTCTTATGGAGACTGTTGTGGACAAGCTAACCATTAAAGTAGGTTTGGTGCCTTCGGTTTTTCGAGTCAACCCTTCCACCGTCCTCCCTTTTGTTTTAAGTATAATTATATTGGTGAAAAATGCTATATTTCAGGTGGTGCTGCCAGAGGGTTCGAAAGACCCGAGTGTTGTGGTGCCTTTTCCTGTGGAACAACGCTTGGAGGTTATTTTCTGTAACCGTTTACTGTGTGACAAATATGTATTGTTTGATCTACTTGAAAATGAATCCCCTATGAAACTCATGGTTTCATCATCTCATTGCTAGCTCTTGGTATTCTTTTCTTTTGTCCCTCTTTTGTTATATTTTATATGGGCAAAACAGTTGTATTTAGGGGATTTCGATCTGGGTGCGGGTTGCTGGAGAGGCTACAGCAGGTTATGTAGGTTTGATGATAACAGATAGTTGAGGTTTGCTGCTGATATACTGAGAATATTTGCATTCGTGAGATCATTTTGTTTTACACGTGTGCAGGATCTTTGCAATCTAGTCTTACTAAGTTCTCCATTTGTCTGTTTGTTTTACCTCTGCAGAAGAGTTACTCTTATCTTGACCTTGTTGGAAGGACCGTTGTGGTACTGGAGAAGAAAAGTTTGGTACCTGAGCACAATTCACCCTTCCAGGTAGTTCATGAATTGCCTTTATTAACCAAGTCTTTCATAAATTTGAGATATTTGAATCTGATACTTTTTCTTTGTTTATTTCATGTGGGTGTATTTGAAGAAAGAACAGATCAAAGAGAGTCAAATTTGAGCTAGAAATATCAACTTCTGTTAATATTATTAGGACCAAATATTAAGTTTTAGGATTGAATCTCCCAAACTTGATTAGGGACCTAAACAAATAACAAAAATAACAACACAAAGAACAACACATTGAAATTTATGTGAAGAACCCTTCAATTTGAGGGCAAAAATCATGGGTGAAGAAGGAAAGTCCACTATTTACAAAGAGATTACAAGATGTCTCACTCTCGCCCTCTCCACACCTCACATACAATGAGCTTCCTCCGACACCCTTTTTTAACTTGGCTTTCTGTGTAGATCATGTAACCTTGCATCGTACTCCGATGTATACACATGCACTCACATCGATACCTACTCAACAATTCTCCATCTTGACTTGAATTTAACGAATTGAACTCTCTCATTCTTCGCCAATATGGCTCCTTAGGGCCTGGTCAAGTGCTGTGAACTATAACCAAGTCAAAGCAATGCTTGAACTTAGTTGATGGTATTGAATTGGTGAACAAATCAACTGGATAATTTATGCTACCAATCTTCTAACTCTGCCTCCCTAAATAACATCTTGAATGAAGTGGTACCTAACACTAATGTGTTACGTCCTTTCGTGGAAAATGCTGGCCTTAATCACAAATATAGCACTCAAGACTGTCACAACAAACAAAAGTTGCATCCATATCCAAACGAAGTTCACAAGATACCCTATTCCCACTTGGCCTCCTTAACAACTTCAGTCAAAGTTGTGTATTTTGCCTCTGTTGTGGACAAGGCAATAATACTCTGTAAGGTAGCTTTCCATCCCACAACACAACCATGAATGATGAATACATAACTAATAAGAGATCTCCTCTTATCAAGGTTACCATCAAAGTATGAATCAAATATAACCAACAGGTTCTCCGTGAGAGTTTCCAAACTTCAAACATAAATGAGAGGTGCCATGCAAATACTTGAATATCTACTTCAATGCTTGCCAATGCTGCTTCTTGGGATACTTGCTCACAACACTGACTGTATGAGCTATGACAAGATGTGTACATACCATAAAATGCATGATGTTACCAACTGCACTGGAGTAAGGAATATAAGACACGTACTTTCTATCAGTATTTGACTACAGTGATATAGCCATGGGCTTGGCATCTTTCACAAGCAAGCGCTCTAAGACCTTCTCTATTTCTTCTTTTGGGATAAGTATAACTTCTTGGCTCAATAGTCTCCATGGTTTCCATGCCAAGAACCTTCTTAGCTGCTCCTACATCCTTCATCTCAAGCTTAGAATTCCACTTTGTCTTCAACCTAGTTAGCTTATTCATATCTTTTGTTGCAATCAACTTATCGTCAATATCCAACAAGTAGGTCGAAGAGCCATGCATTAGTTTTCTATAGTAAACACAAGATTTATATTTGCTCTTTTTATATCCATAAGCCACCATAAATTAGTCAAATCGCTTGTACCGCTGCCTGGGAGACTGTTTTAGTCTATACAAGGACTTCTTTAGTAAGAAAATTTGATCCTTTGACGAACCCCTCTGATTGTTTCATGTAAATCTACTACTGTAACTCATCATGAAGAAAGGTAGATCTTCATCTGGCTAGGATTCATTCTCATCTAGATTTTAAACAAATGCATTTTGCATTCTATTATATGTAAGGATGGTATGGTTGGTAGGATGTGGGCTTAATCCTTCCTGATCGATTCACCAATTTGAGTGTGGTATTAGCCGATAGTCGGAACAACTGGATGCTTGCACTCGAGTTGGCGTATGGTTTTTTTCTTCGGTCTATAATACAACAAATGGTTGCCTTGACTGTTCTCATAGAAAAAGAAAAGAATACAACACCTTAGGACGAAATCAATTTTTAGTCAACAATCATCGAGAAAGGCACCACCAAGCGAGATCAAGACGAACACCTTGTATAGGGTTCCAAACCTGCCCTGATTTCAATGTCTGTATGTAGGAAAAAATGGATTTGCACTACCCAATATAGAGAACTCAATGCGCGCTAAGCTAAGATGGAGTTTGCTCTCGTCACCCTTGCTTGGGTTGCACTCAATACAACCAAAGGTGTCTGAAATCTTAATAGGTATTGCATCCTTGACGGTGATAGGAGTTGGAATTCCACAAATGGAGTCAAAATTGGGTCCATATAAATGATAGAGACCTCACAAAAGAGAACCATAACATGATCTTATGAGGTCGCTATGACAAGGCGTGATATTTTCCTCTGGCCTGTCATTTATTGGTCGCTTGAGTAGGTGGCTCCTGCATCTCCTACGTTTTACGGGGCCCCTTCACACATACAAGTTTGTTGCAGTTGTTAGTTGATGCAACAGAGTTCTAGTTGATTTAGTTTTTTTTTATCTTATCTTATATTTAGGATAATAGTTTTCAATTAGATTTATGATCTATCTTAATAGTTTTCTATTAGGTTTAGGATTTATCTTATCTAATATCCTTTTAGGGTTTAATTTTCTATAAATAGAGCTTCGTAATTCATTATTTTGAAGTTTTTGATCAATAAAAATTGATTGTGTTTTTGATTAGCAAGTTGTGCTACATTAATTTGGTATTAGAGCTCTTGTCCTGGATCGTTGCCGCAGAGCCACCGTAGCCGCCGCCCTAGTGCTGCCACTTGTGTGCGATACTACCGTTGAGTAGTATCTTTTTCCCGCCGCTATCCCTAATTACTAAAACTAGCCCCCCCACCCCTCCCCCAAACCAAAAAAAAGAAAAAAAAAAAATTGTAGAAACTCTAGCACGGTACTGCCATCGGACCACGAGCTCATCACCTCCTACCACCATCGCCACTCACCACCCTCGAAAACCCCAGCACCATCGTTCCCACATGAAAACCCTAACCCACCAACCATAGCTTTGACTGCGACATCCATCACCACCTATCGTCCAACTCGAAACCCTAATCCAGTTCGAATATGTGAAACCCTACCAGTCGACACCCTAAACCCTAACAGTCGACACCCTAAAGCAACAAGAAACCTTCGATTTGTCCCCCAAAATCAAAAAAGCCCTAACCCCAGATTTCGAAAACCGTAGCCCACCAGTCCCAACTTCGAATGGAGACTAAAACCCTCGATTTGCCTTGATTTATCCACCAAAACCAAAAGCTATCCTTTACCCCACCTTAGAACCCTAGATCGAAAACCCTAGTTCAAACTTTCCAAAATTAGAACCCACCAACCAATCGAACCCTATATCAAAAACCATAGTTTGAAATTCCCCAAATTCAAACTAAATCCTAATCGAAGCCTAACTCCTGATGCTCCAACCATGGTGAAAAATGATGATTTTGTCTAGTTGCAGCAGCAAGTAGCTGAACTTGTTCCATGGTGTAGTCAAGTTGATGAGTTTCTCGAGAAATTTTCAGCAAATATTAAAGAGTCTCAGTCCTCTATTCTGACAGAACTTAAAGAACATAGGAAGCCAATGAATTATCACGAGAAGCAAGTGATACCTGAGGAACCTGATGGCACTTCGAGCGCAATTACACACAGCTTCGCAAATAGTAAGGCTCTTAGACTTTAATTCAGGTCATCTTAATTCCATTCACTAGTCAGATTATGGTTTGAGATTGGAATTGCTGAAGTTTGTGGGGGAAGGGGACCCTAAATAACTTTATGACTGAGTTAGTTACATGGAGAATATTTTTACTTGTAAAGGGGTTAAACAAGAAGAATGGGTTAATTTTGTTGTAACTTGTTTCAAGGGATATGCTTTTAGCTGGTGGATTTATATTGAGACTCACCCAGGTCTCCAAGATCTAATTTTGACTTGGAACCGTTTAAAGGAAGCCATGACTAGAAAATTTGTTCCTTTTAATTATGCTCGAGAATTATATTCCAAACTATGTTTTTTGAAGATGACAGATAAAGATGTTCATTCATACACACGTGAGTTCCAAAAACTTGTCACTCGTTGCTCGTTTGAGGAGTCTGAGCACCAATGCCTCATAAGATACATTGGTGGTCTTAAATCCCATATTTGGGCAGAATTGTATGGTATTATATTTGAGTCTATTGACATGACCGCTTTTTATGCCATGAATGCGGAACGCAAATGGAAGATTCAACGAGAAGCTTTAGGTCCTCGATTAGAGATGTATCATTGACCTCAGTCTTCATACTGCGGTTGCTTGAGGCTCGTTGCCGGCGTGATCTATTGTTGCCCTACTGTTGCTTGGTGCTTTGTGCTGTGCTTTGATGCTTGATGCTTTATTGTTGCATTTTAGAGTTGGGGGCACTCGGACACAATATTTTTTTAGGGCAACACCCTGAAGGGGTAAGGCTGCGTCCCACCCCCCCCCCCCCAAAAAAAAAAAAAACCCTACTTTGGCGGGAGCTCTTGTGGCATTAGGATGGTTGTTGTTATTGTTGCGCAGCCACTTGGTGTGGACATGAGACACTCATACATGCTATTTTTGACACGGGAACTGCTTTTGCTTTGATCTCTAGACGAGTAGTACAAGAATTGAGGGTACTACAGGAACGTCCCCTCCGCATTTGACTCTTTGGTTTCCAGCACAGTGTATAAAAAAGCACGCTTGAGTGAGGCGTAGCTCCCTCGCCTTACAAGCCTCAGGCGAGGCAACTTCAGTGAAGCGCGCCTTTTGTTTTTTTGGTATATTTTGCCTTAAATTTAACATATTATTATATTATGTGTGTTTTTGCTATGTTACATAATTTTTGTAAAAAGCTTATGTTGATATATTTACAATTTTTGTAAAAAAGCTTACGTTGATATGTATAATACAACGCTTTTTGATGAATATCAATATCTTTTAGCGGTATTTTTTCTTGAGCACACTATATAGATTTTTAATTAGAGTCATATTACATAATTAATTAATTTTATAGCTTATATTCCTAAAATATTTTATAAATATAGAATATGAATGCAAATTACTAAAATGTGTGCCTCACTTCGCTAAGGCACGCGCCTTCGCTTTGCGCCTAGGCACTAGGACCCCCTATCGCCTCAGTGCGCCTTGCTCCTTTTTATACATTGTTCCAGCATGATGATTTTGGGAAGACAGTGCACTCTACAGTGAAGATTGATTTGAGACTTGGAAATTTGCTCTTACCCACACGCTTTTTCGAGTGCAACCCTTCTTTTCATTAAAGGACGAACTATTCTTTTTTCAAGACAAGGAGAATGATGTAGCACAGTTTTATTTGATTTAGTTTTTTGTCTTATATATTTAGGATAATAGTTTGTGATTAGGTTTATGATTTATCTTAATAACTTTAGGTTTAGGGTCTATCTTATCTAATATCTATTTACGGTTTACCTTTGTATAAATAGAGTTTTGTAATTCATTATTTTGAAGTTGCTGATGAATAAAAATTGAATTATGTTTTTGATTAGCAAGTTGTGCTACAACATTAGTTCCTATGGCGGTTTTGTCACTCTGAATCTTTACTGGAGTGGGGGTTGGCACCACCTGGTGTAGTAAGGGCGAGCACTTGGGTTCTTTCAATAAATAAAATGTGTATCATGCCTGAAAGACTCTTCTTGCATTGGGGGATCAATGAACAACATCATGGCACATACCGTTAGCCAAAGAAAGTGTTGGGTGAGCAACTTCCGCTTCATCACAGTATTTACTTATGGGTTACTCGGTCAAACTTTAGCCAGTTATCCTTTGGACGAATAACAAGGGCAAGGGAGTGTAGTGGGTGGTTCAAGAAAGGATTCTCCTTTGGGTAGCTTGGGAGTGGCACAAGCGGCACACATTAATGCTTGCTTCGCCGACTGAGAACAATCCGTCCCACCTTGTGGGGTGGCGAGGGAGTTTTGAGTTTCCCTGTAGGTGAATGCTTTACCAAACTCGCGTACATCTTGCTAACCTCCTTTCTTTTAGATAATATTGAGTTTGTTGCACTCTAATCAATTCATTTGCCTCGTACGAATTCGCACAACGTATTTGCGAACAAGTGCTCTAATGAGCCTACATTAGATATGCTTTTATGGGACCTTCTCAAAATAGCTGTAAGGTTTTTACCAAGTAATTTACCAGACAAATTGAGGTGTCATGATGATACCTTTTTTAGTGGAAGATCGGAAAAGAAAGATTCTAAAGCACAAAGATTCCTTACCTTAGGAGCAAGGTGAGTGATACGTCCGGCAAGCATCGTTGAAGAACACAAGCAAAGCTGGAGCTTGGGCTCTTGAGGCTACTTTCAGTGGCGATACTGAAAAAGAGAGTGACGATGGCTTGGCCAATTGACCTATGCCGTTGCTTGCTTTATTCCCGTGGCTCGCTTCGTCCTTGCTGTTTCCCAAGTTGTTAGAGGACAAAATATGTGTATTCAGGTTGGGCTCTTCCAGCAATGGATAAGTAGCTTTTTCATTCCTAAGTGGGGAATGGGACCTGCCAATTCAAGATTGGAGCTAGCTTGCCCAGGAAAGTCGTGGAGAAAGCGGGCTATAGCTTATGCTATCCGATATCCAATTCAGAAAGAGCTTGGTTTGCTGCCTTTTCGCCTTTCTGTGGTGTGACATATACAACTCCTACACCTGAATGGGTCTCTGAAGTTTGGCCTTCCATTTGTTTTGTTATGGGTGTGTCGGTAGATACTATGCAAGGGCTTGTCAGTGCATACGAATGTGGGTATGTCCTTTCGAGCACCTTAAATTGTTTACTCACACTCGTGGAACTTGAAACTATCATACGATTAAACTCTACCAAAAACTCAAGATGCCCCAAGGCCGCTGTTTCGAGAGTTTTGATACTAAGTACAAAGTGTAAACGCACAATCAATGGAAGGAACCGCAGCGTTCCATTTCCGTCAAATGAGCTGGCTTCTATTGTCTCTACCCTCGCCTAGGTTAGGAAAACCCGGTGGGAAGGCTTGGTTGGTATAGTCTAGAGAAGCATCTAGGTTTTTTCTACTAAGCTTAGCTCAAAAATTTTTTATCAAGGGCTATGGCTTCATATACTTAAAATAGCGTCGTTCTAGATACTATAACTTTCTTGCCTAGTGAGTTTGCTGACCTTGTGGGATTTGCTAGAAGTGGATCTCATAAAGTTATGGAAGAATGTTAGCATTGAAAATGCTACTGTGGATATGTTTCGTACTCTCTATTTCATCTTCAATGCCATTGCTGGAGTGAGGGCACATGCTTTTCAGCACTGATTCTGGGCCTTCACTGCCCTGCCTTGCTTCTATCTTTACTTTAATCTTAAGTAAAGTGATCCTTGAATTGTTCTTCGGGCCTAATTACTAGCTTTTTTGTCTGACTTGTAACTTCTGTTGTTGATGAAGCTTCAATTCTGTTCTCTCTACTAGTGGATTGTCAAGTCTACTGGCATCTAGAGCGGTATATCTCTTCTTTGTTTTATTGAGTTGTCAACAACTTCCGTCACAATTGGAAGAATTAGAGCATCGTGGAGGGGGACTACCTATTGGCCTAGTGGCTTTGCCTCCTGTACTCCATACAACAACAACAACAACAACAATAACAACAGCCCCAGTGCTATGAAGGCTCCCTCAAAAGCAGGGTTGGGGGGGGGGGGGGGGGTGTTGATGTACGCAGCCTTCCCCTTTTAGGGTGCTACCCTGAAGAGTGGCTGTTTCCGAGGACCCCCAACCTGAAGAACATATCGTCATGGAAGCATATAGTCTGAAAGTATGAGAGCAACATAGAATTAGAATCAAACAAAACACAAGCCAAGCGATACCAAGCAAAACTCAAGAAAGATCACTGCAAGCCTGCAAGTACACAAGTGTACAAGTACACCTATAAACAAATAGGAGCTGTAATACCCGCGCCAAAAGAGGAAGTTAAGACACCTCTTGTACTCCATAGTGAACCAAATCAACCGCTTAGGTAGGGTCTATGGGCGAAGGAAAGAAAGTTCTTTGAGTGCAAGAGATTCTGATTCTACCTCTTCCTTGGGGAAATCAAGCCTTTATATGAAGCTAGCCCATGAGGCGCTCTATAAGAGCTTATGGAAGCGCCTATTGGAGTAGCAAGTTACCTTCAAACTCTCTGCTTGGTGTCCTCCTTCCTGGTCTTGACATAGAGTTGCTCTACATGCACATCATACATGCTAACCAATGCTAGTGAGACCTAAATTGAGCTGTGCTTCATTGCTGGTGAAAATGCCTCATGAAAATCAATTCCTACAATCTAACTTTATTTTTTAGCGAATCAGATGAGTTTTAAATTTAGCATCCTCAACTCCTAGGGTACCTTGTTCTTGCAGACTCATTTGCGACCTATTATCTCTCTCCTTTCAGGTGGATTCACTAACTTTTAAGTAAATTTCAATGGAGAGTCATAATTTCTTCTTCCATAACAACTATCCACTTTGCGGATGAGCACAGTGAGAGCTTTATTTTCATACTTATATAGGAATGTTGATTTGGGAAGAAAAACTATTCTATCCTTCATCTTCTCCCTGTAGCCTGCATATTTAAACTTCAGGATTCTGTCGGGGAAGCCCTCTTCTCTTAGAAAATATTTTCCTTTCGGAATAGATTTTCCAAGGAAAATCAAATTCTGCTTTAGGTCTTTCATTGTTTGTTTCAGTAGAAAACATACTCCCTTCCGATGATATTTCTATTGTTTGTTTCTAAAAACCACATCTTCTACCAATTGCCCTATACTTGTTATAGGATAAAAAATAATATATCAGAAGTTATCTAAGCATCCCTTAGTTGTGAAGAAGTTATCTTACAACAACAGTAAACATCCTCCCAATGCCTAAGAGGCTCCCGCTGTGGCAGAGTTTTTTTTTCTTTTTTTTTTTTTGGGGGGGGGGGGGGGGGGGGGGTTGTGTTGGGGGTGGTTTGTACGCATGCGACCCTGAAGGGAAGTTGTTTCTGAGATCCTTTACCTTAAAAGTGAAGAAGTTATCTTAATGGAAAATAAATATAAGGAGTATTTTCCAAGAAAAACTACAACTCACAAATAGTTTTCTTGTCTCACATTATTATCTTAAGCGATCTATGATCCTATCTAGCTTATTTCAGTCTAATCCACATTTGTACCAATATATACCTTGAAACTTTTTAGGCCGCTTGGAAGGATGACTTCCGCTCTTTTACAAGGGGAGTCATTTTCCACCCATTGGATGAAAAAGCTTTTCCTTTAGAAAATCTTTTTTGTTAGAAAATGTGTGCTAGATAATGGAAAATAGGAAAACCGATTCTTAAAATCTATTTTTCCCCTAAACAAAGGAGTCTTAGGAGATTTGCTGTGACATAATTGTTCTTAAAATATCTAATTTCCAAAGACATTTGATTAGGCAGGTGAAAGAACAGACTTATAAAACCGCAGAATCATGCATTATGGTAGTCCTCGTTTATTGTTTGTGTGAGCCAAGTTGTGTTTTTTCTGTTTCGGAGATGGATGGATAACAAATGATAAGATGAGCTGCTGTTGATACGATGAAGGAAACTTTCAGGAATGAAGGATCTTTTGATTCAGATTACATTCAAGTTTCAAATTCTATCATACCCTTATCTGATCATCTGTCTTTAAAATTCTGTCATGTGCTTAATGAATTATCTCGGATAGGTAGTTTCTCAATTAATTGTAGATGTTTACCAGATTAGGATTACTTAAGTCATGGTTAGATTATAATATGCAGTGTTATAAACAGTGATCACCATCTTCATAGATCAGTTCAGTTATATGTTTCCATGGAACCACGTTGAATACCTTACTGCTACATTATACTACACATTATCCACCACCTTATCTACGAGGATGATTTTTGATGATTGATTTCCTGATCTCTAAACCGTCATTCATATCTTCTATCACCAAATTCTACCTGTTTGGTCATATTCTAAGAATTTTTTTTTTCTTAACTCTTTTTTTTCATTCACATTTTTGGTAACTACCTTTTTTCAAATTCTGAGTGAGGGTATGTGTCATATGATTCTGTATAAGAAATCACTATTTTGCCACTTGTCTCTAAAGTAGAAAAATAAATTATGGTTTCATTTATAAGCATTTTTACATGTTGGTCAAACGCCAAGGAAAACTTAATACAGTGTTCCTTTTCTGGCAAAAAGCGGTTTTTGCTACTTTGCAACTCAGGCAAACAGGCACTATGTCCCAGCTATGTATTGAAACTCAAGGTCTCTCCTGTAAAATATGCTTGCCTCATTTGAGGCACTTCCACTACTGACTAAAATCTTCTAAAACACCCTCATCTATTTCCCTTGTGGAAATCTCTGTATTTTGTTAGCCAAAATAGGTAGCTTATCTCCCAAAGGTGGGCTGAATTGATGAGTCTGAGCTGGTAGGCACGTCTTTGGGTTCGAAAGAAATGAGCACCAGAGATTAGTTTCCTTTTTTTCTGGGAGAGGGGGTGACAGACTAGAAGATGACATAGGATTGCAGGTGACTGTGGCATGAGGACTGATATCGGATGTTTAAATAGAGTGGGCTTGTATTTGCACCTCCTTTTACTCTTTAAACCATTTAAAAAACTGAGTTTCTTCTTGTTAGCCCTCGATAACAGTTCTGCCTATTTAAAATTGTTAACCTAACGTTTGTGAACTGCATAAACGACCGTAAGAGTATTTAATTACAAGAGCTCCTCTGTATTGGTTCCTTATTTTCACATTTCACAGCATTCTCTTGCTCTCCTTATTATTGCAGGTTTACTACAAGTTCAACCCCATATTCATGCTTGCTGAGCCGTTGATGTTGGTATCCGCATTTTTGCTCTGTTTCATGGCTTGTGTAGCCTATCTACACCTTGATCTTTCAATCCAGAAGTACAAAATGTCTTAAAGTATTTCTGAGGTATGAACTGTTAAATTTCATAAATACCATTTTTTTAGGGCCCTTCAGAAACTGCCTCTTTATAGGGTAGCAACCGTGTAGAGGTAAGGCTGCGTATATCTTACCCTCCTTAGATTCTGCCTTGGAAGTAGCCTTTTTGAGGCATTTTGTTGTTGAACTGTTAAATTTGAAAATTTCTTTTTATCTCCAGAATTCTGTTGAGGAAGTTTTGTCTTGGTATATGCAGAAATACTGGAAGAAAGTGGCTGGAATTTAGTATGATCTTATAGCTGCATGTTCCTGGTATACTTTTTATCATCCTTGCAACTGAGGGAAGGAGGTTAGCGGAACTTTGTTCTGATTCTATAGTAGTATAAGATATGATTTGGAATTCTGTAGCGGATGAGCCGTTATGATCATCAATTTAAGCTCCCATATTTAGATTTTGTATGGACTATGCGAGAAATTGACTTCCTCAAGGATGTCTTGTTTCACTAAGATCTTACCGAGAGTAGGATCCGAAGGAAATTTTCAGAAGAATTTTTAAGCCAAAAACCCGCTTGTTTGAAAATGACATTTGTTTCTCTCCCCTTTTCCCCTGTTTAGAATGCTGCAAGTTATACAAGCAAAGCGATTATGTGACCTGCTTGGTATGTTTTTTTATTTGCAGCTTTTGGTTTTGAAAAACTAAAAACTAGGTTTTTGCACAGTTCTTTTTCTGTAGTTTTTGGTTTTTCAGTTTTTTACTCAAAACATGGAAAAATAAACTAAAAATGAAAGACTGAAAACCAGAAAAATTATTTGTAAATATATGGTTTTTAATTTTTAGAAGATAAAAAATTGTAGAAAGAACGATGGCAGACACTCTTAGAAATGAAGCTTTTACAGGTAATGTGATGGAGCCAGTTAGGTTGAATTTATGGAATACAAGGGATGGCAATGGGCTACCCGCAGTTACCTGCACCGTTTGGGACGGATAGTGGGTATGGATTGGGTGTACCCATCCCGTACCCAACAAGCGTATGGGACCGGGACGGGTATAGTTTTGTACCCACCTCTCCCCGCCCGCACCACTTCATACCCATAATACCCGCTCCATTTTGTACGTAGTTAACTTTAAAATTAAAAAATGTGTGCTTAAATTCAATAATCCAAATTATTTATTAGTGTTGTAAAAAAAAATATAATTGGTTTTTAAAAATAGTATTAAATAAGTAATATGAACGGGCATAGATAATCGTTTTCTACGCACATTAGGGAGGGTACGGGGTGGATATCGGATACCCGTTGGATACCCGCGGATAATGGGGTGGGTATGGATATGGGTTTGTACCTGCCAGGGAGGGTATGGGTATCCACTTCGTATCCATAGTGGGTAATGGGGTGGGTACGGGCGAGGTTGTCAAAATCGGGATTCTACGTAAAATCGACGGGGGGTCAGTAGAATCGGAATCGTAGAATCGAATCGAGAATCGTAAGATTCTACTTTTTGTATAAATAAATTATTTATATTGACAAAATTAGCATAACAATTCTCAAATATATAATAAAAAATATCAAAAAGTCCACAAGACAATAGTTTTACAATACATTGAAAACCTAAAGGTGGGAAAAAGAATAGCATCATTCTAACATAAAACATACGCTCAAGTCTCTCAACTCATAGCACCATCAAATTCATATCCAAAATTAAAATTACTGTCGTCAATATTATTTGCAGTACTTGTCTTTGTATTTCCATCATCATTAAGAGAATCATCCCCAATGGTAGCATCATCTCCAATTAAACATTTCATATCATTTGAGGCGATGATTGCACTCTCAATCTCAGTACTAAAATAGTAAAACCTTATCAAGATGTACAATTAATAGTAGGTTCTTATTTCAATAGTTATTAGAAAATATAAAAACAAAAATGAGAATAATATAGAAAGTTAGGGCTTAATATATTATACAAAAATGTAGAAAAACACATTAAAATCGTGACTTTTGCACGTGAGCATAAGCCTTTAAGTAGAATCGGGTAGAATTGCATCAGAATCGCGATTCTACTTGCGATTCTACTGATTCTGATGCGATTCTACCACGATTTTACCACGATTCTACTTGAGTACGATTTTTTAACCGATTTGGATTGCCGGGGCAAAGTAAAATCGTAGAATCGTACGATTTTGTGATTTAAATCGCGATTTTAACAATCATGGGTACGGATATAGAATTTGGGTGGCAGGTAAGGGTATGAAGGAGGCACCCCCCATAACCGCCCTTGTCCCACTGCCATCCCTAAATACAACAGCTATTGCCCACTACATTTGGCATATCTCCAAACATAGAAGACTTTTATTGCTTAAAAGGGGTTGAGTTAGGATCCGTGTAGGCGCACCTAGGCGGCAAGGCGTAGCTTCCTCGCCTTGCAGGCCTTAGGCGAGGTGACTTTTAAAAGGCGTGTTTTTTCATTTTTTTAGTTATATTTTGTCTTAAAATTAATATATTATTATATTATGTATGTGTTTTGTATTTTGTTTATTGTGTGTGCAAAAGATGGAGTATTATTCCTTGACTTTTAAATACTACTAATCCTATAAGAAAAAAAAAAAGAGAGAGAGAAAAGATGTTTTGGAGCTTACTACCGCTCACTTAGTAACATATTAACAGTTGTCAATGATTGATTTTGATATCTTTATTTTGATATGATAGAAATGGAAAAGAATGATATTGGTACCATGTATTTTTTGTAGATTTTATGGTGCCTTGCAATTTTTGTAAAAAAGCTTATTTTGATATATAATATAGCGTGTTTTTATAAATATTTTTTATAAATATCGATATCCTTTAGTAGTATTTTTCTTGAACACTATATATATTTTTAATTATGGTTGTTATGTAACATAATTAATTAATTTTATGGCTTATATTCATAAAATATTTTATAAATATAGAGTACAAATGCAAATTATAAAACTGTAAAATATTTTATAAATATAGAATATGAATACAAATTATAAAACTGTGCGCTTACTTTGTTAAGGCGCTCCTTCGCCTTGCACCTAGGCACTAGGAATCCCTATTGCGTTAGTGCGTCTTATGCCTTTTTATACACTAGTTAGGGTAAAGTCAGGTTATTTATGTGATAAAGTTTTGAAACCTCGGGGTATCTTATTATATATATTAAAAAGTTAAGGTATTTATGTAATAAATTTTCAAATCTCAGGATATCTAAGTGATAGATTATCAGAAATATGTATCAGAATAAAAATTATTTGCAAGAAAAGTTACAATTTGTAAATAGTTTTCTTGTCATGGATCGATGTAAACGTTGTTTTGTAATTATATATTCATCATATCAATTAATAACAAAGACCTTTAAAATATGAAATAGCAGTTAGGTTTGAAAATCAAATTTGAATCAAATAATTTAGTCCAAGATCCGATTGATCATTATTCGTGTAGTCCTTGTCCTGCATTATTACCTCTAGTCATCTATTATTTAATTTGTTTTTGCTATGATTCATATTATGACCATTGTAATATCCCAAAACTTTTTAAACCGTTTGAAATGATTATTTCCCATCTTTTACAAAGGAAGATGTTTTCCATCAATTGGGAGAAAAAGCTTTTCCTGTGGAAAATATTTTTTGTCAAAAAGTGCGCGCCAAACATTGAAAAGAAGGAAAACCATTTACAAGTATCTATTTTTCCTTCGAAACAAACGAAGCCGAAATTAACCCACTAGAACGCATTCATCCATCCAACAATAATGCATCTACCATACTACTACAGAAGAGTGTTAAAAACAAGTTAGTGAAATATTTAATTTAACTCAAATCTATAGGAATCACAAGCTAAAGTACTATATGTGATAGAGAAACCCCAATAATGAGGGATCTATATAGAAGTAAGGGGAGAAGATATAAAGAGCAATTGGGGGAGAGATAGAGAAAACACATAATATCATTTAACATATCCAAACCCTAATCCCTAACTCCCTATTTATAGAACATACACCCAAAATATCTACAAATATCTTGGGGTGAGGCAGCCCTTGGAAGATTCTTGAAGGAGGTTGCTGATGACGGTTCTGCCATGGTTTGAGGTATTAGTGGCGTCTTGGCGGTATTGGGTTGTATGTTGTGGTGACGCTAGGTATAGCAGCTTGGTGACCAGGATGGCGAGATGGGAAGGGACATATGGAGGTAGCAGTAGTGGCCGTAACCGAACGAGACGTATTGGCGGCTAAGCGATACTCATATTGTATCAATACCGCCCCCTTGAGTAAGGTAGCCGCCCAGGCGGGTGGGGACTAATGGGATGACGTCCTTTTGTACTCCAAATCCCACTTTGGCTCGTATCACTCTCCTATTATGTAGTGACACGGCTTCAAAATCCAAATTTATTGTAGCACAAATCTCAGGTCTTCATTTTGTAGATTGAGCAGATTTGCTTTTGAAGTCTTGAAAACGGGACTCGGGGCCCTTGATTTGGTCTTCCATTAGCATCTCATCTATACACTTTTTTTTGGTCAAACACCAATATACTTGACATCATTACCTTCTCCCCGTGTATGAAACTCTATTTATGTAGCATCTGATCAACAATACTCTCAGGGATCGCACTTCTTTGACAATTTTTGAATATCCTTTCACTTGATTGAAGGCAGTTACTTAAAAATCGGCTTAGCTTCCCTAATCAAAGTATCTCTGTGATACTTTCAGTTTTGTGCTTTTGATCAGTGTCGTACGGTTCTCCCTTACTTTTGATAGGGACTTCAAAAAAAAAAAAATCAAAATAAATGATTCTCTTTACCACCTTGAATAACCCTTCCAATCCTAGAGACGGGAGCTAGAGGGTTTTCAATCATTTGTACCAATGGCCAATGTAGCTTCTCACCAAAAAATGGCATCATTACAGTTTGATTAACTTCTCCCTTCACATGGATTGCTCAATTTTGTTGAGGTTTTACATCATGATATTCTTGGCTGTGCATACTTTTTTCTTTTTCTTTTTATTTTAGAATTTGAGAACATAGTTAAGGAGGTTACCAACCAAAGAGGGCACTAACACGCCGTCACCGGATCCCATTAGAACTCCAAAGTTAAGTGTGCTTGGGCGAGAGTAGTACCAGGATGGGTAACCTCCTGGGAAGTCCTCACTCTCAGGTTGGGCCCCCCCCCCCCCTGGGACCCTGCGTAGGCAGGAACCCTTGAGGCACTGGGTATGTTCCTTTCCTTTTTTTAGTTAAGGAGGTTACCACTAAAGAGAGGAGATATCACTCTCATCCATAGAGAGCTCAAACTACCAAAGAGGGCACCAACACGCCGTCACCTGATCCCATGAGAACTCCGAAGTTAAGCGTGCTTGGACGAGAGTAGTACCATGATGGGTGACCTCATGGGAACTCCTCACCCTCAGGTTGGGGGCACTGGGAAAAAGCCTCTCTTCAGGTTAATACCCTGAAGGGGGAAGGCTGCGTACGTCCGCCCCCCCAGACCCTGCGTAGGCGGGAGCCCTTGAGGCACTGAGTATGTTCCTTTTTCCATAGAGAGCTCAAATGCTCTCAATCATCCTAAGCTAAAGAAACATAACAAGGTAAATGTTATAGTCCAAGCTTAAAAAAGAAATGAGTCACTTGATTATGTGAGCCTGTCCCTTTGTATTATATTTGTAGAATTTACAAAAGATAATATCCAATCAAGAAAAATATACAAATTAAATATTTTGTCTACATGAAATCAATAAGAGATAAACGAAACTTAAATCTATACAATAATTTCCTCATGGTGATATCAATATTTGATCAACCGTAGCTTTGGAGATGAAGATTGAGCACTGACTTGTTCGGTTGAGATAAAAATGAGGAAGATTGTGAAGATAATATTTTATCCTTAACACCCCCCACGATTTTAGCGGTGATGGAACACCGCAAGGATTGATTCGAAACCGAGCAAACTGAGCCGAGGTAAGACCTTTAGTTAGTAAATCAGTAATTTAATTTTTAGGAGCAATGTATAAAACGACCAAATCCCCTCGTTCAAAGTTTTCTCATACAAAGTGATAGTCAATTTGAATATGCTTGGACTGTTTATGAAAAATCTCATTGGAAATTCATTTACTTGGCACTAAAGTTAGCGAATGGGGGCTACTAGGGAGAGAGATGCCAAGCTCTCTAAGTAGCTGTTGAACCCAAATAATTTCAGCGATAGCAAAAGCAACATCACAATATTCTGCTTTTGTACTAGAGCGAACAACAACGAATTGTTTTCTAGAAGACCAACTAATGAGACTACCAACATAAAAGACGGCATAGCCATGAGTAGAGCGATGGTCATCAGGATCACCAACCCATTCAGCATTATAGTAAGACACAATGCCTGGTTTAGAAGATGAACTAAGGAACAAACCAAACGAAGATGTGCCCTTAGATATCACCAAATACGTTTTACAGCTTGCTAATGAAGAGTTGTCGGCGATGACATGTACTGACAAACCCGGTTCACAGCAAAAGCAATGTCAGGCCAGTTATAGGAGCATACCGAAGAGCTCTAACAACGTTGCGATAGAGCGGGGGGTCATACATAGGTTCTCCAACTTGAGAGAGATGCGAGTTAGCTTTGGCCGGTGTGGAGATAGGTTTGGTACCTTCCATATGTACCTTATCAAGGAGGTCATTCACATACTTTGACAAGGACAAGAAGAAACCATTAGATGCTCGATTGACTTCAACACCTAGGAAACAAATGAAGAGATCCAAGATCCTTAAGAGAAAAACTGTTGTTAAGAGACTAAACTAATGTATGCGACATCATTTCCTATGATAAGGATGTCATCAACATAAACATTTAAGTAATACGGTGCCCACTTCGTTGATGGGTATGGGGGGCTGGTTTGAGCAATTTGTATTTGGTCCTTTATGGCGTTGTTTGTGAGCCAAGTGCACAATAAAGGTGGGGTTTTGAGAGAAACGATCAAGATGTTCCTCTTCTTGTAAAAGCATGCCAAAGAGTGCATCCAGAGTGATATGATTGAGTTTGGTATTAATAGAGATCACAAAGAAACCCATATTTTGGATCAAGGCCATTAAGAATATAAAGAATAATATTTTGTTCAGAGATCCAATTGAGAGTTGCAGCCAACTAATCAATAAGAAGTTTCTTTTTTCGACATAGTCGAAAATTGATAAAGTACCTTGATTAAGAGTTTGTAGTTGCAACATGATTTGCATCACACATGCCCAGGATTGCGAGTAAAAAAATAAAGAAAATGTTCAAAAGCTAGCTAGGTTTCTTGAAACGAGGTTGCTCTTGCCACATATCTAAGAACATGCTCATTGATGGTAGATTTGAGCCAAAGCATCACTATCCTATCTTTCTTCATCTAATTAAGGAAATCTGAATTGGGTTGAAGAGAGTTGATATTAGCCTCAGTGGATGGATTTGTGGCAGTATTTCCTGTTGATTTTGAAAGCAATTGGGTTGGCAAATCTTGGTACAGAAGGTCGTCCAACTCATAGGCTTGTAGAGCGGACATTGCTAGGTTCTGGCATAAATGATAATTTTCTTTGTCTAGCTTTAGAGCCAGACTGGAAATAGCAAAAGGGTTACTTTGAGAATTATTCGTGTTTTGTGTGGCGAGAAGAAAATTTGAATTGGAAGATTGGGAAGCCATGAAAACTGGATCCGACGTTAGTTGTTTCAAGGCTCTGATACCATAAAGAAGAAAAGAGAAAATAAAATAAATAATTGGGTCACTTGATGATGTGAGCCCTTCCCTTTGTATTATATTTGTAGAATTTACAAAAGATAATATACAAACAAGTGAAATATACAAAATAAATATTCTATCTTGATGAAGTCAACAAGAGATAAACAAACACTTAAATTTACACCAAAATATCCTCATGGTAACATCAATATCAGATTAGCCGTGGCTTTAGGCATGAAGATTGAGCCTTGACTTGATTGGTGGTGACGAGAATGAGGAAGATTGTAGAGATAATATTTTATCCTTGAAAAAGCGCCATGTTAAATTTCATTAGGCCATAGGCTCGATCCACAGAGTTAGAATATTTGAGATCCATATATAAGCCTAAGCGGAGTTTCTTCCTAAAATCAATTGGTATTAGAAGAGGCGACTCATTATGTTTATATATTGATATCTTCTATTATGACTCCAATATGATATTTTACTACACTCACATGTGGAGTCTTTAACACTCCACTCATGTCTAGCCAAAGTGCTACCCGAAGTGCTACAATCTATAGAATGTGAATTATCCCACATGCTCCCCAAAAGCTCAAAAGTTCTAGCTCGTCAAACAAAGCTTCATTCTCCTAGAATATCAAAGTAGTTTTTCTAGGTCCAAATCTACATAGTATCACACAAGCGGTAGTTGAGACTGGCTGGTTTGTATACCTCTTGCGTGATATTGGTTTAAGGAACTCGAGCTCTAGTATAGTCTATTGTCATAATGTCTTTGCCACCTACCACTGCTGTCAACCCGATTTCCATTGGTTGCACCAAGCACTTCAATGACTTTCACTATGTTCTGGATAAGGTTTAAAATGGTGATCTCCAAGTTTGATTTACGTCCATGGCAATGCAGGTTGAAGATATTGTCACAAAAGAGTTCCTTACAGATTGCCTACTTTCACAAGTTTCGCATCAAGTACCTATATGATACATATATCCACCAGTCACTTTGCTATACTAATGCTTTTTTAAACCCACATCCTCGTCATCCATCCGTATTCTTTATCTTCCTATCTCCGAATATATTCGCCTTGTATTAGAAAGTACTTTATAAATGTGACACAAGCTTATAGGATTATAAAAAAGGTGAATTACATATTATTATACTGAGTCTTGGGGGGGTTTTTTTTTTTGGTAAGTATACGAACTCTACGTAATAATTTTTTTAGTCTAAAAGTTATATATATTTATATTTAATAAAATAGTTTAAATGACAGTGTAAAAAGGTTTAAGACCTTTGTCGTTATTTATGGTAAACCCATCAATCCCTCAATATTTATTATCTCATGCGCAAATTGCAATGTTGTGACATTGCTAATGAAGAAAATTTGGATGAAGGACATGTTTTACACCCTTAAATACTTATCATGGACTATTTTATTAAATACATATGACGTTGGGAATAAAATATTAATTTACCAAGTTTGTGGATGAAAAAAATAATAAACCGAGCTTCAGGGTATTACTGTGTTTTTTCCCCCCTATAATTGGAGTACAAACTAAAAGAGCATAGTAATATGGGGCAAGGCTCGAACGCAAACAACTAGAAACACTTGGATACCCAATGTACAACATTGTCCATAATCCAGACTCCAACACACAAAACGCTACACCATCTATAATGACATAACCGATAAGGATATCCCCAACAATATGCAACTTGTCCGGCTACGGAATGCCAAAATACAAGCATAAATAGGACAAAGATAAAGACAATGAAAAATACCTGTAATGATGACTATATGCCCAAAACACCCCAATAGGACCAACAGGATGAGAAGATTCACCCACTATTTTCTTCCCTTAAAAGATCAAGACACTTTTTGTAAACGATTTTTATTAGGCCTCTTTGAAAGCTTTGCAAAACTCTTCATTGCTTTCCCATCTCCCATGAAAACACAACCCAAGTTGCTTTCCCATCTCCCATGCGCCTCTTTCAAACACGAGATCGTCAGCACTTAATTGCTCTTGATCCTTTTCACCCCTTAGTTTGTCTCTCCCTTTTTTATTAGGCCTCTGGATCTTTTGCTTCTCCTAACCAGATTCTCCCCATTGGAGTTGAGCTCCATGTCCTTTAGAAACTCTTTGAAAGCTTTCTTGGTTTGTTCTTTTTTCTTTCTACTTTTACCTTTCTTATCCTTTTGGATTGGAAGATTTCTCAATTCCTTCTGACCTTTTGTAGTATGTTCTTTCTTCTTGTTTTTTCTGTTTGTATTCTCCATGTATCCCACGGACAGTTTTAAATGTTTGGAAATTTGAATTTCATATAATAATGAAAAATAATGATAATAGAAAATTTGAATTTGTTTATTTAATAGCGTCTATTTATGTTATGAATACTATATTGACGTGTATTTTACATTTAAATGTGTACTTAATTGATAAATGATACGAATTGTGGAACATCATTATGATTTCATGACTTGAGGTAATAACTACTCAATGACATCATTTAATTAAAGTGAATCTGGAATTGAATCCAGCACCAATCATATTTGTACTATTATTGCATTAATTATTATGAAAATTGGGGAGGGTAAGAGGTTCAAATTCCAAAGTGCACAAACTCTACAAAGTCAATGAGAAATCTAAGGAAACGAACTTTGAATTGCTGAAGTTGTATTACTTAATCTTAATAATGCCTCATAGGAGGAGTTTGATGCTGCGGTAATTATCTCATTCCTTTTGGTAGGGTTTAGAGATCGAGTTGATTTCTTTGTTTTTTGAAATGTTATTCTTACCTTTATAGAAAAAAATATATGGGACACATTGAGCTCTTGGATCTGCTTTGGACCATGGTTTCCATGAAGACCGAGCATAGACAAAGAGCTCAATTGATGCCACGACCATGTACCAAAGTCAGTAGCCTAGATTTTTCCTTGCTCGTAACGACGGTGAAGGCAAAAATGATGAGCAAAGGAAATTAAACAAACAACTTGAGCTATTGGATTTGGTATAGTGGTAAGGCTACCAACTTTCCAAATATGAGATTTTGGGTTCGAAGCTCACCTTCCTCCTCCCCCTGATGTTAATGACCCTTCTTGGGACATTGTTGTATTTTATTATCTCTATAAGCATTGAATAGACAACTTCCTTCCTCTAGTAAATGAATGGCTCGGGCGTCCATAGCGTGAATGTATTTTGGCACACAACTGCAGTCATTGATCAATAGGGCGGGGACATTAATAGAGGGTTGGGGGTCAAGCGGAGATGGATAGGGTTACAAGTGTCGATGGCAAGGTGGGACTGTCGGGGTGTCAGGTTGTGTAGAGGGTGTGTGCATGGTGGGGGAGGATTTTCACTAGTCGAGTTTGGGGTGGGAGGCGAATTCTGGTCAAGGTAAGGGTGGGGATATGCTATCACTCGTTGGGGTAGGCTGTTAGTAAGGGTGTAAATGAACCGAGCTAAGTTGGGCGCCCCCTTATTTGACCTTGAGCTGATCTGAGTCTTAATTGAGCTTTCTTACCTTTGTAGGAACTTGATTCAATAAGATAATAATATGTTCAATACTCCACTCGAGTTGACTCAACTAGTTAGCCTTATCAAGATGTGTTAAGCTCTCTATTGAGTTGAGTTCACTATCAAGTCAAGCTTGCTACTGTACTGAGCTATTTGAGTTATCATCAAGTCATTATTGACCACTTTTTACTGTATAACTAGCTGTTAACCAGCTCTTCTGAAACTATCCACCAATGTTAACAAGTTGAGCTCCTCCTTGTTTGAACTTAGCTTGTTAAGCTTATTGAACCTGCTTGAACTCAGCTTTGTAAGCAATCAAGCCCATGAAATGGTAACGAATGAACTCTAATTGATTTCTAAAATAAGTAGTTTGTCGAACATTTGTTTCATTCAAACCCTAGCTGCGAATGAGAATCTATGATTGTTGGCACAAGAGGGGTAGGGTACCTTAAAAAAAGATATCAAAAGTTTCGAGTATTTGAAAAATATTTTCAAATGTCATAGTATTTCTAAAATGCTATACTTAATCTCATGGTACCTATATAAAATTTACTCAAGAAAGATTAATATTTTTAATGGTTAAATGGAAGGACGAGTAGACCTTTTACAACTAAAATACAGAGGATCTAAAATTGAATCTTGTTTACAATTTATTCAAAAAATGATGTGAAACTACCACTTTTTTATTTGGTAGTAGGAGGCTTTTGTAAGAAAAGAGCCACCTAATGCATCGAAACATATAATATCAAGAAGTTTTTCATAAGAGCACGAAGACCACTCCAATAAAGACAACATGAAGTGCTCGAAATTAACAGCTCTACAACTAAACGACAATACATATAAGAAGACAATACATATAAGAAGCAACACGATATGAAAAAATTGAATTAGCTACTCTATAAGAAATTACCTTATATAAAAAGCATAGTTTCTTTGAACATTCTATACATTTGTATTAGAATTGCAAGTGGGTAAAGAACGCAATGACTAAAAGTGGCTAGGTAACACTAAAATTCAACCAATAGCCATTTTTTATCCAGCTAGCTAACCATTTGAAAAATGAATAAAATCAGCTTAACAAACATACATGTGATATGAATCTCCAAGATTAAAATTAATCAAAGATGTCAGTTTTAATCATAAGTCCAACCGTTTCTGGGCCATCACGCGTTAAATGTCAAATTTATGGACCGGGATTGGTGACAGCTTCACTACAATCCTAAATTAACTACTTACTAGATTTTTTTTTTTTTTTATAGAAATTATTATCCTGATATTTGAAAATATCGTATAAATATCTAATATTTTAATATAAATAACGAGTTACTTTGGGATTTGATTGTTTATTACTTAGATATCCTATGTCGGAATTTAATGAATACTCTACGAATCTGACTAGTTTTATATAAGAAATGTTGATTTAGTATATGATTATGCTTATATATAAAAGCTGTGACAATGTTTTCGGTAAAAGCACAATGAACTATGATAAAAAAAATTCACCGAATGTTGAGAAGATGGTGCTGCTTTCTAGGGATGGCAATCGGATAGGAAGGGCATAGGGGGTGTCTCACCCCCAATTTTATATAAAAAATGTTAATTTAAGTACATGATTATGCTAATATATAAAAGTGATGTAAATATTTTTGGTAAAAATACAATGAATTATGATAAAAAATTTACCAAATATGGAGGAGATGGTGCTGCTTTCTAAGCATCGCATAGGACTGGGCGGGTATAGGTATAAACAGGCATAAAGAGGATATCCACCCCCCTCCTCTAGTAGGTACAAACTCGTACCCATGCCGG
Organism: Simmondsia chinensis; assembly: GCA_018398585.1. Lineage (NCBI taxonomy): Eukaryota > Viridiplantae > Streptophyta > Magnoliopsida > Caryophyllales > Simmondsiaceae > Simmondsia > Simmondsia chinensis. Next base: position 13,115,997 of record JAGTTD010000005.1, read on the forward strand.
CCTCATTTTCTACATGTATCTATTAGGTCTTTAATACTTGCCCCATCCCATCGTTAATGTGGATACCAAGCAATTATTCATATATACCTATACTAAAAGTAACATACCCAGTGCCCCAAGAGCTTCAGCCTAAGAAGGGTTTGGGGGGGCTGGATGTACGCAGCTTTCCCCTTCAGGGTATTATCCAGAAGAGAGGCTGTTTCCGATGTCTAGCTCAAAATTAAGGAATTAAATCGAATACATAATTTACTCATTTTTAAATTAATAAAATAAAAATTTGGGTATGTACAAGATGTGTATGGTAAGTATGGGGCGGGACATAGTGCGTATGAAGCAAGATGGGGCGGGTGCAACATTGTAAACAAAAAAACAAATGTTGTAAAAAGAACGCCTATGCCCTCGCCCTTACTCAGGCTCAGCTCAATCGGTGGGCGGCACATGTGTGCATATGGACCAGCACTTAATTCTAGAGTTTTTTTTTTTGTTTTTTAAACACATATGGAGTGAAGTTCTCCTATGAAAACTTTCAATATGGGACAAAAATACTTAAGAAACAATTATAATTTCAATGTGGAATAACGGAGCTTAGCATTGTTTCCAACAATTCTCATAAAAATGATACAAGCTAGGAAAAGAACATGGGCATTAAGGGCTTAATATTTCAATGTAAATATCTTGCAAGTTCAATGAACTTCTAGTGGTTACCAAGTTTAGAACTAACAGCTTCCAAAGTGACTTTCATTTGAACCTGACAAGTGGTTGTATAGTCTGCAAAGTGTGAATGCACCAAGCTCAAAGATCTTGGAAACTCCCAAGGTTTGACGCGTTTATTAACCTTTTGGTCATCTTTGATATTCGTAGGTGATCTATAAATAAGTCTACAACTTTCTTAGCGAGCGCTCTTACTTGCACTCCTATCTAGGTGGATCACATTATATGTATGTTATCTCACACCACCAATAAATGACTACAGGTATAGTTAGAGCCAAAGCTCAAGCTTATTATCTTAGTAACGTGTTGGTGGATTCCATCAATTGTGAAGATGCTCACACCACTAAACATATGGCTATGGACTAATCACCCTAGCATTGTCAACATCATGGGGAAGGATAATAAACATTCATTCCAATACATTTTCAAACTGAACTATAACTTACTCAATTAACCTGTATGAGACCAAATTGAGATACATCATGATCAATCCGGTAGATAGACTTTAGTTCCTTCCCCTAGATGTTTCTAATACAATTTACGACAATGACCTTTTGTCAGTGGATCCACAAGGTTATTTTCAGACATCACATAATCTAGTGATATTACTCCTCTATGTAAAAGATCTTTAATAATCGTATGTTTGAGATGAATATGTCTTATCTTGCCATTGCACACCTTATTGTTTGCTACAGTAATGGCTCCCTGGCTATGGCAATAGAAAGCAACTGATGAGCTAGCTGCCCTATAATTTCACATCTGCTCGAAACATTTGACTTCATGACCTGCCAACTAAAGAGTAATAAATTTAGATTCCATAGTAGACTTGGCAATACGATATTGCTTAGATAATTTACAAGATATAACACCCCTAGCTAATGTAAACACATATCCATTAGTAGAATTAATTTCATCATTAGCAGACACCTAGTTGGTGTCACTATATCCTTCTAGCATAGTGGGAAAATTTGTGAAACAAAGCCCCCGATTCATAGTACCCTTCAAATATTTATGCAATCTTTTTAGTGAATTCCAGTGCTCTGGACTGGGATTATGAGTTGTCTGTTAAGTCTGCTTAGTATATATGCAATGTTAACACTCTCAATAATCTTAGTATATTTAGATTGACACATCACATCACCTTTATGCTTAATCAAATGCATAATGGGATCATAAGCCGTTTTCACATGATCGACAATAAACATGTTAAATTTTCAATTATCTTGTCAATATAGTGAGATTGATTTAGGTAGCCTTCAAGAGTTCCTAAAATTTTAATTCCGAGAATCATATCTGCTTCACCTAAGACTTTCATGTCTAATTTAGAACTTAACAGACTTTTAATCCTTATGACAACTCTCAAGTTTGTGCCAAAAATTAACATGTCATCAACATACAACAAATAATGACACATTCATTAGAGTCAAACATAGATTGAACATAAGAATCACCATAATTCACACAAAACTTGTTAGCCATCGAAGTGTTGTTAAGTTTGTCATGCCCCGGCTTTGGTGCCTATTTTAGACCAATATAAAGACTTATTTAGTTTGCACGCTTTCTTTTCTTGACTAGGGACAACAAAGCTCTTAGATTGTTCCATATAAATCTTTTCATCTAAGCCACCTTTTAGAAAAGTGTTTTTTGCATCCATTTGATTTACAACTAATTATGAATTGATACTAGGACAATCAAGGTTCTAATAGTGACTATCTTCGTCATATGTAACTGTGTTAAAATAATCAACCTTCTTTGTATAAGCATATCCTTTAGCTACAAATGTTACCTTAAACTTTTCTATAGGGCCATAAGTCTTCAATGTCTTTCTGTATGAGCTTGTTAGAGAGATAGAAGAGGAAGAGGCCATGCATTGGAAAAAACTGATTTGGAGTGGTTACTTCATTCCCCACATGGGGTTTGTGCTTTTGCTTGCGGTGCTAGGTAGTTTGAATACTGAAGAACAGTGTGTCGACGAGGTATATTGTTAGCATCAACATGTTGTTCATATTGTGAAGACTGAAAAACTAGGGAACATTTTTTCTTTAAATGTTCTTGGTCCACATCACTATGGTTTAGAATGTGTGATTGATGTGGCATCATGAAACTAGATGATCTGAATGCAGTGGTGGATTGGTTTAGAAACGAAGTTCGTAACTGGCTTAGAGATAGCAAGTTCAAGAGATTATGTCTTTCAGTTATTGTGTACCAGATTTAGAGAGAAAGAAATAGCAGGATCGTTGAAGGTAAAATTTGAACTGACGAGATAGTCTGGAGAAATCAAAAAAATTGTGGAGATCAAGTTGGATTACTATGGCATAAATTGCTAACAAGAGTGTAGGGCGGAATTTTGTTTTGTTATGCTTTGTTTTGGGCTAAGTTGGGCACTTGACTTCTTTAGCGTTTGAGTTGAGTTGGGTTGGTTTTTGATTTGTAGTTGTATATATTTTTTGATATAATCATATGAGCACTTGCCTTTTAGCCAAAAAAAAAAAAAAAAAAAAATTGATTTACATCCTCTAGGAATGTCCACCAACTCCTATGTGTATTATTGAGGATTGACCCTTGCCATAAAAGTGCAACCGAAAGATTTCATAACCTTCTTATAGGTTTTGGGGACTTCTTCTAACATGTAAACACACACAATTTATTCATTTATCTTATTATCTTTAGTCAAAAAAGTAGTCAAAAAATCAGGTCCTAAGCTAGTTTCTTGCTTAATCCCTTTACTCCTTATTTCAGGGGCCTATATAAGATAATAAGGAGCTATTTCAAGAAGTTTAGTTTTTCTCTCAAATAGCTTGAAAAAAAATATAGGTTCATTTTTGGCATGTTATAAGTTCATGAACTAAGAATTAGGTTCATTTTTCTAAAATGTTTAATAGAGTCAACCATCCAATGTCCTAGTGAGTGTGCCACAAGTCAAGGGATTCAATGATGTAAGCAGAATAAGCACTAGTGCTTTCTTTGTTTATGCAATCGGCATCAAGGATAAATAGCCCCTTGTTACAATAAGCCTTACCCACAAATTCCCTATTCTAGTGAGCACAAGTTTATCAGAATCAAAGGCTAATTTTAAACCACCTTTAACAAGAAGGCAACATGAAATCGAATTCGTAAGCTCGCAAGTTTGTTAAAGTAGCATTTTGCTAAAGGTGATTTTAACGAATTCTTCCCTTTTCCATGGATTCACACAGTCGCAGAATTTCTCATCTAGACCACCATTTGGTATTCTTGGAATATGCTTTAGTTTACATAAATGCGTCTAGTAGTGGTAATGTACACCATTCATTTAGTCATGTCATTCACCATGTTTACCTCTTTGACCACGACTATGATGTTGTCTATTTATACGAGGTTGGCTTAATTCTTGTTGTCTTTAGATTGGTTCTTGTTTTTGCAATCCCTGTTTTGTTTCTAGGTTTTCGGCAAAGATAACATTCGCCTTGAAACTTATGGGTTGTCTTTCAAATTTTTCTCTTGGGCTTGAAGTTGGAGTAATGCTTCTTACTCTTGTTTCTTAGCCTGCCAAAAAAGGAAGTTGGCTTCCATAATATTGTCTTTCGAAACATAGGAGTATGTGGTTCATTTTTTATTTTTTTATTTTTTTTTTTATCACATGTGGTTCCCTTGTCCTTCAACCAGTTTTCCTCTTCAATTTTCAAGTGACCTAAGAGTTCATCTAATATCAGGTCCCTTTATTATGCATATGTAGGTTCCAAGAAATTTTTAAAAAGTTAGGGAGCTTCTCAATCAAAATATATGCTTAAGTAATTTCACAAAATTTCGGACCTTTTGGTAGAAAAGTGGCGACAATGTTTTCATATTAATGCACTTGTTCAACCTTAAACTCTAACTCTTACTAACAACATATTTTCTAGTGCCAACATTGTCAGTCTCATATTGTTTTTTTAGTGTATGTCCCAAATTTCTTTAGCTAAATCCATTTTAACATAAATATCAAATAATTCTTCACACATGTAATGCTGTAAAATTCCATTACAAAATTTATTAGGGTTATTAACATTTTAGTAGCTGGATTTTTTTGGAAATAAAAAAAAAGAACCTTAACCCTCTTGATTTATTAAAGAGGTCCCTTAATTTTCATCATATTAATAAAAAGGCCCCTAAGTTTTTGTCGCATTAATATAAAGGCTTCTCTCTGACTTGATGATGTCATTTTTAGTCAATAGAACTGATCTGATAGCTGTGTTTTTATTAATGGTACAGTAAAATAACAAAAATATCCTTTAGTAACCATATTTTAAAACAAATTAAGCAAAAATAGATAGTTTTTACATAACACAACATCTCGAATTTTGTGCTCATAAAGTACTAATAAGGGCGTTGAAGCATAAATTAGGTCATTTCATTGTAGTATTAATAAAAAGTAATTGCCATGTTAGCTCCGTCGATAGAAAATGACGTCATGACGCCTGAGAGGGGCCTTTTTATTAATACGATAAACACGTAGGGGCCTTTTTAAAAATTTAAAAAAGTTAGAGTCCTTTTTATTATTTTAAAAAATGTTAGGATACTAAAATGTGAATAACCCTTTTTTATTATCCCCTGAAAATTTTCCTTCGTAAGCAACCTTAGCATTACATTTGTAGGGACCTTCTTTTCTTATAAGCCATAATCAAAATTGATTTTTTCTAAGGCTGCGTGTAGTACAATGTTTTAACTGCTTAAACTGTAAAAAAGTTCTAGCTGATTGTAAGGCTTGTGTTTAATTGACAAAAAAGATCTTTTTATATCTTTTGCATTGCTTAAATAAGAAAATAAAAAAAATTATTTTATAACTAGGTACAAAAAGAAGCAAAATAAATATTTTTTCACAGCCATTTCAAAGTTATATTTTAAAAAAGACTATGTGAGCCTTAAATTTTTACCATAATGACTCACTTTTATTTTACCACAACCTGCACCCATCGTCACCCCTTGTACCATTATGGTCACTAAACTCACTACTATGAGTAGCCATTATCATGATTCACTCCATAACCCTATGACTCATCACCAGCCTCTCACCATGACAACAACTCCACCTATAACCACCAACAACATAAGCTGCTACCACCTTGGGGCATTCCCACCATTCACCACTATGGCCGCTAGCATGACTCGCGACCACCATGGTCCACCTTCGCCCACCATATCTTTCCACCCTCACAACCCACCTCTATTAATAAGGCAACCCCCTAATCAGCATAACTCGTCCACAATTACAATCCACTTCTAAAGCTTGCTATTATCCATCACGTTGCTGAGCGCCCACCCCATTACTATAGCTGCCATTACCACTTACTATTATTAATTGATTTATATCATTAAGCAATTTCTTGGCATTATAATAGATAAGTTTTTTTTTAAACAACGTATTCCAACCTTTATTCTCTAAATTTTTACACTCTATATCCAAATAATTCACTATAGAAAGATACAAATCCTACAAGAAAAGGTTTTATTAAAACAAATAAGTTTAAAAAATATAAGATAAAAATAGATGAACCAAATGCACCAGAGTATAAAACAGCTTCTTTGACCATGATTTATAATTTTTCTCATTTAGTAGTTCAACTTTGGACATATCAGGAAGGAGAAGTCTTGTTATTAATTATCCAAAAATCCTCTTGGAGATTATTGTAAGATATCCAATAACAAGAAGAAAATAATCAATCACAAATACCAAGTCCGTGCTATGGAAGAACCACTATCCTAACAAACAATTTCGTCATTGCTTAGGTGCACACAAAAACGCCAACTGCCATCCTCTAGGATTCATGCGATCCGACTGCTAATATGCATTTGTTAGTTGCTGCTTAGTAGCGCCAAGAAAAATTTGGTCTAGAAGAGAAGGTTTTGTAAGAGATTATGGTAGAAAAGGAGGTCGACAATCGTTGAGAAGATGATGATATTTTCCTTAGCTGGAGCATTGCTTATATCGTAGAAGATGAAACTTTTACGAAGGAGTGCCTTCTACTCCCAATCAATACTATAAGGTAGACGTGTGAATAAATGTGTTTTAAGCAGAAGAAATTAAACTTTCATGGGAAGTGGAATGATTTAAAACTTTTTGTTGCAACAATTTCCAAGAAATGAAAAACAAGTGCTGTAAAGAGAACACCCACACCCGAGCTCTTATAAGTAGTAAAATACCATACGAGAATTAAATGAGGTTTTAATATATTCTTGTATTATTTGATTCTATATATCAAAAATTCAGTCAAAAGTTTGTTGACTTGTTTAAAAAATTGTATATGATCACATACATTCATGCGTATAAAAAGTCCTCCTAAAATATTGACAAGGTAAAAATGGATATAATTTTGTTTGTGTGAATTTTACTCGGTGGTGTTACCCAAGTATAACACATAGTAAAAAGTAAGGTCAAAGTCATCAGTTTGCGGTTAAAGTGACAACTTTAGCAAAATATAGAATATAGATACTTAATTTGAATATAATTATCTTCAACTGAGAATATGTATACGTGTTATAAGATGTGTATTATACAACTAATGATAAGAAAAAGGATATTTTACCATATTATTGACAATAAGATGCAAAACTCCTCTTTAAATGGAAAAATATGGGTACTTGATTATATATGGATTTACTAATTATACTGCGAGCTCAAGCCTAACTGACAGGTTGTGCATGCATATAGTTTCTAGTTACTTCTCACCCACCACCACTTAGTTCAAGAGTTTATTTCTGACAAACATATATAATACGAAGTTCTTTTGCCAAAACTTCCGGCGCGGATGAGAGTATATAAGACACAATTATAATTTAAATGTGAGATAAGAAAGCCTGGTATCATTCCAACATTGTCGGTGTCCCTTTTTGTGCTCACCTCCTTCTAAAGGAATGGTCCATCCACTAGGAGGAAGGTGGTCGAGGATTACTTGGTTAGTTCTGACTTTTCCGAAGTGCAGGCCCAATGGTATTGGGATGGGGTAGACAAGGCCTTAGCCAAATTTCGAGAAAAAGCTCAAGGTCTCGCTCTTCAACTTGAAGCTGCTTTGCTTCAAAGGGTGGTTGAGGAAGCCAGTAAGGAGGTGGAGGATGAAGGGGAGTGCGGGTCTAGCACTGAAAACGACGAAGAAGACTAGAGTGCAATTCTTACTTTTTGTGTAAATGTGTATTAGTGACTCCTTTGAAATGAATACCCCCTTTGTTTTTTGTTTGCACTTTATTGTTGTGGGCGTGTGCATGAGTTGAGAAGGTGTCACCTCACATTTATTAGGGTTTATTTTTAACGTGTATCAGCGTCATATATAGAAGTTAAGGTCATGACGCCAAGAAATTCTCTTGGCTTGCCAAGGGAAGACGTATAGTATCAGTTACATTGTATTTGTTCAGGGAGTACCTTACCTTGCATTGGCGTGTTGGTAGCCCGTCAGCCGGTAGTGTGCATTGGGGTGGAACGTATCATACATAGTAACTATCAGGCCCTCGTCCTCGGCCATGAGCCGAGGTGGAGCACAACATACATAGCGATTGTCAGCCCCCATCCTCAGCCGTGAGCCGAGGTGGAGCATAACATACATAACGGTCGTCAGCCCCCCGTCGTCGACCGTGAGCCGAGGTGGAGCGTAACATACATAGCAGGCGTCAGTCCCCCGTCCGCAACCGTGAGCTGAGGTGGAGCGTATCATACATAGTCGAGTAGCCAGCCCCCAGTCCTCAGTCGTGGGCCGAGGTGGAGCGTATCATACATAGCACACGTTAGCCCCCCGTCCCCAACCATGAGCCGAGGTGGAGCATAACATACAGAGCGAATCAAGTATGTCTTTGCCTGCCTGAGAAGGGCTTACAGCTACAAGTGTGTCTGTGCTTGCCTGATAAGGGCTTACAGTGTAGATGTATATCACTTGCCTGAGAAGGGCCTATGGCGCGAATGTATTCGTGCTTACCTGAGAAGGGCTTAGAGCATAAATATATATTGCCTGTCTGAGAAGGCTTACAGTGTAAATGGATATCGCTTGCTTGAGAAGGGCTTATGGCGCAAATGTATATTGTAACCCAACATCCCTGAGCGACGAGTAACACACGTCATTGATGAGTAGCAGTAAGTGTAATGACACCACCAATCGTCATTAGTGAGCGTGAATCCCCCTGCCCATCGTCATTGGTAGACGGTGAATCCCGTAGGTGCCAAAAAGGCACCTTGCAGGACAAAAATGCATAGAGCATCAAGCAAAACCCCTAATGGGTTTATTTAATCTTTCCATGGAAATCGCTTGGAGCGGGTGTGCCTGGTTAGGTATTGGAGGGCACTCCATTCGGGTGTGTTAAACCGCCAATAGGAATGTGATTTCGTGCGTTTATTGATGAGCGTTTGCTTTTGCTATTAGGAGTAGAAGCCTTTGTTGGTGTCAAGAGGCGCTTGGCAGACCTATGTCAAGTGAAGAACAAAGTGGCACTCCCCTTAGATTGTGTTAACAAGGGGTCTTTCATTCAAGGGTGCCAGCTTCCCATTAGAGAGCTGATGAGCCGATTACCGCCATGAAGAGCATATTGAGCATATTGGCAAGCCTATCGTCGCTCTTGTTGGTGGTAATACCTGGGCGGGCTTATTAGCAGTAATATCTTTACTAGCAAGGGTAGTGCCAAGGTGGTTGGCGGTAATTTTTATTCAAATTTGGCGAGCCTATCGTCGCCCTTGTTGGTGGTAATAACTGGGTGGGCTTATTGGCGGTAATATCTTTACTAGCAAGGGTACCACCAAGGTAGTTGGCAGTAACGTTTAGCCAAGTCAGTTAGTTGTAACTCTTAGTCGAACGCGTTGGCGGTCATTTTTATCCAAACTTGGATTAGTTACACTTGTTGGTGGTAATATCCACACTTAGTTAAAATTGTTGCTTGGTGTTATCTTTATAACAAAATGACTGGCAGTAATATCGCTAATACCGTTGGCGCCTACCCGTATGTTTTCGGGTCTTCTATTAAACTTGTTAATGGTGATAATGTTAGGAAAAAATATAAATTTTGTTGAAAAAATAAACTCTGATGCCGACTATTGGGTTCACAGTTCTTAGTTATGGTCACAACAGTAGGCACCTATTATAAGAGCACTTAGAGTAGGAGACTCTTCTCTCTACCTAAGCCCCCGGTAGGAGAGTCACGCTTCGTGACACGTCACATGCGAGAGCTCCCGGAAATAGAATTATCTCTATAAATCCCTTTGTTCTAATAGCGGTTGTTGGGACGAATTTCAAAAATTGTCCCTAGTTTTATAAAGTTTACATAGCGGAAGGATTTAGAATTCATAATTCTAAACGTAGGGATGATTTAAAATTCATAATTTTAAATCTACAGATTTAAATTCATAATTTAAATCTACAGATCTAATTTCTTAATTTAGATCTACAGGCCTTTTACTCTAATACATTCATAACAATACATAAACTTAAACAGGCATAATAACGAATGCTATAAATAAATAGAAAAGTGAAAACTAAAAGAAAAAGGAAAGACGAGCATGCCTGAAATTGCTCCAATAATAAAAAATACTAAGAAAATCGAGACCTCGCGATCTTTTACGCAATGACCTCAAACTGCTCGGAGAGTGGGCTCTTAAAAAAAAAAAAATTAAATTGAGGAAAGAAAATTTTTGTTGAAAATTTTTCTCTCAAATTAGGTCTTTGAAACAATTTTCAGAAACCCAAAAATTAATTTCGATTGAATGCCAAACTAATGAAATAGGTGCCTCTATTTACAGTGGATGACCAGAGTGAAAAAATAGCTGAAAATCGATGTGGGATTCGCCAGAATTAAAAGACAGTTTAAAACTAAACGCAACATATTGTGCCAAAGCAACCAAAAATGCCACATTCCAACATAGTTCAAAATCGCGTGGCTTTTTAAATCAAAACACGTGCCATGTGTCGCACGCCTATTGGTCGAGGCCGGGGCATGCGGATTACTACCCTGGGTAGCCTAACGCACGACACGTGTCCCGCGCTGATTGGCTGCCTTTGCCAGCCGCGGAATGAGCATGTGTAGGTTTTTGTATATATATATATATTTTTTTGTTTTGCTTTATTTCCCACATATAAAAAATTCAAACTATGAATTTTAGATTTTCAAAATTATTTCATTTATAATTTTTAATTTTTATTCATCTCATTAATAATGCTTGGAAAAATTAAATTTACTCATCTCATGAATTCTTTAATATTTTTTCAATAGCAATAAATACAGAGGTTTGCGCAGGAGCCTCAGAGACAATTTAAATCTAGCTCCATATGGGTTAAATTAATCATCGCATGAAATAATTTGATTACCATTTAATGAGACTTCATTCCACTAAATAAATCTTACTACACTTCAGACTTAAACCATTTATTCGATATCTCCCTAATAGACTGTATTGATGACAACAACCCCTCCACTAGATTCCCATAATGAAGAATAAGTATAGCTACTACCATTATCCTTCTCACAGCTTCTCCATTAGTTACCGACTTGCCCTTCATTGAATCATTCATTTATACTTGAACGTATTCATAGTATAAATTCTAAATTTCAAACACTTGCAATACTTTGGTCAAAGTTTCCAAATTATTCAAATATTTACGAATCAACTAAGGGGACGTCTGTATCTCATAAGAGACTGTAGATTCCCGATTGAATATCTGATCCTTGTCACACTTCATGCCGCTATCCGGTGTACGTGGGAATTCAGTCATGCATTTAGACCTTACTTGTAGTACATCAAAGTAACTAACGCTCCATGCACAGGTCCAGAATACCCTAAGGATTTAGAGTCGTAGTTCAAACAACACAACGTGAATCACTCATCTCCGATAGTAGTCTAGAAATAAGTAACCCACATGGTCCAACTCAGTGTGTCAATCTTATTAAACACACCAACCCAACACTTTTGGATCTCCATCTACATGACCAAGACAAGTCATCTAAAGTGTCATATTATAGTCTTAGCATACAAGTGGTCCAAACTTGTCTTCGACTGCGAGCCTTTCAAACAACAATCCATACCATTTGTTCCAAGTCTATTTGTGGCTTAGTCTCATAAACCACTTAAAACAAACATGTAAATTGTAGTATGAGGACTACACCCATCTCATGGATGTCTCCCAAAAGAAAATCACATGCAGTATAAATGCTCGATTACACAAACTTAACAAGGAAACAACTAGAACTTCAATTTTATTCTTTAATAAAATAATATTAACATAATAAATCTGAATTTTAGGACACTATTCCTAACAATCTTCCACTTGTCCTAAATCCAATTTATGACAAGCTTTATATCCATCTCTTTTGTGTATGAACCAAAATTCTACTAGGTCAATTATTCTATCTGAACCAACACGCCCCCTATGTAGCTTTTGAAGCTGCAACATATTTAGCCTCTATGGTGAAATCAGCACTATAATACTGCTTGACATTCCTCCCACTAATGGCTCCTACTCCAAGGGTAAAGTCATGTTCGGACATCGAACCTGTGGCATATATATTTGACTGGAAGTCTTAAAACAATATATCCAGCTAGAACTAACTCGTCACTTTGAAAGATCAGCATATAATCTCTAGTGCTTCTAAAGTACTAAAGAAAACGCTTCACTACCACTCACTGCATCAGACCCAGGCTAGACTCACACCTGCCTACTATACCACAGCACAGCAGATATGTAGTCTCGTGCACAGCATGGTATGTATGAGGCTTCCACTGCCAAAGCATATGGAATATTCCTCAATTGCTCCTCTTCTTGAGGTATCAAAGAACACTGCTCTAAAGAGAGAGGGACTCCATATCTGAAAGGTAAAAAAACCCTTTCTTAGAGTCTTCCATGTTATAACTTGACAACATCTTGTCAATTTAAGTGGCTGGAGAAAGACCCCAACATCCTGCTCTTACGACCTCGCGGAAGCATAATCGTAAGAGTAGAGCTGACTTCTTCTATGTCCTTCATATTGAGCTGTCATGACAATTAAGTCTTTACAACTAATGACACCCCCACATCATTCCTAATGAGTAATATATTGTTGACATACAATACCAAGAAAGTCACTACTTTATCTTAATGTTGTTTGTACACGCATGGTTCGTTCGACCAATTGCTCAAAACTATAAGACTTAATTGCTTCATTGTGACTAAAAGGATTAGATTGAATGCCATGGTCAACCACTAAAAGTTCCCTCTATAAACCTGTCAGGTGTCTTGACAATTCTCCCACCACGCCTAAGCTCTCGTGTACCTGGAACATTCTTGTTCCTATCAGTAGATGCACCTAATGCATCCACTATGTCTTGAGTTGTGTCTGGCTGTTCAGAATTAGCGTCATTTTCTTTTAATTCTTGTAATACTATTTTGTTTTTGTTTTTGCAATTTATTTGCAAAATCCTTCTCTATGTATTAAACATTATATTTACAAAAAACCTTTTTAATCAAAAACTATAGAAAAGACTGTCATTGTTCCTTTTATTTGTAACAACAATCTGCTGCGGTGTACCAAGAGCAGAAAGCTAAGATCTTATCTCATTTGCAGTTAGAAAATCCAGAAATTCACCCGAAAAATATTGGCCACCTAGATTTGGTTGAAATGACTTAACTTGTTTACCTAATAGCTTTTAAACTTCAACTTTCTACTCTATAAATTTTTTAAAATGCCCGACTTATGCCCCATTAGGTAAACATGTCCATGCCTTGAGTAATCATCACTAAATGTGATTAAGTACTCATACCCACATCTTGCCTGAACATGTATTGGTCCACACACATCTATGTGAACCAGCTCACTCAAGTGACCAACCCTGTTGCCTTTACTCTTAAACACAGATTTGGTCATCTTTCTTTCTATGCAGGATTCGTAGACTGATAATGACCTCAAGTCCAAAGCCTCTATCAATCCATGTTTACCAGTCTTTAGATCTTGTTCGAATTAGTGCGACCTAAATGTTGTGGCCTTGTGTAGGCATTATCCCTTTCAAGGTTTTTTCTTTTAAAAGATTGAACAAGTAAACTTATGTTAGATTCATTTAAACAATTACTAGAGTTTTAATAAGGAAATAACATGAATAAATAATTTATTCATGTACATGTACAAATAAACAATTTATTTCTCATATTAAAATTTTCATTATCAAAATCAACTGAATAACAATTATCCATTAACCGAAATACAGATATCAAATACCTGTACAGCGAAGGTTTAAATAATCAATCCTGTAAAACAAATCTCTATCACTAAAGTCTAAGCTAACATCTCGTATACTTAAGACCACTATTATTGTGATGTCCCTGGCCATCAGGTGCAACACCCATCGTGTAGTCTTTAGCCTAGCCTAAGCTCCTGTGAACCTGGTGAACTCTCAACTGCGCATGACTCAACTAAGTGAGATATCAACATATCTCCACCAAATGACTTAGCAGTCTTTGCAGGAAGAATAGCTAAGTACTTAGTGCAGTTTGCCATCCAGTGGCCAGTCTTCCCACAAAAGAAACACTTTCCTTTTACTGACATCTTTATGGACTTAGTTGCTATAAGAGCAACCTTGCACTTTCCTTTCTTTCCAGCAGGTCCCTTGTGAGTAATAACTAAGCCCAACTTGATTTTTCTAGGCAAAGTAATTTGGTCCAATGACTTCATTCTGCATTAGTAATAAAGTGAAGTTCTCCAGTCGTATCTATTTTAAAATACTGGAAATGCAAATATTCGTGTAATTGTCTAACAAGAGTCATGCATAATGCAGTGATATCTATGCTTTTAATTTAGCATACATAATAATTCAGATTTCCACCAAACTGTACTATCATGCATACAATGATAACCCAAACACACCACTCCTTACTCCCCGGCAGCGGGGTCGCATGAAACTAGTTCGGATGAGAGCTATTCTCAATTAACCTGTTTTCTTGTAACTTTTACTAAACATAATTAACTCACCACTTTACCTTAGTCTCTAATATGACACAACATAGTTCCTCGGGGAGGCTAATGCATCACGCTAGTCAAGCGTAAACCATTACCTAAACCTCCATACAAGTACACGAAATACTCCATGGCAGCGTGGTCGCATCGCTTCTTTGCACTTCAGTTTATCCCAATAGAAGTCTAACTCTGTAATCTGCAAACCGACATCCTCCGCAAGGAGCTCTATCGATTTACTATACTGCTAGACCGGTAATGGAGACCGTTGAGGTTACAACAATTGAAACCTCGCTCCCACTTGATTTTTATAACTAGTGGTTTTTAATTAACTTGCATTTACAACTTGGATTATCTCATAATTCCTTTTAGAATCACATTCTAAAATTAACCAAAATTAATTAATTACATAATTTAAAATATTATCATTTTATAACATAGATTATCTCATAATCTAATTTTAGAATCTCATTCTAAATCATGATCAATAAAGCTATTAATTAATTTTACCTTTAAAACGGTACCATAGATTATCTCATAACCTATTCCTTATTTGTTTAAAAATAATACCGAAAAAATTTAGATTATCACATAATCTACCTTTTAGAATCCCATTCGAAAACTAACAAATTAATAGAAATTAATTTTTATTTAAAACAGTGCCGTAATTTAGATTATCTCATAATCTACTTTTAGAATCTATTTCTAAAACTACATTATTTGATAAAAAACAATTTCATTTAAAATCAGTAATGATTTAGAGCTTAGACTATCTCATAGTCTTTTTTTTTTTTTTTGAATCCCATTCCAAAAATTAAATAAGTTTAGACTATCGCATAGTTTATTTTAGAATCTTATTCTAAAATTAAATTAATTAGTAAAAATAATTTTTTTAAAAATAATATTAACTTAGACTATCTCATAGTTTATTTTAGAATCTTATTCTAAAATAATTTAAAATAAATTTTATTAAAAATAATACTGATTCACAACTTAGATTATCATATAATCCAATTTACAATCACAATCTAAAAGAAAATTAATTAATAAAATAATAAATTTGAAATTATTATGTAAACCAACACTAACGTCAACACGTCCCTAAAATTGAATAAATAAAAAAAAATTTGTGCTGACGTCAGTGCCATGTCAGCGCTGACGTCGTCAGAAATTGTTTTTAAAAATAAAATAATATTTAATTTTAAAATTAATTTAATCCAATCTCATTAGATCAATTTTATCCGATTTCGTAAAATTAATTGAATCTAATCTCATTAGATCAACTTTATCCAATTTTATAGAATTTAATTGAATCTAATCTAATTATATCAATCTTATCCGATTTCGGAAATCTTAACCAAACGATCAATATCTCATAATAAAGATCATGTAATCCCGAATTTATAGGTTGTTAGATTTGAATTATCGATTAATTCTCTAACGATTTAAACAATTTAAATCGTCACTATAAACAACCTAGTTAACTATTAAAACGATTTAAATCACTAATTCAAACAAGTTTTCCTTCTTAATAAATCTCGATTTTACTAAATCGCAGATCTATTTATTTCGATCTTATTATACCTATTTATGTATATTATGAATGTAATCAGAGGCTGCCTCTGATACCAATTATTCGAAAAAATATAAATTTTGTTGAAAAACTAAACTGTAATGCCGATTATTGGGTTCACAGTTCTCAACTATTGTCACAACAGTAGGCACCTATTAGAGCACTTAGACTAGGAGACTCTTCTCTCTACCTAAGCCCCCGGTCGGAGAGTCACGTTTTGTGACACCTCACATGCGAGAGCTCCCGGAAATAGGATTATCTCTATAAATCCCTTGGCTCTAATACCGGTTGTTGGGATGAATTTCAAAAATTCTCCCTAGTTTTATAAAGTTTACGCAGTGGAAGGGTTTATAATTTATAATTCTAAACGTAGGGTTGATTTAAAATTCCAAATTTTAGATCTACAGATCTAAATTCTTAATTTAAATCTACAAGCCTTTTACTTTAATACATTCATAACAATACATAAACTTAAACAAGCATAATAACTAATACTGTAATAAATAGAAAAGCGAAAACTAAAAGAAAAAGGAAAGAAGAACACACCTGAAATTGCTCCAATAATACAAAATGCAAAGAAAATCGAGACCCCGCGATCTTCTACCCAATGACCTCAAACCGTCTGGAGAGTGGGCTCCGAAAAAAAAATTAAACTGAGGAAATAAAAATTTTCAACGAAAATTTTTCTCTCCAATTAGGTTTCCGAAACTATTTCCAGAAACCCAAAAATTAACTTCAATTGAATGCCAAACTAATGAAATAGGTGCCTCTATTTGTAATGGACGATCGGAGGGAAAAAAATAGCTGAAAATTGATTTGATAATCGCTAGAATTAAAAACAGTCTAAAACTAAACGCAACGTATCTTGCAAAAGCAACCAAAACTGCAGCGTTTCAACACAGTTCGAAATCGGGTGACTTTTTAAATCAAAATGCGTGCCACGTGTCGCACTCCTATTGGTCGAGGCTAGGGCACGCGTATTACTACCCTGGGCAGCCCAGCGCAAGACACGTGTCGCGCGCTAATTGGCTGCCGTTGCTAGCCACGGATTGAGCATGTGTAGGTTTTGGTATATAGATTTTTTTTGTTTTGCTTTGTTTCCCACATGTAAAAATTTTATTCTATGAATTTTAATTTTTCAAAATTATTTTATTTGTAATTTATAATTTTTATTCATTTCATGAATAATGTTTGGCAAAATTAAATTTACTCATCTCATAAATTTTTTAATATTTTTCCGATGGCAATAAATACAAAGGCTTGCGCAGGGACCTCAGGGACAATTTAGATCTAGCTCCAAATAGGTTAAATTAATCATCTCATAAAATAATTTAATTACCATTTAATGAGACTTAATTCCACTAAATAAATCTCACTGCACTCCAGACTTAAACCATTTATTCAATATCTCCATACTAGACTGTATTGATGACAACAACCCCTCCATTAGATGCCCATGACGAAGAATAAGTATAACTACTACCATTTTCCTTCTCATCGCTTTTCCATTAGTTACCGACTCGCCCTTCACTGAATAATTCTTTTATACTTGAACATATTTATAGTATAAATTCCAAATGTCAAACACTTTGAATACTTTGGCCAAAGTTTCCAAATTATTTAAACATTTGCGAATCAACTAAAGGGACATTGTATCTCATAAGAGACTGTAGAGTCCCTATTGAATACCTGATCTTTGTCACACTTTACGCTGTTATCCAGCGTACGTTGGAATTCAGTCATGCGTTTAGACTTTACTTATAGTACACCAAAGTAACTAATGCTCCATGTACAAGTCCAGAATATGCTCAGGATTTAGAGTCGTCGTTCAAACAATACAACGTGAATCACTCAAATCCGATAGTAGTTTAGAAATAAGTAACTCACATGGTCTTACTCAGTGTGTCAATCTTATTAAACACACCAACCCAACACTTTTGGATCTCTATCCATATGACCAAGACAAGTCATATAAAGTGTCACGTTATAGTCTTGGCATACAAGTGGTCCAAACTTGTCTTCGACTACGAGCCTTTCAAACAGCAATCCATACCATTTGTTCCAGGTCTATCTGTGGCTCAGTCTCATAATCCACTTAGAACAAATATGTAAATTGCAGTATGAGGACTACACCCATCTCATAGATGTCTCCCAAAAGAAAATCATATGCAGTATAAATACTCGCTCATGCAAACTTAGCAAGGAAACGACTGAAATTTCAATTTTATTCTTTAATAAAATAATATAAACATAATCAATATGGAATTTAGGACACTATTCCTAATAGATAACCCTCTTAATAGGTTGGCGATAACACTTGCCTTATATGGCAGTGCCAACAAGGTTATTTGGGGAGCCCTCGTCACATGCGATGGCGGTAGCCTCGGCGTAAATAGCTGGCGGCAGCGACTTGCGAAACCTAGCCCTTAGTTTATTTTACACAAATATTTTAGAACTATAAATCTTTGGTTACTCTTAACAATTTTACGAGTAGTCATATTTCAAATGACCCAAATACTTATCATTTAAAGAATGTGTAGGTAATGACAGTACCTTCGTTGGGGAGCCCCCTGCCAGACTCATTGGTGGACGCGCCTAGCTCGTTGGTTTGGCAGAGACTCATTTATTCGCGGACGTTTAGCCAATGCCTGATGGTGGTGGCTCTTGTCTTAGCTAATAGGTAAGGTACGCTTAATGGTTAGTCCTCCGCCAAATTTGCTGGCGAATGGCTCAAGTAGGTTTGCTGCTTGGCGGTAACTCTTTGCCAAACTTTTAAGTTAATTTATTATGGTTAAATCTTTGGCCGTAGTGGCCCATATCTTTAAAACCCTCTTTACTTTTTGAGCGTTTAGGAATGTTTTGAAATGTTATATTTACGGAGTGGTTCAATAAGTGAATTAACATTTAAAACTAAACTCTACATGCCCAGCCCCCAGCTTAAGGACCTAGCGTCACCTTCTTAGGTAAAAAAGAAACCTAGTTTTGGGGTAGACGTAGTAAAAAGTAGTTAAAAGTCCGACTTACTCGGGCGGCCTTGATGCCCTTATCGGCGAGCCCAGGCCAAAATTGCCGGCGGTAATTTAAGGTTCAGCTTGTTGGCAGTGATGCCTTTATTGGCGAGCCCACGCCAAGATTGTTGGCGGTGGTGCTCAGCTAAGTTGATTGGTCACAATGGGCTTGTTGGCTAGATTATTGGCACGCGTTGGCGTTAGTACCCCTCTTAATTGATTGGTGGGGATATTCGCGTTGGCGTCAGTACACCAAAGAAGGCACCAACCCGCCGTTATCGGATCCCATTAGACCTCCGAAGTTAAGTGTGGTTGGGCGAGAGTAGTACCAGGATGGGTGACCTCCTGGGAAGTCCTCACCCCCAGGTTGGGGGCACTGGAAAACAACCTCTCTTCAGGTTAACACCCTGAAGGGGGAAGACTGCGTACATTCGCCCCCCCCAGACCCTGCGTAGGCGGGAGCCCTTGAGGCACTGGGTATGTTCCTTATTTGCCTTGGTTGTTAGTGATAGTATGTCTATTGGGTAGCCCCACGCCCATGTTATTGACAGCAATTTAATTTAACTGGTGAAAGGTATGTAAGCTTTTAGTGAGTATGGATCGGGATTTTTAGAGTTTAAGGACGTAAGGTGCAGTAAGTGGGTCATAATTGGATTTTTGTGCCCAGCCCCCGTCTTGACAGAGGGATTGGTCACCGCCTTCATAGGCAAAAAGAAACTTGGTTTTGGGAAGACGCAGCAAGAAGGAGTTGAAAGTACCAGACCGACTTACCTAGGTAGGCAGCCTTCGGGTCCAACATCTGCTAAAGGTGAGCATCCAAGACCCCTAGCCAAAACTTGGCTTGAGTTGGACACCCGTGCTCCCCCACCAAGAACTTTACCTGAGGTGAACACCGTAGGCCCTAGCCTAGTGGGGGACCTAGGTGTTTTGTAGAAAAATACCAAACGAAACGCTAGCAGGCTATCTTTCCCACAAACGGCGCTACTTGTTTCAGAATAAATTGAGCAGGTGGGTCTGACCCAATTTATCCCTAACAAGAAAGTTGGTTCTTTTGGATGAGAGTCACATTTAAGCTCTCGCTGAGAAGTCAACCGCTGGCACGTTTGGTTTGGGCTTTCCTGCAAAACGAGCAAGGCCATTAGAGGAATTCATAGTGGTTTGGACCACGGGGGGCCCCTCCGATATCGAAGTCAGTTTGGGTTGCGGTAATAATAAATAAGTGTATAATAAATAGTATAAAGTAGATATGAGGTGGTCCCTAAGGAGTTGGAAGAGTGAGAGTTGGGTGGAGAATGGGGTTGTTAGGAGAGAGAGAGGGTTGCCTCCGTGTGAAGGGCTTGGCCCCTCGGGGTGAGAGAGGTACCTTGAATGAGTGGAGAGTGGAGGATATTTATAGAGGGTTTTGGCGGTAATAGAGGTGGCTGAAGGTTGGCGGTACCATGAGTATGGGTTGCTTAGAGGAGGGGGTAGGTGTTTGGACTTGATTGGTCGAGTGTGCGGCGGGTAGTGATTGGTTAATAGGGCGGGGCTACTGTGGTGGGCATCCGCTCGGTAGTACAGAGATGGTGAGGGTATACCATGAGTGGCCAGGTGGTAGCTTGGGTTGGCGGTAGTTAACCATCCAGCGGAGATCTTGCCGGTTTCTTGTGGCCGTGGTCCTTGTGGTGGCGCCAAGGTCGATACCGCGATTGATCGTTGATCTGCTAACTTATTTCTCCAACACTTAGTATTGTAATAATTTTATGATATATCGAAATTCTCGCTTACCCCGCAAATGTTTGTTGAAGACTCCACATGTGAGTCTTGTGCAATCCCACATCGGAGTTGAGAGAAAGAAGATATCACCTTATAAGCCTAGTGAGTTACTCCACCTATTGCCAATTGGTTTTAGGATGGAACCCTACTTGGGCTTATATGTGGATTTCATGTGTACCAACTCCGTGGGTTGGGCCTAAAGGCCCGGTGGAAATTTTAATATGGTATTAGAGCGGGTTGTTGATCCCGATCTCGAGTTTGTCGCACCTTGTCCTCATGAAGAGGAGGTGCATTTGTGTTTGGTGCGCCAAGGGCCTCTCCAGTATGTTGGATCCAATTGGATCGGAGAAGGCGAGGGGTACGTTTGTCGCATACTCACATGTGAGGGGGAGTGTTGAAGACTCCACATGTAAGTCTTGTGAAATCCCACATCGGAGTTGAGAGAAAGAAAAGATCACCTTATAAGCCTAGTGGGTCACTCCATCTATTGCCAATTGATTTTAGGATGGAACCCCACTTGGGCTTATATGTGGATCTCGTAAGTTCCAACTCTGTTGGTAGGGCCTAAAGGCCCAATAAAATTTAACAATGTTGGAATTCCTACTATGATTTCTCCATCAAAGTGGCCATCATATCATATGTCATAAATCCAACTATTTTCATGAATTTAAATAATTAGGTAAACTTTTAAAATAGTTTTATATCCAAATGTGATTACTTGTATTATTTTCATCCTTAGATTTATGGGAGAAGAAGGTGTCCAAGTTTTTGTCCAATATTCGAAAATGGACATCAGAAGAACCAATAATGCTAAAAACGTAAGTTTAAATATATGTTCATGAATAATTTCATATTCTAAAATATATTCTTATACAAATACTCATTTGGAAGTGTTCCAAAAAAATAAAAAAACCTCATTCGGCCTTAGGCGTATAGGCAACACAATAGTGTACTTTATATATATCTTATGTAAGAATTATATTAATATTAAAATTGAAGTGTATTAAGATTTGGAATCATAATCGCTTGGTCACATAGACTCTAATATTATATAAAAAATTCAATTATTCTAATAACTTATTTTTTAAGCGAAAACCAAAAATAATTTTATATTGTAATAATAAGATGGAGAGAATTGCCTGAGTTGTTGCACGAAATAACACGAAAAAAATATTTCCAAAAAAAATATATTTTAAAAATGGTTTTTGAACTAGCACCCATATGGTCCACGTGGATGTTCATGTCACTTTCATTAAAAAATTTTACACAATTGTTTTAAGTAAATTTTTTTATTTGTCATGATTTTGTATTAATTTATATTATTTATTAAATTATTGGATTAACTGAAATTTACCTTTACGTAGTATTGTAATACATATTTGAATTAAATTAAATTTACGTTATTTATCATCATGACGAACATGATTTTCGAATTAAATTTAAAACATGTTCCAAATTTATAATAAAATGAACATATCCAGTGCTTCAAAGGGTCCCGCCTGCACAGGATCCGGGGGGAACGGATGTATACAGCCTTCCCCCTTCAGGATGTTAACCCGAATAGAGGCTGTTTTCCAGTGCCCCTAACCTGAGGGTGAGGACTTCTCAAAAGGTCACCCATTCTGGTACTACTCTCGCCCAAACACGCTTAACTTCGGAGTTCTTATGGGATCCGGTGATGGCGTGTTGGTGCCCTTTTTGGTTATCCTAAATAAATAAAAAAAATTTTAATCATCATTAAGATTTTAAACTACTTATATTTGTATAAGTAGTATAATTAAAATATTTAATAAATACTTTAATTTACCCTCAGGTTAGGGACACTGGAAAACAGCCTCTCTTTAGGTTAACACTCTGAAGGGGGAAGGCTGCGTACATTTACCCTCCCTAGACCCTACGTAGGCGGGAGCCCTTGAGGCACTAGGTATGTTCCTTTCCTTTCTATACTACTTATATTTATAAGCTTATTATTTTAATCATCATTAAAATTTTAGATTATAATCTTTTGTTTATAAACCATAAAGCATAAATTAATATCCTCAGAAAATATACAAATAACAAAATAAATTTGCATCAAAATGAATATTTCTTAAATAAAAAAAGGTGACATGGTATCCACGTGGACTACTTGGTCCAAGCGGGTGTTAGTTTGAAAAATATATTTTAAAAGATATTATTTAAAAAAAAAATTTATTATTTTAGGCAACAACTTGAATTGACTTGTGGAAAGTTAAAAAAGAATAATAACACAATTGGCCTTAATGGCAGGAGCGTGGGCTGCCACTCTAGTGAACAACTCATTCAATTACCCCGTTGAAATTTTAGAAGAACAACCATAATTACCAAAACACCCTTCTTCAAACAGAAGCATACTACGGGCAAAGTTGTCATTTCGCTATTTTAGTTTGGATGTCGCTGTCCCCACGTTGGCTGGATTCAATTCACTACTCACCCACATGGCACGTGCTCATATTCATGGTTTCTTATGCCTTTTTTTTTTTATTTATTGAATTTGAATTTTTATTGAGGAAAATAAACGATGCAAATTAGTCTAAAAATCTGATATATAGCCTCAAACCTCATGGCTAGTTGTGGGAAAGATAGGAAACCTCTAACCCGCTTATCGTACCCAATGATGTCGGATTAAGAGGGATCAACTAAGAACTCATTGATTTTGCGTATACTCGAGCAATAATCTAAAGAGCAGTTACATGAATTTATTAAACTCTTTCTAAACAAAAACTACGAAGATTATGATGTGTCAATTATAGACACATTGATGAATTAATGAGATTTAAAGGTTGAATTAGGGTTTAAGATAGAAGAAGAGAAGAGTTAGAGTATGATAGGAGAAAGAATTAAAAGAATTTAGGGAGAGAAAGTAGAGAAGAGAAGGAGAAAAAGATTAAGAGGATCGATTTGATTTTTGTTATTTATATATCAATTAGTACAAGTATTTATAGCTTCAACAACTTGCTTAACAAAGTCATTAATAAACTAATAATATCTTTAACTATTTTAACCGCTCAATAATTCTAATAACCAATTTAAATTAATATTTTTTCATATGATGATATTGACTGTAACAATATCCTCCCCTCCAAAACATCCTTGTCCTCAAGAATGAAATGTCAGAAAAGCCGAAAGCGCTGAGCTTGAATCCCTCCATGATAAAATGGAAAGGTTCGATAAGGAAGTTTATATTGTAGGTCAACCCTCGATGTTGTGATGAAATCTAGTGCTCCAACATAATAGATTAGGCTTACAAATCTTGGTGCCTACCGTCCCCACAAAAAAAATATGATGTATGGAGCCTTCTCCCTAAACTGAAATGTGTCATATTTTCTTTCATGGAGGAGAACATGTTTTCTATGGTACTAATCTTATTATATATCTCATTTTAACCTTAACTTGGTCAAGTATGAACCTCATACAAATTTATAGAATAAAACTGTTTTCTTTAACGTGAGAGAGAAAGATTTTCTAAAATGAAATGTTTTTCATAAAACCAACCGAAACCTAAGTAGTTAAAATCATGCTGAGTTGGGTTCTGCTCTTTGAAGTTCTTGTAGTTTGTCCAAATTTTTTTAAAACCTTATGTCTCTCCTTCTTTGCCCACAAAATTTTTTATCAAACAGGGGTAAGAGTTTGCCTCTTATTTTCTTTACCCCTCATCGAACAAGGGATTAGTGTATTATCGCACATTCTCTCTTTTTTCTTTTTTTATTGCTAATGAAAAACCCGATTATCTGGTAAACCCCGATTCATGCGGTGACCACATGCCACAGGCACTTCCTACTACTATTTCAAATTAAAATTTAAAACAATTATATTCTAACCCTAATTAAATACAATATAATTCTAACATAACTTAAAAACCCTAATTCTAATTATATGATTGAGTAAACTAAATCTTAAAAATTAAAATATTAATTAAGCAAAAAACCTAAACCTATATAAGCTAAAAAACAATTATTAAATTATAATTAAACTAAAGAATTACTATTCTGTTCTAGCCCGCTTATACTTTTAACCGTTGCCAAGCTTTTTTCAATCAGATTATTTTCGTTCGTATTTCTAACAAGGATAATATTAATTTCCAAAATGAGAGATGTAAATCAATGTCACATGGCGGCATCTTTCTTTTGTCCCCTGTTGTTGCGCCTCTAACGGAGGCCTTATTGTTATAATCACACTATTCGACATCATCTCCATTTTTTACGGTTTATTGAGACATTTTTTTTGTAAAATAACCTACCTAAAATTTTTTTTTTAGAAAAATAACCCACTTTTAAAAATATTTAGAAAAGTAACTTGATTTGTCAAAAAAGTAAAGAGGCGTCGTTTCTAGTAGAGGCGCCATTTTGAATGGAGCCTCACCACTTAATTTTTTTTTTCAATTTTTAATTTTTAATTTTCTATATTAATATATTATATTGATATTTTATATAGTGTAAATAATATTAAATTAATATAAAATAATTTTGACTAATATTGAATTTCACTTTAACTATCAAGTATTAGGTTAGCGTCCTCAGAAACTGTCTCTTGTCAGGGTCTCAATCTGATGAGGTACGGCTGTGTACATCCTACCTCTCCAAAACCCTGCGCAAGCGGGAGGCCCTTGTGGCACTGGGAATGTTGTTGTTGTTGTTGTTGTATTGAATTTCACTTTAAAATAATTATAACATATTACACTAATTGCATAAAACATTAACATAAAAAATCTATCACATAATAATATGACAATAAATTTTCAAACAATAACATTTTAAATATGTAAAAGACTTATAAATATTTAAAAATTTGGATTTCATTTCAAAATATTTATAACATATTTAAAAATATTTTAAATATTTAAAATTCAAATATATGTGTAACAAAAATAACAACAACAACAACATTTCTAGTGCCTCAAGGGCTCCTGCTCGTGCAGGTCTAGGAGGGTTAGGATGTAACCGTCAGGTGAGACCCTGACGAGAGACTATTTTCGAGGACCCCAACCTGATAGTTGCTAAGTCAAATATAAGTATGAGATATATAACAACATGATATTAGAGCTTAGAAAATAGTGAAACCGGAAAAAATTATAATACTAATTCATGTGTGAGTGAAAATACAAGGACGAAAAAGAGTTTTGATGAGAATATAACAAATTCAAGGATAAATATTTTGAAAAGTGAGATAAATATAAAATAAGGGTGAAATGGTGGTATTTATAGAGGTGGAGGATGTTAGAAGAGGGTGTCACGGGTGGGAATCTTGCATGGATAAGGGGTGCGAATCGTACATATCTAGTTAAATGATTAACAAAAAATAAAAAATAAAAAATTAAAAAAATTAAGTGGGGAGGCGCCATTTCCAATAAATAGGCGGTGTATCGGACGGCGCCTCTTATGCTTCAATTGGACGGCGCGTCTTTACTTTTTTTGACAAAGCATGTTATTTTTCTAAATATTTTTGCAAGTGGATCATTTTTCTAATTTTTTTTTAAAGTAGGTTATTTTGCCGAAAAAGTCATTTATTGATTAGATGATCATGATATTAGTTAATCAAGAATATTCTTCAAATGTTAAAAAAAAAAAAAAAAAAGAATATTCTTCAACAATTATCTGCAAAGTACGATGCACTTGTGATGTTTGTTTAGAATTTACTTTGTAGTTGCCATTGTCCGAGTATTGGGAGTTTAATTTACTTTATTTTGCTGCAAGCACTACAAAAAAAGTGACTACTACCAACAGTATAATTATTGTTGGCAATGGTAATTTTTCTACTGGTAAAGGCTTTACCAACAGAAATCGGTCTGTTGGTACACTGTTGGTATTGCCACTGTTGGTAAAGGCTTTACCAACAGAAATTTGAATATGTTGGTAATACCTCTACAATAGCTATAATTATTTATTTGTTGGTAAAAGTTATACCAACAAAAGCTTTTTGTTGGTAAAGGGTATTACCAGCAAAATATTTTCTATTGGTAAAGGATATTCCCAATAACAAATTCTTTATTGGTAAATAATATACCAACAAAAAATTCTCTGTTGGTAAATATTTTACCGACAAAATAATATCTATTGGCAAAAGATATGCTACCAAAAACTTATTTGTTATTACCAACAGTAATTTCATATTGCTACTCTCTACATAAAAAACATAGTTTGTGGGTGGCATTACCTCGTCACAACAATTTACCAATTTATATAATCAAATCTATCATTACATCCAAAATGTATACAACTCCATCCATGTTTAATCCACAACAAAAGCAAAGCAACCAATACAAATCTACAACTCCATCCAAAATCTAATCTAACTAGTACAAATAGCTAAAAAGAAAAATCCATCATCTACCAAAAAGTTCTAAGTAATTTGTCTACAACAAGAACAACCAACATCATATATCTTCCAACACATAATCTTCATCGGCAAATCTTCCTCTCCACATTCGTGATTAAGCTCATCATCCAATGATTTTCCATTTTCCTATGACAATGACCAATAGAGACATTAAACAACAACATAAGCTCGATCTCAATTTTTTAGCATAAAGGCAAATTATTACACTAAAACATTGTCATAGAGCCTATACACAACATCATAAGAATTTTCTTAGTAAATAGAGAACATGACTTTCTATTGGAGTATATTATGACACTAAAACATTCATATTTACATAATGTAATAGAAAGTTCAACTCCTATATCTGAATTTGGAAAGGAGTATGTCATGATTTCCTCTACATCTCTTAACTTATAAGCATCATGTACTAACTTATACAAATTCATATGCATTCTAGAGCTATTCATTGGTAAACAATCATAAGAATGTGAGCTCCCAATTAAATATGGTTATTAACTCATAAGCATCAATAATGTCAATGTATATTTCCCTCAAATGCAGTTGTCTCTCAAGAAATGTTCACCGAACTGCAGTATTATCACATGAATCATTATACTTTATAAGTACATCGAAAACATCAAACATACACACGAACAATTGAACTATATATATATATATCAGTATCCGCATCAAAAACCAGTTATGTATAGACAGTTTCTAGTATGTGCTAGTTATAAAGGATGAGTCTTTCAAAAGTAAATTCCCACATGGTCTAGCAGACACAAACATATCTAAAAATCTTTATTTGCAAACCCTATTTAGCTTCCAATGCATCAAACATATGAAGAAAAAGGTTTTGTAATCTATCAAAATCCACCAAACTATATAACAATTTGCTTGGGTGCCTATATTCACGAACTTGCGAAATACATTTTCCAAAACAATGGCTTCTTAAATAGGGAATAAACACAACCAAAATGTCACTAGGTTTCTCCTTGGCATCAAATTAAACACAAGTAACACATAACTACCTTGAGTACATCTATTTCATTATAACCATTTACAGTACATTTCAGAATTACCTAAATTTGAGTCCAATGGAGTAAGTGTTTCTAAGAAGTAACAATAGTAAATATGATTCACTCAATTATATCACAGAAAGAATAAAAACGCCAAATAAATGATCCACTCAATATGATTCACTCAATTATATCACAGAAATACTAGTTAATACACGTACTTGCTAATGTTAATCCATGAACATTACTAGGAGCTTCAAAAAGTGGTGGAAGGCTTCTAAAACCTGCCAACAAGACCTACAAGATAATTAATTCAAGATGAATAATAAGAAACAAGAGCATATACCAAAATCAGAATAACTGCAACAAGAAACCTCAGCACTTGTTTAGAAAAAAACAGTTCTTTGGAAGCAAAGGAATAAAGCACAACTGATCGCTGAAATATATAAAATTATACTTTATGCAACAATGGTTCATCAAAAAGATTTTGAAGCAGGAAATCAAATTCACTAAAAGCAAATGCCCAATACATATGTACCTTAGTGTCTAAGAATCGTTTAGTGGACATAAGAATTATAACCATGGAATCAAATGCCCATTACACTTGCACTAAACTAAGTCTCAGAAACTTTTATAGTTCTGAATGCCATGTCAAAGAACATAGGCAAATCATTTCTTGTATAACAAAATGAAAGCAAGATATGATGGAAAGTTAGAAGTCCGTATTTAGAGTATAATTTCAAAACTCTAGGGACTAAAACATATATTGAAAAGCCCATGGATGTTTCACATTTTAACGTAGTTGTTGATAAAAGAACAAGAGATAATATATAAAGAGTAGATTACTTGCACAAACCTATCGAACTTCATTAATTTAACCCTCTATCCTAAAAAAATCATACACACTATACTCATAAACTTTCATAATGACAAGAAACATATGAAGAACATAGAAAGTTGCCATGCCAATAAACCAATCAATAAGTATTCGATGAACTGTAAAAAGGCTTACCTTATGGCACTGATTTGAGGCCTAACTGAAATAATAGAATACTAATCCAAGGTATTTCGCAACATTTTAACTAATTCTAAAAAATAATAAACAGAGAAAAGTGATTAGACATGCCAAAATGATATGCTCAACATGATATTCCAATACCAATTACCAAAACAGAACTTTTTAGCTAAATTTTTACATTTGAGCTCGAAGTCATATGTTATGAAACTATCAACTATGAAATCAGCAACTAAGGCCTCAAATCTTTCTCAACCGTTTGATAACATCCCAGTTTAGCTTTAGAGCATTAAATTTTTCAAAAATCTTAACCTAGTGGTTGACAGTCTGATCTGGAATTGTTTTATAAATACATTATCAGAATAGAATTTAACCCGTGAAGTTCAATTCAAAGTTCATATAAGTTGGAACATTACTCCAGAAATTATGAAATTTACAACCAACCAAGCAAGGGTCTAGCTTAACTAACTAAATTGCATATCATAAACTTAACATACTGCCACAAAGGTCAAGTATGTTCAATTCAAGCAACTGAAATCTATAACTAAAATTTACAACCAATAGATATAAGCTTACCACAAAAGGAGAAAAGAGCAGCCTTGAGAGGTCAACACCAATGTTGGTTTTATACTTTGGGAGCTATTTTAACTTAAATTAACAAAAATAAAGAGTAACCCAAGAAAAATAGTGATATAAGTTAATTAGGGTTTATTTTCACAAAAGAAGAAATCGGTTGATCTCAAGAGTGGCAAATAAGGTCTAAGGTTCCTATTTTTTGATCTTAAAACAATGTCTAGGGTTCAATTTCAAGACATAATCAACAGCAATATGAAAAATTAACAAAAATCAATGAAAAAACTAACGAAAACGTGAACGAAAAAAGAGAGGGAGAGGTGCAAACAGAGGATGAGTGAGCAAGCGGCGACGGAGATGGCAACGGGACGGCGATCAGGGCGACCGGGGACGGTGATCAGGGCGACGGGAAGGCGAGCGGGGCGAGCGACGACGGCGATGGTGAAGGGAAGGCGAGCGGGGGGAGCAGCGACAGCGATGGCGACGGCAAGGCGAGCGGGACTAGCGGCGACGGCGACGGCGACGGCGATGGCGATGGGACGGCGAGCAGGGTTTGAGTCAAGGAGAGAGAGATAGAGAAATGAAAATGAACGAAGATAGAGAGAAGGAGAGGATGGGTATGCTTTCAACAGTAACTTTGTTTTTGAATTTATTATTATTATTTTTTTTTATCAAAGTCTTTGAATTTTTGAAAACAAATTGGGAATATTAGGTTGTTTAAAAAAATTGGGGATATTAGGGATGCAAATGGGTGGTGTTTGTGGTTGTGGTGGAGCATCGGGGAGCTCGTGGATAGTGGTTGCCGGTGCAAGCTGGTAGGATCGACTGTTTAAGGTAACCGGTGGTTGGAGAAGAGATTGGATAAAGTAGGGATACGTAAGTGAATGTTATAATTTGGTATAAGTAAAGTATAAATATAAAAATAAAATAAGTAAATAAAATTAAAGAATGGAGAGACAATGAAAGTGAAGAGGGAAAATAAAATTTTTTTGAAAACATTATTATTATTATTATTTAAAGATAAATCATTTAAAATACATGTTCAGTTATAACTTATTACTAGTATGAGGTTTAGTGTACTAATTTTTTAGTTCATAAATTTTGTAAAATAATATTTTAATACAGCAAGTTATGTATATTTTATAAAATCATCTAAATGACGGTAAGAAAGAATAAAAATGGAACCTACTTACACCAATACAGACCGTCATTTAAACTATTTTTTAATTATGTTTTTAACTAAAAAATTATTTCACAAAAGGCACTATAAAATTGATATATCAAACCTTACGACATTAATATCTAAATTACTCTAATAAAATTTTTTATAATTACTAATTTTTTTGAAATTTTGTTTATTGATAAATACATCAATTGATACTAATTTAATCAATACCAATCAAATTTATTTTATTTGGTAATGATCTAGTTAATACCAACAAAATTTATTTTTGTAGACATTGTGCTTGTAATTACCAACAATACTTATTTCTGCTAACATTAAGTTAGTCAATACCAACAGCACTTATTTCTGTTGGCATTGAGCTGGCCAATAGCAACATAATTTGTTTCTGTTGGTATTGTGCTAGTCAATACCAACAGAAATCTATTCTGTGGGGATTGACTACACCAATACCGACAGAAATCTACTTTTGTTGGGACTAGATTTTTATTATTTTCACTTCCTACTCCTTTCGAGTCATTACCAACAGTAACATTTTGCTGTTGGTAATGTACAACCATTACCAACAGAACCTGAAATACTACTGTTGGTAATGGTCACTTTTTTTGCAGTGAAGTAATCTTTAATATACGCGGATGTCATATGGCTTAACTTTTAGAGTTGTAGTGCACTCCAAATGCTTGCATTGCGGTTGTCGTGCTGTTGGGTAGTTGATGTGATTCTTTCTCTGTAATCAAGGTATGTTACAATAATAGTTGTTTGGAAGACTTTGTTAAATGTTAATTTAGCTTGCGTGTTGGATTGAAGAAGGAAGGAAGAATTCATTGACCTTCTTTCGGTTCAACTTGCTAAAGCCATAAGAAGAACATAGTGAAATTAAACTCCTTGACACCCACACTATAGAACAAGAGAGAAGTATTATATTCACTTGAAATCAATAGAAAAGCTGTTGAGTTAGGCTAATTACAATCATATTCATAAAGTTAGACTCCTACTTACTCGCAACTATACTCCTTATCTGAACTTCTAAAGTTCAAAACTTTAAAAGATAATCCTATCAAACCAAAACTCAAATTTCTAGAAGGAAAATGTATTAAAACAAAAAGCATTGAAGCAAATTAAACTTTGACCTTTTGTAAGCAACGACTCTAGCTGCCCATGCCTTTAGACTAAGTCTGTAACTTGATTTCTATCATCCTCTCGGGCTTGAAGAGAATTTGCTCTCAAATTTACCAATGAATTGTCTTGGTCGTTCTTGCAATAGTAAGGAACATGGTGCTTAATCTTAAAGATATCATGCATTCTCATACCGCTCAACAATTGTAAATAGTAAGCATTAGAGTTGATCTTATTAGTTATTCTTAAGGCTCCAATCTTTCGAGGTAACACCTCACTATAGTCCATTGCCACATATCAAAGTCTCATCATAATCACCTACTCCTGATCATCGAATTGAAACAATATTACTTGGTGCCTTTTGTGTGCAGCCGCCTTGTACTTGGTGTTTGCTTATTGCAAGCGCTTCCGTGTTTGCTCATGAACGCATTGGTGGCTGGAAATATTATCCTAATGCGACAGAGTAACATTTGGCATTAGGGAAAGATCCCATTTATCATACTTTACCACGGGTAATGCTAAGATACACCTAAACGTAGCCCATTTAAGCTGGTTGATGAGCTCGTTTAATGTCTCACTTGATATCCATCTTATTCGAGGTAAGCAAGATACAAAGGTTCTTAATTCAATTCTTGGGAAATGGCCATTGATAACAACCTCTTGAAACACCTTGAACCGAATTGCATCTCGCCTGGGGTTGCGTTTCGCACAAGGTTGCATCTTGCCCAGGATCCCATCTCGCCCGGGGTTGCGTTCCGACCGAGGATGCACCTCGCTCAGGATCTCATCTGACCCGGGGTTGCGTTCCGCTCGAGGTTACATCTCACCCGGGGTCTCATCTCGCCAGGACCGCATCTCGCCCAGGAACGCATCTTGCCCGGATTTCATGTCGCCAAGGATTGCATCTCGCCCGCGGTCTCATCTCGCCAGGACCTTATCTCGCCCAGGAACGCATCTTGCCCGGATTTCATGTTGCCCAGGATTGCATCTTGCTTGGGATTCCGACTCGCCCGGGGTTGCGTCTCGCCATGATGTCATTCGCATCTCTTTTTTATTGCTATACTCACTGCCCATGGCATTCGTGGGCATCTATAAATACCCCCCTTTGTGCTCCAAAGGGGGAACACACAAATTCACTCACTTTCATCCCCCCATTTATTTCATTTTGTACTCAATCTACAGTACCTCTTGTATCAAATCCATTAATCAATAAAAGTTAAAAGGTTTGAGTTTGACCTTCCATTAGAAGTACCAATACCAAAACAGTTGGCGTCGTCTGTGGGAAATGGAAAACTTCCCCTCTAACAAATCGATGGAGTCTCCCCCTTCCTTGAAAAGGTTGGGAGACTAATATGTCACTCAAAGTCAGCTTCACGAACTTCGAACGTTAATCATGCAACTTGGAGTTCAAAGCCCTTTAGGCAAATCCCCACCCCCGTCCCCGAAGCAAAACCCGAATGCGATTGCCGAATCCTTAGCCTCTACCGAGCGTGGTGGTAGGAGGAGCAAACAAATACTCAATAGGAAGGAGGCGGGACATCGCCTTTGGAGACAAGGAGATGCCGCGGAAAAGACCCAACCACCGCCTAAATCAAATGCAAATACTAGCCTTGATAGGACAATGTCTAGAGTGTTGGGGAGGATCCCCGTTACACATTTCCCATTCTCGCCCCACATACTATCCTCATCTATGGGAAAAGTAAAAATTCCGAACCTAGAAATGTTCGATGAGACCCTAGATCCGGACGATCACATTTCAGGATTTGCGGTCCAGATGTATATCCAGGATGCGTCAAAAGATGCATGGTGCAAATGCTTCCTAGCTACACAAAAGAGCATAGCCCAGGCATGGTTTGCCTCCCTTTTAATCAGTTCAATCCACAGCTTTTCGGAGCTTTCAGAAAAGTTCACCCGTCATTTCTTAAACAACGAATAAAGAAAGAAGACCACCGCCCAACTAATACGATAAAGACAAATGGAAAATGAATCCCTAAGGGGATTCGTTCGACGCTTCTCCAAGGCAATGATCGACATTTCGAACCTCGCAGATGAAACGGCCATAACCGCTTTCATCAATGGGTTACGGAATAGCGACCTCAAATTCGCCCTAGCAAAGGCCCTCCTTACCACCGTGGATGCGTTGTGGGTGAAAGCTAACAAATACATCATCGCGCAAGACATAATGGCAAAGGCCGAGTAGCCCAGGCCCGAACCCGTAAGGAGATGGATGGACGTCCGCGACCCCTTTCCGAAAAGGGAGTGCCCCGTGAAAGGATCAAGGGGAAGTCGCAATTTCGGACAACAAAAGATGCCGAAACTGCCTTTGGAAGTCAAGAAGCCCGATGTACCAAAGCTCAAGGCCACAAAGGGTCCCGAGCCGCAAATAGGACAAATGAAGTGGCGCAAGTATCACGAATTGTCCAGGCACGACACCACAGACTGTCGGGTGTTGAAGTACTGAATGGACGAACTAGAGAGAAAGGGAGACCTCGGAACATTCTTGGACTTAAAGAAGACTAAACCAGGAGTCCCGGGACCATCGCATGAGCAACACAATGCCCTGGCAAACACCCCAAAGCGCGTGATAGCCATGGACAGGCAAAAGTGAAAAGAAATTGATGACGCAACCTCAGTAAGGGGCGAAAGCAAGATAAAAAGGTGCCAACCCCTTGTCTTTACGCATGAAGACCTCGCCAACATTAAGACCCCGCATGAGGACCCGATGGTCATCACCATGGAGATTAGTAGCTTTTGCATTCGGAGAGCCCTGGTGGATCAAGGAAGCTCGGTCAACATCCTTTTTCTCCGTTGCCCCAAAAAAAAGGGGATCCCACACCAGGAACTGGTGCCTGCTACAAGAGCCCTTGCTGGTTTCTCCAGAGAAGTTGTTAACCCACTAGGGACCATAAGCCTCAATGTCCTTTTAAGAGATGAAAGCCGAACGCACATGTTTAGAACTGAATTCCAAGTGGTTGCGGCTCACTCGACATTTAATGCCATACTAGGATGACCGGCATTAAATTCATTAAAATCAGCGGCATCCCCCTACCACCTAGCCATGAAATTCAAAATGGATAAGGGGAATGTCATAACCATAAAAGGGATGCCAACAAACAGCCCGCAGTTGTTGCTATGCTCAAGACACCCAAGACGTAGTAAAGACGAAAGACAGAGAAGAAGGTAAGCAAGGTCCTCAAGACACTATTGAAGCCAAACTTGAACCCGGGAGGATAGTCCGAATTAGGGCACAAACGAACCCCAAAGTGCAAGATCAAATCTTGCAGGTGCTCTGATAGTACCGAGAAGTCTTCGCATACTCGGTGGACGAAATGCCTGGAATAAGCAAAGAGATCATTTTCCACCACCTAAATGTCCAACCTGAACAAAAACTGATAAAGCAAAAAAAGCGCAATTTCTGCGCAGAACGAAACCAGGCTATGAGCAAAGAAACTGGGAAATTGCTAAATGCAAACTTCATACGAGAAGTGTCATACCCTGAGTGGCTAGTCAATGTGGTCCTAGTGAAAAAGCAAAATGATAGTTGGCGAATGTGCATCAACTTCACCAACCTAAACTAGGCCTGCCCCAGAGACTCTTACCCCTTGCCCAAGATAATTCAGCTAGTTGATTCTACAGCCAGAAATGAACTATTTAGCTTCCTAGAGGCATTCTCGGGGTACCATCAAATCGCGATGAACCCAAAGGACGAAGGGAAAACCTCCATCATCAGCCATGCTGGAATGTACTATTTTTTAGTCATGCCCTTCGGGTTAAAGGACACCGGAGCCACTTACTAGCGATTAGTAAATAACATATTTTGGCAGCAGACAGGGAAGAATTTGGAAGTGTACATCAATGACATGATAGTAAAAATCGAGAAAGCTTCAAACCACATTGATGACCTGAGGGAGACCTTAGAGACGCTTCAGATTCATGAGATGCGGTTAAATCTAGACAAGTGCATCTTCACTATTCCGGAAGGGAAATTCCTGGGCTTCATAGTAAGTTCGAGTGGAATCGAAGCCGATCCTGCCAAAGTAAATGCAATCTTGAGAATGGAAACCCCAAAGACGTTGAAAGATATCCAAAAGCTGACAGGTTGCCTAACCGCACTCAATAGGTTCATTAGCCGCCTAGAGGATCGGTCTTTCCCTTTTTTTAAGGTCTTATGCGGCAGAGAGGGCTTCAAGTGGAACGAAACCTACGAACAAGCCTTCCAAGAACTCAAAGAACACCTAATGAATCTCCCCACCATATCAAAGCTGGCCACTGTAGAAGAATTGAACCTTTATATAGTAGTGTCGGATGACACAGTAAGCGCTGTGTTGGTGTATGAGAAGGGAAACAGCCAGGAACCGGTCTACTTCATAAGTCAAATATTGCGAGAGGTGGAGAGACGATATCCCTGGATCGAAAAGCTTGCCTACGCTGCTGTCATAGCTGCCAGAAAGCTTCGTCCCTACTTCAGGTGCATCGAATCTGGATACGAACCGATCAACCCCTCCAAAAATTGCTCCAGCAACTGGAATGTTCGGGAAGAATGCTGGTTTGGGCGGTTGAACTATTAGAGCATGATATCCAGTTCAAGTCAAGAATGGCGATCAAGGCACAGGCACTGGCTCATTTCCTAGCCAAATGTTCATTCACTAACAATGCGCAAACCACAGACTGAGGAGACGCCTTAGGGAAATCTTTGAGATTATATGTTGACGGATCCTCTAATAATCATGGGAGTGGAGCAGGGATCTTACTCATCTCGCCCATGGGTCAACATTTCTCATATGCCATACGATTGAAATTCAGGGCCAGCAAAAACGAAACTGAATATGAGGCACTTTTTCACGGGCTAAGAATCGCGTAAAGAGCAGAAGCCAGGGAGATCGAAGTGTTCAGCAATTCCCAGTTGGTGGTCAAACAAATCTAGGGAGTCTATGGAGCACGAAGTACTTCCATGATGGAATATTTAAAGGTTGTGAATGAAGCAATAAGGGCCTTTTCCCACTTTAGGATTCACCTCATACCACGAGCAAAAAACGTTAGAGCAGATGAACTAAGCCAAATAGCCAGTTTGTGACCGAGAGAGAAGCACCAAGACCTCGCCATCTAAGTCGAGGAAATTGAAACTTCGTGTAGGAACTCGTCGCTCTCTTGTCCCTCAGAAAAGATTACGGAAATACGGGCCATTGATGGCTGGCGACACCCCATGATGGAGTATATAAAAGATGGAACCCTCCCTAGCAACCAAATAGAGGCGAAATCGGTCCAGAGATGAGCCCCCTGATTCGTGCTAATCAACGAGGACCTATACAGGAGATCCTTCGTGCACTCGTTGTTGAAATGTGTAGGCAAAGAAGAGGGGGAATATGTCTTATGCGAGATCTATGAAGGCATCTGCGGAGTCGAGCACTAACTAATAAGTCCTTATGATCCAGATAATACTGGCCTACCATGAAGAAAGACGCCCAAAGCCTTGTACAAAAATGCTAGAAATGTCAGAAACATGCCTCAGTAATCCATACTCCTGCATCCATGCTCCAATCCATCCTTAGTCGAATCCCATTCGCGCAATAGGGGTTGGACATCTCGGGGTCGTACCCTAAGGCGACTGGACAAAGAAAGTATATCATTGTGGCCGTAGACTATTTCAGCAAATGGATAGAGGCTGAACCCATCACCTAGATCACCGATCGCGCTGTCCAGCACTTCCTATGGAAAGGAATTGCCACCCGATTTGGAATCTTGCAGACTTTGGTTACTGATAATGGTACTCAATTCAGCTTACAAAAATTCCAAGATTACTGTGGGAATCAAGGAATTAGAATAAACTACACTTCGGTGGCACACCCACAAAGCAATGGTTTGGCTGAATCTGCCAACAAACATATCCTCTCAAGACTAAAACATCGCCTTGACCAAGGTAGAGGAGCTCCCTAGTGTGTTATGGGCCTATAGAACGATGACACGAAATGCCATGGGAGAAACCACATACAACCTAGTGTACGGAGCAGAAGTAATACTACCAGTAGAGATAAGAGAGCCCAGTCATCGACCAGGGACGCAACGAAGAGACATTGAGACAATCGCTGGACCAAATAGAAGAAACACGGGAAAGAGCATTGATTAGGATGGTCATCCAAAAACAAAGGATGATAAAATACTTTCAAAAAGGAGAACTAGTGCTCAAGCGAACAGAGGCCTCGCGGCATCACCACAGCAAGCTATCCGCCAATTGGGAAGGGCCTTATAGGGTCTCCTGGACTACTAGGGAAGGAGCCTATCATCTACAACAGCTGGATGGAACCCCAGTTCGGAGAACATGGAACATTTTAAATTTAAGAAGATATTATATATAAAATCTTAGAAGAATATGAACTTGTTTTACATTTTGCAAGAACTTTCTCTCCCTTTTAAGTCTGAAAGGAAAGGTTTATGGAACGTGCAAATTACGTTCAGTAGTAAGCCCTTTCGAGAAGGGCGAAATACGTTTAGCCGTAAGCCCTTCCAAGACGCACGAAATACGTCTAGCCGTAAGCTCTTCCGAGTTGGGCGCGATACGTTTAGCCATATCCCCTTTCGAGGCGGGCAAATAGGTTTAGCCATAAGCCCTTCCGAGGAGGGCAAAATAAGTTTAGCCATAAGCCCTTCCAAGGCGGGCGAAATAAGTTGAGCCGTAAGCCCTTCTGAGGTGGGCAAATATGTTTAGCCGTAAGCCCTTCCGAGGCGGGAAAGATACGTTTAGCTGTAAGCCCTTTCGAGGAAGGAAAATACGTTTAGCCGTAAGCCCCTTCGAGGAGGGCGAAATACGTTTAGCCATAAGCCCTTCTTGGGCAGGAAAATATGTTTACCCCTATGCCCTTCCGAGGCAGGCGAGACACATTTAGCCGTAAGTCCTTCCGAGGGGGGCAAAATACGTTTAGCCGTAAGCCTTTTCGAGGTGGGTGAATTATGTCTAGCCGTAAGCCCTTCTGAGGCGGGCAAGATATGTTTAGCCGTAAGCCCTTTTGAGGTGGGTGAAATATGTTTAGCCATAAGCCCTTCTAAGGTGGGTGAATTACATTAAGCCGTAAGCCCTTCCAAGGCGGGCGAATTACGTTTTGCCATAAGCCTTCCGAGGCGGGCGAATTACGTTTAGCCGAAGCCCTTCCGAAGCGGGCGAATTACGTTTAGCCGCAAGCCCTTTCGAGGCGGGCGAATTACGTTTAGCCGTAAGCCATTTCGAGGCGGGCGAAATACATTTAGCTGTAAACCCTTCTGACTTGGGCAAACACGGTTAGTCGTAAGCTCTTCGCGGGCAAATTAGGTCTAGCCGTAAGCTCCTTTGAGGCGGGCTAATTATGTCGGGCCATAAGCCCTTCCGAGGCGGGCGAATTACGTCAAGCCATAAGCCTTTCCGAGGCAGGCGAGATAGGTTTAGCCTTAAGCCCTTCTAAGGCAGGAAAAATACCACCAACTCTTCCAAAAACAATCAACCACACATATCCACCAACTCTTCCAAAAACAATCAAACCACATATACAAAACAAACCACAAATAAACCATCAAAACAATAATTAGACGCAAAAATGACATAGTGAACCTCGTCACAAAATATTGTTTACCAAAATGCAAAAGGAGGGAACAAGGATGCGTACACAATTCACCACTAAGCACTGTCTACCAGAATACAAAAAGAACGGGGATACATACA
Source organism: Simmondsia chinensis (assembly GCA_018398585.1). Classification (NCBI taxonomy): domain Eukaryota; kingdom Viridiplantae; phylum Streptophyta; class Magnoliopsida; order Caryophyllales; family Simmondsiaceae; genus Simmondsia; species Simmondsia chinensis. The sequence continues at coordinate 13,155,872 of JAGTTD010000005.1, forward strand.
CAAAAAATGCCCAAAAGAGTCCCAAACAAAAAGAAATACAACAACAGGAGCAACAGAAAAAAATGAACAGATTCAACCTTACTAATCGCAGGAGGGGTGAGTAACATTGGATGAACTGGATGCACTGAGCCTCCTCTCCTTTGCATCATCCAAAACAGACTGGTAAACTCCCTGAAGAAAAGAGACTCCGAGGTGGGGATACAAATGCCTTGCCTTCTTCACAGCAAGACTAACCCCAGTGTCAAAGCCTTTCCAGTGTTGATTCTGGAATTCAATGCTCCCCTTAAAAGCTGAGACAACACGCAAGACCTGTTTCGGGATAGTCGAAGCCAGGGACTCCAACTCGGACACGCTAGCATCCTACACCGTGACAAGGGACTTCAACTCGGACATTTGAGCATCCCGCTTCAAGATAAGAGCCTCCAGCTCAGAAATATGAGCGCCTTGTGACAAAACAAGAGACTCCAACTCGAAAATACAAGTATTTTGACCCACAATATGATCATCCTGCTCAACAAAACAAGACTCGATCGAGACAGTTGTAACTTGAGCCCGCCATTCGACCAGTGCACCTCCCCAATTCCCGATAGCACTGTCTCCAGTGAAGAAACATGGATGGCGAGTGAGCAATAAACTGCCACAAAACATAGACAACAGGATCAGCTAAAGGAACGCAGACCTGGAAATATGATACTGAACATATTTAGGGGTTACCTGTGACAGATAGATTGCTACGTTCTCTAGAGAAATCTCATCTAAGTAAGCAGAATCATCCAAAAAGGGGTGGCAAGTGCACTTCTCCCGTTAAGCATTCACGTTATCCGTAACGGCAAAATGATAATTGAGCACAGGGGTGCTGACTCTTGTCGGAACTGAGGCAAATGAACCGAACCGTCAGCTGTCACAGAGGAACCTACTGTGCCCACTTCCTTCCCCTTCCCAGCCTTCAGAGAAAGAACCCTTCCTTGATATGGGGAAACACCAAATATCCTTTCAAAAGTAAGCATAGGTGAAGAGTGTCTATCATCAAGAAGGTGTAAAGGAATCTCCTCGAGGAAAGATGGAAAGGGCTCGGGCAAGTTTGAACCGGAAGATCCCAAGGCCTTGGGAGCTCTAGCAACTTCGCCCGCCACTTTCAAGGTAGATAAAGTCAAGTCTGACATCAGGTAGATAAAGTCGCTAATACAAACAGGGACGAAAAATTACAAGCTCCTCCCCCCGACATATAACTTGCCCTTATATGCCCAACTGTCTTCCCATGCAAAAACCTTGTGAATGTTGGACCACTCCCCTCTAACCAACCCTGAAATAATGTCATAAACCAGCAAGTTAACGATGTACCCAAAGGAAGAGGTCAAATTCTGGCACCCCAAGATAGCTGTCATGGGACATCTGATAAAAGGGGATAAAATTCCTTCGGTCAGCAAGCCCAGAGGAAAGTAAAAGCGAGTCGTAGGATTGATGATGGATAAATGAGAAGGGCCCAAAAAATTTAATTCCTGCCACATGACCAAGCAGCCATTGCCGCCCATAATCTACCGGTGGCCTGAAAGAAAATTCATAGAAGACTGAGGTAGGACTGTCCCATCAGCAGGAGCACCGGGATAGACCAAAACATCGTGTAGGTCAATATAGCATCATGATTGGACCAGGAACCCGTCAGCATAACGGTCCAAAGAGTGAGAGGCGCGAGTTTCTATGAAATGAGGGGAATGGGTGAGACGAGTGTGATACTCCGAAATCTCAGAAGGGACTTCACGGGAAAGTAAGAAAACATTTCAAAAGTAATGCCCAAAAAGTAAGCCATTTGGTAACCGAGGCTAAAGTGTGGAGGAGAGGTCAAAGCGTGGAGGAGTCAAGGGAGTGAAGGCCAAAGTGAAGCAGAATGCCCGCTACTCCCCTCTATTTATAACACCAACCGCATTGAAAATCACAAACAAAACTCATTTGCGAAATGGTGGGGAACTAACTGATAATAACCCCTTAAAGCATCTCGAACTGAGTTGCATCTTGCCAGGTGTTGCGTTCCTCCTGAGGTTGCATCTCGCTTGGGGTCTCATCTCGGTAGGGCTGCATCTCGCCCAGGAGTGCATCTTGCTTGGATTTTATCTCGATCAGGATTGCATCTCGGCCGGGATTCTGTCTCTCTTGGAGTTGCGTCTCGCTTAGACATCATCCACATATCTTTTTTACTGCTATACTCCCTGCCCATGGCATTCTTGGGCATCTATAAATACCCCCCTTTGTGCTCGAAAGGGGGGCACAGAAACTCACTCACTTTCATCTCCTCATTTATTACATTTTGTACTCAATCTACGATACCTCTTGTATCAAATCCATTAATCAATAAAAGTTAAAAGGTTTGAGTTTGGCCTTCCACTAAAAGAACCTATTCCAAAATAGGCATTAAACTTTTTGCCATCTCATCCCAAGTTTAGGTAGATTTTGGTGGTGAGCTACCATACCAATGGAAGACATTCCCAATCAAAGAACTTTAAAAGAGTCTTAAGGAATTCATTATCAACAACTTCACTACAATGACTAGGGGTGTTTATGGGTGTAGGTAAACTTAAGACCCACCCAACCCACTTAATTTGGGTTGGGTGTAAAAATTTTTGGTTCTTGTTGGGTAGAGTTAAATTTACCCAATATACCTAACCTAATATTAATACAATCTCATTAAAAAAAGAGTTATTTACATCAGAGGTCTTTTTACTTTTTTCATTGTATTAGTTTAGTCCATGTACTTTAATTATGTCAATTTAGTTCGTGTACAAACATTGTGCTAATTTGATCCTTGAGTAAAATATATGTTAATTTGGTGACAGAATTTTCAATGTTACAGTTAGAGATTGGTTTTAATTGTGTAAACGAGTGCATTTGTAATGGGTTCTTTGCGTCTAACATGATTGTGCCCAATAGCTCTATATGCACACAACAGTCATAAAAAAGAAAATACTGGGGTTGGGAAAATGCACACCACACCACACCACACCACACCACACCACACCACGCCAGCCGACTTGACCTAGTGTGATGGATTTACCAATTAGGATTTACCAATTCCAAGGACAAGGGGGTATTTAAAGAGGCTTCCCCACCATCTTACTTTCTATGTTTTATAAGTTAGTTTGAACAAAATTAAAGATCCCAACAATCCCTACAGTATTCAATTTTGAGAAAGAAAAGGTATAACTGAGTAGTGAGACCCACAGTAGAGAATATCGAAATCTTTTGAATTGAAATCGATACCTAGTGAATATACATGTCCTACAACCGCCCAAGTGAACATAGTCTTGAACTTGAGTAGTCATTCAGAACAGTGCACACACGTAGCACATGTGGTTCACGAAGGTCGTTCTCAAACAAATAAATTTGATACCTGAGTACTTGGGGACACTTTATACAGTTAGCCCTTATTCTAAAGGGGGTGATTAATAACACCACATTGATGTTGAGGGAGCAACGTCTATAATGGTTTTAGCATGTTCAAATGAGACCGACTACTTCCCTGTTAGGTAATATGAACAACTACATAATACACACTAGAAGAGAGGTAGAGACAGGCCAAAGGAAAAGTTGGATGTAGACGATTAGACATGAACTTACTGACTTAAAACTTATCAAAGAGATGACCGAGATCTGAATGGTAGTTAAAAATATGTATGGTAGGACAGTGGAGCACATCGATGATGGTTCAAAGTGCATCTAGGCCTGCATGTTTGTTATTGTTGCTGCTTGGTGTGGCTTACATGTCTGGTATTGCTTTATTTAACTAGGCTTTACAAATGTTCTTTCTTTTCTTTTTAGGGTTGGGGGAGCTTCAGAAACAACCTTCCTACAGGTTAGAAACCTATAGGGATAAAACTGCATATATATTATCCTCCCAATACGCTGCCCATGCAGGAGCCTCTTTTGAGGCACTAGGTTATTGTTTTTGATGTTGTTGTATTCTTGTTAGTGAGTCTATAGCTGTACTATCCCACATCACCCTAAAAGGTTATGGAAATTATTAAAAATGAGCTTAATCTCAAAATCATGACAGTACTAACAAATACTTAAGCCACAAAACAACAATATCTCACAAGGGATTTGAGTGGAACCTCATTTTTTCCCAACCCCTTGACTTCTATAGACCCATGGAGCTCAAGACTTAGTCCAAAGATGGGTATCCATCAAGACGAGGACACACAAAAGGACTTAAGCACATACCCTCTACAGTATCACATCTTGCCTTCTTAAAAGGCCTTCAGATATAGACTTTATCAAGTAGTCTCATTCTTTGCAGCTCAAGTGAGATTATGTGTCACGTAACACCATGTTAAAAACAAAAAGCCATTTACTTACCGAACCCATAGGATGTGCAGTGCTTGCACCATCCTTCACGAACCGTGGGTTGGTTAGCATGAAGAAAACCTTCACAAAGCTAATTTCAACACTAAGATGGAAGCAAGGCGGTGTTTGGGAGGTAGCCATGGTAAGAATTATTCACAAGTTGCTCTCATCCCTCACATTGAAGCATCTAAAATGAGCGTATACATAAGTAGCTTCATGGCCTTCAAAATTTAGCAATAGTGAGTATAGCACCATAGTGGAGCACACATCCAATTAATAAAATCACAGTCCTACCTTAAGTACCCATATGGAACACTTATCATATGTGTGGTTGGAAAAACAATTATATAATGCCAATTGTCAATTTCACTACCATCACAAGAGTTAAACATTATTATCACAACTCTACTAGGGCCTTCAATAGTTTGTTTAAGAAAGATCATAATCCAAAAATGTGTCTTTTGTACTTCCAACTAAGGCATTTCACATAGTTGTTGGGCTCTCTAGCCGAAATGCGAGCATTATCAAGCTACCCACACTGACTACCGACAGTCACCAGAACAATATTTCCACCACAACAAATTAACACAAGCTATTAGTAACTAGAGAAATCAGCAGAATCACAATAGCCGTAAAAGATTTTGGTCATTAATATATCACATGGGCTATCAAGTGCACGCAACCTCCACAACAAAATGTCTCACATTACATTCCTAAGCCTTTCCATCTTCTAGACTTGCCACTTCTGGAGCAATAACTCAGACTCCAAGGTCAATTTAATGGTGTAGTTTTGAGAGGAGATTTCCATGATACAAAACCATATATGAGCCTAAACCCATGCTCATCAGTAGAATAATTTTCTTAAATATTAGACAATCACCTAGTATCACAACATCCCTTTGCCTTAACAGGCATTCTTTATAATGTAAGCCCTAATCATAATACTTAGCCAGTACCTTAACAATTTGATTAGATCACTCTAATGCTTATCACTTGGATCATGGGTATATACAATAACTATACTAACTATATACGCAATAAAATGGCAAGTGTCATTGTCAAAGATACTATGCTATCAACCATTTGTATTCAGCCTATGATACAATATCACTTTTGTTTTTCTTCAAGTGACATATCAATAAAATCATAGAGCTCTCTAAGCATTTTCACCACATAGTTGAAAGTCAAAGCCCTCAGTTTTTCCAATGACTTTCACGCCAAGTATCACAATGATCTCAGATAGGTCTTTGATATAAAACATAACCCAAGAAAGACTTTATAGTGTCTACAACTTTTTCTCTCATTCCAAGAATGAGCACATCATCATCATGATCACTCGACTATTCTCATCTCATTTAGAATATATACGAGTGTCATCATTAATAAAACCATACGTTATTGAGGACAGTCAAATTTGATGCATCTCATTATGGGTTACTTTAAAACTGGAATTTAAAACATACAAACTTCATTTTCCATTTAGGAATCTTTAACCCCTTGAGTTGTTTCATAAAAATCCCTCCTTAAGATCATCATTTAAGAATTTAGGTTTGATTTCATACCCTAGGGAGATCCCCTAGCATCCACTCATAGTCAAGTTTGGCTCATCATTAAAACCTGCCTCATAATAGGTGCATCAATGGTTTCAAAGCACCAACATATATTCTAGGATCTTCCTCTATCGTGATTGTATTAACAAATACATGATCATCAATATCAATGTGCTTGCCCTAAATGACAATAATATAATCAAGAATACCTACTTTGGTTAGACGCCCCCCACAAGAACTTATAATGGAGGTAAGCTACATGTTTTATCTAGCCTTTAAACAAGGATTCCTTTTAAGTGAATAGCAACCAGATAATAAAGCTTCACCCACAAGTAACCGAGACCTAACAAACATGGCAATCATCATGTCCTTAAGAAACCCATTTTCCTGATAATCATTCAAGGTGAAGGTGGTACTATATACACCACCTCTATCCGACTTAATCCTTCTGTTATGTTTTGCTTTTATATTTAAGGAACTTCTCAATGACATCACCTTTGAACTCAATGGTATACCTTAGTGAATCTTAGTTAAACATTCACGAATGAGATATAATGCCTTTTAACCACCTCTTGGGTAGCCCGTAGAGTTTAGGACAAAGCCCTTGCTTTCTGGAACTGTTCTTCGGCTGCAGCTCATCCACCCAATGATCATCCTCAGCGTACGAATGAAAGGGGCTAGTCTCTTCCCCCATGTGGTTGTGTAAAGCTTAATTTTGACGCTGCTAAGTACCACAATGTTGATCGTTCATGTGCGGCTGTTGTAGTTAGAGATCATTGTGGAGCCATCATGGGTACATGGTGCTCTAGTATCCGATCTATGATTGTGGTTACAAGTGAAGTGCTTGCCATTAAAGCAGCCTGCTTCCTTACTCAAATAAGCAGATGGGATCGCATTATTATCGAGTCGACTAAGAAGGTTGCCGTTGATGCCATCCATAACCTAAATGGCTGTCCCTGGGTGATTATTACTATTATTGATGATGTGTTAGCTTATGCTTCTTCCTCTATTTATTCTTTTGTCTATCTTGCTTGGATCCCTTGTTCTTGTAATAGGGCTGCCCATTCGGCAGCTAAATGCCACTTGAGTTATTGTTGTAACCATGATTGGTGGTCGTTCCTTGATCCTGAGCTGGAGTCTATTGTAAGAAACGATTTAATGGTAATGAAGTTCTACTTGCTGGATTTCCTATGTTATCAAACAATGAATCCAACAATTCATTCATACAAGCAAGAGTAGAACGTATTTTATTCTATGTACCACAAATTTGATATAGAAATACCAGTTCTCCAATGGTTTGAGCATCCTTTTCAAACTCCCTATTTTACCACTCAGACATTTAATCATTTAGAAGTGCATAACAGACGCCGAATTTTTCCAATAACACAAAGCTCTCGATAAATATAATGACAACAATAAAATCCAAGTTAACATTGTTGTGTTTACTCATTAAACTAAAATGAATTTGATTGTTGGAAAAAAAAAAAATTTGAGGTTAATGAGAAATCAAAAAATGAACTCAAGATGGACAAAGGAACCCAGCATGGTGAAATCAAACTTTGGAGAGGAAATTACTAATCTCCTACATAACCATTCTTAACAGGGTTGACCTTAAACCTCCAAAGGTGTTAATTTCAATATTTTTTCAAATGAAACCTTATATTGGAGTAGAATAAAGATAGAAATGGGTAAAAACAGGCCCAGGCTTGAGCAGCAGAAATCTAAAACTCAATGATAGTAAAATCAAATGGTTGACATAAATAATAATAAGCATGAGTGGGATATAGGAAGGAAGGAATCAAACAAGGAATTGTCGTGTTGAGGGGTTCAACTTTGCCTTAAGTCATACATGCCCCCGCATTGGTTTAAATGGACTCAACTGGAACTCCTACTCTCAGGGTTAAGACGACACGCACCCACAAAAAGTGTACTCTTGCCCCAACATGCTAGGTAATGGAACATCAAAACAAGACCTCAAGATGAAGATGAGAGAGAAGAAAACCAAAAGAGAAAAAGAAGTATATGGCTGGAATTATTTCTACGCTTCTCTATATTTTCAAGCCTCTAAAATGATCAATTTATAGGAACCAAGTACATTTGTTTCTACCATGCTAAACTATTATGGAATGGTTGAAGATTTGGGCCCCTAATCATGGAAGGAGAGGGTAGTTAAGGAAGGAGTGGGTGGAACGAAGTGAAGAATCCAACCCTCATGAGGAAAGAATAGTTATCGATGCGATTAGCTCGATTCGAGGCCATCCGAGAGCTTGAAACCTTGAGCTTAACATCAACCTTTCTCTAGCTTTCTCCTCTTCTACTTATAGCTAAGGGGAGTTTACTTTTGGTGGTTAATATAGACGCTGGTGCCATACTAGTGGTCAGATGGGCAGTTGGTGGAAAATGGTTCCTTAAGAAGGAAGGTAAAGTATGTCGAGTCCCTTGGCACGTGGCATCATCTTAGTAATCATGCTAAGCGGTTCGCGTAAGATGACCCAGGGGGACACACTATGGCATGGGTGTGACTGCCTGTGGTCAATATGCCACCAATGGCAAACTCATCAACTGAGTAGCCCATAGCTGCATAACTCACACCTCCCACCGAGTTGGTAACTTGCAACGGGGTGACTTTCATCACTTATCGGGTTGGTCCATATGGATAGCCGAGTTACTCTCATGCTTTCAAGGTTGACTTCCCATTTCGCAGAGTCACATTCAAGGCCCAGCTAGGTAGGACCTATGCCTATTCGTACTCGGAATGGGATATTTGGCCCCAACCTCACCTCGGATATTAGGTTGGACCTTATTCCCCATACGATTACCCCCCACTCCATGGGCAAAGTGACCAGCTCACATTCAACCACGGAGTACAAACTCATTCTCCCCTTTTCCGTATTTGAGGGTGCCGTCTAGAGGCCCTGTTAGGTGTGCTAAGCCTTTTCTAATCTTATTCTAAGAGTTATCGAGTGTCCTCAGGATTATTGACTCACCAGGTGTACATAACTAGGTAACCGAGTTTGGCATGACCTAGGTTGCATGGGACCTATTGATTCGCCAAGTTGACATTATCGGGTAACCAAGTTTGGCGTGGTCCAGGATGGAAGAGATTTAACATTCGTGGGGTTTTTCTGAGGAATGTGAGGCGTTCAATGAGAAGACTATTATCTGTTAACGGGTGGAGGTGGTTGTCTAATCAATCATTCAATAGCTTAATTTGGGTCATTCATTTACCATGCTTCATCTGAGTTGTTCATTTTTAAATAAAGGATTTTTGCCCTCTCCCTCCTTTTCATTTCTTCTCCTTTGTTTCATTTTCACTCGTTTCAAAATGCTAACGAAACCCTAATACTATGTTGGAGATAAAACTACGCCATTGTCCTTTAAAGCTCACAATTTCTCGCAAATTTCAGTTCGAAACTCCTGTCCTTGGGTGTCTAAGGCATTGTGCTCGGGGTTTTTGGGACTTAGGTTTCAAAGGTAACCGCCCATGACTTTCTAGTTGTTCTCTTTTCTTCTTGTTTAGCATTTTAGAGGCTTAGGCGTTTCTCCATTGTTCCATTTCTTCTTCTCTAAGCCTATCAGGGTTGTAGAAATGGTAGATAAGGGTAGCGTGGGAGAGCTTTCTAAGGATATGGCACACTCTGAACAATCCTCGAAGTGGGCACTTCAATGGAGCCCATCACTCAACACCCTTCCATGGTAAATTGGTCAGCAAAGGAGATAGAGCTTGAGAGGGATTTTCCGGGGACCTTTCGCATTCATCTTTCACGTCCCTTCGTTTTCCAGTATGAGGATGAGCAAGGAGTGGCTATGCTTCATGCAAGGTATTATTTTCCTAATGATTATAAAATATGGGGACCAAGAGAGGGTGAAGCCCCCTCTATCCACCATGGGGCTTTTCTCCTATTTAAATAGATGCACTAGATGTTGGGTTACTATTTCCTATCCCTCTCTTTGGTTTTAAAGTTTTATTCCAATATAATATTTGTCCATGTCAAGTAACTTCAAATGTGTAGAGGAACATCTTTGGCTTCTTACTAGCTTGTTTTTTGAATTGATTTCAACCTAGTCATTGAGTATTCGGTATACTATTCAAGGAGAAGTAACACAAGGCTTTTCCTCCCTTCAGAAGTAGGGGCTGATATATATTCGTAAAGAATAACCCATGCAACCTAAAAAATTGGCTAAATAAGTTCATTTAGGTAAACCCACTAACCCGTCTCTGGTATCCTCCTAGTTAGCTGGTTGTCAATAGGCACAACCCAAGTTGGAAAGCTTAAATGAGGCAGAGCACTAGATATATAGTTAATTTGATAGGAACTTTGAAGGTGAGATGTTTTTGCTAATTGGTGGAGCAAGAGTTGATGCTTGCCAAAGCTAGGTTAAGCTATAAACCTTTTCCAGGTACATATTTTACTTATATGGTGTTATTTTACTCAACACTTATTATGGCAAATTCACTCGATATGCCTTTGCTTGCTGAAGAACTTCAGGCCTTTGACATAAGAACTTTACTCGAGCTGCCTACTAGTAGGAGTAAAAAAAGGTATCCCTTTGCTTCAAGCCTAAAATCTTTTGGGGAGCCTTCTCACGCATCTTCATCCATGGACATTGACGGGCCCTTACAAAGGGTACGTCATCGTTTAGCAACTTCGAAGCTCCCTTGCCCTTGTGACGCTACTGAGATGACAATGGGGGGAGCAATGGACGGTAGTCCTTCAGCTCTCACCATTCATGTTCCTCCTTCCCAAGCTCCTTAAAGAGTCTTGTGACGGGACTGTGCAGTAAACATGAAGCTAGGGAGGAGATGAGGGCTACTACTCTAGCTGCGCCATCAATAGTTAGGGGTGATCTGGAGTATCTATCTTGATATTTAAGGGAGTTTTTTCTGCCAAGGGATCTAGATCATATGAGTAGGGCTTCTATAGATGAGATGGCGACAACATTTATCACAGGTAAAAGTTCTATTTATTCTCTACTATAATATATCTTTGCCTTACCCGTCTATGCTTCTATCTTGCAGGGACTGCGCATTATTGGGTCTTATGGGCAGTGTTCCTTCATGGAGATGTGCGAATTCAGTGTTTACAGGACAAATATGCCTCTTGCTTGGCTACCCTTAAAAAATTGCAAGAGTCAGATGAGTGTAAGTCTACAAGTGTTCTTTCATGGAGATGTGCAAATTCAACGTTTATAGGACAAATATGCCTCTTGCTCGGCTACCCTTACAAAATTGCAAGAATCAGATGAGTGTAAGTCCAAGATCATTGAAGAATTGAAGACTAAAATTTGCGAGTGAGATTCCAGAGTCTCTGAGCTAGAGGTGCCATCGTATGAAAAAGAGCGCGTTGCTCGTGAATCAAAGAACAAACTTGAGGAGTATCTCGCCAATATACCGACCCGGTTGCCAGTAGCAAGGGGGGATGCAGTGGAGAGATATCAATCTAGTTGGGAGGTTTGTTTATTTGAAGTGTCAAGTACAAGGTCGAATTGAAGAAGACATTTTCTAAGTTTCAAGATAATATCGGATTCTAGCCTTACTTCAACGAGCTGCTGAGAAGGTCAACAGAGAAGTTGAGAATGAAGGACAGAAATCAAGTTCGCCAAGCGACGAAGAAGATTAATGTGTTGTCTTTCTCCCGTTTTCTTTCTATTTTTTGTAATAGCTAACTAATGAATATTTGGTTTCAATCCTTCTTTTGTACCTCTTTGGCAGTAAATTCGACTTATCGATGTGTTACCCAGCCCTCTATTTTTGTACTTATGACTCTATTTGAAATGGACATCACTTTTGTTGAACATATGATAAGTGAAGTGTGAAAATTGAAGGTGTATTCCATATTGCATAGAAGCATGACGTCATGAGGTTTCTTAAATGTGGTATGGGTTCATATACACTTAACGAGTTGTGATTGCTAGAGATTCCAAGAAGAAGCTTAACTCGGCTAGTGATTCCCACATTCGCCAAGGTGCACACCGCAAAAAATCATTTCAATTTTCCATTCATGTAGGCGCCAACAGGCAATCTGTATGAATACTTTAAGTCGCCATTACTGCAAGTGCCAAGAGGCATCTTGTAGGAACATGTTAAGTCGTAATTCTTGTAGGCTCCAAGAGGCAGCCTGTAAGAACATTTTGAGTCGCCACTCTTGTAGGTGCCAAGAGGCAGCCTGAAGGAACATTTTGAGTTGCCACTCGTGTAGGTGCCAAGAGGTAGGTTGTATGAACATTTTGAGTTTCCATCCCTGTAGGTGCTAAGAGATACCTGTAGGAACATTTTTAGTCATTATTCTTGTAGGCACCAAGAGGTAGTTTGTAGGAACATTTTGAGTCGTGATTCCTATAGGTGCCAAGAGGCAACCAGCAAAAACATTTTTAGTCATCTTTCCCAAATAAGTCATACACAAACATATCATATACATATTCACCTTTAGTGCAAAAAACCCATCTTTATCCAGGTTAAGAAAAACATAGGAACATTAAAGCTATAGTTCCCCTAACTTACCTTAACTCCTTTGTGAATATGATGTTTTATGAGTTGTTGTTAAGAACAGTGTCCTGAAATTCAGATTTATTCTAGATATATTATATTAATTAATAAATAAGATTGAAGTCTCAGTCGTTTTCTAGTTAAATTTGTGTAAGCGAGCATTTATACTGCATGTGATTTTCTTTTTGGAAATATCCATGAGATGGGTGTAGTCCTTAGACTGCAATTTACATGTTTGTTCTAAGTGGTTTATGAGACTAAGCTACAGATAGGCTTGGAAAAAATGGTGTGAATTGTTGTTTGAAAGACTCATAGTCAAAGATAAGTTTGGACCACTTGTATGTTAAGACTATAACGTGACACTTTAGATGACTTGTCTTGGTCATGTGGATGGAGATCCAAAAGTGTTAGGTTAGCGTGTTTAATAAGATTGACACACTGAATTGGACCATGTTAATTACTTATATCTAGACTAATATCGGAGATGAGTGATTCATATTGTACTATTTGAACGATGACTCTAATTCCTGAGGGTATTCTGGACTTGTGCATGGAGCGTTAGTTACTTTAGTGTACTATAAGCAAGGTCTAAACGAATGACTGAAATCCCATGTACACTGGATAGTCGCGTAAAGTGTGACACGGATCAGGTATTCAATAGGGAATCTACAGTCTCTTATGAGATACGGATGTCCCCTTAGTTGATTTGCGAATATTTGAATAGCTCAAAAACTTTGGCCAAAGTATTCAAAGTGTTTGACATTTGGACTATTTGAATAGTTTGAAAACTTTGGCCAGGTCTTTTGCTCTTGCTGCGGACCAGCTTTTTTAGCCGAGGGTCCTCAGAAACAGCCTCTCTTCAGGGTAGCCCCCTGAAGGGGGAAGGCTGCGTACATCTACCCTCTAGACCCTGCTTATGTTGGAGCCCTTGGAGGCACTGAGTTTTTTGTTGTTGTTGTTGTTATTTTTGTTGAATATGTTCAAGTATAAATAAATAATTCAGTGAAGGGTGAGTCGATAACTAATGGAGAAGCTGTGAGAAGGATAATGGTAGTGGTTATATTTATCCTTTGTCATGGACATCTAGTGGAGGGGTTGTTGTCATCAATACAGTGTACTAGGGAGATATCGAATAAATAATTTAAGTTTGGAATGCAATGAGATTTATTTAGAGGAATTAAATCTCATTAAAGGGTAATTAAATTATTTCATGAGATGATTAATTTAACCCATTTGGAGCTAGATTTAAATTGTCCCTGAAGTCCCTGAGCAAGCTTCCGTATTTATTGCCATTGAAAAAATATTAAAGAATTCATGAGATTAATTATTTATCCCTAAGATGAGTAAATTAATTTTGCAAAATATTGTTCATGAGATGAATAAAAGTCAAAAATTACAAAATAAAATAATTTTGAAAATTAAAATTCATAAAATGAATTTTTTACTTGTGGGAAACAAAGCAAAAAAAAAAAAAAAAAGAACAAAAAATCTCATGGGTCTCGGGATCAGTGTGCTTCGGATCTGATAAACCAGCGGGCGACATGTGTCACGTGCTGGGATGTCCCACGGGGCTATCTATGTCCCCGCCCGGGGACGAACCAAAGGCCGCCACGTGTCATGCAAGTAAAAAATAAGGGTCGATTTAGTAACGATTAAATTGTTTAAATTGTTAATGAATTCATCGTTAATTCGGAATAACCCATAAATTTGCGATTATGTCATTCGTATAATGAGATTATACGTTCTTAGTCATGGTTTATGAAATCGGATAAAATTGATCTAATAAGATTATATTTCAATATTTTTAATAATGGATAAAATTGGTTTGATGAGATTAGATTCAATTAATTTTTATAAAATTGATCTAATGAGATTAGATTCAATTAATTTATACGAAATTGGATGAAATTGATCTAATGAGATTAGATTCAATTTATTTTAAAATTAAATATTTGTAAGTTAAAAAAAAAAAAAAAAACTAACGTGTTAGCTGCTGACGTTAGCACGTGTTAGCTGCTGATATCAGCACACGTCAGCGGCAGTAATTAAAATTTTTTATTTACTAATTTATATAATAATTATTAATTAATTATTTTATTAATTAATTTTTCTTTAGATTGAGATTCTAAATTAGATTATATGATAATCTAAGTTCTGAATAAGTATTAATTTTAAATAAAATTAATTTTAAATTATTTTAGAATAAGATTCTAAAACAAACTATATGATAGTCTAAGTTTAACTTTGTTTTCAAAATAAAAGTTAAATTTTATTAATTAAATTTTAGAATAAGATTCTAAAAATAGACTATGGGATAGTCTAAGCACAAAATCGTAATTAATTTTAAGTTAGATTTTGAAAAGTAAATTATGTGATAATCTAAATTAAGAAGTTGGTATTGTTTTAATTAAAATTAATTAATTAATTTTATGGAATACATTTAGAATGAGATTCTAAAATAAGATTATTAGATAATCCATGCTGTAAAATGATATTATTTTTGAATAAATTAATTAATTAATTATGGTTAATTTTAGAAAGGGATTCTAAAGGGGATTATGAGATAATTCAGGTTATAAATGCAAGTTAATTAAAAATCGCTGGTTATAAAAATCGAGTGGGAGCGAAGTTTTAATTGTTGTAACCTAACGGTCTCCATTATCGGACTAGCAGTATCGTAGATCGATAGACCTCCATTCGGAGGATGTTGGTTTGCAGATTACTAGGTTATACTTCTTTCAGGGTAAACCAAAGTGCAAAGAAGCGATGCAATCACGCTGCCGTGGAGTATTTCGTGTACTTGTATGGAGGTTTAGGTAATGGTTTACACTTGACTAGCGTGATGCATTAGCCTCTCTGAGGAGCTCTATTGTGTCATGTTAGAGACTAAGGTAATGTGGTGAGTTAATCATGTTTAGTAAGAGTTACAAGAAAATAGGTTAATTGAGAATGGTTCTCACCTGAACTAGCTTCGTGTGACCCCGCTGCCAGGGAGTAAGGAGTGGTGTGTTTGGGTCATCATTGTATACATGATAGTATAGTTTGGTGGATATTTGACTTATTGTATATGCTAAATTTAAAGAATATATATCACTACATTACACATGACTTATATAAGGTAGTTACACGATTGTTTGCTTTTACAGTGTTTTTGAAATGGCTGTGACTAGTGCTTTTCATTCAATTCTGAAAGATAATGCCTTAACTGGACCCAATTACTTCACCTGAAAAATGAACCTGGACATAGTATTAATACATGTGGGTCATATGTTTGCTCTTACTGAAGCTCGACCTACAGTGCCCACTAATAATTTTGCAGCTGCTATTAAAGAGTGTTATGAACGCTGGAATAAGGCTAATGAGTTAGCCAGATGCTACATTTTGGCCTCTGTGATGAATGTACTCAAGAATCAGATGCTTGAGATGGAAACAGCAGCTGAGATGATCAAGCATTTGAAGGAAATATTTGGTGGTGAAGATAGGGCAGCTAAGCAAGAGCTGATGAGGAAGCTCTTGAACATGAGGATGTTAGAAGTGTCCCTAGTTCAGGAGCACGTCATGAAAATGATGGCGTGCTTGTCTGAGTTGAAGATTCTAGGTGCTAAAATTGATAGTCAGTCTTAGTAGGACATCATCCTCAGCTCTCTGTCCGGCTCTTTCACTTAGTTCAGGCTGAACTACACAATGAATAATAAGGATTATTCTTGACCTGAGCTAATAAAAGAGCTATAGGTAGCAGAGGGTGTTATGTAAGCCAAGGGGAGTGTCCACTTGACTTAGGTATCGAGGACTAGTGGGAGCAAGCAGAATAAGGGACCGACTGGAAAGAAAGGCAAAGGCAAGGTTGCTAGTGTAGCGACTAATCCTAACAAAAGGCCAGTAAAAGGAAAGTGTTACTTTTGCAGAAAGATGGGCCACTGGAATAGAAACTGCGTAAAGTACATGGCTACTCTTCCTGCAAAGACTGCTAAGCCATTTGGTGAAGGTATGTTGATATCTCACTGATTTGAGTCTTGTGTAGTTGTGAGTTCACCAGATTCCTGGTGTGTGGACTTAGGTTCAACCGACCAATTCTGTAATATGTTCTAGGGGCTCAGGCCAACCAGGAGGCTACATGATGGGAGCAGTACCTGACAGTTGAAGGTGGTACAAGAGTAACAACCTTAGTAGTAGGAAGCGATAGCTTATATTTTAGTGTTAGAATTTTGTTTTTTGCTTATTAAAATTCTTATTGATTTGTACCTGCATTGGAAAGGAATTTGATTTACACAGTTTGAAGAATAATTATTATTTAGTTTGAAAATGGTTGTGAACCTTTATTACAAGAAATAAAATTTTTATTTACTAAAGAAGATGTGTTTATGATTTATTCATGTTGTTCTCCTTATATACGTGAACAATACGAAATACTTAGAGAAGAATTTTGCAAGTAAGCTACAAAAACAAAAACAAAATAGTATTAAAGGAAAATGACAATAATTCTGAACAGTTAGACATAACTTAAGACATAGTGGATGCATTAGATGCACCTACTGATAGGAATGAGAATGTTCCAGGTACACGAGATCTGAGGTGTGGTAGCAGGATTGTCAAGACACCTGACAGGTCCATAGCGGGAGCCTTAGTGGTTGACCATGGCATTGAGTCTGATCATTTTAGCCACAATGAAGCAATGAAGTCTTATAGTTTTGAGCAATTGGTTGAACAAACTATGCGTGTACAAACGACATTAAGAGAAATCAGTGACTTTCTTCGTATTGTATGTCAATAATATACTATTCATTAGGAATGATGTGGGGGTGTCATTAGCTATACAGACTTGGCTGTCATGATAGCTCAATATGAAAGACATAGGAGATGCCAGCTTAACTCGTAGGATTAAGCTTCTGCGAGGTCGTAAGAGTAGGATGTTGGGTCTTTCTCTAGCCACTTATATTGACAAAATGTTGTCAAGGTATTGCATAGAAGACTCTAGGAAAGACTTTTTACCTTTCAGGCATGGAGTCCCTTTCTCTCTTTTGAGTAGTGTTCTAGGACACCTTAAGAGGAAGAGCAATTGAGGAATATTCTATATGCTTTGGTAGTGGGAGCCTCAGGTATGCCATCTTGTGAACGAGACCTGATGTCTGCCCTGCTGTGGTATGGTAAGCAGATGTCAGTCTAACCCAGGTCCGATGGACTAAGTGACAATGAAGTGTCTTATCTAGTTCTTGAGAAGAACTAGAGATTTTATGCTAGTCTTTCAAAGTGGCGAGCTGGTTCCAGTAGGCTATACTGATTTAAGACTTTCAATTAGATTAAAATGATAGACATTCGACGTCTAAGCATGTCTCTACCCTTGAAGTGGGAGCCATTAGTGAGAGGAATGTCAAGCAGTATTGTATTGCTGACTTCACAATAGAGTAATTGAGCTCACAAAGGGTTAGGCTCAGTAGACCTTCGGTTCAAACTTAAAAAGGGTGGGTATGGACTTTGTCATAAATTGGATTTGGGACAAGTGGTAGATTGTTAGGAACAGTGTCCTAAAATCCAGATTTATTCTGGATATATTATTTTTATTAATAAATAAGACCGAAGTCTCAGTCGTTTCCTAGTTAAATTTGTGTAAGCGAGTGTTTATACTGCATGTGATTTTCTTTTTGGAAATATCAATGAGATGGGTGTAGTCCTTATAATACAATTTACATGTTTGTTCTAAGTAGTTTATGAGAATAAGCCACAGATAGACTTAGAACAAATGGTATGGATTGTTGTTTGAAAGACTCGTAGTAAAAGACAAGTTTAGACCACTTGTATGTTAAGACTATAACGTGACACTTTAGATGACTTGTCTTGGTCATGTGGATGGAGATCCAAAAGTGTTAGGTTAATGTGTTTAATAAGATTGACACACTGAGTTGGACCATATGGATTACTTATTTCTAAACTACTATCAGAGATGAGTAATTCATATTGTACTGTTTGAACGACGACTCTAAATCCTGGGGGCATTCTGGACTTGTGCATGGAGCGGTAGTTACTTTGGTGTACTATAAGCAAGGCCTAAATGAATGACTGAAATCCCACGTACACTGGGTAGTGGAGTGAAGTGTGACAGGGATAAGTTATTCAATAGGGAATCTACGGTCTCTTATGAGATACAGATGTCCCCTCAGTTGATTAGCGAATATTTGAATAGTTCGAAAACTTTGGCCGAAGTATTCCAAGTGTTTAACATTTGGAATTTAAACTATGAATATGTTCAAGTATAAATGAATTATTTAGTGAAGGGCGAGTCGGTAGCTAATGGAGAAGCTGTGAGAAGGATAATGGTAGTGGTAATATTTACTTTTTGTCATGGACATCTAGTGGAGGGGTCGTTGTTATCAATACAGTCTATTTGGGAGATATCGAATAAATAATTTAAGTCTGGAGTGTAATGAGATTTATTTAGTGGAATTAAGTCTCATTAAATGGTAATTAAATAATTTTATTAGATGATTAATTTAACCCATTTGGAGCTAGATTTAAATTGTCCCCGAGGTTCCTACGCAAGCCTCTGTATTTATTGCCATCGAAAAAATATTAAAGAATTCATGAGATGAATTATTTATCCATAAGATAGGCAAATTAATTTTGGCAAACATTGTTCATGAGATGAGTAAAATTTTAAAATTATAAAACAAAAATATTTTGAAAATTAAAATTCATAAAATAAAATCTTACATGTGGAAAAAAAAAAGATCGAAAAATCGCACAGGGCTCGCGATCTATGTGCTTTGGATTCGACAAACCAGTGCGCGACTAAGAGGGCAATCCACGTCCCCGCCAGGGGATGAATCAGAAGCCACCATGTTTCACGCAAGTCAAAAATAAAAGGGGCAGTTTTTACTATTTCAAAATGCCGCGTTTTGAGCTGTCTTTTAAGCTAAACAACGCGTTTTGATGTTAACTGGCGAATCCCACATCAATAAATTTGCAATTTTTTGCTCCGATAGCCTACTATAAATAGAGATGTTTATTCCAAAGGTTTGGCATTTAATCAAAACACATGATTTTGGGTTTCTGGAAATTGTTTCGGAGAACTAATTGAAGGGAAAAATTTTCGTTGAAAATTTTCTTTCCTCAGTTTGATATTTTTCGAAGCCCACCCTCTAAGCAGTTTGAGGTCATTGCGTAGAAGATCGTGGGGCCTCGATTTTCTTGGTATTCCTTATTATTGGAGCAATTCCAGATATGTTCTTCCTTCCTTATTCTTTTCGCTTTTCTATTTATTTACAGTATCTGTTATTGTGCCTATTTGAGTTTAAGTATTGTTATGAATATATTAGATTAAAAGGCCTGTAGATCTAAATTAAGAATTTAAATATATTGATTTAAATTATGAATTTAAGTTAGTAAATTTAAAATTAAGAATTTTAAATTGACCCTAGGTTTAGAGTTATGAATTCTAAACTTATTTCGCTGCATTAACTTTATAAAATTGGGGAGAATTTTTGAAATTCGTCCAAATAACCGGTATTAGGGCAAAGGGTTTATAGAGCTAAACCTATTCCCGGGAACTCTCACACATGAGGTGTCACGAAGCATGACTCTCTGACCGGGGGCTTAGGCGGACAGAAGAGTCTCGTACTCTAAGTTCTCTAATAAATGCCTATTGTTATGATTATAGTTGAGAACAGTGAATCCAATAGTAGGCATCAAAGTTTATTTTTTCCCAACAGTTGTCCTATTCTATATTCACTTTGGTTGGGTCTTGCCCCTCTACCTTTAAATGTGTTTGCTCTTCTGGGTTCAGTCTCTCCAAGTCAATGTATTGCCTAATTTGTCCTTACTTGATCAACTCTTCTATCCAGCCATTTAGAGCTCGTCATTCTTTAATGGTATGCCTCGGGCCACGATGAAATTTGCACCACTTTAATCAGTCCTGCAAATCCGGCTTGGGTCTCATCTTCCTTGGCGGATCGTGCACTTTTTTATCCTTGATTTGGTACAACGCTTGCTCTTGGAGTGTGGATGTTGGGTCCGTATGGCGAGCTCCCTGTCTAGATTACCTCTTGGCGGGTATCACAATCAGATCCCGCCTCCTGTACGCTACTCGTGAGTCAGGGTATTTCGTATGCTTTACTCAAGCGGTACTCTTTTCCACCTATGACATAATGTCTTCTGTAGACATTTACTCATTTTCCTTCTTACATTGCACGTCTAAGGATTTAAGAGGGTTCTTTCTTAATGAAAACTTAAACTCGAAATTGCGTAATGCATTAATGAAAATGCTTATGGCAGTCTCATCCGCCAGGCCTGGTACATCTATCGTTTCATGGGTGATTCTTACTACAAAGTCCCACAATGATTCAAATTATTTTTGACAAACCTGTATAAGTTATGTCATGGTTTTCTTCCCCTGCTTTTTGCTAAGAAAATGATGCACGAAGCACTATGATAATTCGGTGAAATTATCTATTGACTCATGAGGGAGGGACACAAACCAAGTTTGAGCCACCCCATTAAGTGTTTCAGGAAAGCATTTACATCAGACCTCTTCATTCACGTGTTGTATGTACATCCTTGCAACAAATCCTACCAATTGATCTTCGGGGTCTTGTGTTCCATCAAATAACGCGACATCCGAGACTTTGACTTTGCCTACCGGGGTACTTAGCACTCGTTTGGTGAAGCAAGAGTGTGTCATCGGCTTGTCAAGCATTCTCTCCTTAACCCACTTTTCTACACCTGATCTTTTGGACACACTAGCTTCTCCCCTCTTTTTATGACGTTGCAGGTTTGAGGTTGATCCCTCACCATCAGTGCATGCTGGGACGATTTTATGGTCTTTTTGAGTATATGATTCTTTAGAATGTTGGATGTCCCTCAAACGAAAGGGGTGTTTGTTCTCACCAGGGCTGCGCAGGAGGATTGTTGAACACATTTTGAGCAGGATTTGCCGCTTACTTGATAACTCTATCCTTTAAGTAGATAAGGGTGTTACGAATCTCGTCAAATTAAGCTGTTATTGCGCCATCACCATCAAGGTGACCTCGTTGGAGATCCCATGAAGTAGATGGTCCCTTAATTAGAATTTTTCTTACCCACAAATGATGCTACTTGTTTCAAGATTGAGTGAGTTCTGTGGTAAGGAGAGCTGGACTCAAGCTCTTTAGGGGAAAGGAAAAGGACCAAGTTACTTTTTAGATCTCCACCTGCCTTATTCTAGCTTTCTCCTTTTTTATTTATAACTAAGGACAATCTGCTTAGGGTGGTCAATATAGACATGTGGCACCACTCAAACGGTCAGATGGGCAGTTGGCTGCAAATAGTTCCTTAAGAAGGAAGGTAAAGTGTGCCAAGTCCCTTTGCGAGTGGCATAATCTTGGCAATCATGCTATCCGGTTAGCGGAAGATGACCGGGGGGGGGGGGGGGGGGGGGGGGGGGACATTACAGCATGGGAGCGACTGTCTATGGTCAATATGCCGCCAATGGCCAACTCTTTAACCGAGTAGCCCATAGTCGAGTAACTCTCACCTCCACCGAGTTGGTCCACATGGATAGCCGGGTAGCTTATGTGCTTGTCAAGTTGACTTTCCCGCCAAGGCCTAACTCATCACCTAGGTAACTTGTAACCGGGTTACTCTCATCACCTATTTGGTTGGTCCATATGGATTAACGGAATTTGGGATAACATGCTTCAATTTTGTTCATATTGTAAAAGACCCCAACCCCACATAGAAAATCTAGACGAGGGGAGCCTTGTTTATACACCCTCTTGTCATTATACTTGGTAAAATCTTATGGGGGCCTAAGTGGGCTTGGTTTACACCACACCCATGGGCGCGAAGCCGCCCCATTTCACCGAGCCGACTGGTTCGTCGTGGTGCAGTGTGGTGTGAAATTTTTATAACTCGGACTTTTATTTTTATGTCCATTATATTAGTTTTAAGTTGTCATAAACAAACTCAAGGGGAGTCCTTGTCATGGGTAATGCTGAAGCCATCGGCTCGAGGGTGTTGCCTCCAGGACTATTGCACGACTAGTCTCTAGGCTACAAGCTCGAGCTCGAGTAGGTATTTTGACTGCGCTAATTCCCTCTTTCTATAAATGTTTTTTTGCCTTAATAGAACTCGGATTTTTTGGCTCTCCTATATTTGCCACTTTCATTAATGTAGTCGAATTCTTAGCCATGATCTTTCTTTAATCTACAATAATTTTCCTCTGTCTATATTGTACCTTAGTGTTTGGTTAAAACAAACAGAAATACCAAGAATTACATATAATCTATTTCTTCTTCACGGCTCTGGTTTTCTCCTAAAATAATTCTCTCCTTCATTACCAGGCAAGTTGGGGAGTACTATAACCCATCTCCCTGGAGTACATTGCTAAGGTGGGTGCCATGTTAACCCTGGGACTCAGAGTGTCATTTATCCTATTATACCTATGTGGGGGCATAAATGACTTAGGGTAATGGATTCTCCACAATGTGGCAATTTGATCAGTTAATTCTTTCCCTTCTATTGTTTTGTTTAAGATCGTTTCTGTCATAGTTTTATAACCCCTGGAGATCAATTTTATTATAATATGAATTATATTTTGATTGCTCATTCACTCAATTTCTCCAAAAATGTAAGTTGTTCATTATAATGAGTAATCACAATATGACTCACACGAGCTTTATTGTTCTTGATATGTCCAAAATTGAGCCTTTGGATGGGAAAAACTACAAGATGCAGGTTGATAAAATGGACTTCTCCCTAGGCCAAATAGAGATTCACTATACTCTGTTTAATGATAGTGTCCCATTGAGGTCCAATAAGGACTTTGAGAAAATAAGCGTACTTGTCGGAGAATGCTTCTATATTATATGACAGTGCTTCTTTATCAAATTTATAGTAATATGAAAACCTCTAAAGAAATAAGGAAAACATTGTTAAACAAGTATGGCTCTGATGATAGTGTAGCTAAAAAGTATGTCTGTAGTAGTTGGTTAGCTTTTACCATGGTTGATGACAAACCTATTCTTGACCAAATCCATGAATACAGTACTTTATGCACTAATATATTGAATGAAGGCATGAAGTTTTGCAAAACATTTCACGTTAACAGCCTAACTGAGAATCCGCCTCCCTTTTAGGAGAAATATAAGGTGGCATTGAAACACAAAAAGAAGGACATGACATTGAAGGAACCGATCTCCCTTATTAATTTGGAAGATTAGAACCGCAAAAAAGCCAAGGGGAAGTCCTCTGTGCACTCCTCCTTGGGAGCTAACCATATGCAATCGGGAGAAGTAAGAAAGAAAGGCAAGTTCAAGAAACCTTAGAATAAGGGTAATGCACGAGAAGAAGACTCCAGCAGAAAGTAAAGCCAATCTCGTGGAAAGAGGCCAATGAATAATGCTGAAGAAGGCCAAAAGAAGATGAAAGGAACTTGTTGGACTTGTGGCAAACGTCGCCACACCTCGTGAAACTGTAGGAAGGAATTCAGACATGGAAACACATAGAACACAAGCCCCAGGCTAATCTCACCGAGGGAGGAGACGTGTTTATTGTCGTTATCGATTAGGTGAATATGGTTGTGAACACGGTTAGGTGGGTTGGAGATACTGGTGCCATGAGGCACATCTGCACCAATAAGGACCTGTTCCGTGAATATGAGAAAGCCACTGATGGGGAGAAGGTGTACATGGACAATGCCCGTTTGGTCCCGGTCCATGGCAAGGAAAAGCTCCTTCTAAAACTCAACGTTGAAAAAACTCTGTGTTTAATCAACATGCTGCATGTTCCTGATATGCGTAGGAATTTAGTCTCTAGTGCATCATTGAACAAAGCTTGCTTTGAGTAACTTTAGAATCTGATAAGTTAATCCTCGCTAAAAATACCAACTTCATCAGGAAAGCATTCTGTATTGGTGGTCTTTTTGTACTTGATGTGTTCAATGACATGAATAAAATTGGCTTGATTTTTGCTTATATTGTTGAATCTTTAGATTTGTGGCACGCTAGGCTATGACATGTAAATTATAATTCGGTTAAGAAATGTAAAAAAATGAGTTTAATACTAGATTATGATCTAACCGAACCTGATCAGTCTGAAATATGTGTCAAGGCTAAACATCCTAAAAAGGCATTTAACAAATCCATTGAAAGAAATTCTAACCTGCTTGAGCTAGTTCTTACTTTTTAAGGTGACTTTAAAAGAACCATGAGTAGAGGTGAAAAAAGATATTACATTACCTTTATAGATGACCACTTGAGATTCACTAAGGTGTATCTTTTAAGTACAAAAGACAAGGCCGAGAACTGTTCCTTAAATATAAAGTAGAGGTTGAAAACTAATTATATTGTAGGATTAAGAAGATTAGGTTCGATAAGGCAGGTAAGTATAACACCACCTTCCTCAAGAAACATTGTGAAGAACTTGGCATAATTCATGAGGTCTTAGCCCCTTATACACCTCTATAGAACGATATAGTTGAAAGGAATAACAAAACTTTGAAAGAAATGATGAATGCCATGTTGTTTAGTTCAGGCTTTGTTAGGAATGGTCCTAAAAATCCAATTTTATATTGTAAATATTACTTTTTATTAGTGAATAAAATTTAATTATATTCATTTTTATTATAATTGTATCTGTGAGTTCATTACGTATGTGGTTTTCTTTTTAGTAACATCCATGAGATTGATGTAGTCCTCAAATTACATTTCAATATTTGTTTTAAGTGGGTAATGAGATTATGTCCCAGGTAGACTTAAAACAAACAGAATGACATGTTATTTGAAAGATTCGTGGTTGGTGACAAGTTTGTACTACTTCTCTACTAAGGCTATAATGCAATATTTTAGATGATCTGTCTTGGTCATGTCGATGGTGATCCAAAGTATACCATTGGTGTTTACAGTACGATTGATACACTGAATTGGACCAAGTGAGTTACTTGTATCTAGTCTACTATCATAAATGAATGATTCATAATGCATTGTTTATATGATGACTTTAAATTCTGAGGATACTCTAGACATGTGCATGGAGTGTTAGTTATCTTGATGTACTAAAATTTTGGTCTCTAAATGTGACCCAAGTCTTACGTGCATTAGGTAACAGCATGAAATATGACAGGGACTACGTATTCAATTTTAAATCTAAAGTCTCTTAGGAGATACAGATATCCCCTTAGTTGATTTGCAAGTATTTGAATTAATTAGGAAACTTTGGCCAAAATATTCCTAGTGTTTGACATTTGGAGTTTATACTATAAATGAATTATTCAGAAAAGGGCGAGTCCGAAACTAAAGGCAAAGCTGTGAAAAAAATAAATTTAGTAGAAATGATTATTTTTCTCATGGATATCTAATAGATGGGTTGTTATTTTCAAAATAGTCTATTTGAGAATTATCGAACAAATAAGTTTAATTCTAAAGTAGAGTAGGACTCATTTAGTGGAATTAAGTCTTGCTAAATGGTAAACAAATATTATCATGAGATGATAATTAATTTAACCCATTTGGAGCTAGAGTTAAATTATCCCTAACGCTAATGCGCAAGCCTCTAATTTTACACCATCAGAAAAATGTTGAAAGAATTAATGAGATGAATTATTATTCATATGAAGACTAAATTTAATTTTGCTAAACATTATTCATTAGATGAATAAAATAAAAAGTATGGAATAAAATAATTATGTTGAGGGTTATTTATGCAGAATCCTGTACTTTGTCTATTGTGTCAATTTAGTCTTTGTACTTTTAATTATGTCAATTTAGTCCTCACATATTTCAAAATGTGTCAATCTAGTCCTTACATAAAAATTTATGTTAAGTTTTTAATAAAAGTTTTAATGGTTCGGCCCGGGGTTCGGTTGAATTGAGTAAACAAATGAATTTATAATAAATTGCCTGCATTTAACATAATTTTTCCGTTCAAAATTATGTTATTAACTTAACTTAATTTTGACTAAATGACTAAATTGACACATTTTGAATTGTTTAGGGACCAATTTGATACAATTAAAGGTACAAGGACCAATTTGACATAATGGGCAAAGTACAGGGACCTTTGGCCTAAATAACCCTTTTGTTAAATTCGTAAGATGAATTTATATAGGTGGGAAGAACAAAAAGAACGCATGATCCACTCACGTCACCTTTGGCCAATCGTGGTGCGACATGGAGAGGTGCGATCTTCCTTCTCATGGACGGGCCAATCAGCGTACGATGCGTGTTGAGTGCTAGGCTAGGCCTACGCGACAATCCGCGCCTTCAGACTAATAGGCTTGCACCACGTGGCACGAGTGAAGTGGCAAGCGTGGATTTGCTTCTTGGGTTAAAACGACACAACGAAAAATTTAAATGTTTTTTATCTAAGAGTCTATTATAAAAAGGGATCTTGGAATTAGAGTCTAGCTTCAATTAAAAATTAAATAATTTTCCTAAGAGTATGGATTTTCAGAGGGTTTCGATTTTTAGAGAAATAAAACAAGAAATTTTTTAATTGAAATATTTTCTCTAGTTTAAAATTTTTCGGAACCCACACTCTGGCATTCAAAGGAGATTGCATAAAAGGTCTCATGGTCTTGGCGATTTCTAGAAGCGGCATTGCGGTCTACATTCAGCTATGTTTCTTTCCTATCTTTTTTCCATTTGTATTCTGGTTTTCTATTCATTTAGAGTATTTATTATGCTGGTTATTTTTCATATTATTATTATAAATGTATTAGATTAGAGGCATTTAGATTTAAAATTTAAAATTTTAAGTCACCTATAGGCTTAAATTTTGGAATTTTAAATCCTTTTGTTGCGTTACCTACAATTAATTTAGTTAATATTTTTGAAGTAAGTCCCAACAACCCTCGAGCTTGTGGGGAGAAGCCATATTGTCTACTTGTCACATGCTTAAAAGGGTTCGACATAAAAGATAGATAAGACCCTTTATGAACTATGGAAGGGCTACGCATCTATCTTAGAATACCTCAAAACTTGGGGCTGCCTTGCTAAAGTAGGGATTTCTAAGTTTAAAAGAAGTAAAGTAGGTCTTAAAATTGTAGATGTTATCATTGTTGGTTATGCCATGAATAGTGTTGTCTACAGATTCACGCTTTTAAGTGACTCGAGCTGTGGGCATGGTAAAAGAATGGAATATCGAGATGTTGAATTCTTTGAGCATAAGTTTTCCATGGAAGAATCTATGCATGCTTCATTACCTGATTATATTCCTGTTGCATTTGCATTATCATCTAGTCAACGCCCCTTGAACTCGAGGTTTAGGAACTTAGAAGATGTAAGAGGGCTCGAACCAAGGCTACTTTTCGAACTGACTTCATAATTGCCTTATTGTCTGAACAACATGACTTTAACGAACATGTTCTAAGTGCATTCATACCGGAGGATACATGATGAGGCCATGAGAACCATAGATGCTCCTTTTTGGAGAGAGGCCATTAGTAATGAACAAGACTCTATAATGAACAATAATACTTGGATTTTAGTGGACCTTCCTAGAGAATGGAAATTTATAAGGTGTAAGTGGGTGTTTCAAATGAAATTGTGGACTGATGGGTTCATACAGAAATTTAAGGCCAGCTTGGTGGCTAAAGAGTACACCTAGAAACAAGGAATAGATTTCTTTGATACTTACTCCCCACATCTAAGATTGCCATTGTAAGCGCCTTGTTAGCTCAAGCATTCATACATAACCTTGTAGTACATCAAATCGAGGTTAAAACTACATTTTTGAATGGTGACCTTAGGGGAAAAAAATTATATGGAACAACCCAAGGGGTTCGAGGTTCCTAGTACAGAGCATAAGGTGCGTAAACTTGTAAAGTCCTTGTAGGGCCTTAAACAAGCTCTTGAACAATGGTATCAAAAATGTGATTTGGTCACGCGTGGTTTTGTTGTAAAAAGTGGTGATGCATGTGTATATTCAATGCATGTTGACAATGATTGGGTGATTATATACTTATATGTTGATGACATGCTTATCTTTGGCACAAGTGTGAATACTGTGAATGAGACTAAGTCTTTCTTAAACGCATGTATGTATGTGAAAGGCGTAGGTGAAGCTGATGTGATACTAGAGATTAAAATAACCAAAACACCTTAGAGTTTGAGCTTGAGTCAAATCCCATTATATGGATAAAATATTGAGAAAGTTTGCTCACTTTAATAACATACCTGCTAAAACTCCATATGATCCTTGTAATAATTTTAGAAGGAACATAGAAGATTGTATATTAAAGGCTGAATACGCTAAGATAATTGGTAGCATATTGTTCTTAATGAAATACACTCGTCTTGATATTGCTTATGCCGTTAGTAGACTTAGTCATTACACCCATAACCCTAGGGATGAGCACCGGGCTGTATTAAAAAGGTTGTCAAGGTATTTTAATAGTACCATGAATTGGGGTTTACACTGTATGAAACTCCCTGATGTGTTAGAGGGATATTGTGTTGACAATTAGGTGTCTAATTGTGATAAAATTCGTTCTACTAGTGGCTATGTATTTGTGCTTGGTAATTGTGCTATTTTATGGAAATTATCTAAACAAACATGTATTGCTAAATCGACAATGGAGTCAAATTTTATTGTTATTAAGATGGTAGGTTTGGAAGTTGAATGGCTGAGGAGTGTCCTAGGAGACATTCCATTAAGGAGGAAACCCGTGTCTCCAAAATTGTTACACTATGACTCAAAAGAAGCCATCAGAGTTGCTCAAAGTGAGGTATATAATGGCACTCAAAGACATATTCGCCTCAGGCATGCTCTCTGTTATGATTCAGGATGAATCTTGGTCATAACCTAGGGAATAATAGAGTATGAGATGAGAAAGAAGTGAAAGAAGATAAGAAATAGAGAGAGTTAGAGATGAGAAAGAGAGAATTCAAGTGTTTATCATTCAATGAATCTTTCTTACAAGAGAATCAACTATTTATACTACCTTTAGAATAAGAACATTACATTACATCAAGAGTCTTACTTAACCGGCTTAAACCAACATAGCCGCCAAGCTTGACTAAAGCAATGACTAAAGAACTAAAGCAAGAACAAGCTACCTAACCGTTAAAATTGACTTTCCCGCCTAAAGCTTATTTGAACAGAGTAGCTCTAAAACAGATCTGATTGAGGCTTCGATAATGACAATACCCCTTTCTTAAGAACAATCTTGCATCAAGAATGATGAGAAGGAAATTGAGACTTAAGAAATGTCCAATCTTCCCCAGTAGCGTTCTCCTTTCCCAAGTTGGTCCATTGCACTAGGACCTCTTGGGCTTGTGTTCCCTGCTGCTGCACCATACGTGAGGCTAGGACTGCTTCAGGCTCTTACACAACGAGGCCCTGTATAGTAACTTGTGGAGGTACTGCAGAGCTATTTACAGCTGCAACATGCTTTTTTAGTGGTGATACATCGAACACCGAGTGTACTAATGAATCAGGGGGCAACTCCAACTTGTAAGCAGCTTTTTCAATTTTCTCCAATACGTTGTATGGTCAAAAGAAATGAGCACATAACTTGATGTTCATGTGCACCACCACTAAAGCTTCTCTGAAAGGCTGTAATTTTAAGAAAACAAAATCACCAACTGCAAAGTTTTTGTCATTTCTTTTCCAATCTGCAAAATACTTCATCCTTGGTTGAGCAACTTGTAAATTGTCTTTGAGTTATTGCACCAATTGTCTTCTTTGAGCTAAAAGATCATTAACTTCAACCACATGTGAAACTGCTTCTTGAAGCATAAATGGAGAGGGTGGATCATGCCCTTATAAAGCCTTGAAAGGAGTTGTACCTAAGGATGAATGTGAATGTGTATTATACCGAAAGTTCGCGAGCGATGGCCACCTCTGCCAGTTCTTAGGATGTGTGAGCATCATACTTCTCAAATATTGTTCAAAAAATTGATTTACTATTTCTATTTGGCCATTTGTTTGTGGATGGTAGGATGAACTCAGAGCCAAGGTAGAACCTAGCAATAAAAATAGCTCACGCCAAAAAATTGCTAGTGAATAAACTGCCTTTGTCTGAAATAATCGATTAAGGTAAACCGTGAAGATTGTAAATGTGATCCAAAAAGAGCCTTGCCAATCTGTCAGCTGAAAAAGGATGATGGAGTTCTATAAAGTGACTGAACTTTGTGAAGCGATTGACCACCACCTAAATAACTTCCTTCAAATTTTGGTAAGCCTTCTATAAAGTCCATGCTAATGTGTTGCCAAGCTCCATTTGGAATCAGTAGAGGTTGAAGCAACCCTTGATAGTGGATGCGTTCAGTCTTTGCTCGTTGACATACTTCACATGCTGAATTAATTCCTGCACATCCTTCTTCATAGCATGCCAATAGAAATATTGCCTTAATCTTTTATATGTACCTTGAATTCTTGAATGTCCTCCCCAAGCTGAGCCATGAGAAGCCATAATAACTCACTTGCTTAGTTCAGTTCCTGCCCCAATGTATAACTTTCCTTTAACTCGAATAACTCCATTGCTGACAGTGACCTCTGACCCTGAATCTAGAGGTCCTTGGATGCAACTAGATGTAATGCAATCTTGAGCAAAGGTATCTTCTTCCTACATGTTGATCACTTCTTCCATCCATAAGGGTATAACTTGTGAAATAGCAGCATGCGAGGCATTTTCTAGATTCTCTTGCCTCCTTGAAAGAGCATCAGCTGTAAAATTATCTGTTCCCCTTTGGTATTCAATGGTATAGTCCAATCCTAACATCTTCATTAGGTCCTTCCATTGAAATCTTGTAGCAATCTTTTGTTCAAGCAAGTATTTGAGACTTTGATAATCAGTTTTGATTATGAAGTGATGGCCTTTCAGGTAGTGCCTCCACTTTTACATTGCCAACAAAATTGCTATATACTCTTTCTCATATATTGATAACTTTTGATTCTTTGGGATGAAAGCTTGACTAAGATAAGCCAATGGCCTTCCATTATGGGATAACACTGCTCTAATTCCCCTACTATGAGCATCAGTCTCCAATGTAAAGGGTAAGCCGAAATCAGGCATAACCAAAACTGGGGCAGAAGTCATAGCTACTTTCAAGTGCTCAAATGCCTCCTTAGCTAAGTCATTCCAGTGAAAAGCTTCTTTCTTGAGCAAATCTATCAAAGGTTTGGCAATCATACCATAACCAGCTATAAACAAGCGGTAGTAGCCTATCAGACCAAGAAATCCCCTTAGTTACTTAAGAGTCTTGGATACTGGCCAATCTTTCATAGCTTGAACTTTACTTGGATCAGTAGCCACTACTTCTTCAGATATCACATCGCCTAAATACTCCACTTGAGTTATGGCAAAAGAATACTTAGAGAGTTTAGCATAAACTCTGTGTCGTCTCATAGTATGGAACACCAACTCAAGATGTGCAGCATGCTCTCCCGATGAAGGACTGTAGTCTAAGATCTCATTTTAAATATAAGAACAAACTTCCTCAAATAATGCTTGAACACAAAATTCATCAAAGTTTGGAAGGTAGTAGGGGCATTGGATAGCCCAAATGGCATCACCACAAACTCATAGTGTCCATGGTGTGTTTTGAAGGCAGTCTTGTGAACGACTTGGTCCCATACTCAAATTCGATAATAGCCTTGCTGTAGATCCAATTTGGAGAAATACTTGGATCCATACAGCTCATCCAAGAGATTTTCAATGATTGGAATTGGAAATTTATCCTTGATTGTGAGAGAATTTAGCTGTTGATAATCTATACACATTCCAGAGGCCCCATCCTTCTTTTTAACCAATATCACTAGGGGAGCAAAGGGACTATGACTGTGCCTGATGAATTTAGCCTTCAACAACTCCTCAACTTGCTTCTCAATCTCGCTCTTTTGAGAGTGAGGATATGTTGAAGGATGAAGATTCATAAGATCTGAGCCAACCTTCAAGGGAATAGCAAGATCTAATGTCCTCTTGGGCGGCAGGGAGATTGGTTGTTCAAATAAGTCTTCATACTTCTGCAGCAATGAATGAATAGTAGGAGTAGAATTCACCTGAGCTTCCATTCGAGTAGCACTAATGGATTATAGTTGTCCAATCCATTGATAAGCAACCTTCTTAAGCACTACTTGCAACTGCTTGGCTCTCATTATCTGAAGCTGACCCTCCTCTATGATTCCTTGCAACTTGACATTTTGGCCTTCACTTTCAAATGATACGGTTAGTTGAACAAAATCAAAGAGCAAAGGACTGATGGTCTTCATCAAATCAACCCCCAAGCCCATATCACAACCTCCTAACCTTAATACTCTAAAGTCATATTCAAAGTTGTGGCCTTGTATCTTCCAATTGAAGTTTCTACACTTGGTCTGTGTCAAAATTGAATTGCCATCTACCACAGTAACAGCCAAAGGGCTGGTCTTGATCATTTCATGCCCCACTGATCTCACAACCTTGGGGTTTAAAAACTATGTGTACTTCCATTGTCAATTAGTATCAATAAGGCCTTTTGCCTAGCTTCCCCCTTAATCCTTATTGTATTGTGTGAGCCATTCCTAGTTAAAGCTTTAACTAAAATCTCAATTTCATCTTCATCTGTCTCCTCATATTTCTTTGCTTCCCGCTCTCCCAAATCAGGTCCATTTCCCTCATCGTCCTCAACTTCACCAGCATCAATTCCAAAAACTGACATAAGGTACTTAGGATCACAATTATGGCCAAAGAAGTACCGCTTATTGCACTTGAAACATAGCCTATGAGACTTCTTTTCCTCCAAACTCAAGGGCCTATTGCCTACTGGGGACGATCTTTGTTAGGGAGAGCCAATTGGTGCATTCCTTATTCTCTGAACCTTAGCTGCAGCCAAGACTGTGCCCTCAAACCCCCTTGCCTTGGTTTAAGCTTGAGACAAGGTAGGAGGATCCAATGCTTTAACCAGATTTTTGATTTTAGGCTTAAGTCCATTGATAAAACCAAGACATAGTAGGCCTCAGTGGCTCCTGGATTTAATGTCATCACTCTTGCCTTCAGATTTTCAAACCATGTCATGCACTCTTTAACAGTTGATACTCTTGTCACCTTGTTGAAATTATCCACAACATCACTCACACTACAAAAAAAGTGATCAATAGTAACAAACTGAAAAATTTTCTGTTACAATTGATTTACCAATAGCAAAAAAAATTTTCTTTTGTTGCAAATGTAAAATCTCATACAAAATTGGCCCCTTTTGTAACAGAAAATCAGTCCGTTGGTATTCTATACAGCATTACCAACAGTACACTTGTGTTTGTTAGTAATGATATTTTATTAGAAAATTTTTTATATATCATGAGGTAAGAAACAAATTTTCACTTCCCTCTAATATTACATTGTAAGAAAATTAAAAAATAATTTATCAAAGACACATAGATAATTTAATTATATTAACTTTTTTGTCCTCTAAATACATTACATAAATTTAATATTGGCAAGAATTTAAAATTTTATGTTAATTCGCAAATTTTTGGGTAAAAAATTTCAGCCAAATCCCAAATTTGAGTATTGAAAATTTTATTAATATTTTATAAAATAAAAAATAATGCCCTAAAGCACACTCTATCTCTCTCGTTCGCAGCTCTCTCTCGCTTGCTTCACTCTCTCTCTCGTTCACCAGAGATCTCTTGCTCACTTCACTCTCTACATTTCTCTATCTAAATCTTTGCGATTCGTGTTTTCACTGGGGAAGATGGCCGGAGGGTTTTCCGATCGATCGCTGGAGTTGTCGCCGTCCGGCGAGTGGTTGAGTGTTCTCAAAAGTCTAGATTCTTCGGAGATTGCGGAGGTTTTGGGGGCTTGCAGATTTTGTTCCGATTGTCATTCTGTCTTGAAGTCTCGTGTTATTGATTTCGTCAAAAGTAAGATTCGATTTTTGATTTGTTATGAGTGATTTTCTTTCTTTCTTGGTGTTTTTTGTGTTTTGGTTCGGTTTTAGGGTTTGTTTTTTGGTTCAATTTGCGGCTTTTTATGTTCTGCTTCAAAATTTGTGGCTTTCTGTGTTTTGTTTTGGAGTTTGTAATGTTAAAGATTCCATATGTAAGTTTATCAATAATTTAACATAGGAGCCGTAAGAAAGAAGATATTAATATATAAGTTTAGTGGGTTACTTTACTCAATGTGGATTGGTTTTAGGATGGAACTCCATCTGGGTTTTTGTGGACCTTGTATATGCTACCTTGTGGCTCGGGTTCAAACGGTCGGTGAACTTTAACGTGTACAGTTTGTGATTTCGTCCTGTACTTCAATTTGTGGTTTTTGTGTTCTGTTTCAAGATTTGTGTTTTTTTACTGTTTTAGAATTTGTAATGTTAAACGCTTGTCATGTGAATCTAGTTTATTATATGATTATCTAATGTGTTAATATTTGGTGTAGTGTTAGTTTTGATGTACGCTATAATGATTAGTTTGTTCAATTTATGCTTGATTTTTAAGATATTTCTTCTCCTGAAAATGTAGATTTCAATGAGTTATAATGTATTAGATTATAATGTTTGATGCTTCATGATGACGAGTTCTGTTTTTGTCACATTTTTTAGCTTTTGATTTGTTTCGGTGCTTGTGTACTGAATTTGAGTTGTTGATTCAGATTATAATTCGTAAAATACAAATTACATGGAATTTGAGTCTTGTAACAAATCTTACACTATTCCTATGGTCAATAAGAGATTAATATATGTAATTAATATACTTTCACTAATATTTTGTCCTATTTTAATGACATTTATACATTCTAAGTGTAGGATTTGTCCATATGGATGTGTTTAAAAACGAAGATTCGATGAAAAGCTCACAAGTTTCACCTGAATTTTGTGATGGTGTGGAAGCATTTGTTACTGATGCACTTGCTATTGTGGGTGTGGATGAGTCGATACCTTGCGCATGTAAGACTTGTGCAAATCAATATGAATTGGACATAAATAGAGTGAAACTTCAGCTTACACTTAAAGGCATGGATGATAATTACACACGTAGCAAGTGGTATCTCCATGGAGAGGTGGAGGATCCCGGCCTAAATGATTTTGTTAGTGTGCTTTTGCATTGCTTTGAAATTCCACATAATACAAATTTTAATTGCTTTGGATCGAATGTTGAAGTTTATTTATTTGGATTTTCTATCCATAGTTATGTGGTGGCTTGGTGGATGTAGCAGGGTTGGTCTTGAGTTGTAGTAATTTAGAACATAGCTTGTTGGGTGGTTGGATCTAGGTAGATATAAGGATCCATTTCATAACCTTAACGAATAATAGGACAGATCTGGGTATGAATTTGAGTAAAAAACGCAACACCTTAGAGTTTAAAAAACAACAGATATGGGTATAAAAAGAGAGAGAACATGCAAAGCAAAAGCAATGGGGAAAATTTGGAAGTGTTGGGGGTATAAAAAGTAAAAGAATCCATGAAAAACACAAAAATACAAAACGAAGAGGAAAGAGATTGTTATGACCCGGGAATTCAAGACATGAGTTGATTAAACTGTGCTGCTGATGGTGATGTTGGTTGCTGCCGTTAGTTGCTGCTTGAGGTGTTAGTTTAGCTGCTGATGTCATTAGTTGAATAATTCCTTAGCTACGTTGGTAATAATCTGCAACTGTTAGTTAGTTAGCGTATTAGACTTTAGTTAGTTGTGGTGTGAGCTGTAATTCCTTAAACATAATTCCTTCACTACATTGTAATATCTGATTGCTTTGGTTCTGTTAGTTACTTGGCTCCTTAAGCCTTGTTAGTTAGTAAATGTTTTAGTATTAGTTAGATATTTTGTTATAGAGTCAGTTAGTTAGTTAATGTCTAGGTTCATTGTTCTTGTTTGCCTATAAGTAGTGGTTGAGTGTATTTTTCAGATAATAAATTCAATGAAATATCAACAAATATCTCAATTTGAGATCAAACCCTCTCTCATCTAACTCTTCTATTTCTCATCCCTATTTCTCTAATTTCTCATCTCAATTCACTTCTTTCCTATCTCGTACTCTCAACTATCCTGAATTTATTTAGCTTACGCTTGTGATTCAATCACGAGCGTAACAAAGATTTTAGGGGAAACGAAAGCTATGAAGCTTCTTGTCTTGTTAAAATAATTATAGCTTTATAAGCTTGTGATTTTATATTATGTATATTTGGTATCTAAATTAGATAACTAAGAAGACTGGGTTGTCTGTGATGAATTTGTAGATTACTTAATTAATTTAACCTTTAATTTAGGCCCGGTTGGATATCGTTTTTTTAATTGCTTTAGATTTGCATTGCTCTTTTTTAAACGTTGGCTTTGTTAGCTGTTGCAACATGACTATTTTTTTTACTTAAAACAATCGATTCACTTTTGACATGCGGCTACCTACTCTAAAAATAAGTGATCTCCACCCTTACAAAAGTTTTGGTTTGTTTATCTTTGTTTTACAGGAAGCTAGTTCATCTCGTGATGATGAAGTTTATTATGAGGAACAAGATGGGGATGATGTCTTAGAAGACGAGGATGATGCAATGGAAGATGGGGAATGAAGTTTATTATGTGTTTTTGCTAAACCTGCAAATGGAAAGAATTGTACTGAATGTTGTGTTTTGCTCAACTATGTGTTTTTTTGTTTGAATTTATGGATGATTCTAGTTGTATGTAATGCATGACAAATTTGTAAGTTGGTATGATGATGATGTAGGGTTTTTGGTTTTGTTATTTTCAATTATGTGTTCCAATTGGTTGAAAAATATGAAATTTAGAAATAGAAGTACAATGCTGTTATTAATAGCAATAGTGAAAGAACTATGATGACTTTGGTGTAACTTTGTTGCTACTGTAACCAATAGCAACAGAAAGAATTTTGTTGCTGTAACTAATAGCAACAGAAAGCACTTTGTTGTTGTAACCAATAGCAATAGAAAATACTTTGTTGCCATAACCAATAGCAGCAGAAAGCACTTTGTTGCTGTAACCAATAGCAACAGTTGTCATGTTGTTGCAAAAGGCAATAGTAACAAATCTAGTAACAATGACTAGTTTGTTGCTATTGGGGTGCAATAGCAACAACTCGTATTTTCTGTTGCTATAACTTTTAGTGGCAGCAGCAACAACAACAACGTAGCAGCAGACAAAATTCTGTTACTAAAAGCTATGGTAACAAAAAAATAGCCAATAGCAACAGAAACTGCTTTGTTGCTATTGGCCACTTTTTTTGTAGTGTCATGTCCTCATCTCCGTACCTCCGACATAGCTCCTCCACAAAGTTAGGCCAAGATATTGATGGATTGCTACGAATTAAGCTGTAAAACCACGCCTTCAAGTCACCACGCAAGTACACAGCAGCCAGCTCCACCTTCTTCAACTCAGCTATGTTATAGAAACGAAAATATCTTTCACATTTCCTAACACAAGACTATGGCATCACTCCATCAAAAGGCTCTAATTCCACTTGTGGTTGTCTAAATCCTTTGCCTCTTGCAACTGATACTCCATCTCCATTATCAATAGCACCGGTTGAACGCATAGGGTCATGTGGCCCAACTTGTTGACTTGCTTCTTAAAGCACACCAACTCCAATAGGTTAAGTCTGTCTCTGAATCTACTTCTGTAAGCCAATAATCTACTGTGATTGCCTTTCGAATTTTTTCTCCATACCTTGTTGAAACATTGTCATCATATTCTACATCTAATTCCAAAGTCGATCAAACTGATCTCCTTGATTAGTTCCTGCATCAGCTCCAGCAACAGCAGCAACATATGTAGCAGAATTGGTTGCAGCATTAGCAGCAGCATTAGCAGTATATTAGCTCGGGTAGTTACATCACCAGCCATTACAACTGACTTCTTGCATTTGGCTAGATTGTACACGACAATCAAGATGAGATCCTACTAAACACAAGTAGTAGAATCAGCGACGGATGTGGCTTTTCAGATGCAATTCCATCAAGTTGAAGCAATATTCTCGATCGTATGCAATTGCTCAAGCTCTGATACCAATTGTTGTGATTCAAGATGAATTTTGATCACAACCTAGGGGATAATAGAGTATGAGATGAGAAAAAAAATGAAAGGAGATGAGAAATAGAGAGAGTTGGAGATGAGAGAGAGAGAATTCAAGAGTTTATCATTCAATTAAATCTTTCTTATAAGAGAATCAACTATTTATATTATCTCTAGAATACGAACAATACATTGCATCAAAACTCTTACTTAACCGACTTAAACCAACACAGCCGTGAAACTTGACTCAAGCAATGACTAAAGGACTTAAGCAAGAACAAGCTAGCCAACCATTAAAACTAACTTTCCCACCAAAAGCTTATTTAAACAGGGAAGCTCTAAAACAGATCTGATTAAGGTTCCAATCACGACAGTATCATGAGAAATTTGATCACGAAGAATGTGATCTCACTCGAGTTTGTGAGGAGTGAGAAATACTTGGCAGATCCATTAACAAAAAGGCTAGCAAGGAAATTGATAAATAGAACAGTGGAGGGAATGGGGCTAAAGCCCATTTGTGCGTCCTAATCCTGGCGAATACCCATCTTGGGAATTACTTTCGATGTTCAATGGGTCAAACGAAGTCAGAGACTAGGAAATTTGTGATAGTCACCGGACCCTATCCCAAGTTTACTATATGAGTGGCTCTTGGATTTGCTGAATTTGCTATGATGGAGGTTGAGCTTAAGGCTCTTAATGTTTTCTATAGTTCGAAGTGGTGGTGTGGGGCAGCACACTTGATGGATAGACTGCTACTGCCCTGATGTGAGGAGGTGTTGAAGGCTCTTAATGACGTCCATAGCATTTTATGATGGTGTGGGGGCAGCGCACCTGATGGACTTACTTGTGGGATTGTGGTGGTAGAAAGTCCTCCTGTCAAGAGTAAGGGGCTTATTCTCTAGAGCATGTTAGAATTATAGTAATGGATTAATTAGTTAGTTTTAAATATTAGATAATAGAATTGTTTTATTTGTTTATCGTCTAATTATGTTTTATGAGTCAGACATGCGTGTGATTATTTTTAAAAGCGTTCCATGAGAAGGTCGTAGTCCCAAATGACATATCAGGTTTTGTTTAAGTGGTTAATAAGATTGAG
The DNA here is from genome assembly GCA_018398585.1 of Simmondsia chinensis. Lineage (NCBI taxonomy): Eukaryota > Viridiplantae > Streptophyta > Magnoliopsida > Caryophyllales > Simmondsiaceae > Simmondsia > Simmondsia chinensis. The sequence continues at coordinate 13,195,246 of JAGTTD010000005.1, forward strand.
TCACAGATAGACTTAAATCAAACTAGTGATATGTTGTCAAAATATATCCGTAGTTGGTGATAAGTTTGGATAACTTGTTTGATAAGACTATAATATAATACTTTTAATGACTTATCTTGGTCATGTGGATAGGGATCCAAGAGTATTATGCTGGTGTTGTCAACAAGATTGGAATACTAAATAGGACCACTTGAATTAGTTGTTTCTTTAACTACTATCAGAAAGAATAAATTTTGTAAGATGATAATTCAGGAAACAGCTTGAACTTGTGCATGGATTTTTTGTCGCTCTAATGTGCTATAAGGATTAGTCGAAGTGCGTTGACTTGAGTCTCACTTGCATTGGGTAATGGCATGAAGTGTAGTGGGAACAATTTTTTTATGCAGAATCTGTAGTCCCTAACGAGATAATGAAATCCCGTTAGTTGATTTGCAAATATACGAATAGATTCTAGAATTTTTGGCCAAAGTATTCCATATGTTTGACATTTAGAATTATTATGAAAATTATTTCTGTATTATTGAATTATTTGAGAAGGCCGAGTCGGGAGCTACTGTGATAGATTTGAGAAAAATAACGATAGTAGTTAAAGTTATTTTTGCTCAAAGATGTCCAATAGAGAGGTTAATTATCGTAATAAAAGTTATTTAGGAAATTTTTGAGTGAATGTATTTAAATCTAGAGTACAGTAAAGCTCATTTAGTGGAATTAATTTTTACTAAATACTAATCAACTGCTATCATAAGATGATTTTTGGATTTGACCAATTGGAGCTGGAGTTAGATTGTCCCTAAAATTCCTTTGCAAATCTCAACTTAAGTATCGTTTGAAAACATTTGGAAAATGAATTCATGAGATGAATTATATATTTATGAGATACATAAATTTTTATGCTAAACAAACATTTATTTGATGAATATATAATACAATAAAAATTGTGTTTTAGAAATAAAAGAAAAAGGAAAAAGGAAAATGCAAAAAGAAACGTGTATTGTTCAATTTGCTGGGTGAAATCACCAACTGAACTCTTTTATATATAATATACGTTTTTGTTCAACTGCAATGTAATTGTTTTTGTGTTCATAAATACGTAGTTTTGTCGCGAAAGAAATAAGTTCAGGGTTTTAGAACCTTATTTTCTCCTGCAACAAAAAATCTTGAAATTATTTTAGCTGTTTTTCTAAATTATTGTTTAGCAGAATATTTGTAGAAAGTTATTTTTCGGAAAGATTGAAGAAAAAATTTGTTTTGAAAATTTTCCTACGTTAAATATTTTTAAAAGCCCACGCTCCCGGTTATATGGATGTCATTGCGAAGAAGACCTTGAGATGTCGAGAATTCCTCTTCTAATTTTAAATCATCAAGTCAGAGTTGGGATTCACGCTTCAGGTATGTCAAGATTAAGTATTTGATATTTAATTTATTTTTCCTTTTATTTCATTAATTCTACATACTATATTTATATTGGTTTTATTCCATTTTTTGTTTGTCATATTATAAGGCTATTAGTGTAAGATCTAAATCTAAATAAATAGTTTAATTAGGTAAGAACTTTAGATTTAAAATTAAAAATTTTAAATTTGTTTTCCACTGCACTCACTCAAGCCATTTTGGAAAATATTTTTGAAACAAGTTCCCAACATATTATTCGTAAGAATACCAGGTTTCGGATTATTTTTGAGGGCTAGTGCATCTCAACCTTGATAACCACATGAAGAGGTTAGGTATGCTCTTCACAATGACTACTCATGGTTCAAGACCTTGTGTTTGTGGAGTTTAGTAGGCGATTTGGAAGAAGCGAAACTCAAGCTACTTTTAAGGATTATCAAGATCCCCTTCTTCCCCTTTTGCTTTATTGCCCTTGCTTTCCTTGTCTCCATCTTCTTTTCTTTTTTAGTATTCATGTGCTGGAGCTTAAGAGTTATATGTGGTATGGGCGAGGGGACAAGTGTCCTTTTTTTCCTTGCAAGATAAGTTTTCTTTCGTTTGTCTTTATCTTTCTTTTGGATGTACTTTAAAGGGATTAAAGTGGGTGAGTTGTGTTGTTTTATTCTTATTTGGGCGAATTACGTTGGTTTTTCCCCTTACTGGTCGAGTTATGTTGATTTTGCTCATACTGGGCGAATTGTGTTGGTTTTTCTCCTACTAGGCGAATTGTATTGATTTTACCCTACTGGGCGAATTGTGTTGGTTTTGCTCCTTACTGGGCGAGTTAGGTTGATTTTATCCTTACTGGACGAATTGTGTTGATTTCACCCTTACTGGGCAAATTGTGTTGATTTTACCCCTGCTGGTCGAATTGTGTTGATTTTGCTCTTTACTAGGCGAGTTATGTTGATTTTACCTTTACTGGGTGAATTGTGTTGACTTCACGTCTACTTGGCGAATTGTGTTGATTTTACCCCTACTGGGCGAATTGTGTTGATTTTACTACTTACATGGCTAATTATCTTGATTTTATCCTTACTAGCCGAATTGTGTTGGTTTTGCTCCTTACTAAGCAAATTATGTTGATTTTGCTCCTACTTGACGAATTGTGCTAGTTTTGCTCTTATTGGGCGAATTGTGTTGATTTTACCCATACTAGGCGAATTATGCTGATTTTGCTCCTTACTAGGCGAATTATGTTGATTTTATCCTTACTGTGCAAATTATGTTGATTTTTCGCTTTTTTCTGAACTACAAACCTATTAGCCCCCAACTTTTCAAACAAACTTTTATCTTTTTCATTTGAAAAGTGTCAATTTGTTGTTATTCTCCTTTTTCCCTTCTTCAACTTTTTGTTATCCCCTCCTTTTCCCCTTCTCAATAAATACTCCTTAAAAGTGTGGTAACCTTCCTTTTATTTTTGCTTAGCATTTTGCTTTTTATGCTTAGGCCTCGTTATAGAAATATTTCTGGAAGATGTTTTGTTCTTAATATTCTCATGGTTGTCAGTTAAGATCCTAAATCAGTGTCGTGTAATTTATCAATTTTGTCGTCAACTTTTTACACAGGAGAGCTTCGTTTAGGAACAATCTATGAATTGTTTTGATGTCCAGCAGATGGTATGCTCATCCAAAACGGGTATTTGCCCCCATTTGGTGAATACATGGAGATACATTTACTACACTCACCCTACTTCACGCTTGTCTCACCCTTTGATCCCTACACTTTTTCCTAAGGATACAGAAATTGTTGGCATAAGCAATTGATCTTGTGTCGAGGCATTCTCTTCTATGGGCTAACGGGCTTATCTGTGTGCAATCTAGCTACCCAAATTTACCTTTCTTTTTTCTTACCTGAAGAGTTGCGTTACCTGAGTAGTACTCTTAATATTGTGTTCGTGTGCTCTGAAGATATTTCCCACTATCCTTTCAATTACCATATCTTCCTGTTTGTTCTTAATCTTGAGGCTAGTTTCAGAGGTGATTCTTGGGTTGAAGGAGATTGCCATTCGGTATTTTACTTTGACCTGGTGGCACTTGGCGATATCGAGCGAGTACGGGGGGTACAATGGACTTTACTCGCCCGGTATTCAGTGGCAAGGTGTTATATTTATATCCGAACGTAGTGCTTACCTTACCCTGAACTCTCCATACTTTTACCTGTACATAGTGTCGGGGGATATAGAGGAGGACTCTGCTACTCTTTTGTTCCTTCTACCGATCATTCATGACGAGGTTGTTTGAAGTCAAAGTTTGGGAATTTTTCGTTTACAGGGACATGTTTGTTTGGCTACTCTGCACGGTTTGGTCCTTTCTCTATGGAGTCTTTTGGATCGGATGGATTCGAACTCATGGTCTTTGGTTCGTAACATCTTTTTCAATATCCACCATCACGGTGGGCAAGGAAACATAGGTGTGACAGGTTTTATGGTGGCAGATTCCCTTGTAATCTTTTCCACCGAGTTCAAGGTTTACGGTTATTCCTACTCCAGATCTTATCATGGGCCACTTCAGGTTATATGTCCGCATGGGTATGGGAAATGGGCACACTTGTACGCATATTGGAGTTCACTTCATCCCTGTGGCGCTCCAGTCTATGCTCGTGGGTTACTCTATGATTAGGGTCTACACTAAACTCGACTTGTACAAATTTGTTCATATTTTACCAGTTTAGGTGCGTTGCTGCTGTTTTGGTTGCTTGCTTTGACTATCACTTGTATGTACTGGAGGTAGGTTATAGTAGGTAAATAACTCTGTAAATTTGTTGCTGTTTTTGGCTTTTTTTCCCTTGGCTTTTTCCTAGTTGCTTTCCGCCTTGTACTTAATCTTAACCTGTCTGATAAGTTGTTTTGAGTATACTGTTTAGTTGAGCATGTTATATAACTATGCTTGTACTATTATGGTTTTGATAAATGAAAGATGGCGTTTTGAGTGTATCATGAAGTAGGAGAATTGCATGGACTGAAAGTAATTCACCGGGGGGTGGTTGTGTACAATTGCCAATAATTCTTGTCCGAGTAATTGCTTAGGCAACCTATTTGCTCATCTGCAATAGCGAGTGGTTCAATTATAGGTCCCAAATGGTCCTCAACGTGTGAAATTGCTTATCACTCTAACTTTCACACTAGTGGGCGTTTTGAGTAGCTCCCAGTGTATAAAATTATTTACAACTCCAATTTTTACACTAGTGGGCATTTTACGTAGCCCCTAGTATATAAAATTACTTATAACTTTAATTTTTATATTGGTGGACGTTTTACGTAGCCCCCAGTTTATAAAATTACTTATAACTTCAATTTTTACACTGGTGGACGTTTTACGTACCCCCCCCCCCCCCCCCCCCAGTGTATAAAATCACTTATAACTCTAATGTGTACACTAGTGGGCGTTTATGTAGCCTCCGGTGTATAAAATCACATATAATTCCAGTTTGTACACTGGTGGGCATTTTATGTAGCCCCCAGTGTATAAAATCACTTATAACTCCAATTCTTACACTGGTGGATATTTTATGTAGCCTCTACTGTATAAAATTACTTATAACTTTAATTTTTACACTAGTGCTATTTTTATATTAATATAAGTTGACCTTATTTTTTTTTTTTTTTCCTTCTTTTTCTCTCTATCCCACTTGTTTCTTCTTCTTCTTCTTCCTCTTCTTTCTTTCTTCTTCTCCAAGCTATCTCTTGGTTCTCTTATATAGTGGCTGTTGGCTTCCCTTTTTCTTCATTTTCTACCGTTTTCATCTAGTTCTGGCATTAGGTATGGTGTTTCTTATCTCTTTTGCCTTAATTTTGTAAGAGTAGACGATGTTCTTACTTGCATGTTGAAATGGAAGGAATTTGTTTTGGTTTTTGGTGGCTTTTTGTGGATTGAGCTTTAGTTCAAGTTCTAATTTTCTACTCTAACTTAATTTAACTAAAAAAACTTTACCGAGAAATTTATCTTCCGGATATACCATGGCTTTGCTTGTCTTAACATGTCATACGCCCTTTCTTTTGTCAAACTATGCTAGTTTGCCGATATTAATGTCTTAGCTTACACAACTTTGGTTAAAATGTAATTTGTTAACTTGCTCCTATTAGGTTAATTTGCAAAAGCGTAACTTTTCTTGTTATGGTTAAAGTGACTTTATCTGTGAAAATGAGTTCAGGTGCAAAAAGCCATAGCTTCTCCTATTATCAGTGTGCTAGATCCCGGTAGGCCAGAAGATATATTATCTTCTGTGAACCAGGAAGCTGTCACTGCATTGCCTCTACCTTCCTTGTGTAACCAAAGGGAGGAGTGTTGCATCCATTCGCATATGTGTTCTTCTTTTTTTTTTTATTTTTTTTTTTACATTGTACTTATTAAGATAACTTTAATGCAAACTAAAAATGGTTTACGGTAGAAGCAGGACTCGGAGTGTCAGTCGAGGGGATCAAGCTGGTAATCGACCTTCTACCTTTGGACTTGCATATAATCTTGCTTCTATGGTTATAACTTTTAATGAGGCTAGAATACGAGCACAGTTTCCACATATTTCGGACCATTAACCTTTCAAGCAATTCGCCCAGCATTATTCGAGTGAAGAAGGGATTGCCCTTCTTCAGGAATAATATTATTTCCCTCCAGAATATGAAATAGGGGCTCCAAGGGAAAAATGACATCTTGCTATGCGACATGATTGTCTTGCCATAATACTGGAGTCTTTGAGTTCTGGGCTTAGATTTCCCCTTCCACCCTTTGTGTCTAACTTGTTGGAGCGGTATACTATGTGTCCCGGCCAAGTGACCCCCAATGATTTTCAGAATGCGTATGGGTTCTTAATTGCCTGTTTTGTTAATGGCTTCCATGCTTCCAACAATGCCTTTAACTTTCTGTTTGAAGTTAGAAAGAGCCGAAGTACCTTTTCTTTTGAAACTTGCGGAGGTTGTCATTTTGTTAAGGACAATTTTTCCAACCTTAAGAATTGGTTGAACAAGTTCGTATGGGTCCGACTACCTACACTTCCTAGGTACCCCGTGGTGTGACATAAATTGACATGCGCTCCTAAGCCACAGCTTGAAGAATTGGCTCTGGAAGACTGGGCGGTCATTAATTATTTTGGGGAGAACTTTGACAAGGACCATTTTGTAGCTACCCCGCGCACTACTTAGAAAGGAGATAGTGCTCGTGAAGGCTTTGCATAGAAAAAAGCCTTTACTAGGTAAGCCTTTTGGCTTTCAATATCTCTTATTGTCATAACTTATAGGTAACTTTATTTCTTTACATGGCAACGAATGTTTATCGCTTCTAACTTTTGTTGTAATATCTTACTTTTAATGCAGCTGAAGTGGTCGATAATTTGGATATTGTTCATTACTTGGTCTCTAGTTCGTCTCCGGGTGGTTCCAATCGAACCGATATGAGCGCCTCTGCCGAGCAGTCGATGCAAGCTCCACCTAGAGGTCCCTCTCTTCCTACCCCACAGCAAGCCTCCGGGAGCAATGGTTCTACATGCCGTCGTGTGTGTAGCGGCATCCCTCAGTTGCCTTTTTGAGGTCGTTCCTCTCAGTTAGATTCACACCTTGATGGGAGGAATGTCCATGCGCATTCTGAATTGGTCCAAGACCTAGCATTGAATACCCCCACTGTTATCCATTTACCACCACCTCCCCCTACTCGTCTTGTGAGGGATTCTTCCACGGCTGGGACTTTGACATGTGATGGAGATACTTTCACCTTTTTCTATCTTATTGCAGATTTTGAGTCCTTGTTTAGAGTCTTTGAGGGTCTTTCGCCTCCTAGGACTACTCGTCCTCAGAGTTTGTTCACTGTGTCAAAGTTGATAGCTCGTGTTTGCTTTTGCTTCTTCTCTACTTTTTCTTTTTTGTTCTGTGCACTATTACTTATTTTGTGCATGTTTGCATGGTTGGTTTTTGCAACATCTCGTCGTTTTTAGTTATTTGTATCAGGTGGCCATGTCTTATGCCAATGCTACATCCTGTTACCAAAGCCTTCAAGAAGAATTTCTGACTATTTAGAGCACATCCTTGGGGCAATAGGAAGATCTACGTCGTGAGGTAGAGCAACATTAGAGAATGCTAGATGATGTGCAAGTTGAGAATCGTCATTAAACGGGAGATATACGTAGTGAGGATGCACATATTAATGACCTTCGGGCTGCACTGCTTCAAGCTCGTGAAGAGGCCGTTGCTAACTTTAAATCTAGTTCTGAATTTCAGATTGCGCAGATTGATTCCTACTGGGTAGGCATGGATTCAGCCTTTGCTCGCTTGTCCCAGAAACTTTGCAAGGCCGTCCTAATTTCACCATACCTATGATAGATTTTTTTAATATCTCAAATCACTGGTGAGATAGGAGCTATCTCCAAGGGATGCTTCTCCTCTATGATAATGCCCATTGGCGAGCATAAGTTTCATAGCGTTTTAACTCTTTTTTTTTTTCTTTTTGACCGACAATTTGACTGTTTTGCTAACTGTAAGATGGATGAATATGGTAGTTGTAATTTTGTATGGTAGTACATGGGAATGTCTGTACATCAAAATGTGTGGTTGTACTTTTGTTTTGTGAATGGATGTGTATGATTTCGTACTTACTTAGCGGTTGACAAATGAGAACGTATGGTTTGGTGATACTTTTAAAAAGTGTTAATGTATAGTCGATCCTTTAACAGGTGTATGGTAGTACTTTTTAATAGATGTATAGTTGCATCTTTAATAGGTAAAAATATATAGTTGCACCTTTAACTGGTGTATAGTTGTACCTTTTAATAGGTGTATAGTCGTATCCTTAATAGGTGAACGGTTGTACCTTTAATAGGTGAAAATGTATAGTTTCACCTTTAATCAATGAAAACATAGAGTTGCACCCTTAACAGGTGAAAATGTATAGTTGCACCTTTAATAGGTGAAAATGTAAAGTTGCACCCTTAATAGGTTAATGGTTGCACCTTTAATAAGTAAAAATGTATAGTCGCACCTTTCATCGGTGGAAATGTATAGTTGCACCCCTTAACAGGTGAATTGTTGCACCTTTAATATGCGAATGGTTTCACCTTTAATTGGTGAAAATGTATAGTTGCACCCTTAACAGGTGAATGGTTGCACTTTTAATAGCTAAATGGTTGTACCCTTAATTGGTGAAAATGTATAGTTGCACCCTTAACAGGTGAATGGTTGCACCTTCGATAGGTGAAAATGTATATTTACACCCTTTACAGGTGAATGGTTAAACTTTTGATAGGTGAATGGTCGCACCTTTAATAGGTGAACGTATAGTCTTATCTCTTCACTTTTTCCTTCCTGTCTCTCTTTTCTTTTCTATTAATAACGATCTTATTTACCTATAATGTAAAAATCATACGATATCCGCCCACCCAAATTCCATTTTTAGCACTAACTAACAAAAAGTCTTTCTTATTTTATATAATTGCTGTCGCGTTTATTTAACGTGTATCTAAAAATTTACAAGACAGTTAACGTACAATTATACAAAAAGAAAGATCATTACACGCTAGGAAAACAAAATGATGCTATATGGCTACGAATAGCCCTTCCTGAGATTCTGAGCATTCCAAATTCTGGATATTTCGGTTCCATCTAGGCGACATAATTGATAACTCCCTTCTCTTAGGACCTGGATTACTTTGTAAGGACCCTCTTAATTGGGTGTGAGTTTTACGAACTTTGCACCTTTTCTTGCAACTTCTATACATCGTAAAATGAAATCGCCTACTTAGAATTGTCGCGGTTTGACTTTACGGTTAAAATATCTTGCCATTACCTGCTTCTGTGCCACCATACGCTGTAAAGCCTCAGATCGAACTTCTTCCACCATATCTAAAGAGTTTGCCATTAGGGCGGCGTTCTCCTCTGGATGGTAGTATTTAACACGAAATGCAGGGTTCTGCACTTCTGTCGGTAGGATAGCTTCTGCTCCGTATGTTAATATAAAAGGAGTTTCTCCAGTTGCCCTTTTTGCCGTGGTTTGGTAGGGCCATAGTCTACTGGGCAGCTCTTCAACCCATAAACGTTTTACTTTGTCTAACCTTCTTTTAATGCCTTTCAGTATTTCCTTGTTAGCTGCTTCGATCTGTTCGTTGCTTTGTGGATGAGCTATTGCAAAGAAGTGAAGACTGATGCCAACTTCTTTGCAGTATGTCTGAAACCTTATTGAGCTAAACTGGGATCCATTATTTGTCACGAGTATTCTGGGCACCCAAATCGAGTAACAAAGTTTTGGCAAAGGAAGCGTTGTGCTACCTAGTTTGTTATCTTCGCCACTGGCACTGCTTCAACCCATTTAGTGAAGTAATCAATGGCTGCTATTATGAATTTTCTTTGTCTAGAGGCTATGGAAAAGGTGCCTAATATATCAATTACCCATTGTATGAAAGGCGGCGAGCTAATTAAAGTCTGTAAAGTAGCGGGAGGCGCATGGCAAATTGGGACAAATCGCTGGCAAGCCTTGCAATGACGCATCAAATCCGCAGCATCTTTTTTAAGGTAGGCCAGAAATTTTCCACTCAAAGAGTTTTATTTGCGAGTGCGTGTCCTCCAATATGCCCTCCACATTCACCTTCATGGATGTCTTTTAGGATTTCACGCCCTTCATCTTTTTCCACACATTTAAGCAAGGGATGCAAGTGGGGCCATGTATAAAGTTGATCTTCTCTGAGCACAAATCGAGAAGCTTGATGCCTCAATTTCTTGGCTTCAAGAGGATCTGAGGGTTAGTTTGTGTGGCAAAGATACTCGGTTACTTGCTGAATCCAACTGTGCGGTGTTCCAATATGATGCACCCTCTTCATGACCTCCTTTGCGAAATCTTGGGGATATATTAATTTGAAATCACCTCATTGTCTCCAGAAGCAATCTGATGAGAGCTGGCTAATTTGCTCAATTCATCTGCTACATGATTATCATCCCTATCAATGTATTTCATTTCTATCTTTTCCAAGTTTGTAGCCAATTCTTGAAACGTTTTAAGGTATCTAACCATGTTAGGCTCTTTAGCTTGTATTTTCCATTAACTCACTAACGATCATCTGCAAATCCCTATAAATTCTTACAAATCGAGCTCCGCGGCTTGTGCAAGGCAACTCCGTGCATTATAGCTTTATATTCAGTTTCATTGTTGGTCAAGGGGTAGTGAAAGTGCAGAAGGTAGCGGTATGTTATTTTCTCAGGATCCCAGATAAAAACTCCATCTCCTAACCCATTTTGACAAGAGGAACCTGTCACGGGACGGTTTTTGACACCCTTGTCAAGCCCGTGCGCCACTTAACTTCACTCCGAAAGTACCTCGCTAAGTCAGGCTCCTCGTTAACCCGAAGGTTGTGTTTATGCGGAATAAAGGCAAAAGAGTGTTTTGGAACAAAGGAAATAGAGTCACAATAACAATGTAAGTACACGTTCAAAGGGGACAATGAGATTGGATTAATGTGGGTGAGTTTGGACACCCTTGGCAATTGCCATCCCTTATTATTTATACTCAATGATATTTACAATATGCATGAACCGTGTGTATTTCCCAAGGGGCACGGTTCATTACCTAAGAGACATGAATATTAAATAGGTACATGAATCTAGTCTAAATACATAGAATGTTAAAGGGACAAAATCGGGTGCACTCCCCTTGGACTAAGCGTGTCAAGTGGACCGTGTAATTGATCCAAGAGACGCGCCTCAATCAGCAAGGGACGCGACCTTGGGAAGGACATGGGCGCCCGCGTCTGGGTCTGCGCCTGGGCGCGCTGGGACGCGACCCTGACATTGCCTGGACCGTGTCTGGGCCGTGTCTGGGGCGTGTCAAGGCCCTTTGGACGCGACCCTTCGTGTCAAGCGACATGTCCTTCCGTTTACATACACGCATCAAGTAAATTAAGGAAAAATAAGGAAGGCCTAGTACTTCCTAGGTCCTTCTAGTACATTATTAAAAATAAAAAAAGTACTATACTATTGGCGGTCCGTGACACTCTCCCCCACCTGAGTCGTTGACGTCCTCGTCAATGCCCGGTAGTCTTGAATGTCTCGATTATCTTCTTGAATTGCCATAAGTCCTCCTCCTTCTCCCAAGTAGCTTCATCCTCAGGAAGATCTTTCCAACGAACCAAGTACTCGGTATATTTTGGCACTCCCCTACGCCCCACGATCCGGTCAGCAAGAATCTCAGTTGCTTCCTTGTCAAGGGATGGGATCACGGCTGTAGGAGCTCTGCTCGACTCGCTCCGGCTTGGGTCCTGATCATCCTTATGGTACGGTTTCAGCATGCTTACATGGAAAACAGGATGGATCTTCATCTTAGGCGGTAATTCAACTCGATAGGACACTTTCCCAACTTTTGCAAGAATTGGGTAAGGCCCCTCATATCTTCGGATTAGGCCCTTGTGAACCTTGCGTAGGGCCTTGAACTGCTGCGGCAGCAGCTTTACCATCACCAAGTCTCCAACTTGGAACTCTAGGAACCTCCTCTTCTTGTCAGCCCACTTCTTCATCTTGTGCGCTGCCTTGTCGAGATGGGTCTTGGCAATGTCAAGTCTTTCATTCCACCCTTTCACAGCCTGGTATGCAGCGGGGCTGCTCCCTGTGTAACCGGTTGCAACGGCTTGCGGTGTCAAGGGTTGTTGCCCCATGACGAGCTCAAAAGGACTATGGCCCGTTGACTCGCTCTTGTGTAAATTGTAAGAAAATTGGGCAATGTCAATTAACGTTGCCCAATCTCTTTGGTTGGCCCCCACATAGTGTCTCAAATATAACTCAAGTAAAGCGTTCACCCGTTCAGTTTGGCCATCGGTTTGTGGATGAAAGCTTGCAGAGTAGTGGAGGTTCGAACCCATCAACCTGAACAGTTCGGCCCAGAACTTGCCCGTGAATCTCGGATCTCGATCACTTATGATGCTCCGCGGAAGTCCCCAATACTTAACAACGTGCTTGAGGAACAACCGTGCAGCTTCGGTTGCGGTACAGTCCTTAGGCGCGGGAATGAACGTCCCATATTTAGAGAGTCGATCAACCACAACCATGATTGATCCACGCCCTTCTGATCTCGGTAAAGCGGAGATAAAGTCCATAGAAACACTTTCCCATGGGTGGTTCGGTACGGGCAGAGGCTCAAGCAAACCGGCGGCAGTCTTGTGCTCAATCTTGTCTTGTTGGCACACAAGACATGTCTTGACAAAGGCTTCTACGTCATCTCTCATGTGCGGCCAGTAGTACGCTGCCTCGGTCAGTGCTACGGTCCTCTCGATTCCCGGATGCCCGGCCCATTGTGAGTCGTGACACTCCTTCATGAGTTCACGTCTCAAGTTCTCCCACTTTGGCACAAACACTCGGTTCCCAACAATGAACAACAGCCCATTGTCAGCCTAAAACTTGCGTGTCCGGCCTTCGGTAGCAAGCTTCAACATGTGTTGTGCAAATGTGTCATGCGCCATGCCGGCCCAAACCCTGTCCAGGATGTCACCGTGAACCATGCTCACACTAGCAAGGCTCTTCTTGCTGCTAAGTGCATCAGCGACAACGTTTGCGGTACCTGGCTTGTACTCCAAAGTATAGTCAAATTCAGCGAGGAAATCTTGCCATCTTGCTTGCTTCGGACTCAACTTCTTCTGGTTTTGGAAGTAGCTCGTTGCCACTTTGTCAGTCTTGACAACGAACCTACTCCCAAGTAGATAATGACGCCACACTCTCAAGCAATGAATAATGGCGGTCATCTCCTTGTCATGAGTAGCATATCGACGCTCGGTGTCATTGAGCTTCCTAGACTCGAAAGCAACAGGATGTTTCTCTTGCATCAGCACCCCTCCAATTGCAAAGTCTGAGGCATCGGTATGCACTTCAAAGGGTTGCCCAAAGTCGGGCAAGCGAAGAACGGGCTCCTCCATGACAGCCCGCTTCAAACTCTCGAAAGCGGCACGGCAACCATCATCCCAAAGCCACGGCTGCTTCTTCTTCAAAAGATTGGTTAGGGGCGTGGCCCTAGCCGAATACCCGAGAATAAACCGCCGGTAGTAGTTTACTAGGCCTAGAAATGACCGTAGCTCACTAACTCCCTTAGGTTCTTCCCACTCTTCAATGGCGTGAACTTTGGTTTGATCCATGCGTATCACCCCTTGGCCTATGCGGTGACCAAGGAACGACACTTCCTCCTGAGCAAACGAGCATTTCTCTCGTTTGACATAAAGCTCGTTCTCCTTCAAGGCTTGGAACACCTTCTTCAAGTGCTCCACATGTTCTTCCAGGGACTCACTATACACCACGATATCGTCGAGGTATACCACAACAAAGTTGTCCAAGAAAGGCTTGAAGATCTCGTTCATGAGCGTACAAAACGTGGCTGGTGCATTTGTCAATCCAAACGGCATCACCAAGAACTCATATGCACCATATCGGGTCACACAAGTCGTCTTCGGTTCATCACCCTCGGCTATCCGAACTTGCCAATACCCGGACCTCAAGTCAAGTTTGGAAAAGTACCGTGCCTTCCCCAACCGATCAAATAAGTCAGCGACAAGCGGAATAGGGTACTTGTTCTTTACCGTGACCTTATTCAAGGCTCGGTAGTCAATGCACATTCGAAGTGACCCGTCTTGCTTCTTCTGGAACAAAACCGGTGCACCATACAGGGCCTTAGAGGGCCTAACAAACCCGGCATCAAGGAGCTCCTTCAACTGCTTCCTCAACTCTTCCAACTCGGGTGGAGCCATTCGGTAAGGCCCCATGGCGGGAGGCCTTGCCCCCGGCTCCAACTCGATCCTGTGGTCCACTTCCCTCCTTGGAGGTAAGTGCCTCGGTAACTCAGGTGGCATGACATCTTGAAAGGCATCAAGAAGTCCTTTCACTTCCACGGGCACTTCCTTAGAATCGGGCTCCTTATCTTCTACCAATGTGGCAATGTAAGTCACCTGTTTCTTTCGGATTCCCTTCTTGAACTGAACGGCCGAGAGAAGTTTTGCCTCTACCTTCTCACGTAGTAGGGGCACAGCAAAGGTCTCTTGGCCATGAGTGATCTCCATGATGTTTTCTCCCAGAAATGACAAAGGCCTCACGGTGTCGAAGAAGTCCATCCCCAACACTACCTTGAAGTCATCCATCGTGACCACGGTCAAGTCAAGCGTGCCACTCCAGTCTCCCAACTGGATGGGCACCTTCTTAGCAACACCAAGGATCGGCTTGGATGAAGCATTAACGGTCTTCATCCAACCCAACTCCTTGACATAGTCCAACCCGAGCCGCCTTGCCTCGTGTTCTGACACGAAGTTGTGACTAGCACCTGTGTCCACCAATGCCTTTGTCTTGGCACCATTCACTTGGGCTTTGACATACATGAGCCCCTTGTTCCGTGTGCCCCGTGCCGGGACGGACGCACCCTTGCGTGCCTGCGTCTGGATCGGGACAGGAGCCCGGGCCTGCGCCTGGACATGCGCGGCACCCGGTACCTGCGTCTGGGACAGGGACTGGGACTGGACAGGAGCCCGGGCCTGCGCCTGGACATGCGCAGCGCCCGACCCCTGCGTCTGTGTCTGTGTCTGCTTCTGGGTCTGGGCCCGTGTCTGGACAATCTCCTGACTCGCTGCGGCTCTGCGCGCACCTTGGGACATGGCCCCCAAGACACGCATAGAACCCATACTCGCACCTCCATTCCCTTGCTCTTGTGAAGAAACAAGGGCACTCAAAGCTTGGCGTTCCGGACAGTCCCGGGCAAAGTGCGGGCCTGAGCATAGAAAACAGGACCGGCGCTTGCCTTGGTCTGACCGGTTGTCCTGGTTTCGGTTGCTATGATGCTTGGGCTCGTGATGCTTGTTCTCGTGTTGCTTGCCTTTGTCCTTCCATGAAGGCGATTTGTAGGGCTTATCTCCCCCACTCTTCCCTTTGTTACCCTTGAAGTCCTTCTTCTTAGTAGAGTCTTTTTTGTACTCTACCAAGTTTTCGGCCTCGGATATTGCAGTGGCAAGATCTTGTACTCCTCTACGCTTCACCTCCATTTCGGCCCATGGTTGTAAGCCATCCAAGAAATAAATGAGTGCTAGCGATTCGGGCATGTCAGGAAGTTCAAGCATAAGGGACTGGAACTCCGTGACATAGTCCCGGATAGATCCCGTTTGCTTCAAACCCCTCAGCTTCTTCACCGCAACACTCTCGGCATTCTCCGGAAAGAAATGTTTCTTGAACTCACGAACAAAGTCATCCCAAGTATCAATAGTGCAAGTCCCACGGCTTATGCCACCGTGGCGCCTCCTCCACCACAACGCCGCATCATCTTGTAGGTACATTGATGCGGTGTCGATCTTGAGCGTCTCGTCTTCAAGGCAAAGTGCCTCAAAGTACCTCTCCAAACACCACAAGAAATTGTCTATCTCTTTGGCGTTCCGTTTCCCTCCATACCTCGGCGGGTCTGGGACTTTGACACGAGACACACCACCCGTGCCAGCCCCATTAGCGACAGCGGTCTTGCACAGTGTCACATCCTCCTTGACGATGTCGAGGTCTTGACGAAGTCCAAAAACAACGTCCTTTAGCTGATCAAGTTGCTCCTCCATGGCATCCTTGATCTCGGTTATGGTCTCAAGGACCTTGCCCTCCATACCGGTGACACTCTCCTCTAGGGACTCGATAGTGTCAAATTGGTCATGAACATCACCCATAACCAACTCTAATTTCGCCACACGAGCATCAAGACTACCAAGCGCATCCCGTGGAACAGACGGGTCCTTGGCCTTGCTTGCCTTTTTCGTGCGCGTCTCCGGTCTCCCTCTCGGTGGTTCCTCCATTGCTTGTGACGTACTCACAATTCCTTCCTCCACAACACTGCTCCCAGCCATCACGTCAACCTGGCTCTGATACCAACTGTCACGGGACGATTTTTGACACCCTTGTCAAGCCCGTGCGCCACTTAACTTCACTCCGAAAGTACCTCGCTAAGTCAGGCTCCTCGTTAACCCGAAGGTTGTGTTTATGCGGAATAAAGGCAAAAGAGTGTTTTGGAACAAAGGAAATGGAGTCACAATAACAATGTAAGTACACGTTCAAAGGGGACAATGAGATTGGATTAATGTGGGTGAGTTTGGACACCCTTGGCAATTGCCATCCCTTATTATTTATACTCAATGATATTTACAATATGCATGAACCGTGTGTATTTCCCAAGGGGCACGGTTCATTACCTAAGAGACATGAATATTAAATAGGTACATGAATCTAGTCTAAATACATAGAATGTTAAAGGGACAAAATCGGGTGCACTCCCCTTGGACTAAGCGTGTCAAGTGGACCGTGTAATTGATCCAAGAGACGCACCTCAATCAGCAAGGGACGCGACCTTGGGAAGGACATGGGCGCCCGCGTCTGGGTCTGCGCCTGGGCGCGCTGGGACGCGACCCTGACATTGCCTGGACCGTGTCTGGGCCGTGTCTGGGGCGTGTCAAGGCCCTTTGGACGCGACCCTTCGTGTCAAGCGACATGTCCTTCCATTTACATACACGCATCAAGTAAATTAAGGAAAAATAAGGAAGGCCTAGTACTTCCTAGGTCCTTCTAGTACATTATTAAAAATAAAAAAAGTACTATACTATTGCTCAATTCATCTGCTACATGATTATCATCCCTATCAATGTATTTCATTTCTATCTTTTCCAAGTTTGTAGCCAATTCTTGAAACGTTTTAAGGTATCTAATCATGTTAGGCTCTTTAGCTTGTATTTTCCATTAACTCACTAACGATCATCTGCAAATCCCTATAAATTCTTACAAATCGAGCTCCGCGGCTTGTGCAAGGCAACTCCGTGCATTATAGCTTTATATTCAGTTTCATTGTTGGTCAAGGGGTAGTGAAAGTGCAGAAGGTAGCGGTATGTTATTTTCTCAGGATCCCAGATAAAAACTCCATCTCCTAACCCATTTTGACAAGAGGAACAGCTTACAAATATGTTCCATGCTGAAACTTCTCACTTTCACCTTGCATTCCGACATTTAAATCTTCGACCTTTTCTTTCTTTTCCTCAGTAATACTTTCTTGTTCGGGATTCAGTTCTATGTCGAAGTTGCATTCAGCAAGGAAGTCTACCAGAGCTTGCGCTTTTATAGCAGTTCGCGGCAAATAATGCAAATCATACTCTCATAGCTCTACCGCCCATGATAATAATCGACCCGAACATTCTAGCTTTGAGAATAGTTTCTTAATGGGCTGGTCCGTTAGTACATTTATAATATGCACTTGAAAATAGGGTCAAAGTTTTCTTAAGGCCATTATAATTGCAAGCACCATTTTTTTCCAATAGAGGACATCTGTTATGATTCTCCTAGTTGGGGTATATGGAAGTGCGTAGGATTAAGTCATGATGTAATAAGTAGCATTAGCCTTTTGATAAGTCGTATAATAAGTGTGTTAATTTGCTATGTAGCTATGGTGGTCAAGGTCGGTCAATATTGACGGTTTGTTAGGTAAGTCGGTTGGAGGTTGGTGTCTTGATGCAATGTATCTTTTCTTGGTAAGTCATGGTATAAGTAGTTGAAGTCTTGTATTGTAAGTCTCATAACTTTCATAATGAAAATATCTCTTTTGAGATCAATTCTCCCTACTCTCATCTAACCTTCTCTATTTTCTCATCTCAATTCAATTCTCTTCTCATCTAAACTCTCTTAATTCTATCATTCCCTAGGTTATGATTTGAGATTAGCCTCAATCAAAACAATTGGTATCAGGGCCCCGTTTGGCTTCCAAATCAAACATGATTTGATATCAAATATCTTTGATTTCATTACAATTTGATTAAGAGTTCAATATTGAATTCTTGATTGATTGATATCAAGTTCTTAACAAAGAACATATCTAAAAATTACATTGAAACAAATAAAAAGAGGTTGAATATGATATTTGACTTGTGATCAGAACCATAATTCAAGTGCAGTACGTTGATCAAGTTCAGTTCAGATTGTGTGGATCAGTAATCTTGCATATAATCAAGCCGGTGGAGATTCTATTTTGGTTGTGTATGTGATCAGAACCGTGAGCTAGCTGCAGTACATTGAGCATTATCAGGTTCTGCTTCTGGAGTTCATTCAAGCTCAGAATTGTAAGTGTTCATAACAACTTGAGTTGTGTTAATATTGATTGAAGTAAGATCAACTATAGATTGCTGCATTATTCGTTGATAATTCAGATAAAGAAATTGAGCTTAATTCAGTAACTAAAACTGCAAAGAGCTGGACAGAACTGAACAAATTGTTGATTAAGTATTGCTCAATTTTGGAGAAATTGTGCTGATAAGCACGGATCAAGTGTAGTTGCACTGGAATCTTGTTGACTCCATAGGAATTTACTGAATATTGAAGAGTTACTTTCTCGAAAGTGAAATCAACAACGAACTAAGAATAGGATTGCAAAAATCTGACTTTGTTCTTGTGAATTGTTGTGAGTAAAGTGTTGAAGTCATAATTGCAGTTAGAGTCACTTTCCTGACTGTGGTGGTGCGATTCTCACCTCAGAGAGTAACAGTAGTGTTCGTCCAATGACCTAAACATGAATTACAGCTCGAGCTTAACTGTGGAAGAAGGAAATGTTGCTGCAAACAGGGAGAAGATAGCTAATAAAATTGATTAGAAATCACAAGAGTGGAAGGAAATGCTCACCAATCGATTTAAGTAGCAAATGCAATGGTTTGATGAGAAATTCGCTGAAATAAGCAAGCAATTCAGCAGACAAAATGTGTCCTCCGGTGCGGGACCTCGGTTAGCTACGAATCAGATTGAAATGGAGCCAGGGCAATTAGTTAAGCAAGGCTATGTGCCACGGGGAAATGCAACAAAGAAATTGCAAGTATACATTTAAATTTTAAGCTTTAGGAAGTTGAGATTTAAGCTCACTTTGCAAAACGTTGACATCAATTTGGAAGTTTCCCTTAATCGCAAGAAGTGTTATTCAAGTAAGAGGTTGAGAGTATTGGAAGGCCAATTGTTGTTTACCAAGGAAGTGTACCAACCATTTTACTTCTTGAGAAGAATAAGACGTACCTTGAAAAGCAAAAAATGCTCAAGGATATTGAAGAGGGGAAGACTAGGTTAGTGTTTTGGTATGTGGAAAGACTTGGAGCATCCTCATGGATCAAAATGATGTTGAAGAAAGCAAGGAAAAGGGAGTGTCTGAGCAGGTGTGATTCTAGAATTGAGCATGCTGAAGCTGAAAAATCACAAGTTGCTATTATGGCATCAATAAATACATCACAAAATTTTCTAAGTACTTCTCCATGGCAAGCTAGCATGCAGATTTAGAATGTGAGGGGTACTCATAGCATCTTCACTGCAGAACAATCAAGTTATGTTGGAAAATCAAATGTTTCTGCTGTGGTATCATCTAATGCAGAACTGGGTGTGCTTTTGAGTGGAGAGAGGGTTTATCTAAGTACAAATGCTAATGTAAAACTTCCTCCTAAACTGGGTGAAGAAGTGTGTGTACTTAAGCAAGCTGAAGGACACTGCCAGATAGATGATTTGCAAGATCAGGTTAATTTGCTTCTTTCTTTGAGTGGAATTATGATTCATCCAAGTGTAAGCACTCGAGACAAGCCTCCTCCTGATTCAGGAGAAGAAATTCAAGGCTTTAAGAAGTTGAGACAACTGGGTTCGATGAAGGAACATGTGACTCAAGCTATTAATGTGCATCTCAGATTTTAGCAAAAGGAAGGCCAAGTTTCTGATTTCAGATTGCAGTTCAGACTTGGGATTGAAGAGCAGATAGCTGATCTGTTGGGGGTGTACAAATGGGTTCAAGTGCCAATTGATCAATTCGAATTTAAGTACCAAGGGGTCTTGTTTAGGAAGGTCAACATGGTGGTGAAGTCACTTTCCCATAAGGAATGCGTTCTGCTACTGCAGTATTTGTTTGAGAGCTTACATGGTTTTGGACTTAAGTGCAGCATAGCTGAAGTGGTTTTGAAAGTTTTGGGCTTGGATAAAAATTGGTTTCAACATCAAGCTGGGTTGGTTGAAGGAATTCGAAGGTTTATTGATAGAAATTCAGCAATGCAACAAGCTGCTACTTGTAGAAGTATTTTGTCTAGTGCAAGCAGGCTAATTGATTCACTTGCGTGGAGCTAATTGGTACTCAATTATGATCGCTAATGGCAGGCCTCTTGACTAGTTGTTAAAGACTGCAGTGTGAATGTTTTGGTGGTTCAAGCTGCAACAGAGAAGGCAGAACATGGCTTGGAAACGTGTAGAGATCAAGCTGAACTGAAAAAGACTGTTACAAAGGTAGAAGAAATAGTGAGGCCACTGGAGATTTTAAGTAATGGAAAGCATCATTCCAGTGGTTTTACCTTCAAAAGTAGGGACTAAGAGGCAGTTCAGATAGGGTCTAAAGATGTTTGCTATTGGTTGGTAAAGTCAAGTGTTGATGCCTAAGATAACAATGTTGGGCTGTGGTGTAAGTAATGTTGCAGCTGGTTACACTGAGTGGAAAAGTCAGATGCAACAGCTTCAGAGTCTTCATAATGCTCTACTTGAAGGAATTAACAGGAGATCAAGACCAAGTTCAGCTAAAATATGTACAAACATTAGCAGGGAACTTGGAAAGAGATCAGCACTTGAATTTATGTTGTACAGGGCTGTTTTGATGTTCTATTGGTCTCATGGGTTGGTGGATTTCACATTCTTACTTGTGCTCATTGTTAAAGGATTAAGATTGCTTTATTTGAATCAAGTGAGCTGCAGCATGTCAATTGAAGGTAAGAAGATGAAAGAGGCTCAAGCAAGAGTTGAAGATGTTGTGAACATCCTAGAAATGGAGAGCTGCAGGTTGAGGACAGTCAATTGGGATACTTTGGGAGCTCAAGTGGTGACTTTGTTCCCTTGGAGTTTAATCATAACAACAATTGTGGATTTATCATGGTGAAGGAAATCTAGAAAGCTTCAGACCGAAGTTCCATGTGTTCAGGAATCTAAGCTGAAATGTTGCACTAAGAAGCAATTTGCTAGTTGTTTCTTGTACAGTCTCTTTATGTCTTGGCAAGTAGAGGAAATGGGAATAAGTAGTGAGGATGGCAAGGATCAAAGAAAAGTTATGGCCAAATGTGCAACAGTTTGGGAAAAGGGAGCTAAGATTCCCACAACATCCATGTTCAAGCATGAGGTGCAGCTATCAGTCATCAGAGAAGTTGATGTGAGTTCTTGGATTAGCCCTTTGCAAATCATTGGAAGCAGCATTTAAGGATGCTATTTGGACATGGGAAAGTACCAGCTTTGTCCTTGGAAGTTTGGGAAACTTGAGAACAACTGAGAATTTTTCTCTGCTCAAGTCAAGAGCTAGGTTCGCTGTGCACAACAACAGTATAGAGATGGGATTTTGCATAATCTGACAGATGAAGTTCGAGATAAGTACCGAAGATTCTGTAAGTCGTGGCACTCAGCTGCAGAATTCTAGATTAGCAGTGCTTAATAATTTCAAGAAGTGGTTGTTTGCTTGCATCAGTTACAACAAGTGGTTCTTGAGAGTGAATGCTGGTATTGGTGTGTGGCTGTTCTGGCTTGATCTGGGTAGACCTCTAGAAGTATTCATTACATTCAAATGCAGCATGCTGGGCGGAAACAAGGGGCACATTTAGAAATATAGCATTGACAGCAGTAACAAGTGTTCATTGCATCTCTAACAATTCAACAAGTCCAGCTGCTGCGTTTCAGATTCAGATTTTTTCATTGCATCACATGCTTCCTACAGCATCGAATTTCAGTTGGGAATTCACCTACAGTAGTAAGTGTTCTTCAAGGTTTCCACTCTCTTCTAGATTCTTGAGGACAAGAATCTTTTAAGTGGGGAGTATTGTTATGATTCTCCTAGGGGTATATGGAATTGAGTAGGATTAAGTCATGATGTAATAAGTAGCATTAGCCTTTTGATAAGTCATATAATAAGTGTGTTAATTTGCTATGTAGCTATGGTGGTCAAGACCGGTCAATGTTGACGGTTTGTTAGGTAAGTCGGTTGGAGGTTGGTCTCTTGATGCAATGTATCTTGTCTTAGTAAGTCATGGTATAAGTAGTTGAAGCCTTGTATTGTAAGTCTCATAACTTTGATAATGAAAATGTCTCTTTTGAGTTCAATTCTCTCTACTGTCATCTAACCTTCTCTATTTTCTCATCTCAATTCAATTCACTTCTCATATAAACTCTCTTAATTCCATCCTACCCTAGGTTATTATTTGAGATTAACCTCGATCATAACAGCATCTTAATTCGGCCTCCTTCCTAGCTAACGAAATATACAGGAATATGTCCTTTCGAGTGGTTAGCTGCTAAGATTGCGCTAATGGTCTTACTTGTGGCTGCTACATACAGAATTAGGATCTCCCTTGGATTCGGTTTGGCCATAGAAGGAAAGCAGGCAAGATGTTCCTTGACGTGTTGGAAGGCATGTTCGCATTCCTCGTCCCACAACTGACTCCTTTTCTTTCGCAGCACTCGAAAGAACGGGAGCGCTTTCTCAGCATACTTACTGATAAATCTGTTAAGTGATGCCAATCATCTAGTAAGTCGTTGTATGTTGTTAACCATTTTCAGAGTTCCCATTTCATGAATAGCTTTCACCTTCGTCGGGTTGGCTTCAATTCCCCATGCGCTGGCGATGTAACCTAGGAATTTTCCCTCGGGTATGCCGAAAGAACATTTGATATTCTCGCAAGGTTTGCAGAGTCTCCTATAGGTCCTTCCCATGGCTTTCCTTAGTGCGTGATTTGACAATCATGTCATCAACATAAACTTCCATGTTACGTCCAATTTGTTGTGCAAACTTCTTGTTAACCAAACCATGATATGTCGCGCCTGCATTCTTGAGGCCGAAGGGCATTACTTTGTAACAGTATGTGCCCTCAATAGTAAAGAATGTTGTCTTTTCCCGTTGTGGAGTCTACCAGTTGGTCAATCTTGGGAAGGAGATTGGAGTATTCTGGACAGAATTTATTCAGGTCTGTGAAATCGATGCACATTCGCTAGGTTCCATTTGGATTTCTTACCAATACTGCATTTGCTAACTATTTAGGATATCTAACATCTCTTATAAATTCTGACCGCAATAGTTTATTCACCTCTGTTTTGATTGCTTCACCTCTTTCAGTGCAAAAGCTTCTTTTCTTTTGTTTTATAAGGGAGGTTCCTACTAGAGCATTTAATTTATGAATCATAAAGTCCTGATTCATTCCTGTCGTTTCATCAGTGTTATATGCAAAGACATCTTGGTATTGCCTTAACAGCAAAGTTAATTCTTTTTTCAACTCCTCCGGTAACCAATACCCCAATCTCGCAGTTTTCCCCTTTTCAACTTCCATGTCCTTTAGCTTTCCCAAGTCTTGGTCTGAACTTTCTGGCTTATTTTCTCTTGAGAAGCCATGTTTTTCTGTATCCACTTCAAACAAGACTTCACAGCCATGGTCTCTCAAAGAGGAGTACACTACAAAAAAAGTGACAAATAGTAACAAACTAGAAAATTTTCTGTTACAATTGATTTACCAATAGCAACAAAAATTTTCTTTTGTTGCAAATGCAAAATCTCATACAAAGCTGACTCCTTTTATAACAGAAAATCAGTTTATTGGTATTCTATATAGCATTACCACTAGTACACTTGTGTTTGTTAGTAATGGTATTTTATTAGAAAATTTTTTTATATGTCATGAGGTCAGAAATGAATTTTCACTTCCCTCCAATATTACGTTCTAAAAAAATTAAAAAATAATTTGTCAAAGACGTATAGATAATTCAATTATATTAACTTTTTTGTCTTCTAAATACATTACATAAATTTAATATTGGCAAGAATTTAAAATTTTATGTCAATTCACAAAATTTTGGGTAAAAAATTCCCTCCAAAACTCAAATTTGGGTATTAAAAATTTCATTAATATTTTATAGAATAAAAAATTATGCCCCAAATCACACCCTCTCCCCCTGTGTTGCGATGCCCTAAATCACACCCTCTCTCCCTGTGTTGCGTTCTGTCGCCGCTTCGCTCTCTCTCTGTTCGCGCTCGCTTCACTCTCTCTCTCGCTCCTGTACGCTCTCTCTCTCTCTCGCTCATTGCTACACTCTCTCTTTCGCTCATCCCTTCACTTGGCTCTTCACTTCTTTAATTCAGTTTTGTGTCCTTGTTGCAGGTCTGGTAGAGAGGAAGGGATTGACACTGCAAGCTTTACTCTATTGTGAAGGTATCAATTTTGTGCTTCAATTTTGGTTGTGATATAGTTTAATTTGCTGTTCACTGTCCGATTATACTAGGTTTACATTGTTTGAAAGCATTATAAATCTCATCTTGAGGCCTTCACTCTTTCGTTTCATTGTTTTGTTGTTTTAGGTACAAAATAGGGTTATTTCTAATAAAATAGGGTTAATGTAAGATTCCTATTAATTTGTTGAAAATTGAGTAGTTTAATATAAGGTTACAGTCAATTTGTTGAGAATTGAATATTTTAATATATGATTATCTAATGTGTTAGTGTTTGGTGTAGTGTTAGTTTTGATGTATGCTATAATGATTAGTTTGTTCGATTTATGCTTGATTTTGAGAAAATATGAACTAAGCATATGGTGTTTTAAGATATTTCTTCTCTTAAAAATGTAAATTTCAATAAGTTCTAATGTATTAGATTATAATGTTTGATGTTTCATGATGATGAGTTTTGTTTTTGTCACATTTTTTAACTTTTGATTTGTTTCGGTGCTTGTGTAGTGATTTTGAGTTGTTGATTCAGATTATAGTTTGTAAAATACAAATTACATGGAATTTGAGTCTTGTAACAAATCTTACACTGTTCCTATGGTCAATAAGAGATTAATATATGTAATTAATGCCCTTGCTATTATGAGTCGGTACCTTGCCCATGTGAGACTTGTGCAAATCGATATGAGTTAGGCATAGATACAGTGAAATTTCACCTTACACTTAAAGGCATGGATGATAATTATGCATGTAGCAAGTGGTATCTCCATGGGGAGGTGGAGTATCCCAAGCTAAATGATTTTGCTGGTGCGATTGATACTTATGATGAATCGTTAGATGATGGCATGGATGAAATGTTAGAAGATGCTTATGGATTACATAGTCCTAATTTGAGTGTACCATCAGATCTTACACTATTCCTATGGTCAATAAGAGATTAATATATGTAATTTCACTAATATTTTGTCCTATTTTAACTACATTTATATATTCTAAGTGTAGGATTTGTCCATATGGATGTGTTTAAAAACAAAGATTGGGTGAAAAGCTTACGAGTTTCACCTGAATTTCATGATGGTGTGGAAGCATTTATTACTGATGCGCTTGCTATTGTGGGTGTGGATGAGTCGATACCTTGCCCATGTAAGACTTGTGCAAATCGATATGAGTTGGAAATAAATAGATTGAAACTTCACCTTACACTTAAATGCATGGATGATAACGAAATTGCCCCTTCAAACCCGCCCCCCAATAAAAAAAAAACCTAGCTGTTGTCGCTAACCCTAGAAGCAGTGTGATTTTACATTGTTGCTCTATGAAAATTCAGGTTTGTACTCTTTCACTTCATCTATATTTGAGGTATAATGTCTTTTCCTTTGCAACCTAAGGAGGTACGAACACGCAAGTACTGAATTTCATTAGAATTCCGAAGTTAAGCATGCTTAGATGAGAATAATATCAAGATGGGTGACCTCCTGAGAAGTTTTCGTGTTGCACCCCTTAGGTTGGGGTTCTAGGAAACAGACTCCCCCAAATCCTGCTTAGACGGGAACCCTTGGACGCAGGGAATTTTGTTGTCGTCTTTTCCTTTACAAATTATGGCATTTTTTTGGCTCTTTTCTGGTACGAATTTATGCACTGAGATCTTATTGTGGTTGCGTTATGTGTAAATTGGTGTTTGCCGGAGAAAATAAATTAATCACGTGACGATATGTGATTGAATTGTATTTTGGTAACAATTTAGATAATTTTCTAGTTTGAACAGATAATTAGGAGTAATGGGGTAATGGGATAAAGGAAAGTATAATATAATTTTAAAAATTTTGCCCTTTTTTTAAATGTGTCTCTTTTTACACTTACCCCTATTGTCAAACTTGGGTAAGTTATTTATGTTACAGGAAATTAGTCATGTGTAGATCATGCCATTAATAATATTTCGATAGATAGTTTTATTTTAGTAATAAGTTAGGTAAGTTTCTCTTTTACATTAATATATAGTTAAATTAGTAGTTATTCAGTGTCCCTTATTCTAGTATAAAAGCAACACTAAGTTTGTATGACATTTATAAAAAAGAATTTCAAGTTAATCTTGTTTTCCCTCTCATTGAATTTCTGTTATAAATTTATCTGTTCAAACTAGAAAATTAAGGGCCTTTTTAATAATTCAAAAGGTGAAGGTCTTTTATTAATTCCAAATATGTTAGGGTACTAAAATTTAAATAACTATTTCTTAATCCTTTTTGTTTTCTTGGTAATTGGAGTATTTAGACCAACTTAAGTGCATCTTGACTAGTTTTCTTGGGTAAGTTATTTATGCTACACATATCTGCCACGTGATTAATTTATTTTTCTCAGGGAAACACCAATTTACACATAACGCAACCACAATAAGATCTTAGTGCATAAATTCTTACCAGAAAAGAGCCAAAAAACGCCATAATTTGCAAAGGAAAAGACGACAACAACATTCCCTGCATCCAAGGGTTCCCGTCTAAGTAGGATTTGGGGGAGTCTATTTCCTAGAACCCCCAACCTAAGGGGTGCAACACGAAAACTTCTCAAGAGGTCACCCATCTTGATACTATTCTCATCCAAGCATGCTTAACTTCGGAATTCTAATGAAATTCAGTACTTGCGTGTTTGTACCTCTTTAGGTTGCAAAAGAAAAGACATTATACCTCAAATATAGATGAAGTGAAAGAGTACAAACCTGAATTTTCATAGAGCAACAATGTAAAATCGCATAGCTTCTAGGGTTAGCGACAACAGCTAGTTTTTTTTATTTTGGGGGGGGGGGGGGGGGGGGGGGGGGGGGGGGTTGTTCAAAGAGCCCTATGAATGGGTGAAATCAAGATGGATCAAGCGTGGAGAAGTAACAAATGTTCATGGAGAAACAAACTCATTGAAGGAATGACGGAAGACATAGCTTTAAAGAATAGGCCTTCTGGTACACCTGTTATACAATGGAAGAATTTTGTCGAATTTTGCTTTTCTCCCAAAGGACAGGTATACTAATATGTTTCCCTAAGCGTATTGTCGCAATATATTATGTTACTTATTATTTAGTTGTCATGTTTTGAGTTTAGGAACGCCGCGAGAGGGGCATCAAAAACCAAAAAGAATCAAAATAGAGGCATTATTGTGGCACTAAGACACTTGCTAGAAGACGCAATAAGAAGGTTGGTTTAGTCTCTTAGTTTCCTTGAATAATGAGGTCTATTTTTTGTAAAATTTTTATTAAAAAGTATAAGTCATATGTGTTTGCAGTTGATAACTGGTGGGAAAGAACCGGATAAGCTCACAGTGTTTCAGCAAACACATCCGCCAAAATCTTTATCCAAACTTGATGTTGGATCTGCCACTGCTCTAGTATGGTTTATCTTTAGTTATTTTGTATTTCAATTTTTTTCCATGTCCCTTTTAGAAGTTAAGGTCATCATTTATTAATATGATATCAGGCTGAGATCGATAAAAGACTAGAAGAGCTTCCACAGGATCTTGATGAGACCACGAGTTGAGGAACGCAAAAAAATATTTGTACAAGTTGTCGGAGAAGACAAGAATGGATACGCGAAGACATATGGGTTGGGCGTTAAAGTCCCTCGATCTAGTGTGAAACGCTCTCTCTTGGCTCAAGAGCAAGAGAAAAATAGGAAGTTAGAGGCTGAGCTCAAAGATGTAAAACAAAGCTTGAAATCTGTATGTGAGCGGGTAGATTTTCTTATGGCAACTATGACGAAGAGGGGAAACAAGGTTAGTGTGCTTTTGCATTGCTTTGGAATTCCACATAATACAAATTTTAATTGCTTTGGATTGAATGTTGAAGTTTATTTATTTGGATTTTCTATCCATAGTTTTGTGGTGGCTTGGGTGGATGTAGTAGGGTTGGTCTCGAGTTGTAGTAATTTAGAACATAGCTTGTTGGGTGGTTGGATCTAGTTAGATATAGGTATCCATTTCATAACCTTAATGAATAATAAGACAGATATGGGTATGAATTTGGGTAGAAAACCCAGCACCGTAGAGTTCAAGAAACAACAGATATGGGTACAAAAAGAGAAAGAAAATGCAAAGCAAAAGCAATGGGAAAAATTGGGAAGTGTTGGGGGGTATAAAAAGTAAAAGAATCCAAGAAAAAACGCAAAAATACAAATTGAAGAGGAAAGAGATTTTGGGGGAAACGAAAGCAATGAATCTTCTTGGGGAAACAACTACAACACCCAACAAAAAAAATTAATAAAAAAAGAAAAAGAAAATGTTTGAGTTTGAGTTTGAGCTTGAGGAGCTCAACTTCTATGTTGTTGCCACAATGACTAGTACAAGTACTACTACTACTAGCAGTGTGTTGAAGATTGAATTGTTTTTATTTATCTAATTTGATCTCTTTATAGGGGATGCTTCTATATTAATTGTTCAGAGGCAAGAGAGAGAGAGAGAGAGAGATAATGGAGAACAAGAATCAAATTTATACCCATTTATGTTGTTTCTTGAACTCTACGGTGTTGGGTTTTCTACCCAAATTCATACCCATATCTGTCTTTATTTATTTGGAATTTGAGGTGGTTGCTTATTATTTAAGTTCACTTTTACCCTTGTATTTCAATATAGTTGGTATTCTTTCTCTTCTTTCATCCTCTCTCCTCTTCCCCTTAAGTTTACATGAAAACTGCAACTAAGAAACGATATCCAACTGGGCTAAAAAAAATGTATGAATGTAAGAATGTACTAGTTTTGGTCTTTGGTGAAACTAGTATTTTTGTTTATGTTCCGAGTAGTTATACAAATGGTGCTTACGGTTTGTGATAATACTATTAAAATAATTATAGTTCTATAAGCTTGTGATTTTATATTATATATATTTGGTATCTAAATTAGATAACTAAGAAGATTGGGTTGTCTGTGATGAATTTGTAGACTACATAATTAATTTAACCTTTTCTTGAGGCCCGGTTGGATATCGTTTCTTTAATTGCTTTGGATTTGCATTACTGTCTTTTAAACATTGGCTTTGCTAGCGGTTGCAACATGACTATTTTTTTTATTTAAAACACTCGATTCACTTTTGACATGCTGCTACCTATTCTAAAGGCAAGTGATCTCCACCCTTACAAAAGTTTTGGTTTGTTTATCTTTGTTTTACAGGAAGCTAGTTCATCTCGTGATGATGAAGTTTATTATGAGGAACAAGACGGGGATGATGTCTTAGAAGACGAGGATGATGCAATGGAAGATGGGGAATGAAGTTTATTATGTGTTTTTGCTAAACCTGCAAATGATGGGAAGAATTGTATTGAATGTTGTGTTTTCCTCAACTATGTGGTTTTTTGCTTGGATTTATGGATGATTCTAGTTGTATGTAATGCATGACAAATTTGTCCATCGGTATGATGATGATGTAGAGTTTTGGTTTTGTTATTTTCAATTATGTGTTCTAATTGGTTGAAAAATACGAAATTTAGAAACAGAAGTACAATGTTGTTATTAATAGCAATAGTGAAAGAACTATAATGACGTTGGTGTAACTTTGTTGCTGCTGTAACCAATAACAATAGAAAGCACTTTGCTGCTGTAACCAATAGCAACAGAAAGCACTTTGTTACTGTAACCAGTAGCAACAGAAAGCAATTTGTTGCTGTAACCAATAGCAACAGAAAGCACTTTGTTGCTGTAACCAATAGCAACAGAAAGCACTTTATTGTTGTAACCAATAGTAACAAAAAGCACTTTGTTGCTGTCACCAATAGCAACAGAAAGCACTTTGTTGCTGTAACCAATAGCAAAAATTGTCATGCTGCTACAAAAGGCAATAGTAACAAATCTAGCAACAATAACCAGTTTGTTGCTATTGGGGTGCAATAGCAACAACTCATATTTTTTGTTGCTATAACTTTTAGTGGCAGTGGCAACGACAACAACGTAGCAACAGACAAAATTTTGTTACTAAAAGCTATAGCAACAAAAAAATAGCCAATAGTAACAGAAACTGCTTTGTTGCTATTGGCCACTTTTTTTCTAGTGATAGTAACATTCACGGGGCAACCATTCAGTATCCTCAAACAGTCGCCATTTCTCTGTTGTCATATTTGAATTTCATTAACAGGTGATAAGTAGAAATTACAGCCCTTATGCAATTTAGGGCAAGTTGGCCAACCATTGCAATATTAAGAAAGGGTAAATCTATAACCAGGAATTCCATTCTAGTTTTCTTAGTAGCCCTTTGTCCTCGAAATATGACGTTCATAGTAATTGCTCAGAATGGCTTAACTGCCTCTCCTGTGAAGCCTACCATAGGGTAGTGAATCGAGGAGATCTCGTTGTCTGACATTTCCATTTTCTTTGGTAGAAAAGTACGTTTACTGCACTTCCTTGATCAACCAATACCCGGTGCACACAATATTGCCCAATTTCAGGAGTGATGACTAGAGGATCGTCATGTGGGACATAAATGTCACTCAAGTCTTCTTCACTAAAAGTAATCTCCAATATGGGTTGAATTCTTTTAATTCCATTTCTTTCCAATTCTAACAAGGAAAGGTTACTAGGATGCAAAGTCCGGGATATCATGGTAATTGTCTTTTTGGGTTGTTCTATCAATTCTCTTGGGGGTGCTGGTATTAGCACCTTACTTTCCAGTTCTTTCGGTTGTATGCTAGAGTTAACCACCCCAGCTTGACTGTCCCGGGTTTGTTTTCTTCTTGCTTGACATTCCTCGATTGTGTGGCCATAAGGTTGGTGATAAATGCACCACTTGGATTTAGGCTGTAGGTTGATGGGCTTTTTCGGCCCATATGGTACCCTTTTAAAAGGAAAAGACCGATGTTCCAACCTTCCCTGCATCTCATAAGCAAAGTGTCCCGTAGGTCTTCGCACTTGTATTTTTGGTTTTTGAGGTCATCTTAGGTGCCCTTGGCCTTGTAAAGTGGGACGTCTCTGACTTCTTTCGTTATTTTCCAGGGAATCCCAGTCGCATTTTCCAACTACGGTCATAACATCCTCGGCTGATATATACTTATTGGCTTTACCCTATAATTCATCAATGGTTTTTGGTTGTTTTTTAGCAAGGGAAAATTCGTAGTCTGAATGTTTTAATCCGTTGGTAAAGGCAATTGCGGTTTCATCTGCTAATCCTAGTATATATATCATTTCCCTAGCAAATCGCCTAACATGATTTGCAGCTGCATCAAATATGCAGCCGTCTCTTTCTTCTCTTCTTACTTACAAAGTGCTTAGAGAAGCACTCCACTAATTGTGCAAAACTGTCGATTGAACCCGGTGGTAGGGAAGAAATCTAGGATTGAGCTACTCCTTTTAAGGTGGCTAGAAAATATTTACACCACACTTCTTTCAAAGCATTTTGTATGTACATTATGGAGTAAAATCCTGACAGATGGTCCTCCAGATATTGAGATCCGTCAAAAAGGTCTATGTTGGGAACCTTAACTTTTCCGCTAGAAAAGACAGAATTCTTAGTGAAAAAGGAGAATACATACTCGAAAGTTTTGGAATTGAGTAGATCTTTGTCTCCTCTGGGGTGCGAATGAGATTTGGCTGATCCTTGCTTCCAACATTGATGATTGTTGCGGATTCATCCTCCATGCTACCACTGTCCATCCGCACGTTCTTTGAATTTCTATTGTTACGATTGAGTTCATTATAAGGATGAACCTCTTTTAGATTTTTCTTTTTGTTGAAATTCGTGGGTGTAATTATGCCCAGCTCCTGTTGACCTTACAGTTTTAGGATCTGAGTTGTTTTCAGGCCCTCGCCCTGCCAATCTTTCCATAAGTTGCTCCAAAACTATTTGTATATTTCGTAGTTGACTCTTTGGAACTTGTTCTATTTCGTCATCTTGAGTTGGGGGATCCGGGGATCTTGATAATTCGGTCATGTTACTTCCCACAGACGACGCTAATTATGTTTGTAGTAATTAGTAGGTGATTTGGAAGAAGCTAAACTCAAGCTACTTTTGATGATTATCAAGATCCCCTTCTTCCCCTTTTGTTTTATTTGCCTTGCTTTCCTTGTCTCTATCTTCTTTTCTTTTATAGTGTTCATGTGGTGTAGCTTAGGTGTTAAATGTGGCATAGGTGAGGGGACAAATGTCATTTCTGTCCTTGTAAAATAAGTTTTCTTTTGTTTGTCTTTGTCTTTTTTTTGGATGTACTTTAAAGGGAATTAAGTGCGTGAGTTGTGTTGTTTTATTCTTATCTAGGCGAATTATGTTGATTTTGCTCCTATTGGGCGAATTATGTTGATTTTGTCCCTACTGGGTGAATTGTGTTAGTTTTTCCCCTTACCAGCCATATTATGTCAATTGTGCCCTACTAGGCAAGTTTTGTTGGTTTTTTTCCTACAGGGCGAATTGTGTTGATTTTACCCCTACTAGGCGAATTGTGTTGATTTTGCTCCTTACTGAGCGAATTATGTTGATTTTTCCCTTATTAGGCGAATTGTGTTGATTTACACCTACTGGGCGAATTGTGTTGATTCTACCCCTTGCTGGGTGAATTTGTTGATTTTATCCTTACTGGGCCGAATTGTATTAGGTTTGCTCTTACTGGGTGAATTATGTTGATTTTACCCGTACTGGACAAATTGTGTTGGTTTTGCTCCTACTGGGCAAATTGTGTTGATTTTACCCCTACTGGATGAATTGTATTGATTTGGCTTCTTACTGGGTGAATTATATTGATTTTACCTTTACTGGGCGAATTATGTTGATTTTTTGCTTCTTTCTGAACTACAAACACCTTGTTCACAACTGGATGGTTGTGGGAGTTGCTTAGTTACTAAGTGCTGATTCAAGCCCAAAAGACATTAACATCGTCAAGTGTGGGTCTCACTGCTCAGTAATAATCTTCATTTCATTCTTTTCTCAAAATTTAACCACATGCGAAATTGTTAAAATTTGGGGGGTAGTATTTTTCAATTTTGCTTATCTTCTTAAAGCCCCCGATCCCTCATAAAAAATCTAGAGCAGAAGAGCCTTGTTTATGTATCCCCTTGTCATTTTAGTTGGTAATCTTGTGGGGGCCTAGAGTGGGCTTGGTGTACCACACAAGCGTGTAAGACAGTCTTGCTGTGTAGCCCCGAGTTGGCCAGTGCATCGAGGTGCAGTGTGGACTTTTTTAACCCAAACTTTTATTTTTACAACCATTGTGTTTGTATAAATTGTTGTGAACAAACTCGAAGTGAGTCCTTATCTTAGGTAGTGCTCGAGGCCTTTAGCTTGAGTTTGAGTGGTCCCTCTTGGGTAGACCTCGAGGGTGTTGCCTCGAGGTACTATTGTATGACCAGTCTTAAGGTTCGAGGCTACAAGCTCGAGCTCGTGTATGCATTTTGACTGCATCAATTCCCGCTCGTTCCATAACTGTTTTTTTCCTTAACACAAGCCAAATTTTTAGGCTCTCTCATATCCGCCACTTTCCTTATTGCAGCCGGATTCTTTGCCATGACCTTTTTCTTCACCTACAAGGATTTTCCTCGATAAATACCGTACCTTCTGGTTTTGTTAAACACACAGAAATACCAAGAAATATGGAAAATCTATTTCTTCTTCGTGGCTGTTTTTTTCTCTTAAATTAACTCTCTCCTCGATTACTGCGTAAGTTGAAGTGCACTACCTAGAGTACACTGTTGGGATAGGTGCCATGTCAACCCATAGGGTTGGAATGCGGTTTATCCCATTATAACTCTGTGGGTGTATAAACAACTTAGGATAGTGGATTCTCCATGGAGCAGTAATTTCATCTGTTATTTTGTTTAAAGTCATTTATGTCATCATTTTGTAACCTTCGAGATCAATTTAATTGTAATAAGAGTTATATTTTGATTGCTGATTCACTCAATTTCTCCAACATGGATAGACAAATTAGTCTCTTGCTTTCCGGGTTGACTTCCCATTCTGTCGAGGAGCTTTCCAGGCCTAGTTCGATAGGTCCTGTGCCTATCTGTACTCGACATGGGATGTTCAGCACCAACCTTAGCTTGGGTGCCAGGTTGGAACTTATTCCCCATAGAGTCGTATATACGAAGAGCAAACTTGCTACGTGCAATACGTGAGTTTGAACAAAATTGAAGCACAAACTCCCAATTTCTAGCAATATTTTGTTAAACATGCGGAATATTACCTGTTTTTATTAAAAACATTTCAAGAGTATAACATTAATTTATGAAAAAAAAAAAGTATATTTATCATTGAAAAAAAAAAAAAAAAGTATGAAAAAGAATGAAAAATTGGAGATAATGAAAAGTGAGGGGGAAGCATTGAAAACCGTAGAAGATACGGAGCTTCACTGGGTTCGAACATCAACGCACCGACGCGGGAACCTCTTACCCATACCTTGACCCGCAATTGCCGGTTAATTATTCCTGACTCTGCAGCGCTTGTCACCTCCTATATCCGGTAATATCGTCGGTGCATATCCTTGTCGGCACCGACACGCCATTTTCATTCCCTGTAGTTTTCTTTATTTTATTATTTCTCCAATAAAATATTCCCACTTAATTTTTATTTTCCCTTTTTTCGCTGTGCCATCGCTGTCGTTGGTTTTAATTAAACTGGTAGCGGAGATGGCACGAAGTTAATTTGATTTATCTTTGCAGCTGTGATTGAGTGCGGCGATTTAATAAAATACTTCTCCTAATCTCATTTACGAACCGTCATTGTTAATAAATAACAGCTGGATTAACAACATAATTTACACTCTTATGTACCATCGTTTGTACTATTGTTTAAAAATATATGTAAATTTGTTACTAAATGATGCAGTGTGTAAGTGAATTTATAGGGGAATCGAAAGGGTTAAATAACCTTTCCTTTAATTTTATTAATATCTAATAAAAGAAACGGGAAAATAAATTTAATTCTAATTCTTACACTTGAGAATTAAAAAAAAAAAAATTCATGAAAATAATTAGGAAAATTGAATAATAAAAACCCTATGTTCTTCTAGTATATATATATATATATATATGAGCTATTTGAATCCTAATCAAATTCTAAAAGATAATTCAAAATTTAAGTATAAAAAATAAAGCTAAAATCATAATCATACTCTAAGTCTATCACTGCCATCTACCGCGTCTCATACAGCCTTGCCGCTAAGCTCATGCCGCCAACACATACCCAGTAAATACGACATTACCGGATGCATCACACTCAACTCTCATCAGCCGCATCTCCGTACCCGCTACTCCTGCCATTTCGCCAGGCTATCTGCCAAAGGAGACGGGGCTGCATCATTCTCTTGGGGTTGAAGAGAATTCGTCATTGAATTTGTTAACGGATCATTTGGGCCAATTCGGCCCAGCCATGTTCTCTCATGCCTAGACTCAGTCTTGCCAAACTCAAATTTGTCAAACTTACCCAATGGTGTTTGTTGTCCCGGTTTGCCAAGACATATGCTGAACCTTGCCCCGCCGCGGTGTAGATGGCATCATTCTCTCCGGGCTGAATAGAATTCGCCTTCGACGTCGCCAACGGGTCTTCTTGGTTGTCCTTACCAAGTTGAGTTTCCTCATGCCAACTTCCCACCTTGTTGAGCTCTAGTCTGCCATGCTTCCCCGGTGCGGGTTGGTGATCTCTTTTGCCTGCATAAGGTTTGTTGTTCGCTCCGCCAATGTGGGGACGACATCATCGGTTGGAATTTGTCTTGCCATGTCTCGTTTCCTCTGGTGATAATGGTGCCGTGAACCCTTGATGCTTGTAATCCAGAAGCGTCTCTAGGTTTACTCGGTGTTGGAGCCTGCCCAGTAACTCACCTCCCGGTATCTTACTCTTCCACCACAGATTTTCCCCTATCGCCAACACAACTCTCGGTAACTCTTCCGGCACTTCAACCTTCACTGTTTTGCCATCAAGATATCCCCGCCTAGTTCCATCCTTTGTTGGCGTCAATACAACCGATTTTCCCTTCTGATTTACTCGGATGTAACTCCCAGCCAATAGTCTCCACACTTGGTGCTTGACATCCTCAGGCACTGCAAGGCTTACTCAGTATTGACCCCTTCTCGGTAAAGTATCTTCGCGAACCCAGCCTAGCCGGCGTTGCTCCTTCCTTGTTGGCGGTAAGCAATACACTAACCCTTCTGGATGAACCTTCTTTGATAGACTTTCTACCTTATTCGATTCTTCCTCCTCGTCATAGATAGGATCATCAAATATGGTTGGAGAAGAAAAATTAAGATACGTCGGCTCATCAAAGATTGGTTCTCTCCTAACGTCCCCTACGGGTGTAGACCCTAGCTTTAACTCGCCCACTGCTTTAGTGAACATGGCTCTGTCTTCCGATATTGGATCTTCTGTCCTTAACACACGTGGCATCTCAACTTTCTTGGGTAACAAGGTGATTCTCGTTCCCTCGAAGATGAAGCTATAAGTTTTCTTTCTCCCATCCTGCATGGCATTTCTATCGTATTGCCACGGGCACCCCAACAATAGATGGCAAGCAACCATGGTGATGATGTCACAACACACGCCATCCCTATACATCGACCCAATTGAAAATTTCACCAAGCAACTAGTAGACACGGTTAACCTGGTCTCCTCGCTCAAGCCATGACATCTTGTAAGGGTTCGGATGCTCCTCGGTCTTCAACCCCAACTTCTAGACGACTTCTTTGGAGATAGCGTTCTAACAACACTCGGAATTGATGACTAGGTAGCATACCATCTCGCTAATTGTGAACATCATCTGAAAGATGTTGTATCAAAGCCATTCATCTCCTTCTACTTCCTTAGACATGAAGCCAACTCGCTTGAGCAATATCAAGCGACCCTCGTCACCTGCTAGCTCCTCTTCGCCTAGAGACGCCAGCTCGTCCTGAGTTTCTTCCGCCACTATGACGCCTTCTTCAAACTTCGGAATATCAATCCGGAGACCAAATTCCCACCCATGATCATCGAAACCGTGGGTGTTACCGGTATTAGGCCAATGCTGCCTTGGCCTAGGATTCGGCAGCTTCTCATCCGGGAACGGATTTTGGAAGCTCTTGACCACCTCCTCTTCTTCAGCACACGATGTTAATGCGTGTTGGGGCTGGGTTCCCGATGCAAGATCGGGATTTCCCCCTAATTGAATCAAGCAACACTCAATTTGCCGTAATCTCTCCTCGACCTCGTCCAATCTCCTATCGGTCTGCCGTTGACGATCACATTCATAAATGTCTTTGACGGCGGTGTACCTCTGTCACCCACAGGCCATCTCAGATATTGTTCTGAGCTCTAATACTAACTGATGCAGCGCGTAAGTGGATTTTTATGGTAACAGGAATGGGTCAACGGCCTTCCCTTTAATTTTATTAATATCTAATAAAAACAAGGGAGAAAATAAATTCAATTATAATTCTCACACCCGAGAATAGAAAGAACTAATACAATAATAAGCACACCAACAGACCCAGTGCCTCAAGGGTTCCCGCCTAAGCGGGGACTGGGGGGTAGATGTACGCAGCCTTACCTCTTTAGGGTGTAACCCTGCCAAGAGGCTGTTTCCGAGGACCCCTAACCTTATAGAGTTGGCAACACGAGGACTTTCGCAGGCGGTCACCCATCCTGGTACTGCTCTCGCCCAAGCACGCTTAACTTCGGAGTTCTAACGAGATCCGGTGTATTAGTGCCTGGTAAATGAACCTCAAGTTTCTTCTAGTATGTATAGAGAAGTTATTTGAATCCTAATCAAATCCTAAAAGATATTTCAAAATTTAAATCTAAAAGATAAAGTTAAAATCATAATCAAGCTCTAATTCTATCACTGCCATCTGCCGCGTCTCGTACAACCTTGCTGCCAAGCTCATGTTGCCAACACTTACCCAGTAATGCGACATTACTGGATGCATCAGACACAACTCCCATCAACTGTGTCTCCGTACCTACCAATCCTATCATCCCTGCAAGCTATCTGCCAAATGAGGCAGGGTTGCATCTCTAAATATATTTCACAAAGTGTGCGAACTAAAAAATTAATAAACCAAAGCCTTCGGATATTAAGATGTAATTTAACCTTCTTTATTTTTTTAAAAGGTAAAGACAAAAATCCTTAGGGTCACTTTGTGTGCGAGTGAGCATCAATGACATTAATTTTCATTAAAGAGGAAAGGGCTCTATCTGGCCGATGAACCCACAATAGCGACATGGAATCACCATTTTCCGAAGTTAGCCACACCATTATTTGTCGTCAAGAAACAATGATTGAAGGAAATTCGAACACACTTATTACTTATCAAGGTATCAAAATCCAATGCCTTTCACCTGGGTATGGATATCCGCTGATAAAGAATACGACCCCAAAGTTGTCTTGATCACCACTATTTTATTGTCACCTCACTGAACTACTTCCAGGGAACCTAATGAGCAAGATTACTTTTGGGGTAATCTGTAATTGGTTTAGTGTGGGTGTGTTTCACGGTTGGGAGTAAATGCGTGATCAAAGGAGTGGTGGACACGTGACTGACAACCAAGAAGCGGGACCCACATCACCATATGATCTTGACCGTTCAACCTATGACCACCCCTATCATGTATGGCTCCAAACGATTCTATCTCTTTCTATTATATATATACTAGCTATTCCCCGTGCAATGTGAGGGCGAATTTTATTATTTGTCGATTATAGTTACTCATGAATGATTATTGTTTGTAATTAAAATTTTTCCTCAAACTCTAGTATTCAGGAACAATGCAGTATATTGCAACTATGTAATCCATTATAATTTTATTCAGTAATGAAAAATGAGGTAAATGAATGAGAAAATTTATGTTTGGGGAAGAAGTCAATTGAATATTTAGTTTTTAAAGATTATTCGAGAAAAATTATAACAAAACGAATAGGGTAATGATATTGCTAGAGTAAAATTGTTATTATCACGGCAATTCTTTTGCTATCATTCTATTTATAAATTGCATTGATATAAAGATAATAAAAACTCCCAATAAATAAACCACAAAATAAAAATCGAATATAGCTACGGTTAATTAACCTTCACTTCTTTTCTTTTCCCTTTTTTTTTTGATAATTTGATTTAGAGAATTTCAATATGTACCAAATTAATGTATCTTGTTTGTGTACAAAATAATCTGAGAAAAATATAATTGGGTTACTAAATTAATATTAAATGATTAATTGTTTATTGTAACAAATTTATTAATTTTTTTGTTGCTTATATTTAATTTTTAATTAATATCTCTCTTTTTTATCTTCACTTTTCTAATTAAAACATAACAATTTCTCTTGCCCTACAAATAAATTTTAACCATAATTTTAATTGTCTCTATTTCTAATTTTATTTTTTTGAATATTAAATGTTAAAATGACATTTTCTCATGTCTGTAATTTTTTCCCCTAACTTAGCGTATTGAACAAATTATTTTCAAAAATAATATAAAAATGTACCTATTATTATTTTGTTGTTGATTTAATGATTGTATATCAAAGAAAAAGATGTAATGATTCTTACCTTTAATGATAAAATAAAATTTATTGGCGGTTGCTTGGATCTCTTGTATTCAGAGCGGTCTTGACTCTTTTGCGTTTTTTTCTCACGGAGTTCCAATGATAGATTGGGCTTCTAAAGAGTATCTTTAGAATTTCGAAAGCATATTAAATAAGAGTTTATAGTTTTTGTAGATAATAAGTCGAATAACGGTTTATAATTTTTGAAGTTATAATTATATTTTTTATAAGTTATTTATATTTTTCTCATTTATACATTTTAATAATTTTCTTTTGACATATTGAGTTGTAGTTATATTTTATAGGTTGTTAGTTTTTATAATATACCATATATTTAAAGATTTTTTTTTATTTTATTGATTTTTTTTTATTTTTTAAAATATTTTTGTTTATATTCTTTTTTTTTTTTTTTGAGGATTTATGGTTATATTTTAGTTATTATTTTCTTTTATTTAATTTTTTTTGTTATCTTTTCTTTTTTTTTTTTTTTTTGGATGTTTTGAGGTTTTAAGTTACTAATTCTTTTTTGTTGTGCTGCTTTTAGTTTTTTATTCTTTTTTGTAATGGCTTCCGACTGTGACCATTTGGGATATGGAAGAAGGTAAAGGAAAAATAAAACTGTCAAATTATATAATATTACATTAGTTTAAGGGGTTACACTAATCGTAAATAAATAATCTTCATAAAAATACTCTTCACTGAAATAATTTAATAAAATTACTTTCTGATTTTTTTTTTTTTTTTTGGCCAAATGGCAACAATTGATATATTACTTTCTAATGTTTATTATAATATGTTGTGAAGATTATTTTAGTTATTATTAAAATAATATTCATTTAAATTATTTATTGAAATAATCGTCACCAATCATCATTAGAAATAACAATCCTCATAAAATAATTCTTTTCTTTTTTAAATTTGGAAAAAGTGATGTAATGGCCTAAAATTTTAAGGATGGTGGAGTGAAGGCTTAAGGGAGGGAGAGGTGAGGTGATGACTTAAAATTACCTCACTTAAAATTTCAAGAATAGGAGAATGGAAGTTTATGGAAGGGGGAGACTTCTAATTAATATATAAGTATAGATTATACTGGTAAGGACGGGGAAGGGGGGACCATAAACTTCTCACAAAAAGGCCCATATTATGAGTTTTGTGGGATGCGAACTCGTGTCATCCCATAGGCAACTGGAGTTCACTACCACTCGGCTGTGTCCCTAAGTTATATATATATATATATATATATATATATATATATATATATATATATGGTCCTACTCAATATTCCAATGTTACTGAAAATACTAACACAGTACTCTTGGATCCCTATCCATATAACCAACAACAACAACCTAAATGAAGCGATGGCCTTAGTTTAGAGCTCAGTGCAGGTTTAGGATAGGGGTAATCGATTTACCAATTTAGGACATTCGTGCACCCGTAAGCTGCGGATATGATCGTGTGCATACACGCAGTACTGATGGTAGTTAGTTAATTAGGGCTCTAAGTTGCTGATACCCTCATACTTTTTGTACGTGGTTACTTACATCCTATCTCTCTCATTTCTCCATCTCCCTTTATCTCCCTGTGTCTCTCTCTCTTTCTCTCTCTCTTCCTCTACCTTCTCTCTCTCTGCCTCTCTCTCTCTCCACTCCCTAGATGATCTACTTTTCCATATGTTTGGGCTATATGTATGAGTTGTATCGCATGTAAGATCTCCCTCGTACTTGCTTCTTTGCTCCAACCTTTACCTTGAATACTATGACCTTAGGCTCCTATGCGTTCAAACATAAGTATATGCTTACATGTTTATCTGATTATTGTAGCCGATTGTATGCCTACAAGCTCACTTGCATACATGCATACATGCTTCAGATGATTTTTTTTTTAGGCATTGCATGCTCTCCTTGCGGGCTCTTCATAAATATCTACTGCTAGGCTGGGGTCCTTGGAAACAGTCTCTGGTCAGGGACCCACCCTGATGGGATAAGGCTGCGTACATCCTAATCCTCCGAGACCCAGCACTTGCGGGAGCCGTTGTAGCACTGGGACTGTTGTTGTTGTTATTGTTGTTGTAGACAAGTTTTCCAAACTTATCAACGACTACGAACATACTTTGAAAATATGTCACTAGTTTGATCAAAGTCTTTTCATGGTTCAATCTCATGGAACGTTTTAGAAAAACAATCATATACGTTCGACTCCTAAAACAAAATCAGATAGTAAATAAAATAAAATAATTTTATTTATTTAATATTTAAAACTAACTAATTGGGTTTTTCTAGGACACCAATCCCAACAGTCTCCCACTTGTCCTTAAACCAAAATAACTTTGCATTGTATGACTATCTTCTAGGGATCTGTCAAACTTTGAACCAGTATTGATCTATGATTGTCCCATTCTTTCCTCACATGTTTTATTTACTAGGAAGCCTTTAAGTCAACAAGTCTACTCAACAATTCTCTAGCTGTCAACTACCCGACTTCCATGATAAAGTAAGCAATACAAGACTGCTTCACTCTTCACCATCTAGTCACTCCCACTATAAGGGTAAATAATAATTCTGAAGTCAAACATCTAAACTCATTTTTAAAACAAACAAATCGTAATAAACCCAACATCCTTTCTTTTGAATCTCGCCTAAGCTTGATCCTAAGAACATGTTGGGAAAAAGTAACTCTGATGCCGACTACTGGGTTTAGAGTTCTCAACTATGGTCACAACAAAAGACACCTATTAGAGCCCTTAGAGTAGGAGACTCTTCTCTCTACCTAAGCCCCCAGTCGAAGATTCACGCTTCGTGATACCTCACGTGCGAGAGCTCCCGAGAATAGGGTTATCTCTATAAATTCCTTTGCTTTAATACCGGTAGTTGGGACGAATTTCAAAAAATTTTCCTAGTTTTATAAAGTTTACGCAGCGGCAGGGATTTGGAATTTATCATTCTAAACCTAGGGTTGATTTAAAATTCATAATTTTAAATCTACAGAGTTAAATTCATAATTTAAATCTACATATCTAAATTCTTAATTTAGATCTACACGCCTTTTACTCTAATACATTCATAACAATACATAAATTTAAACGTGCATAATAACAAATATTGTAAATAGATAGAAGAGCGAAAACTAAAAGTGCAGGAAAGAAAATGTCTAGAATTGCTCCAAATAAAGAAAACCAGAAAATAATAATAATCTTCAAAATCGAGACCCCGCGATCTTCTACGCAATGACCTCAAGCTGTCCGGAGGGTGGGCTCCGAAAAATATTAAACTAGGAAAGGAAAAACTTCAACGGAAATTTTTTTTTCCCCGTTTAGGTCTTCGAGACAATTTTTAGAAACCCAAAATTTAATTTCAATTGAATGACAAACCTCTGAATAGACACCTCTATTTACAGTAGGCTACCAGAGTGAAAATTATTCATAAACCGATGTGGGATTCTCTGATATAAAAATCGGTTAAAAAAAAATGCATCGTTTAAGCATTAAAAAGAAACAAAATGGGACATTTTGTTACCATGCCAAACACACGTGTTTCGTCCAATGGAATGACGCCACGCGGCAGCGTGTGATTCATCCCTAAGTGGGGACGCGAATAGCCACAAGAGGACAAGCCAGTGCGCGACACATGTTGCACGCTGGTTCTTCCGATTCAAAAAACACGGATTGCTCTGTACATGATATTTTTCATTTTATTTTATTTTTTTACTCTGTTTTCCACATGCAAAATTCATCTTATGAATTTTAATTTTAAAAAATTATTTTATTTTATAATTTTTAATTTTATTCATCTCATGAATAATATTTGGCGAAATTAAATTTATCCATCTTATGGATAAATAATTCATCTCATGAATTCTTTAATATTTGTTCGATGGTAATAAATACAGAGGTTTGCGTAGAGACCTCAGGGACAATTTAAATCAACCTCCAAATGGGTTTAATTAATCATCTCATAAAATAATTTAATTACTATTTAATAAGACTTAATTACATTAAATAAATTTCACTGCACTCCAGACTTAAACCATTTATTCGATATCTCTTTAATAGACTGTATTGATGACAATAACCCCTCCACTAGATGCTCATGACAAAGCATAAATATAACTACCATCATTATCCTTCTCGCAGCTTCTCCATTAGTTACCGACTCACTCTTTACTGAATAATTCATTTATACTTATTCACAGCATAAATTCTAAATGTCAAACACCTGGAATACTTTGGCTAAAGATTCCAAACTATTCAAATATTTGCGAATAAACTAGGGGACATCTGTATCTCATAAGAGACTATAGATTCCGTGTTAAATACCTGATCCTTGTCACACTTCACGCCTTTACCCAGTGTAAATGGAAATTCAGTCATGCGTTTAGACCTTACTTATAATACACCAA
Source organism: Simmondsia chinensis (assembly GCA_018398585.1). Taxonomy (NCBI): domain Eukaryota; kingdom Viridiplantae; phylum Streptophyta; class Magnoliopsida; order Caryophyllales; family Simmondsiaceae; genus Simmondsia; species Simmondsia chinensis. The sequence goes on from JAGTTD010000005.1 coordinate 13,239,707, forward strand.
AGTAACTAACGCTTCATGCACAAGTCCAGAATACTCTCAGGATTTAGAGTCGTCATTCAAACAGTACACATGAATCAATCATCTATGATAGTAGTCCAGAAACAAGCAACTCTCATGGTCTAACTCAGTATGCCAATCTTATTAAACACACCAATGTAACACTTTTGGATCACTATTCACATGATCAAGACAAGTCATCTAAAGTGCCACGTTATAGTCTTAGCATACAAGTGGTCCAAACTTGTCGTCGACTACGAGTCTTTAAAATAATAATCCATACCATTTTTTCCAAGTCTATCTGTGGGTTAATCTCATAAATAACGTAGAACAAACATATAAATTGTAATATGAGGACTACACCCATCTCATGGATGTTTTCAAAAAAAAATAAAAAATCACATGCAGTATAAACGCTCGCTTACACAAATTTAATAAGGAAACGACTAGAATTTCCATTTAATTTTTTAATAAAATAATATTAACAGGATAAATTTGGATTTTGGGACACCATTCTTAACAATCTCCCACTTGTCCTAAATCCAATTTATTATAAACTTTATATTCATCCTCTCTATGTATGAATTAAAGGCCTAGAGAAATCAAGGTCTTAGTAAAGTCAACTACCTTATTTGAACCAACATGCCCCTCTTTGCAGCTTCTAAAGCTGCAACGTATTTAGCCTCTATGGTGAAGTCAACAATACAATATTGCTAGACATTCCTTCCCTAATGGCTCCTACTCCAAGGATACAGACATGCCCAGACGTCATACGTCTAGCAGCTCTATTTGACTAAAAGTCAAAATTTGCATAGCCAACTGGAACTAGCTCACCAAATCCTCACAACTGATAACAACCCTACATCATTCCTAATGAGTAGTATATCATCGACGTGCAACACTAAGAAAGTCACTACTTTCTCCTGATGTTGTTTGTAGACGGATGGTTTGTCAACCAATTGCTCAAAACCATAAGGCTTAATCGCTTTATTGAATCTAATATTCGATGAGCATGATGCTTGCTTCAGTCCATACATGGACTTCTTCAATTTGAAAACCATAAGCTCCCGATTTTCGTCAATGGAACTATCTAGGTGCACCATATAGATGTCTTCTTTAAGACAACCATTCAAAAGGGCCGTTTTGACTTCCATTTGCCAAATCTCATGATGAGCTGCAATAAATAGGAGTATCCTTATTGACTTTAGCATGGCTACTAGTGAGATAGTCTCATCATAATGAATTCCTTCCTTTTTGGTAAAATTCTTAGCAAACCAGTCTTGCCAATGTAGGTCTTCTGCCTTCCAGTCCACTCCTCTTTTTTTCTTGTAGACCCATTTGCAACAAATGAGCTTAATGCCAATAGGCGCCTCTACAAGATTCCAGACCTGATTAAAATACATGGATCCTAACTCAGATTTCATTGATAAGACCTATTGTTCAGCATCCTTGTCTTTAACTGCCTCATTGTAGCTGAGTGGATCAGATTCAATGTCACGGTCAACCATTATGGCTCCCGCCATGAACCTGTGAGGTGTCCTGACAATCCTCCCACTACACCTAGGCTCTCGTGTACTTAGAACATTCTCAACCTTAATAGTAGGTGCATCTAATACATCCACTACGTCTTGGGTTGTGTCCAACCATTCAGAATTAGTGTCCCTTTTTTTAATTCTTATAATACTACTTTGCTTTTGATTTTATAGTTTTGTTGCAAAAATCCATCTCTAAGTATTTTGCATTATTCATGCACAAAATAACTTTTGATCAAAAACTACATAAATAAATCATACACACATATCTTTACTAATAAACAATTTATTTCTCATAATAAAAGGTTCACAATCAAAATCAACTAAAAGTAATTATCCTTTAATAAACCACATCAATCAAATTCCTATCCAATGCAGGTACAAATAAACAAAACTTTTAATAATAAAAACTCTAACACTAAAGTCTAAGGTAACATCTCCTACAACTAAGATTGCCACACTTGTACTATCTTCAACTATCAAGTATAGCTCCCATCATGCAGCCTCCTTGTTTGCTTGAGCCCTTATAACAAATTACAGTTATGGTCAGTTGAATCTGAGTCCACACACTAGGAACCTCGTGGACTCTCAACTACGCATGACTCAACCAAGTGAGATATCATCATACCTTTACCCGATGGCTTAGCAGTCTTTGCAGGTAGAGTGGCTCTGTACTTTTTGCAGTTTCTCTTCCAACGGCCCATCTTTCAGCAAAAGTAACACTTTTCTTTCGCCGGCCTTTTGTTAAGATTAGTCACTACACTAGCAACCTTGCCTTTGCCTTTCTTTCTAATCAGTCTCTTATTGAGCTTGCTTCCACTAACCCTTGATACCTGAGTCTAGTGGACACTCCCCTTGGCTCGCATAACAGCCTCTACTACTTGCAACTCATTCATTAGCTCAGGCAATGAATAAATCCTTATCATTCATTGTGTAGTTGAGCCTGAACTTAGTAAAAGAGCTGGACAGAGAGCTGAGGATGATGTCCTGCTGAGACTGACTATCAATTTTAGTACCTAGAATCTCCAACTCAGACAAGCACGCCATCATTTTCATGACGTGCTCCTGAACTGGCGACCCTTTCGACATCTTCATGTTCAAGAGCTTCCTCATCAGCTCTTACTTAGCTGCCCTATCTTGACCACCAAACAATTTCTTTAAATGTTTGATCATCTCATCTACTGTTTCCATCTCAAGTGTATGATTCTTAAGTACATTGGTCACATAGGCCAAAATGTAGCATCTAGCCAGCTCATTAGCCTTATTCTAGCATTCATAACGTTTTTTAATAGCAGCTGCAGAATTATTAGCGGGCACCGTAGGCCGAGCTTCAGTGAGAACAAACTTGTGATCCCCATGTATTAATACTATGTCCAGGTTCATTTTCCAGGTGAAGTAATTCGGTCCAGCTACGACATTATCTTTCAGAATTATGAGAAGTGCACCAGTCGCAGCCATTTCAAAAACTTTGAATGCAAATAAATGTGTAACTATCTTATAAGAGTCAAGTATAATGCAATGATATCTATTCTTTCATTTTAGCATACATAATAAGTCAGATATCCACTAAATTGTACTATCATGCATATAATGATGACCTAAACACACCACTCCTTAATCTTCGGCAGCGGGGACGCACAAAGCTGTTTCAGGTGAGAACTATTCTCAATTAACCTGTTTTTCTTATAACTATTACTAAACGTGATTAACTCATGACCTTACCTTAGTCTCTAACATGACACAACAGAGCTCCTCAGGGAGGCTAATGTATCACGTTAGTCAAGTTTAACCATTACCTAAACCTCCATACAAATACGTCAAATGCTGCACGGTAGCGTGGTCACGTCACTTCTTTGCACTTCGGTTTATCCCAATTGAAGTCTAATCCTGTAATCTATAAACCGGCATCCTTCACAGGAAGGTCTACCGATCTACTATACTGCTAGACTGGTAATGGAGACCGTGAGGTAACAATAATTGAAACCCCGCTCCCACATGATTTTTAAAACTAGTGATTTTTAATTCACTTATATTTACAACCTGGATTATCTCATAACCCCTTTTAGAATATCATTCTAAAAGTAACCATAATTAATTAATTAATTTATTCAAAATATTATCATTTCACAACATCGATTATCACATAATATTGCTTTAGAATAGAATTTTAAAATTATTTAATAAATTAATTAAATAATTTAACCTTAAAAAATAGTACCATAGAATATCTCATAACCTATTCTTTAGAATCCCATTCTAAAACTAAATAAATCAATATAAATTAATTTAATTTAATTTTTATATTTTAAATAGATTATCTCATAACCTATTATTTAAAATCCCATTCTAAAACTAAATAAATCCATATAAATTAATTTAATTTAATTTCAATATTTTAAACAGTACCGAAATTTAGATTATCTCATAATCTATTTTTAGAATCTAATTCTAAAATTAGATTAATTAATAAAATTAATTTTATTTAAAATCAGTAGCGATTTAGAGTTCAGAGTATCTCATAATTTATTTTTAGAATCACATTTCAAAAATCAAATAAGCTTAGACTATCTCACAGTCTATTTTAGAATCTTATTCTAAAATTAAATTAATTAGTAAATTTATTTTTTTTTGTTTAAAATAATATTAACTTAGACTATCTCATAGTCTATTTTAGAATCTTATTCTAAAAATAATTTAAAATTAACTTTTATTTAAAATAGCACTAATTCGCAACTTAGATTAACTCATAGTCTAATTTAGAATCTCATTCTGAAAGAAAATTAATTAATAAAATAATTAATTTAATTATTATGCAAACCAGTAAGTAAAAACAATTTTTTTAATATACTGACGTCAGCGTCTGCTGATATTTTTAAAAAAATAATAAATAATTTAAAAATTAATTGAATCAAATCTTATTAGATCAATTTTATCCAATTTTCCAAATCTTAATCAAATATGTATAATCTCATTATACAAAAATCATAATTACTAGTTTATAAATTGATAGATATGTATTAATGATTAATTCATTAATGATTTAAACAATTTAAACTGATACCTTAAATAATCTAATTAGCTATTAATTCTTCAATGATTTAAGCAATTTAAATCATTACTTTAAATAATCATATGAATTAACAATTAATTCAATATCGATTTAAATTATTTAAATCAAATTAAACTTTCCTTTTTAATAAAATCTCTATTTTATTAAATCGTAAATCTATTTTTTTTCTATCTTTTTATGCCTATTCATGTATATTATGAATGTAATCAGAACCTATCTCTAATATCAATTGTTGGGAAAAAGTAACTTTGATGCCGACTGTTGGGTTTACAGTTTTCAACTATGATCACAACAAAAGACACTTATTAGAGCACTTAGAGTAAGAGACTCTTCTCTCTACTTAAGCCCCTGATTGGAGAGTCACGCTTCGTGACACCTCATGTGCGAAAGCTCCCGAAAATAGGGTTATCTCTACAATTTCTTTTGCTCTAATTCTAGTAGTTGGGACAAATTTAAAAAATTCTCCCTAGTTTTATAAAGTTTACGAAGCAGAAGGGGTTTAGAATTTATAATTATAAATCTATAGATTTAAAATTTAGATCTACAAGCCTTTAACTTTAATATATTTATAACAATATATAAACTTAAACAGGCATAATAATGAATACTGTAAATAAATAAAAGAGTGAAAACTAAAAGTGAAGGAAAGAAAACATACCTAGAAATGCTCCAAATAAAGAAAACCAGAAAAAAATAATAATCTTCAAAATCGAGACCCCACAATCTTCTACGCAATGACCTCGAGCTGCATGAAAGGTGGGCTCTGAAAAGTACTAAACTAGGAATGAAAAAGCTTCAATGGAAAATTTTCCTATCAATTAGGTCTCTGAAGCAATTTTTAGAAACCTAAAAAATTAATTTCAATTGCATTCCAAACCCTTGAACATGTGCCTATATTTATAGTAGGCTACAAGAGCACAAATTACTCAAAAATCGATGTGGAATTCACTGATACCAAAATCATTTTAAAAAAAAACAAAACGTGTCGTTTAAGCATTAAAACAGAACAAAAAGCAGCGTTTCGTTACCAGGCCAAACGCGCTTGTTTCATCAAATGGAATGCTGCCACGTTGCAGCGTGTGATTTGTCCCGCAGGGGGACGTGGATAGCCATAGGAGGACAAGCGCAACACGTGTCGTGCCCAGGTGCGTCCGATTAAAAAAACACGGATTGCATTGTATACGCTATTTCTTATTTTAATTGATTTTTTGCATGTAAAAATTGATTTTTTGAATTTTTATTTTTCAAAATTATTTTATTTTATAATTTATAATTTTATTCATCTCATGAATAATATTAGACAAAATTAAATTTACCCATCTTTTGGATAAATAATTCATCTCATGAATTCTATAATATTTTTTCAATGGTAATAAATACAGAAGCTTGCAGACGGACCTCATGGATAATCTAAATCTACATCCAAATGGGTTAAATTAATCATTTCATGAAATTTAATTACCATTTAATGAAACTTAATTCCACTAAATAAATCTCACTGTACTCCAGACTTAAACCATTTATTCAATATCTCCCTAATAGACTGTATTGATGACAACAACCTCTCCACTAGATGTTCATGACAAAGGATAAATATAACTACTAACATTATCCTTCTCACAGCTTCTCCATTAGTAACCAACTCACCCTTCACCGAATAATTCATTTATACTTAAACATATTCACAATATAAATTCCAAATGTCAAACACTTGGAATACCTGGTCCAAAGATTTCGATCTATTCAAATATTTGCGAATCAACTAAGGGGACATCCATATCTCATAAGAGACTGTAGATTCCCGGTTGAATACCTGATCCTTATCACACTTAACGCCGTTGCCCAGTGTACATGGGTATTCAGTCATGCGTTTAGACCTTACTTGTAATACACCAAAGTAGCTAACGCTCCATGCACAATTCCAGAATACTCTCTGGATTTAGAGTCATCGTTCAAACAGTATAACATGAATCACTTATCTCTGATAGTAGTCCAGAAACAAGCAACTCACATGGTCCAACTCAGTGTGCCAATCTTATTAAACACACCAACGTAACACTTTTGGATCACTATACACATGACCAATACAAGCCATCTAAAGTGTCACGTTACAGTCTTAGCATACTACTGGTCCAAACTTGTCTTCGACTACGAGTTTTTCAAAAAGCAATCTATACCATTTGTTCCAAGTATATATGTGGGCTAATCTCATAAACCACTTAGAACAAACATGTAAATTATAGTATGAGGATTACACCCATCTTGTGGTTGTTTCCAAAAAGAAAATCACATACAGTATAAATGCTCGCTTACACAAATTTAACAAGGAAACGACTAGAATTTCAATTTCATTCTTTCATAAAATCATATTAACAGGATAAATATGGATTTTAGGACACTTTTCCTAACAAAACATATTTGGTTCATCTTAGGTCTATTGCTTTTAATTAACTGACTAGACAATAAAAGTTTAACAGTTCATAACAATTGTATGCCATTCTTAATGAGAAAAATGTCATCTATATACAATATTTAGAAGGTCTCTACTTTTTTGTTATGTCTCTTGTACACTAATGGTTCACTAACTATTGACTCAAATCCCTAGGACTTGATTAACTCTCATCAAATCTACTATTCAATGAACAAGATGCTTATTTAAGTTTACAAATAGACTAGCTCCGTTTGCATACTATATGCTCCTGACTCTTGAAAACAAACTTGTCTATATCATATACCTAACCTTTCAAGATAACCATTCAGATAACGTTGTCTTGACTTCCATTCCCATACCCCATCACAATGAGATGCATTGAAAAGAGCAACTTTATGGACTTAAGCATAGCATTTGGCTAGAAGGTCCCATCAAATAATATTCCTTTTAATAAGGAATTAACCCATTGCCATCAATCTAGCATTAATGGTCTCTACCTTCTTATTTAATGAATTCTTCATACTTGTAGATCCAATCTAATGGCCCTAATGTCCTTCGACACCTCTACAAGCTCCAATCTTAGTTAAAATGCAATTATTTTAACTTAACTTTCATCTCCCCCATTGGCCAGCATCTTTATACTCAAGAGTTATATTGTAGTTTTAGGGATCAGATTCACCATCATGCTTAACCATTAAGACTGAAGACATGAATCCGTCAGGCGATCTTGACCATCCTTCCACTATAATAAAGCTCTCGTGTAACTTGTGTGACAATAACCTAGTTGATGATATATCTGATACATCATCTACTAAGTTGTATCATGCTGTTCAGACAAAGTATCTCATACTGTCAATCTATCTAATACAGGCTATCTACTATACTTTTAGAATACTTTCTAAAACCTCTTACATAAAAATTTTTTGATCCGTAGATCTGACTCATTATATGAATCTTACCATACAAAACATATTGATCCTTTCTATAACTCTTTATAATAAGGATAAATAAGAATTCTCCTGAAACCACCACTTTGATCTAATCAAAGTGAGTTGATATAATTACTTAAATGATCCCAACATAAGGCTTTAACTCTTTGAATCTTTCAAGAGATTTCAAGACTTTAGTCTTCATAGGCATATCCATATATCAACTTACTGGGTAGTCATTCATAAACATTTTATAAAATACTAATCGCTTTTGCTTGTTTAGACTTTTAGCAGTCCATAAACACTTTATGAACATGTCCTAGCAACTTAGTGGTCATATAGTCTTTACTCTTAAAGACACTTTCAGTCACAATTAGTTCGAACATGATTCCCATACCGATTATCATTCAAGTACTCAATGATCTATAAGACATACCAAACTAGTTTTGAATCATATTAAATTAATATGATCTAAGAACAGCTACCACCTGTAAGTTATATGGTTTTCTAAAATTCTTCTTTTATATGGTTACTCAGCCTAACTTGTATTAAACTAATAAATTGCTATTAATGTAGTTTTGATTAAAGTAAGTCAACTATCTACCAATGTTCCTATTAAATAAATACTTTATTTATATAAACTTTTTTTGTATTTTACCACCTAAGTTTTATACTATCTAGCTTTTAACCACCTAAAACACTTTTTTGGTTGCAAATGACCATTAGATAGAATATTCCGTTAGAAAAGACGGAATATTCCATCCAATTTTGAAATATTCCATATTTATTCCCAATTTTGGTGTTGTTTACAAATAACCACCTGTACTTTATAATATATAGCTTTTAATCACCTTAAACATTTTTTTGAATAAAAAACACATTTTTAATTAAATCTTAATTTTTTCTAAACTGGTCAAAGACAATTGACATTTCTCTGTCTGTCTCCCTCTCCCATCCAAAACCCCCAAATCCCTTCGTCTTTGTCTACACCATCTGTGTCAACTACTCCTGGAAAAAATTTACATGATACAATAACATGACACGAGCATGTCATGAAGATAGCGGGTCAGGGCGGGGCTTTTGAAGCCGAGTTGAATTTGAGTTGACTCGTTTAACCCATTCAGATATTTGGGTTGAATTTGGGTTTTACCCATTTAACATGTTTTCAGCATGCTTGACCCGTTTATATAGACATGTTAGGTATTTAAGTGGTATACTATGGTCATTATGTATAGATTTTTAATAGTATATCCCACATAAGATAATTTAAACTGTACAACAATAACAACAAACCCAGTGCCTGAAGGGCTCCTGCTCGCGCAGGGCCTGGGAGGGGAAGGATGTACGCAATCTTACCTCATCAGGGTGAGATCCCGACGAGAGACAATTTCCGAGGAAGATAATTTAAAGTGTTTTATTAATATTAATTTGATAGTTTATTCTAATAATTAAAACTATCTAATATGTGTACTCTTAGTATAAGCAGTTAATTGTATTATTTACATGTTTATAAGTTGACAAAACAGTATTTAATGGAAAATATTAATATAATTTAAATAAATAATCTGCAGGGTACCCGTTTAATAATTTGGTTGGGTCAGGGTTGAGAGTTCTTAACCAATATAATAAATGGGTTAGGTTTGAGTTGATGCCATTTCTAGGACCCCTTGTATAACATGAACATGAACATGAACACAAACATGACACAACACGTCACGTTTGGCACCCCTAGTGTCAACACATAGACGTATGCTATGGGTTCTGTAAAACTGTGTTTCGATATACATATTCCATGTATCAACACACATATTCTATTTCCCGAGAATTTTTCTATAAAATGTGGTTAAAAACTTTTAGTTAAATGATGAAAAAAATAATTAGGTCGTTAAAAGCTATATATTATAAAATATAAGTGGTTAAAAGTTATATATCATAAAATACATGTGGTTATCTACGAACAATACAAAAATTAGAAATGAACACACAATATTTCAAAATTGGATGGAATATTCTGGTTTTTTTATAACAGTCATTGGCAACCAAATTTTTTTTTTTAGGTGGTCAAAAGCAAAAATAGAAAACTTAGGTGGTTACAAGCTAGATTTTATAAAACCTAGGTAGTAAAATACAAAAAAATCCGTTATATAACTATTAGTCTATTTTTCAAAAAAATAACTGAAAGACTATTTCAAAAATAGAAATCAAATTTCTAAAGTACATCAAATAATTACTTCAATACAAAACTAAACTTAAACTACTATCACTTCATGCCCTTATTGAAAGTCTATTCACCATAACACTAGTGCACTACCTAGTAGTCACAACTAGATGTGACAGGATATCATATATCTTGTCATGTTGGCTTTCGATCTTTACAACAATAATATCTAAGTACCTAGGCAATTCCTTTTAAAGTCTAGTGCTGTTATAAGAGTAAACTATTTTGACTTAGTTGTCATGACACATTTTCTTATAAACTGCTCTCATGCTGCTAGTTCTCTGACCAAACACTTCTCTCAAGTATATGATCATCTCTCCTGCAGTTGACAATTCAAGTATCTAATACTAGAATAAGTTCGACATCTAATGTCCGAATGCATCAAACTAGCTCTGTAGTCTAGTTTGATGTTCTAAACGTTATTTTCAACTTAGTAGATCTACCAGTAGCAACTTAGAGAACTCTAAGCATATCCTAGTGTTCTACATGTATTAAAACATATCATATTATAGCGAATAAAATAGAATAGACAAGTAAGACATGCTGTTATTGATCGTAATGCATAATCCAACAACCAATCTGAAAACAAAAACTATAAAACAAGTCATATAATATACGTGATTACTTTTCTTGGTTTTTAGCAAACAATAAAAGTTCGGAGTTCACATTCCGACACATACATTCATGCCATGGAGACCCAACTGAACCAACCAAAACTCCCCTTTGGCAAGGCTGACTTGAGACATCCGAAATGTGAGAACATTTCTCAATACATATGTTTTCTTGGAAACTCTTTACTAAGCACATTTAACAAACCACTTTTCCCTCAGCCTCTAATTATGGTCCTACAATAGAGCTCTTTGAGGAGGCTAATGTAGACCCTAGTCAATTGTACAACATTACATGAACACTCATACAAGGCCTTGTTATACTCCACGTTGGTGTGGCCGTACTCAATTACTTTGAATTTAGTTCATCTCATAGAGGACTAACCTAAAATTCCGCAAATGAATGATCTCCTAAAGGAGGCGCGCCCACCTACTATACTGCTAGACTGGTAAACGGAGGCCATGAATATTCATTTAGATGCTCGCTCCTACTTGATATTTTGAGTCCTATAAACTTCTAAAATAATTTTAGCAATCGAACAAAGCATGGATTCACCTAACCATTCTCTGTGTATGTGCAATGATGAGCAAACCAATCTACTCGTTACTATGGGAGAGGCGTAATAAGTAATCAGCCAAATAAGAACTATTCTCAAATAATATGTTTTCTAAACACATTTAACACATCGTTTCTTCCTTGTCTCTAAGAGAGTATCATAACGCATTATAGAATACTGTCATACTATTTTAGTCAAGTATATGCCATTACCTAGACATTAGTTCAAGCAAACAAGACACTCCATGTTAGCGTCGCTGCACTCGTTTTTCCCTTGCATCTATTTATCATGAAGAAATCTCACCCTATATCTCATGAACAAAAGCCTTCCTCAGGGAGTAGCTCCTATCCACTATACTATTACACTGATAATGGAGACTATGAGGAATCAAATCTTAATCCTCGCTCCCACTTGAAATTTGCAACAACAGATCTTTCTTTTAAATGTTTGATTATCTCATAATCAATATTAGAATCACATTTTAAATTTTATTTAATAATTATAGAAGACCCGAATCTAATTAGGTTCCTCTAATTATCCAACCTGCATGATCTAAACTCATTAGATACATTATATGAAATTTTCCTTTCAGATAATTAATTTTTGAATTTTGTAATCACATTAGACCAAATTGTATGGTCTTACAACTTTATTCACATCGTATATAATATTAAGTCATTAAATCATATGAAATATGTGAACCAAATTTAATAAATATCATGTTATCAAACAATTTGAGTAACAACACTTAAGGCCTAAAGGTTAGAAAAATTAAAGATTTTTCTAAACTCTTTCAGAAAGATTATCACATAATCTTAATTAGTATCTCATCCTAATTAATTATTTATTTTATTAAAATTATTTAAATAATAAAAATTAAAATAAAATTTTATTGAAGGCTGGACATCTCCCACTCATTTTTTTTTATTTTTTATCTTTTTATTTTAATTATTATTATTTAAATAAATGAATAAAAAATTAAATATGGTCTTAATCTAATTAGATCATAAACTAAACATCTAATCTAATTAGACATTCTTATTAGTGATGTTGTATATAACGACATCATTCAACTATTTGAATATGTAATCTTATTAGATTATTGGGCAAATTACAGAAAATCCCCCTGTCTTTTGCTTCAAAAACAGAAAACCCTCCTCACAAATAAAAGCTCTCACAAAACCCCCTCACTTTTAAAAATTTATCACTTAACCCCCACGTAACTTATTTTTGACCATTTTACCCCTAATGTTTAATTTTATTTTTAGAAAAAGGTTTTATACTATTAGACAAAAATTAAATATTTTATGTTTTTAGCAAAAAAAATTAAGAAAATTTTCTACATTTATAAATATATAATTATTTTAATTAATTATAGTAATATTATATAAGTTCAGAAGATAAAAATTATTTTAAAAATTTTCAGGAAAAAATATTATGAGATAAAATATAACTTTTTTTTGGTTGAGAAGCAAAATGGTCAAAAAAATTCATTTGGGGCCAAAGTGAAACATTTTCAATAGTTAAGGGGTTTAGTGAGTAGTTTTATTTGTGAGGGGGTTTTTTTTGTTATTGAAGCAAAAGTCAAGGGGGTTTTCTGTAATTTATCCTAGATTATTTACAAATATACACCCACTAGTTTAGTTATGATTCATCCCAATTTAAACAATTTAAATATGATGAATAATGACCTCGTTATTAAACTCTTTAATAACACAATTAGATATCCTTTGGTTCGGATTATCTTAAAATATTCAACAATTGAATATTTCATACATAGGTTCATAATCTAATTACATTAGACTAGTAATCTAAATCATTCAACTCTTTAAATATCTAATCTAATTAGATCTCATTTAGAATTATGCTTCTTGATTTAATTCTGAACCGTCTCAAATTTTAAACAATTTAAAACCTTAACGAATATTCAATCTTGTTATTGAACTCTTTTAACAAGATATCCAAGATAATCTTTTTCCTTTAATAAAATTTCCATTTTCATAGTTCTTTTTCCAATTATTGGGATTATATTTCAAAATTTTTTCTCCAAACGAGTAGAGTGGGCGCAGCGAAAAACCATTTAAAAACTCTCAATTTTAAATCTAATACCCTAGTCTAGTTAAACTATTTAATTCGACCTAGATCTTACTCTAATAGGCTCGTAATATAATAATCGAAACATCGAATAAAATAAGTATAAATATAGCATATAAAATAAATAAAATAAAGGAAAGCAAATTAAATGTTGAATACTTAATTTAGACATACCTGAAGCGTGAGTCCAAACTCCGATTTGAAGATCTGAAATTAGAAGAAAAAAGCTCCTTGATACCTCGAGATCTTCTTTGCAATGACCTCTACTAGCACCGGAGTGTCGGTTTTCAAAATATTTAAGTTAGGAAAAATTTTAGAACAAAAGTTTTCCTTTTAATCTTTCCAAAAAATAATTTTTCAAAAAAATTATGCTAAACATTAATTTAGAATACCTTCAACAATTTTAAGTTTGTCATCGTAGGAGAAAATTGATGGGGGTCCTCGGAAACAACCTCTCTGCAGGTTAACACCCTAAGGGGGAAGGCTGGGTCCATCTACCCCCCGGACCCCCCTTTTACGGGAGCCATTGATTCACTGGGATTGTTGTTGTTGTTGTCGTTGTCATCGTAGGGGAAAACTAGGTTCCAAAGCTTATAAAAGCAAAAACAATTCGCCACCAAAAGCATAACCATGCCCATATATTTATAATGTGGCTACCCAGCAGCTGATGTCATATGTGATGTCAACACATAGCCAAATAAATACATAGTACCTTATCGCTGATGTCAACATGACGTCACTGACGGGTATGATCTCACATAGGTATTGTGTGCACGCTGGGACGCCCGTTCTGACACTTTTTTTTTTCCTTTTTTTAGATTAAATTTTTACATGTATAAAATTCATCTTATAAATATTATTTGATAAAATTAATTTGTTCACTTATGGATAAATAATTCATTTCATGAATTATATTTAGTGAAAAATTAATTTATTTGTCTTATCAATAAATAATTCATCTCATGAATTTAATTTAAAAATCTTCAATCAGTGCTTAAGTTGAGGCTTGTGGAGAGACCTCAGGAACAATCGAACTCTATTTCCAAATTGGTGAAATCTGATTACCATCTCTTGATAAAAATTGATTACCATTTAATAAAACTTATTTTCATTAAATAAATTTTAATGCACTCTAGAGTTAAATATATTCATTCAAAAATTTCTCAAATAATTTTATTATTATTATTGCGACAATTAGCCTCTTTATTAGATATCTGTGAGCAAAAACAATGCCAACTACATTATTATTTTCCTCGCCTCTATCACTGTAGTTCCCGACTCGCCTTTCTCAAACAATTCATAATACATAACAATTTTCATATTAATTCCAAATATCAAACATATGGAATATTCTAGGCAAAGATTCCAAAATCTATACATATACTTGCGAATCAACTAATAGACAAAAAAATTTCACGATAGCAAACATTCTCTAGAATTTCTCTTCCATTCTTTCCCCAACTAACGAAGAGACCTTGGCGGAATTGCCGCATATGAAATTAAGCACAATTTTGCAAAGAAATAGCCCACTTGTTTATTGTAGATTCGGTTTGTAACCTATAATTAAGCAGCTTGCTGCTATAGATTGGCAAATAAGTTATACCAACGATTACTCAGACAAAAAAATGTTTGCAACTATATAATTTCTCTCCCAAAAGCATGAAACGCAATTTGCCCACTATCCACGTAAGTCTCCTACCGGATACAAAATAACACAATTCGCCCACTGGATTCAATATAACGCAATTCGGCCACTAGATACAATCTGAAGCAATTCGTCCACTAGGTACAATATAACGTTATTTTCCCACTAGATCCAATTCAATACAATTCGCCCACTAGGTACGATAAAACGTAATTCGCCCATTTTGTTCAATTCAATACAATTGGCCCACTTTAACCGACTTGATACAATTCGCCTACTTTATCCCTCCAAAACATACTTATACGCAAGTACTAAAGGATAGAATCAAACGTATTTATCCTAGAAGTCATACTCATCCACCGATTCCCTCTTTTATAAATGGGAAAAGGAGGGAGAATAAGGGGACATGTTGAGGAAAACTAGACGCCTCCTCCTTCTTCAGCTCGACGATTTCCTCTCAGGAGCAATAATCGTTCAAACGCCTTACTCCTCTCCGGCTAAGTATTTTATATCTATTATGTCTAATTATTATTTATCTTTATTTACTATTTCATGGTATTAAGATTGACTTGAGCGCCGGAGTGGTCCCCCTTGGGTTACTCCATCGGGCCCCTCTAACCGTTTGTTTAATCTCGCAGGGAATATCAAATCTGTCATATAGCTAGAGCTTGAGTTCAACTCATCCTAACTAACACAACCTCATACAGAATTCCAAAATGATGAATGCTTACACTGACCAAATTCATCACAAATATATTGGCGCTATCCGTAGGGAGGATCATAAGCTCACGCCTAGCTTGGTATTTTTGTAAAATTCAAACATTTTTAATATCATTCGAGGTAATTTTCAGCATATTTTGGGTATTTATCGCATTTTTCAAATAGACATTAGCCTATTCAAGCAAAGTAAGTCAAAAAAGCTCCCTATTTATTCCAAACATGTAAATAAATTTGCTTGATTAAGCCAAATGTTCTACCTCCTTTGAGCACTTTTAAGCATATTCATACATGCAAACAAGTATGTTCGAGTAAGTCAAGTACTGTAATATATTTTTTACCTCTTTCTTATTTTTTTTCTTTGATTAAAAATTGGAGAAAAGATTAGAGCTAAATAGAATTCTTTGATAGCTTCTTTTTGACATATAACTCAATCCTTAACCCTTTATGGATTAAAAGTTATATTTGTTTTAACTTTCAAGATGCAACTGCCACACATGGAATTCGCCCGCTTCATCTTTTCACCTCTTTTCGTACTATCTTTGATCAAAAGCTTTAAACAAAATTATAGTTACAGAGAACTTTTTAAGAGCTTTATTTTGATATGTAACTCAATTCGTAACTCTTCACTTATTAAAGTTATCATTATTTTAAGTTACAAAATAAATTATGTAACCACTATAATCGGAATTCCCCTAGTTTATTATTTCACCTCTTCTTCATATTATCTTTGATCAAACACTTTAAAAATCATTATAGTTACCTAGAACTCTGCAAGAGATTTGTTTTGATATGTAACTCAATCCTTTACTCTTCACGGATTAAATATTATCCTTGTTTTAATTTATAAGGTAAATTATGTAACCACCACAATCCGAAATTTGCCCAGTTCCTATTTTTATCTCTTTTTCATATTTTCTTTGATCCAAAGCCTTAAAAATAATCATAGTTACATAGAACTCTTCTAAATATTCGTTTTGATATCTAATTCAACCTGTAACGTTTCATGGATTAAAAGTTATCCTTATTTTAAGTTACAAGGTAAGTTATGTAACTACTACATGTGGAATTCGCCCACTTTATCTTTTCACCTCTTTCTCATTTTTTTTCTTTGTTCAAAAACCTAAACAATTATCATAGGTGCCTAGTTCCCTTCAATAGCTTCATTTTGATAGGTGATTCTATCCATGACTTTTCACAGATTAAAAGTTATTCTATTTTAAGTCAAAGGTTCAAGTTGTATACCTACTACATGGGTAAAATGGCCACTTCATCTTTTCACCTCCTTTTTATATTTTCTTTGATAAAAAACTCTAAATATCATCATAGCTATAAGGAACTTTTCAAAAGCATCATTCGATTTGATTTGACCCATATCGCCTTACGAATGAAAAGTTATGTACATTTAAAATTTCATAACCCGGTGAATTCCACGACCAAACGTTATCCATAACCATGCGTCATCCCTAAAACCTGGCATTATCGCCTATAATTCACTTATCAAAATAACCACCATCCCAAATAGCCATCGTCATTCTCGCCACTAACCATTACTTTCGCGACGCTTAGGGCTCTAACCACCATCTTTTCAAAGGTTGCCACCGCGTGATACTTTTTTCACCACACATGATGCTTCATCTTCCACCACCACTGTCATTGTTCCCATTACGCATCACCACCAGCACGACACCCATATTCACTGCTTCTGTCGACCCATGTTTAATGATTCTAGAATATAAAATGCACATAATTCAACATCAAGACACAAGTACTGATAGAAAGAGCACATGTAGGCGCTGAGCCCTAGACTGGTAAAAGCAATTAGCAAGACAGCTAAGTTACATGATTCATTCAAAGGACTTTGTTTAGTCATGAAAGAGGCCTCCTAACTCCCTTAGAACTAGCAAGGTATGCATATTGTCTCTTTCCTTCCATGACTAATCCAACCACCCCATGGATTTCACATTACCATATTCTATGCATCTACAAGGAAATCGCGAGGCAAAGAATTTATCAAATGGAAACTCAATGCGCTATAGCTATTCGTCATATGCCAATATACCCATTATTCTCCTAGAAAGCACTAGCAAGGGCTATTTAGTCAAAAAGATGGAATCTTACCATACTTGACTTGCTTTATAAGCTGTGGGATAACACCATCTCCTGATATTAGACATAACTATATGCTGAGTACCTTTTTGGAAATCCTATCTAGCCTAGTTAAATCAAATAAGATCAAATTGCAAAAATTCATCCGAGTCAAAAATTATTTCATAAGTGGTGGAAGTTGGATGACTTTGCTTTCATTCGTGATTCTTTATCTCCAGTGGCGTAAATCATTTTAAGAATAGGGAACTTCACCTCAGTCATTTCAATAATGATGGTATAAATCATTTTGGGACAGGGCAACTTCATCTAAGTCATTTTCATTAATGGTGGTATAACTCATTTTAGGACTAGGAGACTTTGCCTCAGTCATTTCATTAATGGTGATATAAATCATTTTAAGACTGGTGGACTCCACCTTCAATTATGCCATATTATAAAACCACTTTGTACAAAATAATGACATATATGTAAGGCTTTATTACCCATAAGGATTTGAACTATTATTACTCGGAGGCTTGTTGCAGCTCGGTAAACTTTTTCTAATAGAAAGGTCCAACATAGGCCACACTTGATACCTTACTTGAGCAACCCACAGCTTAATCAGCTCTCTGTTAGTTGGAGGCTACTATTGATCAATAACTTGAGAAAACAGTATAAGAAATCGCTTTTATCTGCCTAACTCTAGGCACTTATTAACTGCCTACTCGAAATGAAGAGTCAAAAGCTAGTGACATATGATTGTAAATAGTAATGCAATAATAAAAACCCCTTCAAAGTGTGGCAGTCTAAACAAGAGGCTAGGAATATGACGAACTAGTGCAATATCCGCAACAACTAGGTAGAGATAATCTCGAACTTTTTCTCAATCTAATTTAAAACTCCTGTCAATAGCCTATTCAATTTAGAAATAGGTGTTGTTTAGCAATAAGTGTCATGATAAGAAGATATGCAAGGCTGGCCATTATTAAGCCTCATATTTGACATAAGTGCTTCAAAATTTGGCAATACTTTATATGATGAATCACATCCTTGGGATGATATTCATTTGTAAAGCACATTATATGAATACTACTAATTGTTATTTGTGCAATTGTTTGGTCACAAAAACTAAACAGGAGAAACAACATGCTCATTAGTTCATAGTTGTATGCCGAAGGTAAAGCAACACTGGGTAAGGACATCCTTTAAAAATAATATACTATATGTTTGATTTATTTCTTGCCTAGCATGTCATAGTTCCCAAGGTGTGTAAATTCTAGCAACATGTCTTTATTTTGATATACGTCGTCGACTAAGAATATTACCCCGTGTGGTTTTACTAACCCGATTATGTTTGCTACCTTTATTTTATCCCGGTGTTCTATACATGACACTAGACATTTAACAAATGTGTGCTTATCACCATGGTCCGCCCTAGTACAATCACCCGCAATGGGTGCAACACTCCTCACCACGGTCTGTCCTTGTGCAATCACCGGCAACGGGTGCAACACTACTTGCCATAGTCCGCCCTGGTGCAGTCACCAATAACGGGTGAAACACTCCTCACCATGGTCCGCCTTGGTGCAATCACCCACAATGGGTGCAACACTCCTCACCATGGTCAGCCCTGGTGCAATCACCCGCAACGGGTGCAACACTCCTCATCATGGTCAGCCCTGGTGCAATCACCCGCAACGGGTGCAACACTACTCACCATGGTCCGCCTTGGTGCAATCACCTACAGTAGGTGCAATACTCCTCACCATGGTCTGCTCTAGTGCAAACACCCATAACGGGTGCAACATTCCTCACCATGGTCTGCCCTTGTGCAATCACTCGCAACTGGTGCAATCGCTTGTAACAGGCGCGATATTCATCGTAATGCACCCGGGAGTTACCTAAGGATGATACACAAAGCACCGTTATCTATTTTTCATTTAATATATATGACTTGCAGCTTATTACCTAGGATAAGAATGTGTAAGAGATGTGCCAATCTCCATGACATACGTTCTGCCTACTTACAGGTCAGTTACATCAATGACATGCCCATCCCCATTGGACAAGTATGACATAGTCATTGTCCTTGATGCTAGAAGGTCAATGCATATTCACCACATTAACTTCATTAAGGTATACCATATACTGTTTATCTGGGCAGTAAATAAACAACGCAACATATTGGGCATCTTATTCTTGTTCGAACATGTTAGACCTACCACCTGTATACTAATCGAATACATGGATTCAACCACCTTTGGTTCCATCCACAAGTATCTTTACCTATCAAAATAACTTGAGCTAGACGCAACACATTCACCGCTTTGTGGATGCTACTAACTAAATGCATATATACTTAGTGGCTAATGGTGATAGTGATATCCTTATATGTTCTTCACCTATAGCCTAAATTGCCATGAATGCTTGTTAGAATAAAGGAGAAAAATGCTTAAGTACTCTAAGTTTCGAAAGGCCTTGGAGGGCCAGATTCCTTGAAACGTTCTTACATAAATAAAAACTGCTCCATCAAAACAACCAAAAAGATAAAACGATCTATCAAGATCCACGATTGGGACAAACGCCCTATTAAAGTTCATGATGGGTCATGTGCCCAGTTACAAGTTTTAATGGCTTAAACATCCTATTAAGAGCCAAATACCTTGTTACACATTTTATTCAGAGCATATGCTCTATTAGTTTCAAGTAGAAAAACAAAAACTCATGAATGATAGTAATAAAGAGCTAAAACTGAACACTAATACTTCCATCACTTATGAAAACAATGTACAGTAGCAAGCTGAGAGCAAGACATGTTTATTATTTCATGACCGAGCTTGGAATGACCGAAGTTCACTCACAAAGTAGGGCGACTAATATCATGGTAACCTATAATTCAGTAGCTTGCTATTGTAGATTGGAAAATAAGTTACACATGCGATTATTTGAACAAAATATTGTGTGCAACTATATAATTTATCTCCAAAATGCATAAAACGCAATTCGCCCACTAGATACAAACCAACACAATTTGCCCACTAGGTTCAATATAACACAATTCGCTCACTAGATACAACGTAACGTAATTCGTCCACTAGATCCAATTCAATGCAATTCGCCCACTAGGTACAATAAAATGTAATTTGTCAATTTTGTTCAATTCAATACGATTTACTCACTTAAACCGACTTGACACAATTCACCGACTTTATCCCTTCCAAAACACACATATACACAAGTACTAAATGATAGAATCAAACATATTTATCCTAAAAGTCATACTCATCCACCACCGCCCTTTTCTATAAAAGGGAAAAGAAGGGAGAATATGGGGGACACGTTGAGGAAAACTAGACGCCTCCTCCTTCTTCCACATCGACGATCGCCTCTTGGAGCAATAATTGTTCAAGCACCTCATTTCTCTCAGGTTAAGTATTTTATATCTATTATGTCTATTTATTATTTGTTTTTATTTACTATTTCATGATATTGATATGACTTGAGCATCAGAGGGATCCCCCGTGGGTTACTCCATGGGCCCCTCTTACCGTTTGTTCGATCTCATAGGGAATATCAAGTTAGGCATGTAGCTAGAGCTTGAGTTCAGCTCATCTTAACTAACTCCACCTTACACAGAAATCCAAAATGATGAATAAGCACATTGACCAAATTCATCACAAACAAATTCCTTGCAAAATATGCGTTCTCGCCACACATCATGCAATTACCCAACGACATAAAGTTTTGGTTGTTCAATTTTGACCTCATCATTTTGGGCATCAAAGCAATTAACATTCCATGCACGAGTTCAGACTATTTCCCAGATGAAGAGTTATCATCTTACATAATTAATTATTTCTAATAGCAATAAATAAATAACTAATCCAGGTAGTCTTACTCAGTGTTCCAATCTTATTGAAAACACCAACACTATACTCTTGGAACCCTATCCACATGATCAAGACAAGTCATCAAAAGTATCATATTATAGTCTTATCATACAAGTTGTCCGAACTTATCACCGCCTATGAACAAACTTCAATAACATGTCACTAGTTTGATCTAAGTCTTTCCATGGTTCGATCTGACACTAGACCAAACCTGACATGTCATCTTCGGCCACATCCATCTCATGGAATGTTTTAGAAAACCAATCGCATACGTTTGACTCATAAAACACAATCAAAAAATAAATAAATAAATAGAATCTTATTTACTTAATATTTAAAACATACTAATTGGGTTTTTCTAGGACACCTATCCCTATAGCACCAACCTATGGAACAACTTGTTTGCTACCCTTGCCTTTTAAGTATTGTTCAAGACCATCGTCCCCCTAAAAGGGGGAAAATGATTCATTTGAACAACACCTCGATCATTCTTACTGAAGGTATTAATAACATAAAACTTAAGGAGGACTAGAGATGGGGTCTTTGCCAACACCCATATGTCCTTCTCCAGGGAAAATTAATTCCCTTACGTCAATGGTATCCTGAATCACATTTCCAAAGATTATGCAATTCTTCATTTAATGTGTAAAACAATCATGCCATTTATAGTACACCTTCCCCTTTAGTGTATAGGTGTCAAGTTTTCTGTGTTTGCGTGCAATCATCAGTTTATATTCGCCTCAAGTCAATCAAATAGAATATCGGATCTAGAGAGGTCAAATGAGTACTTCCTCAAGTTTTGGAATTGGTAAGGCTTCCTGGCTTTGATATCCTTTTTGAACAAAGATTACAAACCATGGGAGGCCTTTAATGTGCTCGGCAAAGTCAATTTCATGAAGAGGATCATATTCATCATGTTTGCTTTATTTGTTTGTAAGTAGTGTGATTTGGTTTCCATAAATTCAAAAGTAAATGAACGTACATAAAGGGATTCACCATGATTAGGGAATGAGTCTAAATTCGGACCACATGTATTTGACCTCAACCATTCACCTTCTTGGAGAAAAGAGGGTGATATTTTGGTGCATCTAACTTCTTCTATTAAACATGTGGATTCTACTTATGCTCCAATTATGTGGACTTTAATCTTTTTTGTGGATTTTTAACATATATAATGACAGAAAATTGAAGGAATATGGACCTAAGTCAAGTGACAGTTATTGTGACGGAGCTAGGCCGACAAACACATTTCCTCATACACTTAAAAGTCAGGAACTAGGGTAGAGACAAACCTAAGAGCTTAGCAGTCCACATACTAACCAAAGTCAATCCAGTTTTAAGCTTCGTGCCCTTGACTTATGATAACTCGAATAAGTTAGAGTTTGATAAGATTTAGGTGGAGCAAACGGTAATTAGGTCACGGAATCAAAACCTTTAAACAATGGCACAAACTTAAGTTCACCTAATCTTTTAAGCAGTGATAGTAGTGTTAAGATCAACAGATTCAAGGTCAAGTCTTTGTTGTCAAAGCCTTAAACTAAAACCACAATTCTTTTTATTAAGTAAATAAATAATAAATTTCTAGTCTAATTATAATAAAATAAATTCGAATACGTAATCATATTAGACATACAAGGTTTTGAATTATCACAAAATATTCTAAAGTTGAATATTTCACACCTTGATTCAAAATCTAATCACATTCGATTTAACGATCTAATTCTTTAAACTCTTTGAATATCTAATTCCGTTAGATTTGATATAGAAATATACTTCTAGATTAAATTATGACTTATATAAAACTTTAAATAATTCAAAACTTTAATGAATATTCAATCTTGTTGTAAAATTCTTTAATAACAATATTCAAGATTGTCTTTTTTCCTTTAATGAACTTCTCAATTTCATCCTTTCGTAATTCTACGTACTTCTATTTTATCAAACTTGATAATTTTCTAATGTCAATTATGAAAGTATTCAAAGCTGGCTCTAATACCAATTGTTTGTAATATTTCTAAAATATTTCCTAAATTGGTTAGAGTAGGTGTATTAGAAATGATATTTAAAACTTATAATTTTAAATATAAAAGCCCTGCGACGTGGTGGGGCGTGATGTTGTTCGGGCTGTTCGGCCTTTCTTTCAGTCAGGATGCATGCTTGGCGCCCTGAACTCCACACATATCAGCTTGATCCCGAAGGTTGAAAATCCCTCCACTTTCGCAGACTTTCGCCCGATCTCCTGTTGCAGCGTGATCTATAAGTGCATCACTAAGATCATTGCAAACAGACTGAAGGGGGTTCTTCCTTACCTCATTGATGACTCGCAGTCTGCTTTCGGTCCTGGGCGGAGGATATCTGATTGTATTATGTTGGCTCAGGAGCTTCTGTGCGACTATCACCTTCGGACGCCTTCGCCTTGATGTGCTCTGAAGGTTGATCCTCGCAAGGCTTTTGACACGGTGCGCTGGGAGTTCAATCTCACCGCTATGCGCTATATGGGTATACCTGAGGTTATGATTCGATGGGTGCGGGAGTGTCTTTCCACAACCAGATTTTCAGTCGCCATTAATGGCGAGCTTCATGGCTATTTTGGCACGAGCAGGGGCATTAGGCAGGGGGATCCTCTCTTGCCCTACCTCTTTGTTATTGCCATGGAGGGCTTACGGGGTTTGCTTCACCGTGCATCTTCTGATCCAAAGTTTCGCTTGTGTCCCCGTTGCTAGAGTACCAGCCTTACTCACTTATGCTTTGCTGATGACCTTATGATTTTTAGTGAAGCTGATGAAAGCAATTTGTCAGTTATTCGTGCGACTTTAGATCGTTTTGCTGCACTGTCGGGGTTGTCCTTGAATGCAGCAAAGAGCAC
The DNA here is from genome assembly GCA_018398585.1 of Simmondsia chinensis. Lineage (NCBI taxonomy): Eukaryota > Viridiplantae > Streptophyta > Magnoliopsida > Caryophyllales > Simmondsiaceae > Simmondsia > Simmondsia chinensis. The sequence goes on from JAGTTD010000005.1 coordinate 13,264,349, forward strand.
CGTCTTCATTACTGGGGTTGACTCTGAGCTTCAGCAGACACTACTTGATGTTTTGGGTTTCCGGTTGGGACAGTGCCGGGGGGGTGCCGCTCATCACGACGAGGCTTCGGTTCATCGATTGTAAGCCTCGTTTAGACCGCATCCTTGCTCGCATCCAGCTTTGGACATCTCGTGCTTTATCTTATGATGGACGCTTGCAGCTTATCAGATCGGTCCTGTTCTCTATTTAGGTCTTCTGGTCATCTGTCTTTATTCTCCCGAAGCTGATGATCAAGAAGATGGAGTCAACTCTTGCATATTTCTCTGGAAGGGGGCTTCACTGGGCCCGGGTGGGGCCAAGGTCTCCTGGGAGCATCTTTGTTACCCTCGTAGGGAGGGCGGTCTCGGGGGTCGGCGTCTGCATGAGTGGAACCAGGCTTCTCTCATGAAACAAATTTGGGTTCTACTCACATATCGTGACTCTCTCTGGCCTCGGTGGATTCATGCCAACCGACTCAAGGAGAAGTCCTTCTGGGATATTTAGCCGAGAGGTTCGATTTCATGGTCTTGGAGGAGCATTCTTAGTGTTCGATCGCTTTGGGCTGGGGCTTTTCGGCATATCATTGGTGATGGCTGGGACACTGCTTTGTGGTTCGATTAATGGCTGCCGTGTGGATGTTTGGAGGGGTGGTTCACTTTCCGCCTCCTCCATTCCACTACTCATAGTTTGGGATCTCGAGTTTTAGTTATTATTGAGGGTGATCAGTGGCGTTTCCCACGGGATATTAAGGAGCTGCTTCCTATCTGGGATTCTGTTGACTTCAAGCCCCGACCAGGGGTAGCTGACAGTGTACGATGGATGAGGGACCCATCAGGGGTTTTCACCACTAGATCGGCACGGGAGACGATTCGCAGTCGGAGGGAGGAGGACTCCATCCATCATCTCCTTTTGTTTCAGCTTCACATCTCGAGGCACTACTTCATTTTGTGGCTTGCCTCCTATGAGCGTCTACAGACATTTGGCAGACTGCTGAGACATCGAGTGCAGGATGTTCGGGCTACTTGCATGTTGTGTGGGTCAGATGCTGAGTCGCATGACCATCTCTTCTTCACCTGCAACTACTTTGCTACTGTTTGGTCCAGAGTGTCCTCTCGCTCCTCTTTTGCCTGGCGCACGCTTCCATGGCCCGAGCTGGTTTAGTTGGCTGCTACCAGGCTTCGTGGCCACGGGGTGGATCGGTTTCTTGCCCGCCTTTGTTTCTCTGCTACAGTTTACATCCTCTGGTATGAGCGTAACCTGAGGATTCATCGGTCCCAGTCCAGGCCTTCTGCAGTCATCATTAAGGAGATCACAGGATTGGGCCGCAGTCGTCTAATTGCTGCCCCTACACTTCGCAGTGCTCATCGCCACTCGCAGCTTTTGCCGGAGTGGGGGATTGAGCATTAGCTTAACTAAGGGGACATGTTTATCTTATAAGAGACTTTAGATTCCACGTAAAACACCTGTTCCCGCTACACTTTATGTTGTTACACAACACGTGTAAGATTTAAGTCAATGCATTGTGACTAATTCTTTTAGCACATCAAAGCAATGAAAAATGCAGACACGAGTTTAGACTATTTTTCTGATTTAGAGTTATCACCTAAGAATTAATTATTTTTTATAGCAATTAAGAAGCACGTAATTCAGGCGTTATGCTCAATGTTCTAATGTTATTGACAACACTAATATAACACTCTTGGATCCCTATTCACAGGACTGATCTGTCACTGACTATGAACATCCTTTGACAACATATATCTACGGCTCAATCTCCTTAACCACTTAACCAAAACTTGACATGTCATCATGGACTACATCCATCTCATTGAATGTTTTAGAAAAAAATCACACGCATATTTGACTAGTAAAACATAATTAGACAATAAGTAATAAAATAAGTTTATTTATTTAATATTTAAAGCTGACTAAAAAGGTTATCAGGATACCAATTCTGACAATATCTATGCTACGCTAAGCTAAGTTACACTACTCCTAAGAAAAAAAGCACAAGTGTGCTTCAGAAAAAACTTGAAGAAGTTTTGTTGAGTGGTGTTGGACACTTTACAACTAAAATAAGGTCTCTTATTTATAAGAAAAACAAAATAATGGCTGCCTCTATTTTCGTGGCATTTTCTTCCCATGTAGGCCACCAAGCTTCTTTGGCACATGAATGATCAGTGAATGTGCCCTTCATTTGGTGTGCTCGAGCGTCTTTCTTGAAGCCCATGTCTGGGTTTTTAGTTGGAGTCACTTCTAGATTCCCCATGTTCTATTGTAAGCGTACAGCCCGCACTTTTGAAATTGTTCTCTATTAACTATCTTGAGCTTGGAAATCATCTGTCTTGGCCTTCTAGAAAGTCTCTTGAGCTTGAGCTCCTTTTATCCTTTATCCATCTTGAGCCTCGAGTGGCTAATACCCTTATTAGGGTGTTAACCTTCTCAAGTAGTTGCACTCAAGATACCGTTATCTCTGCATCTTGAGGCTTGACATTCCTCGATGAGGGCCTTACTTGACAAGCACGTGCCACTTTGCTCAAAACGGAATTTTCCCAAGTCCCTCAAATTTGGGGTGTAAACACTCATCAATGAAATCATGTATGTGAGTTCCATACACGCTATTTTTCTTAAGGCTTTCTTCCTTCAAATCGGCCTCATACCTAGCAGCCCATTCTGCTAGCTGAAGAAGAGTTGTGAAGTCTGAGCCTTCAAATTTATTCCTAAATTCAATATCCTAGCTATTTAAGGCTAGCTTGACATATTCAACCATTGAGAGAGCCAATGTGCACTTCAACTTGGCTCTTTTGAACCGGTTAATGTAATCTGTTGTAGGTTTACCTGACTTTTGTCCCGTTCGAGCCAAGTCGAACATAGAGGTTCCTAGTTCCACTTAGGAACGGGGCCTGGAATTTCCTGGCCATGTTATCCCAACCGTAGACGGAATTAGGTGGTAAGAAAATGTACCATTGGAAAGCAGTCTCTAATAAAGAGTTGGGGAACAACCTAAGTTTCAGATTTGGGTTGTTAGCCGCTTCCTTACACTGGCCGTCAAACCTTTCCAAATGCTCGAGAGTAGACACGCTTCACTCTTGTGAGAAAAGGGTAAACTCTAGAATTTTTTATATTTGATGAAAAAGATAATCCCTGTCAATGTAGTCATGGTATGGTTCACTATCCAAGGGTCTATTAACCCTTCTGAGGCCTGGCCCATACATATACTTGATAAGGATGACCAATTGGTCTTGGAGGTTAGGTGTGGCACATGGTTATGCGTCTACCTTTGTCCCCCAAGTGGTTGAGGATCTTAAGGGGAATCGGTAGCATATCCCCGAGCTCCCATTACAATCGAACTATTGTTATCCCGCCTACGCAAGGGAGCAACTCCCTTAATCATTCTGCCCATTTGTTTGATTGGCCATGATGTATGTTCCAACAGATCCTTGATTATGTGGCATGTTGAGGGCACACCTATATTGGTAGGCTGCTGGGCCTTTTTTGCCAGATCCGTCCCTAAGATTTGATCTTAAGGATGACGAAAGTTAACTTGGCCCCCAGTCACGTATGTGGAAAGAGGTCACCAGGATTGGGAACTTGTCCTTACGACCCTATTTTGAGGCCTCGAGGCAATGTCTCCAACATGAAGATGGAATGAAAGATTATGCCCGTGTCTCAAAAATAGATGTAACTTGAACATTGGCATTGAGATCCCCGAAGCCAGAGAGTATCCCTGGTTCAAAGGGCTTGTAACCCCAAGGGACACATTACCACCTTTATGGCCAAAATTGAAGGGAGCAACTCCTGGTTTAGCCACAGCTGGGTTTCCCATTCTCTTAGGATTGTGTTGTCAACCTGAATAATGGGCATTCGTGAGCTCAAAGGAACATCGCGAAGATACCTACTTGAGACTACAAAATAAGGAATAGGCCTGAGTTGCCAAATATCCTCTCTAACGACTTGTACTAAGCCATTGTGAGCCTCAGCAGACATGAGTAAGATAGGCTCGACTTCAACTACTGTTTGCCTTTCTACATCTTTAACTATAAGGCTAGAAATAGAAGATAGGATTGAGTTCATCTCAACCAAGACTATTGGTTTCTCTATGGACCCTTTCGTTCATTGAGGTCTCAACATCATTGATAATAGCTCTCATTGCAGTAGAGTTTTGACATTAAGCCGCTAGAGTATGCCCTATCTTAGGTTGTTGTTTTTCAAAGACCTCTTTCATGGCTTGCTCCAATCCTTTGATCAACGAGTTCCCTATTCCATAAAACTCTTGCGAATATAGACATCAAGTCCAATATGCTCATGTTCTTGGATGTCGACATCACCTCTGCTTTCATTACCCCAATTTTGACTTGTCTTCTCCCCTCATGATACTAGACTTTGTTCGAGAGGATGCTCTAGTGGGGACCCAATTAAAGCTAAGCCCTCAGGTTCAAGAGCACTAGATCTCGTTGTTCTGACCATTGGTGAATGATTAGAATTTATATTTTGATAATCCACAATGGGATTAAAGATAGTTAAGTCTTATGTCAAACCTCCCACTGTGGTCGCCAAAGGGCTTGTTGCACGTTTGTTTGATTTGCGTCTACAACGACCACATCACACATGTGACAAACAAAAAGAGCAAACAACGAGAAAGGGAATAGCCACGTCATAAGGAGGAAGAAGGCGGCAGCATGCACTTGGTGCGGCAGCAGTGGATTTCAACCACACAAGGGTGACCGGTGCTAGTGTTGAAAAAGTAATTGGGGCTTGTGACACTCTCATACCATGCGATAGAATATTTCACAGAACATATCCACTACGGTGTTGAGAAATCGCATATATAGTTAAAAGTACATAAGGGAAACTACAAAAATATTCCTAGAGAATAATACAATATGATATATAATATCCTAAATATCATGCTAGGATACCATACTTAATAACAATGACTTATGTTATACTATTTTCCGCAACCCTGTAGAAAATTTTATATTTGAGCTTTATTTTCTTTTTATGTGCTTGTAGACATAATTTGATTTCTAAATTTATTCGCTTGTTATTTTATGCTTGTAGCCTAGACTGTAGTATAATATGTTCTTGAAGGGTTGTCAGGGTTGAGATTGTCCCCCACTCTAAACACAATCTTTTATATAATGCTTATAACTTAGACTGTACGTTCTTTAAGAGTGGTTAGGGTTGAGGTTGTACCCATCTCTAAGCACAATCGTTTATATAAACTAAAATTAAATTAGGTGTAGTCAAGGAATTTGTTAGTGCTTTTAATATAATCCATGCCACATCTAGGGTGATTAAATGGGTTATGCCATTAGAATAGTTCATCACCCCAAGCCCCAATTTAGTGTTATTCTAGGTTTAAAGCTTGTACCTTAAACTAATAAAGTCATTAAATGATGAAATATAATGAAAGAATCTGAGTTAAGCTAACCTGAATTCATGCCCTAAGCATCCCTAATTAATTTGATAATTTAATTTGTTATTTAACTCTATTAGTTTCGTTAATTCTTCAACATATTCAATCAAAACCAAATTTAAACAGCTCGATAATCAATGAATTGAATTTGATATCGTTCCCTGTAGATAAGATACCGGTGTACCCACCATAGCTATGACTTGCTTGTACGCGGCTTTTTAACATTCTTTAAAACCATATGTTACACGCCTGAAACTATTCATTATAATAAATGCAATCTCCTCAACTTTATCATCTTTAGACACCCAAAATTTCCTCATATATTTTAGATCTATACAATTCCAAAACCTAGTCGTTATCCTGCAAATTAATTTTGGACAACAATAATGGTTTTCTTCCAATTGGATGCTTGATGGGCTTCACTTCAAAATGCATAGACGAGAATATGAAACTACTATATAATAAAGTTAGAGATGTTGGTAGCAATGCAATGGGTGTTAACTTTTCTTCTTCTTTTCTGTTTATTGATTTACTTTACAGTGTGTTTATTATATCAACATACAATGACGGATCCAGAAAATTTCTTCACTAAAAGCATATACTAGTAGTCATTGATGATAAAAAATTTTAACAAAGCGGGATCTATATTTATAATAAAAAAGTATGTATGTGTGTGTGTGTGTGTGTGTGTGTGTGTATATATATATATACATATTTGGGTTAAGTTTTATGTCGTTGGGGAGCATTTGAAAGCAAAAATTGCAAACAAACTTAAAAATGAGACAATTTGTTTATTAAAAATTGAATTGAGTCTAGGATTTTAATTAAATTAAAAATAAAAATATGCAAGTAAATAGAATATACAAATAATTCATTAAAAATTGAATATATATATATATATATATATACTAATACAACCGAAAAAATTTTATATAAGTAAAATAGAATCATAACTTAGTGTTTTCCAAAAAAAGAATCATAATACTGTAAAACAATTATAATTTGATTAATATACTATATAGATTTGTGGTATTTGAAGATATAGAGCCATAACTTTAAAAGAAGTATAATAATTAAAATATTTTAAAAATGAAACTATAGGGCCTTGAACCTTGACATATGAAATAGTGAGAAAAACATTCAACCAACAAGCTAAAGTGTACAATATGATAAAAGACATCATTTGATTTTTTATACCTATATTTAAAAATTATAATAAGTCACAAGTAATACTTAAAATTGATCCCATTGGCCACCGGGGGCCATGCCCCCAGTGCCACTATGTATTGTGCATCCGCCCCTGTCGACATACCAATTTTTTTTATTCTTGTCTTTTTTGAGTGCAAATTAATATTTTTTATCTCCTTCTGTATCAAAATAAATGAGAATGAGAGAGTTTCTTTCTTTTTCTTTTTTTAGGAAAATTCAAACTCTGTTCAATAAAATACTTGGACGTGGTGAATGTTTTGAAAGCAGTCAGCAATTTTGTATTTGTATTGCAACATTTTGATGAATTATCGCAAAACTTTGAGGAATGTTATTTTACAAAGTTTCCTTACATTTATATTTTTGTTATTGCTTTAACTTAATCAAATAAAAAAATTGTGCTGCATTCGCACATTTTTACATCTCTTTCATTTTCTCTCTCTTGATACGTCAAATACTCTCTAAACATTTTTCTACTTTGAAATTTCTAATATTAAACTTCCCAAATTGTATGGACGGAAGAAGGAAGGCTTCGGGAGCAGTGAGAAACTTCATTATAAAGATATAAATATAAAATATAATAATAACATTCATAGTAATAATTATTATAATATATTGGCTAAGTTGAATCAATTGATTTAATAAGATAACAAAGAAATCAGTACTCAGCTATATTGAAGTTTTGTAATTTTTTCAATCAAATATCCTTTCGAAAAAATTTCATGAGAGTTTTGTTGGAAAATACTAAAATGTGGGAATATTTAGGTAGTTTACGTTAATACAATTTTGCCAATGTATAGATAGTTTACGTCAATATTTGGTGAACATTTTATCACAATTCACTTGATTTTTTAAGAAAACATCGGCATGATATGTATATTATCATAATCATGTATTATATCTTCACTTTCTGTATAAAATTTGTCAGATTCCTAAGTATTCGTCAAATTCTAATATGGGGTACCTGATACGAACTTTGATTAAATCTAGCTCAATCAAATGGAAATCACAACAATTATGGGCTACGGGCAATAATCGGCTGCCCTGTCGCATATGATGGAGATTTACAAAGAAAAGGGAGAAGATATAGAGAGAGAATTTGGGGGAGCAGAAGAAGGTACACACATGCAACATGCGCAACCATAACTAACTCCCACTTATTTATAGGAGGCAAGTACAAAATGTCTAGGAAAATATCTATGTGACATGGGAGGGAAAAGAAGAACGAAGATGATGGTTGGCGATGATGAGGGATCTGCGACAAGCTGTTTGGCGGGTGATGGTTGATCAGCTACATGGGTGTTGGCGGTAAAGTGCTTGGCAACTATTGGAGAGTCATCATGTCCATATCTACCAGAGGTGAGTTTGGCAATTACTGAGCCGCCAAGTTAGTATCATGCCCGCCCTTCCCCCCCTGAGAGGTCAAAAGAGGGATAGTGGAGTTTGAAGTCATGGAGAAACTCCTAATTAGCGTTAGTAGTACTTTGGCCAACCCATTGAACTAGAACTTGAGTGGCAGCAACACACCGACGTTTGACTGTGCAGTGATCCAACATAGTGGCGGGTTGAGAGGGTGAAGCAACTGGTGGCCATGTATCGGGCATTGTAGTGCTGGTGGCGGGAATCGATAAGCACCCATTTAAAAGAAAGACATGCATCGTGTGGTGTATGGGGGAGTGGGCAGGGAGATCAAGGCGGTGAGCCACCGTGCCAATTCGGTCCAGAATGCGGAAATGACCATGATATCGGAGTGCCAGTCTGCGGAAGAGCCAATCTCAACACTCTGTTTGCAATATGGTTACAGCTTAAGCCAAACATAGTCGCTTATTCCGAACTTGCCTTCAGCACGATGGCAAACAGCGAGTTGTTTCTTATGATTCTGAGCACAAAAGAGATGAGGGCGAAGGTAGGACATAGTCTCTTCACGAGCTATCAAACTGCGATCAACAGCATTAACTGAGGATTCTCCCAGTAAATAAGGGAGATGAATCGATGGTGGCTGACCATAGAAGAATTGATACGACGTGGCTTGGGCAGAAGATTGAAAGGTGGTGTTATACCACCATTCTGCCAATGGTAGTGAATGAGTCCGGATACAGGGCTATTCACTGACCATACAACATAAGTAAGTGTCCAAACAGCGGTTGAGTACCTCAGTTTCCCCGTCTGATTGTGGTTGATAAGAGGATGAAAGATTGAGGTGAGTGCCCAATTGTGAGAAGAGTTCTTTCCAAAAGATGCTGGTGAAGATGGGGTCAAGATCACTTATTATAGTTTCCTGTGAACGTGAAGATGGTAGATGTGATCTAAGAAGATGTTGGTGACACTAGTGAAGTGTGCGTAATTGGTGAGGCGGTCAACGACCACCAAAATAACTAAATGGCCCTCCAAGGCAGCAACCCCTTGGTGAGATCTAAGGATATACTATTCCAGACGGAAGTTGGAACCTACAGGGATTAGAGAAGACCAGCAGGTGCTGATGTGTCATATTTATTTTTTTGACAGACGGGGCATTGATGGATGTAGGCGTGTATACCTGGCAGAGTCCCTTGCAATAGAATAGTGGGTGAATACGACAATAAGTGGTGTCAATCCCCTTACAACCCCCATGGGAAGAGTCGTGACACCCAAGTAATATGTCTTGACGCAAGTTGGCACCATTTCCAACAACCAGTTGGCCATCGTAGTGTAGAAGACCTTGGTGCAAGGACTAGCAAGGATAAGAAAGGGGTTCTGCTACCTCGTCGGAAATGATGCGGGATAAGGCGGAGTCCTTAGACCAAGGTTTTAAAGGTGGGTCATAAAATTGGACGAAATGGATGATAAGGCTAGGCATACTATTTCTTTCTAGAAAGACGAGATAAGACGTTAGCTGCCTTGTTGTCCATTCCCCTTTTGTAGACGATGTTGTAATCAAGGCGTATTAGGCGAGAGCCATATATGTCAGAGGGTAGAAGATAGGCATTGGTCGAGCAGAAACTTGAGACTTTGTTGATCAGTGCAGATAATGAAATGACGGCTTGTGGCGTATTGTTCCCACTTTTCTACGTCAAACATGACAGCAAGTAATTCTCACTCATAAACAAACTTGCCTTGATGGCGAGGTGTAAGAGTGTGGCTAATAAAGGCCTAGGGCCTGTCGTCTTGTATAAGGATGGCTGGCGTAAATACCAGTGCCGAAGCATCTGTCTCAACGATTAATGTCTTTGTAAAGTTGGCAAAGCAAGAACTACTGAAGAAGTCAGAGTGTGCTTGAGGCGGCTGAAAGCAACCTCAGCATCTGGGTTACAATAGAAGTTACCTTTCTAAAGGAGGTCAATTAAGGGATGAGCAATGAGCCATAATGAGCAATAAACCGGTGATAATAACAGGATAGCTCTAAAAAACCGCAGAACCGTTTTAAAGATTGGGGCCAGGGCCAGTTGGGGACAGCTTCAATTTTGCTGGGGTCAGTAGAGACCACATCATCGGAGACGAAATGACCCAAGTACTCAATGAAACAAGTCCCAAATGTACACTTGGCATAATTAGCGGTAAGGTGATTGGTGTGGAGTTTGTCGAAGGACTATCCAAAAATGAGAAAGATAGGCAAGCCAGGTGGAGATGTACATGAGGATATCATCAAAGAAGACGAGAAGAAAACACCAAATATAAGGACAAAAGATGTTTTTCACAAGCTCTGAAAGTAGAAGGGGCATTCGAGAGGCCAAAGGGCATTACAGTAAGCGTGTAATGACCCAAATGGGTCGCATTTGCCAGTAACCGGATTCGAGATCAATTTCGGAGAAGAATGTTACACCTCCCAGCTCATTGAGTAGTTCCTCAACAACAGGTACTGGAAATTTATCTTTACCGTCAACTTGTTAAACGCGCGGTAATCCACACACAGGCGCCATGAGCCATCCTTCTTCTTAACAAGGACAATAGGGGAAGCAAAAGGCAAAGTACTAATTCGTATGACTTCGGCATGTAGCATTTCCTTGATTAACGAGTTAATAATGTCCTCTTGAAAAAGGGGATAGCGGAATGGTCTAAGATTTATAGGATTATTGCCTTCCTTTAACGACTTTTAATGATTGAAGAATTGGAAAGATGGAGGAAGCTTGGCGAAAAAGGTGAAAACGTCCTCTAACTCGTGAAGCAACTACTGGTGCTCTGGCGAATCTTTATTTATTGAGAAAAGCAAGGGCGGATCAGATACTAGAGTAACAGAGATGGCATAGAAGGAGACAGAGATAGATAGAAGGGAAGACAATGTGTTTTCGGCCATAATCCTCAAAGTTGGCATGCAAATGCCATGGAGAGTGTAACATTAACTATGAAGACTAAATGTCATCCTCAACTCAAAGAAATTCCATACGACATCGCCACGAAAGAGCAATTGGTTGCATTAACAGAGCTGCCAAGGAGTGGAGCAAGGGCGATGTTGAGGAAGCTGTGACTACTTCCACTGACGATGAGTATGCTAAGAGATTGCTTACGGTATTGGCGCACATCTCGTCATCTGAGTTTGCGGAATACCTTCTAATGTATGTATAGAAATGTGGGTCTCTGTAACCGGGTCTGGGTCCGGATCCAGATCCAATGCTGGTTGAGTGGGTGAGGCATCATCATCATCTACTTCGAGCCAAAATACCCTGGCACAATTGCAAATGGGGCATTGATGGCCTAGTGTGAAGCGATCACGACAATAAAAATAGAGATTCTAAGCACGAAGATCATCTATCTTAGCCAAGATTAAACTCTACTAACCCAATATGGTGGACGAGGCGTAGTGCCTATTGGCGATAATAAGTGAGGTGGAGGACAAGCGGGTGGTGGGGTGGGCATTGCTCTCAGCGAACTTGGTGAAGACAGAAAGGGAGCAGATCTCAAAGAGCCCTTACCAGACATTCTTTCAAGATAAGTACAATTCCGCTCTTGTTCGTTTTCCAACGCCACGGCGTCATGCAGCGATCATGGTTGAAACATGAGAATACCACCTGATATATCATCATGAAGTCCCCCCAAAAGAATACTGGCCTTCTGTTCGTCATGGAACCCACATTTGTTCACTAACGAATCAAATTTGCTCAAATACTCATCAACACTTCTTAGTTGGCTTTATTGCTTAAGTTCTCAGTGGGAGTCAGTGGATGAATCCGCGAACCTAGTTCGGATTCGTGGGGCATGCACGTCATATGGAATTACGACATCCCTAGGCCATGATTCTTCAAAGGAGTCATGCCATTCTTGGGCGTTATCCTCTAAAGCCACACTAGTGAGAATGACCCTCATTTCTTCCACAGTTCTATTAATAAAAAATTGTCTCTTACAACTATGTGACCACCCATCCACACCCTTACCATTAAATCTACAGAATTCAATCATACTAAATCTAGTTGAAGCTTGGTAATTACCTCTCGTGATTGCCAGAGCAGTTAACCCGGGATCCCTTGCTTGCAAAGTTGGCAAGTGGACTGGTGTGGGTGCTGGTGGTGGAGGCCGATCATTCGCTATATGCACGAGGCTGACAACTTGCATTGAGATGCCATTAACAACTTCCCAAAGTTCTTCACAGAGCTCATTGAATGATCTCTCCAATGCATTGTGGTGGCGATCCTTGGACGCCTCGATTTCCCTCAAGGTGATCGGAGACCTTGTTCTGTCAGCCACAGTTGCCTCACCGAACAGATCAACAAATTTGAGCAAAGGAAAGGACTGCTCTGATACTAATTGATACTAACTTAGATGGAATCTATCTCAATCAAATAAAAATCACAACAATTGTGGGATAATGGGAAGTAATCGGCTGCCCTGTTGTTTATTTGTATATATAAGCTCCAACAACGGAGATTTACAAATAAAGGGGAGAAGACATATAGAGAGAATTTTGGGGACAAGAAGAAGGTACACACTTTCAACATGAGCAACCCTAACTAACTTCCATTTATTTATAGGAGGAAAGTACAAAATATCTAAGAAAATATCTAGGGTGACGTGGCAGGTAGAAGAAGAATCTAGATGCTGGTTGGTGATGACGAGGGCTTTGCGGCAGGGCTGTTTGGAGGGCGATGACTTGTCTGCTGCATGAGTGTTGGCGGTAAACTGTTGGAGAGTCATCATGTCCGTATCTACCAAAGGTGAGCTTAGCGGGTACTAAGCCGCCAATTTAGTATTGCACCCATATAATAAAATATTAAAACCTCAGGATACCATGTTGCATATATATTAAAATATCAAGATACTTAAGTGATTATTGTACAAATCCTCAATGATAATTTGCCTTTGATAACACATGATAATTCCGCCTTCCATTACTAATGTTAAATAGGGTCCCAGGATCTACCTAAAATATAATCAAAATTATGATTATAATTTATGTCATGGAAATTATACCCTAAAGAACTTTAATTTTGTTGAGAATTATTCTAGATTTTTCCTTCTATTTTAGTATGTATTTTTTAATTCTCATAACTCCAATTTTAGGCATTTACCCACACATTCAATGGGGACATTCAAGCTAGCCATCAATGGCTTCCTTCTTCTCTCCTAAGCGATCCAACATTGAAGGAGAGAGACCATGAGCTGCTCTTTCTTCTTCTTCCCTTTTTTTTTTCGGCTTTTGTGTTTATACTTTCAGTGGTCTAGGTTATTTTTGCAAGTTTTTAGTTTGTTTAGAATTTTTATATCATATTTATGAATAAAAGTAAGACACAAAATTCTCCGGTTACTTGTGTTATATATTTGTCTTAGTTTTTACATGATATCAGAGGGCAATCAATTCCAAGCATCATCCTAGTGTTGGAAGAAACGTAGTTCAAGTTTCGTCCCTTCTGCTTTAATCTTGTTTTAATTGTGTTATTCCTCGTTCTTTGATTTTACAATGTCGGCAGAGAGTGTTGAAAATTCAAATCAAAATGTTACCCTAATTGTTGCTTCAGGGGGAGTCCTGTCACGATCCTTGACCGTGACCTTGTACCGAACAACCCATTTTTGCTTTTATTATTTTGTATCGAATATGTAATATAAAATTGTTAAAATTAATTAAGTTTAAATTTTGAATTTGGGAATGGAGGGAGCCGGTTGGGGTAGATTTAGGAGGCAAAAGGGGTCAGTTTGAATTAGTTTAAATTTTGAATTTGAATTTGTAATTAGGAGGGAAAGGCTAGTAGGGAGCCTCCCCCAAGCTCTATATAATACCCTTGTAATGCTTATATTTGCCATGGATGAATTAAAATGAAAAATCTCAAATTATTTCCTCTCCTTTCCCTCTTCTCTCTTACCGTCCTCTCTCTCTCTCCCTTTCTAACCTCTAACTTTTAAATTTCTCCTTCCCTCTTCTAATTCTAAATTCCTCTTCTAACTATCTTCTCTCCATCCTTCTTCTATCTTCCAAATATTTCTCCTTCTTCCTAATTTCTTCTCTTCTTTTCTCTAACTTCATCTCTAATTTCTTCTCACCTCACATTCTAAGTCTATTTCTCTTCCTCTTCTAACCTCTATTTCACTATCACGAGCCCAGGTTCGTGAATATCCCCATCACTAACCTTTGGGTTCGTGACAATTGGTATCAGAGCCATCTTTCGATCGGAGGCTCAAACTATCCATTTCATTTTCGTTCTACCAAAAAAAAAAAGGAAAAAAAATCTGAATTAAAACAAAAAATTCCGCTGTGTTCTTTATGAATCAAAAAAATTAAGAGAGAGATCGTTATCATGGCCGCAAGAAGGGATCGGGAATCTACACTTGTTGTTAAGATTTCAAATCTTTTCTATCCTATCACCACAAGCGTCCTCAACCAAGTCTTCTCTCCGTATGGTCAGATTTGTGAAATCGAAATCATTGCAACGACTTCCTCGAAGGTTGAAGCTTTAGTAACCTATTACTCAAGGAAAGACGCGGAGAGTGCACTTAGAGGGCTCCATGGAAGAAACATCTACGACTATTGTTGCATGATGGACATTCAATTATACAAGCCATTTGAGGATATCGCAATGAAATTGGAAAAGGTGCTAGCAAATCTCGAGTCTATGGACGAGAAATTGAACAAATGCAAGCACATCCTAGGCCAACATGACGTTGGCCACAAGGTGAGAACTGCGGATGAACTGGATGAATCAGCCATGGTTAAGGAAACCAAGGGCAACCGTAATGAAGAAGCCACGCTTGAAGAGATAACCGAGCTACATCTAGCTGCAGCATACGACTCACTTGAATCTGAAGAGAATCCCGATGTTGACGTCACAACTCTTGAGAACATTGATGACCTTGATGACGATAGTGACATTGACATCGTTGGAGAAATCGTGGACGAGATGTTGGCAACACCAAAGATGAATGGAAGTCCCCAACCTTATCTTATCACTACCTTGACCGATGGACGACTACCACCTGTTGACAACCCTCGTGATGCAAGGCAAGAGGCTGGGCAACTCAGGCCAGAAAAGATCAGGGTCAAGGCAAGAGTATGGGAGCGCTTTCCAAGAACGGGGATCGGCATGAAGCATTCAAGCCGCATAACATCCTTGAGGACAAGGATGGCTTCAGGGGGAGTCCTGTCACGATCCTTGACCGTGACCTTGTACCGAACAACCCATTTTTGCTTTTATTATTTTGTATCGAATATGTAATATAAAATTGTTAAAATTAATTAAGTTTAAATTTTGAATTTGGGAATGGAGGGAGCCAGTTGGGGTAGATTTAGGAGGCAAAAGGGGTTAGTTTGAATTAGTTTAAATTTTGAATTTAAATTTGTAATTAGGAGGGAAAGGCTAGTAGGGAGCCTCCCCCAAGCTCTATATAATATCCTTGTAATGCTTGTATTTGCCATGGATGAATTAAAATGAAAAATCTCAAATTATTTCCTCTCCTTTCCCTCTTCTCTCTTACCGTCCTCTCTCTTTCTCTCTTTCTAACCTCTAACTTCTAAATTTCTCCTTCCCTCTTCTAACTCTAAATTCCTCTTCTAACTATCTTCTCTCCTTCCTTCTTCTATCTTCCAAATCTTTCTCCTTCTTCGTAATTTCTTCTCTTCTTTTCTCTAACTTCATCTCTAATTTCTTCTCACCTCACATTCTAAGTCTATTTCTCTTCCTCTTCTAACTTCTATTTCACCATCACGAGCCTAAGTTTGTGAATATCCCCATCACTAACCCTTGGGTTCGTGACAAGTCCCTGGCATAAATTCCCTATTACCTACATCCCTCAGATCATTCGGGGTTAGTTTTTTTTCCAAGATACCGTGACTGGACCAAATTTACCATCATGGAGACGTTCCATTTCGAAAGTTTTTAAAGCAAAATGCAAAATTGGTATTTCTTGATGGGTCAATTGAAAAACCGGACGAAGATTCTCCAGATTTTGAGTATTGGAGTCTGTGTGATAATATGGTGCCTGCTTGGCTTTACAACTCTATCCCTAAAGATATTAATGCTAGTATAGCCTACTTCGAGACCTCGCATGATGTATGGTTGGATTTGAATGAACGCTTTTCACAAGGGAATGTCCCTCATGTTTATGAAATTAAGCGTGAAATCTCACACCTAAAACAAGAAAACATGCCTATGTTTAATTATTTCACTAAACTGAGATCATTGTGGGACGATCCTTATACTTTAGTTGTCATACCTCTGTGTACTTGTGGATCCACACAAGCCATCGTGGCCATTCATGATATGGAGATGTTACTGGATTTATTGATGGGTTTGGACCCGTCCTTTTTTACAGTTCGATCTCAGTTAATGAATATGAAACCTCTCCCTTCGGTTGGTAGTGCTTATATTACGTTGTGTCAAGAAGGGAAGCAATAAAATGTTGCTTCCGATAGTGTTGTCATCCCAAAAGCGACAACCCTTGCCGTTAAAGGGAGAAACATGGAGGTAGAAGGAAGCTCGTTTGGGCAAACTCTTAAACGCAATAATTGTTTGTTATGTTTTCATTGTAGAAGACAAGGTCATACAAGGAAACAGTGTTATGAAAGCATTGGGTATCCTCCAAGGTGGAAGCAATGAGGTAAGAATGGAGGTCAATGCACAGCCACGGCAACTATGTAGCCACTGCAACGCATGCAGTAGTACATGCCACTGCTGCTACTACCCACACTGGACACTCTAGCCGGGCCTGGGCCGAGTCCGAACCAGATGGACAGCCCGATCACAAGCCTCACGAGATCCCAGTATCAACAGTTGTTAGCTTTCCTCAATCCTGAGAGTAATTCTATTTCCATGAATCTGAGAAGTCAAGCATTTTTTAAGTAATGTTTGGATTATAAACACCGGTGCTTCTAATCATATGGTTCCTTCGGATTTTACTTTGGACAATGTTTGTGTTGACAGTGTGATTAAACCAATCAAAAAACCAAACGGGTCGGTCATGCCAGTTTCACACATGGGACATGCCATTGTGTCGAAGGACATTGTGCTAGAGAATGTCTTATGAATACTCGATTTTCATTGCAATTTACTTTTAGTAAGCAAGTTGAGTAGAGATAGAAATTGTGCATCAACTTTTTTTTTTTTTTAATTTTATATTATTCAGGACCTACAATCCAGGAAGTTGATTGGAATCAATAAAGAAAGGGATGGGCTACACTTCTTGGAGTTTCTTCCAGGTACAAGAGTTGCACATTTCCGTGAATCCACCAAGGATGCTGTTTTGTGGCCCTATAGGTTAGGCCACATTCTGTTTACAAAGTTATTGAATTTTCAGTATTTGGCTTTTGGGTTTGAAGTTGATGTAGTTTGTGACTCATGTTACCAAGCCAAACAAACTCATTTACCATTTCCTCTATTGGTTGTTTGATTTGATACATTGTGATATTTGGGGACTGTATTGGACATTGTCTTTAACAGGAACATGTTTCATTCTTACCATTGTCGATGACTTCAGTAGATGTACTTGGGTGTACTTGATGAGAGATAAATGTTAAGCGCAAAAGATTCTTATGGATTTTTGCTAGCTAGTACAAACTCAGTACGGCTTACAGGTGAAACATGTCAGAAGTGATAATGGTAGTGAATTTTTTTTTTGGACCTTTACTTGAATTCTATGCAGGAAAAGGGATCCAGATTCAAAATTCGTGTACAGGGACACCATAACAAAATGGTGTTGAGGAAAAAGAAACATCACAATTTGTTAGAAGTAGCGCATGCACTGCGTTTTGAGACTGAAGCATTTTTGGGGAGAGTGTGTGTTGGCAGCAGCTTATTTGATCAATCTCATGCCCACTCCCTTGTGGAAAAATCGTTGTCCATATGAGATATTGTCGGGAAAAATTCATTTTTATAGTCATTTATGTGTTTTTAGGTCCTTAAGTTCATTCTAAGGACCGAGGAAATGATAAATTTGGGGCTCATTCTAATTGTTGTGTTTTCGTTGGGTACCCTCATGGAAAGAAGTGGTACAAAGTTTACGACTTGGACAATAAGAAGATTGTGATTTCTTGTGATGTTCTTTTTCGTGAAGACAAGTTTCCACTTCTCAAAAAACAGTGACTAAATAATTTTCAAAGGATCCGATTGGTGAATTAACAATTGATGCACCATCGGAGGGTGGCGGCGGCATCACCAATAGACACCAGCAAACTGGTCACAGTACAGTGGACCAGTACCAGCTCACTAGTGTCGATATAGAAAACTAACACCAGGAAGGTGGTTTGGAAATAGAAAACCGACACCAGGAGGTTGGTGTCGGCCTCAAAAATGATGATCAGGTTGAGGGGGAGTTGACAGAGGTGGTTAGAGATCGATTGACTCGAGCTCATTCAATGCCATCCAAGTATTGGGATTATGTGTGTCATGTTCCCACTTCTATAGTCCATCCAACTCATACAACTCCTTCGGCTGACACGGGCATAAATTATCCTTTATCAAATTTTTTTTTTCAAATGCTCGATTATCTAAGTCTCCTTTGAGTGCTCTTGAGACCATCACTTCTTGTGGTGAGCCTAAGTATTTTGCACAGGCAATTCAGTGCCCTTTATGGCGAGAGGCAATGGAAAAGAAAATACTGGCACTTGAGCAAAACAAGACATGGACCATAGAAGTGCTTCCATCGGGGAAGCGAGCTATCGACTCAAAGTGGGTGTACAAAATAAAGTGAAATCAGATGGTCCTATTGAACATTACAAAGTCGTACTTGTTGCAAAAGGATATGCATAGGTTGAAGGTATTGATTATCATGACACTTTTGCTCCCCGTTGCAAAACTTGTTACTGTTAGATGTGTTCTTGCAGTTGCCGCAGCAAGAAATTGGATAATACATCAGTTAGATGTGAATAATGTGTTTCTTCACAGTGATCTTGATGAGAAAGTTTACATGAAACTCCCCCATGGTTTTGAAAAGCAACATGTTGAAAAAGTTTGCCTTTTTTGAAAGTCCCTTTATGGGTTAAAATAGGCCTCCCATAATAGGAATAAGAAATTTACGTCATTTCTGATAAATATTAGTTTTAGACAATCCGAGTCTAATTACTCGCTTTTTTGTTTATTCCCATGGTGCGGTGTATATAGCAATTTTAGTATATGTCGATGACGTCATCATAACAGACAGTAACTTGAAAGAAATTGAAAATCTAAAGTCATTGGTAAATAAATAGTTTGGAATTAAGAACTCAGGTCCCGTTAAATATGTCCTAGGAATTCACTGGAGAGATTGGTTTTGAGTCAACATAAGTACTCTCTTGACATTTTGAGCAAAGCTGGGTTGTTGGGTGCCAAACCCGTGTCCAGTTTTGAGTTAACAGAAGTACTCTCTTGACATTTTAAGCCAAGCTAGGTTGTTGGGTGCCAAACCTGTGTCCACATCTATAGTTGAAAATCATCATTTAGTCGATAGAAAAGGGAAGCCTGTTAAAGATCTGGGCCAACATCGTTGATTAATGGGAAGGTTTTTGTACCGAACTATTACCCATCCTGACATTTGCAATGTCGTTCCTATTCTAAGTCAGTTTATGCATGATCCACAAATTCCTCATCTAGAGGCTACTTGACGGGTTCTATACTACATAAAGGGGGCAACTGGTCAAGGAATATTTCTTCCTCATAATTATGATTTTAACCTCCGTACAAATTGCGATGCTGATTGGGCGGGTTGTCTAGACATGAGACACTCCACTATAGGTTTTATTATGTTTCTTGGAGATGCCCCAAATGCCTAGCATTCCAAGAAACAATCCATGGTTTCACGTTCTTTTGCCGAAGCCAAATACCATGCTATGGCAGCTGTGACAAGTGAATTAGTATGATTAAAACGTCTTTTGCATAATCTTTTGGTTTTCATTAACAAACCCGCTATTTTATTTTGAGACAATCATTCATATAGCTTCTAATCCATTCATCCTTGGAAGAACTAAACACATAGAGATTGACTGTCATTTTGTTCGGGAAAAATTGATGGCCAAAGAGATTATCACTTCGTTCGCTCGTTAATCGAGTCAAATTGCTGACATTTTCACGAGAGCACTTGGTTGTGCGTCTTTCTCTTATGTTATTCGCAAGTTGGGCATTGTGAATATTAATGCTCCAACTTGAGGGGAGTGTTGAGAATTATTCTAGATTTTCTTGTATTTTAGTATGTATTTTTTAATTCTCATAGCTCCAATTTTAGGCATTTACCCACACATTCAATGGGGACATTTAAGCTAGCCATCAATGGCTTCCTTCTTTCTCTCCTAATCGATCCAACATTGAAGGAGACGGACTAGGAGTTTTGTTTTTTTGCTTTTTTGTAATTACTCTAGTAATCTAGGTTATTTTTGCAAGTTTTTAGTTTGTTTAGAATTTATATAAATCAGCTCATAGTTGTTAATAAAAGTAAGACACAAAATTCTTCATTTACTTGTCTTCATATATTTGTCTTAGTTTTTACAAATTCAATTCTCCAATCTTTTGAAATACGAAAATGCAGATATCCTTTTAAAAACCGATTCAAATTTAATGTAATTTATAAATAAAAATTTAATATTATTCTTAACATTAATTTACTAAAAACCATTTAATTTATGACAAATATCATGTGATTTTCCAACTATATATGTTATTTCAATCCGGTATATATGTTGTGTCGATTAAAGGATATGGCTCAACTAAAATTGTGCTAATATGATAGCTTTTCCAAAGGTCCAACAACATGAGCTGCAAGTGGTCAATGCAAATCCACTCATAACCTACAAGTAATCCGGCCAATGAAACTTATTTCATCAAATGAATCTCAATTTTATTCTAAACTGACATAAAATAAAGTATACAAAGGCCAAATTGATCCTAAAAGAAATACAAAACCTAAATTAATAATGTAAACAAAATACAGAAAATTATAACATAAACAACAAAAAATTATAGGAATGTATAATTAACTGTATCTTATGGGACTGAATTTGTAAACAAACAGCGGTAGCGAATCTATGTTGGGAGTACCAGTGTGCATGGACTCCGCAGCTTTTCTACCTGACATTTAAAAATATATATAAGTTGGTGATGCTGCACGTAGATGAAAAATTAGGAAAACGAGAAGGTTAAACAACCTTTCCTTAATTCTTATTAAGAAAAAAAATATGAAGAACAATGGAAAAAGTAACTCAAATTCTCACAACTCGTGGATAGGAGAAAACTCTCGAGAAAATAATGTAAATCTATAAAATTGAATGAATGAAATCTCTAGACTTCCTCTTGCTTAAATGGATGAGCTATTTGACTTAGAATAAAAGTCTAAAAGATAAATACAAATAACTCAAAATTATCTACTAATCTATTACTAAATATCCTAGTTAACAATAACTTCTTCTAGCTGCGTCTCCTCTTGGACCCCCCTTCTTACTCGCTAATCCTTACTTGCCAAGCTGTACCCACCAACTCGCCAATGATGCGTTAATTATGGGATGCATCATCCACACTAGGTTAGAGAGATTTCGCCCCCGAATTTACCACGAAGTAAACAGAATGGCTCTTGCCAAAATAAGGCACTTGGTGCTTGACATTGAAAATGTCAAAAGTCCTCATACCACCCGGCAATTGAAGACAGTAAGTGTTGTCTTTGATCTTCTCAACAATCTTCAAAGGACCTATCTTGCGGGTTGTCAGCCTGTTATACTCCCATGCCGAAAATCGTTCTCCGGTGAAGATCACCCAAACTTGGTCACTCACCTGAAACTAAACTGCATGACGCCTCATGTCACACATCAACTTATGCTTGGCACTTGCTTTAAGTAGCCGTGCTCCAGTCTGCTCATGAATGTCCTGAATGTTGGATGTAAAGTCTTTGGCCTGACTGTGAGGATGCATAAGATTAGAGACTAGTGCTTAATCCATCAGAGATGGGGGAACAAAGCCATAAATGACTTTGAATGAAGTAGAACTTGTGCTCCTATTGACCAAGCTGTTCTATGCAAACTCGGCTTGGTACAACTTCATTTCCCAATCACTGATTTTGTAACCAACAAGGCAATGAAGTAAGTTACCCTAAGAATGGTTCGTTACCTCTATTTGGCCATCCATCTGGGGACCTTATGTCCCTATCTAAGACAATGCTAGTTGGTAAACCATGAAATTTGTAGACTTCTCGGAAATACAATTGAGCCACATAAATAATTAATGGCGTTCTTGCAACCGATGAAGTGCGCCATCCTGGAAGAACGATCGAAAAAAATGGAGATCGAGTCTGTTCCTCCCCGTGTTTTCGGCAAACCCAGCATAAAGTCCATGCTAATATTGGCCCAAGGCTAACTCGACATCGGCAATGGTAAGTATAGGCCTACATTGGCCACCCCACCTTTCGAGTTTTGACAAATATGGCATCATTTGACAAACCTCTCCACCTCTTTTCTCAATGAAGCCAAAAGTAGTTTGCCTTAACCAGCTGTAGCGTCTTGTCTCTACACATATGCCCTCATTGTGCTTCTTCTCGTTGATTTTGAGGCATAGACTCGAATTTGGAATGCATAGCTGGTTTCCTTTAAAAAGGAACCTTAGACTGAATATCTGAGAACAGAGCCAGATTGAACACCCCACCAAACCTCACCAAATGCAAGATCATCTTTATATTGCACCACCAACTGTTCAAGACCGAATATAGAAATACTGCTATGAGATATGAGGAGAGTATGCTTACTCAATGCATCCGCCACCTTCTTTTACGCGCTTGACTTGTGCCAGATCACAAAGTGGAAAATTTGAATATAACTTTCCCACTTGGCGTGCTGTGCAGACAGCTTGCGTTAACTATTGATACATTTCAAGACCACGTTATTGAGTACAATACAAACTTTCTATTGGTGAGATAACACTTCCAGTGCCTCAATGCCCTAACCACCGCATAGAACTCAACATCATAAGGAGAGTAATTCAACTTACTTTCATCGAGTTTCTCACTGAAATATGCAACTGGTCTTCCCTCCTGCCCAAGCACTGCGCCAATGCTGATTTTGGAGGCCTCGATATGAAGCTAGGAGGTCTTTTGGAAATCCAGTAAGACTAATACCGGTGCCATGGTCAATCACTTATTCACCTCCACAAAGGCATCAGTTGCCTTCGGAGTCCATGCAAAGGAACTCCCCTCTAAACAATCCGTGATTGGCGCCATGAACGAGCTAAAGTTCGGCAGAAACCACCTACATAATGATGCCAAACCATGAAAGTTCCTTACTTCACCTATCGTCTTCGGTTGTGCCTAATCATGAATTGCCCCATTCTTCCCTTTATCAGTTTTTATGCCATCCTTGGACACAACAAACCCAAGGACGGTTACTCGGTCCTTCATGAACTCACTCTTCTTCAGAGTGACGAACAAGTGGTGTTCTCTCAAGGTGCCTAGCATGTTCTTGAGATGCTCCAAATGCTCAACTTGATTTTGGCTATAAATCAAAATATTGTCAAAGTAGACAATAATGAACCCCCAAATGAAAGGATGTAGGAACTGATTCATAATCTGCATGAGGGTACTTGGTGCGTTAATCAATCTGAATGGCATCACAAGCCATTTGTGCAGCCCTTATCATGTCTTCAAGGTTGCCTTCCACTCATTACTTAGCAAGATGTGGATCTGATGATACCCGCTCTTCAGGTCTACTTTGCTAAACACCTTTGAGTTTTGTAGCTGATCAAGCAAGTCATCCAGCCTTGGACTAGGAAATCAGTAACGTACCATGATCTTGTTGATGGCTCTCCCGGATAAACCCCAGGTAAGTAACTCCTCTTCTTGGCGTCTGAATGCCTCATGCTCAGCTAGACTCATACGATAGTGGGGCCTATTCGGCAAGGCATCCCCTAGCATCAGATCAATGTGGTGTTGCATATCCCTTAATGGCAGCAACGCATCCGGTAACTCTTCCGGAAAGACATCTGCGAACTCCATCAACAAGTCACTTATCTCACTCAGTATCTCCCCTAAGTCTACCTTACTCTGCATCCCAATCAAAATGAAGACAAATTTTCTCTCGCCAACCTCTTTGGTGATCAAAGCTCTGCCTTGCAAGTTCGGGAGTGTAGCTACTAATGCTCGTTGCGCCTCATCCTTCTTGGGTAATAAGATGATCTTTATTCCCTCAAGATGAAGTCATACGTGTTCTTCCCCCCATCATAGGCGGTGCTTCTATCATACTACCATGGGCATCCCAATAATAGGTGGCAAGCGTCCATGATGACTACGTTACGCCACATCCCATCTCAATATTTTGACCCAATCGAGAAATTAACCACGCATCATTTTGACAGGTACCTGGATTCCTTTCTTGAGCTAGTATGGCTTGTACGGGCTTGGGTGCACTTCCATATTCAAACCCAACTTTGTGATAGCCTCTTCAAAAATCACTCTTATAGCTTCCCAAGTCAATCACCACGTGGAACACTCTTTCGCTAATGGTGTAGGTAGTCTAAAAGATGTTATTCCTCAGCCAAAGGTCTCCTTCTTCTTCATTAGGCACTAAGCAGACTCGCATAATCACTAGTAGATGCACCCTGTCACCTACAACGGCGTTCTCTCCTAGTGCCAACTCATCTTGCACCTGTTCGTCAAGCACCACACCATCTTCATCATGGTGGCCTTTGATGTATAAACCCTTGTCTGGTCTATTGCCCTTTCGACACTCTGTGACACGGTGTCCTATCTCTTGTACTACCCATCAAGTCCTGATTAACTAGCTTGCTAGTGTTGCCAGCTACCGGTTTAGTATATACGCCTAGGTTTGGAGGTACTCACACTTGGTTGTGGCCACTGACCTTGGTGCCCCAAATTCCTCCAGCTTCGCGTTGCCTTTATTTCTTTTTGACATTCACAGGCCTTTAACTTGCCTTCAAGACTAAAAAAATGTCAAACATATTCAACACCTCCTGTATGGACTCCTTCAAACCGCCAACATATCAATCCTCCAATTGCTTTTCCACCTCCACCAAGTCATTCCTGGTGATTAATAAGTAGAATTTTGCCGTGTACTCCTCCATGGACCTAGAACCCTGACACAAACGCTGTAGATGCCGGTACATCCCCTTGGCGTGAGTTTGGGGTAAGAAGGCGCCTCTCATGTGCTTCTTCATCTTCTACCACGTCTCTATCTTCGCCTTACGTTGCCTAAGCCAGGTATGCTTCAGTTGTTGCCTTCAGGCGGTGACTTTATCCCTCAACTGGGTAGCCACCAATGGTGCCTGTTTTCTCTCCGGAAGCTCCTTGAACTCAAGGACCTCTTCCACCGTGGCTAGCCAATCCCAGAAGTCTTCTGGGCATCCTCCACTGTTGAACTCTGAAATCTCAATTCAGAGACCACATTCCCACCTCCAATCATCAATGTTGGCATTGTTCCCATCATTGAACCGATTCTTGCTCACGCATTGATTTGGTACTTCAATTTTCGGGAACGGGTTGAGGAAGCTATCGTTCGTGTCCTCCTCGCCAATCCCACTAGCGGGTTTCAAGGCTGAGCCCCCGGTGCTTCATTGCGATTCACCCCCAATTGAATAAAGCACAACTCGATGTGCCAAAATTTCTCTTCCAAGTCCTTGATTCTCCTCTCATTCCGTCATTGACCATCACATTCGTGAACGTGTCCCACAGTAGCATACCTCTATCACCCACAGGCCATCTCAGAAGTCGCTCTGAGCTCTGATACCAACTGATACAACGTGTAGATGGAAAATTAAGGAAACGGGAAGGTTCAACAGCCTTCGCTTAATTCTTATTACGAAAATAATAAAGAACAAGGGGAAAGTAACTCAAATTCTCACAACCCAAGAATAGGAGAAAACTGCAGATAACATACTATAAATCTATGAAACCGAATGGATGAAAACCCTGAACTTCCTCTTGCTTAAATAGATGAGTTATTTGACCTAGAATAAAAGTCTAAAAGATAAATACAAATAACTCAAAATTATCTAATAATCAAATACTATATATTTTACTTAACAATAACTTCTTCCCAGCCGCGTCTCCTCCTGCCACCCACCTTCCTAATCGCGAAGCCCGACCCGCCAACCCGCCAATGATGCCTACATAAGTTGGTTTATAAATTTAGATGGAGGGGTGAACCTGTAGCATTCAGCAGAAACCTTAGTTTGTTGGTCAAGAATTCAAACTGCCAAATTGAGGTCACGAGATCAAATTCCTAGATGGCATTGTTTTTTCATTTATTCTCTAGTATTTGTTCTCCCTTTTCACTACGTCTGCTTTTCAAAATTAATTATAAATTTAGTATTACTTATACCAAGAGTTCTTAAACTTTTCTACCTCATTAATATACTTTTACTTTCAATTTTGTTAACTTAATCTGTGTACAACTGAGTCTTATGATGAAACCCAAGTTAGCCAATTCATACGATTTTAATCACTCGATCATATGTTAGAT
Source organism: Simmondsia chinensis (assembly GCA_018398585.1). Taxonomy (NCBI): domain Eukaryota; kingdom Viridiplantae; phylum Streptophyta; class Magnoliopsida; order Caryophyllales; family Simmondsiaceae; genus Simmondsia; species Simmondsia chinensis. Next base: position 13,290,803 of record JAGTTD010000005.1, read on the forward strand.
ACATGAGGCAGAATATAGACCCACCTGCGGGCCCAATCTAAAGCTAACTATGACCCACATGTTAAAAATTTCATTGCTAACTTATCACCAATTTTACTATAGACTAAATTGACAATGTAAAATAACAAGGACAAAACTAACATAGCTTAGAGCACAATAATTTTGTCAATGTAGAGGACTAAGCATAAGAAGTTGCGACAAAAACACTATATTATTTGTATTTTTATTTTTTATCGTAAATATGGAAAACCCACCCCCCCCCCCCCCCCCCCCCCCGCCGGTGTGTCGTTAAAATGGTAGATCCTCAACTAAATGGGGCAAGTTGTTGTAAGAAAAATTATCCCGAAATCCAAATTTATTATGTCAGTATTACTTTATTAATGAATAAAATTGAAGTTTCAGTCATTTTCTTGTTAAATTTTTATAAGTGAGCATTCATACTACATGTGATTTTCTTCTTGGGAACATCCATGAGATGGGTGCAGTCCTCAGGCTGCAATTTATATGTTTGTTCTAAGTGGTTTATGAGATTAATCAATAGATAGACTTGTAAGAAAATAACATGAATTGTTGTTTGCAAAACTCATAGTCAAAGACGAGTTTGTATCACTTATATGCTAGGACTATGACGTGGCACTTTAGATGACTTGTCTTAGTCATGTAGATGGTGATTCAAAAGTGTTATGTTAATGTGTTTAATAAGATTGACATACTAAGTTGGACCATGTAAGTTCCTTGTTTCTAGACTACTATCGGAGATGAGTGATTCATATTATAATGTTTGAACAATGACTCCAAATCCTAAGAGTATTCTAGACTTGTGCATGGAACGTTAGTTACTTTGATGTATTATAAATAAGGTCTAAACAAATGATTGAATTCCCACATACACTAGGTAGCAGCATGACTAGGATCATGTATTTAATATGGAATCTACAATCCCTTATGAGATACAAATGTCTCCTTAGTTGATTCGCAAGTATTTCAATAGTTTGAAAACTTTGGCCAAAGCGTGTCCAGGTGTTTGTCATTTGGAATTTATACTATGAATATATTCAAGTATAAATAAATTATTCAATGAAGGGCGAGTTCGTACTAATGGAGAACCTTTGATAAGAATAATGGTTGTAGTTATATTTATTCTTTGTCATGGACATCTAGTGGAGGGGTTATTGTCATCAATACAGTCTATATGGGAGTTATCGATAAATGGTTTTAGTCTACAGTGCAGTGGAATTTATTTAGTAAGTTAAGTCCTATTAAATGGTAATTAAATTTTATCAAGAGATGATAATTAATTTAACCCATTTGAAGCTATGTTTAAAATGTCCTTGATGTCCCGGCACAAGCGTCTATTTGTATGGCCATTGAAAAAATATTAAAGAATTAATGAGATAAAATAATTATTTATGGGATGAGAAAATTTAATTTCGCCTAACATTATTCATGAGATGAATAAAAGTTAAAAATTATAAAATAAAATAACTTTTTTTTTTCAAACTTAAAATTAGTAAGATGAAATTTTACTTGTAGGAAAACAAAAACAAATCGCACAGTTTTGAACATAGGGGTCGATCCGTGTGCTCACGGATGGAACAACCAGCGTGCGACGAACCCTAAGAGTGACCTGCATGGCGGGCCACGTGGCACGAGGAATCAATGAAAAAAGGACGCATTTTCCCCAGCGCTCAATGCGTCCATATGATATGCTACGTTTTGTTATTTGACCTGGGCATCCCAGATCGAAAATTTGAGGGTTTTTTGTGCTCTAGTAACCTACAATAAATGCAGTTAACTATTTTAGGGTTTGGCTATTAATATAAATTAACGGTTTTAGAAAGTGTTGGCTTTTAAGGACCTAATCGGAAAGAAATTTTCCGACGAAAATTTTCAGTCCATAGTTTAATATTTTTTGAAGTACACCCTCTGGGTAATCGAGGTCATTGCGTAGAAGCCCACTGGGTCTCGGTGTTCTCTCGGTTTTCTTGGTTTTTTAAGGAGTTATTATTTTTCTGGTATTATTTATTTGGAGCAATTCCAGGTACATTCTTCTTTCCTTCTCTTTTAACTTTTTGCTTTTCTATTTATTTACAACTTTTCTTATTATTCCAGATGTAAGCTCATTTTATTGTTATGAAAGCATTAGAGTAGAGCCCTGTAGATTTAAAATAGGAGTTTTAATCTGTAGATTTAAAATTATAAATTTTAAATCAATCCTAGGTTTAAAATTAAGAATTTTAAACTCTTTTGCTGCATTAAAATTTATCAAATTAGGAAAAAATTTTGAAATTCATTCAAACAATTAGTATCAGAGCAAGCCTCTAATTACATTCATAATATTCATAAATAGGTATAATAAGATCGAATAAAAAAGACTTGCTATTTAATAAAATAGAGATTTATTAAGAAAGAAGGATTATTTAAAGTAACGATTTAAATTGTTTAAATCCATAATGAATTAACAGTTAATTAGACTATTTAAAGTTACTGATTTAAATTATTTAAATTGTTAATAAATTAATAGTTAATTCAAATTAGTCAAATCAAAATTTGCATTTAGGTTGAAATCAATTACTCTTTATGTAATCAGATAAAATTGATCTAATAACATTAGATTCAACTATTTTTTTAAAATCGGATAAAATTGATCTAATAAGATTAGATTCAATTAATTTTTTAAAATTACTCAATTTAATTAAAGTAAAAAAAAAAATATATATATATATAACACTGACTTCGGGTCATAGATAATGCCAGTGGTCAATGCTGCTGCTGTCAGCAAGTCAACATTGATGTCAGCAATTAAAAAATTGTTTTTGATGTGTAGACATCAGTACCGATTTACATAATAATTAAAAATAATTTTTTGTTAATTAAATTTTTTTTTTTTAGAATAAAATTCTAAAATAGATCATGAGATAATCTAAGATATAACACGGCACTATTTTAAATAAAAAATTTAATTAATTATATTTATTAGTTAATTTAAATTTTAGACTAAGATTCTTAGGTAGATTATGGGATAATTTATGTTGTATGACGGTAGTGTTTTAAATTAAAAAAATTAATTAATTACTCAATTTAAATTTTAGAATGAGATTCGAAAAGGGATTATGAGACGATCCAAGTTGTAAATGCAAGATAAATAAAAACCACTAGTTTACAAAAATCAAGTGGGTGCGAGGTTCAATTATTGAAACCTCATGGTCTCCATTACCGGTTTAACAGTATAATAGATCGATAGACGCCCCTGCAGAGGATTTCCGTTTGCAGGTTACAGGGTTAGACTTCTATTCGGATAAACCAAAGTGCAAAGAAGTAATGCGACCACACTGCCGTGGAGTATTACGTGCATTTTTATGGAGGTTCAAGTAACGGTTTACACTTGACTATAGTGTGATAAATTAGCCTCCCCAATGAGCTGTGTTATGTTATGTTAGAGGCTAAGATAAAGCGGTGAGTCAATCATATTTAGTAAGAGTTACAAGAAAACATGTTAGTTGAGAATAGTTCTCACCCAAAGTAGCTTCGTGCAACTCCGCTGCCTGGGAGTAAGGAGTGGTGTGTTTGGGTCATCATTGCGTGCATGATAGTACAGCTAAGGGGATACTTGACTTATTGTGTATGCTAAAATAAAATAGTAGATATCACTGCATTATACATGACTCTTGTTAGATATCCTAAAAATTTATTGTCCAAGCAGTAAAAAAGAAGTACCTGCAACGGCAACATCCTTTAATTTATTGTCCAAGGTGCTTATTAGAAAAGCCATGCAATGGTTGGTCGGTGATAAATGCATTCTTCTTTTTGGCGTGATATTCCCCTAATAGACTTAGTTCACAATATGTAGTGTTGTAAGCACTCAAGTTTCACGTTTTGCAGCTTAGCTGGGAGCAATGGGATACAAAGGCTCTATACAAGTTTATTTGGGAGTAGACTCTCGTGCTAGTTTTTAGAATTTATATCCCCTTTCATCTCAAACAAGATAAGTTTTGCTGAGGTTTCACAACTCATGGGAGTTTTTTAATGAAATTCGCTAGTTGGTTAGCTCACGATATTTAGGGGCATACAAGAGTATGTGGTTGATTAGATGGATCTTGAACTTCGAACTTGCTTCCCGGATTAAGCTATTCGCTTGGAAAATGATGCATAATATACATTGCCATTGAGAAGTGTTTCATACTACAAGAAAGCTGGCTTTTGATGACTAAAAATAACAACCATAATTTTTTTTGTCGTTAAAAGTGTGTGTGTGGTGTCTAGTTACGATGATACTAAAACACCGTCATTAAAGGATGATACATGTTGGGCTTATAAAGATGGGCACTAAATAAGGTCGTTAATTTTTCTCACAACCCATCGTTAATAGGCTCAAATAAGCGGTAAAATTTTGGTTTAAAAATTAAAATTCATTAATTTTTAAAAATTAGAGGCATTTTTTTTAAATTTGTTATAGCCAAAATTTTTTTATTCTATTGAATTTTCTAATTGGTATTTTACCCATCTAAACTGTAATTCAAATTCGAGAATCAAATAATACATAACTTGATATTTAACTCTTCAGTTGTACTTGAAAATTGTTTATTTAATATACTAAAATATTATTTTTAAATTAATTAAAACAAATTTCGGACAAAACAAAATTTCCTTCCTCTTTCCCTCCATACATACCATCACACGCCTCATTGCCGAACCCCTAAATTCTCAACCCTCGAAGCGAAGCGAAGCAATGAAGCAATGAAGCAAGCGAAGTAGCGAAGTAAGTCATGCACGGCCCTAATTCAGTTCTTTATTGTATTGAACAATTGTACCAAGACTTCGGACGATTTTTTGCTAGATTGACAAAGCTTCGAAGTGAATTTGTCTTGCTCATTGGTAGTTCATGGTGTTTGCTGCATTAACAAATTAGTTGGTAGTTTGTGCTCATTATAAGCCCATGGTTGTTGTTTGTTAGTGATCAACAACCCTAATTCAGTTCTTCACTGTATTGACCCACTATACCCAGATTTTGAATGATTTTTGCTAGATTGACAAAGCTTCAAAGTGAATTTGTCCCATTCATGTAGGTAGTTCATGTTAGGTTCACTGAATTAACAAATTAGTGAGTAGTTTGCATTTGTTATAAGTCCATTTATGTTGTTTGTTAGTGATTAACAACCCTAGTTTAGTTTTTTGCTATATTGACCCACCTTACCCGGATTTTGAATGATTTTTTGTTAGATTGACAAGGCGTCAAAGCGAATTTGTCCCTTTTATATTGGTAGTTTGTGTTATGTTTACTAAATTAACAAATTGGTTAGTAGTTTGTGCTTGGTATAAGCCCATGTATGTTGTTTATTTGTGATTAACAATCCTAATTCGATTCTTCGCTATATTGGCCCATTATACCCGAATTTTGAATTATTTTTTACTGGATCGGCAAAGCCCTCAAAGCGAATATGTCCCTTTTATGTTGATAGCTAGTGTTTTGTTGACTGAATTAAAAAATTAGTTGGTAGTTTCTGTTTTTTATAAGCTCATGTTTGTTGTTTGTTAGTGATTAACAACCATAATTTGGTTTTTCTCTATATTGACCCACTATACCCAAATTTTGAATGATTTTTTGTTAGATTGAGAAATCTTCACGGCGAATTTGTTCATTTTATGTTAGTACTTCGTGTTATGTTCACTGAATTATCAAATTTGTTTGTAGTTCGTATTTGTTATTAGCCCATGTGTGCTAATTGTTAGTGATTAGGAACATACCCAGTGCCTCAAGGACTCTCGCCTACGCAGGGTTTGGGGGGGCGGATGTACGCAGCCTTCCCCCTTCAGGGTGTTAACCTGAAGAGAGGCTGTTTCCCTGTACCCCCAACCTGAGGGTGAGGACTTCCCCGGAGGTCACCCATCCTGGTACTACTCTTGCCCAAGCACGCTTAACTTCGGAGTTCCAATGGGATCCGGTGACGTCGTGTTGGTGCCCTCTTTGGTCTAATTTAGTTCTTCGCTATATTGACCCACTATGCACAGATTTCGAATGATTTTTTGCTAGATTGACAAAGTTTCAAAGCAAATTTGTACCTTTTGTTTTGGTAGTTCGTGTTCTGCTCACAAAATTCACAAAATTTGTTGGTAGTTCGTGCTTGTTATCGGCTCATGTTTGTTGTTTGCCAGTGATTAACAACCTTAATTCAGATCTTTGCTATACTGGCCCACTAAGTAGATTTTGAATGGTTTTTTTTTCTAGATTAACAAAGCTTCAAAGTGAATTTTTGCCTTTTATGTTGGTAGTTCATGTTATGTTCACTGAATTCACAAATTAGTTGGTAGTTCGTGCTTATTGTAATCCCATGTCTGTTATTTGTTAGTGATTAATAGCCCTAATTGCTTCTTTGCTATATTGACCCATTATACCTAGATTTTGGATTATTTTTGGCTAGATTGACAATGCTTCAAAGCGAATTTTTCTATTTTATGCCAGTAGTTCGTGTTATGTTCATTGAATTCTCAAATTAGTTAGTAGTTCGTGTATGTTATAAGCCCATTTCTGTTCTTTATTAGTGATTAAGAACCCTAATTCGGTTCTTCACTATATTGACTCACTATACCTAGATTTTGAATGATTTTTTGCTAGATTGACAAAGCTTCAAATCGAATTTGTTCCTTTTATGTTGGTAGTTTGTGTTATGTTGACTAATTAAACAATTAGTTGGTAGTTCATGTTTGTTATAAGCCCATGTCTGTTATTTGTTAGTGACTAGCAACACTAATTTGGTTCTTCGCTATATTGACCCTCTATTCCTAGATTTTGAATGAATGTTTGCTAGATTGACAAACCTTCAAAGTGAATTTGTCCCTTTTATGTTAGTAGTTTGTGTTGTTTTTGACTGAATTGACAAATTAGTTCGTAGTTCGTGTTTGTTATAAGCCCATGTCCATATTTTGTTAATGATTAACAACCCCATTTCGGTTCTTCGCTATATTGACCTACCATACCAAGATTTTGAATGATTTTTTTTCTAGATTGACAAAGCTTCAAACATAATTTGTCCCTTTTATGTTGGTAGTTCATGTTATGTTCGCTGAATTAAAAAATTAGTTGGTAATTCGTGTTTGTTATAAGCCAATGTCTGTTGTTTGTTAGTGATTAAAAATGCTAATTCGGTTCTCTGCTATATTGACCCACTAGACCCAGATTTTGAATGATTTATTGCTTGATTGACAATGCTTCAAAGTGGATTTGTCCCTTTTATGTTAGTTCGTGTTATAGTCACTGAATTCACAAATTAGTTGGCAGTTCGTGTTTGTTATAAGCCAATGTCTATTGTTTGTTAGTGATTAACAATCCTAATTTTGTTCTTTGCTATGTTGTCCAACTATATCTAGATTTTGAAATATTTTTTGCTAGATTGACAAAGCTTCAAAGTGAATTTGTCCATTTTATGTTGGTAGCTCGTGTTAGGTTCACTAAATTAATAAATTAGTTAGTAGTTGTTTTTTGTTATAAGCCCATTTCTATTGTTTTTAGGGATTAACAATTCTAATTCAGTTCTTAGCTATATCGACCCACTATAACTAGATTTTGAATGATTTTTTTTGCTAGATTGACAAAGCTTTTAAATCGAATTTGTCCCTTTTATATTGGTAGTTTGTCTGATGTTAACTGAATTAACAAATTAGTTGGTAGTTCATGTTTGTTATAAGCCCATGTTTGTTTTTTGTTAGTTATTAAAAACCCTAATTCAGTTCTTCGCTATATTGTCTCACTATACCCAGGTTATGAATGATTGTTTGCTAGATTGACAAAACTTCAAAACGAATTTATCCCTTTTATGTTGGTAGTTCATGTTATGTTCACTGAATTCACAAATTAGTTGGTAGTTTGTGTTTGTTATAAGCCCATATCTGGTTTTTGTTAATGGTTAACAACCTTAATTCAGTTCTTTGCTATATTGACCCATTATACCCAGATTTTGAATGATCTTTTACTAGATTGACAGAACTTCAAAGTGAATTTGTCCTTTTTATGTTAATAGTTTGTGTTATGTTTACCAAATTCACAAATTACGTTGTAGTTCGTGTTTGTTTTAACCCCATGTCTTTTGTTTGTTAGTGATTAACAACTCTAAGTCAGTTCTTCACTATATGGACCTTCTGTACCTACATTTTGAACAATTTTTTTGTAGATTAACAAAGCTTCAAAGCGATTTTTTTCCTTTTTATGTCGGTAGTTCGCGTTATTTTCCATGAATTAACAAATTAGTCGATAGTTTGTGTTTGATAAAAGCCCATGTCTCTTGTTTGTTAATGATTAACAACCCTAATTTGGTTTTTCGATATATTGACCCACTATATCTAGATTTTGAATGACTTTTTGCTCAATTCACAAAGCTTCAAACTGAATTTGTCCTTTTATGTTGGTAGTTCATGTTATGTTTACTGAGTTAACAAATTAGTTGGTTGTTCGTATTTTTTATAAGCCCATGTCTATTGTTCCTTGGCAGATTCTTTTCCTTGTTAATGTTTGCGTCTTGGTCCGTTGACGCACTCAAGCTGCTCAATCCCATGGTCACGCAACCAGCTCATACGTAGCGGACTTGATTTCAGTTGCTTTTCAAGGTATAAATGACTAATTCCAACACTAATATGTTTGATATTGCTATTGAAATGTGCGACTAGTTAAATATTTACTAATTTATAGAGATTTTCATTAAGAATACATTATTGAGTTATTTGAAATTGTTGTGGATTTGGACTCTGGAATTTAGTTCTATCTGGAGTTTGAGTTTATGATTATTTTTGTATTCATTAATAATATATTGTTCACTAGCTTCTACTATTCCAAACTCAAGGCCTAAGGTCTTGTGAAGTATATTTTTGTGCTGGTAAACTTTGGTGTGTTAAGCTCCATGGGGCGTCTGTGATGTAGGGAGCAAGAAGGCTTCGAATTGGCATTTTGAACTATGGGCAGTAGTTTCACTTAGTTTTGGGCTTGCATCTTCCTAGATCTTTTAGTGTATCATGGAATGTGGGCTGTATTTTGTTTTGTTTTGATTTTGATTGTCCATTCTCTCGAGACCCTCCTTGGTAGATGCACCCTACTTCGTATTGCGAGTCTTCTCTTTTAAAAAAAAAAAAAAAAAGTCGCTATTTAGTTGTTTGATATTGTTGATGCATTTGGACTCTGTGATTGAGCTTTATGTGAGTTTGAGATTAGTGGATTTAGGAGTTTGTGATTTATTATGGAGTTAGAATTTGCTATCATTTTAGTATTCATTAAGAACATATTATTAAGTTGTTTAGTATTATTATGAAGTTTGGAATATGTGATTGAACTCTAGATGGAGTTTAAGAATGTTATTAATTTGTGACGCTGTGATTGAGTTCTATAATGTGGAGATTGGGTCTGCAATTGTTTTGTATTAAAAAGCACACAGATTGTTTCCTTTTCTGCCAATTTTATGCTAATTGCTTAATATAGTTTTTTGTTGTATTTTTTGTTTTATGACTCGATCTGTGGTGTGTCTGTACTATTGATGCTTCGATGACAAGAATTTTTTAACATAAGTGCTGTGTTTTTTTTTTTTTTTTTCAGGTATTGGAAGACTGCACTTCAAATTCTTATTTTCGTTGGAACTTTTATTCGTGAACTTCTATCTGGGATTTGGAATTTTTGGTAAATTGTTAGGTGACAAATTTTATAATGTGTGCTTTGAGTGTCTCCTGTATTTAAATTGGCTTTTGTGAGTACTTGAATATTTAAGCTTCAACGACATCTTTATTTTTTATTAGAATTTGTTGCTACATTGAATAATATGTAATAGTTATTTCGATATGATTATCTCGTACTATTATATAGGTGTTATAATTGACTTGAAATATCCTTATACTACATTGACGTACGGGTGCTACAACTAAAATTTTCCATATATAGATGTATTAATGTATGTATACATTATATAAATGTATAGGGCCTTTAACGCCATTAAATTTTTTTCATTTTAATTGTGTTTGATCGGGTGAAGTATTTTTAGTAGCAGCTTTTGTTGTCATTAATTGATGGAAAATGTTTCAACGATGGTTTATTTTTGTTGCTATTTTTACCAACAACGATCTATATTGTCGTTGCTATTTTCAATTAGTAGCATGAAAAATTGAAACAACGGTTTTTCTTGTCGTTAAAACTTTTTCTTATGTGGCGGTAAATATATGTAACGACGACAATTGTTGTCGTTATTAATCAACTCTTTAGCAATAGTGCCACTTGACGTTAAATATTTTACTTTTAACTGAAACTTGCGCCGTCGTTATTGATTTCATGTTTAACGATGGACATAGTATACCGCCGTAGAAATTTTTTACGACGGCTCGTTTTAGCTGTCATTAATTCTAGATAGTATTAACATCGAAAGCAATAACGACGACGAACAATGGGAAGTTTCCCCCCGTCGTTAATAGTATTAATGACAGTAAACTAGGCTTTTAACGACAATGACCATTTTTCTTGTAGTGTTAGCCCTGTAGTAATTATTGCGTGTACAAAGATTATACTGCGCCCAATACCGCGTACAATTATGCCGACTTTTAACCGAAAATAAATTAGAATTTTAACCTAAAAATACAACAAACTTGCGAACCAAATTACAGCAAAAATGCAGTGTCAAAACGCGGTAAACATGCAGTAAATTCGCAGCAGTAGTAAAATAAATAACACCCAAAGAGGGAAATTGGATTAGAAAATACGAGAAGATACCGTGCCGGGGGAAGTACCACTGTCCTAAAAGACGATTTCGCCTCTGCTTCGGTGCAAACAGACGAACAGGCGACCGTCCTCCAGGATTTACACGATCCGACCCTTAATGTGCACTCGTTAGGAACCGGTTAGGAATGCCCCGAACTTTGCCCAGAATTTGAGAGATCGGTCGAGAGAGAAAGAGATGAGAAGTGGTTTTTTTTTCGTATATCAAATGACCAAAAAAACATCGGTATTTATAGTAGTAGCAAATCAGAATTGGAATTAAGTGCTCGAAACCAACAGTCTTAAACGGCTTAAGCAATAATATATCGGCCTTAAAATGGCAATGTTCAAAACCGCTTTGCATTAAAACCGGATCTACATTTTAATCGTAACAATAATGGCAGTCGTAGTAAATATTTTTTTCCTGCGAAATAAATGTACCCGATGAGAAAAAGATCACCCACACCCTCGCCCGAGCACGGCACGGCGCGGCGGGCGGGTGGCGCGCACACGTGTGGTTCCCTCCATTCCTTCACCCAAGACTTAATTTAAATCACTTAAAAACATATCCCCTTATAAACCTAACCACCCTCTCCTAAACCATTAATGTGGGATTGGGAGTTTTACATTTACAATGTGGGGTATTTACCAATTGAGACACTATTTTCCTACTAATTTGGATTTAGCTTGTATCATTTTTCTAACAATCCCCCACAAAGGATACAAGCGAAAAAGAATGAAAGGAATAGACTGGGAAAGGGGAGTTCGGTTTTTCAACGCCGATGTCTTACGACTTGAATCGTCACCTAGTGTAACCCAAGTTTAGGACCAACATCTTGCAAGGTGACTTTCGTCTTGAACCTCACAAGGGGTTGTATAGTCTTCCACTTGGACACATACTAAACTCCAAGTCTCGGCAACTCCTGCGGTTTGGCTCGTTTAATCGGCTATGCGCTCATCATGGATGTTCATAGGTGCTCTAGAAGGCAAGTCTTAATCCTTCATAGGGAGCGGCCAAACTCCCACACCTATATAGGTGGATCCCATCAAGTGTGTGTTACTGCACACCACCAAACATATGGATATGGGTCTATTAAGAACTAAAGCTCAACCTTACCCTTGGTAACATACAGACAGTGTCTTGTTATGTGCAAGTCGTGCTCACACCACCAACATACGGCATTGGACCCGTCTCCAGATAGTGTCCGTCATTTGCAAGTCACGCTTACACCGCCAACACATGGCATTGGACCCGTCTCCGCACTGTCACTCCATAGGGAGGGACAACATAAAACATAGTGCATATCTTGAATGAAACTATGACTTTTCACATTGAACCTGATAAGTCCAGGTTGGATACATCATAGTTTATTCGTGTACAGACTTCAGTCCCATCCCCCTCGATGTTTCTACAATTATTTTACGACAAAGACCTTTTGTCAAAGGATCCGCAAGATTCTCTTCAGACTTTACATAGTCTAGTGATATCGCTCCACTTTCTAGTAGATCTTTCACGATCTTATGCCTGAGACGAATGTGTCTCCTCTTGCCATTGTAAACCTTGTTCTTAGCCACAGCGATTGCAACTTGACTATCACAGTGAAGCGACACTGATGGAGCTGGATGCCCCCACAATGGCACGTCTCCCAGTAGACTTCTTAGCCACTCGGCTTCATGACCTGCCAACTCAAGAGCAATAAACTCAGATTCCATAGTAGACGTGGCAGTACAAGATTGCTTAGATGATTTCTAGGATATAGCACTTCCAGCTAGTGTGAATACATATCCACTAGGGGAATTAATCTCATCATTATCAGACACCCAATTGGCGTCACAATATCCTTCTAATACAGTGGGAAACTTCCTCTAATGAAGTCCCCAATCTATGGTTCCTTTCAAATATTTAAGCAATCTTTTTAACGCATTCCAATGCTCTTGATTAGGATTATGTGTGTATCTACTGAGTCTGCTTACAGCATATGCAATATCAGGTCTAGTGTAATTCATTAGAACCATAACACTACCAATAATCTTGGCATACTCAGATTGGCACATGGCAACACCTTTATATTTAGTTAAATATACACTAGGATCATAAGGTGTTCTAACAGGATCAGTATTGATCATATTGAACTTTCTAAGTATCTTCTCAACGTAGTGAGACTGGTTTAGGTTTATGCCTTCTGGAGTTTTCACAATTTTAACTCCTAAGATCACGTCTGCCTCACCCATATCTTTCATTTCAAACTTAGAGCATAGAAAGTTTTTCGTCTCATTGACAACATTCAAATCTGTGCCAAATATCAGCATATCATCAACATATAGACAAATTATTACACATCCATTTGAATCACACTTAGAGTACACACACGAATCATCATTGTTTACAAGGAAGTTATTAGCTACTAACGTGCTGTTAAACTTCTCATGCCATTGTTTAGGTGCCTGTTTGAGACCATACAGAGATTTTACAAGTTTACAAACTTTGTTTTCATTACCAGGAACCACAAAACCCTCAGGTTGTTTCATGTAAATCTCTTCGTCTAGGCCACCATTAAGAAATGCTGTTTTAACATCCATTTGATGCACTACTAAATCATGAACAGACGCAAGGGCGATCAAAGCTCTGATCGTGGCAATTTTAGCAACAGGTGAATAAGTATCAAAATAATCTAACCCCTGTTTCTGGGTATAACCCTTAGCCACTAACCTCGCCTTGAACTTGTCTATTGTCCCATCAGCCTTCATTTTCTTTCTAAAGACCCACTTACAACCTATTGGCTTACAAGCTCTAGGAAGGTCTACCAATTCCCATGTATGGTTATCTAGAATTGATTCTAGTTCGCTATTAATGGCTTCTTTTCAGAAGGTAGAGTCAACTGACCTTATGGCCTCATTATAGGTTTTAGGGTCTTCTTCTAACATATAGACATTTGCAATTTCTTCATTCACGAAGTTATCTTCTGATAGGAAAGTGGTTATAAAGTCAGGTCCAAAGTTGGTTTCTTTCCTAGCTCTTTTACTCCTACGAATTTCAGGAGTGTCTATATCGTTAGTATTATAATGACTAGCAGTTACATTAGAAGAAGGCAAGCTAGTAGGCTGTGCATCATTAGACTTCAAAGGAAATATATGTTCAAAGAATTCAGCATCTCTAGATTCCATGATACTACCGCATGCATATGAATCATTAGATCCCTTAATTAAAAAAGATAAGTAGCATTGTGATGAGCATATCCGATAAAAATGGAATCGATAGTCTTAGGTCCGATTCTACTACGTTTAAATTCAGGTAACCCAACCTTAGCCAGACACCCCCACACTTTTAAATATTTTAGATTAGGTGCATAACCTTTCCACATTTCGTATGGGGTTTTATCTAATTTCTTGTGAGGAACTCTATTAAGTATATGACAAGCGGATAGTATAGCCTCCCCCCACATGTTGTCAGATAATCCAGAACTAATAAGCATAGCATTCATCATACCCTTTAAAGTTCTATTTTTTCTCTCTGCAACACCATTAGACTGTGGGCAGTAGGGTGGGCTTCGCTCATGTATTATTCCATTTTCCTCACAAAATCTTTCTAGAGAGGTTGTATCATATTCTCCTCCTCTATCAGACCTAACTCTTTTAATTTTCCTTCCAAACTGATTTTCTACTTCAGCTTTGTATTTTAGAAACATTTCTTGTGCCTCATCTTTAGTGCTTAGGAGATATAGCATTGAGTATCTAGAGTAGTCATCTACAAAGGTTATGTAGTTTCTTTTTCCTCCTCTACTCATCAGACTTTTATAGTCTCCTAAGTCAGTATGAACTAGTTCAAGAAGTTCGGTTTGTCTCTCAACAGACTTAAAGGGTTTTTTAGCATATTTAGCTTCTACACATACTTCACACTTATTAAAGTTGATATCATTGAAGTTAGGGATCATGTTCATTTTCTTACGCCTTTTAATCGATTCAACATTTATATGTCCTAAGCGAGCATGCCATAATTCAAGGGACTCAATAATATAAGCATAAGAGGTACTAGCAGTGTTATTCATGCAAACAGCATCAAGAGCAAACAGACCACCATTACAAAAATTCTTGCCCACATACTCTACATTCCTAGTCAGGACTAATTTGTCTGAGTCAAAGGATAATTTCAGCCCAGCTTTTATCAAGAGACTACCAGAAAATAAATTTCTACGCATATTAGACACATGCAGCACATTCGTTAAAGTAAAAAATTTTTCAGAAGTGAGTTTTAAAGAAATCTTCCCTTTTTCGAGGATTGGTGCAGCTGCAAAATTGCCCATAAAGACCACCTCTCCCTCGGACATCTTTTGGTATTCCTGGAACATGCTTCTGTTTGTGCAGATGTGCCTAGTAGCCCCGGTATCCACTATCCACTCAGTCAAGTTGTTGACCAGGTTCACCTCTGAGACAACAGCTACAATGTTCTCTGCTTCTACAAGGTGGGATTTATTCTTCGAGTCTTTGGGCTTTTTACTTCTACAGTCTTTGGCCATACGTCCATGCTTTCCACAGTGATAGCAGTCTCCGAGGAATTTGTTGTTCGGTTTTTGAATCTTTGCTCCAAGCTTGAAATTTGGGCGATGCTTTTTTCCTTTATTCTTGAACCTGTCTGCATTACTAGGTCTAGCTTCGACAATATTAGCTTTAGAATGGTCGGAGTATGCATACCCTCTGTCCTTAAGCCTATTTTCTTCTTCAATTTTTAAGTGATTTATTAATTCCTCTAATGTCAGGTCCTTCTTTTTGGGCATGACTAAATTTCGATAATCCTTCCAGGAGGGTGGAAGTTTTTCATTTAAGACATACGCTTGAGTTATTTCAAATTTTAAGGCCTTCTGACAATAGAGTTTTTACAATATTTTCATATTCATGGACTTGTTCAATTATTGGTTTATTGTCCACGAATTTGAAATCTAACCACTTACTAACTGCATATTTCCTAGTACCCGCATCATCACCCCCATATATTTTTAGTAGGGAATCCCAAACTTCTTTTGCCGTACTTAATTTTACATAGATATCAAACAACCCATCACTCATATAATGCAGTAAATTTTCCCTATAGTTCGGTCATCTGTGGTAAATTTTTCCTCATAAGCCTTCTTCTCGTTTTCATCTTCAGGAGTCTTTTTGTCGTACAGCATATAATCAAGACATACTAATTGTAGAAAAAACAGAATTTTTTGGGACCACCTCTAATAGTTCTTCCCGCCAAGAGGTTCAACTTTTGACATGTCGGGAAGGGGTATTTTTGTTGCCATGTTCAAATATTAGTGCGTTAACCTAAATCGTCTTTTAGATTGCAGTAATTATTGCGTGTAGAAAGATTATACTGCGCTCAATACCGCGTACAATTATGCCAACTTTTAACCGAAAATAAATCAGAATTTTAACCTAAAAATAAAGCAAACTTGCGAACCAAATTACAGCAAAAAATCAGCAAAAATGCAGTGTCAAAATGCGGTAAACATGCAGTAAATTCGCAGCAGCAGTAAAATAAATAAACGCCACTAGATAGGTGAACACGACAATCAAATAACACCAAAAGAGGGAAATTGGATTAGAAAATACGAGAAGATACCGTGCCGTGGGAAGTACCACTGTCCTAAAAGACGATTTCGCCTCTGCTTCGGTGCAAACAGACGAACAGGCGGCCTTCCTCCAGGATTTACACGATCCGACCCTTAACGTGCACTTGTTAGGAGCCGGTTAGGAATGCCCCGAACTTTGCCCAGAATTTGAGAGATCGGTCGAGAGAGAAAGAGATGAGAAGTGGTTTTTTTTTTCGTATATCAAATGACCAAACAAACATCAGCATTTATAGTAGTAGCAAATCAGAATTGGAATTAAGTGCTCTAAACCAACGGTCCTAAACGGCTTAAGCAATAATATATCGGCACTAAAATGGCAACGTTCAAAATCGCTTTGCATTAAAACCAGATCGGCATTTTAATCGTAACAATAATGGCAGTCGTAGTAAATATTTTTTTCCCGCAAAATAAATGTACCCGATGAGAAAAAAGATCACCCACACCCTCGCCCGAGCACCGCATGGCCGGCGGGCGGCTCGCGCGTGTGGTTCCCTCCATTCTTTCACCCAAGACTTAATTTAAATCACTTAAAAACATATCCCCTTATAAACCCAACCACCCTCTTCTAAACCATGAATGTGGGATTGGGAGTTTTACATTTACAATGTGGGGTATTTACCAATTGAGACACAATTTTCCTACTAATTTGGATTTAGCTTGTATCGTTTTTCTAACAAGCCCGTATCAAGTTATGCTTTTCTGAACTTGTTGCTCATTATGCTCCAAGCACAAGAAAGTCTGGATCATTCATTTGTTTAGTGTAGCTTTGCCTAGCATTGCTAGTCAAAGAAGCCCGAGGGTGGTTAAGATGGGTGCAAAGTTAGGGGTCCCCTAAAAGGTGGTTCAAGGAACTCAGGCACTCTAGCAATCCAGAAGAACAATAACAATTATTTAGAGTTCTCACTCTCTTGTGTATATGTGGAAAAATCACAATGAGCAGGTATTTCAAGGTTATAGGCCTAGTTCAGTGTAGGTCATGTTAGAAGCACAAGGAAGACCCTATAATGGAAGTCGTGTAATTAAACAGACCAGGAATTGGTGTAAACTGGTCCTAGATGGCCTAGTAAACAATGTGGCATTGTTCAGTGGAAAACACCCAAATAGTGAATGGGTTAAATCTAACTTTGATGGATCAAAGAAGAATAAGGAGGTGGAATATGACTTCATCATCTGTAGCCATCTTGGGTCAATGCCTGTCAAGGCTTTGTAAATGCTCTGGATTTGGCAACAAACACGGTGGCAGCTACTTACGACATCCACTAATGCAATGAATTCAGTTGTTGCCACGTTCCTGTCCCAATGGATAATTTGATCATTCTTAAGGTGATTCAAAAAGAGTTAAGATGCCTTGCAAAAATCAAACCATCTTACAAGTATTTTGGAGGTGACTATTGAGCTACGCTCTATACAGATTTCTTTTATTTTCCGATAAGGCAACTAGGCTGTAAATTTGGTACCAAATGTAGGCTATGTCTGTAAGGGATCTTGTGGAGAGTTGAAGGAGAATTATTTTGGCATATCAAAAGAATGCTATGTTAGGAAGATAGACAAACGAGCATTCAAAATCCGAATTCAAGACAACAGAAACAAGCTCGAGGCACACAAACCAAATTAAGGAATGTAGGCCTAGTGATTTCGAGCTCAAATCAATTTGGTATAGAGTTAGCCTCGAGGTTGAACAACACGAATATCAAAGTTGTCAAAATTACCCATGAATTCGAACGAGATCAAACTCAAGAAACAAGGCAAGAACGAGGGCAGAGGATAGTCGTATCATGGAGTTCACCAATATCCTAAGTTATAATGTCCTCGCACCGATACAAGATTCCAAATGACACTCCAACTCTCGAGACTCACACGACACTGACCACTGAGAATATTATTGAGTAGAGAACCAAAATATGCCCCAATTAGAAGTGAAAAGAAAACAAGCAATATGAGAGAAGTGAAAGGAATGATGGAAGTAGCAATAACGGAAATTAGTAATATAGGAAAAAGTCCACCCTTGTCTTTGAAAAAACTAGCAAAAATTGAGATGCCAAGAAACCGACCCCATTGTGGAAGTAGTGGCCATATATGAAGGAACGAAGAATTTGACTTAGTTATGGAAATGATAGATATGGAAGAATTGAGCAATTTTAGGTCAACAGTCAAGAGCTCGAGCTCGAACTCGGATTTTCTGTTAGGGAACTAGTTTCTATTGTTTCCAAATATCAAACGATCATCATAAGAATAAAGATACGGGATAGAAAAAGTTAACAGCACCACAATACAACACAATACGACAAGATGTGACGCATCTGCCAGCCCGAAGCATCAGGGTGTGAAACACAAGCGCTTGTGGTCCTCAAGATCTTCAAAACTTTACCGTGTGCATAGAAGAAAATATATATAAAGTAACTCTTTTACTCTCAAACTTTATATGAAGGATAAGCAGTTCTGAACAAACTTAAAATACCCTTATTTCCAATAGTGTCGAAGCATTGAGCAGTGCTATCTATTTCCAACTTGACTAATTTTATTAGGATGGCCCAAACCATTAGAGTCTAAAGATCATAAGGAAGGTCCCACTATGTACTTGTACAGATTCCCCAAGAGGGTCCCACCGTGTGCTACAAAGCCAACCCAATCATGAATATCTTAAACTGGCCAGATTAGAATTTAGCATCGAGAGCAAAAATAAAAAATTAACAAATAAAACCTCGCAGAATATGACAGCAAGTCAAATTCTGATTGGTCCACGTAAGATAAGAAAAGCACAAAGAATCACGAATCACGAGGCAACAAAGTCACGTGCCGCTTCTTGATGTCTGATGCACTGGCAAGCTGGAGAAAACAGGAACAGTGATTCCCTAGGGTGGGCTCCACCGTAAGAGAAAATGAAAAAAAAAAAAAAGAAAAGAATAAGGAGTGATACAACGTGAGAGCAAGTATGTAGAACGTGCCATAATGGGACCCACATAACGTGGTCATGTACATGCCCCCACGCTGCTCTTCTGTGATCCCTAGTGTGAGCTTGTCTTCTATGAGTGGCAAAAATCAATGAACAAATGAAAAAAAAAAAACAAAAAAAAAAATTGGGTAAATGTTCTTTTTTTTTTTTGGGTCAAAATGTGTAAATGTTTTTGAGTTTAGATTTATTTTCAATTTAATTAATCGGTCATAATGTGGGTGACAAATACCATGTAAAGAAGGTCATGTCGCAAATTATGCTCATACTAAGTTAGTAAATGAGTAGGATTGTAATATGCTCTTTTATTTGTCGATCAAAGGATTATAGAAATGTTACATGTAAATTTAGTTGGATCTAATATTAGGGTTGTAAAAGAAATAAAACCCATACATAAACCTAACTGATTGCTAAAACTATTGTCAATTAATTTTATGATGTAGCCCAACTTAGGCTTATATATGAATTTCGTGTGTACTACTTGTGTGAGTACCTCACCTCACTCTTATTTGAACTAATTAAGTATAAAATGTTGGCTGCTTATTTAGTTATATTAGTCACCTTTTTTTCATTAATGCTAGTTGGCCAAATTGCGCACACAAATTCACACCATGTCCAATCCAAATTGACCAAATTTTCAAATAATTTAACATAGTTATAGTTATATATAAGGTTAAACGTGTTGAAAATATTTTGTCCCAATTCAAGCCAAGATTCAAGCAATTACTTAATGTATTTCAATAAAAATTTAACCCATAAAGTCAACTTGATAGCGTAAAGCAATTACTTAAAGTATTTGAGTGAAAATTTAACCCATGGAGTCAACTTGATAGCAGAAGTTTGGTTATTCACAATAGATGACGAAGACTGTTGCATGTGAACTAGGCATTAGCATACCTGCCAATTTTAGCCCACCATATCGTGCAAACCACAATATGCACAAGCCCACCTCACGCGATGAAACAAGCCACTGAACCAAGCCAAGCACCCTATGCACAAGCCCACCTTATAGCGCAATAAAACAAGCCACCTAACCTAACTCTACCGCTCAATAGTTCTCAGTCGTTCCCTTTATTAGCTATTGATAGCATGGCATAAAGAATGGAGAGGCAATCCCATTTTCTAAAATGAGAATTCTGCCAACATCATTTACCAACGAAATATCACTTTCAAAGGTAACATTTAAGCTTAAAATCTCATGCCCTACGACTCTATCACGCTTGTCATACCTAAAACTTGCATAAAATGAATTGTCTAAAATTCTGTACCCGAAAATATTAAGGCCTACTAATTTATATTTTCTGGTATATTTTAGACAATTAATCTTATACAATTTTTATACAACTTACCATACGAGTCCAAACAAAGACAAAAGTAAATTATTCCTTTTTCTGACTATATGTTAAATTGTATAAGAGTTTGTTTTAAAATCAAGTTTTGTCATAGATAAGCTTGAGTTTTCTCAAGGCACCTATAAACTAAGAAAAATCTTGGTGTATGACACCAAGTCACTTAGTGTGAAACTTAATTACTTGAATATAATTGCAATCTTATATTTTTACCTTATCAACAAATGACTATACTAATTTATGCAATGTTTGCTTTTGTAGGAAAAATACAAGATTGCAATTATATATTAATAATTAAATTTGGCTTCAAGTATCTTAGCATCGAACAGTAATAATTTATACATTTTTGCAATCGTCATGTCGAAATGGTAGGCCATATTCTTTTGCATTGCATGCCTCATCCTTGCACTGTTTAAGTCTTGTGCATTGACCGATGGGGCCATCTAAATGTCATACCGGATAGATGAGAGATCATTTTGAACCATGGCTTTCTTATTGGTGAGTAGTGAAAAATTCAAAAAGAAGGCATCAATCATATCGCTTTCCATAATGATGTGAGACAAGTGAAATTGATTTTTTTTCCGATGAGGATCAAGGCATTGAAGATATAGCATGAAATGTCAAAATTACGATAGTCAGACGGTGCCCTGAATCTCCATATACCCCAAATGAAGAGGCATAAAGCATCAATACTATTCACAGTTAGGGCAACGACCAAATGCATTCTGAGAACTAACGAGACTCGCAAATTTGCAAGTGCTAATATTTGTTTTGTGATACTTAGGTTTGGCTTGTCGGTTTATTTCAATTTTGTTATTCCATTATACTCTTGTGCTTTTGTTGTACAACAATAACAACAACAACAACAGTCCCAGTGCCACAGGGGCTCCCACTTGCACAGGGTCCCGGGGGGGGGGGGGGGGGGGGGGGGATAGGATGTTCGCAGCCTTACCCCGTCAGAGTGAGACCCTGACGAGAGGCTATTTCCGATTTTCCTCAACCGCTTTTGTTGTACCATTAACTTAAAAAATGCACTACTAATATTTTGTCGGTGTACTAATTATTTTCTTCAAATGTTATTCAGTGTACAATCATATTGATTTAATTGATCCTAATTTCAGCATTAGAAAGCAAATGTGGGAAAATTGCATGTATTAAAAGGATTGCCACTTGATGTGATTTTAAAGTGCGTTTAAAACCGTCTACTCGCAAGCGTACGAGATCGTCGTAGCTTTGTCGGGTACACGGGTCATATCCACAGGAAATCGTGTTGAGTTACATTTACTGATTAACGAGCGGTTTGGATTTTTGGTTTTTTTTTGTTGTTTGAATAGGTTGTTAGCTGAATTACTGAAACTGAATATAAAGTGAATGAGACAATTCAATATAGGTTAGTTTAGGGAGTGAATTTGGGATAGCTTAACACGTATCCCATCATTATATTCTACTTAGGACGATGATTTGAAGAACTGAGGCTACAAGCTCTAAGCCTGGGTTAATATATAAATTAGGGCTTAGGTTAATGAACTAGTCTAAAGGCATAACCTATCTTAGCACCCTAAATGTAGCATATGTTATTTCATTAGCACTACTTAATTCCTTTGTTACTCCTAATTCAATATTAACTTATATAAAAGAATGGGTTCAGGGTTGGGTACAGCCTCAACCTTGACCATGCGTGAATGCCTGTTATGTTATGGTCTAGGCTACAAGCACAAGACTAATCGCTGTAAAGTTGGAGACCTAGTCATGGCTACAAGCACACATACAAAAATATCCAACAATCATGAAAAACTCCCCACAGGGGTGCGAATATAACATAACTAAACCAATCGTCAAAAGTATAATATAAATCTAGGATACGGGCGGCTACCCGCCCTTTATCCCTAAACTAAGAAAGTTTACTACTCCATGGGAGTTTTACACTTACTTAAATTTATATAAAAGAAGATACTGTACGTAAAATAAATAAAAGAGCAAACTCCCTCAATCTTCGTATCGATGCTAATCCAAGCCTGAATTCTCCCGGTATTCCAACCACTTGCGCTTCAGCTTTTGAGAACCTATAGATCTTGTAGCGGCTTCAGGTTTGAGAGAAAGGGGAGGATGTGCGGCGAGAAAAAGCGTGACAATGGCTGACTTCCCCTTCCCTATTTATAGGCCCGGAGTTGTTAAGGTTCCGTACGGAACCATCCCGATCGATCGGTGAGCTCACGCAAAGATCCCGATCGATCAGTGCTTTTGGCCGATTGATCGGCAGGCTCTCAGTTAGTTTCCCTAACTGGGAGCTGCTGATCGATCGGTTCTTTGAGCCCCCTTTTCTTGATTAAGTACCGAAGTGCTATGGAATGTACTTAGTTCACCAAATTATGATCCAATAGGTCTTTATTCTGCACAAGTGGTTGGGTTTCTCCAATCAGGCTTCAAAAATGCCTCAATAATGCTTGATTTTGCCAGAATTCTTCGTTCGTCCGCTTTGATGTGTTCCATATGAAAATGTACCTAAATAACAACCGAACACACATGTAGAGGCCGAATATATGACAAAAATGGAATATAAAATATGTAAAAATCCTGCGTATCAACATCCCCAAACCCGCACATTGCTTGTCCCCGAGTAAGATTCTATTTAAACTAGCAACTGGTGGAAAAGTCGACTCAGGCATTTAACCGCAAAGGTCACTTGTGAAAATTATTGTTCGACCAAACTTGAGAGTGTACTTAAGAGTAGCGAATCCTTATGTGACGTTATTATTATACTAGTTCTGACTTAAGTCTCAGTTATTAAGATCTTTTCACTAGTGAGTGATCTTAGAACTTCTCTCCCATTCGTCTTACTTTAAAACCCTCTGACTTAACGAAGAAATAAAGGTAATAAGTAAAGGAACAAGTCATCCTAACCCTTCACCACTAATCAATAGTGAAATCAAAAGGCTTCTCTTTTCTCTCTTGTTTTCCCTTCTTCTCTTTTTTTTTTCTTTTTACTCGGTTAAGTGTGTCTCCCTCAGACCCACGTGATGAGTTTTCGGCTGGCAGCTCCCGATCCAGTTGGTTCAAGGTACTAGATTTTAAGAGAC
The DNA here is from genome assembly GCA_018398585.1 of Simmondsia chinensis. Lineage (NCBI taxonomy): Eukaryota > Viridiplantae > Streptophyta > Magnoliopsida > Caryophyllales > Simmondsiaceae > Simmondsia > Simmondsia chinensis. The sequence continues at coordinate 13,314,508 of JAGTTD010000005.1, forward strand.
CACTACGGACCTAATGGCTCGAGTCTTAAGGATCCACAACTTAACCTGTTAGCACATGCCCTTTTTTTTTATGAGTATTAGTGCTTATTTTGGTAACTACAAAGTTGATTCTTCTTAAGCTTTCTCTGTGGCCCATGTAGCGAGCTTACGACCGGCAGCTCCCGACCCAGTTGGCTCAATGTATCGGGTTTTAAGATACCCCTATGGGCTTACTTGCTCGAGACACAGGGGCTACAAAAATCAACCAGTCATCTTTTTTTTTTTTGCTCTTTTTTTTTAAAGGGTTACCTAAAATAATGAAATGTACAATTAATTTCTACATTGTTAGAAGTAGAAAAGTGGATTCCTATTCCTAAAATTTTTACCATTATTTCGACCCAAATGGTAGGATATGTCATAAGATTAAGGGTGAAAAGTAATAATCTCACTAACTAGTTAAAAGATAAAAATATGGATTCAAAAGTCTGATCCAGCAATAATCACGTCTCATAATTATTCTAATCGTCAAAGTATATCACGGAACTAGGCTACGATAATGGTCACAAACAACCTCATACTCATTTATGCCTTCCAAAAAAAATGTCGCTAATTTATGCCAACTTAAGCTTAAAGGACAAACAAAGTTAACTCTCATCTGCAATCCCCAAACCCAAACCTTGCATTGTTCCCAATGCACCATAAATAAAATAGAGGCAAGGAAAGGAGAGAGACGACGTGAGATCATAAATGAGCAGCCACATATGTCGAGCGAATCCCAGAAGTTGAAGACAGACAAAAGCAAGCTACAAAAACAGAGAAGACTGTGGACTAAAATAATTTGTTAATGAAAGGAAAAAAAAGATATACATAACAAATGTTTAGTATAACAGTAACATAAATAACTCAGGGAGGGGGGTAAGGTGGAGGAGAACCATCCGTCTGCAGTCGATAAAGTTCGGTGACCAAAGACTGAATGTGATCCAGACGGTGCATAATATATGTAACGTATGGTGGCACGTTGCCGGGATCAGCAGAAGCAGGTGGCGTGGGTGGGTGTCCCTCGCGGCGTGATGCACGGGCAGGAGCAGCGGCCTGGGCTGGGGCATCCTCCATGTCCGACTCCTCCCCTCGTGCGTCGGCCGGGGCAAGTGAAAGGAAGGTCCGACGATGCTAGGTGGGATCAAAGTGGCGGAGCGGTGCGCAAGCTCAGTCTGGAGCGATCAGTATGCGCACTCAAGCACGCCGTACAAGCCTCGTGATCAAACAAGGAAACTACAAAGCACCGCCGCCACCAAAGAAGTGCTAAAGCCTATGGCGGACAGCAGTAAAACTCTGTAGGTAAGTGGCCCCCACATCCACCCATGCACCCCGGTAGAACTTCCAAAGATGATCTAGAATAGGGCTGGTACGCTCCTGGGCATGGCCTTAATAATGGTGTCCAAGAGCACATATGCGAAGGAAGGGCGGAGCGAAACGTGGTGGATGGACGATCTCTCGCACATTGGCTGCCACATAACTCAGTGATAATGTCCACGAATTTTGGTGGGTTAACAGGAGGGTGCCAAACAGATTCATCAACATATAAGGGATAACCTATAGCCTCGGCGACATCCGTGGCATCAAATCGGATGGTCTTGCCACGAATAGTGACGTCACCATAGGTCCGACCCTCTTCTTGTTAGAGAGCATGGGAAGAATAAAATTTCCGCACTAAAGAAGGAAAAACAGGGTCGTCCTCCAACTCTCTACCAAGAAGGTAGGTAAGATTCCTATGTTGGCGAAAGAGAATGGCCCAAGTGCCCTTCCTCTCATCTTTAAGGTCCTCACCAAACACCGTCTCCCCAAATATAGGGGCAACCCTGACTCGAGCAAGAATGTCGGTCTGTTAGGAGCTGCTGCCCTCCTCAGTGCGGCTCCGCTTGGCACGCGGCATAATTTATAAATAAGAATAAAAGTAGATGAACCCAAAGATAAGGGAAAGAAAGAAACATAAGAAAAAAAAAGAGGAAAATCAACAAGAACAACACCCCAATCTCAACCCACAATTAAAAAAAATAAAAAAAATAAAAATGACTGAAACCCTAGATCGGAACCAAAAAAACACATCCCAAACCCATAAATCCAACAACCACAAGTATTAAAGGGTGAAATTAAGTCACGGATAACCTATATAAACATGGTTCATGAACAAAGGTGTAAACATGGCACAATATCAAGAAATTCAAACTTTATTCACAACTAAGACATAAATCAGGACTAAGCCACTTCAATAAAGCAGGATAGCAACCAAAGAACGGCCTAAACGTGCTCTCTTAAAATAGAAACAAGGTAAAGTGAAAGATAAAAGAAAGGGGCAACACATACCTTGCAAAAGAGGGTAAAAACAAAGAGAAATTGGTACTAGGGTGGCCTTGGTGGTTGGAACGATGATTGTCAGAGGCGGAGGCCGGAGATGGGGGGTCGTGGGTTAGGGTTTGGGGTGGGGGAGGGGTGACGGATCGGGGCTGCTTTAAAAGAGAAATTCGTATGGAGAGCTCACCAATCGATCGGGTATTTTTTGATCGATCGGGGTCGAAAGGCTAAAAGCCCCAAGCCGTAGCGCTCCCGATCGATCGGATGTGAACCCGATCGATCGGGGAGGCTGTGGTATGCCCTGTACTAAAAATTGTTGGTTTTGAAGACTTTCCATAAATAAAAAATAAATAAATAATAAAAATAAAAAAATAATAATAATAAAATAAAAAATAAAAATAAAAATAAGACGTAAACTACGAAACATAAATAAATTGGGTTGCCTCCCAAAAGCGCTAAGTTTAACGTCTTCAGCCAGATGCGATATTTTCTACGACGCTAGGCTGATCCCGACTTGGGGTCCCTAAGATGAATTTCTTCAAACTCGTGTGGTCGATCCCCTAACCTAATAGCGTGTTTAAGACGATGGCCATTGACTGTGAGAAGGCGACCATCATTGATATCTCGAATTTTAATTGCGCCGGAAGGGTATACGTGGTCTACTTCGTAAGGTCCATCCCATCGTGAACATAGTTTCCCGGGAAAGAACCGAAGCTTGGAGTTGTAAAGCCAAACCTTTTGACCAACTTCAAAACTTTGGCGCCAAATTCTTTTCTCATGAAAAGCTTTGGTTCTTTCTTTGTATAGTTTGGCGTTTTCATATGCCTCGTAGCGCATCTCATCCAACTTGCTGAGTTGAAGTCGTCGGTGCGACCCGATACTGTGCATGTCATGATTAAATTGCTTAATGGCCCACTATGCATGGTGCTCAAGCTCTACTGGCAAATGGCATGCCTTCCCAAAAAGTAAGCGATAGGGAGACATGCCGATTGGAGTCTTGAAGGCTGTACAACATGCCCAAAGAGCATCGTTCAACCTTCAAGACCAATCTTTGTGGTCCGGTCTAACGGTCTTCTCAAGGATAGACTTTATTTCCCGGTTCGAGACTTCAACTTGGCCACTAGTTTGAGGGTGCTATGGGGCAGCTAATTTGTGAGTGATGGAGTACTTTTAAAGAAGTGACTCAACTGAACGATGAGTGAAGTGTGTCCCCCCATCACTAATTATCGCCCTAGGAACACCGAAACGTGAGAAAATATTATCTTTAACAAACTCAATAACCACCTTGTGGTCGTTCGTCCTAGTTGCAATGGCCTCGACCCATTTTGAAACATAATCAACAGCTACCAGAATATAAACACAGCCATGTGAATTAGGGAACGGCCCCATGAAATCAATGCCCCAAACGTCAAAAATTTCGCGAACTAAAATGGGGTGCTGAGGCATCTCATCACGTTTTGTGAGGGCACCCGTGCGTTGACAGTGATCGCACGCCCTACAAAAATCACGAGCGTCACGGAAAAAAGTCGGCCAAAAGAAGCCACTTTGAAGGATTTTCGCTGCTGTACGTCGTCCTCCAAAGTGTCCTCTACTGGCTAAACTATGACAAAATCATAATACACTCTCATGCTCATGTTCTGGGACACAACGACGTACTACCTGATCAGAACATACCTTAAACAAATTCGGATCATCCCAGAAAAAATGCCTTGCTTGAGAAAGGAAGCGGTCCCTCTCTTGTTTCGGCCAATGGGTAGGCAACTTCCCCGTCGCCAAATAGTTAACGATGTGGGCATACCATGAGGGTCGACTTCCTGCAATAGAAAATAACTGTTCGTCAGGAAAATAGTCATCAATGGGACCAGTAGCGGCGTTAGATGGGAAAACAATATTTGAATGGTGATCAGCCACGACGTTATCCGAGCCTTTCCCGTCTCGGATTTCTAACTTAAATTCCTGGAGTAATAAAACCCAACGAATTAACCTAGGTTTCGTTTCCTTCTTAATAAGAAGAAAACGAACAACAGCATGGTCAGAAAAGACTACTACTCTCCAGCCCAAGACATAAGATCGAAACTTGTCAAGTACGAAAACTATAGCTAGTAATTCCTTTTCAGTGGTGGTATAATTCTTTTGGCCTTTATCCAATGATTTACTAGCATAGTAAACAACGACAGGTTTATGATCCTTCCGTTGACCAAGCACGGCTCCTACACCATAATTAAAGGCGTCACACATAATCTCAAAAGGTGATGAGTAGTCGGGAGGTTGAATAATGGGAGCTGTAGACAATAAAGTTTTCAACTCAGTAAACTCCGCTAAATAGTCATTATCAAAAATAAAAGGTACATCATTAGCAAGCAAATTTGACAACAGTTTAGCAATTTCACTGAAGTTGGCGATGATATGCTAGTAGAACCCAGCGTGGCCAAGGAAAGATCGAACTTCCTTCACCGAGGTCGGTGGAGGGAGGTTAGAAATTAAGTCCATCGTGCCCTTGTCTACAGTAATACCCTATTTAGACACAACATGTCCTAAAACTATGTCCTATTGAACCATAAAACGGCTCTTCTCCCAACTGAGTACCAAATTATACTCCTCGCAGTGCTGCAAAAAGAGATCTAAGTGAGATAAGCATTCATTAAAAGACGATCCAAACACAAAAAAATCATCCATAAACACTTCTAGATAGTCGTCCAACATATCCGAAAAAATGGACATCATACACCGCTGGAATGTAGCAGGTGCGTTGCACAAACAGAAGGGCATCCTTCGGTATGCAAACGTACCAAAGGGGCAAGTAAACGTTGTTTTCGCTTGGTCCTCAGGGTGAATCGGGACTTGGTTATACCCCGAGTAGCCATCCAAGAAACAATAGTACACTTGACCTGCTACTTTATCTAGGATCTGGTCCAAAAAGGGCAAGAGGAAATGGTCCTTGCATGTTACAGAGTTCAACTTACGATAATCGATGCACACTCTCCACCCTGTAGTTGCTCGCGTAGGAACCAATTCACTTTGGGCATTCGCAATGACCGTGATTTCTGACTTCTTAGTAACTACCTAAACCGGACTGACCCAAGGGCTATCAGAGATGGGGTATATAATACCCGCATTAAGCAACTTCATGACCTCTTTCTGAACTACCTCCCTCATATTAGGGTTAAGCCTCCTTTGCATTTGCCTAGAAGGCTTAACGTTGTCCTCTAAATGTATTCTATGCATGCACACAGAGGGGTTAATTCCTTTCAGATTAGCAACCGACCACCCTATGGCTCGTTTGTGGTTTTGTAGGACAACTAACAACCTAGATTCCTGACTCTGAGTTAGGTCAGACGCGATAATCACAGGAAGGGTGTCATCTTGTCCTAAAAATGCATATTTCAAGGTGGTCAGGAGAGGTTTGAGCTCCAACACCGGTGGAAACTCAATAGATGGTTTAGCAGGTTCACTAAGTAGGCCAGTTAGGGGTTCAAACATCGGACCCCTAGCCTTAATTCTCATTAGCTCCTGCATGTCAAGCAAATTATCAGCATCAGTACTCGCATCAAAATTAGCAAAATTGAGCGAATCAGATGGTTTGTCAACCACAAAGCAATCAAGGTCATCCTCATTAATAGGGAACTTAGCAGCGTTTAAGACATTCAGTTTAACCTGAAGATTTCCAAATGACACCTCTAACACCCCAGTTCAACAATGAATGATAGCATCAGCCGTTGCCAAGAACGGTCGCCCTAAAATGACAGGGGTGTGGTTCCTCTGATGAGGAGTAGGGTCCATGTCAAACACGATAAAACCAACGGGGGAGATAAACTTATCAACTTTGACAAGAACATCTTCCAACATACCTCTAGGTAAACGCTCTGATCTATCCGCCAACTATAGGGTAACACTAGTTGGTTCGAGATCTCCCATCCCCAATTCCTGAAAAATTGAGTATGGGATGAGGTTCACGCTTGCCCCTAAATCCAAAAGAGCCCGACTCGTATAGCTCTCTCCTATAACGCACGGGACTGTGAAAGCTCCTGGATCTCTACACTTAGGTGGGATGCCTGACATTAAGATGCTGCTCACTTTTTCAGCGAGTCGGACCTTCCTAGGAATATGAGCTTGGGCTGTCTTCTTTTTAGCACATAGGTCCTTAAGAAATTTAGCATACATGGGGACGTGTTTAATGGCGTCAATCAGTGGCAGGTTAATCTTGACGTCCTTGAAGAAGTTCAGTAACTCATCTCTCTTCGGGTAATCCTTCCCTTTCGGTCCTAACAGGGCCGTAGGAAAAGGAACAATTGGTTAGGGAGATGAGCCCAGTAAAGGTGTGGACACTCCATCCTTATCCGCAATGAGGTTTGGAGTCCCATCCTCCCGCTCAACTTCTATCTCTACTTCTCTCAAATCATCCTCACCCGTGGCTAAGACAACCTTAGCCTGCTCATGCGTGACCTGGCTAAGGTCAAGATTAGTTGCTCCCCTGGGATTAGCGAGAGGTTGGGAGGATAACCTCCCTTCCTTTCTCCTGTTCATGGCCTGAGCTAACTGTCCTAGTTGGTTCTCTAACTTAGAAATCGACGGTGAATGAGAGTGGACCAACTGTTGTTTTTCCTCCATAAAGCGAAGCATACGTTCCTCAAACTGAGAAGTGTAGCGCGGAGGTTGGGGTGGTGGATTAGCATTAGGAGCTGGAGGATGCGAAGAAGAGCCATACCTTTGCCCTCCGTGGAAACCAGGAGGGTGTGCCTTACCTGCAAATCCTGGTGCTGGTTGTCTCATGGTTGGGTTCTGATTTGTGTTCTAGTTCCATGAGAAATTGGGATGGTTGCGCCACCTTGGATTATAGGTCTGGGGGTACGGATTGTCATTCCTCGAGTACTCCTGCGCTGCATAAGCCTAGTCCTGCACATACTCAGGAAACTGTGAGGCATATAAACACTCAAAAACAGAATGATCCTCTCCTGAACAAATACTGAACGGAGTAATACCCTCAAATGACGATTCGGCTGCATTAACTGGATGCACATTAGTGCGATTTGCATTTAAACTCATCATCTTATCTTTCTTTCTACTAAGTGCATCTAGTCTTAAATTAACATCATCTTGGGGTGCTACCTCATAGACACCACGCGTGTTTCCCCTAACCACCCTCGCAAAAGAGGCCTAGTCGAGGGAATGTTCATTGAGGCGCTCAAAAAGCATCCAGGCCTCGTCCTCGTCTTGCTGGTTAAATGCTCCCCCGCATAAAGCATTTACCATTTGATTGTTTGACGCACTAAGACAATCGTAGAAGTTTTGGACAAGAGCCCACTTGGGTGACTCATGGTGAGGACAACTCCTAAGAAGTTCCTTGAACCTATCCCAACACTTATGAAACTGCTCCTAGTTTTTTTGTTCAAAACTGTTTATAGCGCGCCTAACAGCCATCGTTCTGGCTTTAGGGAAAAACTTGACCAGGAAGCGCTGTTGAAGGTCATTCCAAGTGGTGATTTCACCCCTGGGTACGGACTAAAACCACCTCTTAGCCACATCTTTTAACGAGAACGGAAAAAGACGTAGTCTAATCGCATCGTTCGAGACACCTTGATAATGACAGGTTCCACATATTTCAAGGAATGCGTCAAGGTGCTTGTATGGGCTCTCAGTTGGGTTCCCATAAAATGTGGGAAGCATGTTGATAATCCCAGGTTTAAGTTTGGAGTTGGCGTTACCCACAGCAGCTAACGCAACTCTGGCGGGCGCAACGTACGTTTGGGGGATGAAGTGATCCCCAATCGTACGTGGTTCGTTATTAGCCGTGGTTCGTTGCGTACTCCCTCTCGCTTCGAATCGCCTCACGTTAGACAAAGTCCGCTCAATTTCGGGGATGTAAGGTAACAATTCAGGATCGAGCGAACGTTTACCATGCATGTAATATTGAAGCTGGGATAGATCCACGCTGACCTCGACTAATGACTCAAGCAAAAGAAAAATAACTCAAAGCAATAAATAAAAAGCAAACAAAACAAAGTCCGTTAATCTTAAATTCCAACTTAGCAAACCGATTCCCCGGCAACGGCGCCAAAAACTTGATGTGATTTTAAAGTGTGTTTAAAAGCGTCTACTCGCAGGCGTACGAGATTGTCGTAGCTTTTTTGGGTATACGGGTCATATCCACAGGGAATCGTGTTAAGTTAGATTTACTTATTAACGAGCGGTTTGGATTTTGGGTTTTTTTCATTGTTTGAATACGTTGTTAGCTGAATTACTGAAACTGAATATAAAGTGAATGAGACAATTCAATTGAGGTTAGTTTAGAGAGTTAATTTAGGGTAGTCTGGCACGTATCCCGTCATTATATTCTACTTAGGACGATGATTTGAAGGACTTAGGCTACAAGCTCTAGACCTAGGTTAATATATAAATTAGGGCTTAGGGTAATGAACTTGTCTAATGGCATAACCTATCTTAGCACCCTAGATGTAGCATAGGTTATCTCATTAGCACTACTTAATTCCTTTGTTACTCCTAATTCAATATTAACTTATATAAAAGATTGGGTTCAGGGTTAGGTACAACCTCAACCCTGACCACGCGTGAATTCCGGTTATGTTATGGTCTAGGCTACAAGCACAAGACTAATCGCTGCAAAGTTGGAGACCTAGTCATGGCTACAAGCACACATACAAAAATATCTAACAATCATGAAAAACTCCCCACAAGGGTGCGAATATAACATAATTAAACCAATCGTCAAAAGTATAATATAAATCTGGGATACCGGCGGCTACCCGCCCTTCATCTCTAAACTAAGAAAGTTTACTCCTTCATGGGAGTTTTACACATCCTTAATTTTATATAAAAGAAGATACCGTGCGTAAAATAAATAAAAGATTAAACTCCCTCAATCTTCGTGTCGATGCTAATCCAAGCCTGAATGCTCCCAGTATTCCAACCACTTGCGCTTTAGCTTTTGAGAACCTGTAGATCTCGTAGCGGCTTCAGGTTTGAGAGAAAGGGCAGGACGTGCGGCGGGAAAAAGTGTGACAAAGGATGACTTCTGCTTCTCTATTGATAGGCGCAAGAGTAGTTAGGGTTCCGTACGGAGCCATCCCGATCAATCGAGAATAATGCCCGTTCGGGCGGCCATCCGATCGATTGGTGAGCTCACCAAAGATCTCGATCGCTCGGTGCTTTTGGCCGATCGATCGGCAGGCTCTCGGTTAGTTTCCCTAACTGGGAGCTGCTGATTGATCGGTTCTTTGAGCCCCCTTTTCATGATTAAGCACCGAAGCGCTATGGAATGTACACGGTTCACCAAATTATGATCCGATGGGTCTTTCTTCTGCACAAGTGGTTGGGTTTCTCCAATCAGTCTTAAAAAATGCCTCAATAATGCTTGATTTTGCCAAAATTCTTCTTTCGTCCTCTTTGATGTGTTCCACATGAAAATGTGCCTAAATAACAATCGAACACACATGTAGAGGCCGAAAATATGACAAAAATAAAAAATAAAAAATGTAAAAATCATGCGTATCACCGCTATATTTGTATATAATTTTAGGTTCTTGTTGTTGACGTAATCGTGGTCAAAGATAGAGATCCGTGAACATAGGGTTTTGGATCATAGAATTTGGGTAGAACATTGTAATACGTAGTCCCTACCCCACACCCCTCTTCCCTCGAGATGAAGTTCAAGTCCCTTGGAGAGCCTGTTAAAATATTAAGAAATATCTAAATTATTGTGCGAATTTTTCTATCTCTTGTGCATTTTATGAAGTCGTCAAAAATGTAAATTAGGCTACTAATTTAGCCGGCTGCAGCTCCAAATTTTGCTACTAGGATTGTTGCTCATCTTCAAAACTCCTATCAATTTTGTTTTGTTACATGTTGAGTCATTAGTTCTTTTCTACATTAAGTAAAAGCTCTCAAAATCTTTTCTTATCAGTATAAGAATAAATAAATAAATAAAAGGCTTTATAGTCTTACATATGTCGACTTAACGACTTGAGAAAAAAAAATGTATTAGGGGACAATTAGACGTTATTAACAAAAATAAAAAATGGGTTACAATGGTGTTGATCCCATCACAATTCAGATTGCCTTTCCATGTGCTTTTACATATTATTCTACAGGAGACTGATATTTACTATTCTTTGTTCTTTTTTTTTTTTTTTGGGCCCAAAAGGATGTTTACTATTTTGCAATATTCGCGGTTGAATAATGATATAGATATTTAAAATTTTCAAATACTACTACAACAACAACAATTTCAGTGCCTCAAAGGACTTCTGCATAAGCAAGATCTGGGGGTAGATATACGCACCCTTCCCTCTTCCGGTAGCTACCTTAAAGGGAGGCTGTTTCTGATGATGCCCAACCTGAGAAGTTTGTCAGCAGCATAGAAGCAAGGCGGCCTGGCAGCAGGAGAGCAACACAGCACATGAGGAGGGCAAAGCACAAGGCAGGCATTACAAGTAAACTCAAAGCAAGGCAAATTCTATGAAAATAATAGGCAGATAAAATAGCAATTGCAGATAAGTAGATAGCAAATCAGGAGAGTAAATACGCACATAAGCGCACTAAAGAAGAAGTCAAAGGCCTAGAAACACTAGTGATAGCACTAATAAGCTAGACTACGATACTCTAAACCGCTACATCAGCTACCCCTATACTAGCCCTTCATTGGGCACTATTTAAGGCCATCTCTTCCCGAAGATTTAGGTGGGTGAGGTCTTGTCATATCATCTCCAACCATTTCATCTTTGGCCTGCCTCTCCCTCTCCTGCCTAGTATAATATGGGGTTTTTCGCATCTCCTGATTGAAGTGGTGGTCAGTCTCCTCCTAACATATCCAAACTATCTCAAACATGACGTCGTCCGTGATCATATTCTTCCTTATGTGTTCACATATCCACCGCAGCATCCTCACCTCCGTCACCTTCATATTCTGTGTATGTGTTGTTTCAAGGATAAAATATTATTCATTTATAAAAATATACTTTCTCATAATTGACAACTTTCTTTCATATCATTCAACACATAATTTGAGTACGCAAGCTGTACATATTTAGCTTGTACCTTAAAAATTTTAATCAAGCAGAAACAATTACATTGCATGTGTTTCTATTTTATATGAACCCAGCAAAATCGACAAAGATAAATTACATCAAAATTGATACAGTGTGTAAGTGAAAAATTGGGGAATGGAAAGGAGTCAACAACCTTCTCTTTAATTTTATTAACAAAACAATAAAACTCAAGACGAAAATAAACTCGATTCTCATAACCCGAGAAAAGAGCCTCGAAAATAGGGAATTAGATCTAAAAATTGAATAATAAAAACCCTAGATTTCCTGTAATATATATAAAGGAGCTATTTGAATAAGAATCAAAACCTAAAAGATAATTCAAATTTAAACAAAGCTAAAATCCTAATTAAACTCAAATTCCATCCTCAGCTTCCGTTTCCTCAACTTCTATCCACGTCTTCTGCTGCCACCAACCACTAACCCGCCAACCCTACACCTACCTAGTGACCTGCGAAGCCTAAACCATGGGCTACATCATCCTCTCCAGGTTGGAGAGAATTCACTCTCGAATTCGCTTGAGGATCAGAAGCATTGTTATCGCCAAAGTAGGGAATAAGGTGCTTAACGATGAAGATATCAGAAGTCCTCATGCCGGGTGGCAACTGGAGGCGGTAGACGTTATCGTTGATCTTCTCCAGAATTACCAATGGTCCTACCTTGTGAGCCGTGAGCGTGCTATACTCCCAAGTCGGGAAGCATTCTCATGTCAAGATTGCCCAAATTTTGTGGCTTACTTGGAATTGAACTGCTCTTCGCCCCTTGTCCCTGGCTGTTTTGTGCTTGGTGTTGGCTACCAGCAACCGAGCTGTAGTCTGTTCATGGATTTCCCTAAGAGAAGAGATGAAGTTATCCCTCTTTCCATGAGGACGTGTGAGATCTGGGACTGGTACCAAGTCTATCAGAGATCGTGGAACAAAGCAGTAAACAATCTGGAATGGCAGGAACCCTGTACTCCTATTGACGGAGCTGTTATAGGCAAACTCGGCTTGATGTTGCTTCATCTCCTATCCCTTGGCATTATCAGCAACGAGGCATCGGAGAAGATTTCCCAATTATTGGTTAGTAACTTCGGTTTGTCCATCCATTTATGGGTGATGGATGGTGCTAAAGGCGAGAGACGTGTTTTCCATCCTCCATAACGTTCTCTAGCAGTGATTCACGAACCTAGCATCCCGATCAGAAACAATGCTAGCTCATAATCCATGCAACTTGTATACCTCTCAGATGTAGAGACACGCCACATATATGACGCCAGCAGCCTTCTTGTACCCGATGAAGTGTGCCATCTTAGAGAAACGATCTTTGACAACGAAGATGGAATCAATACCGCCGATGGTCCTCAGTAAGCCTAGCACAAAGTCCATGCTGATATATGTCCATGGGTGACTTGGAATCGGTAACGGCATATAAAGACCATAATTGGTCAGTCTGCCCTTTGAAACCTGACAAACACGGCATCGCTTGACATACCACCCAACCTCCTTGAATATGGTAGGCCAGAAGTAGTTGGCGGTAATGAGTCTAAGCGTCTAATCTCTGCCAACATGCCCCGCGTTGTGCTTCTCCTCATTGGTCTTAAGCCGCCAGCTTGAGTTCGGAATGCAAAGCTAGTTCCCTTTGAACAAGAAACCGTCATGATTAGAATAGTCGGGAACAAACACCGCTTATGCTTCCGGCCATATCTCACCAAAAGTGGAATCATCATGGTACTGATCCGCTAGCTGATCAAACCCGATAACCTCCATCCTGCTCTCTGCCAGGACGAGGTTCCTCTTGCTTGGTGCATCCGCCACCTTATTCATGGCGCTGGACTTGTGCTTAATGACAAAGTGAAAGAGCTGTAAGTAGGTAGCCCACTTGGCGTGTCTATTCGAAAGTTTTTCTTAGCTATTGATGTACATGAGGGCCACGTTGACAAAATATAAGATGAACTCCCGGTTGGCTAAGTATGACTTCTAGTGCCTCAATACTCTCACCAATTCATAGAATTCCAAATCATAAGTCGACTAATTCAACCTATTCCCATTGAGCTTCTCACTGAAATATGCAGGATTCCCTTCTTGGCTAAGCACAGAGCCAATGCCAATCTTGGAGGCATCTGTGTGTAATTCAAATGTTTTTTGAAAGTCCGGAAGGGCTAACACTGGTGTTATGGTTAACTTCTCCTTGATTGCATTGAAGACGATATTAGCTTGAGGGATCCAAACGACGGAACCCTTCTTTAGGAAATCAGTGACAGGAACCATGATGGAAATGAAATTCAGAACAAAGCACCTGTAGAATGACGCCAACCCATGGAAACTTCGAACATCGCCAATCTTTCTCGGCTAAGACCAATTACGTATAGTTGCTATCCTCCCCTCATCAGCTAATATACCGTTCTTGGATACAACGAGCCCAAGGAAGGTCACCTCGTCTCTCATGAACTCGCACTTCTGAAAGGCGAAAAACAAACTTTGGGTTCTCAAAGTACTAAGCACTTCCTCCGGATGCCAGATATGCTTAATACGATCCTGGCTATAAATCAAGATATCATCAAAATAAAAAACAACCAACTTCCTAATGAAAGAACACAGAACCTAATTCATAAACCTCATGAACGTGCTTGGTGCATTGGACAATCTGAATGGCATAACCAACCACTCGTAAAGCCTTTCTCTTGTCTTGAAGGCGGTTTTCCACTCGTCTCCTGGCGAGATCCGAATCTGGTGGTATCCACTCTTGAGATCTAGTTTCGTGAATACCATAGAGTTCTGAAGTTGGTCAAGCAAGTCATCCAACCTTGGTATCAGGAATCGGTACCTCACTGTTCCTTGGTGTCAATAGAGCTGGTACAGCGCAAGGACTCAAGCTCTCCCTTATAAAGCCTCTGGCAAGTAGCTCCTCTACCTAGCGCCTCAACGCCCCATGCCCTAAGGGACTCATCCGGTAATGGGTCTATTCGGAAATGAAGCACCTGGCACCAAATCAATGCGGTTCTAGATGTCTCTCAATGGCGGCAATGCAACAAGCAACTCTTCTAAGAATACGTCAGCATATTCCTTCAACAAGGCGGTAACCTCACTCAGTATCTCCCCTGGACAGATCTTACTTTCCTTCCCTATCAACACAAACACGACCTTAGTGTCGCGAACCTCCTTGGCGAACATAGCTCGTCCTTGTATGTTTGGGTGTTGAGCGTCTAAAGCTCGTGGTGCCTCCTCCTTCTTAGGTGACACGATAATCTTGGTCCCCTCAAAGATCAAGCTGTAAGTGTTCCTCCTACCGTCATGAACATCACTCCTATCATATTGCCACGGGCACCCCAACAATAGATGGTAAGCATTCATGGTGACGACATCACACCAAATCCCGTCTTTCCCAATTGAAAAATTAACTAAGCAACATTTGAAATGGTTACCTGATTTCGCCTCTTGAGCCATGACAATTTGTAGGGATTAGGATGAGCTTCCATCTTCAATTGGCAACTGCTTCTTCGGATATGACGTTCTCACAACTACCCGAGTCAATTACTATGCGGGATACCCTACCGCTAATGGTGTAAGTAGTCTGGAAGATGTTGTTCCTCAGCCAACCATCCCCCTGCGCCTCTCTTGGTGCGAAGCAAGCACTCCTAACCACCAGTAGATTCCCTTCATCACCCGTTACGGCATCTTCTTTTAGAGGCGTCAACTCATCTTGAACCTCTTCCTCAACAGTCTCGTCATCCTCACCGCGGAGCTCCTCGATGTAAAGGCCTTTACCAGGCCAATCACCCTTACGAGACTCACTGGCACAGTGCCTTACTTCTCCATAATTGAAGCAACAAGTTCTTAACGAACTCTCCAAGTCGTGAGTAACCGGCTTACCGTTATTGGCGACTGGTGGCTTTTTCTACATGTTTTGAGTTCGTGGTGCTCTCTGTTGCAATCTTGTGCTCTCCAAGTTCCGCCAACTTGGCAACGCCTTTATTGACGTTCTACATTCATGGCTCTTGACTTGCCTCATAAACGGAAAAGATGTCAAACATGTTCGACACCTCTTGTATAGACTTCGTCAACCCGCCTATGTAACGATCTGCCAATTGCTCCCCGATTTCGGCCTAGTCATTACGGGCGACTAATGAGTAGAACTCTGCTGTGTACTCCTCCACAGATCTAGAGCCTTGATGCAATCCCTGTAGGCATTGGTACATCATCTTGGCGTGATTGTAAGGAAAGAAGGTGCCTCTCACATGCTTCTTCATCTTCTCCCATGATTCGATCTTCACCTTCCCTTGGTGAAACTGAATTTACTTCAGTTGTTGCGACCAGGGGCTGCCCTACCTCATAAATTATTAGCGACTAGCGGCGCCTGCTTCTTCTTTGGGATTTCTCTGAACTTAAGAACCTCCTCCATGGTAGCAAGCCAATCCCAAAAGTCTTTTGGGCGTCCTCCACCATTAAACTCAGGAATTTCAATCCGGAGGCCCGATTCCCACCTTTGATTGTCAAAACCATGGGTCTTTCCGGTAGCTCCTCGTCCGGGAATGGATTTTGGAAGCTCTCGCCCGTCGCCTCTTCTTCAGCACCCGGTATTAATGGGCGTTGGGGCTGGGTTCTCTGTGCAAGATCGGGATTTGCCCCCAGTTGAATCAAGCAACGCTCGATTTGGAATCTCTCCTCGAACTCATCTAATCTCCTATCGGTCTACCGTTGATGATCTCGGTCATAAACATCGTTGGCGATGGCGCACCTCTATCACCCACGAGCCATCACAAAAACCGTTCTGAGCTCTAATACCAATTGATGCAGCGCGTAAATAAAAAATTGGGAAACGAGAAGGAATCAACAACCTTCCCTTTAATTTTATTAATGACATAATAAAACTCAAGAGAAAAATAAACTCGATTCTCACAACCCGAGAAAAGAGGCTCTATAATAGGGAATTAAATCTGAAAATTGAATAATGAAAACTCTAGATTTCCTCTAGTATACATAGAGGAGTTATTTGAATAAAATAAATTTTAAAAGATAATTCAAAATTTAAAGAAAGCTAAAATCCTAATTAAACTCAAATTCCACCCTCAACTTCCGTTTCTTCAACTTCCCTCCGTGTCTTCTGCTGCCGCGAATCACTAACCCGCCAACCCTATACCCGCCTGGTGACCCGCCAAGCCTAAGTGACAAGATGCATCAAAAACATGGATGGATAAGACAACTCTATACGATTCTCTAAAAGAAGTCCCAAGATTTGCCAAAGGCTCCCAACGTCATAACATGTACTTCCGATGACTAATCCTCTTAAGTATCAAAAAAATAAATAAATAAAAGCAATGTCAAATACTATAACATGATTAGTTAGCCAATCTACGAATGAATTTTTTTTTTTTTTTTTTGGAAGTTTGTTGGGTTCTATCCCTCGAATCCTTTACGTATATTATCAAGAAGAACATTTCACTAGTACTTTCAAAAACGCGGTTGCATTTATAAAATATGTGCCAAAAGAATATTAGATATTCTAAAATTATTTTATAATTAAATAATTCTATACTGTGTAGCATTATTCATTAGTAAATGAAAAAAAAAAGAATTTTTATAGGCTCTATTTTAAGAAATGATATATAATACAATCCTACCTTTAGAGTTGCATTATATCGTTGAGTAATACATTGCTAGTTCAAATTATATACGTTATACATACTTAACACAATATAAGATTTTCTTAACAATTTTAGTTGTGGGTAATACCTTACACTCGTTGGCTAGTCTCCTTGAGACCTCTTCTGTATAGGGAACAATTTATTCATAAATGTATATAAAGCTCATCCCACGATCACTCTTGGGACCTTGTATGTGCCAATTGGACAAACGATACTACAGTCCACTGTTTGATAAAATGCATGTATAATTTGTGTATCAATTATATGCATACATATTGTTTTATGTAAAAAAGAATGTTTTTTTTTTCATTATCAATAATATAGTACAATAAATGCTTTGTTGTTGTTACCCATATAATACACGTCATAACATGTATTCGCATTTTGCTGATTAAAAAACAAATGATCAGTTGAAATTAGTCATATAGATGTATAAATGAGCATCCATACTATATATTTTACTAAATATGTCACTTCAACTCCAATGCTTTTGATCTGTACCATATTTTATCTATGTGTTAATATGTTACCCCTAATATGAGTAACAGTATTAAACAAAAGTCAAACTAGCATAATTATATCCATTTTCACTCTATTAGTAGTTTAGAAAGACTTGCTGTAGGCATAAATGTAATCATATATTATTTTTTGCGAAGGGATCTGAAAAAATATATGTTCTGTTCAAAACAACTATGTGTACACAAACTTCATTATAATCTCAAGGTTATGATACTACATTGGTCTTGGTAATAAAGCATTCTTTTGGATTGGCAGGTGGATTGGGGACTATCTTTAAAAGAACAAATACCCAAGACTATTTTCTATTTCTAAAACAATAATCCACCATAGAGCACATGGATTTCTAGGATGGTATCATATGAAATTGGAACCTAGGATGGCGTAGTGGCTTTTTCAGACAGGAAAGTGAGCTCCGTATAGCATTAGACCGTGATATTCATGAAGCAAATTATTGCCCTATGGCTACTCATGTCCTGGAATGGCAACATGATCCTAGAGGTACTTTCTTATCCAGCTCATTTTATACAGCTGCAATTATTTCCTCAGATAGCCAAACTATAGATCAAATAAAAGTTATTTAGAGCAGACTTGTTCCTCTTAGGACTGAGATATTGGCTTGGTTGGCAATTCTTGACAGGTTAAATACAAAAGAGAGATTAGTGAGAGTTAGAAGTGTTGATACTAACCAAATTCTTTGTTCATTTTGCTCCATTAGCAACAAAACATGCAAACATCTTTTTTCTTACTTACAGGACTACTTGAAACCTTTGGACAGTCATTATGCATTTGTGGGTAACCTCTTTTCATGCCCAAAAATCTAAAAGATCTTTTCTAACAATGGCAATTCACTACTAGAAATTTGCTTATTTACGACGGGACAACACCGTCGCTATTCGCCTGTTTCCCGTCGTAAAATATATTTTACGATGAGAATTATACCATTGTGGACCGTCGCTATAACCTCCGTCGCTAATGCTTTTTGCGACGACAAATTTAAAACCGTCGTAAATACATTAGTGACGGGACAAAAACCGTCGCAAATGCGATAACGACGGGAGACAAAACCGTCGTAAATACATTAGCGACGGGACAAAAAACCGTCGCAAATGTGATTACGACGGGAGACAAAAACTGTCGTAAATCCATTAGCGACAGGACAAAAAACCGTCGCAAATGCATTTACGATGAGAGCAAAAAACCGTCATAAATCCATTAGCGACGGGACAAAAACCGCCGCAAATGCGTTTACAACCGGAGCAAAAAAACCTTCATAAATGCATTAGCAATGGGAGCAATACATTTGTGACGGACTTAAAACCCATCACAAATTCAGTTATGATAGGAGTATACACATCCAAATGCAATAATGACAAAAATAAAAATCCACCGCAAATTCATTTGGGATGGGAGTAATCCAATTGCAAATATAACATTTATACCATCTTTATTCCTTATGACACGTTCCAAAAAAAAAAAATTTCCATATGACAATCTTCATTATATTGTTAAGTGTTCCCAATGGCATTTGTCATAATCAATTTTCACGTCAAAACTTCATTTTAAGAGAAACTACTATCAAACATATTCATCAAAACGAAAATAAAATTACTTAAAAACATAAATCAAAACATCAATAAGCCAAGTAATCTATCAAAAAAAGAAAATTCTTCATCAATTAACTAAAGTCATCAAATGTGAATAATATTCCACAATCAAAAAGCAAATATTCAATCATTGATGTCAAAATGAAAACCAAAATACTATTGACAAAGGTAATAAAACACTTAAAATCATTCTACAATGTATATGTAGCTCCAAAGCACCATCGCTTGCCTCACAAGCATCATCTACCTTATAGTATTATCCTACATAATACAAAAAAAAGACAATCAATACACAAGAAAAAATATAAAAGATAATCTAAATTGACATAATAGGTTAAATGACACTACTATAATAATATGTTGATGCATTTATAGCAAGAGAAAAGAAATAATTGACTTGGCTAATATAATGACTAGTGAATTCTTTACAATTCTCGTCTCTATGAAACTTTTTACACCACCAAATTGACACATCAAAAACCAGAGGCAAAATCTTAAAATAATTAACACCATGAAGATAGCAAGAGAGATATCAACCTCAAAGAAATGCTTCATACTGAATAACAAAACCAGGTTGAAGTGATAAGATTATTAATCAACTCCCTAAAATCAATATACATACAACTTCAATATCGGGCTGTCCATTGTCCGCTGCATTTCCTAGAAATGTTACAACCAAACTTTAAAATCCAAGAAGGAGGGAGAGGGGAGAGCCAACCTAAAATACTGATTTTAACATGAACTAATCAAATTATATTTTATAAGTGCCATTCCAACATTAAAATTAAATTTTAACTATTTCCTTTGTATTAATTTCTTCAAACAACATATAGAAATCGAACCCAACAAGCAGTACCAAAATCCCTTTTTTCCCACTTCAAACATAAGATATTAACCCGGATATCATAATTTCTAAGGAATTAAAAACATGAGTAATATCTCAAGAGATAATCAAAATACTATAACATATCTAAAAATCATACCTCCCAATTTCACTCTTAACCATAATGGCTTCCCGATTCAATACTGCAATGTCACAAGATAGATGAAGAAATCAATGAACCAATCATATAATAAAAAAAGGAAGCATTTTAGTCAATTTATATTAGTAATCATAAGTTACTAACCTCACATCATTGTCATCGTATTGGTCATTTCTCTCGGTTGAATGAGATGGAGTTTGGTGGGGCAACATTACACTCATAAGCAGGTTCACCTGGGCCTTCATTTCTTTCATTTCTTCCTTAAGAGATGATATCTCTTGATCTTTTAAATGAAGGTCTTCTTGTAGTTGGACTTTTGTACAACAAGGGCCTCTCACATCTTTTGGTCTTATTCCACCTCCACAGCCAATCACATAATTATGTCTTGGTGGCTTAAAACATTCATCAACAACTTCTATGTAAGAGAGATGAGGCTTCTCTTGTATAGTTTTACGAATGTGGTCCTGGAGGTGTAAATAAATTAGAGTAAAAACAATGAAAAGCATATAAAATGAGAAAAAACTCAAAAGGAGACAATACATGTTTCTCAATTGCTTCTTCTGTAACCAAGGTAGTTCCCTTTTTATGCGTCTCAAAAAATACTATCCCCACATCAGGTTCTTGTCCTTCTTTTCCTCCCTATATGAAATATCAATAAAAATTAAGTAAAAATAATTTATCATTTTAAAATTATCAATTAAATACAACTTACCAGATCATTATAAATGATTTGTCCAAATGGTTTACTCCCGGTACGATGAAACATTTCTTTTTTTAATTGAGACCTATTCTCTAAATTTCTTGCACTTTGTTCCTGCAATTGGACTGAAAAAACCAATACAATTGTATGTTACCAAATTGAGTATTAGAAAACACAAAAATATGTCACAATTTTGAATATAGGAAAATTTACTTGAAATTCTTTAGAAAAAAAAATGTTTTTTCAATCCATGACCAATCCTCATGATCCACTCCACTAGGTGTCTCTTTTAAAGCTTCTTCCAACGACTTTAGTTTCACATGATTGGTGTACAGATTTGACCTCCAATTTTTCCACAAAGTACGCATATGATCTAAAACATCTTGACGATGGCTCTCCATGTCATCATTACTTGAAAATTTGTCCTGTGATGAATTATCATTTCAAAAATAATCAAAAGATACGACAATTAAATTACTTTGCAAATAAAATGCATTGCATCAAAATAAGTACGTACTGTAACAGCAGCCCACATGTGAACCTTCTTATCATCACCAATGTCCTCCCAGTGACGTAATTGCATAGGACATATATTGCGATCACGAACAATTTTTCCCAGATGTCTTGAAAATACTTCATGGTTGTCACCAACAGGACGTCTATGCAAGAATACCAAATCTAATTTTGTGCCAACACTTAGCTTCGCTACCTTCTCATTCTTGTTTTTACCTCTTCCAACTTTTTTCATAGGTTTTGTACCTATGACATAACATAATTTATTACCACATTTGTTATAAAATAAATAGTCAATATACATAATTAATAAATTAAAAACTATGAAATCATACCTGTATCCCCACTTGAGCACCCAAGAGCAAGTGAACCTTCACTTGCATTATTCATTTCATTCGTCTCATTTGGCACATTTGTCGATACTTCTATACGATTTGGTGGTGTCTCATTCGGAATACTTGGATTGGGATCATCAATACGCATGCTTGTACTACTGGAAGGGTTTTTCGATTGAAATGTACTTTTAGTAAGGATAGAAGGTCTTAATCCCCTTCCTCGTCCCCTACTCAATGTACCAGGAGCTAGGAATCTCTTGGAAGACTTAGATGTTGCCCTTTCATCAGCCGACCAGCTTGGACGTACCATTTTTCCTGAAAAGAATCAAACCAACATTTTAGTCAATCTAGTATACAATGAAATATATTTTATAGAAAAAGTGCATAGGAAATTACCAAGTGAAATACCCAAACTTAATGCAAAAATTGTCAGATAGACGATATGTATATCTTAATTTCGTTTCCCTTTCCTTTTCTTAATTGCTGAAGATGAATCAACAGTGACTGGATCGATATCCGTCCTCCTCCAATTGATCTCAACATCCAAGTCTAATAAAGTGGATCCCACCTGCTCTGGATTTGATGATTCATTCAGTTGATATGCTTCATTGACATGTTCTGTACGCTCTTCATCATCAGCGCTACCTTGCATTTGGTATGCTTGACTAGCTAGTACAAATGGTTCATTTGTTTTCAAAAACCTCTTAAAATTTACACTAGTGAACCCATATTCATCGATTTTGATGCCCCTTTTCCCATCATGCATGTCCCACCAATTACACCTGAACAATACAACACGCCTACCTCCAATGTATTGCAATTCAACAACTTCTGTCAAAACACCATAATATTCTACTTCTTCGGTCCCATTTCCCGTATCACCAACAACCATCACCCCACTATTTTGAGTTCTTAAAGCATTGTCATGATCTATAGTATGAAATCTATATACATTCACGACATAACCAGTGTAGGCCAACACATATCTTGTTGGGCCACGAGATAGCGAAAGCAAATCTTCCATTCGCTTGCTTTGGTCTTCCTTGTACAACTCACTTACCTATTATAGAACAACATGATTTAATATACATGGATACGTATCTAAATAACATTGAAGGAAGAAAATTGGGCTAATACAGTGGACTTACTCTATTTTGAAACCATTGAATAAACTTTCTTGTCCATTCTCCATCTGATGGTTGTGGCATATTCTCAATTTCATAAAACTCTCTACAAGAGTGCACACAAATTTTAAAGGAAAATTATAAATAAAAATAAGTAAATAAAAGAACATGATATGTTAGAAAAATAAGCATCTTACTCAATAAAAGGTTGAGCTTCAGCAGTGTTCTTCAGAACATAGACATGACATTGCTCTAAGGAACATGCATCGAAATCACGCGCTTTACCGGCTCCTAAAGTTCTCCCATTTTGAGTGAAAATAGACAACCCATCATCAGCTTCAGCTGTTGTACTGTCATTATTTTGCTCTGTACGACTAAACTTTGTCTTCATTCCATCCAAGTACCTTGAGCAAAATGTCATACACTCTTTTGCTCTATAACCTTCTGCGATTGAGCCCTGTGGACGGGCTCCATTGCGAATGTACGACGTTAGAATGTACATCTGTCTTTCTATTGAGAACATCCAACGATATTGGACAGGCCCACCAATCATAGCCTCATATGCTAAATGTATGGGCAAATGCAACATAATGTCAAAATTTGAAGGTAGTAAGAGCTTTTCCAACTAGCAAAGAGTTATAGAAATTTGACTTTGAATCTGCTTAAGCTCCTCTATCTTCAATGTCTTAGCACCTAGGATCTTAAAAAACATCGATAACTTTATGAATGGTTCACACACTGATTTAGGTAAGATACCACGTATTGCAAGAGGTAATAAATGTTGTAAAAGGACATGACAGTCGTGACTCTTCAACCCATAGATTTTATTCTCTTTAACATTTACACATTAGGAAATGTTTGAAGAAAATCCATGAGGGAATTTTAAGTTCTTCAGAAATTTACAAAAAATATCCTTCTGCTTTGAAGACAACGTGTAAGGTGCAACACTGTACACAAATTTGTTTCCTTGCTGGACGGGATGCAATTCAAGCCTCATTCCCATACCTTGTAAATTAAGACGAGCTCTTATTGTGTCTTTAGTCTTCCCCTTGGTATTCATAATTGTTCCTAAAAGATTGTCACATATGTTCTTCTCAATATGCATCACATCTAAATTATGTCTTAATAAGAGGGTATTCCAGTAAGGAAGCTCAAAAAAGATGCTTTTTTTATTCCAATTATCCTCCCTATCTTCATGAGATACTTTTGTCTTTTTGTTAGCATCTTTACTCAATATAATACCCTCAAGGTCTTGGACCTGGTGAAGAATGTCATCGCCTGTCAAAAGCCTCGGTGGCATACCTTCCTCTCTAGTGCCATCAAAGGAAGCCTTATCATTTCTCCATCTATGACTGCTTGGCAAACATCGTCTATGCCGCATATAACACTGCTTGCAACAATTAGGCAACCTAAAGGATGAAGTCTCTTTATTACAACATGGACACGCCAATTTACCCTTTGTACTCCAGCCAGATAAATTTGCATAAGCGGGACAATCGTTGATAGTCCATAACAAAGTTGCATGAAGATTAAAATTTTGACGTAAAGATGCATCAAATGTTTCAATCCCCACATTCCATAACATATTTAGTTCTTCAATCAACGGTTGTAAAAATACATCAATAGTATCTCCTGGTCCTTCAGGTCCAGGAATCAACATTGATAAAATAAAATTAGATTGCTGCAAGCACATCCAAGGTGGAAAATTGTATGGAATTAACAAGACTGGTCATATACTATAAGGCGTTTTAGAATTTGTAAAAGGTTGAAATCCATCACTAGCAAGCCCGAGTCTCACGTTACGAGGCTCTATTGCAAACTGCGGATGAAGTTCATCAAAAGATCTCCATGCCATTGAGTCAACGGGATGTCTCATCAGACCATCCCTTGATTTATTATCATGGTGCCATGTCATTAATGGAGCTGTTTTTTTTTTTACATAAATAACCTTTGGAGCCTTGGCGTTATTGGGAAATAACGCAATGCTTTAAAAGATATTTTATTCACTTTTGATCTATGCTTCTGTTCCCTGCTATGTTTGTCATCTTTCCATCTGGAAGCACCACATACCTTATAGAAATCGCAATTTTCTTCCTCCTTCCAATACAACATGCAATTGTTCCGGCAAACATCAATCTTCTCATATGAAAGGCCTAAGTCCCGAATTACCTTTCTAGCACCATAGTACGAGTCCGGTAAAGTTGAATCAAAAGGAAGTAATTCTTCTTTCAAAAATTGCAGTAGCATAGTGAATGATTCATTACTCCATCTACCAAGGCTCTTGATATGAAGTAGTTTCACTAGCGTAGACAATTTTGAAATCTTAGATCCCAAGTACAAAGGCTTTTTAGATTCTTCTAATAAGCGATAAAATGTTTTTGCTTTATCATTTGGCACCTCTTCTTGCACATGAACAACAGGATGATCATTATCCTCACAACTTCCATTTATGTTGCCAAATTCAGGATATAAATCATCCAAAAGATCATCGATTTCATAATCACTTTCATATCCTTCTGACTCTTGATCACTATTATCAATAGAATTAATTTCACCCTCATTAAGCTCTTCCCCATGATGATACCAAAATGTGTAGTTCTTCAATATTCCATATGCCTCTAGGTGTATCTATACTTCGTCTCGTTTTTTGGAATAAGTATTTACACACTTCACACAAGGGCAACTTATTTCATTTCTTCCTCCATTCTTTGAGAAAGCATAATCAAGGAACTCTTGAACTCCTACTCTATAAGATTCATTTTCAATTCGGTCATCTACATATGCCATCCAGTCCTTATTAGGTGCCATTTATGTATAAGTATAGAATAACACACCGATGAAAATACCTAAAATATTTCAAAAACAAATAAAGTCAATATTATATAAAGACTTAGAATAACAAAACATTTCATTCAATATAAAGAAATGACTTCCAAAGTCTACTACAAACAAGAAGTAAACCAAATGGAACCAACTACAAGATTGTTATGATTCTCGTAATAGGGGCATATGAATTGGAGAATGAATATTATATAAAATCGTTTATTGTCCATAGAAGAGTAGCATGAATATTGAAGGTTTCCATAGTAAAAGCATCATAAGTCTGAACCCCATCAACCCACAACTCCTTTAACTCATCTATTAACGGTTGTAGATAAATTTCAATGTCATTGTCAGGGGCTTGTGGACCAAAGATCAGGAGGGACATTATAAAGTAGGAATCTTTCATGAACGCTTAATCCTACCATTAGAACATATAGTACTTTTTGCAGTGCTTATGTATTATTCCACTCTATTCATAAATTCTTGACTAAACCTGGGCAAATTTATCCAACTTTTTTGACCATCCATCAATCACTTCTCCTATAGAAGTCAAATTGAGAAGCGTCACAAATTAGTTAATTCTTATAACTATATTAAAGTCTATACTCATAATACAAAAGGTTTCCGGGTATAAAATCTTCTTACATAGAAATGTATATTAGTGTCAATATATTAACCATATATTAGCACAACAAAGCACAATAATATCACAAATGTTGCAAATCAAATAATAATAGATAACAACATGTCACATTCAACAGACTTGAACCTTATTTACATCATCTTCATGAGTATAATCAATTACAAGCTCACTTTTTAACTAAAATTCCACTTCTAATTTCCATATTTAATTTTCTCAATCTCTAGTTTCTAACCAAAAATAATCAAAAATTAATTAAAAACGAAATACCTTCACCAAGATAACGAATTTCCAATTACTTTCTCCGTTCTCTCACTCTCTACACACATATTGGCATCTCAATAGAGAACTCAACTAAAATCCAAATGAAAAATTTGGAAAAATTCAGAACTTTTAGTTGTCACAATAAGTAAACACTGCCACCAACAACTAGCAAATGAACATTCACATAGAAGCAACAAGAAATTTCAAAAGTTACCAAAACCCCAAAAATACACCAAAAACGTGCACTTAAAACCCTAATTTTAACAGCTTCATTCATTTCAAAACCCTAATTTACATCAAAATCCAACGAAGTTAACCAAAAAATTGGATAAATTGAAGAACATATCAACAAAAAAAGAGACTGAAATACAACAAATAGAATAGATTACTTCACTGAAAAGGCGACCAAAATGGAAACGTGGATAAGCAAACAGATGAAGAAGAAAAGGAAGAATGAAGAAAGTTAAATGAATGAAAAAATCATGCAATTTAAGTAATTTTGGAAAATAAAATTTGAGCGGGAGGATGAAATTCGAGGGAGCGGGAGATGAAAATCGGGAAGGGAAAACCGCATTAGGTCCTTGAACCGCGTTTCATGTACGGTTTAACAGTAAACCGCGACTACAAGATGCGGTTTACCAGTAAACCGCGTCTACAAGGCGCGGTTTAATAGTAAATTAAACGTGTCCAACAGACGCGGTTTTGTTTATGTGATTTTATTTAAACGTTGCTGGTTCTAAGCCGCGTTAAGTAAACGCGGGTTTATCTGGGAATAAATGCTTTTTTTTAACGCTGTTTTTGTTGAGTAAATATTTTATTTTTAGCATTATTTCTTTGATTTTTTTTATTTTTGAGCATTGTTTTGTGAACCAGCTCTAATATATATTTTATAGTCTAGTATCATAAAATATTCGATACAGTAGGATAACAATTCAATTGTTTCGGAAAACCTTATATACTATAAAATTTTTAGTATCGGTTACAAAATTTTTCGATACAGTAACAACTTTCCCGCTACAATGCGCAACCATGTTGCTTTAAGTGTCCATAACCTTAGTATCGGTAGCATATATCCGATATAATTAATGTCTTTTTGTATCGATTCACATATCCGATACTAAATTTTTTGATACTAAAGGTCATTTTTCTTGTAGTGTGCGTGTGAAGAAAGAAGTAGAAGCAATCTGATTTGAAAGAACAAAAGCACTGTTCATTGATTAATATTCTATTATAAATAAATCTTGAATGTTGTTAAAAATTATACTTTTGGCGGGACAAGTTTTGTAAATTTTTGTAAATTTTTATTTTCCCTCTTTTAAAATTTTACAATGCCATTTGCGACGGATAAAAACTCATAATTTACAACAGGTAATAAGTGTTGTCGTAAATTTTCACATGGTTTTATGATTTCATGACAACTAATATTTCCCGTCGTAATTTATCTACTATCTACGACGGTTTTTGTTGTCTATAGTGAAGAGTCGTCGCAAATAAGCGAATTTCTAGTAGTGATTCCCTTTCACGAAAGGCACAACAACGAAAGCCCAAATCATGTCGCCCTTCACAATCATTAGTGTAGTTTGGAAAGCAAGAAACGAATCCATATTCCAAAACATAATTCCTGATTGAGTACGAGTCCTAGATAATGTTAAATTGAGGGATAATAATTAGCTTAATGCGCTCATTGGATGTACCCGCATCTTCATCCGTCATTGCTTAGAGAATCCTTGAAGATTAATATCTATGGCTACTACTAGTTTCAAGACTTCCAATGCTCATGCCCATCGAGGATGACCACAGCTACGAGTACCTTCGAATCACTAACTGGTTGACTTTAGTTCAAGATCATCCACATCATTTACCTGTGCACTTCTCTCTTGTCCCTCATTCACATCTGATGCAGACCATATTTAAGGCTGGGTGCTTCACTTGCCTAACTTTGATTATGAAGCGCATTTAGAAAAGAGATTGAAGATTTGTAATTTTTCTTTTATTTTTCCTTTTTTCCTTTTCCTTCATGAAATTTTGTGTACCTAGGGGATTCCCCTCTTCTTGATTATCAAAAAATTAATTTTTTATAAGTCAATGAATGTTTGACCGACATTTTAATGTATAGAGCGGAACAATACATATCAAATCCCCCTTAGTTTCATTATGGTCCTCCATGTTGACCGAACATGTCACTATTGCACATCAAAATAAAAACTCATCTCCATCATAACAAATACATTTCTAGTGAACTTTCTCATGTTTTCACACAAACTAATTGTTAAAGTGCTAATCGATGGGCAATTGTTTGTCATTCTAGTGTGTACTGCAAAGGAATTGAGTGTCACAAAAGCTTCACGTGTTATAGGAGAAGGCATCATAATAGTTTTATGGACAAACATGTCCCTTACACAAATTCTCATTGAACATGAAGCGTGAATAGTTTGTGTCTCTCTTCATACCCTGGACTGAAATTAAATTCTTATTAAACAAAGGTTGATGGGATTTCAAATTGTCTATGAACAAGAGCTTGATGCTCTATCAAAAGGCAACCATATGTCCCAAAAAAAAAACTTTAGATGTTTGGTGAAGGCATAAAATAGTGTTATACTTGAACATGACCGTCACTGCTGGATCTGAATAATTAATTATAAAGGCTTCCCCAACCCTAGATTGAAATAAATTAGTTTTTTTTCCCCATAATTAGAGATATAAGTCATGATACAAAACCAGGCACACCCTTAAGAGTGAGACATGAGAGAATATGCATAAAACCATGTAGCAAAATGAACAATAAAGGGACACAGCACGTGAATCCAAAACAAAGTGAAAACCAAAGGACGCTCTCACACTTTATCGACTCTGAAGCGGACACAACAACATGGAAAAATTGCTGATAATGCCAAAGTAGGATGCGATGAATCGGCCAAAGCAAAGAGAAATACCAAACCTATTCAAGATGACACATACTAACGGCTATCCATGGAATAAACATCGGTAAAAACTTGCAAAACTAAAAAACTCAGGGTCAGAACTTAAAATCTCTAATAGGCAACCGCCGATGAGATTCATCACCGACTATTTTTATACAACTACTATTGCAACTAAGTCCTTGTGTTGCACTTATTACCTTTTTAACTATGATCAAGTCATTCCTATCAAAACGCAGTATGAGATTTTTACCAAACATCCATGCTTGTTGACTGGACAGAATGTTAACTTCTTCTCATGACTATCCAGCCTTGTCCCCAACGTCAGCTTTAACTTGATCTCTCCCCATCAAACTCTTTTTCTTACATTTTCTCTTAGACAAAATAACTCACTCCTCGTTACTCCCATTTTTTCTATATCCTCCAAAAACTCATGAAGATCCCTCTTACACTACCATTTCTTCCTAATCTTCTTTGCTTTCTAACCCTTTTTAGTTGAACTATTGTAATTAACTGATCACCCTATCAATGTTTTAACTCTTCTCTCTCCCGCCTTACTTGATTATCCACGTGAGGCTTTGGAACACTCTTAAATAAGGACTCTTCTCCGAAGCTTAAATGATTGCTTACCACTCCCTTGACTTTGGATTCCATCTCGACAGTGCAAAGAAGCATGAATCCCGGTGGGAATTCTGGCTCTAAGGAACGCAATTCAATATCACTCATGAGACATTGACGTTAGACGTTAGAGAAGGAGCTTAATTTGCTCGTGGAACTCGAATGTGTCAACCACAAGGCTCTCTTGCTAACGAAGGGGAAGAAGATGGTGTTGAATGATTTTGTCTGAAGAGAGGGATGTTGAGTAATGGCTAAAGAAAGGCCCTTAAAATTAGGTTTGTGGTCAAAACCCACCTAATGAAGTTGATAACAGGCATAAAGGGCCCTAAGAACCCCACAACCAACTACCAATAAAATGCCCACCAAAAGGAAGCGATAGGGCGTCCGCACATTTTTTTTGGTAGGTAAGCATAATATTTATTGATATGAAAAGAAAAGTACATGAGTATAGGGTCATACTCCCAACGAGTCCAAAGGCCCATAAGATAGGCTAGACAAACAAAGCAACCAAACCGAAACAAGCAACAAAAAGCAGACAAAGCAAAAAGCTCAACACCAAGGATAAAGAAAAAAATCAAACTCCAATAGGAAGAAAATAGAGCGAGAAGGAGGCTAGCCCCCTACATCAGCAGCAGCAGCAGCTTTAGAAGCAGCTCGAGTCATCCGATGCTTAGCACAGCGCGAGCGACAAAAGGAAGAAGTGACAGTAGTCCATCATGGATCAACAGTACCAATAGAAGTAGTGGACTAAGAGCAATCAAGCAAAGCAGAAGAAGAGACCATCAAACTGTCTGTATCAGAAGTCCACCCCCTCGGAGCAATGCTCGAAATGCTAGGCTCGCAATTCAGAGCACAGTACCCATCTATCCCAGCAAAGGCGGACTGAGCCACAAAAGCCATAGTAGCATAATCCAAAGAAATGTGAAAAGCAGAAAGACTCAAAGGATCCAAACAACCCCAGCCAATCCTGGAGCAGAAACAACATATTCAATCCGAGGTAAAGGGGAAGCAACTCGTGCAGGAGGGGGAATAAAACCCTTGAATCACGGATTCAAGAGGGGGACCTGGGTGGTCCATTACCCCCAGGTCTTGATTGGTTGGGGGCAGCGTAACCCCAACCGCTGGGCTCCGGGGCCCAAAAATGGAGAGGGCGCGCCCCTCCTAATGGGCCTGTCCCGGGAGGCCCACGTGCCCCGGGACAGAGCAGGTTATGGGCCTCGCGCCCCCAACAGAAGATAAGGGTGGCCCAGCGCCTCATAAGACATCCTAGGAGACAGGCCATGTGCAGTATCTGGCCAAATAGTTGTGGGCCTATCTTCCTCAACAGGTGGGCCAGTGGGCCCAACATTATTGGTTTCTCCATTTCTCTCCTCAAGTATCGGCCCATCCTTTGAGCCCAGCCCATCAACCGGCCCATTAGTTAGAGCACCACCAGCACCAGCCACCTTATTCCGGCGATTCTGCCAACGAGCTCGTTTTTCGATAATGATATCAAGGGGTGGAAGAGGAGGAAGGTCCGGGCTTGAACATGTATGACCAAAAACCATGCATTTTTGGAAAATAGGAGGCAAACCTTCATACTTGATGGAGACCGGACTATGTGGAGCATCAAAAGCAACCACAAAACTATTCGGAAGATGTTCATGAGCACTGATTTCAACACAAACCCATGCATATTGAGTCATGGAGTCATCAAGCGTTGGAATGTCCATGAATAGCAATTTCCCAACCTCACTAGCAATGGAACTAAGGCCTTTATCTGTCCCTAAAGGTGCCACGAGCCCATGGAGCTATATCCAAATAGGAAGTGGGGAAGGCTCGGCCAAAGGAGAGAGATCGTCAATGAACCAATGATGAAGGGACAAATAATGGCCCTTGAACTGCCAAGGTCTACATTGGATAACCTTGTCGGAATCAACATATGAGCGAAATTGAATGAAATAACCATCCTTCGAGGGGATGACACATCCAGGCCCAACAAGTACGAAAGGGAATGGGCAATAGAGGAACAAGTAGAGAATACAACCCAACCACCAATGAAGCCGTTAGTAAGACAACGGCTCGACTTAACAAACCCTGGTGCAACGCCATCTCAAGAGACTATTGTTATAACTGTACCATTATTGATTTTAAGAGGAATAAAGGAGAGAGCACCAACCGATGGCTTGTGAATACGATCAAACCACGAGAGAAACAGCACTCCAAAATTCTTATCCCAAAAATCATTAACCAGCCATCCCAGAATCAATTCATCGAGTCGACGATTATTACTCGGAGCCATCAATCAAGAAATGAAAATATCTTAAACAAATTAAAATATATCTCCAACAAACTCAACCAACTTGGCCCACCACCTAACAACCTTCCAACAACCCAACAACTTCACCACCACACCCCTCCTCCCACACGGCCCACAGCCACCAGCGAGCCACCCACCCCCCACCGCCCGCCACTAACCCACCACCAAAAAATCCACAGTCACCACCACCAGCCACACGTGCCACCAGAACTGCAAACCACCTCCCACCACCAAACGAGCCACATCCACCACCTATCAATTCCCACCTCCACCCAGCCACCACCAACCACCACCAGCCACCACCAAAACAACCACTGACCACCACCAAAACACTCTAGAAACCGAAGCAACAAGTGGGAAGAACAAGAGCCAAACAAGAGCAATCAAAATCGAAATCCCGATCCAATCAAATCCAATCCAAGATAACAAATTAAGGACCAAACAATGCAAATCGATGGAAAATAAATCAGTAATCCAAGATTCCAACCAAGAGCAAGCAAAATCAGACCCAAGCAAAGAGAAGAGAGAAACACAAAGCTCCCCTGCTCTCCAGCCAAACAAAGTGCTCAAGAACACCGAAGCAACGCAATCAATCACGATGAAATCAAGCAATTCAGTAAATGGTGAATCAAAGAGCAACTAGTAGTGGGGTATCATACCAATAATTGCCCATATGGAGGAGTTCATTGCAAGAAACAAGGAAGGAAACCCAATGTAGGAGAGAGGAATTCACACTGGCGCCACCACCATAATCACCACGATGAGGAATGCCCAAGCCAGGGGAGAGCCACCAGATAAGATAGAGATGAGATCTTGCAAGAAAGATCATGCGTCCTACGCAAATCATCCCTTCTCCCTTCTAACTCCAGCACTCACATGTGTGATGAATATGGATTGCCTACAAGATTCATGGGAAGATGAGGAGGTTAGAAATGCGATGAGCGCCGCTGTACAATGCCGGACGTGCCCTCACGCGTCGCTAGAAGGTGGGGAGGATGAGCTGACACCTCACCACGACTTTTGCATGCGCCACTGTCAATCCCACAGAATTTTAGGGCCTCTCTCTCTACTTTCTCTCTCTATACTTGACAAATGAACTCCCTAATCATTATATGCCATGCACTCCCTTTACCCATTCTCTAATCATGATGATGACATAGTAAATCTTCTAATCCCCCATGCTTCTTTTCATATGCATTTGGAGGGAGCAAACAACTAAATTTTACGCCTCCATACTGAGGGAGTTGTTTATCAATTGTTGCCGTTTGGACGAAGGAGTAAAGTTGGAACAATTACTAACCCTAATATTATCTTGTTCTTGTTGACTAGGTGTTTCTTATTCCCTGTTTATCCTGGCAATGGCGGCAACAACGATTAGGACAGGAGAGTAATCTGAGAGCAATTCTGAATTTCCTTCTTTCGCAAAGGCCAAATCAAGTCCTCTATTTAAAGTGTAATTGAATTACATGTTAGATGGCTATTGGAGACCTTATTTTAATAAGCACCCAAGCCATGTCTAAGAATCTCATTGCTGATGTGCTAGCATCAATTTGAATGAGTTTGCCCTAGATTTCAACAATTTTTGAAAACCACTTCTTTATCTAGCATTGTAATAGTAATCCATGAATCTCAACCTAGAGTCTTCTATTCATGGAGTAGAGTGTTTAACCTAAATATCTGTGAATCTTCTTGAACTTGTGAAGCAGAATTTGTTTTCCAGGAAGTAGTATTCCAACGTTACATCTCAACCACAACATAGTAGGAATGTAATTGCACTTACACTTCTCGAGACTATCCCTTGTAGATTATGCTCTGTAATAAAAGTGAGAAAGCCATCTAGTGTATCATCTTATATTAATTGAGAAATTAATTATCAGTTCAGTCAAGCTTCTATACTATTATTGATATTAGCCACCACAATCTTTTGTTGGTTTTGATGTTCGTATTCATGTTGAAGTCCCCGTAGTTGAGTAGCGAACCTTTCCTCCAATTCAACACATTGATTATTCGGATCAGTCCTTCTCCACTTATTGGTCCATTGATCTTTGATCATAAAGTCGGCTACCCATCTTCCATCCATGTTTGTATTGGCCTTGACAGCTTCACTTCTCAAACAGAACCTAACAAACCCATGTACAAGGTGTCCTCTCTGCCTTCTTCTTGTAGGAGTAAAGGTTTCAGTGACCTAAAGTGGTCCCCAAATACATCTTCGAGCCAGGCATTTGTCATCTTCTCAGGCAGGCCATCAAAGAAAATGGAGAACTCTAACCGAATACCTAGAGACAAAATTCACCCTCTGTCCTCTGCCATTCTCACCTCCCTCACTCACACTAGACAGTGATAGTGGATTCAGTCGAGGTGCTCCTAATCCTAAATCTTGAAGAAATCAATACAACGGTGCAGCCACTAGCCCCCCAATATTGCATTACCCCTCAAAATACACACAGGCCATCGAACAACACCAGGGCTAAAAATTCACGTAGCCATGCAAATCTGCTATAGAAAAGGAAATGAAAACTCACCCAATTTCAAATCCAACTAAAGAAGCCCTAGGTTATAGAACAACCCATCGCCACTAGGAAGAAGACTTCACTGGCCCCCAAACAGCCAGTGGACAGCAACGAGCAAGAGTCCTCCAAGCAACGGCAATAAGTAGAGAAAACCCTCTCTGTGACCCAGGAACAATGAGAAGGCAGGAATAGCAGACGTAAGCGCCACCATGTACAACTTTGATTTCAACAGAGAGAATGAAGGGATGACGGCAATTTTTGACTTTCGAAGGGTTTAGGGTAATATCCTGTGAATATTGACACAAATTAGTAAACTTGTTACTCATGTCTTTATACGTTTTCCTATGAAAATTGAAATACTCATGTCTTTAGATAACATTCTTTATTGTATAAATTGCAGCAAATTCCTCTAATTTTTACTTCAACAAAGACACCCCTCCCCCCCAAAAAAAATAAAAATCAAGCACTTTACCCCCTCATTTTCTAAAACTCCATTAGTTTACATTAATGCTTTAGTTGACAATTAAGTGATTGTTTATGACCATTTTGCCCCTCAAAAGCGAGGGAGGAAAGTTTTTGATTTATTTACAGAAGGGGGTTTTCTGGTTTTGGGGAAAGAAATTCAAGTAGTTTTCTGACTTTTGGAAAAAGTCAGTGGCGTTTTCTACTTATTTGAAAAAATCAAATGGGTTTTTGGTTTTTGGAAAATAGTTAGGAAGTTTTCTATAAATTACTTTAAATTCAATTTTTTTTTAATTTTTAAATTTGAATACACTGACACATATAACATGTAGTCAGTGGCGTTTTCTACCTATTTGAAAAAATTAAGGGGGTTTTTGTTTTTGGAAAAATAGTCAGGAAGTTTTCTATAAATTACTTAAAATTTTTTTTTTTTAAATTTTAAAATTTGAATACACTGACACATATAACATGTAGTATCTCGAGCAAATTGAACAAGACACATGTTTGATATGTTTTTCATAATTAGAATTAACAAAAGTGAGTCATTTAGTAAATTAACATGGTTTGCCAAAAAATTTTGAAAAGTAACATATTATAAAAATTATTTAGCAAACTAATCCAATTTTTCAGTAAAAAGTTATAGGTGCCAGTCGAGTTAGCGTTTCACGCTTTGTGTAATATATATGCAATTTGATTTGGCATATGAAAGCCATAGGCACCGTTAACGCGCCATTGTGTTACAGGCGCTAGTTCAACTGGCACTTATAATGCAGGATTTTTTTTTTAAATGGAATTATTATTTATTTTTTACACCACATAAAACTCATAAAAATAAAAAACTAAGCAAATAAATATTCTGGAATAAATGTCAAAAATATATAAAAATGATTGATATAAATAAATAATGTAAATTACAATACAAATCATGACGTGGATCTACGACTAGGCTTACTATCATCTTCGGATGAGATTGTGAACTCCCGATCAACCGAAAAACTGTGTCACAGAGGACATTCACATTGACTTCCACGTCTACTTCCTTTCACATGATTTAATGAACGGTAGTCAACAAAAGTTTAAAATTAGATTGAGTATCTAACTATTTAGCCCATGAAGTGGCAAAGTTTCATAGGTTGGGCATGTGTTTCCATGATTGGGTAGTTCTTCCCCCTTGTCGATTTTGTCTCTGTACATGAATGATAGTTCTAAATGAAATTGCCTTAGGGCGTTTTTGAACAAAAAAACCATTTACCTAAGAAATTAGAATTGAGAACAAAAATAGTCTCATAAAGAGATCTTATCTTGTCACTTGCATAAGAAACAAATAAAGTTAAATGTAATTTATATTACCATTATCACATTAGTTAAATAATAATTTTAAATTCTACCGAAGGAAGGTATGTATTAATAATGCTTACATATACTCTTTTTAGAAATTGATTTTTAAGTAAATTGTAGAAATTCGCTGACTTTTTCAAATAATAAAAAATTCTTTTCTAAAAATAAAATCAAACACTTTTTGCCCCTTATATTTGAGAGGCAAATTGGTCATAAAAAAATTGACTTAACAATCAATTTAATGGATTAGGGTAAGGTGATGAATTTTAGAAAAATGAGAGAGTAAAGTGTCAAACAACCAACTTTTCCTAAAAGCTTAAGCTGATGAGTAAATTGGTTTAATACTCTAACATAAAGTAGTGGTGTTGATTTTTTGTTAAGGGGTTTTCAGTTTTTAAAGCAAAAGTTATTGAGGTTTCTACAATTTATATATAAATTTATACCCCACTCTATTTGACAAGGATTATACATCCAAGCTACAATATACATGATTTAATCAATAATTTACAAATAATTGGTGTGACAAAAATTTCATGCCTAAATAGATCGTTATCTTTAGGGTTGGTGGTGGTTAAGACATAATAATACATGGAGTCATTTGCTTGAACATGATAACTCATCACAACTTCACCCCTTGTCTTTCAAGCTAAGTAATGAACATCTCAACTCTAGCACTTTGTCACAACACTCACTGTGCAACAATTATGAAATATTATTTCTCATTTGATTGTTACTCTCTCTTCTTCTGTTTGTTATTTATTTTTATTTTTTTTTTGATAATTAGAAATAATGCTCAACATCTGTATAAGGTGGAAATCGGGCATATAAATAAGGTCTTCATTCTAATGGGTGAAGGCACAAGATGACTTTTAACTCTAACATGCCCCCTAACGCAAATACCATTATGCTTGAAGCGTGGATAGTGCGCAGGCCTACCTCATATTTTATGCTTAAAATAAAAGTGGGGGCTGTTAGGATTTAAACTCATGACCTATTTGTCGTCAAGGCTCTGATACTTGGTTAAATTTCACATGGCCTATAGGCGCAACCTATGGAGTTGGAACGTACGAAATCCACATATAAGTCCAAATGGGGTTCTATCCTAAAACTGACTAACAATAGGTGCAGTAGCACACTAGGCTTATAAATTGATCTCTTTACTCTCACAACTCCAATGTGGGTTTCTATCCCATAGACTCACAAGTGGAATACACAACACGCATAATCCACCCACCATAAAACAAAACAAACAGAAACAAAAATCAAAAATCAGAAAGGAGAACTCCTAATACTATAACCATGACATGACAATAGATACATGATGGATCACAAGCCCCTTAGGCAACAACTAAAGCCATGTTTGACACCAGAAAGCGCCATACACTGAGCACGTCTAAAGAGAACCCAAATCCAAGAATTCACTAGTAGCTCAGGAAAGGCCCTATCCCTTGCCACTGCCATTATCTTCTGAGCAAACAATAAAACACCTTTGAGCCACCGCACCTATTAATTTCAAACACCAAATATGCTCAGTCTCTGGCCATACTTTAAACATCGCGGCCTCAAAACACCTCCAAGAGCTTCTATTGTCAAATTTCAACCGGAACACCACCCTTCGTCCCCGATAAAATTTCAATTGTCGGCTTCGTCTTGGCTGTCCTGCATTAACTCGAGAGCACCAACACCAACCACACTTAGCACTCCTCGTCGTTGTCCATCGGAAACACTCTCATACTCGCGCCCCTTTGCCAATGCACTACCGGCATTCCAACTCCAACCACCATGAGCTATCGTCCATTCGATCGAAAAACCCACACATGATCACACACCAGCACCAAATCGGAGGCCAGCTTGGAACACCAGCACCAAATCCAAGCCTGTCATGCCCGGACACCAAACCGAACAGCAACAACAAAACTTGTCGGTCTACCCAAACGCACCATTAAACTAATATATAGTTTATAAACTGATATATAATTTCATATAGTTGATTTTTTTTTAAATTATATGTTAGTTTATAAACCATATGAAATGATTTTTTAGTTTTTGAGTTACATATATCTAATAAAATAGTTCAAATAAAAATAGACAAATGCGTAAACTCGTGATTTTTTGTTGGAAATATCACCATCTCCTCATTTAAATATATTCCTCACTTATATCTTCCTTATTAACGGTATTATAATATCATAATTCTTGTATGAGATAGTTCAAATAATAAAATACACACCCACCATCTTCTCATTTAAATATGTCCCTCATTTATATCTTTCTTATTAATAGTATTATAATATCATAATTCCTGTATGAGATAATTCAAATAATAATATACATATTACCATATCCTCATTTAAATGTGTCTCTTATTTATATCGTCCTTATTAATAGTTCAAATAATAAATTACATATATTTTTTAATTTAAAAGGTATATACATTTAGTGATTCAAATTATAAAATTAAAAATTAAAATTATTTAGTTAATTTTTTTAATTTTAAAGCTATAATACTATAAAAAAAAAAAAAAATTTGGTGCACTGTTGCCGGACCTTACGAAGGTCGTGCAACAGTGCACGACATTTGCATGACGTTACAAACATTGTGCAACAATTGGCAAGCTATTGTACGAGGTTTGAAATTGTATGCAACGATAAGTGAACAGTAAAATGTGCTATTTTACCAAATATTTTTTTTAGATATGTCAAATTGCTAGTTTTTTTTTTTAAAAAGGTGCCAAATTGCTAATTGATTCCTAAATTGACATATGTAATTAAACTAAAGGAATATGATAATAGCAACCCGTATTTAGTTACTTTTTGAATTCCAAAGTACCAATTAAAAAAAAGGGCTCCTCAAGAGAAATGCAACCAAAATATAACATCGATCACTCACCAACTTTTATAGGCTGCAGTGCCTAAGGCAGTTTTTAAACACTGGCCTTTTCCTTTATGGTTAAAAACATTAATTATAATTTTCTTATTTATTTTTAAAATTATTTTCTTCTTGGAATGCTAGACCATACATAATTTAAAGTATTTACTTTTATGTCTAGCTATATGTGATGATGCTATCAGATTATTAAAACTTGTATTCCATTTGTTATTTTATACGCTATAAATTCCCCACAAATGGGATCCATTATGACTCCAGTGGAGTCAAACTAGAGTCGTATTGTTGGCAGTGGGAGAACTACGTCTCTAGGGGACAAAATTTTCTTATACACTGAGTATGGATGTCATGGCATTCCCCAAGCTTATTGTCTATGATATATCTTATTATTGCCAAAGCAACATCGATATTTTAAATTAAGTTTTATGGCTATCATTTTTTTGTAAGTTACATTGTTACTCTGATAATAATAGTTTTGCAGTGACAATAACAATTCCCTGTATATATCATACGTGTAACTTCTTCAATACGAAGGTGAAGAAATATCTCTACAATTATTCATAGTGATTAAATATGATTCATAAAGCCTAAAAAGAAATAAATATCATGGTTAGATCTGTTTCTTTTTTTTGCTCTCTCTTTGATAGAACTATTCATGCCATCATAGGAGAATGATATTTGTGAAGCAAGATATGTTTGGAAAAAAAAAAAAAAAAAACTAAAGAGGGAGAGGAGTCTTTTTGAAGGAAGTGATCCTAAGAGTGTAATCCAAGTTTGTAAAAAGAGAAAAGAGGACATCAAGTACCACCCTTCGCCCTTTCTTATATTTATTAATTAATGCTTTAGATTTGTAAAATATATGTTGAATTATGGTTCAATAAAATTAGCATTATGCTGAACTAATTAGGTTAATTATGGCTTAATTGGGTTAACAAACTCGTAGTCGCAGATTGTAATTAGGGTTTTTTTGGCACATAACTACCTAGATTCTAGGTCATAGCATTGAACCACTACTTGTTATTGTAATTTGGGTATTTAACCACCTTAAATCTTACAAGTTAAGAGTAATTATTATTATGTGTCTTTCTTGCGAAGGTCGTTTAAGCTTCTAAATCTAATTAAGCACTTTAGTGATGGCCTGCTACTCATCTATGTTGTAAACATTGTTAGCCTGATCGACTCCTCAAAAGATAGATGGTCGTGGATGTAGACTCACCTTGAATCAAATCACGTTTGCTATTTTTTGGCTTTTTCATTTTGGTTCTTGTTCTTTTGTTATCAAGGCCTAGTTTTATGTCGTGATAGGACTCTTGGACCTAAACCTTAGCAAATCGTATCAGGGATTGGAAATAGATCAAGATAAAAGTATTTTGACTCAACCGCGTGTGGAGAGAAATCCAGTACAGTAATCATACAACCATAAATGACTAGTAGAACAAAAAAATAATTATAACAACTCCTATTGATCATACTATGCCTCATGGATCAACGTTAAATTTAGGTCCTTACTAAGCCGTATCTTTCTGATGGAAAAGTTTTTGAATTTATAATGGATGAAGATGGGCCCATTTGAGTATTGTCTTTGATTGCAGTAAACTATCCCCCGACTTTTATAATCTTGAAATTGTGGTTGAAGACAAGATTAAGGTGATTGTCTAGTTAAACTCACTATCAAAAGTCCTTTGATCCTATAAAGATACATTGAAATATGGTAGGGAATATTTTTGTTAAGAATATTCAAAAGGCACTTAGATGGAGAATACTTGAGACACAGTCAAGTGGCTAGCCTTCGTTCACTATAGAAGGCCTTACTCTCTATAACAGAACAATACACTTGTAAAAATAAAAGTCAACAGAAAAATAAATAAATATTGAGGACCAAAGCTAAAAAAAAACGATTTAATAGTAAAATATTACTAATTTTAGAATGGTGGTCACATTAGGTGTCATTTTCGAGAAAGGAACAATTAAAAATACACGGTTGGAAAGGCATATTGTGAACCTATCTTGATGAAGGTTATGCCTGTGTTGAGGTCTATTACTCAATTTGAAAATGGAGCCCTAGACTCATAATTTAGTCACCATATTGACATGCGGTGAATATTTGTTTACCTTTTGAAGGGGGTAAGATAGTGATTAGTAAAAATGTTATTTGTATGGTGACTGGAATAGGAAATGTTAAACTATCCTAGCTGAGAAACATTCTTTAACCTATAAAATGCCAAGGGGGTGCATTCTCTTTCTTCTTTTCTCGATAGGCAGCGGCGGTAGCATCCTTATATCAAATGCTCGAAGGGCTTCCACTGGGAAAGGAATACAATGCGAAGTTAGTTGGCAAACAAACTAAAGGAATACAACACGCGTCATTTGGCAAGATGAGAAATACAACGTGAGTCTCTTGAGAGCATACCTAGGGACAGCTTGCCGCTAAGCCCAACCTTGGCAAGTGCGATCTCCTGCTCCAACAGCTCCAATGTAGCCAAAAACTTGTCCCCTTCAAATTCCCTGGTAAAGTAGACCATGCATTCCTTTTAGTCATGCTATCCATGTCAGGTTGAAGCTACTTAGTGACGGCCCGCCAATATCGAGGCCGTGTTGGCCACTTGACCTAGATAAACTTACTTAGCCAATTCTTCAAATTTGAGGGGTTTCTCTTCACAAAAGTAGAGCCACCCCTACTTTCAAAATAGGATATACTCTTAAACTGCTTTTCTTTGAACAAAATATCAAACTATCGATGAGTGGGTTGGAAGCCATTAACCTAGCAAGGGAGTAAAATGCCAAAAATGTTTCTATAAGTGTTTGGCATTATTTGACAAGGGAAAATGCTATATTGAAGTAAAATATTTGAAACAAAAAGTAGAATTGGGAATCGGAGCCCAGCATCTAAAGCATTTATGGTAATGGGGAAAAAACCCCTTGGCGGAAACAGGGGGCGCTCATCCTCTTTGGGACCCTAAATTTCAAAATTATCCATAAAATCATACCTAACACGTAGCATAGCAACCCCTTGCTCACCTTTAGTCCAAGCAATGAAGGCACAAGGGGGTCGAGCGTCAAAAGCTTCGGGAAACTCCTCAGCAAGTCTCGCATCCTCCATCAACTAGTTCGCTACGAGGTGAAGTTGAGGGGTAGGCTCATATGAGACTTCCCCTCCAGTAGGTTGCTTAGAGCGGAATGCTTCCCCCACCAGCTTCCATGAAGCCGCCTTCCCCCTCTAGTGGGATGCTTGGAGTGCGCCACTTCCTTATGAGCTTCCCTCACATTACTCCCTTCTACCATGTTCATATCCTTGAAAGTTCTAACAAAAAGAAATGAGAGGCGTAATATGAAGCCTTTTTCCAAATTGAAAGCCTCAATCACCTCACGGATACTTGACCAAGAAATTCAAGCAGAAGGTGACGAGAGTTCTCGAGTAAACGAAGTATGGAAATACGACTAAAATTGAGATTCAATATTAGGGTTTTGAGACGGTAGTTAGGAATGAAGAAGGATTAAAGATGACAAAGCAAGAACGGTGAAGGAAGGGGTAAGAATGGCGACTAGAATCAAATTGATGTTTGATTGATTTGACATCTTCTCACCACGCGTCAACCAATACCCATCTACCCATTACTGTCGCGTGTTCCCAAGGCAAAACCTGTGTAAAAATAGTCCTTCTTCACTAGTGCTGGAATCTTGCCATATTAAATTGGTGTGATAACCGCATCTCCTCACTTGTCGAGTTCGCTTACACTGGCCAACTCATTAACACAACTTGAGGTATGTGCAAGGACGCCAACTCTTGTTGGCTGGAATGCACTCCATGGCCGAAATGTGAACATGTCACTTTCGCTCATGGAGTGAGGAGCTACTTGTTGAAGAATAAGTTGACCTAGTTGCTTCCCAGCTATTGGGTGAAGGGCAAGCCCTTGGCCGCATATCCACCAATAGAGTGACTTAGTGGTTACTAGTTTATGGGGCAATGATTGTGCCGTGGGTGGGATAACCACCTAAATGGCAGCAAGAGAGCTTTTGGTGGCACACCCAACAGCAGCCCCAAGGATAGACCCTTAACAGCATACGCTTGGCGGTATAGACTTGGTGGCATACCCTTAGTGGCATAGCCTGTCCGGTAGTATCCCAGTGTAACCACAACATTCTACCCTGCCAACGCCATCCACCTTCCTTGCAGCATACTAACCCGCTAACCTCGCCCACCAATGGCGCGCCTTGCTTCCCCTGCA
The DNA here is from genome assembly GCA_018398585.1 of Simmondsia chinensis. NCBI lineage: Eukaryota > Viridiplantae > Streptophyta > Magnoliopsida > Caryophyllales > Simmondsiaceae > Simmondsia > Simmondsia chinensis. Next base: position 13,358,284 of record JAGTTD010000005.1, read on the forward strand.
AGGGAAAGCCACCACCTAACTGGCCAATCCACACCTGCTGTATGCCTTTATCCATCACCCTAAGTAAGCCTTCCTTTAGCTATAAATTGAGGGGAAATCGATCAGTTAAGGTGCGAGAAGAAATCACAGGTATAGGCTGGTCCTTCTTTCTTTCCCCAAAAACGAGAACTTAAGTCCAGCTCTCTCTTAAAAGAACCTGCCCAATTTTTTCTGAAACAAGTATTAAATTAGTTACCAATAAGAACTGGAAAAAATGGCATCTATCTTCTATCTTATCTATATCTATATATTAACTTAAAGTTAGTAACTACTCATCCATCTTCAAAATTTTCCAATCCCCCAATCCTCTAATTTTAGATTTCTTAATTTTCTCACTTTTTTAAAATACCAAAAATTTATTTCTTTACTCCCATAACTGACTCCACTACCCCACAACTTTACCAATGACATTTTCCTTCATTTCAAGGGGGAAAAAAACTACTTTCACCACTTTTTCGTGTCAATTATAAAACCTACAGTTTGAGATTACATTTTTACCAAAACATTAAGTAGAGTTTTAAATTACTTATGATTCATATTTCACAAAACAAAACACATGGACCACATTTTATATTTTCACATTGCTATCAAGTTCCATCTTTTTGAACAACTATTATATTGTACGAGTTCATCCGCATATTTGAGGTGAGTTATTGGTGTTCCTCTATTTAATTTTTCCAATACCTCATTAATTACATAGAAAATTTGGGTATAAATTTTCGTTGGCATGTGATAGTTCAAAAAAAATATATTACAGTTATAACTGATTTTGTAGGTACCCAATTGTTTTGAACTAACCTTTCTGTTCAAGCGTTGATCAGAGTTCATGGTTTTCAGTGGGAAGTGTGTTTTAGATGAAGTAGGGTTGTCTCCCTTTAGGTCATTCCATCCATGGCCATGTTGCTTCATGTCAGACAATGGAGGTGAAAAAGGAAGACTATATCCGTTGTAGTTGCAGAGTGGCTCTACATTGGTTGGCGATGACGGCATGAGTCAGAATTCAAGAAACTTCTCTTTTTTAATAGATAATTGTCCTCCGTTTGTATTTTTCAAGTTATTTTTCTCAACGTTTAATTGAGAGTGATAATTATATACATTACTTTTTTTTCATTTCTTGAAGTTGAAACTTGCTACTTTTTAAAGTTATGGGAGTATATAATGCAAGAATATCTATCAATGCATGATCATTTCTCAGGAATGAGTTTGCTGAACTTTAGTTGTTGCCCGTGAACTTTTGACATCGACAAGCTACACACTTTTGACATGATAAGTAATTTTATGCTCATAATATTTAATTTATTATGTTTATTATACGAATTATCCAAAAGATTTGTCATAACCCAAAGAGGAAGGAACTTTTAATATTTAGTTCAAATTCATATGTATAAAATTCGCATGAAAAAAAAAATTCTCATTCCCTTTCCAAAACCTCCATGATCGCCTTTTTTTAACCGCTTTAATATAGAAGGTTCATATTTTCCTTTACTTTCTTTCACCTTATCGCATATTTTTCTTTCTTATTACTGTTCTCATTTCTCTCATTTTAACAAATTAAAATTTAAGTAAAATTTAGCTAGCTAAGTCTGTTTATAATATTTTTATATTCATTGTGATATGAGCTTTACTTCATACATTATTATTCACATGTTATTATGTACATAAATCATCTCTCTACATTTATAAGTTATCATCATAATTTATCTCCCTGTCCATCAAACATTAGACTATTGGATGCAAATTTCTAGAATAAATAAATATTATAAAGAAAAATATTATATAATACATATTCCTTCAACAAAAATTTATATCCACCTACTTTGAATTAATAAAATAATAATGTGAACATTTCAAATAAAGGGAAAATTTCAAAACGGTTAAAAGCACATATATACAAAAAAATAATTTCATTATTACTCGGATAAAGGTTTGAATATGATTACAGAATATAGAAAAATAAAAAAGATTATAAAATATTGATTAGAAAATAATCAAAGAAAATTTAGAAGTTAAAAATAAGTAATCTATCTTATCTATTATGTTTAAGTTGTTTCCTCTCTTTAAATTTTAAGATACCTTCAATTCTCCTCTATTAGGCATTTGCTAAACTTACAAAAACAAAAAAAACAAAAAAAAAAACAAAAAAAAAAAAATCAATTAACTACCCACTTACAAGGTCATGGGCAGTTTTCATTGCTAAATTATATGAAGAAAAAAAAAAACTACCACTAACAATAGTTATCATGGGCAATTTCTTAACAATTCAACTTCAAATTAATAAAATACAAATGGCTAAACCGATCATGAAAATTAAAAAGTAAGAGTAAACTTGAAACCTCGTTGTCTGGTAAAACATTCCTTCAACCTCTCTTTCCTCGTTTATTACTGAGATATTTATTTTTGTTATTGGTGTTATATTTTTGTTCTATTAACTTAACGCCTTATTCTAGATTTTGATAATATTTTTAAGTTTCAAAAATCACCACTTGATTTGTGTAAACTACTCCCAAATTAAAAAAAAATGATACTTCTATTTTAGAAATCCGGCCGAAGAGGTAAACAAAGTGAAAATTAATTATTGTAGCGTGTACTTATTGTTAGGAAATTAATCCAATATTTTGTGCTTTAAACTCATTAAATCACTGACCAAAAACAAAACTCATTAAACCCTTTAATAAAGTTGTTCGCAATGCTTAAAGAAATTAGTACCTCACACCTTATGTCAAAAATTTACTTAAAAAATAGTATGCTATACTAATTAATATATCCAACTAGATCTACACAAAAACATTATTAATTAAAAATTAATTAATGTAATATTAATTTTTCAAATTTACTATACGTATACTCCAACAGTATTTGTTATTTCAATTTAAAATACAAATAAAGAATATTTCATATCTTGCTATCTTAAAAGGAACATACTTATTTAAATATTTTGTCAGTTTGTATATCAAATACAGATAGAGTGAGTTATTAATTTAAAATGGAGCATCAATTTAATATTGCTTTCATAATTTATTACTTTTTATATACAAATTGATACTTAATTGTAATACTAATATTAATAAAAAAGAAAAAAAATGAAGTCACAAAAATTTGCTCCCAACGATCACAAAATTGAATATAAATGTAATACATTTCACCTTATTAAACTTCACAATAATATTTAGTAAATCGAATATAAATTTATCAAGTTTATTTATACTAATTTTTTATTACATTGAAATAAATAGGTAATATAAATAGTCTTCTTATTTTTTTGGATCAAAAATTTAAATTTTGTTAATGGTATGCAATTGTAGTGCCTTTGATTTCAAATTAAGATTCTAACATTAAAATTTGAACACATAACTACCCTCCGTGCATCGCACGGGAACCACTAGTGTATGTGTTAAAGATAATTCTCCTCCCTTCAAAAGTCTTCCCTCCCCAATACAAGCCCTTTTAGGACTTTAAGGCAAAAAATTTCCCTAATACTCCTAATAAATGTATTCAAACCATTTTTTTTCATTATAAGCTTATATTAGAGGACAAGTTTTATCCATCACTCGCAAATAAATTTAACGAAAACAACACTTACGTATAAAGAAAAATTTTCTTCTTAGCAGAACATTAAAAAATATAAAATTACTAGTTAAATTTTATAAAAATGCTTACTAAAATACACGCGCTAATGAATGTAATGAAATACAATTGCTCCTTTCAGTATAAGCTTAATGGAGGAAAAATTTACCTATCACTCATTAATAAATTTAAACTAGAACAACACTTGATCAAAAATATTTAAAATTGCAAAAACACGTTAAACTTTTATTAAAAAGTTTACCTACTAAGCATTGATATTAAAACTGTCTTCATAGTTCATAGTGAAAAAAAAGTATTATAATTTTTAATTAGGAAAAAGTGAGGAGTCAAAAGAAAAGAAGTTAATTGATAAATTGAATATCTCTAACCGAAAAAAAAGTTAATTGAACAAAAAACTAGACGATGTCAACAAGAGCATATGTAAAACAAATACGTACTTGAAAAAACTTTAAATTGCAAAACAAAAAACTTAATACATCAACAAGTTCATCTTGCACAATATTTCCTTCAATTTTATTAACAGATATTATTCATACAATTATACGATAATTATATTACTATAAAGTTTACTTCCACAATTGAAGTTGCGTCGTAAATCATATTGTTGTTGTTGTAATATAAATACATCCCATTATTATATATCCTACAAATTTTTAAAAATTTAAACATCATCCGTGTATCATACATAAACACCCTAGTTTAATATAAACCACCTCCCCTCCCCAACCCAAAAAAAAATAAAGAGTTGTAGTTCGCCACATAGAATGCATTAGAATGTGGCATTTTTGAAGCCCGAAACGTCAAATCTAAGGTTATCCTCCCAAAGTGAACACTCCACCTCAAAATTAGTGCTCTATGCTTTTAAGTTGACCCTTATTACTTTTAGTACTTTAAGCATTAAAATCAAAATTAATTAATATAGGCCTTAATGCAAGCAAAACCCCCATGTGAGGAGCACACCCCCTTCATTTTTGTGGAATGAGTTGAAAGTTGAGAGTCCACTCCTTCCCTCTATTGGCAATATTTCACCTTGAGTGAACTCTATATTGTCCACTAACTTTGTACTTGATGAATTTTAAAGATGAGATATTGTTCAAAGCCTAGCAAGCATCCCATGTTTGAATTAGAGTTTAAGTTCGAGCACAGCTATAATGGATTTTTTTAAAGTAGTTTTCAACTTCGTTTGATAATATGCTAATATATTGTAAGGTCATCACATGGGGGTGGGAGGAAACTGTTTTGAACCCATGAACCTGAGGATGGCCTACAATATATCCTCAACCACTGGGACATAAGGTGTTGGGCTAATATGTAATATACTCGATACTCAGGTCGCCTTGACTTGTTACTCTCATTAAGCGGAGCTAGATACGTAATCAAACTATTAACAAGCGATCTATAGCTTTTAGGGAGTCATAATTGAGTTCTTAATGAGCCAGTGATAAGTTTTTAATAAATTTAACCAACTTTTCTTCTGATTGGTAGATGCTTGAAAAGTGTAGGGTGCTTAATTAAGTTATTATAAGCTTCTCTTCTTTTTCTCTTGCTTTCATGATTGCTACTTACTCATTTGTCCTAATTTTATCATTTTTGGAGATCTCAAAGTAAATATTTGTTAGCAATGGTGATGTATCTATTATTCTTTTTGGAATGAAGTCATTAGAATTCAATATCATTGTTAGAATAATTCTCTCTTACGATTTCTTCCACATTACTTATGAAGTATGGCTAAGGGCATATGTGTACTTATTGAAAGGATTAACTGTTTGACTATGTTTAAGCTCTGTGATGTGTGGATGATTGATTAGTTGTTGTATTTGCAAAATCAGTAAAGTCTTGACATTTTTCTCATGATGTTGGTACTTGGTTTTCAAACTTATTGCATGATATAGTTGAGGGTCACTTGCTCGAGATATGATTAAGTTGGTCTATAGATTTATTTCTTCTATTATTGTTTACATGAACTGTGTACATTGCATGAGTTTTAACTCTTTTGTCTACTTACAAGCTTGAAGTGGCTACACGTTGATAATTTAGGGCTCCGTTTGTTTTTAAGGACAAATAGATTCTAAGATTTTTTTTCCCTCTCTAGAAAAGGTTTTCTATGGAAAATTATATCGGAACAAGGTTTTTCGTCGTTTGTTTCAAGGAAGACTTACTTCCACTTTGTAATGTCTTCTCATATGGTTTATAAAACATTTTTCACCAATCATATTATATCTTATTATAAGACGATATAAGTAGCAATACAATATATCTAAGAAGAAATAAAAAATAAAATTAACTGACAAAGCTATATAAAATAGAAAAATTATCTCTTAAATAACCTAAACGTTAAGCATTTATCATCTAAGTACCCCGTCATTAAATATATACAATGAGATATCTTCGGATATTAAATTTTATAACCCCTATGTCAGAATCTAGTAAATTTTCATTAAATTTGGCTAATTGCCATAAAAAGCTGATTTGATATTGACTATGACCTTATATGTACATGCTAAGCGGGTTTTTTTTTTTTTTTAAATCCAACGGATTACAAAACATTGGTCGTGTTTTGAAGAAAATCAGCATAAATTATCAAACAATATGTCATATTATTTTCCGACAAAATAAATCATCGCATTATTTTTTTGATAAAGTAGAAAATCGCAATACATAACCCGGCATTCCACATCATTGCATTATGATAGAGGACGCATATATATTATTGATTTCATGTTTCACCTCAACAGTTTTCATTTAGAATCCAAATTTTGGCAAGAGATATCTTGTTCTTAAAAATCTTAAACTTCATAGCACCTAGGTGATAAAACTTCAAACTTCAAAATATATCATTGAATGTTATTGAAACATTAAGGTACCTATTTAATAACTGAACAAAAAAGGTACCTACATAATAAATGCTAAGATCTCAGAGTGATAACTTCCCACATATAATCTTATATAGCAATTCAAAATGATTAAAAATTATCTTATCGAGATAATGACAAAAAATATCAGGACTCCTTTTTATTATTTGGTCCAATTCTTGTCCAATATTATGAATTAAAGATCTACATTCCAGTTAAGTTTATTTTGTTCAATCCAGATCGGCACAATGATTATCACAAAGCTTTTTGTCACATTTGGAATCATGATTTCCCCCCATTTTAAAAGGGAAGTCATTTTTCTTTAGATGGCGGAAAACCTTTTTTGTTGGAAAGCCTTTTCCGTCACCAATCACACGACAAACAATGGAAAAGGAGAAAACAAACTCCTAGAATCCATTCTTCCGCACAAACAAAAGGAGCCTAGATTGGACAAATGAAAATGTTTTTGGATTGTACATATACATTATGACAAGATGCTAGTCCTACCATATTGTGGTGATATACGTGATTGTGTATGTCAATTTGTTTTTGGAATGTAAACACTCTTATGGAACTCTTCCTCGCTAATTATCATTAAAAAAAAAAAAGTGCAAACTCTAAGTTATGGAATTTGCATTAGTTTCTTTAGTCTTTATCTTAATTTTAGTTTTTGTGGTTGTGAATGGTGGATGATAAACAATAATGATAGACAAATTCTTGGTATTATGTTTACAACTATGACGCATAATTTTATGGTAAATGACATGTTATTTACAACAGAGTAATAAAACCTTCGCTAATGTATATACAGTCATGACATAAAATTTCTTAACAAATATCATCTGATTGACAACAGAGTAAAATAGCTATCGTTAATGTTTATACAGTGACGACCAAAAAGCACAAAAGTCCTCTTTTGGTCACTAAAGTGAGCAAAAATGGCAATTTAGTCACTACTCAAATTTTGAAAGATTTAGTCACTCAAGTCTAAAAAAATATCTCATTTAGTCACTTAATTCATTCAAAATGGACAAGTTGGTCACCCAACCTAAAATTTGAAAGATTTGGACACCCAACTCTTAATAAAAATTTTATTTAATCACCTAAGTGGTTTAAAACAGGTAAGTTGGTCATCCAAACACTTTTACAATCACAACAACAACAACAACAACAACAACAATCACAATCCCATTGCCTCGCGGCTCCCGCAAAAGCAAGGTCTGGGAGGGGTATATGTACACAGCCATACCCCTTCCGAGTGGAAATGAGACTGTTTTCGATGACCCCCATCCTGAAGTACAGGAGCACCTGCAAATAAAACTATCAATTTATTGCCAAATAAGTGAAGGAAATAGACATACAAGTATTTAAATATGTATGTAAGCCAAGAAAACAGCCGAGTCATCAGAGGATCCAAACACTTTTACAATCAACTAAAATATTTTCACAATTTTAAAATTTTAAAATGTTGAACAAAAGACAACCTTACGAGGTATTATTGCAAAAATCCTTAGGCTATGTTTGGAGCATGGAATTGAAGCCTAGAATTGGGGCTGAGGCTGAAATTGGGGCCCAAAATTTCAATTATGTATTTGGTTCACCTGCTAGAATTAGAATTATAATTCCACTATCCAATTCCATGGAATTGGATTTTAACTGAAAATTATATTTTCCAATTCCTTGGGGTGGGGGTAAGGAATTGCAATTCCATATTAACTTAATTGACCTCGAACCCAAAATGGCCCCTACTTGATTAATACAAATCCAAGACGACTCAAAATTTAAAGACTTAGACACAACCCAAAATTTGGACCGAACCTTAAAATCACCCAACTTGAATAACTTGAACTTGAAATGACCGAAATCAACTAAGCTCAAAGTCCGAAGTGACCCATCTGATTGACCCGAAACTCAAGAAGACCCAAATCCAGGAAATGAAACTATTCAACTTGAATATAATATAAACAAGCTAAGCCGAAGTGGAAATGACCGGCCAAATTGACCCAAAACTTAGTACGACCCATACCTAATATGACCTGACCCACCTCAAAATCTACCTAGTACGCTCAAAATTTGAAATGATAAAACTCATTTGTCTCAAAACTAAGTTGACTCGAGTTTGAAATGACCTACCCAATTATAACTAGCCTGAATCTCGAAAAGATCTAACCTGATTAAGTGAAAATTTGAGATAACTTGAAAACCAAATGATTCGTCGCAATACTCGATCAAATGTGACTCAAAACTCAAATCAGAGTGAGTCGCTCCAACCATAATAACTTGGATGCAATGTGAACCGCTATCACCAAAATCCAACCGTATTTGATTTAAAATTCGAAATACTCCCACTCAATTGACCGAAAACCCTTAATGATTCGAATCATTATGTAATTATAATTCCGACCTCTCACTCCTTTGATGAACCAAACAATGGAATTTCAATTCCATCGGAATTGGAATTGGAATTGGAATTTCACAGTCCAATTTTAATTACATGTGCCAAACAGAGCCTTAGTGGTTTTTTTTTTTATAATTATTGGCAGAGCCTTAGTGCATACCGGGTCTCAACAAGGCGAGACCTCAATCATCCCGTAAATGGAGATGGGTGCAAAAATTCAGAACAAAACGGAAAAAAATTAGACACCAAAAATAAATGGGACAACATCGCACAAATAGGAGAGCACCAGAAACTAGCAAGCTACCAGTTGAATCCTAAACAGACACACACACAGAGCCTTAGTGTAAACACCAGCTTTGTTAAGGTAACCCAAACTTGAGTATTTCAGCATTTAGCGGTTTTAATAATTGGGGTTTTTCACCATAGAAAGTAAACATCCACATGTAGGTTTGATCAGAATCCGTAGTTTGGTCCCTTTTGAAATATCGATATTTTTTGAATTCTGGTTTCTAATATTGAATCCAAGATCAGGAGTTATTTTTAGATAAATAGTCAATTACTTACAAACCTTGTAAAAGACCCCGTATAATCCGTAGGATAAATTCCTACTAGAAGAAGAAGCATCTAAAAAAGACAAAAAAAAAGAAGGCAAATACCGCGTTTATGAACGTTACTTTGCTTCTCTCTCTCAAAAACAAAGTTAAAAGTCAGGCCGAGGCTGGGTCAAATTTTTAATACAGCTGCCTGTTTGTTTCACATGTCAGTGGGCAGCTGTCACTTTCTACTCGCTCTCACAGGCGGTGACTTTTACAATAACTTTTACTGGACGTGCCGACGTATCATCCACCAATAACATGGCGAGTGGATGTTACTCGCGCTAAGTCAAAAGCGGGGAATTTACAGGGTTTAAAGTTATTTTGGATAAGGTTAATGATTTGTCCATTTATTTTCGGGAATTAATTACTTGATATTTGTTTTTTTTTTTTTAACCTTTGCGTTTTTATATTTTCTGTCCCTTGGTCAATGTGCGCTTTTACATTTAAATATATAGAATAATTTACTATATATTTTGAAAAATATTATCATAAGAGCAAAATTATTATTAGTACTCTCACTATTTGTAATTATTATTTTATAAATAATAATTTTTACCTTAATAATAATAACACCCGTAAATTTTAAAAGAAAATTTGTCGGTTAGGTACATTTGGATTTGAATATTTATCACTTATATATTTCAAAATTTCAATATATATAATAAAATACTATAAGGTTTAAAGATCTTATCATTTAAATATCCTAAAGTTTAAGAAAATTGTTTATGGAGTACTTTTTGTCAAAATTTCGTGGATTCTTAATGGAAACTTTTGATGTAGAGTAAGTGCCCAACAATATATTAGTGACTTCAATCATAATTCCATGATGTTTTTTGTCCCGATCATATACCAAACTGAGCATTTTCAGAGGAAAAGTTGGTCAAATTTTGATAAAAATTCACAAATTCTACGTAAAGTACCTAAATTATAAGAATTTCAAATCTCAAGCGACTTTATTATATATATCAAAATGTGATGATACTTTCGTAAAAAATATTCAAACCTTAGGTGTAAGAGATAATTTCTCAATTTTTAAATTTTACGGTATAGATATTTTCTTCAAAATTGGAGGACCTTTTTGAGGAAGATCCTAATATACATCATATTTTTGATAATATACTTTCTTAAAAATGCTAGTTTATCCTCATACGATGCATAAATGATGTTTATATTTAAATTAGCTCAAAATTATATTGTAGTTATGTTTTATCGATAGTAAATTATTTGTGACTTTCCTAAATAAAATATACAATGTATCTTTTTTGAAGATGTCATATTTAATAATTTGGGATAATAACTTGTATGGACTTGTTCATTTAATTTGTATCGGCAGCTTATAGAAAAGGAAAATTCTTACTATTGTTGGGAAACGTAACAACTAAACACAGAAAAAATTAGCAAGAAAAATAAAAATTAAACGGACATATTTACACGGTTTGGCCAAAATGGCCTACTTTTCACAGAGTTGCGGAGAGAATTTTATTGCTTTGGAATTGCTATCGAGAGTTTTCTTCAATTTACTCTACTCTCTCGAACCCTAGAACCGAGTATAAATAGGCACACACAAGAAACCCTAATATGTTCATGTAAGATCTCCAAAACGAGTCTGGACCTCAACCTGAGCCGGGACCCAAACTGAGGGCCAAAATTTTTTTCGAAGAGCTACACCCCCAGGCCTCCGTATTGAGTCAATGAGTACCGGCCATTCCATTCTGTATAGGTCTGATCCTCAACTCCATCGGTCTTGGCCCATATTAGTAGAAAATCAGGCTCCACACTTGAAGCCTAACAGCAATAGCTTATTTTGGATGTTATATGTGCAAATTTTATTTCTTCGACTGCCCTTTTTTTTTTTTCTTTTGAGTAATTGATTACAAGTCTATACAAAGGGTACAGAGCACAAGGCCTACAAAAAAAAAAAACAACGGCAAAGAGAAAGAACTAAAACTAAACCAAACTACAAATCTAATTAGTCCATTTGAAAACAGCATACACATTCCTTGCCACTTTCTCTGACTTGCATGGCAGCTCTGGACACCAAGTTGAAGCCCAAAAACTGACCTCCATCTAGATACTCTACAATAAGTCCTCCTCATTCCCTCTCTCATCATTAAAAACTATCTTGTTTCGCTTACACCAAATAACCCAAGTAGTGATCAAGAAAAGCGCATCTGTACTTTTTTCTAAAATTTTCCAACATTGCAAACTAAGGTCCATTGGTCAAAAAGGTCACGGATCGTACCCAAAGGCACCAAATAAAGTCTCCACCAATTTATCACGCAGCACCATAAAGTCTAACTATAGCAACATCTAATAAACAGTTTATTGAATTCCTCAAATTCACACAATCACATAGCATACCTCAAATTTGCATTATCATATGATGCCATTTTATGAAGTCTGTCTTCTATACTCCATCTATTAACCATAAATAGACTTTTTTGGACAAAAATGCCCTCCCACCTCACCCTCCCCCCCCCCCCCCCAATCTGTCCTCTCTCTCTCTCCCTTTCTCTCTCCTCATTTAATGCAAGGCAGGCAAAATGACACTTTTTAGACTTTTTTCACTCTTCCTTTTCTTTATTTTTTTTTCCTTTCGAATTTTTTTGTCAAAAAAAAAAATATATTATTTTCAAATTTACCCTTTCTTCTTTTTCCCTCTCAGACCTTGTTTAGGTGTGTTTCAAGTAATTAGTGGTGTCTGAAATAAAATCATACACGGTGTATGATGCATTATAATGCTGTAAAGTGAACTTATTCAGGTGTATTTCAAGAAATTAGTGGTAAATGACTTATCATACACAATGTATGATAGGTTATAATGGCATAAAATCAACTTTTGTCGGTTTTTTCAAGTAATCAGGGGTACAGTGGTCTGAAATCGAATCATACACTGGGTATGATGCGTTTTAATGGTGTAAAATTAACTTATTCAGGTGTATTTCAAGAAATTAGTGGTAAATGACTTGTCATACACAATGTATGACAGGTTTAAATGGTATAAAATCTACTTTTACTGTTTTTTTCATGTAATTACTGTTACAGTGGGCTGAAATCGAATCATACAATGGGTATGATGCATTGAAATGGTTTAATATGAACATTTTCAGGTATGTTTCCAGTAATTAGGGGTAAATGACTTATCATACACAAATTATTATAGGTTTTAATGGCATGAAATCAACTTTTGCAGTTTTTTTTATGTAATGACTGTTGCAGTGGTCTGAATTCAAATCATACACTGGGTATGATGCGTTTTAATGGTGTAAAATGGAACTTATTCAGGTGTATTTCAAGCAATTAGTAGTAAATGACTTATCAGACACAATGTATGATATGTTATAATGGCAAAAAATCAACTTTTGCTGTTTTTTTTCAAGTAATTAGGGGTATAGTGGTCTGAAATCGAATCATACACTGGGTACGATGCGTTTTAATGGGGTAAAATGAACTTATTCAGGTGTAGTTCAAGCAATTAGTGGTAAATGACTTATCATACACAATGTATGATAGGTTATAATGGCATAAAATCAACTTTTGCCCTTTTTTTCATGTAATTAGGGGTACAGTGGTCTGAAATCGAATCATACACTGGGTATGATGCGTTTTAATGGTATAAAATGAACTTATTCAGGTGTATTCCAAGCAATTAGTGGTAAATGACTTATCATACACAATGTATGATAGGTTTTAATGGTATAAAATCAACTTTTGCTCGTTTTTTCAAGTAATTACTGTTGCAGTGGGCTGAAATCGAATCATACAATGGGTATGATGCGTTAAAATGGTTTAAAATGAACCTTTTCAGGTATGTTTCAAGTAATTAGTGGTAAATAACTTATCATACACAAATTATTATAGGTTTTAATGGCATGAAATCAACTTTTGCAGTTTTTTTTATGTAATTACTGTTGCAGTAATCTGAAATCGAATCATACACTGGGTATGATACATTTTAATAGTGTAAAATGAACTTATTCAGGTGTATTCCAAGCAATTAGTGGTAAATGACTTGTCATACACAATGTATGATAGGTTTAAATGGCATAAAATCAACTTTTACTGGTTTTTTCATGTAATTACTGTTACAGTGGGCTGAAATTGAATCATACAATGGGTATGATGCGTTAAAATGGTTTAATATGAACCTTTTCATGTATGTTTCAAGTAATTAGTAGTAAATGACTTATCATACACAAATTATTATAGGTTTTAATGGCTTAAAATCAACTTTTGCAGTTTTTTTTATGTATTTAGTCGTACAGTGGTCTGAAATCAGGTCCTACACTGTGTATGATCCCTTAAAATGGTTATAATGAACTTTTTCAGGTATATTTCAAGCAATTAGGGGTAAATGACTTATCATACACAATGTATGATAGGTTATAATGGAATAAAATCAACTTTTGCTTTTTTTTCAAGTAATTACTGTTACAGTGGTCTAAAATCGAATCATACACTCGGTATGATGCATTTTAATGGTGTAAAATGAACTTATTCAGGTGTATTCCAAGCAATTAGTTGTAAATGACTTGTCATACACAATGTATGACAGGTTTAAATGGCATAAAATCAACTTTTACTAGTTTTTTCATGTAATTACTGTTACAGTGGGCTGAAATCGAATCATACAATGGGTATGATGTGTTAAAATGGTTTAATATGAACCGTTTCATGTATGTTTCAAGTAATTAGTGGTAAATGACTTGTCATACACAATGTGTGATAGGTTTTATTGGCATAAAATCAACTTTTGTAGGTTTTTTCATGTATTTGGTGGTACAGTGGTCTGAAATCTGCTTATATACGTGTATTTCAAGTTTTATTGGTGTATGATGCACTTCATACACGGTGTATGATGGGTTATATTTGTGTAAAATCAACGTGTATTCGTGTATTTTTGGGATGTGTATTTAGAAAAAAAATATACATTTTCAATAAAATAATCCGTACGATTTCCCTTCAGAAAGACCCTCTCATTCAGCCCCCCCCTCCAACTCGTCCCCTTTCTCTCTCCTCATTTAATGCCATCCCATCCGTACCCCTGCTCTCACCTCATTTACTTACAGCTGTAAAACCCCTTCCCGCCTTTCTGTCTTCCCCATAAGCAACTTGTTTTACAAGCCACCAGTCACTCTCCTCTTTCTCTCACCCATTCATTCTCTCTCTCCTCTTTTCGAATTTGTTCATCCTCTTTCTCCTCTACTTCAGCTGCGATTCTCGTTCCCGTGAGTCTGACCTCTGTTTTCACACCTTCATCCTTGATCTCTAGCTGCTCCAGTGTTTAATCACCATTTTTGAAGGTGAGTAAGAGTTATTTTTGTAGGGTTTAGGGTTTTGGTGCTCCAATGTATAATATCCGTTTGTTTCGTACCATTTCCTAAACATAATGCATAGTATTTGTTAGGGTTTAGGTTTTTGGTGTTAGTGGCTTTGTGATTAGTGTTTTTTATTTGTGTAAAATGATCTTCTGCATGTTTTGTGGTTTTTTTTCACGTAAAATCGACCTTTGTGGTATAATGAACTCCTGCATGTTTCATATGAGCAACCATATAGTGTGTAGGATTAGTTTTAATGGTGTAAAATCAACTTGTGTATATGTTTTTTAAGTAAGTGGTTTATGAGCAACCATACAGTGTGTCTGATTGGGTTTAATGGTGTATAACCAACCTGTGTTTGTTTATGTTAAGTAATTAGTGGTGTATAATCGATCATACAGTGTGTAGGATTGGTTTTAAAGGTGTATAACCAACTTGTGTTTGTGTATTATAAGTAATTAGTGGTGGTGTATAATCAATCATACACTCTGTATGATTTGTTTCAATGGTGTAGAACCAAAGTGTGTCTGTTTGTGTTCAGTAATTAATGGTGTATTGCTTTCATTTCAGATGGCATTTTACACACGTAGGAAGAGCCGTCCTGCAGTTGAGGTTGATTACATTTTCCCGAGGGGTTTCTGGAAATTCCTCCAAGTCAACCAAATATGTTTGTCAACCAAGGTTGTTACGGAGATAAAGGAAATCTTGAAGGACGACGAAGCCAAGGTTTGACACTGTATCCATTTTAATTATGTTGACTTTTGACAATGACATTTATGATCCCATATTAACTGAAAGTGTTTTGCATTATAACTTGCCCTTGCCTCACAATACAATGTCGAGCATCTGCTTGAGCTGAGTGAGACCAATGTCAGCTTCTGGCATAGTCTCATTCACGTTGTCCTTCTCCACCAGGTGGCCAACCCCAATCCCGAGGAGTTATCATTCTTATTTAGTGGGAAGGTAGTGCATCTTGGGAGGAGGGAGTTTTGCATTCTCACCGGCTTGAGATATGCCGGTGTGAAAGATGTACGCGGTGGTCCCAACAGGCTGGTTTCCAAGTATGGCATGAGGGGGAGGATGACTAGGCAGCAGCTTTTTGATGCATGCAGAACCTGCTCCATCATGGAGGACCAGGTTAAGCTTGCTGTTGCGTACCTGGTCGAGGGTCTACTGTTCGCCAAACGCAAGCGAACGGGCATTGACCCGAACATCCTGGCCCTCGTGGATGATGTGGACTCTTTGAATTGTGTTGCATGGGGATCCTTGAGCTGGAAATGCTTGGTGCGGAAGCTCAAGGATTTCGCTGCAAGAATGCACCACGGTTTGGAGAATACCTACTCCGTCCACGGGTTCTATGATGTGGTTTCCATATTTTCCCTGGAAACCCTTCCAGAACTTGCCAAGGTTGGGGGGGTGAGGGTTGGCGACCAGCCTCTTGGGCGGATCCTTAACTGGAAGATGTCCGTTAAGGCTCCGTACTCCGCTCTGCTCTCAACGGTATTTGATCAGGTAATAAATACACTATGTTGTTATTGTTTTACTACTGTATGTTTCATATATTTTGGGTTAGAAGTGTGTTTTGTAATTTTACTAACGTGTATATGATGTATCTTCCTTTGATCAGCAATTGAATGCCGAACCGATTAGACTGACGAGTACGGAAGCCGGTCAGCCTAATCCACAAGGCATTCCCTATTCTGAGGATGCTGAGGAGGGGTTTCAATCTCCTGTTATGGCAATGCCAGCAGAGCTTGGTGAGGAGCCACAACCATTGGCAACTCAACCTCCGTTGCCGGCATCCAGGGAGGACCGTATCCTACGTCACCCAATTCGGCGGACCAATCGGTATGATGAATTGTTTTGTGTTTATTTAATCCCATTTTTATCCGTGTGGATACTATATTATTCAAATTTGCTGATTATGCCAATTTGGAGGACTTATTGCAGGTTATGGAGAGACTCCAAGCGATGAGTAAAGATGTGCAAATGGTACGGATGCAGCTTGAAGCGCACCAGCGAATGCTGCAAATGTACGAACGACGATTTGAGGCTCAGGATGCACTGATTAAAGAGCTGCTCTAAGACCATCAAGCGCAGGCCACATCGCCGCACTTATGTTCATCGACTTCCGCTCATCCATCCCCGATTGAGCAAGCCATAATAGTTTCTCCTGTACGTACTGGGTAAGACACTAGATTCCTTGTTAATGTCCCAATTTGTTATGTTTTCATGCATGTTGACGCTTATTGACTTTTGCGATGTGCTATGCCATCTAGGGCCGAGGAAAATGTCTTCAAGGAACTATTGTCACCGTATGCGGAAGGCGTTGAAAACTTGATGACAATGTCCGAGACAGTGTGTAGATTGGGGCAAGAGAGGAGGGACCCCAAGCCAAACCCCAAGTACAAAGGTGAGGAATGGACTGCGGAGGGTAAGAGCAAACGGGCAAAAATTACCCATCCTGGACCGGAGCCAGCTCTGCCCTTCAATCCATTCCAGCCTCCCTCCGACAAAGACATAGAAGATTTTGAAAATTTTTACAAAAGTTTCCACGCAACGGTCGCTAAGTGAGTGTGATTTTGCACGATGCTTTTTGATAATTAGTATGTAAATGTTTCTAGAATGCATCTTTCTTAGGTGTGTTTTAGTGGTGTTTGAAATAAAATCATACACTGTGTATGATGCACTATAATGGTATCAAGTGAACTTATTCAGGTGTATTTTAATTAATTAGTGGTAAATGATTTGTTATACACAATGTATGAAAGGTTATAATGGCATAAAATCAACTTTTGCTGTTTTATTCAAGTAATTAGGGGTACAGTGGTCTGAAATCGAATCATACACTGGGTATGATGCGTTTTAATGGTGTAAAATGATTCGATTCAGGTGTATTTTAAGCAATTAGTGGTAAATGACTTGGCATACACAATGTATGATAGGTTTTAATGGCATAAAATCAACTTTTGTTGGTTTTTTCAAGTAATTACTGTTAGTGTTCTGAAATCGAATCATATACTGTATATGATTCATTATAATGGTGTAAAATGAACTTATTCAGGTGTATTTCAAGCAATTAGTGGTAAATTACTTGTCATACACAATGTATGATAGGTTTTAATATTATAAAATCAACTTTTGCTGGTTTTTTCAAGTAATTACTGTTAGTGTTCTGAAATCGAATCATACATTGTGTATGATTCATTATAATGGTGTAAAATGAACTTATTCAGGTGTATTTCAAGCAATTAGTGGTAAATAACTTGTCAGACACAATGTATGATAGGTTTTAATGGCATAAAATCAGATTTTGCTGGTGTTTTCAAGTAATTACTGGTACAGTGGTCTGAAATCATCTTTCTTATGATATGCTTATATATCATGCTACAGAGATTTGAAGACCCCCTTTCCGTTACCTAATGATCAACGAATGGATTTCTGTGTTTTGACTATGACGACGGGTCAATTTTGGTATCGGTTGAGAAACGAGGGCGCCTGGCTTACTGATGAGGTATGTTTCCCATCATGATAGTTTTTCCGTGTGTCAACTAATAAGTAAAATCAACCTGTGTTAAATCGACTTATGTTATTGTGTATTATGTAAGTAAGTGTTGTATTACTAGTCATAAACCGTGTATGGTTGATGCTAAAGGTGTAAAATCAACTTGTGTTAGTGTGTTTTGAATAAAGAGTGGTGTATAATTAGTCATAGGGTTGAACTGTGTAAAATGAACTTGTTTATGTGTGTAAAATCAACTTGTCTCAACTAATTAGTTTTGAATGGCAGGAAATGGATGTAATTCTGCACTATATTTTGGAGAAGAAACATCAGTGGCCAGAGCAACTCGACCAGAGGGCAACATGCGCGGACACAACGGTTGCTCCTCAATTTGGACCCCTACTAAAACAGATTCAAAACAATGGAATCCCGCTTGAGTCAGCTTTTACTGATTTTGATTCATTGAACGTTAAGTTCCTTGCCGGGGATGCCACGTATGGGGTCAGCTGCCACAACGTGGATCGGATATACATGCCCATTAATTAACCTAATCAACATTGGTTCCTTGCTGCCATCCATCTTAATGATTGGCGGATACCGGTATTTGATTCCTTGTACCATACATAGTGTATGATAAGTATTAATGGTGTGAAATCAACTTGTACAAGTGTGTTTCAATTACTTAGTGGTGTGTTACTTACCATACATAGTGTATGATAAGTATTAATGGTGTGAAATCAACTTGTACAAGTGTGTTTCAACTAATTAGTAGTGTATTACGTACCATACATAGTGTATGATGAGTCTTAATGGTGTAAAATCAACTTGTACAAGTGTCTTTCAACTACTTAGTAGTGTATGACTTACCATACTTAGTGTATGACAAGTATTAATGGTGTGAAATCAACTTGTACAAGTGTGTTTCCACTACTTAGTGGTGTATTACTTACCATACATAGTGTATGATGAGTCTTAATGGTGTGAAATCAACTTGTACAAGTGTGTTTCAACTACTTAGTGGTGTATGACTTACCATAGTTAGTGGATGACAAGTATTAATGGTGTGAAATCAACTTGTACAAGTGTGTGTCAACTACTTAGTGGTGTATTACTTACCATACATAGGGTATGATGAGTATTAATGGTGTGAAATCAACTTGTACAAGTGTGTTTCAACTACTTAGTGGTGTATGACTTACCATACTTAGTGGATGACAAGTATTAATGGTGTGAAATCAACTTGTACAAGTGTGTGTCAACAACTTAGTGGTGTATTACTTACCATACATAGGGTATGATGAGTATTAATGGTGTGAAATCAACTTGTACAAGTGTGTTTCAACTACTTAGTGGTGTATTACTTAACATACATAGTGTATGATGAGTATTAATTGTGTGAAATCAACTTGTACTAGTGTGTTTTAACTACTTAGTGGTGTATGACTTACCATACTTAGTGTATGTCAAGTATTAATGGTGTGAAATCAACTTGTACAAGTGTGTTTCAACTACTTAGTAGTGTATTACTTACCATACATAGTGTATGATGAGTATTAATGGTGTGAAATCAACTTGTACAAGTGTGTTTCAACTACTTAGTAGTGTATTACTTACCATACATAGTGTATGATGAGTATTAATGGTGTGAAATCAACTTGTACAATTGTGTTTCAACTACTTAGTAGTGTATTACTTACAATACATAGTGTATGATGAGTATTAATGGTGTGATATTGTCCAAATTATCCCATGCACTTTGATTGGAATTTTTCCAATCTCCACCTGTTGCTGTTGCCTCAACTGTCACAGTAGGCATGTTCAAATCTACATCAGATGCATCTACATGGGCTGCTTCTTCCATCCCCGCATCCATACATCCACCAGAAGTCTCAGGAACCTCAGGGTGCGAACGGCCACTATTCTCGTCACCATCGGGAATTGTTTGAAAGGGAGTTCGTTGCCAATTGAAGCTAGGATTCCTGTCACCGGATGACTCTAGAGTTACGATCAAAGGATGCTTTGCCCTATCTTCTTTGGCTAGTGCCTTCCAAACCATAACGGACCTATCGTCAACGACATCGTACAAGGGCACGGCCGGAACGGCGGTGAAAGATTTAAAATGCATCTTTGAACCCGCATCCAATTGAGCACCAATCACCTCCACCACGGTCCTTTGCAAACCAGCAAAGTCAGTTTTCTCATCCACAAAAATATAAGCCAATTTTTCACCAGCGTACTTTGCCCTCGCCCTAAAGTGGCCATAGTACAGAACCCATGCAATAACAACATCACCCATTACTATGGACAAGAAAAAAACATGATATCAAAGCAAAATTGACATGAAACACACTAGGGTGGAATGAAAGTACGGCATTGAAACCACTAAAAACGGTGTATGATTCGTTTAAAACCATAATACACAAATAACACCACTTTAAGAAAGGATACATGGTGTATGATTTGCGTTACAGTCATAAACAAGTTCATCACACACCTTTTAAAGCAATCATACACGGTCTATGGTTAAGGATACCACATTCTATACACGAAAGACACCAAAACAGGTTCATCCTAGACCAATCAAAGCTATCATACACGGTGTATGGTAAACCATACACCATTCTGTACTTGACAGACACCAAAATAAGTTCATCATACACCCTTTGAAGCTCTCATGCACAGTGTATGGTTTAATATGCCCCATTATATACACAGTTAAAACCAATCATACACAGTGTATGATGGATTATTCACCATTAATTACATAACATATACAAATAGAACTTGGCTATACAACATAAAACAAATCCTAGACAGTGTATGACTGATTATATACCATTAATTACTTAACATACACATACATAGGTTGGTTATACACCATTAAACCCAACCATACACAGTGTATGGTTGCTCATAAACCATTAATTACTTAAAAAACGTCTGCACAAATGGGTTATACACCATTAAACCCAATCCTATACAGTGTATGACGTATTATACACCATTAATTACTTAACATACACATACACAGGTTGGTTATACGCCATTAAACCCAATCATACACAGTGTATGGTTGCTCATAAACCACTATTTACTTAAAAAACGTCTGCACAAGTTGGTTATACACCATTAAACCCAATCCTACACAGTGTATGAATGATTATACACCATTAATTACTTAACATACACATACACAGGTTGGTTATACGCCATTAAACCCAATCATACACAATATATGGTTGCTCATAAACCACTATTTACTTAAAAAACGTCTGCACAAGTTGGTTATACACCATTAAACCCAACCCTACATAGTGTATGATTGATTATATACCATTAATTATTTAACATACACATACACAAGTTGGTTATACACCATTAAAACCAATCATACACAGGGTATGATTGATTATACACCACTAATTACTTAACACACACAAACACAAGTTGGTTATATACCATTCAACCCAATCCTACACAGTATATGACTGATTATACACTATTAATTACTTAACATACACAAACACAAGTTAATTTCACACCATTCAAACCTATCATACACGGTGTATGATAGATCATACAGCACTATTTACATGAAGCACACCTAAACAAGTTGATTTCACATCATTAAAACCTATCATACACGATGTATGACTAATCATACACCACTAGTGAGTTCAAACACACCAAAAGAAAGTTATAATACATCATTTAAACCAATCATAAACCATAAACGACTTGTAACACACCGACCTCATAGGACAAGGATACATTAACGACAATGTCAGCAAATGGTCATGTTACCTTCAATATCTGATCTGAAAACCTTGAAATGTGTGTAACGACTCAACGTTGAACCTACAGCAATGCCACGAAGCTTCAAACACGATCTAAAAACGGCTTCTTCTTCTTCTTCTTCCGAGGGCCCAATGTAGCAGATTGAGAGAAAAATGGACTTGGGGAATTCAGATTAAGAGAAAAGTAACAAATACTATGAATAAGAGGTGAGTAAATGGGCAGGAAATGAGAAGAAGGGAGGGATAGAGTGAGAAGCAAGTTACATGACATAAAGTAAAAATATGTACTTTTGCATGAAATGAAGAGAGAGAAAATGGAGTGGGAAGGGGCTAAAGTACAGTAATCGGCTGCGCATTAAATGAGAAGAGAGAAAGGGGAAGGGTTGGGGGGTTGAATGGGAGGGCCTTTTTGAAGGGAAATCGCATGGATTATTTTATTAAAATTGTATATTTTTTTCTAAATACACATCCCAAAAATACACAAATATATACTGATTTTACACAAATATAACCCATCATACACCGTGTATGAAGTGCATCATACACTAAAAAAACTTGAAATGCACGTATATAAGCTGATTTCAGACCACTGCAATAGTAATTAATAAAAAAAAAGCAAAAGTAGATTTTGTACCACTAAAACCTATAATAATTTGTGTATGATAAGTCATTTACCGCTAATTACTTGAAAAATACTTGCATAAGTTCACTTTAAACCATTATAACGCATCATACCCAGTGTATGATTCGATTTCAGACCACTGTAAAAGTAATTACTTGAAAAAAACAGCAAACGTTGATTTTATTCCATTATAAACTATCATATATTGTGTATGATAAGTCATTTACCACTAATTGCTTAAAATATACCTGAAAAAGTTTATTATACACCATTTTAAGGGATCATACACAGTGTAGGACCTGATTTCAGACCACTGTACGACTAAATACATACAAAAATGCAAAAGTTGATTTTAAGCCATTAAACCCTATAATAATTTGTGTATGATAAGTCATTTACCACTAATTACTTGAAACATACATGAAAAGGTGCATATTAAGCCATTTTAATGCATCATACCCATTGCCTGATTCGATTTCAGCCCACTGTAATAGTAATTACATGAAAAAATCAGTAAAAGTTGATTTTATGCCATTTAAACCTATCATACATTGTGTATAACAAGTCATTTACCACTAATTGATTGGAATACACCTGAATAAGTTCATTTTACACCATTAAAACACATCATACCCAGTGTAAGATTCGATTTCAGACCACTGTAATAGTAATTACTTGAAAAAAACAGCAAAAGTTGATTTTATTCCATTATAACCTATCATACATTGTGTATGACAAGTCATTTACCCCTAATTGCTTTAAATATACCTGAAAAAGTTTATTATAACCATTTTAAGGGATCATACACAGTGTAGAACCTGATTTCAGACCACTGTACGACTAAATACATAAAAAAATTACAAAAGTTTATTTTAAGCTATTAAAACATATAATAATTTACGTATGATAAGTCATTTACCACTAATTACTTGAAATATATATGAAAAGGTTCATATTAAACCATTTTAACGCATCATACCCATTGCATGATTCGATTTCAGCCCACTGTAACAGTAATTACATGAAAAAACCAGTAAAAGTTGATTTTATGCCATTTAAACCTATCATAAATTGTGTATGACAAGTCATTTACCACTAATTGCTTGGAATACACCCGAATAAGTTCATTTTACACATTAAAACGTATCATACCCAGTGTATGATTCGATTTCAGGCCACTGCAACAGTAATTACATAAAAAAACTGCAAAAGTTGATTTCATACCATTAAAACCTATAATAATTTGTGTATGATAAGTCATTTACCACTAATTACTTAAAACATACCTGAAAAGGTCCATTTAAAACCATTTTAACACATCATACCCATTGTATGATTCAATTTCAGCCCACTGTAACAGTAATTACTTGAAAAAAGGAGCAAAAGTTGATTTTATACCATTAAAACCTATCATACATTGTGTATGACAAGTCATTTACCACTAATTGCTTGGAATACACCTGAATAAGTTTATTTTACACCATTAAAAAGCATCATACCCAGTGTATGATTCGATTTCAGACCGCTATACCCCTAATTACTTGAAAAAAACAGCAAAAGTTGATTTTTTGCCATTATAACCTATCATACATTGTGTATGATAAGGCATTTACCACTAATTTTTTGAAATACACCTGAATAAGTTCCTTTTACACCATTAAAATGCATCATACCCAGTATATGATTCAATTTCAGACCACTGCAACAAAATTACATAAAAAAAACTGTAAAAGTTGATTTTATGCCATTAAAACCTATAATAATTTGTGTATGATAAGTCATTTACCACTAATTACTTGAAACGTACTTGAAAATGTTCATATTAAACCATTTTAATGCATCATACCCATTGTATGATTCGATTTCAGCCCACTGCAATAGTAATTACATGAAAAAACTGGTAAAAGTTGATTTTATGCCATTTAAACCTACCATACATTGTGTATGACAAGTCATTTACCACTAATTTCTTGAAATACACCTGAATAAGTTCATTTTACACTATTAAAATGCATCATACCCAGTGTATGATTCGATTTCAGACCACTGTACCCCTAATTACTTGAAAAAACCAGCAAAAGTTAATTTTATGCCATTATAACCTATCATACATTGTGTATGATAAGTCGTTTGCCACTAATTTCTTGAAATACACCTGAATAAGTTTACTTTACAGCATTTAATGCATCATACATAGTGTATAATTTTATTTCAGACACCACTAATTACTTGAAACACACCTAAACAAAGTCTGAGACGGAAGAAGAAGAAAGAGCAAATTTGGAAATAATATTTTTTTTTGACAAAAAAATTCGAAAGGAAAAAAAAATGAAGAAAAGGAAGAGTGAAAAAAGTCAAAAAAGTGTCATTTTGCTTGCCTTGCATTAAATGAGGAGAGAGAAAGGGAGAGAGAGAGAGGACGGGGGGGGGGGGGGGGGGGGGGGGGGGGTGAGGTGGGGGGGCATTTTTTTTCAAAAAATTCTATTTATGGTTAATGGGGTCTAAAAAAGAATAAGGTTGGGGTGGGGGGTCCAAACCGTACGATTTCCCAATTTTTTTGTCAAAAAAAATATATTGTTTCCAAATTTGCCCTTTCTTCTTCTTCCCTCCCAGACCTTGTTTAGGTGTGTTTCAAGTAATTATTGGTGTCTGAAATTAAATCATACACTGTGTATGATGCATTATAATGCTGTAAAGTTAACTTATTTAGGTGTATTTCAAGAAATTAGTGGTAAATGACTTATCATACACAATGTATGATAGGTTATAATGGCATAAAATCAACTTTTGCCGATTTTTTCAAGTAATTAGGGGTACAGTGGTCTGAAATCGAATCATACACTGGGTCTGATGCGTTTTAATGGTGCAAAATGAACTTATTCAGGTGTATTTCAAGAAATTAGTGGTAAGTGACTTGTCATGCACAATGTATGATTGGTTTAAATAGCATAAAATCAACTTTTACAAGTTTTTTCATGTAATTACTGTTACAGTGGGCTGAAATCGAATTATACAATGGGTATGATGCATTAAAATGGTTTAATATGAACATTTTCAGGTATGTTTTAAGTAATTAGTAGTAAATGACTTATCATACACAAATTATTATAGGTTTTAATGGCATGAAATCAACTTTTGCAGTTTTTTTTATGTAATTACTGTTGCAGTGGTCTGAAATCGAATCATACACTGGGTATGATGCGTTTTAATGGTGTAAAATGAACTTATTCAGGTGTATTTTAAGCAATTAATGGTAAATGACTTATCATACACAATGTATGATAGGTTATAATAGCAAAAAATCAACTTTTGCTTTTTTTTCAAGTAATTAGGGGTATAGTGGTTTGAAATCGAATCATACACTGGGTATGATGCGTTTTAATGGTGTTATTTGAACTTATTCAGGTG
The DNA here is from genome assembly GCA_018398585.1 of Simmondsia chinensis. Classification (NCBI taxonomy): domain Eukaryota; kingdom Viridiplantae; phylum Streptophyta; class Magnoliopsida; order Caryophyllales; family Simmondsiaceae; genus Simmondsia; species Simmondsia chinensis. Next base: position 13,384,401 of record JAGTTD010000005.1, read on the forward strand.
TAGTTCAAGCAATTAGTGGTAAATGACTTATCATACACAATGTATGATAGGTTATAATGGCATAAAATCAACTTTTGCTGTTTTTTTCATGTAATTAGGGGTACAGTGGTCTGAAATCGAATCATACACTGGGCATGATGCGTTTTAATGGTGTAAAATGAACTTATTCAGGTGTATTCCAAGCAATTAGTGGTAAATGACTTGTCATACACAATGTATGATAGGGTTTAATAGTATAAAATTAACTTTTGCTCGTTTTTTCAAGTAATTACTGTTACAGTGGACTGAAATCGAATCATACAACGGGCATGACGCGTTAAAATGGTTTAAAATGAACCTTTTCAGTCCTCAATTTGACCTGGTCCGTCAGCACGACGGGCTATTAGCTCAGTGGTAGAGCGCGGAAGGAATATGTTTCAAGTAATTAGTAGTAAATGACTTATCATACACAAATTATTATAGGTTTTAATGGCATGAAATCAACTTTTGAAGTTTTTTTTTATGTAATTACTGTTGCAGTGGTCTGAAATTGAATCATACACTGGGTATGATGCGTTTTAATGGTGTAAAATGAACTTATTCAGGTGTATTCCAAGCAATTAGTAGTAAATGACTTGTCATACACAATGTATGATAGGTTTAAATGGCATAAAATCAACTTTTACTGGTTTTTTAAAGTAATTACTGTTACAGTGGGCTGAAATCGAATCATACAATGGGTATGATGCCTTAAATTGGTTTAATATGAACCTTTTCATGTATGTTTCAAGTAATTAGTGGTAAATGACTTATCGTACACAAATTATTATAGGTTTTAATGGCTTAAAATTAACTTTTGCAGTTTTTTTTTATGTATTTAGTCACACAGTGGACTGAAATTAGGTCCTCCACTGTGTATGATCTCTTAAAATGTTTACAATGAACTTTTTCAGGTATATATCAAGCAATTAGGGGTAAATGACTTATCATACACAATGTATGACAGGTTATAATGGAATAAAATCAACTTTTGCCTTTTTTTCAAGTAATTACTGTTACCGTGGTCTGAAATCGAATCACACACTGGGTACGATGCGTTTTAATGGTGTAAAATGAACTTATTCAGGTGTATTCTAATCAATTAGTGGTAAATGACTTGTCATACACAATGTATGATAGGTTTAAATGGCATAAAATCAACTTTTACTGGTTTTTTCATGTAATTACTGTTACAGTGGGCTGAAATCGAATCATACAACGGGTATGATGTGTTAAAATGGTTTAATATGCACCTTTTCATGTATGTTTCAAGTAATTAGTGGTAAATGACTTATCATACACAAATTATTATAGGTTTTAATGGCTTAAAATCAACTTTTGCCTTTTTTATGTATTTAATCGTGCAGTGGTCTGAAATCAGGTCCTACACTGTGTATGATCCCTTAAAATGGTGTATAATAAACTTTTTCAGGTATATTTCAAGCAATTAGTGGTAAATGACTTATCATACACAATGTATGATAGTTTATAATGGAATAAAATCAACTTTTGCTGTTTTTTTCAAGTAATTACTGTTATAGTGGTCTGAAATCGAATCATACACTGGGTATGATGCGTTATAATGGTTTAAAGTGAACTTATGCATGTATGTTTCAAGTAATTAGTGGTAAATGACTTATCATACACAAATTATTATAGGTTTTAGTGGTACAAAATCAACTTTTACTGTTTTTTTTTAATTAATTACTGTTGCAGTGGTCTGAAATCAGCTTATATACGTGTATTTCAAGTTTTATTGGTGTATGATGCACTTCATACACGGTGTATGATGGGTTATATTTGTGTAAAATCAGCATATATTCGTGTATTTTTGGGATGTGTATTTAGAAAAAAAATATACAAATTTTAATAAAATAATCCGTACGATTTCCCTTCAAAAAGGCCCTCCCATTCAACCCCCCAACTCGTCCCCTTTCTCTCTCCTCATTTAATGCGCAGCCGATTACTGTACTTTAGCCCCTCCCCACTCCATTTTCTGTCTCTTCATTTAATGCAAAAGTACATATTTTTACTTTATACCATGTAACTTGCTTCTCACTCTATCCCTCCCTTCTTCTCATTTCCCCCCCATTTACTCACCTCTTATTCGTCGTATTTGTTACTTTTCTCTTAATCTGAATTTACCAAGTCCATTTTTCTCTCATTTTTCTCTCAATCTGCTACATTGGGCCCTCGGAAGAAGAAGAAGAAGAAGAAGCCGTTTTAAGATCGTGTTTGAAGCTTCGTGGCATTGCTGTAGGTTCAACGTTGAGTCGTTACACACATTTCACGGTTTTCAGATCAGATATTGAAGGTAAATGGCCATTTGCTGACATTGTCGTTAATGTATCCTTGTCCTATGAGGTCGGTGTGTTACAAGTCGTTTATGGTTTATGATTGGTTTAAATGATGCATTATAACTTTCTTTTGGTGTGTTTGAACTCATTAGTGGTGTATGATTAGTCATACATCGTGTATGATAGGTTTTAATGGTGTGAAATCAACTTGTTTAGGTGTGCTTCATGTAAATAGTGCTGTATGATCTATCATACACTGTGTATGATAGGTTTGAATGGTGTGAAATTAACTTGTGTTTGTGTATGTTAAGTATTTAATGGTGTATAATCAGTCATACACTGTGCAGGATTGGGTTTAATGGTGTACAACCAACTTGTGTTTGTGTGTGTTAAGTAATTAGTGGTGTATAGTCAATCATACGCTGTGTATGATTGGTTTTAATGGTGTATAACCAACTTGTGTATGTGTATGTTAAGTAATTAATGGTGTATAATCAATCATACACTATTTAGGGTTGGGTTTAATGGTGTATAACCAACTTGTGCAGACGTTTTTTAAGTAAATAGTGGTTTATGAGCAACCATACACTGTGTATGATTGGGTTTAATGGCGTATAATCAACCTGTGTATGTGTATGTTAAGTAATTAATGGTGTATAATCAGTCATACACTGTGTAGGATTAGGTTTAATGGTATATAACCAACTTGTGCAGACATTTTTTAAGTAAATAGTGGTTTATGAGCAACCATACACTATGTATGATTGGGTTTAATGGCGTATAACCAACCTGTGTATGTGTATGTTAAGTAATTAATGGTTTATAATCAGTCATACGCTGTGTAGGATTGGGTTTAATGGTGTATAACCCATTTGTGCAGACGTTTTTTAAGTAGTTAGTGGTTTGTGAGCAACCATACACTGTGTATGGTTGGGTTTAATGGTGTGTAACCAACTTGTGTATGTGTATGTTAAGTAATTGCTGGTGTATAATCAGTCATACACTGTGTAGGATTGGTTTTATGGTGTATAGCCAAGTTCTGTTTGTGCATGTTAAGTAATTAATGGTGAATAATCCATCATACACTGTGTATGATTGGTTTTAACTGTGTATATAATGGGGCATATTAAACCATACACTGTGTATGAGAGCTTCAAAGGGTGTATGATGAACTTATTTTGGTGTCTTTCACGTATAGAATGGTGTATGGTTTACCATACACCGTGTATGATAGCTTTGATTGGTCTAGGATGAACATGTTTTGGTGTCTTTCGTGTATAGAATGTGGCATCCTTAACCATAGACCATGTATGATTGCTTTAAAAGGTGTTTGATGAACTTGTTTATGACTGTAACGCAAGTCATACACCATGTATTCTTTCTTAAAGTGGTGTTATTTGTGTATTATGGTTTTAAACCAATTATACACCGTTTTAGTGGTTTCAGTGCTGTACTTTCATTCCACCCTAGTGTGTTTCATGTCAATTTTTCTTTGATATCATGTTTTTTTCTTGTCCACAGTAATGGGTGATGCTGCTACTGCATGCGTTCTGTACGGTGGCCACTTTGGGGAGAGGGCAAAGTACGCTGGTGAAAAATTGGCTTATATTTTTGTGGATGAGAAAACTGACTTCGCTGGTTTGCAAAGGACCGTGGCGAAGGTGATTGGTGCTCAGTTGGATGCGGGTTCAAAGAAGCATTTTCAATCTTTCACCGCCATTCCGGCCGTGCCCTTGTACGATGTCGTTGACGATAGGTCCATTATGTTTAGGAAGGCACTAGCCAAAGAAGATAGGGCGAAGCATCCTTTGATCGTAACTCTAGAGTCATCCGGTGACAGGAATCCTAGCTTCGATTGGCAACGAACTCCCTTTCAAACAATTCCCGATGGTGACGAGAATAGTGGCCGTTCGCACCCTGAGGTTCCTGAGACTTCTAGTGGATGTATGGATGCGGGGATGGAAGAAGCAGCCCGTGTAGATGCATCTGATGTAGATTTGAACATGCCTACTGTGACAGTTGAGGCAACAGCAATAGGTGGAGATTGGGAAAATTTCAATCAAAGTGCATGGGATAATTTGGACAATATCACACCATTAATACTCATCATACACTATGTATTGTAAGTAATACGCTGCTAAGTAGTTGAAACACAATTGTACAAGTTGATTTCACACCATTAATACTCATCATACACTATGTATGGTAAGTAATACACTACTAAGTAGTTGAAACACACTTGTACAAGTTGATTTCACACCATTAATACTCATCATACACTATGTATGGTAAGTAATACACAACTAAGTAGTTGAAACACACTTATATAAGTTGATTTCGCACCATTAATACTTGTCATACACTAAGTATGGTAAGTCATACACCACTAAGTAGTTGAAACCCACTTGTACAAGTTGATTTCACACCATTAATACTCATCATACACTATGTATGGTAAGTAATACACTGCTAAGTAGTTCAAATACACTTGTACAAGTTGATTTCACACCATTAATACTCATCATACACTATGTATGGTAAGTAATACACCACTAAATAGTTGAAACATACTTGTACAAGTTGATTTCACACCATTAATACTCATCATACACTATGTATGGTAAGTAATACACCACTAAGTAGTTGAAACACACTTGTACAAGTTGCTTTCACACCATTAATACTTGTCATACACTAAGTATGGTAAGTCATACACCACTAAGTAGTTGAAACACACTTGTACGAGTTGATTTCACACCATTAAGACTCATCATACACTATGTATGGTAAGTAATACACCACTAAGTAGTTGAAACACACTTGTACAAGTTGATTTCACACCATTAATACTTGTCATACACTAAGAATGGTAAGTCATACGCCACTAAGTAGTTGAAACACACTTGTACAAGTTGATTTCACACCATTAAGACTCATCATACACTATGTATGGTAAGTAATACATTACTAAGTAGTTGAAACACACTTGTACAAGTTGATTTCACACCATTAATACTTATCATACACTATGTATGGTAAGTAATACACCACTAAGTAATTGAAACACACTTGTACAAGTTGATTTCACACCATTAATACTTATCATACACTATGTATGGTAAGTAATACACCACTAAGTAATTGAAACAAACTGTAAATTTATTTATTACACTATAATTGCCACAACTATCAATGAAATTGTGTACCAAGCAATATAAATGCCCTTGTTGATTTATATGGATGAGGCTGACCGGCTGAGGTGGTTGGTGGTTGAACATTGAATGTTCAGGGGTCATAATGGACTATCAAGCAAGACATTTAATAACCTCAACTACCACCTACTTTATCATACCCCTCTCCCACGGTTCTCCCCCTATAAAGGGATGAGATGGACAGGAAGCCAAGCATATACGGTTCCTCAATATATCGACCCATTTAAATTCCTAATGTAAGTAGCTCTAGCAGCGGTGGTGGTGGGCCAGTGACAGCTTAGACACAAAGAGAAGTGGCACTTCTACGGATCATGTTTCATCAACGGTCTACCAAGCAATTAGTGGTGTATGATCAATCACACATGGTGTACGGTGTATGATGAGTTGTAATGGTATGAAGTTCATCCGCATGATAAGGATCTTGAACTTTGTATGCATGTAGTGGATGCACTTTACAGACAACATATGCAGAGGGACAACTGTATGTAGTTCCAGCAGTTATATATGTCCAGTTTGTCATACAAATTGTATGCAGGGTTTTAATGTGTGTCAAGTTCTACATATCATACACAGTGTATGACGAGTTTTATGTATGGTAAAATCACGGGCTGTGCATGTATTTTTAAGTTTGTTGGAAATTATTAGTGTCACACCATTAATATGCTGTGTATGATGAGTTATATGGGTGAAAAATCAAGTTCTACAATTGTGTTTTAGGTACTTAGTGGTGTATAACTAATCATAAACGGTGTAGGATGAGTGTTAATGGTTAATAACAACCTTTGCACGTGTGAAGTTCATGTTTTGCTGGTATGATGCTGTGAAATCAACCTATATTGGTGGTCTGTAAACATTGTATCACACTCAAAGTAAACATCAAATCCCAAGAAAATCACACAATTACAACGAACTTCAAAAATTGACAATTTTCATTACACCATTTGAAAATACATCAATAGGAACATACAACAACATCGAAATATACAATATTACATACAACTTTCAATATAATGAATACAATGTAAATCCTTTGGTACAAGTATGCATTTTTATTACATACAATTTTCAGTATAATGAAAACAATGTATAATGAATAACGTAATTTTATTGACATGTATGCATTTGAAGCCGTTTATTCCTTCCGTGTCTGTACAAGTGTACAAAAGTATACAGCCTCAATTTCCTCATCTGCACTTGTGTGCATTGGGAGATGGTCAGCAAAAATTCTATGAACTTTACAACAAAAATTCTACAGTCTGACCTGCAGTTAATATTAATACAGATTCCACAGTTAGAAATTATACATCATTGCAAGTAATGACTATTTTGCATCCACTTCATAACCAAAAGTCCAAATGAACGGAATAGTAAAATTGCATGGGAAGTAGATGTCATACCCCCTTTGCTGTGGACATTCATTCCAGTTGTAAGTTACTGAGAAAGGCTTGCCCTTGAGCTGTATGAGGTCCTTTCGGACATCCCAAAAATTAACCAACGCTAGAGCATGTGGAAGCAATTTTGCAATTGGTTCCACATGTTCTAATCTTGCTGCCCTGGATTTGGGGGAGTACAAGGAATCAAATACCTGTATCCGCCAATCATTAAGATGGATGGCAGCAAGGAACCAATGTTGATTAGGTTGATTAATGGGCATGTATATCTGATCCACGTTGTGGCAGCTGACCCCATACGTGGCATCCCTGGCAAGGAACTTAACGATCAACGAATCAAAATCAGTAAAAGCTGACTCAAGTGGGATTCCACTGTTTTGAGTCTGTTTTAGGAGGGGTCCAAATTGAGGAGCAACCTTTGTGTCCGCGGATGTTGCCCTCTGGTCGAATTGCTCTGGCCACTGATGTTTCTTCTCCAAAATGTAGTGCATAATTACATCCATTTCCTGCGATTCAAAACTAATTAGTTGAGACAAGTTGATTTTACACACATAAACAAATTCATTTTACACAGTTCAACCCTATGACTAATCATACACCACTCTTTATTCAAAACACACTAACACAGGTTAATTTTACACCTTTAGCATCAACCATACATGGTATATGACTAGTAATACAACACTTACTTACTTAATACACAATAACATAAGTCGATTTAACACAGGTTGATTTTACTTATTAGTTGACACATGGAAAAACTATCATGATGGGAAACATACCTCATCAGTAAGCCAGGCGTCCTCGTTTCTCAACCGATACCAAAATTGACCCGTCGTCACAATTAAAACAGAGAAATCCATTCGTTGATCATTAGGTAACAGAAAGGGGGTCTTCAAATCTCTGTAGCATGATATATAAGCATACCATAAGAAAGATGATTTCAGACCACTGTAATAGTAATTACTTGAAAAAACCAGCAAAATCTGATTTTATGCCATTAAAACCTGTCATACATTGTGTATGACAAGTCATTTACCACTAATTGCTTAAAATACACCTGAATAAGTTCATTTTACACCATTATAATAAATCATATACAATGTATGATTCGATTTCAGAACACTAACAGTAATTACTTGAAAAAACCAGCAAAAGTTGATTTTATGATATTAAAACCTATCATACATTGTGTATGACAAGTAATTTACCACTAATTGCTTGAAATACACCTGAATAAGTTCATTTTACACCATTATAATGAATCATATACAGTATATGATTCGATTTCAGAACACTAACAGTAATTACTTGAAAAAACCAACAAAAGTTGATTTTATGCCATTAAAACATATCATACATTGTGTATGCCAAGTCATTTACCACTAATTGCTTAAAATACACCTGAATCGAATCATTTTACACCATTAAAACGCATCATACCTAGTGTATGATTCGATTTCAGACCACTGTACCCCTAATTACTTGAATAAAACAGCAAAAGTTGATTTTATGCCATTATAACCTTTCATACATGGTGTATGACAAATCATTTACCACTAATTAATTAAAATACACCTGAATAAGTTCACTTGATACCATTATAGTGCATCATACACAATGTATGATTTTATTTCAGACACCACTAATTACTTGAAACACACCTAAGAAAGATGCATTCTAGAAATATTTACATACTAATTATCAAAAAGCATCATGCAAAATCACACTCACTTAGCGACCGTTGCGTGGAAACTTTTGTAAAAATCTTCAAAATCTTCTATGTCTTTGTCGGAGGGAGGCTGGAATGGATTGAAGGGCAGAACTGGCTCCGGTCCAGGATGGGTAATTTTTGCCCGTTTGCTCTTACCCTCCGCAGTCCATTCCTCACCTTTGTACTTGGGGTTTGGCTTGGGGTCCCTCCTCTCTTGCCCCAATCTACACACTGTCTTGGACATTGTCATCAAGTTTTCAACGCCTTCCACATGCGGTGACAATAGTTCCTTGAAGACATTTTCCTCGGCCATAGATGGCATAGCACATAGCAAAAGTCAATAAGCGTCAACATGCATGAAAACATAACAAATTGGGACATTAACAAGGAATCTAGTGTCTTACCCAGTACGTACGGGAGAAACTATTATGGCTTGCTCAATCGGGGATGGATGAGCGGAAGTCGATGAACATAAGTGCGGGGATGTGGCCTGCGCTTGCCGGTCTTAGAGCAGCTCCTTAATCAGTGCATCCTGAGCCTCAAATCGTCGTTCGTACATTTGCAGCATTCGCTGGTGCGCTTCAAGCTGCATCCGTACCATTTGCACATCTTTACTCATCGCTTGGAGTCTCTCCATAACCTGCAATAAGTCCTCCAAATTGGCATAATCGGCAAATTTGAATAATATAGTATCCACACGGATAAAAATGCGATTAAATAAACACAAAACAATTCATCATACCGATTGGTCCGCCGAATTGGGTGACGTAGGATACGGTCCTCCCTGGATGCCGGCAACGGAGGTTGAGTTGCCAATGGTTGTGGCTCCTCACCAAGCTCTGCTGGCATTGCCATAACAGGAGATTGAAACCCCTCCTCAGCATCCTCAGAATAGGGAATGCCTTGTAGATTAGGCTGACGGGCTTCCGTACTCGTCAGTCTAATCGGTTCGGCATTCAATTGCTGATCAAAGGAAGATACATCATATACACGTTAGTAAAATTACAAAACACACTTCTAACCCAAAATATATGAAACATACAGTAGTAAAACAATAACAACATAGTGTATTTATTACCTGATCAAATACCGTTGAGAGCAGAGCGGAGTACGGAGCCTTAACGGACATCTTCCAGTTAAGGATCCGCCCAAGAGGTTGGTCGCCAACCCTCACCGCCCCAACCTTGGCAAGTTCTGGAAGGGTTTCCAGGGCAAATATGGAAACCACATCGTAGAACCCGTGGACGGAGTAGGTATTCTCCAAACCGTGGTGCATTCTTGCAACGAAATCCTTGAGCTTCCGCACCAAGAATTTCCAGCTCAAGGATCCCCATGCAACACAATTCAAAGAGTCCACATCATCCACGGGGCCAGGATGTTCGGGTCAATGCCCGTTCGCTTGCGTTTGGCGAACAGTAGACCCTCGACCAGGTACGCAACAGCAAGCTTAACCTGGTCCTCCATGATGGAGCAGGTTCTGCATGCATCAAAAAGCTGCTGCCTAGTCATCCTCCCCCTCATGCCATACTTGGCAACCAGCCTGTTAGGACCACCGCGGACATCTTTCACGCCGGCATATCTCAAGCCCGTGAGAATGCAAAACTCCCGCCTCCCAAGATGCACTACCTTCCCACCAAATAAGAATGATAACTCCTCGGGATTGGGGTTGGCCACCTAGTGGAGAAGGACAACGTGAATGAGACTATGCCAGAAGCTGACATTGGTCTCACTCAGCTCAAGCAGATGCCCGACATTGTATTGTGAGGCAAGGGCAAGCTGTAATGCAAAACACTTTTAGTTAATATGGGATCATAAATGTCATTGTCAAAAGTCAACATAATTAAAATGGATACAGTGTCAAACCTTGGCTTCGTCGTCCTTCAAGATTTCCTTTATCTCCGTAACAACCTTGGTTGACAAACCTATTTGGTTGACTTGGAGGAATTTCCAGAAACGCCTCAGGAAAATGTAATCAACCTCAACTGCAGGATGACTCTTCCTACGTGTGTAAAATGCCATCTGAAATAAAAGCAATACACCATTAATTACTGAATACAAACAGACACACTTTGGTTCTCCACCATTAAAACAAATCATACAGAGTGTATGATTGATTATACACCACCACTAATTACTTATAATACACAAACACAAGTTGGTTATACACCAATTAAACCAATCCTACACACTGTATGATCGATTATACACCACTAATTACTTAACATAAACAAACACAGGTTGGTTATACACCATTAAACCCAATAAGACACACTGTATGGTTGCTCACAAACCACTTACTTAAAAAACATATACAAAAGTTGATTTTACACCATTAAAACAAATCCTACACACTGTATGGTTGCTCATATGAAACATGCAGAAGTTCATTATACCACAAAGGTCGATTTTACGTGAAAAAAAATCACAAAACATGCAGAAGATTATTTTACACAAATAAAAAACCTAATCACAAAGCCACTAACATCGAAACCCTAAACCCTAACAAATACTATGCACTATGTTCAGGAAATGGTACGAAACAAATGGATATTATACATTCGAGCACCAAAACCGTAAACCCTACAAAAATAACTCTTACTCACCTTCGAAAATGGTGATTAAACACTGGAGCAGCTAGAGGTCAAGGATGAAGGTGTGAAAACAGAGGTCAGACCCACGGGAGCAAGAATCGTAGCTGAAGTAGAGGAGAAAGAGGATGAACAAATTCGGAAAGAGGAGAGAGAGAATGAACGGGTGAGAGAAAGAGGAGAGTGACTGGTGGCTTGTAAAACAAGTTGCTTATGCGGAAGACAGAAAGGCGGGAGGGGGTTTTACAGCTGTAAGTAAATGAGGCGAGAGCAGGGGTACGGATGGGATGGCATTAAATGAGGAGAGAGAAAGGGGACGAGTTGGGAGGTGGTGAATGGGAGGGCCTTTTTGAAGGAAAATCGTACGGATTATTTTATTGAAAATGTATATTTTTTTTCTATATACACATCCCAAAAATATACAAATACACGTTGATTTTACACAAATATAACCCATCATACACCGTGTAGGAAGTGCATCATACACCAATAAAACTTGAAATACACGTATATAAGCAGATTTCAGACCACTGTACCACTAAATACATGAAAAAACATGCAAAAGTTGATTTTATGCCAATAAAACCTATCATACATTGTGTATGACAAGTCATTTACCACTAATTACTTGAAACATACATGAAAAGGTTCATATTAATCCATTTTAATGCATCATACCCATTGTATGATTCGATTTCAGCCCACTGTAATAGTAATTACATGAAAAAACTAGTAAAAGTTGATTTTATGCCATTTAACCCTATCATACATTGTGTATGACAAGTCATTTACTACTAATTGCTTGGAATACACCTGAATAAGTTCATTTTACACCATTAAAACGCATCATACCCAGTGTATGATTCGATTTCAGACCACTGTAACAGTAATTACTTCAAAAAAACAGCAAAAGTTAATTTTATTCCATTATAACCTATCATACATTGTGTATGATAAGTCATTTACCACTAATTTCTTTAAATATACCTAAAAAAGTTCATTATAACCATTTTAAGGGATCATACACAGTGTAGGACCTGATTTCAGACCACTGTACGACTAAATACATGAAAAAAACTGTAAAAGTTGATTTTATGCCATTAAAACCTATCATACATTGTGTATGATAAGTCATTTACCACTACTTACTTGAAATATACTTGCATAAGTTCACTTTAAACCATTATAACGCATCATACCTAGTGTATGATTCGATTTCAGACCACTGTAACAGTAATTACTTCAAAAAAACAGCAAAAGTTGATTTTATTCCATTATAAACTATCATACATTGTGTATGATAAGTCATTTACCACTAATTGCTTGAAATATACCTGAAAAAGTTCATTATACACCATTTTAAGGGATCATACACAGTGTAGGACCTGATTTCAGACCACTGCATGACTAAATACATAAAAAAAGGCAAAAGTTGATTTTAAGCCATTAAAACCTATAATAATTTGTGTATGATAAGTCATTTACCACTAATTACTTGAAACATACATGAAAAGGTGCATATTAAACCATTTTAACGCATCATACCCATTGTATGATTCGATTTCTGCCCACTATAACAGTAATTACATGAAAAAATCAGTAAAAGTTGATTTTATGCCATTTAAACCTATCATACATTGTGTATGACAAGTCATTTACCACTAATGTATTGGAATACACCTGAATAAGTTCATTTTACACCATTAAAACGCATCATACCCAGTGTGTGATTCGATTTCAGACCAGTGTAACAGTAATTACTTGAAAAAAATAGCAAAAGTTGATTTTATTCCATTATAACATATCATACATTGTGTATGATAAGTCATTTACCCTAATTGCTTGAAATATACCTGAAAAAGTTCATTATAACCATTTTAAGGGATCATACACAGTGTAGGACCTGATTTCAGACCACTGTACGACTAAATACATAAAAAAAACTGTAAAAGTTGATTTTAAGCCATTAAAACCTATAATAATTTGTGTATGATAAGTCATTTACCACTAATTATTTGAAACATGCATGAAAAGGTTCATATTAAACCATTTTAACACATCATATTGTATGATTCGATTTTAGCCCACTGTAACAGTAATTACATGAAAAAACTAGTAAAAGTTGATTTTTTGCCTTTTAAACCTATCATACATTGTGTATGACAAGTCATTTACCACTAATTGCTTGGAATACACCTGAATAAGTTTATTTTACACCATTAAAACGCATCATACCCAGTGTATGATTTGATTTCAGACCACTGCAACAGTAAATACATAAAAAAAATTGCAAAAGTTGATTTCATGCCATTAAAACCTATAATAATTTGTGTATGATAAGTCATTTACCACTAATTACTTGAAACATACCTGAAAATGTTCATTTTAAACCATTTTACGCATCATACCCATTGTATGATTCGATTTCAGCCCACTGTAACAGTAATTACTTGAAAAAACGAGCAAAAGTTGATTTTATACCATTAAAACCTATCATACATTGTGTATGACAAGTCATTTACCACTAATTGCTTGGAATACACCTGAATAAGTTCATTTTACACCATTAAAATGCATCATACCCAGTGTATGATTCGATTTTAGACCACTGTACCCCTAATTACATGAAAAAAATAGCAAAATTTGATTTTATGCCATTATTACCTATCATACATTGTGTATGATAAGTCATTTACCACTAATTACTTGAACTACACCTGAATTAAATTCATTTTACACCATTAAAACGCCTCATACCCAGTGTGTGATTCGATTTCAGACCACTATACCCCTAATTACTTGAAAAAAAAGTAAAAGTTTATTTTTTGCCATTATAACCTATCATACATTGTGTATGATAAGTCATTTACCACTAATTGCTTGAAATACACCTGAATAAGTTTATTTTACACCATCAAAACGCATCATACCCAGTGTATGATTCGATTTTAGACCACTGCAACAGTAATTACATAAAAAAAACTGCTAAAGTTGATTTCATGCCATTAAAACCGATAATAATTTGTGTATGATAAGTCATTTACCACTAATTACTTGAAACATACCTGAAAATGTTCATATTAAACCATTTTAATGGATCATACCCATTGTATGATTCGATTTCAGCCCACTGTAATAGTAATTACATTAAAAAATCAGTAAAAGTTGATTTTATGCCATTTAAACCTATCATACATTGTGTATGACAAGTCATTTACCACTAATTTCTCTAAATACGCTTGAATAAATTCATTTTACACCATTAAAACGCATCATACCCAATGTATGATTCGATTTCAGACCACTGTACCCCTAATTACTTGAAAAAACCCGCACAAGTTGATTTTATGCCATTATAACCTATCATACATTGTGTATGATAAGTCATTTACCACTAATTTCTTGAAATACACCTGAATAAGTTCACTTTACAGCATTATAATGCATAATACACAGTGTATGATTTTATTTCAGACGCCACTAATTACTCGAAACACACCTAAACAAGGTCTGGGAGGGAAGAAGAAGAAAGGGCAAATTTGGAAATAATATTTTTTTTGACAAAAAAATTCGAAAGGAAAAAAAAAATGAAGAAAAGGAAGAGTGAAAAAAGTCAAAAAAGTGTCATTTTGCCTGCCTTGTATTAAATGAGGAGAGAGAAAGGGGGAGAGAGAGAGAGGACGGATTTGGGGGGGGGGGGGGGGGTTGAGGTGGGACGGCAGTTTTGTCCAAAAAAGTCTATTTATGGTTAATGGGGTCTAAAAAAGAATAAGGTTGGGGTGGGGGGTCCAAACCGTACGTTTTCCCAAATTATTATTGGTAATATTATATTTTTTAAGGCAACTCTCTCTATTTGTTAGTTATATCATTACTTTATAAATAATAATTTTTACCTTAATAATAATAACACCTGTAAATTTTAAAAGGAAATTTGTCGGTTAGGTACAGTTGGATTTGAATAGTTGTCACTTATATAATTCAAAATTTCAATATATATAATAAAATACTATAAGGTTTAAAGATCTTGTCATTTAAATATCCTAAAGTTTAATAAATTTGTTTATGGAGTACTTTTTGTCAAAATTTCGTGGATTCTTAATGGAAACTTTTGATGTAGAGTATGTGCCCAACAATATATTAGTGTCTTCAATCATAATTCCATGATGTTTTTTGTCCCGATCATATACCAAAATGGGCATTTTCCGAGGAAAAGTTGGTCAAATTTTGATAAAAATTCACCAAATTCTGCGTAAAGTACCTAAATTATAAGAATTTCAAATCTCAAGCGACTTTATTGTATATATCAAAATGTGATGATACTTTCGTAAAAAATATTCAAACCTTAGGTGTACGAGATAATTTCTCGATTTTTAAATTTTACGGTTTAGATATTTTCTTCAAAATTGGAGGACCTTTTTGAGAAAGATCCTAATATACATCATATTTTCGATAATATACTTTCTTAAAAATGCTAGTTTATCCTCATACGATGCATAAATGATGTTTATATTTATATTAGCTCAAAATTATATTGTAGTTATGTTTTATCGATAGTAAATTATTTGTGACTTTCCTAAATAAAATATACAATGTATCTTTTTTGAAGATGTCATATTTAATAATTTGGGATAATAACACTTGTATGGACTTGTTCATTTAATTTGTATCGGCAGCTTATAGAAAAGGAAAATTCTTACAATTGTTGGGAAACGTAACAACTAAACAAAGAAAAAATTAGCAAGAAAAATAAAAATTAAACACACATATTTACACGGTTTGGCCAAAATTGCCTACTTTTCACAGAGTTGCGAAGAGAATTTTATTGCTTTGGAATTGCTATCGAGAGTTTTCTTCAATTTACTCTACTCTCACGAACCCTAGAACCGAGTATAAATAGGCACACACAAGAAACCCTAATATGTTCATGTAAGATCTCCAAAACGAGTCTGGACCTCAACCTGAGCCGGGACCCAAACTGAGGGCCAAATTTTTTTTCGAAGAGCTACACCCCCAGGCCTCCGTATTGAGTCAACGAGTACCGGCCATTCCATTCTATATAGGTTCGATCCTCAACTCCATCGGTCTTGGCCCATAATAGTATAAAATTAGGCTGCACACTTGAATCCTAACAGCAATAGCTTATTTTGGATGTTATATGTACAAATTCTATTTCTTCGACTGCCTTTTTTTTTTCTTTTGAGTAATTGATTACAAGTCTATACGAAGGGTACAGAGCACAAGGCCTAAAAAAAAAAAAAAAAAAAAAAAAAACAACGGCGAAGAGAAAGAACTAAAACTAAACCAAACTACAAATCTAATTAGTCCATTTGAAAACAGCATACACATTCCTTGCCACTTCCTCTGACTTGCACGGCAGCTCTGGACACCAAGTTGAAGCCCAAAAACTGACCTCCATCTATATACTCTAGAATAAGTCCTCCTCATTCCCTCTCTCATCATTAAAAACTATATTGTTTCTCTTACACCAAATAACCCAAGTAGTGATCAAGAAAAGCGCATCCGTACTTTTTTCTAAAATTTTCCAACATTGCAAACTAAGGTCCATTGGTCAAAAAGGTCAAGGATCGTACCCAAAGGCACGAAATAAAGTCTCCACCAATTTATCACGCAGCACCATAAAGTCTAACTATAGCAACATCTAATAAACAGTTTATTGAATTCCTCAAATTCACACAATCACATAGCATACCTCAAATTTGCATTATCATATGATGCCATTTTATGAAGTCTGTCTTCTATACTCCATCTACCCAAAAGAGTGAGCTAAACAAATACCTCGACTTTCGGAGCTGCCAAGTCCAAATAGCACACACCAAATTATCAACCGATGTGTATCGAGAGCACATATTCCATACCTTATCAACTAGCGATTTAGAAGTGTTAATTCCGTTCTTTTAAAACTGCCAGAGGGTCTTATTGTCAAAGTGTTCTACTTGGGTTTTTGACTTAACCACTATGTCTTCGATGTAAACTTCTATGGTTTTGCCAATCAAGTCATGGGCAATCATGTTCATGGCCCATTGATATGTAGCATCAACCATTTTTATACCAAATGACAGGGCAACCCAGTCAAAGGCCTCATTTCATCCAAGACACCTAAGTGCAATCTTGTGGGGGTATCAGCCAAAGCTATCATAACCTAGTAATACTCACAATACCCATCCATGAAAGGCAAGACCTCATGCCTTGAAGCTGAATCAATTAAGATATCGGCTATGGGCATGGGTCACTCATCCTTTGGGGTGGCCATCTTTTTTCCTAAAATCAATGCAAACTCTGATTTTAATGTTTCTTTTGATTACCAGAATAATATTGGCCAACCATTCAACGTACCTCGATGTTCGAGTAAACATGGCTTTTAGAAGTCTCTCAATTTGTTTCTTTACCAAGTTAATGATTTCCTATGACATTCATCATCTGGCTTAGATAATAGGCTGTAATTCTACCTTAATTGGTAGTTTATGCTCCACCACATTTAGCTCTAGACCAAGCATATCATGACGCTCTCAGGTAAAGCAATCTCTAAATTCAAGAAGCAGATTGGCGTACTTATTCCTCTGCTCCTCATAGAGCAAGGCACTCACGAAAGGGGTCCTGGGTTCCTCCTTAGAGCCCAAGTTAATTTCCATTAGGGAATCTTAGACTTTGGCTCTCAAATTGTCCATTTTAACCAGTGTCGCTTTCAAGTCAGCCAACACCATTTCCTTATCTTGCAATATCTGGAGTATGAAGCCATGTTCACATAGTTGCTCGTCCAAAGTTTATCCTTAGTATGATAAGCCACTAGCTTTGTGACTGCTAAGGGGACGGTCCATTCAGCCTCTAGTGGGAGGGTTCGATTGCCCTCCAAAGGGTGTCCTGTGCACCTTGGACATCTTGCTCTTCCAAGAGAGCTCTCATGCATCCCCAAAAAATCTGAGCCATTTCACTCCATGTTGACCTGATCAACCTATGCCTTGGTAGATGGAATTTTAGAAATGGTCATGATGCTGTCTTACTGGTCCCTCTGGGTTGTAGTTCCAAAATAAGCGGACTTGGTCACCATCATTGCTCCCACTTCGTACTCGTAAAACTTTGCCTCAAAAAAGCTCGAACAAGCAGCTAATGACCTACCATCTTTGGAGGTCAGCACCTTAGCCACCAACTCAACTTGTTGCACCTTGTCGTCAGCTAGGACATCTCCTTTGAGGCATGATTAAGCCTCCTTAGCCATAAACTCCTTAGGTAAAAGTATGGCTGTCCTCACTTCAGCTTGCTCAAGTATGACCTGAACTGGATATAGTGCTTCTCTTCGGATTCTCCTTCGCAATATCCCTCTTCCTACAACTTTTTCTCCTTGGATTCATCTCTTGATACATTTCCCTGCATGTTGGACTCCTCCATAGGTTGGGGGTAATCATTCTCGTTGAAGTCTTTCTCTATATCCAAAATCTAGACGCGCCACCAAATTAATGCTTAGGGGACTATGGTATTTCTCATCATCTAAGACATTACAAGCCTACGAGTCCTTGGCAAAATTGTTCCCATCAAGACGGGCTTCTTACGAGGCTCCTTCTTAGTTTCTGTGGCCAAGGAGAAAGCCTTCTTGTTTGAAACATCTAGAATCATCAGTTTAGGCTGCCTATGCTGGTTCATACCATATCGCATCTTTCTAAGAAATACCTTTGACCAAGGCTTGCTTGAGCTAAGCCCGTCTTTCTACTTCCTTTTTTCTCAGCAACTTTCATTTCTGAGTTTTAGTCAGTTTGGGTACATCATTGACATCAATTCCTTGAATGGGCTGATTCCTTCTCTAGAAATTGCCAATACGGACACTAGTAGGTTGGCTCCTTACTAATGCGAACTTGTAATTGGGTTGAAATCCAACTGGAGAGTATTTTAGGTTCCAATTTGGGTGCTTTATTCTCATAATGAGTTACGCTTTGGGAAAGTTCTCCCTTGTCTGCTCGAAGAATGAAGGTTTCTTTAGGATAGTCTATGATGGTATCCTAATCACTATTGGAGGCATGAATGGTGGGATCCTCTAGCAGGTGCTTAAGGCCCCACATCACGCCTCGTAATTTGCCACTGTAGTTTTGGCAGATGTCATAAGACACCTCTCCAAATTCCAAGCAATCCTCTCACCACCATATAGGTCAGTTGCCTCTCATATAGTAACATTGATTTCCATAGCTAATTTCTCAGCCATGGAGAGGTCTATGACTACCCATGGAGAGGTCTATGACTACCTTTTCCCTAAGGCTTAGCAGTAAGTTTTTGAAGGTGGAGAACTTGTTAGTTGGATGGAGCTTAGTAATATGCTAATGAAATGACTCATCTTTCAAATCTTTTTTGAGCAGGGAATTTCAATATCACTTCCTTAACAAACCTTGAAAATTGGCTGCTAGTGACCCCTCTCTTTTGAAGATTGTCCAAACCCATCATTTTCATGTACAATCCAAGTTGTTAGAGAAATGGGGGCATGATTTTGAAACTTAACCTCCTAAATCATGTTAATTTGCATAGGACTTGGGACTTGGTTCTTATTGACACCCAGTTGGTCTGTGTCGGGAAAAATTGGTTTCATGGCCTCAATGGCGTCCTGCACTAGATTTCTAAAGATAATGTGGTTCTTTGTCAAATGGGTGAAAGAGTTGTGCCATTTGCAATATACCATCCCCCTTAAAATACTATTATCTGGCTACTTATGTTTCCCTTTTATCTTAAGTTTATTGTTAGCTTCAACCCAATCAAATATTATGTTAGCTCTTGACAAATCAAACGAGTACTTTATTCTTGGAATTGGTTCCTTTATAGCCTTGACATCCTGTTTCACTAAAGGATTACAGGCAACAGGGGGACCCTTAATGTACTTAGCGACATCTATTTTGTAAGGAGGTATTTCCTCCTCCTCTATGACCTCATGTACATAGGTTCTATTCATGCTATTTTTCTTGAGGCTTTCTTCTTTCAAGACCTCCCCAAGCCTAGTAGTGCATTCTGTTAATTGGAGCAGACTCATGAAATTTGATCCTTCAAATTTCTTCATAAATTCGATATCCAAATCATTGAAAGAGGGCTTGGGGTATTCGACTTTAGGCAGTGCCAATGTACATCTTAAATTAGCTCTCTTAAACCATTTAATGTAGTCCTCCATTGCCTGGCTTTTGTTTCAAATAAGCCAGATCAGACATGGACATGCCCAATTCCATACTCAGGAATTGGGTTTGAAACTGTCTAGCCATATCAACTGAACTATAAACAGAGCTAGGGGGAGGATGATGAAACACTTAAAAAGTCATCCCAATTAAAGAAATGGGAAAAAGCCTTAACTTTAGGTACAAGTTATCAGTTGCTTCTCTGCATTGGCCATTAAATCTTTGCCAAGTGCTCAAGAGTTGATATGTTCCCTTCTATAGAGAACAAAGTGAATTCGGGTACTTTATACCCACTTGGGAATGGATAGTTCCAATCTATGTAATCAGGATATGGTTTGCTATAGATGGCTCTATTAGCCCTTTGCAAGCCTGGCACATAAATCTATTCAATGAGGGTGGCTAACTGATCTTAGAGGGGTAGGTTTAATGTCTTGTTGTGCACTAATTGTTGTCCTATGAGGGTTAAAGTGTTCCTTACAAGGTTAGTAGAATATCCTTGGGCTCCCGTGACCATTGGATTAGGAAATGGGGGTCGGCCTGCATAAGTAGGATTATACCCTCCTTGGTCTAAGTAATCCTTTTGGTAAGCTTTTACTTCTATGGGGACTTAGTTTGGCGTCATGTCCGCTCTTTCACAGGTCCACATCATATATGATCCTAAGGATGCCTAAGCTAGAGGGAGACCTTGAGGCATTCTTGAGCTTGAGGATTTTTGGTAAACCTTGAGGTGGTCCACACTTGGTGCAAAGTTCTAAAGACAAGTAATATTGTCGTGCCCCCCAGTGCAGTATACAGGTTTGGTCCTGGGGGCAGAGTATCTGTTTTCCACAAAGCACCTCAAATTCGAATCGTGCTTTATGGGGATGTAATTTACTTGTGGAGTGGGTGCCTGACCTTGCCCCCCATTTTCAAGACCTTGCTCGACCTTAGACATAGGCTACGGACTTCCCATGAAGAAAACCTGACCTTGCCCATTAATCCCATAATTTGGATTGGATCTCATGGAAGTGCCACCCATTTGTGGTGGATGGACCTGCCCTTACCCTCCAGTCTCAATGACTGGTGTTGCTTAAGGGTCACTACTCAAGTTCCTCGAGACTAGAACCTATCCTTATTTCAAAGGGTTAGAGGATCAAGGTATTGTTGCCTCGTGCCCTAGGTTGGGATCCAACCTTATAATCCTTAGTCTAGCCGGTAAAGGATGTCCCCTAATCTCAAAAGGGGTGGTAGCTCCTTTCATTCATTAGTCATCATGTTCCCAAAGGGGGATCATAAGGGTAACTAGTGGGCATTGTAATAGGAGCATTTGGCCTTAACTGTCTAAGGCCTTCCATGACTTCTAAAACAAGGCCAATACAAGTCTCAAACTGCCTTAATAAGATGAGTCCGACTTCGACTACTGTTTATCTTGCCACATCTCCGACTATGAGGCTCACAGTAAATGATAGGGTCACATTTATTTCAACCATGATTCTATCAATCTCCTTATTCCTTCTCTCGTTCATTAAGGTTCAGACATCGATAATGGTGTTTCTCAGAGCAGTCATTTTGTCACGTTGGACAGCTAAAGCTCGATCATTTCCAGCAGGTTGCCCCTCAGAGAATTCTCTTAAAGACTGTTCTTGTCTTTCAACAGTAAGTTGCATCCTTCTATTGAGCATGACTATAAAATTCTTTAGAGAAAGGCCATCAAGATTGATGAATTCATCTTCTACATGTCTTCCTCACCTCTGCTCTCAGCACTACGATTGTGACTAGTTTCATTTTCACGCATAATTGGGGTTTGCTCCAAAGGATGTTCCAGTTGTGGTTCAATTAAGGCCAGAGATTTGGCCTCCCCACCCTTTTGAGTGGTAGCTTTTCCAGTTCTTGTCATTGATGAATGGTTCGAGATTTTTTTTGTTGAACTCCACTTTCTGGCTTGACGTTAACAGAGCTTTCACTATGGTCAAAAGGTATGTTTTCTCTTTTGGTTTGTTTCTAGTGAGTGGCTAGTCATTGTACATATGTAGTAAAACAAATATGCAAAATAGGACTGTTAAGGACACTTTAGTTTTATTTTTGATGTTTTTTAAGTTAATGGTTCACATGCAATGAAAATTGGATCTGGGCCTGGCCCAAGTGGCAGTTAGGGTGATGGACAAAACCCCACAGACATCTTAACTCGTACACTTAAAAGCAAGGAATTGGGGTGAAGACATGTTCAAGAGCTCAGTAGCCCACTCCCAAGTAAATTGAGTTTTTAAGCCTGACACCCTTGATTTGTGATAACTTGAATGAGTTAGAACTTGATTAAATAGGGTGAACCGTATTCAGGCCACTGAACTAGGACCAAAGTATTCAAGGTCTAAGCTTTGGTCGTCAAAGCCCTGAATCTTTGACTTAAACCTAAATTCACCTAGCGCACTAAGCCGTGTCACAAATCTAAGACCAACGCAATCAAGCTCTGGGCTAGTAGTCAAAGCCTAAGAACAATAAAGCTAAACTTAACTTGTTGAGATTTGGGGACGGAAACAATGGCAAAAGGAAAGTACTATCTCGTACAATTACAACAATTCCTATGGAAGAAGAAAACGACAAGGTACAAGTGTGTTGTAAAAACTAAAGGACAAAAAACTTGAATAAGTTTTTGTGTTGGTTTTGGGACCCTCTACAACGTAACAAGAGTCCTTTATTTATAGGCTAAAATGATAACTATTGTGTCCTTGGATGGCAGAATATCTGTCCCACCTTCATCCTCCATGCTCCCTTAATCTTTGTGCTCACGGGCCACTTGGTCTTTCCACGTTCACCCATCCTCTCTGAAATTTTTTGAAGATCTACATTCCTAATGCGTGCTTTAAACAACAATCTCGAACTCTAGTAGTTATCTTTCCTGAAGCTTTCCTGGTAATTCCCTTGAGTTCCAGCTTACTATGCCCAATCAGCCACGTTGAGCGGTTGTTCTATTAGGCTTTAGTTAGTGGACTAGTTGGAATAAAGATTTTATCACTTCCTCTCCTCGATCCCCCTAAGTCTCAAGAATGATTCCAAACATTGGACAAATATCCTTTTATCTCATGATGATGTCATCCCAAATCCCCCAATTTTGAGGTAAAAGTAACTTGGTTTCATAATTTATCACTAGTTTTTGATATTATATAAGTGCCATCCCCCCTCCCCATGCCCTATGCAACCTACTCATCTCTCCCTAATCTTAGGCCCGAAGTATCACCGTGCTAACCTAGCCCTCCCTCACAAGTGCTCTTTCCACCTCCACTATCACTACCCTACTCATGGTTAAACTAGAATGCTCTACTGATTATTCCGTATGGCACGATTAGATCTCACTGATTCTTCGATTGAACTACATCATGGTCCCAAATCCCAAAGCCAGATTACTCCCACACCCCAAACTTGAATTATTCTAGTCGTATACTGACCATAGCATACGGGCCTACTTTTCCACCTCTCTAGCTCGCTCCATGTTAAATGACATCATCCACCATCCCACTTCTAAAGGCATATGGGATGCTTTAGCCAAATGCTTTAGAGATCATTCACTTGCCAAAGAATTTTATCTCCAATCCCAACTCTCCACCCTTCAAAAACACGCTAAAACCATTGACACTTATCTCATTGGTCACCAATAGGGAATTGATTTACTACTCCCTTTTTGGGATACCCTCGGAATATGGTCTCATAAGCACATTCATACACAACTTTTCCTGTAACCTTACTATTGAAGAGCTTAAGACTTCTCTCCAAGATGAAGAAGTGGTACTTGCTCGGCTTCAAGGACTCTCCAACCCTTATCATGTCATGCCTTAGCTGCTAGTGCTTGGTCTCATGATTCCACTGGTGGTTGGCCTAGGCGTGGGGCCTGGGCCATAACTCTAGCAACCATGGAGGATGTGGAAACTGCACATAGTTTGGCACTAGTTCCTTTGGCAACTCGAGACACCCTCCGCACTTTGACTCTTGGGTAAGAAATGTAGTTACTATTCTCCGTCAATCTAATGATGGTTTACTTGGACCTGGATATATGGCATCAGATTTGCTATCAAGCAGGTCATTTTGCCTCTCACTACCCACATCGAGATGCTCACATTGACTTTCTCACTCTCTCTCAGCCCTCTCGGTTTCTAACCCTACTAATCACACATGGTACCCAGATTCTGGTGCTCTAACCATATGACTTCTTACTCAGGTATTCCAAAACACATACGTCTGTATACTAGTTCTAAGTCTATTCAAGTTGGAAATGGTTCCCTTTACCTGTTACCCAGGTTGGCTCGTTCAATTTGCGACTAAGTATAGGGGCCTCTCATTGTCCAATGACTTATTAATTCTGGATCTCACTTATAGTCTCCTATATATTAAACAAGGTCACGGGGGCACCTTTCCTCAGGACACATAGTGATGAACCATGGGATTTCTCCACATCATACGGGTCTCATATGGTTATCGCTGAACTCTGGCATAGGCATCTAGTACATTTAGGCTTTTCTATTTTAGATATTTTAAAAGAGACGACCTTTAAATCCTTCTCATACTACTTTACTCGTGTTTAGGAAAATCTCATTGCTTGTTTTTTTCCCGTGTTTTGCATAGTACTATTGCTTCATTATAGTTGATTCATTCTAATGTATAGAAATCCCTTATTCCCTCAAACTCCGAGTTTAAAACCTATGCTATTTTAATTGATGATTTTGTCAATTTACGTATACTTATCGGATTTGAAGAAAAGATGAAGCGTATGGCTTGTTTTTTTTTTTTTTTTTTAATTTCAAAATCCTTTTTGAAAACCAATTTGACAAGATTTTCACCAACAGGAAGTTCTAGACTATTTTGAAACATTTGGCATGGTTGTTAAACCTCAAGCCATCAAGATCATACTATCCTTGGTTGCAACAAATAATTGGTCCATTAGCCAACTTGATGTCTGCTTGGTTTTTGTTTGTTAAGTGTGCGAATGTATTAACCGTAAATAAAAACAAATGAAACATGCAAAGAGAGACTCACAGCATCATGGGAGCGAACCTAAATTCCATATCAGACGTGTTTTACCTCAATCACTCACCTTCTTGAGGAAAAGGGATGGTGCTTTTGGTAAATCCGACTTCGGTTTGCAATTAACTTGTGGATTCTACTCATGCTCCAATTAAGGAGACTTTCATATTTTGGGGGTTGTTTATATTTATTTGACAGAAAGAGTAAAAGGATATGGACCTAACTCAAATTGCAGTTACAATGACGGAGCAAAGCCCAAAGACACCTTTCCCCGTACATTTAAAAGCTAGGAATTGGGCTGGACACCCAAGAGCTGAGCAATCCACTTACAAAGTCAATAAGATTTTTTAGGCCTGGTACCCTTGACTTTTAATAACTTGAATGACCTAGAGTGTGACAAGATTAAGATAGAGCAAACTATATATGGGTTACTGGATGAGGACCAAAGCAATCAAGGTCAAGCCTTGGCCATCAAAACCCTTAAATAAAAACGTAAACCTAAGTTTACCTGACTTATTAAGCAGCGACACCAATGTTAAGACCAATGCAGTCAAGGTCAAGCCTTGACCATTAAAGCCTTAAACTAACGCCTCAATTCTCAACTCATTGATTGTGGGAATAGATTAAAATTTAAAATTCATGCCTAAAACCCAAAGAACTTTATTAGTTTGAAGAAAGCAAGTGCAAGACCCTTGACATTGGGATACCGTGCGCAGGGTGATGCCTAGCATTAAGCACATCATGACCCGATCAGTGCTCTGACATAGGCACTTGGTGCGCAAACCTCTAGTGCTTGATTGGATGTCAGCGCCTAGGTTTTGGCTGCGACACGGGACAGAATGGACCTTGACCAAAGCATGACCCGAGAAGGGCATGCGCGCTTGAGGCAGCGCATTGACATAGTAAAGGATCATTAGTCAAATGCATGACCATGCTCAAGTGGGCACACGTTAGTTGTGCTGCACTAGTTAAGGACGGACCCATGACTAAGTGCAAACGCATGCGTTGTGTCAATATGAGATGGACATCAATGGGGCACAAGTATAGACACGGTGCACATTCTTTGTATGGATGAATCGGGCCTAATGGAGATGAGCCTAAGCTTGGAATCAACGAACCGAGGGCCATGCGCTTGTGTCATGGCACTCAACCAAGGGGCGCGGGTTAGGGGCATTATGTGCACAAGCAAGGGCAGGGCATGAAAAGTTGAGTCCAAGCGCACAAGAGTGGATGCACTGCGCTAGCGTGACAATGGACCTTCACCTAGACGCCAAACGGCACCAACCTAAGATATACCTTAGGGGGGTGGGGGCCTTAGTGGACAAACGGACACTCCTAAAATTTGGGCCTTGACCAACGGAAAGTTCTAAGGATTGTGTGAACAGGGAGCTAGCCTGGCCCGGATGTTCTCAGGCCCAATGCAGGGCACGGGCCCGGCCTAGTGCAGGGCACGGGCTCGGCCCAGGAATGCCCAGGTCTAGCGTAGGGCGCGGGCTCGGGGCATGCGCAAGCCCAACGTAGGGCGAGGGCCCAACGCAAGATGCTGGCCAGGCCCAGGGCATGCGCGGGCCCAAAATGAGGCGCGGGCTAGGGCATCTGCGGGCCCAAAGCGAGGCACGGGCCCAGTGCAAGGCACAGGCCTGGCCCAGGCATGCGCAAGCCCAATACGGGGGGGCCAGCCTAGTGCAAGGCACCAGCCCGGCCCAGGTATGCGCAGGCCCAATACCGGGCTTGGGCCCAGTGCAAGACACTGGCCCGGCCCAGGCATGCGCAGGCCTAATACTGGGCACGGGCCCAGTGCAAGACACTGGCCTAGCCCAAGCATGCGCAAGCCCAATACAGGGCACGGCCCGGTGCAAGGCACTAGCCCGGCCTAGGCAAGCACTGTCCCAGCCTAGGACGTGCCCAGGCATGCGTTGGCCCGGTCCAGCGCATGCATGTGCAAGCCCAACAAGGCCCATTAGATGGAGAAAAAAGAGCATGTTGAGCACATGGGTGGCGGTTACCTAAGAAGAAAAGCGGGAAAAACACTTGAGTAGTTCAAATAGGATTTGAGCGGGAAAAGAGGAAGAGTGGGGTTTGAGTATGGAGTAATTGCCGGTTAAACTTAGGCGCCTAAAATAAGAGGAAGGGCATTGACCAGCCTTGACCTATAACCGCTACTGGGCATTTCAAGAGATCGTGGGGCACAGTTTGAACAAGGAAGAAGGGAAATTGGCGGGAACAGTTACCCATGACCTTGAGGTTGTCAAGGTCTATAAATATGTGGGATTTGTATTCATTTGGGATGTTATGTAATCTCAGAAATTAATTAATGACATGGTCCCTTATTTTCGTGTACTCTCCTTTGTGTTTCCATTGAGTGCTTTTCGTGTGTACTTAGGCTAGGTGAACGAACCTCTCCGCCATAACAGCTAGTCCTAAAAGTAACTGTGATAGCAAGTATAGTGAAGATCTATGTTGCACTATGTTAAGCTAAGCTAGGCTAAGTTATACTACTCCTAGGTAAAAAGCACAAGTGTGCTGCAAAGAAACTTGAAGAAGTTTATACGGTGGTGTTGGACACTTTACAACTATAATAGTATCTCTTATCTATAAAAAGCAAAAATAACTATTGCATTCTAATTCCCCAGCATTTCCTCTCCACGTCTGCCTCAAAGCCTCTTTAGCAAGTTGAATCGGCAGTTAACGTGCCCCAAGTTTGTGCGCTTGAGCATCTTTTTGGAAGCCCCACATCCGTATATCTTGATGGATTCCTTCTAGATGCCCCACCTTATGTTGGATAGGCTTAAAGCTCACGTATCTGGAATTGCACTCCAATTAATTGCCTTGAACTTTATAACAACCTGTCTTGCATCCTTCTGGGAAATCCCTTGAGCTTGAGCCTCTTTTACCACTCCAATCACCTCGAGTGGAGGATACCCTTAAAAGGTATTAAACTCCTCATGCAACTATGCTCAAGATGCCATGGTTTTAACATTTAGAGGCGTTGCATCCCTCGAGAATGGCCCCATGTGATAAATGCATGATGCTTTATTTCAAAACGGCATCGTCCCAACTCCTCAAGTTTGTGGTGTAAACAATGTCAAAAATGCATTTTTACGTAGCCACCTCTCTGAGGAAGTATATATCAAACAGCCACAAGGTTTTTTCCACCCCAAATTCCATAACCCTATATATTCTCTTTATAAGGCTCTATATGTCTTTAACAGGAACCTCGAGCTTAGTTTCATAGGTCTAGTTCATTTCCTTTGTAGTCTTGGGTTCCACTATGGCAAGGTTGGCCCCTCCCTTTTCATACTTCAGACACCGGTTGGTTTGGTCTACCTCCTCTTGTGCGTTGATGATATCATTATCACTACTCCCATCTTGACTGCTAAAAGCATCTCACTGACATATTGTCAACCAGTTTTACTTTGAAGCACCTGGGCCCCTTACACTACTTCCTTGGCATCTAGGCCAAACCCACTCATCATGGCCCTTTCCTCACCCATCATAAGTATACCCTTGACCTCCTTTACAGACATGACATGCTTGGTACCAAACCTATATAAATGCCACTCTCAGCTTGGGTACAACTTTCTATAACTGACGAGGTCTTACTTACATATCCTACCAGAGTATAGAAGTACTGTTAATGATCTTCAATACCTAACTATGACCTGTCCTGACATCTGCTATGCTGTTAACCGTGTATTCTAGTTTATACTTGCTCCTAGATCCTCTTATTAGCATATGGTGGAGTGTATTCATGGGTACCTTAAGCATACACTAGATAGTGGCCTCACCGTCACTCTGGGATCCCGCACTTCCATCACTGATTATGCAGACGTTAATTGGGTGGTTGTCCGGATACTAGATACTCCACTATTTGGTTTCTCCTCTTTCTCGATCTCAACTTCATCCCTCGAAGAGCTAAGAAACAACCAAAAGTTGCTGACTATGGCTGGATTCACTACCTCATGCGCGACCTTGGTCTTCTTCACTCAAGTCCTATTTTGACCTATTTTGATAGTGTCTTAGCCATATACCTTGCTGCTAACCTCATTTCCAACGATCGTAGCAAGCATGTTGATGTAGACTTTCACCACATCCGTGAGAAGGTGATTGAGGATGACATCCAAGTTCGATTCACATCTGCTACCAAATAGGTTGGTGACATCTTCACCAAAGGATTGGCTATATGTTGTTTCTACTACCACAAGACAAATTTGCAAGTAGGTTCGTCTCCCGCTCCACCCCCCCATCTCCCATGCGTTCAGATTGAGGAAGTGCATTAGAATAATATCGATGATATTATATGATATAATTGTGATTATGCCAGATCCTCTATAATATTTCCTAGAATATCCACATGTAACTTTCCCTATATATATATAATGTATTGCCCGCCGTCCTTATCAAGTATGCTCTAGAAATAATCTTGCACATAAATAATAATTTTGAACTTCAAGATATCTAAGTTACCTTAATATAAATTTGTAAAAAAATTATGTAGCATGTATAACAATAAGCAATAAAGTTATAAAAACTATGTGATGGTGTAATTATTTTAAAAATTGAAAAGAACTTATACCATACTCATCTTCACATTTGAACCATATTTTACACAAAATTCACTCTTAAATCAATTTTAACTTAACTATTGCAAATTTTATATTTCTCATAAAATCACTTGTTTTTCAATCAACCAAATGTGGTTCATTCAAAAAGTCTTAAGATGATAAGCGATTTTTAAACAAATTTTACAGTTGTAGTTAAGTAGAAAAATAGCTCTTGATATAAAAGGAACATACCCAGTGCCACAAGGGCTCCCGCCTACGCAGGGTCTGGGGGGGTGGATGTACGCAGCTTTCCCCCTTCAAGGTGTTAACCTGAAGAGAGGCTATTTTTCAGTGCCCCCAACCTGAGGGTGAGGACTTCCCAGGAGGTCACCCATCCTGGTACTACTCTCGCCCAAGCACGCTTAACTTCGGAGTTCTCATGGGATCCGGTGACATCGTGTTGGAGCCCTCGTTTGTAAAAATAGCTCTTGATATGATTTCATATAATTGGAAATTTATCACTTTGCCTGAGGTTTAGATGTCTATGACTGAGGTAGCATGATGTTTCAATAGGTACAATGAGGTTTCATAACTTTATCACTCGGGTATGTTAGGTTTAAAATTTTTGTCAATCATGTACCATATACCGATAATCGATGGAGAAGATTGTTACACGGAACAAAATTTTAGCTATCATCTATCAGAACCTAATGAATTTTTTTTCATAAAATGCTAACATTACACTTGAAAGAAGCTAATGCCCACGCCCACACCTTTGCGAAAAAAGGTGTTTATAGGAGTGTTCCTCTAGTCGTATGGATGTGACTTCTAGGACTAAATATTTCCTTTTGTTGCGATGTGTTGATGTACTTGTATGATGTTCTTCTTGGAATAAAGTTTAATTATCAAAAAAAAATTTGTGATATCTTCCATTATAATCCAATAAACTCTTTCCGTAATCTGACGAATTTTTATTGAGAGCACTGACATAACTTATATGTTCTGCCCTAATCATGTAGCACATCAATATGTTTTGAATGAAACTTGTAAGAACGCTAATAAAAATATTACATATTCCCTCATAGGACCGAAATGAAAAAAAAAATTAAACCTTGAAATATCTTATTCGTAGATTGGAATGCTATAGTACTTAGCTGATAGAGGTAAAAAATCTCCAGGCACGTAAGCTCTAAGTTTACTCATAATTGAGGTTGAGACTGGAATTGGGTCCATAATTCCAATTTTGTTGTTCGTTTGGTCTGCTAGAATTGAAATTGCAATTTTATTGCACAACTTCATGCAAATAAATTTTAACTAAAAATCATACAATATAATTTTTTAGAATGAGGGAAAAGAACTGTAATTCCATATAAATTTGAATAACTTGAAACCCAAAATGATTCATCGTAAGTAATCTGAAGCTCAAGATGACTTAAAACTGAAACACAAGACCCGAACTAAATTTGACTCAAAACTCAAAATGGCCAAACTTGAGTGACTCAACCCCTATTGACGTGACTCAGACCTAAACCTGACTCAATCTAATAAAAAGTTGTAAATAACTCAACTCGATAGATTTAAATTTGATATGACTCGAGCCCCAATTGATCCTACATGACTCAGACCTATTTTGATTGTGACTGAGACAAGCTTATATAAAACATGAGATAACCAACCTAATTGACCCGAAACCTGAAGATGACCCAAACTACGAATGATGCATCCCGATACAACTCTGTTCTACCTAAATTTGACCCGGCATTAGGTAACCTGACTGTGGAAATGATGAAACCTAAATGACCTCAAACAAGATAGCTTGAGCTTGGAATCACCCTACCCAACTCAAATCCAGTTCATATTAATCCAAATCCCAAAATGAGTCGCGTAATTAACCGATAATCGGGACAACTTGAGTACAATTTGATCGATACATGACATGATTCAAACCTGAAATGATTCGATACGACAGCAAGTAGACCCTAGTTGACCTAAAACTAGGAATAATCTAACTCAATTGACCCAAAAGTCGAGATAATTAATGACGAAATCACAATTCTAACTTCCAATTTCATTGACTATCTAAACAATGAATTTGAATTTCATTCTAATTTTAATTTAACAACCCAATTCTAATTCTCAATGTCGCACAAATCCTGAAATTTTAAATGCAAGCTTAGAATAATGGGTTTAAAAGGCAAAAGGGAAGGAAATGACAGAGAGAGGAAACAGGCAGCGGTTAATTTTTCAAAATGATGTATTGTGAATTCTTTTGGTGTTATTATTGCCGAAGTAGAAAATGTTAGAATAATGATGTAATTTATAATAAGTAATAACTATAAATTTTCTTAAAATTACAGTGAGATTAACATTTTGACCTTACTAATAACATTACCCTACTTTTAATTTTGTGTTTGAGTATGTAAAAAAAAGGCCACGGTCTGTGCAATCTCTTTCCTATGACAACCAAATCCAAGCAAGAAAATAAAAAAGAACTCCATGTTTCTCAAAAGGAAAAGCCATGAATACAAAAGACTATGATGGCCCAACTTGCTCTCTTTTTTTACTTCACCTCATTATTTTTCTTTACTTTTTCTTCAAAATTTAATTTTAATGTGATTTTTTTCTTTGTATATATATATATATATATATATATAATTTTTTTTTTTTTTTTTTTTTTTGCTTTGTAGTTACAGTGGGTGTGTCAAATTGACCATGAAATTTGTTCCTTTGTCTTTAAGAGACAAAGAGATACAGAGAATCGACCATCAAACCGTTCGCGGGCTACACATGGAAAAAATAAAATAAGAAAATATCCATTAATTATTAAAAAAATATATATCTTTCAATAATTATTACGACTATTTTTTTAAAAAAGTTTAAAAATTGGATTGAATGAATTTGATGGAGCGGTGGAGGAAAAGAAAGGGAAACAGAGAGAAAACGGTGGGCCCATTATCAGCGCGTAGTAAAGAATATAATAAAATATACAATAGTTAATATACATATTTTAAATTGGTAAGTTCATTAAATGGGTGGGGAAAAATACTTCGAATTCTCTAACCATTGCAGCATAGAGGTATTAGTAACTTATTCTTATTATTTACTTAAGTTTGATTTGCCATAGAACTTCTTTTCATGTCATTTTTATTACCCTTTTTTTTTTGCATAAAGCATAGGTAATAATCAAATATAAAAAGAAAACTATTTCCTTTATAAAAAATTTGTTTTTTTTCTTTTTAAGAAGACCAATAACCATTTTCTCTTTTAGGGCAAAAAATGTTTTTGGTTGGGATTTTACATGTAATCTAACATCAATTTAAAATTGAAAAAATAAGAATTATATATATAGTAAATTGATATCCCAAATAAAATTTTTAAATAATATATATATTTTTAATTAAAGGCATTTATAGAAAAATATTTTTGAAATCTGTTACAAATGAGACCTAACTTGAGGGTATTTTGGAATTAATTGGTGGATATTGATTCCATTAATTAATTAGGCTCAAATTATGGTAATTGAGTTTAGGCCCATAAGGGTATAAAATAAGGCCCTAATTAGAAGTGAGATTATGTTATGATGTGTCGATTAATCTCTCTATAACTCTTTTTCTCCCTCAGTCTTCTTTTGTCTTCTCCTTTCCCTCCTGTATCTCCGATACTAGCATTACTATACTATAAATGATAGTATACTCATAATTATAATGATATGCAATACATACTTTCTATTGCTAAAGTTGTCAGTGTTGTTGATTGAGTATGGTGGATTGAATTGAGGATAGTTTGATCATAACAATTGGTATCAAAACGAGCTATCCTTGAAATGAAAATCATGGTTAATAGTACCCGATCACGGTCCGTTATTCTGGAATTGGATCAGAGTTTGTGTGTGACCCTCTTAGCACAATAGGAAGCTTTCAATTCGAGGCAGGATGAGTTGAAATTAGAGCTTAATCAAGCCATAACACTGACAATCAGACTTTGAGTGGGTTTCAGCAGATGATCAATGGTTTATCGATTCAAATGGACACGATTATGGGTACTCTGCGAGAATTGCAAGCTAACATGGGGAACCAACATTCTGCGAGAGAGGATCGACCACCCGATCCTCCTGATCAGGAATAGAAACGCAACCAAAGAGTGTGATAGGAGCCGCAATTTCACATATTAGATGTCCGCTGACCAGTTCCCAGCCAACCGGACTACCAATCACTCACTGATGCTCCGTTCTCTTTGTCAAAGTGATCCTCGTGATGGTAACTATCACATCCCTACTTGCTTGAATAAGATTGACTTTCCAATTGGAGATTCTGACGTTAAGAGTTGGTTGGAGAGATGTGAACGTTACTTTTGTTAGATGAGACTCTCAAATCATCAAAATCTATGCTCACGAGTACCTTTGGTGGGGGAGACGTTGGCATGGCATGATGAATGTACAGCTTCTTGGCCTGTAGGTGTTGTCATTCCTTGTTGATATATTTGACCAAGATTCGAGCTGGTTTTTTGGACAGTAATGAGGACCCTCTAGCTAACCTGAGTAAACTTAAGCAAATAGGACCATTATGTGAGTATCTAAATGCTTTCAAATTACTAATTAATGGTCGTGGATTGAGTGAATCTCAGCAAATGAGCATGTTCATGGAAGGTTTAAGAGATGATATTGCAAGTTGGCTTAAGCTGTTTAAGCCTACTACCCTTTAAGATGCAATAGTGTTAGCTAAGCTACAAGAATAAAATTACATGCTTTGGAAAGAATAGTATGGCGTAGCTCCAATAATAAAATGGCCCCTCTCCTCCCTACACCCATTAATCCCACTATTAATAGCCCTATAAACATCAATGAAATGCCCCCTCCCTCCAATGCTTAGCCATACTATGACCCCTCGGCCCATAGTGCAAACATA
This sequence comes from Simmondsia chinensis, assembly GCA_018398585.1. NCBI lineage: Eukaryota > Viridiplantae > Streptophyta > Magnoliopsida > Caryophyllales > Simmondsiaceae > Simmondsia > Simmondsia chinensis. The sequence continues at coordinate 13,419,219 of JAGTTD010000005.1, forward strand.
TCCCAAACCCACATAAAGAACCCGAACTGGGGTCAACTTCCTTGACCCCTGAGTTTGATGAATATGTGCTTTTATTGTCATAAGAAGTTCGTTCCTAGTCATAATTGTGCTACGCAGAAGAAAGCAATTTTATCTAGTTAATGTTGAAGATGATGATGGTGAGGTTTCAATTGAAGGTCTAATCGATGATGAGCAAACAACAGCACGAGACCCAGACCCCCTTATCTCAATTCACGCATTACAGGGAGCCACACATTTTCAGACCATGAGAGTTTGCGGGCAATGAAATAAGTGAGCTATTAGTATTCTCATTGACAGCGAAAGTACACACAATTTTGTTGATTTGTTTACTGCACAACAACTGAAATGTGTAATGATGACACGAGACGCCCCCTGATTACAGTGCCAATGGGAAATAGTTAACTTCGTAGGGTCTTTGTCGTGATTTGAATTGGAAAATGAAGGATATTGAATTTGTTTATGACTTCCTTGTTATCCTACTCTTGGGATTCCATATGATTTGAGGCAGACAATGGTTTCAGATTTTGGAAAACGTTTAGTGGGATTTTAGAGAGCCTATCATGGAGTTTGTGACATGGCCAATTAATTAATCTTCGGGGAACACAGTGAGCACTTGAAAATGATAATGGGAGCATCCTTAAAGCAATTAACGAGTTTAGAAATCTCCTTGTTCGCTATTGACAGTGTCATAGCTGCATGCTCAAGCGCTTTCGCGCTCCCGCTACCTGAGTTGCAAGCTGGCGCTCATTTTGCAGAATTGGAGGGTCTTTTGGACGAATTCAGTGGGATTTTTGCTGAGGCCACCATGCTACCCTTGCATTGACCCGAATTTGATCACCACATTATGCTTAAGGAAGGGAGTAATCCAGTAAGTCTCCATTCGAATCGTTATCCATCTTTCCAAAAAGACATCATTTGACTCAAGAAATGCTCGAAACTGGTCTAAGTCAGACTAGTTCCTCTCCTTTCGCTTCACTAGTGGTTCTTGTATAGAAGAAGGTTGCCTCTTGGAGGTTATGTATTAATTACTGGGCCTTTAATAAAATAATGGTCAAATACAAGTATCCGATTCCGATTGTTGAAGAGTTGTTGAACGAGCTCAGAGGTGCCACTTGTTTCACAAAACTTAATCTTCGGTCCAGGTATTGGTAGATTAGGACGTCTTAAGACGACCTTTCGTACACACTTTGGGCATTATGAGTTCACAGTGATGCCGTTTGTATTAACTAACGTGTCATCGACATTTCAGAGTGTTATGAATGACACATATTTCAGCACTATCTACAAAAATTTGTGCTTTTTTTTTTTTTAAGGATATTTTAATTTACAACGCCACCGGGTTGGATTATATACGCCAGCCATGGTTGGTTTTCAAAGTACTCAGCGCCAATCGTTTCTTTGTTAAATGTTCTAGGTGTTCATTGTAACCCAAAAAATGGAATATTAGGGTCACTTTATGTTGCAAGAGGGTGTATTAGCTAGCAAACCCCAACAAGCTTCGAGCCATGCATGACTAGCTGCCGCCGACAACCCTCAAGCAACTTCGCTTGTTTTTGGGGCCTCATAAGGTACTATAGGGTTTCATTGAATGCTATGGCATTATAGTCTAACCATTAACAATTTTGCTCAAAAAGGATGCTTTCCAGTGGTCTAATGTAGCTGATGTAGCTTTCGGTCAGCTGAAACGAGCACTAACATAGGCACCGGTTCTTTCCTCGCCCAATTTTCGGAAAGAGTTTTTCATCGAACCTGATGCTTCGGGGTATAGTATTAGTGCAGTCTTGATGCAAGAGGGGCATCCCTTTGCTTACATAAGCTGCATGCTAGCACCCAAGCACTAGGCTTTTTCGGTTAATGAGAGGGAGCTCCTAATAATTATATTTGCCGCGAAGAAGTGGCAACAGTATCTCACAGGTCACACTTCACGATTTGTACAAATCAGCAGAGCCTAAAATACTTATTGGACCAGAAACTCTCGATGTTGTTTCAGAACCTTTTGACTCTGCAGTTCAATGGGTTTGATTATGTCATCATCTACCAACATGGGTTCGAAAACCATGCTGCGGATGCCCTATCCGGAGTTAGTGTTAGCGAGATCTTGTGTATGGTGATTTTAGCCATCTCTTTTGACTTTTATGATCGACTTTAGCGTTCGTGGACATCAGACCCATTTTTAGCCTAGCTTATTCGTGACAAGGAAGACATCCCAGGTCCCACCCTCGGTATTCTTGCCAGCATGGCCAGTCACACTGTTAGGGACATTTGGTGCTTAATAATGATAGCGATCTGTGCCATTCGATCTTGCTTTGGCTCCATGACTCTGCTATTGGGGGTCACTTAGGAATCGAGCCTACTTATTGTAGAGTTCATACCTTATTCTATTGGAAGGGGTTGAAGTCTGACATATGAGATTACATTCAACAATGTGCTACGTGTCAGCAGAATAAGTATTATACTATGGAAACCCCGGGTTTACTTTAGCCCTTACCCATTCCATCCATAGTATGGAGCAATGTTTCATTAGATTTCATCGAGGGGTTACCACCTTCTTTTGGACGTACAGTTATACTTGCAGTGGTCGACTGCCTTAGCAAATATGCTCATTTCATAGCCCTTAGTCACCCGTATGCCGTGGCCTTCGTGGCTTAGCTATACTTGGAACACATCTTTCACTTGCATGGGATTCCCGAGACCATGATCAGTGATCGAGACCCTATTTTTTTGAGCACTTGATGGCAAGAACTTGTTATGCAATTAGGTACTTAGCTAAACTCTCCTCTTCATATCACTCGCGGTTGGACGGACAGATTGGGGTCCTGAATTGTTGCCTAGAGACTTATCTTCCTTCTATGGCTGGAGAGTGTCCTTGAGATTGGAGCAAGTGGCTTCCCTTAGCAGAATGGTGGTATAATACCACTTTTCATACATCAGCATAGACCTCTCCCTATGAGATGTTATATGGTCAGGCACCACAATTCACATGCCGTACCTTCAAGGTGAATCCACAGTAGACACAATCAATTACGGGCTCATAAGGAGGCCACAGCCCTTCTCCATTTTCACTTGCACTGTACACGTAATCGAATGAAGCAGCAAGCGAATGCTCACCGCTTAGAGCATGAGTTCGAGATTGGTGATTATGTATGGTTGAAGTTTCAAACCTTACCATCAACAGAGTGTGGAGTATCGGGCTCTCCACAAGCTGTCACCTTAGTTCTATGGTCTGTATAAGATTCTCGATAGGGGTGGGTCCCTTTGCTTACGAGTTGGATTTGCTGTCTCATGCTTAGATCCATCACACGGTTCATGTGACGCTACTTAGACATTGTTTCTTTGCCCGCCCCCCCCCCCCCCCCCCCCCCCCCCCCCAACAACATGCCTTTACTCAACTCTTGGCTTTCGGCATCAATCCCACCGCAGCTGGAGCGGATCTTAGAGAGACCTGTGGTATGTTGTATTATAGACGCTAAGCTGCGACTCAAGTACTTGTGCAATGGACAAATCACCTTGTTGAAGATGCTAAGTGGGAGTTTCTTCATGATTTACAACGTTGTTTTCCCTATTTTGATCCTTGGGGACAAGGGTCAACTCACGGGGTTGGTATTGTTACAAATGAGACCTAACTTGAGGGTATTTTGGGAATTAATTGGTAGATATTGATTCCATTAATCAGTTAGGGCCAAATTATGTTAATTGAGCTTAGGGCTATGAGGGTATAAGTTAAGGCCCTAATTAGAAGTGAGATTTTGTTATGATGTGTCAAGTAATCTCTCTCTCTAACTTGTCTTCTCCCTCAATCTTTCTTTGTCTCTCCTTCCCCTACTTTGTCTCCTATACTAGCATTACTATACTTGTAAATGATAGTACACGCACAATTATACTGATACACTATAGAATTTACATATACTTTCGATTGCTATGTTGTTAGTGTTGCTGATTGAGTATGGTGGATTGAATTGAGGATAGTTTGATTATAACAAAATCAAATGAACTAGAGATTTAGACCTTTTTTGAATAATACATGAATTAAATTCCAATGAGAAATTGTGTTATAAGGAATTTAATTCCTGTGTCGACTTTTCTAAATTAAGTACAAAGTAAGAAATAGAACTTCCTAAAAGAGATCGGGGTAAAAATAAAAGAATTAGAACTTAACTAGGAGTTAAATAAAGTACTTCACATGTTTAAATTGAAAATTGCTAGAGAATTTTCACTTCCCATATTCTGTTAATTTCTTAGTAACCAAACAAGAGGGCAAATGATTATTTTTTATAAATTTCGATTTGCTACATTTACTTCTTTATAACCAAACAAGTTTGACATTATATATGTAGTCTAACTAACTAGTTAACATTTTTACCCTTTGGATACATTTTAAGGCCTTGTTTGGTTAACACATGAATCGAATCCCTACGAGATCTTGTATTTTGCTACGAATTCTATTATTGTGTGACCTTCACATGAAATAGGTAAAAAAAATTGTGATTATCCGGATGAGAAATAGAACATTTTTTTTGGGGGGGGGGGATAGTGAAAACAAATGAATAAAAGAATATATAAAACTAGTTAAATTACTTCCTGTGTATTAAGAGAAATAGAAAATGTTAAGGAATTTTGGCTTCTCATGATCGGTTAGTTTCTAGTAATAACTAAATAAAAGGGCAAATAGCCACTTATCCAATTTTATGCGCTTACTTCTTAGTAACCAAATAATGCCTAAGTTTTGACCTCTTTCTATATGAGGTATTATCCATATTAAGAAAACTTATTGACTTTTTGGTTACACATAAGTACTCAAATTTTGTGTATTAATTTTTTAATCTATAAACTTTGTGATATAATTTTGTTTAGTCCAAAAATTATATTTATTTAATAAAATAGTTTAAATGGCAGTGTATATGACTGTATTATAAGCCTTTCATTGAATTTTTTTCTTTAGCAATGCCACAATATTGCAGTTCGTGTATGAGACAACGGAAATAACAAGGCAAGTGGTGGGTTTACCAACCATAAATAACTACATATGTTACACATTTTCATACTGTAACTTAGATAATTTTTATTAAATACATATGCCTTTTGACTGACAAAATTATTTATAAATTTTAGGGATTGAAAAATTAATTTTCGTAATTTATCTTTTTCGAAACATGTTATTAAAACAATTCGAAAGATGGAATACTTGGCAATACTTTTTTTCGACTTCACAAGTATAATGCTGAAAAATTTACAACAATCAATTTAAAAATAATCCAATTATATGTCAATGTACCAAAAAATAACTCAACTATAACTTTTTTTTTTTTTTTTTTTTTACCAAGAATAGCCTAACTCTAACTTTTGTAACAAAAAAAACCTAATTCTAAAATTAAATTAAAACAATACTGAATTGATTGCTAAGCATGGTATGATGCTCCGACAATATATTTTTCTTCTATGTATTTTTGGTTTGACTTGATTTCTTTTCCCACATAAACAAACTAAAAATACGTTTTTTTTTCGATAATTGAATATAACCTCACAAAAGGCAACATCCCTGGGCAAAGAATAAACAAAATAACCAAGGAATACAACCAGAGAACTAGGGCTACAAATGAGCCGAGTCAAGTTACGGTTCGGTTCGGCTCGTTAATTAAATGAGACTAGCTCGGTACCGGTATTATTTATCTATCCGACCCGCATATCTGTACTCGGCTTAGCTCGTTTACTAAATGAGACCTGTTCGATATCGATATCATTTAGGCTAGATTATTTGGTGAGCTGGATCGTTAAGTTTTGCAGGCTTATTGCGCTCATTTACTAGGCTCGTTAAGCTCATTTATTAGGCTTGTTAAACTTATTTGTGATTATTATTACTTGAAATAAAATAAATTATGTATGAAAATTAGAAATTAAAAAAATACGTATAACTCAATTCTGTAATGTAGACATGGGAGCCAATAATCGAGCTGTCTCGTGAGCCCATAAATGAGCTGGCTCGTGAACCTTTCGAGCCAAGTCGGCCTCGGTTCGATTAAACGAACCGCTCTTGAACGAGTTGAGCAGACTCTTGAGTTAGCTTAAACCCAACTCAAGCCAAGCCCTTAACCGTCGAGTCAAACTGGCTCGAGAGTCGGCTTGGCTCATTTTCAGCTCTACAGAAAACAAGTTAAACCAAAAATACATAGAACAAAAATATACTGTCAGATCATCATAATTCAGTATTTTTTAAATCAAATTTTTAGAATTGGGTTGTTTTTAGATTAATTTTAGAGCATGGTTAATTTTTGGTAAAAAAGTTAGGGTCTGGTTATTTTTTAGTAGAAAAGTTGGAGTTAAGTTATTTTTTAGCAAGAAAAGAGAGTCAAATTATTTTTTGATATATTGATATAAAATTGGATTACATTTAGATTAATTATTAAAAAATTTATATAAAAGTAATTTAATATTTTTTATCATTTTTTTATATATCATTATATTAAAAAAAAAGGGGAAGAGGCAAGACTTCAACATCAAGACAGGAGAGATTAAATTGTAATTCAGAGAGTAAAAATACAGCTAGCCTTGGGAGAAAGTACGTACCACCCTCTCATCCTCTTCTCTCTCTCTCTCTCTCTGTCTCTCTATATGTTTCAGCTTTCCTTTTAAGGCCCTCTATATCTCTCTTCCTCTTCTCTCTCCCTTGTCATACCCACCCTTTTCTCCTCTCTCTCTCTCTCGGAACTCAGTGTTCGTAGTTCACTCTCTCTCTCTCTCTCTCCCCTTGTAGAAATCAGAAGAAAATTGACAATTTTGTTGAAGCTCTCTTAGGCGCGAAAATTCAATCCTCTGCCTTTATATTTAGAGTTTAATCTCCTTTTAGGTTTGTTTCTTCATGTTTTCGTTTTTCTTCTGCTCCCATTTTCATTCATTATGTTCAATTTTAACCTCCTTGTCGAAAAAACCAACTGTTCAAAAGTTTAAACTGACGGATAAAAGCCCCAAATTTAGAAAAATTGTTGCATTGTGGTTCATGATAAGTGGTTTTTTTGGTTAAATTCTCGTCAAATTTCAGCTAAATGTTTTTCTTTTCTCTTATGTTTTTGCAGAAAGGAAAAGTTTTGAATTAGCTATTGTAGAATACAGAGCTTTGAGGCTCCAAATTTTGTGTAACTCAGACCTTTTCACTCACAAGGTTCGCTCCTTTGCTAATTGTTCAACTTAGAAATTTATTTGCTCCAATTTCTTTTTTTTTCTTCAATTAATTATTTCAGAAAAGACCTAATATGTTTATTTAAGAGGTTGTTATTGCTAAAACAAAAATTCCATATTGCTTCCAAATAATAAGAGTTACAGAATTACTTTAAAAACTCAATTTTGTTATGTCAATAATCATATTTTAATTAATTTTTTTCTTTCAATTTTTTTCAAGAGTTACTTAGTATTTGACGTTTGTAGTTTTTTTTTTCAATCTTTTGACGTTAGTAAATTTTCTTACAAGATTTGTGTTTTTTAAAAAAAATTCCTATTTTTCATTTTACAACTAAATTAGTCGTTTATTTTTAATTGATATCTACTACGGGTTACTAAGGAATAAATTGAGGAAATATTTTTTTTAACTATAATATTAAATATTTTTTTTCTTATAATGAATATTTTATTTACAAAATTTTATGAATTTATTGGAATATTAATAATTTGACCTTAGTGATAACATTATTCTAAATAAGTTTTAATATATTAGAAATTAACAAAATAAATAATTTGAATTATGTCAAGAGAAAAATATAATAATAAAGAAACAAAAATGGAAAAATATTAATAAATAGCAACGGTAGCAGGAAAAGTGTTATGATTCAGAAAATTAATGGAGTCCAGCTTTGTTTCTAACGTGCGCCCCTCCCCCTTTGTCTCACTGGCCGTTTTCTTTTTCTTTTTCACTTCTCTTTTTTTTAATTTTCTTTTCACGAAATTTTAAATTTCAGATGAATTTCACTTTTACATTAAAAAATAAGAAAGGTTGTTTAAAAAAAAAAAATTGTTATTGTCAGACAATAACATGGGTTACAAATAATTAAGATTACAAAAATTATTTTAAAATTTATAATTTTATTCTAATAATATTATTTTGTTCAGATAATAACATTATTTAAAAAATTTGGTTGCTAACTAGTGAGATCTTTAGGATACATAGAATCAAACATGAATTACACAATTATAGCAGAAATTTAAACGGATGATTTCATATTTATCCTTCAATATATATCTTCAATTCAATATCAGTAATTTTTTTGAAAAATATAAATTAGAATATTCCCCAGTGGCAACCTGCTAAAATGTGCCTCTCCGTGTGTGCGTTGGCTGGTATCATTGATTGATTCTCCGTAAATTGAATATTAGTCTTCCCATATATGTATGGTATATAAATTTTTTAATCTATAAACTTGATGTAATAATTTTTTATAATTCAAATATTGGTGTTAAAAAAAATAGGATAATTTATTTGTTGATAATTTCATAATTTTTTTAGTTTTCTTTTCATCCAATATATGACGTTACTTTTGTAAAGAAACGTTGGAAGGCAGGTTTATTTTACAGTTTTATACATTATTATATAAATTATTTTATTAAGAATATATAATTTTTTAAATTAAAAGTATTAAAAACTAATATTATGATATATAATTGACATGATTCTTTCCCGTGTCGTGAATCCACGAAAACAAACACAGTAGGGCCCTTCTCCCTTTTTTGACCAATTTTACATAACCATTTCTTATTTCTGAAAATAACTCTTAATTAATTTATTTATTTAAACAGAGAAAATAAGAAGATGATGGGGACAAACTACATGGAGGAGATAGACTGCGGGAGCTTCTTCGACCACATTGACGACCTCCTTGACTTCCCCGGCGACGACCTCGACACCTCCCTCCCCGGCGGAAGATGCGGCGGTGGATTTCCTCCGGTTTGGATGAACGAGTCGCCCGAGGGACTAGGGGGGACTGACTCAGTTTTCTCTGATCCCAACAGTAACAGCGCCTCCGACCTTTCTGCTGAACTCTCCGTTCCGGTATGCTTTCATCGTTCCTTCTCTCTTTTTTTTTTTTTTTTTTTTTTCTAGTTTCGTTTTATGAGAGTAGATATTATGTAACAGAATAAAAAAAAATAATTATTATGTATAAGGACTAAGGTTTGGTGTATAATTTTGGACCATAAATTTGTATTCATTTAATAAAAGAATTTAAACAATGGCGTTAATACTTGTAAAATTATGTCATTTTTTTTGGCGACTTCACCTATTTTTTACGAATTACGATGGTGTCATACTTTTAGTGATGAATTGAATGAAGGCCCTTTTTACACTTGCAAAAATATAATTTTGACCATTTTATTAAAGATATTAAAAATTTTAAACCATAAAATTGTTTCATAAAATTTATAATAATTAAAAAAATTAAATTTTAGAATATTGAAAATTTATCTTTTTATAAATTGTAGGTGCCGAATTGAAAAAATACACTTGGTTTAAAAAAAAATAGAATTGCAAAAAGTGTACAAAATATTATTAAATAATGTTCTAGGGGCATAAAAAATTGTTATTTGATATCTATTAGTTGTCGGCACACACAAAACTTTGGTTTGATCGAATAATTTTTAACCAAGTGTTTTGCATTAATTTTGTCAATTTTTAAATGTTGTTAATGGTAAAAAATTATGTACATTATCGTAATTAATATAAAAGTAACAAAAATAGTAGATATTGAATAAAATTAAAGATTAATAAATTTTAAAATTGCAGAGTATTTTGTCAAAGTGATATTTGACAATAACACTTACAATTATTTACATTTTATGATTGACGTTTGTAAAAATAAAAAATAAAATGTTATAACATATTTACTTTATTCTTTTAGTTTTGCAGGGTCTTTTTTTTTAATTAATAAATAAAATCCTCCTTAATATAATTTCCATATTTTGAGAAAAAAGAGATTTAAATAAGATTTCAAATGTTTGTTTACCGTAAAACAAAAGTGTAGCGTTACTTTTTATCTCATTATATTTTTGGAATTTCAAATTTAGTGACAATTTATGCTTTTTTTTAAAGAAAAAAAGAAAATAAAGAAAAGAAAACAAAGCTGGTGGGGGTTACTATAAGTGTGTCACGTGATGGTTTTTCCTTTTTTAATTTCATTTTCTATATTTTTTTTTAGCATTATGACGTCATAATGAGTGTTAATAAGTGATTGATTTTCTGTTTGCTGTTTAAATTAAAGTAGTGACAGCTGGCAATTAGCTTTTATTTTTTATTTTATTTTGGGGGTTAGCGGATGACATGAATGTTTCAACTTTTTCAGCGTTACCGTGTATTTGAATCACCCTAATTTGAACGGTAGCTGCCATTTTGATATATTAAACTGATAAAATAATTTTTAATAATAAAATAATTTGCCATTGTTAACAAATAAATTTTATAATGAAATATATGGTGATATGAGTGGAGGTATAAAATAAGAAAAAAAATATGTACTTCTTGAGTGTTGATTAAAATTCAATCGAGCCCCATTAGCTGAAGTACTAAGATCAAAGCTAATCAATCTTTTTTTTTTTTTTTTTTTTTTTTCCCCCCTCCTCTAAGTTGTTGTCCTTATTTAGGGGAGCGGTAAAGAAAAAAATGGTGAAGTTGACTCTGTTCCTTAACTAATTAGTGTCCATTGTGTTGTTGTTACAGTATGAAGACATTGTTCACTTGGAGTGGCTCTCGAACTTCGTTGAAGATTCCTTCTCCGGTGGGGGGCTAACTATTGATAAAAACACCTCGTCCTCGAGCAAGGAATCTTCCTCCAACCACCAATTCCAAACATCAAGCCCTGTGTCCGTCCTCGAGAGCAGCAGCACTTGCTCCAACCCCAATACCGTTCCCGTCACCCATGAGAAACGTGCCCGCACTAAACGACCCCGTCCCCCGAAGTTCAACCCCCGCCCCCACCAACTCATCACCCCCGAAAACCCTCATGAGCCGCTCATTTCCTTGAACGTCTCGTCTGAATCTGACAATGCTGCAGAGTCGAAGATACTGAGCATACCGAAGAAGCCTGTGTTAGTCTCCGGCGAGCAAAAGAAGAAAAAGAAGATCAAGATTCTGCCCCCTTCTGGTTCTGGAGAGTCGGTCCAAAATCAGAATTTGAACTCATGCCCTCCAGGTCAGGGAGTGAGGAAATGCATGCATTGTGAGATAACCAAGACCCCGCAATGGAGGTCAGGCCCACTGGGGCCCAAGACGCTTTGCAACGCTTGTGGGGTCCGATACAAATCTGGCCGGCTCTTCCCAGAATACCGCCCAGCCGCGAGCCCAACATTCATCCCATCCTTACACTCGAATTCTCACAAGAAAGTGCTTGAGATGCGGGGCAAGACCACCGATGACGAACCACCGATGCCTGAGCCAGCACCGAGCTATGCTCAGCCTGAGCTTATCCCAAGAAGTGAGCTCCTACCCGCTTATATTTGACAAAAAGTTAAAATTAACAAGCCATAAAGTTTTTAGTAGTATGTGTTATTGATTTTTCTAAATATTTCTTTGGTTTATTATTATTATTATTATTATTATTTTGGGTTGTACAGAGAGGGGAAAGGAGGGGCTATAGTAGTAGAAATAGGTAACCCATATTTTTAATTAGGATAAAAAAAAAGAAGGAGAGGAGAATTAAAGAGAAAGGGGGAGTTTGTAGGGTTGAGGAATTAGATGGGTAAATTACATATTATAACTCGAGATTTAGTGTATTAATTCTTTTTCATGAACTTCATGAAATAATATTTTAATCTAAAAATTTATATGTATTTAAGAAAAATATGAACTCCATTTTCATTTTTAATCTATTTTTTTAACTGTTTTACTAAATATATGTAACATTTTTGACTTTAAAATTATTTTAGAAAGTTTATGGACTAAAAATTTAATATACTAAACCTCATAATACTCCTATGTAATTTACCCAATTAGGTAATTAGGTGGATGTAGTGGGTGATTCGAGTCGGTTTGTTTTTCCTTTCCCCTTCATTTGCTTTTTTCCCTTTTTGTATGAGAATTCTTTGTTTTTTTTCCAGTTATATTATGTTAATTAGGAAATTCTTCAATGAAAATGAGTTTTGGGTTTTGTTCATTCCTTTATATTTATGTTTGCCATGTTTTCTTGACTCGTACCTCCATCGACAAATGTTAGATGATGCGAATGCGATACAAACAAAATGAGAGGAATTAAAATGTTTGACATGATTCGATTTCAATCTACTCTGAGAGGATGCATTGTTTTCGAATAAATTGAGTTAACAAACAACAAGAGAAATCGGGACAGTTTGATTTACGAATTCCCATGCTTGCTTTTGACACACTATAAGACTCAATAAGTACAGCTTGCTTGGGAGTTCCTTGTTTGTTCTTTGGTTTTGACTCGAATTCAAGTACTCAATGTCTGTTATATTGCATATGTTCAGCTCTCTCTTTCAAACTTGCTATTGAAAACGACTTCCCTTGGGCTTATTTTTCAATAACTTCAAGGAAAAAGTTTAGTATTACGAAAATGAGCGCACCATGAAAAATTTTCAATTCTAAGATACAGTTTGAAAGATGTACTAATTGAACCCTTTAGTGCTAACCTAATGGAGTTCACATTTTAAATTAATTTGTTAAGCTCCACAATGCAAAACCTCAATATTGGATTTCCCTTAATATCGATGAGAGTTTTTTTATAGATAATACAAAAGCCATATATGAAATTAAAACAAAAAGCAAACGCTCGCTAAAAGATAGAGCAAAAGCTCAAAAGAGAGAAAAAAAAAAGGACAAAAAAAATACAAAATACATAATAAATATAACAACGGATTAACCCATAAGGGTCAACAAACACAAACACCCAGAAGGAGGACAACTGCCAAACTTCGAGAAACAAACAAAAACAAAGGGAATCTCTCAAGTATGCATCAATCAAGCAGCAAAATATCATGCAACTATGGCGCTACTATCGATTAGGTTGAGTCATACCAAGGCGCAACAATATGTTTTTTGTACCTCATGGCGTGGTAGCTAAGGTCTCTTTTGATATAGTATGTTATATTACTCCAATGGCATGTTTGGTTGTGCAATAAAAGGATAGTTAATGGTTTATAGAGGTATCTTTAACCCAATTTGATATTGTTGTGTTATGTATTGAATTTGAGTTAGGATTTAGAATAAGAGGTCTATGATAGAGGGGAAGGACTGTGCCCTTAATTCTAGGTCAACTCAGTGCACGCTTCTTTTGATAGCTAAAGCTTCTGCATGTGTGCCTATATGTACTCGTTAAGGACATTCGCCTCTACGTTTGTGAGAAAAACACTTGTAACCTCTATTATTCAAATATGGTAAAGCTTTCTTCCTCCGCCTATGGTTTTTCCCTCATTTGAGAGTTTTTTTTATATAAATTTCAGTATTGTTGTGTCTCTTTCTATCCTCTCTTCACTTTTTAAGTTCAAATATATTTAATGTTAAAAACAAATCAAGTTCTTCGATATTTTGCCTTACATATCCTATTTGACAACTTTGATTCACCTTAAAATTGACCATAATAACGAGTTATACCGTAATATGGAATTAAAATATTAAATTATCAAAAATAGTACAATACCCATGATTAAAAAACATATGAATATATTAATTAACTTTTACAACATTAAACATCACATGCTAAATACTTACCCTGTGAAATTGAGCCATACAAAAGGTGTACCAAATATCAAAGGTTTTACGGTTCAAAAAAAGGTCAAAAGTTTTATTTCAACCAATGCTGATTGGTCTTAAAATGTAATCTTAGATTTATTTATAAATTTTATATGTATCAACTTTGTGATCGAATAAAAAAGTTGGGTAAAATTTAGCATTAAATGTAATATCCGAAATCTTGAGGCCTATAAAATGGAGGCATACCGAAAAGGGGAGTAAATGTCAAAGTAACGCAACAATGCCTGTGGGTAGGCACATGGTCACCGCTCCTTGACATGTGACTCTCTACTGAACTGAGCTTGGGATACAATTTTTCTATTTGTTTTTAATGGCTGTTGCGCTGTCTTGTTTAGTTTCAATTATCGGGTCTATTTCCACCAATTATTATGACTTTGCTTAATCTTCACTATTTGTTCATTCTACTCCACTTTTTACTCAAAATAAACCAATGGGGTCACTCATAATGCTATTAGGCACGTTACCAGATCCACTTCTTACGTAATTGTTAAAATTCCATTAAGCCTTTTAGGCTCAATCCACTGAGTTGGTGTATATAAGATCTATATATAAACAAAACTAATTGTCATTAGGTGCAGTAACACGCTAAATTTATATGTTGATTTATTTGCGGCTTACAATTTTAATGTGAGATTCTTACTAGACTCATATATCAAGTTCTTAGCAATAATAATTTCAAGAAAACTAATATTGTATTAGACTAAACGCGTTCTCACCTAACCTGTCTTCTCCTCTATGTTGATGACATCATTCTCACTGGGTCTGACCACTCGCACCTCACATCTCTCGTGCAGTCCCTCTCCAGCCAATTTGCAATGAAAGACCTCGGCCCATTACACTTCTTTCTCGGTATTCAGGCCTCCCGCAACCCTAGTGGACTCTTTCTCTCACAACACAAGTACATTGTTGACCTTCTCACCAAACATAGCCTTTGTGATGCCAAACCGGTCAAAACCCCCCTACCCACCTGAGCACATATCTCCTTGAGTGACGGGGACCTCCTTGAGGACCCTATCGAGTATAGGAATGCAGTGGGTGCCCTGCAGTACCCCACTATGACCCCTCCTGACATATGCTATGCTGTCAACCTGATTTCTCAGTTCATGCATACTCCCCGCAACCCTCACTAGCAGGCTGTGAAGCATATTCTTCGGTATCTCAAATCCACTCTTGATCATGGTCTCCTCCTACAACCTGCTTGCACCCTCACTATCACAGCTTTCGCAGATGTCGATTGGGGTGGCTGTCCTGACACTCGCCGGTCCACTACTGGTTATGCCGTCTACCTAGGACAAAACCTCATTTCATGGAGGGCCAAAAAGCAGATAACCGTTTCCAAAAGTACAACCGAATCTAAGTATCAGGCTGTGGCTCAAGCTGTTACTGAAAGTGACTGGCTTCGGTACATCATGCGTGACCTTGACATCCGCCACCCAGGACCTATCATTGTCTACTGTGATAACGTCTCAGCCTCGTACCTTGCCGCTAACCAGGTGTCCAATGATCGTAGCAAGCACGTGGATGTTGATTTTCACTATGTTCGTGAGAAAGTTCTCAAGGGTGATCTTCTAGTTCACTACACTTCGACCACCAAGCAGGTGGCCGATATTCTCACCAAGGGTCTTGCAGCTGATCCTTTTATTCAACACAAGGCCAATCTTCGCATGCTCCCACCCCGCTCAGATTGAGGAGGTCTATTAGACTATATTCTAGAATATTCGTAGGGTTCTTTATGTTACGTTTTTGCCCTTTGACTTATGTAACCACTAGAGGTATTATAGTATTTGGATCATTGTGTTTTGCCTATATATAGAGGCCTCCTATATACACATTATTCATTCAATTATAATTATTCACGTATTGTTGATCGAAGATGGGAAGGAAACAATATTAGGGACCCATGAAAAAGATAGGGATTGGTGGAGCGAAAAAGTTTGTTGCTTGGATGTGATCTGTTTCATAGAGGCGCTCAATTCCTTTCGAAGCTTTTCCATTTTGCACATTTATTAGTTGCGTTGGTTTTTTTCTCACTTTGTTGTTCTGTTCTTGTTCACGCTAGATATAAACGTTCCTTCTGTAAAGAAGCACCACGCAAACCCAGAGAAATGAAAATAAATTAGGCGCGCTGAATTACACGGAGATTCTCCGCTACACAAGCAAAGAAAACAAAAGTACTAAACGTTTCCTAAAATTTTACATTTAGACTCTGTTTGGAATTAAGAAAATTTGAAGGAAAGAAAAATACAGGGAAAAAAGTTGAAGGGAAAGGAAATGATGCAGTGTGTAAGTGAAAATTTAGGGTAACGGGAAGGTTCGATGGCCTTCCTTTAATTTTATTAATTGCTCATATAACAAAGAGGAGAAATAAACACTCTAATCTCACGATCCGAGAAAGAGGCTCTAATTAGAAGCAAAAATCTAAAAAATAAGCTACCAAAACCCTATATTTCTCTATGTATGTACAGAGAGCTAATCCTAATTGGAATTAAATTCTAAAAGATAAATACAAAAATCAAATCTAAAATTTAAACTAAACTAATCCTAATTTAATTCGCACTCTATCCCCTCTGCGCTCCGTCCTATGCTTTCACCAAGATCATGGCGCCAAGCTTGGTGCCGCCAAGTCTCCAAAGCCATGCCCAATCCACGTATCAAACATGGGCTGCATCAACCTATCCAGGTTGGATCGAATTCGCCTGAGGATTAGTGCAATCATTCTCGCCAAAGTAGGGAACTAGGTGCTTGACATTGAAGACGTCATAGGTCCTCATGCCGGGTGGAAATTGTAGGCGATTGGGGTTGTCGTTGATCTTCTCTAGTGTCGTCAGTGGTCCTATCTTTTGAGTTGTTAGTTTGTTATACTCCCACGCCGGGAGTCATTCCCTTGTTAGAATTGCCCAAACCTTTTCGCCAACTTGATACTGAACTGCTCGGCGCTTCTTGTCACTTGCCATCTTGTACTTGGCGGTAGCCTCTAGTAACTGGGCGATGGTTTGCTCATGGATGTCCTTGAGTGAAGAGATTAAGTCTTCCGCCTTCCTGTGCGAGCATGTCAAGTCCAGAGCAGGCGTTAAGTCCATCGGAGAGCGGGGAACAAAGCCAAAAACAATCATGAATGGCGCAAACCCTGTGCTCCTATTGACGGAGCTGTTATAGGCAAACTCTACTTGATGCAACTTCATCTCCAATCTCCTGGCATTATCAGCAAAAGACATCGGAGTAGATTGGCCAAAGACTTGTGGTGACCTCGGTTTTTCCATCCATTCGAGGATGGTGAACTGTGCTAAAGGCGAGAGACATATTCGCTATCTCCCACAATGTCCGCCAGAAGTGGTTCACGAACTTGACGTCTCGGTCAGAAACAATGCTAGACGAAAGTCCAAGCAACCTTGTATACTTCTCGGAAGTAGAGTCCTGCTACATATGGCGTCAGCAGCACTCTTGCATCCGATGAAGTGCGCCATCTTGGAGAAATGGTCCACAACAACGAAGATGGAGTCAATGCCACCAGTTGTTCTCAGCAAGCCAAGAACAAAATCCATGCTGACATCTGTCCACGACTAACTCAGAATTGGTGACGGCATGCATGAACCGGCATTGGTCATTCCTCCCTTCGAAACCTAACAAACACGGCATCGCTTAACCTACCTCTCCACTTCCTTGCGTATGGTAGGCCAAAAGTACTTAGCGGTAACAAGTTGCAATGTTTTGTCTCTTCCCACGTGCCCCGCATTGTGCTTCTCCTCAATGATATTAAGCTGCCAACTTAAGCTTGGGATGCAAAGCTGATTTCCCTTAAACAGAAAGCCATCATGAATAGAGGACCTGAGAACACACCCTGATGTGCTTCTCGCCAAGTCCTGCCAAACGTAGGGTCATCATGGTATTGACTTGCCAACTGCTCAAACCCCGTGACCTCCATCTTGCTTTCTATGATGATAAGATTCCGTCTACTTAGCGCATCCGCCACCTTATTCATCATGCCTGGCTTATGCTTTATCACAAATTGGAAGAGTTGAATGAACCTTACCCACTTGGCGTGCCGGTCTGAAAGCTTCTCTTGATTGTTGATGTATTTCAAGGAGATGCTATTTGTGTATAGTACAAACTATCTATTGACAAGATAAGACTTTCAATGCTTCAAAGCCTGAACCACCGCATAGAAGTCAACATCGTACGTGGAATAGTTCAGCTTGCTCCAATCAAGCTTCTCATTGAAGTAGGCAATGAGCTGCCCTTCTTGGCTAAGTACAGTGCCAATCCCCACCTTGGATGTGTCCGTGTGTAGCTCAAACGCCTTTTGGAAGTTTGGTAATGCTAACACTAGTGCCGTAGTGAGGCTTCTTTTGATCTCTTCAAAGGTGGTAGCAGCCTCAGGCGTCCACATTAAGGAACCCTGCTTCATACAATTTATTATTGGCACCATCACCGTGCTGAAGTGAGGCACAAACCTTCGGTAGAAAGACGCCAACCCATGGAAACTCCAAACTTCCCCAATCGTCCTTGGTAGAGGCCAATCTTGGATGGTTACTATCCTCCCCTCATTAGCTGACATTCCATCCTTGGACACAACAAAGCCAAGGAACGCCACCTGATCCTTCACAAACTTGTACTTCTTCAAAGCGGCAAATAGATGTTGTTCCCTTAAGGTGTTCAGCACTTCCTTGAGGCGCTTTATGTGCTCAACTCGATCCTGGCTATAGATTAGAATATCGTCAAAGTAGACGACGACGAACCTCCCAATGAACGGCCCAAGGACTTGATTCATGAACCCCATGAAAGTACTCGGTGCATTGGACAACCTGAAAGGCATGACTAGCCACTCCTAAAGCCCTTCTGTTGTCTTGAAGGCGGTCTTCCACTCATCTCCAGGCGAGATTCGAATCTGATGGTACCCACTCTTGAGATCTAACTTCATGAATATCAAAGAGTTTTGAAGTTGGTTAAGCAAGTCATCCAATCTCGGGATGGGGAATAGTACCTTACCATGATCCTTTTAATTGCTCGGCTGTCAACGCACATTTGCCAACTCCCATCTTTCCTTGGCGTCAACAGAGCAGCCACGACACAGGAACTCAGGCTCTCATGGATAAAACCCTTGGCGAGTAGATCCTCTATCTGGCATCTCAGCTCTTCATGTTCAGAAGGACTCATTCGATAGTGGGGCCTATTTGGTAATGAGGCACTCCACATTAGATCAATACGGTGTTGGATGTCTCTCAATGGCGGTAATGTCTCCGGTAGCTCTTCTCGGAATGCGTCAACATATTCTTTCAATAAGGCAGCAACTTCACTCGGTACTTCCCCCAGACTAAGCTTGTACTCCTTCCCAATCAGCAAAACACGACCTTGGCGTCGCCAATCTCCTTGGAAAACAAGGCTTGTCCTTGTATGTTTGGTTTTTGGGCTTCTACATCCTGTGGCGCCTCCTCCTTCTTGGGTAGCAAGGCAGTCTTGGTCCCCTCAAAGTTGAAGGTATAAGTATTCTTCCTTCCATCATGAACGGTGCTCCTATCTAATTGCCATGGGCGCCCCAATAGCAAATGACAAGCGTCCATGGTGAACACGCCCGTCTTTGTACCTTACCCTAATTGAAAACTTTACTAAGAGACATTTGAAAACAGTCACCTGGTTTCCCTTCTTGAGCCAAGACAAATTGTAGGGGCTAGGATGAGCTTCCGTCTTCAACCCCAGCTTGGTGACGACTTCTTCAGATATAATATTCTCGCAGCTACCAGAGTTGATGACCATGCGGCACACCCTACCACCGATGGTACATGTGGTCTGGAAAATGTTGTTCCTCAGCCAACCATCCCACTGCTGTCTCTAGGAGCAAAACGAGCTCGCCTAATTACCAACAAATGCCCCTCATCATCTGCTATGGCATCCTCTTCCTGTCCTGCCAAGTCTTCTTGGGCTTCATCCTCAGCGATCCCACCATCTCCGTCGTGGAGTTCCTCAAAGTCAAGGCCCTTGCCAGCCCTGTCACCCTTTTTGCATTCAGCAGCTCGGTGCCCTACTTCTACACACCTGAAGCAACGAGTCTTCGATGTGCTCACTAAGTCTTGTGTGTTAGGCTTACCAACATTGGCGATTGGAGGCCTACTCTGTATGGTTTGCATTGGTGGAATCCTTGCATTATCTCTGCCACCAACCTGTGCACCCCGAATGCCGCCAACTTAGCGATGCCTTTGCTGGGGTTCCATGTTTACTGCCCTTTGATTCGCCTCAGAAATGGTGAAGATGTCAAACATGTTCAACACCTCTAGTGTTGACTCCCTTAACCCGCTTATGTACCGATCCGCCAATTGCTCTCCATTCTCTGCCAAGTCATTCCTGGCGATCAGCGAATAAAAACTCCGCTGTGTATTCCTCCACAGACTTAGAGCCCTGTCGCAACCCTTGTAGGCGTTGGTACATCATCCTGGCATGATTGTGAGGAAAGAAGGTGCCTCACATGTACTTCTTCATCTTCTCCTAAGGCTCTATCTTGGCCTTTCCTTGGCGCAGCCGAATATGTGTCAGTTGTGTCCACCAGGTGGCTGCCCTACCCTGTAACCGAGTAGCAACAAGCGGTGCCTGCTTTGATTCCGGTACCTCCCTGAACTCCAAAACTTCCTCGACGGCTACAAGCCAATCTAAGAAATCCTCAGCGCGTCCTCCACCATTAAACTCCGTAATTTCAATCCGGAGGCCGGATTCCCACTTCTGATCTTTGTAATCGTTGGCATTTCCATTAAAAGGCCGAGCTCTCCTTTGCCTTCGGTCTTGTAGCTCAGTATCCGGGAAAGGACTCTGAAAGCTCTTGTCCTTGTCTTCGTCAGCACCCGGTGTTAATGGGTGCTGGGGCTAGGTTCCCAGTTTAAGATCAGGATTTACCTCCAATTGAATTAAGAAATGCTCAACTCGTCAGAATTTCTCCTCCAACTCCTCAAAGTTCCTCATGGTTTGCCTCTGGAAGTTTCGGTTGTAAACGTCGTTAATGGCTGTGTTCCTTTATCATCGACGAGCCATCTTAGAAATCGTTCTGAGCTCTGATACCAATTGATGCAGCTCGTAAATGAAAATATAGGGGAACGGGAAAGTTTGACGGCCTTCCCTTAATTTTATTAATGGCTAATAAAACAAAAAGGAGAAATAAATACTCTAATTTCACGATATGAGAAAGGGGCTCTAACTAGAAGTAAAAAACTGAAAAATAAGCCTCCAAAGCCCTAGATTTCTCTATGTATTTTTAGAGAGCTAATCCTAATTGGAATCAAACTCTAAAAGATAAGTACAAAAATTAAATCTGAAATTAAAACTAAACTAATCCTAATCTAATTCGGTCTCTATCCCCGCCGCGCTCCGTCCTCCGCTTCCTCCAGGATCATGCCGCCAAGTCTCCAAAGCCGTGCCCAATCCACTTATCAGACCTGGGCTACATCAGAAAATAAAGGAAAACAATTTTTTTTTCATTGTTTGGAAGTCAAGGAAAAAATATGTTTTCAATTGATCAAAGTTCTTTCCCCTTTATTTGGTTGATAGAAAATGAAATGAAAAAATTAATTATTGTCTAACTTAATAAGTTATATTTACTTTATATCGTTTAAGCTATGTAATATTTCTGTAACCTTTCTTCATATTTTTACGTTAGAAATTTGTAATTTAGGCACCCGGAGTTTAATTATCACCTATGTACATGACATTTTAATATATATAATTAGAGATCTTGAGGTTTAAAAATTTCAGATAAAATTTAGTTATGGTACATGAGTTTAAAATATTTTTAAATATATTGATATTTTTTTAGTATATTAAATATTTTTGAAATATATGAACTTTTTTAAATATTTTTTAAAAAAAAAATAAATTTGATTAATATTTGAAATATTCTTAAGGATTTAAATTTTTTTAAATTTTGAAAATATTATAAATGTAACGAAGTTTATCACTTAGGTACTCTGAAGTTTGAACATTTATCATTTAAGTATCATGATATTTTAATACATACAATAAGATACCCGATCTTTCAAAATTTTATCCCTTGAGAACCGTATGCCGGAATGTTGATGTCGTAAATGATTACAACAATGCATACGAGTTATATCATTGTTATCAACGAAAATCTAGCAAACTATGAAAAAGATTTACTGAACTAAGACAAAAGATATGTATATATTGGCAAAATAATGCATCATATTAGCATTTTACGACAAAAATTCGGACCTTGTTAATTAAACATGAAGCAAAGTTCAAGTCTAATACCTAGGGGTTAAGATGGCCTAGGCCGATAATAAATTTTTTTTTTCCCATTTTCCTTTCCATTTTAAGCGGAAAATTGTTTTCCTCAAATTCAATTGTAAAATTTTAAAATTTTTAATTGGATTTTTTTTCCTTCATGTTATCCGTGTACTCCAAGCACCGAAAAATGACTTTCCTTCAAGTTTTTTTCTTTGTCAACATTTTCTCCGCTCCAAAATGGACCCTCAATGCTTTTTAATTTCCATACGAAAACACAATCTGGCATGCAAACACTTAAGATGAACTATAATACTTGCGTTTTGATCATACGCCTTCACTCGTCATAACATAAATACAAGTTTCTCATACAAAAGATTGCAAACTTTCTCAATGTTAGGCATCTGGCCATAGAACCTTTTAGCGTAATAGCCTAAGGCTCTATGCTTCACATTGGGGTCAAATTCCCTGGGAGAGTATGAGAATGGAGCTTGACCTTAATTAGGGATTAGGCGCTTTGCACTCTCGACCTATTTCTACCAATTATTATGACTTTGTTTAATCTACTCAATTTGTTCATTCTACTCCACTTTTTACTCGAAATTATTTCTACCAATTATAATGCCATTAGACACGTAACAAGATCCATTTTTTATGTAATTGATAAACTCCACCGGGTCTTTTAGGCCCGCCCCCAAGAGTTGGTATACCTAAGATCCACATAGAAGCATAAATGGATTTCATCCTAAAGAAGGAAAGTGTACCTTCTCAAGGAATATGGAAAGCTATATATATTAATAGTCCCAAATCTGAATGGGGGAACCCGATGGGGGAACGCACAGAGAGATTGCAATGAAGCTCTCAAAAGCGAGAGGATGATAATCCCTTGGTAAAAATGTCTGCAATCTATGTGATTGTGAAGGGATATCGAACTACAACATCACCAACAACATCTTTTCACAAACAAAAGTAGAAATCCACCTTAAGATGCTTTATACAACGATGTAGTACAGGGTTGGCAGACAAGTAAGAAGCACTAATATTGTCACAAACGGCAGCAATGGGAGCATATAGGAAAACACCAAGCTTCATGAGCAGTTGGCGCAACCAATAGGTCCCGACAAAAACATGGGCCACATAACAGTACTCAGACTCAATGCCAGATAAACCAATAGTGTGCTGCTTCTGAGCACTCCAGGAAAACAAATTCATCCTAAGAAAGATAGCATAACCTAATCCCATCAGAACTAAAGAGGGCGAACAACAATGTAGGAAATTAAAGAAGACAACGAACAAGGATGAAGATAAAGACTAAGATTCAGGGTACCTTTGAGGTACTGATAGATGCAATTCACTAAGTGCAAATGAAGTACAGTAGGATAAGGCATAAACTAACTCACCTCACTAAAAACAAATAAGCAATTTTCAGTTTGGTCATAGTCAAGTATTAAAGTGCTCCAACCATATTGCGATATGCGGTAGGTGTCCAAAAGAGGGAATCCATTAGTTAGACTTGTAAGGACTTAGCTAGTAAAGGAGTACTAACATTGTTAACCTCATGCAAGGAAAATTAAACCAAAAGATCCTCCCTATACTTTTTCTTACATAGATGAAAACCATATGAAGTGTGAGTGTCCTCTACTCCTAGAAAATAATGAAGTGACCTAGATTTGTCATGACAAATGTGGCAGCAAGTTTCTCTATAAAGGAGGACAAAAATACATCATTGCTCCCAATTAACGTAATATCATCAACATATAACAATAATATCAGAATGCCATGAGAAGATGTTAGAATAAACAAAGAAGAATCAGTCTAAGAAGAGAAGAAACCCATTCCATGAAAAAATGAACTAAGCCTCTGAGTCCAAGCCTTCCGAGCTTGCTTAAGACCATATCAGGGGCGAAAAAGTTTACAAACATGATTAGGAAAATCAAGATGAATAAAACCCAGAGGTTGTTTCATATATACTTCCTTAGACAAGTAGATGTTAAAAAATACATTTTTAATATCAAGTTAAATAATAAGCTAATTATAAGAAAGAGAAATGCAAAGAATGAGACAAATATTAGGAGGTTAAACCACAGGGTCAAATGTCTCAGTGAAATCCAAACCAACATGTTGCTGATACCCTTGTGCCATAAGACTCACTTTATTGCGCCTAAGCTTACCGTCAGCATAAAAATTCCTTTTATAAAACCCAGTTACAACCCAACACATTGTGAGATGAATAAGAAAGAACGATTTTCATGGTACCATTTAGTGCTAAAGCTTGATACTCTTCAAGTGTGGCTGCATGCCAATTCAGATCCTCACTTCCTTGAGTATAGGTAGTTGGATTAGCAGATATGGTTTGATGAGACAAGGAAAAAATGTGCTTAGGTTTGCGAATACTGGTTTTAAGACGGGTGATCATAGGATAAGAATTACACACAGAGGTACCGGGAAAAACCAGAGACTCGGGGGTAGTGGGAGGCAGAGCCGCAGACCCGGTGCAGACACAATTGGGAAACACCGAGGTAGTCTTTGTAACACTATTACCCGGGTTGACACTGCAGTGGACAATATTATCAACCTCGTTTACAATGCTGCGACTTGCAGTAGGTCGGAGTAATCAAGAAGGAGGGGCCGGGTGAGTAACGAGCATGTCATTGACATGATCAAGAGGGGAAAAACTAAAGACCAAAGGAAAATATACTAGGGCACTTGTGGTGGCAGAGCTCCGCGACATAGAAGAGGAAAGACTTGAATGTGGAAAAGAAAATTCATTGAAGACAACATGACGACTCTTATAAGCTCGACTAGGACTTGGATCCAAACAATGGTACCCACTATAATGAAGACCATACCCAATTAAAACACACTTTTTAGACCGTGGATAAAACTTGGTTGGAGACAAGAGGAGATATGTTAGAATACCACTTATGCCCAAACACACAAAAGAAACAGTAATCAAGAACTCTGTGAGACAGCAGTTCATAGGGAGAGTGGTTACTAAGGAGGCATTGAGGAATATGATTAATTAAGAAAATCGAGTTATGTGCAGCATCAACCTAAGATTTGGGAGGCATATAAGCATTAAGGAGCATACTATGAGCCATTTCACTTACATGGCGATGTTTGCACTCTGCCACTCCATTTTGTTTAGGAGTGTTAGGGCAAGACATATAAAAATGAATGCCATGCTCCACGAAGTAATCATGAAAAAGGATCAGAATCAAATTCCTTACCCCAATTCCTTTGAAAAATGAGAATTTTGCATTGCAAAAGAGTCTTAGCCCGAGCTTTGAAAGTTTTGAAATGAGTGAAGACCTCAGACTTGTATTTCATCTGAAATGACCACTTATTCTGAAAATAATCATCCAAGTAAATAACCCAATACTGATATCCATGAGTTGAAACGTCAACAGAAGAACCCACATCAGAATGTATTGAGAATAAAGGTTCAGTAGTACGAAATGGAAAATGGCGTGATTTGCCTAAATGAAAGTCTGAACAAAAAGACAAAGACTTTGAAATCGAAACAAGTTTCCTATTGGAAAGTGTAGACAAATCCCTAGATTTAGGGTGGCCGAGATGGCGATGAAGTAGATCTAAAGAGATGAGTGCAAACACCAAACAAGTACGTACGGGATAAAGTGAGTCCTTTGTATTAGCTTGGAGTATCATGGTCCCTGTGGGATTGTTCTTAATGAATAGAAGAAGCATCAAAGTTAATATAACAATTATTGTCAACACATAACCGACAAATAGAGAAATGATTATAGGATAAGGGGGGAACATGTATAACGTCACGTAATTTTTAGGGTTTTCTATGGGGTTTTTAAATATGCAAAACCAACATGAGCTATATCAAGTCACCGCTACCAACTATAACCCTTTTAGAACCTAAATATGGAAATAAATTGCAAAACATACCTTCATTGGGAATCATGTGTGAAGTAGCACCTGAATCAAGATGCTAGGCATAATCAACTCCCTCACCAAAGAGCATAGCAGAGAAGGAATGAGGGACATCATTAGCAGTGTAGGCATAATTAAAGCGATTGTGGCATTGTAAGGTTGTATGACTAGATAAGAAGGAAATCTGACAAACATCACGAGAAGTACCGGGAATGCCATCTTGACTTAAGGGATGCAAAGGGAGCTGAGGAGCAATATTCAATGCAGAGTGGACCGGACCACCAGGTGCCAAACCACCTTGGGCATTGTCGTGACCACAACCATGGTAATGAATGATATGACAGCCTCTTGTCTGCTGAGTCTGACCGGCATGTCTACTCTGATTACCTCTACCATGGCCCCGATTATTATGACGACCTTCCCCACTAGACAATGATTCAGAAGCAACAAAGACATGAGGTTGCTTATTGGAGAAATTGGGTTAATAAGTGATTAAAATATAACTTCAATATAACAAATGTATGTTTGAGAGTTACGAAACAAACAGCAGAATTGACTTGAATTAAAACCCCAGAAGAAAAAAAAAAAAAGCACTGAAGAATTGCCATGCTGTGGAGAATCTACTGCCCTAAGTAATTTAGGCCCCCATAGAGGTACAAAGGAATGAATGACACTCCAACCTCCAGGGTTAACACGGCACCTACCTCAGCAATGTACTCTAGGGAGATAGACTAGAGTATTCCCCAACTTGCTCAGTAATGGAGGAAAGCATTATTTTCAAAGAAAGAAAGGCAGGAAGAAGAAGAATTATTTTTCTGTAATTTATTGTATATTGAATGATCTACCAAGATATGGTATTTATAGGTGAGAAAGTTGCAGGTTAAGGAAAAGATCATGCCTATGAATTAGGCTTAAACAATGAAAGCGGTGAATATGGGAAAGCCAAAAAATCTGGCTTCAATCATGGAAAAAAATGGTTATGGAAAGAGTGGGAATTGACACAGTCAAAGAAGCATACTTGAGCCTCGCTACCCAATGTAGATATAGCCCTCAAAGTCAACTAAGAGACACCTCAAGCTCAAGCCAAAGGCCTTGAGCGCTACTCAAAGACAAGAACTTCACCTCGAGTTTGTTTACTAAAACTCAAATAAATACAATGGTCGTAGAAATAATAGTTTGGGTTAGAAAAAGTCCACATCACACCACATCGCAAGTGACGCAACGCGCCAGCCGGCCCTACACTGTGGAGCAGGGAGTGTGCGCAAGGGTGGCCTAACAAGCCCACTATAGGTTCTCAAGACTTTACCAAGTACAATGACGAGGGGATATTTTAATAAACTTCGCACCTCTATTCTTCCTATATGGGATTGAGTTGGTTTTACAAATTCATTAAAATTGAAGCATTCTATCCCCCAAATTCCAACATTGCTAACTAGTAAGAGACAAATGAACATAATGCCTAAGCGCAATTTTACCCTCTTTCTGCAACAATTTAAGCTTCGGTGTTTAATATGACAATTCCATATTTGCATGAGTAAGAGTATTAATAAAGGCCTCATATTCCTTGGGAAGACCATGTAAAACATAGCAAATAAGATGTTTCTAAGCAGTAGGATAAGGTATAGCTGACAGTTTACCAGAAGAGCCTTAACAAGTCGCAAATAAGTTTCCATACATTCATTTGATTGTTTCTTAGTAGAATTCAATTGCATTTTCAAGGATAATTTGTTCATAGTAGAACGATCAATAAACCTATGCTTTAGAGATAACTGTACTCCATGACATATCAGTCAATTATATATATGTTGGAAGACTTCTGGAGATAGAGTGGTGTTGAGCATGTCGCGAAGGCCAAAATTAGTCTTAAGCCACATAGAGAATGCAAAATTTGGCAAGAATTTATAACGATTAGATGAATCTTAAATCAAGACCTAGGAGAGAGAAGTAACATTGAAGAGAAGTAGGAAAGAGGAAGAGAATAGAGAGAGTTCAGAAGACAAGAGGAAATTCTATTTCATTGGATGATCATCAATAACAACAATCACTCTATCTGTATAACCACATCTTGCCAGCAACTACTAGAGAATATCTCAAAATATCTAACTAGCTAACCGCCTTTCCCTCCCTTAAACTATCAGTATAATCGACACATATAAGAATACATGTAAAAGACTAAGTAATACAAGAAGTAGCTAAGTGATACATGATAATACCAGAAGTAACTAATGTAATACATGACAAATAATGACAATACCTCTCCCTTATGGAAAAGATTCTTGTCTCAAGAATCCGAATTCAGGGAACTGCCATTTGAGGAACTTGAGTTCCTCCCATGTTGCATCAGACTTCTTAAGTTTGTCTCACTAAACTAGCACTTGGTGAACCTCCTTTCCCTGCCACTTAATGATACGTGAATTCAGAATAGCTATGGGTTCTTGGAGTGTTATTCTATTTCAGGAAGCAATTGGTGCTTGATTCAAACAACTCTTGTCTACAGCAATCTGTTTCTTCAAAAGAGATACATGGAAAATTGGGTGAACAAATGCATCAGGAGGTAACTCTAAGTGATATGCCATCACTCCTATCCTTTGCGGAACCTTGTAAGGAGTAAAGTAGCGTGCACTAAGCTTGACATTCTAGCGAATTGCAACTGGGGACTGTCTATACGGTTGCAATTTCAAGTATACCATGTCCCCAACTTCAAAAGATGATTTAGACCTTTTCCTATTAGCAAAAATTTCATTCTTGCTCGAGCTAATTGTAAATTATCCTTCAACTGCTGAACTAACTGCTTCCTTTGTTGAATAACCTCTTCAACTTTAGCAACATGAGTAGAATTTCCTTGTGATAATATGGAAAATGAGGATCATAGCCCTAATAAGGCTTTGAAGGGAGTAGTGCCCAAGGATGAGTGTGCATGTGTATTGTACCAGTACTCAGCTAATGAAAGCCACTTGCACCACTGCTTGGCATTGTTGAAAGTCATGCTACGCAAGTGTTGTTCCACACTTTGATTTAGTCTTTTAGTCTGCCCATCTATTTGAGGATGATAGGCAGAGCACAAAGTCAGGGAAGACCCAAAAAGCTTAAACAACTCTTTCCAAAATGTGCTAGTAAACGATCTGTCTCTATTAGATAAAATGGATTTAAGAAGACCATGGAGCTTATAAACATTGTCTAAGGATACCTTTGCATGCTTCTCAACATAAATAGGATGATTAAGAGCTATGACGTGTCCATACTTTGTAAAATGATCAATCACTACCCAAATAATCTCCTTCCCTTCTGATTTTGGTAGTCCCTTGATGAAATTCATATTGATTTGTTGCCAAGCCCCATTTGGAATTGGCAGAGGCTGCAATAACCTTGGACTGGGAGCATGTCCACTCTTGGTACATTGGCAAATTTCACAAGATCCACTCTCTATCCCATCCTTTTTCATCCCTTCCTAATAAAAGTGGTGCTTGAGCCTCTGATATGAACCTTCAATGCCCGAGCGCCCTCCCAAGGCTAAAGCATGAAAAGCCATGACAATCTACCTCCTTGATTCAGTTTCTACCCCAATATAAACTTTACCTTTCACCCGCAGAATGCCATTAACCAATGTCTCTTTAGCAGCAGCTGCCTCTACTGTAGGGTCTTGAATGCTAAGGGCTGTTATTTGCTCTTAAGCAAATAAATCTTGCTTATAAGACTTGAAGACTTCATCCATCCAAGTAGGAACCATAGTTGAGATTGCCAAGCAAGAAGTTCTTCCATGTTTTCCTGTCTCCTGGACAATGCATCCGCAACCAAGTTCTCTTTTCCCTTTCTATATTCAATTGCATTATCCAATCCTAACATTTTCATTAATCCATTTCTTGGCACCCTTGTTGTTATCTTATGTTCCAACACACACTTAAGGCTCTGATGATCTCTCTTTATCACAAAATGATGTCCCTCTTAATACTGTCTCTACTGTTGCACTGCCAAGAGAATGGCAAAGTATTCCTTCTCATATGTAGACAAACTCATGTGTCTTAGGCTGTGAGCTTAACTTAGGAATGCAATTGGCATTCCTTGTTGTGAATAAATTTCCCCCACTCCCTGGTTGCACGCATCAGTCTCAATTATAAACGGTTCTTCAAAATCTGGCATCCTCAATACCTGTGCTGAGCACATTGCCAACTTCAGACTCTTAAATGCTTCTTATGCTCCTTGTTGGGGAAAAAACATGAATTTAGTTGGAAAATAAACTCTGATGCCAACTATTGGGTTCATAGTTCTCAACTATGGTCACAACAGTAGGCACCGATTAGAGCACTTAGAGTAGGAGACTCTTCTCTTTAATTAAGCCCCTGGTCGGAGAGTCACGCTTTGTGACACCTCACGTGCGAGATTTCCCAAGAATAGGTTTATCTCTATAAACCGTTTGCCCTAATACCAGTTGTTGGGTCGAATTTAGAAAATTCTCCATAAAGTTTACGCAGCAGAAGGGATTTAGAATTCATAATTCTAAACCTGGGTTGATTTAAAGTTCCTAATTTTAAATCTACAGATTTAAATTTATAATTTAAATCTACAAATCTAAATTCTTAATTTAGATCTATAGGCCTTTTACTGTAATAAATTCATAACAATATATAAACTTAAACAGGCTTAATAATGAAAGCTGTAAACAAATAGAAAAGCAAAATTAAAAGAAGAAGGAAAGAAGAACGTACTTGAAATTGCTCTAATTACAAGGAATACCAAGAAAATCGAGACCCCGCGATCTTCTATGCAATGACCTCGAAGTATGCGGATCGCCACTGTTTTAAACTCGATTTTAATTTTTTTTTTTTGTTTTGCTTTGTTTCTCATTTGTAAAAAATTATCTTATGAATTTTAATTTCCTAAAATTATTTTATTTTATAATTTTTAATTTTATTCATCTCATAAATAATGTTTGGCAAAATTAACTTTACCCATCTTATGGATAAATAATTCATCTCAATAATTCTTTAATATTTTTTCGATGGCAATAAATACAGAGACTTGCGCATGGACCTCAGGGACAATTTAAATCTAGCTCCAAATGGGTTGAATTAATCATCTCATGAAATAATTTAATTACCATGGAATGAGACTTAATTCTACTAAATAAATCTCATTGGACTCCAGACTTAATTTATTTATTCGATATTTTCCTAATAGAATGTATTGATAACAATAACCTCTCCACTAGATATCCATGACAAATGATAAATATAACCACTACCACGATCCTTCTCACAGCTTCTCCATTAGTTATCGACTCGCCCTTCACTGAATAATTCATTATACTTGAACACATTCATAGTATAAATTCCAAATGTCAAACACTTGGAACACTTTGGCCAAAGTTTCCGAACAATTCAAATATTTGCGAATCAACTAAGGGGACATCTGTATCTCATAAGAGATTGTAGATTCCCTACTAAATACCTGATCCTTGTCACACTTTACGCCGCTACCTAGTGTACGTGGGATTTCAGTCATTCGTTTAGACCTTACTTATAGTACACCAAAGTAACTAATGCTCCATGCACAAGTCCAGAATACCCTAAGGATTTAGAGTCGTTGTTCAAACAGTATAATATGAATTACTCATTTCCAATAGTAGTCTAGAAATAAGTAATCCACATGGTTTAACTCAGTGTGCCAATCTTATTAAACACACTAACCTAGCACTTTTGGATCTCCATCTCCATGACCAAGACAAGTCATCCACAGTGTCACGCTATAATCTTAATATACAAGTGGTTTAAACTTGTCTTCGACTATGAGTCTTTTAAACAATAATCTATACAATTTGCTCCAAGTCTATCTGTGACTTGGTCTCATAAGCCACTTAGAACAAACATGTAAATTGTAATTTGAGTACTACACCCATCTCATGTATGTTTCTGAAAAGAAAATCACATGCAATATAAATGCTTGCTTATACAAATTTAACTAGAAAATGACAGGAACTTCAATTTTATTTATTAATTAAAATAATATATTCAGAATAAATCTAGATTTCAGGACACTGTTCCTAACAATCTCCCACTTGTCTTAAATCCAATTAATAACAAAGTCCATACTCACCCCTTTTAAGTTTGAACCAAGGGTCTACTGAGCCTCTCCCTTAGTAAGCTCAATTATTCCATTGTGAAGTCAGCATTACAATACTGCTTGACATTCCTTCATTAATGTCTCCCACTCCAAGGGCAATGGCACACTTAGACATCGAACGCCTATCATTTTAGTATGACTGGAAGTCTTAAATCAGTATAGCCAACTGGAACTAGCTCGTTACTTTGAAAGATTGGCATAGGATCTCTAGTTCTTCTCAAGAATTAGAGAAAATATGTCACTGCCACCTAATCCATTGGACCCGGGTTAGACCAACACCTGCTTACTATACCATAGCATAGCGGACATCAAGTCCCGTGCACAACATGGCATACTAGAGGCTCCCACTGCTAAAGCATATGGAACATTCCTCAATTGCTCCTCCTCTTGAGGTGTCCTAGAACGCTACTCAAAAGAAAGAGGGACTCCATGCTATACCTTGTCAATATTTTGCCAATAAAAGTGGCTGGAGAAAGACCCAAAATCTTACTTTTACAACCTTATAGAAGCTTAATCCTAAAAGTAGAGTTGGCTTCTCATATGTCCTTCATATTGAGCTTTCTTGACAATGAACTTTATAGCCAATGACACCCCCACATCATTCCTAATGAGTAGTATATTGCTGACATACAATACCAAGAAAGTCACTACTTTCTCTTAATGTTGTTTGTACATGCATGATTCGTTCAACCAATTGTTCCAAACTATAAGAGTTAATTGGTTCACTGAGGCTAAAAGGATCAGATTCAATGCCACGGTCAACCATTAAGGCTCCCGTTGTGAACCAGTCAAGTGTCCGGAAAATCCTTCCACCACACCTGAGCTCTCGTGTACCTGGAACATTATCATTCCTCTACGGAGGTGCATCTAATGAATCCACCATGTCTTATGTTGTGTCTAGCTGTTCAGAATTATTGTCATTTTCATTTTAAATGCTATTTTATTTTTGCTTTTGTAGTTGGAAAATTCTTCTCTAAGTATTTCGCATTGTATTTAAAAGGGACTTTTAAATCAAAATTTGTAGAAAAGACCGTCCTTATTCCTTCTATCTGTAACACCATTCTGCTGCGGTGTTCCCAGAGCACAAAGCTGAGATATTATCTCATTTGCAGCTAGGAAATTCACCCAAAAAATATTCACCACTATGATCTGATCGAAGTGACTTAACTTGATTACCTAATAGCTTTTAAAATTCAACTTTCTACTCTTTGAATTTCTTCAAAAACGTCCGACTTATATCTCATCAAGTAAACATATCCATGCCTTGAGTAATCATCACTGAATGTGATTAAGAATCCATACCCACCTCTTGCCTGAACATGCATTGGTCCACATACATCTATGTGAACTAGCTCAAGCAAATCACCAATCTTGTTGCCTTTACTCTTAAAGACAGACTCGGCCATCTTTCTTTCTATGCAGGGTTTATAGACTAGTAATGACCTCAAGTCCAAATCCTCTATCAGCCCATCTTTCACCAGTCTTTGGATCCTGTTCGAATTGACGTGACCTTAACGTTGTTGCCATTTGTAGCCATTATCACTTTCAGGGTGTTTTCTTTTAGAAGGTTGAACAAGTGAACTTATATTAGATTTATTTAAAGAATTATCAGAGTTTTGATAAGAAAATAACATGAATAAATAATTTATTCATGTACATGGGTAAATAAACAATTTATTTCCCTTGTCGAAATTTTCATTATCAAAATCAACAGAATAACAATTGTCCATTAACCGAAATACAGAAATTAAATTCCTGTACAGCGAAGGTTTAAATATTCAATCCTTTAAAACAAAACTCTGTCACTAAAGTCTAAGATAACCTCTCCTACACTTAAGACCACTATTATTGTACTGTCCCTAACCATCAAGTACAACACCCATCGTGTAGCCTTTAGCCTAGCTTGAGCTGCTGTAAGATATTACAAATATGGTTGGTTGAACCTGAGTCCACCCACTAGGAAACTGGTGGACTCTCAATTGCGCATGACTCAACTAAGTGAGATATCGACATACCTTCACCAGATGGCTTAGTAGTCTTTGTAGGAAGAGTAGCAACGTACATAGTGTAGTTTCTTCTCCAGTGGCCTAGTTTTCTTACAAAAGAAACACTTTTCTTTTGCTGACTTCCTTATTGATTTGGTTGCTACAATAGCAACCTTGCCCTTTCCTTTCTTTCTAATAGGCCCCTTGTGAGTAATGAGTAAGTCTAACTTATTTTAAAAGGTAGAGTGATTTAGTTCAGTGATTACATTACGTATTTGAAATCAAGTGAAGTTCACCAGTCGTATCTATTTTAAAATACTGTAAATACAAAAATTTGTGTAGCTGTCTAATAAGAGTCATGTATACTGCAGTGATATAATATTCTTTCAATTTAGCATACACAATAAGTCAGATATCCACCAAATTGTACTATCATGCATGCAATGATGACCCAAACACACCACTCCTTGCTCCGCGGCAGCGGGGATGCACGAAGCTAGTTCAGGAGAGAACTATTGTCAATTAACCTGCTTTCTTGTAACTCTTACTAAACATGATTAACTCACTACTTTACCTTAGTCTCTAACATGGCACAACAGAGCTCCCCGAGGAGGCTAATGCATCACACTAGTCAAGTGTAAACCATTACTTAGACCACCATACAAAGACATGAAATACTCCACGGCAGCGTGGTCGCATCGCTTCTTTGCACTTCGGTTTATCCCAAAAGAAGTCTAACCCAGTAATCTGCAAACTGACATCCTCCTTGGGGAGGATTATCGATCTTCTATACTGCTAGACCAGTAATGAAGGCCATGATGTAACTACAATTGAAACCTTGCTCCCACTTGATTTTTATAACCAATAGTTTTTAAATAACTTGTATTTACAATCTGGATTATCTCATAATTCCCTTTATGATCTCGTTCTAAAATTAACCAAAATTAATTAATTCATTGATTCAAAAAAATACTATCGTTTTAAAATATAGATTATCTTGTAATCTTATATTAGAATCTTATTCTAAATTTATTCAATAAAATTAATCAATTAATTTTACTTTTAAAAAAGGTACCAAAGATTATCTCATAATCTATTATTTAGAATCCCACTCTAAAAACTAAATAAATTAATTTAAGTTTTTTATTTAAAATAATACTGAAATTTAGATTATTTCATAATCTAATTCTAAAATTAAATTAATTAATAAAATTAATTTTATTTAAAATCAGTAACGTCTTAAAATTTAGACTATCACATAGTCTACTTTAGAATCTCATTCTAAGAGTTAAATAAGCTTAGACTATCAAATAGTCTAGTTTAGAATCTTATTTTAAAATTTAATTAATAAAATTTAAATTTTTTATAAAAAAATGAAGTTAATGATTTGGAATATCTCATAATATACTTTAGAATCTTATCCTAAGACTAATTTAAAAATAGCTTTTATTTCAAATAATACTGATTCATAATTTAGATTATCATATAATCTAATTTAGAATCTCAATCTAAAAGACAATTAATTAATAAAATAATTAATTTATAATTTTTATAAAAATCAGTAAATAAAATTTAAGAAATTTAATTATTGACGCTGACATCAGCATGACATCATCCTGACACGTGCCGCAGCTGATGCGTCATTTTTTTAAAAATTAAAATATTTAATTTTAAAATAAATTGAATCCAATCTCATTGGATCAATTTTATCAGATTTCATATAGAATAATTGAATCTAATCTCATTAGATCAACTTTATCCAATTTTATAAAAATTAATTGAATCTTATCTCATTAGATCAATTTTATCCATTATCATAAAAAAATATTTGAATCTAATCTTATTAGATCAATTTTGTCTGATTTTGTAAATCATGACTGAGAACGTACAATCTCATTATAGAATAACATAATTACAAATTTATGGGTTGTTCCGAATTAACGATTAATTCACTGACGATTTAAACAATTTAAATCGTTACTATAAACAACCTAGTTAACCTTTAAATCTTTTAACCGATTTAAACAATTTAAATCAATATTTTAGAACAATCTAATTAATAATTAATTACATTAATGATTTAAACAAATAAAATCACTAATTCAAACAAGTTTTTCTTTCTTTAATAAAATCTCTATTTTCTTCAATCGCAAATCTATTCATTTTGAATTTATCATACCTACTTATATATATTACGAATGTTATTAGAGGCTGGCTCTGATACCAATTGTTGAGGATTAAACATGAATTTAGTTAAAAAAATAAACTCGGATGCCAACTATTGGGTTCACAGTTCTCAACTATGGTCACAACAGTAAGCACCTATTAGAGCATTTAGAGTAGGAGACTCTTCTCTCTACTTAAGCCCGGGTCGGAGAGTCACGCTTCGTGACACCTCACGTGCGAGAGTTCCTGGGAATAGGTTTATCTCTATAAGCCCTTTGCCCTAATACCTATTGTTGGGACGAATTCTAAAAATTCTCCATAAAGTTTACGCAGCGGAAGGGGTTTAGAATTCATAATTCTAAACCTGGTTGATTTAAAATTCTAAATTTTAAATCTACCGATTTAAATTTATAATTTAACTCTACAGATCTAAATTCTTAATTTTGATCTGTAGGCCTTTTACTCTAATATATTCATAACAATACATAAACTTAAACTGTCATAATAATGAAAACTGTAAATAAACAAAAAAGCGAAACTAAAAGAAGAAGGAAAGAAGTACATACCTATCCTTGCTCCAATTATAAAGAATACCAAGAAAATCAAGACCCCGCGATCTTCTACAAAATGACCTCGAACTACCCGGAGGGTGGACTCCGAAAAATATTAAACGAAGGAAAGAAAAATTTCAACGAAAATTTTTCTCTCCAATTAGGTCCCTGAAACAATTTCAAAAACCCCTAAATAATTTGTTTTTTTGAATGGAAAACCCTTAGAATATGTACCTCTATTTATAATAGTATACTGGAGTGAAAATTATAAAATTAACGATGTGGGATTTGCCGGTTTAAACAAAAAATGCGTCGTTTCAGGTTAATAATGGTCAAGACGCCGCGTTTCACTTATGTAAAAGCCAGCGCATTTTACCTATTCAAAATGCGTGCCACATGGCGCATTTCTAATGGTCTGCGTCCAAAGGCACTGATCACACCCTGGGCAGCCTCAGCATGCGACATGTGTCGCGTGCTGATTGACTGCCAGCGAAGTAAGCGGATCACCACTATTTTAAACGTGATTTTGATTTTTTTTTTGCTTTGTTTTCCATATGTAAATATTTATTTTATGAATTTGAATTTCCTAAAATTATTTTATTTATTTCATGAATAATATTTGAAAAAATTAATTTTACCCATCTCATAGATAAATAATTCATCTCATGAATTCTTTAATATTTTTTCGATGGCAATAAATACAGAGGCTTGTATAGGGGCCTCAGGGACAATTTAAATCTCCAAATAGGTTAAAATAATCATCTCATAAAATAATTTAATTACTATTTAATGAGGCTGAATTCCACAAAATAAACCGCGCTGGATTCTAGACTTAAATTATTTATTCGACATTTTCTTAATAGACTGTATTGATGACAACAACACCTCCACTAGATGTCCATGACCAAGGATAAATATAACCACTACCATTATCCTTCTCACAGCTTCTCCATTAGTTACCTACTCGCCCTTCACTGAATAATTCATTTATACTTGAACACATTCATAGTATAAATTCTAAATGTCAAATAATTAGAATACTTTGGCCAAAGTTTTCGAACTATTCAAATATATGTGAATGAACTAAGGGGACATCAGTACCTCATAAGAGACTGTAGATTCCCTACTAAATACCTGATCATTGTCACACTTCACGCCGCTATCCAGTGTATGTGAGATTTCAGTCATTTGTTTATACCTTACTTATAGTACACCAACGTAACTAACGCTCCATGCACAAGTCCAGAATGCCCTCAGGATTTAGACGTCGTTCAAACAGTACAACAAGAATTACTCATCTCCACTAGTAGTCTTGAAATAAGTAATACACGTGGTCCAACTCAGTATGTCAATCTTATTAAACACACTAACCTAACATTTTTAGATCTCCATCCACTTGACCAAGATAAGTCATCTAAAGTGTCACGTTATATTGTTAATATAC
The DNA here is from genome assembly GCA_018398585.1 of Simmondsia chinensis. Classification (NCBI taxonomy): domain Eukaryota; kingdom Viridiplantae; phylum Streptophyta; class Magnoliopsida; order Caryophyllales; family Simmondsiaceae; genus Simmondsia; species Simmondsia chinensis. The sequence continues at coordinate 13,457,361 of JAGTTD010000005.1, forward strand.
AAGTGGTCCGAACTTGTCTTTTACTACGAGTTTTTTAAACAACAATCCATACCATAAATTCCAAGTCTATCTGTGGCTTAGTCTCATAAACCACTTAGAACAAATATGTAAATTGTAGTATGAGGACTATAGCCATCTCATAGATGTTTCCAAAAAGAAAATCACATGCTACATAAATGCTCGCTTACACAAATTTAATTAGGAAATGATTGGGACTTCAATTTTATTTATTAATTAAAATAATATATCTAGAATAAATCTGGTTTTCAGGACACTGTTCCTAACAATCTCCCACTTGTCCTAAATCCGATTGATGACAAAGTCCATACTCACCACTTTTAAGTTTGAACGAAAGGTCTACTGAGCCTATCCCTTAGTAAGCTCAATTATTCTATTGTGAAGTCAGCCATACAATACTGCTTAACATTCCTCTCACTAATGGCTCACACTCCAAGGGTAAAAACATGCTTAGACATCGAGCGTCAATCATTTTAGTCTGACTGGAATTCTTAAATCAGTATAGCCAACTGGAACCAGCTCATCACTTTGAAAGATCAGCATAGGATCTCTAGTTCTTCTCAAGAATTAGAGAAAACATTTCACTGCTACCTAATCAATTGGACTCGGGTTAGCCTGACACCTGCTTACTTTACCATAACATAGTAGACATCAAGTCCCATGCACAACATGGCATACCTGAGGCTCTCACTGCCAAAGCATATAGAATATTCCTCAATTGCTCCTCCTCACTTGAGCAAAAGTCAACTCATTTTACCTGTTCAAAACGCGTGCCACATGGCACAGTTCTATTGGAGCGCGGATCACCCCCGGGTAGCCTCAGCGTGCGACACGTGTCGTGTGCTGATTGGCTGCCAGCGAAGTATGCGGATCACCACTGTTTTAAATGCGATTTTGATTTTTCTTTTTGTTTTGCTTCGTTTCCCATTTGTAAAAAATATATCTTATGGATTTTAATTTCCTAAAATTATTCTATTTTATAAATTTTAATTTTATTCATCTCATGAATAATGTTTGGCAAAATTAACTTTACCCATCTCATGGATAAATAATTTATCTCATGAATTCTTTAATATTTTTCCGATCGCAATAAATACAGAGGCTTGCGCAGGGACCTTAGGGATAATTTAAATCTTGCTCCAAACGGGTTAAATTAACCATCTCATGAAATAATTTAATTACCATTTAATGAGACTTAATTCCACTAAATAAGTCTCACTGCACTCCAGACTTAAATTATTTATTCGATATTTCTCTAATAGACTGCATTGATGACAACAACTCCTCCGCTAGTTGTCTATGACAATGGATAAGTATAACCACTACCATTATCCTTCTCATAGCTTCTCCATTAGTTACCGACTCGTCCTTCACTGAATAATTCATTTATACTTGAACACATTCATAGTATAAATTCCAAATGTCAAACACTTGAAATACTTTGGCCAAAGTTTCTGAACAATTCAAATATTTGCGAATCAACTAAGGGGACATCTGTATCTCATAAAAGACTGTAGATTCCCTACTAAATACCTGATCCTTGTCACATTTCATGCCACTACCCAGTGTCCATGCATAAGTCCAGAATACTCTCAGGATTTAGAGTCGTCATTCAAACAGTACAATATGAATTACTCATCTCCGATAGTAGTCCAGAAATAAGTAATCCACATGGTCCAACTCAGTGTGTCAATCTTATTAAACACACTAACCTAACACTTTTGGATCTCCATTCACATGACCAAGACAAGTCATCTAAAGTGTCACGTTATAGTCTTAATATACAAGTGGTCCAAACTTGTCTTCGACTATGAGTCTTTCAAACAACAATCTTTGCCATTTGTTCCCAGTCTATTTGTGGCTTATTCTCATAAACCACTTACAACAAACATGTAAATTATTGTACGAGGACTATACTCATCTCATGGATGTTTCCAAAAAGAAAATCACATGTAATATAAATGCTCACTTACACAAATTTTACTTGGAAATGACTGGCACTTTAATTTTATTTATTAATTAAAATAATATATCTAGAATAAATCTGGATTTCAGGACACTGTTCATAACACTTCTCAGGACCAGAAAAAGGCATCCTTCTTAAGAAGATCATTCAAAGGCTTAGCAATGACTCCATAGGCTTGAATGAACTTCTTATAATAGCTAGTTAGCCCTAAAAATTTCCTTAATTGCTTAGCAGTAGTGGGAGTTGGCCATTGTTTCATAGCTCGAACCTTAGACGCATCGGTGGCTACTCCTTCATAGGAGACAGGCCCAAAGTATTCTATTTGAGTTTGTGCAAAGGAAAATTTGGCTAGTTTGGCAAATAGCTTATATATGCGCATTGTATTGAGAACTTGGTTCAGATGCACAACATGATCCTTCAAGTTTGAACTATAACCTAAGATATCATCAAAGAATACAAGGACAAATTTTCTAAGGAAGGGCTTCAAAATGGAGTTCATCAATGCTTGAAAGTTGCAGGAGTGTTTGATAACCCAAATGGCATAACCACATATTCGAAATGGCCTTGATGTGTTATGAAAGCTATTTTGTAAATGTCTTGTTCTATCACTTGAATTTGATAATATCCTTGCCTCAAGTCAAGTTTTGAGAAGTAGACAACACCATAAAGTTCATCTAAGAGGTCATCAATAATGGGAATTAGGAATTTATCTTTGATGGTTAAAGAGTTTAGTTGTTTGTAATCAATACGCATATGAGATGTTCAATCTTTCTTTTTAAAGAGAATAACTGGGGAAGCAAATGGGCTATGGCTATGCCTAATAAAATTGGTTCTCAAAAGCTCTTGTTTATAATGCTAGCCTCGGGAATTTAAAATATCAGCTTGGTATTCTATATGTCTACAATACTAGCCCAGACACGGCTGGGACTTAGATATTACTACCCAGTAATCGGACATAGATATTACCTAGACACTTGCATACACCACTGTTGACTGCCCCTTGACCAGTGTTGACCGCTTGTTGACTGTTGACTAGCATTGACCGCTAGTTAACCAGCGTTGACCTTCGGTTGACCAGCGTTGACCACCCATTGATTGTTGACCAACGTTGATTGACCATTGACCAGTGTTGACCAAAATTGACCGCCGGTGTTGACCCCCCAATTTGGCTCTATTAAAGGGGGCTCTTTCTCCTTGATTTAGGGGGGCACAATCTCTCCAACTCCCTCTCTCCCACACTCTCCCTCACATGTCTCACCCTCTCACTCTTTCTCTCTACCACTCACCATGGGCCTCACCTGAAGCCAAGAAACATCGGGCTTGGCGTGTAGATAGAGCTTGAGTTCGGCTCGTCCTTAAGAACCCCACCTCATACTAAACTCCAGTACGGCGAATAAGCACACTGGCCTAGTTCATCGAAAACACTCCTCCACCTGTCTTTCAATCTCATTCTTTTGGGAGTGTGGATATTTGTATGGTCTTAAATTGAGTCAAGGGATCTTTTAGGTGGTAAAGTGGTAGGCAATTCAAATATATCCTTAAAGTCATGTAATAACTATCTAATACAGGGGTTAGAATTCACCTTAGCATTGGTTGGTTCCGCACTCAGAGAAAACAAATGACTAATCCATCACACATTACTCTTCTTCAGCACACCCTGCAGCTTCTTAGAACTCATGATTTGTAGGCTTTCTTGCCCCACCAATCCTTGCAGTTGAATAGGATTTCCATCCCTTTCAAAGGATACAGTTAGCTATGTAAAATTAAAGATAATAGGACTGAAAGTTTTCATCCAATCCACTCCTAGACCCATGTCACATCCTTTTTTTTTTTTTTTTTTATAAGTCAGTGATTGTATAAATCAAAAAAAACCATACAAGATGTACTTCATGATGTATGTGGGGCATACCCCAACAAGGCCAAAGCCAACAAGCAAATCCAAAAAGGAAAGCAACAAGCAAAAGCAACAAAGATGAAATACAAAGGAACATCAAACAAAATTCCTAAGTACAAATCTAAACAAAGAAACAAGAGAAAAACAAAGTGAACAAACGCCAAGCAATCCTCAACTTGATTCACGATTTCTTCTTGCCCTTCGACTTCTTGTTGTTTGCTTGAGCCTGCTTCTTTGAAGCCGCTCGAGTCACCCAACAATCAATCTGAGGCTGAATCGTAGATATCTCTTCAGGCCCAATAGAAGAAGCAGAGTCCATAGAGTTAGAATCAGGCTCTAGAATCCCCAGTAGGTGGTCTTGTGCATCCATAATCTCACTTGGAACGAAAGTTCGACTCAAATCCTCCTCACTGGTAGACTAATCAGCTTCAATCCGGAACTCTGAGAGACCCAAAATATCCCCAACCCGATCAGAAAAACCGGGCGGGGGAGAGGAAGTCGAGGTCCTTACAGGCTCGGTAGGGGAGCCCGAGGCCCAACGGGCCCCAATAGGCCCAGCGCATGTGGGCTGGGCAAGGGGGTGAGTTGGGCTCACCCCCGGTTTGGAGCCTGAGGGCCCAGAACGTGGAGAGCCGCCCCCCGCCCTCCCCCCCCCCCCCCCCCCCCCCCCCCCCCCCGCGAGCAGCATTGGGGGGGGGGGGGGTGACGGGCCCAAGGCGGACCCCAAGAGACGGCCCACTAAACGACGGAAGCGCGGGTCAAGTAGAGGATGGTAGGCCGGCAACAAGCGGCCCAACCCAATCCTCAACCCCACCGCCCAACCCGTTATCCGTAAGCTCATTCCGAGGCCCGGTTGGCCTAACAACAGCTAAAGCCCCAGTAGAAGACCCATGAAGAAGATCCCCCTCACCAACTTGCAGCCCAACCGTAAGGCCGCTACTAGAGACCTCCCTAGGCCCAATGATAGGCCTGAGAGTCTCATCTTGCACCGGCCCTAGGGTGGGCGAAGTGATGTCCTTGCATCTCCCACTTGAACTCCTTGCACTTCATTTGAGTTAACATAGAGTTACCATCAGCCACTGTTATTGCTAATGGACTAGTTTTTATAGTTCATGCCCCACTAATCTAGCTATCTTGGGATCCAAGAAGCTATGGGTGCTTCCACTATCGATCAAAATACAAAAAGAACTTGTGGTTTGTCAATCCCTTGATTCTAATGGTGTTATGTGTACCATCTCCTGTTAAGGCTCTCACAGAGATCTCAACCTCATCCTGTTCCTCAGACTCATCTTGTATTTCCTCCAAGTCATTCTCTAATTTTGCAGGAACCACTTGACTCTCATCAAGCTCCTTACTGGTAGTTACTGTCGTAAGCTGTTTTGGGTTGCATTTATAACCAAAGAAATACATTTGGTTGCACTTAAAGCACAATTTTTGTTCCTTCTTTTCCTCTAAACTCACGGGTTTTGATGCACCAAGGGCTATCTGCTGCAGTGGAGCCACTGCCTTTCCCCTTTGTCTAGCATCTGAAGAAAACATTGCTGATGCTTAAAACAACCGGGCTTTGGAATATGCCTTAGATAGTGTGTGAGGACTAAGGGCCTTAATCACATTTTTAATCTCGGGCTTTAGCCCACTAATGAAGCTAGAAACATAATACTCTTCACTTACTCCGGAATTAATTGCCATTATTCTTGCCTTTAAGTTTTCAAATTGAGATATATACTCTTTGGCACTACTCACTTGTGTCACTTTGTTGAACTTATCAATCATTTCCCCCATGTCTTCATCCCCATATCTTTCACATAGTTCATCAACAAACTCTTGCCAAGTGATAGTGGGATTTACTAAAATCAAACTATGAAACCAAACTTTCTGACCACCTTGCAATTGGATGGCTACTAGCTTGACTTTTTCAGATTTAGAGATTGCATAAAAGCGAAAATACCTCTCACATCTCCTTATCCAAGATTGAGGTTGTAACCCATCAAAGGTATTAATCTCAACCTTAGGTTGGCGAAAAATTGAATTCTTGACTACATGTAGCACTTATCTTTGATCCTCAACCGGTTTTGTAGTAGGAAGATTAGGAGGTCTCCCTTGGTGAGGCCCTTGAGGAAGAATTCCAGCACCAACTAGTAATGCTTCTCAGTGAATTTGCTCTTGTCTTCCATCCAATCTTTGCTCCATTTGCTATTGTGATTGGACTAACTGCTACAGCAGAGATTGATGATTGGTGTTCATTGCACGAAAAATTTCTTCCATTTGCTGCTGCAGTTGGGCAAATTGATCATTCGGATTCACTTCAGCAGCCAAAATTCCTAGACATCAGAGCTTGTGTCTTGTTCCTAGCCAGCGTGAATGATTGTAAAGCAAGCTAACTGAAGCCAATTGCATGGTCTGATACCAATTGTAATGATTCAATTGAATCAAAAACTAGGAGAGAGAAGTAAGACTGAAGAGAAGTAGGAAAGAGCAAGAGAATAGAGAGAGTTTAGACGATAAGAGGAAATTTGATTTCATTGGATGATCTTCAATAACAACAATCACTCTATTTGTATAACCACATCTTGGTGGCAACTACTAGAAAATATCTCAAAATATATAACTAACTAACCGCCTTTACCTCCCTTGAACTATCGGTATAAGCAACACATACAAGAATACATGTAAAGGACTAAGTAATACAAAAAGTAGTTAAGTAATACATGACAATACAGGAAGTAACTAATGTAATACATGACAAATCCTGGCAGAATTGACCATTTTCGGAACAAACATACTAATGTGGACAGGGAAGATTACCATCAACAAGACCTACCATATCTTGATGAATTAAGTAGGGAACGCCAATACATGTAATTGGTAGAATGCAATTTTTGAGTCAACAACATTGTAGTATTGGGTGAAGTAATAGCACCCATCATGGTGTTCAGTGTTGGTGGATAAGATTCAAGTAAATGCAAGATTAGGATTCGTATTAGGAAAGGGAAAAGAAGTGGAAAAGAATGGTCCAATGGCTCGTGGTTGAAGAATTGAGGGAAATTAAGTAGAGGAGAAGGGGAGACAGTGGCTTTCGGTTGAAGGTGGGTGAATTGAGGGACCGGCGACATCAGGTGGCTGGAAATGTAGGCCGGTGGTGGAGAAGAGACAAGATAACAGGAAATTAGGATTTTTGGTTAGAGAGGCGATAACTGCTACAATTGAAGGGCAACCAGCAAAAATAATGGGCAGTCACAGGGAGAAAACCACCAGATTGTGCACTACGAACGACAGTAGAGAGAGGAAAAATAAAGGGACGACATGGTCATCTGCAATTGCTGGGTTTGAAACTGTGAGGGTGCATGTGATAGTTGTTGTGGGGTTTGAAATTTTGGCATTCAAAAATTTGAACCTTGGTGGAGCAGCTAGAAAACCGTCACCGACGAGAGGAGTTCCAAGTGGTGTGGGGTCACCAATGACGTGGCTAGCAAAGGGTGATGGGGCTATTGGTGGGTGAACATGGTGTTTGGGTTTTCCAAAGATAAAGTAACCTACTAAATTTATATGTTAATTTCTTCATGATAAGTCCAATTTAATATATAATTATTCTTATTATTTAGGCTCATTTTCTAACCATTTTATATTAAATTTTTATCGCTTTTGCTCACTTTTACTCTTTTTCTCTCCTACTGCTATTTTCTTGCAAAGACACTCATCTTATGCTAAATCTTGCTAGGTTTTATCATCAACATCAACAAGTGAATGCAAGATACATCAAACAAAAGCAAAAAATGGGCTCAATACATCAAATCTACATGGTTTTAACATGGAAACAACAAGAACATGTACAATTGGTTAAAATTGCAAATTCGGGTGGCAAATTGAATAAACTAAAGGCAAAGATGCATTTTACACTTCAATAACATATTCAACCTGTAACAAAGACTGATTTTGGAAGGTGCAAAGTGAAGAAAATGAAAAGACATTGCAAGTTGTAGCAAGTTTTGAGGTGGGCAGCAAGAAGAACAAATGGGCATGAAGTTGTGTTATTTTTTTTATTTCATGTATTCCCAGCCTTATGTACTATAAATAGGGATGTTTGGGGATTCTTTTAGCATGATATCATCTAGCAAAAACTCAATACAAAGTAAAGGAAGACTAGGAAAACTGTGAGAGAAGGAAAGAAGGAGGGAAAGAAGAGTTTAGTTTGTAATTTTGCATTTTAAGTTCTTTTCTATCATTTCTTTCTTTAAGTTCATGGATTTTATCTTAGTTTTGCTTTACATTATGTCTACCATGAACTAATTTTGCCTTTCCTAGGCTACATATGATGTAGCCTAAGTTGTAATATATACTATTTTCTAATTCAACGTATTCAAAGTTTTTTTATTTCACTGTTTGAGTGTTTATTATTGTTCTTCATGAGTTTTGAATGCTTGACCACCATTCAAAGCCTATAATGATTCATAATGAGTCCGAGAGCAGATTTATGATAAGTGCCAAGGTGATAAACACCATAAATTAAGCGAATGCTAGAGACAGATTAATGCGATTTGTGTGGCCTTAAGTGAAAACTATGGATCTTCAAAACTCTTTTCTTATCCAAATTCATTCAAGAGATTGATGAATTCATATGTAAAAGAGTATGCTAAGTGTTGCTGTAGAGAGAATATTAGTAAATTAGGGTTTTCGATCATCAACACATAATAATAATTTGAATACCAAGAATAGAAAGGCATATCGATACAACTACGTAAAATCGAATGCCTTGGACCTTATTAAATCAGAAAAAATTCAAAATATTCAGTAACCTAATTTAGTTCTTGTCATTTTATTTGTTACATATTTAAAATTTCAATTTCAGTCTTTCAAATAGTGCTAAAGCTACTAATTTCGGTACTCATTCAATAATCAATCCTCGTGGGAATGATACTCTACTCACTCTTTATTACTTGATATAACTTAGTGCACTTGCTACGGAAACATTAAGTATCACTTCACCCTCATAATTTCAACGTGGGATTCTTACTACACTCCTACGTGGACTTAATGGTAATAGTTTCAAGAAATTTAGTGTTGTTCATTGAAGATGAGAAGCAAATAAGCAGGGAATTGTGACAAAGAAAGGGATTGGTAGAGCAAAAATTTTGTTCCTTGAATGTGGTATGCTTCATAGAGGCGCTCAATTCTTTCCAAATCTTTTGCATATTTATAAATTTATTAGTTGCATTAGGTTTTCTCTCTTTGTTGTTATGGTCTGGGTCAATTTTTCTAGATATTAATGTTCCTTATTTTAGGAAACACTGTTCACACCTAGCGAAATGGAAATAAATTAGACACAGATGATTTACACAAAAAATCTCTGCAGAGAAAATGAAAGAATAAACACTTATCAAACATTCATGTTGCGTGGCATAATGGCTTATTAAAATCATGATTACAAGTTTGACACACTTACAATGGGAGAAAGAAGTACACAAGATCAAGCATAACGAATCAGGAACATAAGAGTTTACGTGGTTTAGACCCCATAAAGATAGTCCTATTCTATGACTTCCTATTTCTAGAGAAGTCTATCTAGTTTATATGATTAGATTACAATTACATACCAACATTACAATGCAAAAACTGAATTATATCCAAGATCTAGGATTCTAAGTTAGAAACTATACAAATGATGAACATATATAGAAGATTTTCATGCCACAACCATGGAAATGTGCTCAAGTGAGGAGAAACCGCAAATCCTACGGTAGGATTTTGGTTTGGAGAGTGTCTGGGGAGGAAGACAGACATACAGAGGGATAAAGCAAAGAAAAATGATAAAATCTTTGACATATACATTAACCGTTTGCTTATATACCCAAGTCCCTCAATCCGTGGCAAACCCTGATTGGCATGATCTTAGTAGTTCCTTACCACTGCATCTAACAGTGGTAAAACTCCCAAAGAAACACAATATGGGTTGTCATCCATGCGACAGACATCCCTCAGAGGCAGGACAGATCAGTGGTGCGTTTCCCATTAAAGAACATAAGGGTTTCTAAATGGCACATAAAAAAGGGCAAGGGTACGGGCAAGGATTTATGAGAAATAGTCAAGGGAAAGTTGATCTTTAACCCAACATTTCAAAACCCAAAAAACAAAGTAGAAATGTGAATTGAAACAATACGTTACATTTATATAGGAACCAATTACAACAATTCTCCACCTTTGTTACTCTATAGACTAACGACTAGACAAACTCTAGGAATAAGGAGCAATCAAATCCCAAGTTCAACCAAGATTCCATTTACTTTGAACTAAGTTGATGCATTTCACCAACTTATCCAAAGTCAAAGTCTTGGTGCCCATATCTAAAGGGTTGTAATAAGTTGAGATTTTCTGCAAATAAACCATGTGGTTTTCTTGTTGTTCTCTAACAAAGTTGCTCCTAATGACTAGGTTTTTGGTCCGGTCACGATACATAGGGTTCTTATTAAAAAGTTAGGGCAGATTGACTTTCGTATATATGAAGGATAAATCTAAGTCAAGGTTTATCTCTCCTAGGAGCCTAATAAGCCAAATGTCCTCCTTAATTACAAATGTTAAGGCTAGAAATTTAGCTTCAGTGATGGACAACCCTATCATTAACCCTAGCATTAAGGCTTCAAAAATTTGGCTCCTAGGAGACTTTTTGCTCATAGTTCCACCATTAAGGGTGAAGAGGTATGCATTGGTAGACTTTCTCCTATGAAGGTTTCCATCGTATTCACTATCGATATAACCTACTGGTTTAAGGTTTGATTGCACTTACCAAAGGAGAGTCCTAAACATATAATGCCCTTAATGTATCTTAGCTTTGAGCCAATATACCTAGACAAAACGCTCATTGAGTAGGCTAAATCTAGCCCAGTGTAGGCCATTGCTTACATAATTGAGTTAATAGCACTTGCACATGGTATATTAGCCATTTCTCATCTTTCTAGTTCATCTTTAGGTGATTATTCTACAAAATGTCAGTAATGACACGCTATGGGCATCTTAACAAGTTTACAGTCAAACATGTTAAGCATTTTCAAAACCTTTTCAAGGTAATTTGTTGCAACAAGTGAAAGGTTTTTAAAACATGATTTTTTGCTGATTATGACTCAAACATCTTTATAGCCTCTCCTAAATCTTTCATGTCAAAACTCACCAACACATCTTTCAACTTATTTATTTTAGTTAAAATTTTAGTAGCTCAAAGCATATCATCAACATATACCGGTAAGTATATAACAACATCACTCTCAACATTCTTGAAATATAAACCACTATCATGCTGAGATCTAGAATACCCTTTTTTAGTCATAAACATGCCAAATCGCTACCGTTGTCTAGGTGACTGCTTAAGTCCATGCATGGATTTCTTTTAGTACACACAGATTATTTTCTTTCGCAAGTCCAACAAATCCTTCTGGCTTAGCCATAAGGATCCCTTCCTCAAGCTCACCATGCAAAAAAGTAGTTGTTACATTCATTTATTCATGAAACATGTCAAATTTCATAGTTAAGAACATTATTATCCTTATATTGGTATGCTCTAGAATAGGTGAAAATATTTCTTCATAGTCCACACCCTCCTTTTGAGAGGAACCCTAGGTCACAAGTCTGGCTTTATATTTAGGTTGCCAAATTGGTATGCTGGGTTCTTTCATTTAGAAAACCCACTTAGATCCTATTAGGTTTCTGCCCAATGGCCTAGGGATAGGAGTCCAAGTCTGATTTCTTTTCAAATATTCCATCTTAGAGGTCATGTCATTCGGTCATTCAAATGAGTTTTCACTGATAAACACCTCACTATAGTTGATGGGTTCAATTCCATATATTCTTGGCCAGTGTTTAAGACATATTCTACACAATTAGCAAATTGATATCTTTCTAGTCCCCTATCTGTAATTTCTTTATGGCTAGCTAGTTGGTAGTTGTTTTGGTTCTATCCAAAGTCTGGTTCTTGTCCTCAGTGCTCCTATGAGCATTATTTGGTTCATCAAGAACCATTTGAATTTTTGGGTTACTAAGGTATATAGGTTTAGGTGGGTCAACTTCAAAATCTTGAAGTTTATAGTCACATTTTTTGCTCTTCACTATTTGGATAGAGGCGGAATTAACAAGTTCCAAACCTCGGTTCAGGTAAGGTATTTGTAACTTTGAAAAGTTGCGTCCTTGCTTATTATGATTTTAGTCCTATTCCCATCTTTAACACTCATTCTATATCCTTTTATTCCATCAAGATAGCCAAGGAAAATCTCCTTCACAGCTAGGGGTGTAAACGAACAGAATGTTTGATGAACTACTCGTATTCAAAATCGATTAGGGCTCTTTCGTGTTCATTATGAGGGCTCGATAGCTTATTGAGCCAAATTCGAGTAGGCTCAATAAGCTTAACGAGCAGAGTTCGAACAGGATGTGCTCGGCTTGCTAATGTTCACAAACAGTTTGATAAGGGCTCGATAAGAGCTTGTCGAGGGCTTGTTATGTACTCGATAGCAATTGGTATTGGTTCAAAAATGGTTTTATAATGGCTCAATAATAACTTAAAAAGCTCGGCTCGTTAATGAGCTCAACTTGATTGCAATCTTGACTCATTTTAAACTCGAATGGGCTTGATAACGAGCTCGACTCAACTTGATAATGAGCTCAACTTGGCTTGATAAGCCTAACCAGCCAAGCCGAGCCAAGTGTCGAGCACACTATATTCTTATCGAACTGAGTTCAAACAAAGGTTAGAAATGCTCGATAAGAGCTCGGCTCAAACTCGAGCTCGATAAGTGTTATCGAACTCGAGTTCGAACGAGGGGGTGCTCAGCTCGGCTCATTTACACCCCTATTCGTAGCCGTTGGTTCAAGCTTTCCATCAGATTGGTGGGCATATGCAAAACATCCAAATACACACAAAATGGAGTAATCTACTAGCTTTCTGAACCAAATTTTTTCTAGAGTTTTAAAATCAATGCCAGCTAATGGGGTTCAATTTATCAAATGGCGTGTCCTCTTGTTGCCATAACATGCCCATCATGCCTAGTGGTGTCCAGCAGCGGTTACTAGTGAAGGCTGGTCAATGCAACTGCTCACATTTTAGGCACCTAGTTTGAATTGGCAGTTACCCCATGCTCCGCCCCACTCCTATGTTTCCCCCTCAAAACTCCTTTGAACTTGTCAATGCCCATTCCCGCCTTTCTTCTCTGGTAACCGTCCCTCACATGCTCAACATAATACTTCAAAGTCTATTCGGGCTTGGGTCCACTTGCGCCACGCTCGGCATGGGCCAAGCCCTACGAATGCGTGTGCTGGGCCTGCGTATGCCTGCGCAAGACCCAAGCTTTCCAAACCAGGCTTGTGCAGGCTGGGCCGGGCCAGGCCTTGCGCACTCCTGCGCACGCCCCACGCATGCCTTCAGAGGTCTTGGCCGGGCCGGGTCCTACGCATGCGTGCCCTGGGCCCTTTGCATGTCTGCTCAAGGCCCACGCATGCCTTGACAGGCTTGGGCGTGGGCCAGCGTCTTTCACTGGGCCCGCGTACTCGTGCATTGGGCCTGAACTCTCATGCGCTCAGCCCGTGCACTCCTGCGCATGCTTCTGCTGGGCCAGCACCTAGAGCTAGGCCCTTGCCCGTGTCCTTGACATCACTTAGGGCCTGTATCCATCTTGGCTTCCACTTAGTCCATTACTCAGGCCAAGTTCCATTGTCCAACTCTAAGTTGAAAACAATACCTTGGCACACTCAAAGGTCCATCTTGAGTTGGTGCCATATCGCATCTAGGTGAAGGTCCATTGTCATGCTGGCACAACGCCTCCAATCTTATGCGCTTGACCTTGCCATTTCATGCCTTGCCCTTGCTTGTGCGAGCAATGCACCTAACCTGCACGCATTGGGTCTGCGCTGTGCAACAAGCACATGGCCCTCGGCCCGTCAATGCTATGCTCAAGTTCATTTCCGCTAGGCCTGGTTCATCCACACAAAGAACGTTCACAGCGTATATACTTGTTCTTGATTGATGTCCATCTCATATCAGCACAACACGTGCGTAGCACTTAGTCAAGGGACCGTCTTTAACTAGTGCGGCGCAACTAACATGCACCCACTTAAGCATGATCATGCGCTTAGTCCTTTACTATGCCAATGCGCTGCTTCTAGCGTGCATGCCCTACCTAGGTCATGCTTGGGTCAAGGTCCATTATGTCCCATGTCACAAGCAACATCTAGGCGCTAACATCCAACCAAGTATTAGAGGCTTATGCACCAAGGGATTATGTCAATGCAATGATCGTGACACAGCACGGCATGCCAATTTCACGGGTCTTACAGGTCGACACCTCCTACTCCACCATCACTGTGTGTGCTCGACTACAAATCAGCAAGCGCCATGCGGCACTGAATTTGAAAACAAAAAAAGAAAAGCAGCAACACAGTTCTACACAAACACGAAAAGTTTGGGCTAACTTCATATTATTTTTTCTTTTTTTGTACATAAACACATTTCTAACATGAGATTGAAATTAAGTTTTGGTACTTGGTTTTCTCCTATGATGAAAATCATAAAATTTATTTTTAGGGGTTTTTTAAATTTGTTGTTTAGCATAAATTTTTTGAAAAGTTATTTTTCGGCAAGATTGAATAAAAAATTTTGTTCTAAAATTTTTTTAAGTTAAATATTTTTGGGAGCCCACACTTCCAGTACTAGAAATGGTCATTGCGTAGAAGAACTTGAAGTCCCAAAAAATCTTCTTCAAATTTTGGATCTTCAAGTCGGAATAAGGATTCACACTTCAAGTACGTTTAATTAAATATGTGATTTTTAATTTTTTTTTTCCTTTATTTAGTTTATTTTACATACAATGTTTATATTTATTTTATGCAATATTTTTTTTTGTCATATTATGAACCCATTTTTAAAGTGAGACCCTCAATATACAACCCCTTACAAGGTCTATCACCCTTTCGACCCTCGACGGCATGGTGACCCATCCCTCCACACTTGAAATAACGGGTTTTTGAACTACGCACTAAGTCCTGGTTACCCGGCTTACTAGTGTTAGCGACGACAGGCTTACCATAGACTCCTGAGTTGGTTGGTAGTCGTACTTGCTCATGTTGACTATTTTAGGTGTTCTAGATATTGGTAATCTGACGTCGTTGTTGTTGCTTCTCAACGTTCAAAGCCCTCTGGCTGGCTTCCGAGACTTAAAAGATATCGAACATGTTTAACACCTTTGAATTGACACCTTCAACATGCCAACATACCTATTTGCCAACTGCTCCTCCGACTCCGCCAAGTCATTCCTGGTGACTAAGGCATAGAATCTTGCCGCGTAGTCTTCCACTGACCGAGAACCCTGACACAAGTTTTGTAGGGGCTGGTACATAACCCTGGTGTGATTATGCGGAAGGAAGGCGCCACGCATGTGCTTCTTCATCTTCTCCCAAATCTCAAAGGTCGATTTACTCTTGCTTAGCGGGGAATGCTTCTTGTACCACCAGGCGGCTGCTCTACCCCTCAATCGGGTAGCCACCAATGGCGCCCGCTTGTGCTCCGGAACCTTCTTGAATTCGAGCACTTCGGCTACCATAGCTAACCAATATCGGAACTCCTCAGGTTGTCTTCCGCTAGCGAATTTTGAAATTTCAATCCGAAGCTTAGATTCTCACCTCTGACTTCAGTGTAATCGAAAATGCTGAAATTTGGTCGATCTCTCCTGATATAACGTTCTAAATTTTAAACCCTATCAAACTGGTTGTTGATGCTTTCTTTGGTTTCGTCCTCTCCCCCCACCTCTGGTGGTTGTTGAGGCTGAGCCATAGCCATTTGGTTGGACGTCGCGCCCATTTGCACCAAACACAACTCGATTCGCCGGAATCTCTCCTTCATCTCCTCAAATCTCCTGTTGATCTGACACTGCGGGCCTTCTTCATAAACATTTCCTACGGTAGCATGCCTTTATCGCCCAAGGGCCATCACGGAAACGATATGAGCTTTGATACCAACTAGTGTAGAGCAAAAAAGATGAAAATTGGGAATGGAAGGATTCAACAGCCTTCCCTTATGTTTCTATTACTAAAAAAAAAAAAAGAATTAAAGGCTCACAACCTGATAATAAGAAAGAAGCACATAAAAATAATGAAAATCTGGAATTTAATGAATGAAACCCTAACAAGCCTTCCTATTTTAATTGAGGGGCTTTTCTAACTATACCTAAAGACTAAAATAAAATAAGATAAATACAAATAAAAACCACAGCTTTATCTAAACATTGTGAATCAAATCTACGTCAAAATCTCTTTCTAGAAGGTAATCTCCTTGCCCAGGCACGTCGCTACTTTCCCATTCTGTAGCCTGCCAAGATACCAGCTACTTCATTTAACCTTTTACCGTCCACGACTGCAAAGAAAAACAATTTGTTCTCAACGTTTTAACAAAAATGAAAAGTGCTTTAAGTATTTGTGGATAGCTTCTTACCTAAGCTTGAGTGCTACGGCTTTGCATAAGTTTGCTCCTCATTTATCCTTTTGTGTTTTTTAGGGCTATTTGTCAAATCCCAAGAGATATAAATGTCTTGGCATATCAGTAACAAGGTTATCATTTCTACACAAGTGATTTTTGATGCAACAGATTTTTCTTTTGCACGACTAGGCATATTTTCTCGACATACCGTGAAAGAGAAATTATTCCATGTGGCAAGGTTACCATGTCATATTTGTTAAGTGGTTACCTTAGCTAACGATACAAAGAAATTTTTATGGTGGGTCCAATTTCAAATTGAGAGAGGGAGATTATGGGGAGGACTCCCTCAATTTTGAGATCATTTTCTATAATTTCAATTTTAAAAAATTAATATTTTTCTTATAACTTAATTTTGGCAACATTTTCCAAAATTCTAAATCTTAAAATTTAAATAGTTTGCTTAGAATTTAAGTCATTTAAATTGTAAAAGAAGCCCCTTTCTCTCATTGCCCCCAGATAATCTTTTATCATGATTTATTATCAAACTAAGCTGAATACAAAACTTTATAGCATTAATACATGTTAACATAGTGTTCATATAAGAAAACAAAACTACTTAAATTGAGTTTTTGCCTTCATGGTCAGTCATCTGAAATTTGAATTTAATCAATTTCAAGTGACATGGCTGCCACATTTGAAGAAGAACAAGCCCTCTTCATATGGCCATTTACTTTGAATTTCATTCTTTCTACAATTTCTAGTGGAATGTTCAAATTTTATTTTTACAATCTTTTACAATTTTAATTTGACTAAAATTCTAAGCAAAAAGTTAAATATTTAAAAATTAGAAGTTTGGCACATGGTGTCAAATGAAATTCTAAGCAAAATTTGTAAAACTAAAATTATAGGATATGAAAGAAAGATTGAGAGAGTAACTTCCCATAGTTTCAATTTTAAAATTAAAGTAAAAATATTCAAAATTTAGGGAGTAACTCCCTATAATCTACATCATATACATGGCATTGTATCATAAGTTGGGGTCACTGCTTGTAAAATATGTCATGGTGAACCTGCCTCATGGGGTAATTTCTCACCATGAAGACGCTTCATGATGTGCTTTATAGTCCGCTAGATATATCTCTACAGGCCATGCCATACTCATCACCCACTTCCCTTGTTGCAACCTCGATCGCGTCTCACCTGCAGCCAGCGCCCATTTCTAGCATCTCACACAACCCTTGCCATTTTGCTCTATGTTCCTCTCAGGCTCCACTTGGTCGAGTCTCTACTTAACAAAATCCTGTGGTGGCATGCTTACGAGGGTTTTGTTAAGAGTTTGTTAAAGCCTTTTTTTACTTGCTCATTCTTCTTTCTCGATACTCCATACTTTTATAAGTAGGCTCTTTGTGATGAAAAATGGTGTAGTGTAGTGATTCATGAGTGTAATGTGCTTCTATGTAATAATACATGGACTCTTTTCCCCAACCTTATCATGCTAATGGTATTGGTTCAAACTAGGTGTATCGTCTGAAGCAAACTCCAGTAGTTGAAGTCAAATGCTATAAAGCCTCTTTGCTAAGCCAGCTGCTGTTTGTATCCGTTTAGCCATTGTTACTTCACAGTGTTGGCCTACTCAACAACTTGATGTGAAGTATGCTTTTCTAAATGGATACTTAACTGAGGACATTTTTATGCAGCAATCACTCGTATTTTTTGCTCCTATAGTTACTGTATATATATCCAAGTATATTAGGGCATTATTTGGGCTTAAGCATGAATCTTGCACATGGTATAATTTAATTGCATATGTTTTGTTTTGACTTAATTTTACTAGTTGTAAATTAGACTCATCATAGTTCATACTATGCAAAGGAGCGAACATGGCCATTTTGATCGTATATATGGATGATATTGCTTTTACATCTTCTTCGTCTACGTTGCTTCTTGACTATTGGTTGCTCTACAACATGAGTTTATGCTAGGAAAATTCACAAATTGAACACAAGTAGAAGTAAAAATGGTACAAAATCAAACACAAGAATGGTTATGTGGAAAACCCTTTCATCACAAAAGGGAAACATCAAGACCCAATCGGCTATTGAACTTTATAAATCTTTGAAATTACTGTATCTAATTGTAACCAAAATTCAATACATTCAAAACCCTCAATTTTTCATTCTATAATTTTCTCTCGCTGTCTTCCTTCTTTTCCTTCTGTGTAACCATGCCTCATCCTTTTATTTTCAACTTCACCAACCTTAAGAACATAAAAAGTCACCGTCCATTTTTAATCTACCACCACAACCTAGGGGTCAAGAAAGCAATTTTTTCCTTTCTCTCTTTGACTTTAAAAAATAAATTAAGATTAAACAAATATATGGGTTGGACCGAACAATTCACCCCCTCCAACCCATTTGAAATTTCCAATACATTGACGTAAAATCCACACTCTCAACATCAGCAAATCGAACCCTTTTTGTGAGCCAAACTTTACCCCTTGTCGCTTACCAAACCATTTTCTTCAAGAAAGTATAAATTATTTGAATTCATGTTCACTTTCATTACGACCAACTGCCACTTCATGATTGTTATTCCCTCACCTTGAGCTAAGTAGCCATATCCCAACTCATCAAGCCTTCCTGGCATGTTCAAAATTTTCTAGAGTCTTAGCACATATCTAACTTTGGACAATGTTGTCATTTTGCCATCATGCATTTTAATCTAAATGTTCTCGACACCTTCAACCTTAACCTCTTTGTCATTCACTAACATAACCGTCCCATCTCCTTTCCCATAAGAAACAAACATCTTCCTCTTCGTGCATACGTGATATGTTTGAGGTGGGCTTTAGTAGGATGAAGTGAACTTAATCTCTAGCTACAAGGTCGACCTAGCATTTCTTGCAACAAATGGACGGTTAAAGGGGCCTATGGAGGAATGCATGAGGGAGCCCTCCGACGAATGAAGAGTAGGCTAATTAATAAAATCAAGCAAATATAGCAAAATAGTTAAATGGCCATAGAAGGAATATGACAAAAGGGATAATAGAATACTGACTTGGAGATTTGTCAAGGCTTTTAATGGGCTAGAAAGATAAAGGCTTGATTAGCTAAGCCTACGTGGTACAGTAAGATGAGTGGGCTAACTATGGTCTTACCTAATAATTAGTAAAATAAGTCTGAAATACTTAATGTAAGATTAGCACGAAACCCAAAGCATGAGAAGAGAGGGTGGAGCCTAAAAATATGGCGTGAGGGAGAGGAAAGAAATGGATGATGATCCTCCTGCCACCTCACCTCTCTCCTTCCTTTTGACCCCCCCTACGGGGCACATGTTGCCACGTCCCCATAAGGGATAGGTGGTGTGGCTTGGCAACACTTACCTATTTAGTATCTTTGGGGTTCAATTTTCTAATTTAGGCTTATTCTTTCAGTGGTCAGTATTTAACTGCAATAACTTGCTCAATTATATTTATAGCATATTCAACCTTCTATAAATATTAAGCTGTTAGGCCATAGTAATAACATACTAGCCCCCTTGCTCCATGGGCAAACTTCGGACATTCTAAATTTGGTCATAGGGTATATCCACAAGTCGGCTTTCAACCACACTTTGCTACTTTACGAAGTTCAACCTCAGTTATGAATGATCCAAGCATGTAGAGTCTTGTCTTTCTTAGTTTGTAGTTACCATTTATGTGAATATTGAGCATTGCTTGAAGTCAAAAAGGCACATGAAACCAGTAGGATCTGTAACAAGGCAGGGAGCCCAAGAAGGTGTGTTAACAAGGAATAGAACACCAACAAGGCGTGTAACCTATCATGGATCCCAACAAGCATCTACCTCATTATAGGTCCCAATAGGGTGTCTAAGTCATCATAGATCCCAACAAGGTATCTAACTCACCATGGTATTTGCTCTTTTCATTTTTATTTTTTGTGTGCGTGGTCGCCACAATTGCGTAATCAAACGAACTTGCAAAAAAGGACTTGACCAAACTTGGGAGTAAGTCTAAGTTTCAAACCACACGTGCTTGACCTCAATCAGTCACCTTGAGATGAGTATTGACGCTTTTGGTGAATCTAACTTCGATTTGACACTATTATGCGATTTATGCTCCCATTGCAATTAAGGAGACTTTGGATATATTTTTGATATTTTCTTAGTTAATATTTTGCAAGAAATGTAATTGATATGGACAGAACACAAGTGGTAGTTGGAGAGATACAGCAAAACCCACAGGCATCTTGCCTTTTACACTTAAGAGCTAGACAGAAGTTAAAGAGCTCAGTGATCCACTACCAAGCTCGAGTTAATCATGTTTTTATGCCTGGCACCCTCAACTTGTAATAACTTGAATGAGTTAGAACTTGACTAGAATTAGATGGAGTGAACTGCATTTGGGTTGCTGGCTTAAATCCAATGCAATCAAGGTCTAAGCTTTGGTTGCCAAAGCCCTAAAACTATCACTCAAACCTAAATTCAACGAAGGCACTAAGCTGTGTCACTAACCAGGGACCAAAGTAATCAAGCCCTGGGATTGACCATCAAAGCCTTAGATCAATGGTGCTAAGCTTAACTTGTTAAAATTCTGGGATAGAAAAACTATGGCAGAAGGGACATACCTTCTCATACATGGTGGCTGAGAATCCACTTCCATTGAGAAAGCCAAACAAATCTAAAATTACAACTACTTTTATGGAAGAAGAAAAACATAAAGCACAAGTGTGCTGTAAAACGGAACAGGATGAAAGATCTAAAGAAGTTTTGTGTTAGTCCCATGACGCTTTACAATGTACCAAGAGTCCTTATAGGCTAAGCCGTTAACTATTGCGTCCGTCAATGGAAACATATCTATACCATGTTCAACCCCCCATCCTTCTATAACCCTGAACTGGTGCTTGAATGTGCTTTAACATGTGCTTGAATCATATTCATGTCACTAGATTAGGACCAACACCATCAAGGTCTAAGCCTTGGCCCTCAAAGCCCTACAACTGTGAGTCAATCCTAAACTCACCTAATGCATTGAGTAGTGTCACCAACTTAAGACTGACACAATCAAGCTTTGGGCTTGACCATCAAAGCCTCAGATTAATGGCGCTAAACTTAATTTGTTGAAAGTAGGGGACATAAACTATGGGAAAGGAGATGTACCTTCTCTTGCACCATAACTGGGAACCTAGATGTATTACTTGAGAAAGTGAAATAAGGCTACAATTAACGTTGCTCATATGGGAGAAGAAAACATAAAGCAAAAATGTTCTATAAAAAACTAAAGGACGAAAAACTTGAAGATGTTTTCTGTTGGTGCTGGGCCCCTTTACGATGTAACAAGAGTTAATAATTTATAGGTTAAAATGTTAAATGTTGTATCCTTAAACGACAACATATCTATTCCAGGTTCAGTCTTTATGCTTCCATAACAACGAATTGGTGCTTGAACAAGGTTTGACACATGTAGTCAAGGTTGATTTGATCTTCCCGGGTTGATCCACTATCCAAGATCAGTTTTGGGTAAAACATAATAGATTCTCTATTTTTATACTACTATTTTGATGCCGAAAAATGAAGTGGTTTTCGGAAATCGAAAGGAATTTTTGTTTTCCGAAATTCATTATTCATTTGTAAAATGGACTAAGTTTTCTTATTATGTTATCCAATTATCTAAAATTTTTTTCATACCCACTTGATATTGTGGAGGATCCCAATAAGGTCTTTCGTTCACAGAAAAATGTTTCGAATAGGAAAACAGGGTGATCCAGGTTTACTGCGGCTATCCACAAATTTCAATCAATATTTGAATAGAAAGTTCATACTATAAGACTTATCTGATCTTATCAATTATTACTATTTGATTGTTTTTTTTGTCGAATAAAATACCAACGAGTTACACACTAAGCATAGCAATTCTATCAAAAGATCAATCAAATCTTTATTCAACCTTATAGAATTAAGGATTAGTTTATTTTGCTGGAACAATAAAAATGAAAAAGTTAGTCATTTTTGGTTCCATCGTTGAATAGAATGGAAAAACAAGTAAAGTTTATTACTCCTCGTCCATAAATATCCAAATTTTGATACCTAATACTCCATAGATAGTTTGAACTGTATAGGCGCAATAATAAATTTTAGCTCGAATGGTTTGTAAGGGAACCCTAGCCTCTCTGATCCATTCAATATGTGCAATTTCTTTTCCGTCGATACGTCCGGCAATTTGTGTTTGAATTCCTTTTGTTTCAGCTTGTTCGGTTAATTCGATGGCTTTTTTCATTGCTCTTCGAAAGGGGACCCTACTCTTTAATTGTCCTGCTATGAATTCTGCAAGAATAGTAGGATGTCCGTAAGGTTTTGCAATTATTGTAATAGTAGTGTTGAGTTTTCGATTCACACAATTCAATTCTTTCTGTACATTTATCTGCAGTTCTTTGATTCCTTGTGGTCTGTTTTCTATTAAAAACTTTGGGAATCCCATATCGATTATGACCTAGATCAGATTGATTCTTTTTTTAATTTCTATACGTGCAATTTCCTCTGGACTGGAGGATGTTCTCATATTTTTTTTGTACGTAATTTTTGATACAATTCCATATTTTTTAATCTTCTTGTAGACCATCAGAATAATTTTTGGTTGTGCAAACCAAAGGGAATAATGATCTTGAGTTATACCAAGTCTGAAACTAAGTGGATTTATTTTTTGTCCCATATTACCCCATTAGACTTTAAACAATAATTATGATTACCAGACCCCCTTCTTCTATATTTTTCGATAAAGAGAATTGATATATGATCTATTCGAAGCTGCCACTGGTATGACAATGATGCATAATTATTTTCGTATTGGAGGAGTAGCTGCTAATCTACCTTATGGCTGGATAGATAAATGTTTGGATTTCTCTTATTATTTCTTAACCGCAATTACTTAATATCAAAGGCTTATTACACGGAATCCCATTTTTTTAGAACAAGGTGAAGGGGTGGGCATTATTGATAAAAAAGAAGCAATAATTTGGGGTTTATCAGGACCAATGCTATGAGCTTCTGAAATAAAATGGGATCTTCGTAAAGTTGACCATTATGGGTGTTATGACGAATTTTATTGGGAAGTTCAATGGCAAAAACGAAAAGAAGGAGATTCATTAGCTCGTTATTTAATACGAAGCGAATCGGTGAAATGGTAGAATCCATAAAAATTATTCAACAAGCTCTGGAAGGAATTTCAGGGGGTCCCTATGAAATTTTAGAAATCCGATCGACCTTTACCATAACGACGTTTCCATAGATCAAATTATTTCGTGGATTGGATTTCACTTGACTGTCTACGGCTCCATTGCGTGTGCTTGGGGTAGAAGTTCTGTATAAATGTATCGCCATGCTATTAAGTATTTTGATTTAAGTTCTTTTCTCTCTAAGAGGTGGAATAGAATAACTCAATTGAAGCATAATGATCATACGTCTGTAATGCATTGTATGTCCCATAATAGGTCCCATTCTTCTACCCTTTCTCGGGAGTTTATGACTATTCATATCTATTACCTTGACACCAAAGAAAAGTTCTACCCAATGCTTTATTTCTGTCCTAGTTGATCCTGGTTTGACATTTGAAGTATAGTGATTTTTCCCCAATAACTAAATACTTTTGTCTGTAAATATGGCATATTTGATTCCATCCAAAAATCTATTTTCTTCTCTATGAGTTCTAGTCCCAATAAGAATGCTAGTTCATAATGTTCATATGTTATGATATGAATATACCACACCAATTCGTTATGTATGGATGATAAGATTCCATTGATACAGAGCCAATTCCAATAGACTTATTGGAGGGTCCCATTGACCTGCATTTAGTAGGAATTGAACCTACGACTTCGCCAATTATGAGTTGGGCACTTTAACCATTCAGCCATGGAAGCTTCGAGCTCATATTAGTCATGAGTTGAGAATGGGAATTGAACTCTATGAGATTGAATCTCCTGTTGTTCCTCAGTAGCTCAGTGGCAGAGCAGTCGGCTGCTAATTGATTGGTCGTAGGTTCGAATCCTACTTGGGGTGATTTGATTAATTCTTCATTCTCTAATTCAGAATGAAGGGGCTCGCTTTGACCATTAAGAGTAGGAGACCTGTTCCCTGTCTTTGTTTCTATTGTATTCTATCTCATCGTATCACATTCTGTTCTCAATATTTGAGAATCGCCGTTAATACCTGGGTGTAGTTCCGGGATAATCCTTTGCTTAGTAGTCTTGGGGCTATTTACAACTAGCCAATTAAGAATTCTTGGATGAACTAATGCTAGCAGTGGATCAAAGATACAATCATCGATCCTCCCGAGAGGCTACAATTACCGCGTGCAAACATAAAACATATTAATAACGAGGAACACATTTTTGCTATGCTACTAATACTTGTACTTGCTCTGCTATTCTGCCCAAGCCTGGCTGAGGAAGAGTTATGGGGCGTAAAACAAAAAAAATATGCAGAGGACCTGGCATATTTTATGTAATTTTTACCTCATTCACGATAACACGTAATAAAAAAAAAAAGAAAAGAAAAAGTAAAGCCCATTTTGAGAAAAGCCCCACATCCAAGTTCCATAGCTTTGGGTCCGCTATCCCGATTATGATTTTCCTACCCCCAGAGGGAAAGGTCCTTCCCTTTTGGGCCGGTTGTGGGCGAGGAAGGATTCGAAACCCCGACACCGTGGTTCATAGCCACGTGCTCTAATCCTCTGAGCTACAGGCCCCACCCTACCTCCACTGGATATGTTCCCGAAAGTATCCCTAAAAGAAAAGGAACCTTTCCTCTCCCCAGCCATTGCGGGTTGAGAAGGCATGAAAGCACGTTTGTCTCTATAAGAATGGTGCGTTCCGAGATGTGAAGTGGGAGAGAAGGGATGTCATAATTGGGGTTTTGAATAAGACGACCTTTTTCATTTTTTTTTTCTTTTTTCATATTTAAAAAGTAATAAGAATGAGAGGTGTAAGCTTTTTATCATCCTGGCATCGAGCTATTTTATCGGTCCCCTACAGTATCATCACCGCAGTAGAGTTTAACCACCAAGATCGGGATTGATTGGTGTGGTTCCTCTACGCCTAGGACACCAGAATATCAAACCACAAATGAAGAAAGGTATGAGAGAAAATCATATTGGCTAGTGATTGTGAGGCCCCAATTCTTGACTAGAGGGGACACCAAAGGCCTCTACCCTTCCATCCCTTGGATAGATAGAGAGGGAGGGAAGGGCTTTTGGTTTTTTTATGTTGCCAAAGAGTTGAACAATGGTTTTTTCGTGTTATCAAAGAGTTGAACAAAGAAAATAGACGGCGAGTGCTTGATCGAATTGATCGGGTCATGTAGGAACAAGGTTCAAGTCTATCGATCTGTTAGGATGCCTCAGCTGCATACATCACTGCACTTCCACTTAACACCTATTGTAATGATAAACGGCTCGTCTTGACGTGACCTTCTCTTGAATTCTCAAAACTTCTGTCGCTCCATCCCCGCAGGGGCCGAGAACCCGTTGCTGTCTCGGCTGTGCTACCAGAGGCTCTGGGGAAGTTGGAATAGGAGAGCACTCATCTTGGGTTGGGCTTACTACTTCGATGATTTCAGCAGTTATCTGCTCCGCACTTGGCTACCTAGCGTTTACCTTGAGCACAGTAACTAGTACATAAGAGGTGCGTCCTTCCCTGTCCTCTTGTACTAGGGAAAGGTCCTCTCAATGCTCTAATGCCCACAACGAATATGGACCGAACTGTCTCACGACATTCTGAACCCAGCTCACGTACCGCTTTAAAGGGCGAACAGCCCAACCCTTGGAACATACTACAGCCCCAGGTGGCAAAGAGCCAACATCGAGGTGCCAAACCTCCCCGTCGATGTGAACTCTTGGGGATGATTATCCTGCTGTCCCTAGAGTAACTTTTTTTCGTTGAGCGACGACCCTTCCACTCTGCTCCGTCAGATCACTAAGGCCAACTTTCATCCCTTGTCGACGGGTTGGTCTTGCAATCAAGCTCCCTTCTGCCTTTGCACTAGAGGAATCTCTGTCTGGCCTGAGGAAACCTTTTCCACCCCTCCGTTACTTTTTCGGAGGCCTACGTCCCATAGAAACTATCTACTTGAAACTGTCCCTTGGCCCGTAGGTCCTGACACAGGGTTAGAATTCTAGCTCTTCCAGAGTGGTATATCAATGATGGCTTCGGCACCCCTGGAAGGGGGCCGTTTTCGTCTTCCACCTAAGCTGCACAGGAAAGGCCCAAAGCAAATCACAGGGAACAGTAAAGCTTCATAAGGTCTTTCTGTCTAGGTGTAGGTAGTCTGCATCTTCACAGACATGTCTATTTCACCGAGCCTCTCTCCGAGACAGTGCCCAGATTATTACACGTTTCATGCAGGTCTGAACTTACCCGGTAAGGAATTGTGCCACCTTAGGACCGTTATAGTTAAGGCCGCCGTTCACCGAGGCTTCAGTCGCCGGCTCCCCTGTCATCAGGTCACCAACTTCCTTGACCTTCCGGCACTGGACAAGCGTCAGCCCCCATACATGGCCTTACGACTTTGTGGAGACCTTTGTTTTTGGTAAACAGTGGCCCAGGCCTAGTCACTTCGACCCCCTTTGTGAGGGGGCACCTCTTCTCCCGAAGTTACGGGGCTATTTTACCGAGTTCCTTAGGGAGAGTTGTCTCGCGCCCCTTGGTATTCTCTACCTACCCACCTATGTCGGTTTCGGGTACAGGTACCCTTTTGTTGAAGGTCGTTTGAGCTTTTCTTGGGAGTATGACATGGGTTACTTCTACGCCGTAGTGCCTGGTACTCGAACATTGGCTTGGGGCATTTTCTCTACCTCTTCTTACCCTGAAAAAGTAGGGTCACCTTACGTCTTTGAACCGATGACCATCTTTCGGCTAACCTAGCCTCCTCTGTCCCTTGGGACCTATAAGGGGTACTAAAAAAATATTCACCTGTTGTCCATCGACTACACCTTTCGGCCTGATCTTAGGCCCTGAGTCACCCTCCATGGACGAACCTTGTAGAGGAACCCTTAGGTTTTCGGGGCATTGGATTCTCACCAATGTTTACGTTACTCAAGTTGACATTCTCGCTTCCACTTCGTCCATCATGTCTCATGCCGGTACTTCCCCCTAAGGCGGAGCGCTCCCCTACCGATGTATTTTTACATCCCACAGCTTTGGCAGATCACTTAGACCCGTTCATCTTTGGTGCAAGAGCGCTCGATCATTGAGCTACTATGCTCTCTTTTAAGGGTGGTTGTTTCTAGGCAAACCTCCTGGCTGTCTCTGCACCCCTACCTCCTTTATTGCTTAGCGGTCATTTAGGGGCTTTAGCTAGTGATTCGGGCTGTTTCCCTCTCGACGATGAAGCTTATCCCCCATCGTCTCACTGGCCGACCTTGACCCCCGTTATTTGTGGGTCATAGCTTGTATTCATAGTTTGCCTCGATTTGGAATTGCTCTAGCGGCCGGCACCGAAATAGTGCTTTAACCCCAGATATCTAGTGAACTGCTGCGCCTCAACGCATTTCGAGGAGAACCAACTAGCTCTAGGTTCTAGTGGCATTTCACCCCTAACAACAACTCATCCACTGATTCTTCAACATCAGTCGATTCGGACCTCTACTTAGTTTCACCCATGCTTCATCCTGATCATGGATAGATCATCCAAGTTTGGGTCCATAAGCAGTGACAATTGCCCTATGAAGACTCGCTTTCACTACGGCTCCGATAGGTTCCCTTAACCAAGCCACTGCCTATGAGTCTCCGGCTCATTCTTCAACAGGCAAGCGGTCAGAGTCCCGTGTGCTCCTCCCACTGCTTGAGAGCTTACGGTTTCATGTTCTATTTCACTCCCCGGTGGGGGTTCTTTTCACCCTTCCCTCATGGTAGTACTTCGAGGCCCACCTTCCTACTACGCAATTTGAACGACTACCTTGAGCCTTGGTAGTTATCATATCCGCAACACACCTAGTAATCCCTTGAGGTTGAGGTTCCTATCCTCAATCAGACACCTCGGGAGCTGTTATATTAGGCTCCAGTTAATGAAGCAGTTGAAATCTTGATGTCATAGATTTTTGTTTTCAAGCCTTTGGGGTTTCGAGCATGATCCCACATGTTAAACACGTGCCCTTTTATCCTAGGACGATGTAGTTTCTATTTCTTCGAATTTGTGGGCAAGCACCTGGATCCCAACAGGGCATCTAACCCATCATAGATCTCAATAGGATATCTAACGCATCATGGATTTCAACAAGGCATCTAACTCATCGTGGATCTTAGGCAAGACGTCCATTTCAACAAGATATGACACAATGAGGTAGTTTGTGCAAAGTTGTTCAGTTTGCGTAAGTATGTTAAAAGAATACGAGCTTCCATAGGCACTTTGGACTATCTTATAGGAGTATTTTGACTCTTCATTTTTTATAGGCATGCGGGGCGGCTAATTAGGAATGACTAAATCGTAATGTTCATGTAAATATTTAAATGGTTACTAGACATCAACCAGCTTGATATTATTAGGCAAGGGTAAGTAAATACAGTAGTCATGGGGGATGTTTGGGTTTTGTATTTACATCTTGTACATTTGATCCGAGTGTGATAGTAACTTAAGTAGTGAGGATGTTTCTGACATGAATGGCTGATTACTAAATAAGTTACTCATAATATCATAGTACCCATGGACCCTTGAGCTAGACTTGCTATAAAAACTGGTTTAATCTAGGTTTGATTGAACTGGAATTGTAATAAAAATTGATTCAGTCAGGTTTTGATTGAACTAGAATTGCAACGAAAGTTGATTCAATCAAGGCCTGATTGAACTAGAATTGTAGCAAAAATTCATTCAACTAAGGTTTGATTGAACAGGAATTGTAGCAAAAATTGATTCAATCAATGTTTAATTGAACTAAAAATTATAGTAAAAATTAATTCAATAAGAGTTTAATTGAACATGAATAGTTACAAAAATTATAAATTGTATTGAAAATTGATTCAATCAAGGTTTGATTGAGAATCAATTCTTCCAACCAATCGATAGAGAGAAGGTCTCCAGCTCTGGCAATAGTGGTGGGTAAATTGCATGGTGGTAGTGATGGTAGTTGGGTAAGCATGGTAGTGGCGATGGTTGGTAAGCAAACACAGCAATGGTGATGGAGGTTAGCTTATAAAATTGGCCATGGTAGAGGTCAGCGTGTAGCGGTGCGCATGGTGGAGGTAAGGATGTAGCATAGTGAACATGCAAGTTCAACGTGTGGTGGTGAGGGAGTAGCATGATGGGCTTATTGTGGTGCGCGTGTAGCAGAGATGAGGGTGGTCGGTAGGTAATGCTGACCATGAAAGTTGGTTGGTGACGATGATCATGAAGGGGGTTCGAGGGCAACAAAGCCCGCGTGCAGCTGAGACGAAGGTAGTCATCAGGTATTGGCGGCAGTGACGGTGATTGGCTTGTATGAAGGACCATGTAACTTAAAATAGACATAACGTTTTATAAGTAAGAAGTTACTGGAGAAATTACCTATCAAAACAAAGATCTTGAAAAGCTCTGTGCAATCCTAATGATTTCACATTTTTGGCGAAAGGAATGAAAAAGGTATTCTCTTACCTAAAAGAAGTGAAAAAGGTTTGTCCTTTTTCCAAAGAAATAAGAGGCTGGTCATTGTCCAAAAGGAACAAGAAAGACTTGTTCTTGCCTCACAAGAAATATGACTTATTTAAGCCCTAAAGGAGCAAGAAAATTTTGTTTTGGCTCAAAAGAGATAAGATAAGCGCGTTTTGAAGATAAGCTCATTTTTGTTTCAAAGAAATGAGAGAGATTATATATAACTTCACCTAAATAAACTCCTTTGTGTATTCCCAAAAGATGTAAAGCAAGGTGTTTCCTTGGTTGATTTTGCTTGAATAGGATTGTTTTTTTTAATTAAAAAAAAAAGAAGAAGTAGAAATTAACTTACATGAAGCAAAAGACATAAATTAACTTCCATTTTGCTTGAATAGGCTCGTTTTTGTTTTAGCAATGTGCTTATTCATCTCGTTTGAGGTCTAGTTCAGTAGGATGAGCTAAAACAAAATTTTAGCTACACACCCAACCCAGTATTTCTTGCAAGACAAAAGTGGTTAGAGGTGCCAATGAAAAAGTCCATGTGGGACCCTTCAGAAGGTAAAATAAGTATCAGTCACATAAAATAATAAACAAGGCATATAAGAATCAACATACTAATGATGAGTCGACTTATTAATAAGATCAAGTAAATATAGAGCCATACTTAATTGAAGCCCATCGAAGGGACATACAACACCGGCTTAAAAGCTTTCTCAAGGGTTGAATGGGCTAGCAAGATGAAGATTTCACTAGCTGAGCCCTTTGTGGGCAAGGACGATGAGTAGGTTAGGCAAAGTCTCACATAATAATTAGTAAAATAAGCATAAAGTGCTTATCTTAGATGACGAACAAGCCCACAGCATGAGAAAAAGAGGAGGGTGAAGCCTCCAAACAAAGCTTGAGGGAGAGGAAAGAAATGGATGATGATCTTACTTCCCCACTCCCCCCTTCCCTTCTTTTCCAATTATGGGGATACAAAATGTGAGGGTCCAGATGGATGACCCCTTCCTAAGGGAAACATGGTGTGGCTAGGCATGATCGTTTATTTGGTATTTTTCTGGTCCGATTTTCTAATTTAGGTATCATTGCTTAGTCTTTAGCAGTAATAACTTGCTTGATTATATTTTGTAGTGTACTCGATTGCATAGTAACAAGATATTGGGCCATATTTGTAACATGAGCATCCTGAATCAAGAATCAATAAATCCTCACTAATTTTTCTTCCTGAATCAAGAATCAATAAATCCTCGCTAGTTTTTTCTATCTTACATTAAGAAAAGCCATCTCGTTATCAAAGACCACATTAGTCGATACATTGCCCTTCTCTCTCTTACTCATCTCCCCTTTTCACGAGTTTTCTTAAACTTTTCTAAGTCAACTTTAATTTTTTTTGCAAAACACTTGAATATGGCTCATCTAATGACAATAAGAACACTATTTATCGCTATAGTCTTATCTAGGTTTAGAGAATGACCCAGTATTATCTCTACCACCATATCCACATGTGCTACTTCTCCACCTATTTGAACTTGCAACCAAAGTAGCTTGCTTATCATGGTTAAGTCCAGTCCTTTCATTAATTTTTCATTTTCTAGCAAAACTACAATGGTCTCATCCAATTTCAAAGTCATTTTCCCAAAGAGTGATGTCATCATGAATGTCTCACATGATTTTGGAGGAGAAGCGAACAAAATTAGCATCTTGCCTTCCTCCTTTGGCATCAGAGCCTTGCCATCAATAACCGTCGTAAGTTATCTTCTATCTTTATCTTTGTCATTAGTATTATTATTCTGTTTCATTATCAGTTGTCAAAACGCGCATATATTTGCGTATCCTTAAGCCCATATAAACCTTAGAAAGTTCCTATTGTTAAATATCGTTATCAAAAGTTAACCTTGAGGCATTGGATAAGGAAAAAGGTCTTAGGCACCTTGCATTAAGCAAGTGGTTTTATGTACCATTGGCAATCTGGTATGATAAATAACCCTCAAGAATATTGTTTAGGAAAAATATTAGGAATAGACGAAGACTTTAGTCCTATAATACATATTCCTCCATTTGAAGAAAATAAGATAAATAAAAATGCATCTATGTTGAATAGCAAGATTAAATACTCCCAAAGATAAATAAAATATTAAGAATAGACAAAGACTTCAGTAATAAATGGTTGGTTTTCAAATATACAAATATCCCAAAGAAAACAAGAAGAAAGAATTAAGGAACTCCAAAAAGGAATAGATATTTTTCAAGAAAAATTTAAAGAAAACCTTGAACATACAAGTCCAAAATATAACCCTATAAAAGCTCTTTTTTATAGAAATATAGAATTTCTTCACATGAATGAAGAATAAAAGATAAAAGGATATCATAATATGCTAGAACTATTTTAATATAGGAGATATATTTATAAAGGCCCAAATTTAAGTATTAATGAAAGAAGTAAAAAGCTACTTAAACATTTTAATTTTCAACTAGAAGACCTAAACACAGATTCTAGTGAAGATGAAAAAGAATAAATTAAAGCAATAGATGATGATTCATCAGACAAAGAAGAAGAACCTTCTAAGTTAAACTTAGATGATGAAGATACGGTTAGAAGTTTAGCGAAAAGAAAAATAAAAGTTGAACAAATAACTAATTCGGAATTACCTGAAGGAAATTGGTATTATAAATCAGGAGAACTCTCGAAATCAAGGGTCGAAGCCTGTCATTTAGAAGAAGTGTCAAAAGAAGAAAATCCTAATTTAGAAGATGGAAAGAAAGGAGAAGAAACAAAATCCTACTCTAGTTCTAAGAACGAAGAAAATCTATCTATAGAAGTATGGTGGAAAAAAGATGACCTAAATAAACAAGGAATTTCATTACAAGGAACATGCCTAAGCCTACATAAAGTACCTTTCAAGAATCAACTTCAAGTAATAGACGATTGGGCTCAATTAATGGCCTTAGCCATAATAAGTAATGAACTTAAATGGGAAGGTAATAAATCAGCATAGTTAGATTACTTAGCATCCACTCCACAAGGAGACTATTTACAATGGTTAAAACAGTGGGAAAGATTTGAAGAAGGAAAATCAAAAAAAGCTAATTTACTTAATAATTTTAACTCTCTAGAAGAAATACTAGGAGGATTTTTCTAATATAACTAAAAACATGAGTTTGCTAATATGCTGGGAAAAACCTATATAAGAAGATGCAAGATATGTTTTAGCAAAACTTGAACTTTGTAATATATGCGAATAAGAAAAGTATGTAGAAACATTTACAAAGTACTTCTATATGCTTGAACTCATAGAAACCAAACATTATCTAGAGTTATTTTTCATAAACTCCCACACCTATGGGATAAAATGACTTCAGCAAACTATAAAAAAATTTTAGAAGAAAAAGATCGTGCAATAGATACTCTAGGTTATAGAATTTAGTTTATCCTCATAATGATTGCACAAAAATTTGTTGAAATAAAAGAAAAAAAATAGGTAAAAAATTTCTACATCTGCGTACGACTAAAGATGTTGCAATAAAATACTTCTAGAAGAATGGAAAATAGAATGCAAAACCTATAAATCATTTTCAAGAAGAAAGAAAAGATGTTTTAAATGGAAATATTGGAAAAAAGGAAATTTTCAAAAGAAAAAGAAATATGTTAGGAAAAGAAATTATAAAAAGAAACCAACACATCAAGTCCTCATAAAACAAAAGGCAATAAGAAAATGATCAAACTACTAGAAGAAAAAGATTTAGACATAATATATGCGGAAGACATCTCTAATATAGACGATGTACTTTATGAAGTAGAAAGTTTAAATTCAGAACCATCTGAAGAAGAAATAGCGAAGTTGGCAGATATATTAAAAGAAAAGAGAAGAACCTCCTTCAAATGAAGATAAAATATAACTCTAGAAAATATTCAAAAGAAAGAAGTCTTTTTCTCTAAAGATGAAATAGAAAGTTTTGAAAAACAACAAAAAGTAAAACTCAAAGAAATATACAACAAATCAATTTTTAATTTTTGGCCTGAAAAAGTATTTGAGCAATACTTTGGAAAAACCTAAGCAAGACTAAACACTGAAGGGATAACGGAAATCTCGCTATTCAGCAAAGAAAAATCGATTGATGGAGAAATAAATAACTTAAAGTAAATACATACATGTGGGACTAATCCAAGTCGAAATAACAACACTGTTTAGAGCAGGGATTGATGCCCCATTAACAGCTATTAATTTTTATAAAAGATTCTATGATCCTATGAAAGCAATTACAGGAGGTGTAAGATCAAATTTGGTTAAAAGAATAGTCTGGTTTAAGATACCTCTATTACCGACCCTTTAATAGAGGATGCGGTAAAAGTAAGAATTCATGTCCAAAACCTTGGCCTACGTCATAAACCAGAAAACTTGTTAATTAAATGGATAACAATCCATAAACTAACAAATATTACAAAAACTTCAGTAAAAAATTTTAATAAAAATATCATTGAAGTTTTTAAACCTGCTCATGAAAAATATGAGAAAGCCATAACACCAAGATTGATAGATTGGAGAGACCTTAGAATACCTAGGAAATGGACACTAGAAAAACTCACATATGATTTTAATGATGAAGAAAGGCATTCACAACAAGGTGATATAGAACTAATAGCATTAGGAAACATTCTTTACTTTAGATAATCTAACTCTAATAAAAAAATGGGTTAAAAATAATCTCCAATTACCACAAATAGAAATAGAAAAGCATTGATTATCTGTCACAGAAAAATTATCAGAAATAGAGCAAGAAGCCTCATCATCATCAAACTCAAAAGATTATAAAAAATTAGAAATACATAATCTACCAGGAACATCCCATAGGCAAGAACAAATAAGTTCAATACAAGTATTTAGGGGAGAATATGACAAATTATTCTTTGCCCCAAAAATAGGAAAGAAACGATATTCATATATTACAGGATATTTTTAATTCAAAGGATAAAACCATATTCCTTAAAAGTATTAATAGACACAAGAGCCACTGCGTCATTGTGTAGATGGAATGCCTTACCACCTGAAAAATGGGTAGAAATGAAAAACTCAATATTAGTAAGAGGAATTGATGGAAAAAGGTTTATTATACCTAAAAATTTTTGTTTCCTTTTTATGGCAGGAGACTTTTTTCTAGGAACGAACTTCATTTGGAAGTATATCCTTGTATCATTAAACCATCACGATATAAGTTTCACTCTATATGGAGAAATAACTAAAGTACCATTACTAGATCAACCACCGTATAAGTGTACTTCTGGGCTTGCATCAAAAAAAGTGTTGGTGATACAGGAAAACAAACCTTAAAATCAAATATATACTCTGTAAGAAACACACTGGCTATATAAAGAATTGGATGAAAATTTTAGCAATAATCCATTAAAATTATGGGATAAATGTCCAAGATTTTATAGTCTTAAACTAAGGAATCTAAATATTATTATACAAGTAAAACTAATGATCTACGCTAGATAAGATGTAGAAGAATTTGAAAAACAATTAAAAGAATTATTAGAAAAGGAATTAATTGAAGATACAATAAGTCCTCATTCTAGTTCTGCATTTAAGGTAAGAAACCATGCAGAAATAAAATGAGAAAATGCCCAAATGGTAATAAATTATAAAAGATTAAATGAGCATCTAGAATTCAACGGGTATTTTATCCCAAAGAAAGATGTTCTCATAAACCTAACAAAAGGTGCTAAAATATTCTCAATATTTGACTGTAAATCAAGGCATTGGCAACTAAAACTAATAGAAGAATCAAAACCTTTGACTGCTTTTAGCATCTCACAATAACATTATCAATGAAAAATAACGCTTTTTGGTCTAAACACAACACCACAAATGTTTCAAATATGGATGGATAATATATATAAAGAAATAAAAGATTTTTGCATAATATATATAGATGACATACTAGTTTTTTTCCAAAACAAAAGAGGAACATCAAAAGCACTTATAAATCGTAAGTCATAAACTTAAGAAACATGAAATTATCTTATCATCTCAAAAAATTGAGGTAGAAAAAGATCAAATTGACTTTTTAAGCATAAAACTTATAAAATCAGGAATCCAGCTTCTAGAACATATTATCAGTAAAATTAGAGACTTTTCTGAAGAAATTACAAACAAAAAACAACCTGAGAGTCTATTAGGAATATTAAATTACGAAAGAAATTTTATAAAGAAATTATCTCATATTGAAACACATTTATTGGAAAAACTTAACAAAGCAGTTGACTTCAAATGGACTGAAAAAGATAAAACTCTTATCAAAAAATTAAAACAAAAAATCACTAAACTTCCAAATGTGTATTATCTTTCTTAAAAACAAACGCCTCAAAAAGTTGCTAGGGATGTGTATTAAAAGGTGTACTAGCTAAATTAATAAATGAACAAGAACAAGAAAATAATATTGAACCAGAAAGAATTGTAGCAAGGACAAAACCACTCCCTAAAAAATTACAAGAACAAGAGCAAATTTGTGGATACAACTCAAACAACTTTAAATTAGATGAAATAAAATATATTATTTTTGAAAAAGAACTATTAGCGATGAAAATTGGAATAAAACGATTTCATATTCATTTAGTACCAGAAATATTTCTTTTAAGAACTGATAATCATGCAGTAAATTATTTTTTAATAAACAAAAAAGCTATGACTGATGGAAGAAGATTAAAATGACGCAGTTTTATTTCTCAATATTCGTTTGAGAATGAACATTTGAAAGGAACTAATAATGTTTTTGTAGATTTTCTAAGCAGAGAAATATATCTCAAGGAGAATGGGTCGATATGAAGCCAAAAAAGGCTAGAGAAAATGCTCAAATAAATGCTAACCATGCATATTCTTCTTTTTATCAGTTCTTTCAATCAGAATGGGAA
Organism: Simmondsia chinensis; assembly: GCA_018398585.1. Lineage (NCBI taxonomy): Eukaryota > Viridiplantae > Streptophyta > Magnoliopsida > Caryophyllales > Simmondsiaceae > Simmondsia > Simmondsia chinensis. The sequence goes on from JAGTTD010000005.1 coordinate 13,494,205, forward strand.
CCTAAAAGCTCAAACTCAAGGACAACTCAATAGCCTACTTATGCCCCGGCAACCCAACCTCAAATAACAGCCCAACTTCAAATGGCAAACCAGCCTAATCCTTACGCCTAAATGGTGACACAGTTTGCTAACCCCTTAGTAAACTATCCAAACCACCCAAACATTCTAAAAACGATTTATGTGGTCTTCAAAGGAAGAAGACCAGGAGTATATCGCCATTGGATTAAATGTCTTGAAAATATTGATAAATACTCAGGAGCAAATTTTAAAAAATACACTAGGATTGAAGCTAGACATTGCTAGCAAGTAGAGAAACCCCTCTCTTTTTTAGACTCCTTCGAGAATTAGAACAAAAGATGTTCCCAAAACAACTTCCTTACTTCCCATACAACCCAGGTATCCCAGATTCAATTAGCATTCATTTTAATGGGGTATAGAAAATGCATTTGGTAGATCGAAAAGCCGATTTCTAATGAAGCATGACCAATCTGATAGATGCTATTGTATCAACTCTATCCGAAGCAACAGAGCAGAGAGACCGATTCAAAAATATTTGTATTGATCTTGTCAAACAAATAACATGGGATCTCAAGAATACTAGTATCAACAAATAACATTATTTTTGCAGCTTGCAGATGCTCTGAAAGAAGAGCTTGAAATGGCGCAATTCCAGATCATCAAAACGAGATGTTTATATGAAAAAGAACAAAAAGTGCTCCCTCCAGTAATATTTGAAGAACAAATTAAAGCTGTGGTGGAAGATCAGGAAGCTAAGATTAAACAAATCTTGCTTCGAAATATTACAAATGTTAATGCATACGATGGATGTCTCAAACTAGCCTACATAATCAACAATGAACCATGGCACATTGAAGATATCGAATGGGGACTGGTTAATCGGATCATCCTCCGGAGCATGACCCCAGATCAATGGATTGAATTCCCTATAATGATTAAATATATGCTCTACAAAGTATTAAAAAGATGTAGTTATTCAAAATATTTTACTTTTAGAATTTTCAATGCACTCGAATGGAGATCGGAAGGAAAATATTTTCAGCCATATCAGATCTGGATTCTTTCAGATACTCATGAATGTGAATTTGTAAGGGAACCTCTTCACCGAGCAGAAGATTTAATTGATAAGTCTCGTCCAAAACAACTTTGGACCGATTCCTTAATAAGTGTGTCAATGACGGCACAAGAATATTTAGCAACATATTATTTTGAAATTACCGATGGATGATGAATCTTCTTCACAAAAAAGGAGATGAAATATGAAAATAATTACTATGAAGGAACTCAAGATTTCTTAAAGAAGCTAGCAAATCGAGATTATAGCCTAGACATTCTAGTCGATTTGGAAATGGATACAGATGAAATAATTGGAGTAATGCAAAAACAATACTCTCCTTATCCAAAAAGTGAACAGTCGCTTGATAAAGAAACAGAATGAAATAGAGACGATTTTTATGAAGGATAAAAGCATATCCCTGAAAATCCAGAAAACCCATCTCATTATCAAAGACCACATTATTGGATACATCGCCCTTCTCTCCCTTACTCATCTCCCCCTTTTCACGAGTTTTCTTAAACTCTTCTAAGTCAACTTTAATTTTCTCACAAAACATTTGAATATGGCCCATCTAGTGACAATAAAATCACTACTTATTGCTATAATCTTGTCTAGATCTAGAGAATGACCTAGTATTATCGCTACCGCCATATCCACATGTGCTACTTCTCCCCCTATTTGAACTTGCAACCAAAGTAGCTCGCTCATCATGGTTAAGTTGAGTCCTTTCATTAATTTTTTATTTTTCTAGCAAAACTGCAATGGTCTCATGCAACTTCAAAGTCTCACACGATTTAGGAAGAGAAGCCAACAAAATTAGCATCTTGTCTTCGTCCATAAACTTTTCATCTAAGCTAGCCAATTAAAAGATCCATCTTTTAAATGTGTTTAGATGATCCCTCAAATCGCTGCCCTGTGCCATCCTTAATCAGTACAGATCCCTCTTTAAATACAACTTATTTGTGAGAGATTTCAGTGTATAAATATTTTCTAATTTTTTTCATAATGAGTTATTATCCGGGCAAGAGCAGGACAAGTTGTTCTTACCCTTACCATTGGCAACTCCTCCTAGTCATCATCGCTTATTTTCTGAGACATTTTTTAAAGTAGTAACCTATTTAATCTTATTGATCTAGGAAATCTTTCACCATACTTTGCCGCAAAGCAAAATTGGTCCTGCCATCAAACAATTACATCTTGATTCATACCTCCAACTAAACTAATGATCTTTGATATCCTTGCCTCAGGATTAAACTTAATCCGATGCCATTTGTTAGAAAAATTCAAAAACAAATAGAAGCAGAAGCGAACATTGAACAAGATCAAACATGCGAAATTTTATGTAGAAAATCCTCTCTTAACTAGAGGAAAAACCCACGGCTCAAAAGGGTATTACACTTTCACTATGAATTTTAGAAATTCGAATCTCTAGTTATAATTTAATACATCCATAACCTTCAATTTTTCCTTCTATAACTCTCTCTCTCTCTCTCTCTGTCTCTCTCTCTCTCTCTCTCTCTCTCTTCCCTTCCATGTGACCATGCCCTTCCCTTTTATTTTTAACCTTCACCACCCCAATGAGTAGGAAAATTCACCTCAATTTTTAAGCCCCCACCACAATGTGTGTGTTAAGAAAACAATTTCTTTTTCCGTTTCTTTTTCTCTATTTTTTTCATTTAACAAATAAAATTAAGACTAAATAAAAATATAGATTGGACATAACAATTTGATATTGCAGACTTCTATCTTTCTCAAGCTAAGTATGCTCATGACTTACTCGATAAGAGTGATATGCTTGGATGTAAACTTGAGGCGAAATTGGCGGATTCTAGATCTCTCTCGTGAAGATGGTGCACTTATGTTTGATCCTTCTCTTTAATGCAGTGTGGTTGGTATGTTACAATATCTTACTTTCACACGTCCTGACATATCTTATATAGTTGTCTCTTTTTATGCATGCTCTGCAATGTCTCACTTGGTAGCTGTCAAATGCATTCTTCTTTAGATTGAAGGTACCTTGATTCATGGTTTATTCTTTTCCCTCTCTATTATTGATTAGCTTATGGCATATTCATATGCTTATTGGGCCAGTTGCCCTTCTGGCCATCACTCTATCTCGAGCTTCTGTGTGTTCCATGGTGATAATATTATTTCATGATATTCGAAAGGACATTCCATTGTTTCACCTTCTAGTGTGGAGGCTGAATTAATGCTATGAAAAATACCATTTGGATGTGTTGGTTTCAATCTCTTCATGGTGAGTTGGACATTTCTCTTCCTGAAGCTACCCTGATATATTGTAATAACATTTCTGCCATTAATTTGTCTACTAGATGTTCACATCAAGCATGTAAAATTGATATTGATTTTGTTCCTGAGTGTGTTCATATGGGCCTTATCCGTGTTCTCCACATCCTTTTGTCTCAACAAATTTTTGATATCTTTACAAAAAGTCTCCCTGCACTTCTGTTTCTACAATTAAAGTAGAATCTGTGCATCTAGTTCCCTCATTCTACTACTGAGAGGGAGTACTGTTAGAATATATGTATTGGTGATCATGATAATATATATATAAGGTCCCATTGGGCTTGACCTTGTGTTTACATAAGCCTGCACTTCTTTATTATAAATATAAAAGAGGACACCCACAGTTGTTGGGCTACTCATTATTTTTGCCTCAGGTCTCCACGCAAGAACAAAAATCTGTTCTACAACCTGTCAACACACATACATTTGCATGAGTAAAATTCCATAGGCCCTTTCCACATTATGGGCCCGCGGCCCATGAACGGCTCGTGATATTTTTTTCCCCTTACAAAATACTTGTAACTTGTAGATTGAACCATAGTGCATCCCACAATATTTAATATAATTGTGACCTAAAAATAATTTCTTCAAACCTTAGGATACTAAAGTATAACAATCTCAAGTCCAAAATACGAGAATAGTTGAGAGGAGCTGACACTTAGTAAAACTCAAAAGACTCGGCTTATTTTGAGTTCGAGTGGAGTGAAATCGTTTGACTGTAACCCACATCCAAGCCTAGTATGCTCGCATGCTTGTGATCCCGGACGAACCTAAATGTGCCAATCTTAGTACAACTAATAAAACTACATATAATACATCAAAGTTCGAGCGTAAAAAAACCGAATTTGAGCAAAAATAACTTTAGATTGAACTTAAATGAGACAAGATATGGAAAGCAAAGCCTGAAGCTCGTCGAGCTAGGTTGAAGCTGAATAGAGTGGAGCTGAGTTAGGCCTATGATGAGCCAAGCTAGAAAAATTGCAAGCTTTGCAAACTTCATGCCAAATTCGAACCGAGCCAACTACGGCCTAGTCCAACTTTGTGTCTAATGAGCTTGTGGTTGGCTTAACAGTTCTTGTTTTTAGTAGGAATCACAACTTTGATGCCTCTTTTAACTTTAGGCGTTCCTCTCCATTAGACTACATCCTCGTGGACTAAAGCCTCATTTTACAAGCATATCATAAATGCCAACCCAATTAGTTTACATTTGAAGTGGAAAAATTCAACAATGCTATTTAAGTGGCCTAACAAGTAGCATTCGTGCTTGTACTTCCAAACCTTAGATTAAACATAAGATGGAAATGAGACAACATAATGAATGCAATTTAATTGTGAGCCACCAAGCTACAAGAGCTTTTAGCCTCTAGGAATACAACTCTGTGTCGGGGCCTATGTACCAATACAGACTCATACTTGTCAACCCTGCCACTTATTATATCTTAACTTGATTATTAGAGGGACCTAAACCGTGCTAAAGATCGAGAAACTTCAACTGTTCAATTGAGTATTGAGCTGAACAAGACCATATGCAGCCTGATCTCAATCCATATTTTAGGTAACTAAATGAATCCATATAAAATTCAATTAATCAGATGTATCGATGTGAGGGGCATTACTCTACATGGGGCACGAGAGCTAAAATCATTGGCAGATACACATTAGGTTTGGGGTGGGCTCAAACCCACCATGAATTTCGTACTTCTTCTCACATATATTTATATAATAGCAAATACACATAAATAGAATTTTAGTATCTAATAACATGTTAAGTAAGCATTAAATTACAACAAAGTAACTACTTTCAAATACTATTTTCTAATGCTCTCGTAATCTTTTCCCACGCAATTGTGTACTGCATTACGTACATATGACGATATGTTTAACATTATCCTTCATAAAGACGCATCATTCTTCACAATCAAACTTATTCAATCTAGGTTGTATGTTTATGTACATATTTAGTGGATGCTTCTTTTACTCCATAAAAACTTCTAAGCAGTTCTTTTTTTTTCTTTCTTTGTATTTTTTTTTTCCTGAACACTATAAGCAGTTCTTGTGTTTGTTGCATCAAACATTTAAAAATATCTAATTCATCGCACATCTTTTCAACAATAAGAAGCCCAACTAAGCCTATTTGAATGCACTCAAAACTAAATTTGAAAATTTTTTTGAATCTAATTAATTATTGAATACATACGTTTGAACTTTTTTGTTTACCATTGAAAATTGCCTTCAAAGAACTCATATTAAGTACTTTTGCATAAATGATTGGAACACTAATACTAGCCAGAAGTGATGCACCGCACCTAAACACTTGGCAAGTGAGTACTGGCAAGATGGGCAACTTGGCGGGTTGGATGACTCGCAAGCGAGGCTTCATCCGAGAAGAGTTTAAACAAAAGAAGGAAGCTTGAAATGGACTAGATTAATAGATAATGACATTTATGTTTTATTTTAATCTTAGTCTTTTATTTAGGGTGACATAACTCTTCTATTAAAGGAAGAGGATGATTGGGGTTTTTTTCATTCAATTGTTTAGATTCTCTCTATTGTCTATTTGTTTTCCTCTATTCCCGGGTTGTGAGAATTAGGGTTAAATTTTTCCCCTTTGTTTCTCAATTGTTTAAGCAATAAGAATTCAAAGAAAAGCTGTTGAACCTTTTACCCTCAATTTTCTTCTTTCTGCGCTACATCATTTAATACCAAAGCTCTGAATGTTTTCAGTAGTGGCTTGTGGGTGACAAAGATACTCTGCCATTGGAGACATTAATGAACAAGATTAGCAACGCCAGACCTATAGAAGATTCGAGGAGATGGAGGAGAGATCCCGGTGAATGTGTTTGGTGCAATTGGGTGCGAATTCAAACCAAATGATGACGGCTCAACCTCAACAACCACCAGAGGTTGGAGGAGAGGATGAATTGGAAAATAGCTTCCACAATTCGCTTCACCGGGGGTTACAACCAGTGATGGAACATTAGGGGGACTCGGTCGAATTTCGGTGTTTCCGATTACATGGAAGATCGGAAGTGGGAATCTGGGCTTCAGATTAAAATTCTAAAGTTCACTAGCAGAAGAGAACCAGAGGAGTTCTAGGATTGGTTGGATGCGGTAAATGAAGTGCTCAAATTCAAGGAGGTTATGGAGCACAAATAGGTGCCATTAGTAGCTACTCGATTGAGAGCTAAAGCCACCACCTGGTGCCACCTGCTGAAGCATAACCCACTCCGGTAGGGTAAATCCAAAATCTAGACGTGTGAAAAGATGAAGAAGCACATGCAGACCAACTTCCTTCACCACTATCACGCTAGGGCGGTATATCAATGCTTAGAATTAGGGTTCTCAAATCAGTGGAAGACTACATGGTAGAGTTATATGCCTTAGCCGCCAGGATGACTTGGCCGAATTAGAGGAGCAGTTGGCAGATAGTTACGTTAGAGGATTGAAGGATTCAATTTAGGAGGTGTTAAACATGTTTAGTATCTTTTCGATTTTACAAGCAAGCAAGAGGGCTTTTAACATTGAGAAGCAACATCAGATTAGCAATACTTGGAACTCCCAGAACAGTGGATGTGGTTAGGTACAATTATCACCCAACTCGAGTGTACTAGGTAAACCGACTAACCCCAACCCTGGTAAGTTGAGTAACCCGGACTTGGCGAGTAGCTCAGAAACCCGTTATTTCAAGTGTGGAGAGGTGGGTCAATGTGTCGCTGAATGTTAGAAGGGTGGTAGACCTGGTAAGGGGTTGTATATTTAGGGTCTCCATGCTGAGGATGGCGAGCTAGTTGGGGAAGAGGCTTAGGACGAGCTGACGCCAAGTGACGAAGAAGAAGTTGCAGTTGACAAGGGCCAAATGCTTGTGGTGAGGCAAGTTTGCTTCATGCCTAAGGAAGCAGAAGGAGATGGTTGGCTTTGAAACAAAACCTTTCAGACAACATGTACAATTACCGAGAAATTATGCCGCCTAGTCATTGATTCCGGAAGTTGTGAAAACATCATCTCTGAAGAAGCGGTTTGAAAGCTAGGTTGAAAATGGAGGAGCATCCGAGTCCCTATTAGTTATCTTGGGTTAAGAAAGGAAATCAAGTAACAGTCTCAAAATGTTGTCTGGTTAATTTTTCAATTGGAGCAAAGTACTAGGATGGGGTATGGTGTGTGTGGTTACCATGGATGTGTGCCAGTTGTTGCTAGAACGCCCTTGGCAATTTGACAGAGGAGCTACCCATGACAAGAGAAGGAACACATATAGCCTTGTGTTTGAGGCACAAAGATCATCTTGTTACCTTAGGAAGATGAAGCACCACAGTCATAAGTAGCTGAGAATCTAAATCTCCAAACTAGGGTTATGTTTGCCACTGAGGTTGGCGATAAAAGGGTGGTGTTCGTATTGATCGGAAAGGAGTGTCAGGTGGAAAAAGGAGGGGTACTAAGAAGGGTAGAGAACTTGTTGAAGGAGTATGTTGATGTTTCTCCGGAGGAGTTATAGAATATCTTACTGCCATTGAGAGACATCCAACACCGGATAGATCTGATGTCGGGGAGCTGCCTTACTGAATAGTCCACACTATTCGATGAGTCCTGCGGAGCATGAGGAGCTACTCACCCTAGGATTTATTCAAGTGAGTTTGAGTCCATGAGCGATTCTAGCTCTTCTGGCGCCAAAGAAGGACGTAAGTTAGCGAATGTGCATCGACAATAGAGCCATTAATGTGATCATGGTACATTACTGATTTCCTATCCAAGATTAAATGACCTACTTGATCAGCTATAGAACTCGAAAGTGTTGAGCAAGTTAGACTTGAAAAGCGGGTACCATCAAATACGTATCTCGCCAGGTGACGATTGGAAGACTTCCTTCAAAACCCGATAAAGGTTATATGAGTGATTGGTGATGCCATTTGGACTTTCTAACACACCCAGCACGTTTATGAGGTTCATGAATTATGTACTTCGATCGTTAATTGGAAGGCTCGTGGTAGTCCACTTCAACGACATCTTGGTCTATAGCCCAAACTGAGATGAGCATTTAGGTCACCTTATAGAGCAGTTGTCAATCCTAAGGGAACAACACTTGTTTGTTGCATTGAAGAAGTGCTAGTTCATGAAGGACTTGGAAACCTACCGTCGATTTAATGTGTCCAAGGACGCAATTGTTGTTGATAAAGGGAAAATAGAGGAACAACTAAAATTGATATCGGAGGCACGTAGCTTCCATGGTTTCGCTTCTTTTTATCCGAAGTTTGACAAATTGGCGAGTGACAATAATGCAGAGCAATTTAGCTTCAAATTGGTGATCAAGTATGCGAAATTCTGACTAGCGACTGATTTTTAGCATGGGAATGCAACAAGCTGACGACACTGAAGATAGGGCCCTTGCGTATTTTTTAGAAGATCAATGATAATGTTTATCGCCTGCAGCTTCCGAGTGGCATATGGACTTCATTCTTCTTCAATATGAAGCACCTCGTCCTTTACTATAGCGAAAATGACCCAGGTGATCCATTTCAAAATTCAAGGACGAATTCTCTCCAATCCAAGGAGGACAATGCAGCCATGCCTAAACACTTGGGAAGATACTTGGCAGGTGAGTATTGGTGAGATATGCTACTTGGTGGGCTGGGCGACACGCAAGCGAGGCTTGATCCTAGAGGAGTTTAAATAGAAGAAGAAAGCTTAACATAGATAAGATTAGTAGACAATTGAATTTATCTTTTATTTTAATTTTACTCTTTTAATTAGGGTGAAATAGCTCCTCTATTGAAGGAAGAGGATGATTAGAGTTTTAGTCATTCAATTGTTTAGAGTATCTCTATTGTTTATGTGTTTTCTCTATTCTCGGATTGTGAGAATTATGGTTAAATTTTTTCCCTTTATTTCTAAATTGTTTTAGCAATAAGAATCTAAAGAAAGGCTATGTATGTTGAACCTAATTACGAACCGCACGTCTTTGACCTCAACTACTCACCTTTTTCGAAGAAAAGGTTGTGTATGTTGGTGTATTTGACTTCGGTTATACCATGAATTTTGCTTACGCTTCAATTAAGAAGACTTTGTTAAGTATTTTTTATAAATTTGTTTACGTATTTTTTTGATAGAAAATTTAAAGATACGGACATAACTCAAGTGGTAGTTAGACTGATGGAGCAGGGCCCAGAGACACCTTCCCTCGTACACTTAAAAGTCAAGAACTAGGATGGAGACAAACTCAAAAGCTCAGCAATCCACTTACAAGCCCGTTTCAATCAAGTTTTTAAGCCTGCCACTCTTGACATATAATAACTCAAATGAGTTTAGGTCCTTCAAGATTAAGGTGGAGTAAGCCGCATTCAGGTCACTGGATTAGGACCAGCGTAATCAAGGGACAAGCCTTGGCCGGCAAAGCCCTAATCCATGGAGTGAACCTAAGTTCCCCCGACTTATCAAGCAGTTACAGGAGTGTTAAGACCAACACAATCTAGGGACAAAGCCTGGGCCATCAGGGCCTTAAATTAGAGGTCGAATCTCAACTTGTCGATTTGTGGGAACAGATTAAAACTGGAAAGTCATACCTAAAGCTTGAGAATTGTATTACTGTGGAAGTAAGTACATCAAAGATATATGTTATGCTACTCCTAAGAAAAAGAGCACAAGTGTATTGTAAAAAACTTAAAGAAGTTTTTTCTTGAGTGTATGCGTACCCTTTTGTACCGACTTCAGAGCCCTTTATTTCAAGATAAAGAAAATAACGGCTATTCCCAAATTCACGGCTACTTCGCCCTTGTCTTGCCACTAAGCTTTTCCTCTTTGTGTGCTTATTTTTCATAAACGTGCCTTGAAGGGAAATCCTTGATGTCCATGTAGGTAATCTTAGTAGAAGCTCCCTTTAAATGCCCCACGTTCCCTTGAATTAAGCGTAAGGCCTAACCAGCTGAATTTTCACTCTAAGTAACTTTCTTGTGGCTGGAAATTTTTGTTCTTATGACTTTCCTGGCAACCCCTCAAGCTCGAGCTTATTTCACCCTCTAGCCATCTCAAGCGTCGAATGGTTGATACCCTTGCCAAGAGTAATAATCTTTTCTAGTAATTGGGCTCGAGATGTTGTTACTATAGTACTCAAAGGCCTAACTCCTCTCAAGGAGAACCTCACGTGGAACTTTACTCAGAAACGGTATCGTCCCAGCCCTGTTAAAATTATTGTGTAAATAAATGCCCCCCCCCCCCCCCCCTCTCTAGGTGTTGGTAAATTGAAATCTACAACGTGTAAAAATGTCTGCCTAATTTGACCCTCAACGGCTGGGGCGAGCTCAAGATAACACTGTACGTCAATTGCTCTTCCTTCTCGTGTCTCTGTAAGTACGACGGTTGGGGTTTGAACTTTTAATTTTCTACTCTATTCTCTCTTTGTAGTCATTAAGCACATCTGTAATCTCTCGCCTTTGCTCTTGAACCGCTAAATTCCCTGACTCAATATGCTCTTCAGTCTTTTGCTTCCCTTCAATCTGACAATGACACAACTCTCATCTGCCGCGGCTGTTCCTCCTCCTCAAGCGGACATCTAATCACTCAGTTATCTCTGATGTGCTTCAGAATTCAGTTGATCTCAACACCATCACAGTGGACATTTTATGGCTATCTGAAAAAGATTCTTCATTGCCTTCTTCTACCCTAGGGGCAATCTTTTCCCTATCCCATGATGTACTAAGTTTGGATGGACTATTCCCTTACACTGACTCTTCTTCGTACAGCATCTCCATGCTATTCTTAGGGAGGCAGATGCATCTACAGAGAAGCGGCGCCGTTTAAAGGGAGGACATTCTTGACCAAATGATGCCCTGAAGAGTAGATGGGCTAATGGTCACTTATGGCGAAAAATGGAAGCAACTTCGCATCCCCGAAGCCGTCAAGCTCTAAATCCTCAAGTATGATTTTCTCGTTGTAAAAATACTAATCTACTGCTGGAATTCATGTTATAATGCTTTTGCCCTACCTTAGGGGTTCTTAAGAATCACCTTAGAGGATATAGCTGCCATAACAGGTCTTTCACTTGGGGGAAAAGAGTGGCCTCTTGATTCTTTCATTTCTTCAGAGGCTGAAGCCTTTGCCTCTTGTTTCTCTGTTACTGACTTGCTTGGAGGGTATGAGTCTTTTGTCAAAAATGTTTGTCACAGAAGCTCAAGACTTTGAGCAAGGTTCCAGAGAAGACAAGGTATTCTTCTACTTGTTTTGGTTGAACAAGTTTTTCTTTGCCAACTCTTCTAATTCAGTTCTCAAGTTCCTCAAGACCATGGCCATCAATCTTGCTTTTAGTAGGTGGTCACTTATGGCTAGTCCAATTATGGGTCCAATCCTATTTCTAGAGGCCCCTATGCTCCCATAAGGGACGGGGTTTCTTGTTTGGGTGAGCATTTTGCTAGCTGTGAAGTTTAGCTCCCTCTAGAATGGTCATTCGACCAATGCCTTAAGACTTTATTGTCCCCTTGAGAGAGGTGGGGACCCTCCGTGGACTCTTGAAAAGAGAAGGAATCTTGGTCCAAAATGGCTCAAGAAAGTCGTCTTCCACAATGATGTTTCAGCAGAAATCAACTATCACACCTGGCTAGCAATCCTATGCCCCCAAGATTTGTCCTTTTACCACCAAACTCATCCGGGTGTGAAGGCCTACAGGCCTGGGTTTTTTTGCCAGGTAATTTGATATGGTTCAGGATGTTCCTTTTCCTAGCCTAAGGACTAAGAACCTCTGGTGGGCCAGGAGGTTTTCCCTTCAGCTTGATCAACTCCCTAAGCTTCATGCCCTAAATCAAGAGATCAAGTCTCATTATGAGTATCTAGTGGCTTATTGGTATACCCCATGCATCATGCCACGTTGTTTAGTTTGGTATCAAGCCAATTGGTCCTCCTTGGAGGCCAGAGGGGCGATGCTGCATTTTAAGCTTTCCCTTGAGATTGTAGGTCCTAGCTCCAGAAGAAGCCAGCTAGTTCTTCCTAGGCCTACCTTATAAAAGACACAATCATGTAGTTTTACCACTCTTAATGTATGCTTCAATTTGCTAGTGGTTATCATAAGGCTTGACCCATGTATTTTTATTTCTAAAGCAGTTGTCTAGGCGACTCCCAAAGGTGCCAGGACAAGAAGCTTCATTCAAATGCTTCTTGATGAATCGCCCCTAGGTGCTTCCTCATCAAACCCTAGAGTTGACAGCTCTAGAAAGAGGAAGAAGGATGATGCTCCTCTAACACTTCCTTCAGCAATAGAAGAAGAAGATGAAGAGATACACATCTCACAATTATGAGAAGGAAAAGAAGGACTAGGCTCCTTGCAGCTGAGGTATTAGTCTTTCTTAACTGGTATATTCACTTGCTCTATTAAAGTAACTTTTGCATGGCCATTACCAGCCACAAGAAGAGCCTGCTCCTTACATTATCGAGATTCCATATTCTCTATGTCAAGAGGCTATCTCAAAGCCCCCTAAAGACATTGAGTCAATAAGCTCAAGTGCCGGAAACGTAGCAGATGTGGTTATCTCAACAATGGAGCCCATCTTTAGTCTTCCTTCTAGAGAAGCAATTCTTTTAGCCACATTGTTACAAGGCCTTGTTCAAGCTCCATTCCTTCTTCTAGGCGCACCACTCTCTATGGTGGAACCCCTGAAGGTATAGACTTATATCAACTTTGCATCTTTGATGTATTGAACCATATTTTGGACCTAACATGCACGTGTCAATACTCAAGAATTTGAATTGGAGAAGGCATAATGCTAGCAATAACCACACTGACTGTAGAAACTCTAGTGGTGGGAACATCCCTACCAACTCCACTAGAAATACTTCTAGCATCAGCACCTTCCGTACCCCAAAGAGAGGCCTTAGAGGTCAAGGAACTTCTTTTTGACTTTGGTTGTATTTTCAAAATCAAAGCCTTAACTAATTTGGTTGATCCTTCTCCAGATCACTCCCTCTAGGGCTGCCCCCACATCAAGGCTAGAGGAGGTGGCTTCTCCATTAAAGAAATTTAGGGCAAGCGGAAGACTCGCCTTTCAATAGCTGGACTAAGAGTGCCCCACGCTTCAAAGGCAAAGGGAAATCATACACTTCCCTATTGTTACCCTGGCAGAGGGCGCTACTTTTGAAAAAGCCATGTGCAAGAAGATCAAAGGATGGCTCCTACCATTTCCAAGGTGCTCGAAATCCTTGAGGAGGTAATTCAATGATTCAAGAAGTTCCCACCCTCCATCAGAGAAAATGACAGTGCCAAGATGCCATTAGGGCCTTGGGGCGTTCAGCTAGCCTGGGAGGCAAGCAGCCCTTGCTTGAAGAGCTCCAAGCGGCAAAAAGAACTCAAGACCAACAAGCCCAATGAATTAGGGGCTTGGAGAATCATGTTCACAGCTTGGAAGAAAGATTACAACACCTTAAAGAGGAGCTACTTTCCTTAAGAGAACAACACATCTCTCAAGGTTTAATGGTAGGTGGCCTTGTAGAAGCCCTTGCGGAAGCTCGGAGGAAGATTCAAGCTACTCAAGAAGAAGCTCTCTCCTTAGATCTCAAGCTAAATGATGCCACCAACCAGTTGTCCTTAATCGAGGAGTCCTTGGTGAGGATTAGGACTAGAATCTTTTGATTTTGTCTTTACAAAAAGACTTTGGTTTTCACGAGCTGCTCACTTGTAATATTCGTAAGCCATGTAATGTCGAAACTTTAATGAAATATGTATTGCTGTTATTCAATACATCTCTCAGTTTAATGGTTCCTTTGTCTTTTGTTTTATTTTACCTTTTACCTAGGAATTGTAAGATTGATCCTCCAAGCATTGATATTGAAACTGAGCCCATAACCCTGGATATCTAAACTAAAAGACTTCATTGTTAGTATCCCAGATGGATGGCACAAATTTTTTTAGGAACTTTCCATTGATGGCCCTTGGATGAGTTCTTCCATCTAAGTCTTGAAGTAAATAAGCATTTCACCAAATACTTCAATGAATCTAAATGGGCCTTCCCAATTTACTAACCACTTGCCAAAAACATGGCCCTTTTTGCCGTCGGGCAAGATCACTATCCATACCAAATCCCCCAAGTCAAAAGACCTTAGTTTAATGCTTTTGTTGTAGGATTTGGCAACTCTTTTCTTCTGAGTCTCCAACCTGTGCAAAGCATCAAGCCTCGCTTGATCTAGATTGGTGAGCTTATCCATCATGGATTGCTCATATTCAAATTTAGACAATTTCCCTGATGAGCTAATCTGATCGATTGAACTGTTACCTCCAATGGCAGTACTGCGTCATGGCCATATATCAAATGAAAAGGAGTTGTCCCAATGGCATCTCTTTTAGAGGTTCTGTGAACCCACCGGGCATCTAGCAGTAATTCATACCACCATCTAGGATTGTCCTTAATCATTTTCTCAATGTTGGCTTTTAGAATCTTATTAGTTGATTTCGCTTGCGCATTAGCTTGAGCATGATAAAGCGTTGAGTTCAAGATTTCTATATTAAAGCTCTTAGTAAACCTTTTTATCTATGCTCCATTGAAGATTTTGGCTTGGTCCATGATGCGTATTTTTTACTAGCAAGTGCACTAGTCACTTCAAGTAATACAGAGTGAGTAGGATATCGTTTCCACGAGGATTACTGAGTGAGTACTAAAATTAATAGCTTTAATACTATTTGAAAAATCAAAAAATTGGTGATTTTGAGATGAACTAAAATAAAATAAAAAGAGGTTAAAACTAGACTAGTCTAAGCCGATTTAAGATTTTTTGTTAATAAAGTCTAAGGCATCCGATTTCACCTTGGTTGCATCAATACGCCTTTTCTATTCTTGATATTCAAGTTGTTACTGTGTGTTGATGGTTGAAAATCCAAATTTACTAAACATTCTCTTTCAAGCAACATTTAGTGTACTCTTTAACATATTAGCCCATCACTTTCGTGCATGAATTTAAATAAGAAAAGAGTTATAAAAGCTCTATGATTTTCTTTTAAGAACCACACAAATCGCGTTAATCTCTCTCGAGCATTCGCCCAATTTGTGGAGCTTATCACCTCAGCACTCATCATAAATCTCCTTTCGGTCTCATTATGAATCATTACAGGCCTTAAATGGTGATCAACCATTTAAAACTTACTAAGAACAATGATAAACACTTCAACAACGCAATAACATAAACATTGAATACCTTGAATTAGAGATGATCGTATTTTACAACTTAGGCTACATCGTAGCCTTAGATTAAATAAATTAGTTCATGTTAAAATTAATATTAAACATTGAAAACATCAAAATACATGAACTAATGAAGAAAAATGAAGAAACAAACAAAAAATTTAAAAAAAATGAAAATTACCTAGAACAGGTCAGGGTCTGCCCGCACAGACCCGACCTGTTCTCCACCCTTTTTCACTTGATTTTTTGGTATTTTTTGGCCTAAAAACTTGATGAATCAACTCCTTCCAACCTCCCCTACTTATAAAAGTAGTATTGGGATAAAAATATTTGGAAAAAATTTCAAAAATCGGCTCCCATTTGTGCATCCTGAGGCAACTCTGCGAATCTGGTTTTTTATTGTTTTTCTTGATTGTTTCTACACTCCACCGCCCAAATTATGCTCCAAAACATCATATTGATGTTTTTTGATGTTTTTACAATGAATTTGGTTAAAAAATATCGAGTTTTAATTGCCAAAATGCAAGTTGTTCATGAAAAGCTGAAATCTGTCACAGTTTTCTGCAATGATTTTTCAGCTCGTTTTTCTTCATTTTTTCATGAAATCCTCCACCCAAATGCTGTAATAACATGTTAAAAATATGTTAAATAACTTATTTGAGCTTTGTTTCAGTGCATTTAGTTGAAAAAATTTCCAAATTCGAGCTGCAAAATGACATGCTGCAGCAGGTGCAAGTTGCTGCAAGTTGAGAAATATATATTTTTTTTTTCATATTTTTCGAATTTTTTTGGTTTTTTTTTTTTTAATGTAAAAGAATGCTTAAAATTTCTTTAATTAATGTTTAATTATATTATACAATGCATAAAAGATGAATAATGAGAATAATAGCTTAAACTTTGGCTAAAAATTAATGCAAAACTTGTGAAATAGGGTGTAAGTTAGGTGTTCTTTATAATTTTGTATAATTTTTGTTATTATTTTGTAATTTTTTTGATTTATCTTGATTTTAATTATTGATATTAATGATAAACTAGGAATATTTAATTCAAAATTAGTGTTTTTACAAGAAAATAGGAAAATAGTTCAAAATGAGCAAAACCAGGCAAAATTGATAAAAATTAGAAGTAAAATGGTTAAAAATGTATTAAAATGATATAAATAAATATATGCAAATTTAAGGTTATCAAAATACCCCCAAACTTAAATCTTGCTCGTCCCTGAGCTAGACTAAATATTTCCGCACCATATTTCATGTTTTTCAAGAATTTTTCTACTGTTTAAAGCAAGCGCACTCTAATTCAAAAATGAATAATCGAAAATCAATGTTTAAGGCTCTAAAGGCAAAATCATCTTTTCTAAGGAAAAGCCTGTCAATCACCTAGGTAGCTGAGATTCAGAAGTTATGATAGCAAATTAAGTTTATCCGTTCTTTCAAATCTCAAGACATTCAAACAGAATAGAGGAAAAACTTCATAGCACTCATAACAAATCTTATCGAGTATGCCCAAAACTAAAACATTCTTTTTTTCTTTTTTTTCATTTTTATTTTTATTTTTTTGGAGGAACTTATTTGCTCAAGTCACTTTCAGCTCATGAGTTTATCTTCAGCTAGAATCAAGCTCCTACTCCTGGGCGATGACCCATAAGTAAGAGAAGCCACCACTGAGATGTTCCCAACATTACCGAGTGAGTATATCTTCAGTGAGAATCAAGCTCTGACTCCTGGGCGATGACCCACAAGTAAGAGAAGCCACCACTGATATTCCTTCCCTATGACTCCCCTGAGTTTATCTACAGTGAGAATCACTTCTGGGTGATGACCCATAAGTAAGAGAAGCTACCACTGAGATGCCCTCAATATTGGGTAGCACATATCTTTATTTTATGCGAGATAGTGGTGCTAGAGATACAATTTTCTCCACTTTTTTTTCATATTTTTCTTTTAGATTCAGGCATAACTCTTCAAAGCTTATTATAAGATGATAATCCTTAATGCAATCTATTCAAATTTGAATATCTTTTAATAAGAAAGAAAGGTAAAATAGCTATGCTAACGAATGAACTCAAATACCATGGTTTTATCAAGATAATGCCTTAGATTTTTGTTTCACTATTAAAGCACAAAAACAATCGATTCTTAGGTTATTCCAATTAAATTATAGTAAACAAGCTAAGAAAGAGTAGAAAAATACCCTAAAAAGCATGATGATAAGTTTTCAAAATGCAAGGGGACTTTTTTTTTTTTTAAATATATTGCTGTTATTATATTATTATTATTCAAAATTTAGTAAAACTTAAAGCGTAGAAAATCTTTTTATTGGCCGACCCTATTTACATCTCCATACAAAGGCTCCGAACTCTGGGAGGCACTTAAGCCGACTCTAAAACAGACAGTAATAGAAAATTTTGTCAAAATGTTTTCTTTTTATTTTAAATTTATTAAAATTTTAAAACTTGACTCTCCCACCCCCAAACTTAAAAATTAACATTGTTTTTAATGTTAAAGGGAATATAAAGAACATGTGGGAGAGAAGTACTTCCCCGGTTTGAGGATTTCTCTTTGATGGTGCATGTGGACATCGTGCCACCCCCAAACTTTTTGCCAAATACCTGTTTAATCAAGAATAAATATGAGACAAAATAAAAATAATAAAAGAAAAATAAAAATTAGATAAATAAAGATATAAACACTTGGGTTGCCTACCAAGAAAAAGTTAAAATTAATCAGAAAACTAAAAAAATAACAATCTACAATAAAATAAAATAAATGAATGAAGATTAATTTTTCGTATTTTCAACAAAATTTACAATCTATTAACAATTTCAAATTATAAAAACAAACAAAATAATTTTTTTCTTTTTATATACTAATTTTTTTATTTAATAAATTTTTTTGTTTTTTTTTTTGTTTTTAAAAGAATTATCTTTACAAATAAAATGAATGAATGAAAATAAATTTATATTTCAAATTTAACAAAATTTACAAATTATTAACAATTTCAAATTAGTATCAAAACTATGTGGTATCAATATCACTCAATTACAGACAATTCCCGTCAACGGCGCCAAAAACTTGATGCGTATTTTTTACTAGCAAGTGCACTAGTCGCTTCAAGTATTACAGAGTGAGTAGAGTATCGTTCCCACATGGTTGCCGAGTGAGTACTGAAATTAATAGCTTTAATACTATTTGAAAAATAAAAAATGGGTGATTTTGATATGAACTAAAATAAAATAAAAATAAAACAACAAAAAGTTAAAACTGGACTAGTATGAGCCGATTTAAGATTTTTTTTTTTGTTAATAAAGTCTAAGGCATCCGATTTCACCTTGGTTGCATCAATACGCCTTTTCTATTCTCGATATTCAAGTTGTTACTGTGTGTTGATGGTTGAAAATCCTAATTTACTAAACATTCTCTTTTGATCAACATTTAGTGTACTCTTTAACATATTAACCCATCACTTTCGTGCATGAATTTAAATAAGAAAAGAGTTATAAAAGCTCTATGATTTTCTTTTAAAAACCACACAAATCGCGTTAATCTCTCTCGAGTATTCGCCAATTTGTGGTGCTTATCACCTTTGCACTCATCATAAATCTCCTTTCGGTCTCATTATGAATCATTACGGGCCTTAAATGGTGATCAACCATTTAAAACTTATTAAGAACAATGATAAACACTTCAACAACGCAATAACATAAACATTGAATACCTTAAATTAGAGATGAGCGTATTTTACAACTGAGGCTACATCGTAGCCTTAGATTAACAAAATTAGTTCATGTTAAACTTAATATTAAACATTGAAAACATCAAAATACATGAACTAATGAAGAAAAATGAAAAAACAAACAAAAAATTTAAAAAAAATGAAAATTACCTAGAACAGGTCAGGGTCTGCCCGCACAGACCCGACCTGTTCTCCACCCTTTTTCACTCGATTTTTTGTTATTTTTTGGCCTAAAAATTTAATGAATCAACTCCTTCCAACCTCCCCTACTTATACAAGTAGTATTGGGATAAAAATATTTGGAAACAATTTCAAACATCGGCTCCCATTTGTGCTTCCTGAGGCAACTCTGCGAATCTGGTTTTTTATTGTTTTTCTTGATTGTTTCTACACTCCACCGCCCAAAGTCTTCTCAAAAACATCATATTGATGTTGTGCGATGTTTTTACAATGAAGTTGGTTAAAAAATATCGAGTTTTAATTGCCAAAAATCAAGTTGTTCATGAAAAGCTGAAATCTGTCACAGTTTTCTGCAATGATTTTTCAGCTCGTTTTTCTTCAGTTTTTTCATGAAATCCTCCTCTAAAATGCTGCAATAACATGTTAACAAGATGTTAAATAACTTATTTAGTTTAAAAAATTGCCAAAATCGAGCTGCAAAGTGACATGCTGCAGCAGGTACAAGTTGCTGCAAGTTGAGAAATTTTTTTTTTTCATATTTTTCGAATTTTTTTTGTTTTTTTTTTTATGTAAAAGAATGCTTAAAATATCTTTAATTAATCTTTAATTATATTATACAATGCATAAAATATGAATAATGAGGATAAAAGCTTAAACTTTGGCTAAAAATTAATGCAAAACTTGTGAAATAGGGTTTAAGTTAGGTGTTCTTTGTAATTTTGTATAATTTTTGTTATTATTTTGCAATTTTTTTGATTTATCTTGCTTTTACTTATTGATATTAATGATAAAATAGCAAGATTTAATACAAAATTAGTGTTTTTACAAGAAAATAGAAAAATAGTTCAAAATGAGCAAAACCAGGCAAAATTGATAAAAATTAGAAGTAAAATGGTTAAAAATGTATTAAAATGATATAAATAAATATATACAAATTTAAGGTTATCAGTCCACTATAATAGTCTCTGGATCACAAAGCCTACACAGGATATATTCCTTTGTAAAATCAGTCACATCATGCTGATTAATATTCCTATATAGTTTAGACTTCATCCCATTTGGTGAAGTAATTAGTGGTCACAAAGATGTAAGAGTGTTGCTTACTGGATGGAGGGTTAATTTCTCCTATACTATCCATTTCCCAACCCCTAAATGGCCAACGTTTGACAATGGTATACATTTCAGCAGCAGGGACTTTTGGTACATGCCCATGCCTTTGGCATGCTCTACATCCTTTGGCATATTTAATGCCACCCTCCATCATGTACGGCCAATAGTAGCCACAACGTTTGATGAGCTAGCGTATTTTATTGCCAGCTAGATTGGATCCATAGATATACTCTCATGGGCTCCTACCATTTCCGCATTACTTTGTCTAAGTCAAAGCACTCCACTAACGTCCCCATAGTATAATTTTCTAGACTCACCATCTAAGTGGAATATGTGGGCTCTCATTTTCATCTTTCTATCCTTAATTTAATTTTTGAGGGTTACTGAAGTAATCCATAAAAAGCTTCCTCCAATCTTCTTGTTGACTTAGGACAGTTTGATGTGCCTTGTAGTACTCCAAACATCCATTTGGCGTAGAAGGACTCAGCATAGTGGATCTCATGATCCAAAACCTTAGTCTTAATGACCATAGTCTCTTCACATGAAATTCTAGGTAATTTATACCCAGATGCCAACTGAGTTAAGTCATTGGCTGCCTTATTTTGTTCCCTAGGGATGTGCTCGAATTGTACCTCATTGAATTTACTCAACAGCTTGCATACAATTGACAAATATCGATTTATGGTATCACTAAGACACTAGAACTCCCCATTTACCTGGCAAATTACCAATTTTGAATCCCCCTTGACAAGGACATTAAGGACTTGCATTCCTCAAAGAGTTTGAACGCCAATTATTAAAGGCTCATACTTAGCACGTTATTGGAGCATCTGCTCCCCAAGGTGATAGCCAACTTCAATTTCTTTCTTTTTTTTTTTTTGTTGATAAGTCAGTCATTGTATATCAAAAAAGAATCATACATGAGTACGAGGGGCATACCCCAAGACACGGCCAAAGGCCTACAATGCAAATCAAAAAGAGAGCAAAATAAGCTAAGAAAGCAACAAAGCCAAAGCAAAACAAAAGGAAATACAATGTGTACATCAAAGCAGCAAAGTAAATTCCTAAAACATGGGAGATGAAGGAGTTCACTCGTGACCAATCCCGAAAGAAGAACGAGAGTCATGAAACTGCTTCTTTGAAACTGTTTAAGTCTCTTTGAGCTCAATAGAGGATGGGCAATGGATGAGAACCCACAACAACCCCAACACACCAATTAAACCTTATAGCTTCATCAGAAGACGAGAGACTCAAATCAAGGGATGAATCAGTGAAGTCCAAGTCGGAAAACTGGCCCCTAGCCCAAGAAGTGTTTCCGCTGGGGGGGGGGGGACCAAAAGGGCCAGGATGATGCATTGAAGAACAGCTAGCTTCGTGATGATTCACTCAAGGGTTTCTATCATAATTCCCACTCTAGCACTAGAATTTGTCCTTAATCCGTCGAAGAATAGTTTCCAGGGAATAATTCTACCACTAGAAGGTGTTCTAGCTCATTGTCTAAGCCAGTCTATATATTAGGATGATCAGCTAAAAAATCTCCTAGGGCTTGCCCCTTTACTGACTTTTGTGACACATATACCAACTCAAATTGAAGTAGAGCTACACTTTACTTGTTTAACCTTCCTCTCAAAAATGGTCTATCTAGCATGTATTTAAGGACATCTGTCGAGGCAACCACATATAGAGTAAACACCAAGAACTAATGTCTTAATTTTGTTGACGCATAAAAGAAAGATAGACATAGTTTTTCAATCGAGGAATACTTTATTTCACATTCATTTATGCTAGAGCTAAGGTGGAGCACAACATGTCCAAAACCTTGCTCATTGTCTTGCACCAACAAAGAATCAATGGATTCCTTTGAAGCAGAGACATAAATCTTTAAAGGCTTGCCCTGTTTTCGTGGAATTAGTACTTGCAGCCTAATCAAGTAATCCTTGATGGCCTCGAATGCTGCTTGATATGGCTCCTCCCACTTGAAGTCCTTCTTATACATGAGTTTCAACAGTGGAGAGCAGACCTTGGTTTTTCCTGCGACATTCGAGATAAAACATCTTAGGAAGTTAACATGCCCCAAGAAGCGTTGAAGCTCTTTTTTGCTTGAAGGTGGCTTGGCCATTTGGATAGCCTCGGTCTTATTAATGTCCACCTTGATGCCCCTCTGGTGTAACAGAAAGTTTCCAGCTTCTATGCCAAAAGCGCATTTCAATGAATTCATCTTAAAGTTGTGAGCCTTCAGTGTAAGGAGCGCACTCTTTAAGTCTTCCAAGTGATTAAAGTTTCCAGCTTCTACAGAGACTGCTATGGTCTTGCCAATGAGGTGATGAAAATCATGTTCATGGCTCTTTGGTAGGTTGCGCCAGCACTCTTCAAACTAAAGGGCACAGCCACCCATTCAAACATCCCTATTGACCCAGGACTTTTGAATGCTGTCTCATGGGAATCCTCCGCGGAAATCATGACCTGGTAGTACTCACAGTAGCCATCCATGAAGGATAAGACCTCATGCCTCGAGGCTGAATATGCATAGGGTATTCGTCCTTTGGGGCAGCAGCATTCAGATCTCTGAAATCAATACAGACCCTTATTTTGCCACTCTTTTTAATGGCAGGGACAACATTAGCCGGCCGCTCAACGTGAAAAGAAGTTATGATGAATTTGGCCTTCAGGAGTCTTTCGATTTCTTCCTTAACCAGATATAAGACTTCTTGAGACATCCTTTTATGGCTCTGAAGGATGGGCTTTGATCCTAATTTGATAGGAAGCCATTGCTTCACCACTTTTCTGTCTAGGCAAGACATCTCAAGGTAATCCCAAGCAAAACAATCCTTGAATTAGCAAAGTCTGGTACTACTCTTTCTGCTCCTGAGAGAGCAGAGCACTCAGATAGAAAGGTCTTGGGTCCTTTATCGAGCCCAAATTAATCTTGAAGAGAGGGTCTTGGACTTCAGTCCTTAGATCCTCCATTTTGGATGGCTTTGTTCTTAAATTAGAGAGCTCTAGTTTCTTATCTTACTTTGTTTGGAATTAAAAACAATAGAATGGTATCTCAGCCCAGAGTTGATCCTCAGCACGCCAGGCCATGAACCTTGCTAAGGTTGAAGAAATGGCCTCTTGGGCCATTACTAAGAGCTCTTGGTGCCTCCACATTGAGACCTCTCTTCACTAAGAAGGGCACTCATATATCCTCATAAGTCAGAATCTTCTAACTCGACATCCGCCTCATCGACCTTAGCTTCGTTTAGTGGGCTTTCAAGGATGGGTATCATGTCTTATTGTTAAGCTGATTGTGCAGTGCCCCTCTTGACATCTAGGGGTCCCACATCATCTTCAAAGAATTTCGCCACAACGTAGTTGGAGCAAGCATGAGTTGCATGTTATCTACCAAAACGACCTCATACTTGTCGTGGTTCTAGAAGATTAACAACTGGTGAAGTAAGGATGGAATACAATTATTAGCATGCAGCCAATCCTTGCCAAGCAAAGCGTTGTAGCTCGAGGCAGTTTCCACCATGAAGAAAGTTGTTAGTTTGTTTAAGCCACCAGTAGTTAAGTCAATGGGGATAACTCTTTCATATTTGGTGGTAGCTCTAGAAAAGCCACAGATCGCCACATCTAAAGTGACTAAGTCATCTTCAGACTTACCAATGACCCTTAACATATATGAAGGTCAGATGTTGATAGCTACGCCATTATCCTCCAAGACACTATTTTTCAAAACGGCCTTGATATATAGGGGCTTGATGTGTTTATTGGCGGTATTGGGCCCATCAAACATCATCTTTATTATGTTAGGTGGATAATCAAGGAATTTGAATGTTGAAGCATTAACTAAAAAAGATAAAGGGTCAAGTGTAACTTTAGGGGATGCTACGTACCTACGCCATGAGCTCGACTTGAGGGTCCACATCGGATGCTATCACATCACCCGCGAGACCTTCTTGGGTATCAACTGCCATGAATTCCAGGGGAAAAAGTAGGATAGTTTTGATGTCAACCTTTTTCATGCAACATACCGAATTAAATTTGGACCCCTTGGTCTTCCTCCCTCTTAAGGTTATTAACCATGGGTTATTCTCTCCCTATTGTTACGGAACATTGTTAGCTGGCATATCTGATTCTTGAGGCTCTTTGCTGTGATCAACCTCTGAAGTTCGAGACTCCCCCATAGGTTGGGGGAGGTCTTCTTCATGGAAATCATTTTTAATGTCGGACCATGTTGGGTTGACGCGATCCAATGGTTCCACTAAATTAGTGCTGAGAAGGGAATACTCCTCCTAGTCTTCAGCTGGGTCTCGAACTAAGGGGTCCTTTTTAAGGTGATCCTGCCAAGCTTCTCACCATTTCAAAGATGAGAGACTAGCCGACCTTTTGAGTTTCTTGTGAGTTATCCCCTCACTAGTAGCAGGAGGCTTGGATACACTCACTAGATCCTTGAGATCCGCATGCTTTGCCTTTTTGCCCTTGCAGACAGTAGCTTCTTCTTAATCTAGCTTAATTAGGCAGGAATTGAGTGTGATTCTTTGCTAAGCTACCCTCTTGCGCAGCTATCTTTTTTTTCTGAGTTCGAGTTAATCTGAAGGGACTAGCTACCTCTTCATTGAGGTGATTCCACCTCCATAAATTATAAAACCTGACGCTTGAGGGCTGATAACCTGACTGTCATGGTGCCTAGTTGGCATCCACATCCAATAGGGTGTATTTTGGGTTTTTCTTAGGATGTCATGTTCTCATGACAATTTAAGTCTTTGAGGGAGAATCCTTGATTGGATTACTTCTCCGAGATTTCTTAAATTACATTTTTAATCCTAATAGAGGATCGATGAAGGAAATATACCGAGGTAGCAACTTGATTTTCCTCATTGCAGCTTGTATTCTCCCACCGCATTACTCACATGCCGCATATGACATCCTTTCTAAGTCGTGAGATATTTTTTTCGACTAGTTAGACTTTGGGATGACCCTTGACCACCATTGATCTCCATAGCCAATTCCTCTATCATTTCCATTGTAATGATGGAGTTATTGCGGTGCCTGATTAGCAAATTCTTGAAAATGGCGCACCTGTTAGTGGGGTGAAGTTCAGTTATGTGCCAATGGCCTATCGTAACATCCAAAGTATTTACCAGTATTGGGAATGTCAGTATTCCTTCAATGACTAAATGTTCAAAAAGATGGTTAGCCACTCGAGCCTTCTAATTATCACTGAGAACCATTCTCCTCCTGTATAAAGAGAAAGGGTTAGCCTGGATACAACAGGGCTTATTTTTGTCAACAGTGTAAATAATGTTGACATGAAGAGGACTGGGGAAAGCTCCTTATTGATACCCATCTGTCCTTCATCTGGGAAGATCAATTAATCTAGAACTAAATTTCTAAAGACCATGCAGTTCTTCATCGAATGAGTTAACCAATCGTGCCACTTACAATGTACCTTCCCCTTATTAAAGTTAGGAGTCGATTTTTCTGTGTTTACCCCTGATCTTAAGTTTATTATTTGCCTCAAGCCAATCGAATATTACATTAGCTGTAGAGAGGTCAAATTAATACTTTCTCAAGTCTTGGGACCGGTAAGACTTCATGACTTTAATATCCTTATTGATCGAAGGATTACAAGCCACTGGAGGTCCCTTGAGGTACTCAGCTGTGTAAATTTCGTATGCAGGATCATCTTCCTCCTCAATTAAGTCCTGCATGTATGTCCCATAAACTTTGTTTTTCCTAGGGCCTTCTTCTTTTAAGACTACCTTGTATCTAATGGCGCATTCTGCCAGCTGATGAAGCATCGTGAAGTTAGAGCCTTTGAATTTCTTCCTAAATTCAATGTCTAAGCCATTTAGAGCCAGCTTGGTGTATTCGAGCTCAAGAAGAGCTATAGTGCATTTTAACTCCACTCGCTTGAATCGGTTAAAATACTCCTCCACCGATTCGCAATAATTTTGTCCCTTTCTAGCTACGACTAACATGAAAGTTCCTAACTCCATTTTAGGGAATGGGGCCTAGAATTGCTAGGCCATGTCATCTCAATAGTAAATAGAATAAGGTGGAAGGCTGATATACCACTAGAAAGTGGTCCCAATTAACAAATTATGGAACAACTTTAATATAAGAAATTGATTATCCATTGCTACCCTACACTGGCAATTGAATCCCGCTAGGTGTTCAAGAGCAAAAATGGTCCCTATCTACTATCTGTGTACTATCTGCTTAGTAGCTTATTTGCAAGCTGCAACTGCAACTGCTGTTTCTCTGCCTATTATTTCACTAGCTTGCTTGTATTGAATTTGCTCGTAATGCCTGCCACTTGCTTTGCTCGACTTATATGCTTATCGCTCTCTTGATGTCAGGCCACCTTGCTTTGATGCTGCGAACTAGTGTTTTAGGCTAGGGGTCCTCGGAAACAGCCCTTCAAGGTAGCTCCCGGAAGTGGGAAGGTTGCATACATCTACCCCCCCCCCCCCCCCCCCCCCCCCCCCCCCCCCCCCCCCCCCGATCCTGCATATGCGGAAGCCCTTTGTGGCACTGAGTTTGTAGTCATTGTTGTTGTAAGGAAAAAGGGTAATCGCTATCAATGTATATAGGGTAAGGTTTACTAAACAATGGCTTATTGACCTTTGCAAGACCCGCCCCATACATTTGCTCAATATGGGCTCCCAATTGATTCTGGAGGGGACGGTTAGACACATGATTATGCGCCTACCATTGCCTCCCAAGCAGGTAGGGATCTCGAGGGGGATTAATGGGGATACCCTTGAGTACCTATCACAATTGGGTGTGGGAATGGTTGTTGCCCCCCAAACTCTAGATAAATCCCTTGATCATAATAGCCATGCACTTGGTTGGCCATGAGGTATGTTCCAATACGACTTGGTTTACATCGTGCGCTTGGAGCCACACCGGTACTAACAGGTTGTTGGTTTATCCTTGTTTGATTAACCGACAATGTGTGATCTTGAGGACATGGGTTATTAATTTGCTCCCCACTGTGATAAGCATGGAGATGTTCAGGATGAGAAGCCTGGCTCCCTATAATCGGGACCTGACCTTGCACTCCTATCTCAAGGCCTAGAGTGGGCCTTGAGTTAGCCTCCGTTGCTGAAGGAGGGTGAGAACGGTCGTACCTCCCTGCCTCAAGGATAGGTACCAACAGTGCAGAAGGATTAAGGTCCCTTATGGTCAGAGAGATACTTTGATTAGAAGGGCCTACAACTCCATGACGCACATTTTCTTTTCTACAACTTGATTTCTAGTGTATGATACCTGGGTTAGTCATAGATGGGTTTTTCGCTCTCTTAGGGACCATACTATCGACCAGTGTGACTGGTAATCCTGAGCTCGAGGGAGCCTCATAAGGGTGACCAGCTAGTACTAATGGAGGGAGTGTAGGCCTTAGTTTCCGGATATTCTCCCTAATGGCTTGGACCAAGCCATTATGAGTCTTGGCTTGTCTGACCAAAATAGGCTCGACTTCAACAATTGTCTGCCTAGCCACGTCCTTAGCAATAAGAGTAGTAGTAGATGACAAGGTTGAATTCATTTCTACCAAGTCTCTATCAATCTATTTGTGTAGCCTTTGGTTCATAGAGGTTCCAATATCATTAATCATGGCTCTCATAGCAGCAGAGTTTCCATGCTAAGCTGCAAGATTGCGCTCTGTTTCGGCACGTTGCCTCTCGAAGGCTTCTCTCATCTTTTGTTGAATCATCTGGTCCACAATCTCTTAACAACGCTTGAGTATAGCCATGAAACTATTGCAAGAATGGCCATCGAGCCTAATACGTTCATCTTCTAGGATGTCATCATCACCACCACTTTTGCCGCTGTGGTCGTGACTCATTTCAATCAACTTTTCAACCCTGGAACCCTTGACTTATAATAACTCTAATGAATTTATGCCTGACAAGATTAAGTTGGAGCAAACCGTATTCAGGTCACTAGATTAGGACCAACACAATCAAGTGTAAAGCCTTGGCTATGAAAGCCCTAACTAATTGCGTGAACCTAAATTCACCATGCTCATCAATTAGATACAATGGTGTTAAACCCAATGCAATCAAGGGACAACGCCTTGGTCATCAAAGCCTTAAAATAAAGACTCAAATTTCAACTTGTTGATTTGTGGGAACGGATTAAAACTAGAAAGTTATACCAGAATCTCGAGAACTGTATTACTATGGAGGTAAGTACAACAAAAATCTAAGCTACGCTACGCCTAGCTAAGTTATGATACTCCTAAGAAAAAGAGCACAAGTGTGCTATAAAAACTTGAAGAAGTTTTGTCTTAAGTGTATGTGTACTTCCTTGGACTGACGTAGAATCCTTTATTTATAGAAAAAAAAATTAATGGCTGCTCCAAAATCCACAACAGCGTCACCCACATCTAGCCACTAAGCTCTTTTTCTTCTCGCGTTTATTCTTCACCAACGTGTCTTGGAGGCAAATCCTTGATGCCCACGTCCTTAATTTTGGTGGAAGTTCTCTTTAGAAGCTCCATGTTCCCTTGAATTAAGTGTAAGGCCCAAGCAACTGAAATTGCACTCTAAGTAACTTCCTCGAGCTTGAAAACTACCATTCTTGCAGCTTTCCTAGAAGCCCCTCGAGCTCACGCTTATTTCACTGTTTAGCCATCTCGAGCCTCGAATAGCTGATACCCTTGTCAAGGTAACAATGTTTTCTAGGAACAGGGCTCAAGACGCTGTTATTATAGTACCCAAGGGCCTAACTCCCCTTGAGGAGAACCTCATGTGCTGACCACATCACACTTTACTTGGAAGTTAGGGAAAATATCATGGCAAAGAATCAGCACCAAAGAAGAAAATTTCATATATGGGAGCCTAAAATCCGGTCAGTTTAGTCCAAAGCTAGTCTCAGTTCAAGCCATCTTACTCCTTCTAAGTTCTGAGCATCGAGCTTAGAGGGCGCATGACTAGATGATAATGCAGATGCAATATGGACAAAGTCAGGTAATGAAGCGTGCATTGATTCTTTCATGGGAAATTTATTCTTTATGAATTCATCATCTTGAGATTCCATTATCTTACCAAGCCCAGGACTCGAGTCATTTTAAAGCATGAATCTAATGCAACACTATTCATGGCATAACCATTAAAGATAGCATCAACAGTTTTAGGACCAATCTTACTTCTCTTAAATTTAGTAATCCCTACTTTAGCTACACACCCAGCACTTTTAAGTATTTTAGGTTAGGCACGTAACCCTTCCACAACTCATAAGGGGTTTTATCTAATTTCTTATGTGGAGCCCTATCTAGTACATGACAAGAAAACAACATGGCTTCCCCCCACAAGCTCGAGGGTAAGCCTGAGCAAATAAGCATGGCATTTATCATCTCTTTTGGAGTTTTATTTTCCCTCTCAGCTATACCATTCTATTGAGCTAGTTTCTCATAGTGCTTCTTGAGGAATGTAGTATCGTACTCATCTTTTCTATCGAACCTAATCCTCTTAATCCTATGGTCTAGTTGGTTCTCAATCTTAGCTTTATATTACAGAAATATTTCCTCTTCCTTGTCTTTAGTACTTCGGAGACAAACCTTAGTGAGTCTCTATTGGTCATTTACAAATGTGATATGACACCTTTTTCCACCTCTACTCATGGTTCTCTTAAATTCACCTAGGTTAGAATGCACCATCTCAAGTAGGCTCGAAGTCCTTTCAACTAATTTGTTAAATGATTTCTTTGGATGTTTAGCCTCGACACAAATTTCACATTTATCAGGTTTAGTTAGACCATAATTAGGGATTAAACTCATTTGTTTATATTTCTTAACCAAATTAAAGTTTGCATGTCTTAGCCTAGCATGCCACAAATTCAAAGACTCAACAATATAGGCAGAAGTGGATGCATTCTTACTCATCACATCAAGTGCAAACAAACCATCATTACAAAACCTTTTCCTGACGAAGTTGGTATTTTTAGTGACAATTAATTTATCAAACTCGAAAGTCAACTTAAAGCCTGCTTTATTCAACAACGCACCTGAGACTGAATTCCTACGCACATCATGAACGCCCAGCAAATTCAGCGAACACAGAGTTTTTCTAGAGATGAGTTTAAGGAGGACCTTTCCCTTGCCCAGGACAAGGACCAAACTATAATCGCCCATGCACACCTTCTCCCTTTCAAGGGTTATCTCATATTGATGGAACAGGTCCTAATGGGTGCAGATGTGCCTGGAGGCACCAGTCTATACAATCCACTAGATCATGTTCCCAGCCATATTCATCTTGGAGATCATGGCAACAATCACGTCTCCTTCCTTGCTAAGATTAGCATGGGGCATGTGTTCTATGTGCTTTCTAGTTCTCTATCCCTTCCTATAGGTCCTCGAGGTCTGACCAGTCTTGCCATAGGTCCAGCACGTTCCATTGTTTCTCTTTTGGCCATCATTGGCATTTTCTAGTGGCCTCTTCCCTCAACATTGGCCTTGTTTACTGCTAGAGCCTTCCTCTTGAGCATAAGACTTGTCCTTATTCCGAGGCTTCTTGAATTTGCCTTTCTTTCTGGCATTTCTTGATTCCACAAGGTTAGCCACAAAGAAGGATTGCTCAGAGGACTTCCTCTTAGCTTGTTTGTAGTTCTGATCTTCCAAATTAATATGGGAGATCAATTCCTGTAAAGTCATGTCCTTCTTCTTATGTTTTAAAGGAACTTTATAATTTTCCCAAGGAAGCAAATTTTCAATTAAGTAGTTAGCTTGAAACTTTCCACAAAACTTCATGCCTTCATTCGAAATATTAGTGCATAAAGTTTCGTACTCATGGATTTGGTCAAGAATAGTTTTTTCGTCAACCATAGTAAAAGCTAACCACTTACTAAATACATATTTCTTAGCCGCGCTATCATCAGAGCCATACTTGTTTAACAATGCTTCCCATATCTCTTTAGTGGTTTTTATATTACTACAAATCTGGTAAAGAAGCGCAGTCATGTAGTGAAGAACCATCCCTCGACAAGTACTATTATCTATCTAGAAATCCTTATTGGACCTCGGTGGGGCTCTATCATTAAATAGAGTGTAATGAACCTCTATTTGGCATAGGAAGAACTTCATCTTACCAGCCCACATCTTGTGGTTCTTTCCATCCAATGGCTCAGTTTTTTTACATATTAGGGATGATAAAGCCCGCGTGAATCATTTTAAGATTACTCATTATAATAAACAACTTAGATTGTTGGAGTAATATGTGTATAAGCGTCCAAAATATAACTCTTTATTTCAATAAATATGATTTCGAGATTACAGAAACAATGAAAGAAACGACTTTAACAAGATTAATAAAAGGGAATGAATTGTCCGAAGAAATTGCTACACCATGGAGAATTCACTGCATTAAGTCATTTATGTGTTACAAACCGAGAAGGCGGGAAAAACTGTTAGTAATTGAAATTCTGTTTAAAGCTGTTAATTCTGTTCTGATTTGCATATTTCTCCGTTGCTGCTGCTGTGTTCTGCTGCGACTTGCTGCTGCACGTTACCCCTGCTTCTGTTAGGATTGTATCTTGGTGCCAAAATACCATTTAAATGTTAGTTAGTTAGATTCTAGAATTTTTTAGATATTTCTCTTAATAAGTTGTCTAGTGTTGGATCTTAATTCAATGTAATTGCTATAAGTAAGTGTGGGATGTAATGATTCAAATCATTCAATGAAAAATCTGAAATATCCATCTCAAATTGAGATAAACTCTATTTTTTTGATCTCCTTCCCTTCTTTCTCTCATCTAAACTCTAAACCCTGCTTTCTCATCTTAGTTTCAATTCTTTATCATCTCATATTCTCAACCTATCCAAATTATATTAGTTTACGTTCGTGGTTCGAGCCCGAGCGTAACATTATGCCCCACGGAGGTAGAATGGAATGAATGACACTACAACCCCAGGGTTAACACGGCACCTGCCTTAGCAGTGTACTCCCGAGAGATGGATTGGAGTACACCGTGGGGAAATCATCACGAGTTTGTTTATGACATCTTAAGAAAATACAAAGGTCTTAAAAACAAAAGTCCGGGTTAGAAAAAGTCCACATCTCACCACACCGTGATGCATGTGTGTGGTTCATAAAACCCACTTTAGGCCTACAATACCTTACCAAAGTACAATAAAAAGGAGATCTATAAACTAGACCATCCTCCTCTAGAATTTCTATATGGGTGGGATTGGGGTGAAACACAAGACTCCAAAATTGAAGCATACTACCCCCAAATTCCAACAAATCAAAACAAAATCAAATCCAATTAAGGCTCCAAAAATACAATCAAAGTTCTTGCATTATGATAAACCGAGGCTAGTCTTGATATGGGGCCTTAAGCAAAAATATCAAATGAGGCCCTTCATACACCACAAATTTTTAAAATTATAATAACAAAACTTATTAATATTAATAATTGATACTCTAAATGCCCTAGTCCCAAAAATTTGGGGGCCCCTGAAATTTGGAGCCCTCAAGTAGTTGCTTTTGTTGTTTAGGGTTATGTCCAGCCTTGTGATAAACAAAACATTTTGCACCAGTATTACCTTATGTAGTATGGGTTTTCATCCAAGATGGTATACTTTAAAGTTATATTCAATATTCTAGCCCAAGACCTTTGCATCCCAGTGGTTGGAGATGCTTTATGCCAACTTCAAGGTCGCGAGCCTGAGGCACCTTCCCCATCCCCTTATAATGACCTTGCTTATTTAAAACGATATTCAATATCTGAACACAAATTGACATAAAAGTCATTAAAAATAGGCAAAAAGAGGAGCAAGGACCAAACTCTGGTGAAATAGTCATGTTAATGGTTCGAGTTAACCCCAAACAATTGCTTGTTGGCCCGAAAAGGCTTCACGTTTGAAAGATTGTCGTTTTTAAAGTCTCAATTATCAATACCAATAATTTTTATAATTTGTTGTTTTAGTATTATGTTATTATAAGAAATGAAAATATATACGAAGGATCCCATTTATAACATTTGCTTGAGATCCCGAAATTGTTAGAACTAGCACTGGTCCTATCAGAGCTTTTGGTCCGAACAAGTATCACCACAGTAGAAATTAAGATGAAACATGTGGGGGAAACATGTTAGCTTCCAATTAAGAATTAAAAGTCTAACCTTGTAGAAGAAAGACTTAAGATGAGAAGAGAAGTGAAAGAGGATGAGAAATAGAGAAAGAGATGAGAAAAGAGAGAATTCCAAAAGGCAATTCAGGTTATATACATTGAATGATTGAATTACATGCTTGGGACCCTAGTTATAGACATTTGGGTACATTGCATCAAGAAAATCCAAACTAACCCAAACTAACAGCTTTTCCAGCCAATTGCAGCACAGCCCCCCACATTTGACCCGGGTTTGACCAACTACTACCTTTGGCGCCTCAATCTTATCCAACCGACTTATAAATTCTAGCAACTCAACAATGAGACTCTTATCAACAATTACAACCAGAAATTACAATTGAATTCTAACGATTCATAACATTCCCTCCCTCTTGAGAAACTTCTTGTCCTCAACAAGTGAAATTTGGGCATTGGCTCTTTAAGAAATTACAATTTTCCCAAGTCTTCAAGCTCTTGTTCAAGTTGCACCAAGTCACCAACACCTCCTGCATAGCACCGTGATCATGCTGCAGCGTCCTCCGAGCCTTAACAGCAGCGGGCTGCAACACTAGCAAGCCATTCGATTCTGCATCAGGAGGATTTAGAGCAACTGCAGCACCCTTCTTGATCTGCTTTTTAAGTAGGGACACATGAAACACGGGGTGAATGTATGAAAGCGAAGGTAAGTCAAGCTTATATGCAACATTGCCAACTTTCTCCAAGATATTGTACGGGCCAAAGAATCGGGCACTTAGCTTAACATTACCCCTGACAGCCAAGGACGACTGTCTATACGGTTGTAATTTTAGGTAGACCATGTCCCCAACATCATAGCTTTTTTCTACCCTCTTCTTATCTACATAATACTTCATCCGAGCTCGAGCTTGTTGAAGATTATCCTTAAGAACTTGCACAAAGTGTCTCCTCTGCTGCACTAGATCGGTTGCTGCAGAATCAATATTCCTCGGTTGTGGCAGCAGCATAGGTGAAGGAGGAGGATAACCGTACAAAGCTTGGAAGGGTGAAGTGCCAATTGATGTATGGAAGTGAGTGTTGAACCAAAACTCTGCCAAAGAAAGCCAATGATTCCACTCCTTGGGTCTTAAGAAAACATACTCCGAAGGTATTGCTCCACACATTGGTTGACTCGTTCAGTTTGGCCATCCGTTTGAGGATGATAAGAGGAACTAAGTGCCAATGTGGCACCCATCAACTTGAACAACTCCCTCCAAAATATGCTTGTGAAAATCTTGTCTCGATCTGACACAATGGATTGAGGCAATCCATGTAATTTGTAAATGTTGTCAAGGAAGATCCTTGCCAATTTCTCAGTGGTAACGGGTCGAGAAAGAGCAATAAAATGGCTATACTTAGTGAAACGATCCACCACTACCCATATAACCTCTTTGCCTTTAGGCCTCGGTAATCCCTCGATGAAGTCCGTGCTAATATTAATCCATGCTCCATCCAGAATAGGAAGTGGTTGAAGTAGACCCTTGTAACGATGATCTCCCAACTTCGTTTGTTGACATACTTCAGAAGTCTTCACATAATCACTTACTTCTTTTTTCATGCTTGGCCATGTAAAGTACGCTTTAACTCTTTGATATGTGCCTTCTACACCGGCATGGCCTCCCAAGATGCATCATGAGAAGCATGTATGATCTGATTTCTCAAATCAGTAGCTGAACCAATGTATAACTTGCCACTGCATCTGATCAGTCCTCTCTGCACTGCTAAATCAGGACCTGCACTGCACTTTTCTACACCATTTACAATAGCATTAGCCACACAATCTTAGGCAAAAGAATCACCCTCATATGTCTTGTATATTTCTTCCATCCAAGAAGGAACCACCGCGGTTAAGGCACTGCAATGACCACTGTCAGCACCCTCATACTATCTGGACAGCATATCCGCAGCCACATTCTCTTTGCCTCTTCAATACTCAATGTCATAATCAAGGCCAAGCATCTTCATAAGACCTTTCTTTTGAATCCTTGTTACAATCTTTTGCTCAAGGAGATGCTTGAGGCTTTGGTGATCCGTTCGAATGGTGAACTTGTGACCCTCCAAGTATTGCCTCCATTTTTCCACGGCTAAGAGAATTGCTAGATATTCCTTCTCATAGGTCGACATAGCTTGATGTTTAGGACTAAGGGCTTGGTTCAAGTAAGCAATAGGCCTTCCATTTTGAGAAAGAACAGCCCCTATACCAGTACCACTCGCATCGGTCTCCAAAACAAAGCTCTCGGTAAAGTTTGGCATTGCCAAAACTGGTGCAGCACACATTGTGGCTTTAAGGGCTTCAAATGCAGCTTGAGATTTCTCATTCCATGTAAAGGCATCCTTCTTCAAGAGTTCGGTTAAAGGTTTCGCAATAGAACCAAAACCCTTAATGAATTTCCTATAATACCCGGTCAATCCCAAAAAACCTCTCAATTGTTTCAAGGTGATCGGAATTGGCCAATCTTGCATTGCATGAATCTTATTAGGTTCAGTTGAAACTCCCTCTTGTGAGATGATATGACCCAAATACTCGAGCTTATTTTGAGCAAATGAACATTTAGACACTTTTGCAAAGAACTAGTGTTGTCGCATCAATACAAACACTTGTCTGAGGTCAGTGAGATGAGCTTCGTATGTTGAGCTGTAAATCAGTATGTCATCGAAGAAAATGAGCATTGACTTCCTCTGAAAAGGCTTGAAAATGTTATTCATGGCTGCTTGAAAAGTGGCTGGAGCACTTGTTAAGCCGAAAGGCATAACATCAAAACTCGAAACGGCCATGATGAGTTTGAAAAGCTGTCTTGTAGATATCTGGCTCGAGGACCCTAATCTGATGATACCCTTGCCTCAAATCAAGCTTTGAAAAGAAGCATGCTCCATGTAACTCATCAAGCAAATCATCTATGACCGGGATGGGAAACTTATCCTTCACTGTTAGAGCATTCAACCGACGGTAATCAATGCACATTCTAGCCGGGCCATCTTTCTTCTTCACAAGGATCACAAGTGAAGCAAAAGGACTATGGCTTGGTCTAATGAAGCTCGTGTGAAGAAGTTCCTCAACTTGCCTCTCTATCTCTGTCTTTTGGCCGTGAGCATAACGATAAGGCCTAATCTTCACCGGATCAGCATTTGCACGCAAGGGAATGGCATGGTCCACACTCCTTTGAGGAGGAAGACTCTTAGGTTGCTCAAAACTGTCCCCAAATTCATCCGCTAAGGTCTGCACTTCAGGTTGAACACCTTGCTGCGGCTCTACCGAAGATATCATGAACAAATGACCAATCCATTGTATTGCCTTCTTCTTGATTCCATCTTGCACACGTTTTCCATCAATTAACTTGAGTTGAGCTTCCTCTGATATGCCTTTCAAGGATACTTTGGTTCCATGAACCTCAAATGCCACGGTCATCTTATCAAAATAAAACACAATCGGGTTGAAGGTTCTCATCCAATCCACCCCTAGCACCATATCGCAACCTCCCAAAGGAAGAACTCTGAATTCAAAGGTGAATTGATGATCTTGCATAGACCATGGGAATGCTAAGCACTTGTTTTGAGTTGTTAAGAAGTTTTCATCAGCCACCATCACTGCCAAGGGGTGAGTCTTTGTCACTTCATGCTTTACCTTCTTAATCAACTTTGGATCAATGAAGCTATGTGTACTCCCACTATCAATAAGGATAATCAGGGAATGTTTTCCAACCTTGCCTCTGATTTTGATAGTGTTATGAGCTCCACTACCGGTTAAAGCCTTCATTGATATCTCCACTTCATCATCACTCAAATCCTCTTGTGAAGAATAACCAACACTGTCAATTTCTACAGCAGAGTGATCACTGCCAGATTCAGCTTCAGCACGGGTCCCTTTAGCACACATTAATGCTTGTGTTTTGCGCCTATGTCCAGGCTGATATGGTTGATTACAATGAAAGCAAAGTCTTACAGAACTTCTGTCAACAGCACGCTTAAAACCAGCACCAGAATTTGCTCTCAGCTGTGGTATGAACTTACTGCCGGATTGCTTACTTTTGTCACTTGGTTGGACTTGAGTTGCTTCCACCAACTTTCCCTTGTTATAAGCACTTGACAAGTCTTAGGACCAATGGCTTTCACCATTTTCTTGATCCTTGGCTTCAATCCACTTACAAAACATGAAACATAATAAGATTCAACATCCTCGGGAGCTAAAGACAAAACTAACAACAAGTTAGCTCTTAAGTTCTCAAATCTGATCATATACTCTCTCACGGTTGTAGTTTGAGTCAACTTGTTAAAGCTATCCACAACATCCGTTGATTCACCTTCTCCATAGCGTTCACACATTTCTTCTACGAATTGGCCCCAAGAAAGATTCGATTTGCTCTTCAACAAACTATAATACCAAACCTCATGGTCACCATGTAGATGAACCGCAGCCAACTGGAGTTTTTCCTCATCAGGAATGTTATAATACAAGAAATACCGATCACATCTCCTTAGCCATGATTCCGGTTGTTTACCATCAAAGGGATCAATTTCAACCCTTGGCTGCCTGTAATTACCACTCCTACCACCAAATATAGTGTCATTACTCACTGATATGTGTTGGTACTGTCGATCAGGAGGTCTATCTAGATGATCAAGCTCATCAAATTCAACTCTGCGCTGCAACACTGAATTATGCGGCCTGGTACAACGGTCTGCGTTTAAAGCTTCAGGTCTGCAATGTGCTTGTCCAGAGGCTCGATCCTGATTGTCTACATCAATTTTAGGTTGCAGAGGTTGATTTTCAGCTGATCTGATGCTAATTGAAGGTCCTACATTCGGCTGCATTATCAGAGACTTGCCTCGGTTCCTCACCAGACTTTCAGGTCTGTCAACATTGTCTTGCTGCTGTTCGGTCTCCATCTGATGAAAGATCTGGCTAGCAAGCTTCAAGATTGCATTAACACTTGATTCTCCTTGTTTATTAACCCGCTCTTGCAATTTTACAATTTTCTCTTCAATTTGTTGCAATTGTTCCTCCTTATTCGCATCTTTATCCAAAATCAACCTCAACATTTGCTGAATGTTGTCATTCTGTTGTTTAATCTCGATGCTATGCTGATCAAACTTTTTCTGTAATTCATGAAGATCTTCTTTAGTAGCACTTTGAGGTCCGATCGCTGCATTGCTAGCAGCTGCAGCAGCATGATCGGCATCCTGACCAACTGCATTCACTCCACCAGCACCGGATCTGGTTCTAACACCATCAGTCATGATTTTTTTTTATTTTTCCAGCTTCAATCAATCAATTTGATTGCTTGAACAAGCTCTAATACCAATTGTTGGCTTTCAATTAAGAATTGATAGTCTAATCTTGTAGAAGAAAGAGTTAAAATAAGAAGAAAAGTGAAAGGGGATGAGAAATAGAGAAAGAGATGAGAAAAGAGAGAGAATTCCAAAAGGAAATTCAGATTATATTCATTGAATGATTGAATTACATGCTTAGGACCCTATTTATAGACATTTGCGTACATTGCATCAAGAAAAATCCAAACTAACCCAAACTAACAGCTTTTCCCGCCAATTGCAGCACAGCCCCCCACATTTGACTCGGATTTGACCAACTACAGCCTTTGGTGCCTAAATCTTACCCAACCGACTTATAAATTCTAGCAACTCAACAATGAGACTCTTATCAACAATTACAACCAGAAATTACAATTAAATTCTAACGATTCATAACAAAACATTCCAACATTTGTACTTCATTTTTGCCTTGGCTAAGATGTGGGAGGTTCAACAACCTCATACATATCTTACCCAATTGTTGGATTATCTTTGATGCTTAACTCCGTGGACGCTTTGGTGCCGATGAAAGCGTTACACCATTGGTATTTGATTAAAATCTAAGCGCACACCGTGGTTGCAAAGAATACAAGAAAGTCGGACCAAAAACTATACACAAAAAAAGGAGGCCAAGAACATTCATCTAGTAATGGGGGTTGCCGTGCATTAAGTTTATCCGAGTGCTTTGAGCTTGAGAGTTTAACTATCATGAAATAAGGTTACACTTTCCTGTCCCTCACCTTTTGACACCATATGTATTTTTTTTATGGATAATATTAAAAAAAATTAATAATAACCGGAATTATTGGTCAAATTAAAGTAATCCTCCAAATTTTTAACTTCATCAAAAGACACCGCCTGAATTATTGGTCAAAATGAATGTGACCCCCCTAACTTCTAGTTTCATCAAAGACACCTCCTAAACTATTGGCCAAAATTAATATGATCCCCCAGCTTCTAATTTAATCAAAGACACCTGCTGAACTATTGGTCAAAATCAATATGACCTCCTTCCCTCCTTCTTCTCCCCCACCGAACTTCTAATACCATCAAAGACACCCCTGAACTATTAACTAAAATCAATTTGATCTTCCATCCTCAAAAAATATATCAAAGATATCCGAAATAATTAAAAAATTCAAAAAAACTTTAATTTAGAGTTCTTAAAATTTGATAATATACTATTTTGGTATCATGAGTTTTAAAAATGTTTTTACGATAACCTAAATTTTGATAACTTTTTTCCATGTACTATCACTATAACTCCGTTAGTATTCTGTTACATTAAATTGACTTTGCACTTGAAAAATAATATAACAAAGGGAAAAAATGTCATGTACAATTAAAACAATCCTAAATATAAAAAAATTAAAATAATTTTAAAAGTAAAAAATACAATTTTTATTTGTTAATTTTTCAAACTATTTGTTGGAAAGTTTAGCGAGTTCTATTTTTTTTTAAATTTTAAAATCATTTAGAATATTCAAATTTATTTTAAATGTAAATGATAATTAAATTATGTTTAAGATATTTGCTTTTTACTTTATTTCTTATATCAGCATAATTTAGCGAAATACAAATAAAGTTATGGAGAGAACATTAGAAAAAGAAGTTAAAAAGTTTAGAATAACTCAAAAATGTTTTGAATCATGGGATATCTATAAAATATATTGATAAGCGTCAAGGTGTCCAAACTAATTTGTTTCTATTTTTTTAAAAATTTCAAATATTTTTGTTAAATTTTAAAATTAGGATTCAATTTGGTTTTCATTAATAGTTCAGGGGTGTCCTTGATATAATTTCGAAGTTAATGGAGTTATATTGACTTTCACCAATAGTTCGGGGGTATATTTGATAAAATTAGAAGTTGGGACGTCACATTAATTTTGACCAATAGTTCAATGGGTGTCTTTGATGAAATTGAAAGTTCGATGGGTCACTTTAATTTTGACCAATAATTCGGAGTGTCTTTTTAAATATTATCCTTTTTTTTAAATTTGAAACCTTTTGATTAGGGTTTTGTGGACTATGTCCGTAAAGTGCACTTTGTCTTCATATATATTGAATGTTGGTTCCTATGTATACAAAGTACTATAAGTAATATTTAAAATGAAATTAAGTGTGGAACCAAACGTAGAACGTTATCTAGGAAAAAGGAAAGCGCTCTATGTTAATTAAGTTGAACTGGCAAGAAAATGACTGAAATATAACCATTGGAACTTATTGTTGGTTTATTTAATAAAAATTGTACTTGCTTTATTAAAATAATAAAGAGATTTTAAAAATAATAATATCATAAATAAAAAATAAATAAAAATTAAGGCATTTACAGCACTAAATGATAATTGCCCATTTTAATATGCCTGGCAATATCTCTATGCATTGAAGATTGTTTTTTTTTTTTTGGATGAATTGCCACAAAGTCTCTAAATACGCTGGCCACTCGCTAGGCGAGGCCAAAGTCCGATCGCAATAGTACGGGGACCAAAAGCAGCAAACACAAAACAAGAAAATAGGAACAAAAATGCGCTCCCCAAAACACAACACAACAATCAACGTGCACAGGACCAGACAAGACGCAGGGACAAGAAACAACAGCGCGCGCAGAACCAACACACACAGGGATCCTAGTCGGAGAAGAACAAGAAAGTTAGCACAAGACCCAGGAATGGGACTAAAGCCACACCCAACACCGAGCCCATATCATTGGGCAAGAATGTCTACCACTTTAGCCGGGTCGAAACCATCAAAGTTGAGACCCACCTTTTCTCCTATCTCTATTACCCGCTCAGCTTTCAGGATCATCTTATCATACTCTTCTTCCATGATCTTGTGGATTTGACTTCCCCTATTCTATTTTTTCCTCTTTCCGGCTGTCTTAGACGATTTTCCATCATCATTTCTAGGAGACATATCCTTCAGGAAATCTTGAAACTCCCGCTTCTCTCTTTCCTTTATCATGCGTTTGATCGTTTTTCTCCCTCTTTTGTTGTGTGGAATTTTTCCTTCTTCCTCC
Source organism: Simmondsia chinensis (assembly GCA_018398585.1). Lineage (NCBI taxonomy): Eukaryota > Viridiplantae > Streptophyta > Magnoliopsida > Caryophyllales > Simmondsiaceae > Simmondsia > Simmondsia chinensis. Next base: position 13,536,193 of record JAGTTD010000005.1, read on the forward strand.
AGCCCGTGCTAGGCCCTTCCATTGATGGAGCTGATGCTAGCTAACTCTACAGCAAACTGTCCTCATCTTGAGAGTTATCAATTGCTATTATGGGCTCAAATCCTGGAGGGAATTCAGGCCTAGATGTTGTTAACTCATTATTATTGTTACTTCCACCAGTATCGGTATCAGGTGTGGTTATCTGAGCATGATGTTGATCAGCTGGAGCTTCACCATTCTCACCCCATGGCAGTAGTAGGGGATGGTGAACCACCTGCTGTGGAGCGTAAGGCACAGCATGCTGGAGTAATCGCTGCAGGGCCCATCTCCCAATGGTTTGGCCGTTGAGATGGAGAGAGACATGTCCAGACGGCTGCCAAGCAATTCCAATCCCTTCATTTGCCAACCGCGGGGCAGGAATTCTAATCTCCTCACTACTAATCGAGCGTTCTGGTACTAGCTACATAGAAGGATGAACCTGTGAAGAGTGTCTTGCCAGGGTCGTGCATTTGTTTCCTTAGGGAGAATGTGATGGGAAATAGGCCTACTCCCTAGCCAATCTAGCATATGAGGCTCTGGACACAACACTGGGAGAGTAGTCTAGTACCAATACAGAGCTTCCTTCTTTAACGAAGGTCAAACGAGTCCCCCCACTGTGGTGAACCTCGACCATCTGGTGGATACATGTTGTGTGGCAAGTGTCAATTAGAATCCTTGCTACATGAACACACCTCATAGTGGATGCTCTGGGGTCCATCCTAATGAACTTCCCCCAGATTTTGGCGAAATCGGCAAAGCATTCATTTGACCGACACTGGATAGGCAATCCATGGATTTCGAGCCAAACCCTTCTGTTAAGGAATCAAAGCGTCTCTCCAGAGTACTTATATACTTCTCTGAACATTCGTAGGAGAATCTCCTTACAGGGGCCGAGGTAAGCATCCATAGTGTCAATCAAATCACAGACCAGAATAATGGAGTTGTTGCTTAAGCCTTTAGGTGTAAGCCCGTAGAGGTCATTTCCAGTGATAAATGTAAGAACATCATCGAGACTAGCCTCACCAGATGAATGGGCAATTATTGACTGCTTAAGCCATGCCTCAACACTCTTGTTATAATTTCACGCTGCAGTCCTCGGAATATATGTGTTAGCATGTGCCCCACTCTGATTCATTGATGCGTTCAGCAGGTCCTGAGTCTTACATGCGGTTCTGACTTGCTGTGCTGTGCTCTGCTGTGGTTGGCCTCGAGAGGATGTAGGTCATGCATTTCTCACTGGGTTTGCCCATTGCACCCTGAGCTTTGCACTCGCAACCCATCTTCCGTTCCTGGAATTGACAGCCCGTGTAGCTTCATTCAAGTCATGACACCGAACAAAGCCAAAAGACCATGTTGTTCTTAATCTTATTTTCACAGGGACAAATGTTTCATATATCGATCTGAAAGCGCGGAAAAAAGCCCTAAGCCACGAATTTGTCGTTCTCTCAGGTAGACCACCAACGATGATGGATGCCCCTGTACTGGCGTGCGGCATTTTTGGAGGTTGAAGAAGGATTCTGAGAGCTATACCAAACCTGCCTGACCCCTGTGAACCTTAACAGAGGAAAAAGAGATTTGGTGGAGATGGTGGTGATTGGTGGAGAACTCTGATCTTTTAGATAGTGATGATGATGTTTGGTGGTGAAAATGGAGGTCTGGTAGAGATAATGGTGGGCGATGGTGGAAGACGGTGCTTCCTTTGTGGGAGGTGGGATCTGGTGGTGAATGGTAGAAATTGGAGGTGGAGAGTGTTGGTGGAGGGTGGAGAGTGCTAGTAGAAATTTAATGGTAGAAATTGGAGGTGGAGAGTGTTTATGGAGGTCAGTGGTGGCTATGGGGTGGTCGAATCGAGCCGGCGGGAGATGGAGGCACGGTGGTGGTTATGGTGGCGTACCAAGTTGTTAAGGAGGGGGTGTTGATGTTCCCTCGATGGGCCACCCAAGTGCTGACGGAGTGCGGCATTTGTTGTACGACTGGACCGGCAGGACGACGTCGAGTCCTTGGCCGTGACTCCAACCCCAGGGGAGCTATTCACGCGCCCTCACGTGCCGGGAATGCGTGGAGCGTGAGGGGTCTTCTGACCGTTCAAGGGTCTGCTTTTTAGGAGAGAGAAGATCCTGAATGTTCAATAATATGCATTGAAGATGGTGAACGTTGGCTGTGAATATTGCTTCAATGAGTCTAGATTAAATTATGATATAATATCTTTAATTTATTTTATTTTGTTTTGATACTCTCGATTTCACCCTATAAATAAAAGTTTGATGTATTGTACTTGAAATTTGAAAAAGAGTGTATCTTAATCGTACTCACTATCTTCTACTACAATTTTCCTCTTTATAATTTTAGGTTAAGCGTGTTTGGATAGTGTGGTTTTGGCCTCTTAGATCAGTGTAGGGTTTAAGAGTGATAGTGTTTGCTGAGCGCTATATCCTGGGGACGGCGCGCTATTATACCTACTGCATCGGGTTTATCTATAGGAGCGTGGAAACCGTCTTAAAGAAAGCGTGATCTGTGCCTCGCTCGGTTTTACTTCATCGGTAATTCTTCATTTCCGCGCCATTGAGGTAATATTTTTGCTTATTTTTCCAAGAGTTTTAAGACGGTTCCGTGGATGTTATTTTGGCCAATACTACCTCTACCACACCTGCCTCTGACGATCTTAACAAGCCTTCGCTTTGCGGTGAGCATTTCAAATGATGGGCAAAAAAGGTCCTACTTTATTTAAAACTCATGAAGGTAGTGTGGATTCTCAATAACGATGACCCTAATGAAAAAAATGTCAATAACCTGAATGATGAGGAAAAAAAGGAACATGCTACTTTGGTAGAAAAATGGGAAAATGATGAAGAGGATAGTAAAAATTATATTTTCAACTATCTTTCCGATGATCTTTATGATTATTATTCCATTAACTATGAAAGTGCATAAGAAATTTGGACGGCACTACAAGAAAAATATGATACTGAACAAGCTGGGGTGAAAAAGTATGCTTGTAGCAAATTTTTCCGCTTCCAAATGGTAGAGGATAAACCCGTCCAAGCACAAACTCGAGAACTTCTCAATCTTGTTAATGACATCAAAACTGAAGGCGTCAAAATAGATGAGCAAATGCAAGTAGATGCGATATTAGATAAACTCCCAGAGTCTTGGAAGGAATTTTAGAAAAGACTTCGTCACAAACAAAAGGAGCTAACAACCGAGAGCCTCATGGTACGACTACAATGTGAAGAAGAAGCAAGAAAACAAGGCAATAATGGGGTAACTAATGGAGATCGCAATAATGTAAATTTTATTTCTACCCATGAAAACACTCCCAAAGGTCAAAATAACAAGTCCAATGCCTATCTTAAGTCTAAGGGGAATGGAATGAAATATAATGGACCTCGTAAAAATGGTTTTAAATTCGGTCAAAAGTCTAAAAAACAAGGTAACCCACCTAATTGTCAAGGACAACATAAACGTGTTAACGTCACTTGTTTCAATTATGGAAAACTGGGTCACTTTGCTAGAGATTGTCGATTTAGAAAAAAATGGACCCACACCTCAAGCTAATGTGACCGAAGAGCCACTTGTGGCTATGTTAATAGAAGTTAATCTGTTAGAAAATTACGATGGATGGTGGGCTGATACAGGTGCCTCTAGACATGTTTGTCACGACCGAAATTTGTTTATGACCTATTCCCCGGTAGAGGTTGAGAAAAGGTGCTACTTGGTGATTCTCACATGACGAAAGTTTTAGGCATTGGTGAGATTGAAATTAAATTTACTTCTAGTCGTGTTTTAACCCTCAAGGATGTGTTGCATACGCCTGAAATGCGCAAAAAATTAATGTCTAGATATTTGCTAAATAAAGCGGGTTTCAAACAAACTATTGAGTCTGACAAACATGTGATCACCAAAAATAATGTCTTTGTTGGAAAGGGGTATGCATGTGACAGTATGTTTAAGTTAAACATTGAAATGAATAAAGATAGCTCAATTTATGTTTATATTGTTTGTTGTGGGAATATTTGCCATGCTTGTCTTTGTCATGTTAATAGCAAGTATATGAACTGTATATGCTTTCTTGGTTTAATTCCTAAACTTAGCAATAAGTTTGAAAGATGTGAAAATTGTAGCTCTAACCAAGATTAGTAAAAGCCCTCATAAGTCGGTTCATAGGAGTACCAAATTATTTGAACTTATTCATTCTGACATATGCGAATTTGAAGAAATTTTAACCCGTGGTGGTAAAAGATATTTTATAACATTTATCGATAATTTCTCTAGATACACCTATGTCTACTTAATTAAAAATACGAGTGAGGCATTCGAAAAATTGAAAACTTTTGTGAAAGAAGTAGAAAATCGTTTTAATAAAAAGATAAAAAGATTTAGAACTGATAGCGGTAGGGAATATGAAATTTTAGGGCGAATATATTTTATTCGTTTGGAAGGGATAGTACATGAAGTCACTCCCTCTTATTCCCGGCCCTCAAATGGGGTGGCTGAACGTAAGAATAGGACACTAATTAGCTATACCAATGCTATGATGGTTAGTGCTAGTGTACCTAAGAATTTATGGGGGGAGGCTATACTTACTGCCAACTATGTTTTTAATAGAGTGCCTCGAAAAAAGATACTCCAAATGCCTTATGAATTATGGAGAGGGAGACAACCTAACTTAAATTACCTATAGGTTTGGGGGTGTCTAGCCTTTGCTAGGAAAACAGACCCCAAAATTCCCAAATTAAGAGAAAGAGCTATTAGGTGTGTCTTTATAAGATAGTAAAGCATATAAATTTTTGAACTTAGAGGATAATATCGTTATAGAGACATAGATGCTATATCTCATGAAGACAAGTTTCCTTTTAAAACGAAAATTAATGGACATATTGAAAATTCCTCGGAGGTTGAACTTTATGGTACATTTCCGGTTGATTCTTCATCCTTAGAACCTAAAAGAAGTAAAAGACCTAGGATTCAAAAGGATTTTGGCCCCGACTATTTACTTTGTAATATACAAGAACATCCTCTTATTGTTGAAGACATCATATGTCTAGTTGAGGATGAACCTAGGTCTATACAGGAAGCTCTACCTCACCTGATTATGAGTTTTGGAGAGAAGCAATTAATGACGAACTAGACTCATTACATGCTAATAAAACATGGACGCTAGTAGATCTACCCGAAGGCTGTAGAACTATGGGGCGTAAGTAGGTACTTAGAAGAAAGCGGAAACCTGATGGTTCTGTAGATAAATTCAAGGCTAGGTTGGTAGCAAAAGGTTTTACACAAAAAGAAGATATTGACTTCTTTGACATGTATTCTCATGTAGCAAAAGTCTCTTCTATTCGGGTCTTGGTCACCATAGCTGTTGTACTTAATTTAGAACTACATCAGATGGATGTAAAAACGGCCTTTTTAAATGGAGACCTAGTTGAGGAAATTTACATGGACCAACCTGAAGAATTTATAGAACCGGATAATGAACACAAAGTGTGCAAATTAACAAAATCTCTATATGGGCTTAAACAATCCCCTAAACAGTGGCCTGAAAAATTCGATACTTGTTTAGTAGATAATGGCTTTAGAATAAATGAGAGTGACAAGTGTATTTGCTATAAGTCCATTGGTGTTTCTCATGTGATGATAAGTTTATATGTGGATGACTTACTTATTTTTGGCACTAATCTAGATATTATAAATTTTACTAAGACTATGCTCAAAAAGAATTTTGACATGAAAGATATGGGTGTGGCTAATGTTATCCTTGGTATGAAATTAAATAGATTTAGTAATGGCATTTTACTTGATCAATCTCATTATGTGGAGAAGATGTTGAAAAAATTCAAATACTATACCTGCTAGCACACCACTAGATCTAAATGTTAACCTAGTTTCCACTAAAAAGAACGAGGATATCATTAATCAAAGTGAATATGCTAAAAGTATTGGTAGTCTCAGGTATGCTGTTGATACATCATGTCTTGATATAGTGTATGCAGTTGGTGTTTTGAGTAGGTTCATGCATAAACCATCCTTCCATCATTGGACTGCTATTAATCGTTTAATGAGATACCTAAAAAGGACTATGAATTATGCTTTATGTTATAACAGATTTCCAACTGTAGTTGAAGGCTTTTGTGATGCAGATTGGAACTCTCACAGTGGAGATGTTGTGTCTACTAGTGGTTATGTATTCACCTTTGGTGGTGGTGCAATAAGTTGGAAATCAAAAAGCAAACTATTATAGAAAAGTCCACAATGGAGGCAGAACTTATTTCTTTATCTATTGCATGTGATGAGGCAAACTGGTTCAGAAACTTGTTGCAAGATATCCCTACATGGGAGAAACCAGAGCCATCTATATTGTTGCATTAAGATAGCACCGTGGCAATTGGATGGGTGCGTAACAAATATTATAATGGAAAATCAAGGTTTGTAAGGAGAAAACATAGTATAGTAAGAGAACATCTTACTAATGGTGCCGTGAATATTGTTCATGTGAGGTGCGATAATATTGCTGACCCGTTAACAAAAGCTCTAGCTAAAGATAAGATCTGAATGACATCGAGGGGGATGGGGCTGAAGCCCAAAGAGGAAAAAGTTGCCCATGAGGATACCCTGAAAAGGGACAAATGAATCATGGAGTAATTGGGGTAGCACACTTTGTATTTGAAATTAATTGATAGCCCATCCCTATGGTGTTGAACAGGCTCACTTGTGGCCATAATTGAGGTTGAGCTAATACAGTTCTTAATGCGGTCTGTAGCCCATACTGGTGGGATGTGTGGCCACAAGCACATCCTTGATGGGCCCATCTATATGAGTGTAGAGGTAAAGGCCGCCTTTTATAAGAACTCGGGCTAGTTATCTAGAGCACTCATGAAATCCAGGTAATGCACAAGGCCATAATGTGCAAGCTTCCAAAACTGATATACACTTTGAGCTTTCATATGTGTGATGCGTTTTACGTGCCCTCTAGAAGTTAAAGTTTTAGGGCTAAGTCCACTTTGGCTCTAGCACGAGAATTGTTAAAACACTAGTAAGGTTTCAAGGCAAGGACACCCTTATGACATATGAAAGTTTTGCTTAATCCAAATTTTTATTAAAAGGTGGGGAATTGTTGGCTTATTTAATAAAAATTTTTCTTGCTTTATTAAAATAATAAAGAGATTTTAAAAATAATAATATCATAAATAAATAAATAAAAATGAAGTTATTTACACCACCAAATGATAATTGCCCATGTTAAATATGCCTGGCAACGGCTCTATGCGTTGAAGATTGTGAACGTTGGCTGTGAATATTGCTTCAATGGGTCTAGATTAAATTATGATATAATATCTTTATTTTATTTTATTTTGTTTTGATACTCTTGATTTCACCCTCTAAATAAAGAGTTGATGCGTTATACTTGAAATATGAAAATGAGCATATCTTAATCGTACTCACCATCTTCTACTACAATTTTCTTCTTTATAATTTTGGGTTAAGGGTGTTTGGATAGTGTGGTTTTGGCCTCTTAGATCAGTGCAAGGTTTAAGAGTGATAGTGTTCGCTGAGCGTTGTATCCTGGGGACAACGAGCTATTATACCTACTGCATTAGGTTTATCCGTAGGAGCATGGAAACCGTCTTAAAGAAAACGTGATCCGTGCCTCGCTCGGTTTTACTTCATCGGTAATTCTTCATTTCCACTCCATTGAGGTAATATTTTGCTTATTTTTCCAACACTTCAGGGTTTATCCGTCATAACTTTTAGTTTTGGGGCACTTTGCACATTGTCCATTCTGCCCCTACCCATCTTGAGTAATTAATGCCTATGCCATTCCTCCTTCTAGAAGTGTTCCGCTATTTTGTTTTTTGCATGCCACGTGTTGCGTATCCGTCAGTTCGTACTAGACATGTTTCATCCATTTAGCCATCAAGATTATGTTTGTTTGGTTGATTGTGAGCTGTCTAATGCAATGATGATGGACAATGAAGATTGCGCTAGAGGGGTTTGACACATTTTGAGCTTCTAGGTATGTAGAAGGAGCTTTACATGAAAGAGAGAAAAGTTACATCTTTTTCTTTTGGTTTTGGTTATTTTCATCTTCTTTGTTTATTTCCATTTGCTCTTCATGACAAAACCCTAAAACCAAGTGGCCACTCCCGTTACTAAGCATAAATCTATAATTAGATGTGACGGTTTTCAACATCCGATTCTTCTTTGTAAAGTTTTTGACTTTGATGCTTAGGATTTTGTTTAACATTTGATTATTTGGTCCATAATTTGTAACATAATTATCATATAGTGGATAGACTCTCTATTTATATGAAGCTGTGTACTAGAACCATCTTTTGAGGGTCCAAACCATGAATATTCATGCGTTCTTTCTACAATTTCACTTTCTTTGTAATATTTCTTTCACAATTGTATATTCTTCTCGATCTTGTAATTCTTTGCCTCAAAATTTTCACCGATCCACTTCAAACACAACAAGTGGTATCAAAGCCCTTGGTTAAACTAAGGTTCTTGAAATGGCTTTGAAGACATTTTACAATATCGAAGTTCACTTTTAAAAATGATTTTGCTTAATGGAGGGTCAGGATGAAGGCCTTACTGCTCCAACAAGGCATTGTTTCACGCTTCTACTACCAGAGAAACAACCTTGTCATTTGATTGAGCAGGATAAGGTAGAAATCAAATCTAAAGCCTCCAGTTATATTCTTCTTAAGATCGCCTTGGCTCTTGTTTCTAACATAACAATAGCAGCTTAAATCTGGGCTAAGTTAGAAGAAATTTATAAAACAATCACATCTAGCAAGATTTTATATATGGAAATTTTTTTCACATCCAGAATGGACAAAACAAACCTTAGAAAAATCTTTTGATGACTTCTATAAATTAGTTTGACACTTAGCAAACATTTATGCTATAATGGAAGATGAAATTAACACTATCATTTTACTATGTTCACTCCCTAAATACCTAAGGCCCTTTAATGACATCCTCAGATATGGACATGAGACCATTAGTTTAAAGGAAGTAGCCATAGCCTTAAAATTAAAGATTCTTAAACTCAAACATGATGTAGACTATGTAAATAATAACTCTAATAATGGTGAGGGTCATTCTATTAGGCGAAGAACTAAGACAACGGATAATAGTAACACAAAAAAAAAAAATGTGGTAAAAGCAGAAACTACTCCTTTTCTAGGGGAAAGAAAGATTAATGTGAAATGTTATCAATGCAATAAATTATGATATAATAGAAGATTATGCGTTGAAAGAAAGAACAAGAACACTCCCATTGCTGATATTTTTATCTTTTCTTATGGTTATGATTATGATGAAGTTTGAGTTTTTTTGTTACCTAATATTACAATGAATGATTGGGTGATAGATTCTAAATGTAGTTTTCACATGACTTCTGGTCGTGTTTACTTTCTCTGATTATAAAACTGAGAATCCGGGAAAAGGAAATTGCCCATGTAACAATTGTGGATGTAGGGTCATAGGAATTGGGTTAGTAAGAATTAGAGTGTCAAACGGTTCAAAGTTTACACTAAAAGTAGTAGGGCATGTACTTGAGTTGAGAAAGAACTTGATATTACTAGCACAATTAACTAGGCTGGTTTGACCTTAAGGGCTAGTCGGGGGGAAGAAAAGCCTTAAAGGGTCTCTAATGGATCTTATGCTAGAGGTTAAGAGTAGTTTATATGTTCTGAATGGTAAGATAATTCTTGGATTATGCTGTAACTCTAAGATAGACAAACCTAACCCAATAAATCTATGGCTTAAAAGGCTTGGTTATGTGTCTGAGAGAGGCCTTAACTAAGTAAACAAGGATTGTTAAGGGATGACAATGTGTATAAGGTTGAATTATGTGAGACTTGCATCTTCAGTAAGTATCATAGATTGACCTTTAAAACTGCTAAGAATACACTAAAGGACCCATCAATTATATCCCATCTAATTTATGAGGCTGTCTAGGGTACCCACTTTAGGTGGAGCATATTATTTTCCATTGATTGTTGATGATTTTTCTAGAAAAGTGTGAATTTATTTGCTAAAAACTAAAGATTTTTTTCAAACTTTTGTTATGTGAAAAACCCTAATTGAAAACCAAAATGTAAAGAAAATAAAGGTTCTTAGAATTGATAATGGATTAGAATTTTTCAATTATGAATTTCATGCTATATGTGCTAAAAATGGACAAGCTAAATGAAAGAGTAGAGCTTTTTAGATAGAGCTACATCCATGCTATTTGCTTTTGGTTTGAATAAACATTTTCAGGGTGAAGTTAAAACAACCGCTTACTTGTATTGAAGTTAAAACCCTAAAACCGTTGTGGACTGAAAAACTAGTTGATTACTCTATCTTGCATGGTTTTGGTTGTGTTGCTTATGCACACTAGAGTGAAGGAAAATTAGAACCTAAGTCTGTTAAGGGGGTCTTCCTTGGCTACACAGAACGTGCTAAAGGATATACAATAAGTCTATAGTATGGGAACAAAACCAAAACTATAATAAGTAGGGGATGTAACTATTAATGAACAAGTAATGTGCTACTTGAAATCTAGTTTGGAAGCTCAAAATTCAACTGCTATCCAAAAGTCAAAAACATGAAGTTTGAGTTTGAAACTTATGATTTTGAATTTAACCCTCCAAAACCAATATTATAAGAATGACCATGCGTGGTTTTGGTTGTGTTGCTTATGCAAACCAGAGTGAAGGAAAATTAGAACCTAGGGCTGTTAAGGGGGTCTCCTTTGGCCACCCAGAAGGTGGTAAAGGATATACCATAGGTCTAAACTATGGGAACAAAACCAAAACTACAATAAGTAGGGCTGTAACTTTTAATGAACAAGTAATATGCTACTTGAACTCTAGTTTGCAAGCTTAAAATTCAACTCCTATCTAAAAGTTAAAGACAGAAAGTTTGAGTCGAGAACTTATGAGTTTGAGTTTAATCCTCCTAATATATAAGAATAACCTTGAAAAATGTGTTGGCTCCTGATGAACCTAATAGTGCTGAAAGGAGCGCTAAGGTTCATAACTAGAACACACATGAAAAACTAAATGATTATCAACTAGTCAGGGACAGAGAAGGAAAAGAAATTAGGGCACCAAATAGGCATAGCTATGCTAATTGCATAGACTATGACTTGAAGAAACTGAGCCTCTTTCCTATAATGAAGCTCAAGTAGTAAACATTGCAACGATTGGCTTAAGGCCATGACTATTGAAATGGAATGCTTGAGAAACAAATCAGACCTAGACCCTTGTTCCTAAACTAAAATGGGGAAAGTTGATAGGATTTAAATGAATCGTCAAAATAAAAGAACCCATTACACCATTTGGGCAGTTAAGGTATGGTTAGACTTGTAGCCAAATATTTTTCCCAAAAAGAGGATGCAGACTGTAATGCTATCTCCAATTGTGAAATATACTACCATTAGAGTTCCATGGCTTTTTATGCTAATTTCGATATGTTTGTGGAACAAATGGATGTAGCTACTATGTTTTACATGGTAAGCTTCATAAAGAAATTCTCATGGCTCAACTAAAAGAGTTTAAGGAACCCCGGATAAGAGGACTATGAACAATCACCTAGGCAATGGTATAGTTGCGTTGACAGAAAAGGGTATTCTTTTTCTCTGAAAGATAACAGTTTGTATTTCAAGAATGCTAAGTGTGATGCTATATATACTTGCTGATATATGATGATGATATGCTTTTATCCAGTGAATCTTCAACTGAGATTAACAAATTAAAAAATTTGGTAAATGAAACTTTTGACATGAAAATTTTGGGGGAGGCCAAAAAGATTTATGGATGGAAATCACCATAAATCGAGTATTAAAAATAGTTGACCTATAGCAATAGAAATACCATGAAAAAGGACTTTAAAAGGTACAACATATTTGATTGCAAAATAGTCAGGCTGTCCATATCAAGTCACTACACATTCTTTGAAGAATAGTCCCCAACCAATGACCTTGAAAACAAGAAATGGCGAAGGTTCCCAATGCAAACACCATTTGGTTCAGTATTACTTGTAATGACCTATACTGAGCCAGACTTACCATTTCCAATGAGTGTTTTACCTAGGTATATGGCTTGGGAAAGAGCATTGGAATGGAGTGAAATGGTTGCTTTGATACTTAAAGGGAAATTCTAGTTTAGTACTCACTTTTGGTCGAGTTGAGTCAAACGTTAAACTAGTAGGGTATATTAACTCCAAATATGGTGGAAACCTTGATAGAAAAAAGTCAACTAGTGCATCCTCTTCACCTTAATGATGAGCAATAAGTTAGAAATCTAGACTCCAGTTAGTGATAGCCTTATCAACTATGAAAGTTGAATTTCTAGCTGTAACTAATGCCATTAAAGAAAGAGGGCATATGGTCCCATCATAATTGAATCTAAACTTAGGTACACCATGGATTTATACCTACAGCCAATCAACTCTAGCTCTAAGTAAGAATTTTGTATGACATGACCGAACTAAATGTCTAGCTAGTAGAAATAATTTTGTCAAAGGACAGTTGCATAAAAATGGATTGACTTGCAGAAAATTTGCAACAACAACAATAATAAACCCAGTGCTTTAAGGACTCTCGCTAATGCAGAGTCGGGGGAAGGGGGGGTGAGATGTATGCAGCTTTATCCCTCCAGGGTGCTATCCCAAAGGAAGGCTGTGTCCGAGGACCTCTAACCCGAAACCTAAAAGCATAGCAGCAATAGCAAAGGCAATAGCTTATAGATGGTTGATTTGATTAAAGAGAACGAGTTGCTTGCCTTTTGGGGAAAAAAATTGCAACGGCAATAGCAATAGCAATAGCAATTTGCAAAAAACTTGCACTGATGATAATCCATTAGATATGGGCAGGAGGGTTTTAACTTTGGACAAGTTGATAAAATGTATCAACTTAGTACAAAGTGAGTGGAATCCTGGTTCAACAAAAGATTTAGCAGCTCCTTATACCATGAGTTTGTTAAGTAGTTAAGCTGTATAGTAACCAAGGTAGAGATTTGTTGAATATTATTGGTTTCTACAAGTGCCAAAATCCTCAAAGTGTAAATTAGGAAGGATTCCGTTCTTCGCAATCTTGCTATTCTTTCCCTTAAAATGTGAGAAAAACTCTTATGCTGCAATGTGGATGGTTTTTCTGTAGTGAGGGACCATTTAACGCCTGCCACTTTAGTATTAAGGGAAATATGTGTTTGATAGAAATATAACTTATATAAACTAACACAAAAAGGCATTTCAAATTCACAAGAATTATAATCAGTCTACTACGTTAGTACCAAAATGAGCCAATAACTAGAAACATTGAGTCTTGGAACTAAAACTAAATTTCGCCTTATGGACGATTAAAAAAAAAAAAAAAGAAGTATTTTCAAAAGGAAGGATAAAACCAAAAACAAAATTAAATGCAATTGTCCTAAGGAACTCTACATCTAATTGGACACCATTACCTACGATCAAGCTAACTTCATCCGCACTTGGCTTCCGTTTGTGTTTGAACCCTTGTATTTTAATTGTTCTCTAGCCATGTCTCATATTTGATACAATCCTTCTTATATGAACTTTCTTTTACATAACCAATAAACAAACATTCTTTTTGATACTAGATTTAGGACCCCATGCTTGTGACATTGACCATAATCTTCTTGATTCTCACAGAACTTATGATTTTGAAATTTATCCTTATGTATGAAACAAACATTCCCCGGGTGTGGTTGATGCACCAAATTTACACTCTCAATTCTGACACCTAAATGCTTCTCCCTTTTAATTCTCTCTTCTACTTGCAGACAAACAGAGATGAGCTAATCAATACTCAAAAATTCATTTTGGGCAATTTTGATAGTTTTCAAATGGCATAATTAATGGGAATGGAGTTCTAGATTTGATGGATTAGAAAATAGTTGGCAATAGGAACTTTAAGACTACAGAGGCAGTTAGCAATATCTTGCATTTCTATGATGTAAGCCCTAAACCCACTAATCCCATCATATTTTAAACTGACTAGCTTTTCCATTGGGCTTTCAGTTTTGGCCTTTTCAGATTCTAGGACTATTTCCGTTATGACATCAAAGAATTTTTTAGCATTGATTTCAAAGAGCCCAATACCTAGAAAAATTATTCGAAATTGACTTTCTTGTAATCACAACACTTAGCATGTTAGCTCTCTCCCACTTCTAATAATTCGCCTTGTGCTCATTAGAGCTTTCATAAGTAGACTTATCGACAACAAGTCAAAATCTACCAGACCAAGAGCTAATTCAACATCCATTTTCCACTTGACAAAATTGTCTTCCCCCCGCTGCACGAAGTGTGTTAACGGACCAAGTCTTATTATTTATGATAGTATTGCTAAATGAAAAAGAATATTGAACAATGAACATAATATAACATGGGCATGATATTAGCAAGTATACTTAGTATAATATGTTGGAAGAGGAAAACAATAATATTCTCATGAGAGTCTAAGTGAATCACTACATAATCACCTTTTGGCAGAATGCATAGCATGCAATATGAATCTCTCATACAAGTAAACTAATGAGAAAGACCCTTTTAAAAATATGTCATCTTTGGGCATACAAAGTTTTTCTCAGAGTCTAATTTAACCCGTCATTAATCATTATCACTACTTACCAACATTACATACAACAACCTTCTTTGGGCAAGTCACTGCATGCATTGGTAACAAGTAGCAACTAACGTCCCATCTTGAGAAAATTTTCTAATTTCTACAATTAGCCCGCTTTGGCGGTACCGAATCATATAAGTTGAAAAATTAACCAACTGAGATAAGTATCATACCCAAAGTAAATTTCTTATTATTTAATCAATTTGACTAAATACCATTGAAATAATAATTGTATAAATAGGTTACCAAACTACATCTTTCCTATATATTATTACACAACCCTCCCCCTAAGAACCTCCGAATCCCTAAACGTTGCGATTTCATATGGCCACACCCAACCATCCCATCCAGCTTCCCCCCTACCGACCCCTCCGCTTCTTTACGATTGATTAATTAAATAATTTTGCAAGCATTAAATTAAATTGATTTGTTAATTAAATTTCGTAACCGCAGTTCACAAATTACGCAGCTGGCAATAACTCTGTAACCGGCGATTCATTTGAGGCATTATTTGATGAATTGCGTTTAATTGATTGCTTCATATTATTAATAAAATTAGTATTAAAAATTGATAATTAATATTAATAATAATATTATTAATTAATAATAATAATATTGAAAACTGATGTACATCCATGCCAACAATCACTTACAATTACAATTCACCATCCATTTAAATAGACAAACAACAATACAATTACATTTCTTCCTGTTCACTCCAAACAAAACCAAAAACGCTCCAACAACTACGAAACTCAGAATCAATACCGTGGGAACTTGAGCATTCCACAACCAAGAGATTGTCAACAACATATTCTTCAAGGTATGAAGTATTTCCTATTTTATAATACCTGCAGCAGTAAACAACATATTCTTCAACGTTATTACACTATTAGATGCAACAGGGTAAAATGAAATGACCAAATTTAGAAATAATGGTTTGGGATGGGAAGCATAAACAAGACCATCATTACTTTAAAAAAAAAAAAAAATACCATAAAAAAGGAAAAAATAACAACCAAAATAGGCAAAATTAATCATTCTAAAATATTTTCAAAATAGTAATGTTATTGTTATGATAAAAATATTAAAGCCGAGCTCAGCTTGTAAAAGCATTTCCTATTTTATAATATCCAAAGCGGTGAACAACATATTCTTCAATGTTATTACACTATCAGATGCAACTGGGTAAAATGAAACGACCAAATCTAGAAATAATGGTTAGGGATGGGAAGCATAGACAAAATTGTCATTACTTTTAAAAAAACACCATAAAAAAGCAACAAATAGCAACCAAAATAGGCAAATTAAAGCATTCTAAAATATTTAAAAAATAGTAATGTCATTGCTAGGATAAAAATATTAAGGCCAGACTTAGTTTGTAAAATTCTGTGGTTCTTACTGTTTACGATTCAAACCGTATTCTATATTCGGCATATATAGTAGTAATAAGTATGATAGTTGGAAGTTTATATATATACAATCGATTTCAAAAATAACAATATCGATGTCGTCTGTATTATTGGTATTGTATTTTACATTTTGTTAGGTATTTTCGGATTGTATTATAACATAAAAGTGACACATGTTTCTTGCAATATTTTGGGAACTCATATTGACACTCAAAGGCAATGACCTCTACAAAGTCCTAGAAAGTACACTTATCATAACACATCGAATATATTAAATACAATAAAGACACCATGTAAAAAATTCAATTTGATAATATATCAAAAGAATATTTTTAAGCATAAACACCCTCGTGCATCGCACGGGATCATACTAGTAAAATTGATGGATTACCGGAAAATAATATTTATTGCTCCAAATTAAATAAAACCACACATTTGCCGCAAAGACAAAGATAAAATACTCAAGTGTTACACCGAATTGGTGTAACGACCTTAGGGTTAGGGTTTGGGGCGAGTTAAGAGTTAGATGAGAGAAAGAAGTAGAAGAAAGGGATGAGAAAATAGAAGGAGATGAGAAAGGATTATTTTTATTTGGATGCCAATCAACACTTTTACACCCCTATTTATACTTCTTCACCTTTAATTCCCACTAATTACATTTATTATACTAAGTATATGTAACAATAGCCCCCGCTCGAGCACTTCCTTGTCCCCAAGGAAGAAAACTCGAAAAACGTAAACGTAGCTCAAAAGCGTCCTCCCAAGTTGCCTCCTCTACCGCGTGATCCTTCCACTTCACAAGTAGTTTAGTAGTTGCAGCATTGCGGCGCTTAACGAGACGAAGGACCAAGATAGCCTCGGTTCCCCATTGCTGCCCGGGAAGATGAGGGAGAGCACTCGGATGTCCGGAAGTCACCGATCCCACATGTCGACGCAGCTGCGAAACATGAAAAGTAGGGTGAACCTTAACAGAATCCGGAAAATCAAGAGTATAAGCAACAGCCCCCACACGTGCTATCACACGATACGGGCCGTAAAACTCAGCCACAATCTTCAAATTCGAACGTCGGGCAACCGAGGACTGTCGGTAAGATTGCAAACGCAAATTGACCCAATCACCTACAGCAAATTCACGCTCCGAACGATGTGCATCGGTGAGTTGTTTCATGCGCTGCTGTGCACGGTTAAGATGGTGTTTGAGTAATTGGACTGCCTCTTCCCGAGCCACTAATGTGCGATCAACCACTGCCACTTCGGTTTCCCCTGCTAAATATGGAATGTTTAGAGGTGGGGGTTGACCATACAAGACCTCGTAAGGAGCGGATTGAATGGCCGAATGAAAACAAGTGTTGTACCACCATTCCGCCATTGGAATAAATGTGGCCCACTTGAAAGGCAAGTCACAGCAAAAACAACGTAGATATGTCTCTAAACTCCGATTCACCACCTCCGTCTGACCGTCCGTTTGGGGATGGTAGCCCGAAGACATATGTAAATCAACCCCCAAATCACGGAATAATTCTTGCCAAAAGAGACTAAGAAATACCGAGTCCCGATCGGAAATAATAGAAGCCGGTAAACCATGAAGACGGAACATCGAATCAAGAAATACCTGAGCCAGGGTTTGAGCCGTGTAAGGATGAGTAAGCGGCATAAAATGAACGTATTTACTCAACCGGTCCATGACCACAAAGATGGAATCCTTGCCGTGAGACGGTGGAAGCCCATCAATAAAGTCCATGGAAATGGAGCTCCAAACGGTTGGAGGAATGGGCAGGGGCTGTAACAGATCGGGAGAAGCGGCCGTGTCAGCTTTACAACGTTGGCACACGGAGCATTCGAAAATGAACGTATATATGTCACGACGCATACCCTTCCAATAAAAGAAAGCGCTTAATTTTCGAAATGTGACATCCATGCCCGAGTGCCCTCCAATAACCGATGTATGATATAGGTCAAAAATGCGGCGTCAGTGAAGAATCAGGACCAACAACCAGTCGGCCATATCTGCGCAAATCTGCAGCATCCCAGGAGATGATCGGGTGCGATTTTGGGTCGGATTGGAGTTCAGAAATTAAACGCTGCAGTGAAGGGTCTTGGGACCTAGAATCACGGATGGCGTACTGTAGTGGCGAGTCCAAATTAACAATCAAAGCATTCAACTCGTCCCCGGAAGTCGGTAATCGTGACAGGGCGTCTGCAGCTTTATTCTCGACTCCTCTTTTGTACTCGATGGTATAAGAAAATCCCATGAGTTTGGACAACCAAGCTCGTTGTAAGGGCGTGTTTATCTTTTGATCAAGTAGAAACTTCAAACTTTGTTGATCGATACGAAGAATGAAGTGACGATGAGCTAAGTAATGTTCACATTTACGAACGGCAAACACCACAGCCATCAATTCCCTCTCGTAAACGGACAATCCGAGATGAGTGGGAGCAAGAGGTTTGCTAAGATAAGCGATGGGATGATTATCTTGCATTAATACAGCACCGAGCCCGGACCAGGAAAGCGTCGGTCTCGACCACAAAGGGTTGTGTAAAATCTGGTAATGCAAGCACTGGAGCTTGAATAAGAGCCTGTTTAAGAGCCTAGAACACTGCACCGGCACTGTCGGACCATGTAAAAGTATCGCGTTTTAATGAATCGGTGAGGGGTCTACTAATAGTACCGTAGTCGCGGATGAATCGACGATAATAACCGGCTAACCTGAGGAAACCCCGCAGCTGTTTCAGGGTTTGCGGTGTAGGCCAGTCGCGCACAGCTTCGATCTTGGTCGGATCCATAAATACCCCATGAGCGAAAATACGATGCCCGAGGTAATCAATTTCCTCGAGGAGGAACCCACACTTAGATTCCTTAGCGAGCAAACAATTGGCCTACATGACCTCAAAGAGTGAGCGAAGATGAGATAAATGTGACTCGAGATCCGGACTATATATCAAAATATCGTCGAAAAAAACAAGCACAAACTTCCATAAGAAGGGCTTGAAAACCGCGTTCATAAGTCCTTGGAAAGTGGCCGGCGCATTCGTTAACCCGAAAGGCATTACACAGAACTCGTAATGGCCTTGATGAGTGCGAAAGGCGGTCATATACACTTCGGAATCACTCATACGTACTTGATGGTAAGCACTCCAGAGGTCCAATTTGGAAAACACAACCGAGCCATACAACTCGTCCAATAACTCCTCAACGATCGGAATCGAAAATTTGTCCTTCATGGTATGTCGATTCAATTCCCTGTAATCAACACACATACGCCACGACCCATCTTTTTTCTTGACCAAGATTACCGGGGATGCGAAGGAACTATTGCTATGACGAATAACCCCAGTGTCAAGCATTTCTTGAATCATGGATTCAATTGCATCCTTTTGAACTAACGGATAATGGTACGGTCTCAAGTTCACCGGACGCACGCCTGGTTAAAGCAAAAAACGGTGGTGAAAGCCGGGCCGAGATGGAGGAAGTGCAATGTGTACCTCAAACAGTGCTGAAAATTCAGTAAGTAAAGCATTGAGCTGACCCCAATGCTTGTCCGCCACGAGCGAAGAAGCTTGCTCAACACCCGACATAGACATAACACAAAAAGGAACAAGTATAGCTTGTACCGAAGAGCGAAAAGGATCACGTGTACCCACAAGAGACAAGGCTGGTCGGTGACCCTGCAGCACACACGGCTTCCCTTTCCATTCAAACGACATAAGCAATTTCCCGAAATCCCAGACAATGGAGCCAAGGGTAGCGAGCCACTGAAAGCCAAGGACTATGTCGCATCCTCCGAGATCAATGGTGAGAACGTCACACGCAAATTAAGTCCCTTGCACAGACCACCTAAAATCACGACACATAGCACGACAAGAAATACGGGCGCCATCGGCAACCACAACGGACGTTGTAGAAATAGGTGCAAGAGTACACCCAAGCCAATGAGCTTTCCCAAAATCGAGAAAGTTATGCGTGCTTCCACTGTCAACAAGAATATGTAAGGATTTGTGGTTGTGAATCCCCATCACACGCATCGTATTATAAGTAGCTAGACCGGCCAAGGCATTACAAGAAATCCGGGGAACATCCTCGGAACTGTGCGCGGCCAGATCAAGCGAAGGTTCCTCGGTAAATATATCGAGCCGAATCCCCAAAAATCATACGTAACTGTGGATTCTTGACTTTACAGAATTTCATATGGCTGAGTATAAATGGTTCATTGCAAAAGAAACAAAGACCACGTTCACGTCTATCCTCAATCTCAGCCGCTAAAATGGTTCCCCCCTCACGTTTAAGAGGTCGGGAATTATAACTGGAATTCGACGAAGATCTGATCATAGACCCGGGGGCTGGGGTTGTCGCAGGTGCGGCGGTTCGTGCAGGTTGGGGCCTAGAACCCCCGGAATAGGATAGAGGAGAGCCTGAAAATAAATTGTCCTCTTGTAATCGGGACAATTGCATAGCCTGTTGTAAACTACGCGGTTGTAACATCAAGATCAGGTATCTAATCAAATCTTTAAGGCCCGTGACAAAACAAGAAACCAAATGTTCCTCAGAAAGGTTTAAGCACGAAATCAAGTGCTCAAACTGAGTCTGATAAGCGAAAACAGTGCCAGTTTGACATAAATTCATTAAATCAGACATAGGATCTTCATAACTACTACCAAACATAGCAATTAACAGTGAAGAATACTCAGGCCATGTAATAGACTCAATCGGACGCCCTAGGGTTCGAACCAAGGCACGATGCCATTCTAGGGCATCATCCTCTAAATGTATCGAAGCAATTTAACTTGCGCCGAAGAAGAAGTATTATCAATCTCGAAAAATTGTTCAACCTTCCAAATCCAATTCTTGATGTTTAAACCACCGGAGAATCGAGGAATTAGGCATTCATGTATGAATTGAATAGGGAGATGAGGCAGACGAATCAATACCAGAGTTCGGCTCTGCCGAATGTACAGGAGGAGGCGGTGGCAGTGCGGGATCAACCGGTCGAGCAAACAAGCCATTTCCGGTTCGTTGCGATTGATGAATTTCTTGCAGTATGTCTTTGATCGCAGACAACTCCGAATCCAACCGCGATTCCAATTCGTTGAATCGATCATCAATTCGAGTTTCGGTTTCTTCCAAACGACTCTTTGAACGACGCAAATCAGACACACTACGAGTGCCGTCCGCCATTGGTGAACGAACGCAGCGTGAGGCCTGAATCTGATACCAATTGTTACACCGAATTGGTGTAACGACCCTAGGGTTAGGGTTTGGGGTGAGTTAGAGTTAGATGAGAGAAAGAAGTAGAAAAAGGGGATGAGAAAATAGAAGGAGATGAGAAAGGATTATTTTTATTTGGATGCCAATCAACACTTTTACACCCCTATTTATACTTCTTCACCTTTAATTCCCACTAATTGCATTTATTATACTAAGTATATGTAACATCAAGCCACGAATTCCAAATTTGGAAACAAGGTATCATATTGTTAAATCTCAATTTAATTGCAAATAAAGAAATCGAAAAGAAAATAAAAGGAAAATTTGCAAATGAAAACCGCGCGGTAAATTTTTAAATCACGCTTGCGCAACTAAAAATTATGGGAAGATATTTCGCAGGCAAACGAAACAACTAAATCACGGTAGCGGAACCAAAATTTTTGAAATTTCATGACTTTTTAACCCTAATATTTTTTCGGAACTTTGATACTGTTGAATGTATTTGTATTTGTACATGTATATTTTGTACTTGTATTTATTTTTTAATGTAAATTCATTGCATTTATTTAGGTATAGAATTAAATTTAGGGTAGTAATGGTGGTTAATTTTGCTCTTCCTCTCCCTTGTGTAACCGGCCAAGGGCCATGAATTGCTTTCAATTTTTTACTTTAATGTTTGCTTAATTAGTCTAGGATTCTCTAGGGTAGTATCCTTTCATTTTCCCTTGTTGTTATTATAAATAGGTTAGTCTTCTTTCAATAAAATTCATCTAAGTTTCTCTCATTCAAAGTGTTTTTTGTAGTCCTTTTGTTTGTTAATTTTTTTCGTGGTATCAGAGCGGGTTTACATCGGAATTTCCGCTCGCTTCTTTCCGTTCGTGCTGCTGCCGGTTGTGTTACTGCTGCAGCACCCGTTCCTCTTTTTCTGGATTTCATTGCTGCACCCCTTTGGTAAGCATTTTCATATTAGTTGTTTTATTTGTGTTGTATTACGCTTCTTAAAATAAATAATGAGAATTCAAGTGAAGTTTCTAACCAAACCGTTGCGCCGGTTCTTTTTTCTGGGGGAGTTCCTGATGTGAACTCACCTTATTATCTTCACCCCTTGGATCATCCGAGGCATGTTTTTGTGCAATATATTTTAACCGGCCCAAATTTCCCGGCTTGGAGGCGATCTATTTTTAAAGTTTTTAAGGCCAAACGTAAAATTGGTTTTCTTGATGGTAGTATCAAGAAGCCGGAGGAAGATTCTCCGGATTTTTAAAATTGGAGTGCCTGTGACTCCATAGTTTTTTCTTAGTTGTCTAATTCGGTTTCTAAAGAAATCAATGCAAGTATTGCGTAGTTTGAAACTGCGGGTGATGTTTGGCTGGACTTGAATGAACGTTTTTTCCAAGGAAACATACCACGGGTTTATGAAATTAAGCGTGAGATTTCACACTTAAAACAAGATAATATGTCAATGTTTGACTATTTCACCAAACCAAGGTCATTATGGGACGAGCTTTACACACATGTAGCAATCCCCCCGTGTACTTGTGGCTCGGGACAAGCTTTTGCGGCCATAAGGGACATGGAGAGGTTGCTTGATTTGTTAATGAGGTTGGATCCTTCCTTCTCTACCGTTAGATCTCAACTCGTGAATACGAAACCACTTCCAAATGTGTCGAATGCATATGCTACCTTATGTCAGGAGGAGAAGCAACAGAGTGTTGCTTCAGGCAGCATTGTTGTCCCTGAGGCTGCGGCTCACGTAGTTAAAGGGAATCTTGGTTCCACTAGTGGGGATTTGCCCAATTCTAACGGGCAACCCACTAGGCGTAATAATCGGTTTTCTTGTTCTCATTGCAAAAGACAGGGACACACTAAAGAATGTTGCTTCGAGCTCATAGGATACCCAACAGGATGGAAAAATCGTGGGCAAAACCGGGGCAGCAGCAGCCACGGTGGCTGCCCCCAGTCAGCAGGGCACCACCAGCAGCCGCTGCTGCTGCTGCCAGCGACTGGTGGCGCACCGGTCCAGCAGCAGTGCGACAGCCCCGTTGTGGGGTTGTCAGCATCTCAGTATCAACAGTTGTTGTCCTTACTTAGTGCAGAGGGAAGTTCATCTTGTGTTAACATGTCAGGTCAGGTTTTGTTTAATACCATTTGGATTATAGATACGGGTGCTTCCGACCACATGGTTTGCTCGGATTTTGTGTTAGATAATATCCAAGTTAACACTAAATTCAAGCCAGTCAGACTTCCGAATGGAAATTCATTGTCAGTCTCCCATGTAGGGCGTGCCACCATTTCTAGTGGACTTACGCTTGAGAATGTTTTGTGTATTCCCGGTTTTCAATGTAATCTTCTTTCAGTTAGCAGGTTGACGAGAGATAGAAATTGTGCATTGGCTTTTTATTCAAATTTCTGTGTGATACAGGACCTATCATCGAGGAAGCTGATTGGAGTGGGTAGACAGCGAGATGGGCTATATGTTTTAGAGGGACCGGTTGCTCCCAAGGTTACACACGTGAGGAGTTCAGAAGATGTGTACTTGATTTGGCACCGAAGAATGGGGCATGTCCCATTTAATAAATTGTCGAATTTTTTGAATTTGGATTTTGGTACTTCTAGTGATGCTGTTTGTGATTCTTGCCATCGAGTAAAAAAAACTTGTTTACCTTTCCCCAATTCTATTAGCAAAACTACAAGATGTTTTGAGTTAATTCATTGTGACATTTGGGGTCCTTATCGTCCTGTGTCTTTGACTGGTGCTCGTTTTTTCCTCACCATAGTTGATGATTATAGCAGGTATACATGGGTTTATTTGATGAGAGATAAGTCGCAATCTCATGGGACACTAATGGATTTTTGCCAAGTTGTACAAACTCAGTACAACAAGTGTGTAAAGCAAGTGAGGAGTGATAACGGTGCGGAATTTCTTTTTGGTCCTTTGCTCAATTTTTATGCAGGGAAAGGTATTCAAGTACAAACTTCGTGCAATGATACTCCTCAACAGAATGGGGTTGTCGAAAGAAAACATACGCACCTCCTTGAGGTGGCTCGTGCACTTCGTTTTGAAGCGGGACTTCCAATTCAGTTTTAGGGAGAGTGTGTCCCAACAGCAGCCTATTTGATCAATCTCATGCCCACACAACGTCTAGGGAATCGGAGTCCTTATGAGGTATTACTCGAAAAAGCTCCCTCTTTTGGTCATTTACGTGTTTTTGGCTCTTTGTGCTACGTTCATCATAAAAATCGTAGCAAGGATAAATTCGGTCATCGTGCAAATAAGTGTGTTTTCATTGGGTATCCCCATGGAAAGAAAGGATACAATCTTTTTGATCTAGACAACAAGAAAGTGGTTGTTTCACGTGATGTTATTTTTTATGAGAATAAGTTCCCTTATCTTGTAGAGCAAGGGAAAAGAAATGATGATAACGATATTGATCTAATTCGATATGTGGATGAAAAAATTCATGGGAAAACATGGGTACAGGAGGGACCGGTGGTGGCCGAACCACCACCGGAAGTGCCGGATCTGTCAGTGGCAGTACCACCGACAGATGCTGGTGCTGCAGCACCAGAACCGGGGTCTGACAAACCCCGGGAAGCTGCTGCACCAGATTGTTCGGGTAGACCAAGTCGGGTTCGCTCAATGCCAGCTAAGTACCAAGATTTTATTGTGGATTTTCCTTCTTCTATAGCCCATTCTCGAGCTACCACTCCTTCAGCTAACTCAGGTATGGTTTACCCTTTGTCAAATTTTGTGTCTAATGCACGATTTTCTAACTCACACTCGTCATTGCTTAAAGCCATCACTTTGGGTGATGAGCTGAGACATTTTTCTTAGGCTATGGGTCATAAACATTGGAGAGATGCTATGGAGAAAGAAATTTCAGCACTCGAACAAAATAGGACGTGGACATTGGAGGAATTACCCCCCGGGAAACGAGCCATAGACTCCAAGTGGGTCTACAAAATAAAGTATAAGTCAGATGGTACCATTGAGCGCTACAAGGCACGTTTGGTTGCCAAAGGATACACTCAGATTGAAGGTATCGATTATCATGACACCTTTGCCCCTGTCGCTAAACTTGTCACAGTTAGATGTGTTCTTACAGTTGCAGCCGCTAGGGATTGGGTTATATATCAATTGGATGTCAATAACGCTTTCTTGCATGGTGACTTAGATGAAGAGGTTTATATGAAACTCCCTCAAGGTTTTGAGAAGCAACATAAGGGTAAAGTTTGTCATTTAAGTAAGTCACTTTACGAACTTAAACAGGCATCTCGTAACTGGAAACAAAAATTTGTATCCTTTTTGGTTGCCATGAGTTTCGTACAGTCAAAGTCAGATTATTCTTTGTTCACTTATACTCGTGGGTCAATCTTTACTAGTATATTGGTGTATGTTGATGATGTCATCGTAACTGGTAATAGCCTAAGTCACATAGAGGAGGTCAAAGTTTCACTTGATAAACATTTTGGAATTAAGAACTTAGGCCCAGTTAAGTATTTTCTTGGAATTGAGGTTGCACGCACGAAGAATGGAATTGCTTTGAATCAACGAAAATATGCGCTTGACATTTTAAGTGAAATCGGTCTTTTAGGGGCTAAGCCTATTTCCACTCCTATAGTTCAAAACCACCGGTTAGCTAATGGGGAAGGGGACAGTGTAAAAGATCCGGGACAGTATCGTCGAATAGTAGGAAGACTTCTCTATCTGACCATCACCCAACCTGACATATGTTATGCCATTAAAATTCTTAGTCAATTTATGCTTGATCGACGGGTACCGCACTTAGAAGGCGCCTTTCGTGTTCTTCGTTACGTTAAGGGGACACCAGGTCAGGGTATTTTTCTACCCCGTGCATGTGACTTGTCTCTTCGTGCTTATTGTGATGCTGATTGGGCAGGTTGCCCGACTTCTAGACATTCCACTACAGGTTTTGTTATGTTTTTGGGAGACTCCCCTATCTCATGGCGTTCTAAGAAACAATCTGTCGTTTCTCGTTCTTCCGCTGAAGCAGAGTATCGGGCCATGGCTACAGTTACTAGTGAGTTAGTGTGGTTGAGGCGCATACTTCGTGACCTGCTAGTTAGCGTTGATCAACCGGCTCTATTGTTTTGTGATAATCAGGCGGCCCTTCGTATCGCCTCCAATCCTGTGTTTCACGAGAGAACAAAACACATAGAAATCGATTGCCACTTCGTTTGAGAGAAATTATTAGCAGAGGAAATTTCTACTTCCTTTGTTCGGTCTTCGGGTCAAGTTGCGGATGTGTTCACAAAGGCTCTCGGATTACCTTCGTTCTCATCCCTCCTTCGCAAGTTGGGCATTATAAACTTGCATGCCCCAACTTGAGGGGGAGTGTTGAAAGTATTCGTATTTGTACATGTGTATTTTGTACTTGTATTTATTTTTTAATGTAAATACATTGCATTTATTTAAGTATAGAATTAAATTTAGGGTAGTAATGGTGGTTAATTTTGCTCTTCCTCTCCCTTGTGTAACCGGCCAAGGGCCATGAATTGCTTTCAATTTTTTACTTTAATGTTTGCTTAATTAGTCTAGGATTCTCTAGGGTAGTATCCTTTCATTTTTCCTTCTTGTTATTATAAATAGGTTAGTCTTCTTTCAATAAAATTCATCTAAGTTTCTCTCATTCAAAGTGTTTTTTGTAGTCCTTTTGTTTGTTAATTTTCTTCAAATACCACATGTAGAAAATAGTAGGGTTCAATTTTGATGGCTTCGATCCACCTAGGGTGGCAAAGCTGCTTGCTAACTGAGGTGGTTGATTTGGGGTTGTGGTTTCAGTCCAGCTCCTGGTTCCCGTATTTTTTCTTCAGTTGGGTTCCAGCATGGTGATCTTTTGGGTGGCTCTGCTTCAGCTTCTTCTATCGTCCTGTCTTTTTTGTTTTTTTGTCTTTTGTTTTTTGTCCCCTTCTCCTGTTTTGGTTGTCGTGGTTTGTTCTGCTTTTTGGGTTGGTTGCTCATGTTTCTTGTTGTTGTCTCCCGGTTTTTCTTTTGGGTCTGTTCTATAAGTCTCCCGGTTTTGGGATTTCCAGGGGCTCGTTTTGCCGAGTTCCCTGTTTTGTTGCGGTTTTGCCCCTAATTTCCAAAAAAAAAAAACCACATGTAGAAAATTTTTTAAGGATCTAAATATTAGGGTTAAAGACTATAAATGTACTATAAGTGCTCCTCATCAAAAGGTCGGCTTAATTAGGCTCACGCTCACGCATTACATACCACACTATATATAGTAAGTTGAGACAAATCTAAACCCATACTTTATGGATCACTTTATCAATTAGGCGTTACTGGTTTAACTTCCAACATGTTTTATAAATAAGAACATAAGTCCAATCAATGAAAGCCCACATTATGAAATAATGGCAACATTGTATATAAGAGGTTCTTTAATAATTGAAACATAAATAATACATATAATATATACATATGTGTAAGGATAATGCATAATGCAAACACCAACATGCCAACGGAGGAGGGAAGTGTGCAGGAAATGGAATAGGCAGAGGACAATTAAACCCCTTGGAGAACCCCCATGTGTGGTGGGGTACTTATGCCATGGAGTTTGGTACCATGTCCACACCATACTTATTGGATAATTTTGCAATATTGCTTTCATCGGGGCCTATAATTTAAATCCATTCACGCTCTACGGACTCTGCGGAATTAAAACTGAGCTTCAACTTGTTAAAATAGTGTTTCAAAAAAAAAAAACACTTGCAAAAACTTCCAGAAGAATAAATTTTTTAGACATATCCTAAGGTTTATTATAATATTTTAGAAATATTCTCACATCTCGAAATTAATTTTAAAAATTTTTTGAAAGATATTATTCAACTACCGGAATAAAAATTTTGCCAGATTTTGTTAAAATTGCACAAAATGGCGAAAGATATGGGTATTACTCCCTTAATTTTTTGGTCCATTAAAGCTATCCAAGGAAGATCCAAAATGTTGTGACTGAAATTAAGGGGCTACATCTGAGATAGTTGAAACGTGCAAATTTGTCATCCTTTTAGGAAGCAAATTATGATAGTTGGGTACATTGTTGAGTATGGACAGTTGCCTAACTAACGAAACTATTTGCACCCTTTCGCAATCATTTATTTTCTAGCATTGTTGACGACGGTTTGGAGTCATTCTTTTCTAGAAAGGGCTCTTAATTTCTCACCTTTCATAAAACAACAGATGCATCAACAGACCTTTGTCATTAATGGATTTTGCTTATGATAGCGTCCTCTTTCATTTTCATGTTTCTTGTTTTTTTCTTAACATAATACGAGCAGAGATTCCGTTGTTAAATCAAAGACATATACAAATATTCTTGTCTAAGTATAAAAATGGGAAAAGGGTCTAACAATACTAAAATTGAGTAGGGCAAGTCAATAAGTTGATGGGGCCAAAGGAGTTTATTAGAATATTCCAAAGGAGAGAAGTCATTGTCAAAGTGGACATTACTTGTCATGCATGACTGCCGACTTCACTGTTGCATCTAATGGCATTGGGTCATGTCCGTTTCTAACTGGTTTACACGCGTGTGTCCTGTGCATGCATTATAGAATGGTACCCTCGACAAGGTTTGGGTAAATCAATTTGATGGGAGGTCTCAAGATGGATTGTCTATTCAAATCTGTTTCGATTTTTGATTGGGTAGGACTTAACCCAACGGTGCTCCACAAACAGCTCTTGAAAATTGAAGTCTCATTTATTTCATTTTAACATTTTTTTGGGTTTATGGTGGAGAAAATATTTCATTTTATCTTTAATATGTAGATATGAAGTTTTTTAATTTTTATTTTTAATGTTTATCTTCCAAGTGCTATGTAGTTATTATTATTATTTTTTTAAAATCATGTTTTGTTAATAATGTATTTTCTTCTTGTATCTTGAAATAATTAAAACTAGTGTTATCCTATGCGATGCACGTGACATATATATTTTAACAAAATATCATTTATGAATTGTGGGGTTTAATTGTTTTAAATTTGCTTTTGTCCTATTTCTACTTTGTTTATACTTGTGAAAATTTTAAATTTATGCGAGTAGTTTTGTTCTCATTATAAACTGGATCCTTTTTTTTTTTTTTTGAATGGAAAGAATTTAGCATATATGTTTAAGTATTTCCTTTCTAATCTAGAGAATGAGTGCTTGGTTTTATTTCATTATGGAGCGTCACCTTAATTGTCTCCTTTCTTTTCATGGTGATCAACTTTTAGAGCTAAATTGGTGTTCAAGAAATTTTTTCTCAATTTTCTAAATAAGAGCTTCGAGCCTAATGCCTCTTATTTAGGGGGGGGGGGGGGGGGGGGGGGGGGCTGCTAACTGCTACATCAAACCCATGAGCTTTATTGACATTTTATACGACCATTCTTTCATTAACGTTTCAGATGATTTTTTTTTTTTATATTGTGAATCTTCTTCTACTTTTTGTTTGTACTATTTCTAATATTTTATAATTCTTTTTATAACATGGTTTTATTGTTTGTGTACAACTATTTCTAATTTCTTTTAATCCTATTTTTAATTTTATAAGTTATTGTAATTTGATTTAAAATAGGGCCCTATTCTATTCCGATTTGTTCTTGTAGCCCTAGTTTTTCGGATGCATAAAGTGGTAAGTGTGAGTGTTGTAGTTTTTCTTATGCTGT
Source organism: Simmondsia chinensis (assembly GCA_018398585.1). Lineage (NCBI taxonomy): Eukaryota > Viridiplantae > Streptophyta > Magnoliopsida > Caryophyllales > Simmondsiaceae > Simmondsia > Simmondsia chinensis. The sequence continues at coordinate 13,566,128 of JAGTTD010000005.1, forward strand.
AACATTGTGATTGGGGTATTTATATGCTATTTATACAACATTTGTTGCATTTTTATTGTTCTTAATCAAATATTTTTCAACTATGAAAGTATTGCAATCGATTGTGGTTTGTTAATGTGGATTTATTCACTTAATTCTCATATTAATAGACACCTCTTCATTACACCTCAAATCTCAATTATCTCGAATTTTGGTTCTTTAACCTGGATTTTATTTACTTAAATTTTGTAATAATGAGTGTCTATTCACTACTCAAATCTAGTTAGAAAGATAAATTTTCTATTGTGCTCTAAAAAGCCCATATTTCAAGAAAAAAGAATTTGAGAAGACAAACTTTTTTTTTCAATGTATGTATATATGTATATATATATGGGTTAGGAAAATGTTAAAAATGCATTAATTACACTATTATTACCATCCTTTTTAATAATATTAAAAAATTATTACAATTTCAATAAAGAAATTTTCTAACATGTGCCTAATGGTATTAAATACATCATTTTTTAGCATTTAATTGGCTAATGCAAAATTTATTATTATTGCTAATTGTTAAATGCCTGACTCGACTTTTCTGCCAGTAGCTAGTTCAAATAGAATTTTGCTTGAAGACAAGCAAGGAGTGGGCTTGGAGATGTTGATGTGCCTTATACTTTCGTATTTTAATCTTCATTCCTGTAATATATTTGGCTTTTACATGTGTGCTTTTGTTGTAATCTAGGTACATTATGGCTTAGAGTGCAACGGAGCAAACAAAGGCTGAAAAGTGGAAAATTCAAGCGTAATCGAGACATAATTGAAGACTACTTTGAGAAACCCGACCACATGTGAAAAATAAATACCCATCGAGTCAAGATTCGGTCAAAAAGAGCCTTTCCTTGAGCGCGTGGATCAATTGACCATGCATTTTGGCAATCGGTCAGGCTTAAAACGAGTAAAATACTAAAAAAAGGGTACTTATGACCCAATGTTTTGCTAATCTACTTATGAAACCACTGGGTCACGTAGATCTCTTCGAGAGCTTCGATGTGGTATATAATTTGGCCTGTAACGCATTACGGGTCAAAAGTTACACTCGTTTTAAATTAACTGTGCAATCAGATGAGAGGGGCGCCGATCGATCGGTTTGACCACCGATCGATCGGGAATGGCACGGGACCAACCCTAAAGCACGCCCCATGTATAAATATGGAGGGGGAGACCTAATTTCACATCTTTTGCCGCACCTCCTCTCCTCCTCTCCTCCAAAAGCCGCTACGAGATCCAAGGGGTTCTCAAACGCCGAAGCGCAGGTGGTCGGAGTGCCGAAAGGATCAAAGCAAGGATCAACGTCAACGTCAATTGAGAGAGTTTTCAATTCCTAATTGTTTATTCATTGTTTTTTTGTTTTTAGATGTTAATGATGTATAAAACTCCCATTGAGGAGTAGGAGGGCGGATAGCCGGACGTATCCCAGATTTATATTATACTTTTGACGATTGGTTTAGTTATGTTATATTCGCACCCGGTTGGGAGTTCTTCATGATTGTTGGATATTTTTGTATGTGTGCTTGCAGCCATAACTAGATCTCCAACTTTGCAGCGATTAGTCTTGTGCTTGTAGCCTAGATCATAACATAACAGGATTTCACGCGTGGTCTGGGTTGAGGTTGTGCCCAACCCTGAACCCAATCTTTTATATAAATTAATATTGAATTAGGAGTAACAAAGGAATTAAGTAGTGCTAATGAGATAAACTATGCTACACTTAGGGTGCTAAGATAGGTTATGCCTTTAGACTAGTTCATTACCCTAAGCCCTTATTTATATATTAACTCAGACTTAGAGCTTGTAGCCTAAGTCCTTCAAATCAACGTCCTAAGTAAAATATAATGACGGGATACGTGTTAAGTTACCCTAAATTCACTCTCTAAACTAACCTCAATTGAATTGACACTTTCAGTTTATCGTTAGTTTTGCTATTTTAGTTAACAAATTATTTAAACCAACTCAAAGCTCGATTTCAACCGCTCGTTAATAAAAAAATCTAACTTAACTCCGATTCCCTGCGGATACGACCCGTATACCCAATTTAGCTACGACGATCATGTACGCATGCGAGTAAACGGTTTTAAAACACACTTTAAAATCACATTAAGTTTTTGGCGCCGTTGCCGTGGAATCGGTAAGCTAAGTTGATTTTGAAATTAACAAGTTATTTTATTTTATTATTTATTTATTTATTTATTTTATTTATTTTTTTGTTTAAGAAAAAAATCAAAACAAATAAAAAATTTTGCTTTGCTCTTTTTTTTCCGTTTATTTTTTGTTATTTTATTTTACTATTTCTATTTTTAATTTTACTTTTAATTTTTTTTTCTTTGTTTAAAAAAAATCCTATTTTTTATTAGTTTACTTTTTTGTTTTATTTTTCTTTGTTTGTTTATTTTTACTTATTTATTTATTTATTTTTTTTGTTTTAGTTATTTTTTTTTAGAATGGCTAACTTTGTACCGCGTACGATTGGGGACGACTTCATTCCCCACACGTACGTCACACCCGCCGGAGTTACGTTACCCGCCTTGGGTAATGTTAACTTTGAGTTTAAGCCTGAGATCATCAACATGCTTCCCATTTTCTATGGGAAGCCGATTGAGAACCCATACGAGCACCTTGATGCGTTTATAGAAATTTGTGAAATTTGTCATCATCAAGGTGTCTCAACTGATACTGTTCGGCTACGTCTTTATCCATTCTCGTTAAAGGATGTAGCCAAAAGGTGGTTTCAGTCTCTTCCGAGAGGTGAAATCACCACTTGGGCTGACCTTCAGCAAAAGTTCCTAATCAAATTTTATCCCAAAGCTAGAATGAAGGCTGTTAGACGTGCAATCAACAGTTTTGAACAAAAGGATCAGGAACAATTTCATGAGAGTTGGGACAAATTTAAGGAGCTCCTTAGAAGCTGTCCCCACCATGGGTCACCCAAGTGGGCTCTTGTGCAAAATTTCTATGATGGTCTCACGGCCTCCAACAAACAAATGGTTAATGCTTCATGCGGGGCAGCATTTAACCAACAAGATGAGGATGAGGCGTGGACTCTATTTAAGCGCCTCAGCGAACACTCTCTCGACCAAGCCTCTTCTGTGAGGGTGGTTAGAGGGGGCACACGTGGTGCCTACGAAGTAGCACCTACTAATGACATTAACCTCCGACTGGACGCCCTTAGTAGTAAGATAGATCAGCTTATGAGCTTGCATGCAAATCCTACTAATCTGTGCCCAGTCTATGCAGCTGAGTTATCGAGTGGTACTACTCCGTGTGGCATTTGTTCGGGTGAGGACCATTCTGTGCTTAATTGTTTATATGCGTCACAATTTTCTGAATATGTACAGGAACAGGTTCATACAGCTCAAATATAATCGGGAAATAGTGACCCGTTCTCCAACACCTACAATCGTGGGTGGCGCGATCATCCAAACTTCTCATGGAAGCAAAACACCAATCATAATCAACCCACGAGACAACAAGAACCCGGCTTTGTAGGTAACGCGCACCCTCCCATTCTGCAGGGAGGGCACTGGTATGATGCTCAGCCTCACTCCAAAGTTACCCTTGATAACCCTCCTTCCCCAACTCCAGGATATACTTCGCAATTTCAAGAGCGTATGCTCTATTTTATGGAAGACACCACACAACTGGTTCGGTCTCACTCTCAATCTATAGCTAGATTAGAAGACCAGATAGGACAATTGGCCCAAGCACTTCATAAGCGAGAGGAAGAGAGGTTACCCTCCCAACCTCTCACACTTCAAGAAGGGTCAACTAGCTCTAGCCCAAACTTGCCCCCTCACGAGAAAATTCGGGTTGTGTCAGTGTCTGGGGAGGAGAACGTTCGAGATGTGGAGGTCGAGGTTGAGGTTGAGGTTGAGGTTGAGAAGGAGAGCACGGACCCATCTCCCACTGCCGACAGGGAGGGCCCACAAGGAAGGTTTGTTGAACCTACTGTCCCTTTTCCTTCGGCCCTTAGAGGACCAAAGAAGAAGGATGACCAAAAGAGGACTGAGCTCGTAGACTTGTTTAAGGACGTGAAGATCAACTTGCCATTGATTGAAGCTATTAAATGCATTCCTATGTAAGCCAAGTTCCTCAAGGACCTTTGCACCAAAAAGAAGCGCGCACAAGCGTATATCCCAAAGAAGGTCCGGCTCACCGAGAAGGTGAGCAGCATTTTAGTATTAGGCGCCCCGCCTAAGTTTCGAGACCCCGAGGCTTTTAGAGTTCCATGTGTTTTAAGAGACCGTTACACCAGTAGAGCCTTGCTAGATCTAGGAGCAAGTGTAAACCTCATTCCTTACTCAGTTTTTTAGGAACTGGGAATAGGACAACTTAAGCCAACTACTGTCACACTGCAGTTGGCTGATAGGACAGAGCGTGTACCTCATGGGGTGGTGGAGGACGTACTTGTCAAGGTTGACAAGTTTGTCTTCCCGGTCAATTTTATTGTACTAGATATAGACCCTACTCCTAGACAGAAGCATAATGCTCCCATCACTCTAGGTCGACCGTTTCTAGCAACTGCCGAAGCTGTAATTCACTGTAGGACAGGAGTGTTGGAGTTTCTTTTGGAAATCTCGAGGGCAAATTAAAGGTCTCAAACTTTGTTCGACACCCTGAGACTGAGGACAAATTGGAATGTTATAGAGTTGATGATATTGACCCTTTGGTAGAGACGGATAGGCCCAATTTTATCACAAGTGCGGAATATAATAATATCCCTGTCTGTGTCGATAGTGGTGCGTCATCGTCCACATCAAGTAGGATAGAGAGTTGTGACCCCGATGCTGGTAATGATTCCCTCTTAGATAGTCACGGGTCTCGAAATGATGTTGGGTTTGGGGATCCTCCCTACCGGATCAACCTTAGTTCTATGGTAGACATTGCCTCGGATTTTGGTTGATCTCGTGTTCTAAACTGCGTCCGGCTGAAGACGTTAAACTTAACGCTCTTAGGAGGCAACCCAACCTATATTTAGCTTTATTTTAGTTTGTTTCTCTTTAGCATGAGCTCTCATTCAATTGCTGATCCATTTGTTATCCCTCCTATGATAACTTTGTTTCTCTTTTACTAAACACTTGTACGCTCTTTATGTCTAACACTACTAACAAGTCTGTTTAGTATCCTGTCTTCTATGTCTTCGATTGTAGCTTGCTACCTCCGTCTTTCTTCTTCGAATTTGCTCACCACATGTCGCTAGACATGTCACACCTCAGGTCGTCTCTTTCCTTTCCTTGCTTGAATTTATTTTTGTCAATTTGCATTGAGGACAATGCAAGGTTTGGGTTTGCGGATGGCAGATGAGATCGAACTTCTGTTTGTCCTTTAAAGCTTAATTTAGCATAAACTAGCTACACTTTTGAAGGCATAAATGAGTATACGGTTGTTTGTGACCCTTATTGTCGACCAGTTCTAGGATGTACTTTGATGATTAGAATGTTTGTGAGATGAGATTATTGCTGGATCAGACTTTTGAATCCATATTTTTGTCTTTTAACTAGTTAGTGAGATTATTACTTTTCACCCTTAATCTTGTGACATATCCTACAGTTTGGGTCGAAATAATTGTAATAACTTTAGGAATAGGAATCCACTATTCTACTTCTAACAATGTTAAAATTAATTGTACATTTCTTTATCTTAGGTAACCCTTTAAAGTAAAATAAAAAATAAAAAAAAGTGACTGGTTGGTTCTTGTAGCCCCTGTGTCACGAGCAAGTAAGCCCGTCGGGATATCTTAAAACCTGGTACCTTGAGCCAACTGGGTCGGGAGCTGCCGGTCGAAAGCTCGCTACATGGGCCGCAGGGAAAACTTAAGAAGAATCAACTTTATAGTTACCAAAATAAGCACTAATACCTATATAAAAAAAAAAAAAAGAAAAAGAGAAAGGTATATGCTAGCGGGTTAGGTTGTGGATCCTTAAGACTTGAGCCATTAGGTCCGTAGGGGTCTCTTAAAACCTGGTACCTTGAGCCAACTGGATCGGGAGCTACGGACTGAAAACTCGTTACATGGGTCTGAGGGAGACACACCTAACCAAGTAAAAAAAAAAAAAAAAAAAGGAAGGGAAGAAGGGAAAACAAGAGAGAAAAAAAAAGCCTTTTGATTTCACTATTGATTAGTAGTGAAGGGTTAAGATAACTTGTTCCTTTACTTATTACCTTTATTTCCTCTTTAAGTGAGAGGGTTTTGAAGTAAGACGAAGGGGGGAAAAGTTCTAAGATCACTCACTAGTAAAAAGACCTTAATAACAGAGACTTAAGTCAAAGCTAGTGCAATAATAATGTCGCATAAGGATTCGCTACTCTCAAGTCCACTTTTAAGTATGGTCGAGCAACAATTTTCACAAGCGACCTTTGCAGTTAAATGCCTGACTCGACTTTTCCGCCAGTAGCTAGTTCGAATAAAATATTGCTTGAAGACAAGCAAGGTGTGGGTTTGGGGATGTTGATGTGCCTTATATTTTAGTATTTTAATCTTCATTCCTGCAATATATTTGGCTTTTACATGTATGCTTTTGTTGTAATCTAGGTACATTATGGCTTAGAGTGCAACAGAGCAAACAAAGACTGAAAAGTGGAAAATTCAAGCGTAATCGAAACATAATTGAAGACTACTTTGAGAAACCTGACCACATGTGCAAAATAAATACCAATTGAGTCAAGATTCGGTCAAAAAGAGTCTTTCCTTGGGCGCGTGGATCGATTGACCACGCATTTTGGCAATCGGTCAAGCTTAAAACGAGTAAAATACTAAAAGAAGGGTACTTATGACCCAATATTTTACTAATCTACTTATGAAACCACTTGGGGCACGTATATCTCTTCGATAGATTCGATTTGGTATATAATTTGGCCTATAACTCATTACAGATCAAAAGTTACGCTCGTTTTAAGTTAACTGCGCAAGCTGCTGAGGGGGCCGCCGATCGATCGGTTTGACCACCGATCGATCGGGAATGGCACGGGACCAACCCTAAAGCACGCCCCATGTATAAATATGGAGGGGGAGACCTAATTTCACATCTTTTGCCGCACCTCCTCTCCTCCTCTCCTCCCAAAGCCGCTACGAGATCCACGGGGTTGTCAAACGCCGAAGCGCAGGTGGTCGGAGTGCTGGAAGGATCAAAGCAAGGATCAATGTCAATGTCAATTGAGGGAGTTTTCAATCCCTAATTTTTTATTCATTTTTTTCTCTTTTATAGATGTTAATGATGTATAAAACTCCCATGGAGGAGTAGACTCTTTTAGTTTAGGGATGAAGGGCGGATAGCCGCCCGTATCCCTGATTTATATTATCCTTTTGACGATTGGTTTAGTTATGTTATATTCGCACCCCGATGGGGAGTTCTTCATGATTGTTGGATATTTTTGTATGTGTGCTTGTAGCAATGACTAGATCTCCAACTTTGCAGCGATTAGTCTTGTGCTTGTAGCCTAGATCATAACATAACTGGATTTCACGCATGGTCAAGGTTGAGGTTGTACCCAACCCTGAACCCAATCTTTTATATAAATTAATATTGAATTAGGAGTTACAAAGGAATTAAGTAGTGCTAATGAGATAATCTATGCTACACTTAGGGTGCTAAGATAGGTTATGCCTTTAGACTAGTTCATTACCCTAAGCCCTTATTTATATATTAACTCAGGCTTAGAGCTTGTAGCCTAAGTCCTTCAAATCAACGTCCTAAGTAAAATATAATGACGGGATACGTGTTAAGTTACCCTAAATTCACTCTCTAAACTAACCTCAATTGAATTGACACTTTCAGTTTATCATTAGTTTTGCTATTTTAGTTAACAAATTATTTAAACCTACTCAAAACTCGATTTCAACCGATCGTTAACAACAAAATCTAACTTAACTCCGATTCCCTACAGATACGACCCGTATACCCGATTTAGCTATGACAATCACGTACGCTTGCGAGTGGACGGTTTTAAAACACACTTTAAAATCACATCAGCGCCTCAGTTCGCTGCATCATCCTCCCTGGGATGGAAAGAATTCGCCCTCGAATTTGACTGGGGATCAACACTGATATTTTCTCCAAAGTAAGGGCTAAGATGCTTGACGTTAAAAATATCTGAAGTTCGCATACCAGGCGGGAGCTGTAGTCGGTAAGCATTGTCGTTGATCTTCTTAAGGACTGTCAATGGGCCTATCTTGCGGGCTGAGAGCTTATTATATTCCCAAGCCGAAAAGTGTTCTCAAGTTGGAATAGCCCAAACCTACTCTCCAATTTGGAGTTGAATTTTTCGTCGCCTGCTGTCACAGTCATCCTTGTACATGGCGTTAACCTTCAACAACCACGCCCTTATCTGTTCATGAATATTTTGAAGGGAAGATATGAAGTCTTTAGCCTTACCATGAGGACGCACCAAGTCTGGAACTGGCGCCAAGTCAATAGGAGCTCGTGGAGTGAACCTGTAGAAAATTTGAAATGGAGTGAACCCCGTGCTTCTACTTACTGAGTTGTTATAGGCGAATTCAGCTTGGAGAAGCTTCACTGCCCAACTCTTGGGATTCTCTGTAGCCAAACATCTGAGTATGTTCCCCAAGGAACGGTTGGTGACCTCAGTTTGGCCATTGGTTGTGCTGAAGGAAAGTGTAGTGTTGGCCAACTTCCAAAGGCTGCGCTAGAAATGCTTGATGAACCGGACGTCTCTGTCAGACATAATGCTGGACGGTAAGCCATGGAGCTTGTAAACATCTTTGAAGTAAATACTTGCAACGTGGGTGGCGTCTGCGACATTCTTGCATCCAATGAAATGAGCCATTTTCGAAAATCAATCAACAACAACAAAAATGGAGTCAATCCCACCGATTGTTCGAGGCAACCCCAATATGAAGTCTATGCTGACGTTTGTCCACGGTTGATCCGAAAATGATAACGGTAAGTAGAGACCCACATTCATCATTCCACCCTTAGAGATCTGACAGGTGTGGCACCTCTTAACGAATCTCTCAACTTCTTTGCGGATTGTGGGCCAGAAGCAGGTGGCGGTAATGAGCTTCAGTGCCTTGTCCCTACCAACATGTCCAGAGTTATGCTTCTCCTCTATTATCTTCTGATGGCAACTAGATCTCAGTACACACAGTTGGTTCCCCTTGAACAAATATCCATCATTGATTGAGTAATCTAGTACTGGGCCAAGTTATGCGTCACGCCAAATGCTGCCGAAGGTTGGGTCATCATGGTACATATCCTTAAAATGCTCGAACCTGGTAACTTCAGTCTTGCATTGCGTTCAGACCATGGTCCCTCTACTTAAGGTGTCAGCCACCTTATTCATTGCGCTAGAAGTATGCTTGATTGAGAAGTGGAAGAGTTGAATGAAACCTGCCCACTTGGCATGCCTCTCTAACAACTTCTCTTGACTATTGATAAATTTCAAGGCTATGTTGTCTGAGTACAGAATAAACTGGCGATTCGCCAGATAAGATTTCCAATGCCTAAGTGCACTAACCAAAGCATAAAACTCTAAGTCATATGTCGAATACCTCAGCTTACCCCCATGAAGCTTCTCACTGAAGAAAGCAACCGGTCTTCCTTCTTGGCTTAGGACAGCACCAATACCGACTTTTGAGGTGTCGGTGTGCAGCTCAAACATCTTCTAAAAGTTCGATAACGCCAACACGGAAGCTGTTGTCAGCTTTTCCTTGATGATGGTGAAAGCAGATGCAGCCTCTGGCGTGCACACGAAAGAACCCTTCTTAAGGCAGTCTGTGATAGGCGCCACAATGGAGCTGAAGCCAGGAACGAAGCGCCTATAGAATGACACCAGTCCATGGAAGCTTCACACAGCGCCAATGGTTTTTGGTGGTGGCCAGTCACGGATAGCTGCGATTTTACCTTCATCAGCCGAAATACCGTCCTTGGTAACAATGAAGCCAAGGAAGGCCACCTTCTCCCTCATAAATTCACAATTTTTCAATGTCGGGAACAAACTAAACTCTGACTCCTCAAAGTAAGAAAAACCTCTCTCAAATGATCGACGTGCTCAGTATGGTTATGACTGTAAATTAAAATGTCATCAAAATAGACGACGACAAACTTGCCAATGAACGGACATAATACCTGGTTCATGAACCTCATGAAGGTACTAAGCGCGTTGGAGAGACCAAACGGCATAACCAATCACTCATAGAGACTTTCGCTTGTCTTGAAAGCTGTCTTCCACTCATCCTTGGGAAATATACGCATCTAATGGTAGCCACTTTTGAGGTCCAGCTTGGTTAACACCTTGGCGCTTTGCAGTTGGTCCAATAGATCATCTAGTCTTGGAATGGGAAAACAGTACCACATGGTTATTTTGTTGATGGCTTCGCCATCCACACACATATGCCAACTCCCATCCTTCTTTGGCGTTAGCAAGGCCAGGACAGCACAAGGACTCAAGTTTTCCCTGATGAAACCTCTAGCAAACAACTCCTCAACTCGGTGTCTGAGTTCTTCATGCTCAGAAGGACTCATGCGGTAATGGGGTTTGTTTGGCAAGGATGCTCCAGGAATCAGATCGATCTTGTGCTAGATGTCATGCAAAGGCGGCAGCATGGCCGGTAAATCGTCTGGGAACACATCAGCAAACTCCTTTAATAGAAGCAAGATCTCACTTGGTGGCTTGTCGGGTACACTGTCAACTTCCTTCCCAATCAGAGCGAACACTACCTTGTTGTCGCCAGCTTCTTTAGTAAACATGGCGTGACCTTGCACGCTGGGGTGTTGAGCCACGGCAGGCTTTGGCTGCTCTTCCTTCTTGGATAAAAGCACCGTTCTCACTCCTTCATATATGAAACCATACGCGTTTCTTCATCCATCATGCACAGCCCCGCAGTCGTATTGCTAGGGACGCCCTAAGAGTAGGTGACATGCGTCCATGGCGACTACATCGCACCATACTCCCTTCTTGTATCTTGGTCCTATAGAACAATTCACGAAACACCGTTTGGAAATCGTCACTTGATTACCCTTCTTTAGCCAAGACAAACGATATGGTTGAGGATGGACTTCAGTCCTTAGCGCCGGTTTGTTAAACGCCTCCATGGAGATGATGTTCTCATAGCTCCCCGAGTCTATAACCACACGGCAAACTTTTCCGCAAATAGTACACATTGTCTGGAAAATATTGTTCCTTATCCAGCTGTCACCTTGTTCATTTCTTGGCGTGAGGCAGACGCCTAACAACTTGACATTGTCCCTCATCTCCTATAATGGGGTCCTCTCCTTGTTTCGCCAATTCCTCTTGGCCATCTTCATCAATGGCCTCGTCTTCTTCTTTAGTAGGCTCGTTTATGAGAAGAGCCTTACCCAGTCTATCTCCCTTTCAGCATTCGGAGGAACGGTGACCTACTTCTCCGCACTTGAAGCAACGTATACGAGAGGAACCGCCTGCCTCTTGATTAACCTGCTTCCCAATAACAATGGGAGGGGCTCTGTTCTAGGCGTTCTGATTCTGAGTTGGCAGTACACGGTTCAGATCCCTACCGCCTACTTGTGTATTCCCAGTCCCACCAGAAGGGCGACGCCTTTGTTTCTGTTCCACGTTCACGGCTCTCTGAGACGCCTCAGCCACGGTAAAAATATCAAACATGTTGAGTACGTCTTGGATGGGCTCTCTTAGGCCACTGAAATTACAATGCATCCGCACCCAAATATTTAATATTTATCTCCTAACACCAACTAGTAAAGTTGTGTCCTCTAGGCAGTCACAAAGTGGGTGGCACAATGATGAGAGAGATGCATCATGATAAACAAATTTAGCAAAAATCTCAGAAGAGAAACCAACAAAGAGAGGCTGAGCTACTCCTATACATTTTCATCATGAAAACTGCAGCATTTGCAGTAGAGAGTAGCAGGAATATGTTTTCGTATAATAAAATAGGGAATATGTAAGTAAATAACTAATGGGTCTTGACCCAAAAACAAAAATTTAATGGGTGCATGTTGATGTGAATGCTGAGCAATAAATTTAATACTTACAATAGGAAAAAAAGTTTATTTCGTCCCTCTCCCATTGCAATCCCTCATATGCCCCTATATATAAATAAATTAAATAACTTTAAATTTAGAGCTGAATAAAGCAATATTAGAAGAGAAATATTTTATCAAATATATACGATTTTTTTTTCTAACAAGGAAAACCAGCCATTAGCAGGCCGGGAAACTAAATAACACCAGCCAAAATTACATCAGATAGTTTCGTTGGGGGATTTACCCACCAGTCATAGTTACACGATTAATATGAAGCTTTGCCCCCAAATGGGCGACACAATTACAAGACCGATAGGCCCAGCAAAATATAATATAATCAAAAGAAATCTTGAGCTACAAAATATCATGAACTAAAGAAGCAGTAATCCAGGGGGTTAGAGACATGATTCAAAATATTAATAGCTCCTAGACAATCAGGCTCAATAATCACATATTTCCATCCCAAATTCAAAGCAAAAGAACACGCTCCCTTGACTGCTTGGAGCTTTGCTGTCAGAGGGCCGGGGTATTTGAACGAGCAACACCACCCTCCAATGATTGAACATATATGATCCCTAGCAACGATAGTCACAGCGGATTCACAGCTATTCCTGCAAGCCACATTTGCATTAAGTTTAACAAAAGGGTAAGAAGGAGGAAACCTAGTGTTTGCAATTTTTCCCTTGGTTTGCTGACGTAGATGCGTGAAAAACATCTAAGAAGTCCCTGGCATGAGCTGCGGCTTTATTGCATAAACACAATGGAGGAAGAGTCTTCTTCCTGATCACATAGTCACAATGATTTGTCCAAATAAGCCGGCACAAGTAAGCACAAGTAGCCATAGTCTCATAATCATTTTTTAATTCTGAACGACAGGACTCCCACCACTTTGCAAAGCTCGAAAAGCCAAGACTTTCTGGGTTGTATTCCAAACCCGAAGCTGCCCAGTCTGCCCGAGCAAAGGGGCAAAAGAAAAGAATATGCTTAATGGATTCAACTTTGTTATGGCACCTTGTGCACTTCGGGCTTGAGACCAACTTTCTAATGAAAAGATTTTCTTTTGTAGCCAATGCAGTTTGGCAGCAACGCCATAAGAAAAATTTAATTTTTGGCTCACAAAGAGCCCGCCAGATGAAAGAGAACAACTCCTTAGTGAAATGCGAACTAGAGGCTTCGCTTCTCGCTCCCCCCTACCTACTGTCAACAGCCCACTTACCATAACCTCTCTTGACATTGTATATACCATCCCTAGCCCCATTCCATACACATCTATCATCTATTCCGGGTCCACCTATTGGAATTTTCTCTATTTGGTCAGCCACGAAGCTAGGAAAGATCAATCTGATCTTTTGTTTATTCCATCTTCTAGCTGCTATATTAATACTCTGGCCAAATTTTTCAAGTTTGGCTTCCTAGTCGGTTGGGGTCACGCTAGGAAGGAACCTGAGTCCCGGAATCCAAGTGTCATCCCAGATGTTAGCATTCTCCCCATTTCTAATCACCAGAACAAGATTATTGGCGATCAACTTACGTCCTTCTAGAACACTACGCCAAAACCGGAACGGATTATGCCCCAAATTAGCTTTAAGAAAGGAAGAGTTTGGGAAATGCAACCCCTTAATGAATTTAACCCAAAAGCAATTTGGACAAGCAAAATCCTCCAAGCTTGCTTCCCTAAGAGGACAAGGTTAAAGCCTTCAAAATTCCTAAACCTAAGACCTCCCCATTTTTTACGTTTGGATAGGGCATCCCATTTTTCCAATGAATTCCTCTTGCTTCGTAAGATTCCCCCCTCCACCAGTATGAAGCTCTGAGGGAATTGACTTTGTGACAAAAATATTTAGGGAGTTTGAAACATTACATAGAAAAGGTAGGGATGGATGACAAAATAGATTTAATTAAAACTTCCCTTCTTGCATGGGATAACATATTATTTGCCCACCCTTTTAATTGTTTCCTTATTCTATCGGTTAACAAGGCAAGGGTCCTGGACTTTGATCTACCCCACAAAAGTTGAACTCCAAGGCATTTCTCATCACCATGCATGGTCGCAACATTAAAAAATTCCATACATTAGTTTCTAACTCTAGTATCTACATTTAAGGAGAAGAAAGGTTTAGATTTTGAAAAATTGATTTCTTGCCAAGAAGCTCAACAAAATAAATCAACTAGGTTTTTAACCTTGGCTTCATTTTGAATGTTGGCCTAAAAAAAAAAATACAATCATCAGCTAAAAGTAAATGCGATGGGAGGAGTAAATCTATTGATATAGAAAGGCTCCCATTGATTATTATAAACCGTGTGAGAAATTAGTCTAGACAATACATCCATTATCATGATAAATAAATAAGGGGATAGGGGATCACCCTACCGAAGACCCCGTCCTGTTGCAAAAGAGCCCACAAGTTTACCATTTACAACAGGGCTCATTGAAACAAAGGTAACACGCTGCATTATCCATTTGATAAACTACTCGTCGAATCCGAATTTAGTCAAAATTAATTCAAAAAAATTCTAGTTAGCTTGATCATACGCTCTTGTTAGATCGACTTTTAGGGCCATTATCCCTCCTTTTTTTCCTCTTTTCCTTGTTCTCATATAGTGAAAGGCTTCATGGGCTACAATAATATTACCATGGATCTGACGACCCTTTACAAAAGCCACCTGTTGCAGAGATATGATGTTTGGGAGAATATTTTGAAGCTCATTGGTTATAATTTTAGCAATTATTTTGTAAATGAAGTTGCATAAACTTATTGGTCGTAAGTTGTTCAAAGATTCGAGAGCATTTATTTTCGGAATTAAAACTATATCCGTCTCATTGAAACCTATAATCAAGTTTCCATTTTGCAAAAAAGCCTTAACAGAATTAATCACGTTTACCCCCATAATATCCTAATACTCCAAATAAAAAATACCTGGGTAGCCGTCATGCCTTGGCACTTTTAATTTTCCAAGCTGCTTGGATGCATTTATAATCTCTGCTTCTGAGACTTCTCCGCATAGATATCGGTTCATGTGATCTGTGACTGTGTTGGGGACCACTCTAGCTGCCTCCTGAAATTTACTTCCACATCTTTCAGCATATAAACTCTGGAAGAAACTCAGTACCACTCTTTGAACTTGGGCTTCTCCATTAATCCACTTCCCTACTTCATCTTTGATTTTAAGGATCGAGTTTCTTCTTCTCTTTGCTAGGGTGGTAGCATGAAAGAATTTCATGTTCCTATCTCCATGTTTTAACCAGTCCACCCTTGCTCTTTGATGCCAGTGGTGCTCTTCTTCTTCCCGTTACTTTTTTAGCTCCTGCTTTTGCTGAATTTCGAGCTATAAACTCTACTTTTCACTTTCTCGGCTTTGAATGTCAGGTAGTTTGGCCATAATCTCTTCATTAACTTGCTTCTTTTTCTTCTTCGCTCAATCCACCAAAATTTTAGTAGCTTTATGTAGCTTCAAAGCTTATTCTTGACTCTATGCATTCTTGATACTCTATTCCTGCAAATCCATCCTTTTTTAATGATTTCCACCCACTCCTCTTCTAGCATCCACTTGGTCTCAAATTTAAAAAAAGATTTGAGTCTGGAACTTTTTCCATCCAACAAAATGTTGAGAAGAGAGTGGTCTACGCCCACTGTAGGATTAATATAAGCCTCTACAAATTCAAACATAGAAAGCCAAGCATACTTAGAAGCAATTTTATCAATACGCTCTCTAACATGAACATTGCCATCCTTGATAGCTGTCCAAGAGAATCTACATCTCTTAGTTTCTATCTTGATGTGCTGACAAGAATCAAAAACATTTTTTAAAATGTCAAGTTGGGCATCTATCACCGAAGGCCATTGAGTTTGTCAAAAACAGAGGAAATTGCATTGAGATCAACCGAAATAGCAAAAGCTTCATTTATTCCAGCAAATCTAGCTAAGAATTCATCCCAAAATTTTTCGTGAAGCCATGGGCTCACCATACACAAAAATATGTCTCCATTTTTTAAGACCTTGTAAGAGCTCAACGGACACATCTATTAGTCTATTTGACCAAAAAATAATATCCATTTTAACATCATTTTTCCAGCCTAAAGCCAAGCCTCCCGAAAGACCTTCTAGTTTAATCACAGAACTGTTGTTGAAGTTTAATTTAGTAAGCATGCGAACTACAAAAATCTCTGTTCTATTTGGTTTCAGAAAAAAAAAAAATGAAAGGGTTTCCCGAAGGTAAGGAGTTGTCAGCTTCCCTTCCAGCCCCTGACAGTTCCAGCATATGATGCTTATGGCGCCTGAGGCGGTTGTTTAGGGACAACCACCGCAAACCCCACCCCATCTTGTGAGTTGTTTGTCGTATCATCTTCCACCATAGTAATGAAATCTTCAGGCTCGGGTGAAATCATTGTGCGCATTTTCATTTTCTCCACTTCAATCCTAAAGCGAGCTACCTTTTTTAAACTCTTGATTATTCTCCCCTTTGCTTGGGATTGCCCTGATGAGCTATCACCAGCAAGGATTCTCCTTTCAAGCCTCCGCACATCAAACACAGCAGTGATGTTATGTTAGCTTTCCAAAATTAATTTGGAAATCTAACCTTATAGAAGAGAGTTTGAGATGAGAAGAGAAGTGAAGGGGATGAGAAAATAGAGAAAGGAGATGAGAATTAGAGAATTTCCCTTAGGAATAAGATTTGATTTCATTGGATAATCAAAAATACACTTTAAGCTCTCAATTTATACATGAAATCAGATCAAAATACCCTAGCTGGAGCATCTGCCACATATCCCTTGCTGTAACAAACTCTAACCGATTTCAGCACAGGGCTGTCAACATGCCTGCTGATATGATGCCTAAATCCATTTTAACCGGTGAAATTTTAATTGCTGTTACATCATATAGACTCTAATTAAAAGTAATACTAAGAAATTAAAATGCATTACAAGTAAAATTTATCAATTTGTAACATTCCCTCCGTCTTGAGAAGCTTCTTGTCCTCAAGAAGTGAAGCTCGGAAATAGGCTCTTCAAGAAGTTGTAGTCCTCCCATGTTGTAAAGTGCTCGTTTAAGTTGCTCCAAGTGACTTGGACTTGGTGAATCTTCCGGTTGTTCAGTTGCAGCACCCGTTCGGACTTGACAGAGTTCGGTTGCTGCAGTAGAATGCCATTTGCTTCAGCTATGGGCAGCTTTTGAGTCATATCGGCATTTCTCTTAACCTGTTTTTTAAGGAGGGACACATGAAAAATGGGGTGAATGTAATAATGTGATGGTAAGTCGAGCTTGTATGCCACATTGCCAATTTTCTCCATAATTTTTGTAAGGACCGAAGTAGCGAGCACACAACTTGACGTTGCGTCGAACCGCCACAGTTGATTGCCTATAGAGTTGCAATTTGAGGTAGACCATATCCCCAACTTGATAGTCTTTGTCTACCCTCTTCTTGTCCGCATAATGCTTCATTCGAGCCCGAGCTTGTTGGAGATTATCCTTAAGCGATTGCACGAGCTGTCTCCTCTGCTGCACCAGTTCGATTGCTGCAGAATCAGCAACTCTGGGTTGTTGAATCATCATAGGAGAAGGTGGAGAATATCCATACAATGCTCGGAAGGGTGTAGTGCCAATGGATGAGTGGAAGTGTGTATTGAACCAAAATTCGGCTAAGGAAAGCCAACGATTCCACTCTTTGGGCCTCGAGAAGACCATACTCCGAAGATACTGCTCCACACATTGGTTGACTCGTTCGGTTTGTCTGTCCGTTTGAGGATGGTAGGAAGTACTAAGAGCCAACGTGGTTCCCATTAGCTTGAACAATTCCCTCCAGAAGTTACTTGTGAAGATTTTGTCTCGGTTTGACACGATGGACTGAGGTAACCCATGTAGCTTGTAGATGTTGTCGAGGAAGAGCTTTTCCAACTTCTCAGTAGTATCGGGTCGAGTAAGAGCAATAAAATGAGTATATTTGGTGAAGCGATCCACCACGACCCATATGACCTCTTTGCCTTCGGATTTCGGTAGCCTCTCAATGAAATCCATACTAATATGAACCCAAGTCCCGTCCGGAATGGGAAGAGGCTGAAGAAATCCCTTGTATCGTGGATCTCCCAGCTTTGTTTATTGGCAAACTTCACAACACCTCACATAGTCGCTCACATCTATTTTCATGCTCGGCCATGTGAAATATGCTTTAATTCGTTGATAGGTGCCTTCCACACTCTCGTGACCTCCCCAAGCAGCGTCGTGTGAGGCTCGGATGACCTGTTTTCTCAAGTTCATAGTAGAACCAATATATAGTTTGCCTTGAACACGCAACAGTCCATTCTGAACTGTCAGGTCATGGTGTTCTGCAGCAAACTTTGCGTTGGTCTGGAGAGCTGCAGCAGCCAGCTTTTCACGAGCAAATGGATCTTCCTCGTAGGACTTGTGTAGCTCTTTGACCCAAGAAGGAATTACCACCGAAATGGCTGAGCACGTGCCTGAAACAGTGTCCTCAAAACGCCTTGACAGTGCATCTGCCGCTGCATTTTCTTTGCCAGTTCTATACTCGATGTCGTAATCAAGGACTAACATTTTCGTCAAGCCTTTCTTTTGAATTCTTGACACGATCTTCTGTTCAAGGAGATGTTTGAGGCTTTGCTGATCCGTCCGAATGGTGAATTTGTGACCCTTCAAATAATGCCTCCATTTCTCCACGGCTAAGAGAATTGCAAGGTATTCCTTTTCATATGTCGACATTGCCTGATGTTTGGGACTTAAATCCTGACTTAAATAAGCAATAGGCCTTCCTCCTTGAGAGAGAACAGCCCTAATACCAGTCCCACTTGAGTGGGTCTCCAAAACGAAGCTTTCGGTGAAATTCGGCATTGTCAAAACCGGTGCTGCACACATAGCGGTTTTGAGAGCTTCAAAAGTAGCTTGAGACTTCTCGTTCCACCCAAAAGCATCCTTCTTCAAAATCTCCATTAAAGGTTTGGCAATGGAACCATAACCTGTAATGAAGTTTTGGTAATATCCGGTCAACCCCAAGAATCCTCTTAATTGCTTCAAGGTGATCGGGATTGGCCATTCTTGCATTGCTCGGATCTTGTTAGGATCAGTAGCCACTCTCTCTGATGAGATGATATGGCCCAAATATTCGAGCCTCCTTCGAGCAAATGAACACTTGGACAATTTTGCAAAAAACCGGTGTTGTCGCATCAAGACAAACACTTGTCAAAGGTGTGTGAGGTGAGCTTCATATGTGGAGCTATAGATCAGTATGTCGTCGAAGAACACCAGCACCGAATTTCTCAGATAAAGCTTGAAGACATCGTTCATTGCCGCTTGGAAGGTGGCCAGAGCATTTGTTAAACTGAAAGGCATAACAACGAACTCGAAATGGCCATGATGATTTTGAAAAGCGGTTTTGTAAATATCTGATTCGAGGACTCGGATCTGATGGTACCCTTGCCTTAAGTCCAACTTAGAAAAGAAGCACGTCCAATGAAGTTCGTCAAGTAAGTCATTTATGACCGGAATCGGGAACTTGTCTTTCACGGTTAAAGTATTCAACCGACGATAATCTATGCACATTCGGGCTATCCCATCCTTCTTCTTCACAAGGATCACGGGTGAAGCAAAAGGACTTCGACTCGGTTTAATGAAGCTTAACTGAAGAAGCTCCTTCACTTTTCTCTCTATTTCAGCCTTTTGGCCATGAGGGTGCCGATATGGCCTAATTTTGAACGGATCGGCATTTCCTCGTAAGGGTATGGCATGATCCACACTCCTTTGAGGAGGGAGACTTTTAGGCTCCTCAAAGATGTCCCCAAACTCATTAATCAAGCACTGTATATCAGTAGGAGGGTCCGGCTGCTGTATAACCGAACTAACCATGAACAAGTGCCCAATCCATTGAATCGCCTTCTTTTTAATTCCAACTTGCACATCCTTTGCCTCGATCAATTTGAGCTGAGCTTCTTTGGACATGCCTTGCAAGGTCACCTTGGTGCCATGAACTTCAAAGGCCACCGTCATTTTGTCAAAATCAAAGACAACCGGGTCGAAGGTCCTCATCCAATCTACTTCGAGCACCATGTCGCAACCACCCAAGGGAATCACTCGGAAATCGAAAGTGAAATGATGGCCTAGCATAGGCCAAGGGAAGGCTATGCACT
This sequence comes from Simmondsia chinensis, assembly GCA_018398585.1. Lineage (NCBI taxonomy): Eukaryota > Viridiplantae > Streptophyta > Magnoliopsida > Caryophyllales > Simmondsiaceae > Simmondsia > Simmondsia chinensis. Next base: position 13,586,270 of record JAGTTD010000005.1, read on the forward strand.
TGTTTTGTGTTGTCAAAGAGTTCCCATCAGCTACCATGACTGCCAAAGGATGAGTTTTCGTCACTTCGTGTTTGACCTTCTTAATCAACTTCGAGTCAACGAAACTGTGAGTGCTTCCGCTATCAATGGGGATAATAATGGAGTGTTTTCTAGCCCGTCCCTTGATTTTGATTGTGTTATGAGCCCCACTTCCTGTTAGAGCCTTCATGGAGATCTCGACCTCGTCATCACTTGAGTTGCCTTGTAAATTACATTCGGCCTCCTCCAATTCTGCATCAGATTCGGTACTGTCAGCTTCATCCGGAACTCGGCTACCTTTTGCATACAAAAGTGCTTGTGATTTGCACCTATGCCCAGGCTGATACGGTTGGTTGCAACGAAAACAAAGTCTTGCTGAAATTCTGTCACTGCTTTTACTGCAGAAATTCATGTTCCGCTGCAACTGTCTCGGTTTGTTGCTGATTTGGTGCTTCCCTTTGTCATATGAAGGGACTTGATTTGCTTCTATCAACTTTGCCTTGTTGTAATCCCTTGACAAAGTCTTAGGACTAATGGCTTTCACCATGTTTTTGATCCTAGGCTTAAGGCCACTCACAAAGCAAAAAACATAGTAGGATTCGGCATCCTCAGGAGCAATGGCCAGAACTGACATCAAATTTGCTCTCAAATTCTCAAATCTAAGCATGTATTCTCTCGCACTTGATGTTTGGACCAACTTGTTGAAGTTGTCCACAACATCCGTTGATTCTCCTTCTCCATACCGTTCACACATCTCTTCTACAAAAAGGCCCCAAGAAAGATGTGGTTTGCTTTTCAACAAACTATAGTACCAAACCTCATGATCACCATGATGATGGACTGCGGCTAGCTAGAGATTCTCCTCCTCAGGTATATTGTACTATAAAAAGTATCGATCACACCTCCTAAGCCAAGATTCCGGTTGCTTTCCATCAAATGGATCGATTTCTACCCTTGGCTGCCTGTAAGAGCCACTCCTACCCCCAATTGTGTTGTCATTAGTCACGGTTCTATGCTGATATGGTTGATCAGGTGGTCTTTCAATATGATCGAACACATCGTCTGCAACATTTTGGTGCATAACAGAAAAATATGGCCTGTTGTTATGTTCTGGATTTTCATCATAGGTTCAGTAATTAATAGGTCCAGAAGCTCGATCTTGATTTTCTATATTAATTTCAGGTCGACTAGGTTGATTTACAGCTAATCTAATGTTAATTGATGGTCCTACACCAGGTCGCATGATAGGAGATTTACATCATAGGAGATTTACCTCGGGTGTGCATTCCAACATCAAATCTGTCTGCGTTTGTTTGTGGCTGAACTGCACTTGCTTGCTGCTGATCGACTTCAACTGATTGATGTATCTGGCTTGTGGGCTTAAGGATGGCTTCAACACTTGATTCTCTTTGCTTGTCCATCTGCTCTTGCAAATTTTCAAGTCGTTCCTCTAATTTCTGCAGCCGATCATCCTTTGTTTCATCTTTCTCCACCAATATCTTCAGGATTTGCTGAATCCCTTCAGTTTGGCTTCGATTTTCAGCATTTTGTTGCTTAAGTTTAGCAAATTGTTGATGAAACTTGGCTTCCATGTGTTTTATTTGATCATGAAGCTCATTGGAAGTATCAAAATCGAACCGGCACCACCAGCTCCTGATCTCGTCCGGACTCCATCCGCCAGTTTTGCTTTGAATTTTTACCAGCTTAGTCAATGTTGTTGATTGATAAAACCAGCTCTAATACCAATTGTTGGCTTCCCAAAATTAATTTAGAAATCTAACCTTATAGAAGAGAGTTTGAGATGAGAAAAGAAGTAAAGGGGATGAGAAAATAGAGAAATGAGATGAGAATTAGAGAATTTCCCTTAGGAATAAGTTTTCATTTCATTGGATAATCAAAAATACACTTTAAGCCCTCAATTTATACATGAAATCAGATCAAAATACCCTAGCTGGAGCATCTGTCACATATCCCTTGCTGTAGCAAACTCTAACCGATTTCAGCACAGGGCTGTCATCATGCCTGCTGATATGATGCCTAAATCCATTTTAACCGGTGAAATTTTAATTTTTGTTACATCATATAGACTCTAATTAAAAGTAATACTAAGAAATTAAAATGCATTACAAGTAAAATCTATTAATTCGTAACATGTTATCCCCCATATACTTCACCATTTCACAAAGGAGGAACCAGTTCCCGTGTTGATCCTGTTTCACCATACTATACACAAAGTCTTGCATCATCCTCCTAGCTCTCTTATTTTCTTCAATCTGTTGGTCATCTATGAAGGGTCTCTTCCTATGTAAACCCCCCGATTTCTGACAGAAGATTGCTTTGTTGTTCTAATACTTTCTGGCTTGCCAGACTTGACACTTCCATTGTCATCTCACTGGGTTGTCCTAAAAACATCAGGGCACCATCAACTAACTTCCCTTCCTCAGCCCTCTCCTCTTCAGTTCTCTCTTTCAATGCTTGTTTGCCTAATCGTGCCGTTTGTACACCTCCTTTATTTTCAGTACTTAATCCCCACCTACCCGTGATATTAACTTTAAATTTGTGGGATCCATATTCTGTAGCTCTTAGTGTTTTGTCATAAGGGGGTTAACTATAATTTTTTTATCTACTGAGCATCGTCTAATAACATGTCCTAGCTTCCCCCATGCAAAGAAAAAGTTAGGAAGTCTCTCATACTTAAAATCTACCCATTTGTGTTTCTTTCCCTCTTTACTAGCCAAAAAACCTTTCTTTAGCGGAGTATTGACATTTAACTCCACTTTCAATCTTATGTATTTTCACCACACAGCAGTCTCATCACTATCTCGATCAGTTTTAACCATCCCCCTAAACAGTTTCCCAATTTTCCTTGCATTTTCATATGTCAAAATTTATGGGGAACTCCATGAGCTTGTATCCAGAAAATCGAAGTGGAAAAGTCAATCTCCTTAAAAGCAATGTTGCTTGGCCATCCTTTAAGAACCGGGTGAGCACCACTAAGGGAAGAGGGAGTACACTTTCCTTGTCCTCCTAACTCGCAAACATAAATAGGATCATACTACCTGCCAACTCTTGCACTTCCAGATTGTCCAATAAACCCCACGCCTTCCCCAAGATTGCATGAACTGGACCGACTTTAAAGGTCTTTTCTGATATGACTCTTCCAACCAGCACAAGCTGCTTGAGGGCACTACTGATTTGATCATTATCTTCGAGTTCGAAGCTATCCACTCCCATACCCAAGGTTTCTATATCCGACTTCATGATTAAAGGCCCTCCCGGACACACCATGAGATAAAAATTTAAGAAAGAATGTGAAGTGAGGGGGAAAGGCTTATATTGAAACAAAGGGGAGAGATACAGGACTGAAGAGTTCGAAGGTAGGATGCTAAAATGCAGATTGTGTGCTCCCAACTAAAGGGTTTGGTGTTAATATAGACTAAGAGGGGCAGAGCTCCATAACTTTCCAATGGCCGAAATTGGTGAAGGAAAGCCAGGGCTATAAATGCCCAACACCTACTCAACTGGGGTCAAGGAAGAGGGGAGTCAACACAATTTCTTCCTTCTCCTTTCCACTCAGCCCCCTTTCAAAATCCCCTTCCCAATTGAATGATAGCAACCTACTCTTACTGACAAGGACAAACTATTAATGAGTCTGAACTTGCTTTAGGGCAAGTTAACACATTAACTTCCTATTTCCTTTTCCTCACCACCGCCACCCTACTCATGCCCATTTTCATATTTTTCTTTCCCTTTTTTTTTTCTTTTTCTGCATTTTATTTTTGGAAATAGAACCCTAAGATCAAAACTTCCCCTAGCCAAAATTGAATGTAGAAAGGAAGCCAAGATTGAGCATGAAACCGAAAAGGACCCACCTGGACACGCTTTTGGTTACCAAGGAAAATATGAACTCCTATCCCAACAGTGAAAAAGAAAGTCAAACTTTATGGACTTCACACTGCCCTAATTCCCAAAAACCTAGAGGATTAAGATTGACGACAGAGAAAACAAGGTAGCAAATGAATTAAAAGCGAGGAGCAAGCAAGAAAACACTAGAGAGGGCTTTAACTAGAGGAGGGTATAGAAATCCTAGGATTCCTCCACTCACACAGGAAAGAGGGCGAGAGCATTCAAATATATATGATTTAGTATTAATGAATTAGCTTCAAAAATAACAATACCCCTCTACAATTTGATGTATATATAATAAAAGCAATTAAATACTAAAATGAAACTATTTAATAATTCTTCAATAGTATTTCTTGGGATTTTTATGTATTAGTGAAATAATAAAACTGTCCATGATTGATTGGATTTATTTCTTTAAGCTCTTATTATCTTCTTATCAATAAGTAGGACAATTTTGGTCATGATAACGTCATATTCAGGGGCGAAATTTGTGCTGATATGTCACATTAAATATCTACAATACTTTGTTGACGAAAATACCCATCTTGAAGTAACAAGTCACTTTAAATGCCCGCTAGAGTGAAGGGGTGCTATTGATTGGGACTGAGGGTTTCTCTTGTGTTTAAAAAAGGGATCAAGAGTGGCATTTCGCCAATATATTTTAGTGGGCCACATAGTTTTCTATCCGAAAACATGATGTCATCATGTCATAGAGGGTCTTATTTATCAATACAAATAAAATAAGGCACTACAAAATTAGATCAAAAATGCTAGGGATCTTTTATTATTACCACAAATGTCGGAGTACTAAAATATAAATAACCCTATTTTTAATACGTGGAAGGGATAAACAACAAATATTACCTGTCAACCAAGAGATGTCTCAAAAAGTGAGGTAGATCAAGTTACAAGTTTAGGCGTCAACGCATCAAGCCACTTGATGAGAAAGGTATTTAACGAGTTCAACAAGTTGACGAGTACAGAGAAAGCAAGCTGTTTACACCCTAAATTCGAGGGGGTTGGAACGATGCCGTTTTGAGTATAGCGTCAAGCGCTTGTCTAGATGTTAAGATAGCAGCTTCTCGAACCCAGCTGCTTAAGGAATTTAAACCCTGACAAGGGTACCAGCCACTCAAGGCTTGAGATGTTTGAGGGGTAAAAGGTGCTCGAGCTTAAGGCACTTCCTAGAAGGCTACAAGATAGGTAGTTTTCAAGCTCGAGACAGTTACTTGGAGCGCAATTTTAGAATGCGTGTGTATCAAGCTTATCAAACATAACATAGGACATCTAAAAGGGACTCTAGCTAAAAAAGCAGATGTGGGTTTTTAAAAAGATGCTCGTGCACACCAAACTAGGGGAATGTTCACTAATCATTCACGCGCCAAAAAAGCTTGGTGACCTACGTGGGAAGAAAATGCCATGGAAATAGGGGCAACCGTTATTTCATTTTTTTTTTTAATAAATAAGAGACACTATTGTAATTATAAAGTGTAAAAATCCAATCATACAAAACTTCTTTAGGTTTTCTTTCAGCACACTTTTTCTTTTTAGCGTAACTTAACTTAGCTTAGCATAGCGTAGATTTTGATGTACTCGCTTCTTTAATAATATAGTGTTTCAGGCTTCAAGTATGAACTCTTCATTTTAATATGTTTCCAAAATTGACAAGTTAAGAATTGAGGCTTTAGTTTAAGGCTTTGACCACACAAGTTAACCTTGATTGCGTTGGTCTTTACAATATTGTCACTGCTTAATAAATCAGGTGAACTTAGGTTTATGCCATTGTTTAAAGGACTAGATGGGCAAGGCTTGTCCTTAATTGCTTGGTCCTCATCCAATGGACCAAATACGGTTTTCTCCACCTTAATCTTGCCAGACTCTAACTCATTCGAGTTATTATATGTCAAGGGCGCTAGGCTTAAATATTTGATTGACTCGGGCTTATAAGTATAACTGTTGAGCTCTTAGGTTTGTGTTCATCCTAGTTTCTGACTTTTAAGTGTATAAGGAAAGGTGTCTATGGGCCTTGCTTCATCAGTGTAACTCTCACTTGAGTTAGGTCTATATTCCTTTAGTTTTCTATCATTGTTTATACCAAAGATCCACAAAAAATATGAAAGTCTCCTTAATTAGAGAACAAGAAGAATGCATGTGTCAAACAAACAAAGTTGGATACACCAAAACATCACCTTCTTTTTTGCAGAAGGTGAGCAATTTAGGTCAAAGATGTGCAGTCCAAACTTAGACTTACTTCCTAGCCGTGGTGAGTACCTTCTGCACGTTTGTGTACATTTATATTTACGCCACATCACACTACAAACAAACATATAAAGCAAGCAATCCTTTTGGCGACCAAAGTGGGTGACTTAATATATGACTTAATTGTCTTCAACCCAATTGTGGATTACCAAAAAATAATCATAGATCATTCAGCAACGGTCAGAACAAAGAGATTAGTGCTCTTGAGCATGACAAAACAGAAGGCCTAGCCTTAATTGGGTCCCCACTTGACTGCCCTCTTGAATAGAGCTCTGTATTGGGAGGGGATGAAACCAGTCATAACCGCAACAATGAAAGTGGATGTGATGAAGACATCCCAGAAGATAAGCGTAATGGACTTGATGGCTATTCTTGCAAGAGTTTTATGACCATGCTCAAGCGTCATTTGGAAATCTTGGATCAAAGGGTTCAACTAGCTAAGAAAGAGGCCTTTGAAATACAACATGCTAAGACAGAATGCACTTTAGCGGCCCTACGTGAAAACTCTACCGCCATGAGAACTTTAATTAATAACGTTGGGACCTTGATGAATGAAAGGCTTCATGAAGAAACTGGCAGAGTCTTAGTTTAGATAAACTCAACCATGTTGTTTACTACTACCCTAATAGCCAAGGACATGGTAAGGCAGACAATAGTTGAAGTCTAGCCTACCTTAGTCAGGAAGGTTGAGACTCATAATGGCTTAGTCAAACCCGTTAGAGAGGATATTAGGCAACTCAGGCCTGTTCCTCATCCTTCAGTTCTAACTGGGTACTGTCGTGATGTCCCCTCGAGCTCATGGTTTCCAGTTGCTCAGGTTGACCACACAATCCCTCAGAGAGCTGGAAACCCAACTGTGGCTAACCCAACTATTACTCACTTGGATCCTGGCCAAAGGGTTGACATTGAGCCCCTTCAGTTGTAGAACCCTTGAACTAGGGATTTTCTTTGGCTTTGAGGGATCTTAACACCAATGTGCAAACATCTTCTGTCCCTGAGATAGGGGGCATAACCGTCCATACCCTCCTCATGTTGGAGAAGTTGCATCGAGGCTCAGTCGAGGCCTTAGAGTAGGTGCACAAGGTCGGGTTCCTAGTCTTGGGGATCAAGCCTTTCCTCCTAAACCTCTTTATACTCATGAAACTAAGGGCAAGTTGACCACCCGTGCTCTCAAGATCAAAACTTGTGGATTAATCAAACTAGGATGATCAACAAACTATCAATGTAGGTGCGCCCTCAGGCATGCCATATAACCCAGGATTTGTTGGAACATACTTCATGGCCAATCAAACTCATGGCCAGCATGATCAAGGGTGTTACCCTACGTGTGTGGGGCAACAACTGTTCTCACAGCCGATTTTAATGGGAGCTTAGGGCTATCCTGCTAATCCCCCTCGACACCCTCATCAATTTAGGGGCAATAGCAAACACATAACCATGTGCCAAACCTGCCCCTCCAAGACCAATTGACTGCCCCTATCGAGCAGATGTATGGACCAAGTCTCACGAAGGTTAATAAACCCTTGTACAGTAAACCATACCCTGATTTTGTTAACAGGGATTACCCTTTTCTTTGAGGATATAAGATTCCCCGAGTTTTCCCTTTTCTCAAGAGAAGGTAGTGTGTCTACCCTTGAGCGTTTGGCAAGATTTAACATCCAATGTAGGGAAGTAGGGGATAATCCTTATATGAAACTTAGGTTGCCTCCAAGTTCTCTGACAGGGACTGCCTTTCAATGGTACATTAGCTTACTTTCAAATTCCATCTACTCGTGGGCTGACATGGCTAGGCAACCCTAGGCTCGATTCCCAATGATGGAGTAAGGAACTTCAATGTCTAACATGGCTCGAGTGATAAAAAAAAAAGTCAAGTGAATCCACGGAAGATTACATTAACTTGTCCAAAAGAGCCAGGCTAAAGTGCACCATAGCGCTTCCTGAAGTTGAATATGCCAAGCTAGCCTTGATTGGCTTGGATATTGATTTAGAAGGAAGTATGAAGGTTCAAACATCACAACACTTTTAAAGCTGACAGAATGTGCAGCTAGGTATGAGGTTGTTAAAAAGAGAGAGCCTTAAGAAAAATAGTGTGTATGGAACTTACATACACGATTTGGTTGATGAGGATAAATATAATCCATATGAAATGATGGGTACATCAAAGGACCTCTTATTGTTTGCAATCCTTTGGTTAAGAAGGATATCAAAGCCAGGATGTCATACCAATCCCAAGACTTGAGGAAATATTCATTTGACCTCTCAAGGGCCAATGTCATATTTTATTGGCTTAAGTCAAATAATAAACTCAAGATTAGGGGCAAACACAAAAATCTAACCCTAATTCAGCAAAGGGAAAGGTGTACTATAAATAGCATGATTTGTTGACTTACTCAACAAAGAACTGCATAAAAAATGTTGTCCAAGATGCCATTGAGGTAAGGAATTTAATCTTCCCTGGATGTGGATAAATGGGTGATGATAAAGACCTTTTTCCTAGTCCTCTTCAAGTTAATGTTATTGATACCTTTGCTAAGGAAGATCAGTGTATTGTTCAAACTAATCCTTTTCCCTTTTTTAGGAGGACGATGGTGCTAAATGATACTCAAAAGGCAAGGGTGGCAAACAACTTGTTTCATAGGTTGGTGATCAAGGGAATACTAAGGTTCTTATTGTTGGAGCAAGTGTTGGATGATAGAATATGCTGTTGGCACAACACTGAACTCCACCCCACGAACAAGTGTTCAGTTTTCAAAAGTTATTGATTAAACTCCGCAGGAAATCAGTCATTACTCTTTTTCTGTAGCTAAAGAGTTAGCTATGGAAATTAGTAGAGATCATCAGTGCACCTTAGGATATCTCATGATCTGGAGAAGGTATCCTTTAGGGGATGCCACCATTATTGTTGGAAAATATAGGAAGCAATGAGTAAACACAACCTACTTCCTCAATATATTTCCCCTACTAATCCTCTCTTGAAATTGAAGATGCCTTATGAGAAGTCCCACATGTATGAGGCTAGTGAAGATACCCCTTCAATGACTCAGATCATCATGAGGACTGGGCACCGAAAGAGGAAACCAAAGTAGCACCTGCTCGATGTGGACATGTATCAGGGACCACGATAGTCGGGGCAGCAAACATCAGGGGTTCGTTTTGGTAATGTATAGAGCTGAAACCACCTTGAGCACGAAGATCTAGTTCCTCCAACTTTCCACGAACCCAAACGAGGAGACAGCTATGAAAGAAAGTGGAGCAATGAAGAGCTTTGCTTGACACTTTCTTAACTCTGCTCTTTGAAGAAGAGGACAAAGTCCGTAAGGACAGGTGTGCTAACCCCGTGGATCTTGAGGATCCAATAACTGAATCAAGACCTTTAACCACCACTAGTCAAGGTAAGCCAACGGAAGAAGCTTAAGAGATGGGCTAGTCTCTCATCTTCTAAAAGTAAAAAATTTTGGTGGGATCAACTTGCCAAGAATTCATTGGCTCGAAGAGCATCTGATGATGAAAAGGAGTATACTCCCCTTAGCATCAATTTAGTTGAACCTTTAGGCCGTGTTAAGCCAACATGGTCTAACTTAGAAAACGACTCCCACGAAAAAGACTTCCCCTAACCAATAGACAAATCTCAAACCCTAGATGTTGAGCAAAAGGATTAGCCTTGGGAACAGGACATGCTAACTGATGGCAAGAAAGTTTATGTTAGAACTGCTTTGCTCCTTCCCTCAGTGTTCATGGCAACTAACACACAGGAAGACCTCAAAGGGGATGTCATAGCATCAATGGTAGATCTAGGAACTTAGCGATGTGGGGTCCATATTTATATTAAAAATAAATGAATAAAAAATAATAATAACTATATGTGTGAGTGAATATGAGGATCCTTTACCATTTGCCTAACATATCAAATGTGTAACACAAATTTAGTTCTAAAATATGTGTCAGTATTAGGATTTCTTAGAAAGGAAACGTGTTTTGAAATGAGATTAATTGCAATTTCTGAAATTTAAACGCACGACCAACAAGGGGTGAGCAGCTTTTGTTACTAGGATAACATTCTAACTATGATGTAGGTTCAGTTTTAAATAATAATATATGCTAACTATTAGCGGCAATTGAGTGGGAAAAGTTTTGATTAAAAAAAGCCGAAAATGAAGAGAACAAATAGCTTTATGCACCGCTCAAACCTGCAACCACTGATAAACAAGGATCACATTGAGCCCTGCCACCAGGTTAGCATGTTCACTACGATATGGATTCACAAAAGATATTCTATATAATAGTTTTATATTTTCGATACCAATGTTATCTATTTCTAAAGGATAGGTAATAAAGCTGCATTGGGTCCATTGGGTCCATGCATCCTGCTTCCTCTAGCGTGCATCCACCATGGCATAGCATTCAAACGAAGATTCCCATGTGGAGCCTATAGCTGAAGTGGCAGCTATCAAAGATAATCCTCATCCTTTGTCTTCCAAGGTTAAAATCCCAACATCCAAGTTAGCTAATGACACTCCTGACATAATGAAGATGATGTTTGATGAGCCTAGTACACATAAAACCACTTACATCATGGCAAAATTCTATGGTATTCTAATGAATACGCTCTTTGTGGGTAATGGCATCAATAAGTGTGAAAGGTTTATCCCAATTAAGTTAAGTGTTGGCAGCTTGAGCAAGCTAACAACTTTTTTTTTGTAGTGGGTACTTCCTCATGCTATAATGCTCTGCTTAGGAGAGATTGGCTACACACCAATTATTGTATCCCCTCTTCACTTCACCAGTAGTTAATCGTTTGAAACCATGACAAGTATGAAGTTGTTATGGCAGATAGCAGGCCATTCATAGCTTGCTCCAATTATGTTGAGGCAAAGTTCTACGAAGATGGTGTGGGACGACTAGATGTCAAGAGGACCACTCCTCAAATTGCCCAACTCCAGGAACTGATAGCCCTAGTCTGCTACCTAAAGCTAAGGTTGATCAAGTTGATGTGGAGTCAAAAGACTCTGACTTCTAGAGATGCGTGAGAGCCTTTCTAGATGAAGGGGATGTTCAAGGCACACCAAAAGCTTTATGCGGGGGAGCTAGGACCTCCCTTTAAAAGCCAAGGAAGTCATTCCTTAGCCATTGCAAAGTTGGTCGATTTGCATGCTAAGGATCAATTATAGGCTGAGCAGCCATTTGTTAAAAATGGTCTTAGGGTCGAAGTGATACAAGAAAAAGAGCCAGAGCTATCTGAATTAAGAGCAACACTAGCTAAGATGGAGGATATAAGGGCCGAAGTTCAAGATCCCTTCCTTGAGGTTAACTTGTTTTTAACAGAGGACCTAAGACCTACATATCTGAGTGCTCTTCTTTTTGAAGAGCAAAGGAAGCAGTATTTGGCCCTGCTTCTTGAATTCAAGGACTGCTTTGCTTGTGACCATCATGAGATGCATGGCCTATACATAAAAGTGGTTGAGCATAGGCTTCCTATAAAGCCAGGCTCGGGGCCCATAATTCAGGCCCAGAGAAGGATGTCCCAAGTTCATAAATTTGGTCAAAGAGGAGGTTAGGAGATTCTTGAAGGCCAAATTCATCAGGACTTCCAGGTACATTAAGTGGTTGGCAAATATTGTTTTTGTTATAAAAAAGAATGGCAAATTTAGAGTTTGTATTGATTTTAGAGATCTAAATACAGCCACCTTAAAGGATGAATAGCCGATGCCAATAGCTAATGTTCCCATTGATTCAGCTTGAAGCCATGAGGTATTATCCTTTATGAATGGCTACTGTAGGTACTACCAAGTCATGATTGTTTCGGAGGATACCCACAAGGCAACATTTAGATGCCCTGGGTAAATATGGACCTTTGAGTGGGTCGCTATGCCATTTGGTTACAAAATGTTGGTGTCATCTACCAAAGAGCCATGGACATGATATTTCATGATCTTATTAGCAAGAGCATGGAAGTCTACACATATGACATCTTGGTCAAATCAAAACCCCAAGTTAAACACTTGGAGGACTTGAGAGGAGTGTTCCTTGGAATGAGGTGCCATAACATCAAGGTGAACCCACTAAAGTGTGCCTTGTCATGCATGCTAGAACTTCCTTTGTTTCTTAGTACAAACAAGGGGCATTGAGGTTGACATTAATAAGACTAAGGCTCTTTAAGAGACCAAAGTGCCTTCAAGTAAAAAGGAGCTTCAACGCTTATCGGGGCAGGCCTAAGATGTTCTATTTCAAATGTTGCAGGAAAAGACGAAGTCTTCTCTCCATTGCTAAGACTCAAGTCTAAGAAAGACTTCAGTGGAAGAAGACACACTAAGCACCCTTCGAGGCCATCAAGGAATACTTGATCAGGCCATCAGTGTTGATTCCACCAAAGCAGGGCAAACCGCTAAATATTTATCTCTCCGCTTCTGATGAATCAATTGTTTGTTTAATTGTACAAGACAATGAGCAGGGGTTTGAACAAGTTATGTTCTACCTAAGCCATTGCCTGAATGAATGTGAAATAAACTATTCCTTCATTGAAAAATTATGTCTATCTCTATTCTATGCTTCTATAAAATTGAGACATCATTCTTGTCATTCACCATATATGTGGTTGCTCAAACAGATGTCCTTTAATGTATGCCAGATAGGCCTCAAAAGAAAGGAAGGTTAGAAAAGTGGAGTATAGCTCTACTTTAGTTTGAATTAATTTATGCGTCACAAAAGTCAATCAAAGGCCAAGCCTTAGCATACTTTTTAGATGACCATCTAAGCATTCTATCTGGCATAGACATGAGCTAGATCAGCTCCTGGTGATCCCTTTGAAGCAATATTTTGATGGATCAAGGACCAATTCATGCGCCAGAGTTGGGAATGTAATTGAATCCTCTGCAGGGATCGTTACTAAGTTGGTTATCACCTTAGTTGGAAAATGCTCCAACAATATGGCAGAGTATGAGGCATTGATTATAGACTTACATACTCTCCTTTAGATGTAAGTCCCCAATGTTATCATAAGAAGGGACTCACGGTTGGTCATTTGTTAAGTAAAAGGTGAGTTGCAATGTTTAAGCAATACCTTGAACAAATATATTTCAATAATGCAAGAGCTGATGGGTAAGTTTGATGGTGTCCTATTTGAACACATACCTTGAGAACAAAACAAGGTAGCCAATGGTTTGGCTCAACTGGCCTCAGGGTATAAGCTACCAAAGACATGGTTTAAGGAGACCATGGTTATTAAGACTAAAGTTTTAGACCATGACCTTGAATTCACAGAGTCCCTCAGTTCTAAGAGCAAATTAATTACAAGTAAGCACTTGGATTGCTTTGAGATGCATCCATCTGAGTCATGTTAATGTGAGGATTGGAGAAAGCCCTTGATGGATTAATTCAAAACCCCTCGAGACTCTATCAAAGACGGAGAGATGAAAATGAGTGCTCATAGATTATTTCTTAATGATGAGTCTCGAGAGTTATACAAAAGGGATGCTAGTGGAAGTGTCTCGACTTAGACGAAGCAATGCTAGTGATAGTAGGAGCTCATGAGGGTATCTATGGGTCCCCTTTGGCTGGCAATAAGATGCATTGGCTCATCAAACGATATGGCTATTATTGGCCATCCATGATGGACGACTATATCAACTATGCCAAAGGATACAGAGCATATGCCAAAGACATGGTTATGTAGCAAGAGTCCCGGCGGAAGAGATGCACACTATTGTTAAACCATGATCTTTTTGAGGATGGGCAATGAACATTATAGGGAAGAATGACCCTCCTTCTAGTAAGCAATATTCTTACATTCTTGTGGCCACAAATTATTTCACAAAATGGGTAGAGGCTAAACCATATAGGAACATCAATCAGCAAGATGTGATTGATGTTCATCAAAGAACATATCCTATGTAGGTTGTTATGATTCAAGATCAATCTTGAATCATAACCTAGGGATTAAAGAATATGAGATGAGAAAGAAGTGACAGAGATGAGAAATTATAGAGAAGTTAGGGTTGAGAGAAGAAGAGATCAATTTCTATTCAATACCTTCCCAAATACAAGATAGATTGCTCTTTATATAAATTGGAATCAACCGAAGTAAAATGAGGAAAATATCAAGAAATACAATGCATCTAGACACAAGCTTAACCATCTTATTACCTAACAATCAAAATTTGGCACCAACACTAACATTTAAACTCCTACGGCTATTAAACCAACAAAAGGCTGCATTTTGATGTTGTTTAAGAGTTCCATGAATCTAGAATCATAATAATGCTTCTCCCCTAAGAACATTTTTGTCTCAAGAGTGAAAAGAAGTAAATTGACTTTGTAGGAACTTCAACTCTTCCCAAGTGGAATCTTCTTCAGCCAAATTGCTCCACAGCACCAACACTTCTTCAATCTGCTTCCCCGAAAGCTGAATCACCCGAGAATCCAATACTGCAACAGGAACCTGCAAAAGAGCTCTACTAGAACTAGTTTTCGAGGGGGGGGAGTTAGAAGAGCAAGACTTCCCTTCTTCCACATATTTCTTCAGAAGGGAAACATGAAACATCGGATGAACCTATGAATTAGGTGGTAGCTCCAATTTATAAGCGGTCTTTCCCAGTTTCTCAAATACTTTGTTGGGGCCAAAATATTGAGCACTGAGTTTTACATTCTTACGCACTGCCACTATGGATTGTCTATAAGGTTGTAGCTTCAAGTACACCAAATCTCCAACTTCAAAAGCCTTGTCTTAATGCTTCCTTTCAGCATAGTGCTTCATTGCATGAGCCATGTGTAGATTATCTTTAAGAAGCTGCGCTAACTGTCTTCTTTGGAGCAATAGATCATATACATCCAGCACTAAAGTAGTGATCCTTTGTAATACCAAGGGAGAAGGAGGATCATATCCATATAATGCCTTGAAGGGAGTAGTGCCAAGAGATGAATGGGCATGCGTATTGTACTAGAACTCTATCAAAGACAACCGTCTACACTATTCCTTAGGATGGCAGAAAGTCATATTCCTCAGGTATTGTTCATTGCACTGATTAACTCTCTCTGTTTGTCCATCACTATGGGGATGATAAAAAGAGCTCAAAGCCATGGTAGTACCTAAGAGAAGGAACAATTCATGCCAAAAGTGGCTGGGAAAGAGCCTGTCATGATCAGAAATTATGGAGTGTGGTAACCCATGAAGCCTGTAAATGCTATTTAAGAAGACCTTGGCAAGTTTTTCTGCTGTAATTGGACAGGCCAAAGCAACAAAGTGGCTGAACTTGGTGAAACGATCCACAACCACATATATAACTTCCTTACCCTCAAATTCAGGCAACCCTTCAATAAAATCCATGCTTATGTGTTGCCACGTGCAATCAGGGATTGGAAGAGGCTGGAGCAAGCCTTAATACTTCTTGCCATCTAATTTTGTTTGTTGACATGCTTCACATGATTGAATAAACTCATCACATCCTGTCTCATACCAGTCCAGCTAAAATAACTCTTGAGACTTTGATAAGTTCCTCCTATGCCAGAATGCCTTTCCCAAACAGGGTCATGAGAAGCCTCAATGATCTGTCTCCTCAAATCAGTGGATGATCCTATATACAATTACATTTCATTCTGATGATGCCCTTTGTCAAAAAAATATCAGAGTCGGATGCAGCAGGGGAGGCCTTGATTATACTAAAAGCTGTCACACGCTCTTGAGCAAAGCTATCCTCTTCATAAGATCTATAGACTTCTTCCATCCAAGCTGATAATACAACTGACACAACTCCACAAAAACTAGATTTAGCCTCTTCTAACCAGCAAGATAATGCATCTGTAGTAAGATTCTCCTTTCCCTTCAAGTATTCAATTAATAGTCTAGGCCAAGCATCTTCATCAAGCCTTTGCGTTGGACTCTTATTGCAATCTTCTACTCTGGCAAGTATTTAAGGCGTTGGTGGTCAGTTTTGATGATAAAATGATGGCCTTCCAAATAATGTCTCCATTTCTTGACTGCCAAGAGGATAGCAAGATACTGTTTCTCGTATATAGACAATTCCAAATGCTTTGAACTTAAGGCTTGACTAAGATAAGCCACTGGTCTCCCTTTCTAAGATAAGACTGCTTCAATTCCTTTACCACAAGCATCAATTTCTAGTACAAAATCTTCACTGAAATCAGGCATAGCCAACACTAGTGCTGCACACATTGCTGCTTTCAAGGCTTCAAAGGCATCTTGAGCTACTTCAGACCACTTAAAAGCATCTTTCTTCAAGAGATCAGTTAGTGGTTTGGTAATATCTCCATATCCAGCTACAAACTTTCTATAATAACCAATCAAGCCCAAAAATCACCTAAATTGCTTCAATGTAACAGATGTTGGCCAATCCCTCATAGCTTGAACCTTTAAAGGATCCGTGGATACTCTTGTCAGGAACAATGCTCTAAAATCTAGATTTACTCTGGATATATTATTTTAATAAATAAATAAAATTGAAATCCCAGTCATTTCCTAATTAAATTTGTGTAAGCGAGCATTTATACTGTATGTGATTTTCTTTTTGGAAACATCCATGAGATGGGTGCAGTCCTCGGATTACATTTACATGTTTGTTGAAAGTGGTTTATAAGATTAACCCACAGATAGACTTGGAACAAATGGTATGGATTGTTGTTTGAAAGGTTCGTAGTCAAAGACAAGTTTCGACCACTTGTATGCTGAGACTATAACGTGACACTTTAGATGACTTGACTTGGTCATGTGGATGGAGGTCCAAAAGTGTTAGGTCGGCGTGTTTAGTAAGATTGATACACTGAGTTGGACCATGTGAATTACTTATTTCTAGACTGCTATCGGAGATGAGTAATTTACGTTGTACTGTTTGAATTATGACTCTAAATCCTGAGGATATTCTGGACTTGTGTATGGAGCGTTAGCTACTTTGGTGTACAATAAGTGAGGTCTAAATGCATGAATGAATTCCCACGTACACTGGGTAGCGGTGTGAAGTGTGACAAGAATCAGGTATTTAATAGGGTATCTATAGTCTCTTATGAGATACAGATGTCCCCTTAGTTGATTCGCAAATATTTGAATAGTTTGAAAACTTTGGCCAAAGTATTCCAAGTGTTTGACATTTGGAATTTATACTACGAATATGTTCAAGTATAAATGAATTATTTAGTGACGGGCAAGTCGGTGACTAATGGAGAAGCTGTAAGAAGGATAATGGTAGTAGTTATATTTATCTTTTGTCATGGACATCTAATGGAGGGGTTGTTGTCATCAATACAGTCTATTAGGAAAATATTGAATAAATGATTTAAGTTTCGAGTGCAGTGAGAATTATTTAATGGAATTAAGTCTCATTAAATGGTAATTAATTTATTTCATGAGATGATTAATTTAACCCTTTTGGAGCCACATTTAAATTGTTCCTGAGGTCCCTGCATGAGCCTCTGTATTTATTGCCATCGGAAACATATTAAAGAATTCAGGAGATGAATTATTTATCCATGAGATGAGTAAATTTAATTTTTCCAAGCACTGTTTATGCGATGAAAAAAAGTTGAAAATTATAAAATAAAATAATTTTTAAAAATTAAAATTCATAAAATGAATTTTTACATATGGGAAATAAAGCAAAAAAAAGGGACGAAAACTGCATAGGGGTCGTGATCCGCAACTACGAGGATGGATCACGCGCTGGTGGTCCTAAGGTGAGGATCCGCGCCTTCGGGAGCAAACCAATCAAAGCATGCCACGTGACAAGCTTTGTTTCACCCAAGTGCGATCCGTGCCATCAGGAGCTGGCGAATGAGATTGCGGTATGTGGCACACGTTTTAATTAAAAAAAGGTACGCTGCTTTGTATTCAAGTAAAATGCGTCATTTTGATTCATTTATATATTAAACACTACATTTTTAAATTAGACCCGCGAATCCCACATCGTTTATTTTGTATTTTTTCGCTCCGGTATACTACTATAATAGAGGTACCTATTCTAAGAGTTTGACATTCAATTGAAACAAATTTTATAGGGTTTCTGAAATTATTTCAGTGACCTAATTGGAGAGAAAATTTTCCATTAAAATTTTTCTTTCCTAGTTTAATATTTTTCGGAGCCCACCCTCTTTGCAATTTGAGGTCATTGCGTAAAAGATGGCGGGGTCTCGATTTTTGGTATTCTTTTGAAGATTATTACTTCTTTCTGGTTTTTTTTTATATTGGAGCAATTCCAAGTATGTCTTATTTCCTTCACTTTTAGTTTTCGCTTTTTTATTTATTTATAGTATCTATTACTATGCCTGTTTAAGTTTATGTATTGTTATGAATGTATTAGAGTAAAAGGCCTGTGGATCTAAATTAAGAATTTAGATATGTAGATTTATATTATAAATTTGAGTCTATAGATTTAAAATCAGGAATTTTAAATCAACACTAGATTAAGAATATGAATTCTAAACCCCTTCCGCTGCATAAACTTTAGGAAGAATTTTTGAAATTCGTCCCAACGATCAGTATTAGGGAAAAGGGTTTATAAAGATAAACCTATTTCCGGGAACTCTCAAACTTGAGGTGTCACGAAGCGTGACTCTCCGACCGGGGGCTTAAGTAGAGAGAAGAGTCTCTTACTCTAAGTGCTCTAATAGATGCCTACTGTTGTGACCATAGTTAAGAACTTTGAACCTAATAGTTGGTATTGGAGTTTATTTTTTCAACAAAGGTTATATTTTCCCAACAACTTCTTCATAGGAGATGGTATGGCCTTGATACTTCACCTGTGATTGAGCAAAAGAGCATTTGGATAGCTTAGCATAAACCTTATGACTGCGCATAACACTGAATACCTGCCTTAGATGAGCCATATGATCCTCTAATGTTGCACTATAAATCGGAATGTCATCGAAGAAACCCAGTACAAACTTCCTCAAGAATGCCTTAAACACATCGTTCATCAAAGCCTGAAATGTAGTCAGGGCATTTGTCAAACCAAATGGCATCACCACAAACTCATAATGTCCACGGTGAGTTGTGAAGGTAGTCTTATATATGTCCTGCTCCGAGACCCTGATTTGATAATATCCCTGTCACAGATCCAGCTTAGAGAAGAAGTGTGAACCATGAAGTTCATCTAGAAGATCATCAATAATTGGGATGGAAAATTTGTCCTTGACTATAAGCGAATTTAGCTGCCTGTAATCAATGCACAGTCTAGACGTTCCATCCATCTTCTTAACTAATATAACTAGAGAAACAAAAGAGATGTGACTCTGTCGAATGAAACAAGTTTTCAGCAGCTCTTTAACTTGTTTTTCTATCTCGGTCTTTTGTGAGTGAGGATATTTATATGCTCTCAAGTTCACGAGATTTGAATTAGGCTTCAATGGTATTGCATGATAAAGTTCTCTTGGGAGGTAAAGATGCTAACTGCTCGAACAAGTGTTTGTATTCTTCATTCAATGTGCCAATTTTTGGGTGTGGATGTACCTGAGCCTCAGAATGAGCTAAAGAAAACAATTATCCAATCCACTAATAGGTTCCCTTCTTGATCAGTCCTTCCAACCTCTTGCCTTTCATCAATTACAACTAATCCTGCTCCACAATCCCTTGCAAACCTGACAGTAGTTCCTTGCATCTCAAAATAAACTAGCAGTTGAGAGAAATCAAAGATTAGTGGGCTGAAGGTCTTCATCCAATCAACACTGAGAACCATGTCACATCCTCCTAATTGTAGAATCCTGAAGTTAGATACAAATTTACGATTCTGCATTTGCCAATTGAATCTTTGATATTTAGTTTGAGTGAGTATAGAATTCCAATCAGCCACGGTCACAGCTAGAGGACTTGTCTTAATCAATTCGTGTCCCACCTTCCTCACAACGTTGGGGTCAACAAAGCTGTGAGTACTACCACTATCTATCAAAATAAGAATGGATTTGCGTCCTGTCTCTCCCTTGATTTTTATAGTATTATGAGATCCATTCCTAGTTAAAGCCTTCACAGAGATTTCCATTTCATCATCCACAAGTTCATCCTATAATTCCTGTTCTTGTTCAGTCAATCCAACTTCCATTTCTTCCTCTTCAGTATCCTCCTCTACCTCCACTAGCTGACATAAGGAGCTTGGTATTACACTTATGTCCAAAGAAATATCTTTGATTACATTTGGAACACAATATTTGAGCCTTCTTTTCTTCCACACTCAAAGTCTTGGGCCTTGTAGATGCATTCTGCTGCTGATAAGTGCCTCTGTTACTTCTGCTCCTCTGGCCATCAGATGCTTCCAACACAGTGGACTCGAACAACTTAGCCTTTGCATAGGCTTTAGTCAGTGTTCTAGGATTAAAGGCTTTGACAAGATTCTTAATTTTTTGCTTCAAACCATTGATAAAACTCTAGACATAGTAGGCTTCACTAGAATTAGGATTAATAGAAATCATCCTTGCTCTCAAATTCTCAAGCCTTATCATATAGTATCTTATTAATGTAATTTGCGCCACCTTGTTGAAATTATCCACAATATCACTAGGATCTTCATCGCCATATCTCTCATGTAGCTCCTTCACAAATTCAGACCAAGACAATGGATTACTGCCAATAAGGCTATAGAATCATACCTTCTGATCTCTATGAAGGTAAACAGCAGTTAATTCCACCTTCTCAGCCTCAATTATGTCATAGAAATGGAAGTATCTCTCTCATCTTCTTATCCAAGATTGAGGTTGCTTGCCATCAAACGTTTCAATTTTAACTATAGGCTACCTAAATCCATTGCCTCTACCACTGACTGTGCCATTTTCACTTGCTTCTGAAGGCTGAGGTTGCATTGGAGTTGGAGGACAATCAAATTGACCAACAGTTGCTCCTGATGTCTGAGGTTGCCCAACCTCTGAAGGATGATCGAGCTGACTGGAAGCTGACAGAATTCCAGCTCCTTAAGGCAAATTCTGCCTTTGTGATCTGTTGCTGTAATTCTTGGATCTTTACTTCAATTTGCTAAGAATGTTGATCTAACCTTTCAGCAAGCTTTTGATCTTGTGATTGCTGCATTTTCACAAACATCTCCTTTATTTTAAGCCTTAATTATTCAAATTGATTGACTAGCACTTGCTCCAGCATTTGCACTAGCAATAGCAGCATAAGTAGCATTCGCAGCAACATTTGTAGCTGCATTTACTAGAGTTGTTACTCCACTAGCCATTGGTACACTCTTCTTGCTTCTAGCCAGCTGTAATCAACCAAATTAAGATCAATCAGTAGCAAACCCAAGTTCTAATAATAGTTCAAAGATCAATCTTGAATCATAACCAACAGAGTAAAAAGTATAAGATGAGAAAGAAGTAAAAGAGATGAGGAATTAGAGAGAAGTGAGGGTTGAGAGAAGAACAGATCAATTTCTATTCAATACCTTCCCAAATTCAATCTAGATTGCTCTTTATACAAATTGGAATCAACTGAAGCAAAAATAGGAAAATATCAAGAAATACAATGCATCTGGACACAAGCTTAACCGCCTTATCACCTAACAATCAAACTTTGGCGACAAAACTAACATTTAAACTCCTACGGCTATTAAATTAGCAAAACGCTGAATTTTGATGTTCTTATCTAGAATCATAACATAAGTTTGGGATCCTAGAAACAATAATTGTGGACCAAGCTAAAGTGTTTAATGGCGCTAAAGTTAAGGAGCTTACCAGGAGTTTCAACATTGAACTCTTGAATTAAACCCCTTATTAGCTCAAACTAATGGCAAAGCATGGTCTACTAACAATATTATATAGGCCAATATTGAGAACATGATTGGAGATAATCCCAAAAAAGGGGATAATTTCTACTTAATGCCCTTTAGGCTTACAGAACCTCCAAACGAGATGCAACTGGGACAACCCTTTTCCATGTAATGTCTAGCCATGACGTTGTACCCCCAATGGAAGTTATAGTTCAATCTGTTAGGTCGAGTCATCAAGGGAAGTTTTCTGAACTTGAATATGAGCAGGCTATAATGGATGATGACTAACGTGGACCAAGTTAGGCCTAACGCCCTTCAGAAACTAGAAAAAAAAAGGGTGGCCAAAGCCAACAACAAAAAGGTCAAGCTTGGGTCCATTGATTTTGGGGGATCTTAGTCTAGAAAGTGGTATTACCCATTGGCCAGAAATATCGTGTCTTTGGAAGATGGCCGCTAGTTGGTGTCTGGGAAAAATCAGATAGGAACGTGTAGGGTTGACTGTGAAGATGTTGATGGGTCCAGCACGCATGCTGATGGAGGTACAGGGCCAGGGACTGATCATGGCTTCTCAATTACTAGGGTTGTTAGCTTGGATGAGGAAGGAGGCAATGCGTATGAGGGTCCGCAGGGGATTAATTGTTATGTAAAATTGAGTTTTTCTAATCCTAGGGAAAATGTGGGCCAAAATGGGGTGGGCTATGGGGTTACATCTAGGTTGAGAGTTTTACACTCAAATTTTACCTTCCCCCCTTGAAATTGCACAGGTTGGGCCCATTATTGGGCCTAATTCTTTGGGCCACATTACTCATCAACAGGCCCCCTTTTCTTTACCAAATATTTGTGAACCTCATTCCCCAATCCCCCCTCTCTCTCTCTCCGTGCCCTAACTCATCTCTCCCCTTGGTCCTTTCATCTCAACCTCCACTACCACTCTCTCTACCAGCCAATCTATCTCGTAGATGTGGCAAATCCCTGGACCTAGGGCCGAACAGAACCCTAGCAACCCAAGCTTCCGCTTGGGGCCCCAAAAATTTAAGGGCCCCAAATTTTAGAGGATTGCATTTACAAAGTCTTTGTTGCTAATAGTAATAAGTTTTAATATTAGAATTTTAGAATTTTATTAAATATAAAAAGGCCCCGTTGAAAAGTCCGCTTAAGGCCGGGAAAATTTCAGGACTGATCCTACCTAGACCTCTGCCACACAACCATGAACCTATAACCCGCGAATTTGTCTAAAGTAAAGAAAGCTTAGGACTTTGGAAAAAGACTTGGATTGGACTTTGAAGGCCCAAACAATGAGATCCATGAATTTATGTCCACAATTTGTGAAGAAGCACCCGATCTCTTGAGGAGGAAGAAGAGGCACTAGAGGAAACAGAATCCAAAGCACTAACAGAATCGGAGGTACGATTTATAAGATGAAATTTTGTGCTTGGAATATTGGGGGTTTTTGTAGGCATGAGAAGATATAATCTATTAGGAACTTGGTTTGTAAATGTAGACCTTCAATCTTTGGTCTTATTAAGACAAAACATAGCCTTGTTGAGCAATGGACTACTTTGAAATGTTGGGGGAATGTAATGTGCAAATGGGTGGGTGTTTTTACAGTTGAGGGTTCAAGTGGTTTGATCGCTATCTGGAACGAGAATCACTTTGTGGTTAACAATATGATGAAAGGTGAGAGATGGATGTGTCTGGTGGGGAAGCTAGCTAAGGAGAATTTTCCATGTGTAATATGCTTTGTCTATGGCCCTTCAAATGGAGAAGGCAAGACAGATTTATGGCTAGATTTGTGGAACTCCAAACAATTTCTACCAATCCCATTCTTGTTAATGGGTGATTTCAATGAGATACTAGATGTTAAAGAGAGAAAGGGTAATACGGTAGTAAACCAAGGAATCCGTGACTTTAGAAGCTTCATTGATCTTTTCGGTGTGATTGATATCCCACTTGCATGAAGAAAGTTCATGTGGACCCGAGGTGTAGCTATGAGTAGCATCAATCACACATTCGTGGAGAAAGAATTGTTGGGACAAATTTTAAAAGTTTTCCCTAATGTAAATACATTAATGCAGTAAAATGATTTTAAATTCCTAATTTTAAATCTATAGATTTAAAATTTCTAATCTTAAATCGACTAGCATCTACTCTAATATATTCATAATAATAATATGAAAATAAACTAGCATAATAAGAATATTGTAAATAAATAAAAAAAGTAAAAAACTAAAAGGAAAGGGAAAGAAGAATACCTGAAAATTGCTCCTATAAAGAAAAACTAGAAGATTACTGAAACCGAGAAGCTTTTTACATAATCTCCTCAAAAACCCGGAGTGTAGGCTCCGAAAAATATTAAACTTAAAAGAAAAAATTTAAATGAAAATTGTATCTCTTTAAGTTCTAGAAAGTCAATACTTTCATAAGAACTTTAATTATGATTGGATGCAAAACCTTGACTCCAAAACCCTTATAGCAGGCTACAGAAGTGAAAAGCTAAAAAAACCAAAACGACGTCATTTAAAGAATTCAAACCACATACCACATGTCCGCACTGGATTGGTCTGCATCTAACAGCGAGGATCACCCCTGAGGGGAGTCTAAGAGTGTGCCACGTGGCATGCTCTAATTGGTCCACGCCCATAGGAGCGGATCGATCCCCTAGACAGCACACCAGATTGGCCGCTGGTGTTTGACATGGATTGTTACCGATTTTTCCATTATTTTTCACATGTAAAAATTCATCTTATGAATTTTAATTTTTCAAATTATTTGATTTATAATTTTTAACTTTTATTCATTTTATGAATAATATTTAGCAAAATTAAATTTACTCATCTTATGAATAAATAATCATCACATGAAATCTTCAATATTTTTCTAATGGCATTAAAAAAATGGATTGTGTAGGGACCTCGGAGACAATTCAAATCTAACTCTAAAAGAATTAAATTAACAATAATTAATCTAAAAATAACCCAATTATATGTCCATATACTAAAAAATAACCCAACTCTATTTTCTAACCAAAAAAATCCAACTCTAAATTTTCTACCAAAAAATAACCCAACTCTAACTTTTCTACAAAAATAAAGGGGGGAAAAAAAAAAACTCAACTCTAAATTTTGTACAAAAAAATAATCAAAATCTAAAATTAATTAAAAAATACTTAATTGATGGCTAAGCATGGCGTGGGGTATGACGCTCCAACAATATATTTTTCTCTATGTACTTTGGTTTTGCTTGATTTTCTCACCTAACCAAACTAAAAATACGTCTTTCCTATAATTGAGTAACACCCCACAAAAAGGCAACATCTCGAGGCAAAGAACAAGAAAAAAAATTGAGGAATACAACCAAAGAACTAGGGCTACAAATGAGCCGAGCCGAGCCGAACCACAGCTTAATTGGCTCGACTCAACTCGTTAACTAAATGAGACCAGCTCAATATTGGTATCGTTTATCTAATCGAGCCGCATATCTGTACTCGCTCAGCTCGTTTACTAAATGAGACCACCTATAGAGAACAAACCAAACCAAAAATACTTAGAAGAAAATATATACGGTCGAAGCATCACAATTCAGTACTTTTTTAAATCAAATTTTTACGATTGGAATATTTTAGATTAATTTTTGAGATTGATTTTTTTTTTTTTTTTGTACAAAAGTTAGAATCGGGTTATTTTCTAGTTAGAAAATAGAGTTGGGGTATTTTTTTTGTATATTGACATATAGTTCGGTTATTTTTAAACTAATTATTGTTAAATGAATTACAAGATCATGATAAAATTAGATTATCATTTAGTCAGACTTAATTCTACTATAAATCTCATTGCACTCTAGACTTAAATTATTTATTTGAAAATTTCCGAATAGACTATATTGACAATAACAACCCCTCCATTAGATATTTATGACGAAAAATAATTAGAACTACTACCATTATTTTTCTCACAGCTTTTCCGTTAGTTAACAAAAAAATATATACTATCAAACACTTAGAACAATTTGGCCAAAGTTTCTAAATTAATTCAAACACTTGTGAATCAGTTAATGGGACATCTGTATCTCATAAGAGGCTATAGATTCCATATGGAGCACCTGATCCTTGTCACACTTCCGTCACCCAAGGCATGTGGGAGTTTGGCCATTTATTGTGACCTTACTTATATTACACCAAGGTAACTAACATTCCATGCACATGTCCAGAGTACCCTCGGAATTTAGAGTCATCGTTCAAATAGTACATCATGAATCACTCATTTTTTATAGTAGTCTAAACATAAGTAACTCACACGGTCCAACTCAGTGTATTAATGTAATTGAACACACCAACATAGCACTCTTGGATCATCATCCACATGACCGAGACAGGTCAACTAAAGTGTTGCGTTACATCCTTAGCAGACAAATAGTCCAAATTTATCACCGACTATGAGTTTTTCAAGTAATATTTTATCTCATTTGCTCCAAGTTTATATGTGACTTAATCTCATAATCCACTTAGAACAAACATGCCAAAAGTAATCTGAGGACTATATCCATCTAATGGATGTTACTTAAAAGAAAATCACATGCAACATATATGCCCACTTAAACAAATTTAACGAGGAAATGACTGGAACCCAAATTTTATTCTTTAATAAAGTAACAATTATATGATAATTTTGGATTTTCAAGGCACTATTCCTAACAAGAACAGCTCAGTAGATATCCAAACTTGAAGCTTTAGGGGGCGAAGAAGAGCTTATCAGACCGCTGCCCTATCATAATTGATCTTGAGGTGTTTTGTGGCCCTAAGCCGTTTCAAGGTTTTCATTGTTAGTTCTCAAAATCGGGGTATAGCAGCATTGTTAAGGTAGAATGGAAAGCCCTTGAAGGCCTTGCTTTTGACAAAAAATTGAAGAGACTTAAAGGTAGTCCAAGAAGGTGGAATTAAGATGTCTTTGGCATAAAAAGAGTGAAATAGAGGAGCTTGAAGGGGAAATCGATAAGTTGAAGATCAAGCCTAAATCAAGTTCATTTGCTGAGGAGGAAACACTTAGAAGGGTAGTGGTCACATCTCAACATTTGTCGTGGTATCACAGAAAAGAGTGGTATTGGTTACAAATTTCAAGAACCAAGGAAGTGAAGGAGATGGACCTTAATACAAGATACTTCAAAACACTTTCCACAATGAGAGCCAGCCACAAATCCATGTTTGGAATGCGAGAGAGGGGCAGACTATTTCATCATCCAAGACTTGTCAAGCAGGCTATTGCAGACCATTTTAAGCATCTATACTCTGACATCAAAAACCGTAGACTAGATTTGGGAAGTGTGCAGCTGCCATCTATTGACACTAATGCAATAAGAGAACTAGAAAGAATGCCAATAGAGCTGGAGGTTCGTAATGCATTATGGTCATGTGGATCAAGCAAAGCACCGGGTTATGATGGTTTTAACTTCAAGTTCATTAAGAATATGTGGGGATCTTTGGGGAAAGACTTTACATAATTTATCCTTCATTTTTGCAGCACCTAGTAGTTGCAACCAGGGATTAACACTACACAGGTCTCACTTATTCCAAAGGTAGCAGATGAGTGTAGATGTTCTGATTTCAAGCGAATTAGTATGGTAGGTTGCCTGTATAAAGTCATCTCCAAAATCGTGAGTGGAAGATCAGCAGAGATAATGCCTACACATATGGGTGAACCTAGTCAGCGTTTGTAGCGGGGAGACATATACTAGATGTGAGCAGTGATTGCAAATGAGGCTGTGTACTGGGTCAAAGCTAAGAAGATGAAAGGAGTGCTCCTGAAACTAGATTTTCGTAAAGCATATGACACAGTGAATTGGGCCTTCTTGGAACAGGTTCTAAGGTCAATGGGCTTTGTAGACCGTAAGCAGTCTAAGGTGGTAGAATGCAATACGACTCCCTTTATGTCCATTCTAGTCAATGGAGCCCAACCCCACCATTTAAGATGGAGCGAGGCCTACGTCAAGGGGGTCCACTCTCACTGTTTTTGTTCATTATGGTTACTAAGGTACTTAACCAACTTTTGATTCAAGCAATGCGGCTAGGCGATTTTAGGGGCCTGGACATTGGTCGAAATAAGGTGAATTTGATGCATCTTTAGTTAGCCGATTATACTCTTATATTTTTCCCAGTGGATGCGGATGTAATGCTGTTTGTTAGAGATCTCATAATTTGTTGCCAGGCTCTATCGGGTTCACGAATCAATTTTTAAAAATCTACAATTATTGGTATTGGTGTGTCACATAGGTGGACATTGAAAGCGGCTGCTGCCCTTAGCTGTTTGGTGGCACCCATGCCCACCAAACACCTTGGAATCCCCTTAAGCGCCAATCTAAGGCTTGAAATTGCTCAAAGACCGATCATTGACTGTGTAGAAACTAAACTCGCTGGTTGGAAGGCCAAAGCTCTCTCAAAAGTGGGGCGCCTTACCTTAATAAAATTAGTGTTGAACAATCCCTCTACCTTCTATCTCTCCCTTTTTTGTATGCCTAAGAAGGTCGCCAAGAAAATCATTAAACTTCAGAGGCAATTCTTTTGGAAAAATTCGTGTGGTGAGATTAGGATCCCATGTATTAAGTGGGAACTAATATAAGCACCAAAACATTTGAGGGGCCTTGGTGTGGCAAATGCGATCCTTAAAAGCAATGCCCTCTTGTTTAAATGGTGGTGGCACTTCTCGGTGGAGGGGTCAACGTTTTGGAAGAAGGTAATTCACTCTATTCATGGTGACAATGGACATGACACCCCCCCCCCCCCCCCCCGCCCCCCCCGGTTGTAGCAGCAAGACTCACTTCGGTGCATATTTCAGAGATGAAGGACACTTTAGACCAAGTCTTTGTGGTCATTGCTGATGGTTTAAACTCAAGCTAGGGGATGGCTCGTGCTTAAAGTTTTGAAGGGACATTTGGAATGGAGATGCAAGCGTTGAATCAAGGTTCCCGTTTCTCTTTCGGGTATCACTAAAACATGAACATCTAATTAGCCAAATGGGTATGTGGGATGGGCCTGAATGGAGGTGGCCGCTAAATTGGCACCAACGTTTCTTTGCAAGAAAAAAAAAAAAAATCAGTCATCAATTTCTATAGTGTCTTCAATTCTGTCCAACTTCTCTAGGATACTCATGATACAGAACATTGACTACTTGATCCATATCTTCGCTACTCAATAAGCTCTTTCTCCAATGCTGTGTGGGCTCATATCCTTGTAGCCACAACAATCGATCATCTCATTTGAGGAGTTTGGAAAGGTCATGCCCCACCAAAAGCCAAATTGCTTGTATGGATGGATGTTTTCAGAAAATGAACACAAAAGAGATGTTGTGGAAGCCAGGCATTATTAGTGATGAGGATAAATGGTGCCCCTTATGCGAAACGGATGTGGAAAGCATTGACCACTTGTTCCTTGAGTGCGCTTGTCGTAGGGAAATTTTGGATAAATGTTTTGAATGTCGGGCTGTTCATTGGGTGGTAGCTAGGATTATCAAAGACCTCTACAAACAATCGCTGGCTTGTTATGTAGGGGATAAATTTCAAAAGAAGGTTTGGATTACCCTCTTCTTCATTGTAATTTGGGTGGTTTGGAATACTAGGAACAAAACTGTTTTCGAATGGACTTTGGTGTGAGAATGAAGTCTTCTGCAGTATTAAGATGGGGGTCGGCTTTTGGTTTAAAGCTTGGTGTCAGGATCTTCTGTATTTTCCAGACGATGTTGTTGATGTATTTTTAAAATGAGAATTGTTGATGAAGTGTTTGAGATTTGTCCTAATGTTATTTGAAGTGTATTTTACTTGTATCGGATGTGTGTCGACACATAAGGCCTGTGTGCCGAAACACAATATTACAGAACCAAAAATAGTGGTTGTGTGTCGATACACAGTGCCCATGTGTTGACACACAACTTTACAAAAGCGCACGGAGCAGAGCGATGTGTCAATGCACGGACTTACAGAACCCTATATGTCTACACATAATCGACACACAGCTTTGACACACAGGGCAGTTTGACAGTTTTAATGTGCGGTTTTTTCCCTTTGGCGCCTCTTTTTGGGGTCTTTTTAGGGGACGTTTCTTTTTATTATTAACGTATAAAATCCCCCCCTTGATCCGATCTTGATTACTTGATTTGAATTATAAGAGACTGAAAGAACTTTGTTTAAGACATTGATTAAAAGTGTTGAAAGTTCTTTGACAAAACTTCATTCTCATTCACCTCTTCTATCTCTCCTCTTACACACTTTCACTTCATTGTTTTGGACGTCATTGTATCCCTGATACTATTTCCTATGCTTAAATAAGTCTTAAGGAAAGTGCTTATACGGCCTCGACACCTGAGATCTCTAGGATACCCGTTCTTATAAGTTTTGCAAGTGTTTGCACCAACAATCTTAAGACTTATTTCCATATTTTGATCTTAAGATTAGGGCATGTGAATTTCCATAAGATACATGAAATGGTTAATTCATCATTGATACCACATATTGATAAAGTGGATGATAAATGTAAAATGTGCATGTTAACAAAAATAACGAATTTACCATTTCCATCGGTTCAAAGAGAAACGAACTTAATTGACTTAGTACATAGTGATTTGTGTGACTTTAAAAGTACTTCCACCATAGGAGGAAAAAGATACTTTATAAATTTCATTGATGATTGTTCGAGATTTTGCTATGTGTATCTAATCAACCATAAAGATGAGTCACTAGAGAGATTTAAGCCATATAAAGCGGAAACCGAACTCCACTATAAGACCTTCCTCAAACGGCTTAGATCGAACCGTGGTGGGGAATACTATGATCTCAAGTATTTCAAAACCACGGGTATAGTGCATGAGGCCACATCAGCTTATACGCCACAACAGAATGGCGTGGCAGAGAGAAAAAACTAGAGACTAACTGAAATGGTTAATTTCATGTTATCCTATTCCGGTCTCAGCAATGGGTTTTGGGGTGAGGCTATATTAACGGCTTGTCATATATTAAATCGTGTTCCAAACAAGAAAAGTAAAATGACCTCGTATGTACATTAGAACAATTGACCCCTGAAGTTAAGTTATCTTAAAGTGTGGGGCTGTAGGGCAGTCGTTAAAGTCCCTGAACCTAAACATAAAAAGTTGAGTGAGAGAGGCATTGATAGTATATTTTTTGGATATGCACCATATAGTAAGGCGTATCAATTCTATGTAATTGAGCCAAATGATTATATCAATATTATTACGATAATAGAATCAAGAGATGCCATTTTTTATGAGAATAGGTTTACCTCTATCCTAGACCAAGGGATTATGTATCAGTTGAGAATGACACTTCAGTGTTGTATGATGGTGATCATCATGAGAGGGAACAAGTCCCTGAGAATGCTTTAGAACTCCGAAGGAGTAAAAGAGGGAGAAAAGAGAAATCTTTTGGGTCGGACTTCTACACGTTTTTGGTAGAAGGTTCAAGTAATAATATGGAACCTGCAGCCCCATATTGTTGTGTCATGGAGGCGGATCCCATGATGTTTGATAGGGCCATGGGGTCTCATGATGCCTCCTTTTGGCGAGAGACTATAAATGATTGGATTCCATCATGAGCAAATACATGGATATTAATGGATCTTCCACGAGGCAATAAGATCTTCAAAAAAAAAAGATGAAAGTCGATGGAACTATAGATAAGTTCAAAGCCCAATTCGTGGCAAAAGGGTTTACCCAGAAACTATGGGTTAGACTACTTTAACACGTATGCCCCTGTGGCAAGAATATCAACTATAAGAGTTTTTAATAGCTCTTGCCTCGATTCATGAGCTAGTGATTCACCAAATGGATGTCAAAATGGCATTTCTAGATGGTGAGCTAGAGGAGGAGGTGTATATGGAGCAACCGGAAGGATTTGTTGTTCCTGGCTAAGAGAGAAAAGTATGTAAACTCATACATTCTCTGTATGGTCTAAAGCAAGCCCCAAAGCAAAGGCATAACAAATTTGATCAAGTTGTTCTAAATAACAGATTCATTATAAATGAATCAGATAAATGTATCCATAGCAAGTTCGATAATGGTAAAGGGGTCATTATATGTTTGTATGTCGATGACATGCTGATATTCGGTACTGATATGGAATAAGTGAGAAAAAAGAAAAAAAAAAAAAAAAAAAAAAAGCAGTTTCTCTCGATGAACTTTGCTATGAAAGACATGAGTGAGGCTGAAGGAATCCTTGATATAAGGACTGTAAGGAATGGAGATGCGATTTCCTTCACACAGTCTCACTACATTCAAAATGTGTTGAATAGGTTCAACTATTGTGCTTGTGCACCGATGTCCACACCAATGGACTATAGTGTGAAGCTAGTACCGAATGGTAGAACTCTAGTATCACAATTGGAGTATTTCTGAGTCACTTGATGTCTCATGTATGCCATGACTAGCACGAGGCCTGACATAGCTATCGCTGTTGGAAAGCTTAGTAGATATACTAGCAATCCAAGTAAACTACACTCGCATGCGATATATCAAATACTAAAGTACCTTAAGAAAACCATGGACTATGGTATTTCCTATGTAGGGTATCCTCCCATCTTGAAATGGTATTCTGATGCCAGTTGGATCTCCTATGAGGGAGATCATGCATCTACAAGTGGGTGGGTGTTCCTGCTTGGTGGGGGTGCGGTTTCTTGGGATTCCAAGAAATAGACATGTATATCTGATTCCACGATAGCGGCAAAGTTTATAGCTCTTGCATCTGTGGCTAAAGAAGCCAAATGGTTAAAGGATCTCTTGCATGAGATTCCTTTGTGGCCAAAACTGATCTCACCGATATCTATCCATTGTGATAGTTAGACTACGCTATTAAAAGCGTACAATGAGGTGTACAATGGAAAGTCCAGGCACATAGGTGTAAGACATAGTATTGTGAGACATCTTATTCAATAAGGTGTCATCACTGTGGACTTTGTTAGAACAAGTCAGAATCTAGCGGATCCGTTTACAAAAGGCCTAGCTAGAGACTTGGTTCTGAAAACTAGTGAAGGGATGGGGTTGAAACCTATCATTATTAGTCACCCATGACAGGCCCTCAACTCGATGCCTGGTATGTCATCACGTCCCAAGTTCAATGAGAGAGACTTATCATCTGTGTGACTGCAAGCACTAAAAGAGATTTTTCCATCCCATGTGAGAAGTGCTTGGTTACCTACGTTAGAGATTCTAAGAGGATGAGCGTATGCTCTTAATGGACCCGAGTTTATTTTATTGCTGATGTCGAGTCGTAGGGACATGATCAGTGGAGTCCACCTTAGTGAGTGTGAAGTTTGGCCGCTTCAAGGAGTGATTTTTGACCAAAGGTTTGGCTCTGAAACACTCGCGAAGGGGATAAGCTACAAGGCTTCATATGTGTTGATCTGGAAGTTGTAGGGTGTGTACGGGGAGTACGTTTTCTGCATGTTGATGTGTTCGGTTAGTCAAATGGGTTGTATGGTTCAAAGCATGGTGTACCATTTTTGATCCAGTTAACAATAAACGTGTTTTCATTAGCTAAGGGTTCAATTGAGAGACACCCTCATTGATACACAACAAAGTCTCCTTTAATTTAGAGATGTTTTGTGTGAGAATGATTGCATTTTGAAAATGGTGGGGGAATGTTGATGTATTTTCAAAATGAGAATTGTTAAGGAAGTATTTGAGATTTGTCTCAATGTTGTTTGAAGTGTATTTTACTTGTATGGGATGTGTGTTGCCATACAGGGCTGGTGTGTTGACACACAATCTTACAGAACCAAAAATAGTGGCTTTGTGTCAACACATAACTTTACAGAAGCGCACATAGATGGAACAGAGCTATGTGTCGACACAAAGACTTACAGAACCCTGTGCATCGATGTGTGTCGATACAGAGCTTCGACACACAGGGTGGTTTGACAGTTTTAATGCGCGAGTTTTTCCGGTTTTTGGCGCCTCTTTTCGTGGTGTTTTTAGGGGATGTTTCTCTTTATTACTAACATATAAAATCCCCCCCCCCCCCCCCCCCCCCCCCCCCCCCTTCCGCGGATCTGATTTTGATTACTTGATTTGAATCATAAGAGATTGAAAGAACTTTGTTAAAGAGATTAATTAAAAGTGTTGAATGTTCTTTGACAAAACGTCATTCTCATTCATCTCTTCTATCTCTCCTCTTATACACTCTCACTTCATCGTTTTGATTGGCGTTGTATCTTGCGAGTTTTGAAAGTGTTCGCGCCAACATATATTGCTAGGAATGTTGTGTTAAGATTCAAAGATATTCTCTGGAATCTCAACCTTGATTGGGATAGAGAGAGTATGAGATGAAAAAGAATATAGAGTTTAGATGAGGGAAAGAAGGGAAAGGAGATGAGAAAATAGAGAGGATATCAAAGATATCAATTCATTCATCAAAGTTATTAGATTACAAGCCTAAGCCTTACTATTTATACTACTTACATGATATGATCTATTACATTGCATCTAACTCATGCTATAACCACCAACACTCACTAAGCTGCCACTATTGACCGGCATTGACCACCTAAGCTCTAGACTTCACTTATTACATGACTTCACCAAAGCTTAAGCTACTAATTACAATATCAACTAGCTATTACAGCTCAATAGGCTCGATTCCAGGCCTTATTACATTTATACTTTATTTCATATGCCCCCCTATTATGAGAATCATAACAATACTCCCCCCTTTAAAAGATTCTTGTCCCCAAGAATCAACAAGAAAGTTGAAGCTTGAAGAACAAATGCCACAATAGGAAATACGAGCTAAACATGAAGCAAACTTGGATGTAGAGCTGCAACCAGAAATGCAGCAGCATCTAAAGTAGCCTAAACACACCAGCAGCAACAACTTAACCGAACACATACTTCAAGCTGGAATTGCAACTGAAAGAACTTCTGAAATTGCATCTGAAGAATTCCATGTTGATGCATAATGTGAAGTAATTCTAGAAATGAGCTGCTTCTGATCTCTGCCACGATGTCTTGCATCTGATTTGGAGTAAACTTCAGGTGGTACCAAATCAACCACAATCTGACTCTAATCATCCCACCTACTGGCCCCGTGTTGCAGCTCATATATCCACGCATCACTCTATAAACTAATCAACACATAATAGCCTTAAATCATCAATCTAACAGCAACAACGGTAACTAATGCAACAGAACACCCAGCTACGGCAAATCAGCAACAAAATCAGCACAGCAGCAGCAGCTCAGTATCAGCAACATTACATAGCCCAAACCTCGAATTCTGGGATCATAACATTCCCTTCCCCTTGAAAACATTCTTGTCCTCAAGAATGAAAGAGAATGATACTTTGAAAATCAATTATTGATGTAGGAGACTTCTAGTTGAAACCCATAGCTGTAAAGTGCTTCAAGATACTGAAATTTTGCAGCACACTTGTTGAAGTAGACTTTGATGTATTTCTAGGCCAAGGTCCTGTTGTCATTGCTTGCATCTGAAGAGGAGCACTCATACGGAGGTCTACCCAGATCAAAACACATCAACTTGGCACCAATCATAGCTTCCATCCAGAATTTGTAATACTTGAACCTCTTTTTACTCAGCCCAAGCTCTCTCTTGCTGTTAGATGGCCTGAGATGCACATTAGTAGCTTGAGTCACATATTCCAGTTGTCTCAACTTCTTAAAGCCTTGAACTTCTTCAACCGGTTTAGGAGGAGGTTTGACAATCATGTTTGCACTTAGATAAATCAAAACTCCCCTTGAAAAAGGAAATAAATCATCCCGATCTTGCCGATCGACATGCCGACAGTGCATAACATCTTCTGGAATTGGATCTCCAACTACTTCTTTGACATCCAACGCTATATTGTTGATTTCAACTCTGATTTTAGCTGGAGTTTTCCTCAACCTTGCATTGATCTTCTTCATCCAAACATTAAGGAAATATTGGAGCTTATGCATATGATTTTTTTATTCCGAACTGCCACAACAGATCACCCAAAACACACTTGAACTCTGCACCAGATCAGGACCATTCTGTTGCAGTTTATCCCAATCTTCAAGCGCTATCACCTTTATCATTTTTCCACCACTGTGTGTGCTGATATTACAGGGACTTCCAATACCAAACATATCAGTTAAAGCACCAATTGTACTGACTTTTGGCTACACAGATATCTGTTTCAGTATATTACCACATTTATACACATCTAACAACCCCATTGCTTGTTCAACCACATTGCTTCGCCTTTGTTGAACCTTGAAATGTACTCGTGCAGCTTGATTAATTCTTTTCAGTAGAGAATCCCCTCTTTTTGGCTTCATATAAACTTGAAAATCTTCTCCCGGATCAGGAGGCAAGTCGTCATAAGATTTTTTACTTGGATAAGCCACAATTCTACTCAAAAGAAGAAGTAGATAATTCCGAACTTGCCGATCGGCATGCCGATAGTACATTTCAGCCACTATACATTCGTAATCTCTCACCCAACACAAGAGACCTTGCTCAACATCCAAGATGTCGTTGTTCTAGTCCCAAGTTAACACTCCAACATGCCCACAAGTGAACTTAAGTATACTCTGATCTGAATTTGGATGCACTGTAGTAGAAACAATGGATTCCTCAGCAAAACGACATTGCTCAGCAGTGAAATCACTTCGGTTCAGCCTTCCAGCTTGCCATGGAGTATCACTTAACTGATTTAGAGACGTATTTAGTGATATTTCAGCAGTAACCCCAAGGTTTTCAGTTGGAATCACAGATTTTGCAGCACCCAAACCTTGTATACCAGCATACACATCAGTCAGAGCAGCATCTTGAGTTAGCTTTTGTTGATCATCAAACCTCATGGGCTGCAATACAACTTTATGCTTCAATTTCTTCTTTGTAATCTTCTTTGTTTCCCAAAATTCTTTTCATACGTCGTTAAGATGATTCTTCTTCACTTTACGCTTTGCATTCTTTATCATTCCCATGACATGAAAATCGTATTCCCATTCCTGAAGCATGTCATATTGTGGCTCATCCTCTTCAAAATACTCTAACTCTAGCAAAGAGTCTTCATAACGATCATCTCGTTCAACCTCAGGTTCATCCAACTCGTGTTCATCAATTATGGCATTACCTTGATCCAATTCTTCTTCAACTACATTAAGTGGCTCCACAATATGCACTTCAGCTACTGCGGAAGAGTTTGGCCTTCGACATTGTTCTTCAATCTCAACTAATTTCACTTCAAGTTGCTCCTTTTGTTGATCCCAGCACTTGTTAATCCTATCCACCAAGTCTTGTGATTGAAAAATGACCTGATCAGATCTCTCCATTACAATCGGCTGAGCTTGCTGTTCAATCTTCACGTTGTTTTGCTGGTTCATTTGCTGTATCCATTCAGCATTAGATTTCTTGAGTTGATCAAACATCGTCTTAAGCGAATCCGGAATTGTTGCATCACTACCATCCATAATCGCTCTTAAACGTCACACTCAGATTCCAACCCTACTGATGAACTTCGAACAGAGGAAGTTCGAGCAAACCCTAACCGCAATGTTAGTTGAGTAATTCGACTTACACTTCTGACTTAAGCTCGACTCAAGCTCACAATCAAGTCCTCAACTCAATACCTAAAGCGAACTTCACAAACGAAATCAGATTTCAACAATTTTTTTGTTTCTCTTTTCCACTGTCAGATTTTCGCCTATGTTGTCAGAGTATCGCCTAAGCAAATCGCGACTCGATAACATAAAATTCTTAAGAATCAACGCAAATTCTGATGAATCCTCACCACTTCTAAGCTTATCAACATAATTTCATCACAATTT
Organism: Simmondsia chinensis; assembly: GCA_018398585.1. NCBI lineage: Eukaryota > Viridiplantae > Streptophyta > Magnoliopsida > Caryophyllales > Simmondsiaceae > Simmondsia > Simmondsia chinensis. The sequence continues at coordinate 13,623,945 of JAGTTD010000005.1, forward strand.
AGCAAGAAGAACAGATTTGAATCGAGTTTGAACTTGCTGTTCAGAAACAGTTACCTCAACTTCAATTTCTGAGTTGTAGAATCTGATTAAACCTCAATTCAGCATGTTTCTGATCTTTTGATGATGATCAAGTGAAATGTGGATCAATTAGCTCAGTTGTAACTTCTTCGCAGCAGATCAAAAGAGTGACTGATCAAGAACAGTTAGCACAGCCCCAAACTTCAGCAGCTTAAACTTGCTTTAGCACTCAACTTCTGCAGCAAATGCTTGATCAACCTATTGAATTCAATCTGAATCAGGTTTGATGTTGAATGTACTCAACAAATACTGAACAATTAACCTTTGTTCTATGTAATTCACTCAATTATAATCCCAACCGAAGCAATTTTTCCAGGCCTTGCAGTCACAATTGCAGTAACTGCCAAACACTACTTCAAAATTCAGAATTGAATTCTGATTACAAAATCTGAACTAAATCAGTGTCACAATTGTTTTTATTGATTAATCGTGTTTTGTAATTTCTTTCCGGATATGAGCTTGATTCGGAAGCCAAATCAAGGCTCTGATACCAATTGTTAAGATTCAAATATATTCTCTTGAATCTTAAACTTGATTGGGATAGAGAGAGTATGAGATGAGAAAGAATATAGAGTTTAGATGAGAGAAAGAAGGGAAAGGAGATGAGAAAATAGAGAGGATATCAAAGATATCAATTCTTCATCAAAGTTATTAGATTACAAGCCTAAGCCTTACTATTTATACTACTTACATGATATGATCTATTACATTGCATCTAACTCATGCTATAACCACCAACACTCACTAAGCCGCCACTATTGACCGGCATTGACCACCTAAGCTCTAGACTTCACTTATTACATGAATTCACCAAAGCTTAAGCTACTAATTACAATATCAACTAGCTATTACAACTCAGTAGGCTAGATTCCAGGCCTTATTACATTTATACTTTATTTCATATGCCCCCCCTATTATGAGAATCATAACATATTGGTTGCATAAGGGGCTGGTCTGGTGCTCATCCTTTAGGTGCCTAAAGCTGGTGCTGAGGATGTTTGGGTGGGGGTGTTTTTTTGCTTAATGTACTTATTTTGAGTTATTTGTCTTTTTCCTTTTTTTTTTTTGGCCGGTCTTTTTGGGCTAGTTCAGGCCTCGTGTTTGCGAGTGCGTCTGTCTTGTATTGCATTTTGGCACCATTTATACAAAAAAAGCATAGATTGACATCACGCTACTACTCAAACAAATGTTGTGCTACTTGCATATCACCGTATAATTAAAAAAAAAAAAAAAAAAATGCCTTCCTGAAAAGACTCCCAGAACTCAATAGTGGTATTTTAAATAGGTTTTCATTAATTTCTGTAAGCATTAAAAATAAAAAAAAATTAATAAGAACTACATTGTACCTACAATACCGCCATTGGAGGATGCAGACTATTGGCAATGGAGATACATGCCCCCGATGAATTTTGGTAAAATATGTATTGGATATTACACCTAGTATATTTATTTATATGAAAATATTAAACTCTCCCAAATTATTTTACAATATTTTCTTGATTAATCTCTTTATCCCTTATTTATATATCTATTAAAAAGATAAAAGTTTTTGTAGGCCAAACAAAATTATACTATATAACAGTTTATTACCTTATTAAGTTATAATTAGTGTTATCAATATTCAAAATATTTCAAATTTATATAGGTTTTCAAATTCTATTTTAAAAATTTGAAGTCATTTTTCTAGTGACATAAAAGAGATATATTTATGAATATATGAATATGCTTACAAAGATAATACTGGGTTTATCGTATACTTGAATTATGTACTTTATAATATTGCTACAACCATCATTCAAGTGTGTCCTCAGTGATAAAATTTCCTATATCCGCCACTAATACAATTGTATAAGTTCCCCCTCCCTAAAAACAAAAATAAATTTTGTGGAATAAGACTTTTTGAGATTCAGTGAAGATAGTTAAAAACTATTAATTTATCAAAACAATTATTATACAAATATAATTGTTAGGAAAATATCTCAAAATTCCTTAGAAGATTAAGTAGGGATGCCGTGAGGAGGCCGATCGATCGGGAATGTTACGTAAGTTTGGGACGCCTGCAGTGAGCTCGCCGATCGATCGGTGAACTACCGATCGATCGGACCCTGATCGATCGGGAACCCACCCGATCAAGCGGGAACCGCGTTTCCACGCAGATATATATATGGACGTAGGGTTCCGTCATTTAGTATCCAATATTCTTGAGAGGTTTTCCCAGCGACGCCGCACCAAAATAAAGAGAGAGAGAGAGAAAATGAGTGATTGTAATTCTTCTTTTCGATTCAATAATAAAAGCTCCAATCTCTGTCCGTGGTTTTCTCCCCCTTCGATTGTAAAGGGGTTTTCACGTAAATCCTTGTGTCGTTTGTTTCTTTTCTCTTTTAGTCCACTTACTTCTCGTATTGTCGTGGTATTTAATTTGAATTGCATACCGGGAGTTATAGTTTTTGATCTCAAATTGGTATCAGAGCCTGGTTATTCGAATTGGTACAGTGTCATTAGGTATTACGACCGAGGTAGAAAAGTTCGGTGGTCAAGGAAGCTTTAGCTTATGACAAGTTCGTGTGAAAGGTCTCTTGACTCAGAATGGCTTGAAGAAAGCACTGGAGGGGAAAGAGAAGAAACTCGAGACTATGACCAAGGCACAGTGGGAAGAGTTGGATGATAAGGCTCTCACGGTGATATAGATGTGTTTAGCAGATGATGTTTTGAAAGAGGTCTTAGAGATGAAAACCGCAAAGGAGTTATGGGAGAAATTACTAGACATGTTTTGCCACAAGTCAGTCTCCAACAAACTCGCAGTGAAATGTCGGTTATTCACTTTCCGTATGACAGAAGGTACATCTCTTAAAAACCATCTTAGCGAGTTTACTTCTATCATACAAGAATTAAAGGAATTGGATGATGTCCCTAAGGACGAGGACCAAGCTATGTTGTTACTGTGTTCGCTTTCTAATTCGTATAAGGGCTTTGTAGAAAGCATGATATATGGGGGTAGGCCGACCATTACTGTTGATGAGGTGAAAAGAAACCTTAGAAACATTGTGAGTAAAGAACAGGTTGATAGGGAGTTATCTGATTCGGTGAATGACTCAGGTAGTGGTTTCAATATGAGAGGAAGAACAGAACATAGGGGATCCGATGGTGGGAAAAAGTCTAGGTCTAAATCTAGACATAAGAACCTATTGTGTCATTACTGTCACAAGAAAGGGCACATAAAGAAGAACTATTACAAATATAAAAATACATCAAAAGAAGATAACAGGAGTGATCAGGGTCAAGATAAGTCCGCTAAGGCTAGTGTTATAGAGGATGATAGTGATGGGGAGTTTCTTTTAGTTGCTGATTCTCAGTCCGGGTCAAAGGATAAGTGGGTCATGGATTCGGGTTGTTCATATCACGTTAGTCCAAATAGAGATTGGTTTTTCACGTATAAGTCTATACAAGGTGGAGTTGTCTTGATGGGTAATGATGCTGCTTGTAAGATAGTGAGGATTGGGACAATTCATGTGAGGATGTCTGATGGGGCTATTAGAACATTGAGTGATGTACGTCACATCCCGAAGTTGAAGAAAAACTTGATTTCTCTAGGTACCCTTGAGTCTAGTGAGTACAAGTACACTGCTGAAGGTGGAGTCATGCGGGTCAGTAAGGGTGCCTTAGTTGTGATGAAAGGGAAAAGGGTAAGTACTTTGTATGAGCTTGCAGGTAGCACCGTGACAGGTTCAGTTGCTGTTTCCACATCTGCTTTGACAGATGCAAAGATCACGAGACTGTGGCACATGAGATTGGGTCACATTGGTGATAAGGCATTGTCTGAGTTGAGTTAAAGGGGACTATTTTGTGGTCAGTCAACAGGACTGAAGGATTTCTATGAGCACTATGTGTATGGGAAGCAGAAGAGAGTCAGCTTCAAGCCAACAGTGCAAAAGACAAAGGGAATGTTAGATTATATACATTCTGATCTGTGGGGACCTTCCAATGTGGCTTCTAAAGGTGGGTCCAAGTATCTTCTAACGTTTACTGATGATTATTCACGTAAAGTTTGGGTCTATTTTCTGAAGCAGAAAAACAAGGTTTATGATATCTTAAAGAAATGGAAGATTCTACTTGAAAAACAGACAGGGAAGCCAATAAAGAGGTTGAGGACTGATAATGATCTTGAGTTTGTTGAAGGTGACTTCACTAGGTCTTGTGAAGATCAGGATATAGTCAGACACAGGACATGTAGAGGTCGACCTCAGCAAAATGGAGTGGCTGAAAAATTGAATAAGATGTTACTTGAGAAAGCTCGATGTATGCTTTCAAATGCAGGCTTGAAAAGAGAATGGTAGGCAGAAGCAGTTAGCATGACTTGCTACCTTGTGAACAAGACACCGCATTCTTCATTGCGGATGAAGACACCTGAAGAGGTATGGTCTGATTCTACTTCTGATTATTCTCAGATTAAAGTATTTGGTTGTCCTGCATATGCTTATGTTAATGATAGAAAGCTAGAGCCTAGGGCCAAGAAATGCATCTTTCTTGGTTATTCGTCAAGTGTGAAGGGATATAGGTTGTCGGATCCCAGTGCTCATAAATTTCTAACTAGTAGAGATGTTACCTTTGATGAGTCTACTCTACTACATCCGCCACACACACCCTCCATTGATAGTGATTAAGTTCAGGTTGAGGTGACTGATGCTGCACTGATACAATCAGATCAGCGGGTAGTTCAACTAGAGAGTATTCCGGCACCTCAGGTGCGGGTTTCTGATGTTGTCGATAATGCATAAATAGGTCAGCAGGTGGAGAATAATACTATAGCTGGTCGTAGACCGAGGCGACAGATTAGACCTCCAAAGAGATATGGGTATGAGGAGCTGATTACTTATGCCCTTACAACTGCTGAGTCTTTAGATGATAGTAAGCCAACTTCATATTCAGAGGCCGTATCGAGATCAGATGCTGAGAAGTGGCTCGTTCCTATGAATGAAGAGATGCAATCTCTTCATAAGAACCAGACATAGGAATTGGTGAAGCCTGAAATAGGGAAAAGACTAATTGGTTGCAAGATTCAAGGCACGTTTGGTAGCTAAAGGCTACAGTCAGGTACAGAGTGTTGATTTTCATGATATATTTTCACCTGTTGTTAGACATACTTTGATTCGTGCACTTTTGTCTTTAGTTGCCATGCATGACTTAGAACTTGAGCAATTAGATGTAAAGACTGCATTTTTACATGATGAGCTAGAAGAGAGTATCTATATGCATCAGCCCCAGGGCTTCGTTGTAGAAGAAAAAGAAGATCATGTATGTTTGCTTAAGAAGTCTTTATATGGTTTGAAGCAGTCTCCTAGGCAGTGGTATAGAAGATTTGATCAGTTCATGACAGATCATGGGTACAACAGAAGTAAGTACAACAGTTGTGTGTACTTTAGAAAGACTGATATAGGCTCCTTTGTTTATTTGCTTTTATAAGTTGATGACATGTTGATTGCAGCATGAGACATGAAGGATGTTGATGACTTGAAATCTATATTAAAAAGTGAGTTTGAGATGAAAGATCTTGGAGCAACTAAGAAGATTTAAGGCATGGAGATTTGTAGAGACCTAAAGCAGGAAAATTATACTTGACACGGGAGAAGTATATTAAGAAGGTATTAGACAGGTTTCATATGAAGGATGCTAACCCAGTTAGCACGCCCTTAGCAGCTCACTTCAGACTTTCAGCATTGGATTCGCCTCATACCGAGGAGGATGTCAGGTACATGTCTCAGATTCCCTATTATAGTGTAGTGGGCAGTATTATGCATGCGATGGTTTGTACACATCCAGACATTGCTTTTGCAGTGAGCAGAGTCAGTAGGTGTTAGGAACAGTGTCCTAAAATCCAGATTTATTATGAATATATTATTTTAATTAATAAATAAAACTGAAGTTCCAGTCGTGTCCTAGTTAAATTTGTGTATGTGAGCATTTATACTGTGTGTGATTTTCTTTTGGGAGACATCCATGAGATGGGTGTAGTCCTTAGACTACAATTTACATGTTTGTTCTAAGTAGTTTATGAGACTCAGCAACAGATAGACTTGAAACAAATGGTTTGGATTGTTGTTTGAAAGACTCGTAGTCAAAGACAAGTTTGGACCACTTGTATGTTAAGACTATAACGTGACACTTTAGATGACTTGTCTTGGTCATGTGGATGGAGATCCAAAAGTGTTAGGTTAGTGTGTTTAATAAGATTGACACACTGAGTTGGACCATGTGGGTTACTTATTTCTAGACTACCATCGGAGATGAGTGATTCACGTTGTACTGTTTGAACGATGACTCTAAATCCTGAGGGTATTCTAGACTTGTACATGGAGCATTAGTTACTTTGGTATACTATAAGTAAGGTCAAAACGAATGACTAAAATCCCATGTACACTGTGCATCGGCGTGAAATGTGACAAGGATGAGATATTCAATAGGGAATCTACAGTCTCTTATGAGATACAGGTGTCCCCTTAGTTGATTCGCAAATATTTGAATAGATCGGAAACTTTGGCTAAAGTATCCTAAGTGTTTGACATTTGGAATTTATACTTTGAATATGTTCAAGTATAAATAAATTATTCAATGAAGGGCGAGTCGATAACTAATGGAGAAGCTGTGAGAAGGATAATGGTGGTGGTTATATTTATCCTTTGTCGTGGACATCTAGTGGAGGGGTTGTCATCAATACAGTCTATTAGGGAGATATCGAATAAATAATTTAAGTCTGGAGTGCAATGAGATTTATTTAGTGGAATTAAGTCTCATTAAATGATAATTAAATTATTTCATGAGATGATTAATTTAACCCATTTGGAGCTAGATTTAAATTGCCTCTGAGGTCCCTAAGCAAGTAGGGATGGCAATGGGCCGGGTCGGGTACTGGGGGTGTCGCTTCCATACCCGTACCCGCCATCCAAATCCTATACCTGTACCCGCCCCATTACCCGCCATGGGTATGAAGTGGATACCCGTACCCGCCCCATGACCCGAGAGTATCCAACGGGTATGTATTACCCTCCCCATACCCTCTCTAATATGCGTAGAAAACGATTATCTATACCGAGTCATATTAGTTATTTAATACTACTTTTAAAAATTAATTATATTTTTGTATAACATTGATAAACAATTTGGGTTATTGAAAACGTATTTTTTTTAATTTGAAGGTTAATTATGTACAAAATAAAGCGGGTATGGCGGGTATGAGGTGGAGCGGGGCGGGGCGGGTACAAAACTATACCCGTAGCCGCCCCATACCCATGACGGGTACGGGGCGGGTACACCGAACCCGTACCCACTACCCGCACCATTTATAGTTTGGGGCGGGTACCCTCGGGTAGCGGGTTTTACCCACCCCATTGCCATTCCTATATGCAAGCCTTTGTATTTTATTGCCATTGAAAAAATATTAAAGAATTCATGAGATGAATTATTTATCCATAAAATGGGTAAAGTTAATTTTGCCAAACATTATTCATGAGATGAATAAAAATTAAAAAGTATAAAATAAAATAATTTGTACATGTGGGAAACAAAGCAAAAAAAAGGAAAAATTGCAAAAATAACAGTGGAAATCCGTGAGCGCCCGCAGCAGCCAACTAGCGAGCGACATCAATAGATGACGATCCATGCCATCAGAGATGGACCAATCACCACGTGCCACGTGGCAGGTGGTGATAAGGATAAAGGACGCGTGCACAGTAGATAGAACGCGACATTTTGGTCAGGTTTTTGAACAAAACGCTGCATTTTGTCCACATCGATTAAAATTAGATTTTTCGCTCCGGTATACTCCTATAAATAGAGGTGCTTATTCCAAGGTTTGGCATTCAATTTTGAAACAAGTTTTAGGGTTTTTGGAAATAGTTTCGGAGACCTAATTGGAGAGAAAAAATTTTCATTGGAATTTTTCTTTCCTCAGTTTAATATTTTTCAGAGCCCACCCTCCGGGCAGTTTGAGGTTATTGTGTAGAAGATCGTGGGGTCTCTATTTTCTTGGTTTTCTTTATTGGAGCAATTCCAGGTATGCTCTTCTTTCTTTATTCTTTTTCGCTTTTCTATTTATTTATAGTATTCGTTATTATGTCTGTACAAGTTTATGTATTGCTATGAATGTATTAGAGTAAAAGGCCTGTAGATCTAAATTAAGAATTTAGATCTGTTGATTTAAATTATGAATTTAAGTCTGATTTAAAATTAGGAATTTTAAATCAACCCTAGGTTTAGAGTTATGAATTTTAAACCCATTCCGTTGCGTTAACTTTATAAACTTCAGGGAGAATTTTTGAAATTCATCCCAACAACCGGTATTAGGGCAAATGGTTTATAGAGATAAACCTATTCTCAGGAACTCTCCCACGTGAGGTGTCACGAAGCGTGACTCTCCGACCAGGGGCTTAGGTAGAGAGAAGAGTCTCCTACTCTAAGTGCTCTAATAGGTGCCTATGGTTGTGAACATAGTTGAGAACTGTGAACCCAATAGTCGGCATCAGAGTTTATTTTTTCAACAAAATTCATGTCTTTTTCGAACAGTAGGTACATAGCAAATCCAGGCCGAGAGCATTGGCATGTGGTAAAGTGGATTCTTAGGTATCTTCATGGAACTTCTGATATTTGTTTGGAATATGAAAAAAGTAAATGTTGCTTGGTTAAGTATGTAAATTCTGATTACGGTGGAGACCACGATAAGAGGAAGTCCACATCAGGGTATGTGTTTTGTTTAGGGGACACAGCTATTAGTTGGAGAGCGTGTCTACAGTCTGTTATAGCACAGTCTACAACCGAGGCCGAGTATATGGCTGTCACAGAAGCATTCAAAGAAGCCGTCTGGTTGAGGGGTTTGATTAGTGAGATCAGTTCTGAGCAGGGCACTGTTAGAGTCTACTATGATAGTCAGTCCGCAATTCACCTAGCGAAGGATCAGATGTCACATCACGATAGAACGAAGCATATAGATGTAAAGCATCATTTTATGAGAGAGCTGATTGATGAGTGGAAGATGGAGTTGAAAAAGATTGAGACTGAGGACAATCCAGCTGACATGTTCACTAAGGTACTACCAAGGAGCAAATTCGAGCATTGCTCGAATTTGGTGGGTCTTTGCATTTGATGTGTGTTAGCCCTGGTCAAGGAGGCATTTGTGGAGAAGGTTGAGTTATTTTATTGTTGATGTTAATTTTGAGCCAAGGTGGAGATTTGTTAGGAAAATGTCTCAAAATTCCTTGGAAGTTTAAGTACGGATGCAGTGAGGAGGCTGATCGATTGGGTGAAGCTCGATCGATCGAGAATGTTACGTAAGTTTGGGACGCCTGCAGTGAGCTCGCCGATCGATCTGTGAACTACAGATCTATCGGGAACTGCATTTCCAGGCGGGTATATATATGGACGTAGGGTTAAGTCATTTAGTATCCAATATTCTTGAGAGGTTTTCCTAGCGGCGCTGCACCAAAATAAAGAGAGAGAGAGAGAGAAAACGAGTGATTGTAATTCTTTTTTTCGATTCAATAATGAAAGCTCCAATCTTCGTCCGTGGTTTTCTCCCCTTTCGATTGTAAAGGGGTTTCCACATAAATCCTTATGTCGTTTGTTTCTTTTCTCTTTTATACTTCTCGTATTGCCGTGGTATTTGATTCGGATTGCATACCGAGAGTTATAGTTTTTCGCACAATAACTAATAATAAAACATATTACAATGAATAAAAATACTCAATTGCTAATAAATCCTATACTATTAATATGTAGATAGAGTTATCGAAATAATATGAAAATTTTCATCAGGGTTGGTTCAAGCCAAATTTTCAAATATGGCCCTTTATAGACATTAAATTATTAATATTAACAAATGTTATTTTAAAAACCACAACCTTAAAAATTTGGTGGACCTAAAATTTGGGCGCCCCAAGCGGCTTCTTGAGTTGCTTGGGTTTTGCTTGCCCTAATTTTTATATGAAAATGACCAAGTTATAGAAAATATGTCGAGAATTTAGGGTAGCATAAGTTATTGAAAATGACCAAGAAAGCATAAGGTAGCATAGTGTTTTTTCAAATAGCATAAAAATAATTTTACGGTGTACATATAAGATAACTCTCAAATCAGCGTTTGAACAAAGTGACACGTAGCCACTCGGACGCAGATGCATCTCGGGCCGAGATGTGCCCCCGGAGGACGACCTTGGAACTCTACTTTCGACCAAGAAGAAGGGAGCGCATTTTACCTACACGACACCTCCCAAAACCCGAGCAGAAGAAGGCCCTTGAGTGGAGGAAACGCGGCCACCTGGATGCAGGTGCATCTCAGGCCAAGATGAACCCCCCGAGAATGATTTCGGAACTCTAACTGCACCCGAGAAGAGATAGACGCATCAGGCCAATAGGGAGCATTTCGGTCCTCGTACATTCTCGCGACAACAACTCAATGAAGCACGCGCCTTGGCTCCGAGTAGGCATCTCGGCCCGAGATGCCCGGTCCCCCGAGGGCCTGACTAAGACAACTTTCCGAAACCATGAGTTAGATAGGCAACAAGCCGGTGTCGCAGGTCCAATTGCCGGGGGTATCTTGCCCCCGGTTCAGCACCGGGGGAAATACACCCCCCGATGAAGCACAACTCTTTGATAGAATCTCAAGGAAAAAAACTCTATAAATAGGACTCAGGACCCTAGAGAAAATTAAGTTTACTACTGTACTTTCATAGTCATCTAAAGGACTCCTGGAGCAGAGACACCTCCCGTTTTTCCTTTCCCCAACAAAAATCCTTGTAACCAAACCGTTAATTAATAAAAATTTAATAAAGGATAAAGGTCTGAGTTTGGCCTTCTATTAAAAGAACCTATACCAAAACAGTATACTAAGTCGGTAAGAACTAAAATCACGAGTACATTATAAATGTTATCCTATGGAGAAACTAATGTAAGTGAATCGAGTAATAGGTAAATACTAAAAATAACAAAACATATGTTGCCATCAAAACCAAAAAAAATAAGGAGACAGGCCACAAAATCCGCAACCACCATGGCATTTGGTCATTAATGTTTGTTAATCAAACCTAACCCTAGTTAAGCGAGGAAAACTCTGGGTGTCTAATTCATGCAATTAAATTCGACTTGTGAGAATATATTAAAGAAGTCTTGTTGTCAAAGCAAAAATTTTTATGGATAGGGTAATAATTTCACTTATAAAAAATGATAACTACAAATTTTTTTTGAAAATAAAGATTACTCTGAAAATAACAATTACTCCAGTGGAGACACGTAAATGTGCAATTGCCCACACTAGAATACTAAAATGAATTTAATTTATATTGTATGGTTACAAGTAATACAAGAGAAAAGTTGTCAATTATCCACACTAGAGTACTCAAATAATAGTTCCTATTATAGTTGACCCTACCGGCTTTGGTATGGGTGTTGATTACCGGTTAACCGTACCATTTAACTTATTGGTTCAGTAACCGTTTCAGAAATTTGTGAAAATTCTATAACTGTTACCACTTGTTTAAAATCGGTTAACTAGAATTCGGTTATCGGTTAGTTCGGTTTTGTTATTTGGTTAACCACTTATTTCAAAAGATATTTGTGTATTTTTTTCACCCATTTAGACATTAAATTTTGCTACTTTTATGGATTCCCAAAAAGGTAAATAAGTAAAATATGCAGTATCCTAGATTCCATATGGTGCTCAATTGTAATGGAAGAATCTTATATGAATTTAACAAAAAAAGACCAGAAGAACTTGAGGTTTGGATTAAGAAAGAGGAAAAATTAGACTTTTGAGTCTACATGATTGCTGAAATTAACTTAGATTGGCTTAGACTAGGAATGTGAAAAGCTAAAACTAATAAAATCGAACTTATGACCGTACAAAAGTAAGCATGAGTGATCCACTAGGATTTAATTAATAATGCTTAACCATAATGCTCTCTTTAATATACTAATCGGTGTACTTGGTAAACCGATTTAGTTTAACCCACAAACAGTAACCGGCCAAATTAACCGTATTTTTTACCGGTTCGGTAACCAAACCACCTCTTCCAACTCAATAACCCAAATATTTGGATCGGTTTTCTCGGTTTCGGTTCGGTTTTTTCGGTTTCGGATTTTTGTGAACACCCCTAGGCTTCAGGTCCTAGCTCCGCCACTGCCTATATTAAAACATAGTTGGATAATAAAAAAAAATACTAAATAAGTATTGCATTATTATCTATCAAATTTATAATGTATAAAACTTGATATATATTTATTTACACAAGTTGAGTGAATATAGAAGATTTCAATTTTTCTAACGGGTACCCAAAGCGTCCATGATAAGACATAATGAATACACATATTTATTTATTTGTTGTAACAAATGTTGTTATTGCACTTTTATAAAATATATACAATACCCTATAATGAAAAACATTACATTAATTATGAAACATAATATCATATAATAATGGATTAATCTATCAATTAATGTATATTTATTATATGCACTTTAGACACCCATTAAAAAAAATGGATAAAGATTTATATAGAAGCAAAAGCCTAAATGCATAAGTTGAAGAGTAATGGTGAGACAAGATGCATTAGCTGTCGTATTAATGCAAATTAAATGTGTTAATTAAGAGAAAGTGGAGGAAAGTGAAATTTGCTTTGATTTCAGGGCTCTCTTTTAAAATGGTCAACGCCATTTGGGAGTGTGATTCTCGCCTTGGGATATCAAAAGCCCTTAAATCTTTGCCTTGGTTTCCATTTTCCTACACATATATGTAATTGTTCAATTCATTTTTATTAATTCATTAACTAAAAACCAAGATTTTGTTTCATTGTTTTTAGTGTTTGATCAATGAATTGCCCGTTTAAAGGGTAATTAGTTATCCTCATTTCAAGATAAAATTAAACCATAATTCGTTATTTTATAATCTGTTTGTTAGTGTTTTTTAATTTAATAGATATTAAAATTAGATTTTGAAGCTTTGCCACTTTTTGCTCAAACAAAATAGAAATTAAAAAAAATCTAAAATAATAAAAAAATCATGTTTGATATTCACCCATCTTATGCTCTCACCCTCTCATAAGAACGCTGCCATCTATATATATATGGTGGTAACTCCTCTATCGTTAACTCATGTTTGATATTCATTGACCCTATTGTTCAATATAATTTTGGGCAAATTATAGTAAAATCCATTGTAGTTTGCAATAAATCACAACACATCTCGTGCACTTTCAAATTTATAAAATAGCCCCCTAAACTTTACAATTAAATATATCACACCCTTTGTACTTTTAATTTAAAAAATACCCCCCCTGAACTTTGTCATTAAACAGAACACACCTCATGCATTTCAAATTTTATAAAATAACCCCCTGAACTTTATTTTATTCCATAGAACTCACCCCCCGAACTTTGTTACTAAACATAACACACTCCTTTGATATTAATAAGTTTCAAATTAAAAAAAAAGGTATAAAATAAAAAATTTTGAAACAAATTATGGTAAGACATTTTCTTTAAGAAAAATTGAAAATATATAATAATATTTTTAAATTTTATTTTTTAATGTTTTAAAAATTAGTTTTTTAGTATTTATTTTCAATTTCTTAATTTTATATTTTTTTTTAGTTTAAAATTTTTAATCTAATTTTGGAATTTATTTTTTTAAAAACTATTATACTGCATCTTACAGTATTTTTTATGGAAATTAAACAAATATTTTGTCGTCATTTAAATTTATAATATTCTTGTTATAATTAGTTAAAAAAATTATTTTTTATGAATATCAAAAAATTCTCTTATCTTCTACTTAGAAATATAAAGTTCCTACTTTTCGTCTAAAAATATAAATTCCTATAGTATGTATAAAACTAGAAAATTCTTGATTTTTGATTTGATATATTTTTTAATCTGAGATTTATTATTCTAATTTTTATTAAAGTTAAAAAATATTATTATATTATTTAAAAATTTTTTCAAATTTTTTGTTTTAATTTGTTTTAAAAATTTAAATTTCATATATTTTTTTAAATTCAAATTTATTAATATCTAAAAGGTGAGTTATGCTTATTAACAAAGTTCAGGGGATGAGTTGTGTAATAACAAAGTTTAGGAGGCTATTTTGTGAAATTAAAAGTACAAGGGGTTTGTTGTGTTTAATTATAAAGTTTAGGGGCGATTTTATGAAATTGAAAGTGCATGAGGTATGTTGTTATTTAATTACAAAGTTAAAATGACTATTTTATAAAATTAAAAGTGCAAGGGGTATATTATAGTTAATTACAAAGCTGAGATGATCTAACTATATTTTGCCCAATAGTTTTTACATGAAAAAAGAGTGTGAAAGCAGTATAAAGAAGGGGATCTCAAATTTGACTTATAATTTTTTATTTTACAAATTAGAGTGGGGTTATAATTTAGCAAAAAGGAAAGACAACCTGCCACTTTTAGGATGTCTGGGAAGTCTTGGGATCAGGCATTTATGGATCTTGATTAAGGATCATGTGACCTCTATTAATGTCTCAACCCACAAAATTTAAAAAAAAAAAATAAAAATAATAAAAATTAAAAAAAACTGTAAGAAAAAGAAAGATAGGTAGTGGGCTCTATTTATGATCAATTATCAACAATACTCTAGTGGACCATATGTTCAATGATAGAGGACCTTCCCCATTTCACCCTAATAAACTTATCACATTTTTGCCAACGAGGTTCATTTTATAAATTTTTTATCTACTATGTCAATTTAATTATTTTATTTATAATTATATGAATTTATTTACTACATAAGTTAATAATATAATTTTTTAGCATAATATACCCATTTGCTTAATTTAAAACCCACTTGTGACGTGGCCATTAAAGATTATGCTACCAACTTAACATAATTTATGAATAAATTGGCATAACCTAAATTATATAAAAACTAAATTGGCATAACTTAAAGTAAAATAACTTAAACTGACATAGTGAATAAAGTGTAAGATTCTATAACATAAAAACCTAATGTGTTTTATATTGATAAGATCATTTTAAACTCGGGATAACAAATTGGGAAAGAAGCATTGGTGAGCTTTAAACTTAGGCCATAACCGAAAGAAGGTGAAGATTTTAACCAACAAGTCAAACCAATGAAGCTCAAAGTTCAGTTTTACAAATATATAAATAGTTTACTTACCAAATTTAGGTGAAATTCTGCTTCGTTCTTGAGTGAAAAATTCACTGAATTCTGTGCACCCAAATGAGCGTCAACCTCTTGTTGGAAATGAGGTAGGTGCGTCAAATTGCTAAAGACTCTTTATCTAGACAAAAAATTTGAAGGTGGAAAGGTCGCTTTATATGCCCCTTCTCTCTTCTCTTAGTAAAGATTTGTGGGCTAGGCCTTGTGGACCACCACGCCAGGTTGAGCTGGGCATCATGTTGCTCGTGGTGCGTTGTAGACTTTTTATGACCTGTACTTTTTTACTTTTGTACGGCCTTGTCTTTAAAATCGCTATGACAAAATTGAAAACAAGAAAATTTATTTCTTGGCCAAAACTTAGGATTCGAGCTTGAGGGGTTCAAGCTCCATCTCTAGCTTGAGTTGTCGACTATTGATTGTTAAACTGTCCACTCCTGCTATATCTGCTCTTTCCACAACGATGTCGTATTTTTCACTCTTTCATATTGGCCCACTTTTATCATATTGAGATTGTATTTTTTGCCATTTTCCTTGATTGATTGTTGCTCTAATAGGTGGATATTTGCCATAAGTTGAGTGCATTGCAGGAGTTGACGCAAAGAAACACACAAGTCTTTCCCTTCTCTTTGCTCATACCATCTCTCTCAAGGGTGTTATTCCTTCTCCATTACTAAGCAACTTGGGGTCTACTAATACGTCGTATATTTTATATCTTTTATACTTTATTCATATGATATTTTAAGCTTTTGCATGTGTGTTATGATATAATTTTTATATATTTAGGCTTGATACATATTAAAGCAAAGTTATTGATTGCCAAGCAATTGACCGTCCCACTGATCGATCGATGGGACACAGGGGCTAAGCCTTTGCTGACAGTCGATCGAAGGCTGTCATGCGACGCGCCTCTAGGGTACGCTGCCTTTGTAAATAGGGGAGGGGGAGACCTAATTTTTTCTACGTTTTATTTTTCATTCACTTTCTCTCTTTTCCTTGTTGCCAAGAGTGTCCTGATTCCCATGAAAGTCAAAGCGCAAGTGCTCGGAGAAAAAGGGATCGAAGTAAGGGTCAAGTCAGCACCAATCAAAGGCGTTAATCCATCAATGAGCTTTCTTTCCCTTTTCTCTTTTGAATTAGTGATGCGTAAAACTCTTATGGAGGAGTACACTAGTAATTTAGGGGTGAAGGATGGAGAGCCATCCGGATCCTGGATTTATATATTATTTATGATAATGACTTGTGTTAAACTATTCCGCACTCCTATGGAGAGTTTTGTATTTTAATATTGGTTTTCTTGTTATGTAGTTGTAGCCATGCTTTGATTTTTGATTTTATTCACATGTTATCTTGTGTTTGTAACCTAAAATGTAGTGTAAATTCTTCATGAGAAGTCAGGATTGAGATTGTACCCAATCCTGAGCGTAATCTTTACACAAATTAATACTAAATTAGGAGTGATAAAGGAATTTGTTAGTACTATTAAGATAATCCATGCTACACTTAGAGTGGTAAGATGAGTTAAGCCCATAGACAAATTCATTACCCTAAGCACTAATTTAAGTATTACTCTAGTTTTAGGCCTTGTAGTTTAATTCTTTAAAAGTCATTATTGTGATAAAATATAACGATGATTCGATTTAGGTTAACCCTAATTCATATCCTAATTAACTTTGCTCATTTATAATTTTAATTTACCATTTAATTCTGTAAATTTAGTCACAAATAAACTCTTTCAATAAAAATTAATTTTTAACCGCTCGATAGTCAACGAATCAAACTTTATACTGATTCCTTATGTATAGGACACCCACATGCCTGCCAAAGCTTTGACTTGCTCGTATGCTTAAGAGTAGACGGTTTTAACAAAACCACATCTTGTACTCTAGTCATCTCTTTAGAGTACATTGTAGAGGTAGGTGTCATGTGAACCATGGCAATTCGAGTGCAAGTTGATCCCGTTGTATGTTGCGAGGAGATAAACAACTTAGGGCTATAGTTAATTCCACGGTGCGGTAATTCTTTAGTTTGATCCTTCCTCTCCGCTTCTAATTTGTATTAAGTTTTTTAATTGTTTATGTTGTGCATTTGCGCTTGTATTAAAGGTTGATTTGTGTTGGGAAAACTCACACAATCAGGCATAACGGAAGCAAAAATCAATAAAAACATCAAAAAATCAACACTAGTATTTTTATGTGAAAACCCTCTCTCAACTAGAGGAAAAATCGCATGATCTAAACAGGTGCCTCATCAATTATGAAACTCAAGGATTAAAATCTCTATTTGAAAACTCCTAAACTCATATTACAATCTCATCATTAATTATCAACATTAATATGACTACTGTATGGTAAATTACCAACCCTTTTATAATTATGTAAATACTACATAGCGAGTCACTAACCATCTCATAACACCAACCCTCTTCAATGTACTTTTGGATGGAGAAAACTACAAAGTCTTACAAACCACTGCTCAATTAGTAATGTCTCTCTTTCTCTACCCGGATGCCTCCCAGGCACCCCTTTACAAATCATTCAAACCCCTCATATTTTTCCTCCCTTTTTCTCTCAACACAGATCTTTCCTCACTCTCCTGCTAATCGGATGGTCGAATGCTTCAAAACCTTGTCATACACTACTTCATGTGAACATATAAAAATTTTAACATGTGGCTCCAAATCAAATGAAAAGTCACTAAATCATTACCTTAATCAATGTTTCTATAGCAAGTATCTTTTTTTAAATTAATAAGAAGACTACAAATTAGCTTAATAAGACAACAGCTAGGGAAGATTACAAAGTCGAGAAAAAAATTAACCACGATTGTGCCTTATTTTACCATATCCTGTCTTGTAATTAAAGACATCATCATATTTATAGTTAATATCTAACGTGAACACACTGTTAAGGATTAAGTTTTTATATAATTGTTTTATGCTTGAATTCTAATGACATAGCACAAGTCCATTAAACTATGATTCACTAATTTCTAATGGTTTAAACTAATTTTATTATATATTTTGCCAAATTCTAATAAAAACCACAAAGGAGAAAGAACTATTATTATGACATCAGTTTAATAAAACACAATTAATATCATTTACTACAGTGATGGCTTGATGATCATCACATATACCATTTACTATTATTATTTAAACACTATGATGAATTTAACATAGTGATAACTTCTCATTCTTTGTTCTATAGTAGTCAAAAATAAAAAATTTATAACCTATATATCCTAATATTTGAGTATTTGTCATAATATGTATCTTTTTATAAAAATACGTACAATAAGCTAACTCAAGGTAAAAATATTGTCACTTAATTATACACTTCAATGTTTAAAAATTTTATCAATTATGTATCTTCTTTTCAAGTTTGAGAAAATTTTAATAAAAAAATGTTGACTTGACACATGACTCCAACCACTTATGGGTATCCTTTGTGGGAATCCAAAGGATTTTTCGTCAAAAAATGTTAAGATAAAACAGGATATATATGGATATCCTTTTGCTCAAATCCCATGTCTTTTCAGTCGAAATTCAACAAATTTTTGTGAACAAATTAGTTACTAAACATGACTGACATATATATATATATATACACACATATATGTATGTATGTATGTATGTGGTGTCGTTGTTATGAGAGGGTGAGAGAGGCGAATCCTGGCCGTCCCTTATAATAGGCGGCCAAGATTTGTTAAACATTAAAAAAAAAATTTACGGCCAAGATTTGTTGAGTATTGAAAAAAAATTCCTTCCCTTTAGCCCTTCTTTCTTTTTGCCCCATGAAGGAGTATGAATCCTAAATTTTTAATTTTCTTAAATGTTCAACAAATTTTGACCATTCATTATAATGCCAGGTTACCATGTGCCCCTCTCGCACATTTACCCTCTCATAAGAACGTTATAATATATATATATATATATATATATATATATATATATGTATATATGTATACATATGTATATGTATTTTCTCGATAGATAAGAAGCAACAAAAGCTCAAAATACAAAATAGGACGCACCTATAATTATAAGAGTGCATAGGTGATAGATAGTTAAATTAAGGCTCAGTTTGTTTAGGGGGAAAACCACATTCTAGGAAGTGATTTTTCTCTTTTTCGTTATTTGGCGCAAGATTGGTGACGAAAAAGGTTTTTCCAAAGGAAAATATTTTCCTTTAAATGGGGGAAGATGACTTCCCTTTTAAAAGAAGGGAAGTCATTATTCTAAGTGATCCAGAAACATGACTCCGATAATATATAATTATTTTCATTAAATTTTTCCTAAACAATGCTAACTTGGCATATGATTTCGGCCATGTTTAGGTAGTTTACATCAATATACGATGAACTTTTTATCGTAATTTGCTTAAAACATTGACAAGATTTGTAAATATTATCGTAATTATATATTATATTGACACTTTTATATTTGGTCAGATTCTTACGAAAATTTCTCAAATTTTGATATATGATACCTGAGTGATAAAATATTCAACTTTAGGGTATGTCGTTATATACATTCAAATGTCAGGATATGTAATAAATACACAAACCTCAGGTATCTTAGTAATAATTCTACAACCACACAGAGTCTAAATAATTTTAAATATATTGTATTGCTACTTATATTGTCCTATAACTAGGTATAAGATGATTGGTAAAAGATAATTCCTGTAAAATAAACAAGGAATATCGAAATGTGAAAACATGTTTTTCGTTGAAACAAACAACGGAAAACCTCAATGGGAATAGCATTTTTCCATGGAAAACCTTTTTCAAAGGAAAATATTTTACTTGAGAAAAGTACTTCCGTTAAAATAAACGGAGCCTAGAGTATATGAGAGATAAATTGAAAAAAAGTAAATTATTGTTTTCTTCTCTGCTACAATATGATCCTTATCTTCAACCAATGAAAAAAAAAAGGAATTTTTTTGGATAAGTAAAAAAAAATAAAAGAGATTGCTAGTAATGTATTCTTATTATCACGATAACCATGCCATGAGTTCTGTAATTGTTCACATTCCCCTGCATTTGCACCCACACTTGCCAACAACAGAAATATTAATAAATAAATAAAAATACAAAAACAAATGGGGCCCATGGATGCGCGTGCACACACTCGCCTGGGGATGGCGAGTGGAACAGACAAACATTGTGACATTTACGTAGAGAGGGGGACTGAGTGGAGAAGAGGGGAGTCTCAGTCACAGTCAGATCTATGTTCGTTGGCAGTGCTCGAACTAGCAACATTTCAATTACAATAAAACCAGAAGAATAAAATTATTATTATTATTATAATATTTAAAATTATTTTATAACTCTTATTATTTATAAAATATATTATTATTTAATTAATAATAATTTATTGTCACAATAATAATAATTCTGTATAAAAGAAGAAAACATAAATAAACTTATAAAAAAATGAGATATTTTAAAATGGCATTTTATTTCACTAAAAGTTGAGGCAAAAATAAAATGAGGTCAAACAAGCTATAATTTATTAATTGAAAATTAAATATTAATTTTATTCATTTATCAGTTGTTAGCAAAATACAATACTAAAAATTAAGCGGAATCTAATATGTAGACATATTATTTTGGTTACATGGTACGTTGTTTAAAAGTTTTTGACTTATAAAAATAAAAAATAATATTAGTTATAATAAAAGTAGTAGAAGCATAGCACATAGTAAATAATATAATACAATATACTTTGAAAGTTAAAGTAATAAATTTAACGAAATACAGAATATGTTAGTTGTATTTATTGATTATTTTTAATTATCATATATTATAATATATGCATTATACGAATAACATCAAAGGCACGTGTATTTTAACATATTATCAGTAATGATACATAAACGCTTTTTTTAAATTAAAAAATACGAATACATGTTTAAAATGTATAGATATGCAAAATACATTTGACTTACAGTATTATATTGATCTTATGTCATATGCCAGAATTGTACTAAGAACTTTTTCTATAAAATTTTCTCTAAATTGATCAATATTTACAATTTGTTGTTGAAATTAACTATTAACTTTAATATATTGTAGAAAAGTACTTCTAATCTAGAACTTTTTTTTAATAAGTCAGCCTTTAATCATCATAGTTAGCCTTTAAATAAAATACACGTTATGTATATTTAAATATTAAATATATAAAATACCATATTTTAATGCAGATAATGGTTTATGTAAGTTTTCATATTACAACCTTTGTAAAATGTCACAATCAAGTCTCTACAATCCCAATTTTAATATTGCCCAAAAAAAAAAATCCCAATTTTATATTTGTATTAGGAAAATTATCACTTGGTACCCCAAGTTTTGAGGATTATTACTGAACCATCTTAACATTTTAATATATACAATAAAATATTTTGAGGTTTAAAAATTTACCACTTAGGTACCCTAAAGTTTAAAACCTTTATCAATTAGGTACCTTTTATTAGAATACGATAGATTTTTATATGAAATTGCTATGTGGGATATAATTATAATGATATATAAGCATCCTTTATCATAAAGTTATGCTTATTTGTCTTAATTTGCTAAAATGACACATTATTTTGCTAATTTATAAATATCTTTCTTTACAATTTTTGTGAATTCTTTTATAGTCCGCTTTATTTTCATTGAAATAATTGATATAGCTTATGTATATCGTTGTATTCATATATCTGATTAACATTTTATGATAAAAATTAATCAAATTTTAACAAAAAGTTCACTAAATTTCAGTATAGGATGCCTAAGTGATAAAATTTTAAAACCTCAAGATACTTAAATGTATATATTAAAATGCTCGGATACCTAAGTAATAATGTCCAAATCTTAGGGTATCTAACATACAATTACAAAAACGGCTAGCGTTATTATCAGAACATTTTTTTGTTAATATCGAGATAATTGCAAGGGCTTTCAAATTTTTGCATATTAAAAATTATATTGCTATGAATAAAAATTACTTTAAAAATAACACTACTCAAGAAAATTATATGCTCGAGTCAATTACAAAGACTTTAAAGTTTTTTCATATTAAAAAGTATCTCGTTGGTAACAACAAAAATTATTTTAAAAATAATACTACTCACAGAAAATTATATACTAAAATTGAATACGCTAAAACTCCTCATATAATATATCCTTTATCCAATGAAAAAAAAAAATCAACTCTTTTATGTTTTTAAACATTTAAAAATGGCCTTATTTAATCACACGTTAGGGAGCAACCCAAATCCTTTACCCACCTCAACTTTTTCTCTCTCAACAACAACAACAAGAAGAAGAAGAACAACGCGCACACACACACACAAGACGCGCTCTGCAGCATTTTATCTGGGTGGTCGGCATTCGACAGCGAAGCTTCACTGACCCTTTTGCCTCCCTCCCTCTCTCCTCTTCCTTCTGTAATTCCCCCATCTTTTTTCCCCTCTGAATCCCAACTGACCACTTCTGAACAATAAAGGCTTCATTTTAAACTCACTGGTTATTTGTTTAAGGGGATATACTTCTACTCTTTCTTCTTTCTTTCTCTCTGTCTGTGTTTTCTTCTCTTCTTTGAAGACCAAAATGTATTGGCTTTCATTCATTGAAGACTTTACTTATTTGTGAAGCAGAGGTGAGAACTTTTGTCCCTTTTTTTGGTTTTCTTTTTGGGTCTGAGATTTTTTTGCCTGTTTTTCTGTTTGGTTGTCTAGAAAGGGGAGAAATATTGTACCTTTCCCTCCGTTTTTTTCTTTTTTTTTCCTCACTTTATTTATGTTTGTTCTTTATCTTCATGATTTTAGACTTTTTCCTTCGAGAAAGAAGAAATTAACTTGTGATTCAGCTTCTGGGTCTTGACTATTTTACTTATCCATCTAGATTTTGGCTTGTTTCTTTTTTCTCTGTCAAAATTTTATTTCCAATCAAACAGAATATTTACTGTTCTTTCATATTTTCTTACCATTTCACGTACACATCCTATTTTTTTAGCTTTATTTTGCAGGAATAACTGGAGAAAACATCAGCAAGTTGAAAAGAACAACCGAGTTGTTCACTACTACAATGATTAATGTCATGAACACAAACAAGGAATCAATGAGAGAGGTGGAAAACTGCTTGGATTCGCAGCTATGGCACGCCTGCGCCGGTGGCATGGTACAGATGCCGCCGGTGAACTCCAAGGTCATTTATTTCCCTCAGGGACACATTGAGCATGCCCAAGTGAACATTGATCCTAAAAATTTCCCCAAAATTCCCGCTTTAATCCCATCCAGAATCTCCTCAATCAAGTACCTAGCTGATAAAGAATCTGATGAAGTCTATGCAAAAATCAGGCTTGTCCCTTTAAGAACTGGAAATGGGTTAGATTTTGTTGGGGATGACGAAAATGAAGGGGGTTTTGATAGTAACAATAAGCCTGCTTCATTTGCAAAGACATTAACTCAATCTGATGCAAACAATGGTGGGGGGTTTTCTGTGCCTAGGTATTGTGCTGAGACCATCTTTCCTAGGCTTGACTATACAGTTGAGCCGCCGGTTCAGACCATTTTAGCCAAGGATGTTCATGGTGTGACTTGGAAGTTTAGGCATATCTATAGAGGGACCCCTAGGAGGCACCTTCTGACAACTGGTTGGAGCAATTTTGTGAACCAGAAGAAGCTTATTGCTGGCGATTCGATTGTATTCTTGAGAGCGGAGAATGGAGATTTGTGTGTTGGGATTAGGAGGGCGAAGCGGGGAGGTATGGGGTGTGGTCAGGATCATATCATCTCTGAGTGGAATGCTAATTGTGGGGGTCCCTATGGAGGGTTCCCAGCGCTTCTAGGGGATGGAGATTTGCATAGGATGAGCGTTGGCAGCAGGAATGGGAAGGTGAGGGTGGAATCTGTGGTGGAGGCTGCGGTGCTCGCTGCTAATGGTCAGCCATTTGAGGTGGTTTACTACCCAAGGGCTGGCACACCGGAGTTTTGTGTCAAGGAATCATCTGTTAGAGCTGCAATGCAGATCCAGTGGTGTGCTGGGATGAGGTTTAAGATGGCCTTTGAGACTGAGGACTCGTCGAGGATTAGCTGGTTCATGGGTACTATTACTTCTGTTCAGGTTGCTGATCCCGTTCACTGGCCTAACTCCCCTTGGAGGCTTCTTCAGGTACTTGTTTTGCCATTTTCAGTCCATGCTTTAATAACTTTGATTCATACATCGTTTTGCTGAGTTTGATCTGAGTAATAGCTTTGATTCATACATCCGATTGCTTTGGTCAAGGAATTAGTATCCAAAATTTTGAGTTATTAGGTGAACGGACATGAACAAATTTGTACTCCGACATGCCCCCCTCTCACCACTTGCTCATAGGGGGTTTGAAATGTAGATATTACGTATATCTATCTCATACTTTGTGTTTAAATTATACAACAGTAAGACTGTTAGGATTTAGACTCAAGACCCCTCTATAAAGAGACTGAATGATTCTAGTTCTTAGGTGGAAATTCATAAATGGTTTTATACTTAAATATTGACTTGAAAGGGTGGTTGTATTTCAATCTTGTAGGTGGCATGGGATGAGCCTGACCTACTGCAAAACGTGAAGAGGGTAAACCCGTGGTTGGTAGAATTAGTATCGAGCATGCCCACGATCCACATGTCTCTCTTCTCCCCACCACGCAAGAAGCTTCGACTTCCTCAACCCCCAGATCTGCCCTTTGCTGACCAGTTTCCGGTTACCCCATCATTTCCCAACAGCGCCCTTAGTCCTAAAACGAACCCCCTGTTTGGAATACCAGACAAAATCACTGAGGGCGTACAGGGAGCCAGGCATTCTCAATTCACGCAATTCTTATCCGATCTCCACCTCAACAAACTTCACTCGAGCCATTACCCACTTGACAACACTCGTTTCCTCCCACAAAAACTTGCCAGTTCTGGAAAAGACAACCTTTCTTGCACTCTAACAATGGGGTGCCAAGGTCACAACTTGAAAGGAACTGATGATATGAATATGAATGCAACTCCAAAGTTCATGCTCTTTGGCAAGCCAATCCTAACCGAGCAGCAGATTTCGCAAAATAGCTCTTCCTCCAGCAAATCAACAACCGGGAGCAGCACATCTGATGTCCATGTAGAAAAGGTTGGAAATTCATCTGATGATTCGTTGAATAGCTCATCGGACAATGCCAAAACTAAACTTGGGTTAGGGATTTTCATGGAGTCTGAGGACATTGGTTGCGGTCTAGGCCTTCCTACCATTGGCTCTTACGAAGAGCTCTACAAAAAGATAGCACAGCACGTTTGGCGTGGAAAGGTTAGGGATTCAGAGAAATTTGCTATGTAAAAGGAGGCAGGAGCTGAAGTAATTGAAGCCAAAGCTAAGAGG
The DNA here is from genome assembly GCA_018398585.1 of Simmondsia chinensis. Taxonomy (NCBI): domain Eukaryota; kingdom Viridiplantae; phylum Streptophyta; class Magnoliopsida; order Caryophyllales; family Simmondsiaceae; genus Simmondsia; species Simmondsia chinensis. The sequence continues at coordinate 13,649,583 of JAGTTD010000005.1, forward strand.
TGGTTCTTGGCTCAGAAATGTACAGTCAAGATTAAACTTAATATGGATGTTTTGCGTTTGGTTTCATGTATTATGCTTAGCACTTGTTTATGTAGTTGATTCGAGATGGATGTTTTGTTCTAATGGAAACAATTTCTATGTCGTTTCGCAAGGAAATGGGGAGAGTTTGTTTTGTTCTTCAGCCTAAGGATTATGTAATGTGAACTGGTGCTTGTTTCTACTTGCAGTTAGTAAAATGAATTGCAACACTTTAAAACTTCACTGGCTCACTTGTTTCGGGATGGCTGTGCTAAAATTATATTTGAAAATAGGATATTGTAAACCGAAGAGGGCACCAATACGCTGTCACCGGATCCCATTAGAACTCTGAAGTTAAGCGTGCTTGGGCGAGAGTAGTACCAGGATGGGTGACCTCCTGAGAAGTCCTTACCCTCAGGTTGGGGGCACTCGGAAACAACCTCTCTTCAGGTTAACACCCTGAAGAGAGAAAGTTACGTACATCTGCCTCCCCAGACCCTGCGTAGGTGGGAGCCCTTGAGGCACTAGGTATGTTCCAAGATAGGATATTGTAGAGATTCAAACTTGTACTCTCTTGACTACGAAGACTTTGATACCGTGTCAAAGAACCAACTATTCCAGAAGATAAAGAATTAATTGAAGATCGAAGAGCGGTTTAGTGTTTGGATAGGATTGTTGTTACACGCTTTGCTCCTTCCTCTTGGGGGTTGATTGAAAAGTTAATAGTCTTTCACACATAATTTCACTTTTTTTCCCTATTTCTAAATTCAAACTTGCAACATCTTTGCTAAGAAAATTCTGGTGTCATATTAAAAAATCTATTATACTATAAGATTAACCCATTAATTGAAAGTTGAATAATAATTTTGTGTTATAACAAGATTATTTTTTCATAAGCTTTTACTACTTCTGTATTTCAAAGTAATTAAGAGGGGAGGTTGGAAAAACCTGTAAAAAGGAAGGACAATTACCATAAAAACGATGTATGTTGTTAATGTGTGACTGTGGACGCATAGGATGTCTTTAAAGTTTAGTGCATACAATAGAGAAGATCCTTTTCTGACTAGCATGTAAGAGCGGGGGGGGGGAGCACTTTTTGAGTCTTAATTTCTCCTTTACTTTTCTTTGACAACATATTCCTTAAAACTGCTGAAAAATGAAATTTTTTTTTTTTTTTTTTTTTTTTTTGGCTTAGACCCTTTTTAATGTCCATTTCTCTTTTTTGTCTGACTTTTAGAAAACCAAGCTTAGTGTTAGTTTTTCGAGTTCTATTTTCTCTCACACTTTAAAAAATAATTAAAAGTTAAGGCCAAGAATTAGAGAAAATTGTTTATGAAACTAAGTTCTTGTAAGTTTATGTGATATTTTAACAGGTCTTAGGTCCAACACACGAAGTTGGAACATATAGGTTCCACATATAAGTTTAAGTGAGGTTTTATAGTAAAACTAATTGATATTAAGTGGAATAACTTACTATATTAATCTCTTTTCCCCCTTAACTCTAATGTAAGATTTTACTAGGCTTATATTTGAAGTTCTTAACAATTTCTTAAAGATAAAAAACTTGTAAATGAAAAATGTACAAAACACTTTACGGCGTATTGAACATCTTTTTTTGTTTACGTTTCTTGTTGTTGGAAACATAGATTCGGTTTTAAAAATTATTTGATTATTTTCTATATTTAGTTATCATTCTAAATAGAAAAAAGTTATTTAAAAAAAATCATAAAATAGAATAAGTTATTTTTAAATTTAATTTTTATTTCTTAAAAACCTAAAAAAAAAGGCAATAAAAATAATATGAAAAATGCCATCAGCTATTACCAATATTACATTAGATATTTTGTATTTATTCCGGCATATAATTCTCTTCCAACTACGTATTTTTGCCTATTGTTAGTCTTTCTAGCTGACATCCTTTGCAGCTCCCTTTCATAACTGATGCATAGAGCAGACCAATATTTTGTCTACTCTCAAAACATTTCTCTATCTGCATTTTCAAGCATCTTCCAGATTTCTCTTTCCTTTGTGTCAAATTCAACAATAGCAAAGAAAATGAAATATTATATAAAACCTTAATATATAGGGATAGCAGTGGGATGTATCATTTATTAACCATGACAAGATGAGTATGAGTGCAAGTGAGACAGATAACGCATACGAGTCAGGTATAAATGCCAATATCTGTCAGGGGCAAGGGGCAAATACAGTTATAATGTTATACCTGACTAATACTGAACAATTTTACCTATGGGGGTATAGATAACCATTGTTGGTACCCTTTTCGGAGCACGTATAGGGGAGGGTACAATTGAGAATGGGGCGAGTAGGGAAGACATGTTGGATAGTCACAGGTAATGAAACATGTATGGGTATACCTTGTATCCACCAGGACAAGTATGTACATTTATTTTATACTTGTGACCAATAATAAGGTGGATAGCCGGTATAGATAGAGAAAAGGCATCCTTGTATTTGCATCGCACCCCTGACATCCCTGATGCACAACACGAAATATGCTCCTTATCTAACATATTTGGAATTCCATAGTCAAAGTTTTGCTGTTGAAGATGCAATTAAAAGCATTTTTCTTGTTGATACCTACCCCTTTTTTTTTCCTAGCTTGCTATTTGATGTGTTCATACTTGACAAATTAGGTAACTAAGTGTTGATTGGATGCCATAATTTTCTTTTTTTTTTTTTTGGTTATTTATACCAAACGTCCCTATACTTTACCCATTGTGTTAATTTATTTCTTAAACTTTTAATTGTATTAATTTAGTCCCTGGATAACTAATATTGTGTCAATTTCATCCTTAGAGTAAAATTTATGCTAAGTTCTTGATTAAATTTTTAATAGTTTAGTAACATGTTAGGTTAAGTTGAATTAACAAGTGAATTTATAGTGAATTACTTACATCTAATATGATTTTGCCATTAAAAATTGCGTCACTGACTTGACTCCAATTTGACAAAAAAACTAAATTGATACAATATTAATTTTAGAATAACTAAATTGATATAACTAAAAATATAATAACTAAATTGATATAACAAAAAACCTATAGAAATATTTAGCATAAATAACCCTATAAAATAATAGAGTTAAAGGTCAAAATCAGAATAAAAACTGAAAAGGTTTTGGGTGGAATCATGTTGTGGTTTGCTTAATAACCTAAGTCAACATCTTCACACCATTGACTGTTTTCTTTTTCATGTTCAAAGAATAACCTGAGTCCCACCTGTTCCTCTTGACTTTTGGTTCATTTGCCTTTTAGGTTTAATTTCCGAGTTTTTTACCCAAGTCGCAAACTTCTAAAAATTTTTTATCAAAATTGTATAGTTCCAAAAATATTTATTAAAATAGTACAATTTACTGTAGCTTTTTTTATCATGCTCCGTTTTGAAAGACGTATGGTGTGGTGCCTGTGAGCAAATGTTACAAACGGAGTTTGTCAATAACCAGCTTTCGTACAAACGCCGTTAGAAATGGCGTACGAAAGGCCGGTTGTCGTACGCCATTTCTAACAGTACAGCCATAACAGCCCATCACCCCCTACCCCAACACCCGTGACCACCTACCCCCTCCCGTGACCCCTTTTCCCTTCCCCTTCCCCTTCCCTTTCTCACTCCCGCTCACCCTCTTCATCTCTATAAATACTCTATATATATTCTTTATATTTCATAACACTAATTTACTAAAATATATCTTTCAATATGTTATCTTCTCAAATAAGACTTTCAATCTTTCTTTCATTATCATAGCTATGTAAATCGTTATTTTCGTCATTTTACAAGTTTATTTCTATTTTTAAATTATAATATCATATTATTTTATAGAAATTTGTTATTATGGTAATTTTATTAGGTCAGTTTAATAATATTAATTTAATAATTTTTACATATAGTATATTCGAACATATGTTTGTTAATGTAATATTGATTAATATGATGCTAGAAAAATTATTATGTTATATGTTTATATATTCATAATTTTGGTAGCTTATATAATTTTTCAGGGTTACACTTTAATATAACATTATTAATATCTATTTATTTTTTATTATATGATATTTAGAATGCTATGTTTTGAAATGTAAACTTATCTTTTAAATGTTTATAATACAGTTACGTATTTAAAATATTTTGTAGACATATTATAATTATTAAAATTTGACTTATGAATTTTTTAAATATTTAAATTTGATGTTTTGAAGAATTTTGAGATGTAATTTTATTCTTTATATATATTACAATTATTATAAGTGATTCGAATATGTAAGATATTAAGCATTGTTAGAAAAACTATTATGTTATAAGATATATTTTATTAGGTTAGTTTAGTAATATTAATATAATACTTTTGATTTATATAATAGTATATTATAAAATGTGATTTGTGATATAATATTGAATAATATAATGCAATGTTCAAAAAACAAAAAAGAGAATAATATAATGCTAGTAAAATTAATAGTTATATGATTTTATGTTATATTTCAATATATTCATGATTTTGGTAGCTTATATAATTTTTCAGTGTTGCACTTTAATATAACATCATTAATATTTATTTATTTTTGATTATATGATACTTAGAAAGCTATATTTTGAAATGTAAACTTATCTTTTAAATATTTACAATACTTTTACATCGTTAAAATATTTAGATGACATATCATAATTGTTAAAATTTGACTTATAAATATTTAAAGTGCTTCGAATTTGTAAGATGCTAAGAATTGTTAGAAAAGCTATTATGTTATATGTTTAAATATTATAGGTTCTAATATTATTAAAGTTATATATTATATGATTACATTTATCAAGCTATATATGTAATCCTAGAAACTAATAGAAATACTTGTGTAAAAGAAAAAAAAAAAAAAAAAACTAATAACAATATATTTTTTATTTTATTTTAAAATAATATAAAATTAGAGCCATAATGAATTAGAATATTAGTAAAATAGGAGATTTTAAGTATAGAATGGATAGTGACTGCTTTGAGTTAAAGATTAGATAAAAGATATCGTTATATTTAATTTTGATTTCTCCCAAAGAGGGCACCAACACGCCGTTACCAAATCCCATTAGAACTTTTAAGTTAAGCGTGCTTGGATGAGAGTAGTACCAGGATGGGTGACCTCCTGGGAAGTCCTCACCCTCAGGTTGCGGGCACTGGGAAACGGCCACTCTTCAGGTTAACACCCTGAATGGGGAAAGGCTGCGTACATCGCGCCCCCCCCCCCCCCCCCCCCCAAAAGACCCTGCGTAGGCGGGAGCCCTCAGGGCATTGGGTATGTTCCTTATATATATATATATATATACACTATTGTGAGCGAATTACCCCAGAGGAGATCAAGGAAGCCCTAAAACATATGGGCAGGGGAAGAGCAGTTGGTCCAGATGGGATACCCATTGAGGCCTGAAAATGCCTTGGACAGAGGGGCATTAGTTGGCTAACAAAACTCTTTAACCAAATCTTGATGGGGGACAAGATGTCGGAAGAATGGCGGAAGAGCACGCTGGTCCCGATCTACAAGAACAAAGGCGATAGTCAAAGTTGCGCCAATTACCGAGGGATCAAATTAATGAGTCACACCCTCAAGCTGTGGGAGAGAGTCATAGTAAGGAGACAAGAACAACAGACGAAAGTGACTGAAAACCAGTTTGGGTTCATACCTGGGAGATCAACTATAGAAGCCATTCATCTCTTACAAAGGACGATAGAGCAATACAGGGAGAGACAAAAGGATCGCCACATGGTCTTCATCGATTTGGAGAAGGCATATGATAGAGTGCCAAGAGAGGTTTTGTGGAGAGTGTTGGGAAGGAGAGGCATCCCACTACCTTATATTAGGGTCATTAGGGACATGTATGAAGAGGCACATACTAATGTGCGCACAGGGGAAGGGGAGACAGACACTTTCCCTATCACAGTAGGGGTACACCAGGGCTCTGCCTTGAGCCCCTTCCTGTTCATTCTAGTGATGGATGAGCTCACTAGACATTTCCAAAGGGAGGTACCTTGGTGTATGCTTTTTGCAGAAGACATAGTTCTGGTGGGGGAATCCCGAGCGAAAATAAATGAGAAGCTGGAATTATGGAGAGATGCATTAGAATCGAGGGGTTTAAGGATTAGCAAATCTAAGACCGAGTATGTGGAATTCAAATTCGACCATTCCACCGGGACTAGCACCGAGGAGGTTAAGATCGAATCAGAAACCGTACCGAGTAAGCAGAGCTTCAAATATCTGGGATCCCTGATACGCCAGAATGGTGAAGTGGATGAGGATGTCAGCAACAGAATTAAAGTAGGCTGGCAGAAGTGGAGGATGGCATCCGGGGTACTATGTGATAGAAAGTTCCCGATAAAGTTAAAGGGAAAATATTATAGGACGGTAATAAGACCGGCTATGCTATATGGGGCAGAGTGTCGATCAATGAAACAAAATCAAACACAGAGAATGAAGGTGGCAGAGATGAGGATGCTGCGTTGGATATGTGGCCACACAAGGAAGGATAGGATTAGGAATGATGTGATACGAAGTAAGCTGGGTGTAGCCTCGATCGAGGATAAACTGAGGGAGCACCGCCTAAGATGGTTTGGACATGTTAGCAGGAAACCGACTACAGCCCCAGTCAGGAGGTGTGAACAGCTTCACACGGCGATAAGCAGAAGAGGGAGGGGCAGACCAAAGAAGAGTTGGCTGGAGACGATTTGTCAAGACCTAACCCACCTAAACCTAAGACAGGAGATGGCCTCAGATAGGGCACATTGGAGGGCTAGCATAAGGGTAGCGGAGGTGGCAGAGTAGAGTAGTGTAAGGAGTGGCTGGTAGTTTGGGATCCTTAGGCAGGCATAACCTCGAGTGTAGCACTTTTAGGCTAGCTTAGTCTTTGTTCATGCTGCTTCTTCTTCTTCTCCTCCTCCTTCTTATTCTTCTTCTTCTTCTTCTTCTCCTTCTTCTTCTTCTTTCTCTTTTACTTCTTCTTCTTCTTTTCCCTTCCTTTTACTTCTCCTCAAAAGTCATTGGTAATTAATTGGTAATTCATTTGCAGGCACTCAACTACTTCAGGTTGGGGGTCCCCGGAAACAGTCTCCTTTCCATCTGGAAGGGGTAAAGCTGTGTACATTACCCCCCCCCCCCCCGACCCTGCTTTCTGCGAGAGCCGCAAGGCACTGGGACTGTTGTTGTTGTGTGTGTATATATATATATATATTAGAAGCATTAGGAATTAGAAAACTAAAAAAACATGAGATTTAAATGTATAGAAGAGATAGTTACTACTTTTGTTAGAGAATTGTATATATGTTATAATGTATGTTTACTTGAGCTTTAGCCTAGTTAATGGCGGACTGTATAAAACTATCCAGTCCATAAGCAAGCCACACCATCGCCTTCTCCCATTGTGCGGGAAAAGAATGGAACCCATGATTTTTGGAGCATTTTTAGGGTGAATGCTTTGTATTTTAGGATACACAGCACTAGTTGTATCATCAGAACCTCTAGCTATGAGCTTTTAGATAGAGAAAAACGAAGGGTTTTGAAGAAAGAGAAAAATAGGTAGAGAGAGAAGGGAAGAAGAAAAAGAGTTTAGATATTTATAATACTTTTACATATTTAAAATACATTTTAAACATATTACAAAGTTGCGAATTTGTTAAATATTACTGATATTGTTTATTTTATTTTTGGGTAATCAACCTAGAAATTGTGGCTTGCAACGTAGTCATATTGTTCTGTCATTATGATGGGGATATGGTGCAAACTGTTGATGGTGTTGATTACACAGGTAGAAGACAGTTTGTACACAGGGTACAGTCCGGAATTTCTCTTCCGGAGCTAAAGGGAATGATGGATGAAGCCACTGGCTAGGATAGTAACACAATTGATATTGCGATTACACGGAGAATGTTGTTATCCCAGAATCCTATGCGATATACACCTATTGAGATCCTTTGTGCCTTGGCATTGATGTCTATGTTCGAAATGGCATTAGAAAATAAGACGACATACATAGAACGTATGTAAATGCTGTGGATGTTGTGGGGAGACCTCAACATCGGGTATTGCATAGTCAAGTTGACGCATCAGGCTCATATAGAGGTCCCGTTGTGGACGTTTCATTGGTAGCTGGAATGGTTGCGAACGAGAACATTGTGGGGATTGACGTGGAGGAAAGTGACAAAGATGATGATGTCGGTCCTTCAGTTGCCCAAGCTCCTGTTCCTGAGTTCAAAGACATTTCTTAGGCAGACCAGGTAGTATGTTCTGACTGGGAGGAAGTTAGAAGAATGGGGTCAACAGGATCTGTCTTGGAGAAGGGACAAGTGTTCCAAACGAAGGACGAATTAATCAATGCAGTTAGGGCATGGAACATTAAGAACAAGCTGAAATATGTAGTGCATAGGTCGAATCCTCATTACGTAGCCCTAAGGTGTGCACAAGCACCACAATGCAAGTGGCATCTGCGTGGGGCGCTCAAACAAAGGCTAGGGGAATTTGAGATTTCGGTTATGAGGGCGCCACATACATGTTCTACCACTGTATTGGCAGAAGACGACCGCGCTCTGACTTCAAATTTTGTTGCAACTATGGTGCCACCTATTGTGTCTGCTGATCTTAAAATGAATATTGCAGTAATTCGAGTAGCAGTTTAACAACAACATGGGTACACTATTTCGTATTGGAAGGCATGGAAAGCAAAGCAGGAAGTGATTGATCAGTTGTTCGACTCCCATGAGGATGCATTTTCGATGCTACCTAAGCTGCTCACTGCGTTGCAACAGTCAAATCCAGGCACTGTGGTCGACTGGCAGTATAATAGCCAAGTGGGAGATGAAGCACTCTTTCGCGGAGTTTCTTTGGCATTTGGGCCATCAATTGAGGGATTTAAGTGTTGTCATTCATTGATCGATATTGATGGCACCCATTTGTATAGGAATTACATGGGAAAGCTGTTGGTTGCTGTCGCATTTGATGCTAACAATGGTCTATACCCATTGTGTTTTGCTCTGGTGGACGAAGAGAGCGCATGGAGTTGGGGTTGGTTCCTGTTATGTCTACGGACCTATGTGACAGGCGAGTGCCAACCGATGTGTATTATATTGGATCGACATGCTGGAATCAAGAGTGGGATGTCATTTGTTTGGCCTGAGCCTGAAGGGTAGCATCGGTACTGCACTTGTCAACTAGTTAGTAACTTCACCCACAAATTCGAAAATCCTGCATTGAAGAAGAGGTTGAATGAGATAGCGAGGGAACCTTCCAGGAGGAAGTTTAATGCTTTGTATTATCATTTCATCCACGTCAATGATGAGGTTAGAGACTAGATTGAACGAGAGCCTAAAGAACATTGGGCACTTTTGTATGATGGTGGTTATAGCTATGGTAACATTATCACTAATATATCGAAAGTGTTCAACAATGTTATGAAAGGGGAGGAGCCCTCTCCTTAACTGCCCTTGTGGAAATAACTTTTTATTGATGCAACAAATATTTAGTCAATCGCAGGGATGTAGCCGGGGCGTATTCTTCACAGGGTCTTCTATGGCCATCTAATGTCTTTGCTCAACTAGAACGTGCCATCATGAAATCAAGGACACATACGGTGACGTTGTTTGATCGAAACAATACAGAGTTCTAGATAAAAACTCCAAGCTTTCAGACTGATTCAGGATACAGAAGGAAGAGTCACCATACAGTAACGTTGAATGAATGATGTTGTACTTGCGGTACATGGCAACTGTATCATTATCCGTGTTCACATGTGATGGCATGTTGTGCTGCATCTTGGCTCTAGCACGGACAATATGTTGATCCATTGTCAAGCCTTGGCATGTACTCAGGTGCGTATGCTCCATTGTTTCACCCCCTTCCCGATCGGTCTCTATGGACGGAGTATATTGGGCCTATAGCGGTTACAGATCACACAAGGTGGAGACATGGTAGAAGACATCCACGGTCAACCTAGCTACATAACGAAATGGACGTCAGGGAGGGCTCGTCTAAGAATAAATGTAGCTTATGTAGTCAAAGAGAGCACAATAAAAAAACATGTCCTAATAGACAGCAGTAATTTTGTAATTAGGTTCATAGCTTCATTTCATTCATTTTTTACTGTAACATACTGTACTATGTAGTATTATCAGTTTTACTTGTATAATATAACATGTAATTCCATTTTTGTGTTGTGATCAATTTGAATGTTGTAATGTTTGTAATTTTATTTTTAGCCCATGGATATTGGTCACTCTTTTAAATTTTTCTAGAGATATGGTAAGAAAGCAAGGAGGACAAGCTTCCACTTCGACTGCTAGGTACAGTGAGCAGAATCCGGGTCTAGATGACCGATCAGTGTTGCATCTTCAGGAGCAGCATCAGTCGGAAGATGTTTGGAATAGAGTGGTATGTTAATAATAAATGTTTAGCTATAAAATTATTATGTTTTAATTATTCAAATAGTTGGCTGATATATTTAATGTCTTTGTGTTACAGCGTGAAAACGATATCAGGGTGAGGCAACAACACCTGTCATGCCTTCACAAATTAGTACAACCTTATGTCGTACAGGCTGGTCTAATTGGAGTGACCCAAGTAGGTCACCTCCAAATTGATAACCCTTTAATTGGTGCTTAGTTAGAAAGGTGAAGGTGAGAGACCCATACATTCCATCTACGTGTTGGTGAGACGTGTTGGTGAGATGACTCCAACGCTGTAGGATGTTGCCGTCTTACTGGGTCTACGAGTAGACGGTCGAGTAGTTATAGGTCCCTCTAGCTATAATTTAAGGAACCTTTGTCATGCTTTATTGGGTGCAGCCCCGCCAGAACAAGCATTAAAGGGCAGTATGGTAAGAAGTTCCTGGTTAAAGGTACTGCGTGCGCAGGACCCCCCAGTGCACGCTAATGAACAAGTGTTGTTGCAACACGCTACATGCTACATCATTGATTTGTTCGACTCCCCGTTGTTCACCACCAGCACTGATAGTTGGACATCGATTGTCTACCTTCCATTGCTTGAAACGATGGAGGTGTGTAGTGAGTATAGCTGGGGGTTAGCAGTGCTCGCCAACCTATATAGACAAATGTGCCAATGTTGCATAAAGGGCCACAGGAAAATCGGGTGGGGTGTTTTATTGCTCCAGGTATGGATTGCAAATGATATTCAGGTTTACTTCTTTAATGTGCTAAACCCCTAATTTCTACGTGACATCACATGTATAGTTCTGGTCATGGGAGCATTTACACACCGATCGACCATTTATATCCGTCCTTCATCCAATTCCAGTTGCAATCAATGATCTATTGCCGCCTTTGGGATCATAGTAAGAGAAAATATTTTCTACATCTTGGTTTAATGTATATGTCATATTATATATGTATTGAAATAATTCACTTTGTATTTGATCAGCTGGATTGCCACCTTGACATTCCGCGAGAATCTAAGGCACTGCCAGTTCTTCTACAGGGACCAAGTTGATGTCCGAGTACCACATTAGGTATACACATAAAAATACACATATGTTTTTGTCAATAATATTTAATGTAATTGCTAAGTTATTTTATCTGTGCTTAGGTTGATTGGACACCTTACAGGCAATCCCAGTTAAACTCCTTGCTCGCAATTTGTGTCGAGGGTCGCCATATATGGCGATATGTGGGATCAATGATATGCTTTGGCATTGTAGAGCTACATTGCCCTGACAGAGTATTGTGTCAGTTTGGATTGGCGCAGCATATCTTAGATTATATCAACAATCTCAACTCCTTGCATAAGATATCTTGTTCAGGCAGGTCTGATCAGAACTGCGATCTCTATCATTCGAACTGAATCGCGGTGTGGAACTCACGGATGGATTGTATCAAGAACGTGCATCATCCTTCTATATCGCCTACAGAGTACAAGCAATGGTACTCCTCTACCACTAGGCATCTCATAGTACGGCGTGAAGTGCAATAGATGCTGTCTCCAACGAAATGGCTGACTAGTTGCAGTAGCGTAATAGATGCTGTCAGTGAGGGATTGCAATTTAATCAGGTTATGCAAGAAGAAGGGATTGACTACCATTCTTTGCGTGCTGCGGAAGGAAGTAGGCTAGAACTTCCTCCACGACACAGTTTTTCGGCTCACACGGAGTTCTCACCCTCCAGGCATCACGGTGATCCTAGTCGTAGATCCACGTCAAGATTTGTACCGTAATTTATATTACTTATTTTTATGTATTTTTCACATTGTAATGCGTTTTTTTTCTTCTTAATTACCCTGTACATTAAATGATGTGACTTCACTAAATTTTTTTCTGCTACACCTTTGCTATTTTTTGTCAATTATGTTTCTAACGGCGTATGGCAACCAGCCTTCCGTATGCCATTTCTAATGGCGTTCATACACCATTAGAAACGGCGTACGAAAGCTAGATATTGACAAACGCCATTTGTAACAGCGTACGTTGGCCGTACGCCGTTACAAATGGTGTACGCTCACAGGCACCACACCATATGCCGTTTAAAACGGAGCATGTTAAGAAAGCTACAGTAAACTATGCTATTTTGGTAAATATTTTTGGAACTATGCTATTTTGGTAAATTTTTTTTTAAAGTGTGCTATTTGGGTAAAAAAACTCTTAATTTCCTATAAGACACGATTTTCATACCCTATTTAAAAAGATAACTATGTATTTTTTTATACTAATCATATATACTAGATATAAGATTATTCAGACCATACATAGGTCCCTATATTTTGTTACTCTATCAATATGTTCCTTGCGCTCTTAATTGCGTTACTTTAGTCCTTATATTATTTACACTATTTCAATTTGGTCTAAGAGTTAAATTGGCATTCAGTTGATGAGGGAAGTTTTATTATTCAGGTAACAAGTGAGTTCAAAGTGGACCAATGTGTGGGTTTGTCTTGGGTCATTTGCATATGATACGACTGGGTTGCTAAAATTTGCATCACTAATGTTTCCAATTATTATGTTTGTCTTGTAACTCTTGCTGAACATAATTAACTCTTTAACTCTTAGCCTCTAATATGATGGAGCTCCTCGGGGAAGTTAACATACTATTCTAGTGAAGTGTACATCATTGCATAAACGTTCATACAAGTCTACAAAATACTTCGCAGTGGCGTTCTCACATTTGTTTTCCAACTTCAATCTATCACTAAGAAATGTAAACCTTTTCTAGTGAAAATAAATGCCCTCTTGAGGGAGTAGCACCCATTTGCTAAACTGCTAGACCGATAGCGTAGGAAACCTCTCTTCCACTTGATGTTTAAAGTTAGCAGACTTTTCGTATATTTTTTGATGTAGCTATAGATGTAAATTAATAGGAACGGGAAGGTTCAACAGCCTTCCTTTAAATTCTTATTGCGAAAATAACTAAGAACAAAGGAAAAAATAGTAACTCAAATTCTCACAACATGAGAATAGAAGAAAACTCTAGAAAATAATGAAAATAACTATGAATTGAATGACTAAGACCCTAACTAGCAACAACAACAACATTCTCAGTGCCCCAAGGGCTCCCGCCTAAGTAGAGTCTTTTGGTTGGGGGGGGGGGGGGGGGGGGGGGGGGGGGGGGGGGGGGGGGGCTGCTGTGTACAACCTAACTGGCCCTCTCTTTAAATAGAAGAACTTTCCTAGCTATACTTAAACTAATACAAATTTTAAATTAAATCCCTAATTGAGATCAATGGTGGAGATTGCAATTCGTGTGCTTCATCTAGCAATCTGTGTGATCTTTCTAAAATAAAGGCTAAAAATACAAATAATATTAACTAATTTGATTTAAAATCTAGCCTTTCCTAATGAAGGTCAAACTTTAGCTAATCCCAGCCTTTTGCCACGCGCGTCTCTATCCTTGCCATCTCGGGTATCTCCCTAAGGATTAATTGCCAAGATATCCACCAAATACCAAGGCAGGGCTGCATCATTCTCTCTGGGTTGGACAAAATTCATTCTCGAATTCTGCAACGGATCTTGTGGGTCATTTAGTCAAAACTATGTTTTTGCTCGCCCATCCTCCATCTCGCTAAGCTTGCTAGGATGCGAATTGTCATGTCATCAAGGAATACCTGCCATGTCCTATCCCTTTTTGGCGTCAACAGCTGATCCTCCCTTCTGGTTCTCTCAAATGTAACTCCTGGGGAACAACTTTCAAACTTGGAACCTGAAATCCTCACGCTCCGCAAGGCTTACTCAATAATATGGCCTCCTTGGTAAGGCGGCTTCTAGAACCCAATCCAGCCGGTATTGAATCCCCCCTGTTGGCCATATGAAATACGCCTACACTTTTGGACAATTCTCCTCTGATAGGGACTTCACCTCATTCGGCACTTCCTCCTCTTCATAGATGGGCTCATTAAAGATAGGCGGAGAAGATAAATCAAGATAGGTTAGCTCGTCAAAGATAAGCTCTCTCCTGGAATTCTTATCTTGAACAATCTCCGCCACTATCACGCCTTCTTTTTCCAACTCTGGAAATTCATCCTGAAGCTTGGACTCCCACCTCAGATCACCTAAACGATCAAAAGCCCCGATAATTGGCCAAGCTCCTCACATGCTCTGCCCATGATCTTCAACCTTCGGAAATAGATTGTGGAAACTCTCATCCGTTTCTTCCTCTCTACCCCCTATCAGTGGGTTTTGAGGCTGAACCATTGGTGTTTGGTTGGGATTCACCCCCAATTGAACCAGACATGACTCGATACGATAGAATCACTCTTCTAAGTCCTCGAATCTCCTCTCTGTCTGCAGTTAAAAGTCACACTTGTATACGTCTCAAGCGGTGGCATATCTCTGTTGCCCACGGGCCATCTCAGAAGTCGTTATAAGCTCTAATACCAACTGATGTAGCTCATAGATGGAAATTAATTGGAAACGGGAAGATTCAATAGCCTATCTTTAAATTCTTATTACGAAAATAACTAAGAACAAAGGGGAAAGTAGTCACTCAAATTCTCACAACCCAATTATAGGAGAAAACTCTAGAAAATAATGAAAATAACTAGGAATTGAATGACTAAGACTCTAACTAGCCCTCTATTTAAATAGAGGAATTTTTCTAACTAGATTCAAACTAATATAAGTTTTAAATGAAATCCCTAATTGAGATCAATAGTGGAGATTGCAATATGTGTGCTTCATTTACCAATCTGTGTGATCTTTCCAAAATAATGACTAAAAATACAAATAAAATTAACTGACTTGATTTAAAATCTTAACTTTCCTACTTAAGGTCAAACTCTAGTTACTCCCAGCCTTTTACCGTGTGGGTCTCCATCCTCACTAACCCGAACATCTAGCCAAGGCTCACCTGCCAAGATATCAACCAAATATGATGGCGAGACTGCATCATTTTTAATGATGCATGGTTTTTAGCAAGTGCACTGATTCAATCAAGTCATAAAGTGATGAGTAGCGTATCATTCCCATAAGGATTGTTCTTATTGATTTATTACCAAAGTTAAAGTGAAAGATTCAAGAATTATAGACTTGCGCATCCTATTTCACCTAGTTGATCCAATACAACTTTCAATTATAGTTATTCTTGTTTGATTATCCATATTAATGGTGAAAACCCTCATACTTTTTACCAATTACCTCTTCAATCTCTTGCATCAATTTAAGTAAAAAAAGGGTAATTAATTCCTATGGTTTTCACAAATAGCGCCACACAATCGTGTTAACATATCTCTAACATTCGCTTTATCTATGGTGTTTATCACTATAAACATTCATCCTAAGTCACCTATCGTTCTCATTATGAATAGCATATCAAATGAATCGTGAGCAAACATTCAAAGGCATTAAGAACACTAATAAACACTTCAAATATACAAAAATCAAACATGGAATACTTTGAATAGAAAAAACATATTTTTTAAATCTAGGCTGCATCATATCCTAGGAAAATTAAATTAGATCTTGACTAAACGAATAAAAACAAAACTAAAATTGAAAGATACAATTATAATTAAAAAAAAAGAAAAAGAAGTAAGAGAAACTCGGAATTGGTGGAGAAAACCCTAGTCTTGCTCCTTGCCTTCTAGCTGTCCCACTTATCTAGTGTAGCCGCTCTATCTTGCTCTTTATCTTATATTTTTTAATACTAATTACGGCTTAATCCCCTAATATAAGGAGTCTAAAAAGGTCATAATAAAGCCCAAAAACAAAGCCTAATGTCATGGACCGCTTAGTTCCGTAATAATTTTGTATAATTCAATTATGTATCGATGTATGGTGGGAATGTTCCAGAAGGCCATAGTTCGCTCTAGGCTCTTCTAGAATATTCTTACGGATATATTTATGTACGTAGTCCAATTTTGTAAGGACACGAACCTTTGGTGAAGTGCTCGGCACAAATCCGTAAAGGGGCGGGTCCATAGGACGTTATGTAAAATACGTGTAAATATCGTATCGGGTAAAAATAAAATAAGATGTAAAGAGGGCTTGTGGGGGACGGCCAAGGCAAAGGAAAGAAGGGCAAGGCATTTCCCTCCAAAACCCAACACATGTAAATGTAGTGTAGGAAAAGTGTAGACCAAAAAGTAAGCCTAGGACAAAAAGGACAATAGGGTGGTTGGCTAGGCAAGGACAAGGGAGACAAGAGTACAATGCCTTTTGCTTTATTGTCCCATGTAAATTGTTTATAAATACAAGTGTAAATACCAAGGGAAGAAGCAATTCCCCATTTCACAAAAACTCTTCCATCTTCTCTCTCTCTCTCTAAAACCGTGACTCTCTCTCTCTATGTGTTTGTGTTGTTCTATTTCTTTTCCGTCCAAATTAATATTATTCCGCTGCGTAACTTAACACTCTCACATTTTCGGGGTTAGCCTGACTTAGCGAGGTACTTTCAAAGTGAAGCTAAGTGGCATCACGAGTCTTAACGAGGGACCTTAGGGGTGAAGTTAAGGGCATTGGGAGGCCGTGACACTGGTGAAAGTGTCATCCCGTGACAGCGTGGTATCAGAGCAAAGGTTTGCTCGTAGCCGGGAGTGAAACCGGGAAGGAAAGGAGTTCGGGCACATCACAAAAGGAGGAGAACCGAGAGGAGAAACCGAGAGGAGAGTTGGAGATCCAACCGTGTGGGCCTAAGTCAAGCAAGGGTAAGGACCGGTTCATCATAAAAGGTACGCTTACTAGTCTTGACATGGACGGTGTCAACATGGGGTTGGTGCCGGGTGAAAATCTTGAAGTCCACACAACCGTGAGCACTTCGGGTAGAAGTACTTTTAGTTGTGGGGGCAAGCGACCTAGGCGTCATAACTGTTTCTTGTGTGGTGAGCCTCACTACGCACGTGAATGTCCAAAAAGACAAGCACTAGTGGAGCGGGTGGCTGCACTTGAACAAGAAACGGGGTTGGATGATGAGGGCGCTTGCTGCGGACAAAAAGGGGACAGCACGCAGGGTGGGGGAGACCTGCGTGCCGCTGAGCAGGTTGCTGTCCAGGACCGAACCCAGACATATCAGGCAGTGTCGGAAGCACAACAGGCAGTGTCAGGCGAACAGGTCCCAGGAACCAGCCAGGACAGGACCCAGGACCGTGCCCAGGCACAACTGACAGTGTCGGGTGCACAGGTCCCAGGGCCCAGCAGAGACGGAGACCGGGACAGTGCCCAGGGACGATGGACCGGACCTGGTGCACAGGTCACAGAGTCGGACGAGACACGGGCTGCTGCGTTGGTTTAGACGCAGGCCCATGTTAGGGCCGAGATAGAGGGTGCTGCGAGTGTCATGGCACAGGCCCAGGGTGCTGCGACGCAGGCCCGAGGTGCTGCGTGTGACAGCAAGCAGGCCCGGACCGAGGACAGTGCACGGGGGTGCACGAATGTCAGAACACATGCCGATGGGACTGCGCATGGGTCTGAGCTGAGGGCACGGGAGTGCCTAACAACCCAGACACGAGCCGATGGGACCGAGCTAGGGTCTGGGATGGTGGTGCGTGAGTTTTCCTTGGGTGCACACATTGTGCACGCCTTGGGGGCTCATGGGGCTGAGACACTTGAGAGTGTGGAGGTCCAAAATAATTTGGGTGATGTTGCATTTGGGTCAGCCGCGGGTGTGCCCGAGACACAGGCCAAGGGGATCCAAGGGACTAAGGCACGGGGGTGTGTTGAGGTCCGATATGGTGCACGTTGGGGCGTGCATGGATCAGCCGCGGGTGTGCATGGGGCGCAGGCCAAGGGGACTCAAGAGACCGAAACGAGTGTGTTCGTGGAGGTCGAGCAAGGTGCACAACAGGGTGCACAAAGGACAACCGAGGTACATGGGTGTGCCAAGGGACAAGGGCATGTGTGGGTGATGCAGGCCCAAGGTGCTGCTGACAGAACCAAAGCCAGGGAGCAGGCAGAGGTTCAGGAACTTGATGCTGGAACCGTTGCACAGGTGGTGCACGGGGCTTCCGAGAGTGAGGCCTACGTCGGGCTTGGTAGGCACAGGGCTGTGCAGGTCAGTGCACAGGTCCTGGGCCAGGCCCAGCCAAAGGCACTGGAATCGGAAGGCACTGGCGGCAACAGAAGCAGGACACGGGTTGATGCCCAGGATCGGGCACAGGCCCATGTCGGGACACAGGCGCAGGGGGCTGCGCTAGTCTGGGAGCAGGCCTGGGGTGCTGCGCTGGTTCAGGCGCAGGCCCAGGCGACACAGGAGCTGGCCAGGGGTGCTGCACTGGTTCAGGTGCAGGCCCAGGCTACACCGATGGACGCCCGGGGTGCTATGTTTGCTGAAACGCAGGCCCAAGATCAGAGGACAGAGGTGCAGGCACGCACCAAGGTTCCGGACGTGGTGACGCTGACTTTGGCGCAAGGGTGCGCCGGGGTCCGAGGAGGCGCGCACTTAGGTGGGCGTGACTCACCGAGGACAAGGCACTCAAAAATGGGACACGGGCGTGTCAACACAAGGGTGCTTGTCGCTGTTGAGACCAAGGCACTTTGTTACATGGGTGCCAAACAAAAATCCGGTTCGAGGCAAGGATCGGAGGGCTCGGATGGGGCCTTGACAGGGGGGTGAGGTGGATGAAGAGAGGGGTATCTTCATCTAGGCTCATCTATGACAGGGGACGTGTTGTGACAACTTGCATTAAGGGTTGGCACGACACACCGGGTTTGACGGTGGTCCTAGAGGGTGACTTCAAGACGATGTTGGGGACGAATTTCTCCAATGTCCTAAAATCACTTTCATTTCCGAGGAATGATGTTATTAAGATGACTCAAACCAAGGAGGCACCGAGTGAACTTGAAGGCACAAGGCCACCTTACAAACTGAAGCAAACACCTTTGGGGGCAAGGGTGGAGTTCAGGACCGTGGACCGAGCAAGAGGCACACGTGAGCTGTTTTGGAGTGCGCAGGTGCTGCGCATAACAGGGCACATAGTGGGCGTGAGAGTGCTTGGCCTAGGCATGGCAAGGCATGACTTAGGACCGGAGGCACGAAGCTTGGGACTCGGGGCGCTGAGCTTGACATTGGGTGCACATGGGGTACGCCCTCATACATTTAGAGTGCCAATTGAGGCACAACACTTGGGACGGGGTGTGCATGGGATGCACATCCTAAAACGGGACACTTCTTCATCAAAATTTTCGAAGTCCGATGCAAAGGAGGCCGAGGCCTGCACGCAAAGGACATGGGCAGAGGAGAAGTGTGACGAGCTGGGACTTCCGTGGGAGGAGGTCCGCTGCAGTGACAGGTTGGGGCCTGGGACAGGGTCCCCGACCACGCAGAGGCTTATCCCGGACCGGGCAAAGGTAGTGCACAGGGGGCGCTGGACTGCGCCTGGGCTGGACAGTGACAGAGCTGGGTGTGACATGCCCAGGACCGCACTGGCAGTGCCCAGGATCGAACTGGGTGTGTCCAGGGCCGAACTGGGGGTGCCCAGGGAGGCGCATGTGGTGCATTTGATGGTGCACTGGATGCAAAATGTGGGGCAAGGGGTGCTCACTGCAGGGCACAACTTGTATTGTGGAGGGCATTGTCGAGACTCAAGATCGGATGTGCAAGACTTGGGCCTTGACGTGCCTAACAGGGACTTGAGTGTACACGACCTTTTCGGGTGTGTGCACGATGTGGGCTGGAGTGCACAGGGGCTGTGCACAAAGGCTCACGACTTGGGCTTGAGTGTGCATGGGTTGCACACGAGGGCTCTTGACTTGGACATGAGTGCGCATGGGTTGCGCACGGCTAGGCGTAACTTGTGCTTGACAAGGCATGGGTTGCATTGGGGTGCACTTGACTTACGATTGGGTGCACAAGGCTTGCCCGTGGTTGGGCATGGGAGGTGCAAGGGTGCGCCTCACTTTTCAGCGCAGGGGCTGTTGAAAACAGACCCGAAAATCAGAATGCAGGGGTTTGGGACAAGCTGTGGGGAGTCACAGGCCGTGAACAGCAAAATCGATGCTCGAGTGGAGGAAGCACGGGTGCCCAGACCTTTGCCAATTAAAAACAAACAAAACCTAAAACACTCGGGGTGCGAAAGCGCTCCAAACGGGACAACGCTGCGGGACTACCGTTCTGTGGCACAACAGGTAGTGAAACATCATGTGGAGCTACCAAAGAGGACCAAGGAACCTGTGGAACGAGGCTCGGGACGCAGGGACCGAACTAAGTACTTCTTGTACTTGGTGAAATGGAAGGGCTTTCCGGACCTGAAGGTATGAAGACCAGAGGAAGGCTCAAATAAAGAGGAACGGCGTCTAAAGAACTGAAGACCGTCTAACATTGACGAGGACGTCAATAGCTTAGGTGGGGGAGAGTGTCACGGACCGCTTAGTTCCGTAATAATTTTGTATAATTCAATTATGTATCGATGTACGGTGGGAATGTTCCAGAAGGCCATAGTTCGCTCTAGGCTCTTCTAGAATATTCTTATGGATATATTTATGTACGTAGTCCAATTTTGTAAGGACGCGAACCTTTGGTGAAGTGCTCGGCACAAATCCGTAAAGGGGCGGGTCCATAGGACGTTATGTAAAATACGTGTAAATATCGTATCGGGTAAAAATAAAATAAGATGTAAAGAGGGCTTGTGGGGGACGGCCAAGGCAAAGGAAAGACGGGCAAGGCATTTCCCTCCAAAACCCAACACATGTAAATGTAGTGTAGGAAAAGTGTAGACCAAAAAGTAAGCCTAGGACAAAAAGGACAATAGGGTGGTTGGCTAGGCAAGGACAAGGGAGACAAGAGTACAATACCTTTTGCTTTATTGTCCCATGTAAATTGTTTATAAATACAAGTGTAAATACCAAGGGAAGAAGCAATTCCCCATTTCACAAAAACTCTTCCATCTTCTCTCTCTCTCTCTAAAACCGTGACTCTCTCTCTCTATGTGTTTGTGTTGTTCTATTTCTTTTCCGTCCAAATTAATATTATTCCGCTGCGTAACTTAACACTCTCACATTTTCGGGGTTAGCCTGACTTAGCGAGGTACTTTCGGAGTGAAGCTAAGTGGCATCACGGGTCTTAACGAGGGACCTTAGGGGTGAAGTTAAGGGCATTGGGAGGCCGTGACACTGGTGAAAGTGTCATCCCGTGACACTAAGCAACCATCCATTGGGCACCGTTAGCTTAGATGGTGCCTCGTTCAGATTTCGCTCTTATCTTGGGTCGTAGGCTCATGAATAGGCTTGGTCTTTGATTGGGCTGCAATCCTTTTCCGGCCTGAATTCTTTAATTGTTCTCATTTCCTTATAAAATAAAAATGAGAATAAATATAATCAATATCTTCAAACATTAAGCCCAATATAGCTAATAAATTAGTCCACAATTATATTAAAAATATATACAAGTATGGATTTATAAAATACACTCAACCTTAAATCTTTCTAATACTCAAACACCGCTATCTCAGAAATTATATTCTTATGCCTCCGTGGAACTAATTATCACTCTTAATAAGTTGAGTTCTCATAAAAAGAATAAAAAACATTAATTAATCATTCTAAAGCAAAACAACCACTCTTTGGAAAAATCTATTAATCACCTAGGAGCTTGAACTAACAAATCAGCTAAGGAAATTAAGTTGTAATCATGATCTCTAACTTCAAGACATAAAAACCAAATAGATATGAATACTCGCATCACTCACAATCCAAAATCTCAGGCCTACCGTTGCCTACTATTTATAAATTAATGAATGTATATATCTCTTCTTAAGATTCTCGATTCCTTCTTGCTTTTCTAAGTACCCATGTAGAAAACTTTGTGGTGAACAATCCCCTTCCACTTGACTAAGGTTCCAAAGTTTTAAAAGCCCACTATGTACCACAATCTGACGAGCTACCAAGGCAAGAAACCATAGCACCGAAGCCCATATCCAAAAGATAATCATTATAGACAAAATAATCTACTACTAGCACATGCCTCGGACAAGAACAATAACCACATTAGGCATTGGTTCTATCAAAGTGGCTTATCAAGCTAGCTTTTCTTAAGCTTTTCGTGTGGCCTAGATGGTAGCTCACAATCCTGTTGGCTTAGGATACTAGGTATTAAAAAACCCTTACTGATCTGCTTCCTTGATACACAAGGGCTATAAAACTAACTGGTTACAGGTACTTACCAAATTGTAAGAACATAGGGATTAGCAACTCCTTTTCTTTTCATAATTTGCTTTCATTTGGGCTTAGATATTAACCATGAAAATTTATCATTTAAACAACACTCATATCTCAATTTATTGAAATTCAAACATCTATTGATCAAGATGAATGACTAGACATCCATGCCAACTCATGTAAACAAATACGATGGCTTTAACTAGACAATCCCTTATAGTATAAATTATACTGCATAAAACACAAAAACAAGGGTTCTCAAGCTATTCTAATCCAATCAGAGTGCAGTAGTTGATGTAGCAAGTAAGGTTACTTGAAAAACATGAAAATAAGGACATAAATGACCACTATGGTCTATAAATTGAGCACTAAACATGAAGAAGTAGACGAGTATGTAACCAACTATTAAGAGAGAGAGAGAGAGAGAGAGAGAGAGAGAGAGAGAGAGAGAGAGTGAAAATCTTTTTTGTTGGGTGTCACCTTGAGCATCCCCAAACAAAGGCTTCAAAACTATGAGAGGCACATAAGCTTACTGAGATGACAAAGAAAACCTAGGTTGCCTAAGTCGTGTGTTGACTTCGAGTTTTGCAGGCATCCGATCTATTAGATGAGCACTCGATTAATTGGGTTCCTATAGAAACAACAAAACAATCAAAAACTTATAAAAAATTGCTCTCACCCCAAAACTTAAAGATGCACAATGTCCTCAATGTTAAAGGAACAAATCAAGAGGTAAGAGATACTCCCCGAGTTTGTATTTGAGGATAGAGACTCGACAATTGAACTGGGAAATGCGCGCGTCCAACCCCAAACTTTTTTAAACAGTTTCCAAAGATATAGAAAAACATAAGAAAAGCACAAATATAAAGAGACAAAATAAAATTAAAAGCTTAAGGGTAGAAAACTTGGGTTGCCTTGTAGTCATTAATCTGTTCCCATTGACCATGAATATGCCTTTCGTCTCATGATGAACTTCAACCATTCCATAGGGAAAGATATGACTTACTACAAACATCCCTGATCACCTGGAAGGCAACTTTCTAGTTCAAAATGTGCTTATCATACCACCTCTTGTTTTTTTCTTTGTAAATCCAAGCACTCACATAACATTAATTGCAAAACTCGTCTGTCTCATTGATTTGCAGCATCGTCTTCTCAATCGCACCTTCTAGATTGAAATTTAATGTCTTCATTGCACAAAAAGCTTTGTGTGCCAACTCCACCGGTTGGTGGAATTATTTCCTATACACCAACCACTAAGGAGACATTCCAATCAGTGTCTTAAATGTGGTTCTATAGGCCCACAATGCATCATCCAACTTCTTCGACCCATCCATCCTCGAAACACTAACTGTCTTCTCTAGTATCCTCTTCAACTCTCGATTTGAAACTTCCACTTGATAGCTTGTTTGAGGATGATATGGAGCGGCTATAGGATCAGTAGTTCCATACTTACTTAGAAAGGCCCTAAACTGTTGGTGGCAAAATGCTTCCCTACATCACTTATAATTGCCCTTGGGTGCCAAATCGGGCAAGATGTAGTTCCTTATAAGTTTGTCATAACCGTTAGATCGTTGGTACGAAAAGCAGTTCCTTTGACACATTTGGACACATAATCTATAGCCATTAAAAAAAATTTATTAGCAAAAGATAAGGAAAATGACCCATGAAATCAATCCCCAAACATTGAACAATTCAACCACTAGAGTGTTGTTTTATTGCAGTGTGTCTTCTACAAATATTTCCAATCCTTTGTCACTGATCACACTTGCTAACAAACTCAAAAGCATATTTGGAAAGAGAGCGAATAAAACCCTGGTTGTAACACTTTTGATGCTATCTTCATTCAGCCAGTTCCCAACGAGTAGCAATGGTGAAGAGTGCCTTGCATCTCTTCTTCTAGTACACATATATTGAATTATTTGATATGCACAATGCTAGTAAAAAAATGGTTCTACCCAAAAATAATACTTCAAACCAACAAAAAACTTCTGCTTATGTTGATACGTCAAGTCTTCTATTAGTTCCTGCATGACCAAGTAGTTAAAAATGTCAGAATACCATGGGCAACTTGAGATTTTGCTAATATTCATCAAACTTTCATTTGGAAAGTTCTCATTCACTGGAAACTCTTCATCCTATTACAACATTCTCTGTCCCCTTATTGTCTCTGATTGCAAAGTAAAATTCTTGCAACAACAAAACCCATCTAAGTAACCTCGTCTTATCCTCCTTTTTAAATAGGTATTTGATGGTAGAATGATTGGTATAGATGATGACCTTGGTATCTAGCAAATAGTAATAAAACTTGTCGAATGCAAAAACAAATGCTTATAAGTCTTTTCCGATAGTAGCATAATTAACTTTTGCATTCATCAAATTACTACTAACTTAGTATCTCACATGGAATTTTTTGTTCTTTCTTTCCCCTAAAATGACACATATATAATATTCATTAGCATGGTGGGGCCCAATCGTGCAAAACAATAATAGGTGTCAATATTAGTTTTTTCTTCTAAGGTTTCAAAAACATGCATGCAATCACTATACAATTAAAACATACATCTTTAATCAATAAATTGCAAAATCATTTAGTGATTTAAAAAAAAAAATTCTGATAGATCTTCAACAGAAACCGATATGTCCGAGGAAACTCTGAATGACCTTCACACTGGTAGGAGGTAGTAGCTTCTCGATCACCTCTCTTGGCACGATCAACTTCAATTTCTATTGTAGAAATTTTATGACCTAATATATACCTTATTCTACAGTAAAATGGCACTTCTCCCAAATTGGGTTGGTCTCACTGCAAAACCTAAGACTAGTCAAACAATCATCTAAAGAAGAACTAAAAATCAAAAACTCATACATGAACACTTGAATGAAATTCTTCACCATATCACTAAAAATTGCCATCATTTAATGCTAAAAGGTGGATAACCTGAATGGAATCCTCCTATATGTAAAAGTGTCATTGTCATGACCTTTGGGTGTTATGACAATCTGCAGGTTATATCAAATACCCGTCAAAAAAATATTTGTAGGTGCAACCTACAAGTCTTTTCAACATTTTGTTGATAAGGGGAAATGGAAGGTGGTCTTTTGGGACTATATCATTGAGTTTCAATAGCATATATGCACCTGCCATCTTGTGACCGTTCTCGTTGTAATAAGCCCATTGTTGTCATTTTTCACCATCGTTATTCCTCCTTGGTTGGGAACTACTTGGACTTACCCATGGCTATTGGAAATACGCTATATGATCCTAGCATCTAACAACTTGACAACTTCTTTTCTAACCACCTCTTTCACTGAAGGATTCAATCAAACATTGTGGTTGTATGGTGGCCTTAAAGCTATTTTCTATAAGAATCTTGTCCATGCAAAAGGAGAGGCTAATGATTTTATAGTCTAAAATATTCCATCATGTTATCAATTTGTGCTCTGTTAGAATTCCAAGCAATCTCTCATGTACCACATCACTCAGAAAGGCATTAATAATTACTGCAAAAGTGCTATTGTTGTTTCTGGTTCCTGTATATGGTGGATTACTATCCGAGATACTTAGATTTAGATTGAGCATTAAAAGAATTGAGACCAAAACACATAGCTTTGAATAGGACACAACCCAAATGATGCGCTTCATATGGAAAGCCGGAATTGATATAGGAGGTGGAATTTCTGTACATATGAGGAAAATCAGGGGCTTTTCTAATCTAATTTTATCTTTTAGGCACGTTTGGTCGATGACCATTTTGGCTTTGACCGTTTCACCAAAATGCTTGCTCATGCCCCAAATCGCCTGTCTTCGCCTCTTCGTAACCCTAATGAAGCATCCTTGAAAGGGACACACGTCATTGATCTGTCCTCCTTCTGAGGGAAGCATCTCAGTAGAGGTGGCTAGTGGGCCGGGCTGGGCAGGTTGGGGGCAGCACCCCCCCCCCCCCCCCCCCCCCCCAACTGACAATTCTTTTAAAAAAATAAATAAAATTTTTTTTTTTGTAAATACCCATCAAATTTCTCATTTCACCACGACAAATTCTTCATCCAATTTTCTCTTCTGTACATCCATCTACTTCTACTTGCTCTAAATTTCTGATGTTCGAAGTTCACAAAGTGTTCGGCTCGTAGAACCTCCTAGAAGTTCGAATTCAGTTTTTGCTTCGGTAATTTTAGTATCGAAATTTTATTTGTTTGGCATTTTTATCTATTTAACTTGTATTATTAGTGGCATTTTTTAAACAATAATCAACAATACTAACATGGCACGTAATTCATCTTCATTTGGTGCCGGTCGATCTAGCTCAAGCTCTTCTCAACAGCCTAAAATTCCTAAGAAGGGTATAGTTGTCGAACTTAATACCGAAGAACGAGCATTTTTAGAACCAGGTCCGTCACCTCCCTACACAGATACTATAGATTGGGATGAGCAACAACAACACTACTATGACCAGGATATTCTTGAATCGAGTGGTGCTAAAACCTCACAGGCCGAAGAAAAACCCACACCTACCGACACCACGAGTAGTAGACGTAGTACTAGTGTGGTGTTGAAGCACTTTAACTTAGATAGGTAACATAATAAAGCATATTGTAAATTATGGACCACCCAAGACTTTTAGTCATTGCAGTGGTGGAATAGGTACTTTAAAAAGATACCTACTTAGAAGCCACCCCGAGCTAGACCTAGATAGAGTCCAACAACATTTAGTACGGCAAGCGACTGGTGCGCTTGCTAACTTTAAGTTCTCATAAGAAACTAACAGAGGTAAACTAGTTAGATATGTCATTGGGGCTGAAAAGCCATTTAACACCGGCGAAGACCCTAGATTAGTCCGGTATCTCCAACACGCGATGAACCCTACCGCCGTAAGGGTTCCTCGGAACACTTTCAAGTAGGACCCGTTTAAATAATATTCTAGGATGAAAACTGAGCTCTTAGAAGTTTTTAGGACAAACACAAGCATATTCTCGTTGGCGTTCGACATGTGGTCGTCGAAACCCAATGTGCCTTACATGACATAACGGCACACTGGATCAATTCGTCCTTCATTAATGCAAATACGAATAATTCATTTTTGCCTGCTAGATTATCCCGACACCGCTGACATAATCACAGGTGCCATCATGGATGCATGCCGTGAGTGGGGGATAGGCCGTCAAATTCTTAGTATCACGCTCGACAACAATACCAACAACAACGCATTAGTTAAACAATGGATTAGGCATATGAGATGCATTTGTCATATACTACAATTAATGGTAATGGATGGTTTGCAGCTGATACAAGCTTCTCTTGCCACCTTAAGAGAAGTAACAATAACAATCAAATCATCCGGAACCAGAAAGAGAAGATTTCAACTTCTCTGTAAGACGCATGACATAGAATATAAACAATTTAAATTAGATACACAAATTAGGTGGTCATCAACTGTAGACATGTTAGAGTACATACTACCATATAAGGATGTACTAGTGGAATATGTACATGATAGTCGTTCATATTTAAGTGACTATAGTTTGAACGATGTAAGTTGGGACACTATAAAAGAAATTTGTAGATTTTTTTCCCTTGTTTAGAGACACTGCTACCTTTTTTGTGGTTACTATTATCCGGCCATGCCACAAGCAATATCTAAATTGATAGATATTGTTGCTTAGATGGCGGATAACGAACTCAACCCCTTGTTGACCGAATCGATTACCACAATGAAAGCAAAGTTTTGTAAATATTATTTTGAGCTACCCATTACTTACTATTTTGCTACTATTTTGAATCCCCATTGTAAACTTACGGGCTCGAACTTGTTTGCCAAATTTTTTTGCGATAAATTAAATCCAACCTTTGATACTGCATCTTTTATTGAGTTAGTTGATTTAGAACTACATACTTCATTTTCCCGTTATTCTCGAAGATTATGAGCTGATAATCGAAATGTTACTTCCATATCAGTTAGATCTTCCACAGCTAGTGGTAGTGGTGCATGTAAGTCACATAGAAGGAAGTTGTTGGACTAAATCACGCTCACACAAGCTCCCACATCATGTGACGAGTTAGATCATTATATACGAACGCCTTAGATTCAGTTCTTCCAAACACCGACGAATCTGTATTTTGATGTTTTGCAATGGTGGTGTACAAATCAAACCCAATATCTCGTGGTTTCCGGTTGAGGACAGCAGTATACCAATAGGTGGATTGCCATTCTTGTATTCTTTGGGTAAAAGTTATGTTTAGAGAACTTTTCCTCTCCATGGCACATGATATACTAATGTGTCCGGTATCTTCCGTAGCATCGGAGTGTGGTTTTAGTACAGGTGGTAGGTTGCTTGGAACCAAGAGAGTGAAGCTATCACTGTCCAGCTTGAGGATGCCGGTGTGCCTGAAGGATTGGCTGCACGCAGCGGATAGAGAGCAAGACAAGCTGCAGTTGGGATCATTGAGCGGGGATGAAGACGACCATACTACCGATACATGAAGTTTCGCAACCACTACCAGCTTAGACTAAGTTCGTATTATTGCAATTCTATTTCTCTATAGTATTTTTTTTATAGAATATATTTGTAATTTTAAATAGTGGGATATGATGTATTTTTTTACGTCTAACAAAATTTAATATAAAACCCTATCTATTAAACACACCTAAATTGAAGTGTAGGGCGAGAGGGTGTCGAACCACAGGGACTAAGAGTGCGTAAATTTTAATCTATGATCTAAATTGATTTAAGGAAAAGTGATATTTTTGTGTTAATAAATCCAGAAAATGACAATTAAACTAAAGTAATCTACTACTAATCGGGAATGTGTATTAAATTGGAGCCTAGGGTTTCGAATCCATCATTAGCCAATTATTTTTGCGTTAACTCTTAAACTAGGATTATTGATTGTCACACGGGTAGTGGTTTAGGCTACAACCTTCAATCTACTAAGATAATGTTGTTAGTATTGCGTATTGACCCTATCTAACTAAAACATAAGGAAAATAGGCTCTACCTAACGTATTGTTAATTATCACGTATTGAACCTATTTAACTAAAGTATAGGGAAGATAGGCTTTAATTAACAATTTGGTTAGTACTATTGCTTGATTAATTAATCCTAAAGCTACAAAGCACAAAGAATTAATTTATAAATATCAATATCAATAATTAAAGGTTACAAACTCAATAATCACATCAATTGAATAAACAATAAAAATATAATACTTCAAAATATTTATCTCAACCAAGCAACTCATGTAAACAATCAAATTAACCCGAATTAAAAGTAAACAAAAGTAAAGGCTAAGATTTCATCTAACCCCAGAGAGCAAGTTAGCACTCTATCAAGGATGATCTGGTGAAGAAGAAGTTGAACGAACTCATGTCGGTCTTCAGGCTAATTTCGCTCTCGTTTCAATTTTAACAAAAAAGAGAAAATAAAATAAAGTAATATGAGAAGCTGAGAGAGAGAGAGAGAGAGCTAAGAGAAAGAGACGGTCCATAACCGAGAGACCCCACCATATCGACGCTTCTCTTTCTTTTAAATCGAAATGAAACCCTAAGTCGGTGCTGGTGGCGGGCTGGACGCTGGTGGTTGACGGACCTGAAGGTCGAATCGGGCCGTGGTTGATGATGTCGAAATGCACAAAAGATGTTCAAAATTTTAAAAATTTGACCAAAAATGAGTGTTCGTTGCTCGGATATAGTGGCTAGCTGGCTGATCCTGCTATTTAAGATGGCCACTGGACACAACTTTTATATTCCTTAAGACTTAAGGATTGGATCATATATTTGGCTGAAGCTTGTGAAAGGTTATAGGTGTCTATAATGGTCTTTCGTGTTTTTGACTACGGAGCGCATAGGAAAAATGAGGCAAGCATGTGTTGCACATATGTAGTCCATAACACGTAATGTGAACCACTAGCACTAGGTTCCTTCATTTTATTAGTGTCTTACACCATATTTACCTTAAGGCACAACATTTTACACCTTTCTACCATAGCTGTCTTAACCGTTATCCAGATTGACCAAAGAATACTAAGCAGCCCATCTACCCACTTGCCTTTGGATTCATGGAGTCATTCTTTAAGCCTTTTCATTATTGGCTGCTCTAGCCTGGCCATTACTTTGCGGGTGCGCTACTGCATTAAAATGGAGGTTGATCATGACTTCTTTACAGTAGGCTTGAAATCGTAGTGAGTCAGCTCTCAAGGCTTGAGGCACACCAAAACGGGTAATAACATTTTTCCACAAAAACTTCCGTGTGACGTGATCTGTTATCCAAGCCACCGGCTCCACCTGAACCCATTTGCTAAAATAGTTAATGGAAACTTTCTTTGTCCCGAGGCTCTAGAAAAGGCTCCCATTATGTTTGTCCCCTATTACGCAAAAGGTATTGGATTGATCAAAGGCTGCAAAGATGTGGAGGACACGTGATGCATTAGGGCAAATGTTTGCTTGGCGTCGCACCGACGTACTAAATCTTTAGGGTTGCTTTTTAGAGTGGGCCAAAAGTATCTTGTGTGAAGAACTTTGTTAGCCAAGGCATACCTTCCGATAGGTCCTCCAAATTCTCTTCCATGAATTTCTTTTAGAATATCACATACTTTATTGCTTTTCTCACATTTCAATAATGGGTGTGAGAATGACTGCTTGTACATTTGACCTTCTAGAATTAAAAAATGAGATGCTTGGCACCTTATCCTATTTCCAAACAAGTGTAATCTGCTATTCATTTTATTATACTAGACGTCCGTGCAATATTACATATCATTGGTACAACAAGATCCTCAAAAATGCTTTAGTAAATGTTTTCCAGCACTATTTCCACTCCTGTATCAAGCGTCTAGTATAAGCTGGCCAATTTACTCAACTTGTCAGCCACACGGTTCTCATTCCGCTCGATATATTGCACTTTCACCCTTACTAGTTCAACTGCAAGTCCACAAAAGGCTTGCAGGTACTTGACCATACCAAGGTCTCAAGCCTCATACTCCCCATTTATTTGACTCACTGCTATTTTTAAGAAGCTAAAGACCATCTTGGTGTCTGCCCCCGGCACATGCACCGAGCCTACCCCATGAATCAAGGCTTCATACTTAGCCTTGTTGTTATTCAATGGAAATTGGAATCGTAAGGCGCAGCGATGCATGGAACCTTTTGTGTCTTGAAGGTACACAGCTGCTCCCGAGCCCTCTAAACACGAAGAACCACCTACAAAGCTTTTCTAGTCTCGTATTGCCTCACTTGATGGGTCAATCTCCTTAGGGTCCCCTTGTTGTTTTGAGGCGCCTACATCTTGCCTCTCTCCTTTAGCCCCAAATTTGTTGTGGCCCTTTATTTCAAAAGTACATTTGGCAATAAATTCGGCCAACGCTTGAGCTTTGAAACCGATTCTGGGGAGGTAGTGAGGGTCCAGTTCGAACAATTCCATAGCCCACGCTAGCATTCTTCCTGAGCATTTTAGCTTGGACAACAACCTTTTCATGGGTTGGTCAGTCAACAGTGTGTGCCTGGAAATGTCGGCGAAGCATTCTAGAGGCCATAACAAAGGCAAACATTAGCTTTTCAATAGGTGGACATTGTAATTCCGCGTTTTTCAACACCCGAATGACAAAATATATTAGGACCTGTTCTTTAAAGCAGTCCGTCATACGGCACCAATAATCTTGTCCTAAGTTGCTACATACAGGGTGAGTGTTTCTCCTGGAATAGGTTTTTCCATAGAGGAAAGACATGCCAAATGGTCTTTCACTTATACGAAGGCTCGATCACATTCTTTGACCCATAGCCGATCCCTCTTATTTCGTAATGCTGAAAGAACGGCAACGCTTTCTCTGTGGATTTTCTGATGAACCTATTAAGTGCAGCCAATCGTATGGTAAGGTGTAGTACGTCGTTAACCATTTTAGGAGTTTGCATCTCAAAAATAGCTGTTACCTTAGCTGGATTAGCTCATATTCCTCGGGTGCTGAAAATAAATCCCAAGAATTTTCCCTCTGGTATTCTGAAAGAACATTTGCTAGGATTTAATTTCATTTGTTGTTGTCTTAAAGTTTGAAAAGTTTCTTCCAAGTCAGAAACATGATCACTCTAGACAAGCAATTTGACGATCATATCATCAACAAAGACTTCCATGTTGCGACCAATTTGTTGAGCGAACACTTTGTTAACCAATCTTTGATTTGTGGCCCCTGCTTTTGTCAAGCAGAACGGCATCACGTTATACCAATATGTACCTTCGTTAGTGACAAACGATGTCTTCCCTTCATCACATGGATCCATTTTTATGTGGGGATATCAAGAGAAGGCGTCCATAAAACTAAATAGTTCATTCTCGCTGTTGAATCCACTAACTAATCTATCTTTGGAAGGGGATAAGAGTCTTTTGGGAAATGCGTATTTACATCCATGAAATCTCTACACATACTCCAGGTTCTGTTTGGTTTTTTCACGAGAACCACATTGGCTAGCCATTCTGGATATTTTACCTCTCATATGAACCTGGCCTTGAGTAGTTTGAGAATTTAAGCCTTGGTAGCCTCATTTCTCTCCACACAAAAGCTCCTTCTCTTTTGTTTAACTGATATTATGCTCGGCACCATGTTTAATTGATGCGTCATTGCCTCCTGAATGATTCCTAGCATTTCCTTTGTACTATGTGCAAATACTTTGAGAAATCGTCTCTTTTGAGATGTTAATTCATGCTTTATTTCCTTAGGTAGCTGACATCCTAACTTGACCATCTTTCCTTCTTTGATCTCTACTTCTTCCAGGCTGCTTAAATCTAGACCTTGCTCTCTCGGATTGTCCACTCTTGGAGAATTGAGCTTTTTCTTGTTGGTTTTTAGTAAGATACTGCAACCAGCGTTACCTAAGCATGATAGCATTCCCAGGCTACCTTTTGATGGACCTGAATGGCAATAACGTCCCCATTGTCAACCACAAACTTCATTAAAAAATGGTAGGTTGATATTATTGCTTTTATATGGTTCATGGTTGGTTGCTAGAGTATAATATTATTGGGGGCAAGGCGTATCCACAATGAAAAAGTCTATCCTGGCTTTCCTTGCTACTTTGAAAGACGGTGTTCATGACGATGGCACCCATAGGATTAATCGCCTCCTTGGTGAAGCCCATTACGGATAACACACTGGGAGAACTTACCTCCATTTGCTCGAAGCATTGGTAGAAGATGACATTTACAGCGGTCCCTTGATCGACTAAGACCCTATGGACTTGACATTGCTCCACATCAATAGAGATAAACATGGGATCATTATGGAGTGCATAGATATCTCCTAAATCTTCGCTGGTGAAGGTGATCCCCACCAGGGATTGCCTTTGTTTGGCTCACCCTTCTTCCATGTACGATAATTCACTAGGTGAGACTCACGAAATCATTACGATCATCTTTTTCGATGCCTCGATCATTTCTTAGTAGGTACCGTCACCAAAGCCTTACTATTCGTTTCATCAACTTGTGCCTCTTGACCCATCGATCTACCATAATTGTCTTGAACCTACTTTTGATGAGCTCTACACTCATCTGTAGTGTGGCCATAAAATTGGAGAAATTCAGACCAGTTAGCGTTTGCTCGAGAGTTAAACAACCGCTTAGGAGGGTAAGACGCTTTTTTGAAAGATGGTGGTCAATATATCGGTTTCTTGTTTATCTCATAGGTCATCTGCCTAGGGGCATCGCACTTGAACCCATGGTATTAGATACGGGTACAAGAAGTTTTGCCCTGTAAGAATAAGAATATTCGTATTTTTCTTTCGACTTTCCTGTGACTGATAGCCGCAATCTCCCTGCCGCGTTCATCACATCTTCCCCTGATGTATATTTATTGGCCTTCCCCCATAGTTCATCAAATGTTTCAAGCTATTTTTTGCCAGTGTAAACTTAAAGTAAGAATTCTTGAGCCCATTAATAAAGGGCTTATCGCTATCTCATCGGCCATACCTGGAATATCTATCATTTCTCTAGTGCATCTTCTAACGAAGTCCCTTAGTGACTTAGATTGCCTTTGTTACAGTTGTATCAACTGAGCCATTATTTCGGTTAACTGGGTGAAATTGTCGATTGACCGTGGTGTTAAGGAAGCAACCCATGATTGAGCTACCCCTTTCAAAGTGGTGGGGAAGCAGTTGTATCACACCTCTTTCGAAGCATTTTGTATGTACATTTGAGATTTATAACTTGAAAGATGATCCTCGGGGTCCTAGGTTCTATCAAAGAGATCTATATTTAGGATTTTAATCTTCTTCACCGGGAAGGCCATAATCCTTTTTAGAAAAAGGAGAGTAAGTGCTTGGAATCCTAAGTTAAGTCCTCAAACTTCTTCTCTTGTAACAAGGGATCGGTCTCCTATTGCTCGCTACCTATATTACATATGGAGTCTTACTCTATATGGCCTCGCTCTATTTGAAGGGGCTTGCCCATCTTTTTTTAGGCCCCTAACCCCTAGGTACGACTTTTGCCCACGCCAGCCCTCTTCTTGATTTTGCAAGCCCTCAAACCCATAGCTGGTGGTTTTATGACTTTCATCTCTAGGTGCAGGAGGTGCCTTAGGTCATTGTTTTGCCAGTCTTTCCAGTAAATGATGCAGCATCTCTTGTATATCATGAAGCTATTGTCTTGCCACTTGCTCGGACTCCTTATCAGGTTTGGAGGAATTTGGAGATCCTAGAGGTTCTGCCATGATTTCTATTCTTCCCATAAACGAAGCTAATTATGTTTCTAGTAAATTTGCAAATGTGCATGGTAGGACAAGCCAAACTCAAGCTTGTGAACAGAGACCGCAAAGATCTCCTTCTCCCCTTTTGTTTTGGTCTTTGTTGGTCAGCTTGTTGAGCGTGTGCCCAGGATCTTTAGAGATTTGGGGCGAAGCTTCTTCTTTTTCTCCCTCTTCTCCCTCCGTCCTCTTAACATACCTTTGGGGACTTGGACTTTATCTTTATATAGGTAAGGAGAGGGTGTGCTAAAGGCTTGTGATGGGTTTCTCTTATCGGTTCTCTTTGTCTGCCTCGAATGGACTGTTAAATATCTGAGGGTGGTTTGAGTTGCATGAGCATGTTGCTCTCCCATTTTGGATCACCCACTCTGAGTCACCCATTCTAGGGTGACCAGGGATGGGCTTTTCTTATCGGTCTCTTAGTACGCCTAAGTAGTTTAAGTGGCATGCACATGTTGCTCGCCCGCTCTGGGTCGCCCAAATCTAGGTCACCAGGATCTCGCCCGCCCTGATTTCTGGCCCACCCTAGTTCTGTCCCGCCTAGTGGGTCAGCTACCGCAATTTTACCTTCCTCACCTACACCCATATCTAACATGCACCTGGCCCACCATATTTAGCTTACCTTGTAGATGCATGAATAGGTGTAGTCATAAACATATAGGAGCACATAGAGGTGGATATGACCCAACAAATGCAAATGAACGAGGTTCGATAAGAAATTGCAGACCAAGTGTGGAACAATTGTACAAATCGATAGAGAAAAAGTTATAATGTTGTACGTTTAGATTGTATTTGTAATTTATTTCCACAATAAATTACTCTTTTTTCTTAGTGTTTGACTAATTTACGAGTATTACTTAGGCTTATCATTTTTAACTTTCAAATCAGTGATATTATCATTGGGACTGGGTTTCATTTGTCTTATTCAGACTCTCGGAATTACGGATATTAGTTATGTATCTTCTGAATTTTTAGAAAGTTGGAAAATAGGGATCTCTTGAACAAATTTTCTTGTTTTCTGTATTGCAAATCTTGAAATAGAAAAGGAAAGCTATTTTATGGTATCAAACAGTCCCACAATGTCCTTAGGACAACTTGACCTTAGTGGGTTTACCTTAAGGGGGTGGTAAAGGATGGATTGTATGTCTTGAAGGGGAGGCGGTTTTTGGGGAGGGTAACATTTCCAAGAAAGACAAACCAGACATTACTAACCTATGGCATAAGAGGTTGGGGCATATATCAGAAAGGGGACTGTTAAAACTACATAAAACAAGGGATGTTTGGGGTCTGATTGTTTGTCCAAACTTGACTTTTGTGACTATTGCACATATGAAAAGCATCATAGGCTTGCATTTAGCATCGGTTCCCATACTATTGTAGGCATTGTTGATTACATTCGTTCTCACCTTTGAGGACCCCTCTAGGGTATCCACCATGGGACGAGCATATTATTTCATGTCTATTGTTGATGATTTCTCACGTAAAGTCTCGGTTTTCTTGCTCACAAGACTGATGCATTCGAAAAACTTTGTCAAATGCAAAAACTTAATTGAGAATCATACATGAAAGAAAATTAAAGTGTTAAGAACCGATAATGGCCTAGAGTTTGTGAATCATGAGTTTGGTGCATTGTGTATGAGCATATTAAAAGACAAAACACAGTTAGGAAAAAGCCACAACAGAATGGTGTGGTTGAAAGAAAGAATAGGAATTTGTTAGATCATGTAAGATGCATGTTATTTTCATCTGGTTTAAACAAACAGTTTTAGGGTGAAGCTGCAAATTAGACATCTTATTTGATAAACATGTCACCGAATTCTGCTTTGATAATGAAAACTTTTGAGCCTGTATTGTTTGGTAAACCAGCAAATTATAAACCTGATAGGCTAATCCAGAACCAAACTTTAGCTGAATAGAACCTAAAAAACTATTAGTTGGCCAGAGATAGGGTTAGGAGGAAGATTAGTGCCCCAGATAGTTTTGGTTATGCTTATAGTATTGCTTATGCTTGAAATACTGCCCTAGAATATGCAGATGTTATGATCCGGGAAATCGAGGTTTGGGTTGAGCTGCGGCTGAAGAGTTGTTATGTGCTGATGGGTTCTGTTGTGTTGATTGGAGCTGTCCTGGAGCTGCTATTTTGCCATTAATATTGATTTGTTCTACTGAGATGCTGCGTGCTGCTGTTAGTCAGTTGTTCAGTAGTTAAGTCATGATGTACTAGCTTGGCTTTAGTTGTTGCATTGTTTGTAATAAGTTGCTCATGAGTTTGTGTTGTAATAATCCTGCAGTAGGCAAATCGGCAGCAGCAGGTCAGGTTAGTTGCTGTTAGTTCTTGGCGCCAGAATATTCAAGTTAGTTATTTATTAGATATTTTAGTTAGAAGATATTTTGGATGCTTAGATATTTTGTTAGTTATTAGTGGGGGTCTATATTCAATGTCTTGGATTGTGTATAAATAATGGATCAAGTGTAATCAGAAATCATTCTATCATAATATCAAACACAAGTCTCAATTTGAGATCAATATTCTTTCTCTCATCTAACTCTCTCTATTTTCTCATCTATTTCCCTTCTTATCTCGTCTCAATTCTATATTCTTTTCTCATCTCATACTCTTTCTATCCCAACCAAGGTTGAGGTTCAAGATCAAATCTTCGAAACCTTAACAATTGGTATCAGAGCCTTGATTTG
Source organism: Simmondsia chinensis (assembly GCA_018398585.1). Classification (NCBI taxonomy): domain Eukaryota; kingdom Viridiplantae; phylum Streptophyta; class Magnoliopsida; order Caryophyllales; family Simmondsiaceae; genus Simmondsia; species Simmondsia chinensis. Next base: position 13,687,583 of record JAGTTD010000005.1, read on the forward strand.
GCTTCCGAATCAAGCTCATATCCGAAAAAATATAAAATCTGATTAATTATGTTGCAATTAATCAATAAAAACAATTGTGATACAAATTTAGTTCAGATTTTGTGATCAGAATTCAAATCTGAATTTTGAAAGTTGAATTGGCATGTACTGTAATTGTGACCTGCAGGCCTGGGAAAGTGCTGCGGTTGGGATTAAAATTGAATGAATTACATAAGAGCAAAGTTTAATTGATCAGTATTGTTGATTACATTCTGCATTAGAGTTGATTTTTAGGGAAGTTCAGTTGAATCGATCAGATTTCAGTGCTGGTTTGGTGCTGAACAAAGCTTAGTCGTTGAAGTTGAGCTGAATTGTTCTTGATCAAACATTTACCTGATCGGTTGAAGAAGAAGTTAAAATTGAGCTAATTGATCCACATTTCACTTGATCATCATCAAGAGCAGAAATCGTCGGAATTGAGGTGATCATAGATTTCACAACTCAGAAATTGAGGCGAAGTTCTGACAAAGGCGAAAATCTGACAATTAAACTGAGCACCGAAGGTGTGAAATCTGATATTATTCTTGAATATTTTTGTGTATCGTGTGTTTAAATCATCATTACAGACAAAAATCGAACCAATTGCAGATTCTTAGTCCGAAATATTCAAGATATCATCTCTGTCCGAAATCATTCGAAGTTAGGGTTTGTCCAATTCGTTGTGCGCGAACCTCTGCAAGCTAGGGTTTATAATCATTGATGATCGTAGAACCAATAGCAAGGGATTTTTGTGTGAGTCAAGGAGTACAACTTCATACAACAATCGATTGTTGGAGAGTGCGAACAAATTTCTCATTTCTGCGATTTGAACTGGTTTAAGATTGAATTTGTTGTTCATTACGGTTGATATGAGCTATTTTCAATCAAAGTTTGATGAGGTTTTTGAGAAATTTAGACAAGAACGTAAGGAATATTGGCAGAAAAAACAACAACAAAGTGAGCAGAAAAGGAGACAGGAATGGGACGAAAGGATGCAGTGAATCATGATTCGGCAATGTTTAGCTTATCCTAACATCAGTTGTGATGGTGCTAGTGTTCTTGATGCAAATAATTTTCCAGAGCTTGCGGATAGTGTTAGACAACCAAAGTTCAATGTGGAGCAAAGAAAGAAAGTGGAACCTGTTGCTGATGGAGATGAATTCGACCACAACAATGCCAAAATTGATGAACACAAGTTAGAAGTACCTGAGTTTGAACAAGATGATTCTTATGAAGATTCTTTGCGAGAGTTAGAGTCTCTTGACGATGTTGAGGTACAATATGACATGCATCCGGAATGGGAATATGATTTTCATATCATGGGAATGTTAAAGAGTGCAAAGAGTAAAGTGAAGAGGAATCATCTTAACGACGCATTGAAAGACTTTCAGGAAATAAAGAAGATTACAAAGAAGAAATTGAAGCATAAAGTTGTGTTGCAGCCTATGAGGTTTGATGATCAACAAGAACGAGCTCAAGATGCTGATCTTACTGCTTCACATGCTGGTATACAAGCTTCAGATATGTATGCTGCGGAATCTGTGATTCCAACTGAAAAACTCGAGGTTACTGCTGAAATTTCGCTGAGAACATCGCCAAAGCTGTTAAGTATTACTCCTTGGCAAGCCTATATGCAGAATTGAAGCATTTTCATCACTGAGCAATGTGATCCTGTTGGAGAATCAATTGTCTTTGCTGCAGTACTTTTAATTACAGATCAAGGTATGCTTAAGTTCACCTTTGGGCATGCTGTGGTGCTAACTTAGATCCAGAATAACATTATATTGGATGCCTTACAAGGTCTCTTGTGTTGGAAGAATGTTTATGAACTTAGAACAGCTGAAATGCATTATCGGCATGCCGATCGGCAAGTTCGCAATGATCTATTTCTTCATTTGAGTAGAGTTGTGACTTATCCGAGTGCAAGTTCTTGTGATAAACCTGGTCCTGATCCGGGAAAGGTAGATCATGTTTATAACAAGCTGAAACTTGAGGCTGATTGGGAGAAAAGGGTAAACCGAGCTGCTATCTGTCATTACGAGTTGCATCTGGTGTGCTTTGCTGCATTTATGGGTTCTGCAGCCCAACGTATGAAGTTGGGAAGTGATCAAGAGTTGGTTGAGCTTGGTCAGAGTTGGTTTTGTATGTGGATGTTCAAACAATACAAATTTTAGATAAGATCCAAGATGAAAGAGTTGCAACTGTACTCTGATGGAATTACCTTGTGCTTTGCGACCATGACCAAGAGGTATGGGTGTTGGAGCCGCGTTTGGGAATGTCTTCAAGCTGATTTTGATGTGTGTTACTCTTGGTTTTAGTTTGGAAGGCCTCTCGAGATGTTGAAGGACTTCGTATGCAGTTTTATTGCGGTAAGGACAAACAGAATCAGTGGTGCAGCTTTCTACAAGTCGAAATACGGAAACATTGATGAAATTTGTGATTCTCAATAGCAAGTTGGAGTTCAAATTTGTGTTAATTGTATAATGAGGAGCTGTGGGTGTGTTGTTGACATTTGGTTTGATTGGTGTATACCTCCTGAAGAGTATTATGCACTCAAACACCAGCATTGTATCGAGACAAACAACATACAAAGTGCTCTACTGATGGTTCAGATTGTAGTGCTCTGTGTTCTGCCTAGCTGTAAAATTCAACAAAACTTCATCACTTCAGCTATACTTTCATATGCATTAAGTGGTCTTCATTGTTACAACTCTCTTCTATTATTGAGGACTAGAATGTTTTCAAGGGGAAGGGAATGTTATGATCCGGGAAATCGAGGTTTGGGTTGAGCTGCGGCTGAAGAGCTGTTATGTGCTGATGGGTTCTGTTGTGTTGATTGGAGCTGTCCTAGAGCTGCTGTTTTGCTATTAATATTGACTTATTCTACTGAGATGCTGCGTGCTGCTGTTTGTTAGTTGTTTAGTAGTTAAGTCGTGATGTATTAGCTTGGCTTTAGTTGTTGCATTGTTTGTACTAAGTTGCTCTTGAGTTTGCGTTGTAATAATCCTGCAGTAGGCAAATGCAGCAGGTCAGGTTAGTAGCTGTTAGTTCTTGGCACCAGAATATACAAGTTAGTTAGTTATTAGATATTTTAGTTAGAAGATATTTTGGATGCTTAGATATTTTGTTAGTTATTAGTGGGGGTCTGGATTCAATGTCTTGGATTGTGTATAAATAAGGGATCAAGTGTAATCAGAAATCATTCAATCATAATATCAAACACAAGTCTCAATTTGAGATTAATATTCTTTCTCTCATCTAACTCTCTCTATTTTCTCATCTATTTCCCTTCTTATCTCGTCTCAATTCTATATTCTTTTCTCATCTCATACTCTTTCTATCCCAACCAAGGTTGAGGTTCAAGATCAAATCTTCGAAACCTTAACAAATGGTATCAGAGCCTTGATTTGGCTTCCGAATCAAGCTCATATCCGAAAAAATATAAAATCAGATTAATTGTGTTGCAATTTATCAATAAAAACAATTGTGATACAAATTTAGTTCAGATTTTGTGATCAGAATTCAAATCTGAATGTTGAAAGTTGAATTGGCGGTTACTGCAATTGTGACCTGCAGGCCTGGGAAAGTGTCGCGGTTGGGATTAAAATTGAATGAATTACATAAGAGCAAAGTTTAATTGATCAGTATTGTTGATTACATGCAGCATTAGAGTTGATTTTTAGGGAAGTTCAGTTGAATCGATCAGATTTCATTGCTGGTTTGGTGCTGAACAAAGCTTAGTCATTGAAGTTGAGCTGAATTGTTCTTGATCAAACATTTACCTGATCGGTTGAAGAAGAAGTTAAAATTGTGCTAATTGATCCACATTTCACTTGATCATCATCAAGAGCAGAAATCATCGGAATTGAGGTGATCACAGATTTCACAACTCAGAAATTGAGGCGAAGTTCTGACAAAGGCGAAAATCTGACAATTGAACTGAGCACCGAAGGTGTGAAATCTGATATTGTTCTTAAATATTTTTGTGTATCGTGTGTTTAAATCATCATTACCGACAAAAATCGAACCAATTTCAGATTCTTAGTCCGAAATATTCAAGATATCATCTCTGTCCGAAATCGTTCGGAGTTAGGGTTTGTCCAATTCGTTGTGCGCGAACCTCTGCAAGCTAGGGTTTATAATCATTGACGATCGTGGAACCAATAGCAAGGGATTGTTGTGCGATTTAAGGAGTATAACTTCATAAAACAATCGATTGTTGGAGAGTGCGAACAAATTTCTCATTTCTGCGATTTTCTTCTGCGATTTGAACTGGTTTAAGATTGAAGTTGTTGTTCATTACGGCTGATATGAGCTATTTTCAATCAAAGTTTGATGAGGTTTTTGAGAAATTTAGACAAGAACGTAGGAAATATTGGCAGAAAAAAAAACAAGAAAGTTAGCCGAAAAGGAGACAGGAATGGGACGAAAGGATGCAGTGAATCATGATTCGGCAATGTTTAGCTTATCCTAACATCAGTTGTGATGGTGCTAGTGTTCTTGATGCAAATGAGTTTCCAGAGCTTGCGGATAGTGTTAGACAACCAAAGTTCAATGTGGAGTAAAGAAAGAAAGTGGAACCTCTTGCTGATGGAGATGAATTTGACCACAACAATGCCAAAATTGATGAACACGAGTTAGAAGTACCTGAGTTTGAATAAAATGATTCTTATGAATATTCTTTGCGAGAGTTAGAGTCTCTTGACGATGTTGAGGTACAATATGACATGCATCCGGAATGGGAATATGATTTTCATATCATGGGAATGTTAAAGAGTGCAAAGAGTAAAGTGAAGACGAATCATCTTACGACGCATTGAAAGACTTTCGGGAAACAAAGAAGATTACAAAGAAGAAATTGAAGCATAAAGTTGTGTTGCAGCCTATGAGGTTTGATGATCAACAAGAACGAGCTCAAGATGCTGATCTTACTGCTTCACACGCTGGTATACAAGCTTCAGATATGTATGCTGCGGAATCTGTGATTCCAACTGAAAAACTCGAGGTTACTGCTGAAATTTCGCTGAGAACATCGCCAAAGCTGTTAAGTATTACTCCTTGGCAAGCCTATATGCAGAATCGAAGCATTTTCATCACTGAGCAATGTGATCCTGTTGGAGAATCAATTGTCTCTGCTGCAGTACTTTTAATTACAAATCAAGGTATGCTTAAGTTCACCTTTGGGCATGCTGTGGTGCTAACTTAGATCCAGAATAACATTATATTGGATGCCTCACAAGGTCTCTTGTGTTGGAAGAATGTTTATGAACTTAGAACAGCTGAAATGCATTATCGGCATGCCGATCGGCAAGTTCGCAATGATCTATTTCTTCATTTGAGTAGAGTTGTGACTTATCCGAGTGCAAGTTCTTGTGATAAACCTCGTCCTGATCCGGGAAAGGTAGATCATGTTTATAACAAGCTGAAACTTGAGGCTGATTGGGAGAAAAGGGTAAACCGAGCTGCTATCTGTGATTACGAGTTTCATCTGGTTTGCTTTGCTGCATTTCTGGGTTCTGCAGCCCAACGTATGAAGTTGGGAAGTGATAAAGAGTTGGTTGAGCTTGGTCAGAGTTGGTTTTGTATGTGGATGTTCAAACAGTACAAATTTTGGATAAGATCCAAGATGAAAGAGTTGCAACTGTACTATGATGGAATTACCTTGTGCTTTGTGACCATGACCAAGAGATATGGGTGTTGGAGCCGCGTTTGGGAATGTCTTCAAGCTGATTTTGATGTGTGTTACTCGTGGTTTGAGTTTGGAAGGCCTCCCGAGATGTTGGAGGACTTCGTATGCAGTTTTATTGGGGTAAGGACAAACAGAATCAGCGGTGCAGCTTTCTACAAGTCGAAATACGGAAACATAGATGCAATTTGTGATTCTCAACATCAAGTTGGAGCTCTGATCTGTGTTAATTGCATAATGAGGAGCTGTGGGTGTGTTGTTGGCATTTAGTTTGATCGGTGTAGACTCAGATTGTAGTGCTCTGTGTTCTGCCCAGTTGTAAAATTCAACAAAACTTCATCACTTCAGGTATACTTTCATATGCATTAAGTGGTCTTCATTGTTACAACTCTCTTCTATTATTGAGGACAAGAATGTTTTCAAGGGGAAGGGAATGTTATGATCCGGGAAATCGAGGTTTGGGTTGAGCTGCGGCTGAAGAGCTGTTATGTGCTGATGGGTTCTGTTGTGTTGATTGGAGCTTTCCTAGAGCTGCTGTTTTGCTATTAATATTGATTTGTTCTACTGAGATGCTGCGTGCTGCTGTTAGTTAGTTGTTTAGTAGTTAAGTGGTGATGTATTAGCTTGGCTTTAGTTGTTGCATTGTTTGTAATAAGTTGCTCTTGAGTTTGTGTTGTAATAATCCTGCAGCAGGCAAATCTGCAGCAGCAGGTCAGGTTAGTTGCTGTTAGTTCTTGGCGCCAGAATATTCAAGTTAGTTAGTTATTAGATATTTTAGTTAGAAGATATTTTGGATGCTTAGATATTTTGTTAGTTATTAGTGGGGGTCTAGATTCAATGTCTTGGATTGTGTATAAATAAGGGATCAAGTGTAATCAGAAATCATTCAATCATAATATCAAACACAAGGCTCAATTTGAGATCAATATTCTTTCTCTCATCTAACTCTCTCTTATTTCTCATCTATTTCCCTTCTTATCTCGTCTCAATTCTATATTCTTTTGTCATCTCATATACTTTCTATCCCAACCAAGGTTGAGGTTCAAGATCAAATCTTCGAAACCTTAACAATTGCTATCAAAGCCTTGATTTGGCTTCCGAATCAAGCTCATATCCGAAAAAATTTAAAATCTGATTAATTGTGTTGCAATTAATCAATTAAAACAATTGTGATACAAATTTAGTTCAGATTTTGTGATCAGAATTCAAATCTGAATTTTGAAAGTTGAATTGGCGGTTACTGCAATTGTGACCTGCAGGCCTGGAAAAGGGCTGCGGTTGGGATTAAAATTGAATGAATTACATAAGAGCAAAGTTTAATTGATCAGTATTGTTGATTACATCCAGCATTAGAGTTGATTTTTAGGGAGGTTCAGTTGAATCAATCAAATTTCAGTGCTGGTTTGGTGCAGAACAAAGCTTAGTCGTTGAAGTTGAGCTGAATTGTTCTTGATCAAACATTTACCTGATCGGTTGAAGAAGAAGTTAACATTAAGCTAATTGATCCACATTTCACTTGATCATCATCAAGAGCAGAAATCATCGGAATTGAAGTGATCACAAATTTCACAACTCAGAAATTGAGGCGAAGTTCTGACAAAGGCGAAAATCTGACAATTTAACTGAGAACCGAAGGTGTGAAATCTGATATTGTTCTTGAATATTTTTGTGTATCGTGTGTTTAAATCATCATTACAGACAAAAATCGAACCAATTGCAGATTCTTAGTCCGAAATATTCAAGATATCATCTCTGTCCGAAATCGTTCGAAGTTAGGGTTTGTCGAATTCGTTGTGCGCGAACCTCTGAAATCTAGGGTTTATAATCATTGACGATCTTGGAACCAATAGCAAGGGATTGTTGTGCGATTTAAGGAGTACAACTTCATAAAACAATCGATTGTTGGAGAGTGCGAACAAATTTCTCATTTCTGCAATTTTCTTCTGCGATTTGAACTGGTTTAAGATTGAAGTTGTTGTTCATTACGGCTGATATGAGCTATTTTCAATCTAAGTTTGATGAGGTTTTTGAGAAATTTAGACAAGGACGTAAGGAATATTGGCAGAAAAAACAACAAGAAAGTGAGCAGAAATGGAGACAGGAATGGGACGAAAGGATGCAGTGAATCATGATTCGGCAATGTTTAGCTTATCCTTACATCAGTTGTGATGGTGCTAGTGTTCTTGATGCAAATGATTTTCCAGAGCTTGCGGATAGTATTCGACAACCAAAGTTCAATGTGGAGCAAAGAAAGAAAGTGGAACCTGTTGCTGATGGACATGAATTCGACCACAACAATGCCAAAATTGATGAACACAAGCTAGAAGTACCTGAGTTTGAACAAGATGATTCTAATGAAGCTTCTTTGCTAGAGTTAGAGTCTCTTGACGGTGTTGAGGTACAATATGACATGCATCCGGAATGGGAATATGATTTTCATATCATGGGAATGTTGAAGAGTGCAAAGAGTAAAGTGAAGAGGAATCATCTTAACGACGCATTAAAAGACTTTCGGGAAACAAAGAAGATTACAAAGAAGAAATTGAAGCATAAAGTTGTGTTGCAGCCTATGAGGTTTGATGATCAACAAGAACGAGCTCAATATGCTGATCTTACTGCTGCACATGCGGGTATACAAGCTTCAGATATGTATGCTGCGGAATATGTGATTCCAACTGAAAAACTCGAGGTTACTGCTGAACGTTCGCTGAGAACATCTCCAAAGCAGTTAAGTATTACTCCTTGGCAAGCCTATATGCAGAATTGAAGCATTTTCATCACTGAGCAATGTGATCCTGTTGGAGAATCAATTGTCTCTGCTGCAGTACCTTTAATTACGGATCAAGGTATGCTTAAGTTCACCTTGGGCGTGCTGTGGTGCTAACTTAGATCCAGAAGAATATTATATTGGATGCCTCGCAAGGTCTCTTGTGTTGGAAGAATGTTTATGAACTTAGAACAGTTGAAATGCATTATCGGCATGCCGATCGGCAAGTTCGCAATGATCTATTTCTTCATTTGAGTAGAGTTGTGACTTATCCGAGTGCAAGTTCTTGTGATAAACCTCCTCCTGATCCGGGAAAGGTAGATCATGTTTATAACAAGCTGAAACTTGAGGCTGATTGGGAGAAAAGGGTAAACCGAGCTGCTATCTGTCATTACGAGTTGCATCTGGTGTGCTTTGCTGCATTTATGGGTTCTGCAGCCCAACGTATGAAGTTGGGAAGTGATCAAGAGTTGGTTGAGCTTGGTCAGAGTTGGTTTTGTATGTGGATGTTCAAACAATACAAATTTTAGATAAGATCCAAGATGAAAGAGTTGCAACTGTACTCTGATGGAATTACCTTGTGCTTTGCGACCATGACCAAGAGGTATGGGTGTTGGAGCCGCGTTTGGGAATGTCTTCAAGCTGATTTTGATGTGTGTTACTCTTGGTTTTAGTTTGGAAGGCCTCTCGAGATGTTGAAGGACTTCGTATGAAGTTTTATTGGGGTAAGGACAAACAGAATCAGTGGTGCAGCTTTCTACAAGTCGAAATACGGAAACATTGATGAAATTTGTGATTCTCAATAGCAAGTTGGAGTTCAGATTTATGTTAATTGTATAATGAGGAGCTGTGGGTGTGTTGTTGACATTTGGTTTGATTGGTGTATACCTCCTGAAGAGTATTATGCACTCAAACACCAGCATTATATCGAGACAAACAACATACAAAGTGCTCTACTGATGGTTCAGATTGTAGTGCTCTGTGTTCTACCTAGCTGTAAAATTCAGCAAAACTTCATCACTTCAGCTATACTTTCATATGCATTAAGTGGTCTTCATTGTTACAACTCTCTTCTATTATTGAGGACTAGAATGTTTTCAAGGGGAAGGGAATGTTATGATCCGGGAAATCGAGGTTTGGGTTGAGCTGCGGCTGAAGAGCTGTTATATGCTGATGGGTTCTGTTGTGTTGATTGGAGCTGTCCTAGAGCTGCTGTTTTGCTATTAATATTGATTTATTCTACTGAGATGCTGCGTGCTGCTGTTTGTTAGTTGTTTAGTAGTTAAGTCGTGATGTATTAGCTTGGCTTTAGTTGTTGCATTGTTTGTACTAAGTTGCTCTTGAGTTTGCGTTGTAATAATCCTGCAGTAGGCAAATGCAGCAGGTCAGGTTAGTAGCTGTTAGTTCTTGGCACCAGAATATACAAGTTAGTTAGTTATTAGATATTTTAGTTAGAAGATATTTTGGATGCTTAGATATTTTGTTAGTTATTAGAGGGGGTCTAGATTCAATGTCTTGGATTGTGTATAAATAAGGGATCAAGTGTAATCAGAAATCATTCAATCATAATATCAAACACAAGTCTCAATTTGAGATTAATATTCTTTCTCTCATCTAACTCTCTCTATTTTCTCATCTATTTCCCTTCTTATCTCGTCTCAATTCTATATTCTTTTCTCATCTCATGCTCTTTCTATCCCAACCAAGGTTGAGGTTCAAGATCAAATCTTCGAAACCTTAACAAATGGTATCAGAGCCTTGATTTGGCTTCCGAATCAAGCTCATATCCGAAAAAATATAAAATCAGATTAATTGTGTTGCAATTTATCAATAAAAACAATTGTGATACAAATTTAGTTCAGATTTTGTGATCAGAATTCAAATCTGAATGTTGAAAGTTGAATTGGCGGTTACTGCAATTGTGACATGCAGGCCTGGGAAAGTGTTGCAGTTGGGATTAAAATTGAATGAATTACATAAGAGCAAAGTTTAATTGATCAGTATTGTTGATTACATGCAGCATTAGAGTTGATTTTTAGGGAAGTTCAGTTGAATCGATCATATTTCATTGCTGCTTTGGTGCTGAACAAAGCTTAGTCATTGAAGTTGAGCTGAGTTGTTCTTGATCAAACATTTACCTGATCGGTTGAAGAAGAAGTTAAAATTTTGCTACTTGATCCACATTTCACTTGATCATCATCAAGAGCAGAAATCATCGGAATTGAGGTGATCACAGATTTCACAACTCAGAAATTGAGGCGAAGTTCTGACAAAGGCGAAAATCTGACAATTGAACTGAGCACCGAAGGTGTGAAATCCGATATTGTTCTTAAATATTTTTGTGTATCGTGTGTTTAAATCATCATTACCGAAAAAAATCGAACCAATTTCAGATTCTTAGTCCGAAATATTCAAGATATCATCTCTGTCCGAAATCGTTCGGAGTTAGGGTTTGTCCAATTCGTTGTGCGCGAACCTCTGCAAGCTAGGGTTTATAATCATTGACGATTGTGGAACCAATAGCAAGGGATTGTTGTGCGATTTAAGGAGTACAACTTCATAAAACAATCGATTGTTGGAGAGTGCGAACAAATTTCTCATTTCTGCGATTTTCTTCTGCGATTTGAACTGGTTTAAGATTGAAGTTGTTGTTCATTACGGCTGATATGAGCTATTTTCAATCAAAGTTTGATGAGGTTTTTGAGAAATTTAGACAAGAACGTAGGAAATATTGGCAGAAAAAAAAACAAGAACGTTAGCCGAAAAGGAGACAGGAATGGGACGAAAGGATGCAGTGAATCATGATTCGGCAATGTTTAGCTTATCCTAACATCAGTTGTGATGGTGCTAGTATTCTTGATGCAAATGAGTTTCCAGAGCTTGCGGATAGTGTTAGACAACCAAAGTTCAATGTGGAGTAAAGAAAGAAAGTGGAACCTGTTGCTGATGGAGATGAATTTGACCACAACAATGCCAAAATTGATGAACACGAGTTAGAAGTACCTGAGTTTGAATAAAATGATTCTTATGAATATTCTTTGCGAGAGTTAGAGTCTCTTGACGATGTTGAGGTACAATATGACATGCATCCGGAATGGGAATATGATTTTCATATCATGGGAATGTTAAAGAGTGCAAAGAGTAAAGTGAAGACGAATCATCTTACGACGCATTGAAAGACTTTCGGGAAACAAAGAAGATTACAAAGAAGAAATTGAAGCATAAAGTTGTGTTGCAGCCTATGAGGTTTGATGATCAACAAGAACGAGCTCAAGATGCTGATCTTACTGCTGCACATGCTGGTATACAAGCTTCAGATATGTATGCGGCGGAATCTGTGATTCCAACTGAAAAACTCGAGGTTACTGCTGAAATTTCGCTGAGAACATCTCCAAAGCTGTTAAGTATTACTCCTTGGCAAGCCTATATGCAGAATCGAAGCATTTTCATCACTGAGCAATGTGATCCTGTTGGAGAATCAATTGTCTCTGTTGCAGTACCTATAATTACAGATCAAGTTATGCTTAAGTTCACCTTTGGTTTGCTGTGGTGCTAACTTCGATCCAGAACAACATTATATTGGATGCCTCGCAAGGTCTCTTGTGTTGGAAGAATGTTTATGAACTTAGAACAGCTGAAATGCATTATCGGCATGTCGATCGGCAAGTTCGCAATGATCTATTTCTTCATTTGAGTAGAGTTGTGACTTATCCGAGTGCAAGTTCTTGTGATAAACCTCCTCCTAATCCGGGAAAGGTAGATCATGTTTATAACAAGCTGAAACTTGAGGCTGATTGGGAGAAAAGGGTAAACCGAGCTGCTATCTGTCATTATGAGTTGCATCTGGTTTGCTTTGCTGCATTTCTAGGTTCTGCAGCCCAACGTATGAAGTTGGGAAGTGATCAAGAGTTGGTTGAGCTTGGCAGAGTTGGTTTTGTATGTGGATGTTCAAACAATACAAATTTTGGATAAGATCCAAGATGAAAGAGTTGCAACTGTACTCTGATGGAATTACCTCGTCTTTTGCGACCATGACCGAGAGATAAGGGTGTTGGAGCCGCCTTTGGGAATGTCTTCAAGCTGAATTTGATGTGTGTTACTCTTAGTTTGAGTTTGGAAAGCCTCCAGAGATGTTGAAGGACTTCGTATGCAGTTTTATTGGGGTAAGGACAAACAGAATCAGTGGTGCTGCTTTCTACAAGTCAAAATACGGAAACATTGATGCAATTTGTGATTCTCCACAGCAAGTTGGAGTTCTGATCTGTGTTAATTGCATAATGAGGAGCTGTGGGTGTGTTGTTGACATTTGGTTTGATCGGTGTAGACCTCCTGAAGAGTATTATGCACTCAAACACCAGCATTGTATCGAGACAAACAACATACAAAGTGCTCTACTGATGGTTCAAATTGTAGTGCTCTGTGTTCTGCCCAGCTGTAAAATTCAGCAAAACTTCATCACTTCAGCTATACTTTCATATGCATTAAGTGGTCTTCATTGTTATAACTCTCTTCTATTATTGAGGACAAGAATGTTTTCAAGGGGAAGGGAATGTTATGATCCGGGAAATCGAGGTTTGGGTTGAGCTGCGGCTGAAGAGCTTTTATGTGCTGATGGGTTCTGTTGTGTTGATTGGAGCTGTCCTAGAGCTGCTGTTTTGCTATTAATATTGATTTGTTCTACTGCGATGCTGCGTGCTGCTGTTTGTTAGTTGTTTAGTAGTTAAGTCGTGATGTATTAGCTTGGCTTTAGTTGTTGCATTGTTTGTACTAAGTTGCTCTTGAGTTTGCGTTGTAATAATCCTGCAGTAGGCAAATGCAGCAGGTCAGGTTAGTTGCTGTTAGTTCTTGGCGCCAGAATATTCAAGTTAGTTAGTTATTAGATATTTTAGTTAGAAGATATTTTGGATGCTTAGATATTTTGTTAGTTTTTAGTGGGGGTCTAGATTCAATGTCTTGGATTGTGTATAAATAAGGGATCAAGTGTAATCAGAAATCATTCAATCATAATATCAAACACAAGTCTCAATTTGAGATCAATATTCTTTCTCTCATCTAACTCTCTCTGTTTTCTCATCTATTTCCCTTCTTATCTCATCTCAATTCTATATTCTTTTCTTATCTCATACTCTTTCTATCCCAACCAAAGTTGAGGTTCAAGATCAAATCTTCGAAACCTTAACAGTAGAGTCTAAACTTATGACACACGAAGAAGCCATCAGCAATAAGTATTCAATAGAATGGCTGAATGTTATGGATGTTAATAAGGAAAGTCTTAGGAAAAACCAAACTTGAACCTTAGTCCCTGGGCCTTAAGGTAGAAAATTGAAAGGTTCTAAGTGGGTTTTCATGGTTAAGGAGCCTGAAACTTTGTGGGATCGCCTAAGTTTAAAGTGCGGTTAGTGGTCAAAGGTTTCACTCAAAAGAAGGGGGTTGACTATATTGAAATATTCTCCCCTTTTGTGCAACATACTATCATAAGATTTTTGTTGTGTTTGATTGCTAAGTATGACACATTTCTTAAGCAAATAGATGTTACCACTACTTTCCTGCATGGTGAGCTTGAGGAGGTGATCCTCTTGGCTCAATCTGAAGGGTTTGAGGAGCCCAAGTTTTTGCTGATATTGTATTTTTACTGAAAATGTCCCTGTATGGACTTTAGCATTCATATAGGTAGTTGTATAGGAACTTTGCTTTATCTATGACGGATAAAGGTTTCACCAAATCAGTAGACGATACATGCTTTTACTTTAAATATGTGGATGATAAGCATGCTTTGTATTTACTGATATATGTGGATGACATGCTTTTAGCCAGCAGATCTAATAAAAAGATTTTACACCTAAAAATGAGATTAAATGAAACTTTTGGCATTTTTAGGTGAGGCTAAAAGAATATGGGGAATGGATATTATGAGATGCAAAGATTTAAAAACTATTCATTTATCACATGAACGTTGTCTGATTGAGGTTTTAAAATGATTTAAAATGTTAATATAAGAAGCAAGTTAGTATAAATTTTTAGCAACTCAATGCTCAGATACATACCAAGGAAAATGAAAAATGTCTAGTATCTGATATGCAAATACAATAGGTTCATTAATGTATGTAATGACTTGTACTAGACTTGATCTAGCTTATCTAATGAGTGTATTATCTAGATTTATGGGAAATCCAAAAAAAATACATTGGGATGCAGTTAAGTGGCTTTTAAGTATGTAAGGAGAACCTTAGATTTACGTTTGACTTTTGGCAAGGACCAAATTGACCTAAAATTGATAAGTTTTACACGCTAACTTCGGTGGAGATTCGAATAGAAGAAGGCCCACATCAACCTATATTGGTGGAGCCATCAGTTAGAAATCCAAGCTTCAATTTTTTATAGCATTGTAAACCGCTGAATCTGAATTTTTGGCCCTAACTCATGCTATTAGGACGGAAATTTGGCTTAGGGGATTACTATATGAGATTAACTTGAACCTAAGACCACCAAAAATATACTCAGATAGTCAATCACCCCTTGCTTTGTTTAGGAACCATTTTACCATGATCGAACCAAATACTTAGCTATTAGGAGGAATTTCATCATGGGCTAGCCAAAGGCAAATCAGATAGAATTCCTAAAATTTAATACTAATAAGAACCCGGCAGACATAGGTACAAAGATAGTATCTTTGGAGGAGTTTGCAAAATGTATCAAAATTGTGCAAATGGATTAGAATCAAGGATGAACTGTTTTTTTTTTTAAATGCTCCTTATTATTAGAGAGAATCTAGTGGTTAGAATATATATGGTTACCAAGGTGGAAATTATTGTATCCTAAGCCATGCCTTAATTTAGAATTAGGCTAAAGTTGAGCTTAAAATGAGCTTATATAAAATTAGGATTATTACAATACAAAAGGCATCTTTTAGTTGAATAGACACATCCAAAACTCGTTGCTTAATGCTTCAGCAAAAGAAATGGCAAAGTTGTAATTACGTCAAAAGCAGGGATTAAATCTTTTTGAAAGTTGAATTTTGGCATTTGAGACATTGTTAAAAATGCCCCTACTCGAATGCACTAGTTACTTGACTTAGACCATTGCCCGCTGCCTAAGCCATTTGCTTTTCGCATTTTGTGCATGACGTGTATCATCCATCCAATGGCCCATACAGGACAGGTTTTGATGCAGCCCACATCTTGGCAAGATGGGTTAGAACCCACTTCTTCAGGTAAATAGCTCATTGCTAGGCGAGCTTTGCAAGTTGGATCTTGACGAGATGGAAGACGGGCGTGCTGGGACATGATTAGGATGATCTGTTGACAAATTAGAGGTTGAATTCTCTGCAAGCTAGGGAGGATTATGCAGCCGCGCCTTCGACACATAGCGGGTTACTTGGTAGATCGAGTCTTGGCGAGTTGGCAAGCTTGGTAGGGTGGAAGAGTGTTGTGAAAAGGGGAGAACGGGTAGTAGAAGTTCAAGTTAATTAAGAAAGTTTAATTTAGATTAGTAGATTTAATTATTTATCTTTAATTTATCTCTTTTAATTTTAGTCTTTTATTCTAGGTGAACGGATCTTTTATTTAAAGAATAGGAAAATTAGGGTTTTATTTATTTAATTGTTTAGATTTTCTCTTTTTTGTGTTTTCCTTTATTTTGGGGTTATGAGAATTGGGATTAAACTTTTCCATTTGTTCTTAATTGTTTGAGCAATAAAAACTTAAATGAAGGTCGTTGAATCTTTTGTTCCCAAATTTCTTCCTTATGCACTGCATCAATTGGTAGCAGGGCTCAGAACCTTTCCCGAGATGGCCATGTGGGTGACAGATGTACGTCACTGTTCGAGACATTTATGAATGAGATTAACGTTAGATTGATAGGAGATTATAGGAGATGAAGGAGAGATTCTAGAGAATCCAGTTGTGTTTGGTGCATTTGGGTGCAAATCTCAAGCGACTACGGCTCAGCCTCAACAACCACTTGAGGTGGTAGGAGAGGATGAAACCGAGAAGAGCCACCTATTAATGGTCAAGCGAGTTTTCTTCGTGCCTAAAAAAGCAAAAGGAGATGGTTGGCTTCGAAATAACATCTTCCAGACGACATGTACGATTTGCAGGAAGTATATCGCCTAGCAATTAATTTTGGAACTTGTGAGAGCATCATATCTGAGGAAGCAGTGCAGAAGCTAGGGTTCAAGGCATAAGAGCATTCAAACCCTTACAAGTTTTCATGGCTCAAAAAAGAAAACCGGGTAACCATATCAAAACATTGTCTGGTTAACTTTTCAATTGGAGCAAAATACTGGGATGGGGTGTGATGTAATGTAGTTACCATGGATGCCTGCCACTTGTTGCTTATATTATCATGGCAATTTGGCAGAGGTGCCACCCATGATCGAAGGAGGAATTCCTACAACTTCATGTTTGAAGGAACGAGGATAGTCTTATTGCCTAAGAAGAACGAAGCACCACATTTGGTGTTAGCCAAAAACCCGAATTTCACAACTAGTGCCATGATCACCAAAGAAGTTGGTAAGGACAGAGTAAAGTATGCATTGATGGACAAGGAGTGCTACACGAAACATGGGAAAGTACCAAAAAGGGTGGAAAATTTGTCGAAGGAAGTATGCCAAGAAGGGTTGTCGAGTTCTTTACTGCCTTTAAGAGGAATTCAGCATTAGGTAGATCTGGTGCTAGGAGTTGTCTTACCAAGAGATCCATTTTCCCAAAAGAGCCATGTGGAGCTTGAGGATCTTAGGCACTAAGTTTGGAAGCTACTCGCCCAGGGTTTCATTAGCCTAAAAAGCAGGTCAGCTATCTTAACACAAACAAAGGATGGGACTTGGCAGATTTGCCATGGCAGTAGGACCATCAGTAAGATTATGGTGCGATATCATTTACCCATTCTAAGATTGGATGACTTTGTAGGCCAGTTGCAGAACTCGATGGTGTCTGGCATGTTGGGTCTGAAGAATGGATACCATCAGGACCGCATGTCGCCGGAAGATGAGTGGAAGACTGATTTCGAAACCCAAGAAGGTTTATATAAGGGGTATAAGCATGACGAACCAGCACCATTGTGTCAAATAAGGATGTACGCTTTGTGCGTCATTCTTGGAAGCCATTATGGAAGATGGCGAGTACCACTCTTGCCTTCGACACTACACATCACCCGCAAAAGGATGGTTAGATTGACGTGATAAGTAAATCATTGGGGAACCTTCTCCATTATCTTGTCATCGAGAACAGCAAGGGATGGGACTAGCGGCTATATCAAGCTGAGTTCACATATAATCACTCAGTAAATTGAAGCATTGGCAAGAATGATGCTGCTAGTGACTTGGTGAGAATGATCTAAATGAATCATTTGCAAATTCAAGGGCAAATTCTTTTCAAGATGGGGAGGATGATGCAACCCGCATCTTGGCGAGACAGGTTACAACAGGTGTCTCGGTGAGTCGGGTTAACAGTCCATGTCTGGGTGAGCTTAGCGAGTGGGAGCTTGGTGAGATGGAGGACGGGTGACACAGAGTGTCATGAAGATTAGCTAGGACTTAATTAGTTAGATTCAAATCTGATATGATTAATTTAGTTATATTAATTACAATAAATATTATTTAGGTCCATTGTTATGCTTTTCAATTACAGGTAGTTTATCTCTATATTATCAATTAGGATTTAGTTTATATTTGTATTTATCAGTGAGGGGGTGAGTCTTGTATTAAGTTTAGATATTAATGATAAATAAAAAGTTAGAGAGTTTCCGCTTTTCTTCTCTCTAGATTGAGAGTTATTTTGTATCCATGGATTAGCCAACCAGGGTGGTGAAATATGGCTATTATCTGTACCCTTGCTTAGCCTACCAAGGTGGTCAATTTGGCTATCTATTTCCTTCGCCTAGCCTACCAAGGTAGTGAATTTGGCTACGCTGTAGTGGGAATTTTAACCTCGACAAGATCAACAACCTATCAATTACTACAGTGGGGTTTTCAACCTCACCACAATCGGTAACCTATCTGCTTCACCTCCTACATTCCTACATCAATAGGCATGGGGGGAGATGATTTGGAGGATTTATTGATGAATTCAAAGGTGTATTCTCTCCAGGTCGGGGAGGATGATGTAGCTGCACCTTTGACATATGGCGGGTCACTTGGTAGATCGGGTCTTGGAGAGTTGGCAAGCTGGCGGGGTGGGAGAGAGTCATGGAAAGTGGTGAATGGGCATTAGAAGTTCACGTCAATTAGCAAAGCTTAATTTAGATTAATAGATTTAATTATTTATCTTTTTTAATCTTAGTCTTTTATTATAGGTGAATTAGCTCTTCTATCTAAAAAAGAGGAAGATTAGGGTTTTATTCATTCAATTGTTTAGATTTTCTCTATTGTTTTATGTGTTTTCCTCTATTCTCGGGTTGTTAGGATTATGGCTAAACTTTTCCTCTTTGTTCTTAATTGTTTAACAATAAGAATTTAAAGGAATGCCATTGAACCTTCTATTCCCAAATCACACTACCCGTGTACAAACTTGTGTTTCTTTGTAGAATAGTGGCCATCCATCCGCTTCATTATCAATACTTGAGATTACATTATGGGTGAGACATAGATTAAGGAGGCATTGGGGGATGAGAGAGAGATTAAACACTAGAATTCATTTTCTCCATTATTTCTCTTCGTTTTCTCCTCTTCCTTTCCTAGTGTAGCTCCCTTGCTCAAAACCTAACCCTAACATTTCTTCAAGCTCCTTCCATGGAAAATTCGAGCTTCTGTTGTGAAGATCATTGTTGCTTAGGGTTAGACTTTAGGTTTCTGTCTTAGATACTGTATGTATGAGTCTGTAATTTGATGTTTTTGTTTGTAATTTGGTCTTTAATTTTAATAATCAGTAAATATAGTGGAGATTTCTCTAAAAGTAGGAAGCCGAGGATTAGGATCATCTTTTTTGGGGGTTTGAACCTCGTAAAAATTCTGGTGTACATTTTTTTTTGTTCTTGCTTGATGCCTTGTATCTATAATTCGTTCTTTTGTTTTCTTTGACCTATAATTCATTTAACAAAGCCATTTCAACATAAACAACACCAACAAATTACTTCCTCATGGACTGCTGCTTGACCCTCCATGAAGTGTCTGAAATGGTAAGAAGTTTGGAATTTCTTTGCGACTTTCATTGTACTGCAAATTTTCTCACTAATTATCGAAAAGAAAAAGATTGGAATTGGGTGTCTACTTGGTTCGGTGATTTTCATTACTTGCCTATCCAAATAGCTTCTAGTATGGGTACATCCTATGTTGGTTGAGTGTCAACGGGAGTAAACCGAGTCTCGAGTGGGTCAATCCTTGACAGGTACCCTTAAATGTAATGTTGATGGGGCTTCCCTAGGGAAACCAGGTGTTGTTTGGATTGGTGGCATGTTGCGCATTCAATTGAGGACATGACTCTTAAATGAGTAATGTTATGGTTTCTTAGTTGTGAGGTTGCAAGATTTTTCCCTTGATTTAAAGTCCAATTTCCCTCGAATATATGCATTTAATTATATAAAAATAGTATAGGCTTCGGATTATCTCATCTTATTATATAACTAATAGCATGATGTAAGATGTAAGTGTAATTAAGATATACTCGGATTTGATGTAACGATAGTAAAAAGTGTTGCCTGAACTAGTCAATGGCAACACTTTCTATGTTGTTGCCTTCATCCTCAAATTTGATGTATAAATCTCATGGCAACGGTTCCAAAACCGTTGCCTTTGATGTTGAAGGCAACAGAAGTGAAAAACCGTTACATTTGCTCAACTAAAGATAACGGTTAGTTGAGTGTTGCAGTAATAGACAACACTTTCTAACTTGTTGCTTTTGTTGTTAGCTATACGGCATCAACTTTTAAATGTTTTCTTTTTACCACGAGTCAATTTCTCATTATGCCAAATAATTAATTAATTTCGGATCATGTGACAATGAGTTCGTTATATATTTTTTGTCGATTAAATTGATTAATTAACTTATTGGTAAAATTGGATAGGTATCTAAGTGATATAAATTTCATTGGATCCTATTTGATGTTTGGAATTTGAATGTGGATTTGGGCCAAGGGTGAGGTTGAAATTGATGGCCATAATTCCATTTTTTTTGTCGGCTTCATTAATTATAATTACAATTTCACTGTCCAATTCCATTTAATTGAGTTTTAATTAAAAAGCATATAGTCCAAGTTCTTAATTACGAATTGTAATTCTTTATTAACTCTACTGATATGAAGCCCTGAGTGTTGCAACTCAGTTATAAATATAGAAACCCAAGATGACTTGAACTAGGAACGCTTGACCCAATCTTTACTCAAAACTCAAAATAATTGTATTTGAGTGTTTGAACCCAAAATAATATGACATGACCTCAGCCAGACCCGGTCTAACTCCAAATTGAAAGTACCAAAATTGTAGATGATTTAAATATAAACTGACACTAACTGATTCAAGTCCGACTTAAACGAGACCCAATGAAATTACTCCAAAACTAGATATAATACAACCGAAATGACCTTATACCTTAAGATGATTGTAACTAAGATGACTTGACACGATTCAGTCCAATCTAATTGACTTGACCAAATGGGAACTATCTAACCTTATTAACCTGAAACAAAGATGATTAGAGCCGTAATTCGTCCTACCCAAATTCAAACCCAACCCCAACCCAAATCTTAGAATGAACCCATCTAATTAACCCAAAAGTGGATATGACTTCAGCACCATATGCTTTAACCAACTAATACCCATATCGAATTGACTCGAAACTGGACATGGCTAGAATGCTACATGATCCAATTTGACCAAAGCCCTGGAATATAGAATGATCAAACTCTATTAATTCAAAACTTGAAACAATTAATTGTACAATTACGTTTCAACTTGCAGTTCTGCAGTATGATTTTAACTTCACATGTTAAAAAATTCTCTAAATTTCTCTAACAAGTGATAATGTTTAAATATCAAATTCCTATGATATAATTTATCTAAGAAGTATGAGACAAAAAAAAAATTTTTTTTTTTGGATAATTGGTACTTTCATTCAACAGAGAATGCATATAAAATGGTTTACGTCATCAAAATGCAAAAGCATATTCTAACATATTCAAAAACATGAACCAAACTAAATCCTGCAGCATATATAGCCCCTATGCTATAGTTCCTGCATCCCCATGACATCTGATGAGGGTTGATCATTGCATCCGAGCTACTAACACTACTTGAAATTTGCTTATTTGTGACGACTCTTCACGACAGACAACAAAAACCGTCGTAAATAATAGGCAAATTATGACGGCAGATATTAGTTGTCATGAAATCATAAAACCATGTGAAAATTTACAACAACACTTATTACTTGTCGTAAATTATGAGTTTCTACGTCGCAAACGGCATTGTAAAATTTCAAAAGAGGAAAAATGAAAAATTTACAAATTTTTCCCGCCAAAATATGTTTTTTAACAACCGCCAAAATTTATATGTAATAAAATTATTGATTAAAAAATTATTTTGAATATATAAAAGCTTAGGGTTTACCTTTTTTCACCTCCTCTGCCGTTTTTCATCTCCTCTCTTTATCTCACAGCTGCGATTTTCTTCATCACTTCACGCTCTTGCTCTCTCTCAGTTTGCTTCGTCTTCATTCGCACACATTCTTCGCAGTGTGATTTGTTCACTCTGTCAGTCATCTCTCTGTCTCTCTTACTTTGTTGATTATTGTTCAGTTTTTTCTTTAATTTTTAAATTTTGTACTGTTCTTTAGTGAACTTGATGTGAAACAAGGGTATCTGGTTGAAAGTTGTGAGTTTTTTCATTTGGGTTTTGATTTTTGAGGGTCATATTCAAACAAAGAAAGGGGGCAGAGATTTTGAACTGGGGTTCTGATTCTAAGTACTTAAACCCGATTTGATTTCTTTGTTTTGTTGGTGATTTTGATGTGAAGCAAGAAGGGTGTCTGGGTGAAATTTGAGTGTTTTTCATCCGGGTTTTGGATTTTTAGGGTCAGTTTGGTGGAAAAGTGAGCATTAGAAATGGATATAACAGAGATTTCAATGATTCATCATGTGAGTATTGTGCTGGTTATTCTATGGTTGCTAAATTCTTGCAACTTTTGCCACGCTATTGCATATTTCATAGCACTAGTCTATCTATACCTGGTATGATGAATCACTTGCCCTCTGTTTTTTATGTTTAAATTTAGGGTCTATGGCTGCCAAGTGCTTGTGGAATTGTGGAGGGCAGTAGAGGCACGAGAACATACGAGAGGTGTGGTTAATGTTGTCGTTGTGACATATTTGGGATGGTTATTTTATATGATTGTAATGTTTTTATGGATTAATAGGCATATCTTTATGATTATCACAAATTCATGTTGTTCTAGGTTGTGCCTATAAGCTGTTTGTTAATTTGCCTCAATGAATTTCATTTAGAGTGCATCTTTGTTATGCTTGTGATTGATTCATGAAGCATAAGCTAAGTAAATTGAAGATAGATAAGAGTTTAGATGAGAAGAGAAGTGAATTTAGATGAGAAGTTAGAGAAATATAGATAAGAAATAGAGAGAGTTAGATGAGAGAGAGAATGTTCATTTCAAAAGAGATATTTTGATATTTTCCTTGAATGAATCATTATTACACTTGAGCAAGCTACTTATACTACTAATCACCTTTGATGGCTAAGCCTAAAATATCTAAAGTTACAATGCACTTGAACCACATAACCAACCGACTTAACCGACTCTAGCTACTAAGCACTTAAGCACTAAATCTCACACCTTACAAGACTTATCAAAGGCTAACACGCATCACTTCTTACATTCATTCTCCAATTCATATGCCCCTATTATGAGAATCATAACAATCTTGTATTTGGTTCCATTTGGTTTACTTCTTGTTTGTAGTAGACTTTGGAAGTCATGTCTTTATATTGAATGAAAAGTTTTGTTATTCTAAGATTTTATATGTCGTAACTTGTTAATAAATCACTTTTATATATTTGGTGTGTATTGATAATATCTTTCATTCTTTTGTTAATTTTCTTACGATTTCTAGACAAGA
The DNA here is from genome assembly GCA_018398585.1 of Simmondsia chinensis. Lineage (NCBI taxonomy): Eukaryota > Viridiplantae > Streptophyta > Magnoliopsida > Caryophyllales > Simmondsiaceae > Simmondsia > Simmondsia chinensis. The sequence goes on from JAGTTD010000005.1 coordinate 13,711,111, forward strand.
AAAAAGGAAACTGGTGAAGATCCCATGGAAGTAGAAATGTTGATTGAGACACGCAAGCCAAAAATAAAGCAACGTAGTGATGGAGATAAGCGAGATAAAATCATTGTAAGGATTAACTTTTTGTTTCACATTATGAAATTGATTTATAGTTGAATTCTTATAAATGAAAGACCTCTTCCATTCTAATTTCTCAACTTTAATTATAGGTGAACCGTCAAAAATTGCAAAATCAACAGGGTGAGAGTTGAGAGAAAGAAAGTGCAATTTCTAAACTTTTTGGTAACAACAACAGAAAGCGTGGTAGCAAAGGTCTCTATGGCAGAGGTGTTGCTAGTTCTATATTGAAGCAAAAGACAATTGCAGAAGAGCTAGAAAAAAACTCGTACAAAAGAAATAAATGCGATTGAAGCCAAATATGCAGCAGAGTTTGAAAAAAAATAAAACTATGATTGCACAAGAGTTACAAATGATTTTAGGAAAGATTCAACAAGCCTGCCCTAGTGTCACCATTCATGTATCAGTTTTTGGTGATTTATTGAATGATCAAGGTTCCATTGCTCATGCTTCTAGTGGTTCTAATGCAATGCAGTCAGTACATTTGCAATCTTCTGCAATCGCACATCAACCATTTCTACTTCGACAAGGAGCAAGTGAGGTATTACTTTAAATAATCCAAATCACTTCTTTTTATCTTGTTACTCAAAACTTGTTGATGCATATGATAGGGATGTTACTTTTGCAAGTGCCCTAGAAACTTTTACTACTTCCTAAGGGAGAAAAGTAGAGTTTGTCTTATCATTTTAATACATATTACAAGTGTAGGACCATGTACTTATACTACTTCCTAATCATAAGAGGTGGTTAAAGTATTGAGGTATCTAAGTAAAATATCTAACACAAAGCTCTAACCAACCTAACTAACTAACTCACACTCTTTTCAAGGTGACAACTACAAGTACTTAGGCTTCTTACACAATCTAACACATTCTAACTATCTTAGCTAATATACTAATGAGTTGAGTACATATAGTATTCATGACAAGCAATTGCTCTACTAATACTATGACTTGAATCCAAACATTAACATCTTGTTATTAATGTGAAATAATTTAGATTGCTCATCTTTTAGAAAGAACTCATAGAAATCTTTACATGTAACTTAAATATATACGCATTTTAAATTAAGTAATATCATGAATCTTGTGACTACTATATGATAATTATTGATTGTGGTATTATGTTATGCCTTTGAATACATGTCTAAAACTGTTTATTCTTAAACATGTTATATACTGTAGGGGATGCAATATATGGAAGAAGAGGACGAAGAAGAAGATGATGAAGAAATAGATGAAGAGATTTAGCTTTTGAGAACAATGTTAAATTTGAAATTTGTCTCCTAGACCCTTTGTGTTTTGGATATTCAAGCATGGTTATTGCTCATTTTTCAATTCTAAGTTGTTACTTTTTGGAACAGGAGACATGTATTTTGTCACTTACCAACTAGTGTTGATTATTTGTGAAAATCAGTTTATGCAATTCATATAGATTTTGATTGGTTGTATTTGCGGTTTGGATTCTTTGTTATGCAACAATTCTTATCTTTGATACGACATAGGTAATGTTTTGGTTTCGTTGTACATGAAAGGCAATGGTTTTTTACCATTACCTAATATGTTATGGGCAACGGTTTATAATTCGTTGCTTTAAAAAGACAATAGTTTGTAATGTGTTGCCTATTGAAGGCAACAATTTTTGTGTGTTACATAATATAGGCAACAGTTTTTGTATGTTACCAAATATAGGCAACAGTTTTCTATTTGTTGCCTGAAATTGTTGCCTAAAACCGTTGCCTTTGATAGAACCGTTGCCTATTTGGTAAAATTTTGAAACTGCTGCCTATTGTTGAAAAAACATTGCCTATAGAATATAAGACGCTTTCTAATGAAACGGTCAAGCAATTGTCGCCTTGGACATAATGCAATGGTTATTTGTGAATATGTAACGCTTTTTGACTGTTGGGTTAGGCCGTTTATGTTGTAGTGCCATATGCTCGGTCTCATTCCTATTTTGGCAAATCTTGACTGCAGTCTGTAAATACAATTAAGAAATCACTAGTTCCATTGTTGCTTATCATACAGGATATGGAGAGCAATAGGCATACCTAATTCTAAGCATGAGCGAGAAATATGTTCTTTTATTTGAATTGTCTTACAAACCGAAACAAGATACAGTTGACTAGTACAACTACTTCTGATAATAATATGTTTGTTGTCTAACCCTAATATTTTGATACTTGAAGTCCCTAAGTGGGTAATTAAGGATTTGTCGGTCAATGGGATGTTAAGTAGCTTTCATTACTGGCAGTGCTGTTTAACTGCTACTGTAAAGATTCCTTCTCCCCTTTTTTTCTTATTTTATTTTACAAATTATTATTAAGCATGTGAGTTGCCTACGTCTTCGGCTGTGGCGCATTCTTAGGATAGCTTTTACTAAGGGGGCCCAAAAAAAAAAAAAAAAAAGGAATTATTATTTTATCCATTTTACTAATTCAATTCATATATTTTCAAGGGTTCATTTACAAGGCATTAATACACTGAATCCCATTAGTACTTTGAAGCTAAGCGTGCTTGGACGAGAGTAGCACCAGGATGGATGACATCCTAGAAAGTCCTCCTATTGCCAACCCTATAAAGTTGGGTTTTCTTGCAAACAGCCTCTCGTCAGGGTTAACCCTGAAGGGGTAAGGCTGCGTACATCCATCCCTCCAGACCCTGCTTAGGCGGGAGCCCTTGAAGCAATGCGTCTGTTATTGTTGTTGTTGTAATTCTTATATTTTCACTTATGTTATTTCAATTCTTATGCAATTTACATTTGTATCAAACTAGTTATAGAATAAAATTAAATTAAATTAGAAGTTTTAATGGTTGAAAACCATGAGTAGGTTTGAATTGGATCACTTATATTTGATACAACTGAGCCGTTAAAATTGGTCACTAATGTAACTTTGTCTCAGTATAGTACTAAATTGGTATAATATTAATTTATTAATTAAATTAATCCCATTAAAAGTAATATGATTAACTTTTTATTAGTAGAGTCATAAGTGGGCTTTAATTATATCACTTGAATTTGACCCAACTGACCATTAAAAATTAAATTATTAATTAAATTTTAATTTTAACATAAAACTAAATGAATATAATACAAATTAGTAGTTAAATTAATATAACTAAAAATAAAATAACTAAATCAATACATTCTTTCTTCTTCTTTTTTTTTGAGCACAATACATTGTAATTTAGTTAAGTGCAAATAATTAAAAAAAAAAGAGAAATATGGAAAGTGAAGGAATTAAATAATGAGTTGGAGAATTAACGTAGACAAACAAATAAATGTACCCATTTGGGATATTGGAATAGAAGTTTCGCTGTCAGATGAGTTAGCTTTGCTGTGAGCAGCACTGTGTGTGTCTGACAAGCTGCAGATACCCTAAAAATTGCAGCTAAGTTATGTTAAAACCACGCAATTTAAAGAGATTATTCATAATTATTATGACTCACTTTGCAGTCTTTCACAACTTTAAATCTTTTTTATTCATCCAAGATATTGTATTACTCCTAGTTTTTAGGATAAATTATATGCATTAATACTTTAAGTTTAGTTTATTAATTGCTTAACAATAATATTATTATCAGGGTATAATTGTAAATGATAAAATCACTTTGTAAAGGTTTATGGCTATTATTTATTAAAAATCACATCATTATTCTCATAGTAATATTTTTTGCACTTGTAATAATAAATACCCATTTTTAATCTACAAAAATTGTGAAGTAATTTTTTTATTTCAAAAGGCATATATATTTAATAAAATAATCTAAATGACGGTGTAAAAAGGTTTCAAACTATTCCGTATTTGTTCGCAAACCCCTTATATCATTGTTAGTCTCCTCATCCCGCACACAAATAAGAATATTATGACATTACTAATAAAGCAGAGTTAAATGAGATGCCTAATTTGTACTCTTACACACTGATGTTTAGACTACTTTATTAAATGTGTAACTTTTGAACTAAATTATTGTTATACAAAATTTGTAGATAAGAAAGCTCATTCCGAAAACCTCATGTTACTAATTATTAGAGGACCCATATTAGACAAGTATCATTAGGGTTACCTACATTGTCTCTTTTACCCTCCTTATACTACTAGAAACCTAAGGGTCTTATTGTCCATTCATTGTTTTGTATGCTCTATATATATATATAAATTTTTTTTTTTTTTTTTTTTTTTTTATGATGGTAAAGCTATGGGGAGGGGGGAGGGGGGAGGGGATAAACCTTTTAAAGTCCTCATTAAACAGAACACCACTTTGAGCTTTGTGGGATTCGATCCTGGGTCACCTCGTTAGCACCCGGCGATCACGACCACTCGGCTATATCCCTAAGGGACTTGTATGCTCTATATATAGAGCCTTTCTCTTGTACCTTCATAATTTAATATACACTATTACTTTGCATTAGTGTTTTGTCATACTAATGTTTACTTTTTCCTAATTTTTATTACTAAAAAAATGTCTGTACACATGCAAAATACTCATTTTTAAGGAATAAGTGTTATTTTCATGTTCAAAAATGTTATTATTGGAGTAATTTTATATTCATTTTAAAAATATTTTTCTAGTAACAACGTTGCTTTTTAGGATCGGGGACTATTCAAAAATGATCTCCCTTAGGGTAGCACCCTGAAGGGATAAGATTACATACATGCCACCCTCTCCATACACTGCTTTGGAGCCTTTTCTTTTTTTCTTTTTTTCTTTTTTTTGAAGGCATTTGTTCTAGTTGTTATTTTTTTAGTAAGAACATAATTATACTTAGAAATAATGTGGTTTTTAAGGACAATAGATAATGAGTAATGAACATAATATCTATACGATTTTCTAAAAAATGTAACGACGGGTGTCAATTTAAATTGAGTTGAAGTCAAAATGAATGCGAGTTGAAATTTAACCTTTGTTCAACTCGTCTATGCTAGGTTTGACTTCACATTTATTGGTCTATAATGGTTGCTTAATTGATCTTGTTTACTCCATTCTACCAAGCACGGTTTCTATGTTGGAAGGTTAAAACTTGGGCTGACTGAAATTGATCCCTTTCCATGTATACCAAATAGTTTGGTGTCGGGTGAGATAAATTCAACAATGAATAAACAAGGTTACAGGCCTTAAGCATACATAGACATACAAATAAAATGTCTTGACGACTTATTCAAAGATATCATTTAGGACTACAAATTTCTATGTACATTACCTTATCATTTCCAATTTCTTATTTAATAAATATATTCATTAAGGTTCGGTTGTTTTCTAGAAATTCTTTTGCTTACGAGAATTTTTTTCGGGACAAAATACTTTTAATCAAAACATAATTTTCTAGAAAGATTATATCTTTGTGGCTAAAAAATTAATTTTATTTTATAAACTTGTGTTGAATCAGGCTTGGCCAAGTTGTACTTGAAGTGACGACATAAAATTATCGCATAAAACGTTTTCCCCCTCATGGAGCAAGGCTTGTGTCCTCACTTCATTGAAGGAGAGTCAATTTTTTTTAAGGCTCCGTTTGAAATTAAGAAAATTTGAAAGAAAGAAAAATGCAGGGGAAAAAAGTTGAAAGGAATAAAATAAGGGAAAATTTTTTTTTTTTTTTTTGGTTGTTTGAAAGTCAAGGAAAAACAAGAAAAAATATATGTTTTCAATAGATCCTTTTTTCCCCCTTTATTTGGTTGATAGAAAATAAAATGGAAAAATATTAATTATTGTCAAACTTAATAAGATATAGTCACTTTATATCATTTAAGCCCAGTGATGCTTCTAATAACCGTTCTTGATATTGTTACGTTGAAAATTTATTATTCGAGCATCCTAAGTTTAATTATCAACTATATACCGGACATTTCAATACATAAAATCAGAGATCTAGAGGTTTAAAAATTTCATTAAAAAAATTGTAGTTAAAGTAAAGGAGTTTAAAATATTTTTTTCAATATATTAGATGTTTTTGAAATATATGAACATTTTTTAAATATTTTTTAAAAAAATAAGTATTTTATTAATATTTGAAATATTATTAATGATTTAAATATTTTGAAAATTTTGAAAATATTATAAATGTAAGAGGGTTTATTCTTGAGGTTACCTGAAGCTTGAACATTTATTAATTAAGTAACCTGACATTCTAATATATACAATGAGGTATCCAAGTTTTCAAAATTTTATCATTTGAGAACCCTATGCCAGAATGTCGATGTTGTAAATGATTACAACAATACATACTAGTTATATCATTGTTATCAACCAAAAAAATTTACTGAACTACGACGGAAGATATATATTGGCGAAATAATGCATCATATTAGCATTTCACAGCAAAAATTCAGACCTTGTTGATTAAACATGAAGTTAAGACCAAGTTTAATATATAGAGGTAAAGATGGCTTGGGACGAGAATCATCTTTTTTTTCCCCATTTTCCTCTCCACTTCAAGAGGAAAATTGTTTTCCTCAAATTCAATTGTAAAGTTTTAAAATTTTTCATTGGATTTTTTTTTCTTCATGTTTTCTGTGTACTCTAAACGCGGGAAAATCACTTTCCTTTAAAATTTTTTTCCTTCGTCAATATTTTCTCCGTTCCAAATGATATCAAAATATTATTACAATTTTAATAATTATATGTAATTTAGAAAAAAAAATTTGAATAACTAAGCATGCATGAATTCAGCGCCTTAGTTGACGAGGTGCAAACATGCAAAATGAAACAATTTGGAAACATCAGTAATCAGTACAATTTAAAAAGAAAAGGATAAATTGCATATTAGCATGTGAAAAATTGATGTATTAATTTTTTTAGTTTAAAAATTTTGTCAAATAATTTTTTAATTTAAAAATTTACATGTATTTAATAAAATAATTAAAAAAAGGCCTTGTTTTTATTCTTCTATATAGTTGTTTGAAATATTTTATTAAATACACGCAATGTTTTAAATTAAAAATTTATTTTATAAAATTTTTTAACTATAAAATTAATACAATAAATCTTAGAATAGTGATATAATTTACCCAATCAAAAATGTCACAGAAATATAAAGTAGAGAATTGGAAATTAAGAAAAAATAATAATGGGAGGTGGGGCAAGGCGTACGCCTCGTGATGAACAGTTGGGCTCACGTGCGCGGACAACTTGAGCCTACGACGCGCCGTCCTCGACGGTCGGGCCTGTCCATTCTCCTCCCCTTCTTTGTTATAGTTAGGGAATTCAGGAGTTAGAAGCTGATTTCATCATTTATCATCTAATAATAATAATAATGATAATGATAATAATAAGACACTTTTTAGGTTTTAAAATTTTATAGTTTAAGTTAGGCCAATCCTGACATTTTTAGGCAAAAAATTCAAATGGTGTTTCATATATAATAACATTTTTTTTACTAATATAATGTTCATACACCAAATTATTTATAACTTTAAAAACTACAACCCCAAATTGTGAGGGCCCCAAGCGGGTGCTTAGGGTTGTATCCAGCTTGGCTTAGATACCTATTCCGGAAATCGGTAAGTTTTTGTAGATATGTTATTAATCTTCAACATAACATGCTAATTTGTTACATGATTGTAACAATATATTTGAGTTATTCAATGTTTTCAATGAAATGCAGCAGGTTTTAAAAATGTTCACTGAATTATGACGAAATATATCTACGCATTAAGAAAAATAATGTTATGTTAGCATTCTACAATAAAAAATCATAACATTATGGTACAAGACACCTATACATTGTGGAAGTTATGTTCCTAATTTGCAATTTCTAACAAAAACCCACAGAGTTTTGGCAAATGGTATCTAATTAATGACATTCTTAAGTTTCAGGATATTTGAGTGATAAATTTTTAAACCTTAGGATACGTTATTCTGTATATTAAAATATCGTAATACTTATACGATAAATGCTCATAACTCAAGTGTCTTAATGATTTTTGATCCTTTCATAGTTTGACTTTTATTACGACATGTAAAATTTCTTTTTGCTAACGTTTTTCATTTTACTAGTTGAGGGGAGTTACTTACATAAATATAATGCTAAAATTTACCAAATCTGACATGACAAGAATATAGTAAGACAACATATAATAGGTTTTCATTAGAGTTTTGCGAATCAACATGTCTAATTTTAATTGGTGGTGAAGCCAGCTTAATAAGAGTATGGACAATGGACCGCAGTAAAGTATCAAAATACCTGTAATTGGTGCTATGCATTAATTTGCGAATTGTGTACAAATAATTGTATTATTAACCCTGAACAATAGTATTTCCGGTTAGAAGTTCACACTAACCAAGTCCTACCTCCATTACTAATTTTAACAGACATGCAGAACTACTTGAGGTGAGTTTCAGTTTGGGTCTAATCTAATCAAACTTTTTTCAACATGTTCAATCCACTATTGTAACTATGTGGAATTGTATAACTTCTTTTCCAATGGGCGTATGTTTATAGGGGGTCAATGTTCGGTGAAATACACATGGTCGACATTGAGAGGGTTTATGTTTAATTTGGTACATCAATAATTCATCAACTCAAATTTAAGCAATCTTAATAAGTTGAAAGAGTTAGCTCAAACACGGAAAGTTCGACTCATTAAAGCCTGCGAACAATTTAATAAAGAATCGTTTAGAACATGTCAAGGCCTAATTAAAGTGAGAACTCATTATTTCTAGCTTTGAATGGGGTTTCGGAATGAAGAGCTTGGCATTCATTTTCTTATTTTTGGTAAGTCAGTGATGTATACCATATATGAGAAAAATATATGTATAAGTGTACGAGAGGCATATCCAAGTCATGGCCATGAAGGCCTACACCAATGAATCAAAATAAATGAATCAAAACAATGCAAAAGTGTCAAAGGTCAACATGACAAAAAAAATAGAGCAGCAAAGCTAAAAAGCCAACGAAACTAATGCTCAATCCCCCACTCCTGCAGAAGCTGAGTGTGACGATGAGCACCACGGAGCATAGGAGCAGCAATAAGACGACTGCGCACCAATCATGTGAAATCCTCAATGACAGCAGAAGAAGGTCTGGATTGAGAACGCTGGATCCTCTGGTTATGCTCGTACTCGAGGATGTAGACCGTCGCAGAGAAGCAAAGGCGGGCGAGGATATGATCCACCCCAGAACACAGAGCCGAGTAGAAGCCCAGTGAACAAGCTCACGCCAAGGAAGCGCAGGCCAGACAAAGGAGGTGCGTGATGACACCCGGGACCAAACAGTAGCAGAGAAGCTGCAAGTGAAGAAGAGAGGGCTATGCAACTCATCATCTGAACCACACAGCACACGTGAAGACTGGACGCTAGGCACTCGATGTCCTTGCAATCTATCATGGGTCAAAAGTCGCTAATAGGAGGCAAGCCATAGAATGAAGGAATGCCTCGGTATGTGCAACCGGAACCAAAGGAGATGGTGGATGGAGTCCTCCTCTGTCCTACTAAGGTTCATCTCCCAAGCCCAAGTCGATCTGGTGGCGAATATCCCTGAGCGGTCACCCATCCCCCTGAGACAATCTGCAACACCTGGCTGAGGCCTGAAATCAACAGACACCCAAATAGGTAGCAGCTCAATCCTATCCTAAGGAAACCTCCATTGATCACCCCTTAATAACATTTGACACTCAACAGCCCCAAAGATGACCAGTGGTGTGCAGGAGGTGGTACATGAACCGCCCAGCAAGCCGTCCACAAGGTAGCCAATAATCCCTCCAAAGAGCAGTATCTTGGCCGTCCTTAATGATATGCCTAAAAGCCCTGTCATACAACGGTTGAACACCAAGGATGCTCCTCCAAGACCAAGGAATCGACCCTGCAGGCTGAACCTTCCCGAAGCTCTTCCTCTGGAGATGGTTGGCATGAATGCATCGAGGCCAGAGGGAATCACGATTTGTGAGTAGAATCCAAATGTGCTTCATAAGAGAAGCTTGGTTCCACTAAGTCAAGTGGCATATCCCAAGTCCACACTCTTTGCGAGGATAACATAGGTGCCTCCAGGCCACCTTCGCTCCCCTTAGGGTTAGCAAGGTGCCCCTCCAAAGGAAGGTAGCAAGCGTCAACTCAATCTTCTTGATTATCGCCTTCAGGAGAATGAAGACTGAAGTCCAGAAAACCTGAATAGAGAAAAGAACCGATCTGATAAGCTATAATCTCCCAACATAAGAAAGTGCTGGTGAAGTCCAGAGTTGGATGCGAGATAGGATGCGGTCCAAAGGGGCTTACAATGGATGAACTGAAGCCTCGACGATATAAGCTGCACCCCCAGATATCTGGCCGGACACTGCCCCAATTTGAATCCCGAAACGTCCAAGATAGACTGTTGAAACTCAGGATCAACTCCAGCTACAAAGACGTTACTCTTTGCCGCATTCAAGGACAGCCCCGAAAGCTTGACAAATTGATCTAATGCTTCACAAATAACTGAGACACGGCCCTCATCTGCCCCGCTAAAGATCATTAGGTCGTTGGCAAAATAGAGATGGGTGACTCGAGTACTGTCACAGCGTGGGTGAAATCAGAATTGCAAATCAGTAGTGGCACTACGAAGTAGACCCTGTAGATCCTCAATGGCGATAACGAATAGATAGGAAGAAAGAGGATCGCCTTGTCAGATACCCTGGCTCGTGTTAAAGAACCCCTAAAGATCGCCATTAATGGTAACTGAAAATCTGGGTGTGGAGAGAAACTCCCGCACCAATCTAATCATAACCTCGGGTATGCCCATTTAATGCATAGCAGAGATGATGAAGTCCCACTGCACCGTGTCGAACGCCTTGTAAATATCAACTATCAAAGTGCACCAAGGCGCCCCTGACTGAAGGTGATAGTCGCGCATAAGCTTCTGAGCCAATAAAATGCTGTTTGATATCCTTCTCCCAGGCACAAAAGCAGACTGCGAATCATGAATCAATAAAGGGAGCACCCCTTTCATCCTGTTTGCAATGATCTTAGTGATGCTCTTATAAATCACATTGCAACAGGAGATTGGGTGATAGTCGGCGAAGGTGGAGAGATTCTCCACTTTCGGGATCAAGCTGATATGGGGAGTGTTCAGGGTGCCAAGCATGCGCCCTGACTGGAAGAACGAACGAATGGTTCGAACCACATCAAGACCCACCACATCCTAGGCCCTCTTAAAGACGAGGTATAGTCATTAGGGCTCTGCTCCTTGTCATCACCAGTAGAGAAAAGATCATCTCTCACCTCGACATCAAAAATCGGAAGAGTCAACAGCCTAGCCTGATCCTCAAAAAGATGAGTTTGAAACAGTTTCGAAATATCCTCATGAAGTGACCCACTTGGCTTAGTCAACAACTCCTAAAAGTAAGAGACCCCGGCCTCCGAAATCTCCCCCTTGTCGTAAGTTCTCCTACCGTCAAAATGAACATTAGAAGAAATACGGTTCCTGGCTTGCCGATGGGTGACAGACTTATGGAAGAACCAGGTACCTTGATCCCTTAAAGAAAGCCATTGGATGTGAGACTTTTGACGGTAGAAAGCCTCTTCATCCCTGCGCAGTTTTGAATACTCTCGAGATAGACGACGCTCCTTCTCATGAAAAAACATACTCTCAAGATCATCATCTAAGGCCCTCTGACCCGCAGTCTAGGCATCCCTCGCCGCCGCCACCCTGGTCGACATGTGACTGAAATGCCTAGCATTGAGAGCCTTCAACTCACTCTTCAGCCACTTCAGCTTCTAAGTGATCTAATACATAGGAGTGCCCTCAATGCTAAGTCTCCCAAACCCTTCGCACCATAGGAATGAACTCCTCATGGTCGGCCCAGAAGTTAAAGAACTTGAAAGGGAGCCGTGATGTACAACGCTCTCCAAGTCCTCTAACAACAAACGGACAGTGATCTGCACATAATTCCCGTGGAAGGTACTCAACAGATGAAGCACAGATAGAACACAGTGCACCAGTCAAGACGCTTCAGAATGAGAGCGTCTCCACCCATCTGGCTAGACCATGTGTAGCGTAACCCAGTATATGGTAGAACTGTAAGCTCTCACTCATAAACGTAGTGCCAAAAGTCGTCCATGTGACCGGGCAGTGTGTCCTAGCCATCCCTCTTGTCACTAGGACTGAGGATAGCGTTAAAGTCTCCAAGGAGTATTCAAGGCTCCTCTTGAAGACCCACACTAGCTCCTCGAATATACTGCAGAAGCTCCCAACGCAACCTCGACTCATTAAAGCCGTAGACGAATGTGGCATTGAAGTCCACATCCCCTCGAACGTCAGTCACCCTGTAGGTGAGATACTGGTCTCCACCCTGCACTCTTACTACATGGAAAAAACTCGGATCCCATAAGAAAATGATGCTGCACCATTAGCATCGCACTCCACCAACCATGAACTGCCATCCCTCAGCACAATAGGAAACAGCAGACTCAACATCAGCAGGGTTGGTCTTAGTCTCAACCCAGCCAACTAGACTCAAGCGGTTGGATGTAATCCAACCTTGAAAAGTAGCAATAGAGTTGGGGTTATTAAATCCCCTTACGTTCTAACATTGGATCATTGGAAATAGGGGAGCTAATGCAAACCACGGCCTCCACAACCCCCACGGGCGGCCTCATAGTGCATAACATGACAAACCATCAGAGCAGGCTACGAATCAGAAGTAGACGTCTCACCCGTATGCTCCTCAGCTAGTAGAGCAAACCGGTTCGGAGACTCAACACCAGGCACAATCTTTGCCGAGCGGTTTTCGATGCAAGCAAGTGGCTCCATAATCCCAATAAGGGTATCCTGAGCCTCCTCAATCTCAAAGGGGACCTAGGCTCATCCCAAATCCTCAAGCAATTGACTCTCCTGAGCACCAAAGTAATAATCTGAGCTAGAAACACAGGACCCACTAGTGGGTTGGGCATGGCTCACCTTAGGTCGAGGCGACTTTGTAGGTGAGACCGGTGTGATTCGTCCTCCAAAACCCAAGGCCAGGCTACAACGTAACCAAGCCACTGCCTCAGCCAAGGGGGGCTGCGGCAGCCCACTATCATGGGCCTACGGGACGTCTGCGTCGCCCTGGAGTGAGGCCAGGCCCAATGTGGGCCTTCCATAGGCCTAATGTGGGCTTAGGCATGGGCCACTGTAGGCTCTTGCCTTAGGCCCCGTCAAATGCGCGCCCCTCCCTCGTCTCCTTTGGGCTGGGCTATCACGCTTAGCCCCGCACTAGGCCCATTGTGGGCCGCAGGGTGTGGGCCTCCTGTAGCCAGAGGCCCATCGCCAACAGCAGGGGGAAAAGCCCCTCCCCTCACTTCTCCTCCAATCCTACCTCCTGCCCCATCCACGCCACCACCAACCACCCCATTAGCGGTGCCTCCAGCCACTATACTCCCACTCATCAGTGGCATATCCCCGGCTAGAATAGCGTCCTCGGTGCCACCAGGGGCTCCATTGACCCCATTCACCCTCTTTTTTCTTTTTCGTTTTTTCATGTTTTCCCTCTCCCTACCACCGGGGCAGCCATGGTTGGGCCATCCTAAGGACCAATAGGCATACACGAGTGTCCAAAGACTAAACAAGTAGCACAACATTTAGGCACAGCCTCGCATGCGATACGTAGCTTAATCTTATAACCATTAACATCAATATAAGTTTCCCTAAGAATAGGACACTTAGCCTCAACCTCAACGTATACACGCATGTAACCCGATTGAGTACTGTCAGCCATCACTTCGTCCTTAAACAAGGGGACCCCAATAGTGCTACATGCTATGCTAATGCCAGATGGCTTCCAAAAAGTAAGATAGAGCCCAGAAATACACAGCCATACAAGGGTTGGCAAATAGTCTTTTCTAAGTGCAAGCCATTCCTTCCAGAGATGAAGGGATATGTAGACACCCTTGAAGAACACTCTCAGCCAGGCTCTAGTGTGAAAGCGGAACATGTAAACCTCCCCATTAGAAAGAACACACTCGATTCGTCTAGAGCCCCGGAGGAGACTTGAAATCTCCTGGGCGCTAGAATAAGCAAGCCCTACACCAATCAAACACCCTACTAAGCAGCATTCCCACTTCGCATTGCCACAAGCAAGAACCTCACTCGGTATGACACACACAGCCTTGCCATCAACACGAACAGGAGGGACATATTGTAGTAGATTACTTGTCATAGAACGAACATGGTCCACCCACGTAGGTGCATCACCTCTCGTGGCGATACCCTAACCCGAAGCCATAGCAGGAAGATCATGCACCTTAGATAAGGTGCGTGAATAACAAACAAATCAAAGCAACAGAAAAACCCTAGAAAATTAGGGTTTTGAAGCCAACCACCACCGCCGCCTACTAGCCACCGCTGGCTCCAAAAACCAGCAAAATGAGCCACTCAAACACCGGTCACACCAAGTAGCAAAGGGATTTACGAAGACTTAGAAATGAATGCTCCAAAATCGAAGAGAGAGATCTCAAGGGAGATTGAGAACACGAAGGGGAAAAGAGGACCCCACACCACTATACAGGCCACCCTAGCCCACCACGACACCGCCGCATGGAAGAAGGAGAAGAAGGGAGATCCGAGGAGTTAACAGTGGTTAAAGGGGCCACCGGATGGGAGCCCAAGCGTCCTACACACCAACAACTGACTCAACAAAACCCTAGCGCCCTCACTCACTCTTTTCACCCTCGCTGGTCACCAACGCTGCTAGCCAAGACCACCACCGGGAAGTGGAGACCCCAGTGAACGTTTGCCCTAAACTCGCCCCCAACGCCGCTTCCGTTGCCTGCCAAAACGCTTGCCCTAACAGGCGCTGCCAATTCGCCCCTCAATTGTCCAAAATCGCCTCCCTTATCTCTAGAGCAAAGCAGGTTGCGGTCCTTCCCTATTTGCTTGTTTGTGTTGGAGGCCGTTTTATGTTTTTCAGTGTATGTAAACCAATTAGATGTAGACTCTTTCTCTTGACCGTACGTGGAGAGCTATGTAGTGACTTAGTCGACCTCATCTTTAGGCCTTCCATGAGGATACGGTTTCAGAGTCGCGCCTCTCCTAAAACCTCTCTCCTCTCCTATCAAAATGTTTCAGATTCCCCTGGCCCTATGCCCACTCTAGCCGTGTCTGGTGGCGTGTGTGGCCACCCACACTATTGTAATTGCTTCTCGAGGGTTGCCGGAGTATTTTATCCATTTTCATTCCTCCCGAACCCTAATGCAGCTATTTCAGTGGTGTTTTGAGGGTAATGATGGGTTGTAGAGAAAGCCGAAAAGAAGGCGCTGAGGATGATGGGTTATGAAGTGAAGCAGATGTGACCTTCACACTATCTGTGGACTACCTACTATATCAAATGTATAACCAATAGCTATGGAAGTTATTCTCCTACCATGGCAAGGTAATTGATGCTTTTGTGTCATGGAAATGACAAAGCTACAGGGCTGATAGCTTCAATTTTGGAAGATTTAGCTCTAAGAAAGAGGTTGAGACTGCAATGAAAGGGAAAATGGAGTGTGGCTAGGTGACAAGAGATTGCTGGTTAAATGGGCAAGATACCACACAAGGCATTAAAGAAACTTGAAAATCTTTACCAATAGCAATGAGGTTAGAAAGACTCCAAATGCAGCCTTCTGAATGGTGGCCCTTATGCTCAAATGGTAAGAGATTCACTCGTTGAAACCTCAAATCCAAGAACAGGTGATGGCATGGTGACCATAAATAGGTGAAGCGGCATGGGATGATGGCCAGGGGCAAAAGAATGACTGATTTGTGCCCATTATGGGAGTAAACTAAAGGGTGGTGGATGGGAAATTAGAATCTAAGAACTTGGAAACTCTAAGGAGAAGCACTGTGATAGAAAAAAGTCTATGACATTGACTTTGAGGAAGTCAGGAATTTTTTTTTTGGGGACGGTGGGGCTTGTAGATAAAATATACATAATAGGAGGCCACAATTTCCTAACCACTTTCCAATCAAAAGACCAAATGGTGAACATCCTGAAGAGCAGCTCAAAATAGTTAGATCATGCCTTTAGTTCAATGGGAAAATGGTCCAATTTTGACAGAATGTTAAGAGAATGGCGTGGGTGGATATTTATGAGTTTCCATTACACGCATGGTGTTGGGACGTATTTCAAAAATATTCCCTAAATTAATCAGAACACAGTAGAACGATTTAAAATTCCTAATTTTAAACTTACAAATGATTTAAAATTTTTAATTTTAAATCTACTGGCCCCTACTCTAATACATTCATAATAATAGCATGAAAAATAACGAGCATAATAAATAATGTAAATAAATAGAAAAACTAAAATAAAAAGAAAAGAAAGAAAGAAAAACTTGAATGTAGACCGTTGTGCCGCTCCAAGATATCACCAATATCGCAAGACCTTCTACGCAATCTACTTTGAACATCTGAAATGTGAGCTTCGAAAAATATTGAATATAAGAGAAAAATTTTCAATGGAAATTTTTTCTCTCTTAATTTCCTCAAAGTCAAAACTGTCAATAAACTATTTAATTTTGATTGGCGCTAAACCTTAATCCCAGCATTGCTATTTATAATAGGCTACTGGACAAAACAAATTCTTAATTTTTTGATGTGGAACAAAAAAGAGACAAGTAAAACAATGACGTTTCAATCTCAAAAGCAAAACCACACTCGCCAGCTCATTTGTGCCACGTGGCACAATCTGACTGGTTTGCGCCTGAAGGCGCAAATGACTATGTGGGATGCCCTTGTGTGCCCCTTGACACGTGTCGTGCGCTGATTGGTCCGTCCCATGCAACGCGGATTGCAACTTAGCCTATCATGGCACGACATGTGTCGTGCCGTGATTAGCTGGGCGCTTTTTGTGTGGATTTCACCAATTTTTTTATTTGTTTTCCACATGTATAAATTCATCTTATGAATTTTACATTAGCAAAATTATTTTATTCATCTAATGAATATTGTTTAGCATAATTAAAGATTTTGTCTAATGGTGTAATTTTTGAGGCTTGCATAGGGACCTTAGGGACAATTCAATTCTAGCTCCAAATGGGTCAAAACTAATTATCATCTCATGACAATATTTGACTACCATTTAGCAGGACTTAGTTCCACTAAATAAGTTATACTGCACTCTAGAATTTAATGTATTTATTCGATAACAACGACCCCTGAGATATCCATGAGAAAACTACTACCATTTTTTTTCTCACAACTTTTCCATTAGTTCCCGACTCATCTTTTTTTTGAATAATTCATTTGTACATGAACAAATTCATAGTATAAATTCTAAATGCCAAATACTTGGAATACTTTGGCCAAAGAATCCGGATTAATTCAAACACTTGGAAACCAACTAAGGGGACACCTGTATTGCGTAAGAGACTATAGAATCCATATTGAACACCTGATTCCTACCACACTTCATGCCGTTCCTTAATGCACGTAAGATTTTTGTCATATTTAGATTCCTAACTTTTAGTACACCAAGATAACTTACACTCCATGCACTGGTCCAGAATACCCTAAGGATTTAGAGTCATCATTCGAGCTGTACATTATGAATCACTCATTTTCGATACTAGTCTAGATACAAGCAGCTCATTTGGTCTAATTCAGTGCATCAATCTTATTGCAAACACATATACAACACTTTATGGATCACCATCTGCTTGACCAAGGCAAGTCATCTAAAGTGTCACATTATAGTCTTAACAGAGAAGTAGTCCAAACATGTCACCGACTACTTATTTTTCAAATAACATGTCATTCCATTTGTTTTACGTCTACCTATGGCAAAATCTCATCACCCACTCAAAACAAACATTGAAACATAATTTGAGGACTGCATTCATTTCATGGATGTTATTTAAAAGAAAATCACATACATAATGAACTCACAGATTCAACTATATGAAAATTAAAGTAATTAATTTTATTCTCTAACAAAAATAATTTACAAGAAAAATTGGATTTTCATGACACTATTCCCAATAATCTCCCACTTGTCCTAAATCTTATTACGTATACATCTTATCCCCATCCATTCTAAGTGTGACTCAAACATCTTATGAGTCACAGTCTTTGTGAATGGATCTACAAGGCTATTGCTTGTATCAATCTTCAATATCGCTGTCTCACCCCTCTCCACGAAGTCTCCAATGAGGTGTTTTTGTGATGAATTTGGTCAATCAGTTTATTTATCATTTTGGAGTTCTGTATGAGGTGTGGTTTGTTTGGATGAGTTGAACTCAAGCTCTAGCTACACGCCCGACTTGATATTCCTTACGAGATCAAACGATTGGTTAGAGGGCCCTGTTAAGGAACCCATAAGGGACCCCTCCAACATTCAAGTCAGTATCAATATTATGAACTAGTAAGGAAGGGCAAGTAATAAATAAAATAATAGAGATAAAATACTTAGCCTGAGATGAGTAAGGCGCTCTAACAATTATTGCTCCGGAGAGGTGGGATGCCTTTGTAGGAGGTGTGTAGCCCCCCCTTTATAAAGGAAGGGTGTTTTTGGATGAGTATCACTTTTTGGATAAGTATCACTTTTTTGATAAGTATGTTTGATTCTATCCTTTTGTACTTGTGTACAAGTGTGTTTTGGGGGCATAAGGTAGGAGAATGTTGTTAAGTCGATTAAAGTGGATGAATTGCATTATATTGATCCCACTGGGCGAAATGCATTATTGGGTATGTTGGGCGATTTGCCTTGTTAGTGAAGTGGGCGAACTGCATTGTTAAGGAAGTAGGAGAACTGTGTTGAATTGGACCTAGTGGGCGTATTATGTTGATTCCACCCCTACTGGGCGAATTGTGGTGATTTTTACCACTACGAGGCGAATTATGTTGATTTTAGCCGCAGTGGGCGAATTGTGTTGATTTTAACCGTACTGGATGAATTGTGTTGGTTTTTTTTTTTTACCGCTATTGGCGAATTATGTTGATTTTACCCCTACTAGGCGAATTGTATTAATTTTACCCGTATTGGGTGAATTGTGTTGGTTTTTACCCCTACAAGACGAGTTATGTTGATTTTACCCCTACTGGGAAAATTGTGTTGATTTTACCTATACTGGGCGAATTATATTGGTTTTGCCCCGTACTAAGTGAAATACGTTGGTTTTACCCTTAGTGGGTGAATTGTGTTGATTTTACTCGTACTGGGTGAATTGTGTTGATTTTTAGCCCTACGAGGCGAATTATGTTGATTTCACCCCTATTGGGTGAATTGTATTGATTTTACCTGTATAAGGCGAATTGTGTTAGTTTTTAACTGTACTGGGTGAATTACGTTGGTTTTACCCTTACTGGGCGAATTGTGTGACTTTACCCTTACTGGGCGAATTGCGCCTACTGGACGAATTGTGTTGTTTTACCCTTACAGGATGAATTACACCTACTGGGCAAATAGCATTGTTTTGAATTTTTGTCTAAATAATTGTTTGTGTAACTTACTTGCCTCTCTATAATAGCAAACTGCTCAATATAATTTACCAACATATTAGTCCCCCTACTTCGTGAATGAACCTCGGTCATTCCAAGTTCGGTCATGAACTAATAAACTTATTTTGCTCTTAGCTTGCTACTGTACATTATTTTCTTGACTGATTGAGGTATTCAGTGTTCTGTTTTGGCCCTTCATAATTGTCTTTTATGTGTATTTTGATTTTTACTCAAAATCAATAAAGCGTATGATCTGGATAAGATGTGTGACAAGGTATTTGACACTTGATAAGATGTTTAAGCCATTATGACTTGTAACTAGGTGCATGACCCATCATGGACTTCAATGGGGCGTTTAGCATAGTTGTGGATCTTGGTATAGTGTTTTAGGGTGCATATGTAAGAATGTTTAGAAGAGTCTAGGCCTCTAAGGTCTTTTAAAACTTAGAGTACTCAAACATTTTGCCCCTTTATACAAGTAAGTGTTCATGGCGATTTTAGCTCTATGTGATAAACGTGTAAGGATGTAACTATTATGATTAGCCCCTAGGTGTATATGCATTTGGTTAGCAAGATAAAGCGATGCGTGTGATGCATCAAGCTCATGTTACTTTGATAGGAAAAGACACTTCTGGATAGAGCCAGAGGTGGTTGAATTCATACACCTGGTCAATATATTGGTGATAGGTGTAGCCTATTTAGACGAGATTAAATTGCCAAATATATTGCATTGTTTGTTTACTGCCTGAGTATATAGCATGTAATATACCGTAATGTAGTTAATGTGTTGAATATGTCCCTGAGGGGTGTTGCGCTCGTTGCATGTGATTGCACCAGGGCGGATCATGGTGATGAATGTTGCACCTGTTGCAAGTGATTACACCAGGTTGGACCATGGTGATTAATGTTGCACCCGTTGTTGGTGATTGCACCAGGGTGAACCATGCTGAGGAATGTTGCACCCGTTGTGGGTGATTGCACTAGGGCAGACCATGGTGAGGAATGGTGCACTTGTTGTGGGTGATTGCACCAGGGCGGACCAGGGTGATGAATGTTGCACCCGTTGTGGGCGATTGTACTAGGGTGGACCAGGGTGATGAATGTTGCACCCGTTGTGGGTGATTGCACTAGGGCGGACCATGGTGAGGAATGTTGCACTTGTTGCAGGTGATTGCGCCAGGGTGGACCAGGGTGATGAATGTTGCACCCGTTATGGGCGATTGTACTAGGGTGGACCATAGTGATGAATGTTGCACCCGTTGTGGGTGCTTGCATTAGGGCGGATCATGATAAGAATGTTGCACCCGTCGCGGGTGATTCCACCAGGGTGAATCATGGTGATGAATTTTGCACCTATTTTGTGTGATTGTACCAAGGTGGACCATGGTGATACGTACGCACTTGGTGAATGTTGAGTGTCATGTATAGAATACCTAGATAAAGTCAAGGTAGCAAGCATAATCAAAATAGTAAAACCAGAGCATATCAAGGACATATATCAAAGTAATGAGAGAGTGCTAGAATTAACACACTTTAATGGTTGTTACATGCCAAGAAAAAAAGTGAATCAAGTATATGGTATATCATTCTTAAAAGATGCCTTTGGCTAGCGTTGGTTTATTTCTGGCATTCATCTATGCACTTATGAACTTGGTATGTCTCTTGTTTAATGGTTGCAAATAAACAATCACACGAATAGTGATTAGCAGTATTTATATAATGCACTTTGCACCCGAATATTTCTCGAAAGGTGTGATTCATCATATAGACTATTGCTAACTTTTGAAGCACTTATGTCTAATGAGCGGCTTAGTAACGACGAGCCCTCAATATCTTCTTGTTATGACACTTATTGCTAAACAGCACCTATTGCTAAATTGAATAGGCTAGGCAGGAGTTTAAAGTGGGCTATAAGAAAGTCAAATGCCATCTTGAAGCAAGTCATTGTAGATATTGAACTAGTTCATCTCATTCCTAAATTTTTGTTCAGGCTACCACACTCTAAAAGGATTTTTACTATTGAGTTATCATTTATGTTTATACATTACTAACTTGTGACTCTTCTTCTTGAGTGGGTGTTTAATAAGTGCTTAGAGTTAGGCAGATAAAAGTGATCTCTTGTATTCTTTTTCTTAAGTTATTGACTAATAGTAGTGCCCAACTAACAAAGAGTTAGTTGAGGTGTGGGCTGTTCAGGCATAGTAACAAGTGTGGTCCATGTTGGACCTTCCTATTAGAAAATGTTTATCGGGTTGCAACAAGCCTCTAAGTTTTTAATCTTAGTTTGATTCCTTATTGGTAATAAAAGCCTTACAGATATGTCATTGTTTTGAATAAAGTGGTTTGGAATTACCGATTATGTACACCACTGTATGCATAGGATTATAAAAGTGGCTCAGAAGAAAAAGATAATACCTTACATTGCCCTATTAAGTTGTTGACCAGCTGTGGTATTACATAGCTTCGCATAAGATTGGTTGGAGTGTGAGTTGCTTAGGTATAATAAGAAAGACGGCTTATTTCGGATTCTTTTATTGGAAATATTTTGTCAAGTTGCGATATGCAACCAAGTTTGACAATTATAATTTGATTTATGACGAGTAGCGAAGTCTTCTGGATATGCCATAATGTTGTATAACGTAGCACGATTGAGGACGAAGTTCACTAGTTTTGAAAATTATTGCCCATTATGGAGGGGCAATTCCTGACTTGTAATTATTTTTAATTGCTTTGCATCATGCAAAAAGAATGTAATTTCAACCATTGGTACTTGTGAAGCTTCCTAACTTTGGAGTGGTTTACCCTTTGCAATGGAAGTAGTGTCTGGCATGTGACCTAGGGGTGAAGTCCCATAGTCATGAAAAATGATTTGTGCTATCAAGGTGAAAAAGATGAAGTTGTGAATCAAGACGAAGTCTCCCAATCTTAAAATTATTTGTATAACTATAATAAAGAAATAACTTAGGTGAAGTCCTCTTGCCTGAAAGTGATTTGCACTGCTAAGACGAGAAAACCAGTTATTACTTGGGGTGTAGTCCCCCAGTCCTAAGATGATTTGCACCATCATTGAAATGAAATTTGAGCTGTGAATAGAACGAAGTCCCCCAGCCAAAAATGATTTGCACCACCGTTGAAATGAAGTTCGGGTTGTGAATAGAGATGAAGCCCTCCAGCCCTAAAATGATTTGCACCACCGTTGAAATGAAGTTCGGGCTGTGAATAGGGATGAAGTCCCCCAGCCCTAAAATGATTTCCACCGCCGTGGATAAGGAATCGCGAATGAAGGCGAAGTCCTCCAGCTCCCAATACTTATGGAACGATTTCTGACTTGGACGCATTTTTGACTTTTGATTTGACTTGCTTTAGCTAGGCTAAACAATATCTCCCAAAAGGTACTTGGCATACAACCACGTTCGAGTTTGAGAGATGGTGATATCTCACAGCATATAAAGCAAGTCAAGTATGGTGAGATTCCGTCTTTTTGACTGAATAGCCCTTGCTAATGCTTTGTAGGTGAATAATGGGTACACTGGCACATGACGAGTAGCTTGTGCAATAATAGTACATTGAGTTCCCATTTGACGAATTGTTTGCCTTGAGTTTTCCTTATAAATCTATAGAACATGCTAATGAGAAACTTATGGAATAGTTAGATTATTTATGGATGGAGAGAGAGAACAGGCATGCCTTATGAATTCCAAGGGAGTTATGAGGTCTGTTACATGCCCAAACAAAGTCCTTGGAATGAATCATGTAACTTAGCCGCCTCGTTGTTAGCACTTTTACTATTCTAGAACTTAGTGCTTATATGCGCTCTTTGATTTGCACTCGTGTTTTGATGTTAGATAATGTGCATTTTGTATTTCAAAATCATTAAGGGTAAGGTCAACGACTTTGTTCCATTGGTACCATTAATTTAGATTTGTCGCGTCTAATTGTTAATTTGGTGGTTTATGGGTAAGGATCTAGCAAAGTATAACTTAGTTGAACTAGAAGTCATAGCAAGAGTGTGCTGAAGTACAATTTCTCCAGGCTAGAAATCTTAGCAAAGGTTCATTCTGCTTAAATTCCGTGGGAGTGAAAGTGTGACGAAGACTGATTCCCTTAAATGTTGATTGAATAGAAATTGACATAATCAAGACTTGAGCAGGCTAAAACTCCTACAAGTATTGATTCAGCTAGGATTGAAATGAACTAATGATGTAGCTAGAATTAATTCAATTAGAATTTGATTTAATATGGAGGTTGAACAAGAATTATAAAATATTTGCTTAACTAGAGTCAATATGAGGTAGGATCATGATGAAAATTGATCCAAGTAGGGTTTAATTTGAACAAATCAAGATTTGGTCAAACTAAGATTATAACGACAATTGACGTAATCATGGTTTATTTGAATAAGGGTTGTAACAAAAAGTGGCCCATTTAGGGTTGAAGTAATTGAGATTGTAATGAAGATTGACCCATTTAGGGTTAAATGGAATTACGAGAGTAATGAAAATGAATCTTTCTAGGATGAATTGAACTAAGATTGTCCTAGAAATTTACCCAAATTCGGGTTTGAAAGAGAGAGCAAGGATTTGACCATGGTGGGTGGTGAACGACCAATGACAACCAGCATGCCAATGGCGGATATTGTGCAACCGAGGGCAGTGATGGATATGGGTGTTATGCCGGTGCTAACACATGATGGGAATACTGATAGTAGTGGTGGAAGATGAAGCTTCACATGCGGAGAATGAAGCATCACGTAGTGGCGACTTTTAAGAGGATGTTGGTCGAAGTTCTAAGCATCGTGGAAGTGACGGTAGTTAGTGGGAATGACGATGGTGGCTTGGGATGGTGATTGTCATGTGGTAAGCGAAGCATCAAGTATAAACACCAGGTTTTAGGGATGGCACCTAGTTAGGGGTAATGCCGGGCTAGAGAATTCACTGGATTATGGAAAACACCAGGTAGGGAATTTGTCGGATGGTGGAATTTGCGGGCCTACGTAACTTGACCTTGTGACTTAAGACTGGCACAACTTTTAATCTGTGAGGAGTTACAGATTGAATTACCTATCAAATCAAAGCTGTTGAAGCGTTTTATGTAACTATGATAATTTATAAAACTTTTGATCCAAGAAAACATAAAAAAGAGGTGAAAAGATGAAGTGGACGTCTTCCTCTTGTAATAGTTATATAGCTTGACGCTTTGATTTAAAATGAGCACAACTTTCAATCCGTGAAGAGGTATGGATTGAATTATATCTCAAAATGAAGCTCATTAAGATTTCTATGTAACTATAATGATTTTTAAGGCTTTGGATAAAAAATAATGAAAAAGCAGTAAAAACATGAACCGGACGAATTCTGCTAGTGGTAGTTGTATTACATACCTTGTAAATTAAAACGGACATAACTTTCAATCCTTGAAGAATTATAGATTGAGATGCATATCAAAATAAATTTATTGAAGAATTTTATGTAGATATAAATTTTAAGGCTTTGGATCAAAAAGAACATGAAAAAGAGATGAAAAGATGTACCGAGCGAATTTCGCTTGTGGTTGTTGTATAATGTATCATGTAAATTATGACAAGCGTAACTTTCAATCCGTGAAGAGTTATGGATTGAGTTTCATATCAAAACAAAGCTCTTGAAGAGTTATATATAACTATAATAATTTTTAAGGCTTTGGATTAAAAAGAATATGAAAAAAAGTGAAAACATGAACCAGGCGAATTCCATTGGTGGTAGTTGCATGAGATGTCTTGTAAATTAAAACGAACATAAATTTCAATCCATGAAGGGTGTCGGATTGAGTTACATATCAAAACGAAGATGCTGAAGAATTATATGTAGCTATAATGATTTTTAAGGCTTTCGATCAAAGGAAAAATGAAAAAGAGGTGAAAACATGAACTGGGCAAATTCCGGTTGTGGTTGTTGTATAACACAGCTTGTAAAGAGTTTACAGATTGAGTTGTACATCAAAATGAAGCTCTTGAAGAGTTGTATCTAGCTATGATTTTTTTTTCAAATTTTTGATCAAAAAAAGTATAAGAAAGAGAGAAAAGGTATGTCACAATACTTGAATTACTTCAGCATACCACTTTGCATATGTGGATACACTTAAAAGTGCTCAAATGAATAGTGAAGAGATTTTTTGACTTACTTTGCTTGAATAAGCTCGTTTTTATTAGAAAAATGCACTAAATACCCAAAAATGCTGAAAATTACCACAAATGACATTAAAAATTGCATGAATCTTACAAGAAGAGTGTTATGGATGATTATCTCGGCTCCCGAAAGCATATACTGCTTCGCAACTTCAAACAGGTGAACCGCTACACAGGACTACCTCTTGGCACCATGAGAAGAAGAGTGTGGATCGAAATCCATGGTCTACCATTACAGTGCTGGTCGACAGAGTGTTTTACTAGTTTCGCTTAAGTCTGGGGTAACTTCATTCAAGTGGATTCTAGAACGTCGGTGATAAGATGTGTGGATGTGGTGAAGGTTCTCATTGATACTTGCTCCTTATCTGCTATTCATCAGGTGGTGCAAGTCAATTTTAGTGGAGGAAGCCGAATGGTTTTTGTCCAGGAAGGGAGCTCTGAGCTAATCCCGAACTATTCTGCAAAAATTATCCACCTCGTCGCGTCTGCCAGACTAACCAGGGAACAAGCTCTAACCCCTCGTCAGGCTCCTAGCATTAATCCAATTTTCACCACGGATCCTTTTGGGCCTGATGAGAACCCACTTCGGGAGCTGGACTCACCGATACGCCCAAGGACTAGATGTATGGATGTATGTATTGATAGACTGAATGCGAGGCAACTTATGTTGCATGTTAACTATCAGGTTATTGGTAGATGGCCCTGGGTTATTCAGTCCCCATACTCCATTGTCTACCAATCCCCGGTGCTAGACTTAGTCCAGTTGTCAATAATACCATGCCAGGTAACTAGAACATGTTGGAGCACGCAACTCCTTCTGCCTTGGGTTGAAGACAGTGGAACCAAATCACATGGGCTAAAAGATCAGAACACACCTCAAGATAATCAGATAGTAGACACTTGTAGTGACGTGGAGTCTATGACCTCAAGGCCTGTTTTCCCACCAGGTTTTGAACCATTGAATGCTCACAGTCATGATGAGTAATCGGACCTGTGCGTGAAACTGACACAAGATATTGCGGAGACTTCCAAGGTAGGGGCAAGGAGGAGAAGAGAGAGACTAGGGCATCAGAAGCCCAATGTTGGTGCCTCTAAAAGGGAGCGTAGGAAACTCAAACGTCGGAAAAAAGAACAAGAGAAATGGAACCCCTAAGAGTTCCTTAATGATTTGTCTCCTGAAGGCGATAGAAAGAGGATGTCTGAGAAATTAACCAAGGCCAAAGGGAAGAAGAAGGCCCAGGATAAGAACAAGAAGTATATTACGACTGAGAAACTACTCAAGGGGAAACGCACTTGGGAAACTGGGAAGTTGCTCGAGTTGGGATTTAATGGCGACGAATCTATTATAATCAAGTGTTTTGCAATGATGGATTAAGGGTTGGCACACTGTGGCTACCTCCCTCAGATCTTTGTTGGTGTGCCCTTTTCTTCCTTCATATTCCAATTCGGCACTCTATCAGTTCAGTTGCGTCTTTTATTCCTGTTTTTCTTGTAGCTTTTTGTCCAGTAATCGTCGGTTATGTCTCTCTTTTTCTTGTTGTTAGGTAGCAGGTTTGTGCCCAGTCCTGTTTTTGTTTTCCTGATCCTGTTGTCCCTTCCCTGTTGTTTTTTTCTCTGTTTTGATTTCCTGTACTGCCCCCTGGTTTACAAGATGTTAGGGCTCGCTTTGTCGAGGCCCCTGGTCCGTACTATTACTATGCCGACAATTATCCAAAAAAAAGCAAGCTGCTCAATTATAGTTTAGCAACAAGGTGGTACTTCCTTTCAATGTGCTTAGAAGTATTTTGTCTTCTAGGTTTTTTAGAGTTAGCCACCCGCACCATTGTTTTCACAAAAGACCGTGATAGATGCAAGACCATCTCAAACAACCTCAAGATCCTTTATAAATTTTCTAAGCCAACAAGCATCCTTTGCAACTTTTGAAGCCATAACATATTCGGCCTCCATGGTTGAGCCAGCAATGTAAGACTGCTTAACACTCCTCTAACTGATGGCTCCACCTCAAAGGGTCAAGACATATCCACACATCCAATGTCTAGTATCCCTATCTGATTCAAAGTTTTAAATCGTTATAACCCACTAAAATCAGCTCGCCATCATGAAAGATTGGCATATTATATCAATTCCTTCTCAAGTACTTGAGAATATGCTTCATTGTCGCCCAGTGGACTTGGGTTACATTGATATCTACACACCATACAAACAGCATAGCAAATATCTAGTCTCGTGCGCAACATAGATACATGAGGCTTCCAACAACCGAAACATATTGTACATTTCTCATTTGCTTTTTCTCTTGAGGCATCTTTGGACACTACTCTGAAGAATGAGGGACTATATGCCTGAAAGGTAGTAAACCCCTCTTAGAGTCTGCAATGTGATACCTTGACGACATTTTGTCAATATAAATGACTTGAGATAGACTCAACATCCTATTCTTATGATCTCACAAAAGCTTGATCCCAAGAATATAGCTAGCTTCTCCTAGGTCCTTCATATCAAACTGACTTGACAACCAAATCTTTATAGCTAATAAGACACCTACATCTTTCCCAATGAGTCGTATGTCATCCACATATAACACTTAAAAAGTCACTATTTTCTCAAGATTTTGCTTGTGCACGCATGGTTCATTAACCAATTGCTCAAAACCATAGAACTTAATCACTTCATTAAATCTAATATTCCATGAGCATGATGTTTGTTACTTTTAATAAATGGACTTCTTCAGTTTGCAAACCATATGCTCATGATTTTTGCCAATGAAACTGTTTGGTTGTACCATATAAATGTCTTCTTCAAGACGACCATTCAAAAAGGCCGTTTTAACATTCATTTTCCAAATCTCATAGTCATAATAAGCCGCAAGGGATAGGAGTCTCATAATGGACTTTAGCATGGCTCTTGGTTAGAAGGTGTCATCATAATTGATATCTTCCTTTTTGGTAAAACCCTTAGCTACTAGGCTTGCCTTGAAGGTCTCTACCTTCTCGTCCACTCCTCTCTTGCTCTTGCAGACCCATTTACATCCAATGGGTTTAATACCTTCCATTGCCTCTACAAGTACCCAGACCTTATTAGAATACATGGATTCAATCTCAGATTTCATTGCTAAGACCCACTGGTCGGCATCTTTATCTTCAAGTGCCTTAGTGTAGTTAACAGAATCGGACTCAATATCATAGTTAACCATTACGTTCTAGGCCATGAACCTGTCAGGTGCCCTGACAGTCCTCCCACTACACCTAGGCTATCATCTACTTGAAACATTCTCGATTCTATTTGGAGGTGTATCTAATACATCCACTATGTCTCGACATGTCTCTAACTATTATGAAATATTGTCAATATCTGTCAATTCTTCTAACACTACTCTGCTTTTACTTTTGTAGTCTACCTCAAAATCCTCCTCCAAACATTTGGCATTTCCACTTACAAACACCTTTTATTCAGAAGAACTGTAGAAAAGACCACTCCTCATCTCTCTTGGATAACATACAAACATACACACTTCTATCTTTGATTCCAACTTGTTAGGATTCTTTTTCGACACATGTTTTGGACACCCCCAAATTCAAAGGTATCCCAAACTAGGTTTTTGCCTAGTCCATAATTCCATAGGTGTTTTAGGAATTGAATTCGATGGAACTAAGTTAAGGAGATAAGCTATTGTTTTTTATGCATAACCCCAAAAAGGGTTTGATAAAGTAGCATCACTCATCATAGACCTTACCATCTCCAATAATATCCTATTCCTCCTTTCTATAACATCATTCTGTTGCGGAGTTTCTGTAACACCAATAACTCTCCTGAAAGGTATTCACCACCTCGATCCGATTGAAGTGCCATGACATGCTTACCTAGCTGTTTTACAACTTTAGCCTTGAACTCTCTGAGCTTTTCAAAATAGTATGATTTATGTCTCATCAGGTATACACACCCATATCTAGAGTAATCATTCGTGAAGGTGATGAATTACTCGTATCCACCTCTAGCTTGAACATTCATTAGTTCACACACATCTGTGTGAACCAGCTAAAGCAGGTCACCAACCCTGTTGCCTTGACTCTGAAAGACAGACTTGGTCATTTTTCCTTCTATGCAGGATTTGCGGACTGGTAAGGGCTTTAAGTTCAAAGGTTCTATCAGTACATCTTTTACTAATCTTTGGATCCTGTTCGAATTAATATGACCTAGGCGTTGGTGCCAAATGAAGGAATTATTCTTTTCAGAGTGTTTTCTCTTGCGAGGTTGAACTAGTGAGCTTGTGTTAGATTCATATGAACAATCAAATGAGTTTTGATTAGGCAATGACATAAACAAAACATCCGCACAAGTACCTTTATGAATAAATAATTTATTTCGACTAATGACAAATTTGGAACCAAAATTAATTGAATATCCACTATCAACTAAACAAGACACAAAAATCAAATTCATGCGTAATGTAGGTATAAATAGACAGTCTTTCAAATCCAAAACTCTACCACTAAAAACTAAGCTGGTATCTCCCACTCCTAAGATCGAAACTCTTTTACCATCTCTTAATATCAGGTACACCTCTCCATCAAGCAGTCTCTTGTTTAGCTTGAGTTTCTATAACATATTATAGACATGGTTAGTTGAACCTAAGTCCACACTCTAAGAACCTAGTGGACTCTCAACTACACATGAATCAATCAAGTGAGAAATGATCATACCTTCACCATATGATTTCCCAGTCTTGGCAGGAAGGGTAGCTAAGTACTTTGTACAGTTCCTTTTCCAGCGACTCATTTTTTTGACAAAGAAACACTTTTCCTTGTCATTTTTCTTATTAGGGTAGCTTCTATCCTAGTAGCCTTTCCCTTCCTCCTTCTCCCAAGTGGACACTCCCCTTGGCCCGCATCACACCGTTCGCTACTTGCTGCTCCTTCAATAGCTCAAGTAACGAATAATCCTTATTGTTCGTTGAATAATTTGGCCAGAACTAAATGAATGAGCTGGACAGAGAACTACAGATGGTATCCTACTGAGATTGACTATCAAAATTTTTTCCAAGGATTTCCAGTTTAGACAAACACGCCATTAATTTCATTACATGTCCATAATTGGCATTCCTTCTGACATCCTCATGCTGAGCAACTTCTTCATCAGTTCTTGCCTCGTTGCTCTATCTTGACCACCAAACATTTCCTTTAAATGTTTCATTTCAGCTGCTATATGTATCTCAAGCATATGATGCTTGAGAGCATTTAACATAGAAGCCAATATATAACATCTGGCTAACTTATTAGCCTTTTGCCAATTTTCGTGGCACTCTTTGATAGCAGCTATGGAATTAGCAGTAGGCACTAGAGGACGAGCCTCACTAAGAACAAACTCATGTCCCTCGTGAATTAGTACAATATCCAAATTTATTTTCCAAGTAAAATAATTTGGTCCTATGAGCGCATTGTTCTTAAGAATCAAATGAAGAGGATCAGTCATCGCCATTATTACTATGTAAATGCAAAATTTATGTAACTGATTATGAGTCATGCAAAATGCTATGATATCCATTCTTTTAAATTCAGCAAACAAAATAAGTTAGGTATCCACAAAACTGAACTATCATGAATGCATTGATGAGCCAAACATACCACTTCTTACTCCCCGGTAGCAAGGTTGTATGAAACTAGTTTGGGTGAGACCTATTCTCAATTAACAAGCTTTCTTATAACTCTTACTAAATATTATTAGCTCACCACTCTTTCCATAGTCTCTAGCATAAGACAATAAAGCTTCTCATGGAGGCTAATGTATCAATCTAGTCAAGCGTATACCATTACCTAAACCTCCATACAAATCCACGAAATACTCCACAGTAGAGCAGCTCCACTCGCTTCTTTGTACTTTAGTCTATCCCTGTAGAAGTCTAACCTTATATTCTGTAAACCAACACCGTCTTTGGGGAGTATTGTTGATCCACTATATTGTTAGACTGGTAATGGAAATCGTGAGGGCTCAACCATTGAACCTTGCTCCCAATTGAATTTTATAAACTAGTGATTTTTTATTTAAAGTGTATTTACAGGCCGATTATCATATAATCTGCATTGGAATCACATTTTAAAATAAAAATTTTTTTGGACACGTCAGCATTGACACCAGCATGCCACTGCTAACATCAGCGTCAATAAAAAAATTTTTAACATTTATAAATATTGATTCTAATCTCATTAGGTCAATATTTTTATCTGATATCCAATATCATCGGATAGGTAAAATCATATCATTCATATCTAAAATATAATTTTGAGAATCAATTTTCAAATCTAAATTAGCCTCTTAATTCAATTGAAATTTCAAACAATTTAAAATCATAACAAGCATAATGGTTATTAAACACAATTTAATAACTCTTTTGGATTTCTCGCTTTCTTTTAATAAAATCTCTATTTTATACATTTGCAGATTTATTTATTTCCGTTTAATGTGCGCATTATTTATCTCATGTATATTATGAATGTAATCAGAGGCTGGCACTGATGCCAATTGTTAGGACGTAATTCAAAAATATTCCATAAATTATTCAGAACTAATATAGCGGAACGATTTAAAATTCCTAATTTTAAAACTACTGGTGTCTACTCTAATACATTCATAATAATAGCATAAAAAATGCTATCAATAAATTTAAAACATAAATTAAAAGAAAAAGAAAAGAAAGAAAAAAAAATACCTAAATGTAGACCGCAGTGTTGCTCCTAGAAATTATCGAGACCATAAGACATTCTACACAATCTTTTCTGAACATCCAGAGTGTGGGCTCCAAAAAATATTGAGCAGAAAAGAAAAAAATTTCGACGAAAAATTTTCCTCTTTTAATTTTTTAAAGTCAATACTCTCAAAAAACTATTTAATTTTGATTGATGCTAAATCTTAATCCTCGAATCCCTGTTTATAACTGACTACTGGACAAAAATATTCTTAATTTTTTGATGCGGCACAAAAAAATGCAAGTAAAATGACGTCGCTTCAATCCCATAGAAAAACCATTCTCGCCAGCTTATTTGTGCCATGTGGCACAATCTTATCGATCCGCGCCTGAAGGTGAGGATCGCTGCGTGGGACGCTTCAGTGCATCGTGCACCGCATGATGATGGTTGGTCCATCCAAATCGACACGGATCATGCCTTAGCCTATCATGGTGCGACACATGTCGCATCATGATTTGCTGGGCTCATTTCGCGTGGATTTCACGTATTTTCTTTGATTTTTTTTTTTATGTTGTTTTATTTCCCACATGTATAATTTCATCTTATGAGTTTTATTTTAGCAAAATTATTTTATTCATCTAATGAATTAGCGCAATTAAATTTACTCATCTCATGAATTCTTTCAACAATTTTCTAATGGTGTAATGTAAGAGACTTGAGCAGGGACCTTAAGGACAATTTAATTCTAGCTCCAAATGGGTTAGAACTAATTATGATCTTATGATAATATTTGATTACCATTTAGTAGGACTTAATTCTACTAGATACGTCCTACTACACTCTAGAATCAAACTTATTTATTTGATATTTTCCAAACAGACTAGTTTGATAACAGCGACCCCTCTATGATATCCAAGAAAAAAATAATAATAACTACTACCATTATTTTTCTCACAGCTTTTCCACTGGGTCTCGACTTGCACTTTTTCTGAATAATTCATTTATACATGAACAAATTCATAGTACAAATTTCAAATGCCAAACACTTGGAATAATTTGGACAAAGATTCCAAATTAATTCAAATACTTATGAATCAACTAATGGAACATCTGTAACTCATGAGAGACCATAGATTCCATATTGAACCCTGATCCCTGCCACATTTAATATCTACCGTTACCCAATGCACGTAAGATTTTGGTCACAAACCTAACTTTTAGTATACCAAGATAACTAAAACTCCATGCACAAGTCCAAAATACGCATAGGATTTAGAGTCATCATTCAAATAGTACATTATGAATCACTCATTTTCTATAGTAGTCTAGATATAAGTAACTCACTTGATCACTATTCAAGGCATCAATCTAATTGCAAACACCAACACAACACTTTTTGGATCACCATCCACTTGACCAATACAAGTTGTCTAAAGGGTCACATTATATTCTTAGCAGACAAGTAGTTCAAACTTGTCACCGACTACGAATTTTTTAAATAACATGTCATTCTGTTTGTTTTAAGTGCACTTGTGGCATGATCTCATTACCTACTTAAAAGGAACATTGAAACATAATTTTGAAGATTACATACATCTCATGGATGTTACTTGAAAGACAATCACATACATAATAAACACATATATACAATTATAATGAAAATGAAAATAATTAAACTTATTCTCTAACAAAAATTATTTATAAGAAAAATTAGATTTTTCAAGACACTGTTCCCACCACATGGGCCATGGAGAATTTTACATTGATAGAGAAAGAGTGGGGTGGAGTTCTTATAGTAAGTACAATGTGTAATGCCTTCATGTCCTTTGAAATTGGTAGAATCCTGATAGAAACGGATTGCATGGAGCCTATCAAGGATGTTGTTGTCCTCCTAATGAGTGAGTGTTCCCATATTGTTCACGCCTTTCAAGTCGCTCAGATCACAACTGAAAAGTTTCAACCATAGGCTCATCAATCATTAGGGAAGCCTTCACGGAGCGTTAAACCATCAGCACGACCTCTGCAAAAGGACCCATCCTAGCCGGTAGATATGTGCAATCTAAACTCGTTGTTGGCCGCGGTGTCAGTGAGGTGAATAGGACGGAGGTTATGGAAGCCGAAAAGTCGAACGAAGAAAAAGGAGAGAAGCATGAGGGGTTGCTCGATTTGCATGGCAACCAAAAACAGGTGCTTGGGTGTACTTGTATTGATGGCCGCATAGTTGGAGGCGGTGATCAAGGTCAACTACACTGGTCAAGTAAAGTTTTGTTCCCCCCACCAACCCCCCCCCCCCCCCCCCCCCCCCCCCCCCCCCAAAAAAAAAAACATGCTTGGGCCAGTTAAAACATGATTTGGGATGAGACTCTAAATTGAGCCTAAAAAATATTGGGCCAACTCATAGCCAAATGGTTAATTGTTCTTAATGGGCCTAGCTATTGTTTTCCTGGAAAATCCATAGGAGAACATAGTCTCATATACTCTTGATGATAACTTGGCCAGTTGTTCAAATAGCAAGACAAAGGAGGTTAAAGAGGATCTAATGGACTAGTCGGATGACAATTGCGACACTTCTACACCAGGATTTTTGAATCTCTTTGAAGTAGTAGTTCAAGAGGAAGAGGTGGTTCCTCCTTCCGAGAATTAAATAGTCAACTTAAAGACAACCTATAACAGAGCTTGATTGAAGAAAGATAAGGAGAAGATTGTTCAAGGGCCATCCGATTGTTAAGCAGAATCCGATTCTTCTCCATTCTCTTCGGGGTTGGCTAGAAGCTCGAAGGAGCATGCCAATAAGGGAGAATCCAAAGTGTTGAAGGTTTGAGCTAGGTTTGGACGGAGATGGAAGGAAGGAGACCAGTATCATATTGAATTGTTTATGAAATTGAACAAATTCGCCTACCTAACAGGAAGGAAAAAGAAACGTGGGAAGAGTAGTGCTCTAAATGGATTAGGTTCGAGACGCAAAAGATATTTGGGTGCTTTGCAATAGGCTAGGTTGAAGCTACCGCAACCCTGAAGATGACATGATCAATACGTTCTGTGCCATTAAAGTCGGTGCTCATGGAAAAACCCCATGAAAGAAAAAGGAGATCCATATGTAACTCTCGATCTAATTGGCTTGGGTTGTTGGGACAATTTGCTGTATGGGGGAGATTTTGGGCGTTGGAAGAGAGGAGAGTAGTTTGGGTGATCTTCATTGTTGAATGAAGAAAAGGGACGCCATTGAAGGGAGAGAAAATTGGGAGGAGCTAGTTGAAAGGGTCTGCTGAGAGAGGTCATGGGGCAAGGGATTTTTGATTTGGTTTGTTGAAGATTTGGCTATGAGGTAATTGCTGCGTAGAATTTAGGTTAGGAGTGATATTGGTGTATGAGGTTGGGGATCAGACTTTTGTTCTTGATTTGAATATTGTCACTACTTATGAAGGTGTATCGGTTATTTTTTTTATTTTTTTTTTTTCCATTTCTTCACACTTTGAATGAGTCCTTCGGGTCTCCTTGCGAGATGCAAACTTTTGTATCTCTAGTTTACCCTCGCTACTTATCAAAAAAACCTCCCGCCATGATTAAATTATTTTTTCCTGCTGTTCAGAGGCTGGTGAAGCATTCAAAAGTCCAAAAATCTAAGTCGATGTTTTGATCTTCCTTGAGACACTTGTCAAAAAGAAATGGATAAGTGGTGAGAACCGAAAATTTAGATTTCAGAAGTTTGCTAAGAAAAGCTTTCATTTTGTTTTTTTGTAGGATAATACCATGCGTGAAGCTGAGATTGAATCTAACGATAATAAGGTGGGTAGGAGCCAAGTTTTTGATAGACATATAAGGTAGCTTAGCTTTATGAGGCATGCTATCTTATTAAATTTCAGCTATAAGGGCACAATTCACTAGGAGAAGGCAAATCAATGGAGTCCTTGCCATGGGAAAATTGGACAGTGTGTTGTGTAGAAAAGACTAGTATAATCTATGTCCAAAGAGTGCGGTTGTTAATAAGTTTGGAATAGTTTTTTGACATAGCTTAATTTGTCTATGAATTGAGTGACAAGAATCTTTTTGACCTAGTCCATTTAGGTTGAGATAGAATTAGGGATTTAATTGCCAAGTTAGAGAAATTATTAGATAAAGTTAGAAAAAACTCAAGATTCGAGACTTTGTAATATTGCTAAGAGACTAAAGCTCATCGTGGATGATTTGAACTAGTGGGATAAATCTGGGCCTGGTGACATGTTGGTTAAATTGGACATAAATGAGACCAAAATAGGGGAGACTCAACAAAGGTCAATTGAATAAGAATATATTAGTATTCCTACAGAAATATTGGGCCAAGTACTATAGAAATATGTGGCTAGTCATAGGAAATGGATGTTCCAACAGAAGGAGGCACATAATCTTGGAACTTAGGAACAATATTGGTATGCGGAGGTTAGATTAGGATGAGATTGTTAAGAATTCTATTCAGGATTTATCTAGACGATTTAGATTGGTTAGGCCATCGACTTCAATGCAATCCCTTGACTGTTTTCATAGGTGTGTGACTAGGAGTAACTATGATCTTACAAGGGAGGTCACGATTGAGGAAGTCCGGCAAGCTGCTTTCCAAATGAACCCCCCATAGAACCCCTAGGATGGATTGGTTTGGTGCTCGCTTCTTAATAAAGTTAAGGGATATAGTGGGTGACATATTGTTGGTTCCGTAAAAGCTTGTCTTCGAGGTGGTAACATTTTAAAGAAAGTTAACCACACATTTATAACTCTCATTTTAAAAATTGAAAGACCCTAGAATCCTATAACACAAATCAATTAAGACCTATCAATCTCTATGATGTTGTGCCTAAATTGTTGATAAAGGACTGTCGAATAGACTTAAGCCTATTTTGGCTGGATTATCTCTCCATATCAAGGGGCTTTCTCTCATGGGAAGGCTATTCGTTACAATATACTTACAGCTTATTAGGTCATGTTTGCGTTTAACGGCAAGAAAGGGAAAAATTCCGTTATATTGGATATGAAAAAGGGATTGTGTCAAGTCTAGAAGAAGGGAATAATAAGAGTTTTAAACTAATTTAAACACTAAAAGTAGCAAAAAAATATAAAATTTCGCTCCATCACAAATCAATTCATGCATAAAAAATTACAAATAACGTGGATTTAGAATGTTACCTCATGTCGTAAGCTCTATTACGTCAAGTGAAGTTCCAAATATGAAAAGCTCTACAGGTGAATGCACTAATCCAAAGATGAATATGATATAATGCTTTAGATCATCGCAACGAGAGGAAATAAAAAACTCACAAAAAAAATTGTTATATGAGGTCAATTCTTATTCTCTTCTAAGACAAAGGAAGCTGAGGTGGCAATCGGGTCATTTGGATCGGGTTCGGGTGAACCCATTCGGTTTTGGGCCATTTCGGGTTCATAATAAATTCGGGTCGGATCAGGCTTGGGTCGACCCATTCAAGCTCGGGTCACTTTCAGGTTTTACCTGTACTCGAGTCAGGCTAGGCCTGATTCAAGTTACTTCGGGTTCGAGTCACATTAATTTTGAGTAGTCTTAGGTTCGGGTCAATCTTAGGTTAGGTTGTACAAGTTTCAGGTCTTCATAATCCTACTATTTAGTACCTTATAGGTATGAATGAACTAGTTAGAAAAGTTCAAAAATATCACCAAATAATTTATATTTTTACCAATATATTTATTATGTTATCAATATAAATGCTCAATAAAATGTTACGAAGTTCATCTGTACTTCTGACATCTAACCATTCTCATTAAATTTAAAGACCTTGGGTAAATTTAGTTTTTGGGTCGGATTGGGTTCGGGTTAAGGTCACTTCAGGTTAGGTTGGTTCAGGTCAATGGTGGATCAGGTCAGGTCAAATTCAATTTCGATTCAATTACTTATGATATGTTTTCGGTCTAGGTTGGGTCAGTATAAGGGTTTTTTAGGTTGGTTTTTCGTGTAATGATCATCACTTTTGATTTTTGTCTCTTTAAGCGTTTCTCAAAAGTCATTTGTTTGATGCTCATCATCTTAATATGAGAAATATAAATATACACATAAGAGGGAGCATTGGGCGCATCTGGACTTCAAAAACCCGAAGGATGCCAACCTCATGGAGTGGTAAGAGTGGTAGAGTGAGACTTGGATAAGTACTTTATCCTTATTTATCTCATTAGGTGATTTAAATCTTATTTGAATTTTCCTTAAACTAGTTATCTCCTAATCTAATTAAAAAATAACAATATTAGTTTAAGTCCCGAAAGCAAATATTATTTCACGTAAGAACCTTCCATAGATATGAATATCAATTAATTGAACAATTGCTATAATGGTCAATATTCAAAAATTTTCCCTGTGGATTTATAAGCCATATTTGTATTTTGTGTTTTTTCTAGAAGAATTAAGCAAAAACTGGTGCTAACAGCACTACTTTAAATTCACCTTCATGAAGAGTTAGGATTATCATTTCTTTCATTTCAAGTGAAATCCCAATTCTAATTTATATAAAGACTCCACCAGTTTTTGTCTATCTCGCCATATGTACAGGACCCTTGGGTTTGATGTCAACCTTGTAATGATGCATGACTAGAACAATCTCTAATCGAAGGCACCCAATTAAACTCCTTTGAACCAACTACTCAAATGACATTACAAACCATGAGCATCCACTAATCAAGTTGGCCTCTCAAGAGGCATCCCGAGAATTAGATGACATGAATGAACTATGGCCATTGTAAGAACCCATTGGATAACAATTATCGTGCAAGATCATTGCCTCCATCATAAATTGCTCTGGGTAAACCTAGGGTATGGATTACTTTCTAATTCTTAGTATGTTTCCACTAAGACTCATGACAATTTTGCTACTCTATAAAGACAAATCAAGAGACTATTCTATCATTGTCTATCTACCTTGGCCAAGTATTTTCGAGAGTTTTCATGAATGATGGTTCACATAACATCTTTTCTAGCACCAGGAGCGATAGATACCTCAAGCTTCAATCACTAACTGCATAAGTACTTTACTATACTCAGTCTAATTTCTACAAGCGCCGTAGGAGCAGGAAGCCGAGAGTTTAAGTATAATGAGTTGCTTACCAGGCAGTACGGTGAAATTAGGTCTAAAAAACCTATTTACACAATTGTCATCCTACGAACTCCCTATTGATAGTATGGTTTGGTCAATTCATATAAGTTTTCTCAAGTGGGCCTTCTCAATGAACATATCATCCTTATGAACCCATGAACAAGCCTAGGTGTCTCCACACAAGCAATCATGAGATCAATTACCCTATATCGAATAGCATCAGTAACATCTTTTGGTCTATACGGATCAAGAGATGCCCATTCTTAGAGAATCTATACCAAGAACATTTAAGGAAAGGTATTAGCTCTCACTACTGTGACTAACCTCACAATGTTAATCCCATTACACATATTCTATGTGCTTTACCATGTTAATGCAATAATAAAATAGTAATAAATTCAATGTGATAGAGAAACATACAACAACAAGAATAACAAACCTAGTGCTTCAAGGGCTTCGGCATATGTAGGTTTTTTTTTTTTCGGGTGGGGGGGGGGGGGGAATGGGGGTTGGACATACACAACCTTACCCCTTTAGGGTGCCACCTTAAATGGAGGCTGTGTTCAAGGCCTCCCAACATGAGAAGTATAAAATCAATAAAAAGCATAAAACCATCTAAGCGCGAAAGCATAAAAGCATAAAACAACGACATAGAGCAAGCATATAGGAAGCATAAAGCCATAATTGGTAATAAAGCGACATAGTGATAGAGCAATAAGCAACCAACTCACAACAAAAGTGCATATAATCAAATAGGCATACGTATAACCTAGAGGCACCAGTACTAGCTTAGATGTGCTCCTCTATACTAAACTGCTATATCGGCTGCACCTATGCCAACCCACCCTTCACTAAGCTCTATCTAGGGCCATCTCCTCATTTAGGTTGAGGTGGATGAGGTCATGTTGAATCATTTCGATCCAACTCTTCTTTGGCCGGTCTCCTCCTTTCCCCCTGTTTGTAATATGGAGCTGTTCTCATCCCTTGACAAGGGTAGTGGTTAGTCTCCTCCTAACATGCCCAAACCACTGCAAACATTGCTCTTTCAACTTATTCTTGATTGGGGTCATGCCCAATTTACTTCTTATAATGTCATTTCTGATCTTATCCTTCTTTGTGTCTCTACACATCTACCGCAGCATCCTCATCTTTGCCACCTTCAACTTCTGTGATATGATGCCATTTTACTTCTGTGATAGAGAAACATAATGCCATTAATACAGAATATCCATTAATAAAATCCAAATCTCAAGTTAATAGGACTGAATCAAATTCTAAATCCTAGGAGGTTGGTTCTCAAGGACATATATTTCTTTCTATCTCCCACTTGCACTTTAGAGTCAATTGGACATGTGTCTTACCCCTAGTCTTTACTAATGGCGATCAAACTCCTTTATTCTAAGCCATGTTATAAATGTTACAAAAAATATGGGTACTGGTTCCTCAATACAAGGGGCCACTCCTAACCCAGTGATAAAATTATTCATCTAAAACATTTCCTTAATAGGCCCGCTAATTGCAACGTACTCAGCCTATGTCACTGAATCAGTAACCATATTTGTTTGGTTTCTTTCTACTAATGGCTCTACCATTTGAGGTGAAAATATCACCTGAGGTTGATTCTTTATTATCTTTATCACATGCTAAGCTAGCATTTGTGAGGCTTCAAGTTTCAACTGACAATCTCTACACACTAGGGATTGGTCTTTAATATTTCTCAAATACTTAAATATTGACATGACCACTCTACAGTGAGTCCAAGAAAGGTCTTCCTGATACCTTCTTATCATTCCAAATGTGTAATGATGTAGGAACGTATATGAAAATGATACGTGCTGAACATAGCGAAGTTATAGAAAGCCCACTACAGTGAAACATTTTAGGAATTTATAAGTGTCGATCACAATGAGGTCAGAAACCCCTTTGCAACGAAGCCAATTTCATTCACTGTAGTGGGCTAAGCCTAGAATATAGAAAATTTTCAATCACACAAATAGAAATAAAAAAGAAGAAATATTCCACTAAATAAATGAATGAATTGCATGGATCACCCTAATCTCCAATTGAATAAATTGCTAACTTACCACAATTGGATGGTAGAAAGAATATCCCCTTGTTTGCATAAGAATCCTTATGAACCTACATTTGTCAAATTTTCCTTAAGCTTATTTGACACCAGTCTCTTAAAGTATGTTGATCATCCCCATGTGTCATATGGCATGTTAAAGACAACTATCATGGCAGTCGTAAACGATGAATATGAACCCATCTTAATGGTATAGCCCAAAAAGAAATTGAAAGATTGGTGAAAACCATCTGAGACTAACTATGTCTAGTAGGGTTCAATTCCACCTTTTTCATACTTCATTATGTTGAGGAGATCTCGGAAGTACTAAACAAGAAAACTATTTTCTTCAAGTGGAAAAATAAGCTTCTAATTGAGATATTCACCTCCTCAATCCGATCAAAGGAGTTTAATATACTAGTAAGATTGTTCTTCTACTTTACTCTATGGAAGCACTTGAACTTTTCAAAAACTTTAGATTTGTGCTTCCTCAGATACACAAACCTATATCTTGACATGTCATCAGTAAAGGTATGAAAGTATGAAAAAAGCCCTCTAGCTTGTGAGGTCAATGGTCCACATATATCGGTATATACCAATGCCAACAAATTTGCAACCCTTCTCCACTTCATCAAATGGAGCTTTGGTCATCTTACATAGGAGATAAGTTTCACAAGTGAGAAATTATTCATAATAATTAAAGTCAAGGTATCCTTCCTTGATAAACTTTCTTACTCTAGGCTAATTAATATGACCAAGTCTATAATACTACAGATATGAGTTCATAGTTTTGTCATATTTCCTGTGCTTATAGTCATTAGAAACATGCAAGGTTGGTTAAACATAAACTCCAAAAAGAAATTGTTATGTCAAAATATAGTCATTATCATAAAACATCGAATAAGAATTATTCTTAATAAAGATAGTATAACCATCTCTATCCAATGCAGAAACTAAAATAATATTCTTAACAAAAATCAAAAAATAATAACAATCCTTTAAAGTCAATGCCTATCCACTCGGAAAATGTAAAGAATAAGTCCCTACAGCTAAGGTAGTAATGGTAGTTCTATTGCCCACTTGTAGGTTCATCTCTCCTCATGCCAATCTTGTATTGACCTCTAATCAACGCAACACATTGCATATGTGACAACTACTAATCGTATCTAATAACCAAGTAGAAGAATCAATAGCCAAAAGTAAATAATTTATATCAACAATATAAATACTTTTCCCCTCAGCATCTGCTTACTTTCTTTTTATTCATAGAAGTGAGATACTCCTTACAATTATTTTTCCAATATTATTTCCCCTTGAAATGGAACCACTCAGCATCTCAATAATCTACCTCCATGGGGCTTGGCCACACCGCCTTTATGCTTGAAGAACTTCTTATTTCTGTTCTTAAAGTTAGATTTCCCTTCTTCTTAAGAGAACCAACAAGTAACATTGGACCATTTTGCTACTTATTTGAGCTTCATGGCTTTAAGGCATATCTAGCATCTCTTGGACGGTAACATCCATTTTATTCATATTGAAGTTTTTGACAAAACAAGAAAATGACTCAAGCATTAAACGACTAAATCCTATTATAATGCACTGTCCATGATGAACCCAGTGCTTGCTTTATTCACTCAAATCGATCCTCCTCAGAACATGGGCTCATCGAGGTACCCACGATCATTTTCATCAAGGATGACTGTTAGATATCTCATATCTAGATGCACGTTTTGCACCAAATAATGCTCATAACATTAAAATAATGTGTTCATTTTTTTCGTGTTGCATTTGCAACTCAGGAACCATCTCTGCAAACGTAACATATTGTCCTTGCAGGCTATCATCCTTGTACTTCTGTTAA
Organism: Simmondsia chinensis; assembly: GCA_018398585.1. NCBI lineage: Eukaryota > Viridiplantae > Streptophyta > Magnoliopsida > Caryophyllales > Simmondsiaceae > Simmondsia > Simmondsia chinensis. Next base: position 13,754,438 of record JAGTTD010000005.1, read on the forward strand.
GCATCATATTCATCTTTGAATGTTTCTTATGGGGCCTTACAAGGCTTCTTGTCTATTACATAGAGAAGTATTTTTTGAGAAAGAACTATTCTAAAGTTACCATATGAATTATAAGTGGAACTAATGAGCTTGTTAGTAACCAACAAACTATGAAGCTAGAGGCCAGCCATTGCAATCTCATTAACAAACATAGAATGAACAATAGGCATAATGAAAATAGCAAATGTATGAACTTTGATCCGTATGATACGCTCTGATATCTTACCTAACTACACAATTTGCAAGAGCAGCAGGGGATCCTCTACTTGATATTCCTAATGTGGTTTGGATCTAATTAGACATACATGAGCTCCTATATAGCAACAACCCATATTGTTTTATTCTATATATTGAAGCTTAGGCTAGAAACCTACGGAAGGAAAAGGGAATACCAAAAATCAAGAATAGAGATAAAGATAGCGCAAGTAGCCCCTAGCATCCCACTACTCTTATTGGCAAATGATTGTTTGTCATTTTTTAGGCTATAATGAAATTATGTGCCAAGATCAAAAATCCTTGGAGAGAAGTGTTGGAAAAATGGTTAAACTGGGTAAACAGAAAAATGAGCTTGAGACAAATAAACCTAACTCAAGATGGATTTCAAAATAGGAAGACTTTGAAGTGAACACAATAGACCTTAAATTTAGATAGTAAAACTTGGAGAAATATGATTCAATAATAGAACAAAAGAAAATAGAGAGGAAAGACCAAACCGGAGGAAGTTGACGCACCTTGCAATTCAATAGTCCCCTAAGACATTTATGTCACCACATTATATTAACATGATTATTGGAATTCTAACTTTCAGGGTTAGCATGATGCGCATCATAGAAGTGTACTCTCCGGTGAAGAACTGGAATACACCCCAACATCCTAAGTAAAAAAGAATGCTTAGAAGAAAACTGAATACGAAGTAATTTAGTGTTTTCTATGTGTATAGACTGGCCCAAAAGCACTCTATTTGTAGAGGGATGTACACTTGTTAGAGTAACCACCACTCAAGTAAAGTGTGCAAAAAATCCAACCTCAATATGGAAATGGACGTATACTGAGTGAAGAATTCAGCCTCGCTATGGAAACAACGGATTTAGAAATAGCTTAATGAAAGAAATGCCAAATACTGACATCTTTAGCTTGACCTGGCATCCTTAAGCTCGAACCTGGAGTGGTGGCTAAGAAGAAAATTTGCCTTGAATCCTACTTAATTTGTTGTAATGATTGAAAAGGCAATGGTCATAAAAAAAAAAAGTCCAGGCTAAAAAAGGTCCACACCACACAGTGATGCAACGCGAAGCAATATGCCCAGCATGTGTATGGTCCACCATGCTGACTCTAGGGTCACAAGACTTTATGAAGTCCAAATACAAAGGTGTATATAAAGAGGTTTCCCACCTCCAAACTTTCTATGTAAGATAAAAGATTTTGAACAAGTTGAGAAATTAAAGCACATAATCCCTAAATTCCATAAATCCTCTACATGATTCAATTTTGAGAAAAGCAAGAGGAAAAGGTAGTGCTAAGTTATTAGACTCACACTTGACGATACAAATGTCTTCTGGTCTAAAATCTAAACATAGTAAGTACGCATGTTCCACAACCACCTAAGTAAACATAGTCTTGAACCTAATTAGTCATTATGAAGAGCATACATGCCCACTTCATTTGGTTCTCTCAGTTAAAGTAAACTCCACAATTTAGATGTTTGAGTTCCTTCTAAACAGAATAAATTTGAGACCTATGTACTAAAGAAAACTCTAGAGGGTAAGCTCAAACTCTCAAAGAGGATGATTCGCACCCACACATTCTCATAAATGAGTCCATCAGGTGTGCTACCCCACACCGCTATGACAAGTAATGGACATCATTAAGAACAGTATGCTTATTGTCAATGTCATGGCGGATTTAATAGATCCATAAGCCACAAACTAACATTATCTTTGAATGGCCTCGAGCGGCTTGTCACAACTTTCTTAGAACTTGACTTCATATAACCCATTAATTATGGAGAATAACTGCCGAGATGGATATCCTTCAGTACCAAGACCACAAGATTATGCTTTCAAGAAAATGATTTTTACATCCACTTAGTGTACAACAAAATTATATATGGACACGATAGCTATCAAAGCTCTGACAATGAAAATCTTAGTTATGGGTGGATACTTATCAAACAAATCAATACCTTGTTTTTTATTGTGCCCTTCATCTATTAATCTGACCTTAAATATATCAATTGACCAATTGATCCTTAAGGTTTTTTTTTTTTTAACACGCATTTACAGCCGATTGGTTTGCATCCCTTATGATGGTCTACTAACATCCATGTGCTATTACTCATTATGGAGTCTATAATCTATTGTCTTTGTCCATTATGGGGCATCCATAGATCTCATGGACTCATTTTAAATTTTGTGATCTTCCTCCATCATGAATGCATTAAAGGATGCTCATCAAATTAGGATGTTTGGATAGAAATGCAATAATAAAATTAGGTCAAGGACTAGTCTCTATTCAAGTTCTTTTACTTCTTCTAAGTTCATAAACCTCGAGTTTAGGAGGCGGGTGACTAGATGAAAAAGTAGACGCAACAAGCAAAGAAACAACATCTCGAGATTTCATGATTTTACCAGTTTAGGACTCGAGCAATTTATTAGCATGAATTTGCACAGGACATTGTTCATAGCATATTCAACAAAGACAACATCTACTGTTTTAGTACTTATCTTCTTTTAAATTTAGGAACCGCAACTTTAGCTGGGCAACCGCACACTTTGGGGTATTGAAGATTAGGCATATAATTCTTCCCAATTTCAAATGGTGCTTGATCTAGGTTTTTACGTGGTGCCTTATTAAATACGTGACACACACATAACAAAGCTTCTGCCCGACAAGCACAAGGGTAAACCTAAACTAATTATCATCATATACACCATATCTTTCAAGGTTATATTCTTGCTTTTGATTATACCATTCTGTTGGGGGAGTATATTAATTTGTGAATTATATCATGTTCTTGACAATTTCTCTAAAGGAAAGTGGTATCATATTCACCATCTTATCAGACCTAATCATCTTGATTCTACAGTCTTATTGGTTTTTAACTTCATCTTTATATTTGAGGAACATCACTTTGGCCTCATCTTTTGAACTTAAGAGATACATCTTAGTGAATCTTGAGTGGTCATCGAACAATATAATATAATACTTCTTACTACCTCTACTTATAGTGTTCTTAAAATCATCCAAGTCACTATATAAGAGTTTAAGAAGGCTATTTGTTCTTTCAAATGATTTGTTAAAGGGATTTATAGGATGCTTGGTGTCAATACATATATATTGTACATTTATCAAGTTCATTTTATTAGAATCAAAAGTTAAACTCATTTGTTGAAGTGTTTTTAACTAAATTAAAGTACACATGTCTCAGCCCAACGTGCCACAAATCTAAGGATTCAAAATTATAACTAAAATTATATGCAGATGTCAATATCCACACCAAGCACAAATAAACCCCCGCTAAACAAAACTTTTCCCAGAAAGTTCATATTAATAATTAGTTTGTCATATTCATAGGTTAATTTAAAACTAGCTTTGTTCAATAAAGCACCAAAAAATAAGTTTGTGCATAAGTCAAGAACATGCAACAAATTTTGCAAAGATAAGAATTTTCTAGAGTTGAGTATTAGAATGACCAATCCATCGCCAAGTACTAAAATTAAACTATAATTTCACATGAACACAGTCTCCCCATATTCGCCTTCTCATACTCTCTAAACAAGTATGTACAATCCACTTGACCATTGTTCCCTACCATACTCACCTCGGAGGTCATGGCAACAAACATATCTTCGCTCTCGATGAGGTTTGGTTCGGGTTTGTGGCGTGTGGGCTTTCTCAGTCAAAATCCCTTCTTACAGTCTTTCAACGTATGGCCTATCTCGCTTAAGTTCTTACATGATCTCTTAACTTATTTTTGGACACCTTTAGGATTATTCTAAGGCCTTATCCCAAGGAATGGCTTCTGCTTACTGAGGTGGGGTTCTATAGAACAAGTTGAACTCAAGCCCTAGCTATACACTTGACTTGATATTTCTTGCAAGGTAAACAAACAGTTCGAGGAGCCTATGTAGTAATCCAGATGGGACCCCTTAGATGCTTAATTCAATATCAGCCTCATAAAATAATAATCAAGACATGTAGTAAATAAACATAATAATAAAGAGTCACCTGATTAATAAAATCGAGTAAATAAATAAAAATACTTAGCTAAAACCCATAAAAGCAATGTGATAGAAGGGGCTAATACAAGACTGGCTTAGTTCTTTCTCATGGCTTTAATGGGCTAGCAAGATGAAGACTTTACTAGTTAAGCCCTGTGTAGGCTGTAGTAAGATGAGTGGGTTAGTAAGAGCACTTATTGAGAGTTTTGTGAAGGCTGTTGAATATGATGAAGATGGGAAAGCCCCTTGGCTTCATGGACATGCCACTTTTTCCTACACTCCTTGATTCCGCCAAGTTAGCAAGTGAAGAGGAATTCTCATAGGACTTCTCTTTTGCTTGTTTTTAGTTCTAGTCCTCTTAGTTAATGTGGAAAACTACCTTATTTATAGTCATGTCCCAATTTTTATGTTTTAATTGAGCTTTATATTTATCCCAAAAAGAAGGCAACCTTCTAATCAAAGATTTTGCCTTAAATGTCTCGCACATTTTCATACCCTTATTACATATTTCTGCACACAAGCTTCGATACTCATGAAATTGGTCTAAAACCGGTTTATAAACAGTCATGGGCAAGCATAACCACCTACTAAAAAAATATGTTTAAGCCTAGCTATCACCCATCCCATATTTGTTATGTGGCGCCTCTCATAATTCCTTTGCAATTTTCTTTTTGCTACAAATTTGATATAGTTGGGTGGCCATATAATGAAGTGATATTCCACTAAGTATTCACTTGTCTTTCTTGAAGCCTCAAATGGACCTAGCATGCACTTTTTCACTCTAGAGAGTATAATGGACCTTGATTTAGTCAAGGAAGAATTCAATTTTATCAAACCATATTTTACAGTTTTCCCATTTAGAGATTCTGTTTTTGACATGTCGGGATAATTAAATCATCATTACCTTGTTCTGATTACTTATTGTAATAAATGACTTTCCTTGTATCAAGAATGTGTTAAATAGGCAACCAGAAAAATGAGTACAAGATAGATAAAGCTAACTCAAGATTGGCAAATTAAGACACGAGAGGGACTCAAAAAAGGATGACCTCAAATAGAACATTATATCTCAAATGTAGGCATGACACCTTAAGAAAGATAATTAAACACAAAAAAAAGAAAAGCGGAGAGGAAAGATCAAACTGAAGGAAGGTATCACACCTTGGAGTTCACGAACGCCCCAAATTTATGCTCCCTCACTAGTACAAATAGGATCACTAGCACTATGACTCCTAGGGTTAACGCAGTGCCCATCACAGGAGTGTACTATCCAATGATGGACTAAAGTATGCCCTAACTTAGTAACAGAGAATGTTGACAACAAGAGATAAGATGACGAAAATCAATGGTTTATATGTGTATAAAATTGACATAAAATCACTCTATTTATAGAGGTATTTTCACACTTTTGAGTGACCATTGGCCAAAGAAAGTTAAAAATACGTATTAATATGGGAGTGTGGAAACGGAGGAGCAAAAAATTTAGCCTCGTTATGGAAATAATGGATATTGGAAGGAATGGGAATGGAATAAGTCAACAGTCATGTCTCGAGCTGAAGCTTCCAACATGAAGCTCAAACTTGGAGGAGTGACCAAAGGTTAAGACATTAATCTTAAGCTTGTAACCTCGAGCTCGGACATAGAGTAATGGTCAAGAAAGGAATTCTTATTGAATTTGACTTTGTCGTAGTGAATAAAGAGTCAACAACCATAAAATTTAAAGTCTGGGTCGAAAAATTTTTACATCACCACAACACAACACGATGTGCCAATAAGCTTAGCTCGGCGCTGCATGGTAGGGGGCACGTGTGCACCAACATGCCTATTCTAGACCTACAAGACTTTATCAAATTCACTGATAAGGGTTATATGAAGAGGTTTTTCTAAATCCAAATTTTCTATGTAGGATAAAAAATTTTGAAGAAGTTGAACAAAATTAAAGCACATAACTCCCAAATGCTAATAAGGTGTTTCTAAGACTTAGGTCATTTAGTGAACTTGAACAAATTTTTGATTAGTGTTCTCTTGGAATATAGGTAGGGAATTTCACAAAAGTATAGGTGATACATTAGGAAATTAAGGAGGGAAGCTTTAGGCAAATATTTAGGTTGTATTCCGAAGAGTGGTTGGATGAAAAGTGAAACCATCGAGGGAGTAACGAACAAAATCAATACTAGACATTCTAGTAGGAAAGTGGGCCTTTTATCAAAGTCTGATAGATTGGTCCCTATCCAATCAACTTTGGATCCCGCTCCAGCGCATATCATGTTCTGATATCCTATCTCGAATAAAGATAGTAGGAATTGGCATATTGATCCACATGAAGTTCTGTTGGAGAACAAAAGTGAGTTGGCTGATATGATTTCTTAGGATACGATTTATAGGGCTAAAGGGGTAGGACGGTTATGTCTAAGATGATTGGAAGCAATTAATCAGGCTTCCTTTGTAAGTTGGTTGTGAAGGTCATCTCTAACGTGAAAAATATTAGGGTGAAGTTAATGATAATGAGATATATGAAGGGAAAAAATACTTTTTCATTACGTTCCCAAGAAAATGGACTTAACTTCTTGGAGAGGAATTATAGGGGTGTGGGACATTGTCAGAAAAAGCTTAAGGTGGCTGATTTGGTAATCATAAATCAATATCCTCATAGTTCAATAATTGGGTCCCTTGATAGATAGCCTTTCTATCCATGGTAACTATTGCAAAGGTGTATATGAGGACCTATCCATTAGGGTGGCCGATTTCATTAGAAATGGGAGTTAGATGGGGAGGCCCTATATAGTATCTAGGTTGATAAGAATGACAATTTAGTTATGGGGATTCCTATTCCTCAAATGAGATGGAGAACAATTGTAGTCAGGGTTTTACATTGATATAAATGGAGATGACATCTTTACATCCATTGGAAGATTAGGATCGTTTAATGGTAGATTATTCATAATAGGCTCCCAACTATAGAAACCTAGCAAGATGGTTTTGTTTGTGCGCTTGTAATAGGTGGATCATCTCTTCCTCTATTACCTGGTCCAAGCGCACTTTATAGGCAGCAATAAGTAACGAGTGGCTCTTTGGAGCTCCGGTGGACGATGTCTTGTTAGAGGAGTTGGTTTGAAGATGGGCAGATAGGGTTAAGTATGCCTAAGTGCACATCGTGGGCTCTATAGCACTGGCCTGTCATTATTTTTGAAGGTAAGAGCTATCATCCTGCTTGACCACTTAAACTAGCTGAATATGGGAGTCACAAATTTTTTAACCAAGTGGATGGTTGTAACATAAACATGCTCATAACTTTACTACCCAGGAGAAAGAAATGAGATTGTATTGGATGTTGTAGCCTAAAATTTTGGGGGTCAAACGTAAAGACAAACTTCGATAGATAAAAGAATGGGAAGTCATAAGCGATAGGATATACCATCATAGATAGAGCAGGCCAATTTATTGGTGGGTGTTCTTGGCAGTTAAGAAATGTGTCCATTATGCTTACTGAGGCAGTGGTAGCCATAGACGGTATTTTTAGTAGCAATCAACTTGGGGTTCAAAAGTATTTATGTAGAAGGCCATTATGATGTGATCAGTGTTCTTAATGGGAAGCTCGAACCATCGTGACACATTCAACTAATTATTCAGAATATCTTGACAATGAAAGATGTAGGAGGAAATATCAATTTTAACCATTGTTTTAGAAAAGTAAATATAACTGTTGATTGGTCCGCTCTATGTGTTCAATGTTTCTCATTTCCTAACTTGGATATAGGCTCGATTACGTATCCTGATGTGCAATAAAGATCCATCCCTAATGGCTTTCCTACCGCCCTCCCCTTTCCCTGTATGTTAACTTTGGATCATATGGTGCAAGTTAGTGTCATATTGTCAATTAAGGGCAGAGGCCTTTTGTGTCCCCTCCAGTTAAGAATTGGGGCCTCACAATCACTAGCCAATATGCTTTTCTCTCATGCCTTATGTTTCTTATATTATTGATGAGCTCTTGACCTATATGGGCTAGAATTTTTTATGGGTTTGAGGAAACCCCAAATCCACACAGCCCAACTAGTTTGCATCTGATTGGTTATTTTTCTGAAGTTATTAGGATTTTTATTGGATAATTAGACCATTATAAATAGATCAGACATGCTTATTAGGGGTGTATAGCTTCTGGGTATGATTCGTTCTAGACTGAACCATTAATACAAACTAATATTTGGTGGCAAACCCTGTTAGACTATACATATATATATATATATATATATATATATATATATATATCAATATTGATTACAGTTTTGGTGCTTGTGCTCCATCTGACAACATTCATAATTTTGCACGACCTCACTATATGTTGCAGCCAAGCTCGCGAATGTACAAAGTCAGTGCTGAAAATAAAACTAAAACCAAATTTTCAAAATTAGTTTAAACAAAAAAAACCCCTATTTATCCAAATGGCATCTATGTCACCTTTGGAATTTTTATATGCTTTTTTTTTTTTTAACTTTGTTTTATAAAAAGGAATACTAGGCTTTTCAATACATGCATGCACGTGCATACATGTATGTTTGACTTTTTAGATGTATAAGATTTTTATGAAATGTCAAATTAAATTATTTATACAAAAATTTAGATTTTTGCTCATTATTAAAACTTTTTAATTATATTTATTTGTTTGTCGAACGTGAACATAAATTAATAATGTTGAATAAAAATAGAGAATAAAAAATGAAAATAGAATATAAAGCTAACCTAAGTTATTTGTCAAATATTTAAATTAAATTACTCCTTAAATTTAGACTTTTAATTATACTAAGATATTCAGGTTTTTTGAAGTGAAAAAAATAAATAAATACAAAGTCAAAGATGGCTTGGATTTCATTTTGGTAAATAAGTTTTTTGGAAGCTAATTTTTGAAATATTTTATCTTTTAGTATTATTTCGAGTAGTGGCTCAAATGCACATGCTAAAATTTTGGACCTAGTTACACATTGGTCTGAAAAGCATAGCATTGAATAAATAGGAAAGGTCAAATGAAATATACTAAAACTACCTAATTTGATATATGAATTTATAGTAATTCTATAGAAATTGATGCTTGACATTAGTACTGATGGAATCAATAAGAGATACATAGTCCACTAAACCTACAAGTATTCAAAATGTCAGAAGCAAAAATATAATCATGACAAGAAAAAGGGATGACACTCATTTTCGCTCCATGGCAACTCCAGTCATTTCTTACCAACGGTGGCTCACTCCCTCTTCTGGCAAAAACATCCAAGGTCACAAAATTAAACGCAGCAAAACATTCACAACGATCTCCAACTTGTACTTTAGAGCCAAATAGTCATGTCTCTTACACCTAATCTATACTTATGACTATCACACTCCCTTGTCAATGATCTCTCAAAATGAGGTGGTAGCAACGCAAGAAATTTTTGGATATTTGATAAGATCTTAGTTCCTTAGACTAAGCTTTGGAACTAATGTTACCCAAGAATAGGGGTGTTGATCCCTCAATAGAAGGGACCACTTCTAACTCGGTTATAAACTTCTTTATCCAATCTGCTTCCCTCATGGCCTCAATTAGTTGTAATGTACTTGGCCTTCATCATTACCACTCGTGCTTTCCTTAGAACTTTTCAAACTAAAAACTTCACCATTTAATGTGAACACATGGCTCAAGATTGATTCGCTATCATTTCTATTAGATGCTAAGCATAGGTAAAGCTTTCAAACTTCAACTTCAGAGTCTCAAATATTATAAAGTGATCTTTACTATTTCTGAAACACTTAAATATGGAGCTGACCACTTCCCTATGAGCATCACCGGGGTCAACCTGATACCTACTTGTCACTTCCATCGCATAAACCATACCAAGTCTCTTGCATGTCATGGTTTACATTATGGCTAATGTTTATGATGAATTTAATCAGTGTGTTTATTATAATATTTGAGTTAGATTTGAGGTGCAGTTCGTTAGGATGATCTAAACTCAAGCTCCAGCTGCATGCTCGAATTGATATTTTCTGCAAGATCAAACAAATGGTTAAAGGGACCTGCAATATAATTGAGAAGCTTGCTATTGTAGATAGGCAAGAAAGTTATATAGGTAATTATTGTATAAAATCTGATAACAATAAACTCTAAGGATTGATGGTTATACCAATTTTAGATTATACGATTAATACTTACTCACCCAATACTTAAATATCGGGTACTTGTTGACCTGGTGCTACAAGTATAATGAGCAAGTAATTATCGTAAGAAAGTCGGATAATAATAAACTAAACTTAAATTAGAAAATCGAACCACGAAATGCCATTTATGCAAATTGAACCAGGTGCTCCCCGCCCCGCCGGCCACGCCACTCCCCGCCGCCGCCGCCACAAAAAAAAAAAACTGTTTCTTTCAGATTGAAGGAAAGAAGCTCCGTTGGAGCTTAAAAAGCGGACGAATTCAGGTTTTCCTCCATCAGAGCCTCCTCTCTCGAGTAATATCCATTCAAGTTTTTGGCCGATCTTATGTTAAGTATTTTATGCTTATTTACTTATTAGCCTATTCGTCCAGCTAGTTTTTTATTTTTATTTTTTATCATATCCTTTTAAGGGCTTCCAAAAATTATTTTGATGATCCTATTAATTTGCTAACTCTTCATTACTATGTTTATTTATTACCTACCTTTATTATTATTTTATGCGATTGATATTGACTTGAGTGTCGGAGGGATTTCCTGTGGGTTACCCCACGGGCCTTCTAACCGTTTATTTAGTCTTACAGGAAATGTCAAGTCAGGCATATAGTTAAAACTTAAGTTTAGATCATCCTAACAAAATCTAGCTCAAACGTAACTCATATATGATGAATAAGCACACTGTTCAAATTCATTGTAAACAACTCCTACTACAAATGTATAGGTAATCCCTACTCATGCACTCTCACTCTTTTGTGGTATAAGGACAGTCCTCTTAATTGAGAACATTTCTGATTCCTATGACTAGGAAACCTTGGAATTTTTAATGCAATACCCTTGAGTATGATATCTATGTGTGTGGATTGGAATAAACCAAGCACCCTTCTTCTTCTATCTCTATAGAGTTTTAGGCCCAAAATATAGGATGCTTCTCCCAAATCATTTATAAAGAAACTATTAGATAGCTAAACCTTCATATTATGTAGTATTGGATATCATTGCTTATGAGGAGATTGTCATACGCATACAATGTGAAGAATGTGACAGTGCTCCCACTCACCTTTTGTACTTCTAGGGTTCCTCTTTAATTTTAAGAAAATCAAAATTTTCATTAGTCTTATTAAGGAGAATGTACCAGCTCCAAGAAGCTAATCGTAGCCCATATGAGTACTTTTAGAGCTTGCGTACTTATTACGATTAACAAGTGTGATGAAGCCTTCAATTTATGTCATCTACACATCTTCCTCTAAATTACCTTTTCGAACGACTATTTGACATCCATTTTCCAAATTTTATACTCACAGTATGCAACAATAACAAGCAGAATCCGAATGGCCTTCAACATTGCTACAGGGGAAGACGTTTCGTCATAGTCAACACCTTGTCTTTCATGATAGCCTTTTGTAACAAGATGAGCTTGGTAGGTTTTTATTATGGGGTTTATATTTGTTGAGGGTTTAACCAAAGTCAAATAATATACCCTCATGGATTCTATTTTTGATTCCATGGCATCGAGTAATTTCTTAGATTCTGAACCTTGTATAGCCTCTTGATAAGTAATGGGGTTATCATCTTCATGAACCACTTCATCTGCTCTATCATCCTATACTATCATGCCATAGTACCTCTCAATTGATGCAGTGCTATTTGGGACCTTCTCATGATCATATGTACTTCAATTATGGGTACCAACTCTTGTAGCTAACTCGCACGTTCTTGGATCTCTTTGAATTTTATCAAGTTCTACCTTGCATCCTTTTGTGCCTTCTTGTAAGAACTTTTGTTTTTTGCCAAGAAGATACCCGTCCTGGCCATGAGGACTTTCAAGGCAATTGGATAGTAGAAATAATATCTTATTATCTCCTCAATGCTCCAAGCTTATTTGACTCTGGTCTCTTGAAATATGACGAGCATCCACATACTCTTATGTGTACTAGGTAAGGTCAACATCCCTTTTATATCTCATATGGTGTCTTGGAGACAATTTCGTGGAACCTTGTTCGACAAATATGCAACCAATTCAACAAGCATAGCCCTAGAGAGAAATAGGAAGATTAGTGGAATATGTCTTAGAACTAACCATGTGTGGTAGGGTTCATTCCTTAGTTTTGACACTCCATCATTTCCTTCAAGATGACTACTTGATTCTTAACTAAGGTATTCACCTCCTCAATTTGACTGAGGCGTTTTAATAAACTTGCCGGTCTGTTTCTATACTTCATCACATAAGCTCTTGACCATTTCAAAAGCTTCATATTGTGCATCAGAAGAGATACAAACCCATACCTAGAGGTAACATTAGAAATAGGTAATAAAGTATGAACATCCTCCTTTAGCTAGCGAGGTTATAGGTCCATATGCATTGGTATGTACTAATGCCGACAACTTTATAGCCCTTTCTCCCCACTTCCCATAAATGGAAGTTCGGTCATTTTACCTAGGAGGCAAGATTTGCAAATAGGATATAATTCGTAATAATCAAAGTCCTTGTTGATAAACTTGCTTACCTGACCCTCATTGATATGACCAAGTCTACAGAGCCAGAGATATTACTTCATACCTTTCGTCATCCCTCTTCCAATTATGATCATTACAAACGTGCATGGTTGGCTTAACTTGTGGTAAAATATAAACTCCGAAATGTAAACACCAATCAAATATAGTCATTACCATCATAAAACAAACACGAATTATTTTTAATAGGAATAATATATTGATCTCTATCTAAAGCAGAAAATTGAAATAATGTTCTTAAAAGAACTTGAAACCTAATGACAATCTTCAAAAGTTTATGTATTTCCACTGGGCATAAGTAAATAATATGTCCCTACAACTAAGGCGGCAATGTTTGCTCCATTCCCACTTGCAAGTTCATCTGTCATCTTTGTCAATCTTCTACTGACAAGTACTCCCTACAACAAATTACAAATGTGAGAGTTACCCTTAGTATCCAAAATCCAAGTAGAAGAATCAATAACCGAAAGGGAATAATTTATATTGTATAAATACCTTTTCCCACAACTTCTCCTTGTTTCGTTACTTTCAATGAAGCATGATACTCCTTACAATTCTTCTTCCAAAGCCTTTTCTTTTTTAAGGGAAACACTCTATATTTGATAGGTCTATCTTCTTAAGCATATTGGTCATACCACTCCTAGGCTAGAAGAACTATTTTTTTCCCTTTTTTTTTTCCTCAACATATTTCCCTTTTACTTAGAAGAGCCAATTAATAGCACTTGACCCATTTTATTACCTCATTTGAGCTCCATGGCTCTTAAGCACATTCAACAACTCTAAGAGGCTAATGTCTATCTTACTCATACGTTAATTCAAAACAAAATGAGGAAATGACTCAAGTAAGGACTGAAGGACAAAATATTGTGACAATTAACAGTCCATGATACTCCATGCTCACAAGTCGTTCAAACAAATCAATCTTCCTAGGAACATGGATTAAGGTACCCGCAGTCATCTTCTTTCCAAATAGTCTTAGATATCTCATACATAGATGAGCAACTTTATGCTCCAAACCACTCTAGTAATCATGTTCAAAAAAAAAAAAAAAAAAAAAACCCACTCTAGTAAGTAGCAAATAATGCCATTAGTGGTCAATTCCTCATGTTTCCTTTTTCTCATGTTTCCTTTGCAGCTTAAGAACCATCCCAGGAAGCATAACGCACTACACTTGCAAGCTATCATCATAAGACTTGTGCTAAGTATGAAATTCAGGTCTTGATGATTCCCTTGAGCTTATAAGGCGCTACTTTTCTATTAATGCTACTTGGCGTTCACTTAGCAAGTGCACTAAGTCGTATCAAGTAATACAGAGTGAGTAGAATATTGTTTCCATGAGGATGCTCATTAATGAGTACCAAAATTAGTATCATTAGCACTATTTAAAAAACCGAAAATTGAAGTTTTTGATATGAAACAAAACAAAATGAAAAAGAACAAAAATGGTTACTGATTTTATGAAAGGTACATGCTAATTTTCAATGATTTTTATAATTTAATAAGATCCAAAGCATCCAATTTCACCTAGCTGCATCAATACGCCTTTCTATTCTTGATATTCAAGTTGTTATTACGTATTGATGGTCGAAAATCCTAATTTACTGAATATTTTCTCTCGAGCAACATTTAGCATACTCTTTACATATTAACTCATCAATCTCTTGCACGAATTTAAATAAGAAAAGAGTTTTGAAGATCTATGGTTTTCACTTAAGACCACACAAATCGCGATAATCTATCTCTAGCATTCGCTCAATTAATGATGTTTATCACTTTAACATTCATCATAAATCTCCTCTTGGACTCATATGAATTGTTATAGGCTTTGGATGGTGATCAAGCATTCAAAACTCACGAAGAACAATGATACACACTCAAACAGCGCAATAAACAAACTTTGAATACGTTGAATTAGAAAAAAGCGTATATTACAACTTAGGCTACATCGTAGCCTTTGAAAAACAAAATTAGTTCATGGTAAACATAATATAAATCAAAATTAAGGAAAAATTCATGAACTTAAAGAAGGAAAGGATAGAAAAGAACCTGAAATTGAAAAATTAAAAACCAAATTCTTTCTTTTCGCACCCTTCCTCTTCTGTTCAAATTTCTACCTATGTTTCTACTCTGTTTTTGGTTTTGTGTTTTGAATGAATTGATGCTAAAGGACCTCCCAAACACTCCTATATATAGTACTTGAGGTTTTAGTTTCAAAAAATAAAAAAATACATCAAGTTCATTCTTATTTGTTCATTATGCCGCCCATTGCTGCTTATTGCCAACAAGTTGCTGTTTTTTTAGTTTTTCCTGCTTTGCACCTCCCAAAATCAGCTCTTACATCACCATGAACATGTTCCGAAGTGTACAACGCATCCTTGCTTTTTATTTGTGCATTTTTCCACCCATTTTTGCTTGCTGAAATGAATGTACATGTTCTTGATGTGTTCTCGCTTGACTTAGTGAAATGTTGCGTTTTGCCCAACTTTTTACTTTTGTTTGATATATCTTACATTCACTTGTTGATGTTGATGATAAAACCTAGTAAGATTTAGCATAGAATGAGCATTTTTGAAAGAAAATAACAATAGAAGCGAAAAGGAGTAAAAGTTAACAAAAGCAATAAAAGTTTGATGTAAATTAGTTTGAAAATGAATCTAAATGATATGAATAATTATATATTAAATTTGACTTATCAAAATGCCCCCAAACTTAAATCTTGCTTGTTCTCAAGCAAGGATAAACATTAAAGAGTTGGATCACATGCTTTTTAAGAATTTTTAACACAATTCAAAGCAAGACTGCTTCTATTAGAATGATTGGGGCTTAAAGTTTAATATTCTAAAGGCAAAACAATTTTTCTAAGAAAAAACCCATCAATCGCCTAGGTAACGGAATTCAACGGTTTTCTAAGCAAATTAAGTTTATTATTTCTTTCTAATATCTAGACATTCAAACTGAATAGATGACAAAAGTCATGCCATTCATGACAAGACTTCTCAAGTATGCCCAGGACTGAATGTTATTCACAAAATTTTTTCTTTTCTTCTTTTTATTTATTTATTGATGAGGGATTGATCTGCCCCCTGTCAACCGCAGCCCATGAGTATATCTTCAGTGAGAATCAAACTCCTGACCCCTGGACGATGACCACAAGGGTAAGAGAAGCCACCACTGAGACGCCCTCAATATGACCGTGTGATTATATCTTCAGTGAAAATCAAACTTCTAACCCCTGGACGATGGCTGCATGGGTAAGAGAAGTTACCACTGAAACGCCCTCATTATGACTTCACGAGTATTTCTTCAGCAAGAATCAAACTCCTAAACCCTAGGTGATGACCGAATGGGTAAGAGAAGCCACCACTGAGACGCCCTCATGATGGGCGGCACATATCTTAAAATGTTTAAATTGGAGAGCAGTGCTTAGAGATGGTTGCCTCATTTTCTCTTTTTTTTTCCATAATTTTCTTTAGACTTAGGCATAACCCTTTAAAAGCTATTATGCAAATGATAATCTTATATGCAATTCGTCAAATTTGAGCATGTTTTAATCAAAAAGAAAAGTAAAACAACCATGCTAACTAGTGAACTTGATAAATCTAATTTAGTTATTCGTATCATTTTGATTCATTTTCAAACCATTTTACATCAAACTTTTATTGTTATTGCTCGCTTTTGCGCTTTTTTGCTCCTATCGTTATTTTCTTACAAAAATGCTCATTTTATGCTAATTCTTGCTAGGTTTTATCATCAACATCAATAATTAAATGCAAGATGCATCAAGCAAAAGCAAGAAATGGGCTAAACACATCAATCTACACGGCTAAAACAAGGATGAACAATAAACTTGTACAATTTGTTACAATTTGCATATTTGGGTGGCAAAATGGACAAATCAAAGGCAAGGATGCTTTGTACACTTCAAGATCATGTTCATGGTGATGTCAAGACTGAATTTGGGAGGTTGAAAGAAGAAAAACGAAGCAAAAACAGTAACTTGATGCAAAAGCTGAAGGTGGGTGGCAATGGGTGGCAAGATGAACAAATAAGAATGAAGCTTATGTAATTTTTTATTTCCTGTAATTCTAACCTCAAATACTATAAATAGGCATGTTAGGGAAGGATTTTATCATCAAATCATCCAAAAAAAAAAAAAACCAATACAAAGTAGAGAAAAAGATAGGAAAATCGAGAGGAAGAAAAAAGAAGAAAGGAAGGAAAGTTTGGTTTGTAATTTTGCATTTTTAAGTTCTTTCTATCCTTTTCTTCTTCAAAGTTCATGGATTTTGTCTTATTTTTTCTTTTATTATGTATACCATGAACTAATTTTGTCTTTCCAAGGCTACGATGTAGCCTAAATTATAATATACGCTCTTTTCTAATTCAACGTATTCAAAGTTTGTTTATTACGCTGTTTGAGGGTTTATCATTGTTTTTCATGAGTTTTGAATGCTTGATCACCATTCAAAGCCTATAATGATTCATAATGATTTCCAGAGAAGATTTATGATGAATACTAAAGTAATAAATTGAGCGAATTCCAAAGATAGATTAACGCGATTTGTGTGGTCTTAAATGAAAATCATAGATCTTCAAACTCTTTTCTTATTTAAATTCGTGCAAGATATTGATGAGTTGATATGTAAAAGACCATGCGAAATGTTGCTCAATAGAGAATATTTAGAAAATTAGAGTTTTCGACCATCAACACGTAATAACAACTTGAATATCGAGAATAGAAAGGCATATTGGTGCAACTTGGTGAAATCGTATGTCTTGGATCTTATTAAATTATAAAAATCAATAAAATTAGTAACCTTTCAAAAGAAAAGCGGTAACCATTTTTGTTCTTTTTCATTTTGTTTTGTTTCATGTTAAAAACATCAATTTTCGTCTTTCAAATAGTACTGAAGCTATTACTTTCGGTACTCATTTAATAATCAATCCTCGTGGGAACGATACTTTACTTACTTTGTAAGCAAACACCAAGTAAGCATAAGAACTCAAACAATATGGTTTTATTAAGATAGTGCCTTAGAATAGATATTGTTATACAATTAAAACACAAGAGTAATTGATTCTCAGATTATTCAAGTCTGATCAAAGCAAATGAGTTAAGAAGAGTAGAAAATTGCCTAAAAAGTACGATGATAAGATCTCAAATTATTTTTTTTATGGTTCAAAATATGCAAGAAAATTTTAAAAGACTACTGATTTAAGCTATAGAAAATAAAAAATCTTTTTGTTGGCCGACACTATCTACATCCCCATATAAAGGCTCCGAACTCTGGGAGGTACTAAAGCCAACTCTAAAAAATAAAATACAACTAGACACTAAAATGTTTTGAAAAATGTTTTTTAAAAATAAGAAAAAATTGTGACAAAATGTCTCTCCCACCCCCAAATTTAAAGTTAACATTGTCCTCAATATTAAAAAAAATATAAGAAACGAAGCAGTAGGTGAGAAATAGTTCTCAGGTTTGGGGATTTCATTAGATGGTGAATGTTGTCATCAAGCTACTCCCAAAATTATTTTAAAAAACCTGTTGAACAAAATGTACAAAAATATTAGGGAAAAAAAAATTAAAGGAAATTAAAAGAAAAGAAGTAAGGAAATGAAAACTTGGGTTGCCTCCCAAGAAGCGTTTAAGTTATAGTCGTTAGATTGACTTTCTGATGATGTTCTATCCTGTATCCTGAAGGAGAATGGAGTTTCCTCCATCCACCCTCAATGACCATCTCCTTTCGTGGATCTTCTTTGTGCCCTTCTTTACACGACCACCTCCTCCTTCTCTAACGAGGGGATCCTTGAAATGTGCCACGACTTGAATTTCTTTTTCGGATCTTTTCTGCAATTTTTCACTTAGTCATCCTTGGCTCCGAAGGAATCTGACTTCGTTAAACAAGTCTGACACTCAATTTCGATCATTGGTGGTAGTGGGTCGGTCAAGATAGGTTTGGTCATCAGTAGCAATGAGTCAATCAAGAGGGTTATGTCACATTAAGGTGGTTCTTCTAATGTGTCCCCATCCCTCAATGCTATCGCATTGGTTTGTTCCTCTTGGTTGGTGATGATATGGCAAGGTGTGGCATCTTTGGACCTCTCAGAAAGTTATTCTAATGTAGCCCCTAATCGAGTTTCTATATTTCAGATGAAGGCTTCTTGGTTTCTACAGATAGCCCTAATTTCTTGAGTAAAATTTGCGCTATCCTACATGAACTCCCTAAGCGTCTCTTCTAAGTCATATTTCTTTTCTTGAGGTGGATAATTGGATGACCAAGATGCTTCATGATGGTTCGAAGAAAAGTTAGAAATGTTCATCCATCCTTGACTGTAGGTCCTGGAGTAAGGGTTGTATTCGGCTTTTTGATAATTTGACATGTAGTTTTCTTTTTCAAAGCCCAATAAGGAAAAAGTGTCACCTACTTGGTATTCCATACTAGCATGGTTACCTATGCAAAATTCACATCTAGGAGTATGAACAACTTTGGCACTTTTGTTATCCAGTTGTTTTTGAATTAGTGACTGTTGAGCAGATAACATATTAATTTCATGAATTCATAGTTATGTTCTTCGTATAGTTTGATATTGAGGTCTCATATAATTGTTGTATGCCATGATCTCTAGCAGAACTGTATTAAATTTTTAGAAAAGAAAAGAAAAGAAAACTTAAAAGGCAAAATAAAGGTAAAAATAATGAGAAAGTATAAAAATAAAACACGTCAACACAAAACTTTAACAAAAACTAAATTTTAGGGGGCCGGAGGGGTAGTAATACCAAATATTTTGAAAAACTTAAAAACACAAACTTAACTTTGAAAAATTTATCTAGGTGAATTAAAAAGTTAAAAGAAAGATAAAATTAATAAGAAAAACTTAAAAATACAACAATCTAATACAAAAACTTAACAAAAACCATATTTTGGTAGGGGGGGTGGGGGGAACTTTTTTCAAAGTGAATTTATAAGTAAAAGAAAGTTTAAAATGAATAGAAAACATAAAAAAATAACAAAATAACACAAATTTAACATAACTTCACAAAAACACAAATTTTTTTTTTGGGGGGGGGGGGGGGGGGGGGGGGGGGGGGGGGGGTGTATGAATTTAAAAAAAAAAGAACTTCACAAATTAAATAGAGTGAATAAAATGAATGAAAAATATTATTCTTCAAATATAAAAAAAATTTACAAGTTTTTACAAAACAACTTCAAATTAGTACCAAAATTAGCTGGAATCGATATCACTCAAATAAGAACAATCCTCGGTAACAGCCCCAAAAACTTGATGCTGCTTGGCATTTGCTTAGCAAGTGCACTAAGTCGTATCAAGTGATATAGAGTGATTAGAGTATCGTTCCCACGAGGATTGCTTATTGAAAGAGTACCGAAATTAGCAGCTTTAGCACTATTTGAAAGATAGAAAATTGAAGTTTTTGATATGAAACAAAACAAAATAAAAAAGAACAAAATGGTAACTAATTTTATGAAATATATACAGATTTTAGATTATTTTTATAATTTAATAAGATCCAAAGCATTCGATTTTACTTAGTTGCATCAATACGCCTTTCTATTTTCGATATTCAAATTGTTATTATGTGATGACGGTCGAAAACCATAATTTGCTAAATATTCTCTCTCGAGCAAAATTTAGCATGCTCCTTTACATATTAAATCATAAACCTCTTGCATGAATCTAAATAAGAAAATATTTTTGAAGATCCATGATTTTCACTTAAGACCACACAAATTGCGTTAATCTACCTCTAGCATTCGCCCAATTTGTGGTGTTTATCACCTTAGCATTCATCACAAAGCTCCTCTTGGACTCACTATAATCATTAGAGGCTTTGAATGGTGATCAAGCTTTCAAAACGCATGAAGAATAATGATAAACACTCAAACAGCGCATAAACAAACTTTAAATACGTTGATTTTAAAAAAGCGTATATTACAATTTAGGCTACATCATAGGCATGGAAAGACAAAATTAGTTCATAGTAAACATAATATAAATCAAAACTTAGACAAAATCCCTTGTGAGGCTCCTTCGAGCTCATAACGTGAGGGGATGAACCGAGTCATAGCCACCGCAGTGAGAGTGGGCGGTGATGGTGACATCCCGGAAGATGAATGAATTGGCTAGATGGCCATTCTCGCAAAAGGTTTTATGGCTATGCTTAAAAGCCGTTTAGAAATCGTGGATGAAAGAGTCCAATAAACAATGAGAGAAGCCTTTGAGAGACGTGTTGAAATAGAGCACAATCTAGCGGTTCAGCATGATAACTCTGCCACCATGATAGCTGTAATAAACAACGTTGGAACCTCAATGCATGATAGGCTTCACAAAGAGACTGACAAAGTCTTGGTTGAAATGAACTCAACCTTGTCTTCTACTGCTACCCTTATTGCTAAGGACGTGGCAAATAGACAATAGTTGAGGTTGAGCTTATCTTGGTTAAACAGGTTATGGCTCATAATGGGTAAGTTTAAGCTTTTAAAGAGGATATCAAGCAACTTAGGCTAGCATCTCTTCCATTAGCACCAACTGGAAATCCTCTTGAGGCTCCTTCGAGCTCGTGATTACTAGTTGTTTATAATGTTGGCCCGGTATTTACTCGGCCAGTGACCCAATATGGGCGACCTAGAATGGGCAAGTGATATACACACACCACATACACTCAAATATTTAACAACCCATTTAGACGGACCTGCTTATAATATAGGGGGTAGCTTGCTAGGCGAGTAACTTATACAAATCGGTTAGTCGTAAAAGGATTGAAGGTTATACCTAGTTTAATTTACTCGCCCGATACCTGCTCACCCTGTGTCTACCTGCTCGGTACTTATTGCCTCGATGCTACAGGTATAAAAAGCAGGTAATAAATATATAAAAACTATCTAAAAAAACTAAACTTAACTTAGAAAACTGGACTCTAAAAAATACCAAGTAGACAAGCCACACCAAATGTAGCTATGTGTCCTCAAAGAACACGTGGCAACATTTGATGAAATGAAGTGGGGGTCACCTTCACCCACACGTCTCCCTCTTTGCTGTAAAGAGGGGGGAGGAGAAAAGGAAGTGGCATCATCAAAGAAGGCAAACATCACACGCATCCTTCCTTCTGTTTCTCGCAATTGATCATCTCTCAACAACAACAATAGCGACAACAGACTCAGTGCCTCAAAGGCTTCCGCATAAGCAAGGTCTGGGAGAGGTAGATATACGCAGCCTTACCCCTTCAGGGTGTAACCCTGCCGAGATGCTATTTCTAAGGACCTCTAACCTTATAGGGTTGGAAACACGAGGACTTTCCAGGAGGTCACCCATCCTGGTATTACTCTCGCCTCAACACGCTTAACTTTAGAGTTCTAATGGGATTAGTGCCTGGTAAATGAACCCTGCAATTGATCATATCTCTGGAGCAATAATTGTTCAAGCCTCCCAACCCTCTCAAGCTAAGGATCTTACACCCATTATGTCAATTTATTACCTACTTTTACCATTATTTCATGAGATCTATACTAACTTGAGCCTCAGAGGGGTCCCTGTGAGCTACCCTATGGGTTCCTCTAACCTTTTGTTTTAATCTTATAGGGAAAATCAAGCCAATTGTGTAGCTAGAGATTGAGTTTAGCTTATCCTTACAAACCCCATCTCATGCAGAACTCTAAAACGATGTATAAGCACATTGACCAAATTCATTGTAAACATTTTGGAGCCATCTGTGGGAAGGATCATAAGCTCACGCCTAGCCTAATGTTTCTTGTAAGATTCAACCATTTTTAATATCAAGTAAGTTAATTTTAATACTTTTTTTGGTCTCTTTGGTATTCTTTATGACAAAAACAAGCTTAGCCAATTGAAATTGATAAAAGAGGCTTTTTGAATAAACTCAAGTACTGCTACATTTTATTTATGCCTCTTTTTTTTATCTTTTTTTGATACAAAATCTGAAAAATCATCATTGGTATCTAGAGCTTTTCAAGAGCTTCATTTTGTTATGTAATTCGGTCCGTAATGCTTCGCGGATTGAAAGTTATGACCGTTTTAAATTATAAGGTAAGTTATATGGCCCACCTGCATCTGACACGCCCATATAACTTTTCATGTACTTTCTTTTGTCACAAGTTCAAAAGTCATCATAAAAAAACCTAGAAATCTCTAAGGGCTTCGTTTTGATCTATAACTCTTCACGGATTGGAAGTTACGCCCATTTTAAGTCGTAAGGTAAGTTACCAAATCAGAGTGCATGGTGCTCGCCCACTTCACCTTTTATATGCTCTCTTTGTTCCAAAACTTTGAGAAATCATTCTAGGTGTATAGAAATCTTCAAGAGCATTGTTTTGAGAGGTTATTTTACTCGTAGTGCCTCAAGGATTAAGAGTTATGTTTGTTAAGTGTCAGGGTCAAGTTCTATAAGCCACCAATCACTACCATGTCAGAGAAATTCTTACGACGTCTTTGTTATCTTTTCTCTAAAATGTGGGAAACTATTATGGCTACATAGATCTCTTGAAGAGCTTCGTTTTAATATGCAACTCGCTCTATAAGTCCTTACGGATAAAACATTATATCCATTCAATATTACGTGATACTTTATATATTTAAAGAAAAAGTAAAAAAACAAAAAAACAAAAAAAGAGTGTCTTGACCACCCATTACAATTTTGACCATCATCTTCACCACCACCGCTAAACTACACACCCATACCATTGTCCACGCCTCCACTACCACCACTAGTACCGGCACGACCCTGGCTCGCCCTCGCCTTGCCTGCCCCATCTCTAGGTCTCCCACCTCTAGGTCGCCCCACTCTGGCCCACGCTAACCACTAGTCCACCTTGACCCATGGCTCGTCGTGGCATGTTGATCGTCATGTAGTGTTGACCACCATGTTCGACTCCCCGCACAAGGCGTCATCTTTGGCCACTATCACCACCCGCCATGGTCAAATAACTCTAACCTTTTCTCTCTTTTTCGATCCTAAAAGGGTCAATTTTTATTACAATCGTAGTTTAATTCAACGCTAAAAGAGTTAATTTTCATCAGAATCTTAGTCTAATTCAACCTCAAATGGATCAATTTTCATTACAATCTCTATTCAATTCAACCCTCAACAGTTAATTTTCGTCACAATCTTAATTTAATATAATTGTGATCGAATCAACTTTTGTTACAATCCCTATTTAATCGAACTCCAAAAATTATTTAGCTTTCATCAACTCTGATTGAGTCAATCTTCACTACAATCTCTATTCAACTCAACCCTAAATGTTCAATTTTTTGTCAGAATTTTAATTTAACTCGACCCTAATTAGCTCAATTGTTGTTGCAATCTCTAAATGGGTTAATTTTCGTTAACTCTATTTGACCAAATTTTTATTACAGTTTTAGGATAATTCAACACTAAAAGGATCAATTTTCATTACAATCTTATTTTAATCCAAACATAAAGGGTTATTTTCATTATAATATATATTCTATTTAACCCTGACTTGGGTCAATTTCTACTACAACCTTAATCTAAATCACCCCCAAAGGGTTAATTTTCATTAAAACCTTAATTTTCATCAACTCTGATTGAAAATATTTCTATTACAATCTTAGTTTAATTCAACCCTAAGTGGGTCAATTTTAATTAGAATTTCAATTCCATTCAACCCTAAGAGGTTAGTTTCTATTGCAATTTTAGTTTAATTCAGCTCTAACTGGGACAATTTTCATAATAATCTCAATCTAGCACAACCCTAATTGTGTCAATTTTCGTCATAATCTTCGTTTAGTTCAACCCTACTTGAATCTCAGTTCAATTCAAACCTCTTTGAGCTAATTTTTGTCACAATCTAAGTTTAGTTCAACCCTCTTTGAGCTAATTTTCATCACAGTTTCAGTTTAATTCAACCCCAAAGGGTCAATTTTTAGTATAATCTTAGTTTAATTCAACTCTAAAGGATAAATTTTCATTACAATCCCTATTCCTTTCAACCCTACATGCGTTAGTTTTTGTCAATTCTAGTTGAACCAATTTTTATTACCATCTTAGCTTAGCTAAACCCTAAATGGATCAATTCTCATTATAATCTCAACTCAACCCTATTTTAGCTAATTCTTGTTACAATATATGTTTAATTCAACCCTTTGTGAAATAATTCTCGTCATAATCTCGGTTTGAACTCATTCTCGTTACAAGCTCAGTTTAGTTCAACCCTCATTTAGCCAATTTTTGTTACAATTTCCATTCAATTAAACCTTAATTGGATCATGTCTGTGATGATCTTAGTTCTATTCAACCCTAATTGAACCCATCTTTGTTGCAATTTCTATTCAACTAAATCCTAATCGGGTCAGTTTTAGTTACAATCCTAGGATGGACTTTGGTCGAATCTCAATTTAACTAAACCTTGTTTCAATTCAATCTTCGTTGTAATTCATATTGAACCAATTCTCATTCAATTAAGTTGTAATTGAGTATAATCTTCTTACATTTCATTCTTATCCAATTGAATTCAGATTAAATCAACTTTCACCAATTTGTTCATATAGCAACCGAAATTATTGATCCTACTTGCAGTTCTAGCTTTGCCCTATTTGCCCATGAATATCTTTTGCTATAATTTCTTATGTCTTTGATAATGTCATCCAAATCTCCCTTGTGTTCTTATTGAAATTAAGGCTCTTTCAACTGTTATTTCATAATACAACTCTAATAGACAGTCTATTCTACCATTATATTCAACTATTGTATAAACTCAAAAGCTATCTACTTTTTATTTTTGGGGGCCTTAGTTGGACAGTTTCTCTGAATCAGTCACAAATTATTAAATTCCTCTAGACACGCTATCAAAAATGAATAAAATAACGATTTCCTTCTATTAATTGCATACAAAACAAAAATTCATCAGGTGATACCCTCTATTAGAAACTAAAAAAAGCAACATTTCCAGTGTCCCAAGAGCTCCCGCCTAAGTATAGAGGTTTTGGGTTGGGGGGGGGGGGGGGGGGGGGGGGGGGGTGCTGTGGATGTACACAGCCTCCCTCCTTCAGGGCTTGTTTCCAAGAACCCCTAACCTGAGGAGTGCAGCATGAGGGCTTCCTAGGAGGTCATCCATCTTGTTACTACTCTTACCGAAGGGCGCTTAACTTTGGAGTTCTAATGGATCATATGCTTGCGTGTTGGTACCCTCTTAGGTTACTAAAAACTATGACTTCTTTCTATATATCTTCTCTGTTATTCACTTCGGTTAGGTAATGAAAACCACATACAAATTGAGTGTGGAACCTGTTGAGAAAATGTTTGAATCACCTGCATCTCATAAACATCATGTATATCTAAACTTCTCTTGTTGTAGATCGACTGTTAGAACTATAACGTTCCATCTTAAATTATTGTAACTGTTGGGAAAAGATATAAATTTTGTGGAAAAAACAAACTATGATGCCGACTATTGGGTTCACAGTTCCCAACTATGGTCAAGACAATATGCACCTATTAGAGCACTTAGAATATGAGACTCTTCTATTTACCTAAGCCCTCGGCCAGAGAGTCACGCTTCGTGACACCTCAAGTGCCAAACTTCCCAGGAATAGGTTTATCTCTATAAATCTTTTGCCCTAATACCGGTTGTTGGGATGAATTTTAAAAATTCTCCCTAAAGTTTACGCAGCAAAACAGGTTTATAATTCATAACTCTAAACCTATGGTCGATTTAAAATTTTTGATTTTAAATTTGCTGAGTTAAATTCATAATTTAAATCAACATATCTAAATTCTCAATTTAGATCTATAGACCTTTTACTCTAACACATTCATAACAATATACAAACTTAAATAGGCATAATAACGAATACTGTAAATAAATAGAAAAGCGAAACTAAAAGAAGGAGGAAAGAGGAACATACCTAGAATTGCTCCAATTATAAAGAATACCAAGAGAAACGAGACCCTGCAATCTTCTACGCAATGACCTCGAACTTCCCGTAGGGTGGGCTCCGAAAAATATTAGATTAAGGAAAGAAAAATTTCAACAGAAATTTTTCTCTCCAATTAGGTCCCCGAAACTATTTCCAGAAACCCTAAATAATCTATTTTTATTGAATGCCAAACTAATGAAATAGGTGCCTCTATTTATAGTAGACGACCGGAGCGAAAAAATAGCTGAAAAACGATGTGGGATACGCTAAAAAAAATTCCAGTTAAATCAAAACGCAACGTTTCAATCAAAGAGGAATTCAAAACGACGTGTTTTAACCCTGACCGTACAGTGCATGCTTTGGCTTATCACCGCGTGACACGTGGCATGCGGTGATTGGTCTGCTTATGCGGACGCGGATAACTGCCACGGACACGATATTCCCTAGTCCGTGACAATGCCCAGGTCGCTGCTAGTGTCGGGCCAGACCGTTGTCATGGCATTGCCTCAGTCGCTGCCCAGTTCGCGCCCCTGCCACATCATGACATTGTCAAACCTTGTCTTGGTCGCGCCCTAAGCTTGTCCCAGCCGTGTCCGAGGTCGCGCCCAGGCCATGCCATGCTCCGCGTCTCCAGCGTCCCTTCCTAAGTCAGTGCCGCACCTGAACAGTGCCTGGACCCTCCTTACTAGCCGTTGGGGCCACGCCTCCTAGCCGTTGGAAGATTCCCTTAGGATATTATTTGATTTTATTGATGTAATTAAGTATTCTCAAGTATTATTTTAGTATTTCTTGTATTTTCTATAAAAAGGCATTTGTATTCATTTTGTAATGTAATCAAGTATAATCAATTGAACTGTATGAAATATCTCTTCATTTCTCATCTGAATTCTCTCTTCTCATCTAAGTCTACTTCTCTTTCTCATCTAACTCTAATTCTTTCTCTCATCTAAACTCTAATTCTCTTTCTTTTCTCATCTAAACCTTTCTTTTATTGGGCCCAAGTCTTGCACTTTGGCCGTCACATCCGCAAGGTTGTGACAAATTGGTATCAGAGCAGTTGCGATCAAGGGCCACGTTCTAATCCGCATTGAAGTGAAGTTACGACCAAGTGGGCAAATCAACAAATGATTCAAGAATTTTGGTGAGATGGCCACGTTAATTATTAAGGTAACCGAGACCCTTTATCCCATTACCGACGATGTTATTCGTAGAGTTTTCTCTCCTTTTGGGTGTATTGCAAATATAAAGTACGTCTTGGTGACTTCTCTTAGAGTGGAAGTCCATGTGACTTACACCTCGAGAAATGATGCTGAGAGTGCTTGTAGGTGCTTGCACGGAAGGGACATCTACAATTGTTGTTGTAAAACGGACATCCAAGTCTCCACGCCTCCTAGGGTGATTACGACCATAGTTTTCTCTACTTTTGATGTAACAACCGGGAGTAATGCAGCCATAAGGGAAAGCGTAGAGAAGGCGGAAATCGTGACCCATGATGTGAGCAAGACCATACATTCACTAGCCAACAAGCAAAGGGTGGACAAATGGGAAAACCGAGATAAAATTGTGGTTAATAAAGAGTTGAAGCCTACGATAGATAACTTGACTACCATGGTTATAGGGATTAAGCAAGGAAACCGTGAGTTAAAAGCCTCAATGTCAACAATAACCGAGACGATGAACCGTATATTGAGTAATCTAGAAAAGCGTTCCGAGAATGTCCCTAAGGTAGTCCCTGAAGTTGCAATGCAAGAAGAATATAAGGAAGTAGGTAGCCTAGCAAAACAGCAAGCGGAGGTGCCCAACACTGTCAAACCGCGAGAAATTGGGTTAGGTGATGCCCTTACTATGCCAGACAAGCCGTTCTTTCAAGAATTGCCCATTGGTATTGAGGACGAACCGGAGGACCTTTCCGTTGTGGAAGACTCGCATGTACCACCAATGTGTGCAACCAAGGTGTCCATGGAACTTCAAACATCCGTTGGTGTCACCTTGAACAGTGGGCTTAAGCAATCGGGTAACCGTGGGCAAGGCATATGGAAGGTAGTTGCGCAATGCCTGGAAAAGCCGTGTGAGGAGTTGCCTTCTTGGTCCGAGGTGCTGTTACGGTCAAAACAGGAGCAACAGCAACCAAAGACGCAGCAGCAACGTGGTGGGTTGCACAAGAGTAAGGGAACCGGGCTGAAAACCAAGAAGAAGAAGGGCCGGTCATGTGAATGCTTCCCAAGAACCGGGATCAAAACTAAAATGTTCAAGGGTCTGAGTCATCCATCTTCGCAACAACAGCTCGTTGTTGAGCAAGTAAGGACATTTGGGGACTTTGGACCGAGGGCCGAGAAAACATCGCTTTGGAAATGTTTTCCAAGAACGGGAATTGGAGCCAGAGTCTTCAAGGGGTCGAGACGCTCAGCTTAGCTTACGATCCTTGAGGACAAGGACCATCCATTCGACCCGGGAAAAGAGGTAAAGGATATGGACAATAATAAGGTCACAAAGGGCCGAACAATCAAAAGAAATCCGGGAGCCCAAGTTTGCACCGTCATCGCATCCTTGAGGACAAGGATGAACTTAAGGGGCGGGAATGTCACGGACACGATATTCCCTAGTCCGTGACAATGCCCATGTCACTGCCAGTGTCGGGCCAGACCGTTGTCATGGCATTGCCTCAGTCGCTGCCCAGTTTGCGCCCCTGCCATGACATTGTCAAACCTTGTCTTGGTCGCGCCCTGAGCTTGTCCCAGCCGTGTCCGAGGTCACGCCCAGGCCATGCCATGCTCCGCGTCTCCAGCGTCCCTTCCCAAGTCGGTGCCGCACCTGAACAATGCCTGGATGCTCCTTACTAGCCGTTGGGGCCGTGCCTCCTAGCCGTTGGAAGATTCCCTTAGGATATTATTTGATTTTATTGATGTAATTAAGTATTCTCAAGTATTATTTTAGTATTTCTTGTATTTTCTATAAAAAGGCATTTGTATTCATTTTGTAATGTAATCAAGTATAATCAATTGAAATATATGAAATATCTCTTCATTTCTCATCTAAATTCTCTCTTCTTATCTAAGTCTACTTCTCTTTCTCATCTAACTCTAATTCTTTCTCTCATCTAAACTCTAATTCTCTTTCTTTTCTCATCTAAACCTCTCTTTCATTGGGCCTAAGTCTTGCACTTTGGCCGTCATATCCGCAAGGTTGTGACAATAACCCTGTGACGACCCAGCTCGTTAGATCCGAAGCACACGGATCACGACAGTTTAAATGCGATTTATTTTTTTTTTTTTTTGGCTTTGTTTTTCACATGTAAAAATTCATCTTATGAATTTTAATTTTCAAAAATTATTTTATTTTATAATTTTTAATTTTTTTTATTCATCTCATGAATAATATTTGGTAAAATTAACTTTACCCATCTCATGGATAAATAATTCATCTCATAAATTCTTTAATATTTTTTCGATGACAATAAATACAGATCTAGCATAGGGGCAATAGATGCTCCAGTTGGAGTAGGGTAGTCTAGCTTACTAGTGCTCAGCCTTGACACCCTCTTGGCGCACGTAGATTGTGTACTTGCTCTCTTGAGCTGCTACTTGCCTACTTATCTTTATCTTTATCTCTGTCCTTATCTTATCTTATCTTTTGATTCTTGCTAGATGTGGCTTGCTTTGAGTTTGTTGTTTGTGGTAGTTTGTTGTTTTAGTCGCCGTGTGTTTTGCCCTACTCATGCTGTGATGCCCTCCTGCTGCTAGGTCACATGCTCTTTGCTACGAACCAGCTTCTTAGGTTGGGGGTCCTCGGAAACAGCCTCTCTTCAGGGTAGGCCTCCGAAGGGGGAAGGCTAGGTACATCTACCCCCTCAGACCCTACTTATGCGGGAGCCCTTGGAGCCACTGGGTTTGTTGTTGTTGCTGTTGGCAATAAATATAGAGGCTTGCATAGAGACCTCAGGGACAATTTAAATCTAGCTCCAAATGGGTTAAATTAATCATCTTATGAAATAATTTAATTGCCATTTAATGAGACTTAATTCCACTACGTAAATCTCACTGCACCCCAAGAATTAAATTATTTATTCGATATCTCCCTAATAGACTGTATTGATGACAACAACCCCTCCATCAGATATCCATGACAAAAGATAAATATAACCAATACCATTATCCTTCTCACAGCTTCTCAATTAGTTACTAACTCGCTCTTCACTGAATAGTTCATTTATACTTAAACATATTCATAGTATAAATTCCAAATGTCAAACACTTGGAATACTTTGGCAAAGTTTACGAAATATTTAAATATTTGCGAATCAACTAATGGGACATCTATATCTCATAAGAGACTATAGATTCCCTATTGAATACATAATCCTTGTCACACTTCATGCCGCTACCCAGTGTACATGGGCTTTCAGTCATTCGTTTAGACCTTACTTATAGTACACCAAAGTAACTAACACTCCATGCACAAGTATAGAATTCCCTCAGGATTTAGAGTCGTCGTTCAAACAGTATGACGTGAATCACTCATCTCCGATAGTAGTCTAGAAATAAGTAACCCAATGGTCCAACTCAGTGTGTTAATCTTATTAAACACACTAACCTAACACTTTTGGATCTCCATCCACATGACCTAGACAAGTCATCTAAAGTGTCACGTTATAGTCTTAACATGCAAGGGGTTCAAACTTGTCTTTGACTACGAGTCTTTCAAACAACAATCCATACCATTTATTCCAAGTCTATATGTGGCTTAGTCCCATAAACCACATAGAACAAACATGTAAATTGTAATCTGAGGACTACACCCATCTCATGGATGTTTCCAAAAAGAAAATCACATACAGTATCAATACTCGCTTACACAAATTTAACTAGGAAACGACTGGGACTTCAATCTTATTTATTAATTAAAATAATATATCCAGAATAAATTTGGATTTTAGGAAATTGTTCCTAACAATCTCCGACTTGTCCTAAATCCAATATATGACAAAGTCTATACTCACCCCTTTTAAGTTTGAACCAAAGGTCTACTAAGCCTAATCCTTTGTGAGCTCAATTGCTCTATTATGAAGTCAGCAATACAATACTGCTTGGCATACCTCTCACTAATGGCTCCCACTCCAAGGGTAAAGACATGCTTAGACGTCGAACGTATGTCACTTTAATCTGACTGGAAATCTTAAAACAATATATCCAACTGGAATCAGCTCGATACTTTGAAAAATCAGCATATAACTTCTAGTCCTTCTTAAGTACTAGAGAAGACGCTTTATTGCCACCTAGTGCATCGGACCCGAGTTAGAATGACACCTCCTTACTCTACCAAAGCAAAGTAAATATCTAGTCTCGTGCACAACATGGCATAGCTGAGGCTCCCACTGCCAAAGCATGTGGAATATTCCTTAATTGCTCCTCCTCTTGAGGTGTCCTAGAATACAACTCAAAAGAAAGAGAGACTCCATGCAATACCTTTGACAACGTCTTATCAATATAAGTGGCTGGAGAGAGATCCAATCTCCTACTCTTACGACCTCGTAGAAGCTTAATCTTAAGAGTAGAGCTGGCTTCTCCTATGTCTTTCACATTGAGGTATCATGACAATCAAGGTTTTTTTTTTTTTAAGCTAATGATACCCTTACATCATTCTCAATGAGTAGAATATCGTTGACATATACTACAAAGAGTCACTACTTTATCTTAATGTCATTTGTACACGCATGGTTCGAGTAACCAATTACACAAAACTAGAAGACTTAATTGCTTCATTGTCGCTAAAAATATCATATTCAATGCCACAGTCAACCACTAAGGTCCCGTTATGAACCTGTCAGATGTCCTGACAATCCTCCCACCACACCTAAGCTCTCATGTCCTTGGAACATTCTCATTCCTATCAGTAGGTGCATCTAATACATCCACTATGTCTTAAGTTGTGTCTAGCTGTTCAGAATTATTGTCATTTTCCTTGCAATGATATTTGCTTTTTGCTTTTGTAGTTTACTTGCAAAATTCTTCTCTAAGTATTTCGCATTGCTCACGTATACAAGGAGAACAGCATGAATAAATCATAAACACATGTTCCTTAGTAAACAAAAATTTTATTTCCTGTAATAAAGGTTCAAAACCATATTCAAAATGAATAACAATTGTTCTTCAAACAACATAAATTAAATTCTTGTCTAATGCAGGTACAAATCAATAAGAATTTTTAATAAGCAAAAACAAAATTCTAACAATAAAATCTAAGCTATCGCTTCCTTCTACTAAGACTACTACTCTTGTACCGCCTTCAACTATCAGGTCCAGCTCCCATCATGTAGCCACCTGGTTGGCCTGAGCCCCTGTAATATATTACAAACTTGGTCAGTTGAACATGAGTCCAGATTCCAGGAAACTGATGAACTCATAACTACACAAGACTCAAATCAGTGAGATATCAACACACCTTCACCAGATGGCTTAGCAGTCTTTGCAGGAAGAGTAGCCATGTACTTTACACAGTTTCTCTTCCAGGGGCCCATCTTTTCACAAAAGTAACACTGTCCTTTTGCTAGCCTTTTTTTAGGATTAGTCGCTACACTAGCAAACGTGTCTTTGCCTTTCTTTCCAGTAGGTCCCTTATTCTGGTTGCTCCCACTAGTCCTTAAGACCCGAGTCAAGTGGACACTCCCCTTGGCTCGCATAACACCCTCTGCTGCCTGTACCTCTTTTATCGGCTCAGGTAATGAATAATCTTTATTATTCATTGTGTAGTTCAGCCAGAATTGAGTGAAAATGCCGGTCAAAGAGCTAAAGATGATGTCCTGCTGAGACGGCCTATCAATCTTGGCACCTAGAATCTCCAACACAAACAAGCACGCCATCATTTCCATGATGTGCCCCTAAACTGGGGATCTTTCTGACATCCTCATGTTCAAGAGCTTTCTCACCAGCTCTTGCCTAGCTGCCTTATCTTGACCACAAACATTTCCTTTAAATGTTTGATCATCTCAGTTGTTGTTTCCATCTCAATCATCAGATGCTTGAGTACATTGGTTACAAAGGCCAAAAAGTAGCATCTGGCTAACTCATTAGCCTTAGTCCAGCATTCATAACGCTCTTTAATAGCAGCTGCAAAATTATTAGCAGGCACTGTAGGTCGAGCATCAGTGAGAACAAAATTATGACACTCATATATTAATACTATGTCCATGTTCATTTTCCAGGTGAAGTAATTCGGTCTAGTTAAGGCATTATCTTTTAGAATTAAATGAAGAGCACCAGCCGTAGCCATCTCAAAAACATTGTCAGTGCAAACAATCGTGTAACTACTTTATATGAGTCATGTATAATGCAGTGATGTATATTCTTTCAATTTAGCATACACAATAAGTTAGATATCCACCAAACTGTACTACCATGCATACAATGATGACCCAAACACACCACTCCTTACTCCCCGGCCGCGGGGTCGCACGAAACTATTTCGGGTGAGAACTATTCTCAATTAACCTGTTTTCTTGTAACTCTTACTAAACATGATAAACTCACGACTTTATTCTAGTCTCTTACATGATACAACAGAGCTCCTCGGGGAGGCTAATGCATCACACTAGTCAAGTGTAGACCATTACCTAAACCTCCATACAAATACACGAAATACTCCACGGCAGCATGGTCGCATCGCTTCTTTCCACTTTGGTTTATCTCAACAGAAGTCTAACCCTATAATCTGCAAACTGACATCTTCCGCAGGGAGGTCTATCAATTTACTATACTGCCAGACCAGTAATGGAGACCGTGAGGTTACAACAATTGAAACATCACTCCCACTTGATTTTTATAACCAGTGGTTTTTAATTAACTTGAATTTGTAACACGAATTATCTCATAATCTCCTTTAGAATCCCATTCCAAAATTAGCCAAAATTAATTAATTAATTTACTCAAAAACTTTATCGTTTTACAATATAGATTATCTCATAATCATGCATTAGAATCTCATTCGAAAATAAATCATAAAATTAATTAATTTATAATTAAAACAATACCAACATTTAATTTAGGTTATCATATAATCTACTTTACAAAATCTAATTCTAAAATTAAATTAAAATAATTTTATTTAAAATCAATAACGATTTTGAGGTTAGACTATCCCATAGTCTAATTTTTTTTTTTTTTTTTTAGAGACTTATTCTAAAAAATAAACAAACTTTAGACTATCTCATAGTCTATTTTAGAATCTTATTTTAAAAATAAAACAAGCTTAAACTATCTCACTGTCTATTCTATAATCTTATTCCAAAAAAATTTCAAATAACTTTTATTTAAAATACACTGATTCATAACTTAGATTATCACATAACCTAAACTTAGAATCTCATTCAAAAATAAATTAATTAATAAAAGAATTAATTTTTAATTATGTAAATCAGTACTGACGTCTAAACGTCCAAAAAACCTTTTTTTTAAAAATGCGCGCTGACCTCAATGCCACGTCAACACTGACGTCAATGTCAGCAGGTGATGTCAGCGGCTAACGTCATCATATTTTTTTAATTAAATTTAATTAAAATATTTAATTTTAAAATAAATTGAATCTAATCTCATTAGATCAATTTTATCCAATTTTGTACAAAATAATTGATTCTAATCCTATTAGATCAACTTTATCCAATTTTGTTAAAATTAATTGAATCTAATCTCATTGGATCAATTTTATTTATTACTGTTAAAATAATTCGAATCTAATCTTATTAGATCAATTTTGTTTGATTTCGTAAATCATGACAGAGAACGTACAATGTCATTACACGAACAACATAATCGTAAATTTATGGGTTGTTCCGAATTAACGATTAACTCATTAACAATTTAGACAATTTAAATCATTACTATAAACAACGTAGTTAACTATTAAATCTTTTAACCGATTTAAATAATTTAAATTAATACTTTAAATATAGTTAATTATTAAATCTATTAACCGATTTAAACAATTTAAATTGATATTTTAAACAATCCAATTAACAATTAATTACTTTGATGATTCAAACAATTTAAATCACAAATATAAACAATCATCTGAATTAATCATTAATTCATTATCGATTTAAACAATTTATATCGATACGTCAAAATAAATTAATTTTCCTTCCTATTAAAATCTCTATTTTATTAATTTACAAATCTATTTATTTCGATCCTATTATACCTAGTCATGTATATTATAAATGTAATCAGAGGCTAGCTCTGATACTAATTGTTGGGAAAAGGTATAAATTTTGTGGAAAAAATAAACTCTGATGCCAACTATTGGGTTCACAGTTTTCAACTATGGTCACAACAATATGCACCTATGAGAGCACATAGAATAAGTGACTCTTCTCCCTACCTAAGCCCCCGGTCGGAGAGTCACGCTTCGTGACACCTCATGTGTGAGAGTTCCTTGGAATAGATTTATCTCTATAAACCATTTGTCCTAATACCGGTTGTTGAGATGATTTTCAAAAATTCTCTCTAAAGTTTACGCAGCGGAACAGGTTTAGAATTCATAACTCTAAATCTAGGGTCAAGTTAAAATTTCTAATTTTAAATCTACTGATTTAAATTCATAATTTAAATCAACAGACCTAAATTCTCAATTTAGATCTACAGGCCTTTTACTCTAATACATTCAAAACAATACATAAACTTAAAAAGGTATAATAATGAATACTATAAATAAATAGAAAAGGGAAACTAAAAGAAGGAGGAAAGAAGAACATGCCTGGAATTGCTCCAATTATAAAGATTACCAAGAAAAATGAGACTCCGCAATTTTCTACACAATAACCTCGAACTGTCCGGAGGGTGGGCTCCGAAAAATATTAAACTGAGGAAAGAAAAATTTAAACAAAAAATTTTCTCTCCAATTAGGTCTCCTTCACTATTTCCAAAAACCCTTAATAATCTATTTTTATTGAATGCCAAACTAATGAAATAGGTGCCGCTATTTATAGTAGAAGACTAGAGCGAAAAAATAGCTGAAAAACGATGTGGGATGCACTAAAAAAATTCCAGTTAAATCAAAACACAACGTTTCATTCAAAGAGGAATTTAAAACGGCGCATTTTAACACTGACCGTACAAAGCGTGCTTTGGCGTATCACCGCGTGACACGTGGCATGCGGTGATTGGTCCGCTAATGCGAACACAGATAGCTCTGTGACGACCGGTCGCGTGCTGGTTCTTTAGATTCGAAGAACACGGATCACGACTGTTTAAATGCAATTTTATTTTTATTTTTATTTTTTTTGCTTCGTTTTCCACATGTAAAAATTCATCTTATGAATTTTAATTTTCCAAAATTATTTTATTTTATAATTTTTGATTTTTTTATTTATCTCATGAATAATGTTTTGTAAAATTAACTTTACCCATCTCATGGATAAATAATTCATATCAAGAATTCTTTAATATTTTGCCGATGGCAATAAATACTAAGACTTGCGTAGGAACTTCCGGGACAATTTAAATCTAGCTCAAAATGGGCTAAATTAATCACCCCATAAAATAATTTAATTACCATTTAATGAGAATTAATTCCATTAAGTAAATCTCACTGCACTCTAGACTTAAATTATTTATTCGATTTCTCTCTAACAAATCGTATTAATGACTACAACCCCTCCATTAGATGTCCATGACAAAGGATAATTATAACCACTACCATTATCTCTCTCACAGCTTTTCAATTAGTTTTCGACTAGCCCTTTACTGAAAAATTCATTTGTACTTTAACATATTTACAGTATAAATTCCAAATGTCAAACACTTGGAATACTTTGGCCAAAGTTTGCGAAATATTCAAATATTTACGAATCAACAAATGGGACATTTGTATCTCATAAGAGATTGCAGATTCCCGGTTGAATACCTGATCCATGTCACACTTGACGCTGTTACCCAGTGTACGTGGGATTTCAGTCATTCTTTTAGACCTTACTTATAGTACACCAAAGTAACTAACGCCCCATGCACAAGTCCAGAATACCCTCAGGATTTAGGGTCGTCGTTCAAACAAAACAACGTGAATCACTCATCTCCGATAGTAGTCTAGAAACAAGTAACCAACATGGTCGAACTCAGTGTGTCAATCTTATAAACACACTAACCTAACACTTTTGGATTTCCATCCAAATGACCAAGACAAGTCATCTAAAGTGTCACGTTATAGTCTTGACATATAAGTAGTCCAAACTTGTCTTTGACCATGAGTCTTTCAAACAACATTCGATATCATTTGTTCCAAGTCTATATGTGGCTTAGTCTCGTAAACCACTTAGAACAAACATCTAAATTGTAGTATGAGGACTACACCCATCTCATGGATGTTTCCAAAAAGAAAATCACATGCAATATCAATGCTCGCTCACACAAATTTAACAAGGAAACGATTGAGACTTCAATCTTATTTATTAATAAAAATAATATATCCAGAATAAATCTCAATTTTAGGACACGCTCCTAACAATCTCCCACTTGTCCTAAATCCAATTTATAACAAAGTCTATACTCACCCCTTTTAAGTTTGAACAAAAGGTCTACTAAGCCTAATCCTTTGTGAGCTCAATTACTCTATTGTGAAGTCAGCAATACAATACTGTTTGGCATTCCTCTCACTAATGACTCCCACTCCAAGGTTCACAACCACATTCAAACTGAATAAATTCTTCTCTAAGTATTTCGCATTACTCACGCATATGAGGAGAATATCATGAATAAATCATAAACATTTATTCCTTAGTAAACAAAAATTTTATTTCTGTAATAAAGGTTCACAACCATATTCAAACTGAA
Organism: Simmondsia chinensis; assembly: GCA_018398585.1. NCBI lineage: Eukaryota > Viridiplantae > Streptophyta > Magnoliopsida > Caryophyllales > Simmondsiaceae > Simmondsia > Simmondsia chinensis. The sequence goes on from JAGTTD010000005.1 coordinate 13,793,124, forward strand.
TAACAATTGTTCTTCAAACAACATAAATAAATTCTTATCCAATGCAGGTACAAATCAAGAAGAATTTTTAATAAGCAAAAATAAAATTCTAACACTAAAATCCAAGCTATCGCTTCTTACTACTAAGACTACTACTTTTGTACTGCCTTCAGCTGTCAGGTACAACTCTCATCATGTAGCCTCTTGGTTGGCCTGAGCCCCTGTTACATATTACAGAATTGGTTAGTTGAACCAGAGTCCACACACCAGGAATCTGGTGAACTCACAACTATAAAAGACTCAAATCGGTGAGATATCAATATACCTTCACCAGATGGCTTAGCAGTCTTTGCAGGAAGAGTAGCCATGTACTTTACACAGTTTCTCTTCCAGTGGCCCATCTTTCCGCAAAAGTAACACTTTCCTTTTGCTTGCCTTTTGTTAGGATTAGTCCCTACACTAGCAACCTTGCCTTTTCCTTTCTTTTCAATCAGTCCCTTATTCTGCTTGCTCCCGCTAGTCCTCGATACCCGAGTCAAGTGGACACTCCCCTTGGCTCGTATAACACCCTCTGCTGCATGTAGCACTTTCATCAGCTCAGGTAATGATTAATCTTTATTATTCATTATGTAGTTCAACCAGAACTGAGTGAAAGAGCCGAATAGAGAGCTGAAGATGATGTCCTGCTGAGACTGACTATCAATCTTAGCACCTAGAATCTCCAACTCGGACAAGCACGCCATCATTTTCATGACGTGCTCCTGAACTGGGGACCCTTCTGACATCCTCATGGTCAAGAGCTTCCTCATTAACTCTTGCCTAGCTGCCCTATCTTGACCACCAAATATTTTCTTTAAATGTTTGATCATCTCAGCTGCTGTTTCCATCTCAAGCATCTGGTGCTGTTTCCATCTCAATAACGATTTTGTGTTAAGACTGACAAATAGTCTTTTTTTTTTTCTTTTGAATAACTTATTCTAAAAAATAAACAAATTTTAGACTATCTCATAGTCTATTTTAGAATCTTATTTTAAAAATTAAACAAGCTTAGACTATCTCATAGTCTATTCTATAATCTTATTCTAAAATAATTTCTAATAACTTTTATTTAAAATACACAGATTCACAACTTAGAGTATCACATAACCTAAACTTAGAATCTAATTCTAAAATAAATTAATTAATAAAATAATTAATTTTTAATTATGTGAATCAGTACTAACGTCTACACTTCCAAAAAAAATTTTTTTAAATACGCGCTGACGTCAGCTCTTTTAATTAAAAAAAAAATCTGAGGACGTCAACGGCAGACTTCATCAGATTTTTTTTTTAGTTAAAATATCTAATTTTAAAATAAATTTAATCTAATCTCAATAGATCAATTTTATCCAATTTAGTATAAAATAAATGAGTCTAATCCTATTAGATCAACTTCATCCAATTTTGTTAAAATTAATTGAATCTAATCTCATTAAACCAATTTTATCTATTATTATTAAAAATATTTGAATCTAATCTTATCAGATCAATTTTGGCCGATTTCGTGAATCACGACAGAGAACGTACAATGTCCTTATACGAACAACATAATCTTAAATTTATGGGTTGTTCGGAATTAACGATTAAATCATTAACGATTTAAATAATTTAAATCGTTACTATAAACAACCTAGTTAACTATTAAATCTTTTAACAGATTTAAACAATTTAAATCGATACTTTAAATAAACTAGTTAACTAATAAATCACATGCAGTATCAATGCTCGCTTACAAAACTTTAACGAGTAAACAACCGGGACTTCAATCTTATTCATTAATTAAAATAATATATCCAGATTAAATCTTGATTTTAGGACACTGTTCCTAACAATCTCCCACTTATACTAAATTCAATTTATGACAAAATATATACTCACCTCTTTTAAGTTTGAACCAAAGGTCTACTATGCCTAATCCTTTGTGAGCTCAATTACTCTATTGTGAAGTCAGCAATACAAAACTTCTTGGCATTCCTCTCATTAATGGCTCCCAATCCAAGGGAAAAGACATGCTTAGACGTCGAACGTCTGTCATTTTAATCTGATAGGAAGTCTTAAAACAATATATCCAGCTGGAATCCTCTCGACACTTTGAAAAATTGGCATATAACTTCTAGTCCTTCTTAAGTACTAGAGAAGACGCTTTATTGCCACCTAGTGCATCGGACCCGAATTAGACTGACACCTCCTTACTATACCACAGCATAGCAAATATTTAGTCTCGTGCAAAACATGGCATACCTGAGGCTCCCACTGCCAAAGCATGTGGAATATTCCTCAATTGCTCCTCCTCTTGAGGTGCCCTAGAACACTACTCAAAAGAAAGAGGGACTCCCAGCTATACCTTTGAAAACGTCTTGTCAACATAAATGGTTGGAGAGAGATCCAACAGCCCACTTGTACAACCTCGCAGAAGCCTAATCTTAAGAGTAGAGCTGGCTTCTTCTATGTCTTTCACAATAAGTTTTCATGACAATCAAGTTTTTTTTTTTTTTTTTTTGGCTAATGACACCCCTGCATCATTCTCAATGAGTAGTATATCTTTGACATATAACACTAAGGAAGTAACTACTTTCTCTTAATGTCAATTATACACGCATGGTTCGAGCAACCGATTATACAAAACTAGAAAATTTAATTGCTTCCTCGTGGCTAAAAATATAAGATTCCATGCCACGTCAACCACTAAGGCTCCCGTTATGAGCTTGTCAGGTGTCCTGACAATCCTCCCACCACACCTAAGCTCTCGTGTCCCTGGATCATTCTCATTCCTATCAGTAGGTGCATCTAATGCATCCACTATGTCTTAAGCTGTGTCTAGCTTTTCAAAATTATTGTCATTTTGCTTTCAATGCTATTTTCTTTTTGCTTTTGTAGTTTACTTGGCAAATTCTTCTCTAAGTATTTCACATTATTCTTGCATATAAGGAGAACAGCATGAATAAATCATAAACACATGTTCCCTAGTAAACTAAACTTTTATTTCATGTAGTAAAGGTTCACAACCATATTCAAACTGAATAACAATTGTTCTTCAAACAGCATAAATCAAATTATTGTCTAATGCAGGTACAAATCAATAAGAATTTTTAATAAGAAAAAACAAAATTCTAACACTAAAATCTAAGCTATCGCTTCCTACTACTAAGACTACTACTCTTGTACCGCCTTCAGCTATCAGGTACAGCTCCCATCATATAGCTTCCTGGTTGGCTTGAGCCCCTATAACATATTACAGACTTGGTCAGTTGAACCTGAGTCCACACATCAGGAATTTGGTGAACTCACAACTACACAAGACTCAAATCAGTGAGATATAAACATACCTTCACCAAATGGCTTAGCAGTCTTTGCAGGAAGAGTAGCCATGTACTTTACATAGTTTCTCTTCCAGGGGCCCATCTTTCCACAAAAGTAACAATTTTCTTTTGCTGGTCTTTTGTTAGGATTAGTCGCTACACTAACAACCTTGCCTTCGCCTTTCTTTCCAGTCGGTCCCTTATTCGGTCTGCTCCTACTTGTCCGCAATACCCGAGTCAAGTGGACACTCCCCTTGGCTCGCATAACACCCTCTGCTACCAGTAGCACTTTCATCAGCTCAGGTAATGAATAATCCTTATTATTCATTGTGCAGTTCAACCAGAACTGAGTGAAAGAGCAGGATAGAGAGCTGAAGATGATGTCCTGCTGAGACTGACTATTAATCTTAGCACCTAGGATCTTCAACTTAGACAAGCACGGCATCATTTTCATGACGTGCTCCTGAACTGCGGACCCTTCTGACATCCTCATGTTCAAGAGCTTCCTCATCAGCTCTTGCCTAGCTGCCCTATCTTGACCACCAAACATTTCCTTTAAATGTTTGAAAATCTCAGCTGCTGTTTCCATCTCAAGCATCTGGTGCTTGAGTACATTGATCACAGAGGCCAAAATGTAGTATCTGGCAAACTCATTTGCCTTCTTCCAGTGTTCATAATGCTCTTTAATAGCAGCTGCAGAATTATTAGCGGGCACCGTAGGTCGAGCTTCAGTGAGAACAAACTTACATGTATTAATACTATGTCCAGGTTCATTTTCCAGGTGAACTAATACGGTCTAGTTAAGGCATTATCTTTCAGAATTGAATGAAGAGCACTAGTCGCAGCCATCTCAAAAACATTGTAAGTGCAAACAATCGTGTAACTAACTTATATGAGCCATGTATAATACAGTGATATATATTCTTTCAATTTAGCATACACAATATGTTAGATATCCACCAAACTATACTATCATGCATACAATGATGACCCAAACACACCACTCCTTACTCCCCGGCAGCGGGGTCGCACGAAACTAGTTCAGGTGAGAACTATTCTCATTTAACCTGTTTTCTTGTAACTCTTACTAAACATGATAAACTCACGACTTTATCCTACTCTCTTACATGATACAACAGAGCTCCTCGGGGAAGCTAATGCATCACGCTAGTCAAGTGTAGATCATTACCTAAACCTCTATACAAATACACGAAATACTCTACGGCATCATGGTCGCATCGCTTCCTTCCACTTTAGTTTATCTCAACAGAAGTCTAACCCTATAATCTGCAAACCGACATCCTCCGTAGGGAGGTCTATCAATCTACTATACTGCCAGACCGGTAATGGAGACTGTGAGGTTACAACAATTGAAACCTCGCTCTCACTTGATTTTTATAACCAATTGCTTTTAATTAACTTGAATTTATAACCTGAATTATCTCATAATCTACTTTAGAATCTCATTCTAAAATAACCAAAATTAATTAATTAATTTACTCAAAAACTCTATCATTTTACAATATAGATTATCTCATAATCTTGCATTAGAATCTCATTCTAAAATAGATCAGTAAAATTAATTAATTAATTGTCATTAAAGCAATACCAACATTTAATTTAGGTTATCATATAATCTAATTTTCAAAATCTAATTCCAAAATTAAATTAAAATAATTTTGTTTAAAATCAATAACGATTTTGTGGTTAGACCATCACATAGTCTTTTTTTTTTTAGAAACTTACTCTAAAAAATAAATAAACTTTAAACTATCTCATAGTCTATTTTGGAATCTTATTTTAAAAATAAAACAAGTTTAGACTATCTCATAGTCTATTCTATAATCTTATTCTAAAATAATTTCAAAAAACTTTTATTTAAAATACATTCACAACTTAGATTATCACATAACTTAAACTTGGAATCTCATTCTAAAATAAATTAATTAATAAAATAATTAATTTTTACTTATGTACAGAACTGACATCTGCACGCCCAAAATTTTTTTTTTAAATACGCACTGACGTCAACGTCAGTAGGTGATGTCAAATGCTGACGTCATTAGATTTTTTTAATTAAAATATTTAATTAACCGATTTAAACAACCTAGTTAACTATTAAATCTTTCAACTGATTTAAACAATTTAAATCTATACTTTAAATAATCCAGTTAACTATTACATCTATTAACCGATTTAAACAATTTAAATTGACCTTTTAAAACAATCTAATTAACAATTAATTACTTTGATGATTCAAACAATTTAAATCACAAAAAACAAACAATCATCTGAATTAATCATTAATTCATTATCAATTTAAACAACTTAAATCGATACGTCAAATTCAACTAATTTTCCTTCTTAATAAAATCTCTATTTATTAATTCGCAATTCTATTTATTTCGATCTTATTATACCTTGTCGTGAATATTATGAATGTAATCAGAGACTGGCTCTGATACCAATTGCAAAGAAAAGATATAATTTTTGTGGGAAAAATAAGCTCTGATGCCGACTACTGGGTTCACAGTTCTCAACTATGGTCATAACAATATGCACCTATGAGAGCACTTGGAGTAAGAAACTCTTCTCCCTAGTCAAGCCCCCGATCGGAGAGTCACGCTTCGTGACACCTCATGTGCGAGAGATCCCGAGAATAGGTTTATCTCTATAAACTCTTTGCCCTAATACCGGTTGTTGGGATGAATTTTAAAAATTCTCCTTAAAGTTTACGCAGTGGAATAGGTTTAGAATTCATAACTCTAAACCTAAGGTCGATTTAAAATTTCTGATTTTAAATCCATTGACTTAAATTCATAATTTAAATCAAAATATCTAAATTCTCAATTTAGATCTATAGGCCTTTTACTCTATTACGTTCATAAAAATACATAAACTTAAATATGTATAATAACGAATACTGTAAATAAATAGAAAAGGGAAACTAAAACTAGGAAAGAAGAACATACCTGAAATTGCTTCAATTATAAAGATTACCAAGAAAAATGAGACCCCGCGACTTTCGACACAATAAACTCGAACTGCCCGGAGGGTGGGCTCCGAAAAATATTAAACTGAGGAAAGAAAATTTTCAGCGTAAAATTTGCTCTCCAATTAGGTCTCCGAAACTATTTTCAGAAACCCTAAATAATATATTTTTTTTTTTTTGAATGCCAAACTAATGAAAAAGGTGCCTCTATTTATAGTAGACGACCGGAGGAAAAAATAGCCAAAAAACGATGTGGGATACGCTAAAAAAAATTCAGGTTAAATCAAAATGTAACGTTTCATTAAAAGAGGAGTTTAATACGACGTGTTTTAACCTTGAGCGTACAAGGCGTGCTTTGGCGTATCACCACATCACACATAGTACGCGGTGACTGGTCCGCTTATGCTTACGCGGATAACCCAGTGACGACCTATCGCGCGCTGGGTCTTTACATCCGAAGCACACGGATAATGATTGTTTAAATGCGATTTTGGTTTTTTTTTTTTTTTTTGCTTTGTTTCTCACATGTAAAAATTAATCTTATGAATTTTAATTTTCCAAAATTATTTTATTTTATAATTTTTAATTTTTTTATTCAGCTCATGAATAATGGTTGGTAAAATTAACTTTACCTATCTCATGGAAAAAATAATTCATCTCATGAATTCTTTAATATTTTTCGGATAGCAATAAATACAGAGGCTTGCATAAGAACCTCAGGGACAATTTAAATCCAGCTCCAAATGGGTTAAATTAATCATCTCATGAAATAATGTAATTACCATTTAGTGAGACTTAATTCCACTAAGTAATCTCACTGCACTCCATCCTTAAATTATTTATTCGATATCTCCCTCATAGACTCCATTGATCACAACAACCCCTCCATTAGATGTCCATGACAAAGGACAAATATAACCACTACCGTTATCCTTCTCACAGCTTCTCAATTAGTTACCGACCCGTCTTTCAATGAATAATTCATTTGTACTTGAAAATATTCACAGTATAAATTCAAAATGTCAAGCATTAGGAATACTTTGGCCAAAGATTCCGAAATAATCAAATATTTGCGAACCAACTAAGGGGACATCTGTATGTCATAAGAGACGGTAGATTCCCTATTGAATACCAGATCATTGTCACACTTCATGCCGCTACCCAGTGTACGTGGGATTTCAGTCATTCGTTTAGACCTTATTTATAGTACGCCAAAGTAACTAACGCCCCATGCACACGTCATAATACCCTCAGGATTTAGAGTCGTTGTTCAAAAAGTACAACGTGAATTACTCATCTCCGATAGTAGTTCAGACAAAAGTAACACACATGGTCCAACTCAGTATATCAATTTTATTAAACACACTAACTTAACACTATTGGATCTCTATCTACATGGCCGAGACAAGTCATCTAAAGTGTCACGTTATAGTCTTGGCATGCAGGTGGTCCAAACTTGTCTTTAACTACGAGTCTTTCAAACAACAATCCATACCATTTGTTCCAAGTCTATATATGGCTTAGTCTCATAAACCACTTAGAACGAACATGTAAATTGTAGTTTGAGGACTACACCCATCTCATGGATGTTTCCAAAAAAAAAAATCACATGCAATATCCATGCTCGCTTACAAAAATTTAACTATGAAACAACTGGGACTTCAATCCTATTTATTAATTAAAATAATATATCCAGAATCAATCTTGATTTTCGGACACTATTTCTAACAATCTCTTACTTGTCCTAAATCCAATTTATGACAAATTCTGTACTCACCCCTTTTAAGTTTGAACCAAAGATCTACTGAGCCTAACCCTTGGTGAGCTCAGTTACTCAGTTGTGAAGTCAGCAATACAACACTGCTTGGCATTCCTCTCACTAATGGCTCCCACTCCAAGGGTAAAGACATGTTAAACGTCGAACGTTGGTCATTTTAATCTGACTGGAAGTCTTAAAATAATATATCCAACTGGAATCAGCTCGACACCTTGAAAAATCAGCATAACTTCTAGGCCTTCTTAAGTACTTCAGAAGACGCTTTATTGCCACCTAGTGCATCGGACCAGAGTTAGACTGGCACCTCCTGACTATGCCACAGCATAGCAAATATCTAGTCTCGTGCACAACATGGCATACCTGAGGCTCCCACTACCAAAGCATGTGGAATATTCCTCAATTGCTCCTCCTCTTGAGGTATCCTAGAACACTACTCAAAAGAGAGAGGGACTCCATGCTATACCTTTGACAACGTCTTGTCAATATAAATGGCGGGAGAGGGATCCAACATCCTACTCTTACGACTGCACAGACGCTTAATCTTAAGAGTAGAGCTGGCTATTTCTATGTCTTTCACATTATCAAGTCTTTTTTTTTTTTTTTTTTAAAGCTAATGACACCCCTACATCATTCTCAATGAGTAGTATATCGTTGACATATAACACTAAGAAAGTCACTACTTTCTCTTAATGTCATTTGTACACGTATGGTCCGAGCAACTAATTAAATAAAACTAGAAGACTTAATTGCTTCATTGTGGCTTAAAATATCAGATTCAATGCCACGGCCAAGGACATAGGCTCCCACTATGAACCTGTCATGTGTCTTGACAATCCTCCCACCACACCTAAGCTCTCGTGTCCCTGGAACATTCTCATTCCTATTAGTAGGTGCATCTAATACATCCACTATGTCTTAAGTTGTGTCGAGCTGTTCAGAATTATTGTCATTTTCCTTTCAATGCTATTTTCTTTTTGCTTTTGTAGTTTACTTGCAAAATTCTTCTCTAAATATTTCGCATTTTTCACGCATACAAGGAGAACAGCATGAATAAATCATAAACACATATTCCTTAGTAAACGACAATTTTATCTCCTGTAATAAAGGCTCACAACCATACTCAAACTGAATAACAATTGTTCTTCAAACATAATAAATCAAATTCTTGTCTAATGCAGGTACAAATCAATAAGAATTTTTAATGAGAAAAAACAAAATTCTAACACTAAAATCTAAGCTATCGCTTCCTACTACTAAGACTACTACTCTTGTACCGCCTTCAACCGTCAGGTACAGCTCCCATCATGTAGCTTCCTGGTTGGCTTGAGCCCCTATAACATATTACAGACTTGGTCAGTTGAACCTGAGTCCACACACCAGGAATCTGGTGAACTCACAACTATACAAGACTCAAATCAGTGAGATATCAACGTACCTTCATTAGATGGCTTAGCAGTCTTTGAGGGAAGAGTAGCCATGTACGTTACACAATTTCTCTTCCACTGGCCCATCTTTCAGCAAAAGTAACACTTTTCATTTTCGGGCCTTTTGTTAGGATTAGACGCTACACTAGCAACCTTGCCTTTGCCTTTCTTTCCAGTCGGTCCCTTATTCTGCTTGCTCCAATTAGTCCTCGATACCCGAGTCAAGTGGACAATCCCCTTAGCTCGTATAACATCCTCTGCTGCTTGTAGCTCTTTCATCAGCTCAGGTAATGAATAATCCTTATTATTCAATGTGTAGTTCAGCCATAACTGAGTGAAAAAGCCGGACAAAGAGAGCTGAAGATGATGTCCTACTCGGACGGACTATCACTCTTAGAACCTAGAATCTCCAATTCGGAAAAGCCCGCCATCATTTTCATGACGTGCTCCTGAACTGGGGACCCTTCTGACAACTTCATGTTCAAGAGCTTCCTTATCAGCTCTTGCCTAGCTGCCCTATCTTGACCACCAATCATTTCCTTTAAATGTTTGATCATCTCAACTGTTGTTTCCATCTCAAGTATTTGATGTCTGAGTACATTGGTCACAGAGGCCAAAATGTAGCATCTAGCTAACTCATTAGCCTTATTCCAGCGTTCATAACGCTCTTTAATAGCAGCTGCAGAATTATTAGCGGGCACCGCAGGTCGAGCTTCAGTGAGAATAAACTTATGACCCTCTTGTATTAATACTATATCCAAGTTCATTTTCCAGGTGAAGTAGTTCGGTCTAGTTAAGGCATGATCTTTCAGAATTGAATAAAGAGCACCAATCGCAGCCATTTCAAAAACATTGTAAGTGCAAACAATAATGTAACTACCTTACATGAGTCATGTATAATGCAGAGATATATATTCTTTTAATTTAGCATATACAATAAGTTAGATATCCACCAAACTGTACTATCATGCATACAATGATAACCCAAACACATCACTCCTTACTCCCCGGCAGCGGGGTCGCACGAAGCTAGTTCGGGTGAGAATTATTCTCCATTAACCTGTTTTCTTGTAACTCTTACAAAATATGATTAACTAACCACTTTACCTTAGTCTCTTACATGATACAACAGAGCTCCTCGGGGAGGCTAATGCACCACGTTAGTCAATTTTAAACCATTACCTAAACCTCCATACAAATACACGAAATACTCTACGGCAGTGTGGTCGCATCGCTCTTTTGCACTTTGGTTAATCTCAACAGAAGTCTAACCCTATAATTTGCAAACAGTCATCCTCCGCAGGGAGGTCTATTGATCTACTATACTGCCAGATCGGTAATGGAGACAGTGATGTTACAACAATTAAAACTTTGCTCACACTTGATTTTTGTAACCAGTGGTTTTTAATTAACTTACATTTAACACTTGAATTATCTCATAATCTCCTTTAGAATATCAATCTAAAATTAACCAAAATTAATTAATTAATTTGCTCAAAAACTCTGTCGTTTTACGATATAGATCATCTCATAATCTTGCATTAGAATCTCATTCTAAAATAAATCAATAAAATTAATTAATTAATTTTAATTAAAATAACACCAACATTTAATTTAGGTTATCATATAATCTACTTTTATATATCTAATTCCAAAAATAAATTAAAATAATTTTATTTAAAATCAATAACGATTTTGTGGTTAGACTATCCCATAGTCTTTTTTTTTTTTAGAAACTTATTCTAAAAAATAATCAAACTTTAGACTATCTCATAGTCTATTTTAGAATCTTATTTTAAAATTAAAACAAGCTTAGACTATCTCATAGTCTATTCTATAATCTTATTCTAAAATAATTTTAAATAGCTTTTATTTAAAATATGATAATTCACAACTTAGATTATCACATAACCTAAACTCAGAATCCCATTCTAAAATAAATTAATAAACAAAAAAATTTATTTTTAATTATGTAAATCAGTACTGACGTCTATAAGTCCAAAGAAAAAAAATTTTAAATATGCGCAGAAGTCAGCGCCACGTCAGCACCGATGTCAACGTCAGCAGGTGATGTCAAATGCTGACATCAGCGGCTAACGCCATGAGATTTTTTTTACTTAAAATATTTAATTTTGAAATAAATTTAATCTAATCTCATTAGATCAATTTTATCCGATTTCGTAGAAAATATTTGATTCTAATCCGATTAGATCAACTTTATCCAATTTCGTTAAAATTAATTGAAACTAATCTCATTAGATCAATTTTATCTATTATTGTTGAAAATATTTGAATCCAATCTTATTAGATCAATTTTGTCCGATTTCGTAAATCACGACAGAGAACATACAATTTCATTATACGAAGAACATAATCTTAAATTTATGGGTTGTTCTCAATTAACGATTAACTCATTGACAATTTAAACAATTTAAATCATTAATATAAACAACCTAATTAACTATTAAATCTTTTAAAAGATTTAAACAATTTAAATCGATACATTAAATAATCTAGTTAACTATTAAATTTAGTAACCGATTTAAACAATTTAAATTGATATTTTAAAACAATCTAATTAACAATTAATTACTTTGATGTTTCAAACAATTTAAATCACAAATACAAATAATCATCTGAATTAATCATTAATTCATTATCGATTTAAACAACTTAAATTGATACGTCAAATTAAACTAATTTTTCTTCTTAATAAAATCTAAATTTTATTAATTCGCAAATCTACTTATTTCGATCTTATTATACCTAGTCGTGTATATTATGAATGTAATCAGAGGCTGACTCGGATACCAATTATTGGGAAAAGATATAAATTTTGTGGGAAAAATAAAATCTGATACCGACTATTAAGTTCAGAGTTCTCAACTATGGTCACAACAATATGAACCTATGAGAGCACTTAGAATGGGAAACTTTTCCCCCTACCTAAGCCCCCGGTCCGAGAGCCACGCTTCGTGACACCTCATGTGCGAGAGCTCCCGGGAGTAGGTTTATCGCTATGAACCCTTTGCCCTAATTCCGGTTGTTGGGATGAATTTCAAAAATTATCCCTAAAGTTTACGCAACGGAACAGTTTTAAAATTCATAACTCTAAACCTAGGGTCGATTTAAAATTTTTAATTTTAAATCTACTGACTTAAATTCATATTTTAAATCAACAGATCTAAATTCTCAATTTAGATCTACAGGTCTTTTACTCTAATACATTCATAACAATACATAAACTTAAATAGGTATAATAACAAATACTGTAAATAAATAGAAAAGCGAAACTAAAAGGAGAAAAAAAGAACATACCTGGAATTGCTCCAATTATAAAGATTACCAAGAAAAACGAGACCCCGTAATCTTCTACACAATGACCTCGAACTTCCCGGAAGGTGGGCTCTGAAAAATATTAAATTAAGAAAAGAAAATTTTCAAAGGAAACTTTTCTCTCCAATTAGGTTTCCGAAACTATTTTCAGAAACCTTAAATAATCTATTTTTATTGAATGCCAAACTAATGAAATAAGTGCCTCTATTTATAGTAGGCGTATGTTCAAAAAAAAAAAAATTTATGGTAGACGACCGGAGCGAAAAAATAGCTGAAAAACGATGTGGGATATGCTAAAAAAAAATTCCAGTCAAATCAAAATGCAACGTTTCATTCAAAGAGGAATTTAAAACGACACATTTTAACCCTGATCGTACAACGCGTGCTTTGGCTTATCAAGGCGTGGCGCGCGGTGATTGGTCCGCTTATGCGGAAGCGGATAACCCTGTGACGACCTGTCGCTCGCTGGTTCTTTGGATCCGAAGCACACGGATCACAACTGTTTAAATGCAATTTTGATTTTTTTTTTTTTTTTGCTTCGTTTCCCACATGTAAAAATTCATCTTATGCATTTTAATTTTCAAAAATTATTTTATTTTATAACTTTTAATTTTTTTATTCATCTCATGAATAAAGTTTGGTAAAATTAACTTTACCCATCTTATGAATTTTTTAGTATTTTTCCAATGGCAATAACTATAGAGGCTTGCGTAGAGACCTCAGGGACAATTTAAATCTAGCTCCAAATTGGTTAAATTAACCATATCATGAAATAATTTAATTACCATTTAATTAGACTTAATTCTACCAAGTAAATCTTACTGCACTCCAAACTTAAATTATTTATTCGATATCTTCCTAATAGACTGTATTGCTGACAAAAATCCCACCATTAGATGCCCATGACAAAAGACAAATATAACCACTACCATTATCCTTCTCATAGCTTCTCAATTAGTTACCGACTTACCTTTCACTGAATAATTCATTTGTACTTGAACATATTCACAATATAAATTCCAAATGTCAAGCACTTGGAATACTTTGGCCAAAGTTACCAAAATATTCAAATATTTGCGAATCAACTAAGGGAACATCTGTATCACATAAGAGACTGTAGATTCCCTATTGAATACCTGGTCCTTGTCACACTTCATGCCGCTACCCAGTGTACGTGGGATATCAGTCATTCATTTAGACCTTACTTATAGTACACTAAAGTAACTAACACTCCATGCACACGTCCATAATACCCTCAGGATTTAGAGTCGTCGTTCAAAAAGTACAACGTGCACTCATCACCGATAGTAGTCTAGAAATAAGTAACCCAAATGGTCCAACTCAGTGTGTCAATCTTATTAAACACACTAACCTAATACTTTTGGATCTCTATCCGCATGACCAAAACAAGTCATTTAAAGTGTCACGTCATAGTCTTAACATGCAGGTGGTCCAAACTTGTCTTTGACTGCGAGTCTTTCAAACAACAATCCATACCATTTGATCCAAGTCCATATGTGGCTTAGTCTCATAAACCACTTAGAACAAACATATAAATTATGGTCTTAAAACTACACCCATCTCATGGATGTTTCCACAAAAAAAAAAAAAAAATTGCATGCAGTATCAATGCTCGCTTACACAAATTTAACTAGGAAACAACTGGGACTTCAATCTTATTTATTAATTAAAATAATATATCTAGAATAAAATTGGATTTCAGGACACTGTTCCTAACAATATCTCACTTGTCCTAAATCCAATTTATGACAAAGTCTATACTCACCCCTTTTAAGTTTGAACCAAAGTACTGAGCCTAACCCTTTGTGAGCTCAATTACTCTGTTGTGAAGTCAGCAATATACTACTGCCTGGCATTCCTCTCACTAATGGCTCCCACTCCAAAGGTAAAGACATGCTTAGACGTCGAAATTTTATCATTTTAATCTGACTGGAAGTTTTAAAATAATATATCCAACTGGAATCAGCTCGGCACTTTGAAAAATCAACATATAACTTCCAGTCCTTCTTAAGTACTAGAGAAGACGCTTTATTGCCACCTAGTGCATCGGACCTGAGTTCGACTGACACCTCCTTACTATACCACGACATTGCAAATATCTAGTCTCATGCACAATATGGCATACCTGAGACTCCCACTGCCAAAGCATGTGGAATATTCCTCAACTTCTCCTCCTCTTGAGGTGTCCTAAAACACTACTCAAAAGAGAGAGGGACTCCATGCTATACCTTTGACAACGTCTTGTCAATATAAATAACTGGAGAGAGATCTAACATCCAACCCCTATCACCTCACAAATGCTTAATCTTAAGCGTAGAGCTGGCTTTTCCTATGTCTTTTACATTGAGCTATTATGACAATCAAGTCTTTCTTTTTCTTTTTTTAAGCTAATGGCACCCCTACTTCATTCTCAATGAGCAGTATATCGTTGAAATGTAACACTAAGAAAGTCACTACTTTCTCTTAATGTAATTTGTACACGCATGGTTCGAGGAGCCGATTACACAAAACTAGAAGACTCAATTACTTCATTGTGGCTAAAAATATCAAATTCAATGCCACGGTCAACCACTAAAGCTCCCGCTATGAACCTGCCATTTGTCCTGATAATCCTCCCCCCACACCTAAGCTCTTGTGTATCTGGAACATTCTCATTCCTATTAGTAGGTACATCTAATGCATCTGCTATGTCTTAAGTTGTGTCGAGTTATTCAGAATTATTGTCATTTTTCTTTCAATGCTATTTTCTATTTGCTTTTGTAGTTTACTTGGAAAATTCTTCTCTAAGTATTTCACATTGTTCTCGCATACAAGGAGAACAGCATGAATAAATCATAAACACATGTTCCCTAGTAAACTAAAATTTTATTTCATGTAGTAAAGGTTTACAACCATATTCAAACTGAATAACAATTGTTCTTCAAACAGCATAAATCAAATTCTTGTCTAATGCAGGTACAAATCAATAAGAATTTTTAATGAGAAAAAACAAAATTCTAACACTAAAATCTAAGCTATCGCTTCCTACTACTAAGACTACTACTCTTGTACCGCCTTCAGCCGTCAGGTACAGCTCCCATCATGTAGCTTCCTGGTTGGCTTGAGCCCCTATAACATATTACAGACTTGGTCAGTTGAACCTGAGTCCACACACCAAGAATCTGGTGAACTCACAACTACACAAGACTCAAATCAGTGAGATATCGTCATACATTCACCAGATGGCTTGGCAGTCTTTGAGGGAAGAGTAGCCATGTACTTTACACAGTTTCTCTTCCAGTGGCCCATCTTTCCGCAAAAATAACACTTTCCTTTTTCTGGTCTTTTGTTAGGATTAGTCGCTACACTAGCAACCTTACCTTTGCCTTTCTTTCGAGTCAGTCCCTTATTCTGCTTCCTCACACTAGTCCTCGATACCCGAGTCAAGTGGACAATCCCCTTGGCTTGCATAACACCCTCTGCTGCCTGTGGGTCTTTCATCAGCTCAGGTAATGAATAATCTTTGTTATTCATTGTGTAGTTCAGCCTTAACTGAGTGAAAGAGCCAGACAGAAAGCTGAAGATGATGTCTTGCTGAGACTTACTATCAATCTTAGCACCTAGAATCTCCAATGCAGACAAGCACGCCATCATTTTCATGACGTGCTCTTGAACTGGGGACTCTTCTGACATCCTCATGTTCAAGAGTTTCCTCATCAGCTCTTGCCTAGCTGCCCTATCTTGACCACCAAATATTTCCTTTAAATGTTTGATCATCTCAGCTGTTGTTTCCATCTCAAGAATTTGATGCCTGAGTACATCAGTCATAGAGGCCAAAATGTAGCATCTGGCTAACTCATTAGCCTTATTCCAGCGTTCATTACGCTCTTTAATAGCAGCTGCATGATTATTAGAGGGCACCATAGGTCGAACTTTAGTGAGAACAAACTTATGACCCCTAAGCATTAATACTATGTCCAGGTTCATTTTTCAGGTGAAGTAATTCGGTCCAGTTAAAGCATTATCTTTCAGAATTGAGTGAAGAGCACCAGTCGCAACCACTTCAAAAACAATGTAAGTGCAAACAATCGTGTAACTACCGTATATGAGTCCTGTATAATGCAGTGATATATATTGTTTCAACTTAGCATACACAATAAGTTAGATATTTACCAAAATGTACTATCATGCATACAATGATGACCCAAACACACCACTCATTAATCCCAGACAGCGAGGTCGCATGAAGGTAGTTTAGGTGAGAACTATTATCAATTAACCTGTTTTCTTGTAACTCTTACTAAACATGATTAACTCACCACTTTACCTTAGTCTCTTACATGATACAACAGAGCTCCTTGGGGAGGCTAATGCACCGCGTTAGTCAATTTTAAACCATTACCTAAACCTCCGTACAAATACACGAAATACTTCACGGCAGCATGGTCACATCGCTTCTTTGCACTTTGGTTTATCTCAACAGAAGTCTAACCCTGTAATCTGCAAACCGACATCCTCTGCAGGGAGGTCTATTGATCTACTATTCTGCCAGACCTATAATGGAGACCGTGAGGTTACAACAATTGAAACTTCGCTCTCATTTAATTTTTATAACCAATGGTTTTTAATTAACTTGCATTTATAACTTGAATTATCTCATAATCTTATTTAGAATCCCATCCTAAAATTAACCAAAATTAGTTAATTAATTTACTCAAAAACTCTATCGTTTTACAATATAGATTATCTCATAATCTTGCATTAGAATCTCATTCCAAAATAAATCAATAAAATTAATTAATTAATTTTAATTAAAACAAGACCAACATTTAATTTAGGTTATCATATAATCTACTTTTATATATCTAATTCCAAAATTAAATTAAAATAATTTTATTTAAAATTAATAACGATTTTGTGGTTAGACTATCCCATAGTCTATTTTTTTTTTTTTTAGAAACTTATTCTAAAAAATAAACAAACTTTAGACTATTTCATAGTCTATTTTAGAATCTTATTTTAAAAATAAAACAAGCTTAAACTATCTCATAGTCTATTCTATAATCTTATTATAAAATAATTTCATATAACTTTATTTAAAATACACTGATTCACAATTTAGATTATCACATAACCTAAACTTAGAATCTCATTCTAAATTAATTAATAAAATACTTTATTTTTAATTATGTAAATCGGTACTGATGTCTACACGTCCAAAGAAAAAATATTTTTTTTAAATACGCGCTGAAGTCAACGCCACGTCAGCGCTGACATCAATGTCTGCAGGTGATGTCATTTGTTGACATCAGCGGCTGTCGTCATTAGATTTTTTTTAATTAAAATATTTAATTTTGAAATAAATTTAATCTAATCTCATTAGGTCAATTTTATCCGATCTCATACAAAATAATTCATTCTAATCCTATTAGACCAACTTTATCTAATTTCGTTAAAATTAATTGAATCTAATCTCGTGAGATCAATTTTATCTATTATTGTCAAAAATATTTGAATCTAATCTTATTAGATCAAGTTTATCCGATTTCGTAAATCATGATAGAGAACATACAATGTTATTTTAAGAACAACATAATCGTAAATTTATGGGTTGTTCCAAATTAACGATTAACTCATTAAGGATTTAAACAATTTAAATCATTACTATAAACAACTTAGTTAACTGTGAAATCTTTTAATTGACTTAAACAATTTAAATCGATACTTTAAATGAACTAGTTAACCTCAAACAATTTAAATTGATATTTTAAAACAATCTAATTAAAAATTAATTACTTTGATGATTCAAACAATTTAAATCACAAATACAAACAATCATCTGAATTAATCATTAATTCATTATCGATTTAAACAATTTAAAGCTATACGTCAAATTAAACTAATTTTTCTTCTTAATAAAATCTCTATTTTAATAATTTACAAATCTATTTATTTCGATCTTATTATACCTAGTCATGTATATTATGAATGTAATCAGAGGTTGGCTTTGATACCAATTGTTGGGAAAAGATATAAATTTTATGGGAAAGACAAACTACGATGCCAACTATTGAATTTACAGTTCTCAACTATGGTCACAACAATATGCACCTATGAGAGCACTTAGAACACGAGACTCTTCTCCCTACCTAAGCCCCCAGTCGGAGAGCCACACTTCGTGACACCTCATGTGCGAGAGTTCCCCGGAATATGTTTTTCTCTATGAACCATTTGCCCTCATAAAAGTTGTTGGGATGAATTTCAAAAATTCTCCCTAAAGTTTACGCAATGGAACAGGTTTAGAATTCATAACTCTAAGCCTAGGGTTGATTTAAAATTTCTGAATTTAAATCAACAGATATGAATTCTCAATTTAGATCTACAAGTCTTTTACTCTAATACATTCATAACAACACATAAACTTAAATAGGTATAATAACGAATATTATAAATAAATCGAAAAGCGAAACTAAGGAGGAAATAAGAACATATCTAGAATTGCTCCAATTATAAAGATTACCAATAAAAACGAGACCCCGCGATCTTCTATGCAATGACCTCGAACTGCCCGGAGAGTGGGCTCCGAAAAATATAAAACTGAGGAAAGAAAAATTTGAACGGAAAATTTTCTCTCCAATTAGATCTCCGAAACTATTTCCAGAAACCCTAAATGATCTATTTTTATTGAATGCCAAACTAATGAAATAGGTGCATCTATTTATAATAGACGACCAGAGCAAAAAAAAATAGCTGAAAAATGATGTGGGATACACAAAAAAAAAAAAATTCCAATTAAATCAAAATGCAGCGTTTCATTCAAAGAGGCATTTAAAACGACGCGTTTTAACCCTGACCGTACATCGCGTGCTTTGGCGTATCACCGCGTGACACGTGGCAAGCATTGATTGGGCCGCTTATGCGGACGTGGATAACCCTGTGATGACCTGTCGCACGCTGGTTCTTTAGATCCGAAACACACGGATCATGACTATTCAAATGCAATTTTAAATTTTTTTTTTTTTTTTTTGCTTTGTTTCTCACATGTAAAAATTTATCTTATAAATATTAATTTCCTAAAATTGTTTTATTTTATAATTTTCAATTTTATTCATCTCATTTCATGAATTCTTTAATATTTTTTCGATAGCAATAAAAATAGAGGCTTGGGCAGGGACCTAGGGCACAATTCAAATCTAGCTCCAAATGGGCTAAATTAATCATCTCATAAAATAATTTAATTACCATTTAATGTGGCTTAGTCTACTAAACAAATCTCACTGCACCCCAGACTTAAATTATTTATTCGATATCTCCCTAATGGACTATATTAATGACAACAACCCCTCCACTAGATGTTCATGACAAAGGATAAATATAACCATTACCATTATTCTTCCCACAGCTTCTCCATTAGTTACCGACTCGCCCTTCACTGAACAATTCATTTATACTTGAACATATTCCTAGTATAAATTCCAAATGTCAAACACTTGAAATACTTTGGCCAAAGTTTCCAAAATATTCAAATATTTGCGAATCAACTAAGGGGACATATGTATCTCATAAGAGACTGCAGATTCCCTATTGAATATCTGATCCATGTCACACTTCACACCGCTACCCAGTGTACGTGGGATTTCAGTCATTCGTTTAGACCTTACTTATAGTACACCAAAGTAACTAACGCTCCATGCACAAGTCCAAATTACCCTCAGGATTTAGAGTCGTCATTCAAACAGTACAACGTGAATTACTCATCTCCGGTAGTATTCTAGAAATAAGTAACCCACATGGTCCAACTCAGTGTGCTAATCTTATTAAACACACTAACCTAACACTTTTGGATCTCTATCCACATGACCAAGACAAGTCATCTAAAGTGTCACGTTATAGTCTTAACATACAAGTGGTCCAAACTTGTCTTTGACTACGAGTCTTTCAAACAACAATCCATACCATTTGTTCCAAATCTATGTATGGCTTAGTCTCATAAACCGCTTAGAACAAACATGTAAATTGTAATTTGAGGACTGCACCCATCTCATGGATGTTTCCAAAAGAAAATCACATGCAGTATAAATGCTCGCTTTCACAAATTTAACTAGGAAATGATTGGGACTTCAATCTTATTTATTAATTAAAATAATATATCCAGATTAAATCTGAATTTCAGGACACTGTTCCTAGCAGTAACCTCAATTAAATCGACAATTGTCACAGGGCCAACTTAACCAATCTTCGCAACAACTGCATTTCAAATCATACTCCAAGGAGTTAATCTTTTCCATAATTCACTCTAATAGACTCTTATTTGAGCCCACTTCCGCTACAATTCCAGTCTAACCAACGTCTACTTGAACAAACTCTCACTCTCTTTTACCTCTCCTCAATGGTTTTTTTTTTTTTTTTCCATTTCCTAGAACCTCTTTTATAGAGGACTCCCTTCTCTATGGTATAGGTTAAGAGTGAGGATAGATGTCTTTCTTGTAAGGGGGAATAGAAAAATTCCTCCCTACCTCTTTAGTGTTGACTTTGTTAAACATTAAGGGGAAGGGTAAATAATGTGTGGTATAAGGGTGTTAAAATGGGTGTTGTTGCTTGCCCTACAAATAATTGGCCTTATTGCTTTACATGTTACCATATGCCATGTTCTTACTATGACCACAAGCACGCAACTACATGACTGGTCATTTCATGCCTTGCCCTTACTCATCTAATAATACCCAATACACGCCTACAAGCACATGTCTACATACGCACGCCGACATGTACGCGCAAACCAGTACTCATCTACTACTACATGCCAACAAATACCCGTCTACTACTACAAGCCAATCAATGCCCGCCTACTACAACAGGCCATATTTCTTCATGCTAGCCTTAGAAGGGTACGTTTATATACAAAGGTTACAAGCAATGTTTATGGTTACAAGCCATAGTTAAGCTTAAAAGCTATATCTGAAGCCTACCTAATGCATTTAAAGTTATAAGCCATGTTTAAGGTTAGGTGCCTAGTTTGAAGCGTGCCTAATGCACATAAAGTTACAAGCCATGTTTAAGGTCTGGCACCATCCTTGCAATACTTTAGGAAAGCTTGTTCAAATTCATTAATCACCATAATGAATGGATAACCTACTCCTCTATAGTATATCTTCTCTACAAGAGATCAAACACACTCTTTAATAGTGTCAATGGAATTTCAATCTCATATCGTAGCGCCCACACCTGAAAGTAGTAGTACTGAATTATGGATGACAAGAAGGCCGAATTATGGGGGTCCTCGAAAACAACCTCTCTTCGGGATAGCCCCCTGAAGGAGGAAGGCTGCCTACATCTACCCCCCAGACCCTGCTTGTGCAGGAGCCCTTAGAGGCACTGGCTTTGTTGTTGTTGTTGTTGTTTGTTGTAAGAAGGCTGAATCAATTACCTACATGCATTTTCATTGGTTCATCTTTCATGGTTTTGATGACCAACAACATAAAATACCATCACATAAGTGTGGTGCCAATATTGGTGCGCTAATGTGGCTTAATAGGCATATAAGTTAAATTTAAACAAAACAGATAAACCCGTAACAAGGCTGCCAAGATTGTACAGTGTACTTCAAAAACTTTGTACTAACGTGCAAAAGGCATAACAACTCCTTATGAACCCAAAAAGCGTGTCCATTGGATCTTACAATCACGATCCTTTCTTTCTGGTAGGATCATTCCATTCATAATTGATCCAACTGCTCCATCATGAATTAGATTTCATTTCCTGAATGGCGACAGTAAATCCCTTTAGGACTGTGGGACTTCGCCTCAATCATTTCCTTATCTTGATGGTGTAAATTGTTTTAGGAATGGAGGACTTCACCTTAGTCATCTCCTTATCTTGATGACGTTAATTATTTTAGGACTGGAGGACTTAGCCCTAGTCTTTAATTGGATTTCATTTTCTTAACAGTGGTGTAAATCATTATAGGACAGGGGAACTTTGCCCCTAGTCATAGCCTGAACTTTATAACAATGGTGGGATAAATTATTTTGGAATTCGGGTACTTTGCCTCGGTCATTCTTTTACTTTTAGGGGGAGTAAATCAGTTTATGAATGGAGACTTTGCTCAGTCATTTCCCTACTTTGGTGGTATAAATCATTTTGAGACTGGGGGACTCCGCCTTAGTCATTTCCTTACTTTGGTGGCGTAAATCATTTTGACTGGGGATTTGCCTTAGTCATTTCCCTATTTTGGTGACATAAGTCATTTTAGGGCTGTGGCACTTTGCCTCAGTCATTTCCTTAATGTTGGCATGAATCATTTTAGAACTAGGAGACTGCATCCTGATTTATAACTTAGACTTCCTCACCTTGGTAGCATAAAGATTAGGGGATTTCACCCCTAGGTCACATGCTAGACATCACTTTCATTGCAAAAGTTAAATCATCCCAGAGTCGAGAGGCTTCACAATCAAGAATGAGTGAGAATGCATTTCTTTCGCATGATGAGAATCATGTCAGAACAACAAGAAGTTGGGAACTACTCATCCATGAGATAAAATCCCTTTCAGAGCCGGTGAGCTTTACCCTCAATCATGTCATGTAATACAAAATCATGACATAGTTAGGAGACTTCGTTACTCGTTACAAGTTGGTGATCGAACTATAATTAGGGAACTTAGCCTCTTATCCCGACCTAATGAAACATTTCCAACTGAAAAGTCCTATATGGACCATGCACATTACTCCACCTGAGCAACTCATACTTTAACCAACCTTCTGCTAAGCTATTTGGCGCCACTAGTGGTCAACAACTTATCAAGAGCATTTTTATCCACTTAGCCGCCTTCATAATCGCCTACGAGTTAACCAAACACCATATCTAGTAAATACATGTTATCCTCACATTTCTTGTTAGTCTTGTTCATTTATCTGCAAAACGCAATCATGTAAGGGAGTATAACAATCTTCCCTCACTGTCTCTCTCAATTCTTCCTCTTCTACTAGGCATTCGACATTTACAACATAACAATTGGGAATGGATGTAGGGATAGGCATAAAAAGAGTTTAATGAACTTTTAATACACTATGAATCTACAGACCGAACTTCTCATAAAGTAGGGATTTTAAGTTAAATCTTTATTTCAAGGAGCTAAGTATCACATACGTCTACTATAAAATCTAATTGATATTTGAACCTGTGTTTTACACCCTAATTTTGTTAGGGCTGGGACGATGCCTTTTTGGATAAAGTGCCACGTGGCCATCACATGTGGTCCTCCTTGAGGGGAGTCTGGCCTTTTGGTGTTGTGATAACGGTGTCTCGAGCCTAGTGCTTGGGAACATTATTATCCTTGGCAAGGGTTTTAACCACTCAAGGCTTGAGATGGCTGAAGGGTGAAATAAGCTCGAGCTAGAGGAGCTGCCAAGAAAGTTGCAAAAAAGGTAGTTTCCAAGCTCAAGGTAGTTACTTGGAGCGCAACTATTATTACTTGGCCCTTAAGCTTAATTTAGGAGAACATGGGGCTTCTAGAGGAAACTTCAACTAAAATTCCAGACATGGGCATAAAAGATTTCCCTCCAAGGCTTAAGACACGTTGGTGAAGAATGAATGCTCGTAAAAGAGGAGCTTAGTGGCCAAACATGGGTGGATTTGCGGCAAAAATAGGAGCAGCCGTTATTTTCTTTCTCCAAAAATAAAAAACTCTGCGTCACTCAGAAGCAGTACACATACACTCAATACAAAGACTTCTTCAAAATTTTCTTTACATCACACTTGTACTCTTTTCCTAGGAAGTAGCATAACTTGGCTAGGCGCAGCATAATGTAGATCATTGCTTTACTTCTATTGTAATACAGTTTTCAGGCTTCAAGTATGGCTTTCCGATTTTAATCTATTTCTGTAAATCAAAAAGTTGAGATTTGAGGCTGTAGTTTAAGGCTTTGTCCCTTGATTGCGTTTGGTCTTAACTCTACTGTCATTGCTTAATACGTCAGGTGAACTTAGGTTCGCGCCATTGATTAGGGATTTGACGGCCAATGCTTGTCCCTTAATTGTGTAGGTCCTGATCTATTGACCTGAATACGGTTTGCTCCACCTTAATCTTGTCAGATCTAATCTCATTCAAGTTAGGGTGCTAGACTTAAAAAACTAATTGACTTGGGCTTGTAAGTGGACTGCTGAGCTCTTGGGCTTGTCCCTAGCCCAATTCTTGACATTTAAGTGTACGATGAAAGGTGTTTGTAAGCCGTGCTCTACCACAGTAACTGCCACTTAAGTTATGTCCATATCTTTTAATTTTCTGTCATAAACATGCATAAATAATCCACAAAAATATTGAACAAAGCCTTCTTAATTAAAGCACAAGCAGAACTCATGGTATAACCGAAGTCAGATACACTAACATATCACAAATATTTCCCTAAAAATGATGAGTGGTTGAGTCGCTTTTGCACGTTTGTTTTGTATTTGTATTATACGATGACCACACACACATCACCTAAAACAACATAAAGCTAACACGCCCTTGGGCAACCACAGTAGGAGCCTTGAAACAAGACTTCATTATCTTTAGGCCGTTATGGATTACCAGAACGTAGTTGCAAACCATTCACCAATGGTCAGAACCTGGAGGTCTAGTGCCCTCGAGCATAAGGAACCAAGAGGCTTAACCCTTATTGGATCCCCACTCAAGCATCCTCTTGAGCGAAGTTCCATATCTCGAAGGGATAAGCGAAGTCACAGCCACGGCAGTGAAAGTGGAGGAGATGATGATATCCCAGAAGATGAACGTATTAGTCTCGATGACCATTTTTGTAAGAGTTTGATGGCTGTACTCAAATTTCGTTCAGAGATTGTGGACCAAAGGGTCTAATAGACAATGAAAGAGGCTTTTGAGAGGCAACTTGCTGAAACCTAATGCAATCTAGTGGCTCAGCATGAAAACTCTACCACCATAAGAGCCATACTTCATGACGTTGGAACCTCTATGAATGGAAGGCTTCAGAAAGAGACTGATAGAGTCTTGGTAGAAGTGAACTAGACCTTGTATTATACTACTGCCATTATTGCTCAGGATTGGCTAGGAAGACAGTGGTTGAAGTCCAACCTGTTTTTGTGAGACAAGCTGAGGCTCATAATGGCTTGGTCCAAGCCGTTAGAGAGGATATCAGAAAACTTAACCTATAGCCTCACCATCAGTGCTCGCTGGATATCCTTGTGAGACCCCCTCAAGCTCGTGGTTATCAATTGTGCAGGTTGACCGTACGGTCCCTAAGAGAATGGAAAACCCAACTATGGCTACTTCGGGTGTTATACACTTGGAGCCCAACCATAGAAACGATAACGTGCCTTTAGGAGTTACTGGCCCTTGCAACTGGAGTTTCTCTCTAACTTCAAGAGACCCCAACCATATTGCACCATCCTTCCCTGTCCTCGAGATGGAGGCATAGCCGTGCATACCCTCCTCGACTAGTAGAGGTGATCTCAAGGCTCGTTTAAGGCCTAGAACTAGGAATGCAAGGTCAGGCCCCTGCTTTAGGGAACCAAGCTTATAGCCTAGACCTCTTCATACTTTCCACATTGAGGCACAAAATGGGCAAAATATTAGCCCACTTTCTCAAGATCATGACTTGGGGTTGATCGGGCAATGATGAGCAACAGCCTGTTGGTGCTGGTATATATTCAGGCATGCCACATGACCCAAGCCCTCCTAGGGCATACTTGATGGCCAGCCAAGCACATGTCACTATGATCAAGTGGTTTACTTAGGGTTTTGGGGCAACAACCGTTCCCGCATGCAATTGTGATGGGTGCTTAGGGGTATCCCGCGAATCCCCTTCAAGATCCTCGCAGGTAGTGGCAGGCGCATAATCATGTGTCTAACCTTCCCCTCCAAGATCAATCAGCCGCCTTATTGAACAAATGCATGGGCCAAGCCTTATGAGGGTCAATAGACCCTTGTATAGTAAACCTCACCCTGACTAAATAGACAGGGATTACCCTTTTTCCTCGAGGATATAAAATCCCCGAGTTTGCCCTCTTTTCAGGAGAAGAGGCGGTTTCTGCTCTCGAGCACTTGGCAAGTTTTAATCGCCAATGTAAAGAGGTAGCAGATAACCAATATCTCAAGCTAAGGATGTTCCCTAGCTCATTGACTGGGACCGCTTTCCAGTGGTATATCAGTCTTCACCCTAATTCTACATACTATTGGGATGATATGGCCAGACAATTCCTAGCCCAAATACCAAGAATGGAATTAGGAACTTCCATGTCAGACTTAAATGAGACAAAATCCGGGTGAGTTAGTGGGAGAATATATGTACCATCACCAGGTTAAAATGTATCATCGCCCTTCATGAGGTAGAGTATGCCCAGTTGGTCCTTAACAGCTTGGATATTGAATTTAGAAAGAAATTTGAGGGCTTTGAGTTTACGAAGCTACTTCGGCTGGACAAATGTGCCACTAGATACAAAGCATTCCTAAAAGAAGAATGCCTTAAGGAAAATAGTGCGTATGGGACCTATGTACACAACCTAATAGAGGAGGAAGATGATCCTCCATATGAAATTGGCATGGTTGAATACGTCAAGAGACCTCTTATGGTTTGCAATCCTTTGATCAAGAAGGACATCAAAGCCAGGAAGTCATACCAGTCCTAAGACTTGAGAAAATATTTATTTGACCTTTCTAGAGCCGACGTAATATTTGATTGCTTAAGGAAAATAATAGACACAGAGTTAGGTGTAAATGCAGAAAACCAAATCCCAACTTAAGTAACAGGAAGGTATTACTATAATTGGCATGATTCTTTGGCTCATTCAATGGAGAACTACGTAATCTTTAGAAATAGGGTTCAAGACACCATAGACGTAAGGGAATTAATTTTCTAGGAAGAAGGACAGATGGCTGTCGATAAAGACCCTTTTCCTATAGTCCTTTTTAGCTTAACGTTGTCGAAACTATTGACAAAATGTGCCCTGTTGTGTCTAGACTAACCCTTTTTCCTTCTTCAGGTGAAAGATGGTTCTCAAATGACTGTCACAAGGCAAGGGTGGCTAACCACCTTTTTGAATGGCTAGACATTGAAGGAATACTTGGATTCCTAAGACTAGTACGCACTTTGGATGAGGGGATATACCACTGAGCTTCACCCCACTAATGGGTACGCCGTTTTCAAGAATCTGCTGATCAAGCTTTGTAATGATTCCACCGTTACACTAAAGGTGGAAGAGGAACTAGCTATGGAGATCAGCAGTAATCAGGGATCTTCCAAAAATCTAACCAGTCGAGAGAAAGTTTCTTAAGACTTGGAAAAGATGTCGTATTCGGCTTGTGACCAATATTGTGGGAAAATACACATTGCAAGAGGAAATTCAAGTTGCTTCCTCAATATATATCCCCTACCAATCCTCATTGGAGCTAAAGATACCATTTGAGAAATCACAAAGAAGTGACCCAGTTAAGGATCCTCCCTCGAAGACTCAAATTGTAATGAGGACAGGACACCCTAAGAGGAACCTGAAATATACTTTACTGGACAAGGATACTAGCTCGGCACCACGACAGTCTAGGTAACAGCCATTGAGTGTCAAGTTTGGTCATGTTTGGAGGAGTAATAACCTCGATTAGGAGGTAGTTGGTCCTTCCAACCTTACTCAAACTCAAAAAAGAAGACAGCTGCCAAAAAAGGCAGCTCAATGGAGAATTATGCTTGAATTTTTCTTGGCCAAGCTCTCTCAAGAAGAAGCCAGAGTTCATAAGGGCAAGCAAATCGAGCACATAAGGATCTTGATGATCTAGTGACTAAGTCTAGGCCTTTTACTACCAGTGGAAGCCCAACTTATAAAAAACTTGAAAGATAGGCTAGTCTCTCATCTTGGGAAGGGGGAGACTCTTGGAGGATCACCTTGCCAAGGACTCCCTAGCACTAAAATTAGCTGAGAACTAAGAGGGGTACTCGCATCTAAGCATTAACTTGGTGGAACCACTGGATCGTGTCAATCCAACTTGATCCGACATCGAAAACCATTTCCACGAGGAAGATTTTCCTTGACCAATGGAGGAATCTCAAACCTCAGAGGTTGATTTGAAGAACCAACATCAAGAGAGGAACATGATAACTTAAAGCAGCCCTCAACAGCAAGATCAGGATACTACCATGGTTGGCTGCCCTGAGAAGGGGGTAAACCAAGGAATCAAGATAAAATTTGTGATGCTGCCTTAAAAGGTTGACGTCAAAACTATCCTACTCCTTACCTTGGAATTCATGGCAACTAATGCTCAAGATGGTGTTGAGGGTGATGTGATAGCATCGGATGAGGAACCCCAAGTAGAGCTGGGGGCAGAAGTCGCAGCCACTAAACATACACTCGATCCCCTTGTCTTTTAAGATTAATGCTACAACACCGAAACTGCAAGATGATGTATCTAACATAACAAAGATGATGTTTGACGGGCCTAATAACACCAATAAACACATCAAGCCCCTATATATCAAGGCTAAATTTGATGGCATTTTGGTAAATAGGGTATTAGTGGATAATGGCGTGGCCATCAATGTATTGCCTAAATATATGTTGAGGGTCACTGGTAAGTCTCGAGAATACTTAATCATTTCAGATGTGGCAATATATGGCTTCTTAGGAGCTGCCACCAATTCTGAAGGAGTCATCCCAATTGACTTAACAGTTGGCGGCTTCAGTAAGCTAACAATTTTCTTTGTGGTAGAAACTACCTCGAGCTATAATGCTTTCCTTAGTAGAGATTGGTTGCATGTCAATTATTGTGTTCCATCTTTATTGCACCTAATAAGTCCAATTTAGTATATAATTATTTATATCATTTGGGTTCATTTTTTAACCATTTGCATCAAATTTTTATCACTTTTGCATGCTTTTGCTCCTTTTTGCTCCTATTGTTAATTTCTTGCAAAAACGCCTATTTTATGCTAATTCTTGCTAGGTTTTATTATCAACAACAACAAGTGAATGCATGATACGTCAAACAAAAGCTAAAAATTAAAACA
This sequence comes from Simmondsia chinensis, assembly GCA_018398585.1. Lineage (NCBI taxonomy): Eukaryota > Viridiplantae > Streptophyta > Magnoliopsida > Caryophyllales > Simmondsiaceae > Simmondsia > Simmondsia chinensis. Next base: position 13,822,977 of record JAGTTD010000005.1, read on the forward strand.
CATAAATTCTACATGGTTCAGCAGGATGAATTAACAACATGTACATATGGCTGCAAATTGCAAAATTTGAGTGGAAATTCTAAGAAATCAAAGAAACAATACATTGTACACTTCAAGAACAACTTCAACTCTATGCAATGGACTGAGTTTGAGTGGTGCAAAGTGGAAGAAAATGAAAAACTAAGCAACTTGTTGCAATCTGCAAAAGTGGGCAGCAAAACAAGCAAATGAGGATGAACTTGTGTATATTTTTTATTCCACGAATTCCCAACATCAAATAATATAAGTAGTCATGTTAATGAAATGTTTTGGAATCCATTTATCATTCAAAAACAAAATACAAAATAGAAACATAGACAGAAATTCGGATAGAAGAGGAAGGGTGTGAAAAGAAAGAGTTTGGTTTGTAATTTTTCAATTTCAAGTTCTTTTCTATCCTTTCCTTCTTTAAGTTCATAGATTTTGTCTTAGTTTTGCTTTATATTATTTCAACCATGAATGAGTTTTGTTTTTCCAAGGCTACAGCCTAAGTATACGCTCTTTTCTAATTCAATATATTCAAAGTTTGTTTATTGCATCGTTTGAGTGTTTATCGTGTTCGTCATGATTTTTTGAATGCTTGATCACCATTCAAAGCCTGTAATGATTCATAATGAGTCTAAGAGGAGATTTATGATGTTTGCGATAGTCTTAAGTGAAAATCATTGATCTTCCAAACTCATTTCTTATTTAAATTCATGCAAGAGATTTATGAGTTAATATGTAAAAAACTATGCTAAATGTTTTTCGAGAGAGAATATTTAGAAAATTAGGGTTTTCGACTGTCAACATGCAATAATAATTTGAATATCGAGAATAAAAAGATGTATTGATGCAACTAGGTGAAATCGGACGCCTTAGATCTTATTAAATCATTAAACTCATCTAAAACCATTACATCTTTCATAAAAATTAGTAAAAAATTTTAGTTCTTTTTCAATTTTTTTTTTTTTTAATTTCATAACAAAAACTACAAATTTCGATTTTTCAAATAATGCTGAAACTACAAATTTTAGTACTCATTCAATAAACAATCCTCATTGGATGATACTCCACTCACTCTACATTACTTAAAATGACTTAGTGCACTTGCTAAGCAAGCACCAAGCACAAAGTTTTTGGTGCCATTGTCGGGGATTGTTTTTACTTAAGTGATATTGATACCACCCAGTTTTAGCACTAATTTGAAGTTGTTTTGTTAAAACTTGTCATTTTTTTTTAATTTCAAAAAAGAAATATATTTTCTTTTATTTATTTTATTCACTTGATTTATTTGTAAAGCTATTTTTATTTGAAAATTCGCATGACAACCCCCCTCGCCCCCCAAAAAAAATTGTGTTTTTATTGAGTTTGTATCATTTTGTTATTTTTCTTGTGTTTTCTCTTTATTTTTATCTTTCTTTTACTTATAAATTCACTTTGATAAAATTTTTAAAGTTAAGTTGTTATTTTAAAGTTCCTTAAAAAAATTAGTGTTACTATCCCAACCCTTCCCCCCCCCCCCCCCCCCCCCCCCAAAAAAAATGTTTTTTTCTTAACTTTCGTATTAGATTGTCGTATTTTAAAGTTTTGTGATTTATCTTTTTTTTAACTTTTTAATTCACCTAAATAAGTTTCTGAACGTTAAGTTTGTCATTTTTAAGTTTTTCAAGACATTAGTATTACCACTCCCCCCTGCCCCCTTTAAAATTTGGTTTTTGTTGATTTGTGTGTTATATTTGTGTATTTTTGAGCTTTCTTATTGTTTTTATCTTTCTTTGGACTTTTAAGTTTATGTTTATTTCTTTGTTTGAGAAATTAAAATGAAAACGAAATAATCCCTTTGGATCTTGAAATAGAAAGAACACTCCGTCAAATCAGGAAAACCGAACAAATTTAAACAATGGCTAATGAAAATAGGGATAATGAAACAACTTTAAAAGATTATTTTGTCCCAACTATTGGTGGATGCACTTCTAGCATCTGACATCCACCTATACAAGAGAATAATTTTGAAATTAAACCTACGATAATACAAATGCTCCAACAGACTGTTCGATTTTGCGGTGACCTAGTGAGTATATCACAAACTTCTTAGAGATATGTGACACATTTAAGCATAGTGGTGTCAGTGATGATGCTATTCGCTTAAGAGTATTCCTGTTCTCACTAAGAGAAAAGGGCCAGGCATGGTTAATGTTATTGCCGTCGAGTACTATCACCACATGGGATGATTTGGCAAAAAAATCTCTTGCTAAATATTTTCCACTAGTTAAATTTGCCAAAATGAGGAATGAAATTACCTCTTTTATGCAATACAATATGGAATCATTGTATGAAGTGTTGGGACACTATAAAGAGCTTTTAAAAAGGTGTCCACACCATTGATTACCTATTTGGATCTCAGTCCAAACTTTTTACAATGATTTGGCACCTAATACCCAAACAATAGTAGACATTGCTACTAGAAGAGCCTTAAACAATAAGGCACTAGGCGAAGCATATGAGTTGCTAGAGGTAATGGCTAGCAACAACTATGTAAAAATAGCTGATTGAACAAAGCAAAGGAAACCTGTAGGTATTCACGAAGTCGACGCATTAACCACATTATCCACTCAAATTTTGATGATTTAAAAACAATTGGGTAACGTAAGTGTTAATGTCATTCATTCTCCTATGCTAACATGCGAGTTTTGTGCAGGAAATCATGCGAGCATAGAATGTCAAACAGGGGACCCCTTTGCTACATCCAATCATGAGCAAGCAAATTTAGTTTCTAATTTTCAAAAATCACAACATAATCCCATCTCCAACATTTACAATCCCAGATGGAGAAACCACCCAAATTCTTCATGGAGCAACCTAGGGATCCAAAAACATCCCATTCACCCACAACCGGAAAAGAAATTTGATCTTAAAGATATGTTCAATAAGTTTATGCAAGAAACCAAAAGCTTCATGCAACAGACAAAACAATTCTTCGCATCAAGAAGCTTCTATTGGAAACCTCGAGACCCAAATCGGACAAATTTCAAACCAACCCTGTGAAAGGTCTCAAGGTTCTTTACCTAGAAACACAATTACTAACCCACGAAAGCATGTCAAAGCAATTGAATTAAGAAGTGGAAAACTCTGAATGAACCAACTCAGGTAACCAAGGCCGCACAAAACGAACAACCCATAATCGGCCTGTCCACAGACATGAACCGAGAAATTGAAAATAAGGAACAGACAAAAATCCAAATGGAAGATGAACCAAAAAGGGTTGAACCTCAACCCTACAAACCAAAGGTTTCGTTTCCTCAGCATTTGAAAAAGACAAAAACGAACGAATAATTTGCTAAATTTATGGAAGTTTTAAAAAAAAACTACATATTAATGTCCCTTTTACTGATATGTTAAAGCAGATGCCCAGGTACACGAAATTTATGAAGGAAATCTTATCTAACAAAAGGAACTTGAGAGAATTCGAAACAGTGGCACTAACTAAAGAATGTAGTGCCATACCCCATAAGAAGTTACCTCCTAAGCTAAAAGATCTAGGGAGTTTCACTATACCTTGCACCATTGGCACCATTAGCTTGCATAAAGTTTTATCTAATTTAGTTACAAGCATTAATTTAATGCCTCTCTTTGTGTTCAGGAAGCTTGGCTTAGGAGAGGTGAAGCCAACTACAGTATCTCTCCAACTTGCGGACAAATCGATCATGTATCTAAGAGGTGTGGTTGAAGACGTCTTAGTGAAGGTTAACAAGTTCATCTTCTCGGCCGATTTCATAGTAATTGATATGGAAGACGATTGCGAGATACCTCTTATTCTTGGCAACCCTTCCTTGCAATAGGAAGGACCTTGATCGATGTGCAACAAGGGAAACTTATTTTAAGAGTGCAAGATGAACAGGTAACCTTCAATGTTTTTAATGCTATGGAATTCCCCACTGACATCGATTCTTGTTTTGAGGTTGATATTATAGACTGTTTGGTAGCCGAGATGTTTAAGGACACATTCCCTAAGTTACCGCTTGAAGCCTTTCTAACAAAGACAGGGACCTTAGACACTGAGAATGAATCGATAAAGGAATTTGCCCAATACCTGGAAGATTGCAAACCTTTTGATTCACATCATGAAGAAAGAGTATAGGACATATAAGCAATTCAAATTCACTAAAGAATAGGGGAAGATGAGCCTCCAAATCTTAAACTCAAGCCATTGCCATCTCATCTCAAGTATGCGTATCTTGGCAATTCCAATACTTATCCTGTTATTATTAATGCTTCTTTGAGTAATGTTGAATAGGAGAGGTTTCTTAGAGTTATAAGGGAGCATAAATCAGCCATCGAGTAGACCCTTTCAGATATCAAGGGACTTAGCCCTTCCTTATGCATGCATAAGATTCTCATGGAGGATAGCTTCAAGCCTGCAGTGCAACCACAACATCGGTTAAGTCCTGCTATGAAGGAGGTAGTAACGAAAGAATTTATCAAGTCAATAGATGCCAAGATCATTTATCCCATATCTTATAGTCCATGGGTAAGTCTAGTACAAGTAATTCCAAAGAAAGGGGGGATAACCGTAGTGGAAACCAAGAACAATGAGCTCATCCCTACTAGGAATGTCACAGGGTGGAGGGTGTATATAAATTATAGAAAACTTAATGATGCTACTCAAAAATACCATTTTCATTTACCATTCATTGATCAAATGTCAGAAAAACTTGTGGGCTATTCATATTACTACTCCCTTGATAGTTATTCAAGATACAACTAAATTGCTATAGCACTAAAAGATCAGGAAAAGACCACTTTTACTTTTCCATATGGTACCTTTGCCTAGAGGATCATGCCTTTTGGATTATACAATGCTCCTTCCACATTTCAGAGGTGTATGATAGCAATTTTTAGTGACATGGTGGAAAATTTGATAGAAGTATTTATGGAGGATTTTTCAGTCTTTGGTACCTCACTTGATGATTGCTTAGCTAACCACTCTATGGTCTTTCAAAGATGCACTGACACTAATCTTGTTTTGAATTGGGAGAAATGTCATTTCATGGTGCAGGAAGGGATTGTGTTATGGTACATGATTTCAAAAAATGGAATCAAGGTTGATAGAGCAAAAACTGAAGTGATAGAGCGATTACCGCCCCTAGTAATGTCAAGGGCATTCGAAGTTTTTTGGCATAAGGACTTCTCTAAGATCACTAAGCCTCTCTGCAATTTATTGATGTCCCTTTAAACTTTGATAGTAATTGTATGCATGCTTTTAAAACTTTGAAGGAAAAACAAGTATCAGCACCAATAATCATAGCACCCAATTGGATCTTGCACTTTGAACTTATGTGCGTTGATAGTGACTATGCAATAGGGCCCATTCTAGGGCAAAGATGGAAAAAAAATGTTCATGTAATTTACTATGCTAGTAAAACTTTAATGGATGCACAAGTTATCTATGCTACCACCGAGAAGGAATTACTAGTTGTGGTTTTTGCATTTGACAAATATCATTCCTACATGGTAAATTCTAAGGTAATTGTTTAAATTGATGACTCTGCTCTTAAATACCTCTTTGCAAAATAGGACGTAAAACCGAGGCTCATAAGATGGACTTTGTTGCTTCAGGAATTCGATTTAGAAATTTGGAACAAAAAAGGAACAGAGAATGTTGTGGCCGATCATTTATCATGCCTTAAACGAGAGGACAAAAGTCCCTCTATCAATGAAAAATTCTTGGATGAAAGTCTTATGATGATAAGTGAAAATCCTAATTATCCATGGTATGTTGACATCATTAACTATTTGGTTGCGAAGGAACTACCCAAGGACATTACATGTCAACAAAAGAAGAAGTTCTTCACTGATTTAAAGCATTGTTTTTGGGAAGAACCATTCTTATATAAGTATTGTGCGGACCAAATCATTAGGAAATGTGTATCGAAGAAGAAATGGAAGACATTCTGCGTCCTTGCCACTCCCTGGAAACTAGTGGTCATTGTGGTGGAACAAGGACTGCAGCTAAGGTTTTATAATCAAGATTTTATTAGCCCGCAATTTTTAAAGATGCTTTCAAATTTGTTAGTAAATGTTATCAATGTCAGAGAACAGAAAATATTTCCAGGAGACATGAAATGCCCCTAAACAATATTTTAGTTGTTGAATTATTTGACGCTTAGGGGACTGATTTCATAGGTTCTTTTTCTTCATCATTTTCTAACAAATTTATTTTGATTGTTGTAGATTATGTATCAAAGTGGGTTCAAGCAACTGCTTTTTCGACCAATGATGCAAGAGTTGTGGTCAACTTTGTAAGAACATCTTTTTCCAATTTGGAACTCCTAGAGCAATTATAAGTGATGGCGGGAAACACTCTCGTAACCATCAACTTAAAGCTTTATTGAATAAGTACGGTGTAATGCACGATATGGGTGCCCCATACCATCCTCAAACAAGCGATCAAGTGGAAGTTTGAATTGAAAACTATTCTTGAAAAGATCGTTAGTGGTTCTAGAAAAGATTGGTCGAAAAAGTCGTATGACGCATTGTGGGCATATAGAACAGCATTCAGAACACCAATTGGAATTCTCCATATCGACTAGTTTATGGCAAGGCATGTCATTTACCAGTAGAATTGAAACAAAAGCATACTGGGCCATTAAAACCTTAAATTTCAACTTAGATGCTGCAGGAGAGAAGAGGTTACTGCAAATCAATGAAACTGATGAGTTCAATAATGAAGCCTAAAAAAATGCTAGAATTTACAAGGACTGAACTAAAAGATGGCATGAAAAACACATTCTGGACAGGGAATTCGGAGTTAGGATAAAACTTTTAATTTTTAACTCCCAATTACAACTTTTCCTTGGGAAATTGCACTCCAGATGGTCAGGACCCTTTGTTATAACTCGTGTCTTTCCATATGGTACAATCGAGATTCAAGATGAGAAGGACACATTCAAAGTTTATGGACAGAGGCTAAAACCTTATATTGATGGAGAGCTCCAGCCATAGAAGTCCTCCATTCATCTCAACAAAGTCGAATGGTGCATCCAAAAAGTTGAGCTAATGACTATAACTTAAGCGCTTCTTGGGAGGCAATCCAAGTTTCTTTCCCTTACTTAATTTCTTTCAATTTTCTTGAGTTTACTTATTTTCTTTCAATTTTCTTGAGTTTTTATTATTTCTAATATTTTTGTACATTTTGTTTAACAAGTTTTGGAAACAAGTTTATGGGTAACCTGATGACAACATTTACCATCAAATAAGCAATCCTCAAACCTGGGAAGTATCTCTCACCTACTGCTTTGTTCCTTGTATTTATTTTAATATTAAGGATAATGTTAACTTTAAGTTTGGGGGTAGGAGAGACATTTTGTCACAATCTTTTGAAAATTTTGAACAAAATTTTTTGAAAAGTTTTCTTGTCCAGTCCAATTTTATCTTTTAGAGTCGGTTTTAGTGCCTCCTAGAGTTCGGAGCCTTTGTATGGGGATGTAGTTAGTGTTGGTCAACAAAAGATTTTTTATTTTCTACAGTTTAGATTATTAGTCTTTTTAAATTTTATTTTGAACAAATTTGAAATCATACAATTTTTTTTTGAGATTCTATCATCATGCTTTTTAGGCCATTTTTCTACTCTTTTTAGCTCGTTTACTTTAATTGAACTTGAATAACTTTAGAAGCAATTGTTTTTATGTTCTAATTGCAAAACATGGTCTATTCTAAAGGCACTACCTTGATAGAACCATAGTATTTTCGTTCAATAGTTGGCATGGCAATTTTACCTTTTTTTCTAATTAAAAGATGCTCAAATTTGAATAGATTGCATTAAGATTATCCTTTGCATAATAGAATTTGAAGAGTTATGCCTAAGTCTAAGTAAAAGCTAAATATGAGGGCATCTCAGTGGTGGCATCTCTTACCATTGCAGTCATCGCCCAGAGGTCAGGAGTTCGATTCTCGCTGTAGATATACTCATTATAAATCACTACAAATTTTGAGCTCAATGAGGGCATCTCAGTTGGTAACGTCTCTTACCCATGTGGTCATCACCCAGGGGTCAGGACTTCGATTCACACTAAAGATATATCATGTGGTCATCTTGAGGGCACCTTAACTGGTGGCATCTCTTACCCATGCAATCATCGCCCAAGGGTCAAGAATTCGATTATCGCTGAAGATATACTCGTGGGTCAGAGTTAGCTGAGGCAAACCAGTTCCTCGTTACAAAAAATAATAATAAAAAAGAGAGAGAAAATTTTGTGAATAATTGCTTTTAACTTTAGTCTTAGGCATACTTGAGAAATCTTGTTGCGAGTGGCATGATTTTAGTTCTATATTTGGTTTGAATGTCATCAGATTAGAAGGAACGGATAAACTTAATTTGCTTACTTAACTTTTGCATTCATTAACCTAAGTAATTGATAGGTTTTTCCTTAGAAAAATTCTTTTGCCTTTAGAACCATAAGCTAATGATCCTTTGTTGTTCTTTTCTAATAGAAGTATATTTGCTTTGAATTATGATAAAATTCTTAAAAAGCATGAGATCCTGCACTTTCATGTTTAGCCTTGCTTGAGGACGAGCAAGATTTAAGTTTGCGGGTATTTCAATAAGTCCAATTTAGTATATAGTTATTTATATCATTTAGGTTCATTTTCTAACCATTTTACATCAAATTTTTATCGCTTTTACTTTTTTTTGGCTCCTATTTCCAATTCCATGCAAAGACACTCATTTTATGCTAATTCTTGCTAGGTTTTACCATCAACAACAACAACTGTGAATGCAAGATACATCAAACAAAAGCTAAAAATGGGGAAAACACATCAATTATGCATGGTTCAGCAGGATGAATTAACAACATGTACAAATGGTTGCAAGTTGAAAATTTTGGGTGGCAATTCTAACAAATCAAAGCTAAAATACATTGTACACTTCAAGAACAACTTCAACTTGATGCAATGAACTAAGTTTGGGCGGTGCAAAGTGGAAGAAAATGAAAACTAAACAACTTGTTACAATTTGCAAAAGTGGTCAGCAAAACAAGCAAATGAGGATGAACTTGTGTATATTTTATTCCATGAATTCCCAACATCCAATACTATAAGTAGGAATTTTAAGGAAGTGTTTTAGCATCCATTTATCATTCAAAAACAAAATACAAAATAGAAACACAGATAGAAATTCGGATAGAAGAGGAAGGGTGTGAAAAGAAAGAGTTTGGTTTGTAATTTTTAAATTTCAAATTCTTTTCCATTTTTCCTTCTTTAAGTTCATGGATTTTGTCTTGGTTTTGCTCTATATTATTTCTACTATGATCTAATTTTTCCAAGGCTACGATGTAGTCTAAGTTATAATATACGCTCTTTTATAATTCAACGTATTCAAAGTTTGCTTATTGCATCGTATGAGTGTTTATCATTGTTCTTCATGAGTTTTGAATGCTTGATCACCATTGAAAGCCTGTAATGATTTATAATGAGTTTGAGAGGAGATTTGTGATGATTGCTAAAGTGATAAACACCACAAATTGAGCGAATGCTAGAGATAGATTAACACAATTTGTGCGGTCTTAAGTGAAAATCATGAAACTTCATAACTCTTTCCTTATTTAAATGCATGCAAGAGATTGATGAGTTAATATGTAAAATAGCATGCTAAATGTTGCTCGAGAGAGAATATTTAGTAAATTAGGGCTTTCGACTATCAACATGTAATAACAACTTGAATATCGAGAATAGAAAGGCGTATTGATGCAATTAGGTGAAATAGGATGCCTTAGATCTTATTAAATCATTAAACTCGTCTAAAATCAATACATCTTTCATAAAAATTAGTAAATAGTTTTAGGTTTTTTTTTTCATTTTGTTTGTTTCATATCAAAACTACAAATTTCAGTCTTTCAAATAGTGTTGAAACTACTAATTTCGGTACTTATTCAATAAACAATCCTCATGAGACATGCTCTACTCACTTTATACTACTTGATACGATTTAGTACACTTGCTAAGCAAACACCAAAAATCAACACCCGTTGCTAATCTTCTAGAACCATGACAAGTATGAGGTTGTTATGGCAGATAACAGGCCATTCATGGTTTGCTCCGACTATGTTGAGGCAAAATTCTACGAAGATGGTATGGGACCCCTAGATGTTAAGAGGACCACTCCACAAAATGCCCAACAGCAAGACATGATAGCCATCTTAGACAGCCCACAACTAGAAGCTGAGGTTGGTCAAGTGAAGGCCGTGTCTAAGGATTCTAACTTCTTGGGATACATGAGGACCCTCTTTGATGAAGGGCACTTCCAGAGCACTCCAGAATCCCAATGTGGAAGCATCAAGACCTCCCAATAATGGCCCAAGAAGCCATTTCCTTAGCGTTAGCGAAGCTCGTGGCCAGGCATGCTCAGGATCAGCTCTGGATTGGACAACCATTCCATGGTTTTCAAGTCCATGCAGCACAAGAAAAGGAGTTGGAGCTCTCTGATTTAAGAGCAGCACCAGGAAAAATGGAGGATCTAAGGGCGGAAATCCAAGACCCCCTCCTCGAGGTGAGTTTGGGCTCGATAGAAGACCCAAGGCCTACCTATCGGAGCGCTCTGCTTTCTGGGGAGCAAAGAGAGCAGTACTTGACTTTGCTTCATGAATTCAAGGATTACTTTGCTTGGGACCACCATGAGATGCCTAGCCTAAATAGAAACATGGTTGAGCATAGGCTTCCTATGAACTGAAGCTCGAAGCCCATCATTCAAGGTAGAGACGAATGTTCCAAGTAGTAATTGGCTTGGTCAAGGAAGACATTGAAAGACTTCTAAAAGCCAAATTCATTAGAACTGCCAAGTTTGTTGAGTGGCTAGCTAATGTTGTCCCTCCCATCAAAAAGAATGGCAAAATTAGGGTTTGTATTTATTTTAGAGATCTGAATGCAGCCACTTCAAAGGACGAGTACCCAATGCCTATTATTGATGTGCTTATTAACTCAGCCTCAAGGCATGAATTTTTATCTTTCATGGCTGGCTACTGCGGGTATTACCAAGTTATGATAATTTCGGACGATACCCATAAGACAACTTGCAGATGGCTTGGGTCAATAGCGACATTTGAATGGGTGGCCATGGCTTTTGTTTTGAAGAATGTGGCGCTACCTATCAAAGAGCTATGAACGTGATTTTTCATGACCTTATTGGTAAGACCATAGAAGTCTATATAGATGACATCATGGTCAAATTAAAATCCCAAGTTAAACACTTAGATGACTTAAAGGGTGCATTTCTTAGGATGAGAGCCCACAACCATAAGATGAATCCATTAAAATGCACTTTTGGCGTACGAGCTAGAAATGTTCTAGGCTTTCTGGTACACCAAAGGTGTATGAGGTGGATATCAATAAGACCAAGGCCATCCAGATGGCCAAGCCGCCTTCAATAAAAAGGCACATCAATGCTTCTTAGGGCAAGTTAATTTCTTAAAACGTTTCATCTCAAATGTCGTAGGAAAAACATAAGTCTTCTCTCTACTGCTGAGACTCAAGTCTGACAAGGACTTCATATGGGAGGAGCCACATCAAGCAGCATTCGAGGCCATCAAAGAATACTTGATTAGGCCACCAGTACTTATTCAACCAAAGCAGGGCAAGCCTTTGAAAATCTATGTCTCTGCTTCTGAAGAATCTATTAATTGTTTGCTTGTACAGGACAATGAGCAAGGTTTTGAACAAGCTGTGTTCGACCTTAGCTGTTAATGAGTGTGAAATAAAATATTCTTCAATTGAAAAATTGTGTCTATCTTGGTTCTATGTATCCACAAAATTGAGACATTATTTCTTGGCATTCACTATATAAGTGGTTGCCCAAACATATGTCCTTAAGTATACGCTATATATGCCATTTTTAAGAGGAAGATTGAATAATTGGAGTTTAGCTCTACTTTAATTTGAGTTGGTTCATGTCTCACAAAAGTTGGTAAAGGGGCCAGCCCTCGTAGACTTTATAGCAAGCCACCCAAACATTCAAACTTCTTTAGATAATAAGCTAGAACAACTCCTAACATTGGAACTAGTATCTTGGAAACTATTCTTTGATGGATCAAGGACCAACTCTAGTGCTAGAGTAGGAATTGTGATAGAATCCCTAGAAGGAATCATCACAAAATTGGCTATCACCTTGGTGGGTAGATGCTCTAATAACATGGTTGAGTACAAGACTCTCATAATTGGCCTTAAAACTCTCTTAGAAATGCAAACTCTCTTTGAAATGCAAGTCCACAACATTCTTGTCAAGGAAGATTCACAACTGGTGATCTGCTAAGTGAATGGAGAGTTTCAATGTTTTAGTGATACCTTGAATCGGTACCTATTAGTAGTATATAAGCTATTGAGTAAATTCAACAAGATGCAATTAGAGCACATCCCCATAGAGCAAAACAAGGCAGCCAATGACTTGGCTTAGTTAGCATCAGGGTATAAGCTATCTAAAACTTGGTGTGAAAAAACTATGGTCATTAAGACTAAGGTTTTGGATCATGAGATCAAGTGGGTAGAGTCCATCGATGGTTCACCAAGTGGATGTTCGGAGCACTATAAAGCAAATCAGACTGTCCTGAGTCAGCACAGGGGACTGGAGGAAGCCTCTAATGGATTACTTCAACAACTGTCGTGATTATGCTAAGGACAAGAAAATTAAAATGAGAGCTCACAGGTTCCATCTAGATGGCAAATTTGGAGAACCGTACAAAAGGGATGCTAGTGGAGTGCTTCTCAAGTGCATTGATTTGGATGAAGCAATGCTAGTAATGGTTGGAGCCCATGAGGGTATTGTGGATCCTATCTGGTTGGCTATAAGGTGCATTGACTGAGCAGGCGTTATGGCTATTACTGGCCATCAATGATGGATGATTGCATAAAGTTTGATAAAGGATGTAGAGCATGCCAAAAACCTGGGCATGTACTTGAAGTCTCTGTTGCTAAGATGTATGCCATTATTAAACCATGGCCATTTAAAGGCTGGGCAATGGACATTATAGGGGAAATTAACCCTCCTTCCAGCAAGCAATATTTTTATATTCTTGTTGCCACTGATTATTTTACCAAATGGGTGGAGACTAAACCATATAAGAGCATCAATCAGCATGATGTGGCTGATTTTATTGAAGAGTATATTCTGTGTAGGTTTGGTATTCCAGAGACTATCACAGTGGACCAAGCTAAAGTATTTAACCAAGTTGAGGTAAAGGAGTTTACCAAGAGTTTCAATATAGAAATCTTGAACTCAACACCTTATTATGCTCAAGCTAATGGCCAAGAACAATCAATGAATAAGATTCTAAAAGCCAACATTAAGAAGATGATTGGGGAGAATCCTAGAAGGTGGAATGAGTTCTTACTAGATGCCCTTTGGGCTTATAACTCCTTTTCATTTAACATATGGCCATGATGCAGTACTCCCCATAGAGGTAACAGTTCAGTCTATTAGATTAGCTTATCAAGGGAAGTTCTCTAAACTTGAATCTAAGAAGTCCACGATGGATGTGCTTACCAATTTAGACCAAGTCAGGCTTGATGCTTTACACAAATCGGAAACTCAAAAGAAAAAAGTTGCCAAAACCCTTAATAAAAGGGTCAAACCTAGGAATTTTGATATGGGAGATCTAGTCTGGAAGGTGGTTCTGTCCATTGGCCAGAGAGATAGTGTGTTTGGAAAATAGTCTCCAAATTGGGAAGGCCCATTTAGAGTCATTGAAGTATTTTAAGAAAATTCTTTTTTACTCCAAGATCTAGATGGGAGGACTCACCCAAGGGCCATTATGGTAGGTTCCTTAAGAAATATGTGCCATTTATCTAGGATTCTAACAAGGAAGTCCTTAGGTATAGATTTCTAGAATTATGGGCTTAGTTTTAATGCCAGTGCCTAGAGGATCAATCTCAACATCCTTAGGTGAAGTAAAACAAGAAAAAGAAAGGAAGGAACCACTAGATAGAGAGACGTGTTGAATAAATCTGTATTTCATTAATTCTGAGAAAAGATATGGCTTACAGACATTACAAGTGAGTAGCTTGTAGAGCCAAAGTCTTTTTACAAAATTGAAAGTCAAAAGAGTCAAGTCGTCATCCTCACTAAGCACTCCTCAATTGAGGATAATTGGCTAATTGCATCATTCAGCTCATAGTCTAAGGAGAGAGCTTCCTCTTGAAGAACTTGACTCTTCCTCCGAGCTTCCACAAGGGTCTTTTCAAGCCCACCAACCGCTAAACCTTAAGAGTTGTGCCATTGTCAGTAGAAAGGAAGCAGAAGGATGAAAAGTAGATTGGAATCAGAATTTAGTAATTCAAGAATGAAGGTAAGAGATTGCAAGTGCGCTTGATAACAACGAAGAGAGAACAGAGCAAAAAGTGAAAACTCCAAGTCCTAATAATCATACTTATAGACGCGGGAAGGAAGAGCAAAAGACATGTTCTCTCGAGAAGACCCCTATAGCCATTGAGGGTCACATCAGTCATACATTACCGGTTGTAAATTTTAATATACCAACGGATTGGGGGGAGAGGGGGGGGGGGGGGGGGCATTTGCTTACAACCTAATTTCGTTAGGGCTGGGATGATGTTGTTTTTGGATAAAGTGCAGCATGGGCATCACGTGTGGTCCTCCTTGAGGGGAGTCTGGCCTTTGGGTGTTGTGATAACAGCGTCTCGAGCCCGGTGCCTAGGAACATTATTACCCTTGACAAGGGTATCAGCCACTCAAGACTCGAGATGGCTGAAGGTTGAAATAAGCTCAAGCCCAAAGCCTACAAGGAAAGCTGCAAGAACGGTAGCTTCCAAGCTCGAGGGAGTTACTTGGAGTGCAATTTCAATTGCTTGGGCCTTAAGCTTAATTCAGGAGAACGTGGGGCTCCTACAGGAAACTTCTAAAAAAATCCGGATGTAGGCATCAAGGATTTTCTTCCAAAGCCCAGGACATGTTGGTGAAGAATGAACGCTCGTAAAAGAGGAGCTTAATTGCCAAACGTTGGTGGATTTTTCGTGAAAATAGAAGTAGTCTTTATTTTCTTTTTCTATAATTAAAGGACTCTGCAGCACTTCAAAGCAGTACACATACACTCAATACAAAGACTTCTTCAATTTTTTCTTTACATCAAACTTGCTCTCTTTTCCTAGGAGTTACATAACTTGGCTAGGCGTAGCATAATGTAGATCATTGCTTTACTTCCATTGTAATACAGTTCTCGAGCTTCAAGTATGACTTTCCTGTTTTAATCTGTTCCAGTAAATCGGAAAGTTGAGATTTGAGACTTTAGTTTAAGGCTTTGATGGCCAAGGCTTTGTCCTTTGATTGCATAGGTCTTAACACTACTGTCACTACTTAATATGTCAGCTGAACTTAGATTTGCACCATTAATTAGGGCTTCGATGTCCAGGGCTTGTCCCTTGATTGCATAGGTCCTGATCTAGTGACCTGAATGCGGTTTACTCCACCTTAGTCTTGTCAGACCTAAACTCATTTGAGTTATTATAAGTCAAGGGTGCCAGACTTAAATAACTAATTGACTTGGGCTTGTAAGTGCACTACTGAGCTCTTGGGTTTTCTCTACCCCAGTTCCTGACGTTTAAGTGTATGAGGAAAAGGGTCTGTGGGCCCTGCTTCGTCACTATAGCTACAAATTGAGTTAGGTCCATATCCTTTAATTTTTTTTGTCATAAACATACTTAAAAATCCATAAAAATATTAAACAAAGTCTTCTTATTTGAAGCATAAGTTGAAGTCACGGTATAACCGAAGTCAGATGCACTAACATCTCACAATGTTTCCTCCGAAAAAGATGAGTGGCTGAAGTCAAAGACATGCGATTCACAATTAGGCTCCCTCCCTAGTCGTGGTGAGTCCCTTTTGCAAGTTTGTTTGTTTTTCATATTATACGGGGACCACACACATCACTTGAAACAAAATAGAGCAAACACCCATACAATAATTTCTCGACGGTCACAAAACATGCCGGACACGAGACTTGGCATCAGAAAAACAAACATATCTCCTTGGACATCTCGAAGATAGTCAAGGCATAACGTACAAGCATAGATAGTAACTCAATAGTATAAGACCCTTTAGAAGGTGACAATCGAAATGGATAACAATTAGAAAGAACAAGTTTGATACCCGCAATCTATTTTGCAGTATTGGAGCTGGAATAACAGGATTGACGTATATTGAGAAAAATGCTTACACCACGACAATGGCATGCTTACATGCCTTTCACCATCACCATAATACAAACTCACCTTCCCACATTTATAATATTTGGTGTTGATATAGGTGACGTATTACAAAACATTCAACGTCTCATCATTCTTAAGCCGCATACTAGGCATAACTGCTTGTCAAATAGATATTAGAAAGGGGTTTATATTCGTGAATTACGTTGTGTGAGTATTGTTCACTTACGTAATACATTTACAAATGCTACTAATGACTAGTCATGTAGTTGTCTACTTATAACCACTCATCATAAGCCATACCACGCTTATCAATTCATAGATAAATGTCGGAGATAAAAGAATGTAAGCCATGGATATCCTTTTAGGACGATATATCATACGATTGGTGATTACTTGGCATGTAACAACCTTAAAAGTGTATTATTTCTAACTACCTGTCTTTATTTTGATATTTACTCTCCGAATGTTCATTATCCGAACAAATATATAACATTGACTCGTCTTGTGTGATTTATTGCCTCAAGTATGCTTGATTTTATCCAAGTATTCTGTACATGGCACCTAACAATTATCCAATATGTACCAAACATCATGGTCCACCCTAGTGCAATCACCCACAACGGGTGGAATACAAAGTCCCATGGTCCTCCCTGGTGCAATCACCAACAATAGATGCAATATGAAAACACCATGGTCTGCCCTAGTGCAATCACCCGTAATGGGTGGAATACCAAACACCATGATTTGCCCTGGTGCAATCGCCCACAACAGGTGCAATACCAAATACCATGGTCTGCCCTGGCGCAATCACCCACAACGAGTACAATACCAAACACCATGGTCCGCCTTGGTACAACCACATCCAACGGGTGCAGTAGTCGTCATCATGATCCACTTGAGGGTTATCTAAAGATAATACAAAAGGTGCTGTTGTCTACTTTGCATTTGATACATATGACTTACAGCTTACTACATGAGGTTTGTAGGTTTAAAAGATGTGCAATCCATGATATACATTCTGCCTTCTTACCTGACAATTACATCAGCAATATCTTCGCATGCTTATCACATAGAACTCAAATCGCCATGAATGCTTGTAGGAATAAAGAAGTAAAATGCTTTAATACTCCAAAGTATCAAAAGGCCCCAGAGGCTTGGATTCTTTTAAATAATCCTACACACATAAAAACTGTTCCATTCAAACAAGCAAAGAGATAAAACGCTCTCTTAAGATCCCTAAAAGGCTAAATGCCCTGTTAAGGTAAATGATGTTTTAAACACCCTATTGAAAGTTAGATACCTCGTTACACAGCCTAGGTCATGCGCTTCATTAACCTCAAGTAAAATACAAAACACATATGAATGACAACTATGAAGGGCCAAAACAGAGCACTGAACACCTCCATTACTAGGGCAAACATTGTGCAACAACAAGCTATGGTTAAAGACAGTGACTGAAGTTTGCCAATGGGATAGGGGGACTATATGTTTATAATACTGACCTGGTACTTAGTCGCTCGCTGACCTAATATGGGAAAACTAGCATGGGTGAGCGACAAACATACACCACATAAACTAAATTCGAATATTTAACCACCCATTCTGCTGGACCTATTTATAATATGAGGGGTAGCTTGCTAGGCGAGTAACTTATACGAATCGTCTAGTTATAAAAGAATTGATGGTTATACCTATTTTAATTTATTCGCCCGATACCCGCTCACCCGATATCTACACGCCTGGTACTTATTGCCTCGATGCTACGGGTATAATAAGTAGGTAATTGATATATAAAAACTAGGTAATAAAAAGCTTGACTTAAATTAGAAAACCGGACTCTAAAAATATCAACTAGACAAGCCACACCAAATGTCACCACATGTCCTCAAAGGACACGTGGCAACATTTGATGAAATAAAGTGGGGGTCCCCTTAACCCCCATGCTCCCTCTTTGCTATAAAGAGGGCGGAGGAGAAAAAGGAAGAGGCATCATCAAAGGAAGGCAAACATCACATGCCTCTTTCCTTCTCTTTCTCACTATTATCATCTCTTCGGAGCAATAATCATTTAGGCCTCCTAAGGCATAAGAAATCTGGAGATCTCCCCTTGTAAACCAAAACTAGCTTTACCGATGCTCTTAACCTCTTGCTCGAGTAACATTTCTTGAGATTTAGATGAATGAGCAAGCTAATCTCCTTACCCTAGTGCAGAGTATACTTCACTCTCAATTTCCAAAGTATACTTCGCTCTCAATTTCCTTATGCTTCAGACCTCTATTCGCACTTGAGGAATAACTTCATGTGATTCAACTTCTTGCACTTCAAACTTACTGTTCTAATCAGAAAAATCAGCTTCCTGTTATGCACAATCAGCTGCAGTAGTATCCAAATCGTCCCCAATAACCAATTCATTTTGTTGATTATTCTCACATTCTTGTTCTCGAAATTTTTCTTGCTGAAACTTAGTAACCTGCTGTTCAAATTGAAATGCACGCATCTCTTGAAAAAGCTGAAACATTTATGACTCAAAGCGGTCGAAAATTTCTTGAATTGTTGGGACTGCATCGCCATCCATTATGTTCCACTGGATTGTATACAGGAAGCAACTAATTCGAAGATATTGACTGCTATTTAACACAAGCACACTTAATATGTATTAATTGCAGCATATGTGTTCCACGATTCAGCTCAATCAAACACAACTCCAGCTGCAGTGATGTACTAAAGCTTATTGCGTTGTCTTGATGAACGAATTAAGAAGTTGAGTTGAACTTGCAGTGTTTAGGCGATCAACTCAATTCCTTGATCTAAACTTCGAACAACACAGCCACTCAATTGCCTTATCAACTTCAACTGATCAGTCACTTGATTGGATTGTCGAACACTTATCTTAAAAGGTCAGCTGAATCTTGAGAATTTTCAGCTCTAATATCAAGCACCTCAATCAACAACGCAACTTCAATTGAATCCTCTGATCTGCACAATTCTGAATTGAATTTGATCAAGTTGATTCGGTAGCAACAATTGAGCTTTAATTGGTTAAAACTGAGCTAAATTCAGCACCAAAACCTATTTTTGTTGATTGTTTGCATCCAACTCCAAAGCTTGATGCAATACAACTCAATCTAGTTGAAGTAGATTCAACTAAATCAAATGCAAAGCATCTAAAGTCCTTGCGCAGCAACAACAATCTGATTTTGAATTTTCTTGATTAAGAGCTTGATTTGGGATCAAATCAAGGCTTTGATACCAATTGTCATGATCCGAGATCAAGCTCGAGTAATGACCTAGGGATAGTAGAATTTGATATGAGAAAGAAGTGAATAGAGATGAGAAATAGAGAGAGTTAGATGAGAAAGAGAGAAACATCTAAAAGATATTTTCATTTCATCAAAGTTACAAAAGATTACAAAGAACCCACTACTTATACTATGCTAGAGAAGAGGCGGCTAAAACCTGATACAATGCACATGGACAATTTCTCCTAACCCACATTCACCTAAGTAGCCGCCAAAATAGACTGTAGCTAACTACCATGACCTCAACTAACTAATAGCCAACTAACAAGCCTAATACATGACAATATTAAAGACTCATTACTACTTATTACAATCTTGACTTATTCATACTCACTTCCATATGCCCCATCTATTAGAATTATGACATTATACCCTTTTCTTTTTCTTAAGGGTCAGTCCGTTTAGTAATTTTAATTTATGTTAATGATGTTATTGTAATGGGTAATAATTTGGAAAGGATAGTCCATATTAAATCTAGTTTAATCGAAAATTTGAAATCAAAGATCTAGGACCTGCTTAATATGCGTTTTGGGGCATAGAGGTTGCACAATCATTGATCAAGATCATGTTGATCCAACATAGGTATGTCCTTAATATTTTGAGTGAAGCTGGTCTACTGGGGCTAAACCTACTTCCACTTTGATAGTTCAAAATAAATCACTTAGCCAACAAAGTGGGGGAACTAGTAGAGGACCCAGGATGGTATAGGTGATTGCTATTTATTGTATTTGACTGTTACTCGACCTAGAATTATTTATGTAATGCATATTTTGAGTCAGTTTATGCCATGATCCACGAGAGCCACATTTTGAAGTGCTAATATAACTTTGCGATATTTAAAGGGAGCCCTAAAGCAAAGTATTTTGCTTCCATCAGAGTGTGATTTTCATATTATGAGCTTAGTGTGATGGTGATCGGGCAGATTATCCTACTATTCATTGATTTACCTTGAGTTTTGTTATATTTCTTGGTAAGGTACCAATTCATGGCATTTTAAGAAGCAATATGTGGTATCTCTTTCTTCGAAAGAAGCAAAATATTGTACCTTGGCCACTGTGATTAGTGAGTTAGTATGGTCACGTCAATTGCTCGTTGATCTTGTTGCTCCAATTGATGGACCGACTTTGTTGTTTTGTGATAATCACCGCACTTCATATTGTTTCAAATCAGGTATTTTATGAGCATGTAAAGCACATCAAGATAGATTGCAATGACTCTTAGCAAAGGATATTTCTACCTTTTTCGATTGCTCTATAGGTTAATTAACTGACCTTTTCACTAAGGCTCTTGGTTTTCCATCCTTTAATGTACTTCTTAGCAAGTTGGATAGTGTTAATTTATATGCTCCAACTTGAGGGACATAGTTGAAATGCATGTTTGTTTTATCAATGTATTTTTGTATTTAGTTTTATGTATTTTGTACTTCTACTTGTTTTACTTTCGTAATTAAACTTAGGATTCTAGACATAATTTATTATTAGTAAGTGTAGACATTTAAGGATCTAGTTAGTGGATCATTGAAGTTCTCATTTTCCTCTCCATAACAGGCCATCAAGAAAGGCCATTGAAGATTAATTAGGTATCCTATTCCAAGGTGACTTTGGGTATTATTCTATTTTAGTTTCTTCACAATGCATCTTACCATTAAGTAAGGTTATCACACAGTGGATCAAGCAACTAAGGCTTAACTCAACTACACAAACGGGTCAATTATTCAAATGCAAATTCCTTAAGAATTATTAACTGAGTTTGACTATGGGTCCTTAGTTGCATTTAATTTGTATCTAGTAATTTGAGAACAAACCCACTTGATTTCTCAACCTAATCTAAAGCCTCTAAACTTTATTGTAATCATCGATGCATCAGCGTGGACCTTTTCGACGTGACGCCTCTAATACTTCTTTCGACAAGCCCACTAGTGTCCTACATTAGTGGTAAAAGGCAGGTGAGAAAATATAGTATTACTTTAGGTCAAAAGGTCTAGTGTTCGATTCCCTCCTAAGCCTCACCTTAATGAATTCCTAATTTAACTGATTTCTGTGAAATATAGATCATTGTATAGGTCGGAGTCTACCAAGTAAACTGGCTCCTCGTTATGCCATTTGGCGATGAGAATTAGAAAAGACACACCTACTACACTCTTCGGTGCGCATTCTCTCTCTGTCTCTCGGCAAATTGAAGTGCATAAGCATCGTAATGGCAGGTAAAAACACTTCTTTTCGTCCTTTTCTATTTTCCTGTTGTTCTTGCGAATTCTGATTCCTATTTCGAATTTTTGTACTCAATGATATTTGTAGGTGTTCATGTAGAATTTCTATCAATTTTCAATCGTATTGATCAGGATTTGTTTTCACTGTGTACTAAATTTCTATTATCTTGCTGTTTATTCAAGTGCATCCTTTTATCTTTGATTCGAATTGAATTCCAACGTGACATTGTTATAGACTCGTGGTTTGGAGATCCGTATCATGCTTTAACTTCATTATAGCTAATTGATTATAGGTCCCCCGTCTTGTTCGAGTGGCTTCAGGTCTCGCTTTGTCGAGTGGCCTGCTTGTTCCGCGATTTTGTTGCTAATTATTGAAAAAAAAAAGCTAATTGATTATAGGAATTGACTCTTTGTATATGTTGAACATCATTAGCATATGTTTTGATTAAAATCGTTAGCATATAGAAAAGGGACTTTTTTAGCTAGACAATGTGGTAATTATGGTTATAAAAATAGGGTAGTGCTTGGACCATCCACAAATACCGTAACTCTAAATCAAAATAGGAATCATAAATGAAAAGGAATTGGAGAGTAAAATCAAGATCACCTGAACTTATGTATTTTTCGCTGAAAGTCTGCATCCATGGAGGGGAGCACAATAATAAATCCACTATTATCTCTGGAAGATTACATGATACATTTCAGCTCTCAACCCTAGTGTATATATAGACCTACCCACACTAAAACCCTAATGTGTCATGCGCCTATATTAGATTGGCCCAATCCTTACCTTATAATCAAGGCTCAATAAAATCAAGCTCCACACTTAACCTAACAGGTAGTGTTGTTGTTAAGACAATTTTTGTTAATGCCAGGCAATAATAGAAACTTTTTGAGATTTGTTATGTTGAAATTGCGTTGCCATTAACAAAAGATGCTTTGGCAGTAACACTACTCAAATAGACTATTGTGTAAATGTGTGCATCATTGTCTCTTTACACTCTTTCTTGTTCTTTTCAATGTATGATGAATCAATCCTAAGTTTCTCGATAATGTTAATGGCCCATGATTAGCAATTTCACTACGAGGACGGAGGTCATTGTTGCACAAGTGTGTGGGAAAGATGATTTTGTTGCTTGATTCGTACTTTGTGGGATCATAGTTGCTTTGAAAGATATGGAGTTATTAGAGGATTTAGTATGTGAGTTAGGGGTTAGAGTTGGACCTACTTTGGTGGGATGATTGAAGCATCCCATGAGATTATCATCATCAAGGAACCAACTAATCCTAAAGCTTAAGCTATTAGTTGATGAAGGTCAAAGAATGTTTTTATGATCTAAAATGCACCCTTGTACAAATATCCATTGTGCCTGAAGCGTAGATAGTGCAAAAGCTCACTTCATACCTTATGTAGAAATTATATTAATATTAACAGTGGGAATTGTTGGGATTCGAACTTGAGTCCTCTTGGTCAAAGATGATATGATACCTCCGATAAAAAAAGATGATATGTACCATGTCAAAAAACAACTGCCGCGAAGGTTTAAGCCATTAGATAAGTGCCTGGGAATGGTTTTGTGCTCTAGCTATTATTCTACTGCAACAGGCATGCTTCCACTATTCTAGAATTATGCTGTGAGGTTGTCTAGTCTTGAAATATAATAGTAAATTGAAGTTTGGCCTTTCTAGGGAAAATATCTGAAGATAAATTGCAATAGCAATCACATTATTCAAACATTACCAAATCTAATAATCTTGTAATTTTCATGCAGCATTGTCAGGGAGGATTGTCCAAAATGTTTCTGTAAGACAGTATGGCCGACAGAATAGGCAGTTAAGTAGCCAACACAGAAGAGATTGTCATACCTCGAACTTGCGCAACTTCCTCCCATTACATGGAAGGAAGTCAGCATGGGAAGATACCTTGGCCATGCAGTTGCACACTGTGTCTATATACCAGAGTGCTTTTGTTAACCAGAGAACTGTTTACTGCAATGGTCTGTTCTAGACTCTCACTATAAAAATAGATATGTATTGTGACTATATCCGAGCTAGCTTCAAGCACTTGCACTTTCTCATCATTTTTGAGTTTCTTTTTCTGTTTTTTTTTTGGTTTTGTTTTGTTTTTGCTACTTTCTTATCAAGGGTGTGATGCATTCTTGTTCATGAATTTGTTTGCCAGTGGCCAAATGAAATTATGGACTTATATCTTGTGACTGCCGCTGCAGCTGCTGCGTTCGCCACTGCAATCCCGGTTCTTGAAAAGACCAGCTTTCTCAAGCTTCAGAATGGCAGGTAAAAGAACTATCTTAACTTACTACTGGTATTACTATTAGGAGTACTATTTTTTGAGTACGATAAACTTCCTTGGGAGGATCATGAAGAAAGATTCCATATTCACAATTCATAATTGACCTGCAGCAAAGTGTGTTGATGAAGTCAGTACTCTACGTTGGGTAGATTATACAATTGACATTAAGAAAATGTCGAAATATAGAAACTGTCTGTCAATCATGATAACTCTCTAGGGATGCAGCATAAAAGTGATTTGATTGAGGATCAGTTACCTTGTAATGGAAAGATAGTGGCTGTTCTTTAACTTAATTTTAGCAATCGAATAGGTAACTTTGAGATGGAGGGACAGAAAGGGAACAATTATCACTGCATGTTCTTTTGTATAAGATACATGCATTGTTCTTATGATATTGACACACCACTAACCCAATCTTCACCCATGATGATGTTATGATTCGTGAATTCAAGGATTCGAGCTGTGTTCGGTTAAGCCGTTGCTGCTGGTTGTTTATGATATGTTGCTGCTACTGATATGCTGCCGTACTGCGTGTTGTGCTGCATAATTGCTGATGCTGCTGTTAGTTAGTTGTTTAGAAGTTAAGTCATGATGTATTAGCCTAGCTTTAGTTGTTGCTTTACATTGTAACAACCTGCATTAATAATTCTGCAGTAAACTAGGTGCGTTAAGGCTGTTAAGCTGTTAGTTTCAGGTAGTAGTGGAGTTTGGCGCCAAAATGCCTTTTACACATTAGTTAGGTATATTCTAGATAGTTCTAGATGCTTCCTAGCTAGGTTGGTTAGTAGTTCATTGCTATAAATAAGTGAGGATTGTAATGTTCAGAATTATGCAATCAAATATCAAACACAATCTCTATTTTGAGATTAATATTCTCTCTCTCATCTAACTCTCTCTATTATCTCATCTCCTTTCCCTTCTTTCTCTCATCTAAACTCTATATTCTTTCTCATCTCATACTCTTTCTATCCCAACCAAGGTTAAGTTTCAAGACCTAATCTTCGAAACCTTAACAAATGAACTGCTGATTACGAAAGACATTGTTAATTGGACCTAGGTTCGGTCATCTCATGTGGTTTCCTTGGTTATTGGAACAGAATACATTTAAAGGTGAGCGGTTACGCATAACACATGGTTGGAAGCATTTCAATACAATAGATGGACAGCTATGCTTCTGTGTAATTGCAAACTAGCATTTATGGTTGTTCTGCTTCTAGCTTGTTACCTCTTTCCTGTAAGAAAATGTCTTGCATTTACTAATTCGCTGTGTTTACTCTTTATAATGCAGTGATATTCGAGGTGTCGCTGTTGATGGCATTCAGGGAGAACCTGTTACACTAACAGAACCAGTATCAGAAGCAATTGCTGCTGCTTTTGCTGCATGGTTGTCAGATAAGAAGAAAGTTGATGGATCCAGACGTCTGAGAGTCTCCATTGGACACGATTCTCGAATTTCAGCATCAAAACTACACGTATTTTTTTTTTTCATGGTCTAATAATTTGATAAATGTATTAGAGTTGAATAAGTGCTAGGGGTTAATAATCAATTAGTATAAATACTTGTATTAGCTTTGTAATTAGGTATCAATAAACAAATACTTTCTCTCTCCTCTTTTCCCTTCTCCTCTTTCTCTCTCTACTGTCTGTCTCTCTCTCTCTCTCTTTTCTAAACCTTAACACTAGTTCTCTTCTCTCTCTCTCTTCTCTAATTCTCTCTCTAATCTCCTTTTCCTCATCAATCCTTCATCAATTCTGGATACAATCTTAATTGATTGTATCAATTGGTATCAGATTCAAGTTGTGCTGCGATTTGGATCGAATTATGGCCGAAGGTACTCGTTTTTCCTCCGAATTGAGGCATTTGGAGACGTGAATTGACGACAACTAGTGCGCCATGAACGAACTCTTCCAGAGCTTCGAAAATCGTGTACAATCGAACATCTCTTCGTTGAAACAAGAACAAAGCAAGATAATGGAGATCTTGCTCGAAATTCAGAGTCAGACGCGACCTGTGGAGCCTCATCTGGCCGAATCTCGCCCTGGTGGCGGTATTTTGGGCTGCCCTACCGAGCTGCCGCTCGTTCCGGTAACCACCACCTGGGTTCCCGACGCTGGTATATCTTCTTCGGCTACTTCTCCATATCACTTTCATACTCGTCTCTCTAAAATTGACTTTCCGAAGTTCGTTGGTGGTTCGAGTGTTAAAAATTGGGTGTGGAAGGTTGACCAATTCTTTAATATTGATCATACTCTTGATTCCGCTAAGGCTAAACTTGCGTCAATGCATCTTGAGGATGATGCATTCAAGTGGCATCGTTTGTTTCTTAAAACACATAACCACCCTATTGAAGAGGTTGAGTGGTCCGAGTATTCGACCTTGTTAATTCAGCAGTTTGGTAACATTTACGAAAATCCTATGGCTGATTTGATGAAATTGCTTAGTAGTGTTTTGGAATATCAATGTCAGTTTGAGCATTTGGTGCCTTGTTTAGGTCTATCCGAGTCCTACTTGGTTTCATGTTTTGTTACCGGCTTGGAAGAATCAATTCAATACCCGGTCCTCATGCTTCAGCCTACTTTGTTACCGCAAGCTATGCAATTGGCCCAGTTGCAGGAGGCTCATTTGCTCTCTACTTTGCTTGGATCGGCAAGTGACTATGCCCTCTCCACTTTCGTTCGCTCTTTAGGTGGTCCTACCATTTCCTCCTTGACACAGGGTTCAATTGTTCGTTCTTCTTCGGATTCGGCCATGGGTTCCCGCACTCTTACTCGTGAGGGTCGTACAATATCAGCAGCTGAGGTTAAAGATCGGCAAGACAAAGGCCTCTGTTTCTTTTGTAATGAACCATTCACTTCGGGTCATATGAAATTCTGTAAGGTCAAGAATCCTCAATTAAAGATGATTTCCGGCATAAACAGCAATGAGGAAGTGGATCCCAGGGATATACTATTAGATCCGGGGGAGCCTTCGGTTGAGGCAATTCCACACATATCGTGTCATGCTTTGGGCGGCGCTTCGTCCCGTATTACTATGCGGATTACGGGATATTTCTGTCATCAACCACTTCTCATCCTTATCGATGGTGGGGGTACGCATAATTTCATGGATCCTGCGAAGGCTCGTAGGTTGGGGTGTGTGATCACCTCAGTTCCGGTCTTGTCGGTTGTGGTAGTCGATGGGCATCGTCTTATTTGCTCGGAGATGTGTTCTGATTTTCGTTGGACTGCACAGGGTCATGAGTATGTTAGTGATGTATTGTTGATCGCTTTATGGGGCTATGATATGGTCCTTGGCATTCATTCGTTGACAACTCTCGGTCCGATCGTTTAGGACTTTGACCATTTACAAATGCAATTCACATGGAACTCGGAGCACTGTACCTTTTGTGGCATACCAACTTCTTTTCGCAATGTTGCCCCCAAATCTCCTGAATTCCCGTTGGGTGCTCGCTGCTATTCTCGTTCGCCGTTTGGTCCAGCATCGCACTGCTACCGCGACACAGATTCTGGTACTTGGGACGGACTGTCTCCTTGCCAACACCACCTGGGAGGACTATACTGAGCTATGTCTTCGCTTTCCACCTTTTATTCCTTGAGGACAAGGATCATCTAGGGGGAGTAATGATACATGTATTAGAGTTGAATGAGTGTTAGGGGTTAATAATCAATTAGTATAAATACTGGTATTAGCTTTGTAATTAGGTATTAATAAACAAATACTTTCTCTTCCCCTTTTCCCTTCTCCTCTTTCTCTCTCGACTGTCTGTCTCTCTCTCTCTCTCTTTGCTAAACCTTAACCTAATTCTCCTCTCTCTCTTTCTCTGTTCTCTAATTCTCTTTCTAATCTCCTTTTCCTCATCAATTCTGGATACAATCTTAATTGATTGTATCATAATTCTGAGGTTGCTCTATTCCGTACCAGCATTAACAATCTACTCAAAGGAACATATAGTCAGCTATGAGCTTCTAATCCACTTCTTTTCTCCATGTTCAATTCAGTTTCCTTTTTATAGTTATGTTTGCCTTTGTGACTGGCCTCTGTGAAGAATTTAAGTGAGTCAAATCCCCCAGGAGGACTTGGATAAAGTAACCACCATTATAATAGGACCACTGGGGCAACACCTTTTTGGGGCGCGGGAGACCGGGGGGGGGGGGGGGGGGGGGGGGGGTGGTTCAGCCTCGTGCCTATTTGACATTCATTTTCATTACTTCTTTGTATTTTACGCACATCAATTCATAGGATGTATTGATACAGATTTAGGTAGAATCTTAGAACATCTTGTTTTTCATTTAGGAAAGTGTTGGGGGAGGGGGCTCAGACCCGGAAAATCTTATGATATATGAGAGCTTTCAGCTGTTAGGAATATTCAAAAAAAGAACTTCAGCTCTTTGGATTAATAGTTCAGCTGTTTAGCTATAGTTTCAGGCAGTATGTTAACCATTGTTACTCATTCTTGTAATTGGAGATCATGTATGCATCCCGTCAACAATGAATATGCAAAATGGTGTATGCTCCTTAGCTGTTTCTTTGTGACAGTGGTCTTGTTCTGAAAAAGAAATGTAGATGGTGTTATGCTCCCGAATGCCAAGGAAAGTGATCTTATGATTTGTATTATAGGAGTTTACATTTTCCTTCTCAAGTTTCAGTATTATGTTCTAGATTACTTGTTTATCGGTTGCCAAAGGAGTAAGGATTTTATAATATATTTCTTGCAGGATGCTGTTTCACGAGGACTTGTGAGCGCTGGCATTGATGTGGTGCAATATGGGTGGGTATATCCCCTCTTTTCCCTTCAGATTCTGTTTTTGCATTTGGTGAGTTGATTTGATAATTATGTAGTCTTAGAGACTCTTCCCCCCCCCCCCCCCCCTCTCTTTCTCTTTATTGTTAGTTGAATGCTGCCGGACCTGGCATGCTGTCATACTAGTTAGTTTCTGAGAGGTAATTACTTGCCTTTGAAATACTGATTTATATTAAGAACGAAGAGAAGTTCCAGCTGGCCTAATTCCCCAAACTCTCTCATTTCAGGGTGTATGTGTTGTCCTCTAAATCAACTTATGTCTTTTTCATTTTGTACGTCACATTACAATGGAAAATCAATTCCATGATAGATCTGAAGCATTGCTGAAAATAAGAAAACAAGTAAAAAAAGGTTAAGGCCCATCTCCATTTTAAAGTCAGTCAGTTCATTTTTTTTTTACTCACAATTATGTGGAATCAAAGTTTTCGTTTAACTTAAGCTAAGATTGGTACCAATCACTTCCGAAGCAGCGTCATGGATTGGTTGGTGGTGTTCCAAAATTTTGATTGGAAACAGTTAATTGCTTGCAACTATCACTCCGCATCAGTCTATTGAAGCATTTACATTGATCTGAAATTCCAATGTCTCTATGGCCTAGGCCAGGCATTTCAGAACTGCATTGTGTCCTTACTCCCACAGTTCTTTTAACCGACTATGGTCCACCACACCCTCACCTTGAGGGCTAAGGGCTAGTGATCCTAGGGATTTCAACATGTATGAATTATTCAGTTCTGATTGCATAAAATTTGGATATTTAGGTTTTGGTAGGCAATGCTTGGTAAAGCTCCACCCACTAGAATCATTACAAAGTTGTCAAGTCCATTATAAGTTATGCGATTATCAAACTGCCAAGGATGCCTCAGAATGATATCACAATCAAGAAAGTCGCACACAAAAAAGCGTGTGGTAAAGAGCAAGTTCCCTAGCCTCAAGTCATTCTTCATTGTAGAGCACATTGTTTTCCCAATATCGTCAAAGTTGGAAACCAAGAGTCGGATAGGGTGAGAACGTGGTATTCCCAAATCTTTGACTATCCGTCTAACTATCAAATTAAAATAAGCTTTCATGAACAATATCATGTATGAGAGTTTCATGTCCACACTAGCAATGGAAATGGGGCAGGTAGAACTCGTTACACTACTGGGTACCTGCCCCGTTTGAGTGGGTATGGGTGCAAGTGAGGCGGTTAGCGGTAGGGGTCGGGTATACCTGACAACACCTGCTATAGGTTTGAGGCGGGTGCGGGTATAATGTTATAACCTCCCCACCTTGTCCCGTCCGATAGCCGTTATACCCATCCAATACCTACCTCAATTTGTATTTTTTTAAAATTTAAAAATAGAAATATATATATACGTGATTTGATTATTCAATTTATGACAAATATTATAGCAAAATATAACTATATTCTTAAACAAATATTATAGCAAAATATAATTATGTTCTTAAACATGATGCTAAATAATTAATATGGGCTGGTATGAATAATCGTTTGGTACCTAAATTAGGGCGGATAAGGGATGGGTATTAAAGATCCATTGGATACCCGCCAATAATGGATGGGTAGTATGGTTATGGGTTTGTACCCGCCAGGGTGCGTATGGATATTCGTTTTGTACCTGTGGCAAATATGAGTATCCTTTTTATACTCATAATGGGTAATGTGGTGGGTGGCAAGTATGAATTTGGGTGGTGGTACGGGTATAGAGGATACATCCCTGTGCCTGCCCCGCCTCATTGCCATCTCTAGTCCACACCAAGCAGTTACCCCAGCATGTTTAAAGACGATAGTACATGGTTCAAGAGGTCTCAAATTCTTGTTCTTCAACTTAGGGAGGTGAGGAGTAGCAACACAAATAGTTAACTTATCGTCCTTGCTATTCTCATCCTTCTACCCAGAGTTTTCAACTACTTGGACTATATGTTCTTTTAATCTTTCATTTCTTCTCCTTTAACGTTAGCTAAGGACTTATCATTAGATAACCTAGGTTATACTAGAGTCACCGTCTTTTTCAACTTCAAAGTGCAATCGCAAGCTGGATGTCCATTTATTCTGCATTATAACACATGATAGAACCCCTAGGAGCCATAATGACCGGGGACCTTAAACTTTTTGTTGCAGATCTCGTTTATGTTTTGCATTCATGACGTAACAGAGGTCTATGTAATACAAACTTGATTGTTATATCATAAAATGCTTTTTGAATATGGGGTTTAAAACCTCCAACATATTTATGATGTGTTGGTGCTCAAACTACTCAAACAAGCAGTGTGTAACAAGTTTTTGAAACTCACTTGTGTATATAAGGAAATCTTTATCTGTCATCTTTAAGGAACTTAATTTGGAATACAATCCTCGAGTGTAATTAGAAGGAACAAACTTTTTGGATCCCATTCAAAATCGGGCATTGTGGACCTATGTTGGAGAATATGTGGTTAATGAGCAATTAAAATATGAACTCAAAATAAGCAAAGGAATCTGGAATGCTCAAACCAAGCATATGAGAGGAATTTACTGACCTCGACCTCCAAGGGAGTTAATCACAAGCTTTTGCAGAACCAAGCTTACACTCAAAAGTAATAAGGCTCGAGATGAACAAAAACAATCATACACTTGAGGAATACAACTCTCAAGCTCTAGAGGGTAAGTGAATAGAACTATAGGCATAATTGAATAAAGGCATGAATAATGAAAAGGGAAGAGAAAGGAATCAAATTAGGAATTACCGCGCCGAGGAGTCTACATCTGCCCTAAGTCATTTATGCCCCCACACCGTACAAACAGGATCTCTAGCACTCCGACTCTCAAGCTTAACATGGCACGCAATATAGGGTACTCTCAATTGATTGGTTGGAGTGAGACCCAGCTTGCTCAATAACGAGACAACAACAAGAACCCAAGAAGATGAACTGAGAGAGAGTGAACAAAAGGAGAAGAAGTAAATGAAAATCTACCCTACGGTTATGCTCTGCTTTTAAGCCTCCAAAGTTATGGTAATTGCAGAAAATCTGCCAAAATCATGGAAAGAGGGGACGGTTAAGGAAGGAGTAGGCGGATATCACGAAGCCGAAAACTGGCCTTCGTTTAAGTAAAGAACATGTGTGGACACCGGAAACTTGAGCTCATGCCCCATAATCAAGATCTTGAGCTCCTCAGTCTTTATCTCGAGCTTGACAAGAAACAACTCGAGATCAATCTCGAACCCAGACAAAAGACAGCAATTCTGACTTGAGCTTGCAGCATCGAGTTTGGCTAAGGATAAAAAACTAGAGCTCGAGCTTGTAGCCTTAAGCTCAGCTATTTGACTAGAACTATAATTGTCATAAAACTAAAGGTCCAGGTCGAAAAAGGCCCACATCGCGAATCGCCGGTTGGCTTGGCCTGGTGCAGCGGGATGCATGCGCGCATGTGGCTCACTATGCTCACTCTATGCATACAAGACTTTATCAAGTCAAAGGAGAAGGGGGTATATAAAGTAACTTTCCCACTTCTAAACTTCGTATGTGGGATAAGCGAGTTCAAACAAGATGAACTTAAATCGAAGTACACTACCCCTAAATTCCAACAACCTGGGCTAATCGTAGTATAGATCTACCAACTCTAAGCATATCCCTTGAAACAAGTTATATCAAAATTAACTCCGTTCTTGTTTAACTCATTTGCAAGTAAAAATGTTCTCCATGTTGTTGATTACAAACAACAGCAAAAGTAAACCCAGTGCCTCGAGGGCTCCCGCATATGCAGGGTCTGTGTGTACGCTACCTTACCCTTTTAGGATGCTACCCTCAAAAGAGGCTGCGTCTGAGGACCCCCAACCTAGAAAGCATAAAAACAACAGTACATAGATAGAAAGCATAAACCGTAGAGCATAAACCATGAAGCATGAAGCAGTGATAGCAATAAAGCAACCTAGCGACAGGGTAACAAGCGATCAACACATAACAATAGCAAATAAAGTGAGACAGGCATACAAATAAGTCTATGGGCAGTATAACGATCTTGGTTGCGCTCCTCTCTCCTAAACCGCAATACCAGATACATCTATGCTACCCCTCCACTCTATCTAGGGCCATCTCTTCATTTAGGTTGAGGTGGGTAAGGTCATGTCGAATCGTCTCCATCCAACTCTTCTTTGGCCTGCCTCTCCCTCTCCTTCCGCTTTTAGTATGGGGTTGTTCACTTCTCCTGACATGGGCAATGGTTGGTCTACTCCTAACATGCCCAAACCATCGCAGACGTTGCTCCCTCAACTTATCCTCGATTGAGGCGATGCCCAATTTGCTTCTTACAACATAATTTCTAATCTTATCTTTCCTTGTGTGTCCACACATCCACCGCAACATCCTCATCTCCGCCACCTTTAACTTCTGAGTATGATGCCATTTGACTGGCCAGCACTTTGCACCATATAACTCTCCATGTGGTTGATTCAATCATAAAATTCATCAGACCCCCTTCCCCATCAAATTTCAGCAATTCCAGGTTGAATTCGCAATCCAGCTTATGAAAGGAATTAAGATTACCATAATTAAAATTCGAGATTCTTATTGTTTGTGGTGTCATGTGCTTAATAGGCTTTTAAGTGCTATCGGGTTCCTCTGGCTCCTTTTGCTTCCCCATTAGTGTTCATCGTCCTTTGAAGCTCTTGGAGCTTTATGAAATAGTGGATTATGTAATATCTATTGAAAATTACTCAAGTCATTGTTCAACTTCACTACACCAAGAGTTAATTTTAGCCACCTGTTATTGTAAACGGGCAAAATCCTCTGCCGTATCGTGGATGGAATTGGGGGGGCGTTCTCGTTCTATTCCGGGAGATTGCTTCGACATTGTTTGGGGTAGGGATGGCAATGGGGCAGGTAAAACCCGTTACCCGCCCCATTTGGAATGGGTATGGGTATAAGTGAGGCAGGTAACAGGTATGCATTGGGTGTACCACACCCCCCCCGCTGGTACCTGCCATGGGTATGGAGCGGGTTCGGGTAAAGTGTTGTACCAACCCCGCCCTGGCCCATCTTATACCCATCATACCCACTCCATTTTGTATCTAATTAACTTAAATTAAAAATTATGTGCTTACATTCAATTACCTAAATTATTTATTAATGTTATAAAAAATATAATTGATTTTTTAAAAACAATATTAAATAATTACTATGAACGAGTATGGATAATCATTTTGTACCGACATTAGGGTGGGTATGGGGTGGGTAATGGTTACCCCTTGGATATCTGCGGGTAATGGGGCAGGTATGGGTGTGGGTTTGTACCCGCCGGGGTAGGTATGGGTATCCACTTTATACCCGTGGCGGGTATGTGTATGGATTTGGGTGGCGGATATGGGTAGGGAGGAGGCACCCTCCGTATCCGCCCCGCCCCATTTCCGTCCCTAGTTTGGGGAAGGGCTTTCGATTGGCTATAGACTGAAGACAGTTAGTTAGAGGGTTGATGGACAACGCTGATTGGAGCTTGGTTCAGTTGGGGTTATGAACATTTGAATATTCAGACTAGGGTTAGAGTCTCATGGGAGGTATGAACTTGAATTGATCGAAGGTTTTATTGTGGCTAAAAGCCCCATTTGTGTGGTGCACTTTTTTTTTTTTTTTTTTTCAATCAGAAGCTCCATTTGGTTTGAATTAGGGTTTTCAGGTGGAGTATGGGGTCAATTTGGGGTTCACAAGTGATGGGGGCTTTTGTGTTTGAAGCTGTGGTTCGTGAGTTAGGCTTTGAATCCAATGGTATAAGTTCAAAGCTGTGTTCGAATGTCGGTTCGGGTTTCATGTGGGAATGGTGGCAGAGGTGTTTCGTGGGTGGTGAGGTGGCAGAGGTCTGGCAGCAAAACATCGATGGCAGGCAACAGTGGCGGAGGTTCGGTGGTGACTCAGTGGTTCAAGGTTGTGTTATGTTTTATTATTTTTTTCAGGTTGGGTTCTTTTTTGGTGGGTTTTAGTGATAAGTATTGCTATACTGTGGTAGTGGCAAGGAGATGATACTATTCGGTGATATTATCGGTATATAAGCCGCGGCATTGTGGTGGCTGCTGCCATGGCTTTGTGGCATCGTTCAAAATTAGGGCTCTGATATCAAATTGATGTAGGGCAACTTGCTAACAGCAAACGAACTCTATAATATTTCCTCAAAATTTAGGCTAATGAACTACAAAGGTATATTTATTAAAATTAAAAAAAAGGAAAAACTAATCCCTAAAATAAAATGGGATAAGGTAAGATAAATATTAACTCAAGTAGAAAACTGAATTGAAGTTGGATTGTGGAATTACAATTCCAATTCCAATTCTTGTTAAATTGGAATTCTGATAGAATTGAAATTCAATTGTTTGATTCAACAAAGGAATTGGAGGACGGAATTCTAATTCCGTAATGATTCAATTCAACACAGGGTTTTGGTCAATTAAGTTGGAGTATTTGGAGCTTTAAACCAGTTACGGTCAAATTTTGGTCGAAGCGGTTCACGTTATGTTCGAGATATTATGGTCGGAGCGATTCACTTTGAGTTCAAGTTATTCGAGTTCCAGGTCGAGTATTGCGTCAGATCATTTTCTATTCTAGTTATCTTGGATTTTTAGTTCATCGTGTTAGGTCTTTTCGGAATTCACACTGGAATCGATCTAGTTTGAGTTGATTTGAGTTATTTGGAGCTTGAGTCATCTTAGTTTTAACAAAAGGGTTGTATCGTTTCAAATTAGAGTCATCTTAGGCTGCGTTTGAGATGGGTTGGGTCATTTTCAGTTTAGGTCATAGTAAGTTTTGGGTCAATATGGTTTGGTCATTTCCACTTCCGCTCAGCTTGTTTACATCACATTCAAGTCGAGTAGTTTCCTTTTTTGGATTTGAGTGATCTCGAGTTTTGGGTCAATTAGGTTGGGTCACTTCGGATTTTGAGTTACGTTGATTTCGGTCATTTCAAGTTCAAGTTATTCGAGTTGGGGATTTTGAGGTTTAGGTCAAATTTTAGATTGTGCCTAATTCTTTCTATTTTGAGTCTCTTTGATTTAGGTTAATCAAGTAAGGATTTTGGGTTTCAGGTCAGTGGAGTTAATATAGAATTGTAATTCCTTATCCCTACCTTAAGGAAGTGAAAAGTGTGATTTTCAGTTAAAATCCAATTCTATGGAATTGCAGTTCCAATTCCAGCAAATGAACCAAACAAGAAGATTGGAATTTAGGGCTCTAGTTCCAGTTTCAACCCCAATTTCAGGCTTCAATTTCATGTTCCAAACAGGACCTAAAGATAAATATTGCGCCAAATAAAATTGTGTTGTATCACCAAGGCTCTAAATTCCAAAGAAAGATGCCCATGAAGAGTGTATAAGTAACTTTTTACAAGAACCCAATGCCTCAAAGAGGCTCCCACTGCTTACGATGAATTTGGTTGGTGTGCTTATTCATCATATTGGAGTTCTGTATGAGGTGGGGTTTGTAAGGATGAGCTGAACTCAAGCTCTAGCTATACACCCGGCTTGATATTCCCTGCATGAGTCAAAGAAACCGGGGACCCCTCCGAAGCTCAAATCAGTACTAATCTCATGAAATAATAGTACAGGTAGGTAATAAATAGACATAATAGATACTAAATAATTAGCATAGGAGATATAGGAGGCTTGGATGATTATTGCTTTAGAGAGATGACCAGACAATGAGAATGGGAGGTGTGAGAGGGGAGGGGCATGCCATAGAGAGTTTTTTTCTCCTTTCCCTGCTCCCCTTCTTTTACAAGGGAGTGCGTCCCCCCCTTTTATAATGGGGTGGGCTTCTAGGGTCCAATTTTATAATTTAAGTCTATTTTATTATTATCTAATTTCTATATTACCTGCCTATTATACCCATAGCACCAAGACTATAAGTATTGGGCGTGTAGGTAACAGGCGATTATATACCGGGTGTGTAGGTACTAGGCGAGCAAGTACCAAACAAGCAAGTGCCAGGGGAGTTAGTACCAAACGAGCAAATACTAGGTGAGTTTTATAAACAACCACTAAGGTAGGGATTGGGGAGGATTATATATACGCAGTCTTACTTCTACAAGGTGCTATCATGTAGAGAGGTTGTTTCCAAAGTAACCCTTCTTTTCTATTTTATATAGTAGCCTTTTCCTGTGCGAAGCACAAATGATGTTTACATTTGAATAGTTTTATGTATGGTTTTGATTAAAACTAAAAGTGATGTAAGTAGTTGTTGACAAAGTTTTATTGCATATTGCAATAATTAATAGTAATGTACCATATCATAATTTTGGGCATCTTTTACTTCCATAAGTCAATCCAATCAATATGTTCAGGTTGCTTGTAGATAAGTTCAAATGTTGCAATACTAATAATCCGTTCAATGCTTTGTATGATAATAATAATTTGTCTTACAGTTGAACGAATTCCATGATATATAGAACACCTAGGTTTTGTTCACCTTGTTTGCTTAATATATGTATTCTTTATGTTTCTAGAATTATAGTACCTAATTAATTTAAACATTTATGTCTTATAAGCATCGTTTATGTATTAACATCTACGTAATATTGATACTTACCACAAAAAAAAAAAAATCTACGTAATATTGATGTTTTCCCTTAGTATGACATATCTAATGTTGTTGATTATTACTTAACCCTTTTTAAATACAACAATAACAAACCTAGTGTCTCAAGGGCTCTCGCATAGCAGGGTTCGCGGGCGGGCGGGGGGTGTAGGCTTTGTCCGAGGACCCCAACCTGAGAAGCATGGAAGCATAAAGGCATAAAAGCACAAGGGCAAAAATACGACACAAGGTAAGCATAAAGAAAGCATAAAGTAACAAAAGGCAAATATGCAAATAAAACAGTTCCCATCTATATCAAGTACTCTAAAGAGGCAGTCATTTAAGCCTAGGAACACTAGTGTTAGCCAGAATATGCTCCTCTATTCTAAGCCGCTACATCGGCTGCCCTTATGCTAGCCCTCCACTGAGCTTTATCTAAGGCCATCTCCTCCCGTAGGTTTAGGTGGGTGAGATCATGTCT
Organism: Simmondsia chinensis; assembly: GCA_018398585.1. Taxonomy (NCBI): domain Eukaryota; kingdom Viridiplantae; phylum Streptophyta; class Magnoliopsida; order Caryophyllales; family Simmondsiaceae; genus Simmondsia; species Simmondsia chinensis. The sequence continues at coordinate 13,860,834 of JAGTTD010000005.1, forward strand.
GATCGTCTCCAACCATCTCTTCTTTGGCCTGCCTCTGCCTCTGCCTCTGCCTCTCATGCCGAGTGTATTATAGAGTTGTTCGCATCTGTTGACTAGAGTAGTGGTCGGTCTTCTCCTGACATACCCAAAGCACCTCAAACATTGCTCCCCCAATTTATTCTCGATCGAGGCCACTCCTAGTTTGCCTCTAATGATGTCGTTCCTGATCCTATTCTTCCTTGTGTGTCCACACATCCACCGCAGCATCATTATCTCCACCACTTTCATATTCTGTGTATGATGTTGTTTCATTGGCCAACACTCTGCACCATATGGCATAGCCGATCTCACTACCGTCTTATAGTAGCTTTCCTTCAACTTTAGCGAGAACTTTCTATCGCAAAGTATTGCAGAGGCCATTCTCCATTTATGCTAGCCTACTTTAATACGGTTGTTGACATCCTCATCAACTCGCCGTCCTATTGTACCATGGGACCCAGATATCTAAAACACTCATTTTTTGTTGTGGTCTCCGATCCAATCTTGTCGTCTTCTAGGCTAGGCCTGGTGGAGGTACCAAACTTGAGTTCCACATACTCTGTCTTGGACCTACTTAGTCATAAACTCTTCGATTCCAAGGCCTTTCTCTAAAGTTCCAGCTTCTCATTTACCTCTCATTTACCTCTCATTTACCTCTCTTTTAGGTCATTTGCAAAAAGCATGCATCACACCTCCTTGGATGTGTCTAGTGAGCTCATCCATAACCAAAATGAACAAAAAGGGACTCAAGGTAGATTCTTGGTGTACCCCAACTATAATGGGGAAAGCGTATGTCTCCCCTTCCGTTGTACACACATTAGTTTGTCCATCGTCGTACATGTCTCTAGTGGCTCGGATATAGGGCATGGGGATGGCTTTTTTCTCTAGAATCCTCCGTAGGACCTCTCTTGGCACCCTATCATATGCCTTCTCTAAATCAATGAAAGCCATGTGGACATCCTTTTGTCTATCCCTGTAGTGTTTTTTAGTCCGCCTTAGGAGATGGATGGCTTCTATTGTCGATCTACCGGGCATTAAATCCGAATTGGTTCTTGGACACCTCTGCTTGTTGCCGTAACCTCCTCTCTATGATCTGCTCCCATAGTTTCAGTGTGTGGCACATTATTTTGATACCCCCATAGTTGCCGGAACTTTGGATGTTGCCTTTGTTCTTATAGATCAGGATTAATGTGCTCTTTTTCCATTCGTCAGGCATCTTTTTCCCTAGAAGGATTTTGTTAAATAGTTTAGTCAGCCAACTAATGTGCTTCTCGCTAAGGCATTTCCATGCCACTATGGGTATTCTGTCTGGGCCAACGGCTTTACCCTTAACCATATGTTTCAAGGCTTCCTCGACTTTCTCAGATATAATTCGCCTACAGTAACAATAGTTCTAGTGCTCCTCAGATGCTTGGAGATCATCTAGGGATATATCTATATCCCCTTGTTCGTTGAACAGACCGTGCACTTAACCCTTTTTTCTATATTTTGTTTAATTGTTAAGGTTTGTATTATTAACTTTTTTTTTTTTTAAATATTATTTTTCTTATTGACCAGTATTATATAGTATTATATGTATACATTTATATTTTATGAAAATTCTTTTGTGATTGTTTAATCCATGTCACTATATCATACTGTAGCATTTCAATACATATAGTGCTATTTATTTCACAATAATTCATAATTATTTTCAGGTTAAAAAAAAAAAAAAAATTCTGTATACTAATAATTTATTTCAGTCCAGACCAATTTCATAGTGCTTAAAGTAATAATATAATATTCGGTGATTGTTGTTTTTCTTCATTACAGATGTTTTTTGAAACAATTTTGTTGTGTGATTCATATGGACTAGGCAGAAAAACCTTCAGTAGTTAAATTGAGTTTTTCGTACGGGTTATAAACTAATAAGTAAGCTATATGGAACCAAGGTGACTCAAAAATGAAAAACATCATATTTAAGATTATAGGAGTTTCTTAGATTGTTTCTATTGAGGCAACATCTGGTAATTGGGAGTATCATCTAATTATGTTCTGCCTCACGGAATGATGTCTCTTCCAGATTTACGCAAACTATTAATGGCGGGAGAGTCCAAGCATTATTAATATTTGATTCTTGTTTCTTACTTCAAAGCTTCCTTGTAAGGTCCGATAAATTGAATATTGAGATTGTTCTTGGCCTAATCCTGCATTACATGGGCTCAAAAGACTTATGGGTGTCTTGATCACCTTCCACATATGAAAGTAGAAGAGCTGATAAAGTGGAAGCTTGAAAGTGAACTAGATTATTTTGGCTGTGGTTGGAGAACGAAAATTATGGTTTAAGTACTTGACAAAGGGTACAGAACTGAAGATGCAACCTGGTGATAAGGAGCTTCTGTTGAGCTAGGTCATTGCCCATGGCAGAGATAGATGGATGCTGGGATGTATCTGGTTGATTCTAGGTGATTTTCTGCCAACAACAGACAGTCCAGTTATGTCTTTTCTGTTGGTGCTCAGATTTTGAGTTAGAATTGAAGCATCCTTTTCAAACTTTTAATGGAGCAAGAATGCATAAGGCTTAAATTTTTCAGCGTCTAAAGTTCACCGTTTAGGCTTGGAAAGGGCAAATTGGATCTAGATGCAGTTGACCTGTGTTCCTAATTTTGAGGGTATATGTGTAAGCTTGAAATTGCTAGGAGGTACTGTATGTGGGGAGCAAAGTTGTTTTAGTTTGCCTGTGATCCACCTCTATCAAGATAAGGAATTGTTCTGATTCTATGTCATACACGTGTAAGCTAGAAACTACTAGGAGGTCTAGCAATTTGGGACTAAAATAGATTTTTCTGGCTTCTTCTCTTTCTTTTCCTTGAAACCACTGTGTGCATTTCAGCAACATAGATGATTGGAAAGGAGGAGGTTTTGCCTTGTGTACTTCTCTTCTTATGGCTTGAAGTTATATTTATTGCAATACTATGGGCCTTATATCGATCTGGAGATGTCCTTGCAGTTCACTTTCTGTTGCTTATCCATTGTAGTGGCTTCTAATAGCACTATTTCCGTGCTGACGATTTCTATTTCTTTTCTGTAGGCTGGCATCTACACCAGCCATGTTTAATAGCACTCTCACAGAAAAGGAAGAAGTCCTATGTCCTGTTGATGGATCTATCATGATAACAGGTTGGGAACTATAATCCATACATTCTGTCGAATGTACTGGCATGTGTATCACGATGGGTTTAGCTGGACCTGTTCCAGATACTTGCTAAAACTTTCCGAATCATTATAATCTTTTGTCCATGACCTCATATTGTGTTTATATGTTCCTCTGCAGCCAGTCATCTTCCTCACAATAGAAATGGGTTCAAGTTTTTCACAAATGCTGGAGGACTTGGTAAAGCTGATATTAAAGACGTTTTGGAGCGTGCATCAAACATATACAACAGCTTTACTATTGAAGGTCTTACAGAGTCTCAGAGAAAAGCTTCAACATCTATAAAAAGAGTAGACTACATGTCGATTTACGCATCTGATCTTGTGCAAGCAATTCGTAAGGCTGCAGGAAATTTAGGTAAATGTTGTAAAATGCTGTTTTACAATTTACATAACAAGAGGTTTTCGGTTCAAATGCACCCAGCCCATTTACCTACTAAAAGAAAAATGTACATAACAAAAGTTTGTTGTTTCACCTGTTTCTAATCTTACTATATAAACTGCTTCATTTGTTGTTGGAAGTTGAAAATCCACCACTCTCTGTTTGCCCATCCAACTTTTGCACCTTACCCATTAATGATATCTATCACAATTGAGAGACCTGAAAATGACAAAGGAACATACCTAGTGCCTCAAGAGCTCCCGCCTATGCAGGGTCTGGGGGGGCGGATGTACGCAGCCTTCCCTCTTCAGGGTGTTAACCTGAAGAAAGGCTGTTTCTCATTGCCCCCAACCTGAGGGTGAGGACTTCCCAGGAGGTCACCCATCCTGGTACTACTTTCACCCAAGCACGCTTAACTTCAGAGTTCTAATGGGATCCGGTGATGGCGTGCTGGTGCCTCTTTGGTAATATTTGAAATGTTCATAGTTGAATTTTCTGGCTAGTCTTATAAGTCCATTCTTTTTATGTTCTCAGAGAAGCCCTTGGAAGGTTTTCATATAGTTGTTGATGCAGGAAATGGAGCGGGAGGATTTTTTGTGGTAAGTTCTATATTTTATTTGGATGCTTTTGGAAATCTATTGAGAAAGACGTTACCAGAGAGTTCCTGCAAAACATAGTTTTACAGTGAAATGTGACAATTAATCGTGATATTTGTGTTTCCTTCTGCAAAATAAGACATGCTGCCACGACTTTGTGCTGTCTATTTCCATTGATGTTTAAAGATACCATCTTCATAATGATGCAGCCTCCTGTGTCCTAATTTTCAATCTTGTCACAACATTCTCTGTGACTGGCATACATTGCGTTCAATGATTATTATTGTTGTATTCCAATTCTTTTGACTGAAGACACTTCCTAAGAATGCTAACTTTAAGTCTGAATTAGATTGCGTGCTCCCTGCTCAGTCTACACTTAAAATTTACAGAGTGAATCATTAATTTTGTCTTGTAATTGGCAGAATACTAAATTTAGATTCCTTGATGCTTCAATTATTTGTCAGCTTGGATAAGCTGTTAGGAAATGCAGCTACTAAAATATGATGAAAGATTCAACGAGAAAATGAAATCAAATACACAAGGTTTGGTTTGGCCAAAATTACCTATATTCATGAAGTTGCAGGGATATTTTGCAGAGAGGATTCCCCCCCCCCCCCCCCCCCCCCCGCCGATTCACTCTACTGTCTCAAACCTTAAAACAGGGTTTATATAGGCATAAGCAAGAAACCCTAATTTGTTCAGTTGAGATCACGAAAACGGGCCTGGGCCTCAAACTAAGCCAAAATCAAGGTCCAAAACTCCATGGACTTAGCCTATAATAGTATATAGCTAGGCTCCCCATAGGAAGCTGAACATAAGCCACAATTGCCTGCTATCTCTGTTGCCTACAATTTTTGTCAGGGTCTTTTCTTTTTACCTATAGTTTGTATTAGCAGTCTTACGGACGAAATTTTTCTCTAAACTAATTGTTCTATGAGAACTTATTCTATGCGTCTTTTCATAGCTTGGGATCCTTGCAGTGTTTGGGTGTATAAATCTATTATCTATTATTATTATATTATTACAAAACCCTATAGGAAGGAACATACCCAGTGCCTCAAGGGCTCCCGCCTACGCAGGGTCTGGGGGGGGCGGATGTACGCAGCCTTCCCCCTTCAGGGTGTTAACCTGAAGAGAGGCTGTTTCCCAGTGCCCCCAACCTGAGGGTGAGGACTTCCCAGGAGGTCACCCATTCTGGTAGTACTCTCGCCCAAGCACGCTTAACTTCGGAGTACTAATGGGATCCGGTGACAGCGTGTTAGTGCCCTATACTATTACAAAACCCTATATTCCCCATCACACCCCCCCCCCCCCCAAAAAAAAAATATTCTCCATTCTAAATATCCTACAATTATAAACATTTCATCACAAAGTGACTTTTCCAAAAAATAAATAAATAAATAAAGCATCCATTAAGGAAAAGACATATGTCTTGATGATAGAATATGTCTTTTAATAAAAAAAAGTATGTTTCTTTGAAATATTTCTTAGTAAATGGACATGTCTTTTACTAAAGAGACATATTTATTAATGAAGAGACATGTCTATTAATAAAGAGACGCGTTTATTAAACGAAAAAATACGATCATTAGTGTTTTGATGGAATTCAACCCCTTCTTCTCTATAAATAAGATTCTGATTCTCTATCTACCACAACATGTAAACCCATGAACATGAAAGATAATTAAAAAGTCGGTAAGAGAGAGAAATATGATTTCTTCGGTGTCCATACTCAATGCTCAATCAAGAATTGCTTTTAACTAAGGTATATACTTAATCTTAATGTGTGGAAATCATAAAGTTCAAGATCTATCGTAACTTTTATTGTATGCAGTACAATACAATTGCAATGTGATAATATAGAAAATTTAAAAAATATAAACATCTCTGTGCATGGCATGGGATAACACTTGTATTTCATTATGGCTATACTTGGGGAATTTTCTTATAAGTTATTTTTAACAGAGGAAGAGCTGCAGGGCTTACAAGATTTGATATGATGGAGATCAGCCAGATTAATTTTATATAACAATCACGGCGCTACTATTAAGGAATTAAGCCTTGTATAAATATTAAAGGCCTATCTTTAACCTGTTTGGATGGAATGCACATGACAGTTCTGAGGGACGTACTCATTCCTTACATGAGCAAAGTCACTCTTGCATGAATTTGAGTCCAAATTCCTTACGTGTGCGACATGAATTTAGTAGAATGTTGCATAAAACATATGGAAAATACCAACATTTCTTAATGTTTCTGTGGGTTATTTGCTTTGCATATCAATATCGAATCTTAGAGCTAGAACTTTGGAGACAGCTTTGGAATCGAAAGGCTTAAGACTTAGTAGATCCAAGACCCAATATATGGAACTGAAGTTATATACCTCTACTAGGCCAAGCATAGAAGAAGTCAAGACTGGATCGGAGTGCATACCGAAGAAAGATTGCTTTAAATACTTGGGTTTTATGGTGCAACAAGACAGTGAAGTTGACGTAAATGTCAATAACCGGATTAAGTAGGTTGGCATAAATGGAGGATGGCTTTTGCGGTACTATGCGATAGGAAGTTCCCGTCAAAGTTAAAGGGAAAATACTATAAGACGGTAGTGAGACCGGCTATGTCTTATGGGGTGGAGTGTTAGCCAGTTAAACGTTATCATACACAGAAGTTGAAGATGGCGGAGATGAAAATGTTGAGATGGATGTGTGGACACACAAGGATAAGATCAGAAATGACGTTATAAGAAGTAAATTAGGTGTGGCCCCAATTGAGGATAAGTTGAGGGAGCAACGTTTGCAGTGTTTTGGGCATGTTAGGAGGAGACCAACCACTGCCCTTTGAACAATTCCATATTACAGATGAGAAGAGGGGGAGAGGCCGGCCAAAGAAGAGTTCGATGGAGATGATTCGACATGACCTCACCTATCTCAACCTAAATGAGGAGATGGCCCTAAATAGAGCTGAGTGAAGGGTTAGCATAGGTATAGCCGATATTGCGGTTTAGGATTGAGGAGCACTTCTAAGATAGTACTAGTGCCCCGAGTCTTTTCATATTCTTGTTTGATTATACGCACTTTTGCTGTGTGTTGGGTGCTTAATGTTCTGTCGCTTTGTCGTTTTATTGCCTATTTGCTGCTTTATACTCTCTATATGCTTGCTATGTGCTGTTGTTTTTATGCTCTTACACTTACACTTAGATGATTTATGCTTTATGCTTTTATGCTTCTCAGGTTAGGGGTCCTCGGACATAGCCTCCCTTTAAGGTAGCACCCTGGAGGGGTAAGGCTGCATCCATCCCACCCCTCCCAAACCCTGCTTATGCGAGAGCCCTTGAGGCACTGGGTTTGTTGTTGTTGTTGTTGTTGTTGTTGTAGTATCAATATTGAATCTCATAATATGGTTTGCAAGTTCGTTCCCCATGTTTACAGTGAGCCATGAGAACAAGTAGTGGCCGTCACTTGCTCAAATTTCACTTACTCAAATTCTTAATTGCTTGCTTATCATCCAGGGACCCTCCGTGAAAACATATATATGATCTCATATATATGATCTGTTTTCTAATGTATCCTTGAAATTTACTTTCATTCTAAACCTTAAACCTGCTCCAGATGTCCCGCACCTGTAGGAAAGAGGCTATGCTGAATTTGCTTTTTAGATGTTGTGTTAATCATTTGGATCTCGTTAGTTTCGAGTTACTAAGCTTTTGATGCAAAAAGGATAGACAAATGCTCTTTGAGTTGATTTGTATTCTATTTTCATCTTTTCATTTTTCATTTCTTTGTGTACATCAATCAGGGAAAGGTCCTTGAGCCTCTTGGTGCTGTTACTACTGGAAGTCAGTTCTTAGAGCCAGATGGTAATGAATGGTTTAATTTTATTCTATAGTCTCGGTGTCGGCTGTTTCAGAGAAATTGTCATTTCTGATACAGGCATGTTTCCTAATCATATTCCTAACCCGGAGGACAAGGTGGCAATGAAAGCTATCACTCAGGCGGTGCTTGACAATAAGGCTGATTTGGGCATTATCTTTGATACAGATGTTGACAGGTGATGGATTTATCAATTAACACATTTATGCGAGATGTTTGTTTCTGGATTTCTGATAATTCCACCCCACCACCCAAATAAAATAAAACCGTAGATCTGCCGCTGTGGACTCAACTGGTCAAGAGCTCAATCGCAATCGGCTGATAGCTCTAATGTCTGCTATTGTTCTTGAAGAAGTAAGATGCCCTTCTTTGTGATATTGTGTTTTCATCATACCAAATATAACTCTGTATGGTCATGACTGTTTGCCTTATCTTGTAATGCCAGCATCCAGGAACAACTATTGTCACAGACAGTGTCACTTCAGATGGTCTGACAACATTTATTGAGAAGAAACTTGGTATGATAATAGATTCTAATATGTCTTAATACTAGAGGTTATGATAATCTCTTACTTTCAAACCTCTTCTGACCTCTTTCTTATATTCTCTTTATGAATAAGGAGGAAAGCACCACCGGTTCAAGAGAGGCTACAAGAATGTCATTGATGAAGCAATTCGCTTGGTAAGAGAAAATTTGTCAATTTTTGATGGAGCCCAAAAGGAAAACTAAAAATTTCTAACTCAACTCTCACAATTTTGGAATTTATTTCATTCAAAGATATCTCCCTAAAGTACATGAGGGTCTTATTTATAGAGTACGAATCCTGAACAAGAAAAGATAGAGAAGTATAATTCTAATCTAACTAGGATAAAGAAATTAAAATCCTATTCTAATTAGTTACTCTAAACAAAATAAACTTTGACCAATCCAAATTTAAAACTAAAAGAGAATAAAAATTAAATAAAAAGTCCCCTAATTAATCAAAAATTCTTCTCATGTAATAATTCCCGAAACGCTTTGGTCGCACTACACCATTCCCCCGCGATTGAGAAGGACTTGACTCCGTTGAGTTTGTTTGCAAATAATCATCAAGTAGATCGGCATCCAATGATTGGAACTCTTCCTTTGTTATCCAAGTAACTTCACTAGCAAGGCGACCTTTCCATTGGACAAGGAAACGATGACTGCCACCACCGGATTTGCGCACGACCTGGTTAGTCAACGCATCACTAATCACATCTCAAGGTTTCATAGTTGGGACCTTAGGCTTTGGGCTACCTGCAATGGCAGGAGAAGAACAACTAGGCCGCTCGATGGTACCGCGGTAAAGGGTTAAGTCTTCTGCATTGAAAATTGAACTAATATTCATGTGATCGAGTAATTCCACAAAATAAGCATTAGGTCCAAGTTTCTTAGAAATTTGAAAAGGCCCAAAACCAAAGTGCATGAAGTTTTTTGAAAGAATTTTTGGCAAGCAATTCAAGTGAATGCGAGCCACAACATAATCACCTACATTAAAATCCTTGGCCTTACGATGAACATCAACTGCGAGTTTATATTCAACATTACATGTAGCAATTTTTTGTCTAACCTCAGTATGTAAGTCACGAATATGTTGAGCAAAAAGCTCAGCAAGAAGAGACACATAAGAGGAAGGGGGTAGGGGAGCGGGAGTAAGAAGCTTGTAACCATCCACAGTTTTGAAAGGACTTTTACCAGTAGTGCGATTACTGAATTATTGTATACAAACTCAACTAAAGGAAAATTCAAATCCCAATTGCCCGGTCTATCACCGATGACACATTTAAGTAAATCCTCTAGACTGTAATTAACAACCTCGGTCTGTCCATCAGTTTGTGGGTGAAAAGCTGTAGAAAAGTTCAAGTTTGTATGACAAATTCTCCATAATGTAAAAATGGCTAATGAACTTAACATCACGATCAGACACAATAGATGTGGGAAGCCCATGCAATTTGATGACTTCACAAAAGACGGATTTGGCAACATGGAAGACATTGGTAGTCTTAGTACATGGTATAAAATGAGCCATTTTAGAGAACCTATCGACCACTACTGGAATCAAATCATGACCACAAGATGTCTTAGGTAACCCTAGAACAAAATCCATGGTAATGTCTTTCCAAGGCTCGTGAGGGATAGGAAGTGGGGTATAAAGGTTGGTATTCTGTTTTTTCATCTTAACCGACATGTGCGACTATGAGACACAATCTTAGCACAATCTCGCTTAAGTGAAGGCCAATAAAATCTGTCAGAAATGAGGGAGATGGTTGTCCTTTCTTAGACCCCCTACCCCGCCAGCATAAGCAAAGCAGCATTCGCAGTGCCCCAAGGGCTCCCGCCTACGTAGGGTATTTTTTTTTTTTTTTTTGGGGGGGGGGAATATACGCAGCCTTCCCCCTTCAGTGTAGCTGTTTTCGAGAACCCCCAACCTAAGGGGTGCAACACAAGGACTTCCCAGGAGGTCACCCATCTTGGTACTACTCTCGCCCAAGCACGCTTAACATCGAAGTTCTAATGGGATCCAATGCTTGCGTGTTGGTACCCTAGCCTCCAGCATGCATATCCCAAATAAGGAACTCCCAGAATGAAGTTCGTAGAATGCAAAGTCTAGATCCCCGAAACAAATAACCATCATGAATGATGAAATCAACATGGTCTCGACGATTGTTGTCCATGATCTCAGTTAATATGACACCAAAATTAGGGCAAGAAGGGTACTCATCTTTCATTCTATCAAAACCCAGGACTTTTGCCTTCATGACATGAAGTAAGGCTACCACACGACTAAGTGCATCAGCTGCCCTGTTTTCTTCTCCAGATTTATGCCTAAGGACAAAGGAGTACTCATTGATAAACTCAATCCAACGCGCATGCTTAAGGTTTAACTTAGGTCGAGACATAGGAAACTTCTAAGACAAATGATCAGTAAACAAGACAAAATCCTTAAGTAATAAATAATATTTCCAATGATGAAGAAAATGAATCATCGCATAAAATTATTTCTCGTAAGTGTCGTATCGTCTTTGCCTAGACTTATTCAATTTCTCACTAAAAAAGGCAATGGGATGTCCTTCTTAACTCAATACACCCCCAATTCCAACCCCAGAAGCATCACAAGAACTCTGAAAGACACTATCAAAATCAGGGTGCCGAAGGGAAGGAGTGGGGCGCTAGACATCTTTTGCTTAATTTCCGCAAAAGCCTTAGTAGCAGCACAAGACCATTTATGGTCATCTTTCTTAATACAATCTGTGATGGGAGCCATAATACAACTAAATTTTCGAATAAGCTTCCTATAAACAGAAGCTATACCATGAAAACTTCTAATCTCGTAAATTGTCTTAGGTTACGGCCACTCCTTAATAGCTTTAACTTTTTCAAGATCAGCGGAAATAACACCAGAGGAAACAATGAAACCTAGGAATGAGACTTGTTGTAAGAAAATGCACTTCTTTAAGTTAGCATAAACCTTGGCTTCCCTAAATGCAGTAAATAGAAGGCAAAGGCGATAAAGGTGGACCAGAATGTCATTAAAATACACAACAAGAAACTTTACAATAAAGGATCGCAATGTATCATGTGTCTGATCTTGATGTTAAGTTCATTAGTCATTTTTAGAGAACACTATGGAGAATTTGTTCGTACAAACTTGAAATTTTCTGCAGCTTTTCACCCACAAACTGATGGACAGACCGAGGTTGTTAATTGCAGTCTAGAGGATTTACTTAGATGTGTCATCGGTGATAGACTAGGCAATTGGGATTTGAATTTTCCTTTAGTTGAGTTTGCTTACAAAAATTCAGTAAACCGCACTACTGGTAGAAGTCCTTTCGAAATTGTGCATGGTTGCAAGCCTCATACTCTTGCTTCCCTGGCCCCTTCCTCTTATGTGTCTCTTCCTGCCGAGCTTTTTCCTCTTATGTGTCTCTTCTTGTTTAAGTTAGCATAAAGCTTGGCTTCCCTAAGTGCAGTAAATAGAAGGCGAAAGTGATAAAGGTGGTCTTTCATGGAATTTGGTAAAAACCATAATGTCTTAAAAATACACAACAAAAAACTTTCCAATAAAGGATCGCAAAGTATGTGTCATGAGTCACATGAAAGTGCTAGGGGCATTTGACAATCAAAAGGCATGACCAACCATTCAAACAGACCATCTTGAGTCTTAAAAGAAGTTTTCCATTCATCTCCTGGTGTAATACGAACCTGATGGTACCCACTCCTTAAATCAAGTTTCGAAAACCAACAAGGCCCAGCTAAAAGGTGAAGCATGTCCTTAAGTCTAGGGATAGGAAAACGACATTTGACGTTGGTGTTGTTGATGGCTCAACTATCAACACACATCCTCATCGAACCATCTTTCTTTGGCATAAGAAGTGCTGGAACTGCACAAGGACTCATGCTATGTCGCCCCTAACCTTTGGTAATCAAACTCTCAACCTGTCGACTGAGCTCAGCATGCTGTACTGTGTTCATCCTATAGTGCGGAAGGTTAGGTAATTGAGATCCGGGAATAAAATCTATGGCATGATGAATATCCCTAAGGGACGGTAACTCGTCAGGTAAGTCCTTAGGAAGGACATCTTGAAATTCTCCTAGTACAACACTTGGTTCAGGTGGAGCTAAGGGATGGGAAGGAGCCAAAGGGGTTTCTTTAGCATAATAGCCAAGTAAAAACCATTTTCCTCACAAGTTTCCTCGAAAGCGGATTGGTTAACTAAATTCTAACAACTCTTCATTGGAGTTGGGGAAGCAAGAGAGTGCATCTTAGGAAAAAAAATCCAATGGGTTGGAAGGTTTCAAGGTGATGACCTTATCCCTGTGCTTAAAGGAATAAGTGTTCTCTTGACCATGGTTAATCACATCAAGATCAAATAGCCAGGGACCCCCTAGAATTATGTGGGCCACATCCATTAGTAGACCATCACAAAAAACGCTATCCTCATAACCTCCTAAGCGAATGGGAACTCGACATCTCTAGGTAACAGGGAGGCATCTTTTGTTAACCCAAAAAACCTTAAAGGGCTGTGGGTATGGCTCAGGCACAAAAGATATAAAGCGTCTTTGGAAATGATGTTCATACAACTACCACCATCAATAACAAGTTTAGCGAATCGCGGGCCACTCATAGCGACAGTGTGAAAAATTGAAGTGCGTTTCCAAGAGTTATCTTTGGTTGTATTTGTCAAGACACATCTAACCACATTCACTCTCTCGATAGAATCATCTAAAGTTAGGTCATTCTCATTCTTATCCCCAGAATATGGCTTAGCCTCAACAATTTGTTCTCCTTCTAGGTCCGGTTGGTCACTCTCTTGACTTGTGATAAGACTACGATAAGGATATTGTGAAGCAATGTGGCGTAACTGTTGGCAATGGAAACACTTAATAGAGGAAGAGCCAGAAGAGCGGAAAGTACTAGTTGTCCCACTTGAACGAGACATAGGGCCACTAGGATGCGTAGGGTTAGGGGTGGAAGATCCTACAGTATGGGACCTAGTAATAGAGGACTCTTTTCCCTTGAAAGGGCATAGGACAAGGGTTGATATGATCGCGAATTACTCCCCGGATTGGTCGAACGACGAGTAGATGAGGTTTTAGAATATTTTCCAAACTCAATGGCCTTTTTGGTAAGCCTCCTCTAAGGTCATAGGAGCATAAAGACTAACTTCTCTCCTATTGTCTAGGTTCTCTCCTATTGTCTAGGTTAAGGCCATTCACGAACCTAGTCAAGGTCATAATTGAGTCCTCATCTACGCCACACTTAAGCGAAACTTCCTCAAAACACTCCATGTACTCAGTGACACTAAGAGGTGACTGCCTAAAGTTGAGCATTTGATCTACAAGTTGGGTCTTATGGAAGCTGGGTGTGTACTTTCTTTTAACTTTGCTTTCATGACATCCCATTGAGTGATAAGGGGCTCACGAAGTCTCTCAACGTTGCGCATGACAATTTGCCAGTATTTCTTAGCAGAACCTACTACTTTCATCCTAGCAAGACAAACGCACTTTATATCGTTCGTGTTGTGCCAATCAAAATAGTCTTCCATGGAGTCAACCCCATTAGAAAAGATTATAGTATCCAACTTCCCATCAAAGGTGGGAGCGTCCACCTTGACTCTTCTAGTGATGTCAACACTGTCCTCAAGACATCATCGTGGAGAAGGAGAACCTCTTTCATGTATGTCATTCCAGGGTCTAAATTGACCCTCCTTGGGACGATCATAGCCATGGTAACTAGGGTTATTCAGAGGATGGTGAGAGTTTGAGGAGTTACCCAGACCTAGGTCGGACGAAACAAATTGATCATATGTAGACTCGAAAGACTGAGGAGACATAGAGTTCTCGTTTTGGGGTTCATCATCATTATTATTCAACAAACTTTTATTCTTACGCAGCAATGTAAGAATCTCACTAATTTGTGCTCTGGTGTGAGCGTTTTCAGATTCATGATGTTTAACAGTTTCTCTTAGTGTGCGCAAGCTTTGTTTAAGTTCATGAAAGTCATTAGGTGACACAGATCCTTCATATAATGCAAATTTAACTTGTTTCATGATTCCTAGATGGGCCCATGGATAAGTGCTACAAGTACCGAGGTTAATTAAATTATTACAAGTATTTAGTATAAAACAAACTAGCAATTTAAACTTTCAAGTAAAACTTTAGATGTTTAATGTTGGTTATTATTTAGGTCGCACACGGCAAATAGCAAAAAGGAAAAAAAATAGTTTTTTTTTAATTAAATATAAAGGACCTACTGAAATTTGTAAACTCCTACCACGCAAAAATTAGTAAAAAAGTATTCAGTGTAAGAAACTTGTACCTTTCCACAACTTTAGGAAGCTTTCTGTTATTCCCCTCAAGCTTGCAAGGGAACCTTCAAAATAACCCAGCTGCCTTCCTCAAAACGTGATAGAGATGGTGGAGATGAGTCCACAGCGTTCGGTGACAGGGTAGATCAACCTTGATGGCACCGCTGGAGGTCGAAAGGTTCTGGGTGGTTTTTGGTGGAGGGTTTAGGGTTTTTGCAAAGGGTTGTGGGTGTCGAGAGGGTTAGGTTCGGTGACATCAGTGAGGGTTAGGGTTCTGTCTAAAGGTGATGTTATGGGTTCTCGGTGGGTTGCGGGTGGGTCCTGGTCGGCAGCGCTGTCAGATTGAGGGGCGAGGGTAGGTTTTCGCAGGGTGGGCTGTGGGTGGCGGAGAGGAGGGAATCGAAGGGTGATTGGTTTTTGAATACTACAGCAGCTAGGGTTTCCTTTTTCTTTTTTTATTTGAAAGCAAGAACGAAATTAGATCTATTTTTGCTTTGATACCAAAATTGATGTAGCACAAAAGGAAAACTAAAAATTTCTAACTCAACTCTCACAGTTTTAGATTTTTTTTCATTCAAAGATATCTCTATAAAATACGTAAAGGTCTTATTTATAGAGTAGGAACTCTAAACTAGAAAAATAGAGAAGTATAATTCTAATCCAACTAGGATAAAAAAAATTAAAATCATATTCTAATTAGAAACTCTAAACAAAATAAACTTTGACTAATAAAAGAGAATAAAAATTAAAGAAAAAGACTCCTAATTAATTATAAATTCTTCAAGCGTAGTACTTCCCGAAATGCGTTGATCGTACTACATCAATTTTCCTTAAATCCGAGAGCGGTCGACAAGCCAAATGATGAGTTACTAGCTTGCTTTAATGATGAATTGATCTCTTACTTTCCAATCTCTTGTCACCTCTTTCTTGTATTTTCTTAAGCAAATCATTTCTCGGATTCGTTAAATCTGGAGAGAAGTGACAGATCATTAAATCTTTCCGGTACATGATGTGGGTGATAAAGTTGGACCTTAGGTTTTTCACTGTGAACTGGGCATTTCCTGAATTGTTTACCTGATTTCACCGCATTTGTACATAGGCTAGAAGGTATTTCATTAGGAATAGTTCTTGACCCTTGTAGGGCTTCGTGCACATGCATTAACTAGTGTCAATGCTATAACTATCTTCTAATCGTTCTTCCCTTCTTTTAGGCTTTTGGGTTGCTATTGGTGTTCTTTCTGCAGTACTCTGTCTAGCTGACCTCATTCTTGTCATCCTTACTTCTTTCATGGAAAGTCTAAACATCGTTCGAGCATGATATTCTCACGCAACAAGATAGCTAGCCATTTC
Source organism: Simmondsia chinensis (assembly GCA_018398585.1). Classification (NCBI taxonomy): domain Eukaryota; kingdom Viridiplantae; phylum Streptophyta; class Magnoliopsida; order Caryophyllales; family Simmondsiaceae; genus Simmondsia; species Simmondsia chinensis. Next base: position 13,877,072 of record JAGTTD010000005.1, read on the forward strand.
AAGGGAAGAAATGTCAGTGTGCTAGTTGGTCATTACGCAAGCATGAATTTGGGATATCGCTGTCCTTTTTCTTATGTAAAAGTGTCGTAATAAATGTACGGATTCCTGTGGAGCAAAAAACGACACAATGGTCAATGCCTATTTTCTAATGCATACTTAGTCAAAAGTAATCACAGATATCGTCACGTCAAAAGTAATCACAGATATCGTCATCCATATTGCGAAGAACTTGCCAATTATTGAGCCATTTGTTATGCAATATTTGGCTAGGAAGTTACTTGGGACTCTTATGCAAGGTTGGACTGCCAGAGCTGAGCAGGTCATGAAATTTGCGCATCTAATTATCCCCATGTGGCCAGTAAATGTAGTCAATTGAGAATGGAGATAAAAGTTGCTAAATCAAATTGATTACGGTGCATCTGATTCCCCTTCTATTATGCTTCAAAGGCATTCCAAAATACAAATTTGGATCTCAAACATGTCAGAGAATACGGCTAACTGCATGCTCTGGAAATGTAATGAATATAAATTGAGACATCATGAGTGAGAAACTACTCTCCACCAGTCTTTTGGAGCACAAGGGTGGGTATAAGGAGGATAGTGTGCAATTCAGGTTACAGATTGTCATTTATGTGAACTCTTTCCCCATAGTGATACCTACCCCAGCTCTTCCTTTGTTAAGAGTCTAATAAAAAGTTTGATGTTGTAGTTGTTAGAGAGAGATCAACATATGATCCTCTAATGGGCTTCTTTCAATTTTCTCTTTCATGGAGCCACAGCCACCATCAATGCTGATCCCACCTCCCTATCCGCTTAGGGATCACCTATCCCCCTAGTAAAATATTATAGTCCAGCTACAGCTTCAACATAGTAGGGCGAGCCTTCTTTTAAATTTGACCAGGTTTGGTCATTTATTTAAGCAGGTACTTTCGGTTTTCTGTGCGAGGATGAGCCTTTCTAGAATTGGGGGGTTAGTGAAGTTGTTGCGAGGGTCGGCATTTTTGAATGGGGATAAGCCTTCTTTTGAGTGGGGTCACCAATCTTTTGAGCAAGGTTGAGCTTCCTTTCTGCATGTCTTCTGAGAGAGGGTGAGGATTTTCTTGAGGGGTGTTAAATGGTATCTGAAGCAAGGGTTAGTGATTAGTCTGACCTAACTCTTACATGAAGTACTACAATAGAAACTTTATTTGATTTGTCGGGAATTTTCTTGTCTTAAATCTGTTTAATTTTTATTCTTGGTCTATTTGAGTTAGGTTCGGAATCTTCAAGATTCCCTTATCTTAGATTTTCGTGTTTAGTTGGGTTTATATTTCTTTTCCGGAGTCTACTTATTTTATATTTACTAGTTTAGTTATATTTAATTTCTTTATTATTTTGGTTGACTTTTCGAATTTGGGGCAACTTCGGTACCTTTTGGATGAACTAAATCCGAGAAATTACTTAGTTATTGTTTGGATTTTATTTTTTTGGAAGCGTTGTTTTTTTTATTTTGGGGGGGGGGGGGGGGGGGGGGGGGGGGGGGGGGGGGGGGGGGCAAGGGGGGGGCAGGGGTTGGTTAAGAGAGAGGAGGGATGAGGCGGCATATGGGTAAGTTCTCTCATACATTCTTCACATTGACTATCTTAGGCTTTATTGTTATAGGGCCAGTTCTTGTAGCCATAGTGCTCTGGTTACATCAATCTTACATTGAAATCTCACAATCTATCGTCTCCAACAATGCATATAACTGGACTTGCATGCTTTGACCAACCATATATCTTAAAGAAAGAGACGAGTAGCAACACAAAAAATCTGCTTTTGATTTGACCAGGATCGATCAAGTTAATAATGTTGAATCCACATGACGATTTCTATGTAATTGTCATCCTTGATTCATGATCGTAATCTGAGCAAAGCTGGGCACTGTAATATGTATCTATGTGGCAGTTTGAGGGAGGGTGCTTGTGAATGCAAATTGTACAGTGAACATAACAGTGATTTTTTTTTTTTTTTTTTTTAATTCCAGACAATACGAACCAAAGTGTTTGCTATTTCTCTTTACTGAAACTTCCATAGGGACTGTTGTCATGTACTCTCTTGCTGTCCCATATACCCTAGTGTGTGCTTTAAAAATTGACACAAGTTGCTTAGCATTAGCTGAAGGATCGTCCTCTCTTACTGTTCCTCTTCCATTTGTGTTCTTAGCTGATTGGAGGAAGTGTTTACTATTGGAAAGTTGATTTTGGATTACTGTTCCTCTCTCTCTTCCCCTGCTCCCTCACATCACATCAATCAATCACATCGGGAAGCTCGCTGGCACCGCCACACCCCCGCCACTAGCCACGCCACCACGGTAGCGACACCGCACCGTCTGCCCTAGCGATGCCTCCTCCACCTAGGGCCACCACTTTTGAGGAGTTCTATAAAACGCTAGACACAAATGAGGGGGCTAAGGACCTTTATAGAATTGCAAAAGTGAGAGAGAGGAGGACTAGAGACCTGGACCAAGTAAGGTGCATAAAGGGGGCAGATGGTCAAGTGCTCGTGGACGAGCAACAAATTAAAACTAGGTGAAAATTCTACTTGCACAATCTGTTTAATGAAAAGGGCGATACATATGCATCCCCAGGAGAACTACAAGCACCTGTGGAGTACCAGACTCACTGCTACTGCACAAGAATTAGACCCGAGGAAGTTAGGGAAGCATTGAAGAAGATGGGCAGGGGTAAAGCAGTCGGTCTAGATGGAATACCCATTGAAGCATGGAAGTGCATTGGAGAAGTGAATATCAGATGGCTGACCAATTATTCAACCAAATTCTCCAAGGGAAGAAGATACCTGATGAATGGTGGAAGAGTACATTGGTCCCTGTGTATAAGAACAAAGGCGACATCCAGAGTTGTGCCAACTACAGAGGAATCAAACTAATGAGCCACACTCTGAAGCTTTGGGAGCGGGTGATAGAAAGAAGACTTCGACAACGAGCAGAGGTCTCAGAGAATCAATTTGGATTTGTGCCAAGCAGGTCAACGACAGAAGCCATCCATCTCCTGAGGAGGTCCATAGAGTACTATAAAGATAGTCAAAAGGACCTCCACATGGTTTTTATTGACTTAGAGAAGGCATACGATAAAGTACCAAGAGAGATCCTATGGAAGGCCTTGGAGGGGAAAGGCATCCCCTAGCCCTATATGCGTATCATCAAAGACATGTACGAAGATGCCCAAACCAATGTGCGAACAACGGAAGGGGACACAGACGCTTTTCCCATTACAGTTGGGGTACACCAAGGATCATTCTTGAGTCCCTTTTAATTCATTTTGGTTATGGACGAGCTCAATAGGCACATCCAAGGGGAAGTGCCTTGGTGCATGCTTTTTGCGGATGATATAGTCCTAGTGGGAGAATCTAGGGAGGAGGTGAATGAGAAACTAGAACTTTGGAGGATGACCTTAGAATCGAAAGGTCTAAGGCTCAGTAGATCTAAGACCAAGTATATGGAACTCAACTTCTGCACCTCTACCATGCCAAGCACAGAAGTCGTTAAGATTGGATCAGAGTGCATACCACAGAAAGCGTGCTTTAAATACTTGGGTTCCATGGTGCAACAAGACGGTGAAGTGGACGCAGATGTCAACAACACGATTAAAGTAGGTTAGCATAAATGGAGGATGGCCTCTACAGTACTGTGCGATAGGAAGTTCCCATTAAAGTTAAAGGGTAAATATTATAAGACGCCTATGGGGCAGAGTGCTGGCCAGTTAAGTGTCATCACACGCAGAAGCTGAAGGTGGCAGAGATGAGGATGTTGAGATGGACGTATAGACACACAAGAAAAGACAGAATCCGAAATGACGTTATAAGAAGTAAATTAGGCGTTGCCCCAATTAGAGGATAAGTTAAGGGAGCAACGTCTGCGGTGGTTTAGGCGTGTCAGGAGGAGACCCACCACTGCCCCTGTAAAGAGATGCGAACAACTTCTTATTATAGATGGTAAGAGAGGAAGAGGCCGGCCAAAGAAGAGTTGGATGGAGACAATTCGAAAGGACCTCTCCTAGCTTAACCTAAATGAAGAGATGACCCTAGATAGAGCTCAGTGGAGGATTAATATAGGAATATCCAATTTAGTGGTGTAAGAACAGTGAGCACGCGTAATCTAGCTCTCCATAACTACTTTCTCTCTCTCTCTCTCTCTCTCCTTTCTATACGCTCTACTCTCTCTATTTGTGTGCAGTGTGTCGCATGTAAGATCTTTCCCCTTCTTGCTTGTTTGCTTTTACCTTTTGCCGTAGTTGCTATGCTTATTTGTTTACATGCTTACATGCTTTACATGCTTTTCTTGATCTCTACACTTTGCATGTTCTTCATACATACTATACATGCTCTACTTACATGCCCTTCTTAACTATCAACTATCAGGTTGGGAGTCCTCGAAAAAAGCCTCTAGTCGTGGCCTCACCCTGAGGGGGTAAAGCTGCGTACATCCCACCCCTCCCAGACCCTGCGGATGCGGGAGTCCTTGAGGCACTGGGACTGTTGTTGTTGCTGCTGCTGTTGTTTCTATTTTCCATTTTGGTTTCTAAAAAGCTAAAAATCAGGTTTTGGAGACAGGTTTTTTTGGTTTTAGTTTTGGTTTTCTATTTTCGGTTTTCACTCAAATTAGGGAAAAAATTGAATATATAAAACCAAAAACTACAAAAATAGTTTTTAAAATATGGTTTTTAGTTTCTAAAGAAACCAAAAGCTACAAAGTACAATACCGAATAGATCCTAGTGTTTTGAGGATTCTTATTTCTCCTGAAGAATGACTGAGCGGCTAACTTGTTGATAGAACTTGATTGGTGAAGACTCACATTTGGCTATCGAGACCAGTGGCCATGGAGCCCTGAAGGAGAATCACTGGCTTGACGATGGCGCATACCTCATGGTAGGTCTTCTTTTCTTTTCGTTTTTTCTCTTTTGAAATTCCCTAAGAACGATGCAGTCAAATATTAGAGCATTCTCTTCATTATCCCTGTCTTTGCAGGTGAAAGTCATAAATAAGCTTGCTTCTGCTAAGGCATCCGGAAAAGGTGGTGGCAGCAAAGTGTTGACCGACCTGGTCAAAGATCTCGAGGAAGCAGCTGTTTCTGTCGAATTAAGACTTAAGATCGACCAGAGTCATACCGATCTTGGAGGGTGTGCCCCAGCACCTTTACTTTTTTTCTGTTTGGTCTGTGCTTGGTTTACAATGAACTTACAATTGTGTAATGGTTCAGATCCTTCCGGGACTATGGTCAGGCTGTGTTAAAGCACTTGGAAAACATAGTAGATTCAGATCCTAAGCTTCAGAAAGCTCCCGTTAATTATGAAGGCGTAAGTTCTAAACCTTGCTTTTCTGGGTCTTCTTTGCATTGAATGTTCGATTGTTTATGAGTATGAAAACATCAGTCTTTTCTTGACTAAATTCGGGTGCCATTGGTGCTTGTATTATATTTGGTAATTTCATCTCGCTGCCGCCTCCCATGAACAGGTAAGAGTTTCCGGTTTTGGTGGATGGTTCCTCCTAAGACTCTCTCTTCATGATCCTGTTCTGCCGCTTAACATCGAGGTAGGCACAAACATTCGTTAAACCACGAGACTCTGCTCCACAATATTGTTGATAATTCTGCTTTTCAGTTAGGCTCTGTTTGATTTGATGGTCCTAAATGAATAGTTAGTAACAACAATCTAAAAGGAAAATCTTTTCTCTCGTGGAGGAGAAAATCACTTCCTCTTAGGGAAAGGGAATGAATTTTTTTCCACGGGAGGCAAAAGCTTTTCCATACCGAAAATGTTGTCCGTTCGACCAAACAGAGCATTAATAGGACAACAGTTCAAGCTTTTTTTTTTTTGGGGGGGGGGGGGGGGGGGGTTTAAAATGGGGTAGACTGAATGGAACTAAATAAAACAATGCAGGCTCCAAGCAATGATGATGCAGTGAAACTTGCACTCGCTGTGCAAAGCGCCGTAAAGGAGTTCCCGGCATTGAATACGTCAGTACTAGACAAATTCATCCAAGTAGCATGAGCCAGCAAGAATCAGGTCCCCGGTGCCCAACTTTCATCCCCGTATGGATGCTCTTTGCTCAAAGAACTCTGCAGCTTCAGGTTTTGTGTATTGAGGAACAGTGACTGTTAAACAGAAGTGGTTTCTGCGGTTTCCTTGGATGGTGTCGCCTACGTGTGACGTTAGCTGAGTTGCATCTGTCTTGTTTTTTGATCCACGCCATAGTTGAGGTAAACAAATGTTCAATGGTTTATTCACAATTTGTTTTTTAAGATGGTAAAAAGTACAACGGCCTAATAAGGGTCGGAAACAATTGGGAAATGATGAAAATAAGTCTTGAACCCTTGATCTCACACTTTAGGGTGAGTAGCCTATGTACTGTACCAAACCCAAATAGATGTGGTTGGTCAATTACGTTTTAATTTGCCCTTTAGGCGATTTAGAGTGGCTTTAGCGAAAAAGAGCTTGTGCCATATTTTTGTTATATTCAGTGTAACTATAGATGCACACTGGTCAATGATGTTAACTTGCGTGGGTCAGATTTTACTTAAAAGCAAAATGAGGGAAGTGAATACGATCATTGACGTATGAATTCTCTTTGCAAATCTTATGGTATTCACTTCCTCCTATCATGTCCTAATACCCTACAACAACATGGGGTGACGGAACGCAAGCATCGACATTTAAGTGAAATGGCATGGATGCTACTAATTCAATCTAAACTTCTTTTTCGTTTCTGTATGATGCATTTTTGTACTACTTAAAAGCCAAACATAAGGTTAAAAAAAAGGAAAGAGACCAGTGTCGCCAGCAGCAATTATAGGAGCGATGAATTTTCGCCTGTGTCAGTTTGGTATAGTGATAAAGCTATTTATCCAACAAGCAAGTGGTTGTGGGTTAAATTTTCATCACTCACTTTTCTAGTTGTAATCGTTGTGTTTCTTAAAAAAAATGATCAGATGGTAATGGTGCAGTTATGTTCTATCCACAAATCGGATGTTCGAATCCATGCATCTCTTATTTTCTTTGTTCTGCCCTCATTTTTTATTTTTATTCTGTTAGCTCCACATTTCAACATCTCCATGCTAAAGCAGCGATTTTGATCTGTGCTACGGCAAAAAAAATGACACTATCGTGTGTATTTATTTATTTTTTTATTTTTTTTTAACCAAAGACACTATCGTTGAGCTCTATTAGTAAAAAAATAATATACATATATATATATATATATATATATATATATATATATATATATATATATATATATTTATATACATATATTTTGGACATGTAATAATATGTTTCCGTTTAAGAAAGAATATTTACATGGAATGGTCAATAATATGGTAAAATAAATGTTTTCTTGATATCTGTACAATGCACCTACTATAATAGGAATTTGTAATTTCTTTTATTTTAAAAAAATTAATGATAATTAAAATAATTGATATTTACATCTATATTAAATATTCATAATCTATATTTTTTTAATTTATCCTTATAACTCCTAAATTATTTATTGTACCCATATTTATTATGTTTTATGTTTTTGTTATGGCTGTTATGGCTGATGTTATCCTTTATTTCTATAAGTGAATAAATATTTGATTGAAATGTTCAATAAAGATGAATAATCTATGTATATATTAAGTTTTGTTTAATTTTCTTACCATAGTTTGCTATCAAGTAAAGTTTGATCTCTTCACTGAATATGTTATTCAATCAATTGAACAATTAAGATGGCAATCAACTGAATGATTTATACAGTGGGTAAAAAATATAAAAAATAAAAAAAGTCCTAATCCACCAAAATAGAGATATAAATGGAATCTCCAAAGCCCTAAAGAGCATGTAATGTACATGGGGCCCGTTATAACAACCCATTCTAACAATTAGACACCATAACTCATCCCTAATGAGCCCACACAGCACCACTTAAGCCTAAATAGTTACTTGATTGTAGGGGTGAAATCCCTTTATAATATCATAGATCTATGTGATGCCGATTTGGGGGTGTTACAATCTCCTCTCAGAGATGAACATCTCTCTCCATTACATACCCAAAGATCAATTCTCCCTGGACAATGTGGGTTTCCAAAGGCAGACCTAACCTCACCGAACCGAATGTATCATCAAGTCTGCATAGCAGCTCTCGACAAGGCCTACACAGTTCTAAGTTGGCTCTTATACCAATTTACCTAGGGTTGGGTCAGCACCAATATGATTCCAGGTCAGCTTCGGGTCGAATTTTGACTCACTTTTGATATAACCCATACCCAACCGCCCCAAAACCTATTAATCAACGTCCAAATTTTAAATACATTTAAAACCCATTTATTGTATCCAAATGAATCCTAAAATTTGTCAGGCCTGGATGAATATCCCTGCGGTGTCTACTTGGCATCCCTAAATACAGGGCTGAACATAATTCTAAATAGCCCAAGCAACCACTTGGAGCCTCCAAATTTTTGAGATTCTGGCTTTTAAATTATTAATTCTTAATATTAAAAAAATTATAATTTTTCGTACATGAAAAGCCCTTTTCGAATTTTCACTCGAGGCCCCATAATTTTAGGACCAGCCCTGCCTAAATACAATAACCCATCCGTATATTACTGCAATACAACCCACCATAGAAGTCCTCTAATGGGACCATAACAAACCACTTCAATCCAAAAGAGAAAGGCCTTGTTACTTTAACATAGAGGCAAAATCACTTATAAATTTGCCAAACCCTATATATCTATCCAATATAGGATTGGCGTGTTACACCCATGAAGTTTAGTGCACCCATCTCCATTATTCTCTAACTTAGCACAGCCAAAACATTCTTCACAGTCAGATAGAACACTAAAGCTTCGTTTGTTTAAGGGAAAAAGTAAATTTTAGGAATTAGTTTTTCTACGAAAAAGATTTCGAAGAGAAATTCAAATATAAATGACCTTTTCCATCGTTTATTTCACTACAAGACAGTAGTGAGACCGGCTATATTGTATGGGGCAGAGTGCACCCAATGAAACAATAACACACACAGAAGATGAAGGTGACAAAGATAAGAATGCTGCAATGGATGTGTAGTCACACAAGGATAGGGTCAGAAACGACTCTATAAGAGGGAAGCTAGGCATACCCTCGATCGAGGACAAATTGAGGGAGCAACGCTTGAGATGGTTTGGACACGTTAGGAGGACACCGACCACAGCTCCAATCAGGAGATGTGAACAGCTACATACGAGGCTAGGCAGAAAAAGGAGAGGCAGGCGTAAGAAGAGTTGGAGGGAGACAATCCGACAGGACCTAACCCACCTAAACATAAGTGAGGAGATGGCTTTGGATTGAGCTCAATGGAGAGCGAGCATAGGGGTAGCCGATGTAGCGGCTTAGAGTAATGCTATGTATGCTAGCATAGGTTTATAACGCGGATTTACCGTGCTTATGTGCTTAGGTGCTTATGTACTTATGTGTTATGGACTTGGTCTATTTGCCTGATTATATGCCGTGGAGTTATCTTAGACATGACCTAACCCTTTGCAGTATACCTTGCTTCTAGGACTGCAAGATCTTCAGGTTGAGGGTCGTCGAAACCATTCTCCTTTCCACTCGGAAGGGATAAGGCTGCGTACACCAATCTCTCCCCCCCCCCCGACCTTGCTTATTGCGGGAGCCGTGAGGCACTGGAACTGTTGTTGTTGCTGCTGCTGCTTTTCCATTATTTATTTCAAGGGAAAACTTGTTTCTGTATTTTTTTTCCCCCCCTTGCATGTTTTTAAAATAAGCATTTTTCAATAATTATCTTACAGTTTATTATAAGGCAATATAAATAGTAATACAGTTTATATGAGAAGTAATAGAAAATAAAACTATCGAAGCTCCATAAAATGGGCAAATTATCTTTCAGGCATTCTAAAATTTGAACATTTATCACTTAAATACCTTATCATTTTAATATATAAAATAAGTTATCCTAAGATATGAAATTTTATCGTCTATGCATACTCTCATAATCAAATTAAAAAAAAAGGTGTACCCCATGTTAAAATATGATGAATTCGCATTAAAACTTATAAACTCCAACGCACTTGAGTAAAATTTCAAAGTACGTCATTATATAACATTAAAACATCAAAGTATCTATATAATAAATGCTCAAATATTAATATATCTAAATAATAACTTCCCTGTATAATATTATAAACCTATTCGAAATAATGAAATTTGTTTTGTTGAAACAATGACAGTAACATCTAGCCTTCATTTAATTATTCAGTCCAATTTTTATCAGTCATTATGATGTTTGGTTTGTGTACCAATTTAGTTCATTTTAGTTCAATCAAGGTTTGCACAACGATTACCACGAAAATTTTTGCTTCACTTGGAATCATAACTTCCCTCATTTTAAAATGAAAGTCATTTTCCATCCAACCTTTTCTGTCGGAAACCTTTTTCTATCTACGAACGTGCGACAAACAAGGAAAATTCCTACAATCTGCTTTTTCATCCACACAAAAGAAGCCTAAATATTTCAAGATAATCTTACTTCAAAAAAGGCATCAAGGTACCCGAAGCCAGTAAGTACATTACATAGAACTGCAAAGATCATCTCCCCAGGAAGAAACTTTCCTAAGTAAATAACACATTATTCACCATCTAAATCTAAATCACAACAAAAGAGAAGAATTCTAGTGTCAAAAAAAACAAAAGAGAAGAATTCATTGTTCAACTCTCTTCTTAACCTGCAATGATTGTCATACAGCAGAACGCAATGATATATATATATATCTGCTTCCCGTTAGCTGTAATATATGATAAGAAGTCTGAGGTCATATTCAGTTAAATCCGAACAGGAAGGCTGGTTAAGAAAACGAGTGTGAAAGGAGAAGTGGACTTCCCAAATAGAGAACACCAAGAAGGAAGCTTCTTCAAGATTCTTTCAGCCTTGGGGGTCAATCTGTTCATGTCGGTTCGTAGTTTCAGAAGCGGCTTCTCCTCTTGGTTCCCACCAGCTTCAATGGAGAACCGCGTAGAGGTCTTGGCCCAGCGAAGGGTCAGCTCGAAGTTTGTTGGGGCATTCTTTCCTCCTGAAAACTGAATCACATGCCATCCTCCTACACTGCTCATGTTTCCCAATGGGATCAGCTCCTCAGTATCTCCAGGAACTGTGAGAGAAGCACACCAGTTATTGAAGTCAAAGAAACATTAAGATCATGCTTGGAGCATAGAATTGGGGCGTAGAATTGAGATTGAGACTGAAATTGGGGCCCAGAATTCCAGTTCTGCTGTTTGATTCACCTGCTAGAATTGAAATTACAATTCCACAATCGAATTTCATGGAATTGGATTTTAATTAAAAAATCATACTTTCTAATTCCTCGGGGTGGTGATCCAAAAAAAAAAAAATTCCTCAGGGTGGGGGGTAAAATTGCAATTCTATATTACCTCCATTGATTTGAAGCCCAAAATGACCCTATTTGATTAAACCAAACCAAGATGACTTAAAATCGAAAACTTAGACACAGCCTAAAATTTGACCCAAACCATGGAATCACCCAACTAGAACGACTTGAACTTCAAATAATCTAAATCAACTTCATTTAAAGTCTGAAGTGACCTGACCCAATTGACCTCAAACTTAAGATCACTCAAATCCAAAATATGAAACTACTCCACTTGAATGTGATATAAACAAGCTGGGCTGAATTGGAAATGACCCAAATAAATTGCCCCAAAACTCACCATGATGCAACATATCTCAAACTCAGCATAAGATGACTCAAAATTTGAAATGGGACTTCTTGTTTGTCCCAAAACTAAAATGACTCAAGCTCGAAGCAACATAAACGAACTCAAGACTAATGAATTCTAACCTGAATCCCGAAAAGACCTGACCCGATTAACTGAAAATCTAAGATAACTTGAACATCAGATAATACAACACGATACTTGACCCAATTTGACTCAAAACTTGATTAACTCGAATTCAAAGTGAATCACTCCAACCATAATAACTTAAACGCAATGTGAATCACTCCAAACCAAAATACGTGCGTAGCTGGTTTAAAACTCGAAATATTCCAACTCAATTAACCAAAAACCTGTGATGACTCAAATCATTGGAATTAGAATGCCAACCTCTAATTCATTTTATGAATCAAACAATGAAATTTCAATTCCATCATATTCCAATTCCACTAGAATGGCAATTGAAATTGCAATTCTACAATCCAATTGCAATCCATGTGTCAAATAGAAGGGTAAGTTACACATTAGTAACCCAAGTTTATATTTTTAGTCAACAAACTTCATAAAATAATTTTTTTAATCCAAAAATTATGTATTTAATAAAATAGTACAAATAACAATATGAGAAAGTATAAAACTTACTATTATTTGTTGGTGCCCCACTATCCTCTCGCTATTTACCTCAATCCTTTCACATACCACAATGTTGTGACATGTTAATGAAGAAGAGTTGGCTGAGAAGCCTATTTCACCCCCTTATACAACCAATGTTTAGACTATTATATTACATATATATAACTTTGGACTAAACTATTATTTCATAAAGTTCCTGCACCAAAACATTAATACACTAAAAAGCGCACCTTCATGTCTGAAAAATTGCAGCACCGTTAGAAATGTGTTGTGTTTCAATTATATTCTATGGGAAAATAGTTGGAAAAGATTGGAATGGATTGTAACAATGGCAGATGGTAAGGCCAATCCTTAAAACAAGGGGGTGGAATACGGTAAAAGCAGCAACAATCCCAGTACTATAAAGGATCCCTCCAATACCGGGTTTTGTTTACCCCTTTAGGTAGCACTCTAAAGGAAGGTTATATCCGAGATGCCCCAACATTAAGAAGGAATATGGTAAAAGCGATTATGCAAAATTGCCAATTCTATTCGAAAGAGGGTGATGAGCTTCGAATATTAGCCACCGCCAAGTGAAATTTCGCTGCAACCCCCCAAAGATTGGGCTATAGAAGTGATAGGGCTTCGGATGACTTGGATGTCAATATGTTCAAGTTGAGAAGTGGCACCTTAACAGAAGTTATGACTCGGCAGTAGAATGAAATTATTTGTAAGAGCCATTACATAAGGGATTGAACTAACCATTATACAGGCGATGGTACTTCTGTAATGACTTACATAATAATTATATTGTGTTTTATTTATCATATATGCCTGCAAATTTATATACATGTTAAAGCTATTAAAGATGGTATCACAACTAATTATCTCTGACTTCCAATAAGCTTTTTTTATGCTTCTTAAAATTCCAACATGATCGCTATAACAATCATGATACTTGCTTCTGGATACCTCGATCGCAACTGCAATTATGACGGTAAATTGCATTTGATTCCACATGCTAACGGGCTCTAAGATCAGCATAAGGAGAATTCCCTTAGGATCATATCCCACCCTATATCTTTCCAGAAAATGTCATCTAAAGTTGACAAATTTCTCTCTCGATGCATGGTATTACTAGAGATGGCAATCAAGTTGTTTCGGCCCGGTTTGGGTCATTTCAGGTAGGGTCGAAGCCACCTAGAAGGGTGTAATCCAATCAATTGAATATATCACGTGATAGTGTAAAAATTAAAGGGCAGTCCCCCCAAAAAGTTGAAATATAGAAAGTAAAATTGAAAAGCAAGTTTTAATTTGTTAGATTGTGATCAAAGACACCCCACCGTTTGATGTTCATTGGCTATCCTTATGTATCAATATAATTTTTTATTTGTTACTTATTTAATTTTGACTCCAACCCCCAGTAGAAAAATCATAGCTTAGCCCCTGATTTCAAGTTTACAATAAACTCAGGTTGGGCTTGGGTCAACCTATACAGGCTCGGGTTACTTTTGGTTTTTACTTATACTCAGGTATGGGTTGGGTCTGAGTCGAGTTATTTCGCGTTTGGGTCACCTTGATTTTGAGTGGTCTCACATTCAGGTTAATCTCGGGTGGGGTTGTATGGGTTTGGGATCATCATAGTCCTACTATTTGGTGTCTTAGTGACATAAACTACTTACAAAATTTTTAATTTTATTTCAAATAATTTATATTTTTACCAACATATTTATTGTATTACAACTATAGATCTTTAATGATCTTTATGAAATTCTGTATACTCCAGAGAAGGATCAATTTTATCATTGTATTTAAAACCCTTAGGTTAATTTGAGTTTCAAGTCAAGTTAGGTTTGAGTCCAAATCAATTTGGGTCGAGTTGATTCAAGCCAATTGTGGGTCGGGTCAGATCACATTGAGCATTGGGTCATTTTTGGGTCCAATAAAGAATGGATCGGGTTATTTCGAGTCAGGTCCTTTGAACTTTGGTTCTATTATTTAAAACAAATTTTCGGCTCGGATAGGGAGGGTTTACAGGTTTTTCATGTAGGGTTGGATTTGCCGCCTCTAAGTATTAGTGATGAGATATCAAGGAAAGCAACAAATGTGAAGGACTATAGCATTGGACTCGTATTACCTTTGAATCCAAACTCTTCTATTTCCTCGGCATTGATTGCAAGAGACCATCTCTTGGACGACTTTGTATCCACTGAAACTTGAGTAACCCTCTCATCTATTTTCCGATCATTCAGAACGTTTATACTGGGAACATCCAACTGGGACCAACCACTTTCAGTATCTTTATAGGTCCAGCAACCGTACTTAACAGAAAAAGTAACAAAATCAATAGGCTTCTCTCTACCGCATTCAAATCCTTCACTGATCTCTTCTGCCTCCCTTGTCAGCTTGCCAGGACTTGTAGAAAAAAGTGAGACATAAGACACGGGGTTTTTCTCATTACCATATCTACCAGTTGTATCAACAACGTGAACCACCTAACAACACAACATATCACACTTTATCATAACGAACAAGTGGAACCAAAGTAAAAAAGAAATGAGGATACAAGTTCTAAGATTATTTAGCACTTTTAAGAGTATCAAGACATTTAGCTAAAGATATGGCTCTTGGTATGCATAGGAAATTTAAAACTATTATGAACGCAGCATCTCGTCCTCAGACAACTGTGAATCAATGTATATAAATATACTGGTTATGAAGATATATATCCACAAAAAAAGCCCTTTGCAAGATAAGAATGCGGATGGACTCCTTGACCGTCTGCATTTTCACTTGGGCGTCAAGGTGGACATAAGTCAGGAAAGAATTGTGAAGAGATAGGTTTCTTGAATAATAGGCTGAATTAGGTACAGGGTTTCTGAAATGGTGGCTGATTCCAGCTTCAACGGTCATTTCATTTGACCGTTGAGCTGGGGTCACCAACACCTATCATTGTGGAATGACAGGTTTAGGCGCTGATTTACTTTTTCACTCAATTCCTGCTTATCTGACTAACCCTAGCACCAGTAAAATTTTCTATTCATATGCATGAAGAAATGCCAGCACAAAAACTCTGAAAGTAATATTTTAGCCTTCAGGACATAAGATGCAACTGAGACCCCAAACATCAGATCTGCGACATTAGTGCAGAACGGAGTCTCAATGAAACCAGGCTGGTCCTGACATTTGGAGGCACCAACAAAAACTTCAAATGAGGCCCTTAATATACAACAAATTATAAAAATTTTAATCACAAAACTTAATAATATTAACAATTGATACGTTATAAACCACAACCCCAGAAAATGTCAGGGCCCCAAACGGTTGTTTGGATAGCTTGGAGTTATGTCCGGCCCTGAGTGAAACATAAAAGTCCAGGACTTGTATCCAACGCTTTTAATGGCAGCAATGATACAATAGTCTCAAAATGAACCAAGAGAGATGAAGATCTGCACCAACCACCATGCAAGATCAATGTTCTTATCAAGAAGTTACAAGGGGGTGAAAAGGCATGCATTTTACAAGAATTGAAAATGAAATTCCAAAAGGATGAAAAATGGAACTTCCTCTGCATCAAGGATAAATCAAAGAAGCCTACACCATGGAATCAAATAAAGGTCGTTATTTTATGGTACTTTTTTAATCGCTTCATCTATATATATTTTTAATTTATTTACTAAAATATATTTATCAATGTATTTTCATATCAAAAGCTATAAAATTCAAAGACAGCACCACTGCCAATTACATATGTTGACCGACAAATTGCAATTTGATTCCATGGTCTAGATGTGGCAGTACTCAAACACCTCATTTAGTATTACGGGGAAATTGAGAACCCACGCTGAACATATTATGGATCATCAGGAACTCACATTAACAGTTCTTGCAGTATCTTCAGTATATGGTGGAACAGCACCAGACCAAACTGCAGCCAGTGAGAGTCCAAACAGAACAAAGCTTGCTAGAGTGATCGATCTTTTAGGCCCTATGCATTGACAAAATAAGCTAATAAGTAAATGACATAACTTAAGCACGTCAATCTAAACATGGTAACTTGTGTTAAGCAACAAAAGAGGAGGAAACTGAATGAGTATGATAAAAATATGCACGGAAAAAGAGGCTTTTACTGGATAGAAATGCAAACCTGAGAGGTGAATATAAGAGAGTAGATACACCAGCATTAAACACACAACAGCTGCTACAAGAATAGATATCATTACATTCTCCAACCATTCAGGGGTGCCCCCAGGATTTCTGCACGGTTTATTATGTACAACACTTTAGCAACTTCTTGTCTCGTCAGTGTCTATTGATAATTAAGATGTTCACAACAAGCACAAAAAGGATGGCTTCAAGGTTACCCACTCTCCTAAAACCGTATTCCAACTTGAAAGTGGAAATTTGAAACAAAATAGCAAATGAATACTTTCAGCAAAACAATATCTAGGTGAGGAACTCATAACTGGCTCCAACTTTCAACCACGTCTCTCACAATGGAGCCAACTAGAGATGATGAATTAATGTGGTGAACTCGAGTGAACATATAACCCCCTTCTCAGAGGACTTGAAGTTCTAATATGAGTTTCATTTCTATACCAAATATTACATGCAGAGAACACAGTTTCAGTAATTAATTTCATTTTCCTACCAAATATCATGTGCTAATCCAATGCTCAAAACACAGAACAGTAATCACAAACTTTTACCTGTCCAAGCGCACAGCAGTGCCAATCATTACATCCATTACCCGGATGATGCTACCAGCAGAAACCAAAATTGGTATAGATAATGCCAACAGCAAGGTTACAATCTTCAGTGGCTTCGGCACCCTGACTGGAGACAAAGTTGCCTCAAGCAACCCATCTGCTCCATAATAAAAGTTCAATACAATATGAGTATCTACTGAAAAGGAGGGCACTTAAAATGCCATACATATAAAAATACAAAGTCTGATGTACACATCAATCATCAAATCAATCACCAGATCCACACGAAACCCTCAAGAATGTATCTCAATTTAAATGTCAATCAATGCCAAGCCGAATATCATGTGGCAACAAATCAGGAGAAAAAAGTTGATACTCCTCACTTCTCGGAAATGAAGACTGAAACAAAAATGTCAAACAGGAATAACTTACATGCAAATGCGGGTGTAACAAGCCAAACAAGGGCTATATATGATGATCCAATCTTGTAATAATTAGCCACCATCAGAATCAGAAGCCACTGCATAGTTCCAGACTTGAAGAGCCACCGTTCAGCCTCCAACTCAACCACATTTTCTTGAATAGCAGAAGGCAAGACTTGTTTTCTCTCCGGATACATACGTAATAAATACAAGTGCAAAAGTCGAAAACCGATATGTTGTCCAACCAATGCCCCAAGGAAAGCCGGTGACCCAAATAAACCAACAACTAGCCATGGACTTGTAAGGTATGGCACCGGAGATGCAGATGTATAGGGTAGAATTAATGCAACAAGAATTGAGAAGCCCAGTGAAAGGATCCACATAAGAACAACAGTCAAAAACGACAAGGCCAATGAAGTTGCAGCTTGAATACCACCCATGAGCAGGGAGACAATCCAGATCAAGAGTGACTGCACAATCACAGTGTTGTGTAGCATATTTGCAAGCCGTTGATGGTATACCACCATATACGTCCCCTGTTTGTTGTCATTTGATGAGTATCATTACAAGATCTAGATATAGGCTCAAAAACATATGTCCAATCAAATACAGCATAGACGTACCAAAATGTCAAAATATAGAGCACTATCAAGGTCAGTACTTTCTTCCTCTAGAACTGGCTCAGTTTTTGCAAGAGCTGGAGAAGATGCAATCTGAATCAGCGAAGGGAGCATATTTTCTCCAAGATGCTGAAGTGAACCGGCTTTGAGAAGCACCATTTTGTCATTCTGCGTGTAGGACAAAACCTTATCAGTATGTCCAGATCATGGAATCAAGCAGAAGTTGTTACCTGATGTAATAGCCATTATGTAGCAAATTTTGAGGTAGCTGTATGCAATTGTCCATTACATTTCAGTACTTTTGTAATGGTTGCCGTAATTATGTTTTATTTACTACAAAATATTTATAGATGTATATTTATGTGTGTTAAAAACTGTAAAGAGGTAAACTAATGACTGTATGGCTAATTGGTTCTTCCTTCAAATTTTGGAAGTTTAAGGTGTGAAAGCAACTGATATTCCCTCAAAAAAGGTGACACAACCGACACAACCAATTACATGACATCTGCAAAACTCCGCTTCCATGATGTCAAGCCCACAGTTATTGTATAACGTGAACAACAATTTTAATTCCATCATTCAGACTACATACTCATCAACATATTAACACAACAGTAATCTACAAAGATGTGCTTCAGAGCGGTTGATAAAATAAACACTTGAATGTATTCACATAAGCTAAAACTATGAATCTTAGACGTGCCTTTTTTTTCAGTCAGAACGTGTTCCACTTGAGGTAAAAGTAGTATCATATCAAATTCATCCTCAATTATGCAGATTGCTTTAAGCAAATGCACGCCGATTCCCCTCAAATATTTTGCAAAAAGATATTTAGTTGGTGGCGTCCAACCAGAAATACAAAAAGTTATAAGTGGCCTCAAGGATTTGGTGAAAACAAGCACAAAACCAGTAAAGATCTGAGGACCAAGCCAGAGTTTATTTCAATCCTCAGCATACTTTTGTGATTCTATTGCCTACACCAAGTCAAAATCTGTCACTAATCCAGGCAATTACATTGAGAAATTTTAGCAGCCAGAAGGCAGAAGGCCATGCCCACTCCAACTCCACAAGTAGGTGACCAACAAGCTCTGCCTGTCTCTTGTAAAGGCAACTTTCTAGTTCTGAATCATCCTAGAGGTAGAGTTTTGCAGTTGCACCCGGAATCAAAATAGGGCAAATAGTAAGAGCATGAGGTTCTTGGGGTGAGATTTAATTCAAGTTGTGTTACGAAATTATTTGACATTTGCATTTCAGGGGTGAGCAAGCCCTAGCACAATCCTAAGGTTGCTCCATTCATGACCACGGAGGCAACAACCACTATACAACTGGCAAGGCAAAGTGGTGTAACCTCCAACCCTCCCCAAACCCAATAATGCTAAAAGCCATGAGCAATGGGTTTGCTCTATCCATGCAATTCAAATCAAGAGGACGTTAGGTAGTCGTCTTTCAGCTTTCTTTGTCTCTATAGAAAACAGTTCTTGGCCAATATGAGCCAGATGTTCTCCCATTTTGGGCCGAATAGTCAGTAGGGGCCCCCATTTTTTTTCAGTCCCAACAGCCTATAGTGTCGCAGTTTTCTAAAATCAAATTGCTTGGTGAATACATAAGCCAGCAGCCTATGAAAAGAGCACTGCTGCATACAACAACAATAAATCTAATGCCTAGAGTGCTCTAGCCAATGCAGGGTTGGGGGGGTCTTTTTTTTTTTTTTTTTTGGGGGGGGGGGGGAGATTGTAAGCAGCCTTACCCCTTCAGGGTGCTAACCTAAAGTGAGGCTTTGTCCGAACAAATAGCACTACCATCTATAGTATGATATATCATACTTCATGATATACTCAATCAAATTTCACTCTTTCTAGAATTCTGCATCTCCAAGGACCATAGCAACTTTGATTCTTGATGATGCCTACAAATATCTCATCTCCTATTATTTCACTTTTCCTGATCCCTAACATCAAACAAAGTACAAACTGATGTAGCACCCCATTAGTAATCAACTAAAAACTCAAACCCAAAGTAATTTACAAGATACATCATTCCCAATTTACAACACTAGGCATTAAAGACTAACTACAATTCAACCAATAAGTCCCATATCTGACAAATATTTATATTCTGTTGAGAATTGCAAAATCTCATAATCCAACAAATGTCTGATAAGTATCTGATAAACATCCAATAAGATTTAAGCAGTATAATCTACATTAATTGGGAAAAATGTTTACCCTTGAAAAAAATTTTGCAGACATGGAATCAAAATTACAATTTGCAATAAGCGTTATTTAAAGGGCCACTTCAACAATGTCGGTAATAATGAAATATGATCTAATTTGTCCTTAATTTTCATTTCGTCATGCTTAACCAGGCTAAAGGACCTATTCTATAGTAATATTTAAGTTGACAGCATGAGGACAGAATGCAACATTGGAGCATGAAGAAGTCGTATGACGGAGCAAGAGAACCTTTGTATGATATACTGCAGTGTTGTCTGAATATGCAAAGTCAAGACCAGACAGACCAGCAACTTCCTGGTATACTTGAAAATCTGTAGCAGAGTTTATAAGACCTGAAGAGAAAATATCCTGCAGCACTATGAGTAAAAATCAGTTCCCTTTTCAAGAAGGAAATCCCTTTTCAAGAAGGAAATCAAGGTAGGTTGAGAAATGCACAAGCCAATGAAAAAGACACAAAGTTTTATAACTATTGGGAATTTTATCTCAAACCTGTGCCATGACTTGGCCAGACGGATACTTAGCAACCATGGCAAAATTCTCGATAGCCAATGAATGTGGCCCAACCTGTAGTAATTTCAAATAATTATTAGGCCAGTCAAAATAGGTACCTCATAAATTTTTCATTGATGATTAGATGAGTTGGAGGCACAGGGTTTGTTGTTGTTGTTGATTTGATGAGTTTACGTGTAAGGTACATCTCAAGCAATCACCAAAATTTAGAACCCAGTCCTTTTATATAAATAAAACATACAATTTCAGCATATATGATGTCGCCAGTGGAAATCAGGAACCAGAAGAAGCAGAGTTCATGAACCTCATAGTTATATTGCATGTTCTATAAATAAGACAATAACATAAAGAGAACACAAATTCAGACCTGAAATATGCCAGACTTTCCTCCGATACCCATTGCTTCCAGATCAATGGCCATACGAACAGTTTCACTCCATGGGTGCTGCAATTGTTAATAGCATCATTCACGTCACCAGACACAATTTATGCTTCCCCTGATTACTTTTTTCAACTTTCCCATTATCCAGCTATTGGCATAAAAGAAATCACCAAAACAGAAACATTCAAGCAAGGGGGAGCAAAAGCATGAACTTTACCTGGGTAATGAAGCTATGAGCACCATTCAATCCCTCCTCTTCCCCTGTATTAAACAAGAATATGAGCGAGTTCTTAAACCCATGAGCCCAGTTAGAAATTCCCCGGACAAGCTCCAACATTACAGCAACACATGAACTGCAATCACCAGCTCCACCCCTGACAGATGAAAAGATTTTTAAGTAATTTGGATAATATGGCGACGACTAGAGTTAAAAAGAGAAGTGCACATGTTTCTGAAATCAGTATAGACCAACCAAAAAACTCATCCAAATTAATCTAGCCTTTTAAGGAAAAAATTATTATACACAATGAGATATCATATCAAAACTGCACTGCATGTCAGAAAGTAAGCAAGACAAATCACCTGTTGCTTATATATCAGATAGCATAATTGCTATATGAATATACCTGGAGTTAGACATGCATGTCACAAAGATAAAGGCCTTATTTCAGTCCATAACTGGGGGATCTTACCATATTTGGCTCCAGTAGGTGTCATGAAATTTACCATCTTTGGTTCCAATAGGAGAGAGAAAACTAGAGTTTCATGTTTGAAAGTCTTAGCTTACCAAGTTACATTTTTGTCAAGGTATTCAGCAGTGAGTTTATTAAGTTCAAACGGCAAATGGCAAATCTTTTTTCAAGAAATGTAAGTTTATTCTTTACAACAATTTCAGGCATCCTTTCTTGGGGTTAGATATATATATAGCATTCCCTTGTAGAGAACAAAAGGAATTTAAGATAATGCTATTTAAATTGACAGGGAGAAGTGGTGCTTCTTTCCTTTTTTCGTTGAGGCTGGGGGCAGGGACTAAGCGTTTCATTAGGATACCACTTGCGTAGAACAACAGGATTATGGGTGACTATTGGGCTTAGAGAAAGATATTACAGCTAATGGCCGTCTTATAGATCAAAATCTCAAATTACATAAAGTATCTAGCCACAAAAACTTTAAGGAGTTGCTAAGAGCACTGGAAGGATCTACCAGCATGACAAAAATGATCTGAACAATCCTTGTGCAGGATAAAAGGCACTTCGCCCATGAAAAACACAAAATTCAGTACAACAGGAAAATATGCAAGGCATGAAAACAAACATACGTTGAGAAAACAGTATCAATATGAGAAGAGACCAGAATAGCATTTTCCCTTGCTCCAGATAAATATTTGGGAGAGATTCTTAGTATTATATGATTGAGATCGGCATAAATACGGGTTTTTCCTACAAACATGCCGCCGGAAAGACGATTCACACCAGCCTTCGCATGAAACTCGTCTATCTCAACATCAACCTCCGAGTGCGATGTGTTTTTAATCTCTTCTGCAGTCATGTACACATACTGCAGAAAAATAGCAGTTAGAAAGATACTTGACAGAATATCCAACTCTAGGAAAGAACATGGATATGCATAAATTAATGGAAATAAGCATATGATTATGCAACGACCAAATCAGATGAGCCCGCAAGGACCATAGCTGATTCTGTGTGCATACTATAAATGTAATCAAACACAGGAATATCAATCTTGAAACAAACTATTGTCAATAACCTTTGCAACAATCACCTTGTACCAACAGAATTGACCATGGACAAGATGGGCCTTTCCATGCCAAAAGGCAAGTTTGAATCAAATATATACCAGGACCACTCCCTAAAACTTTTTGGGTGTACTCCATCTTGTCCATTAACATTTTATATTACATACCACATTTGACCAAATAAGTACCATAATGATGATACTCCTGCAAATAGTCATTACATATAATCTCGACATATAAACATGTCAAAGATCTACAGTTACAGCAATGTTAAATCTTGGGTGATCTTTGTAAGCATCTCCAGTAACTGCACCATCATATCATCATGATCATAGTACCACTATCCTCATGCGATTACAATCTTCCCTCTTCTTTCGTTTCAGTGCTAGTCAATGCTCATATACACAATTAATCATCTTAGGTTGCTTCGACAGTGAGGGAGGTCTTTTCTGGGCCAATTAAAGAAGATAAGAATCACTGGTTTGATCGGATCAACATTTCAAGCACATCAATACCAATAGTAAGTAGCAATATAGAGACACTGGTACTTCCTCCTTTCTTCCTCTGTTTAATCCTTCCCCTCCCAACTTTCTGGGACATATTACATTTTCACTGTACTATGGAACCACATTGAACAACATTGGCATCAGAGACTATTAAGACCATGCACAAGCCTTAGACCAAAGGTACCAAGCTACCGACAGAGATGACATGATAAATGGGAGAATCCTATTGAAGCTATACTAAACTACTACAATAACAATAGTCCCAGTGCCACAAAGGCTCCTGCTGTCCCCCGCGCACGCAGGGGGAGAGAGGGGGGGGGGGATGTTACCCTTAAAAGAGGCTATGTCCAAGTGCCCCCAGCCCTAAAAAAGCAAGAAGCAAACAACACAATAAAGCATTGAGCATTGAAGCACAAAGCATCAAGCAACAAGCAACAAGAGATCACACAGGCAACAGGCCCCAAACAACCACAGTATGAAGGCTAAGGACACTATGGGCTCGCTCTGTTGTGCTTTTCTATCCTAAATCGCTATATCAACTACTCCTATTCTAGCTCGCCACTCCCCTTTATCTAAGGCACACAACAACAACAACAGTCCCAGTGCCTCAGGGGCTCCCCGCTTGCGTAGGGTTTGGGACTCCTTTATCTAAGGCCATTTCCTCATTTAGGTTTAGGTGGGTGAGATCGAGTCTAATTGTCTCCATCCAACTCTTATTTGGCATGCCTCTACCTCTCCTTCCGTGTATAATATTGAGTTGTTCGCATCTCCTGACAGGGGCAGTGGCTAGTCTCCTCCTAACATGTCCAAACCATCGCAAGAGTTGCTCCCTTAACTTATCCTCGATTGGAGCCACGCCAGTTTGCTTTTTATGACGTCATTTCTAATCCTATCCTTCCTCGTGTGTCCACACATCCACCGCAACATCCTCATCTCTATCACCTTCAACTTCAGCAAGTGTTGTCGTTTAACTAGCTAGCATTCTACACCACATGACACAGCCGATCTCACTATTGTCTTATATTGTTTTCCATTCAACTTTAGCGGGAACTTTCTATCACATAGTACCGCAGAGGCCATCTTCCACTTAAGCCATCCTACTTTAATTCAATTGTTGACATTACCGTCAACTCCTCCGTCCTGCTATACCATGGATCCTAAATATTTGAAACATTCTTTATTTTGTATGCATTCCAACTCAATCTTCACGCCTTTTCTGCTTGGTGTAGTTGCCTTAAATTCCATATACAAGGATTTGGATCTACTAAGCCGTAAGCCTTTCAATTCCAATGCCCTTCCCCAAAGTTCCAATTTTTCATTCACCTCTGCTCTTGAATCGCCCACAAGGACTGTGTCACCGCAAAAAGCATTTGAAGCTAAGCTATACTAAACTCATGAAGTAAAATTCAAACTTCTTGTTTCAGAAAAATACTAACTATGACTTTCTATTCCATTCTAAAGTAAAGGACACCAGATTCGCACTTGAACACTCTAAATACTGAAACATATCAATATTGCCACAAATAGTCAAATGCAGTCCTCCGCACACTGTTCGGTATTTTTGTCTAAACATGATACCCATAGCTAACTCCTAGCTACACAACTAAGAATGAAAGACTAAGGTACAAGATGTATCATTCTAATAATACAAAATGCGGAAAGGGTATAACTTTTTATGGAGCCATCTGCGACCTTTTGTCTCCTAAAAAGCTAGATCAATGCTCGGCCAACTTATGCTATCAAAGTAAAGAACATTAACTTATTCATGATTCAGAATGAATGAACATTTCTAAGGCACCTTAAAAGCTTTAAAAAAAAAATCTAAGGAGAAAACCCATTCAAGAAATTGTAAGCATGGAATCAAATAAAGGCAATTATGTTATATAACAAATACTATGTAACAAGTCTCAAGATAGCTATTAGGCAATCGGTTATTGGAACATACCCAGTGCCTCAAGGACTCCCGCCTACATAGGGTCTTTTTTTTTGGGGGGGGGGGGGGGGCGGGCCTAATGTATGCAGCCTTCCCCCTTTAAGGTGTTAACCTAAAGAGAGGCTGTTTCCCAGGCAATTTCAAAACAACCTCCATAATGCACATGTAATGTATTTTATTCATTAAAATATACTTATAAATGCGTTACCAGTTAAAACTATAAAAGGGATATTGAAATTAATGATTGTGTACAACTTTTTGTTCAAATTCACTCCCTAAACTGCCCTTAATCGAGCTGACTTTCCTTTTTACTGTCTAATTGCTTTTAGTTATTTGATAAATTGAACCAACTACAAATTCATTGCTTTTTATCTGTTCGTTAAGCATTAGCCTAACTTAACATTGATTCCCTGTAGACGCGACCCGTATACCAGACAAAGCTACGACAATCGTACACTTGCGAGTAGATGGTTTTAAAACCCTCTTTAAAATCACATCACCTGCCTTAGCAGCAATGTATAAAAAGGCGCAAGGCGCACTGAGGCGAGAGGGGGTCCTAGGCACAAGGCGCAAGGCAAAGGCGAGCGCCTTAGCGAAGTGAGGCGCACAGTTTTGTAATTTGCATACATATTCTATATTTATAAAATATTTTATGAACAGAAGCTAAAAATTAATTAATTATGTAATATAACAGCTTTAATTAAAAATCTATATAGTGCTTAAGAAAAATACCGCTAAAAGATATTGATATTCATCAAAAGGAGCTGTATTATACATATCAACATAAGCTTTTTTACAAAAATTATGCAACACAATAAAAACACACATAATATAATAATATGTTAAATTTAAGGCAAAATATACCAAAAAAACAAAAGGCACGCCTTAGCGCTTCGTGCGCCTTAGTGCGCCTTGGCGTGCCTCACTGAAGTCGCCTCGCCTGAGGCTTGTGAGGCGATGGAGGTGCGCCTCAACGCCTAGGCGCGCCTTTTTATACACTGCCTAGCAGAAGCCTCTTTGGGATACAGAGTTGTTATTGTTGCTGTTAAAAATAATGACAGCGAGTTATTACATGTTTATGCATTTTTATTTATTCATTTTGTGTCACAGATGGAATATAATCAACACCAACAAATCAAACCTGCACTGCAAGAGCAAGAGCATCCGAGCCAACAGGATGTGGACCGAAATCTGTCAAAGCCATCACATGTTTCATGGCCTCTATCTCTGAAAATCCACGTTTACCCGCCTGGTCCGCTGTCAGGGGGACAGGCAACCGCATGTACTGATAATCATAAACAGTCCAGGAGCTATACATGATCAATGCCAATAAAGTCAGCATTACAAAGGATGACCTATTTGGGTTCAGCGACTGGATGAGGATCCGAGGTTCTCCAGATGCCATGGATGAATCAACGGCTTCTTGATTTTCGTGCGTACTTGATGCCTCTGGTGGTGTCTTAGTTCTTTGCCGCATGTTATACAAGCAGATAACTAGGTTATATGGCAAGACTCTAATGTATTCAATCTGCCAAAGGCATTCAGCAGAAACAGAATCAGAATTTAAATAAAACATACGCATAAGAGCTAAGACATACCCGCACACTAGGACCTAAATCAAATTAGCAAGCACACAAAAGGCATATGGGAGAAAAGACGCTGATCTTACATAGTTCAATAGCAGCATATGCCCATTGAGGAAGGACAACAATTTTCATTATTTCTGAGGAAGAGTACAACAGATGGCTCAACAGTGCATTCCACTCACATAACCTTAGTGCCTATGTGAGAGCGCCGGGATTCGAGCCCCCACTAGAGCACCCCCCTCCCCTGAATTTACCATGATTAAAATAAAAACCTTAGTGCACATATACATCCCACGTAGAAAACCCTAGCGTGCTAAAGTAATCCATTGAAAACCAGTCCAATGGGGGTCAGGTCAGGTCAGCCCAATCTTTTACTCCATAATTGCCCATCAGAATAAGGCTCCACGTAAAAGCAGCATACCCAGTGCCCCAGGGCTCCCGCCTAAGCAGTGTATGGGGGGGGATGTACGCAGCCTTCCCCCTTCAGGGTATTATCCCTGAAGAGAGGTTGTTTCCAAGTGCTCCTAACTTGAGGGTGAGGACTTCCAGGAGGTCACCCATCCTGGCACTGCTCTCAGCCCAAACACACTTAACTGCGGAGTTCTAATAAGATCCGGTGACGACGTGTTGGTGCCCTCTTTGGTGTAAATGTTATGTCTCATCAATAGCATTACCATTGATGCTAACAACTCCCAGTAATGGCATGAATCTATACTTTGTAAATGCTCTATTTCAAGCATTTCTCCTCTTTTATAAAGCCGACCTTCCCCCGCAATTTATACACATATGAAACACATCAACGTTCCAATTTCCTTTCTCCCTTACTTCGCCAAATTTCTAAATTGGTTCTTTCAAACCCTACTTTGATCGGATTTCAAGATTGATTCTTAGCAAAACAAATTGAGGTATGTTCTAGCATACCACTCTAGAGCTACTATAGTGGTGGAGCCGTATCAACCCTAGGGTCGAAGTGTCCATTGGTCCTGTTTATATCCGTACAAAGCATAAACAGCTTCATAACCGTGATCAAACTGTGCTGCACGAAAACAATCCTTTTTTTTTTTTTTTTAATAAGTACCTTTTACTCGGTTCTGATTTTCTAAAAGACGTTAAATACAAGTAAACTTATCCGATTAGACGTGAAAAAGACGTTGAAATCAACTACGGATTATTTTCTTTTGTTACCTGTGGATTCAGTTACTTGTTGAACATTTCCCTAGTCTCATTTATGGCAGTCAACTTCTTTTCCACCACAGTCGACCTTCACGGCTAACACTTTACACGGCGGAGCAAGTAAGCAAATTGGTTCCGGCCCCTCAGCTGCAGTGGGCAGCCGCGGAGTCCGAAACCGGTGAGAGTTTGCTTGGGAACTCGGCTGGTTGTGCTCGGCGCAGGGGTCTCGACGGGTTAGAACGCCGGTCTCCGGCGGGATTTTGTCCCCTCGATGCGAGCCGGAAGAGAAACAAAGTGGAGAGAAGGGGGGATGAAAATGGTGTCTGGGGAAATAATACGACCTAAAAAGGTATTTTTTTTTAGTGTTAGAAAAAAGAAAGAAACCACCTACAAATATATATATATAGGGATAAGATCCTATGTAGTGTGAATATTCACTGCCAAATAAGCAGTGCTGCGCGTCAAAGAGAGAGGAGGGGTTTTAAACAAATACAAATTATTTAAGTAATTATTAAAAATTTTAATTATTTATATCAAATAATTGTTATATATAAATTCATTCAACACCTCTACTTTACCAAGCACAGAAATCGTTAAGATTGGATTAAAAAGCATACCATAGAAAGAGCATTTTAAATACTTGGATTCCATGGTTCAACAGGACGGAGAAGTAGACGCAGATGTCAACAACAGGATTAAAATGGGATCGCATAAATGGAGGTTGGGCTCCACAGTACTGTGTGATAGGAAGTTCCCGTTAAGGCTAAAGGATAAATATTACAAGATGGTAGTGAGACCCGCTATGACTTACGGGGCAGAGTGCTGGCCAGTAAAGTATCATCGCACGCAGAAGCTGAAAGTGGTGGAGATGAGGATGTTAAGATGGATATGTGGATACACAAGGAAGGACATGATTAGAAATGACGTCATAAGAAATAAAGTAGGCGTCGCCCCGATAGAAAATAAGCTGAGGGAGCAACGGCTGCGGTGGTTTGGGCATGTTAGGAAGGGACCCACCAATGCCCCTATCAGGAGATGCAAGCAACTTCATATTATAGATGGAAAGAGAGAGAGAGGCCGGCCTAAGAAGAGATGGATGGAGACGATCTAACGGGACCTAGCATATCTCAACCTAAATGAAAAATTGGCCCTAGATAGAACTCATTGGAGGATTAGTATAGGTGTACCAGATTTAGCTGAGTAGGAGCATCGTGCTATAATAGGCTTGTTCTTATAACAGAGAATGCTTGGCCGTGTTCCGTCATGGTTTGGCTACAAGTGCTCCTAGGGTTGGATGAAGACTACTCGACAGATGCGAATAGAGGAAGAGGCCGGCCAAACAAGAATTGACCAGAGGTGTCTAGAGTTGACTAGAGATTCACCATTGCCCGTCAAGAGATGCGTACATCTATGTATAGGGATATCTAATCTCCCACTTGAGACAAGAAGATAAAGAAGAATTTCATGTAGACAATCCGACAGGATCTCGCCTACCTCAACCGAAAAGAATTGACGTCCCTAGTTTGAGCTTAGTGGAGGAATAATATAGGGATAACTAATATAGCTGTGTAGGTGCATTCAGCATTGGTAAACTGTGGCAGGTTCGTTTGTGTACACCTAGTATGGGTGTTGGTTTAGTCGCTTAGGACTCCTAGGATCTAGTACCGTGGGATATAGCGCTACTCTTTACACTCCACTCTTCTCTATTACGCTACACTCTGTCACACTCTCTCTATCTCTCCCTCTTTCACTCTACTCTCTCTTTCTCTCTTTCTCTCTCTCTACTCTCTATTACGCTCCTACCCCCACTACGATTGCACTATGGTACATGTTTAACCCCCCCCCCCCCCCCCCTCCCTTGGGCTTGCATGCTCTCACGCGCATACATACTTAGATGCTTGTATGCTTATTTCATTAATTCATTTATGAATTCATTTGTGATTAATTTATTGGTGATAAATTGATTATTTACTTGCAGGCGTTCACGCATTTCAGGTTGGGGATTCTCGGAAACAATCTTCTTTCCATTCGGAAGGGGTAAGGCTACGTATATCCACCCCCCAGACCCTGCTTATTGCAGGAACCGTGAGGCATTGGGACTGTTGTTGTTGTTGTAACTGTTATATATAAATTTATTTGTTTGACTATTTATTATTTATGTATCCGTTAAATTTTTGTTGGAAATATCGAAATAGTAAATAGTCAAACAAATAAATTTATATATTACAATTATTTTATATAAATTTTTAATAATTATTTAAATAATTTATATTTTAATATTTTAAAAAATCCCCCCTCTCTCTGACGCGTGGCACTGCTTATTCAGCCTTGAATCTTGACACCGCATGGGATCTTATCCCAATATATATATAATATAATGTACAACAATTATAATAGTGTCTTGTAAATTACAAATATATTTTATAAAATAAAATATATTATAACTTATTATAACACAAAATTACAAATATATTACTAACCATTGGGGGACCGGGCCCAGGCCCGGGGAAGTGTTGAAAACTTATTTCAAAACACTTTCCCTAAATGACTAAAGTGGGCGCAGCGGAAATACAATTTAAAAGTCTTAATTTTAAATATAATTCTATAATCTAATTAAACTATTTAATTAGACCTAAATATTACTCTAATAGGCTCATAATATAACAATCAAAACATCGAATAAAACAAGTATAAGCATAGCATGCAGAACAAATGAAATAAAGGAAAGGATAAATTAAATATCAAATACTCAATTTAGACATACCTAAAGTGCAAATCCAAACTCTGAATTTATACATTTGAAACTGGAAGAAGAAAGCTTCTTGACACCTCGAGATCTTTTTTGTAATGACCTCTATTTACCATTGGAGTGTAGACTCTCAAAATATTTAATTTAGAAAAAATTTCGAAATAAAATTTTTCCTTTTAATCTTTTGGACAACAATTTTTTTGAGAAGCTATGCTAACATTAATAGAGAAAACTAGGTTCTCAAACCTAAAAACCAAAAACTTTTTTAAAAAAAATCACTCATAGCAAAAAATAACACCAGCTATTTATAAATAAAAGCAGTGACATGTGTCAAGAATTCATTGGTCCCTGAGAATTCATGCAGATCACCGTTGTACCAGGCACGACAGGTGTCGGCTTGGTATTGGTCCGCGGGAAAACCACATGCCGGGTAAATTTTTTTTTTTTTATATATCAGGCATGGGCATGCGAACTCCCCACGCTTGCTATGCTGGTGATTTTTCTCCCTTTTTTGTTTAAATTTCTGTATATATAAAATTTATCTTATTAATATTATTTTATAAAATTAATTTATTCATCTCATGAATAAATAATTCATCTTATAAATTATGTTTAGCAAAAATTTATTTATTCATCTCATGAATAAATAATTCATCCCATAAATTTAATTTGAATATTTTCAAATAATACTTAAGTTAAGGCTTGCGAAGGGACTCAGGGATAATCTAACTCTAGCTCTAAATGAGTCAAATCTAATTATCATCTCATGATACCCATTTAATAAAACTTAATTCCCTTTATTCGAAAATGGTGAGTGGTTGAGGTCAAAGACATGCGATTCATAATTAGGCTGCTCCCTAGTCACGGTAAGTCCCTTGTCCAATTGTTTTGTTTTCACATTTACATCAACCACACATACATCACTTGAAACGAAATATAACAAACACTAGGTGCCTTATAATGTTGCACCATGAATGTCATGCCATTTTCCGTAACAATCTGGTATTGAGTTGCCATTCCAAATTATTGTTGAAACTTTCCGAAAGCAAATTTTGTCAAGACACTTTAATCTTGCTCCTCAAAGGGTGACAAAGTTCTTACCCTTTATACGTATCCAGCACAGTATCATGTAATTGTGTTTTCCTAATATCTTCAACAGCTAGGTCGACCTAAAAGTTAATACAACAATAACAACATAACCAGTGCCTTAAGGGCTCCCGCATAAGCAGGGTCTGGGAGGGGTGGATGTACGGAGCCTTACTCCTTCAGGTTGTAGCTCTGCCGAAAGGCTGTTTCTAAGGACCCCCAACCTTATAGGGTTGGCAACACAAGGACTTTCTAGGATGTCACACATCCTAAGCACGCTTAACTTCAGAGTTCTAATAGGATCCGATAGCATTAGTGCCTAGTGAATGAACCCTAACCTAAAAATTAATATTAAGTAGAACTTGCTTTCATAATAAAATAAATAAAACAATTCATATAGTTAAAGTAAGCGACACTTTTAAGCATCTAAATTTGTCAAATATCATAATAAAAAAGAACTTACTCCTCCAATTTTTAAGTATCTAAATTGCCTTAAACATGAACGAGAAGAGGTGAAATGCTCGATAAATGCATTTATGCTCTTGGATCGTCCAGTACTTGTCAATACCACCAAAGAAGTGTTGGCGAATATAAGTTGGGACCCAAATTTTCTTGATTTGGTACAAACCCTTTACATGTTTATTGTCATGTAAATTATATTTCAAAACTATCAAAGGCTACTGAGATTTAGACTCTTCAACATTCGCATCAATTTGAATATTGATTCAGGAGGATTGAACTAAACCAATTACAGAATTTAGAGGTTATGTGCCATGTACAAAAAGCATGCTTTTATTGAAGGCATTTCACTTGCTATTACTTCCATCATCCACGGGTCTTGATAAGTGAAAATTATCATGGGTCACTTTTTCAACAATCTAAAAAAGGTATGGGATTTAATAAAAATATATTAGAATAATAACATCACAAATTTATGCTACAAAGTGAATAAAAATTTGAAAAATAGTATACCTCACCATTTACCTTCATTAGCCATCTAAATGTTTTCACTATTTTGTCACCTAGAAGAGCACATCCAAAAGGTACTATTCTGCTATTATTATCAACAGCTACAAAGATGCCATAAGGCATGTCATAAGTATTTATCTTATCTGTTAAATCAAATGCAATAGCATCTCTAAACTTTTGCTACCAATAAAAACAATGAACATATGACCAAAAGATATGCTCCAATCTTCCTTGTTCATCCATTGTGAGAGCATATCGGAACCTAGGGTCCTTATATTTGGTGCACTACCAATGTTCAAGCAAATCCATTGTATCTCTCTCCAGGAAACTTTTGCGAATCTTGTTAAAATAATTATAGACGTCTTTATGCAGATATAGAAGATCCCCGTGTTTCACTTTTTTTTAAGCTCCATGATTCACATTATCTGTCTAACCAAGAGGATGGCTTCTTTATATAAAATGATTGATTGTTCATCCTCTGTGGAAATAGTGCGATAGCGTGAAAGAAAACACACTTGTCCTAGTGGCAAAAAATCATGATTATGATCTGTTATGAACTCCGTGACGTGATATTCCTTAAGAAAAATGACAAATATTTTTTCACTACAATTCTCAAGCATGCTTTACATCCACATCTTAATGATGCCCTATTTCTCTACTTCTTAGATGGGTCCATAATTTTCAACTCGGGTTTTCTTTCACCATGACCAAAAAACATTTCCTATTCCTTTTCCCATCTTTGGCTGTAAATTAGCCTTTTCGAACTAAAAATCCTTTTAATTGAGCACATTTTTCATAAAAACTGAGAGCTTCTTCTTCACCAAGGAAACATTGTCTGATAAAAAGTTCAAAAATATTTTTCTATTGCATTTTCATCATTATCCTCGTTATGAATCGTTATTTTTTTGCCACTTTAACTTATATTTTGGACTTCTTTCAAACTAATTATTTCTTTTTCTGAATTATCAAAGTTTAGATTTTTAGGGAGCTCGTTCAATCAAACTTAGGTGAAGCCATTCTGCTCTTTAATTAAACATATAATAAAACCACATTATAGAAACATTAAAAAAATAATGCCATATGATTCAAGTCATAATATATATCTTACTCACTCTAAAAGAAGACATAAAAAATAGTAGAATAATGTGTATATACCTAAAATTTTGCTATTTTAGTCCGATGATGCTTAATTCTAGTTTTCTTTTTGTTGCTAGAATATAAGACAATTTTTTTTTGTGTATTTAATGTATTTGCAAACTTTTAAATTTATATTACTTTATATACATGATTGTAAAAAATATTAGCTGCTAAAAAAAGAACTCAAGCAGCAAGTGTTCAAAAAAGAAAAAACAGACATCATATCATGAAATGAAGGAGCATTTAATACATGTAATGAAATTATATTTTAATAAGTATTTTAATTTGCTTAACCTGTGGGCACATGTTAAATATGCCCTTGTATAAAATTGGTCAAGTTCGTACCATAATTGATCAAATTCCAATATAGGATACTCAGGTGATAAAAAATTCAAACCTCATGGTACATTACTATATATATTGAAATATCATGTTACATAGTTGATAAATGTGTGTGTGTGTGTGTGTGTGTGTGTGTGTGCAACTACAACTGCTCAATGTTAAGGAGTCTTGCAAGCCTTTTTTATGACGATATTCGAATATCTCAATTAGGTCGCTTCATGGACAACATTCTAATCGCCATCACCTCAGCCACTAAGATAAGAGCTTTCTCCATATTCCCTACCCACCTAATGCACCTCCCATTGGAATCTCTAATTACAATTCAAATGCATCCCGGCTTCTGATTTTAAAACATAACCTTTACCCAATGAGTCGGCGAATTCACCCATTGGACCGACCTTTTCTACTGAATTGTTGTATATTGCTCTCTATATACTCTAATTTTGTATGCTTTCTAAAATAAAGCAGCAGCAACAACAACAATCCCAGTGCCTCACGGGCTCCGGTAATAAGCAGGGTCTGGGGGGGTGGATGTACTTATCCTTACCCTTTCCGAGTGGAAGAGAGGCTATTTCCGAGGATCCCCAACCTAAAGATCTTGCCGTCTTGGAAGCAAGGCATCCTGAAACAGGGGTTAGGTCATGTCTAATACAACTCAATAGCACATAATAAGGCAAATAGACCAAGTCCATTAGGCACATAAGCACACAAGCGCATAGCACATAGGCACACCACAGGGGGTAAATCTGCGATAGAAACCCTATGCTAGTAGTAATACGCAGCATTACTCTAAGCCGCTACATCGGCTACCCCTATGCTTGCTCTTCATCGAGCTTTATCCAAGGCCATCTCCTCCCTCAGGTTTAGGTGGGTTATGTCATGTCGGATCGGCTCCATCCAACTCTTCTTAGGCCTGCCTCTCCTTCTGCCTAACGTCGTATGTAGCTGTTCACATCTCCTGACTGGAGCTGTGGTCGGTCTCCTCCTGACGTGTCCAAAGCATCTCCAACGTTGCTCCCTCAAATTTTCCTTGATCGAGGCTATGCCCAATTTTCCTCTTATAGCGTCATCTCTGACCCTATCCTTCCTTGTGTGACCACACACCCATCGCAGCATCCTCATCTCTGTCACCTTTATCTTCTGTGTATGATGTTGTTTCATTGGGCGACACTCTGCCCCATACAACATAGCCGGTCTCACTACTGCCCTGTAGTATTTTCCCTTTAACTTTAGCGGGAACTTTCTATCACAAAGTACCCCGGAAGCCATCCTCTATTTCTGCCAGCCCACCTTAATCCTGTTGTTGACATCCTCTTCAACCTCACCGTTCTGCTGTACCATGGAACCCAAGTATTTGAAACTCTCCTTCCTCGGTATGGTCTCAGACCCTATCTTGATGCCTTCTGCACTAGGCGCAGTAGAGTGACCGAACTTGAGTTCCATGTACTCGGCTTTGGATCTACTGATTTGTAGGCCCTTCAGTTCCAAAGCCATTCTCCATAATTCCAGCTTCTCACTTATGTCTACTCGAGAGTCCTCCACCAAAACTATGTCATCTGCAAAAAGCATACACCAAGGTACATCTCCTTGGATATGCCTAGTGAGCTCATCCATGACTAGGATGAACAGAAAGGGGCTCAAGGCAGAACCTTGGTGGACCCCAACTGTGATTGAGAATGCATCTGTCTCCCCTTCCCCTCTACGCATATCAGTTTGTGCATCCTCATACATGTCTCTAATAGCCCGAATATATGACATGGGGATACCCTTCCTACTCAAGACCCTCCATAGGACCTCTCTTAGCACTCTATCATACGCCTTCTTCAAATCAATAAAGACCATGTGGAGATCCTTTTGTCTCTCCCTGTACTGCTCTATCGTCTGCTTTATGAGGTGGATGGCTTCTATTTTGATATCCCAGGTATGAATCCGAATTGGTTCTTGGATACCTTTGTCTGTTGCCGTAGCCTCCTTTCTATGACCCGCTCCCACAGCTTCAAAGTGTGGCTCATTAGCTTGATCCCCGGATAGTTGGCGCAACTTTGGATGTCGCCTTTGTTCTTGTTGATCGGGATCAATGTGCTCTTCCGCCATTCTTCAGGCATCTTCTTCCCCATAAGGATTTGGTTAAATAATTTAGTCAGCCAACTAATGGCCTTCTGTCCAAGGCATTTCCATACCTTTATTGGTATTCCATCAAGACCAATTGCTTTACCCCTTCACATGTGTTTAAGGGCTTCCTGGACTTCCTTGGATATAATTCTCCTATAATAGCAGTAGTCCTGATACTCCGCCTATGTTTGGAGATCCCCAAGGGATAACTCTGTGCTCCCCTGATCTTGAACAGATCGTGGAAGTAGGCTTTCCACCTCGTTTTAATTTGTTGCCCTTGCACAAGCACCTATCCATCTACCCCTTTTATTCACTTTACTCGCTCCAGGTCCCTCGTCTTCCTTTCTCTTGCTCTGGCGATTCTATATATATCTTTAGCTCCCTCCTTGGTATCTGGCTTTTTGTAGAACTCCTCGTAGGCTCTTGATTGTGCTTCTCTGACTACTTTCTTTGCTTCCTTCTTGGCTTGCTGATATTGATGTCGCTTGTCTTCTTCTTTGACTGTTTTCTAAAATAAAGCATGAATTTAAATTTGGGTTATAATTCATTATAATTTCTTACCAATATAAGTTTTGAATTAACCATATTTAAATTGTTACCGTTTCAATTATTTCTTAGAAATAGATAAGATTTTGGGGGGGTGGGGATTACAAATCCATCGTGATTGCCCATGCCCCTATACTGTCGCTTTTCTTTAGGGCTATGATCCCCTTTTATGTACTAGAAGGATTTTTTTGTGGTGAAGGGGGGGAAGATCTCCCATGTTGACTTGCACTTTTTAATATTAGGTGGGGACATATATCCTCACTTGATTTCCTTTATGTTCAATTTTATTTAAGTATGGGTCTTCTTCATTCAAAGAGATAGGAAAAATAACAAATTCACATATAAATTCTAGTCATTAGGGTTTGCCATTTTAATCATTTCTCCTAAGGAGGTTAAAGCAACGATAAGATAAGTGACGTCATTGGTCTGTTCCAACATTGGTGTTCCTTAATTTATATATCATAGTATCGAGGACTAAGAATAGTTGATGCAGCCCCGTAGTTGGCGGATGGGGCATGGTGAGTTCCCAGACCTAGCGAGCTAAGGAGGGAAACAGCTGAGGCTTGAGAAGATTGGCCTTCATTAGGTTATTTAGTTATTAGATAATTATTAGTGATTATTGTATTTATCTTTAAGTTTTTTGTTTTTAACCTTTTATTTTTACGTCTTAGAGTCTTGTTGAATGAGTTCCTCTAATCAAGCAAGATGACCTCTAGGATTGTAGTATTCATTTTTTTCATAGATTTTAATTATTTTCTTAGTATTTTTCTCCTATTCTTGGTTGTGAGAATTCGAGTAGATATTTTTCCCTTGTTTTTCTTTAATGTTTTAGCAATAAAAATCGAAGGAAGGTCGTTGAACCTTATGTTCTAAAATTTCTATAGCTGCACTGAATCAATTGGTATTAGAGCTCAGACCGGTTTGAAGACTTGTACAAGTGTGATTCTCAGTTTTAGTTCGAGAGGAGAATTGAGGACTTGGAGGAGAAATTCCGGTGAATCAAGCTGTGCTTGGTTCAACTAGGAGAGAATCTTGATCAAGCAGCTACGGCTCAGCCTCAAAACCCACAAGCAGGGGGTGGCGAGGAAGACACGGAGGAGAGTTTCCACAACCCGCTCCAAGAAGCTGATGTTCTTGAGTGGTGCATGAGGAGGGCTTGGCTGAATGCCAGAGGCATCGATTACGTTGGTGACTGAAGGTGGGGGGTCTAGGCTTCGGATTGAAATTCTGGAGTTTAACTGCGGAGGTCATCCAGAGGAGTTCTGGGATTGGCTTGTAGCGGTGGAAGAAGTTCATGAGTTCAATGAGGTTCTGGAGCATAAGCATATTCCATTGGTTGCTATGCAGTAGAGGGGTGGGCTCGCTACCTGATGGCAGCAATTGAAACATACCCGGCTTAGGTAGGGTAAGACGAAGATAGAGAAGTTGGAAAAGTTGAAGAAGCACTTGCAAAGTGCATTTCTACCCCACAATCACGCTAAGGTGATGTATCCACGTCTGTAGAGTTTGTGGTAGTGTTCTCGGATCGTGGAAGAGTAAATGTCATAATTCTACTCTTTAGCTACTAGGAATGACTTAGTGGAATCGGAGGAGCAATTGGCGGATAGGTATGTTGGTGGATTGAAGGAATCAATATAGGAGGTGTTGAACATGTTCTACATCTTTTCGGTCTCGGAGGCAAGTAAGAGGGCTATAAACATCGAGAAGCAATAGAGGCGACTTCAGGCTAGCGAGACTTGGGGCACCTAGAATAGGGGGCTTGACCAGGTTGTTGGAACGAGTGTCCTGAAAACCCAATTATTTGTATTTAAATATTAATACATAAAATTGTTTTATATATTTTATGTCTGATTATGGTTTGCGGATCAAATATGTATGTGATTGTTTTAAAACACTTTATGAGATGGACAAAGTCCAATGCGACATAGTTTGGTTTAAGGGGGTAATGAGATTGAACTATGGATAGACTTAAATCAAAATTCTGGCACGTTGTCAAAGTAAGTTCATAGGCGATGATGAGTTTTGGACAACTAATATGATAAGACTATAACATGGTACCTTAGATGGCTTGTCTAGGTCATGTGGATAGGGATCTAGAAGTATCATAGTTAGTGTTTGTCAATAAGATTGGAATATTGAGTTAGACCACCATAATTGTTAATTTTTTAGTAGTTATCAAAAATAAATAGTTCTTTGTGATTAGGCGATAACTCTAAATCCTAAAATTGTCTTAAACTTGAGCATGTAGTGTTCGCCACTTTGATGTAATCAAAGTGAGGTCCTGTAAATCGGCCAAAAGTATACGTATGTTGAGTGACTGCATGAAATGTAGCGGGAACAAAATAGTCAACATGGAGTCTAGAGTCTCTTATGAGATATGGATGTCCCTTTAAGTAAATTCGCAAGTGTTCGAAAAATTCAGAGTCTTTGGCCAAAGTATTCTTAGTGTTCGTCTTTGGAACTGATACTAAGAATATGTTCTCGTGTCAGAGAATTATTCGAAAAAGGGCGAGTTGAGTACTTAAGGAAAGCGGTAAAAAGTTTAATGATGGTGGTTTTAGTTACTATTTCTCATGGATATTAGATAGAGGGATTGATTGCTCAATTATTACATAAGGAATTATCGAATAAATAATTTAACTCTAGAGTGCAGTAAGATTTATTTAGTGGAACTAAATCCTATTAAATGGTAATCAAATATTAGCAAGGGATGGTAATGAGTTTTGACCCATTTAGAGTTAGATTTAAATTGTCCTTGAGGTCCCTACATAAACCTCTAATTTTTGCACCATCAGAAAAATATTAAAAAATTCATAAGATGAATTATTTATTAATGAGATGAGTAAATTTAATTTTGCTAAGCAGTATTCATTAGATGAATAAAAATGAGAAATATAAAACAAAATATTTCGGTGAAAACAAAGTTCATAAAATGAATTTTACATGTGAGAAACAAAACAAAAAAAGAAAAATTGGAAAAACAGGTCGCAATCTGCGTATAACCACGCTGGCTAACCAGCATGCGGCAATCCACACCTTAGGGCACGGCATGCTCCGGAGAGCGCCAGCTAGGCAATCCACATAGTTAGGTGCCGACCAATCAGAATTTGCCACATGGCGTGTTCTGGGCCTCGTTTTGTAGAAGATATGAATTGCGTCATTTTTCTTTGTTGTTTAGTATCCCACATTGATTTTTTTGAAGGTTTTTTAGTCTAGTAGTCTACTATAAATACAGGTCCTAGAATTATGGTTTAGCAATTGAAATTAATTCAAATTAAAAAATTTCTGAAAGTGTTGACTTTCGGAGAACTAAAAGAGGAGAAGTTTCCCTTGAATCTAGTTAATATTTTTCAAAGCCCACACTCTGAGCATTCAGAGGAGATTGTGCAGAAGGTCTCGCGGTCTCGACGACTTCTTAGAGTGACATTGCGGTCTACATCCAGGTATTCTTCTTTACTTTTCTTTTAGTTTTCGCTTTTTTATCTATTTACTGTACTTATTTTGCTAGTTATTTATGTTATTATTATGAATGTATTAGAGTAGAGGCCTATAAGTTTGAAATTAGAACTTTTAAATCTAAAGCTTTAGAATTAGGAATTCTAAGTCGCTATAGGTTTGAAATTAGAATTTTTAAATCTAAAGCTTTAGAATTAGGAATTCTAAGTCGCTAAAAGTTTTAAAAATAGAAATTTTAAATCCTTCTACTGTTGTTAATTGCTAAAAGGTTTAAAACTAGAAATTTTAAATCCTTCTGCTGCCGTTAATTAGATTAACTTAGAGAATATTTTTGAAATACGTCCCAATAATTGGTATCAGAGCCAGCCTTTGATTACATTCATAGTGAACATAACAAGCATAACCAATTGAAATATATAGATTAGCGTATAGATAAAATGGACATTTTATTAAATGGAAGGGAACAACGTGAATGAATTATTAAAGTTGTTTGATATTTGTATGAATTTCCAATTCGGTTTTAAATTGTTTTAAACACCGATTGAGTTAAAGTTTTAATTCAGATCTTTAAATTATTTCAAAAATTATATTTTACCTATGATTTTTAATATTGGATAAGATTTTCAAAATTATTTAATATGATTAGGTAAGATAAAGATTATATATTTTGAATATCTAATACGCTTACATATTTGGATTTAAATATTCGTCTAACGAGATTAGAATCAATATTTTTAATATAAAAAATTATAT
This sequence comes from Simmondsia chinensis, assembly GCA_018398585.1. NCBI lineage: Eukaryota > Viridiplantae > Streptophyta > Magnoliopsida > Caryophyllales > Simmondsiaceae > Simmondsia > Simmondsia chinensis. The sequence goes on from JAGTTD010000005.1 coordinate 13,918,410, forward strand.
TATATTTTCTAATGTTGATGTCAGCAACTGACGTCAGCGGCTAACGTTGATTTTTTTAAGAAATAAAATAATTTTTTTTATGTTGATGTCAGCAATTGACGCCAGCGCTAACATGGATTTTAAAAGAAAAACTTTTTTAGGTGTGCAAAAGTCAGTACAATTTTAACAAATAATAACATTAAATTAATTTTATTATTTATTTAATTTAATTTTTGAATGTGATTCTATTGTAGATTATAAGATAATCTAGTTATAAATGATGTTTAAATAAATTAAAAAGCCACTAGTTTATAAAACTTAAGTGGGAGTATTTCCAAATTGATTTAATGTGTTTAGAATTCATTGGTTGAAGTATTTGGAAAGTTTAACAAGATTAGAGTTAAATAAATAAAAAATAATAATAATAAATAATGGGCAACATAATGAGGTTAGAAATTATCTAATAGTTAAATAAAATTCAGAATATGATTTTGAAAGTAATTGTGAGATAGTTAAGACTAAAAAAGGATCCGCCATTGAAAACATTAGGCGGGAGCGAGGTTTAGGAATTGAATCCTCATGGCTTCCATAGCTACTCTAATAGTATACTGGATAAGCATTATTTCCCTAGGAGGGTGTTTTATCTGCATACAGGGTTAGACTTCTACGAGATGAATTGAGGTATGGGAAAACAAGTGTGACCATACCGTCGTGGAGCATTTTCTGGACTTGTACCAAAGTCTAGGCAATGGTACACACTTGACTAGGACAGTATATAGGACTCCTAGGGAGCGCTATGATATTATCTTAGAGGCCAAGTAAGAATGGTGAGTTAATTATGTTTAAGAAATACGTTAATTGAGAATAGTTCTCACTTATCTAAAAACTCAATACGGCTCGAGCACCAGAGAGTAGCAAGTAGATTAGTTAGGTTATCATTGCATACATCAGGGAATGGTTAGGTGGATTTCATGCTCTATTTTGTTTGCTCAAGCAATTACAAAGTTCACTGACTCAAAATATCAAGTGGGAGTGAATTTTTATGATTTCCATGGCCTCCTTTATCGGTCCAACAGTATAGTAGATGGATGCTACTCCCTATAGAGGACCCTCATTTTCTGTGTACAAGGTTAGACCTCTTAGAGATAGACTAAAGTGTAGCAAAATATGGGCAACAACATTGCCGTGGAGTTCTTTGTGGACCTGTATGGATGTGTAGACAGCGGTATACACTTGACTAGGATACTACGTTAGCCTTCATGAGGAGCTCTGTTGTATAATCTTAGAGGCTAAGGTAAAGTGGTGCATTAATTTTTGTTTAGTAAGAGTTTACAAGAAAATGAAATTAATTGAGAAAAGTTCTCATCTTACTAATATCTCGATGGAGTCCCGTTGCTAGGGAGTATTGGGGTAGTTTGGCTGGGACACTACAGGCATACATTTTAGTATGGGATCGTGAACTCCATACTTGATTGTTTGCTAAAATAAATAAATATGTCTATGCATGTTATGTGACTTGTTTACAGTTTTATTTTTCAGGCCGCCTTTTTAAAATTTTATAATGAATTACGATCAATACTGATGTCCTCTTAAGCTCATTAGTAAATGTATGCTTGGTATATGAGAATGCTAGTTGTTCTCTTGTTTACTGTTGAAATATCTACTACTTTGAAAGAAAATTTTTGAACAATGGCCTAGGTTAACTAGTTCATAGGGTGCTAGATTCCAACATTAGTATCGAATGTATTCTAGTATGAGATATTTAAAAGATAAATTGTAGTAGAGATGCCCAATTTTTGGAAAAAAAATGTTTGATGGGCTATTAGATAGTATGAAAACACTTTATAAGAAAAATCATTGACACTAGATTATATTAAGGATTTTCAGTTAAAGAGTGTGTAAAGATGTATCTCCTACAATTTAACTAGAATTCTTGAAGCAGATATTGATAGCCAATCTCAACAGGATATGATCTTGATTTGCCTATCAAGGTCCTTTAATCAGTTCAATATGCATTGATTAATGGCAATTACTCATTGTCTGGACTGATGAAGGTACGAAGAGTGAGAAAAAGGGTGTCATGGGTACTAAGAGAAGAGTCTACTTAGTGGGAGCAATCTACTTAGTGGGAGCAATCATCTCCTAGAACTAGGAACCTGTAAAAGGTAAATAAAACAAAATAGGACTGGTTATAAAATTTTTTATAAAAGTAGTTGCCTAGAAACTCATCTATTGTTGTTGGCAAGGTCTTAAAGCCATCAGAACAAGGTATTCGATATCTTATTGTTTGTAATCATGATTAGTTGGTATTGGTAGACTGCAGATCAACCAATCGCATCTGCAAGGAGTTGTGGAGTTATAAGTGAGTTAGGAAGCTTATAGATGGCAAGTTGTATCCTTTGCCTGAAGGTGGTACATGAGTGTTATAATTCCATTAGTTCATTTGCTTTTTAATTGATGTAATGGCGTGGGGGTATTGCTTGTAATATTTGAAATGTATCGGGTGGCACCAAAATCTGTTAACAGCTTTCAAACAGCCGGTTAACTGCACTTGGCGCTAGAAGTGGTTTAGCTCGGTTTTAGGAGAAGTCTTGATGCGATGTACTAAGATCTATTATAAATAGATCTAAAGCCTGTATTCTTGTTATCCAATTAATAAAATTCAGATTACCTTTTGATTATTCTCTCTATTCTCATCTCCTTCTCTATTTTCTCATCTCCCTTCACTTATATTTCTCATCTTACCTCTATCCTTCACAAGGTTAGCTATCAATTTAGGGTTGGTAGTTAACAATTGGTATCAGAGCTAGTTCAAGTGGTTAATTGCTTGAATTGAGCTGGCAAAATCAAAGAAGCACGATCAAAGAATGGCTGAAGGTGTAAGGACTCGATCGGGTGCAGGTGGTGGCATTGTTGCACCTGAGGTTCAAACTGAAAGATCAGATGCTGCTGAGGCTGGTGCGAACAATCCAAAGGAGAGTGTCACGCTTGATCAGATACAGGCATTGATCATTCAATCAGAAGATCGCTGGTAATCAAGGTTTCAATGAGTAAACCTAGAAAATCAGCAAACGCAGTTAGCAGTTCAGCAAAATAATGATGATCGGTTGTCTAAATTGGAGGAAAGGATGGAAAATTTGCAAGATCAGGTCAAGAAACAAGGAGAGTCATCCATCAATGCAATCCTTAAACCTGCAAGTCAGCTGGTTCCTCCTTCTAATGTGACTCAACCGCAGGTTAATTTGGACAGTGATGTGAATGTGGCTGGAAGTCGAGGCAAATCACCTGTGATTCAGACAGAAGCAGGTCCCTCAGTTCACATCCGATCAACAGAAGATCGACCTTCAGTTGTGGAAGTTGCTGCAGGAGCCTTTGATCGAAATGGTGGACCTGGACAATTCAAAAATTGTGGCCTGAGTACCGGTCTGCATTTTAAGCCTCCTGATTTGAATGAGCATCCAAGGCCTTCATCCGATGAGTTGGAATAACATAATAGACCTCCTGATTTTTATCAACAGCAGGGATCCTTGAGTAATGAGGTTACATCTGGTGGCAGAGGTTTTTCACATAGACAGCCGAGAGTACAAATCGAGCCTTTCGATGGAAAACAACCTGAATCTTAGCTGAGGGGATGTGAAAGGTATTTTCACTTTTATAACATCAATGAGGCGAAAAGAGTTGAGCTAGCTGTTGTTCATCTTCATGGAGACCACGAGGTATGGTTTTATAGTGTCTTGAGGACTAATCCTTGTCTTTCTTGGGACCAATTCGTGGAGGAGCTGTGAGAAAGGTATGGTGAAGAGGATTCAAGCAATGTTGTTGATAGCTTTAACAAAGTCTATCAGACATCTACGGTGAAGGAGTACATGACTAGATTCAAGAATTTGCTTGCCAATATGATAGCCATTGATCCACATTCTACCGAAGCTTATTATGTTTCAAGTTTTATTAGTGGATTGAGGCCAAGAATTAAGAGCTTAGTTGAGGCCATAGAGCCAAAGACTCTCTCCAAAGCCTATAATAAGGCTAAATTGATTGAGTCTACACTTGTATCTTCAAGTGACAAAGGTAAATTTAAGAGTAGCAATTACAAGACTCATCCAAGGGAAGCATCCAGCAGTAAATCTGGTCAGTCTGTGGACAGGAGGTTTGCACGGTTGGGTTTTAGATGCAATCAACCATATCAGCCTGGACATAAGTGTAATCCAAAGTCTTTGATGTCAGCAAGGGGTTCTCTTATGGAGCTTGCATCAGAAACCGAAAGCTCAGATTCTGCAGAGGACAAATCAGAGGTGGATTCACTTGATGAGTTGCTTGAGGATGAGGTAGAAATTTCTATGAAGGCTCTTACCGGGAGTGGAGCACATAACACTATACGCATTGGAGGTAAAGCCGGGAAAATTTCCATTACCATCCTTGTGGATAGTGGAAGCACGCATAGCTTCGTTGATCCTAAGTTTGTAAAGAAGGTGAAGCACGAAATCATCAAAACTCATCCCTTGGCCGTAATGGTAGCTGATGGAAATTCAATTACAATTCAAAACAAGTGCCAATTATTCCAATGGTCTATGCAAGGCCATAAATTCACATTTGATTTTAGAGTACTTCCTTTGGGGGGTTGCGATGTGGTACTTGGTGTTGATTGGATGAGGTCCTTTAACCCGGTGTTATTTGACTTTGATGAATTGACAGTGTCCTTTGAAGTTCATGGCAAGAAAGTCACATTACATGGCATTTCAGACCATGCTCAGCTGAAATTTATTAATGGCAAGCGCTTGCAAGATAGTTTCAAGAAGAGGACAATACAATGGTTTGGGCAATTACTCTTGATCGCCACTGAAGATCTGCCGGCTGTTTTGCAACCCGAAGCTTATGCTTTATTGGTGGAATTTGATGATATTTTTAAGGCACCAAAGAGCCTCCCTCCTCAAAATTTGTTGATCATGCCATTCCACTTCGAGCTAATTCGGATCTGGTGAAAATCAGGCCATACCGTTATGCACACGCTCAAAAATTAGAAATTGAAAAGCAGGTAGAAGAGCTACTGCAGATGAGTTTTATTCGTCCAAGTCATAGTCCTTTCGCTTCACCCGTAATTCATGTTAAGAAGAAGGATGGCATGGCTCCAATGTGCATAGATTATCGTCAATTGAATTCATTGACAGTGAAGGATAAATTTCCTACCCCTATCATGGACGACTTGCTTGATGAATTGTATGGAGCTCATTTTTTCTCTAAGCTGGATTTAAGACAAGGGTACCATCAGATTAGAGTTCTTGAGCCGGACATATGCAAGACCGCTTTTCAGACTCACCATGGACACTTTGAGTTCGTGGTAATGCCCTTCGGTTTAACTAATGCTCCGGCCACGTTTCAAGCAGCTATGAATGATATTTTCAAGCCTTATTTAAGGAGATCGGTGCTGGTTTTCTTTGATGATATACTGATCTATAGTTCAACATATGAAGATCACCTTAATCATCTTAAGGAGGTGTTCCTTGTGATGCGGCAGCACAGGTTTTATGCCAAGTTATCGAAGTGCACTTTTGCTCAATCTAAGCTTGAGTATTTGGGGCACATAATCTCTCACGAAGGTGTCTCTAACGATCCTTCTAAGGTGCAAGCAATGCAAGATTGGCCAATTCCCATGACATTGAAGAAATTAAGAGGGTTCTTGGGGTTGACCGGTTACTATAGGAAGTTTATAAATGATTATGGGTCCATTGCAAAGCCTTTAATCGAGCTGCTTAAAAAAGATGCATTCAAGTGGAGTGATAAGGCACAAGAAGCATTTGATGACCTCAAGTCCGCTATGTGTATGGCACCGGTATTAGTAATGCCGAATTTTGCAGAAGACTTCATTTTGGAGACCGATGCTAGCGGGACTGGTTGTGGGGCTGTTCTTTCACAAAATGGAAGACCGATTGCTTATTTGAGTCAAGCCCTTAGTCCTAAACATCAGGCCATGTCCACCTACGAGAAAGGATATTTGGCAATCCTTCTTGCAATCGAGAAATGGAGGCACTATTTGGATGGCCATAGGTTCATCATATGAACGGATCATCAGAGTCTCAAGTATCTTTTGGAGCAAAATATAGTCACACGAATCCAAAAGAAAGGGTTGATGAAGTTGCTTGGGTTGGACTATGCTATCGAGTACAAGAAAGGAAAAGAAAATCTGGCCGCAGATGCACTTTCTAGGAGATTTGAGGACCTCGAGCAAGGTTCTTGTGGGGCTTTATCCATTGTATTACCTTCTTGGATGGATGAAGTCTACAAATCACATGAAGGGGACAAGTTTACTCAAGAGGCCGTGGCTGCAGCAGTGACTAAAAACAGCTTCCCGAGTGACAGTGCTGCTAGTGTGTCTGTGCAGAATGGGATTCTCCGTGTGCAGAGCAGGATATACATTGGTTCCTCCACTGATTTGAGGGATCAGATACTGAAGGCATCGCATGATTCAGCTTTTTTGGGGGGAGGGGGGGGGGGGGGGGGGGGGGGTGTGTTCATTCCGGGGTTGATGGTACTTATCAATGAGTCAAGGCATATTTTAGTTGGCCCGGATTGAAGAGGTCTGTTTCTGCCAACCAACCAAGTTGGGGGATCATCGATATCAAGGACTCTTGCAGCCACTTCCCATTCCGGAGGGTGCTTGGATCAACATTAGTATGGATTTTATTGAGGGGCTTCCAAAGTCCGATGGTAGGGAAGTAATTTGGGTCGTGGTGGACCGATTTATTTAGTATAGTCATTTTATAGCCTTGATTCGACCTGTTACAGCTAAAAGGTTGGCTAAGGGCTTCTTAGACAACATATATAAATTGCACGGCTTGCCCCAATCCATTGTCTCAGATAGAGACAAGATCTTTACGAGCAACTTTTGGCGAGAATTGTTCAAATTGTTGGGAACAACTTTGGCACTCAGTTCATCTTACCATCCTCAATCGGATGGACAAACAGAGAGAGTCAATCAGTGTGTCGAGCAATATCTTCGAAGTATGGTCTTTTCCAGGCCTCGAGAGTGGAATCAATGGCTTTCTTTGGCGGAGTATTGGTTCAATACTCACTTTCATGTTTCCCTTGGCACATCTCCCTTTCAAGCATTGTATGGATACATACCACCCACTCCAATGTTGCTGTAGCAGCGCAATCAGTCTGATTCTGTAGCTACAGACCTGATTCTGTAGAGAAGGGAAATGACCCAGCTTCTCAAGAACAATTTGCAACAAGCTCGTGCTCGAATGAAGTTTTACGCTGGCAAAAAAAGGGTAGACAAAGCTTTCGAAGTTGGAGACATGGTCTACCTAAAATTACAACCCTATAGACAGTCCTCATTAGCTGTCCGAAGAAACGTCAAGCCAAGTGCACAATACTTTGGTCCATACCGAATCTTGGAGGGGATTGGAAATGTTGCTTACAAACTTGATTTGCCATCACATTCATGCATTCACCCTGTGTTTCATATTTCATTGCTGAAAAAACAGGTCAAGAGGGGTGTTAAATGCTCAAAAACACCTCCAGAAACATAATCAGATGGAAGCTTGCTGTTGGGACCGATAGCTGTCAAGGGATCTGGTCTGATTGTAGCTGGAACCTGGTCTTCGCATCAACTTTTGGTGAGATGGGTGAACTTAGAGAAAGATTTCCACACATGGGAGAACCCAACGTTCTTGAAGAGTTAATTCCCGAGCTTCTCTCCTTGAGGACAAGGAGCTTCTCAAGGTTATAATTCCATTAGTTCATTTGGTTTTAAATTGATGTAATGGCGTGGGGGTATTGCTTGTAATATTTGAAATGTATCGGGTGGCGCCAAAATCTGTTAACAACTTTCAAATAGCCGGTTAACTGCATTTGGTGCAAGAAGTGGTTTAGCTCGGTTTTAGGAGAAGTCTTGATGCAATGTACTAAGATCTATTATAAATAGATCTAAATCTTGTATTCTTGTTATCTAATTAATAAAATTCAGATTACCTTTTGGTTATTCTCTCTATTCTCATCTCCTTCTCTATTTTCTCATCTCCCTTCACTTCTATTTCTCATCTTACCTCTATCCTTCACAAGGTTAGCTATCAATTTAGGGTTGGTAGTTAACATATTTTTGGCACCAAGAATTAATGGTTTAAGTTTTTTGAACATATTTTTGATTTCAATGAACTATCTACATATACTATGTAGAAATTTAATTTCTATTTTTGATTTTGTTCATAAATTTGCTTTCAGTTATTTTAGAAAATAAAATAAATTGTATACAAATAAAATGTTTATTTAAAAGGTACATTGGTAGATAGCTTTCTAAGTCAAAACTTTGTCAGTAACAATCCTATGTTTAATACATGCTAGGCTGCATTACCATGAAAAAGAAGATTTTCCTGAAGTCGATAAATAAACTAAATATTGCATTTAGATTAGGAATGCTACACATTGACTAAGAAAATTAAGTAGGCAAGTTAAGTTCTCCCATGTACCTTTTACTTCTTGTAACTGACACCATTGAAGAGAGGGAGAGAGATTGGGATGTTTTTATGATTTTGTCTTTTCATTTATTTCATAGCTTAGGATTCTTTTATTTGCAAGTCTTTTTTGCTTTCCTCATGTTTGATGAATTTTATGTACTTCTTGTGAATAAAATATCCAAGTTTTCTCAAAGTATTCTGTGTATTCTATAGTTGTTCTTGTGTTTTGTTTTGTTATTTAAAATTTTGCATGGTATCAAAGCCAAATTTAGATCCAAAAGTTTTGTTCTTGTTGCATTGTCCTCGGTTAGCCACACCTCCCCTATAAGCAGTCCCGTTTTCCAATGTTTCTTATTTTACTTATGTTATTTTGTGTATTTTATAACAACAGAAGAAAATACTACTCAAACGTTGCACCTATTGTTTAAGGGGAGTTCTAGATGTGAATTCTCTCTGTTATCTTCATCCCTTAGATCATTCGAGGCTTGTTTTTGTGCAAAATGTTTCAACCGCTCCTAATTTCCAACTTTGAGGCATTCTATTTTCAAAGTATTTAAGGCTAAATGAAAAATTGGTTTTCTTGATGGATCCATTAAGAAATTGGATGAGGATTCGCCGGATTTTGAACATTGGAGCGCTTGTGACTCAATGGTGTCTTCATGGCTCATTAAGTATGTTTCTAAGGAAATTAGCGTTAGTATTGCGTACTCTGAAACTTCGTTCAACATTTGGCTACATTTGAATGAACATTTCTCTCAAGGAAATATTCCATGTATTTACGAAATTAAATGCGAAATGTCACATTTAAAAGAGAAAACATGCCCATTTTTGACTACTTCACAAAATTACAATCTTTATAGGATGAACTCCACACTTTACTAGCCATTCCTCCGTGTAGTTGTGGTTTGCCCAAGCCTTTGCCGCTATCTGGGACATGGAGAGGCTCCTTGATTTGTTGATGGGTTTAGATCCATTTTTTCCTCGATTCGCTCCCAACTAATGAATACTAAGCCTCTTCCTTCAGTGGCAAGTGCTTATTCTACTCTTTGTCAGAGGAGAAGCAACACTAATTGTTCAGGAAGCCAAAACCCTTGTTGCTAAAGGGAATAATGTGGAAGCGGCAGGTGGTTCATCCCTTTCGAACATGCCACCTCCAAAATGCATCAATAATGTGGATTATTGATAGGTTAGGCCTTATTTATTAGCAGTGTGGATTATTGATACCGGTGCCTTCGATCATACAGTTTCATGAGAATTTATTTCGAATAATGTTCATGTCAGTACCAAGATAAAGCGTATTAGACTATCGAATGGTTTTTGTTTACCCCTTTCACATATCGGGCGTGCACTAGTTTCTAGTGATCTCTCTCTTGAAAATGTCTTACGGATTCTTGTATTCTATTGTAATTTACTTTCCATAAGCAAGTTGACTAGAGATGGAAATTGTGCATTGACCTTCTTTTCTAAATTTTGTGTTATATAGTACCTACCATTGAGGATGTTGATTGGAGTGGTTAGAGAATGAGATGGGCTACACCTCTTAGAGAGTCATGTAGCTCCGAAAGTTGCTCATGTCGAAAGTACTACTGAGAAGGCAATACTGTGGCATCATAGGTTGGGACACGTCCCATTTTTGAAGTTATCTAGTTTTCCATATTTAAACATCGGTATTGGTTTTTATGTTATTTCTGATTCACGCCATTAGGCTAAATAAACATGGTCACTTTTTCCTTTTTCTGTTAGTAGGACTGGCGCTTGTTTTCAGTTGATTCATTTATGACATTTGGGATCCCTACTGTACTTTGTCTATAACTGGTGCCCGTTCGTTTCTTACGATTGTTGATGACTATAGTAGATGCACTTGCATTTTTTTGATGTGAGGCAAATCACGGTCCCACAAGATTCTTATGAATTTTTGTTAGTTGGTACTGACTTAGTACAACTTATATATTAAACGAGTTAAGAGTGATAATAATGCAGAATTTCTTTTTGGACTGTTGCTTGAATTTTATGCAGGAAAAAGGATATGTGGGTTTAGAATTCTTATAATGATACACCACAACAAATGAAGTTGTGGAGCGAAAGCATCGTCACCTTTTGTAGGTTTCCCGAGCTCTTGATTTTGAGGTTGGTCTCCCTATTGGGTTTTTGGATGAATGTATCTTGATGGCAGTGTGCTTAATTAATATCATGCCTACCGCTAGCTTGCAAAATCAAAGTCCTTACGACATATTTCTTGGTAAAATTCCTTCATATGGTCATTTACATGCTTTTGGGTTAGTAAAAAAAGATCGTAGAGGAGAAAAAATTGGAAATCGTGCTAATCGCTGTGTTTTTATTGGATATCCTCATTGGAGGAAAGGGTACAAAGTGTTTGATTTAGATAATAGAAAAATTATTTTTTCTTATGATGTAATATTTCATGAAGATAAGTTTTCGTATCTTGAGGATGGAGAACGAAAGTTGTCTCATTATGATCATTTTGAATTGATATGATACAATGACAATAAAGTAAATTCTCTAGGATAAGTAGCGCAGTCGTTTCCGCTTACAGAAGCACTGTCGGGTGATAGACAATGTTCGATCAGGGTAGTGCACAGCCACAGTAGAGGGACAGTGCCTTGGGTCGGTCGAGTCATGTTTTCTCGATGCCTGTTAAGTATCAAGACTACATTGTTGATGTTCTGTCCTCTATAGCCCATCCTCGTGCTATCTCCTCTTCAGTCAACTCAGGTATGGTTTACCTGTTGTCAAATTTTGTGTCTAATGTACAATACCAACTCACATTCAACTTTGCTTCAAGCCATTACCTATAGTGATGGGCCACAAAGTTTCACACAGGTGTCAAATTTTACTATTGGAGAGAGGCTATGGAAAAGAGAATTTTAGCGTTAGAACAAAACAAGACGTGGATGCTAGAAGAATTGCCAATGGGGAAGCATGCTATTGATTCTATATGGGTATACAAAATCAAGTACAATTTAAATGGTACAATAGAACAATACAAGGCTCATTTAGTAGCAAAAGGATATATTCATGTTGAAGGTATAGTTTATTGCAGTGGCAGATTTAAGGTATGAGCAAGGTGGGCCTAAGCCCACCCTCAAAATATCAAAAGTTATTATTTGTTTGCAGACAAGAATTTAATTACTTTTTAAAGTGGGTATAAAGCCCAACCTAAATAAGATGCATGGATGTCCAATTAGTTTAGTTTTATAAGTTCATTATTTAAATATTTTAAATTGTGCACATATGTTATTTGTAAGGATCCTAAGGTCTTGTTTGGCACATGAAATTAAAGCATACAATTGATGTTGAAACTGAAATTGAGGTCCGCAATTCCAATTTATTGTTTAGTTTACCTGTTGAAATTTAAATTATAATTGTACTAAATAATTCTATTCAGTTTTAATTAAAAATTATATATGCTGCAACTCTTTGGGTGAAGGAAGGAATTGCGATTTCTTATTAACTCCACTAACCAAAACGTGATTGACATGAAACCCAAGATGACTGAAGACCTAGATCCAAACTGATTCAAAGTTGGTCCAAAATTTGAGGTGATCCAACTAAAATGACTTAACCCTTAATAGCCTAACTCAACCCAACTTAAACCCACAAGATCTAGCTCGAAGTCTGAAGAGACCACATTTAAATCTAAGACGGCTCCATATCAAATGTCAATCAAAGCCCTAGGATTAAAATTTTATCATTTATGTATCCTCTTTCAAAATTAGGCAATTTTTATGTTCAAATCCTATAAAATTTTGCGCAAAAAAATGTTTGAGATGGTGCATTATTTCAACAATATATATGCTTCACATCCACATTTTTCAACAAAAATGGTCATTTCAATTGCTTAAAATTCAGCAAATCTCATTGAAGTGTTCTTACTTATTGCCAAAATTTTGATTCCATGTCAATATTTTTGGGATAAATACCATTTCTTTTGTAGAAAGTACCAGCGTATCTTTATAATCATATGCCATGTTAGTGTTTTGGATCAATTTTATTCAATTAAATTTCACTGAACCTAAAGAGAAAAAAAACAGTTAATTTGTATATATTTTGTGTATCTATACTGTATTGAAGGAATCTATTAATCAAGCCCACCCTCAAGAAAATTCCAAAATCCACCTCTAGTTTATTGTAACACTTTTGTGCCTGTTACAAAACTTCTGACTGTTCATTGTGTTTTTGCAGTTGTTGTTGCTAAAAGCTGGATAATACATCAGTTGGATGTAAATAATGCTTTCCTTCATGGTGATTTGGATGAAGAGATTTATATGAAATTACCTCAAGGTTTTGAAAAGCAACACATAGGTAAGGTGTGATATTTTCGTAGATCACTTTATGGACTTAAACAAGCCTCCTAGAATTAGAATTAAAAATTCACATATTTCCTAACAAGCATGAGATTTATGCAGTCTAAGTCAAATTACTCCTTGTTCATTTATTTGCATGGTGCGGTTTTTACTGCTATTTTGGTCTATGTTGATGATGTTATTGTAACTACAAATAATTTGGAACATATAGAGAAGTTGAATTCGCAGCTTGATAGTCAAATTGGTATTAATAATCTAGGGCCTAATAAATATTTTATTGGGATAGAAGTGGCTCGTTCTCAAGGCGGGTTGGTTTTGAGCCAAGGTATGTGCCCTTGATATTTTAAGTGAGATTGGATTTCTGGGTGTTAGACCTATTTCTACACTTATTGTACAAAATCATCACTTAACTGATCAAGGTGGCAATCCGATAGAAGTTTTGGGTCAATTTCGTCGATTAGTAGGAAGGTTGCTTTATCTTACTGTTACCTAGTTAGATATTTGTTATGCGGTTCTAATTTTCAGTCAATTTATGCATGATCCGCTTGTACCACAATTAGAAGCTGCTTTCATGTTCTTTGATATGTTAAAGGAATGCTAGGTCAAGGGATCTATCTTCCCCATGAATGTGACTTTAATCTTCTTGCTTATTGTAACGCTAACTGAGTAGGTTGTCCTACTATGAGAAGGTGTATTCTAGGTTTTTCTGTTTTTCTAGGTGGTGCCCCAATATCTTGGCATTCCAAGAAATAATCAGTTGTTTCTCATTCCGTAGTTGAAGGAGAGTATCGTGCCACGGCTAATGTTACTAGTGAATTACTATGGCTGCATTATTTGTTGGTAGATCTTACACTTGATGTTGAACAATTGGCTATTTTATTTTGTGACAACCAGGCGGCACTTCACATTGCTCCAAATCCAGTTTACCATGAATGAAAAAAGCACATAGAAATTGACCATCATTTTGTTTGAGAAAAATTGTGGGCTAAAGAAATTTTAAATTCTTTTGTGCGCTCAAAAACATAATTGCTAGTTTTATTTACTAAAGCACTCAGTTCCCCCTTATTTCTTCTCTTCTTCGCAAGTTGCACATTATAAATTTACATGCTCTAACTTGAGGGGTAGCGTTGAAAATAATGATACTTGTATTTTGTATTTTGTTTGTATTTTTCTTACATAATTATTGTATTTCGACTGGGAATTTTACCCATTGACTGAGAAAATTAAGTAGGCAAATTAAGTTCTCCCATGAACCTTTCACTTCATGTAACTGGCACCATTGAAAAGTAAAAGAGAGAGATTAGGGCGCTTTTATGACTGTCTCTTAGGATTCGTGTTCATTGCAAGTTTTTTTGGTTTCCCTCATGTATTATAAATTGTGCATCCTTCTTGTGAATAAAAGTATCCAAGTTTTTATCAAAGTATTCTAAGTATTCTATAGTCGTTCTTTGTGTTTTGTTTTAACAATTAAAATTTTATAGTTTGATTATACTCATGAGGATGATGTGAATGAGGTTCAAGTTTGTTGAATGTGTGATTTAAGTCTGTGTAGGAAAACTTTGCAAAATTAAATGTTTAAAATTTAATATAGCTGTAATAATTAACTAATTCATTATACTCTTTAATTTGAATTTTATAGGAAAAGCGGTTGATGAATAGTCAAATGAGTTGGATAAACTTGCCCAGATTTAGTAAAAAAATTTATGAATGGAGCAGAACTATACATAAGCATTGCAAAAAGGATTCCAATCAAATGTTCATTTAGGAAATGAGTTTCTCAACTAGACATAGTTTGCAAGCACTTAATTTGGGAAGGGGTTCATTCAATCTTTTTGATTTTTATTGGAGATGAGTTATTATCTACTGGTGTTAGTGATGAGAGAAATGATTTGAGTTGGATGATCCACTTGATGATAGGCATGGGATGTTACATGATACTTTTCAGATGTCTGGTTATGGGAACCTTGTGGATAAATCTGAAGCTGAAAAATATTACAATTTGGTGTAAGATTTTGGGAAAGTAGTGTATTCTAGATTCAAAAAGTTTACATGGTTATTTTGCATTGTTCGCCTTTGCAATATGAATGCCATCATTGTTGAAGTGATACAATATTGAGTGATCTATTGAATTTTCTCATCGAGCTTCTCCTAGAAGGGGCTAACTTGCCCTAAAAATTCCATCAAATGGAAAAGACCATATCCGATTTAGGCTCAAAAATAGATGCATGCCCTAGTGATGGCATGTTGTACTGGAAGGGGAGAGCTAACAGTCATGCATGCTTTATGTGTGTCGCTTCAAGGTGGAAGGAAGCAGATGATGGGAAAACTAAGATTCCGGATAATATTTTACGTCACTTCCCATTAATACCTCAATTAAAATGGCTCTTCATGCCTTCAGAAACATTAAGTTTGATGGGAAGACATGAACAAGGCCATAGAAAAGATGGGAAAGTAAGGCACCAGTTGTTTCAATAGCTTGGAAACGATTTTGACATCAAATATATCGAGTTTTCTAAGGATATTTGGAACATAAGACTTGGTTTGGCACGTGATAACTTTAACTCTTTAGCACAAGGAGTATCACTCATAGTACATGGCCAATCATACTTGTGATTTACGATTTGCCGCCTTGGTTGTGCATGAAAGATTCCTGCTTTATAATGTCCCTCCTAATCTTTGGTCTAACAGCGCCTGCAAATGATATTGATATTTATCTACAATCTTTAATGGATGAGTTAAATGAGTTGTGGGTCTATGGAGTCGAGATTTATAATGCTTTGACAAAGGGAAGCTTCCCCATGCAAGCTGCTCACTTATGGACAAAAATGATTTTCTAGCATATGGTAACTTATCAAGTTGGAAAACTAAAGGTCGTTTTGGTTGTCTTCATTGCAACACTGACACCTGCTCTCATTATCTAAAGAGGAGTAGAAAATTTTGCTTTATGTGGCATTGCATATTTCTCGATCCTAAGCACATGTTTTGATAAAAAGGGCACCTTTTGATGGTATGATTAAAAAAAAATATATATCACCATATGTTATGTTTGGGTTTGATTTGTTAAAACAAATGAGTGACATCAATGTTGTTTTTCGAAGCCAAATGTTGAGACCGAAGAGCACAAGAAGAAAAGGATGACAACAATGACCATTCATAAAACTAGTCCTAGAACATGATGGAAAAGGTAAGTATATTCTTTAAGTTACCTTATTGGAAAAATCTTTTAATACAACACCACTTGGATGTAATGCATATTGAGAAAAATGTGTGTGATAGTGTGGTTGAGACTTTATTGGATGTTGAGGGTGTTCAAATTGATGTCATGGAAAACCCCATTATCATATTTAAGTATTAAATAAATGAAATTGTTTCATTTATTTATTAGCTGATTATGTTTTACAAGCCAAATATTCGTGTGATTGTTCTTTAAAATGTTCCATGAAATCGACATTGTCTCAAATGACGTGTCAATTTTGGTTTAAGTGGTCAATGAGATTGAACCACCTATAGACTTAGATCAAACTAGTGATATTGTTAACTTCCAATCATAGAATTGAGAGCTAACCCTGTGAAAGAAAGAGGTAAGATGGGAAGAGAAATGAAGGAGATGAGAATTAGAGAAGGAGATGAGAATTAGAGAGAGAATTTCCAAAGGAAAATCCGAATTGTATTGATTGAATGATGAGAATACATGATTTAGATCTATTTATAATAGATCTTGATACATTGAACCAAGACTTAACCACCTAACCGACTGAACCAGATTTTGCCGCCAAAACACAAGCCAGCTGCCACATTTGACTTATTTTGACCTCCAACCGACTTACGCGCCTAATTGGACTGCTAACTAACATTTGAACTCAACACCAACGCAACCCCTAAGCTATTCAAGCAATACATGAATCAATTACAATCAAAATTAAAGGAATCACAACATTCCCCTCCTTTTGAAAAGCTCCTTGTCCTCAAGGAGAGAAGCTTGGAAATTGACTCTTTAAGAATGCAAGTTCCTCCCAAGTAGCAAAGTTCTTGTCCAAGTTTTGCCATTGTATCAACACTTCATGTACTACTTGGTCTGCAACATTCATCTTCTGGATGGCTTTAACAGCAGCTGGCTGCAGCAGCAACGAGCCACTTGCCTCAACTTCTGGTGCCTCCTTTGAACATTTAGCTCCTTTCTTCACCTGTCTTTTGAGTAAGGACACATGAAACACTGGGTGAATGTATGAGTTAGGAGGTAAGTCAAGTTTGTATGCCACTTTGCCAATCTTTTCCAATATTTTGTGTGGGCCAAAGAAGCAAGCACTTAGCTTGACATTTCTCCTGACAGCCAAAGAGGACTGTCTATAAGGCTGTAATTTGAGGTAGACCATGTCTCCAACTTCATAATTTTTGTCTACCCTCTTTTTGTCAGCATAAAACTTCGTTCTTGCTTGTGCTTGAAGTAGATTGTCCTTGAGAGTTTGCATCATATGCTGGTGCTGTATGAATTTAGAAGCTTCAAGTATTGATGAAGCAACTTTCTGAAGCATAAATGGAGTGGGAGGATCATATCCATAGAGAGCTTTGAAGGGGGAAGTTCCAATGGATGCATGAACATGAGTGTTGAACCAATATTCAGCTAAAGAAAGCCATCAGTTCCACTCTTTTGGCTGTGAGAAAAACATGCTCCTGAGATACTGCTCAATACATTGATTGACTCGTTCGATTTGTTCATCTGTTTGGGGATGGTATGATGAACTAAGAGCCAATGTAGTCCCCAACAACTTGAATAATTCTCTCCAAAAATTGCTTGTAAAGATCCTATCCCGATCAGAGACAATGGATTGAGGCAATCCATGTAGCTTGTATATGTTGTCAAGGAAGCTTTTGGCCAATCTTTCTGCAGTAACAGGCCTGATGAGTGAAATGAAGTGACTATACTTGGTGAAATGATCCACCACGAGCCAAATTACTTCCCTGTTATCTGACTTGGGTAGACCTTCTATAAAATCCATGCTAATATTGATCCAAGCACCCTCAGGAATGGGAAGTGGCTGTAAAAGACCCTTGTATCTATGATCTCCCAATTTAGTTTGTTGACAAACTTCACAAGATCTCACAAATTCTATTACTGTCCTCTTCATACCGGCCCGACTGAAGTAAGCCTTAACTCTTTGATATGTACCTTCAATTCCGGAGTGACCTCCCCAAGCTGAATCATGTGAGGCTCTAACAATTTGATCTCTCAGATCTGTAGAGGAACCAATGTAGAGCTTATTCTTTAATCGGATGATGCCCTTCTGCATTGATAATTCAGCATTACTTTCATCCATTTCTGCATTCTTCACACAGCTAGCAGCCACACATTCTTGAGCAAAAGAATCATCTTCATATGACTTGTAAACTTCATCCATCCATGATGGTAAGACAACGGATATTGCACAACATGAACCTTGTTCACAATCCTCAAATCTTTGTGACAATGCATCAGCAGCCAAGTTCTCCTTTCCTCTTCGATATTCAATAGCATAATCAAGACCTAGCATCTTCATTAATCCCTTCTTTTGGATTCTTGTCACAATCTTTTGCTCTAAAAGATGCTTGAGACTCTGATGGTCTGTTCTAATAATGAACCTGTGTCCATCCAAGTAATGTCTCCATTTCTCAACAGCTAAAAGAATTGCCAAATATTCCTTCTCATAAGTAGACATTGCTTAGTGTTTTGGACTGAGTGCCTGACTCAAATAAGCAATAGGCCTCCCATGCTGAGAAAGAACTGCTCCTATGCCTGAACCACTTGCGTCTGTCTCAAGAATGAATTCATCAGCAAAATTAGGCATTGCTAGGACCGGGGCTGCACACATGGCTGTCTTGAGAGCTTCAAAGGCTGTTTGAGCTTTATCTGACCACTTGAATGCATCTTTTTTAAGAAGTTCAGTTAAAGGCTTTGCAATGGATCCATATCCCTCAATGAACTTCCTATAGTAACCGGTCAATCCCAAAAATCCCCTCAACTGCTTCAGAGACATTGGAGTAGGCCAATCTTGCATTGCTTGAACCTTTGAAGGATCGGTGAAGACTCCCTCACAAGAGATCACATGGCCCAAATATTCAAGCTTAGTCTGAGCAAATGAACACTTGGACAATTTGGCAAAGAACTTGTGATGGCGCATTACAACAAACACTTCTCTAAGATGATTGAGATGATCCTCAAAAGAGGGGCTGTGTATCAATATGTCATCAAAGAAAACCAGCACTGATCTCCTCAAGAAAGGCTTAAAGATGTCATTCATAGTAGCCTGGAAGGTGGCCGGAGCATTTGTTAGACCAAATGGCATAACAACAAACTCGAAGTGCCCATGATGAGTCTAAAAAGCAGTTTTGTATATATCCGGCTCAAGAACTCTGATTTGATGGTACCCCTGCCTCAAATCAAGTTTAGTGAAGTAATATGCTCCATATAACTCATCGAGTAAATCATCTATGACAGGAATAGGAAACTTATCTTTCACTGTCAAAGAGTTCAACTGTCGGTAATCAATGCACATTCTTGCCGTTCCATCCTTCTTCTTAATCAAAATAACAGGAAAGACAAAAAGGACTGTGGCTTGGCCTAATAAAGCACATCTGGAGCAATTCATCAACCTGCTTTTCAATCTCTGTCTTCTGAGCATGTGGGTACCGGTAAGGCCTTAGTTTCACTGGATCAGAATTGGCTCAAAGTGGAATAGCATGATCCTTACTCCTCTGAGGGGGTAGAGCTTTAGGCTGCTCAAAGATATCCTCAAACTCTTCAATCAAAGCTCACACTTCAGGCTGATTAACATATTGTAGTTCTGTAGGAGCAATGGCAAACAATTGCCCAAGCCACTAAATTGCACTTTTCTTGAATCCTCCTTGCAAACTTTTGCCTTTGATCAACTGCAGCTAAGCATGCTCAGCCATGCCTTGCAATGTAACCTTAGTTCCATGAACTTCAAAATAGACTGTCATCTTTTCAAAATCGAACACCACTGGGTTAAAGGATCTCATCCAATCAACCCTGAGCACCATATCACATCCTCCCAAGGGAAGAACTCTGAAATCAAAAGTGAATTGATGCTCTTGCATAGCCCATTGGAATGCCTGACACTTATTCTGAGTGAGAATGGAGTTCCCATATGCCACAGTCCCGGCTAATGGATGGGTTTTGATCACTTCATGTCTCACTTTCTTCACCAATTTAGGATCAACGAAGCTGTGAGTGCTTCCACTGTCAACAAGAATCGTAATGGAAGTCTTACCAGCCTTTCCTCTAATTCGAATGGTATTGTGAGCTCCATTCCCGGTTAAGGCTTTCATAGAAATCTCAATTTCATTCTCGACCAATTCATCTTGTGATTCTTGCCTAGAACTGTCTTGCTCAGCTTCTGTATCTTCACTTTCTGAATTAACTTCTATTCGAGCACCCCTTGCAGACATCAAAAACTTGGAGTTGCATCTATGTCCCAGCTGATAAGGCTGGTTACATTTGTAACATAACCTAGCGGATCTCTTATCAAAAGCACAACCTGTCTTAGAGCCTGATGCATCTCTGTGATGAGGTTTGCAATTGCTTCCTTTGAGTTTACTCTTGTCACTTGAAGATACAGCTGTGGCTTCAATCAATTTGGCTTTATTATATGCTTTAGACAAAGTCTTGGGCCCAATGGCCTTAACCATGTTCTTGATTCTTGATTTTAATCCACTAATGAAACTAGAGACATAATATGCCTCTGAAGCTTGTGGATTTATGGCTATCATGTTAGCTCGTAGGTTCTCAAACCTTGTCATGTATTCTCCCACGGTAGTCGTCTGATACACCTTGTTGAAACTGTCAACAACATCACTTGTGTCCTCTTCTCCATAACGCTCACATAATTCTTCCACAAATTGGCCCCAAGAAAGATTTGGATTGCTTTTCAACACACTATAGAACCACACTTCATGATCTCCATGAAGGTACACTACTGCCAATTCTACCTTTTTAGCTTCATTTATGTTATAGAAATGGAAATACTGATCACACCTTCTCAACCACGACTCAGGTTGCTTGCCATCGAAAGGTTCAATTTGCACTCGCGGCTGCCTGTAAGTATTGTTCTTACTACCAGAAGTAGCATCATTACTCACTCTTCTTCTTTGATGTTGCTGATCTGGTGGCCTATCTTGACATTCAAATTCATTGGATGAATTTCTGTGGTGCAAATCAAAGTCTGGAGGTCTTGTATTCAGACCTGAATTCTGACCAGATAACTGAAAATATGATTGTCCTATGGACTGATCTTGAGTCCTTACAGCCACATCAACCTCTGGAAGTCGAGTATCAACTGACCTGTTCTGATCTGGAGGTCTAACTTCAGTTTGAATCAGAGGAGATCCACCTCGATTCAGATTCAAACCTTCAACACTGTCTATGTGAACTCGTGATTGCATTATAGCTGCTGGAAGAATAAGCTGACTAGCAGGTTGTAAGGTTCCATAAATAGATGATTCACTATGTTTATTGACCTGATTCTGCAGCTCAATTAATTTTTCCTCAAAACGCATGAATTGCTGCTGCACTTGTTTAGCAAATTTCTGATCTTGTTTCAATTTCCTATTAATTTGATCCTGTAATCCACCAATCTTGTCCTCAAGTCGCATAGTTTGTTGTTGCATCTGATCAGAAATCTTCAAATCCTGCTCAACCTGAACCTGTTGAATTCGATTCATCATCATATGCATTTGTGTCTTGTACATTTCATCCATTTGCGCTCTAAACTGAGCATGAGTAATAAACTCTAGTTTGGCTGTAGAATTGCCACCAACAATCGAAGCAAATGTGATATTCGGATCAACATTAACAGCAGGAGCTGCATTTACACCACCTGCTTCCGATCAAGTTCTAACTCCATCAACCATGTTTTGTTTATTTGTTTCTTGATTTTGCTAGCTCAATTTGATCAATTGACAGCTTGAACCAGCTTTGATACCAATTTTTAACTTCCAATCTTAGAATTGAGAGCTAACCTTGTGAAAGAAAGAGGTAAGATGAGAAAAGAAGTGACGGAGATGAGAATTAGAAAGAGGTAAGATGAGAAGAGAAGTGACGGAGATGAGAATTAGAGAAGGAGATGAGAATTAGAAATAGAATTTCCAAAGGAAAATTTGAATTTTATTGATTGAATGATGAGAATACATGATTTAGATCTACTTATAATAGATCTTGATACATTTAACCAAGACTTAACCACCTAACCGACTAAACCAGATTTTTCCGCCAAACCACAAGCCAGCCACCACATTTGACTTATTTTGACCTCCAACTGACTTACGCACCTAATTGGACTGCTAACTAACATTTGAACTCAACACCAACGCAACCCCTAAGCTATTCAAGCAATACATGAATCAATTACAATCAAAATTAAAGGAATCACAACAGATATGTTGTAAAAATAAGTTTGTAGTCAGTAGTTATGATTCCTAAAGATAGAGCATGTGGAAGTGAGTATGATTAGGTTGATTGTAATAAATCTTAGTGTATGGGGTTAGTGGGTGTCAAAGGTCAAGATGTTAGTTAAGTTAGGTCAATAGTGGCGGCTGGTTGTAAGCAAGCCGGTTAAGGTGTTGTCTAGGAGCAATGTATGTGTCCTTAGCCGCCATTAGCTTAGATGGTTATAAGTAGTGGATCTCTTCTTTGTAAGATCATAACTTTGATAATCAAAACTATCTCTTATGAGAACTTTTCTCTTTCTCATCTAACTCTCTCTCTATTTCTCATCTCCTTTCACTTCTCTTCTCATCTAAACTCTTATATATTTTCGGTTGTGATTTGATTTATTCTTGATCATAACAATTGGTATTGGAGCCTTGTTTTAGGCTATTGATTAAGTTGATTTAGTTCAATTTAGTTGTATACGCTTAAGATCAAGTGTGATTTGATATCAAATATCCTTGATCGCATTGTAAGTTGATTAGGAGTTCAATTTTGAATTCTTGCTTAACAAGCTTGGGTTTGCTAGCTGAAAACTACATTGAAACAACAAAAAAAGAGGTTGAAATTGGTTAAAACTTGAGACCTTGAATTCAAATTCTCACTATTGACAGTAAGCTTTGATCAAAGTTTCAAGATTAACTGATTCAGTGAGGATCGATGTGTGATCTTGAGGAATTGCACTTGAATTAACATCAAGATCGTGATCCATTGTAAAGGATCAAGATTGTGCTTAAAGTGTACTGAATTCAGTGATAAAAATATTGTGCTTAAGTGTTCAGATTGTTGAACAAGTTGCAGTCAGTGGATCCTAATCTTGTTGCTGGTGTGGATTGAAGTTGAGCAAGATTAACTTCAAATTGCTGCATTATCTCTTACTCATTCAGATCAAGATACTGAGATTAAATCAGTAACTAAAGTGCATTGGATTGAGCAGAATAGATCAGGTTGCAGCAGATACTTAAAATCATCTCGTTTTCAGCTTCAGCATATCAATTCGTTTGAAGTCCTTCTTGATTTATCCAGAATTGTACTCAAGCAAGTTGTGCGAATTAGTGTTTGATTCGAAATTGAGCTGTTGCTATTCTTGATTCAAAATATCTATGCGAATTATACTCGATCATTGGATTTCTGTTAAGCTAGGGTTTGACTTCAGTAACTCTTTAAGCCAAGCTGTGGTAGCGATTCTGTGTTGCGAAGATTCTTGGCTGTACATGTGCGATTCTCATCTTCAGTGAGTCGTGGTTTTGACTTTGGTTGCGTGGTGCTGAAGTCCTGAATTAAGAATCTCAAATTTTAACTTTGCGGTTGCATCAGATTGTTGGTTCAAGAAATTAATCATGAGTTACATCACAAGTTTGGTAGTTGGAGCAATAGATGTTGGTGAAATTGCTGCTGCGAATGTCACCAATGCTTCGGTTGTAGGTGCCGATGCTACAGCAAGTGCTGAGGTCATTACATTTGAGCAATTGAGGATTCATATGAAAGAATGGTTCACTTGTTTGCGGCAGTTACAGCTAGAGCAAGATCAAAAGTTTGTTGAATGTATGAGTTAGCAGTCTCAGAATTTTGAGGATAAGTTCGTTGGATTGCAGCCATCCAAGGCTACAGGTGATGTTAATGAAGGTAATGAGGTCGGCCTCATCTAAAGGAAGAACTTTAACGAATCTAGACTTTTGGTTAAGATTCGCAAAGTTCTTTATCCGATCACCGAAGATGTTCTTTACCAAGTTTTTCATCCCCACGGATGTATTGAAAGAATTAAAGTCATTTCAACATCCGTCCTAGAGGTTGAAGCCCAAGTGTCCTTCTCTACAAGAGAAGAAGCTGTTTTGGCCATCAATGTAAGGCAAGGAAGAAACATCTATGACCATTGTTGTGGAATGTCAATTCAACTCCTCATCTCTTTTGAGAAAATTGGAGAATTAGAGGTAGTTTCTTCTCCAATTGATCCTATGGAGCTAGGGGATAGTGATGCAGCTCAAGAGGAGAAGTTTAATCAAGAGAATGAGCTAGATGAAGTGGTTGTTATGCCTATGGAGGATCAAGAATATCTTCTGCCGCATATCTTGCAAACAAATGAGATGGTAATGGATCTTGTGTTGATGGTGAAGGATTCGAGGATGATATCATCGATGTAGAAGATTACAGGTCAGAAAAGTTGAAGGAAGGCTCGCTGGTACAAGTCTCGGTGTTTGTTGCAGCAAGCTTAAGTTCAAATCAAGTTGAAGTAGGGCAGTGCAAAGGGTTGAACAAGATTTTGTGCCACTAAGTGATGCAACAAAAGAATTACAAGTGTTAATTCAATTTCTAAGCACCAGGAAGCTGCGGTTATAGCTCATGTTGTTGCAAGGCTTGAAGATCAGTTTGGTCATACACTTAAATTGCAAGAAATGCAATTCGAGCAAGAAATTGTGAATGAAGGAAAAGCTAAACTTAGAATATCTTGGAAGGCCCCCAGATTTTTAATTTCTCAAGACAAATGAAGTAATTTTGAACAAGTTTTATGATCTCATGAATGGTAAGATGGAGCTGCCCAGGATGGTGTTGTGGATGATAGATAGATTTGGAGCATTTTCTTGGATCAAAAGGATGACGAAGAAGGGACAATGCTATCAGAAAAGATTCAAGAGTTGAACATGTTGAAGTACTAGCAAGCAATTATGGAATCTTTACTGCAGAACAATTGAGTTCAGTTGGGAAACCACGTGTTGCTGTTGTGGTATCATCAAATGCAACACCAAATGTGTTATTCGATTGTCTTGGACACACAACTATGTCACTTCAAACAAGGAGTATGAAAGATCGAGATCTGAAGCAAAGGAAGTGGTTGAAGGAACATGTGATCCAAGCTGTTAAAATGCATCCCAGAGTTCAGCAGAAGGAAAGCTTTGTTCCTGGACAAGTAGCTGATCATAGTGGAGTGTATAAGCTAGTTAGTGTGCTAAAACAGAAGAGGGTGAAGGCTAAATTCAGTGGAGTTGATGCTCACACTGTTATGAATGATGTTAGAAGACCCCCTGATGTTTTGAAGGTGGAGCATTCAACCATTCACCCAAGGCAGAAGTGAAGTTGAAGACTTTGGCAGTTGTTGCACTTTGGTTCAGAATAGGAATTAAAAGGTTTGGAATGCCTTGTGACTTGGAAGGCAAGCTATTATTGTTTGTATCTGATGGTGAAGTGGCCAGCAACTCATGTTTCAAGCCAAGTGATTGTTACTCAAGCCAAGAGTAAGTAGAAGCAATTGGCAGGAAAGGAATTGTTATAAGAGTGTTAGCAACGATGAGGCCACCTGAGCATTTTATGGAGAATCAAAACATGAGAATAGGAGCAATTCCAGCTATTCAGACTGAGCAGTTCAACCAAGATCATTTGAGCAGAGCAGCAGTTGTTCAACACACATCCAAGATTGCTAAAATGCTCCAGCTATATCTTAGGTCTATTATGGTGACCATTGAATCCAAGCGTGTGTTTACTTTTAGAGGAGTAGAGTGGGAAATCTCAAGTAAAGAAAGGCGTCATTCGAGTGGTTTTACCTTCAAAAGCAGGGACCAAGAAGTAGTTCAGATGGGGTCTGAGGATGTTGGCATCTTGTTTGCAACTAAATATTGTGAGCAAAGTCAAGTGCTGATGCCAAAGATAGCAATTGGGTTTTGGATTGAGTATGGGAGTGAAAGTGGTCTAGCAACTGCTGAGAAATTGAGACTAGTTGAGAAAATCAACAAGACATCAAGATTAACTCCAATGGAAATCAGTAAATGCTTCGGCAAAGGGGTCAAGGACAGATCAGACCTTGATCTTGAGATGTTTAGAGTTGCTTTGACAATCCATTGGGTTCATGGGCTGGTGTATTTCGCATTTATACTAAAGCTCAATGCCAAGGTTCAAAGTCAAATTAAGATGGATTGTGTCAGAGTTTTGGGTAATAAGGCTAAGACTCCCACATCATCTATGTTCAAAATGGACACGCAAATAGCAGATTTCATGACATTCAAGATTTTGAAAAGCCACCAGGGTACCCAATTGAAGAACCAACAGATTAAATGCAGCTGCATTCTTGGATTACAGTGGCGGTATTCGCAACTATCAATGCTTGATTGTTGCAACATATTGAAGTGTGGCAAGACTATTTGCAACATGAGGTTTATCTATAAGATTGTAGGTGTGAGTGTTTGGCTGATTTAGAGTGATAGAGGCAGACCTCCTGAAGTATGTTCTACAATTAGGTGCAAGCATTGGGCAGAAGCAAGGAACTCAATTGGCTGTACAATAGCATCTGCAGGGAGGATCCCCAATGCCATTTAGAGCCTTCAGCTCCTCCTTCTAC
Source organism: Simmondsia chinensis (assembly GCA_018398585.1). Taxonomy (NCBI): domain Eukaryota; kingdom Viridiplantae; phylum Streptophyta; class Magnoliopsida; order Caryophyllales; family Simmondsiaceae; genus Simmondsia; species Simmondsia chinensis. The sequence continues at coordinate 13,944,972 of JAGTTD010000005.1, forward strand.
AGCAGTAAGTGATCTTCAAAGTCTCGACTCTCTTCTAAGATTCTTGTGGACAAGAATCTTTTAAGGGAGGAATATTGTTATGAGTCCTAAATAAAGAGCACATGGAAGTGAGTATGATTAGGTTGATTGTAATAAATCTTAGTGTATGGAGTTAGTTGGTGTCAAAGGTCAAGATGTTAGTTAAGTTAGGTCAATAGTGACGGCTTGTTGTAAGCAAGTCGGTTAGGGTCTTGTCTAGGAGCAATGTATGTGTCCTTAGCCGCCATTAGCTTAGATGGTTATAAGTAGTAGATCTCTTCTTCGTAAGATCATAACTTTGATAATCAAAACTATCTCTTATGAGATCTTTTCTCTCTCTCATCTAACTCTCACTATTTCTCATCTCCTTTCACTTCTCTTCTCATCTAAACTCTCATCTATCCTTAGTTGTGATTAATTTATTCTCGATCATAACATCGGTGGTAAGTTTTGACAACTTGTCTGATCAAACAATGATATGATACTTTTTGATGACTTATCTTGGACATGTGGATAGGGATCCAAGAGTATTATGTTGGTGTTGTCAATAAGATTGGAATACTGAGTAGGACCACTTGAATTATTTGTTTCTTAACTATTATTAGAAATAATTAATTATGTAAGATGATAACTCTTAATCAGGAAATAGTTTGAACTCCTGCATAGATTGTTCGTTGCTCTGATGTACTACAAGGATTAATCACAGTGCGTCGTTGACTTGAATCTTATGTGCGTTAGGTAACTGCATGAAGTTTAACGGGAATAGGTATTTTATGTGGAATCTATAGTCTCTTACAAGATAAAGATATCCCTCTTAGTTGATTTGCAAGCATATGAACAGATTTTAGAATCTTTGGCTAAAATATTCCATATGTTTGACATTTGAAATTAGTACATAAATATATATATATATTTTTTTTTTGTATTATTGAATTGTTCGAGAAGGACGAGTAGGGAACTATGGTAGAAGATGTGAGAAAATCAAAGATAATAGTTAAAGTTATTTTTCCTCATGGATATAAAATGGAGGGGTTGATTTGCACAATGAAAGTCATTTGGGAATTATTGAATAAATATATTTAGTGCAGTAATACTTATTTAGTATAATTAAATATTCAACAACAACAACAACAATCCCAATGCCATAAGGGCTCCCGCTTGCGCAGGGTCTGGGAGGGGTAGGATATACGCAGCCTTACCCCATCAGGGTGCGACCCTGATGAGAGACTGTTTCCGAGAACCCCCAACTTGAAAGTTGATTTTTATAAAGAGCCTACAAAAAGAGCATGTCAAACCTATAATCATGTAAAGTATGTATGCCATGTGAACGTGTAAGCATATAAACAAATCAAATAATCAGATAAGCATATCACAATGTAGTTATGTATGTACGCATAGAAGCCTAGAATCATAGCAGACAGGGCAAAAAGGTATAAGCAAACAACACATACAGGGACGGTCCTACAAGCGTCACAGCCTAGTGTAATTAAATATTACTAAATAATAATCAATATTATCAATTGTTGATAATTAGATTTAACCCGTTTGAAGTTACAATTAAGTTGTCCCTAAGATCCCTCTGCAAACCTCTGAAAGTACGCCGCTTGAAAATTTTAAAATAAATTCACGAGATGAATAAATTAATTTTGCTAAACAGAATTAATGAGATGAATAAATTTCTTTTCTCAAATTATATTCATGAGATGAATTTATACATGTGGGCATTTACAACAAAAATTATGCTCTTAAAGCACAGGCGACTACCTGTGGCATTAGCTAGCAGCCAATGGGCGTGCGACATGTGTCACACACTTGCGCTGTAGTCCCCCTATCTGCGTGACCGTGCGTGGACTAATCAATGCATGACACGTTTCAATCTTTACTGGAAAAAAACCTGGGTGCTTTTTTAATGATGATATGTCATTGTTTTTGGTATATATTTAAGCGTGTTTAAGATTTCACTTTTGTGATCCCACAACAGTTTTTGAAGTAATTTTGTACCCAAGGCCTCTTATAAATAGGGTATTTGGGGTTCACTTTAGCGATTTGAAAATTTCTGAACAATATGATTTTTTGAAAAGTAAAAAGAGGAATTTCTTCTAGTAAATATTTTCGGAGCCCACACTCCTAATGTCAAAAGGGTCATTGCCGAGAAGATCCCGTAGTCTCGATGATTCCTCTCGAGCAACAATTGCAATCTATAATCCCAGTATTCCTTATTCCTTTTCTTTTAAATCTTTCCTTTAATTTTTACAATTTTATTAATGTTTTTGATTCAATATTTATTATTCTAAGATATTCTAAGTTTATTATGTATATATTAGAATAGATGTCCTTTAGATTTAAATTAAAGAATTTAAAAGTTATTTTCGCTGCGTATGATCAAGCCAATCTAGGAAAAAATTAATTTATGAAATTAAAATTTTCTAACAGTTGGTATCAAAGTCCCTCTACTTATATTCATAATCGGCATTAGGTTAATATTAAGCATAATCAATGTTATGAATAGAGTTGCAAATGAGAGAAATTCAGAATTTTGTTAAAGGAAACAATACTTGATTGGGTTTTTAAAGAGTTTGATAATGAGATTGCTATTTAAAACTATATTATTTAAATTAGGAAGAATTATAATTGAATTAGTGGGAATATTTCTAAATAATCAAATGAGATTAGATGTTCAAATAATTGAATGATTAAGATATATAGATTGTTGCATTTAATATCTTATGAAATTAGATGCCCGGTTAAGCTAAAATATTTACATTATCATAATGAATGTCTAATAAGATTAGATGTTCAGTATGTGTTCTAATGAGATTAAGATCGGATTTAATTATTAATTATTTAAAATCATAAAATAAAAAATTTCTTTTTGTTATGGCTAGTGCTAGGCGTTGGGTGGTGATACAGTATGGGTGATGTGCCCCTCACGTCACCCCTTTTTATTAAAGAATAAATAATTAGAATGAGATTATAATTAGAATTATGTGATAATCATGTCTAAAATATTTAGAAGTACAATTAATTAATCTAGCTTTGTTAGGTCTTGAGTAATGTTATTCAAAAGGTTTGATAACATGATACTTGTTAAATTTTTGGTCACAAGTTTGATATTATTTAAATGAGTTAAATATTATATATAATGTGAATAAAGTTATAAGGCCATTTAAATATGTAACTTCATAAAAATGTTTTATTTCATCAAGTGCGTGAATTTTTTGTCAAATAGGTTTAATAAGATGGGAAATTCAATAGTTGAATTAATTTAAAGGAAAACTCTCATAATACATCTAATGATATTAGATTACATAGGTTAGATAATTAAAGGAACCAAATATGATTAGGGTTTTATTTAATTGCTGAACAAAATTTAGAATGTGATTCTAATATTAAATATGTGATAATCAAATTTGAAAGAAAGATCCACCGTTTAAAATTTCAAGTGGGAGTAAGGCTCAGGAGTTGATTTCTCACGGTCTCCATTGCCAGTGTAATAGTGTAGTAAATAGGCGCTACTACCCGAGGAGGGCGTTTGTTCGTGGAATACAGGGTTAGACTTCTTTAAAATAAATAGAGGTATGGGAAAATAGATGCAACCACATTGTCGTGGAATATGTACGTTGTCGACTTATACAAGTGTCTAAGCAATGGTATACATTTGATTAGGATAGTATGTCATTCTCATAGGGAGCATTGAGATACTATCTTAGAGGCCAGGGTAGAGACAATGAGTTAATTATGTTTAGGAAACATACCAATTGAGAATAGTTCTCTTCTTACTGATAACCCAGTGCAGCTCTGTCGACGGGGAGTAACGGTAGATTAGTTTAGTCATCGTATCGCACCCAAAGAATGGTTAGGTGGATTCCATGAGTATGAGCAAGCTATGATGAATGAGATAACTAATTTGAACCAAGTTAGGCTTGACACCCTTCACAAGCTAGGAAAACAAAAGAAGAGGGTAGTCAAAGCTTATAACAAAAAGGTCAAATCTAGGTCTGTTGACGTGGAAGATTTAGTCTTGAAAGTGGATAGGCAGAAGGATTGCATCTTTAGGAAATGATCCCTAAACTGAGAGGGTCCATTCAAAATCATAGGGGTATTTGGAGGAAATGGTTACTTACACCAAGATTGACTAACCCTTTTCAGGATGCCAGGATGCCATGCTTTCAGGATGACAAGATTCTTCAGGTTGGAGGTCCTCTCTTCCACTCGAAAGGGGTAAGGCTGTGTACATCCACCCTCCCCAGACCCTGCTTCTGCAGGTGCCCATGTGGCACTGGGAATGTTGTTGTTGTTGTTGTGGTTACTGACACCAAGACTTAGATGGAAGAACTCGCCCAAGAGTCATCAATGGAAGGTTCCTAAAAAAATATGTGACATCAATTTGGGATTCTAATAAGGAAGTCCTTAAGTTTATATTCCCTAAATTATGAGCTCAATTTTAATATCAGTGTCTTAAGGATCAACTCCATGATCCTTGAGTTTGAAGAATAAAAGAAAAAGAACTACCAAATTGAGAGACGTATTTGACAAAAATGCTTATTTCATTAATATTGTTAAGGAGTACATGGCTTACACAAAACAATACAAGCAAGTAACTTGTATTGCCAAAAAACTTCTTTACAAAGGGGAAAAAGAATCCCGAGCATGACTAGGGACTTCATCCGAGGATGTTCCAGTGAAGATGTGGAGGACGGCCTCTTTCGTCCCGGTGGTCAAGGAAGCTAGTCTCTCTTGAAAGAGTCTCAGAGTTCTCACTGATGCTAAATTAGATCCTACCATTTTGAAGTTTGGAGAATTTCTAAGAGATGTAAGGGAAATAGCTTGCTTACCTCATTCAAGTTTGTTGAATTGTGAAAGTGAGACTTTAGATACTTATGGATCCTTAAGGATATATGCGATGTCACTTTGAGCCTATGTTAGGTTTCTTAAGGAATCCCTTGAAAATCAAAAAGGGCAGGATGCATGATAAAGAATTTAGACGCTTTGTACTTCAAGGAGGGTTTGCCACCTGCATACTTGAGAACCACTAGTGTTTGGACTGGCGGACATGCCATGCATTAACACAATGGTTGGGAAATGCTCACTTCAATAAGTAAATAGAAAAACTACGCGTACTAAAGGTGTGAGGACGTAGTGTGCCCAATTCATGAGCCACAGGAGCTTTTCCGCCCTATTCACATAGAGAGAAGTCTCCACTGGCATGTGGCTCTTAGAATAGGCCCACAAGCAAGGATGTCAAAACCTGTTTGAAGGGTTTCACACATTTAAATTGAAGGCGTGCCTAGACATGCTAGGTTTGTTAGTTTTAGGCAACCGAGAAGGGTCCTCTGTGATGGTACCAAAATCAATAGGGCTTTGAAGCCTATTAAAGACCATTTATGTGTTTGATTGGACCGGACTCACCAATTGCTCAATAGGATTGTCAACTTGAGGGATGGGAGTAAAGACGATGTAAGAGATTTGAGCTATCATTGCTTGATTCAAAGAAATGCAAAGGAATAGGGAGCATATTAAAGCAACAAATATTCGAGGTTCAAGGACAAAGAGCAAGTGTTTCAAAGTGCTTGATTACAATAAAGAGAGAGCATAGAGCAGAGAAAGTAAAGATTTGAAGCCCTAATTGGCATACTTACAGACACGCGGGAAAGAAGATCAGACATCAAACAATGTTTTTTCGAGCTCCTTGTAGCCATTGAGGGTCAAATCAAGCGAATTTTTTACCCATTTAAATTTACCAACGCTGGGGTGTTTGTTTACGCCCTAATTTTGAGAGAGTTGTGACGACGCCGTTTTAGGCTAAGTGCCACGTGTTTATCACGTAAGATCCTCCGCGAGGAGAATCAATCCTCTAGGTGCCGAGATAATAGCATCTCGAGCCCATCATCTTGAGAAGTTTATCTCCCTAACAAGGTTATTAGCCACTCGAGACTCAAGATGGTTGAAGAATAAGGGAGCTCAAGCTTAAGGGACTGCCAAGAAGGCAATAAGAAAAGGTGATTTCCAAGTTTAACATGGTAACTTGGAGCGCAATTTCATATGCATGGGCACCAAACTTAATCCAAGAGAACGTGGAGCATCTAGAAAAGACTTCAACTGGAAATGCAAACATGGGCTTCATCAAATACGCTCGAGCACCAAATAAAGGGCATGTTTATTGACTACTCACGCGCTTAAAGAGCTTGGTGGCCTGAAATAGAGGCAGCCACTGTATAGTTTTTTTTTGTAAATAAGGAACTTTATTGTAATCCAAATCACTACACACACTCATATAAAACTTCTTCAACTTTTTTTACAGCCAACTTATGCTTTTCACCCAAGAGTAGTGTAACTTAACTTAGTCTAGGGTAGCATAGAATTATTCCATACTTACTTATTCAGTAATATAGTGCTTTGGGCTTCGCGAATGAACTCTCTATTTTAATTTGTTCCAAAATCAACAAGTTAAGAATTGGAACTTTAGTTTAAGGCTTTGACGGCCAAGGTTTGGCCTTAATTACGTTGGTTTAACACTACATTTCACTGCTTGATTAGTCAGATGAACTTAGATTTGCACCATTGTTTTTGGCTTTGACGGCCAAGACATGACCTTAATTGCTTTGGTCCTAATCTAATAACCCAAATATGGTTTGCTTCATCTAGATCTTGTTAGACCTAATCTCATTTGAGTTATTATGAGTCAAGGGTGCCATGCTTAAAAGCCTAATTGACTTAGGTTTATAAGTGGACTGCTAAACTCTTGGGTTTGTCTCCACCGCAGTTCTGGAGTTTTAAATGTACAAGGAAAGGTGTTTGTGGGCCTTGCTCTGTCATTTTAACTACCACTTGAATTAGGTCCATATTCCTTTAATTATCTGTCAAAAAATATATTAAAAATCCATGAAAAATATCTAAAAAAGTCTTCTTAATGAAGCATAAGCAGAACTCACAAAATAACCAAAGTTTGATACACCAAAATATCATAATATTTTCTTTGAAAAAGGTGAGTGGTTGAGGCCAAAGACATGCGATCCAAATTTAGGCTCACTCCCTAATCGCAGTTAGTCCTTTTTTAACATTTGTTCACATTTGTATTTAAGGTGACCACATCATACTTAATAACAAACAAATATAGCAAACAGGAGCATAAACAGATCCACAAGTTAATTGCAAACCGAAGTCGGATTTGCCAAAAGCACCATCCCTTTTCTTCGAAAAGGTGAGTTGGGGCCAAACATGCGCGGTCTAGAATTCAAGCTTGCTCCCAAGTTGTTACTAGTCCCTTATTGCATGATTATTTGTGTTGTATTTACAACAACCACATTCACACACTCTGCAAACAAAAAGAGCAAATAAGGTGTACATGAATCTTCCATAGGGTTTTGAACAACAATATAGGGTCAAGTGTGTCGATTACGTAAGTCACTTTATGGACTTAAACAATCCTCTCGAAACTAGAATCAGAAATTCACCACATCGCTTTCCGCCATTGGTTTTTGTCAATCTAAATAAGAGTATACACTTTTCACCTATTCATCTGGGCCTCTTTTCACCGTCGTGATAATTTATTTGGATGATATGATCATAACTGGCAATTATGGAACATATTCTACTGCTAAAGTTTGTTCTAAACAAGCAAAGTGGAATTAAAGACTTGGGTGCCCTTAAATATTTTCTAGGGGTAGAGGTTGCTCATTCACAATCAAGTTTTGTGTTGAGGTGGAGGAAATATAGTTTGGAAATTTAAGTGAGGTCGGTTTACTTCTAGCCAAGCTTGTGTCTACTCCCATAGTTCGAAATTATCATTTAGCTCACAAAAGAGGATAACTAGTTAAAGATCCAAGTCAATATGGTCGGTTGGTAGGGAGACTGTCATATTTATTTGTCACACCACAAGATATTTTTTTTTATGCAGTTAGGATTCTAAGTTAGTTTATGCATGATCCTCGTCCTTCACACCTATAGGCCATTTATCGTGTTTTGCACTACTTAAAAGGGACATCAGGGCAGGGTATAATACTTCCCTTAGAATGTGATTTCAAGTTCCGTGCCTATTGTGACGCTGATTCGGCTGGTTGTCCCACAACATGTCGCTCAACCACCTGTTTACACCCTAATTTTAACAGGACTGGGATGACGCCGTCTTTGAGTAAAGTGCCACGTGGTCATCACATGAGGTTCTTTGGGTACTATAGTAGCGGCATCTCGAGCCCAGCTTCTGGAAAACATTATTACCCTTGACAAGGGTATCAACCACTCATGGTTCGATATGGTTGAAGGGTGAAACAAGCTTGAGCTCAAGGAGCTGCAGGAAAGCAGCAAGAAGGATAGTTTCTAGGCTGGAGAAAGTTACCTGGAGCGCAATTTCAGTTGCTTGGGCTTTAAACTTAATTCAGGGGAGCGTGGAGCTTCTAGAGGTAACTTCTACTAAAATTATGGACGTGGGCATTAAGGATTTCCCCCCAAAAACTTAAGACACATTGGCGAAGGATAAGCACGTGAAGAAGAAGAGCTTACTTGCCAGCATGGGTAAAGTTGCCGTGAAAATAAGAGCAGCCATTATTTTATTTTTCTATAAATAAAGGACTTAGCATTAGTCTAAAGTAGTACATAGACACTAAAGACAAAACTTCTTCAAGTTTTTTTACAGCACACTTGTGCTTTTTTCTTAAGAGCAGCATAAGTTGGCTAGGTGTAGCATAACCTAGATCTTTGCTTTACTTACCTACATAGTAATACAATTGCCAAGCTTCAGGTATGACTCTTCATTTTTAATCTATTCCCGCAAATTGATGACTTGAGATTTGAGGCTTTAGTTTAAGGCTTTGACGGCCAAGGCTTTGTCCCTTGATTGCATTGGTCTTAACACTACTGTTGCTGCTTGATAAGTTAGGTGAACTTATGTTTGTGCCATTGATTAGGGCTTTGACATCCAAGGTTTGTCCCTTGATTGCGTTGGTCATAATCCATTGACCTGAATACAGTTTGCTTCACCTTAATCTTGTCAGAACTAAACTCATTCCAGTTATTATAAGTCAAGGGTATCAGGCTTGAAAACCTGATTCAATCGGGCTTATAGGTTGACTGGTAAGCTCTTGGGGTTGTCTCCACTGTTGTTCCTGACTTTCAAGTATACAAGGAAAGGTGTCTGCTAACCCTACTCTGTCACTGTAACTTCCATCCGAGTTAGGTTCATATCCTTTAATTTTTTTGCCATTAAAATACCTAAAATCCACAAAAAATACTTAACAAATTCTTATTAAATGAAGCGTAAGCAAAACTCAAGGTATAATCGAAGTCAGATACACCATTATACCATAACCTTTTCTCCAAAAAAGGTGAGTGGTTGAGGTTAAACATGTGTTGTTCGTAATTAGGCTAACTCCTTAGTTACCATGAGTCCCTTTTTAACATTTGTTTTGTTTTCACATTTATACCGACCACACACACATCATTTGAAACAAAATAGAGCAAACGTGCCTTTTGGAGACCACAGTGGGAGACTTGGAACAAGACTTCATCGTCTTTAGCCCATTATAGATTACTAAGATGTAAATGCCGGCCATTTGTCGATGGTCAGAACCAGGAGGTCTAGTGCTCTCGAACACGAGAAACAGAAAGGTTTAGCCCCTTATCAGGTCCTCGCTTAAGCGCCTCTAAAAGTCCCATATCTCAAAGGGATGAAATGAGTCATAGCCACGGCAGTGAAAGTGGTGGTGATGATGACATCCCAAAAGATGAACGTGTTGAGCTTGTTGGCCTTTTCTCACAATATTTTCATGGCTATGCTCAAGCATCATTTCGAGATTGTGGACCAGAGGGTTCAACAAATAATGAGAGAAGCCTTCAAGGGACAATGTACCGAAATAACGTGCAATCTTACTGCTTTGAGTAAAAATTCTGCTACTATGAGAGCCGTGATTAATTACGTTGGAACCTCTATAAACGAAAGGCTACCCAAAGAGACGGATAGAGTCTTGGTAGAAATAAATTTGACCTTGTCCTCTACTAATACCCTTATTGCTAAGGATGTGGCTAGGCAGACAATGGTTGAAGCCGAGCCTCTTTTTATTAGACAAGCTGAGACTAACAATGGCTTGGTCCAAGCCGATAGGGAGGATAATGTTATGATTCAAGATCAATCTTGAATCATAACCTAGGATAGAAGAAGAATTATAGTTGAGAGGTTGAGAAGTTGAGGGAAGAGATAAAGAGATAGAGAGAATAGAAATTGAGAAAGAAGAATCAAATTGTATTCATTCAATGAATCTAATTACATGAACAAACTTCTTATTTATACTCTAAGCCTTGCTAATGTCAGTTGATCAAAAAATATCTAACAATACAATGAACTTGGACTAATGCCTCACCGACTTAACTAACTAAAGCCGCCAACAAGACTTTCTCAAGCATTATTGCCAAAACCTCATTCACATTATTTACAAGAATTGCCATTGCTAAAGCCTCTTACAAATCAAATCATAACTGTACTCCCTCCTTTAGAACATTCTTGTCTCAAGAATGAAAGGATGGAAATTGACTCTTGATGAAACTCCATCTCTCCCAAGTGGCATCTTCACAATCCAAATTAGCCAACTACACCAACACCTTCTAAACTTGGTTGTTTTGCTGCTGAACTACACGTGAATCCAGTATAGCTGCTGGTTCCTGCAAGATGCTACCACTGGCTGCGGTTTCTGGGGGTGACTTCGAACTGACCTTACCATCAGCTACATGCTGCTTCAGAAGAGAAACACGAAAAACTGGATGGACATAAGAGTCTGAGGGTAACTCCAATCGATAAGCAACTCTTCCCATCTTTTCCAACACTTTGTAAGGCCCAAAATAATGAGCACTCAACTTCACATTCTTGTGAACAGCTACACTTGCTTGCTTGTAAGGTTGCAACTTCAAGTAGACAAGATCTCCTACCTGAAAAGTCTTATTAACATGCTTCCTGTTAGTATAAAATTTCATCCTAGCTTGTGCCAACTGCAAGTTATCTTTCAGCTGCTGCACCAATTGCTTCCTCTGAAGTAGCAATTCATTAATTTCACTAATAGAAGAAGTAGCTCCCTGTAACAGTATTGGAGATAGAGGATCATAGCCATAAAGAGCCTTTAAAGGAGAGGTTCCTAAAGCAGAATGAAAATGAGAATTGTACAAGAATTCTGCTAAGAACAACCACCCGTGCCATTGTTTAGGATAACTGAAGGTCATGCTTCTTAAATATTGTTCTAAGCGTTGATTTACTCTCTCAGTTTGCCCATTTGTTTGTGGGTGATAAGATAAGCTCAAGGCCAAAGAGGAACCCAGCAACAAAAACAACTCATGCCAGAAATGATTTGTGAATAATCTATCTCAATCAGAAATAATGGTTGAGGCAACCCATAGAGCTTATAGATGTGTTCCAAGAACATCTGGGAAAATTTGGTAAACTGATCCACTACCACCCAAATGACCTCGTTCCCTTCAGACTTAGGCAATCCCTCAATAAAGTCCATGTTTATATGTTGCCATGCTCTATTTGGAATGGGTAAAGGCTGCAGCAGCTCTTGGTAATACGTGTGATTGGTTTTAGTACACTGGCAAACATCAAAAGCTTGAACAAACTCCATAACATCCTTCCTCATACCAGGCCAATGGAAGTACTGTCTCATCATTTGATATGTTTCTTCAATGCCAGAATGCCCTCCCCAAGCAGAATCATGAGAGGCCACAAGAATTTAGTAACAGACACGTCAGAATCTACATCAGTGGAGCTGTTCTTGATGCTAAAGGCCGTGATACATTTCTGAGCAAAGTTGTCACTATCATAGGACTTATGCACCTCATCCATCCAAGAAGGCAAAGCAAGTGAAATAACAAAATAAGAGGTTGATTCTATCCCATCCTGTTTGCGTGACAAAGCATCAGCAGCTAAGTTCTCTCTGCCTCAAAAATACTCAATTGAGTAGTCTAGCCCCAGCATCTTCATAAGCCCCTTACATTGCACTCTTGTAGTGATTTTTTGCTCCAATAAATATTTTAGACTTTGATGGTCAGTTCTAATAATGAAATGATGTCCCTTTAAGTAATGTCTCCACTTTTTCACTGCCAAGAGTATGGCTAGATACTTCTTCTTGTAAATGGATAAGCTCATGTGTTTTGGGCTAAGGCCTTGACTCAAAAAAGCCACATGTTTGCCTCTTTGGGACAAAACTGCTCCCACTCCAGTTCCGCTTGCATCTGTCTCCAGCGTAAAAGGAACACTGAAATCAGGAATAACAAGCATAGGAGCTGAACACATAGCCATCTTCAACCGCTCAAATGCTTCCTTCAGACCATTGGAATGCATCTTTTTTGAGGAGATCAGTTAGCGGTTTAGCCATCATACCATAACCTGCTACAAATTTTCGGTAATAACTAGTTAATCCAAAAAAACCTCTCAACTGCTTAAGAGAAACAGGTGTTGGTCATTGCTTTAAACTTGGTCGGATCAGTAACTACACCAACAGATGAGATAATGTGACCCAAATACTCCATTTGACATTGAGCAAAATTGCACTTATACAACTTGGCATACAGCTTGTGTTGACGCATGAGCTCAAACAATTGTCTAAGATGATCCACATGTGAATCCAATGAGAGACTATACACCAAGATATCATTAAAGAAGACCAAGACAAACTTTCTCAACAAGGGCTTAAAGACTGAATTCATCAAGGCCTGGAGCTTTTGTCAATCCAAAAGGCATCACCACAAATTCATAATGTCCATGATGAGTTCTAAAAGCTGTCTTATGAATATCTTGCTCCAATACTCAAACCTGATTATACCCTTACCTCAAGTCTAGCTTGGAGAAGTAATGTGATCCATACAATTCATTTAAAAGGTCATCAATAACTAGAATTGGAAACTTATCTTTCACTGTAAGAGCATCATCCTTTTTTGACAAGTATAATAGGAGAAGCAAAAAGGTTATGGTTGTGCCTAATGAACTCAGTTTTAAGCAACTTGTACACCTGTCTTCATTTTCGCTCCTGTGAATGAGGGTACTTCTAAGGCCTCAAATTGACTGGATTAGAATGAGATTTCAACGGAATAGCATGATTAAAGGACCATATAGGAGGCAGGCATGTTGGCTGCTGAATACATCACTGAATTCCTGAAGCAGCTTACTTATAGAAGGATTTGAATTTACCCCTGCTCTTTCTGCCTCAGTTGTGATAGAGAACAATTGCCCAATTCATTTATAATCTTGCTTCTTAATCACTCCTTCCAATCTCTTGCCACTAATCACTTGTACCTGGCCTTGCTCCACAATACCTTGCAGCTTGATTGCCTTGCCATTTAACTTAAAGGAGACTGAAAGCGGGTGAAATAAAACACCAAAGGGCTGATAGTCTTCATCCAATCTACTCCAAGAACCATATCACATACTCCTAACTTCAAAACTCTGAAGTCATATACAAACGGGTGATCTTACATCTGCCAACTAAACTGGTTTCATTTCATTTGAGTAAGCATTGAATTTCCATCAGCAACTGTCACAGCTAAGGGACTTGTTTTGATCATTTCAGGGTCCACTCTTTTGACAACCTTTGGATCTACAAAACTATGAGTGCTTCCACTGTCAATCAAGATCAAAAATGGCTTGTGCCTTGCCTCACCCTTGATTCTTATAGTATTACGTGAGCCATTCCCAGTCAAAGCCTTAACTGAAATTTCCATCTCCTTCTCCTCAGGATCCACTTCTTGTTCTTCTTCCACCGGATCATTGTAGTCAATTTCCCCCTCATGTCCATCTGATCCTTCATCAGCCTCAGCTCCCGAGATAGACATGAGAAGCTTAGGATTGCATTTATGCCCAAAGAAGCATCGTTGATTGTATTTGAAGCATAACCTGTAAGCCTCTTTCTCCTCTAAGCTTAATGGCTGAGGTACACTCTTATTGCCAATTTGCACTAATGAGGTTGCCTTACCACTGTTATTCTTCTGTGAATAAGAACTAGCAAGAACCATAACCTCATACAGCTTTGCTATGGAGTAAGCCCGAGACAATGTCAAGGGACGGACGGCTTTAACCAAGTTTTTAATCTTCGGCTTAAGGCCACTGATAAAGCTAGAGACACAATATGCCTCACTAGCTTCGGGGTACTCACTCATCATTCTAGCTCTTAAATTCTTAAATCGAGTCATATATTACCTTACTGAAGTGGTTTGAGTTACTCTGTTCACATCTCTCGGATCCTCATCACCAAATCTCTCACAGAACTCATCAACAAATTCAAACCAAATGATATCAGGATTGCTAAGAATCAAGCTATGAAACTGAACCTCATGGTCTCTCTGTAGATGCACTGCTGGTAGCTCTTCTCAGCATTCATCACATGGTAAAAATGAAAATATCTCTCACACCTTCTGATCCAAGATTGAGGCTATGATCCATCAAATGTGTCAATTTTCACTTTAGGTTGCCTATAACTAGAGTTCCTGACCATTGCTACACCATGAGCATTATGCACAGAAGCTCGAGGATACAAAGGTTCAGGAGGTCGCAGGTGACAATATTCCAGCTCTAGGTGGCATCGCCTGTCTATCACTTTGTTCTTGCATTCCAGCCACCTGTTGATTCGTCTAATACATACTTTAAGTAAGATTTCCTATCGTCAGCGTCAATTCCTGAAGTTGCTGCTGTATCTGAGCAAATCGAGCATTTGAACTTGAATCAGCAGCCACATTAGCACTAGTACTAGCTCCAACATTAGCACTAGCATTAGCATTAGCAGCAATAGCAGATATAGTTGTAACACCTCTGGCCGTTGCCACTACTCCTTGACTTCAGTTAGATCAGGCAACAAATAACGATCAAATGCAATCACGCTTAAGCTCTTATACCAATTGTTATGATTCAAGACCAATCTTGAATCATAACCTTGGATAGAAGAAGAATTATAGTTGAGAGGTAGAGAAGTTGAGAGAAGAGATAGAGAGATAGAGAGAATAGAAGTTGAGAGAGAAGAATCAAATGGTATTCATTCAATGAATCTAATTACATGAACAAACCTCTTATTTATAATCTATGCCCTGCTAATGTCGGTTGATCAAAAATATCTAACAATACAGTGAACTTGGACTAATGCCTAACCAACTTAACTAACTGAAGCCGCCAATAATACTTTCTCAAGCATTACCGCCAAAACCTCATTCAAATTATTTACAAGAATTGCCATTGCTAAATCCTCTTACAATCTTAAATCATAACAGATAACAGGCAACTAAAGCTTGCACCCCCTCCATCAATGCTAGTTGGTATCCCCATGAGACCCCTTCGGTCTCGCGGTTGCCAGTCACTCTATATGGTCCCTGAGAGAATGGAAAACCCGTCTATGGTTAACCCATGTGTCATACACTTGGAATCTAGCTATAGAAGTAAAAGCGTGCCTCTTGGAGTTGCAAACCCTTCTAATTGGAGTTTTCCTCTGACCACGAGGGACCTCAATCCTACTGCACCATTAATATGTGTCCCTAAGTTAGGGAGGTACAACTGTTCTCACCCTGCTCAAGCAGCAGAGGTTACCTCGAGGCCCACACAAGGCTTTGAGATAAGAGTGCAAGGTCAGGTCCCTATTATAGGGACCAAACTTCTCATCCTGAACCTCTTCAAGCTTACCATATTGAGGGGCAAATTAATAACTTGTGTCCTCAAGATCACGACTTAAGTGTTAATCAGACAAGGATGAGCCATCAACCTATCAGTACTAATGTGCCTCCAGGCGTGCCATGTAACCCAAGTCCTGTTGGAACATACTTCTTAGCCAACCAAGCGCATGGCCATTATGATCAGGGGGTTTATCGGGGGTTGGGGGCAACAACCGTTCCCACACCCAATTATGATGGTGCTCAGGGGTATCCCGCAGATTCTACTCGAGATCCTCACCCAATTGGGGGGCAGTGGCAAGTGCATAATCATGAGCCTAACCTTTCCCTTTAGAATTAATTAGCCACCCTCATTGAGCAAGTGTATGGGCAGGGTCTCGTAAGGGTCAATAGACCCTTGTATTACCATTTTCCTTAAGGATACAAAATCCTCGAGTTTATCATCTTCTCAAGGGATGCGGTTGTTTCTGCTCTCAATCACTTAGTGAGATTCAATTGCCAGTGTAGGGAAGCAGCATATAGCTAATATCTCAAATTAAGGTTGTTCCCAAGTTTGCTGACTGGGACCATTTTCCAGTGGTATATTAGCCTCCCATCTAATTATATCTACTGTTGGGACGACATGGCTAGATAATTCTAGGCCTTATTCCCTAGAATGGAGTTAGGAACTTCCATATCAGACTTACTCAAATGAGATAAAAGTCAGGTGAATTAGTAAAAGAGTATACTAATTGGTTCAAGTGAGCTCAATTAAAATGCACTGTAGCCCTTCCTGAGCTTGAATACTCCAAGCTGGCTTTAAACCCCTTGGACACTGAATTCAGGAAGAAATTCAAAGGTTCTAACTTTGTGACCCTTCTTCAATGGCAGAATGTGCTGTTAGATACGAGGAAGTCTTAAAAGAAGAAAGCCTTAAAAAAACAGAGTGTATGAGACATATGTGCACGACTTAATTAAGAAGTAAGAGGATCCTCCATATGAAATTGACGTAATAAGTACGTCAAGGGGGCTCCTGTGGTTTGCAATCCTTTGATCAAAACGAATGTTAAAGCCAGGAAGTCTTATTGGTCCCAAGACTTGAGAAAGTATTCATTTGACCTCTCTAGAGTGGATGAAATATTCGATTGGCTTGAGGCAAATAATAAACTTAAGATTAGGGGTAAAAACAAAAACAAAAACAAAAACAAACAAAAAAATTGAATCCCAACTCCAAAAGGGGAAAGGTATACTATAAGTGACACGTTTTGAGAACTCATTCAGCAAAGAATTGCATGATCTTTATGAACGTAGTTCAAGATGCCATCGAGGCTCAGGAATTGATCTTCTAGGGAGAATGACAAATGGGTGTCGATAAAGACCCTTTCCCTAGTCCTCTCCATGTCAACGTTAAAACTGTTGACAAAATTAAGCCCGGTTGTGTCTAGGTTAATCCATTTTCTTTATATAGGAAGAAAATGGTGCTTAATGATAATTAGAAGGCTTGGGTGGCTAACCATCTTTTTGAGTAGTTGGTTGTTAAAGCAATACTAACATTCCCAAGATTGGTGCATACTTTGGATGATGGGATATGCCGTTGGCATATCATTGAAATTCATCCTACTAGCAGGTGCGGCATTTTCAAGAATTTGCTAATCAAGCCCCGTAATAACTCCACCATTACATTGACAATGGCAGAGGTATAGGCTATGGAGATCAGTAGTGGTTAGGGGTCATACCAAAGTCTAACTAGTCGGGAGAAAATATGTTGTGACTTGGAAAGGATGTCATACGTGACATGTGAGTAATGCTGCGGGAGAATACAAGCTGCAATGAGAAAACTCAAGTCACTTCCTGAGTACATTTCCCCCCACTGATCCTCCATTAGGACTAAAAATGCCATCTGAGAAGCATCAAAGATGTAATTCAATCGAGGATTCTCCTACAACTTAAATTTTTGTGAGGACAGAACATCTCAAGAGAAACCCAAAATACACCTTATCGGACATGGATACCAGCCGTGCACCATGGCAGTCAGGTTATCAGCCATCAGGCATTACGTTTGGTAATATATGGAGGAGGAATCACCTCGATCAAGAGATAGCTAGTCCCTCCAACTTAACTCGAACTCAAAAGAGAAGATAGCTTCACAAGTGGGCAGCTCAGTGGAGAATCATGCTTGATTCTACCTAACTAGGCTTTCTCAAGAAGAAGCTAGGGTCTGCAAGGGCAAAAATTTCAAGCATGCGGATCTCGAGCATCCAGTGACTGGGCCCAAGCCTCCTACTACTAGTAAGGAGCTAACTTATAAGAAAATCAAAAGATGAGCTAGTCTCTCATCTTCGGAAGGGCATGGAGCTTGGAAGGATCACCATACCAAGGAGCCCATTCATCAAAATTTATGAAAAATTTATGAAAAATTACATAAATAATAATCAAAAGTACACCGTACACTATTTTACTTCTCTACAAATCACTAAAACCCATTCAAGAACAATCACAGGCATTTCTAAAAGCAATTGCTAATTAAAATTTACGTTCGTTCTATGGAAAAAGGAACAGTTTCACAAATAATAAAAGTAATGAGAAAACCAAGTGGTCTACAGTACACTTATATAGTTTGGTTGAATAACATATATGCAAGTCAAACAGTATTTTCAAAAGCCAAAAGTAAATTCTGTTTACAAACTTAATAGATCGATAACTACAAGATAAAATATGAAATAAAAATAACATGTGCTTCGCACTAAGGCTTGTCCGAATAATTTCGAGCCCCTTTATGTACAACAAATTAGAAACAATTTTATAACAAAACTTTGCAATTGTTACTTTAAAAAGCTTTTAAAATTTTGGGGCTCCAAGCAGTTGCTTGTGTTGTTTGGGGCTATGTCCGCCTCTAATCGCATTGGACTTAGCTAAAGGCTATTTTTTTTCATGGGAATTTGATTGGCAAAACTTTGTGATAAGTTTCATTTCCAGCATAGACCTTCGTCGGTCTTAAAAAACTATTCAACTTTATTAATGGATTTATATATTTAACAATACAATATAAATTTAATATAGTTTAAAAAAATCATTACCTTAATTACTTCCGTCCATTATATTGTATCACCATTTGTAATGTTCAATTTATTATTTTCAAGAGTTGAGTAAATTTTAAAATTTCTTGGATAGGAATCACAAATTGATGTATGTGATTGAAAAGTACATAATCTTAAATGCCAAATAAATCCAAAAGTTTTACACAGGGGTTTCATTTGACTTTGTATGTGGTGAGTCTTTTCCTAATTTGTGCCCTACGTACCTTTTAAATATCTAAAGAAAAAACAATATGCTCAACTAGGACCACGTAATTGAAACTTTAAAGACAACAAACATGAAAAGACACATTAAATATGAACTTGCTAGCTGTGTAATTGTCGTTCGATATAACAACGATGAAAAACGTGCCAGAATACAAATTAAAAACAATGTTCAGCTTGGACCGTGTCATTAAATTTGAAAGTCTAGAACCAAAAGAAACAAATTGGATTTGAATTTGTTTGGCGTGTGATTGCCTGTAGATAATGCAACGATAAAAGTTTTTAAGTTGTATTTCAAATTAGCGGTGAAATGTTCTTTTATTTGTAAGTCTCACTCCTTTAAGTTTTTAAACAATTGATATGACATCAAAATCACATAAAACAATATATGTATAACATATGCATTATTTATGAAATTATATGATTATGATTATAATAATTTTATCTTATGAACTAATTAGCATAAATATATTTTAAATTTAAACATTTAGACAATACTAATAGTAATAAGAAATACATGCATATAGTAGTAATAAATTCATAAATTAGTGACTTTCATATTTTAAAGGTAAAAAAAAAAAAAAAAAAAAAGCAATTACTTGATAATATTTCATAATAGTAATTATAAATTACTAATGATAACGAACTTAAGGAAAAACATATATTAAAATCAGAAAAAGGACACTAGTAGAGTGATTGGATAATTGGTGTAAGTTTCAAAACTTATGAAACATTACATAAGTAATATTTAAAAGTACACAGCAGAAATGGATTCACATCAAGTGGACGGATTCAATAACAAGCACTAGATCAAACAATATGGCCACACTATTTTACTTCTCTACGAGTCACTTAAACCGATTCAAGAACAATCACACGCATTTTTAAAAGTAATTGCCGATGAAAACTTACGTTCATTCTAGGGAGAAAAAGGGATCAGTTACACGAATAATAAAAGTAATGAGAAAACCAAGTGGTCTACAACACACTTACATAGTTTGGTTGAATAATATGCATGCACGTTAAATAGTCGAAAGCAAATTTGCTTACAGAGTTTATAGATCAATAACTACAAGATAACATATGAAATAAAAATAACATGTGCATCGCACTCAAGGCCTATCCGAATAACTTTGAGGACCTTCATAAACAACAAATTAGAAATAATTTTGAGGATCTTCATATACAACAAATTAGAAATAATTTTAGAATAAAAACTTATTAATATTAACAATTGTTACTCTAAAAACCTTAGACCTAAAACTTTGGGGCCCCAAGCAGTTACTTGTGTTGTTTAAATTTATGTCCGGCTCTAATCGCACAGGACTTAACTAAAGACTAATTATTTTTTTCATGGGACTTTGATGTGTAAAACGTTTGGATGAGTATAATTTGCAGCACTCACCTTCATCTTACAAAATTATTCAACTTTATTAATAGTTTTATATATTTAACAATACAATAAAAATTTAATATAGTTTAAAAATATCATTAACTTAATTACATCCGTCCATTATATTGTATCTCCTTTTGTAGTGTTTGATTTATTATTTTTAATAGTTAAGTAAATTTCAAAATTTCTTAGATAAGAATCACCAATTAGTGGATGTAACTGAAAAATACATGCTTAAATGCCAAATAAATCCAAAATGTTTATATACAGATTTCGTTTGCTCCTATACGTGGTGAGCTTTTTCTTGATTTGAGCCCCACGTACCTTTTAAATATCAAAAGAAAAAACAATATGCTCAACTAGGACCACCTAATTGAAACTTTAAAGATGACAAATATAAAAAAGATTTATTGAATGTAAACTTGCTTGGTGAATAATTATCGTCGATATAACAATGATAAAAAACGTGCCAAAAATCCCCAAAAAAAGCAAATGCTCAACTTGGACCATGTCATTAAATTTGAAAGTCGACAACCAAAAGAAACAAAATGGATTTGAATTTGCTTGGCGTGTGATTGCCTGTAGGTAATGCAACGATAAAACATGCCCAAAACTAAAACGTTTGTTATATAACAATAAATGGATAAAACAATGCTGAATTTTGGACCACTACATAATTGAATTTCAATGATAGCAAGCAAACGGAACACATGATTTTTGTGTGAAGAATATGAATGCATATAATTGAATGAATGAAAGAGTACATGGGAGACCCGTATACATAGGCAAACACAAGGAGACATAAAGACTATAATACCCCTGAGGATTATATAAGTCAAGGGGCAAACAGGTAAATAAGCGAAACCCTAGTCTAGCCCCTACACTAGACCATTCTAGAATCATATAGTCTAAGAGGCCCCCTCAAGCTGAGTGGGGCGGAAGCAGGCGAAGATTGGCCTTGTGTTGTAGAAAGTGATCAGCTGCAAGACCCTTGGTGAGGATATCAGCCACTTGCTTAGTAGTGGGGGTGTAGTAGACCTGAAGGTCACCCTTGTGTTAAGAACAGTGTCTTGAAATTCAGATTTATTCTGGATATACTATTTTAATTAATGAATAAATTGAAGTTCCAATCATTTTCCAGTTAAATTTGTGCAAAGTAAGCTTATATATTATATATAATTTTCTTTTAAGTATTGTCCATGAGATGGGCAGAGTCCTCAAATTACATTTTATATGTTTGTTTTAAGTGAATAATGAGATTAAGCCACAGATAGACTTAGAACAAATGGTATGTATCTGAGTAACTCGTGGTCGATGATGAGTTTGGACTACTTATCTGTTAAGACCATGAATTGACACTTTAGATAACTTGTCTTTGTCATGTGGATGGAGATCTAAAAGTGTTGGGTTAGTGTGTTTAATAAGATTGACACTGAGTTTGGACCATGTGGGTCACTTGTTTCTAGACTACTATTATAGATGAGTGAGTCATGCTGTACTGTTTGAACGACAACTCTTAATCCTGAGGGTATTCTGGATTTGTGCATGGAACGTTAGTTGCTTTGGTGTACTATAAGTAAGATCTAAACGAATGACTAAATTCCCACATACACTGGATATCGACGTAAAGTGTGACAAGGATCAGGTATTCAATATGAAATCTGCAACCTCTTATGAGGTATAGATGTCTCCTTAGTTGATTCGCAAGTATTTGAATATTTCGGAATCTTTGGCCAAAGTATTCCAGGTGTTGGGCATTTGAAATTTATACTATGAATATGTTCAAGTATAAATGAATTATTCAGTGAAGGGCGAGTCGTAACTAATGGAGAAGCTGTGAGAAGAAGAATGGTAGTAGTTATATTTATCCTTTATCATGGACATAGGTAAAGGGGTTGTTGTCTCAATACTATCAAATATGGAAAATATCGAATAAATGGTTTAAGTCTAAGTTCAGTGAGATTTATTTAGTGGAATTAAGTCTCATTAAATGGTAATTAAATTATATCATGAGATGATTAATTTAACCCATTTGGAACTAGATTTAAATTGTTCCCGAGGTCCGTGCGCAAGCCTCTGTATTTATTGCTATCAGAAAAATATTAAAGAATTCATGAGATGAATTATTTATCCATGAGATGGGTAAATTAATTTTGCCAAACATTATTCATAAAATGAATAAAATTAAAATTTATAAAATAAAATATTTTTGAAAAATTAAAATTCATGAGATGAATAAAATTGAAATTTATAAAATAAAATATTTTTGAAAAAATAAAATTCATGAGATGAATTTTTACATGTGGAAAACAAAGCAAAAAAAAAAAGTTATGATCGAGAATAACCTCAAATCATAACCTAGGGAAGGATAGAGTTTAGATGAGAAGAGAAGTGAAGAGAGATGAGAAATTAAGAGGGAGTTAGATGAGAGAGAGAAAAATACCAAAAGATATTTGTATTCATCAAAGTTGTGATTTTATAATCAAGAGTTCAACTACTTATAACAACCTAAGCTAATGGCGGCAAGGACAAGTACATTGCACCTAGACAAGTCCCTACGACCGACTTACCTAACCAAGCCGCCAAGATTTGACCAAGAATACAACTAGCTTGACCAACCGTACACAGATGAGCTACTAACTGCAACTAATAAGCTCAAGGACACTAATACATGACCTTACTTCACTTATGCTACTAGAATATTATCTAAGACTTATATTAATTACAACCTTTCACGTGCCCCAACTATTAGAATCATAACAATACTCCCCCCTTAAGAGATTCTTGTCCCCTAGAATCTTAGTTAAGAGTTGAGACTTTGAAGAACACTTGTTGCTATAGAAGAAAGATGAACGTTCTGAACTCATTTGCTAAAACTCGCAGCTGCAGAGAACTTGTGATGCAATGAGCACATCTGAAGAATTCCCCCTTAGACTGAATCTAAAATGCAGCTGGAGACTTGTCATATATTGTTAGAGTACTGCTGTCAGTCCTGTACAATTGATTATGTTTCCTGTTTCTGCCCATAATGTTTGCGTTTGGATGTATTATATTTTTCCGGAGGACTGCCCAAACCAAACCAAATCAACCAAACACCCATATTCCCACTGAAGCTGTTAACCTTGCAGTAACCTGTTCTTGACTGACTTAAAGAAGGACTTTCAGTTGCTTTTGGTTTTACACGGCTTCTAGGAATCCAGTTGGTGCATCTTCTTGTCCAATTAGCCTCTTTAAGTGCTTACTGTAATGGGTACAATGAGCTAATCACTGAACTAACATCAGCTCTGATTTCTGTTAGCTACGCAACAGGTCGGAACATCAAAGTTATGGAAGTCTTATGTCCCTTTTCCCAAACTCTTGCACATATAACCATAACTTGCCTTTGATCTTTGTCATCCTCACTACAAGCTTCCACTTTCTTGTCTTGCCAAAACATAAAGAAAGTGCACAAAACATACCTAGCAAACTGTTTCCCTGTGCAGCATACTAGCTTAGATTCTTGAGCAATTGAAACTTTGTTCTAAAAATTTTGAACTTTTCTCCACCAAGATAAGTTCTCAAGTTTCATGGTTGAACTCCAAAGAAATTCTTTCATGGTTTGAACCATCAAAGTGGCCCCACAAATTGCCTTCAACTTGCAGCACACAAATTCCAAATTATGGACAAGGTCTTCAGCTCCTGTTTGAGTCCCCTTTTTGCTTCTGTGCACAATTACTTTTCTTCAGCTAATTTGATTCAAATGAACCAACTCCAATCCCTCACCAATGAGCACAAGTTTGAATGCAAAACACTCTAGCCCATAAAACCTCTGGGATCTCAATACAGCCTTGAACTTCTCAAGATCAAAGACTAATCTGTTCTGGACTTTTCTGCTGTAGTGTATACTTATTTTAGCTTAAATTGATCTTAATCTTTCGTTGAACTCTTCAATTAAGGCATTTTGATGATGACTAACACACTGAAAAACTGCCTCCACTTGTATGTAACCATGGAATGTACTCAATTGACAATACTCATCATCATCCTATTGTGTTTGTGAAAGAGGTTTCAAAGACTCGGGTTTCGAAGTTTCAGGGGGCCTTCCACTGGCTTGAACATGAGGAAGATGTTCTTTACTTTTGGCTTGACCAACCAAAGCATCCAACTCATTATCTCAACTCCTCGATAATCCAATACAAATCACCTTCAAAATCTGTTTTGCCTCATCATAAAATCTTCCCGGACGCTTTCTCCTATTACTCTTCACCTTGTAACAGCCTAAGGGCTGATCTATTCCACTCTTGAGACTCCAAGAGTGAAATTGCTCATCTAACTTGTTTACCAATGCACCTGTGTTGCTGAATTTAGTTCGGTTGGCCTCAACAACTTGCTCCCTGTCACCACTATGCAGTGAAGAAGGTAACAACAGGTATTCCGGAGGTCTAACATTTGGTTGTACTATAGGAAGACACCTGGACCAACCCACTTTGCACGCTTCCTCTTCACTTCATTCCACTTAAGAGAGCCTAGTTTACGTATAGCACAAGAACTTGCAGTGGACTTCAAGACCAGCATCCCATCGCTCACTACGCTACCTGCATAACACCACTGAATTGCAGTACGCCATTCTTGCATCAAAGATTCAGACTGTAATGCTCCAATTCGAGAATGAGGTTCTCCAATTACATCCTCACTTAAAGATGCTCCTGAACTACATAATATTCCAACAATCGTTTGTTCAAGATTGGCTAAATTCCAGCCCAATTGATCACAATTGTCACCAGATTCATCATTCTTAGCACAATTACACCTCATTTGTTCTTGTTGACTACCAAACGCCTCTCTAAACTCCTTCCCTGGATCAAAAGGTCTCTAACAAGTCGAATTAACTGCTCTATCAACCTCTTGGGTGTTATTTGCTTGTGCTTTTGTATCAATCTTTTGTAATAACATGTAAGGTTGCTGCACTGGCATGACTTTCACTGTTGGAGTCTTCCCTTGTTGCAATTGAACTTGCAGATGACTTTGTCGAGGTATCAAATCCTCTTGAGCATTTGTATTCTTCTCCTTTACACTTGCACTAGAACTTATAATAGAATTCCAATCAACCTCTAGCACCTTAACCTGTTGGAGATCAATCTCTGTTACATCATGGACTTGTAGCAATGAAGGACGAAACACAAATTGTTCTGCTACAACATCAACCTGATCTTACCAATTCAGCTTGATCTAATGAACACACTGATGCCTCATTCAAAGGATGTGTTGCTGCATTTATACATGGATTCAGCGCTGAATGTGGTAGTGTAAGGAACTTCCCTTGATACTTGATCAATGTCCTTACATAGCACTTCCACTTGAGGACTTGATTCCACTTAAGGAAGTTTTCTATTGAGCTGTTGAAGTAACCCATCAATCTGAAGTTGCCATCTCTGTATTGCTGATCCAATTTTTCCTCCAAAGAACGCTGCGTTGCTGTAAACAACTCCTGCATTCCAAGCGCAAATTGCTCAAACTGATTTGCTACAGTTTTAATTCCCATTTCAACATTACAACTGGCATTACGACCAACATCAGAATCAGTAGCAGCAACTTGTTCTGCCCTTGGTGAATCTGCAGTGCTATCTCCCTGATTTAAAGCTGAACTTCTGATTTGGCTGCAACTTTGGATCCTCTCCTTGCCCTCTTGATACTTCTTTGGATCAAAGAAAAAGCTCCAAGCCTATCAATGGATATGAACAAAAACGTCGGCTGCTTCATTCCAAACTTCATGATCTCAAATAATCTACCAAGAACTTCCTCGTTTGCTTCAAGTTGTAAGAAATCCAAAGCACTTCCTTCATAAACTACGATTGGCCTCTCCATTGCTCTAATCAACTTGCTTGAGTAACACTTTTTTTTATTTAAACTGAGATGTTAACTTAACTCCAAACTTTTTTATGCTCAAAATCTTAATTTGCACCCGAGATCTGTTTACAGCACTGGAATTTGATTCCACAAATTGTACCTCTGGATGTGTCACTTCCAATTCTGAATGGATTGCACTCAAATCAGCTTGTAGTGATCAAATTCCAGGTTGTGCTGCTTTAGAAACCTGTACGTTTGAAGATGAACTTGTCTTCAGCCAACAATTAGTTCCAGAACCACTCATAGCTTGATTCCAGCTTAAATACTCTAGGTTATTCTCACACATATTAGTTTTGGCATCAAAATCTCTCATCAATCCATCACGATCAATCTGATCAACTGGTTCTACATTCAAATGACTCGCAGCATCAACCTCCACATTCAAATTTAGTCCTACACCAATAGAATCTGCAAGAGTACCTTGTGCTGTTTCTCCATAACTAATTCCTTTCATGTGCGCTGAATTCAA
Source organism: Simmondsia chinensis (assembly GCA_018398585.1). Lineage (NCBI taxonomy): Eukaryota > Viridiplantae > Streptophyta > Magnoliopsida > Caryophyllales > Simmondsiaceae > Simmondsia > Simmondsia chinensis. Next base: position 13,971,640 of record JAGTTD010000005.1, read on the forward strand.
CTGAATTTCTGTATTACTGTGAATTTGTTGTAGAAATTGCTGCTGTCTATGCACATACTGCTGCTGAGAACATTGCAAGGTGAGCTTGTAATCTTGTGTGATCCGCTGCTGGTGCTGCTGAACACAAGCAATCTGCTCTTGTTGCAATGAATCCACTGTAACATCGCCTGCTCCAACTGTTAAGCTCATGTTGTAAATCAAGCTTGATTCAATACAAACTCAGCTTAATTGAAGTAAATTCAACTAAATCAAATGCAAATCATCAAGCATCCGAGAAGATGTGGCTGAATAAGGTAGTAACTGCAAGCTTATTAATCAAGAATTCAAAATTGAACTCCTAATCAATTTGCAATGCGATCAAGGATATTTGATACCAAATTATGCTTGATTTGGAAGTAAATCAAGGCTCTAATACCAATTGTTATGATCGAGAATAATCTCAAATCATAACCTAGGGAAGGATACAGTTTAGATGAGAAGAGAAGGGAGATGAGAAATAGAGAGAGAGAGAGTTAGATGAGAGATTACGATTTTACAAGCAAGAGCTCAACTACTTATAACAACCTAAGCTAATGGAGGCAAGGACAAGTACATTGCATCTAGACAAGTCCCTACAACCAACTTATCTAACCTAGCTGCCAAGATTGACCAAGAATACAACTAGCTTGACCAAATGTACATAGAAGAGCTACTAACCGCAACTAATAACCTCAAGGACACTAATACATGACCTTACTTCACTCATGCCACTAGAATATTATCCAAGACTTATTACAATCTTTCACATGCCCCAACTATTAGAATCATAACAAATGTGCCCAGATTTGCAATCCGCGTATACTGCATCGGACGAACCACGCGCTGGCTCATCCTGCGGGACAATCCGCATGTCACAAGGTGGGCCAATCACAACCCGCCACATGGCACGCACTGTGCGAAAAGGTTGAAGGCACAGACAATTCCAAGACCGCTACGTGGCAGAGTTTTATTGGCTGAAACACGCGTTTTTAAGCTGTTAGCGATACGACGTCGTTTTGCAATTATTTTTTCATATCCCACATTTGCTTCAGTAGCCTACTATAAATAGAGATACCTATTTAGAGGTTTGGTATTCAATTCAATATAAATTTTTGGGTTTCTCGAAATTGTTTTCGAGACCTAATTGGAGAGAAAATTTTCAATTGAAATTTTTCTTTCCCCAGTTTAATATTTTTCGGAGCCCTTTCTCTGGGTGGCTCGAGGTCATTGCATAGAAGATCGCTGGGTCTTGATACCTTGGTATTCTTTGGAGTATTTCTTTTTGGTTTTCTTTATTTGGAGTTATTCCAGATATGTTCTTCTTTCCTTCTTCTTTAGTTTTTGCTTTTCTATTTATTTATAGTATTCGTTATTATACCTAGTTAAGTTTATGTATTGTTATAAATGTATTATAGTAAAAGGCCTATAAATCTAAATTAAGAATTTAGATATGTAAATTTAAATTGAGAATTTAAATATGTGGATTTAAAATTAGGAATTTTAAATCAACACTTGGTTTAGAATTAAGAATTCTAAACCCCTTCCGCTGCGTAAACTTTATAAAATTAGGGAGAATTTTTGAAATTTGTCCCAACAACCGGTATTAGGGCAAAGGGTTTATAGAGACAGCCCTATTCCCGGGAAATCTCACACGTGAGGTGTCACGAAGCGTGACTCTCGGACTGGGGGCTTACATAGAGAGAAGAGTCTCCTACTTTAAATGCTCTAATAGGTATCCCTTGTTGTGACCGCAGTTGAAAAATTGGGAACCCAACGATCGGTATCAGAGTTTATTTTTCAAACAAAATTTCTAGTTTTTCCCAAAAATTGGTATCAAAGCCAGGTTCTGATTACATTCATGATATATATAAATAGGTATAATAAGACCGAAATAAATAGATCTACGATTTAATAAAACAGAGATTTTATTAAGAAGGAAAGTTTGTTTGAATTAGTGATTTAAATTGTTTAAATCATTAAAGAATTAATTACTAATTAGATTATTTCTTTTACTGTATCGATTTAAAATGTTAAATTTTTAGAAGAGTTAATAGTTAACTAGATTGTTTAAAGTAACGGTTTAAATTGTTTAAATTGTTAAATAATTAATAGTTAATTCGGATCTAAGAACCTACAAATTTGGGATGACATAATTTGTATAATGAGATTATGATTGTTTGGTTAGGATTTGCAAAATCGGATAAAATTAATCTAATGAGATTAGATTTAATTATCTTTTAAGTTAAATTAAATTAATTTTGATTAAAAAATAAAAATAAATAAATTGACGCCACGTCAAGCGCTAACATCAGTTGCTGATGCAGCATGTCAGGGCCTGATGTAGCGCTGACCTCAGCGAGAAATACAAAAAAAAAAAATTTAGAACGTGTAAACGTCAGTACTGATCTCCATAATAATCATAAATTAATTATTTTATTCATTAATTTTCTTTTAGATTGAGATTCTAAATTAGATTATGAAATATCGAAGTTTTAAATCAGTATTATTTTAAATAAAAGTTATTTTTAAATTAGTTTTAGAATAAAATTCTAAAATAGACTATAAGATAGTCTAAGTCAATATTATTTTTTAAAAAAAGTTAAATTTTATTAGGCTTATTTAATTTTAGAATAAAACCAAAGAGGGCACCAACACGCTGTCACCGGATCCCATTAGAACTCCGAAGTTAAGCGTACTTGGGCGAGAGTCGTACCAGGATGGGTGACCTCCTGGGAAGTTCTCACCCTCAGGTTGGGCACGCAGGAAAACAGCCTCTCTTTAGGTTAATACCCTGAAAGTGGAAGGCTGCGTACATCATCCCCCCCCCCCCCCCCCCCCCCCCCCCCCCCCCCCCCCCCCCCCCCCCCCCCGGCGACCCTGTGTAGGCGAAAGCCCTTGAGGCACTGGATATGTTCTTTTTATTTAATTTTAGAATAAAATTCTAAACATAACTATTAGATAGTCTAACCTTATTTAATTTTAGAATAAAATTCTAAATAAGCCTATGGGATAGTCTAAGTTCTAAATCGCTATTGTTTTTGAATGAAATTGATTTTTATTAATTAATTAGTTTTAGAATTAGATTCTAAAAATAAATTATGATATAATCTAAATTACAGAATTGTTTCGAATTAAAAATTAATTTCTATTAATTGATTTAGTTTTCGAATGTGATTCTAAAAGTAGATTATTAGATAATCTAAATTATATTATGGTACCTTTTTAAATTAAAATTAATTAATTAATTTTATTGATTAAATTTAGAATGACATTCTAAAGTTAGATTATGAGATAATCTATATTGTAAAACGATGGTATTTTTTTTTAATAAATTAATTAAGTAATTATGGTTAGTTTTAGAATGAGATTTTAAGGGGATTATGGGATAATCAAGGTTATAAATGTAAGTTAATTAAAAACCGCTAATTTTAAAAATCTAGTGGGAGCAAGATTTTAATTGTTGTATCCTCACGGTCTCCATGACCAGTCTAGCCATATAGTAGATCACTACAACAAAATTGACCATATGTAACAAACAAAAAGTTGCCTTAGGTTGTAAAATTGTTACGTTAGATCTTATGTAACACTTTTTTTACCGTTACGTTAGGGGTGTGTTACATTAGTCTAATGTAACGGTTTTTGAGCCTAATGTAACAGTTTTTAATAGTGTTACCATAGGCATGTATCTAATATAACAGTTTCCCAAAACCTTTAGGTAACAATTGAATGAGACCTACTATAACTGTTTTTGACCTAATGTAACAGTTTTATTAAGGATCATATATAACTTTTTTTTTCCCTAATGTAAAACTTTTATAAGTCTTAAGTAACGGTCTTCTGAGACCTAGCGTAACAATTTTTTATTGACGTATTCATTTATATTAAAGCCATGATAGGTAAAAGATCTGACTAGTGTAACAATTATAAGCTCAATACAAGCATTTTGTTGCAGAACTAATGTATTGTATCCATCTCGATAAATTAGCCAACTTCCGAACACAAACAAAACATATCTTTGAAATACACAATAATAATCCATATCCAAACGTGAAAAGATCCGAAATGTGAAGTGTTTGACTTTTACAATGAGAATCCATATGCATACAAATTAAGTCTCCACAATGTAAATCCTAAAAATACCAAAAATATCTTATCAAATTCAACCTTAAACTTGATAACATTATCGAACACCTTTGAACAAAACAAAATTAATACCTCCTTAAGCACCTTGTGATGAAACATCATCCCCCTACAAGAAAGCAAAAAACAAAAGAGAATCATGCAAAATTGCATAAAAAAACATAGGACATAAGGCACACTTATTACAAATTAATTAGAATTACATGTATCAAAAATCTACTCATAAACAAACTACTTATATTATATCTACTAAAACAATTATAAAATTGGACATATTCTTATAATATATTCAGTAGTTACATCAAATAGAGTAAGAAACAATATCATAAATAAGCAAAAGGAGTGAGTAGTTACTATGCTAGCTCACAAAAAGATACCAAAATATTTTTAGTACGTTTAACCATGTTTCCAATTTCATTTTTTTAGAACGTTAATCATGCTTCCAATTTCATTCCAAAAACATTTCTCTAAAATATGGATTAAGAGAAATAAAAAAAACTATACTTGTTTAGATGGCAAAAGTTGATTTTTGGTATTGATAGAAGATGCAAGCATTCGATCTATAGAAGTTAATTGTCTGAGATGGCACAGAGACATAGCATTCTCAAAAAGGATGCCAAAGGATGGCCACTCCATATAAACCTTTAAGGATTAGACAAGAGGAATACAGTCTATAACAGAATATCATGCTACAAATGGCAAATTCGTTAATGCTCTCAAAAGAATACACACTTTCCCATAAAAATGGAACTCGATATCAAGAGTGCAATAAGATATTAACACATCTAATAGAATGATGCATCGATACTAAATTTCCTCAACCCCCCCCCCCCCCCCCCCCCCCAAAAAGATACCTAATAGATAAGTGTAATATCTCAACCATTAGCAATTAAAACTAAGCATTAACATTAAAAAGATAGAATCTCTCGACATCGAAACTAGAAGACCACAATCCAATAATAACATGATTAAATGTTATAAACTAGCAATATTAATAAAACAAGCAATGCCAATCCTTCTTGTAACTACCATATCATGTGACATCAAATTCCAAGAGGAAAAAATCACATCTACATTTCATTCAAGAAGGGAATTCAGCAAGAAGAAACGGGAATGTGGAACATCTAGTGGAGTATGGTTCCCAACTACAACAACAACAAAAAAACCTAGTGCCTCAAGGACTCTCGCCTAAAACAGGGCTTGGGCAATAAGTGCTTCATTTGGCAATAAGTAAACCATGAAGTCATTCATGAAGCACAATAAATATCACAGGAGCCCAAATCACTAAGATGAACGCTAAAGAGGAACCTCAACTGCGGGAAATAAAATGTAAGAAAGAAGTAACTTGAGCACTAAAGAACTTCGGTACCAACAAGCATGCCAAGATATTAGAATATCCAAAACGACAACATAGTACTTATAGTCGTAACATGCTTGATGTCCTCCAACCAATAAGGTTCATAATAGACAATCAATTATCATCAACAAATTTGGCTTCAAGTTTTCCATTGCAATACGAGAATTAAAAGCACAACAAGCATCATAATCATGCCAAGCACTTTGTCAATTTTGCAAAGAATAAGTTCAAAAGTGGGGCACTGACATCTTGGTGGCTTTTCAATTGGGCATCTAGCTTTTGCCTGCAATTCTGCAAATCCTATATCATAAAACAAGCACCCACAGCTAAACACATAAATCCCAAATTTAACATAAAACAAGAACGACACATATCAAGATTGCACACACAAGAGGAGATTGAGAGAACAGTAACTTGCTTATATATTATAGTTTTACATTAACTGTTGTACATAAAACCAGTTATTACAAGCAAACGAAAAGCAACACCTAGTTTGCATCAATGTTTAGAGTCCATGTTTTTGTAGAAGAGTAGCCCAAGCACCTTGAGAGTCTATGTTAAAATACACCATTTACGTTGCGCTTATTTGCACTAATGTCTCTTGTAAGTGTGTGCCTATATCAGGTTTAAAGCCCCAACGTAAAAGAGGAAAATAACATTTATTACCTCAATAAAAACAGGTCTGTTTGTTATATCAACTAATGGGTGTTTTTTCTTTTTTCCCCTTGAATGCCGTTAACCTATGTTTTCTCTATTTTCCTTAGACAACATTGAATGTGTTTGCTTCAACTCTCTTATAGTATGATAAAAGCAAATTCTAGTGATGGATCCATCAATTAAAGAGGGCTCTTTTTTTTAGAGACCTTTTGAGTCATATTTTTCCCTTAGAACCATTTGTCATTTGCACTTTTTCTTGTCTTTCTTTCAGTTACCAATAATGTGCTTAATATGCTACGTGTACTTTGGTATAGTTCTTGATTATTCAATGTTAAGATTCCTCTCTAGATACTTAAGTTTTATGCTCTGATCCTTTTTAGTGTCTTCGAAGAATCTTTTTCAGTTGCAATCAAAAGATATCCCCCAACAACTATCTCCATTGGTCATTTTCATCATATCATTGGCTTTTAATTCTTTGCCGTCAAGAGCATTTCAACATTCTATTTCATCCCTCCTTGATTTTACAAGATATGGGATATGAAACATAACACACCTCTTCATAAAGTGATTCAGAGAATAGATTGGCATCTACAATTTAGAGATGAGAATATACTTTAAAGGATCCTGAAAATCAAAAAACTTAAAAAAGCTTATAAGGTTCATAACTCTTTTAAAGTTTGTTAAATATGATAGCTTCCCTCTCTTAACTATTATAAGGCCTCAAATCTTTCTCAACCGTTTGATAACACCCCAGTTTAGCTTTAGAGCACTCAATTTCTCAAAAATCTTAACCTAGTGGTTGACAACTTGATATGGAATTGTTTTACAAATAAGCTATCAGAATAGAATTTAACTTGTGAAGTTTAATTCAAACTTCATATAAGTTCGAACATTAATCCAACAATTATGAAATTAGCAACTAGCCAAGCAAGGTTCTAGCTTAACTAACTACATTGCATGTCATAAACTTAACATACTACTACATAGGTCAAGTACGTTCAAATAACTGAAATCCATAACTCAAATTCACCACCAATAGATATAAGCTTACCACAAAAGGAGAAAAGGGCAACCTTAAGAGGTCAGCACCATGTTGGTTTTGTACTTTTGGAAACTATTTTAACTTAAATTAGCAAAAATAAATATTAACTTATAAAAATTGTGAAACGCGTTAATTAGGGTTTATTTTCACAAATGAAGAAATCGGTTGATCTCAAGAGTGGCAAATAAGGTCTAGGGTTCCCATTTTTGGACCTAAAACAGTGTCTAGAGTTCAATTTTGAGACATAAACGACATCAATATGAAAAATCAACAAAAATCAAAGAAAAAATTAACAAAAAGTGAACGAAAAACGAGAGGGAGAGGTGCCAGCGGAGAGATAGGACCGTGAGCGAGCGGCAACGGAGGATAGGTGGCAAGCGGCCGCGGCAAAGGCGGAGGGGCGGCAAGTAGCGACAGCGATGAGGCGGTGACGATGACGGGGCGTCAAGCTGAGTTTGGGTGAGAGAGAGAGGGAGCAATGAAGATGAACGAAGAGAGAGCGGAAGAGGAGCGGGTTTGCTTTTGAATAGTAACTTTATTTTAAATTACTTGACCCCCCCCCCCCCCCCCCAATATTAAATTTTTAGCCAAAATTAGCGATAATTTTTTCCGAACAAATTAAATTTGAATAAAATTAATTTCTTGATACAATTTCGTTAAGTTATATTAATATTTTAAAATTTAAGATATTAATTTTTTAGTCTATAATTATTGTTAAATATTATTTTAGTTCAAAGTAAAACATACTTAATAAAATAGTCTAAATAATAGTGTATAAGAATGTAACATAAGCAATAAAATTATAGGTTGTGTGGATGATGAAGGTAGTTATAGTAAGAGGATTGTGAGTTTACTAACAGAAAAAGTCAACTTTGTACGCCTAGTCATCGTAATTTTAACTGTTTTATTAAATATATGTAATTTTTGAACAAAAATGCTATTTCACAAATTTTGTGTACAATAATTAATACACATAATCTCACAACACTGTTATGTAATTTGCCCTTAAAATTTTAATCTTAAAACTATTTGGTTCTCATGTATCAAAACATAAATTTATTAAAAAAGAGAAAGCTTTAGGTAACGGATTTAAAATGTTACAAAATACAACAAATGTAACACTTTATAAAAAGTGTTGCCTATAATATGGCTTATGCAACAATATTTTTAGAATGTTACATTAAGTACCAAGCAGATGTAACAGTTCTTCTAAAGTGTTACATTAGGTACTAAGCAAATGCAACAATAAAAAAAGTGTTACCTAAACACTACCTATGGTAACATTTTAAACAAATATTACAATTTAAGTGTTACCTTAAGTCACTTTTGTTTTATCGATAGACCTCCCTGCAGAGGATGTCGGTTTGCAGATTATAGGGTTAGACTTCGATTGGGATAAACCAAAGTGCAAATAAGCGATGCGACCACGCTGTTGTGGAGTATTTTGTGTATTTGTATGGAGGTTTAGGTAATGGTTTACACTTGACTAGCGTGATGCATTAGCTTCCCTGAGTAGCTTCGTTGTGTTATGTTAGAGACTAAGGTAAAGTTAATCATGTTTAGTAAGAGTTACAAGAAAACAAGTTAATTGAGAATAGTTCTCACCTGAACTAGCTTCATGTGATCCCGCTGTCGGGGAGTAAAGAGTGGTGTGTTTGGGTCATCATTGTATGCATGATAGTATAGTTTGGTGGATATCTGACTTATTGTGTATGCTAAATTGAAAGAATAGATATCACTACATTATACATGACTCTTGTTAGACAGTTACACGAATGTTTGCATTTACAATATTTCAAAATAGATATGGCGGGTGAACTTTACTCGATTCTAATACATAATACACTCAAGGGACCAAATTACATTACCTGGAAGAACAAGTTGGACTTAGTTATTACTCACAAGGGACTTGAGTTTGTTCTCACTGAAGGTTGTCCACCAATGCCCACTACTAATTGCACAGCTATTGAAAAAGAGCATTATGAACACTAGCACGGGGCTAATGAGTTAGCTAAGTGCTATATATTGACATCAGTGTCAGAAGTACTCGGGCATGAGATGCTTGAGAAACAAACAGCAGTTGAGATGATTAAACATTTGCAAGAAATGTTCGAGGTGCAAGACAAAGCAGTGAGGCAATAACTCATAAAGAAGTTACTTAACATGAGGATGTCCGAAGGAATACCAGTTTAGGAACACATCATGAATCTGATCGCATGTTTTTTTGAATTGAAAATCCTCGGAGCTGAATTTGATATTCAAATTAAGTAGGATATCATCCTCAGTTCTTTGTCTAGCTCATTCACTAAGTTCAGGCTAAATTTTACATGAACAATAAAAGTATTCACTACCTGAACAAATGAAAGAGTCACAAGCAACAGATAACTTTATGTGGGGCATAAGGAGTGCCCATGAATTAGGGATGAGCAACAGTCGGCAAGTCAAGGAAAAGTGTTTCCCTTGCAAAGAAGTGGGCCACGGAAAAGGTGAAGGCACTAAGGACTTAGCTGCACTACCTACAAAGACTACTAAGCAATCTAGTGAAGGTATGTTGATATCTCACTTAGTTGAGTCATATGTAGTTGAGAGTCCACCAGAATCTTAGTATGTGGACTCGGGTTCAACTGACCATGTCTGTAATATATTACAGGAGCGTAAGCTAACAAGGAAGCTGAATGATGGGAAGCTGTACTTGACGGTTGGAGACGGTACAAAAGTAGCAGTCTTAGTAGTAGGAGATGGTAGTTTAGACTTTAGTGTTAGTGTTTTGCTTTAAAAGTTTATTCATTTGTACCTGCATTGGATAGGAATTTGATTTATAAGGTTTATTTAGTCAATAATTGTTATTTAGTTGCTTATGGTTGTGTACCTTTTTTTACGAGGAATTAAATCGTTTATTTGTAAAGATAAACATATGTTTGATCCATTCATGTCGTTTTAATTAGATATTATTTTGCATATGGATATGTAAAATACTTAGTGAAGAATTTTGCAAGTAAACTACAAAAGCAAAAACGAATTAGTTTTATAAGAGTTAAAAGACCATGACACTAGTTCTGAACAGCTAGGCACAACTCCAGATATAGTGGATGCAATAGATGCACTTTTTTGATAGGGACGAGAATATTCCAGGTACACAAGAGCCTAGGTGTGGTGGGAGAATTGTCAGGGCACCTGACAGGTTCATAACGGGAGCCTTAGTGGTTGACCATGGTATTGAATCCGATCCTTTTTAGCCACAATGTAGGGCTTTCATTATTTGTAAAAGTTTGATTGTCAGGATAGCTCGACATGAAAGACATAGGAGAAGCTGTTGGGAAAAAGATATAAATTTTGGTGAAAAATAAACTCTGATGCCGACTATTGGGTTCACAATTCACAACTACGGTCACAACAATAGGCACCTATTAGAGCACTTAGAATAGGAGACTCTTCTCTCCGTCTAAGCCCCCGGTTGGAGAGTCACGCTTCGTGACACCCCACGTGCGAGAGTTCCCGGGAATAGGTTTATCTCTATAAACCCTTTGCTCTAATACCAGTCGTTGGGATGAATTTCAAAAATTCTCCCCAAAGATTACGCAGCGGACAGGTTTATAATTCATAACTCTAAACCTAGGGTTGATTTAAAATTTTTAATTTTAAATCTACTGACTTAAATTCATAATTTAAATCATCATATCTAAATTCTTAACTTAGATCTACAGACCTTTTACTCTAATACATTAATAACAATACATAAACTTAAACAGGTATAATAACGAACACTGTAAATAAATAGAAAAGCGAAACTAAAACAAGAAGGAAAGAAAAAATATACCTGTAATTGCCGTAATAAAAGAAAAACCAGGAAGAAAATAATATTCTTCAAAATCGAGACTTCGAGACCTTCTACGCAATGACCTCGAACTGCCCGGAGGGTGGGCTCCGAAAAATATTAAACTGGGTCTCCAAAATAATTTTAAAAACCCTAAGAAAATATTTTGACTTCGATGCCAAACCTCGGAATAAGCCCCTCTACTTATAGAAATATACCGGAGCAAAAATATCCGATTTTAGTCGAATTGGGATTCGTTAGTTAACATCAAAACGCAGCATTTCATTTAAAAACAGGATCAAAACACCCCGTTTAGTAACAGTGCAACCGCCTCTAAGGGCCTGTCATCGCGTGCCACGTGTCATCGCGTGATTCATCCCCGTGTGGGGATGCGGATCGCCCCGTCGCGCTCTGGTTCGTTGGATCCGATATACGCGGATCGCATCTGTTTTTGCGATTTTTTTCCCTTTTTTTTGTTTTGCTTTGTTTCCCACATGTAAAAATTCATCTTATAAATTTTAATTTTTCAAAATTATTTTATTTTATAATTTTAAATATTTATTCATCTCATGAATAATGTTTGGCAAAATTAATTTACCCATCTTATGGATAAATAATTCATCTCATGAATTCTTTAATATTTTTCCAATGGCAATAAATACAGAGGCTTGCGTAGGGACCTCGGGGACAATTTAAATCTAGCTCTAAACGGGTTAAATTAAATCATCAATTGATATTAATTTAATTACCATTTAATGAGACTTAATTCCACTAAATAAATCTCACTGCACTCCAGACTTAAATTATTTATTCGATATCTCCCTAATAGACCGTATTGATGACAACAACCCCTCCACTAGATGTCCATGACAAAGGATAAATATAATCACTACCATTATCCTTCTCACAGCTTCTCTATTAGTTACTGACTCGCCCTTCACTGAATAATTCACTTATACTTGAACATATTCACCGTATAAATTCCAAATGTCAAACACTTGGAATACTTTGGCCAAAGTTTCCGAACTATTCAAATATTTGCGAATCAACTAAGGGTACATCTGTATCTCATAAGAGATTGTAGATTCCTTATTGAATACCTGATCCTTGTCGTACTTCATGCCGCTACCCAGTGTACGTGGGATTTCAGTCATTCATTTAGACCTTACTTATAGTACACCAAAGTAACCAACGCTCCATGCACAAATCCAGAATACCGTCAGGATTTAGAGTCGTCGTTCAAACAGTGCAACGTGAATCACTCATCTCCGATAGTATTCTAGAAATAAGTAATCCACATGGTCCAACTCAGTGTGTCAAACACAGTAACCTAACACTTTTGGATCTCCATCCACATGACCAAGACAAGCCATCTAAAGTGTCACGTTATAGTCTTAACATACAAGTGGTCCAAACTTGTCTTCGACTATGAGTCTTTCAAACAACAATCCATATCATTTGTTCCAAGTCTATCTGTGGCTTAGTCTCATAAACCACTTAGAACAAACATGTAAATTGTAGTCTGAGGACTACACCCATCTCATGGATGTCTCCCGAAAGAAAATCACATGCAGTATAAATGCTCACATACACAAATTTAACTAGAAAATGACTGGAACTTTAATTTTATTTATTAATTAAAATAATATATCCAAAATAAATCTGGATTTCAAGACACTGTTCCTAATAGAAGCCAGCTCCAGTCTTAGGATTAAGCTTCTGCGAGGTTGTAAGAGTAGGATGTTGGGTTTTTCTCTGGCCACTTATCTTGGCAAGATGTTGTCAATGTATCGCACAAAGGACTTTAAAAGAGTTTTTTTTTTTTTTATCTTTAATGTATGGAGCCCCTCTCTCTTTAGAGCAGTGTTCTAGGACACCTCAAAAGGAGGAGCAGTTGAGGAATATTCCATATGCTTTGGCAGTGGGAGCCCTTAAGTATGCCATGCTATGAACAAGACTAGATATATGCCATGCTGTGGTATAGTAGGCAGGTGTTAGTCTAACCTAGGTTCGATGTAGTGAGTGGTAGTGAAGTGTTTTCTTTAGTATTTGAGAAGCACTAGAGAATATATGCTGATCTTTCTAAGTGACGAGCTAGTTCCAGCTGGCTATACTGATTTAAGAATTCCAGTCAGATTAAAGCGGTAGATGTTCGACGTCTGAGCATGACTTTACCCTTGGAGTGGGAGCCGTTAGTGGGAGGAATGTCTAATAGTATTGTATTGCTGACTTCACCATAGAGCAATTGATCTCACTAAGGTCAGGCTCAGTAGACTTTTTGGTTCAAACTTAAAATGGGTGAGTATGGATTATGTCATAACTTGGATTTAGAACAAGTGGGGGATTGTCAAAAAAAGTGTCCTAAAATTCAAAATTATTCTGGATATACTATTTTAATTAATGAATAAATTGAAGTTCCAATCATTTTCCAACTAAATTTGTGTAAAGTGAGCTTATATAATTTACGTGATTTTCTTTAAGTATTGTCCAATAGATGGACAGAGTCCTCAAATTACATTTTACATGTTTGTTCTAAGTGGATAATGAAATTAAGCCACAGATAGACTTGGAACAAATAGTATGGAACGTTATCTAAGTAACTCATGGTCGATGATGAGCTTGGACTACCTATATGTTAAGACCATGACTTGACACTTTAGATGACTTGTCTTGGTCATGTGGATGGAGTTCCAAAAGTGTTGGGTTAGTGTGTTTAATAAGATTGACATGCTGAGTTTGGACCATGTGGGTCACTTGTTTCTAGACTACTATCAGAGATGAGTGATTGATGTTGTACTGTTTGAACGACGACTCTTAATCCTGATGGTATTCTAGACTACTGCATGGAATGTTAGTTGCTTTGGTGTACTATAAGGTCTAAATGAATGACTGAATTCCCACGTACACTGGGTAGCGGTGTGAATTGTGACAAGGATCAGGTATTTAATATGGAATTTGCAACCTCTTATGAGGTATAGATGTCCCCTGAGTTGATCGTAAGTATTTGAATAGTTTCGAATATTTAGCCAAAGTATTCCAGGTGTTGGAGATTTAGAATTTATACTATGAATATGTTCAAGTACAAATAAATTATTCAATGAAGGGTGAGTCGGTATCTAATGGAGAAGGTGTGAGAAGGATAATGGTAGTAGTTATATTTATCATTTGTCATGGACATCAAGTAGAGGGGGTTTTGCTCCTATACAGTCAAATCTGGGAAATATCACATAAATGGTTTAAGTCTAGAGTGCAGTGAGATTTATTTAGTGGAATTAAGTCTCATTAAATGGTAATTAAATTACATCATGATATGATTAATTTAACCCATTTCGAGCTAGATTTAAATTGCCCCTGAGGTCCCTACGCAAGCCTCTGTATTTATTGCCATCAGAAAAATATTAAAGAATTCATGAAGTGAATTATTTATCCATGAGATGGGTAAATTAATTTTACCAAACATTATTCATGAGATGAATAAAATTAAAAATTACAAAATAAAATATTTTTGAAAAATTAAAATTCATAAGATAAAATTTTATTTGTGGAAAACAAAGAAAAAAAGTGCCCAAATCTGCAATCTGCGTATACTACATTAGAAGAACCAGTGCGCTGGCTCGTCCTGCTGGGCGATCCGCGTGCCACAAGGCGGGCCAATCACGGCCCACCACGTGGCACGCACTATGTGAAAAGGTTGAACGCATAGACTAATCCTGGACCGCCACGTGGCAGAGTTTTATTGGCTGAAACACGCGTTTTTTGCTTTGGTAGCCTACTATAAATAGAGTTACCTATTCAAAGGTTTAGTATTCAATTGAATATAATTTTTTGCGTTTCTGGAAACTGTTTCGAAGGCCTAATTTGAGAGAACAATTTTCATTGAAAATTTTCTTTCCTTTGTTTTATATTTTTCCGAGCCCACTCTCCGGGCTGTTCGAGGTTACTGCGTCGAAGATCACTGGGTCTCGATTCCTTGGTATTCTCTGGAGTATTTCTTTCTGGTTTTCTTTATTTAGAGCTATTCCAGGTATGTTTTTCTTTCCTTCTTCTTTAGTTTTCTCTTTTCTATTTGTTTACAATATTCGTTATTATGCCTGTTTAAGTTTATGTATTATTATGAATATATTAGAGTAAAATGCCTGTAGATCTAAATTGGGAATTTAGATAATGTACATTTAAATTGAGAATTTAAATTTGTGGATTTAAAATTAGGAATTTTAAATCAACCCTATGCTTAGAATTAAGAATTCTAAACCCCTTCCGCTGAGTAAACTTTATAAAATTAGGGAGAATTTTTGAAATTCGTCCCAACAACCGGTATTAGGGCAAAGAGTTTATAAAGATAACCCTATTCCTGGGTTTATAAAGATAACCCTATTCTTGTGAACTCTCGCATGTGAGGTGTCACGAAGCATGACTCTCCGACCGAGGGCTTCGGTTGAGAGAATAGTCCTCTACTTTAAGTGCTCTAATAGGTACCCCTTGTTATAACCACAGTTGAAAAATTGTGAACCCAACAATTAGTATCAAAGTTTATTTTTCAAACAACATTTCGAGTTTTTCCCAACATCTTAAGGACCTTTTCTCGAACGTAGTGAAAATCAACATTCACATACTTGCTACTGTCATTGGAGACCTGATCGGCCGTGAGGTATGGGACTAAAAACATTGTCACAATAGACAATAATCGGTCCTGGGTGTCAAATGCCGAGGTCGCGCAATAGGTACCAAAGCCATTCACTTTTAGCTACAGCTTGAGCAACAGCCCGATTCTCAAACTCCGTTGTGGATTTGGACACAGTTGCTTGCGCTTTGGCCCTCCAAGAAATGAGGTTTGGTCGGAGGTAGACAGTGTAACTGGTAGTGGAGCGACGAGTATCGGGACAGCCACCCCAGTCAGCATCAGCAAACCCTGTGACAGTGAGCGTGCGAGTAGGATCAATGAGTAGACCATGACTGGGAGTGGACTTGAGGTACCGAAGAATGCGTTTCAAAGCCTGCCAGTGGGGAGTGCGGAGAGCATGCATAAATTGGGAGACAAGGTTGATGACATAGCATATGTCAGGATGAGTCATGGTCAGGTACTGTAGGGCCTCCACTGCACTCTTGTACTCGATAGGGTCTTCAAGCAAGTCCCACCCACTCAAAGAGAGATGTGCTTGAGTGGGGAGGGGGTTTTAACTAGTTTAGCCTCACAGAGATTATATTTGGTGAGAAGGTCAATGGTGTACTTGTGTTGAGAGAGAAATAGCCCACGGGAGTCATGGTAGGCCTGGATGCCAAAGAACAAGTATAACGGGCCAAGATTTTTCATTGCAAATTGGGTTGAGAGGGACTAGATGAGGGTGTTGAGATGGGAACTGTCAGAGCCAGTGAGTATGATGTCACTAACATAGAGAAGAAGACATGTGAGGTGAGAATGGGTCTTATGGATAAACATAGAGGGGTCAGACTGATAAAAGGTGAAGCCAAGACTAAATAAGAAAGCACTAAACCATTAGAACCATGCCCGTGGTGCCTGTTGAGTCATACAACGCTTTCCGGAGGCAACAAACATGATTAGATATTTGGGATGGATAAAACCTTGAGGTTGTCGCATATAAACTTCCTCCTTAAGGTAACCATGTAGGAATGCATTCTTAACATCCACTGCTGTGGTGGCCAGTTGTATGTAATGGCAAGCGTAAGTATAAAGCGTATGGTGGCAGGTTTAACTGCTAGGCTGAAGGTCTCCTTGTAGTCGAGGCCTTCACACTGATGAAAACCTTGAGCAACAAGGCTAGCCTTGAACCGTTCAACAGAGCCATCCGCTTTATATTTGACTTTGTATTTCCAAGCGCTACCTACAAAGTTTTTCAATGGATTATGGGGAACAAGATCCCAGGTGTTGTTAAGAATGAGAGCGTTAAACTCATCCGCCATAGCTTGTTGCCATTGGGGATTTTTCACTGCCTGTGAGTAACAAGTTGGCTATTGAATTACCGTGATGGAGGATAAGGAGAGTGGGTACTTTACGTATGCCATCTTTAAGCCTGGTGTGCATAGGGTGTATATTTTGGGTAGAGGAGGCGGGCTTTTAAGTTGTCAAAGACACGGCTGGAGGTCCGGGCGGGGGGACGTTGGCTACACTAAGGTCCGGGTCCGAACTAGACTTAGGTGAAGAAGGTGAGACACGGGAGAAATTGGAACTAAGTCCGAGGGCTACGCAGTCCAGACTGTGTTACCGAGACCAGTGGGCTTGGATGGCACAGTAGGGGGTGCAGCCCCCTGGTCGTGTGAGTCATTGCACCAGGTTGGGTTTCGGAAGCGGCCTGGTGTGGGACCGGGAACGTGGCAACAGCGGACTAGGGGGAGGAAGTATGTATGAGTAAAGGTGCATAAGGCGAGGCATTAGTGATAGGAGCAATTGGGCGCACTAGTTCATGATAAGGAAACCTAGATTCATCAAATACTACATGCCAACTAACGTACATTCGTTTATTTAGGGGGATCAAAACACTTGTAGCCTTTATAACGGGCCGTATACCATAGTAAAATCCAAGGGATAGACCTTGGTGTTAATTTATGAGGGCACGGGATGTGATGTTTGGGTAACAAGCACACCCAAAGACTCTAAAACAGTTGTAATTAGATTTGTGCAAAAAAGTTTTTGAAAAGGGGAGAAGTTAGAGAGATTTGGCATTGGGAGACGGTTTATAATAAAACATGCTGTACAAAATGCGTCATCCCAAAACCAGTAAGGAAGTTTTGAATGAATTAAGAGAGTTCGTTCCATTTTAGATAGATGTCGATGCTTGCATTCCGCCACCCCATATTGTTCAGGGGTATCAGGACACGATAAATGAAAGTGAATTCCATCATCTCGGCATAGCGTATTCATGCACCTGTGATCGAATTCACCTCCGCCGTCGCTTTGGAAAACCTTAATTTTCAAATTAAATTGGTTTTCAACTAAATTTTTGAAAGCGGTAAAAATGTCATAAACTTCAGACTTGCGTTGCATCAGATAAAGCCATGTAAATCGGGAAAAATCATAAATAAATAAAACATAATATTTATTTGCAGAATTAGAAAAAACTGGAGATTACCAAACATCAGAATGTATTCATTGTAACGGCATAGTTGTAGTATGTAATGCACGTTCAAATGACAGTTTCCTAAATTTATCTAAACAACAAGAAGAACATTTATCTAGGAACTTAACATTTGGACAAAAATGTTGTTTACATAAGGTATCAAGAACAGTACTTCCTAGATGCTCTAGTCGCTAGTGCCATAGTGCGCCATGTGTTACCCGTGCGAGGAGCCCAACGCCATGTAGTAAAAAATTATATAGTGGTCCGTTATTGGGTACTTGTAGAAGCGGTGTCCTTGTGGCTTGGTCCTTAACACAAAAGAAGTTTGAGTCAAATTCAACCCTACACTTACGGTCAAAACATAGTTGTTCAATTGATATAAGGTTATGGGTAAGATCGGGCACAAGCATGACATTGTAAAAAATAGAGGAATGTCTTTGGTATTGTTGTAGAGCCAACATGTGTAACAAGCAGTAACGCCCCATTCCCAACAAGACACCTTTATGACCAGAATAAGGAAGAAGGTTACAGAGAATACCTGGTTATGTGTCATATGATTGGAGGCACGCGAGTCAGGATACCAATTATAGTCATGTGGTTCCCCAATAGTCATGGCAGCAAGAGATTGGCTGGGATCCGAGAAAGAGGTGCTATCAAAGCGATGAAAGCAGGCAACAGCGGTATGACCAATCTGTGAGCATATCTGGCAAAATTTAGGAGTGGGCCCAAGCACACATGCATTAGAGTGAAAAGGAGGACCAACCGAAAATTGAACCGGGTAAGGGTTGGTGGGGGGCCGCAGACCACAAGACGGCACGTGGCCTGGGGGTTTGGCTCCCCGGCCACCACAGCCCCCTCGCTGGTTCCGGCCACGACCACGGTTACGGCAGGCGTGGTTGTGGTTCGGTGGGGAAGATTGTCCAGTTGTAACCATAGCATGAGCCGGATCAGGCTTAGAACGTCCATAATTTCTATTTAAGGCTGCTTCCTCATTAAGTAAGGCAGATTTTAGTTCCTCGTAGGATTAAAGTTTTGAAGTTTGACGAGAAAATGTTGCAAAAGCAGTATATTCAAGGGGTAAACCATGAATAACAAAGTGTTGGAATACCCTAGCAGAAACAGGTGAGTCAATGGTAGCAAAATAATTTGTGATTGATTTAAATTCAGAAAGGTAAACGTCCATTGTTTTGCCATCTTTGCTGTGATTTGTGTGTTGAGTTCGGAGGCCATACTCCTTAGCCATGGAGTGATCCCGAAAACGCTTAGCCAGGGTATCCCACATGGCTTTTGAAGTTGGATGACGAACAATGTCTTTAATGAGGGAGCGAGAGAGTGTGGCAGCTATGCAAGATCTGAGACTCTGATCTGTGCGAAGCCATGTAATATAATCCGTGTTGGGGTAAGTCGATCCATTTGGGTGATATATTTAGGTAGGGGGACAGGGATAAGAGCCATCAATAATCCCTAATAGTTGATGAGCGAGTAGCAACATGTTAAATTGTTCCCGTCAAGGCGGTAGTCAAATGTTGTTTCAAGTTTGATCATGACAATACTAGTAATATTAGAAAGTGGAATGACAATTGGGGAGGAGGGGTGATTATAAGTATTCGGGTTTATAAAATTAAGGTTGGTTAAAGTGTGTGGAAAAGAGAAGAGGGCCACCGCGGCCGTCTCCCCATCGACATATGTAGACGCTAGAGAGAAGGACGGGACCATGCCCCCACCGCTGACCATGGGTTGACCACCAAGGACGGTGGGACCCGCAAAGATGGGGCCGGCCAATGATAAAGACAACGCAGGAAAGAGGGATGAAAAAGATGGGATGCCCAGGTTATGTGCCAGGTTTAATGTTGACCTCCCAATTGGCGGTGGAGTACCGGAGATGGTGACATTGGCATCTACTGATCGAGGGAAAGGGGCACCGGAGGCAATGGATCCAACATTAGGGTTGTCGGTCACCACCGCCGGTGAGGTGGTACCCGTGGTTGCAGGTGAAGAGCCGGCATGGACGTGGCCGATTTCCACTGCAGATCAGGGGACACCGAGGGGGGAGGAGGGGGAGGAAGAGAGGGCACTTACATAAGATCGATTAGGTTTAGATGCCATTACTCAAAATTTAAAAAAAATAGTAAGACAATGAAGCAACTGGAAAATTTAACACTTAAACACAGAAGAAAAAGAGAGAAAAAGAAAATAAGAGCAGTGGAAAAAAAAATTGAATCAGAGAATTCGCTCTGACACCATATGAATGTATATAATTGAATGAATGAAAGAGTACATGGGAGGCCCGTATATATAGGCAAATATAAGGAGACATAAAGACTATAATACCCCTAAGGGTTAAGTCAAGTGACAAACAGGTAAATGTGAGAAACCCTAGTCTAGCCCCTACACTAAAACATTCTAGAATCATATAATCTAATAAAGATTCCTCTAATGTAAAGGGGGGAAACCACGGGACGTTAATAAATGGTACTTCCTCCACTATCACCAAATCTGATAGCAACCAAATATCGCACATCAATCTACAATCAAATACTCAACCAAGTAACCAAGTGACAAACCATCAGTCAAATGAATAATGTATATATTGATCTATATTTCACTATAATGTGAAATATTTACAAGTATAAATAGTAATTTGAAGAAGAAAGGAAAGGAAAAAGAAGATTAATAGAAAGCGGGGAGGACTAATGATGAGAGAGAGACCAGAAGCAACACATCAATTCTCAACATAAATCCCAAAGGACTCTCCTATGCTTATTATACTAGATAATTAGGTACTAATGGCTAATGTGGTGCATGGTTGGCATGTGACATGGCGCTTAGTGATGACTTGGCAGCTGAGACGAAATTCATATAAATACCCTTGTCATATTTTGTCTTGTATGGATACTTTCCTCTCCAAAGACCTTTGTTCTCAAGACTAATGGATACTGAACCACTTTCTAGATATCTTGTTTTAAAAAATTGTGCCAACCATTCAATCCTCTAGATATCATAATCCTCTCAGATCAAATACTAAAATAAAAAAAATAAAATAACAAACTAATACAATTTTTTTAACCAAAATCCAAAAACAAACAAAAGACTCAACATTATAAATTTGTGCCAACCATTCAATCTAATCAGCCCACCATTTAAAAGATAGTGACAAATAAGTTATTTGGTATAACTTTAGGGGCAAAAAGGTAAACTTACATTTTAGGGTTTTCCAATCCCAAAGTCTCTTAAATCTGAAAGTGGTGACATCTAGAGGGTGGCGATGGTGGCCATAGATATGGCTGGTTGTACTTCAAAGGCAGCGTGGTAGGAGTGTGGGCTAGTGGTTTGGCATTATGGCCTGGTGAACGTGTTACATGTAATTAGGGGTGTCATTTAGTATAAATAGGGATGTAAGGGTATCAATTAGAGGAATGAACGACGAAACAAATATCTTCTCATCTATCTCTCTAATTTCTCATCTTCTTCTTCTATTTCTCTCTCTCATCTAAACTCTCTTTCTCAATTCTATCAAAACCCTAATCCTAACCCTAATAATCTAGGTTACACCCTAAATTGGTGTAACAATTGGTATCAGATTCAGGTTACGGGCTGCGTAATTGCTTGGAATTACATCAGTGGCGGAATTGCTTAACGATTCGGTAACAAGATTTGATCAAGATGTTCATTGGATGTTAGATGTGCATCGGATCAAGATTCCAAGTCAATCGTCTAGAATTATCATATAATTTGGTAACAAGATTTGATCATTGCTGCACTGGTATAAAATTCTAATTGTTTCATTACATTTGATCAAATTTCGGTTTATAAGTTGCTGTAAGGAACTCGGTTGTTGGATTTTTTTGATTTGGTGCTACATGAATATTTGGTGCGCATCATTGTGAATTGTTGTTCTCACATGATTCAATTTGGGTGCTGCATTAAATTTGGTTAATTCTGTTGGAATTTGTTGGTCAATCGAAAGCTTGGATCCAGAATCAAGTTCGACGTATCAGGATTTGGTTGCGTTCATTCATGGCTGCAAGAATCGCTCAAGGAACCACACTCTTTGTAACGGTTTCCAAGTTACTCTATCCTATCACCCCGGATGTCCTTCACCAAGTCTTTTCTCCTTAAGGCCGCCTTAAGGGAATTGAGATAACCATAGCGACATCCTTAGGGGTTGAAGCTCACGTGACCTACACCTTACGATGGGATGATGAATATGCACGCAAGAATTTACATGGACGAAACATATATGATTATTGTTGCGTGATGCACATCACAACCGTGAATTCTATTGGGAAGGGACTTGTTGAACCCATGTATTCAATTGAGCAAGGGCTTGACGAGATAAAAGCTAGGGCCAATTCCATCATAGTGTTGTTGCAACACTACAGGCGCAACCAAGGAATTGCGCCGGAAGTTTACCCCATCATTGCCCACGATAACAAAGCGGAAGAAAAATGGGTTGGCCCACCCATTGAAGGGGTCTCACACGAATCGTTACCGGAAGCACCCAAGAAACCTCTAGAAATCCAAGATCCATTGGATAACCATGAGAGGTTTGAACAACCACCAAAAATTCCAAATGGGCCTTGTGATGTTATGGACGAACAAGTTCATGCAACCGTGATAGGGGAATTACAAGACCCAGGGCCGGAAGTAGCAAAAGAACCCCTGACATTCCAAGCATCACACATTCCAACTGTAACTGGCAAATTGTCGCCATCGAATGACCGTGAGCAAGAGGCACGAAGGACGTCCATGCAGCACAAGCATGATGGTACTAGGGCCAAGAAAAGGAAGGAATTAGCGCAGCATAAGTTTAGTGGTACTCGGGTCAAGAAACAGAAAATACGACACAGTGGGTTGCAAGGTGATAATAAGGGTATCAAGGCAACCGCACCGCGATACCACTATGCTTGGCAAAGAAGGAAGACAAGCCTTGGCCTCAACACAAGGGCTAAGAAGAGGCGGTTTTTGGAGTACTTTCCCGGACCGGGATTGGCACAAGCACAACCCGCATGAAACCACCTTGTCCTCCACCAAACTTAAGGGATCAGTTAGGGAATTCCATGTACTTAGCGGTAATATGATGTAATAATAATAGTTTTAAAACTTAGCATCAAAATCATAGATGCTACTCGTAGTCCATGTATCAGGGTGATCATTCCTACGTTTTCCGAGTTTTCTTCCTTGAGGGCAAGGAAGCTTTCGAGGTGGGAGTATTGTTTCATGTAATTAGTGGTCTCATTTAGTATAAATAGGGATGTAAGGGTATCAATTAGAGGAATGAATGACAAAACAAATATCTTCTCATCTCTCTCTCTAATTTCTCATTCCCTTCTTCTATTTCTCTCTCTCATCTAAACTCTCTTTCTCAATTCTATCAAAACCCTAATCCTAACCCTAATAATCTAGGTTACACCCTAAATTGGTGTAACAGAATGAAATTGGTGGGGGAGCCTGAGGGGTGAATGGGTTTGCGGTACCTGATGGTGGTGGTAGTTCTGGGGATCTTTGAGGGGGATTGGCTACAGAGAAGATGATGGCGGCAAAGGTCAGTAGAGCGGCGATGGTGTTAGTGGTTAAGGCAAGGGCTTTGGGTTGCCAAACTATAGATAGATCAATATTCGGTGAATATTTTATCATGATTAACTAAATTTTTGATATAAACATTGGCATATATTACATATTATTGTAATTGTGTATTACACGCTAAAATTTGGTTCCAATTATATACATAATGTAAGTGTATTTAACTATAACCTATATTATGAAGCTAAATATAGCATTATATTATAATAAAATTACAATTATTTATTTTATTTAATTAATAATTTAGTTAAAAATTATATAAAAAAGAGTGCATGCTTTCAAAAGGAGCAGGAAATGCTGATAAACCCTGCCACTTGTCAGGATACATACTTATTAGAGGAAGGTATCCAAAAAAAAAAAAAAGTAATGCAAAATTTATAAAATTTGCTTACGTAGAGGCCAGTAGGGTGAACATTTTTTAAAATGAGCCATTTTTGATAAATTTTTTTTTTTTTTATTTTGTGCCAATTCCAGCAACGACTCTTCATTTGCAGCACTGACATTCATCTTAAAAAAACTATTCAACTTTATTAACGGATTTATATATTTAACACTACAATATAAATTTTATATAGTTTAATAATATCATCAACTAAATTACCATCTGTCCAATATATTGTATCACCTTTGGTACTGTTCGGTTTATTATTTTTAACAATTAAATAAATTTGAAAACTCCTTAAATGAGAATAAAAAATCAGGATGTAACTGAAAAGTTCATAATCTTAAATGCCAAATAAGTCCGAAAGGTTTACGTATGGGTTTCATTTGCCCTTATATGGGGTGAGCCTTTTCCTAATTTGTGCTCCACGTACCTTTTAAATATTAAAAGAAAAAAATAATATGCTCAACTAGGACCACGTAATTGAAACTTTAAAGACAGCAAACATAAAATGACATATTAAATATGAACCTGCTTGGTGTATAATTGTCGTTCAATATAACAATGATCAAAATCGTGCCAAAATACAAAATTAAAACAATGTTCAACTTGGACCATGTCATTAAATTTGAAAGTCGGGAACCAAAAGAAACAAATTGGATTTGAATTTGCTTGCCCGGTGATTGGCTGTAGGTAATGCAACGGTAAAACATGCCAAAGCCTAAAACTTTTGTCATATATTTAACGTAAATGGACAAAACAATGTTAAATTTTGGATAACCACATAATTGAATTTCAATGATAGCAAAAAAATGAAACAAATGGGTTTTGTATGTACTTTAGTGTAATTGCACGAGGACAAAATCATAATCACTTTCTAATTGTCGGGAAAATAGCCTATTTCCCTCCCTATAATAAAAAATTCAAAAATAATAATTTATATTAAATGTTATATAAGCAAACAACTATTATTGTATAACTATAATAATGAGTAAATTAAAAAATTATGTATATATAATATTATTTAACATTTAACAAACAAATTAATTAAAATTTTTTTATTATAAATTACATATATAATTTAACTAAAAAGCATGCTATAAAGTTAAATATAATATGATAATAAAAATATAATTAATAATTTATTAAAATTAAATTAAAAAATTTAAAAACATTTAAAGTATCAAGTAACCCAAAACACAAAAAAAAAAAATTCAAAATTGATGACATGGAGGCCATTTGAGGAAATATTTTTTAAAAGGGGTCATTTTTTATAATAGTTTTTTATTTTGGACCATTTTGGGCAACGGCTCCTAATGATGAGAGAGAGAGAAGAAGCAACACTTCAATTCTCAAAATAAATTCCAAATAACTCTCCTAAGCTTACTATGCTAGATAATTAGGTATTAATAGCTGATGTGGGGCATGATTGGCATGTGACGTGGCACTTGGTGATGGCATGAGATACTTTCCTCTCCAAAGACCCTTGTCCTCAAGGCTCATGGATACCGAGCTACATTATAGATATACATAATTCTTCAAGATCAAATAATAATATTGAAAAAATAAAATAACAAACTAATAAAAATAATTTTTTTCTCTAACCAGAATCTAGAAACTAACAAAAGACTTAAGATTATAAATTGGTGCTAACCATTCAACCTCATTAGTCCACCAATTAAAATAATTACAAATCAGTAGTTTGGTATAACTTTAGCAGCAAAAAGGTAAATATGCATTTTAGGGTTTTCCAATCCCAAAGTCTCTAAGTCTAAAAGTGATGAGATCTAGAGGGCAGCTAGATTTGGTCGGTTGTACTTTGACTGTGGCGAGGCAGGAGGAGGCAGTGGTGGTTTGGCA
The DNA here is from genome assembly GCA_018398585.1 of Simmondsia chinensis. Taxonomy (NCBI): domain Eukaryota; kingdom Viridiplantae; phylum Streptophyta; class Magnoliopsida; order Caryophyllales; family Simmondsiaceae; genus Simmondsia; species Simmondsia chinensis. The sequence goes on from JAGTTD010000005.1 coordinate 13,997,566, forward strand.
TCATGGCATGGTGATCAAAATCGGTGGGGTGTCGAAGGGTTGAATGGGTTTGCGGTATCTGATGGTGGTGGTGGTGGTTTTGGGGTCTTTGAGGGAAGTGGCAGTGAAGAAGACGATGGCTGCTGAGGTTGGTGTAGAGGTGGTGGTGTTGGTGGTTGAGGTAAGGGCTTTGAGTTGCAATGTTGTTGCTGAGGGTATTGGTGTTTTGGGGGGGGGGGGGGGGGAGGGGAATTGTTTGAGGATGAGGAGCTGTGGTGGAGGTGATTATAGTAGTGGTGGCGGCAGCAACGGTTATGGTGGTGGTCGCTGCAGAGTTGGTGGAGTTAGTAGCGACTGCAGTAATTGTAGATCGGGTGATTTTTCACATAGATCTCCACTCTTCGTGCATTTTTATCTAATCTATATGAAGAGTATCCACCATTTTTGACAATTTTCGATCTTCTTTTGCACATCACTCAATTCAGCTACTATCCGTGGATCAATTATGACCCTTATTGATTATGCTAAGGATCATCGCTTGGATACCAATTGATCGCAGCCAAATCTCACACGCCAATCCACAATCAAATACTCAACCACATAATCAAGAGGCAAACAATCAATCATATAAATATGCATATATTAATATATATTTCACTATAGTATGAAATATTTGCATGTATATATAGTAAATTTTGTTTTTTTTGTTTTGGGGGGGGGGGGGGGGGGGGGGGGGGGGGGGAGCGGTAGGTGGAAGATTGAGAGAGAGAGAGAAAGAGGAAAAAGAATCCGCATATCCATTCCTAACATAAATTTCAAATTACTCTGCTATGCTTATTTATATTAGATAATTAGGTATTAGTGGCTTATGCGGCGCACAGTGCTAATTTGTCATGTGACGTGGTACTCAATGATGACGTGGTAGTCGAGATGAAATTCATATCAATATCCTTTATCTATTGATTCGTATCAAAATCATAAGTAGATACACTAATTTGTCTTCTCTGGGCCAAAGCAAAGGCATACAAGTCATCAAGACTGTTCTTGGAACAACAAATATCCAAAAAAAGTCAACTTAAGATGAAAATCAACAAAATTTATATAGAAATTATATTTAAGCAAAATATCGACTTTTGAGAGGAGAAACAATGATTTGACTATTGGATATGAAGATCAACGCAGTGAGAACAACATATTAAAGTTCCAATTGAGCTAGGAAAGTATTTCGCAACCTTATCCCTTTGTTTGCGATTTTCTGCCTTTTTTTTTCAGTCTCCTTTCTCTTTGCCATGTTTTATAACAATAAGCCACACATTTTACCTTATTTTCCTTTTGTCTTTCATTTATTTTCATTATGAAATTTATTGGATCAAAATAATAAGTAAGTCCAATTAAAAACAGGTTTCTTCCTCCAAGTTGGAGAGAATACCCAACAATCTTTCTCAAACTCCAACTTAGGGGGTATGACCGAATCATTACTTTTTCAACATGCAGCAAGGCTCGACTTCAGTAAGGCCATCGTGAACATGTTTACGCCATTCTCCTGGGGATGAACCTTCTTAAGTGTAAAACACTTGGATGCTAACACATGGCGAATCCAATGATATTTTCTACCAACGTGTTTAGTTTGATAATGATAAGTGGAATTCTTTGCCAGGTGGATGGCACTCTGACTATCACAGTATAAAACATGTTTTTATTTCTTCTTAACCAATTCTTGCAAGAAACTCGTTATCCATATCCTTTTCTTACCAGATTCAACGGCTACAATATATTCATCTCAGTAGTTCAGAATGCAACACATTTCTACAACTTTAATTGCCAAGGAATGAATCCCCTTAAAAATGTCATCAAGTACCCTGAAGCAGACCCACCAGAATCAACATCTCCAGACATCTTTGCATATGTGTAACCATCCAACACAAGTTGTTGTTTACACCCCATACTCAAGGGAGCTGGGACGGCACCATTTTGAAGCATAGTATCACACATTTATCACAATGGGCTGTCCTTGAGGGATGTAAGGCCTTTAGATGTTAAGAGAATAACGTCTCAAGCCCGGATGCATGAGGAGTTTAAACCCTTTTAAGGGTATCAGCCACTTGAGGTGGTTGAAGGTGTAAAAGAGGCTCGAGCTCGAGGAACTTTCCAGAAGGCTATAAGATAGGTACTTCTGAAGCTCGATGTAGTTACTTGGAGCGCAATTCTAGATACATGAATGTCAAGCCTATCTAATATAACGTGGGGCATATAGAAGAAACTCCAACAAGATATGCAGATGTGGGGCTTCCAGTAAGATGCTAAAACACACAATTTTGGAGCGCGTTCATTTCCCATTCAGTGCGCCATAAATCTTTATTAACTAGGAGTAACGTAACTTAGCCTAGATTAGCATAGCACAGTGTCACCTATATAATGTAAATAAAGTTATAAGACCATTTAAATATGTAACTTCATAAAAATGTTTTATTTCATCAAGTGGGAGAAATTTTCTTTTTTTTCCAAATAGGTCTAATAAGATTAGAAATTCAATAGTTGAATTAATTTAAAGGAAAACTCTCATAATGCATCTAACGATATTAGATTATATAGGTTGGATAATTAAAGGAACCAACTATGATTAGCATTTAATTTAATTGCTAAACAAAATTTAGAATGTGATTCTAATATTAAATATGTTATAATTAAACTTAAAAGAAAGATCCACCGTTTAAAATTTCAAGTGGGAGCAAGGCTCAGGAGTTGATTTCTCACCGTTTCCATTGCTAGTGTAATAGTATAGTGGATAGGTGCTACTACCCGAGAAGGGCGTTTGTTCATGGAATACAGGGTTAAACTTCTTTAAGATATATAGAGGTACTGGAAAATAGATGCGACCACAGTGCCGTGGAGTACGTTGTTGACTTATACAAGTGTTTAAGCAATGGTATATATATGATTAGGATAGTATGTAATTCTCCTAGTGAGTATTGAGATACTATCTTAGAGGCCAAGGTAGAGACAAGGAGTTAATTACGTTTAGGAAACATAGCAATTGAGAATAGTTCTCTCCTTACTGATAACCCGGCTCGGCTCCGCCGACAGGGATTAGAGGGTAGATTAGTTTGGTCATCATATCACACACAGAGAATGGTTAGGTAGATTCCATGCATATGATCAAGCTATGATAGATGAGCTAACTAATTTGGACCAAGTTAGGCTTGACACCCTTCACAAGCTAGGAAAACAAAAGAAGAGGGCGGCCGAAGCTTATAACAAAAAGATCAAATCTAGGTCTATTAACATGGAAGATTTAGCCTAGAAAGCGGTTGGGCGGAAGGATTGCATCTTTTGGAAACGGTCCCAAAACCGGGAGGGTCCATTTAGAGTCATAGAGGTATTTGGAGGAAATGGCTACTTATACCAAGACTTAGATGGAAGAACTCACCCAAGAGCCATTAGTGGAAGGTTCCTAAAGAAATATGTGCCATCAATTTGGGATTATAATAAGGAAGTCCTTAAGTTTATATTCTCTAAATTATGGGTTCAGTTTCAATATCAGTGTCTTGAGGATCAACTCCATGATCCTTGAGTTTGAAGAATAAAAAAAAAAAAAAAAAAGAACTACCAAATTGAGAGACTTATTTGAATTGTTAAGGAGTACATGGCTCACACAAAACAATACAAGCAACTTGTATGGCCAAATACTTCTTTACAAAAGAAAAAAAAAAAATAAAAAATCCTAAGCATGACAATGGACTTCATCTGAGCATGTTTCTGTGAAGATGTGGACAATGGCCTCTTTCGTCCTGATGGTCAAGGAATTTAGTCTCTCTTAAAAGGAGTCTCAGAGCTCTCACTGATACCAAATCAGATCCTCCCATTTTGAAGTTTGGAGAATTTCTAAGAGATGTAAGTGAAACAGAGTCACGTCAGTTTTCCCTTGAGGCTTTAACAGCGTGATTAGATGTGGAAAAAGCTTGCTTGCCTCCTTCAAGTTTGTAGAATTGTGAAAGTGAGACTTTAGATACTGATAGACCTTTAAGAGAATATGTGATGTCACTTTGAGTCTATGTTAGATTTCTTAAGGAATCCCTTGAAAATAAAAAAGGGCAGGATGTATGACAAAGAAGATAGATGCTTTGGACTTTAAGGAGGGTTTGCCGCCAGCATACTGGAGAACCACTAGGGTTTGGACTGGTGGACATGCCATGCATTAACACAATGGTTGGGAAAATGTTCACTTCAATAAGTAAATAGGAAAACTACTCGTACTGAAGGTGTGAGGAGGTAGTGCACCCAATTCATGAGCCACAGGAGGTTTTCCACCTAATTCACGACGAGAGAAGTCTCCACTGGCACGTGGTTCTTAGAACAGGCCCATAAGCAAGGATGTTGAAACTTGTCTAAAGGGTTTCACACATTTAAATGGAAGACGAGCCTAGAAGTGCTAGGTTTGTTAGTTCTAGGTAACCGAGAATGATGCTCCGTGATGGTACCATAATCAATAGGGCTCTGAAGCCTATTAAAGACCATTTAAGTGTTTGATTGGACCAGACGAACCAATTGCTCAATAGGATTGTCAACTTGAGGGATGGGAGCAGAGATGGTATGAGAGATTTGAGCTATCATTGCTTGATTTTTAGAAATGCAAAGGAATAGGGAGCATATTAAAGAAACAAAGATCAGAGGTTTAAGGACAAAGTGCATGTGTTTCAAAGTGCTTGATTACAACAAAGAGAGAGCATAGAGCAAAGAAAGTGAAGATTTGAAGCCTTAACTGTCATACTTATAGAGACGTGGGAAAGAGATCAGACGTCAAACAATGTTTTTACAAGCTCCTTGTAGCCATGGAGGGTCAAATCAAGTGAATTTTTTACCTGTTTAAATTTACCAACGGCAAGGTGTTTGTTTACCCCCTAATTTTGAGAGAGCTGTGATGACGCCGTTTTAGGCAAAGTGCCATGTGTTTATCACTTGAGGTCCTGTTCGAGGAGAATCAGTCCTCTAGGTACCGAGATAATGGCGTCTCAAGCCCATCATCTTGAGAAGTTTATCGCCCTAACAAGGTTATTAGCCACTTGAGACTCAAGATGGTTGAAGAATAAGAGAGCTTGAGCTTAAGGGACTACCAAGAAGGCTAAAGGACAGGTGGTTTCCAAACTCAGCATGGTGACTTGGAGCACAATTTCATATGCGTGGGCACCAAACTTAATCCAAGAGAAAGAGGAGCACCTAGAAAAGACTTCAACTGAAATTGTGAACATGGGCTTCACCAAATAAAGGGCATGTTTATAGACCATTCACGCGCTTAAAGAGTTTGGTGGCCTGAAATACAGGAAGCCACTATATAGTTTTTCTATAAATAAGCAACTTTATTGTAATCCAAATCACTACACACACTCATACAAAACTTCTTCAAGTTTTTTTTCACAGCCAACTTGTGCTTTTACCTAGGAGCAGTGTAACCTAACTTAGTCTAGGGTAGAATAGAATCATTCCATATTTGCTTATTCAGTAATATAGTGCTTTGGACTTCACGGATGAACTCTATGTTTTATTTTTTTCCAAAATCAACAAGTTAAGAATTGAGGCATTAGTTTAAGCCGTGACGGCATTCCGCATTAGGCAATCAAATCCATTGGTCTCGCCCACAGCTCTTAAAAGCCCGTGGATCTATCCGCAGCAAACTAAACTGGTTTATCCGACAGCGGCAAACTATACCCATAAGCCCGGATGGCTCTGCATATTGGCTGGATGAAAAGCCCGTCTATCAGTCCGCGGCAATCTAAGTCCGTTGGTCTGTCCGCAGCAAACTGTACTTGTAAGCCCGGATGGGTCTGTACACCAGCTGGACGAAAAGCCAGTTGGTTCATCCGCGGCAAACTAAGCTCGTTGGTCCGTCAGCGGAAAACCATACTCGTAATTCCGGATGGCTCTGTACACCGACTGGATGAAAAGCCTATTGATCCGTCCGTAGCAAACTATACCCGTATGCACGGATGGCTCTGTACCCGGATTTGATGAAAAGCCCGTTGGCGTCCGCGGCAAACTATACCCGTAAGCCCGGATGGCTCTGTACACCGGTTGGATGAAAATCTCGTTGGTTCATTCGTGGCAAACTAAGCCCGTTGGTTCGTCCGCGGCAAATTAAACCGTGAGAGCAGTCCGTAACGAGTGTGCGCACATCCCTAGTCTTGTCCACGCCCACTAAAGCCTGTTGATCCATCCACGGCAAACACAAATCGTAAGCCCGTAGGTCCGTCCGCGGCAAGCTAAAGCCCGTGGATCCATCCGCGGCAAACATAGACCTTAAGCCCATAGGTCCGTCCGCGGAATGCTAAAGCCCATGGATCCATCCGCGGAAAACATACACCGTAAGTCCGTGGCACCAGCAGCGGCAGGATATAAACCCGTGGATCCGTTTGTAGTGAACGAAAACCGTAAGTCCATGGCACCTTTCGCGGCAGGATACAAACCCGTGGATCCATCCGCGGTGAATGAAAACTGTAAGTCCATGGCACCGCCTTCAGTCGGATATAAAGCCATGGATCTGTCCGCGGTGAATGAAAGCCATAAGTCCTTGGCACCGCCAGCGGCAGGGTATGAACGAAGACAGTAAGTCCATGGGACCGTCCGCGACAGGATGCAAACCCGTGGATCCGTCTGCTGTGAATGAAGACCGTAAGTCCGTGGCACCATCCGCAGTAGGATACAAACCCGTGGATTCGTCCGCGGTGAACGAAAACCATAAGCCCGTGGCACCGCCCGGGATAGGATGTAAACCTGTGGATCCGTCCGCGATGAACGAACACCGTAAGTCCGTGGCACCGTCCACAGCAGGATACAAACCTGTGGATCCGTCCGCGGGGAATGAAGACCGTAAGTCCGTGGCACCGTTTGCAACATGATACCAACCCATGGATCCATCCGCGGAGAACAAAAACCGTTAGCCCGTGTCACCATCGGCAGCAGGATACAAAGCCGTGGATCCGTCCGCAGCGAACAAAGACTGTAATTTCGTAGATCTATCTGTGGCCAGTTAAAGCCTGTGGATCCGTCAGTGGCAAACCTTGTCCATAAGCCTGTAGATCTCTCTAAGGTGGGCATAAAGCCCGCGGGTCCGCCTACGGCAATCTAACCCCTTTTTTGACAAGTAACACCCCAATACTCGCAAAACAGGAACCCGCTCGAAGCGGAAAAGATATGCAAGCCGTAAGCCAACTCAAGGCAAGCAAGAAGCTGACATGTGAAGTCACGCGCCCTCTTGGGATGAGAAAAATATCAACACAAGGCTTAGGTCTACGCAAGCCAACACAAGACGAGGGCCTATTTCCAGAAATTCTCCCACTAGATGAAATCAAATATTTCACCAAATTATATTGCCTCATAAATTCATTCACAACATGCATAATATTTAACTCTTTAAATAATATTAAATATATGAACAAAATTTAATATTTTTTGGTCAAAGAACAAAATTTAATAAGTACCGTGTTCTCATTTGGATTAATATTACTTAAGGGCCTAAACGTTGGAGCAATTAAAAAATTTTCTAAACTTTTTTAGAAAAAATTATCACATAATTTAATTAGGTTCTCATCCCAATTAATTATTTATTTATTCAAGTTATTTAAATAATAAAATAAAATAATATAATAAATTTTTTTAATTATTAAGGGGTGTGCTGAGCCGTAGTGCTGCGCAAGTCCTACTTACATTTTTTAATAAAATTTTATTTATATTATTATTTAAATTAATAGATAAATAAATAAACCCGATTTTAATCTTATTAGATCGTAAACCGAACATCTAATCCGATTAGATATTCTTTATGAAGCTGTATATATCTAAATCATTCAGCTACTTGAATATCTAATCTCATTAGATTATTTAGAAATATAAATATATATTTAAATTATAATTTATCCTAATTTAACCAATTTAAATTTGAAAACAACAACCTTGTTATTAAACTCATTAATAACACAATTAGGTATTCTTTGTTTTGGATTATTATAAATAATCAATAATTGAATATTTCATACCTAGGCTCAAATCTAATCACATTAGACTAATAATCTAAATTATTGAACTATTTGAATATCCAATCTCATTAAATCCGATTTACAAATACTCTTAGTTGAATCATGAATCATTTAAAATTTTAAACAATTTAAAACTTTAACGAATATTCAATGTTGTTATTAAACTCTTATAACAACACTATTCAGGATAGTCTTTTTTCTTTTATGAAATTCCCAATTTAATATTTTTGTAATTCTACATACCCCAATTTTATCAAACTTTATGTTTTATGGCCAATTATGAACGTATTCAGAGTTTGCTTTGATACTAATTTTTGGAAACATATTTCAAAATATTTTCCCTAAACGACTAGAGCAGGCACATATGAAAAAAAAATTTAAAATTTTTAATTTTAAATCTAAGGCCCTGATCTAATTAAATTATTTAATTAGACCTAGATTTTACTCTAATAGACTTATAATATAATAATTAAAAATGTCAAATAAAATAAGTATAAACTGGTATGTAGAATAAACGAAATAAAAGAAAATAAATTAAGTAATAAATATTTAATTTAGACATACCTGAAGTGCAAATCCAAACTTTGACTTGAAGATCTGAAATTAGAGGAAGAAAACTTCTTCACAGCTCGAGATCTTTTTCGCAATGACCACTATTAGAGTCAAAAGTGTGTGCCCCAAAATATTTAATTAAGAAAAATTTTCGGAACAAAATTTTTCCTTTAATTTTTTCGAAAAATAATTTTTTAAAAAATTATGCTAAACATTAACTTAAAAAACCTTAAATAATTTTAAATTTTCAATGTTGGAGAAAACTAGGTTCTAAAATCTAAACCAAAAACTTAATTATTAATTCTCCTCACTGCTCAAACTAAACGCGTGAATGTATCTAGACAAAAGAAGTGACACATGGCGGCTCTTGATTCGCCAAAAAGCACGATGTGGATAGGCAAGTTGACTCTGTGCGCCCGACAAGTGGTAACTCACTATTGGGTGGCCCCTCCTGGGGCGGATAGAGACCTGCCTGGCACGTGCTCTAACTTGTTTTATAGTTGGGCCGTGCATGCGACCCAATTCAAATTCGATCCCTTTTTTTTTTTTTAAATTTCATAGTTTTTCAATTAAATTCTCACATGTATAAATTCATCTAATGAATATTATTTAGTAAAATTAATTTATTCATCTTATGAATAAATAATTCATCTCATGAATTATGTTTAGCAAAATTAATTTATTCATCATATGAATAAATAATTTATCCCATGAATTCAATTTATATATTTTCAAACAATATTTATGTTGAAGCTTGCGGAAGGACCTCAGGGACAATCTAACTCTGGCTCCAAATCGGTCAAATCTGATTATCATCTTATGATAACAATCGACTACCATTTAATAATTCTTAATTCTACTAAATAAGTTTTGCTGCACTTTAGAATTAAATATATTCACTCAAGAATTTCCAAATAATTTTATTGCGATAATTAACTCCTCTAATAGATATCTGTGAGCAAAAACAACTACTATTGTTATTTTTCTCACCTCTATCACCATAGTTCCCGGTTCACCTATCTTGAGCAATTTATAATACAAAAACAATTTTCGTATTAATTCCAAATATCAAACATATGGAATACTCTAGTCAAAGATTTTAGAATCTGTTCGTATATTTGTGAATCAACTAAAGGAACATCTCACATTGTAGATTCTTAGTAAAATATCCATTCCTGCCATACTTCATGCAATTGCCAAATGGCATAACCTCATCATTGTAGGCATGAAAGTAATTAACATTCCATGTACGAGTTCAGACCATTTCCCGGATTTAGAGTTGTCGTCTTATGAAATTAATTATATCTGATAGAATTAAAGAAACAATTTATCTAGGTGGTCATGCTTAGTATTCCAATCTTATTGAAAACACCAATATAATACTCTTGGATCCCTATCCACATGGCCAAGACAAGTAATCAAAAGTATCATATTAGTTGTCCAAACTTATCACTGACTACGAACATACTTTGACAACATGTCACTAGTTTGATCTAAGTCTTTCCGTGGATCCATCATATTGATCACTTAAACCAAACCTAAAATGCCATCCTAGGCAATGTCCATCTCATGAAACAATTTAGAAAAACAATCACATGTATGTTTGACTCGTAAAACACAATCAGACAATAAATAAATAAAACAAATTTATTTATTATTTAAAATTAACTAATTGGGTTTTTCTAGGACACCGATTCCAACATAATCTTGTTTAGATAACCAGGAATGGTCCTCCGTGATGGGGTTGAGATCAACTGAATTTTGAAGCACATCAGAGATAGATAAGTGATTAGATTGAAGAAACCATGTCAGCTTTTCGACAAGACTATATGCTTGAGGAGGAGGAACATCCACGGCATATAAGAGTTGTGCCATTGTCAGATTGAAGGTAAGCCAGAGATTGAAGAGCGAATTTAGTTGGGGAATTCAGCGATTCAAGAATCTAAGCAAGATATTGCAAGTGTGCTTGATGATAACAAAGAGAGAATAGAGTAAAAAGTGAAAAGTTCAAACCCTAACTGCCATACTTATAGAGACGTGAGGTGGAAGAGCAAGCAAGTTACAGTGTTCTCTCGAGCTCCCTTTAGCCATTGATGGTCAAGTCAAGCAGACTTTTTTTACCTGTTGTAAATTTAAATTTACCAACGGCTAAAGTGGGGCATTTGCTTACTCCTAAATTTTAAAACAGGGCACATGCAATGCTATTTTTGAGTAAAGTGCCATGTGGTCATCACGTAAGGTTCTCCTTGAGGGGAGTTAGGCCTTTGGATACTACACTAAAATCATCTCAAGCCCAGTTCTTGGAAAACATTATCACCTTGACAAGGGTATCAGCCACTCGAGGCTCGAGATGGCTAAAGGTAAAATAAGCTCGAGCTCAAGGGGCTGCTAGGAAAGCTGCAAGAATAGTATTTTCCAAGCTCAAGGAATTTACTTGGAGTGCAATTTTAATTACTTTGGCCTTAAGCTTAATTCAAGAAAATGTGGAGTTTTGAGAGGGAACTTCTACAAAAATTATGGACATGAGCATCAAGGATTTCCCTTCAAAAACTCAAGACACCTTGGTAAAGGATAAGGGCATGAAGAAGAAGAGCTTAGTAGCCAGGCATGGGTGAAGTTGATGTGAAAATAGGAGCAATATTTATTTTCTTTTTCTATAAGAAAATAGGAGCAATATTTATTTTCTTTTTCTATAAATTAAGGACTCTACGTCAGTCCAAAGTACATTAAAGACAAAACTTCCTCAAGTTTTTTACAGCACACTGGTGGTTTTTTCTTAGGAGTATTGGAACTTTGCTAGGCGTAGTGTAATGTAGATCTTTGCAGTATTTACCTACATAGTAATACAGTTATCAGGCTTCAAGTATGACTTTTCCAGTTTTAGTCTATTCCCACGAATCGACCAGTTGAGATTTGAGGCTTTAGTTTAAGGCTTTGATGGTGAAGGCTCTGTCCATTGATTGCATTGGTCTTAACACTACTATCACTGGTTGATAAGTCCGGTGAACTTAGGTTCGCACCATTAATTAGGACTTTGACGGCTGAGGCTTTTCCCTTGATTGCGTTGGCCCTAATTTTGTGACCTGAATACGATTGGCTCTACCTTAATCTTGTCAGACCTAAACACATTCTAGTTATTATAAGTCAAGGGTTCCAAGCTTGAAAACCTGATTGACTTGGGCTTGTAAGGACTGCTGATTAAGTGTATGAGGAAAGGTGTTTTAGGGCCCTGCTTCATCACTGTAACTGCCACTTGAGTTAGATTCATATCCTTTAATTTTCTGTCATAAAAATACGTAAAATTCAAAAAAATATTTAAGAAAGTCTTCTTAATTGAAGCGTAAGCAAAACTCGTAGTATAACCGAAGTCAAATGCACCAACAAGTCAAATGCACCAACATACCACAACCTTTTCTCCAAAAACAATGAGTGGTTGAGGTCAAATACGTGCAGTCCGTAATTAGGCTCACTCCTTAGTCGCCCGGTGAGTCCCTTTTGCACGTTTGTTTTGTTTTCACATCTACAGCGACCATACACACATCGTTCATAACAAAACAGAGCAAACACCACCGGTTTTATGGTTTTCTTTGGTGGGGCACCCGTTTCTTGGTGCTCAAAGAAACAATCAGTTGTCTCCCTTTCCTTAGCCAAGGTAGAATATCGAGCTATGGCTTCCACTAACAGTGAATTAGTATGGTTGTGTTTATTTCTTGATCTTATTTTTCCTATGAATAATTTTACCTCATTGTTTTATGATAATCAAGCCACTCTTCACATTGTCTCTAATACCGTTTTTCACGAACGAACGAAACATGTTGAGATATATTGTCACTTTGTGAGAGAACAGTTGTTGGCAGGAGATATTACAACCTCTTCTGTTCTCTCCAGAGGGCAATTGGCATATGTTTTCACCAAAGGGCTTGACTCTCCTTTCTTTTCTTCTCTGTTTCGCAAGCTGAACATTGTTAATTTACATGCCAGAACTCGAGGGAGAGTGCTGAGTTTTACAATTTGTATTTTGTAATTTTAGTTGTATTTTTTGTGCTTAAAATTTTGTATTTTTATGTGTACTTTTTTTTTCCTGTTTTTACCTTAGACTTTAGTAGTAGTAGTAGTAGGTTCTTTTTATTATTTTCTAGGGGCTTACATTTGTCTTCTTCCTTGATTTTATGGATCTGCACCATCTCCACAATCTACTCTTCCTTGTTTTCTTGGATTTTCCTGCTCCTCTTTTTCCCATTCACGGTGATACTTGCATGTATTATAAATACGACTGTATATTGACAATACATGATTATCCAAGTATTTTACGAGTTCCCTTGCTTTCTTGTTCATTCTTAGTTTTGTTAAAATTCTACAATTTTATGCCTTTAGGTTGAGGATACTAGTTGGTCACCACGTAACCACTTTATGGATTCCCAAGCGACTATAATTTGAGTGGGAAGACAATTACACTCTAATGATGGTCTATCGAGTGTTATTGGGGGACACTATTACCCACTTCATTGTTGGATAATAATTATATGAGTGACATTTAACATTCTTTTCTGTTTAGCATTCAAAATATAATTAAAGGATGCCTACTTTGCAGGTTTATAGGTATATTTGAGCCAAGTTGAACCTAACTCGTTGAGCTTCAAACTAAACATTCAGATTTTCAGTTCATTAAAGCTTAGTCTAGGCTTGTTTTGTCTTAGGCTCAGGCTCGACTTATTTATGCTTAAACTTGGCTCAATTTGACATATTTTAGCATTACCAATAAATTGTAAAATTGGAAAAGGTAACACATCAAAGATTAAATTATACAATGAATTTGATTCATTTGCTTTACGAATCCACAACTAAAAAACGTATTGTACAAAATAAACACGACATACAATTGCACATAAATACCTATTATTGAAGAATAGATGATTTTCAAAGTAAAACTAATGTCATTCCGTGCGATGTACAAAAGATATTTATATTTAAAAATATAATATTATATATTATCTCATTGAATTTTATTAGACTTCTATTCATGTACTGGTGCCGCAATGAATACTTGCTGTTTATTTTTTTAATTATTTGTTAACATTTATGTAAGATTTTAGATTTGCAAGATTTGAGGAAGGGAGAAATTTAGCAATAATATATAAAAGAAGATACCATATTATATACTTCGTACAATGATGTAATAACGAATTTGAATTTCTCATTTTTTGTCTATAACCTAAAATATTAAATGGCACTTCCTTGTTAATTCTTGATTTGAGGTTTAAAATCTTTTAATAACACTCCCTTAAAATTGCTTAAATTAAAATTTAAAAATGTTTCGAATGATAATACTTAACTATAATATATAGAACTAATTTTTTTTTCCATACAATACATGGAATGCTTCATATTTTATTATTTAATTATCAGTCTATAATCGAATTCGATTGCTAAAAGTGTATAAAAAGAAGAGGCCCTTGTCAGGCATGAAATGAATAAAATGACCTAAAATTTCTCCCAGGACAATACCAGATAAAAGGGTATTTATCCCAAACAACATAACATCGTTTTCGGTTTTGGGTTTACTCTTTTACACGTTGTTGCGTCTGCACTTTACCTTTAATCTCTCTCTCTCTCTCTCTCAAAAGGGGTTTCCTGTTGGCTCAGATCAGGACCCCTTTTCCAAACAATGAACAGCGCTGGGTGGGTGACCCATCAACCCTCTTCCTCTTCCCTGTAAATATAATGAGTCACCCGACGGTGCACCCAGTTGAGTCCCCCTCTCACACCGACGTTGGCGTTGGCGTTGGCGTTGGCGTTGGCGGTGGCGGGGGTGTGAATGGGCAGCCGGCGGTGCACATGAAGGACATACAAGGCATGCCCGGCACTCCCGGCAGCGTAGCTCTTCGTTTTTCACAGTTCGCGTTTGCTGCCGCCGCGCTTTGCGTCATGGCTGCCACCAGTGATTTCCCTTCAGTCTCTGCTTTCCGGTACTCCTTATCTTCACATCTGAATGTTTTTTTTTTTTTACCCTATACGTGGTTTCAGTTTAGAGCGCTTTGATTTTTCATTCTTTATGCTTTGTTTGGCAATTGGAAAGTGATACAACTATTTTAGCAGTATCCGAAATTAGGGTTTAGAGTGGGGATAGATTGAGGAAAGAGATTTAGATGAGAGAGAGAATTAGAAGAAGGGGATGAGAGATTAGGGTTTAGGGTTTAGGGAGAGAGGAGAGAGAAAGAGTTATGTTTGTTATTGATTGCCCATTTTGGGGTGAGAGTACAAGTATTTATAATACTTCTTACTAATACCCAACGACTTCCCTACTTACATCTTATTAGCTACTAATACATGTATCATTACCTCCTCCACGAAAACTTCCTTGCCCTCAAGGAAGAAAACAGTCGTAAAACGAAGAGTAAGCTCATAGTAGCCCGGCCATACTACAAAGAGGCTTCTAATGCAGCACTAGCGAAAATTTGTAAAATTTGGAAACCATTTGCATATATCCTCCCAAACAAGAGGCTTCGCCATGAAAGCTTGATGGTGCTTAAGGAAGACTTGAATCCATTGCAGGACATACTTCCGGGTTGCATTGACAGCGGCCATCACTGAAGATAACTCTGGACCGGGTAGTATCTTGTAAAGTAACTCGACCCTGAGCGAATTTCCATAAGGTACATCTGGCATAGTTACGGGCACAAAAACAGCGAAATCTCTCCTGAACCGTGACTTGGGGAAGAAAAGAAGAGAATTAAGCACTTGCAATTTCTTTTCCGCAGCTCGCAGTGGCACAAAACCATATTTAATAGCTTGCGTTGGTTCCATCTCATCCTGGGTTGCAGTTAAGCTTGCTGTAATAAACTCCCCAACAACTATTGAATCCACTTTTTGATGATTCTCACAGCATTGTTTGTCTTTGACATTCTGTTGCTCAGGAACTATTGTTGCAGCCTTCAAATGATTCACAGGAGCTTGTATTAGCAATTCTTGATACGGTTTAAAATGTGTTGCAGCATCAGTATCTTGTTCACCTCTAGCTCCAACATCACCAGATCCCAATTCAGTCACCTTTGATTGCAAACTAAGCTGCTGAACAGAATCTTGGTCCTCCATTGACTTAACAACCACTTCATCCAACTCATTCACTTGATCAATCTTCTCCTCATGATGCGCATCAATACCTGCTAGCTCCAAAGGGTCACTTGAAGAAGAAACTTCTCTTGATTCTTCAATTTCTTCACAAGGAATGAGGAATTGAATCAATGTATAAAAAGGCGCAAGGCGCACTGAGGCGATAGTGGGTCCTAGGCGCAAGGCGCATGGCGAAGGCACGCGCCTTAGCGAAGTGAGGCGCACAGTTTCGTAATTTGCATTCATATTCTATATTTATAAAATATTTTATGAACATAAGCTAAAAAATTAATTAATTATGTAATATAACAGCTCTAATTAAAAATCTATATAGTGCTTAAGAAAAATACCGCTAAAAGATATTGATATTCATCAAAAGGCGCTGTATTATACATATCAACATAAGCTTTTTTACAAAAATTGTAAATATATCAACATAATTTTTTTACAAAAAATATGTAATACAACAAAAACACATATAATATAATAATATGTTAAATTTAAGGCAAAATATACCAAAAAAACAAAAGTCGCGCCTCAGCACTTCGTGCGCCTTAGCGCGCCTCACTGAAGTCGCCTCGCCTGAGGCTTGTGAGGCGATGGAGGTGGGCCTCAACGCCTAAGGCGCGCCTTTTTATACACTGAATTGAATACCCATTTCACAACAATAGTCATAAATGTTTCTTCCTTGCAATTGATTGATGGCCGAAACAACGTGTGCTCTTGTGGAGAGGGCCACTTGGGCTTCAACCACTAAGAGGGATATTGGCATGACTTCAATTCGTTCGATATGTCCATAGGGATAAAAAAACTTGGTAAAGAATGTCTTTGGTGATTGGATAATGGGCTTTCCGAATCTTAACCAAGAGTGTAGCTTCCATTTATGTTCCTTGCTCAATTGAATCGAATTAATATACTAACTGCTAGCCTTGAACAAATTCAGTTAAATCAATTCAATTTCCAGTTACTTAATTTCAATGCGATCCAATAACTAGATCAAAATAACTTCACATTCCAGATTAAGTCTCGAAGTAACCGATCAAGATAGAACTAGTACCGATTTGCTCCGCTAGTGATCGCAGCAGCAGCAAGGCAGGGCCACATCTGTGTTCTTTTCTTTGAATTGAGTCTATGTAGGCTGAGGATCATTTTCCGGTTCGATTCATCAATCCAGCATAGATCTTGTTTGCTTTCAACTCGCCCGCTGGCGATATTGCTTCAATTCTTTCTTTGTACTTTTTACTGCAAAATCAGGATGACGTCAACAAAATTGAATTCAATTGTAATCACTTTTTTTTTTTTATATACTTTCGGTGCTGAGAATCGACTGCTTTGATACCAATTGATACAACTATTTTAGTTGTATCCTAAGTTAGGGTTTAGATTGGGGATAGATTGAAGAAAGAGATTTAGATGAGAGAGAGAATTAGAAGAAGGAGATGAGAGATTAGGGTTTAGGGTTTAGGGTTTAGGGAGAGAGGAGAGAGAGAAGAGAGAAAGAGTTATGTTTGTTATTGATTGCCCATTTTGGGGTGAGAGTGCAAGTATTTATAATACTTGTAACTAATACCCAACGACTTCCCTACTTACATCTTATTAGCTACTAATACATGTATCAGAAAGAGAGGGTAGAGAGGGGAGGGTAAAGTGGGTAAAGAGGGGAGGGTAAAGGATCTTGTTTGGATATGTTAAATAAAGACAAATGTTGATCGAGTTTTATACCTTCTTTGGTCTATTTGGAAGAGTAGGAATGTCAAAGTTTTTCAAAATTATAGGGGTAGAGCTTCGGAGGTTGTAGGAACTGCAGAGCTACATGAAGAGGAATGGAAACTTAGAGATATGATGATTTCGTTTAGAACAAAGAATGCGAGAAATGTAGATAGGAGAATTAGAAGACTCGAAACTAAGTGGAGCAGCCCACATAGAGGATGGGCCAAATTGAATTTTGATGGCAGGAGAGATAACAATGCAGCTTGCAGATTTATCATTCGCAACCATGTTGGTAAAGTCCTCCTCTACAAATGGGAAAGCATGGGCAATGCCCCAACCTGGTGGCGGAAGCTATTGCTACTAGAAATGGGATCTTTCAATATTTATCTATGGGTTTCATCCATATTGAGATCAAGAGAGATAACCTTGTGGTAGTCAATTGTCATGATCATGGCACCCCTGGCAATGAAAATGTCATGACATTATCAAGACAGTGTCAAAGGACCGTGCAGATGAAGGCCTGGCTCGTGCTCGACAGGTGTCAAGACAGTGTCACGACAGTGCCTAGGCAGCGCCCAAGACAGTGCCACGATAGTGCTCAGGCAGTGTCACGACAGTGCCTCAACAGTGCCCACGATAGTGTCATGACAGGCCCAGGCAGCGCCCAGATGCCCAGCGCCCGGACCCAACACCGCGCCCAGCAGTGCCCAACTTCCAGAACCTTCCAGAAGGTTTCAGAACCTTCCAGAACCCTGCCAGCTATCCCATGACAGCCTTGCCAGCCAGCTCACCCAAAATAATATACAAGGACAGTACTATTTTGGGATTATCCCTTTCATTTTAGAATTATCCTTTATTTTTCAGATATTTTATGTATTTTTCAGATTTAATTAGGTATTGAGGATTAGGTGGATTTATCTAGAATATTCTAGATATTTCTAGAATGCTCTTTTATTTGTCCTTATTAATATTAGGGTTTTGTTTGTGTTTTCTATAAATAGTGGAGCTTAGGGATGTAAGAATCAATCAATCAAAAATGAAATGAAAAATCCTTTTCTCTCTCTTTTTCTCTCCCCAAACCGTCTCCCTTCTCTTCTCACCTTAAACCCTAAATTTCTATCTCTCACCTAATTCTAACTCTATTTCTATTTCCTATCTAAAATCTATCTACTTCTCCTCTCCTCTCATACTCTATTTCACTCAATCTATCCTTTTCGGGCGTCTCAA
Source organism: Simmondsia chinensis (assembly GCA_018398585.1). NCBI lineage: Eukaryota > Viridiplantae > Streptophyta > Magnoliopsida > Caryophyllales > Simmondsiaceae > Simmondsia > Simmondsia chinensis. The sequence goes on from JAGTTD010000005.1 coordinate 14,016,171, forward strand.
TCCCAATTTCCTATCCTTCACGAGTCCAAATATTCTGGGTCCGTGACATCAATGCTATAAATAGAGAATTCCGGTGCCCATGATAGATCATAACTATATTGGAGGATATTTGGAGCCTTCTGAGAATGTGCCAGGAATTTAAGGTTATGCATGTTTTCAGGGAAGGTAATAAAGCGGCATATCAAGTTGTAGCTAGGGGCCTTCCAGTGGATCAAGATAATGATAGAATGGCTGATCTACGTTAGGACTTTATTAGGATTATTCACTCTGAAGCATTAGGATGTCCTAACTCTGACTAGTTGTCCTAGCGTTCTTTTTACCTCAAAAAAAAGAGATGTTAAATAAAGATGAGTAGCGTAAAAGGAGTAACTGAGTTGACTTAGTTGGCAATTAGGGATAAAATTGTCCAAGATTTGTTGAGTTTTTACCTTAGTCCCCTTTACACCCCAAGCGGAAGTTAAAGAAATGAGGGGTAATGAGGATTAAATTTTACCCTCCATTACATGGGTAAGAGTTTTCCCTCCATTACCCCTACCCCTCTTTACTGTTTTACCTTGTTGCCGAACTGGGTCTTAGTTCATCAGGACTAAGATATTATTGATAGTTTATTGTGCTTATTGATTAGCTATAATGCCTTAACCTCATGCGTCCCACCATGGCGGCTTTGGTTTCGGAACCAGGAGTGCTGAGGGTAAAGCTCTCCTGGACTTTGCAGTCACGTATGAGTTAATAGTTGCTGACATCTTTTTTAGAAGACATGATGAGCACATCGTCATGTATCAAAGCGGTGGGGCAAGGACTTAAATTGACTACATACTACTAAGGAAGAGACCTAAAAAAGATTGCAGGGATTGCAAGGTTATCCCTGGGGAAGATCTATCCACATAACACGGGGTATTGTGTGCTGATGTCAAGGCTAAGAGAAGGGGCAAGGGAACTAGGAAATCGGTGTAACCACGCACTCGTTGGAGGGACTTAAACGGGGACAAGTAGCAAACCTTCAAGGAAAGAGTAGAGTCTGAGTTCGACTGGGATTTGGAGGGGGATCTAAACCACATTTGGAACCAATTGGCCCAGATAATTAGAGGTTTGGCACGTGAAGTGCTAGGCAAGAGAAGATTAAGGCTAAGCGAGACTGTTTTAAGGATTGAGGTCGAAGTGGAGACAAGAACAAGAAACCACAGTATAAAAAGGCCAAGAAAGAAGCAAATATAGCAGTCAGAGAAGCAAAATCCAAATCCTACGGATTTTTACAGAAGGTTGGGTATTGAAGAGGGAGCCAGGGACCCATATAAAATTGCAAAAGTGAGAGAGAGGAAGATTAGGGACCTGGATCGAATAAAATGCATAAAGGGTGAGGATGGACAAGTGCTTATGGATGACCAACAAATTGAAGCTAGGTGGAAATCCTATTTCTACAATTTGTTCAACGAATAAGGGATAGAGATATATCCTTAGGAGAACTGCAAGCATCTGAGGAGCACCAGAACCATTGTTATTATAGGCGGATTGGACCTGAGGAAGTCAAGGAAGCTTTGAAAAAGATGGACAGGGGTAAAGCAATCGGCCTAGATGGAATACCCATTGAGGCATGGAAATGCATTTAGAGAGAAGACATCAGATGGCTGACCAAACTATTCAACCAAATTCTTCAAGGTAAGAAGATGTCTGATGAGTGGAGGAAGGGCACATTAATTCTGATCTATAAGAACAAAGGAGACGTCCAGAGATGTGCCAACTATAGGGGAATCAAATTAATGAGGCACACTCTGAAGCTTTGAGAGCTGGTCATAGAAAGAAGGCTACGGCAACAAACAGTGGTTGCAGAGAACCAATTTGGATTTATGCATGGTAGATCGACGATAGAAGCCATCCCTCTCTTAAGGCGGTCGATAGAGTACTACAGAGATAGACAAAAGGATCTTCACATGGTTTTTATTGATTTGGAGAAGGTATATGATAGGGTGCCAAGAGAGGCCCTATGGATGGTTTTGGAGAGGACATGCATTCCCTTATCCTATATCTGAGCCGTTAAAGACATGTACGAGGATGCATTAATCAATGTGCGTACAGCGAAAGGGGAGACATATGCTTTTCCTATTACAATTGGGGTACACTAAGGATCAACCTTAAGTCCCTTTTTGTTCATTTTGGTTATGGACGAGCCCACTACGCACATCCAAGGGTGGCGTGCCTTGGTGCATGCTTTTCGCGGATGATATAGTTCTGGTGGGGGAGTCTAGAGAAGAGGTAAATGAGAAGCTGGAACTTTGGAGAACGGTCTTGGAATCGAAAGGCTTAAGAATTAGTAGATCCAAGACCAAGTATATGGAACTCAAGTTTTGTACCTCAACCAGGCTGAGCATAGAAGATATCAAGATTGGATCGGTGTGCATACCAAAAAAATTGCTTTAAATACTTGGGTTCCATGGTGCAGCAGGACGGTGAAGTTGACGCGGATGTCAACAATCGGATTAAAGTAGGCTAGCATAAATGGAGGATGGCCTCTGCGGTACTATGCGATAAAAAGTTCCCGTTAAAGGGAAAATACTCTAAGACGGTAGTGAGACTGGCTATATCTTACGGTGCGGAGTGTTTTTCAATTAAACGGCTTCATATGCAGAAGTTGAAGGTGGCGGAGATGAGGATGTTGCGGTGAATGAGTGGACACACAAGGAAGGATAAGATAAGGAATGACATTATAAGAAGCAAATTGGGCGTGGCCCTAATCTAGGATAAACTAAGGGAGCAACATTTTGCGATGATTTGGGCATGTTAGGAGGAGACCGACTACTGGCCCTCTCAGGAGATGTGAACAACTCCATATTACAAACGGGAAGAGAGGGAGAGGCCGGCTAAAGAAGAGTTGGATGGAGACAATTCAACATTACCCCTCACCCACCTCAACCTAAATGAGGAGATGGCTCTAGATAGAGCTGCAGGTGTAGCCGATATAGGGCTTAAGATAGAGGAGCACATCTAAGCTAGTACTAGCACCCTTAGGCTTATATGCATGCCTGTTTGATTATATGTGCTACTGCTGTGTGTTGATGCTTATTATTTTGTCGCTTTATGGCCTATTGCTGCTTTATGCTTTCTATATGCTTTTTCTGTGCCATTGTTTTTATGCTCTTATGCTTAGATGCTTTTATGCTTCTCAGTTTGAGGGTTATCGGACACAACCTCCTTTATAGCATCCTGAAGGGGTAAGACTGTGTGTGTGAACCCCCACCCCAAAAAAAAAAAAAAAAAAAAAGACCCTGTATATGCGAGAGTCCTTGAGGCACTGGGTTTGTTGTTGTCCTAACGTCATTGAAAATGGGGTGATTTCGATGTGTATGATAAGTATAATATGAGCTGGACTTAATTTGCTTACCCAAGTTTATTTGTGATTTGTGTTAAAGAAAAAAAGTGTATTTGTGATGATGATCTTAGGTAGAGGCTTGATTAGATATATAGGTGAAGATTGTGCTAATTAATTGGTACCAAAGAGGGCACTAACACGCCTTCACCGGATCCCATTAGAACTCTGAAGTTAAGCGTGCTTGGACGAGAGTAGTACCAGGATGGGTGACCTCCTGGGAAGTCCTCACCCTCAGGTTGGGCGCGCAGGGAAACAGCCTCTCTTTAGGTTAATACCCTGAAGGGGAAAGGCTGCGTACATCAGCGCCCCCCAGACCCTGTGTAGGCAGGAGCCCTTGAGGCACTGGGTATGTTCCTCCTATTGTGCTAATTAATTGGTCAATTGAGAGATTTCCAGAAGACTAGCTTTAATCTTCCTTTTCTGAAGTTTCTCAAACACACGGAGCTTGGTCTGTTTTGAGTTACTCAAATCGGAATACCATGGGAAGTCCAGGTTTCCTCACATTATATAGTACAGAACGGTCTTGGCATTGTTTTCCTGTATTGCTGTGTTGATGGTTCTTAAATTAGCATGTGTACACTATGTTATTTGCGTTACAGAGTTTATCATGCTGACTTGTTCTACTTCTGATCTGTCCTATGGTTGCGCTTGTTGCTGATCTGGACAAAGTGTTTAATTATGTTGTGTTTCAAAGCTATTTCTGGAATGGATATCACTCTCGTGTCTTGTCGTAATCTAGACCTTTGGCACCATGGATATCTGATATACTACTATTTCATTGCATATTGTACACGGACAGCACAAAAGGTTGGGGGGGGGGGGGGGGGGAGGACTCTCCATGACTGGGTTGCATGGTGGCTTTCAACAGTCTTCTTTGTCTTGCTTCTTGCACAACTTCATATCTGTGGATTACTTTTACTACTTAATGGTGGAAAATTTGGCATTGCATCAGAAGCCTAGTTCAGCTGATTATCGCCAGTGAAATAGTGAATGAACTTAGATGTTGCTGCAATAACATGTTTTTGCTTCATCAAACTGAAACATTAATAAATGAACTTGTCTTCTGGGACATTTAAGTGGATTTCCAATGGTTCTTTTACTAAGCATGGCTTTAAGAAGAAGCAAACATTGCTCTAGATATGTGATATCGTTCTAGTTCTTGTGGTATGCACTGGCCAAAACACAGGTTACATTGATTATGCATAAGTCCATAGTGCTGTCATGTTGTCATCTGCATCTCAGTACAATTAGAGAAACTTCTGCGGTGCTAAATAAGTGCTCAATTACAGGGAACTCTTATGTGAGCACAATGTCAATCTGTTGGATCAAAGTTGAGAACCAAGTTTATTTTTCCAGCAATTGCTGTTTCCTTGTCAAACTGTACAACTTCTTTACTACTTTTTGTCGTAGTACTACTACAACTACAACTACAACAACAAGCCTAGTGCATCAAGGGCTTCCGTTTATGTAGGGTCTTTTTTTAGTTTTTTGGGGTGCCCCCGCCCGGGGGGGGGGGTTGTACGAAGCCTTATCCCTTTAGTGTGCTATCCTAAAAAGAGGCTGTGTCTGAGGACCCTCAACCCAGAAAGCATAAAAACAGTAGCACATAGATAGAGAGAATGAAACATAAAGCGTGAAGCAGTGATAGTAGTAAAGCCACATAGCGACAGAATAACAAGCAATCAACATACAATAATAGCAAATAAAATCAAACAAGCATACATATAAGTCTATGGGTGCTAGTACGATCTTAGTTGCGCTCCTCTCTTCCTAAACCGCAATATCAGCTACACATATGTTCAAAATTCTCTAATGTTTAGAACAAACTATAATAAGTTGTTGTAAAGCAGACCTACATTTTGGGAAGAATGACCAATGCAGGGAGTTTTTTAATAAATATGATAAGATTGTCATGTTTATGGATTTTTTAATCAGTCATGTCACTTGCTATTAAGTGTTTCATGTTGTATTGCATTTACCAGCTTCCTTGTTGCGGCAGGGGGATGTACGCAGCCTTACCCCTTTGGTGTGCTACCCTAAAAAGTGGCTGTGTCTGAGGACTCTCAACCTAGAAAGCATAAAAACAGCAGCACATAGGTAGAGAGAATGAAACATAAAGCGTGAAGCAGTGATAGCAGTAAAGCCACATAGCAACAGAATAACAAGCAATCAACACACAATAATAGCAAATAAAATCAAACAAGCATACATATAAGTCTATGGGTGCTAGTACGATCTCAGTTGCGCTCCTCTCTTCCTAAACTGCAATATCAGCTACACTTATGTTCTAAAATTCTCTAATGTTTAGAACAAACTATAATAAGTTGTTGTAAAGCAGACCTACATTTTGGGAAGAATGACCAATGCAGGGAGTTTTTTAATAAATATGATAAGATTGTCATGTTTATGGATTTTGTAATCAGTCATGTCACTTGCTATTAAGTGTTTCATGTTGTATTGCATTTACCAGCTTCCTTGTTGCGGCAACCGGCTTGCAGTGTTTGTGGAGTCTCTTGCTTGCGATTATTGATATATATGCGCTGCTAGTGAGACGTGGCTTCCGCAATTCCAGAATTGTGGGCTTCTTTGCTGTAGGTGATGGGGTAAGAAAATGTTCTAAAACCTGATTTATAATTTATAAAATTAGGACCCTGACCTTTCTTCGCTGGATCAAGCTTTCTATATGAATGCTTCATTCTGTCAAGTTTATAAATTTGCTGATTGTCTGCACTGTTGAATCAAATAAAGGACCATAATGGCTCTTTTGCATCAATTTTGTGCTAGCCATTACAATTTGTAGACACCTGCTTCCACAACATTGGGACTTGCGATTTGATTCTATGGTCTGCGCTGGGATCTCGTCTGGTACTTTTGGTAAATGAGGAGTCCTTCTCATATGCCTAGTGCATGGAATTGAGGCCTAGAATTCCAATTCCGTTGTTTGGTTCACTCACTAGAATTAGAATTACAATTCCACTGCCTAATTTCATGGAATTGGTTTTTAACTGAAATTCATACATTCCAATTTCATATTGATTCCACCGACTTGAAACCCAAAATGACTCACTAGATTAACCCAACCCCAGGATGACTCAAAATTGAAGGACTTAGACACAATCTAAATTTGAACCAAACCTCAAAGTCAACAAGCTCGAATGACTTGAACCTAAAATGACACGAATTCACTTAACTCAAATTCTGAAGTGACTCAACCTGATTGACCCAAAACCTGAGATAACTAAGAGCCAAAAAAAAAAAAAAAAAAAAATGAAACTACCCGACTTGATTGTGACTTTACCAAGCTAAGCCTAAAGTCGAAGGACATGACCAAATTGACATGGAACCGAATATTTTCTGAAACCAAAATGACCCATCCCGTATCACTCTTAGCTTAAATTTGACCTTACCTAAGATAACCCAAAATATGAAATGATGCAACCTGTTTGACGCACAACTAAGATGCTCGAGCTTGAAACGACCTAAATCAACTCAAACCTGACCTATTATAGCCTGAATCGTAAAAAGACCTAACCCTATTAATTGAAAGTTCAAGATGAGTTGAACACAAATGATCCAATGTAGCTAAAACTCAAGCCGGTTTGACTTGAACTCGAATAACTCGAACTCAAAGTGATTTGACCCACCAAATTTCATCTCTAGTTGATTCAAAACTTGAAGTGCTCCAACTCAATTGACCAAAAAACCTGTGATGACTTGAATAATTACGGAATTATAATTTTGACCTCTAATTCCTTTGATTAACCAAACAACGGAATTTCAATTTCATTGGAGTTCCAATTCCACTGGTATGGAAATTGGAATTGCAATTCTACAGTCCTACTTTAATTCCATGTACCAATAGCATTAAGGTGCGTTTGAATGTCCAAAACTGTAGCTTTAAGGCCCTCAGAATTTAGTTTTTCGCAAAAACTCTAGACCTCTAAACTGCTAAAGGCCTCTTTGAACACATCCTTGTGCCATAATGATTCACACTCTAAAAGCTCTTCTTTGAGCTGTTTGGGTGCATCACGTCTTTTCTGCTTCCCCTTCTAATTTATGAGTTGAGTTGACTAATTTTGTGATTTATTCCTTCAGATTTTACCAAAGGGATTAGACTTTCTTACACAGTTCATGAACATGTAGGTAACATCCACACTTACATTTGCTGCAGCATGTGCATCTGCTGGTATCACAGTCCTTATTGGCAACGACCTCAACAACTGCGCAATAAATCACTGTACCCAGTTCGAGACCGCGACAGCTATGGCCTTCATGAGCTGGTTCGCGGTATCACCTTCTTTCCTCTTAAATTTTTGGTCACTTGCATCAAGATGACAAGGGAAACATTTGTCCGCATTGTGTGTATTTTGAAAGGTTTCTGAGGTTCTTGTGGCAAAATTGGTCGCTGGAAGGCCTAAAAGTGCACTATAGCATGTGTTCTGGTTGTGAAATTATGTGATGAATTAGCATCAGGAGAGATTAAACCAAGTTATTCATATCCTATGTATACGTGCTACTCAGCTTATATGTAAATCAAAGGTTAAAAGTCATATCACTTTAGCCTGGATATTATAAATGGGGCAAACTTCTTGGACACTAAGTTCTTGTTTGGTTAACATAGGAATTAAATTCTTATAGAAAGTTATATTTTTTAGAAATTCAATTTCTATGTGAACTTCAAACCTCCGCTCCCCTATCTAAATCTATATCTATATCTATGTAAGAGATTTAATTTATGATTAGATCATTTCTATTCATTTATACTATATATTAATTAGAAGTTTCCCTTTCAAAACCTCTCCTTTCCGTCCTTAAATTTTTAGGCTATCGCTTCATCTCCCTCCTTTAAACTTCTACTTCCCTATCCAAGTCTATATCTATATCCATATTTTTATATTTTTATAAAAGATTTAATTTTTTAATTTGAATATACATAAGTTATTATGTAGCTAAATTTTATTTTATTTTTATTTATGTAAATAATATAATATATTAATTATAACTTATAAATATAATTATTTAAAATTTAGTTACGCACCATGCATTGCATGGAGAAACTCTAGTACTCCATTGTATAGAATGGGATACCTTACAATTTAAAAATTTTATCACCTAAGTATCATGGTATTTAAAAATTCAGATTGAGCCTAAAATCGCATGCTTAGCGTAGGCCTCACCGACCGGAGCTTGAGCTTGAAGTTTTACGAGGTTGATGATCTTCTAGTTAAGCTAAATGTAAGTAAGCTAAGTCTTGAACCCGACGAGTTGAAATTCTGCTCGGCTCAATTACACCTCCCGTTGAACGTCACACTTTACTTGTTATGGAGTGTGGGCTGACGGTGTTATGGTAGGTGTGAGAAATAATATGCTAAATAATACAAGTTATCTTAAAATTACTGAAATTTTATTATATAAAAAGGATAACTACGTTGGATGATGCTTCGACTATTGTTAAAGACGTAAGGACCTTTTCAATTTCTACTTTCATCATGGCATCCCAAACTAGTAACCAAACTTAATATTAATTTTTAACTTTTATTTTCAATAAAGACACCTTCAGAATTATTGTCATAATAAATATGACACACTTAATCAATGTGAAATTCGGTACCGCAATTTCTAATTTTATTAATGATACCTTTTAAATTATTTTTGAAAATTGATTATTTAGCACTCAAAACTTAATATTAAACTTAATATCAGGTCCGGGGTCCTTGGAAATAGCCTCTTGTCAAGTTTTCACCCTGATGGGATAGGGCTGCGTACATCTTACCTCCCCCGACCCGGCACAAGCCGGATCTCTTATGGCACTGGGAATTTTGTTATCGTCGTCGTCGTCGTCTCCAACTTGAAGATTAATTGGATGTAGATGTGATATTTTGATAGATTTTGATTAGAGCCGTATAGTGTTAACAGCATTCGGAGGGTATCAGTAATGATTGTATTTTTGATGTCTTATCTCAATTTTTTGTGCCTTTTTCTAGCTTTGGCTGTTATTCATCCTCAACACCCAGTGCCTACAGGGTCTTGTAATTTCCATTATCGAAAAAAGGTGTTGACCACATTTGGAACCTACGTTTGCATAAGCCTACACTTGCTCCATCCTCCACCGTATGTCCCCGCGGGGGCGTCTGACCTCTCCTCTCCCTCCTCCACCTTGCTTGCCACATGTCCCCACTAGTGAACGCCACCCCCTGTTACCGGCCCCAGTTCCAATCATCCGCCTCCAGTGCTCTCTTCGTGGGTCCGTGGGAACCCGGGTCTCCACCTCCAGTACCATACCAGTGCAAGTACTAGATCTCCATCTCCAGAGCTAGTCTAGAAGTTGTCCCATGTGAACGCCACCCCCAGTACCGGTGCCAGTTCCACACTCTGCCTCCAGTGCTCCCTTTGTGGGTCCGTGGGGGACTCGGGTCTCCACCTCCAATACCACACCAGTACCAGTACCAGTACCAGTACCAGATATCCATCTGCCGGTCTGAAAGTTGTCCCACGTTCCAGTTTCTGGTTTTTTGGTTGTTTTTGTTTGTTGTTCATGTTCAGTCAAAACATCCTGTGTCAGCGCCTCTCCTGTACCAACATCAATTTTGTTCTCAGGACTAGTCTAATAGGGGCTAGTTGTGTTTTCGTTGATGTGAACCACCTGCTACACCTAGGTCTCTCTGACAATGTAATTCCTCAAGAGGCTTCCTGATTTCACTCGCTTTTCTGGATTTTCCGTCCCTTGTGTTGTGGGCTTTGTACCTTCCCTGTCTGGCCCCATTTCTGGTACCGTGCTTGCAATGCAGCGGAGGGGGGATTTCCCTCTCCTGGTTTCCACCCTTTTCAGGCTGTTCGTCTCTGACTGGAAAGTGTGGCTGCGTCAGATTCAACTGATGCCCTGTTTAGCCCCTGGTCCTTTCTTGTTTGCGTGATGTTGTCCTGTTTGTCTTTGATGTCTGATTTTTCCCGTTTTGATCTGGATTTTGTACCCATCTCCGTTTACGGGAGGCGAGACCCGATATATAATACGGCTTTGCCGATAATTATCAAAAAAAAGGAAGATGATGTTTCTTGATTTAAGATTGCATATGGATAGTCCTCCTGAGAGAATAGAGTGTAGTTTTGAAACTATATTTGATATTGTAGATGCTAAGATTAATAATATGCAATAGTGCGTTGTTCTGGTGTACGAATCAATAACACTATTATACCTTTATTTAAATGAAAGTCATTCTGTTTTATGATGAAGAATATTGGGATTTTGTTGCACTTATTCAATCCATTAGAAGAAATTTCCAATTAAGTTTTTGATCAAATTGTTGCTCTTGATCTATCACATGAAAATATTCGGTTGATTGCCACAAGTTGAGAAAAAGGCAGTAAGGAAACTTGCATCAAGACGCTATTAGATGTGAGAGTGCCATCTTGGTTGAGTTTCCTTCAAATAATCAAATATGGTTGTTTAGGCTTAGATGGCATTGTGCTACCTCACTTCTGGGCACTTTTAGGATGTAAATTGTCATTCTTTCTCAGCCAAGATTATAGCCATATTCAATGTCACTCACACTTATTTATTTTATTACAACAGAGATACCAGTCAAGGTAAAAGTTAACTGTTAGGTATATGTCTCAAAATTACTTGGCGCATTAAGAAGAAGGGCCGTGAAGAGCCCGATCGATTGGGTGGAGCTCGATTGATCGGGAATGTTACGTAAAATAGGGACGCTTACAGAGAGGCGGCCGATCGATCGGTGAGGAACCGATCGATCGGGACCCCCTGATCGATCGGGAAATAGGGTTTCCGTGTTTCTATAAATACGGACGTAGGGTACGTCATATTGTATCCAAAAGCAAACGAGAGGCTTTCCCTATTGCGGCGTCGCAACCAAAGAATATTGAGTGTGAGAGAATATTGTAATTCTTCTTCTTCTTGTTTTGTTCAGTAATAAAAGCTCCGATCTTCGCCAGTGGTTTTCTCTCCTTTCGATTGTAAAGGGGTTTCCACGTAAATTCTTGTGTCTATTGTTTCGTTTCTCTTTTAGTCCGATTGTTTCTCGTTATTGTCGTGGTATTTGATTCGATTGAGATCCGAGTATATTATTTATTTCCGCACAAATTGGTATCAGAGCTTGGTTCTTCGAATTGATATAATGGCATCAGGTATCAAAATCGAGGTTGAGAAATTCAATGGTCAGGGAAGCTTTAGCTTATGGCAAGTCCGTGTAAAAGGACTCCTGATTCAGAACGGTTTGAAGAAAGCACTGGAGGGGAAAGAGAAGAAATCAGAAACGTTGACCGAGGCACAATGGGAAGAGTTGGATGAGAAGGCTCTCACGGCTATGCAGATGTGTTTGGCTGACGATGTTTTGTCAGAGGTATTGGAGATTAAAACCGCAAAGGAGTTATGGGAGAAATTGTTAGACATGTTTTGCCACAAGTCAGTCTCCAACAAACTCGCAGTGAAACGGCAGTTGTACACTTTTCATATGTCAAAAGGTACATCTCTTAAAAACCATTTTAGCGAATTTACCTCAATTATTCATGAATTAAAGGCTTTGGATGATGTCCCTAAGGACGAGGATCAAGCTATGATATTACTGTGTTCGCTCTCTAATGCGTATAAGGGCTTCGTAGAAAGCATGGTATATGGGGGTAGGCCAACTATTACTGTTGATGAGGTAAAAAGAAACCTAGTGAGTAAAGAACGGGTAGATAAGGAATTATCTGACTCGGTGAATGACTCGGGTAGTGGCTTACATGTGAGAGGTCGATCAGAACATAGGGGATCCAATGGTGGGAATAAGTCTAGGTCCAAATCTAGACATAAGAACCTATCGTGTCACTATTGTCACAAAAAAAGGCACATAAAGAAAGACTGTTACAGATATAAGAATAAATCAAAAGAGGGTAACAGGGGTGACCAGGGTAAAGACAAGTCCGTTGAGGCTAGTGTTGTAGGGGAGGATAGTAAAGGGGAATTTCTATTAGTTGCTGATTCTCAGTCCAGGTCCATAGATGAGTGGGTCATGGATTCGGGTTGTTCGTTTCATGTTACTCCAAACAGAGACTGGTTCTCCACGTATAAGTCTATACAAGGTGGGGTTGTCTTGATGGGTAATGATGCTGCTTGTAAGGTTGTGGGTGTTGGAACAGTCCGTGTGAGAATGTATGATGGAACTATTAGAACCTTAAGTGATGTTCGTCACGTCCCGGATTTGAAAAAGAACTTGATTTCTCTAGGTACCCTTGAGTCTAATGGGTACAAGTACACTGCTGAAGGTGGAGTCATGCGGGTCAGTAAGGGTGCGTTAATTGTGATGAAAGGAAATAGAGTTGGTACTTTGTATGAGCTTGCAAGTACAACCGTGACAGATGCAGTTGCTGTTTCCACATCTGCTATGACAGATGCAGAGATCACAAGACTATGGCACATGAGAATGGGTCATATTGGTGACAAAGCATTGTCTGAGCTGAGTAAGAGGGGACTTCTTTGTGGTTAGTCAACAGGACTGATGGAATTCTGTGAGCACTGTATTTATGGGAAGCAAAAGAGAGTCAGCTTCAAGGCAGCAGTGCATCAGACCAAAGGAACGTTAGACTACATACATTTTGATCTATGGGGACCTTCCAGAGTGGCTTCTAAAGGTGAGTCCAGGTATCTTCTAACGTTCCCAGATGACTACTCACGTAAAGTTTGGGTCTATTTTCTTAAGCAGAAAAATGAAGTGTATGATATCTTCAAGAAGTGGAAAGTTCTGCTTGAAAAACAGACAGGGAAGCCGATCAAGATGTTGAGGACTGATAATGGTCTTGAGTTTGTCGAAGGAGACTTCACTAAATTCTGTGAAGATCAGGGCATAGTCAGACACAGGACATGTACAGGTCGACCTCAGTAGAATGGAGTGGCTGAAAGGTTAAACAGGACGTTACTTGAGAAGGCTCGTTGTATGCTTTCAAATGCAGGTTTAAAGAGAGAATGGTGGGCAGAAGCAGTTAGCATGGCTTGCTACCTTGTGAACAAGACACCGCATTCTTCATTACAGATGAAGACTCCTGAAGAGGTATGGTCTGGTTCAACTTCTGATTATTCTCAGATCAAAGTTTTTGGTTGTCCTGCATATGGATATGTTAATGATGGAAAGCTGGAGCCTAGGGCCAAGAAGTGCATCTTTCTTGGTTATACGTCAGGTGTGAAGGGATATAGATTGTGGGATCCATGTGTTCAGAAGTTTCTGACTAGTAGAGATGTTACTTTCGATGAGTCTGCTCTACTTAATCTGCCACACACACCCTCCATTGACAGAGATACAGTTCGGGTTGAGACACCTGATGATACAGAGATACAGTCAGATCAGCAGATTGTTCAGCTAGAGAGTATTTCAGCACCTCAGGTACGGGTTTCTGGTGTTGTTACTAATAATGCAGAAACAGGTCAGTAGGTGGAGAATATTACTATAGCTGGTGGTAGACCGAGGCGACAGATCAGGGCTCCTGAGAGATATGGGTATGAGGAAATGATAGCCTATGCCCTCTCTACTGCTGAAATGTTGGATGACAGTGAGCCGACTTCGTATACAGAGGCTGTATCGAGATCAGATGCTGAGAAGTGGCTCATTGCTATGAATAAAGAGATGCTGTCTCTTCATAAGAATTAGACTTGGGAACTGGTGAAGCCTCCTACAGGGAAAAGACTGGTTGGATGCAAATGGGTCTTCAAGAGAAAAGAGGGCTTTCCTGGAGTGGAAGATGCGAGATACAAGGCACGTTTGGTAGCTAAAGGCTACAGTCAGGTACAAGGTGTTGATTTTCATTATATTTTCTCACCTGTAGTTAGACACACTTCGATTCGTGCATTATTGTCTTTGGTTGCCATGCATGATTTTGAACTTGAACAATTGGATGTCAAAACCGCATTCTTGCATGGTGAACTAGAAGAGAGTATCTTTATGCATCAGCTCGAGGGTTTTGTTGTTGAAGGAAAAGAAGATCATGTGTGTTTGCGTAGAAGGTCTTTATATGGTTTAAAGCAATCTCCTAGACAGTGGTATAGGAGATTTGATCAGTTCATGACAAGTCATGATATCATCAGGAGTAAGTACGACAGTTGTGTGTACTTCAGAAAGACAGATTCAGGCTTTGTTTATTTGCTTTTGTACGTTGATGATATGTTGATTGCAGCACGAGATATGAAAGATGTCGATGACTTGAAATCAATGCTGAAGAGTGAATTTGAGATGAAGGATCTTGGAGCAGTTAAGAAGATATTAGGCATGAAAATTCATAGAGACCGAGAAGCTGGAAAATTATACTTGTCTCAGGAGAAGTATATTGAGAAGGTTTTAGACAGGTTTCATATGAAGGATACTAGCCCGGTTAGCATGCCCTTAGCAGCTCATTTCAGACTCTCAGCGTTAGATTCGTCTCAGACTGAGGAGGACGTCAGGTACATGTCTCAGATTCCTTATTCTAGTGCAGTGGGCAGTGTTATGTATGCAATGGTCTGCACGCGTCCAGATATTGCTTTTGCTGTGAGCAAAGTTAGTAGGTACATGGCGAATCCGGGAAGAGAACATTGGCATGCAGTAAAGTGGATTCTCAGGTATCTTCGTGGAACCTCTGATTTGTGTTTGGAATATGGGAAAAGTAAGTGCTGTTTGGTTGGGTATGTAGATTCTGACTATGGTGGAGACCTTGATAAGAGGAAGTCCACTTCAGGGTATGTGTTTTATTTAGGTGACATAGTTATCAGTTGGAGAGCGTGTTTGCAGCCTGTTACAGCACAGTCTACTACCGAGGCTGAGTACATGGCAGTAACAGAAGCGTTCTGTTATAATTCCATAAAATTCGTTAGCTTCATTCATATTTTGATGTAATAAGCTTAGGAGGTTTAGATTTGTTATGTTGCATTTTCAAATTGTAATCGGGAGCCAAAATCGGTTGCTGTTGCAACTAACCTGTCTGGTTTCTGCATTTTGGCGCCAGATCAGGTTTTGGGCTCGGTTATTGCTTTCTCTTGATTCAATGTTCTAAGATCTATTATAAATAGATCTAAAGCTTGTATTTCTTGTTATCCAATTAATAAAATTTGAATCCCTTAGGGTTTCCCTCTTATTTCTCATCTCCTTCTCTATTTTCTCATCCCTTTCACTTCTCTCTCTCATCTTACCTCTTTCTTCACAAATTTGCTATCAATTTAGGGTTGGTAGTTAACATTTGGTATCAGAGCCTCGTTCAAGTGGTCTTATGCTTGAATTGAGCTGGGAAAGTCAAAAAAACACGATCAAGGCATGGCTGATGGTGTAAGGACCCGATCGGGTGCTGGAGGAGGTTTTGTTGCACCTGCAGTTGCAGCAGATGGATCGGTTGCTGCTGAAGCTGGTACGTGAAATTCCACAGAGTATGTGACGCTTGATAAGTTGGAGGAAGTGCTTAATCGTTCCCTCAATCAATCACAAATACAATTTGAAGAATGCTAGTTTGCAAGGATGCAGCAAATGAACCTGGAAACTCAGCAAAAGAATGATGAACGATTGTCCAAATTGGAGGATCGAATGGATAAATTGCAGGATCAGCTCAAGACACAAGGAGGACCGTCAGTGAATGCTATTCTTAAGCCTGCAAGTCAGCTTGTTCCACCAAATAATGTGACTCTACCGCAGCAACAAAAAAATGCAGAGCCGCAGCAACAACAAAATGCTGAGCTGAATTCAGGAAAGGATCGCGGTAAGGCACCTGAAATTCAGATGGAAGCTAGTCCATCAGTTCACATTAGATCGGCAGAGGTTCAACCTCCTGAAGTCGAGGTTGCTGCAGGAACATTTGTTCGAAGTTTGGGTTCTGGTCATAACAGATCTGGTGGATTGCACATTGATCGCCATCAACAATCTCCTGATTGGAATGAGTGTCCAAGGCTGTCATCCGATGGTGTGGAGCATCAAAATAGACCTCCTGGCATGCACCAAAGGTCTGTGAGCAATGAGGTTACATCTGGTGGCAGAGGTTCTCGGCAGCCAAGGGTCCAAATCGAGCAATTTGAAGGAAAACAGCCTGAGTCGTGGATAAGAGGTTGTGAGCGGTATTTTCATTTTTATAACATCAATGATGCAGAAAAAGTTGAGCTCGCTGCTGTGCATCTTCATGGAGATCACAAGGTATGGTTTTATAGTGTGTTGAGGAGTAATCCTTGTCTTTCTTGGGACCAATTTGTGGAGGAATTGTGTGAGAGGTATGGTGAAGAGGATTCTAGTGATGTTGTTGATAGCTTTAACAAAGTCTATCAAACAACCACGGTGAAGGAGTACATGACTAGATTTGAGAACTTACGTGCCAATATGATAGCCATTAATCCACATTCTACCGAAGCTTATTACATTTCAAGCTTCATTAGTGGTTTAAGGCTAAGAATTAAGAGCTTGGTGAAAGTCATTGAGCCAAAGACTCTCTCTAAAGCCTATAATAAGGCTAAATTGATTGAAGCAACTCTTGTAACTTCAAGTGATAAAAATAAGTTCAAGAGTAGTAATCACAAACCTCATAGCTTCTTCACCATCCTTGTAAATTGATTGAAGCAACTCTTCTTCACCATCCTTGTGGATAGCGGAAGCACACATAGCTTCGTTGATCCCAAGTTGGTGAAGAAGACGAAGCACGAGATCATCAAAACTCATCCTTTGGCCGTAATGGTAGCGGATGGTAACTCTATTACAATTCAAAACAAGTGCCAATCGTTTCAGTGGTCTATGCAAGACCATAAATTCACATTTGACTTTCGAGTACTTCCTTTGGGAGGTTGTGACATGGTACTCGGGGTCGATTGGATGAGGACTTTTAACCCGGTGCTTTTCGACTTTGATAAGATGACTGTGTCGTTGGAGGTTCATGGTAAGAAGGTCACTTTGCACGGGATTTCTGATCAAGCACAGCTGAAATTAATCAATGGCCAGCGGTTGCAAGGGAGTATCAAGAAGAAGACCGTTCAATGGTTTGGACAATTTTTTATGTTGTCTTCGGCTGATCTGCAGAAATCAGTACCAGCTGCTGTGCTTGCGTTGCTGACTGAGTTTGAGGATGTTTTTGAGGTTCCCAAGAGCCTTCCTCCTCAAAGAAATGTTGATCATGCTATTCCACTTCGAGCTAATTCGGATCCCGTGAAAATCAGGCCGTATCACTATGCTCATGCTCAAAAATCAGAAATTGAAAAACTGGTGGAGGAGTTGCTGCAGATGAGTTTTATCCGACTAAGTCATAGTCTGTTCGCTTCACCCGTGATACTTGTTAAGAAGAAGGACGGCACGGCTTGAATGTGTATCGATTACCGGCAGTTAAACTCATTGACAGTGAAGGACAAATTTCCTATCCCTGTTATCGATGACTTGCTTGATGAATTGTTTGGTGCTCGATTTTTCTCCAAGTTGGACCTACAGCAAGGGTACCATCAGATTAGAGTGCTTGAGCCGGACATATACAAGACCGCTTTTCAGACTCACCATGGACACTTCGAGTTCGTGGTAATGCCGTTCGGGTTAACTAATGCTCCGGCCACATTTCAAGCCGCTATGAATGATATTTTCAAGCCTTATTTGAGGAGGTCGGTATTGGTTTTCTTCGATGATATACTAGTCTACAGCCCGGCTTATGAAGATCATCTTAAACATCTCAAGGAGGTGTTCATTGTGATGCGACAACACAAGTTTTATGCAAAGATATCAAAGTGCTCTTTTGCTCAATCCGAGCTTGAATATTTGGGACACATAATCTCTTCCGAGGGTGTGTCAACCGACACTTCTAAGGTGACAGCAATGCTAGAGTGGCCAACTCCCATTATATTGAGGTAATTACGAGGTTTTTTGGGATTGATCGGGTACTATAGAAAGTTCGTGAATGGTTATGGGTCCATTGCTAAACCCTTAACCGAGTTGCTTAAGAAGGATGCTTTCAAATGGAGTGATAGAGCAAAAGAAGCCTTTGATGAGCTCAAGTCTGCTATGTGTAAGGCACCGGTATTAGCAATGCCGAATTTTGCGGAAGACTTCATTTTGGAGACCGATGCAAGCGGTACTGGATGTGGGGCTGTTCTTTCTCAAAATGGAGGCCGATTGCTTATTTAAGTCAAGCCCTTAGCCCTAAACATCAAGCGATGTCCACCTATGAAAAAGAGTACTTGGCGATTCTCCTTGCGGTTGAGAAGTGGCGGCATTATTTGGATGGACATCGATTCATCATACGAACCGACCATCAGAGTCTTAAATATCTTTTGGAGCAAAAGATAGCCACACGAATACGAAAGAAAGGGTTGATGAAATTGCTTGGGTTGGATTATGCTATTGAGTACCGAAAGGGAAAGGAAAATGTGGCTGCAGACGCACTTTCCAGAAGGTTTGAGGACCTCGAGCAGGGTTCTTGTGGGGCTACATCCATTGTTTTACCATCTTGGATGGATGAAGTGTATAAATTCTATGATGGGGACACATCTGCACAAGAAGCAGTGGCTGCATCAGTAGTTCAAACCGGGCTCCTGAATGACAGTGCTGCAGATGTGCAGGTGCAGAATGGCATCATCCGGAAGCAGAACAGGATTTACATTGGCCCTTTGACTGATTTGAGGGATTAGATCCTTAAGGCATCCCATGATTCAGCTTGGGGTGGTCACTCGGGGGTTGATGGCACTTATCAACGAGTTAAAGCATATTTTAGTTGGCCTGGGATGAAGAAATCAGTTTCTGTTTTTGTGAAATCTTGCGATGTGTGTCAACAAACGAAATTGGGGGATCATCGATATCAAGGACTCTTGCAGCCACTTCCTATTCCGGAGGGTGCTTGGATCAATATTAGTATGGACTTTATTGAAGGGCTTCTCAAGTCCGATGGTTGGGAAGTAATTTGGGTTGTGGTAGATAGATTCACGAAATATAGCCATTTTATTGCCTTGATTCGACCCGTTACAGCTGAAAGGTTGGCGAAAAGCTTCTTAGACAACATATATAAATTGCACGGATTGCCTCAAACGATTGTCTCAGATAGGGACAAGATCTTCACGAGCAATTTTTGGCGAGAATTGTTCAGATTATTGGGCACAACTTTGGCACTTAGTTCCTCATACCATCCTCAATCGGATGGACAAACGGAAAGAGTGAATCAGTGTGTCGAGCAATATCTCCGAAGTATGGTATTTGCAAGGCCTCGAGAATGGAATCAGTGGTTGTCGTTGGCGGAGTATTGGTTCAACACACACTTTCATGCTTCCTTAGGCACAACTCTTTTTCATGCATTGTATGGCTACACTCCTCCGACTCTGATGTTGCTGTAGCCTCGTGGTAGTGCTGATTCTGCAGCTGCAGATGTTGTGCAGCAGAGGAAGGAGTTAATGCAGCTTCTTAAAGACAATTTACAACAAGCTCGTGCTCGTATGAAGTTTTATGCTGACCAGAAGAGAGTAGACAAGGCTTTTGAAGTTGGTGACATGGTTTATTTGAAATTACAGTTGTATAGGCAGTCGTCATTGGCAGTTCGGAGGAACGTCAAGCTAAGTGCACGATACTTTGATCCATACCGAATCAAGAAGAAGATCGGCAACGTGGCTTATGAGCTTGATTTACCACCACATTCACATATTCACCCTGTGTTTCATGTTTCATTACTTAAAAAATAGGTTGCAAGAAGTGGAAAAAGTTCAAAGGCACCTCCCGAGACCGGTTCAGATGGGAAATTGCTGTTGGGACCAATTCTAGCCAAGAAGGCCGGATTAATTGCAGCAGGGACAGGGTCTTCACAGCAGATTTTGGTGAAATGGTTGAACTTCGACAAGGACATCCTCACATGGGAGCATCCGACCTTCTTGAAGAGCCAATTTCCGAGTTTTTCTCCTTGAGGACAAGGAGTCTTTCAAGGGGAGGGGACTGTTATAATTCCATAAAATTCGTTAGCTTCATCGATATTTTGATGTAATAAGCTTAGGAGGTTTAGATTTGTTATGTTGCATTTTCAAATTGTAATCGGGAGCCAAAATCGGTTGCTGTTGCAACTAACCTGTCCGGTTTCTGCATTTTGGCGCCATATCAGGTTTTGGGCTCGGTTATTTCTTTCTCTTGATTCAATGTACTAAGATCTATTATAAATAGATCTAAAGCTTGTATTTCTTGTTATCCAATTAATAAAATTTGAATCCCTTAGGGTTTCCCTCTTATTTCTCATCTTTCTCTATTTTCTCATCCCTTTTACTTCTCTCTCTCATCTTACCTCTTTCTTCACAAATTTGCTATCAATTTAGGGTTGGTAGTTAACACGTTCAAAGAAGCCGTCTGGTTGAGAGGATTGATCAGTGAAATCAGTGTTGAGCAGGGGACAGTTAAAGTTTACTGTGATAGCCAGTCCGCTATCCACCTAGCGAAAGATCAGATGACTCATCATGACCGAACGAAACATATTGATGTGAAGCATCACTTTATCAGAGATCTGATTGACGAGCGGAAGGTGGAGTTGAGGAAGATTGGGATTGAAGATAACCCAGCTGACATGTTCACAAAAGTTCTTCCAGGTAGCAAGTTCGAGCATTGCTCGAATTTAGTGGGTCTTTCAGTTTGATGTAAGTTAGCCCCGGTTGAGGGGGTGTTTGTGGAGAAGGTGGAGTTTGTTTTATTGTTGATGTTGATTTTGAGCCAAGGTGGAGACTTGTTAGGTATATGTCTCAAAATTACTTGGCGCATTAAGAAGAAGGGCCGTGAAGAGCCCGATTGATCGGGTGGAGCTCGATCGATCGGGAATGTTACGTAAAACGGGGACGCTTACAGAGAGGTGGCCGATCGATCGGGACCCCCCGATCGATCGGGAAACAGGGTTTCCGTGTTTCTATAAATACGGACGTAGGGTACGTCATATTGTATCCAAAAGCAAACGAGAGGCTTTCCCTATTGCGGCGCCGCAACCAAAGAATATTGAGTGTGAGAGAATATTGTAATTCTTCTTCTTCTTCTTTTGTTCAATAATAAAAACTCCGATCTTCGCCCGTGTTTTTCACCCCTTTCGATTGTAAAGGGGTTTCCACGTAAATCCTTGTGTCTATTGTTTCGTTTCTCTTTTAGTCCAATTGTTTCTCGTTATTGTCGTGGTATTTGATTCGATTGAGATCCGAGTATATTGTTTATTTCCTCACATTAACAAATAAAGAGACACACAAGTATTTATTATTTTATTACAACAGAGATCACCAATCAAGATAGCAGTCAACAAATAAGGACACACACAAGTATATATTACTAGCAATAAGACACTTTTGACTACTAGCGCTGAGTGACAATAAAGCACTACTCAGAGGATATAATATTTTATATTTATTAACTTTTGTTACTTATGATGCTTGATTCTTCACAGTGAGTTGGTGTGCCAAAAGGGCACCATTTGGCATGGGAGCCATGTATAGGTGAAGACTCTTACTATTGAGGTGCTTCTTGATGGTGGGCCTATCTTTGCCAGTATTATGGCTACCGCCAGATTCAAAGAAACGCTCAACTAACCAACTAGCAAACTTTCCGAGAAGGTAACCTGCTGCAAGCCCAGTCACTATTGTTGCGACACAAACAAAACCAACAGATGTTACGGCAAAGAAACTTGCTAATTCCATCGGAGTTGCAATAGCGACACCTACTTCAGTGGAAGCAACCATGGTAGAGGCGGTTGATGTGGGAAGTATAATGCCAAGCATTGATTCTGCTAAAGTTGCAGTGGCGGCGACTGCTGTTGTCGCAACCATTTGTCCTAAAGCTTCTCCAGCATATCCACCTGCTAATCCGGCTACAAAATCTACAGTATCACGAATTGTCGTGTACAACCTGTGCTCTGATGTGTATATATCATATGCCATTACTCCTGCTGTGAAAAGAAGTAAGGATTTCCCAGCAAAATCCACCACTTTTTCCACCTTACTTATTGTGGCACCAGCTTGTCTGTACTTATTGATAATCTCTTGATAAACCTAAATATAATTTTTTGGACATATATCAATAGGTGTTATTTCATATATATATATATAGGCATGAATTTTCTTAAGAAGGACGCTTTATGATTTTTCTTACTTTACTAGACGGAAAACAAATGTAAAGGAGGTTTTGATATAGAACATGCTAATTAGTTGAGACTCTAGCGTAACAGGTCCCAATTTCAATTGCCTTACCTATAACTCTCCTAACTAAAATAAGTTTTCTGCTCTATCATGGTTGGGACCCTAGAATAAGACTAACTATGTTCAAATCCTCTTAATCTGAACTTGCTTATTTAAAGAAAAAACCTTCAAGAAAAACTCAATCCTTTCTTTCCCGATGATTAGCAACAAAGTCGTAATACAAAACAGACAGCTCGTACAAATGAAACCTTAGTCCTGTATAAAAGTAGGGACCAAACGACAGGGGGTCCCCCTCCTGGCGATCAGCCCCACCACCGCCACCTCCTGCGCCACCCACCACCGGCACCACTACGACCTCCCACCACCAACGTGGCCTCCTCCCTTACCTCCCCGGACTTCACCCTCCTCTGCAAACGGCTCCCATCAACACCCTTCATCTCCACACGCTTCCGCCACCGCTGCTCCACCTTCTTTTCTACCCCCAACGCCACCTCCCACGACCTCTGTTGCGGTGGATCTCTCCACCTTCGCCTCAATCCGTCCCTACCGTGGATTTCTCCACCCGATTTCTCCAGATTTGGCGCGGCGCCAACACCCCCGGCGCCCCTTCAGATCTGGTGTTTTCATGCACCTCCAGATCCATTGCCGTGGCTCCTCCACCTCCAGTAAGGCGGCTACCTTCGCCCAGCTCAAGACCCTCCCCGACCTACACCTTCGCATATAGGACCCGGATGTGAAGTTTTGGTGCAGCAAGCCACCTGACCCACCTCCTATTGACGCACTTCCAAACGAAGAAATACCTCAAGAGGTCTCTAGATGATCTGCCGTCTTCCACCCGTCAGCCGGAATCTCCTACCTCTTCTTGTGATGTTTTGCTTGGTACCCCCTGTCCGGTACCTTCCTTGCCCAGCACCTGTGCATGCATCGCAGGGAGGGGGGTTATTCCCCTCCTGTTTTCCACCCTCTTTCAGGTCTTCGTTGGTCAATAGTCAGGTGATTTTAGGGGTTTCTGCTCAGGCTTCGTTTGGGGTCCTTCTTGTTTTGGTTTATATCTGTTCTCATGTTTTTTGGTGGTTTTTTTCTCGGTTTGGTTTTTTGTGCCTGTCCCTGTTGTCCTAGTTTGTTCCTGTTGTTCGATCCCTATTTGTGTTGACCTTTTCTATTGTACCCACTCCCGTTTATGGGATAGCTCAGGGCTCGTTTTGACGAGATGTCTGTTTGTACTTTGGCTATGCCGATATTTATCAAAAAAAAAAAGGGAGGGATCAAACATAGGCCAAAAACAATATAACATACCAAAACAAATGATTATAGGACAAATATAGGCAAATAACTATTTGGGTTATTTACGCCAAAGATCCGTGTATGTTTCCATTATGTCAATTTAGTCCTTCTATTTTTAATTGTGCTAATTCAGTCATTCTACAATTATATTATGTCAATTTAGTCATTTGGTCAATTTCAAGTTAAATTATTGACGTAATTTTCAACAGCATACAAATCCACCGTTGACTCACAATTCATGTTCGAACAATTAAAAATTTCATTAACAACTTACCATAAATTTTATTTTAAGGACCAAATTGATGCAATATTAATTATATAGGGATCAAATTGACACAATTAAACCTAAAAGGACTAAATTGACATAATTGACAAATTATAGAGACATGCGGTGTAAATAACCCTAACTATTTTCTACAATTATTTAAATTTGGATAAATTACAAGCATGACTTTTGACTTAAAAAGGGAAAATCAACTTACAAATAAAATCAAAACTTTACCCATCACCTTTCAAGAACTTTTGAACTTACCCCCAGTTAGTAATTTATGTCATCAAATGGAATTTTATTTGTTTAACCATTTTTTTTTTAGTTGAAATACATATGCTTTTGTTTTAAATTTAACTTTAGGCTATGCAAATTCTTCTCCATTTATTTTTGTATTTATTAATGCATATTGATTTTACCATATTTTAAATCAATGCTTCCATCCTAGAGTTATTGTATTTAGTATTTTAAAATAAGTGAAACATTAATAATCTTTTAATATTATATAATTTTAAATAAAGTTCATAAAACCACCAAATGAAAGAAGATTGATAACCTTATTCATCATTTTAAAGGAGTAAGATAGTTGTATAAATAAAATTAATGTCATGACCAACGGACAGAGGGTGAATCTGGCTTTCTGGAGCGTTACTAAGGAAGTGTTAAATTTTGTCAATTTTTTTCGATAATTAGAGTACAAGCCCGAAAAAGCACAGCAGTGCAGAGCAACGTTGGAAGGCAAATAGCTAGAATAGCAAAACACCCAAGGCAAAAGATTGCCCGCAATCTAGACCACTCCAACATAGAAGAATACCTAAATAAGGAAGACGCAGAAAGGAGCTACTCCAAAAGATGCACACCCAAAAAGAGTACTTCTGACGGCCATTAACTAACCAGGCCACGAGATGCCTAAACGCCAAAAATAACCCACAACACAACACCAACTATTTATAAGAATCCTCGGACCAGGACAAAAACCTTAGACACACAACAAATAGGACAAAGTTACCCGACATAACAACTAAACAACCTGAAAACCCCCGAACAATAGGAATGAGACTACGACTACTCTTCCCTAGGGGATAAGAAAACACAATGTATTTGATTCTTCTTTTTTGCTTGGCTAACTCTTTCACTGTGGTAGGGTCAGGAACATTCTTGTAAATTATCCTTTTAAGTTGTATAATTTTTTTTTTAATAATTAGCGATAAAGTCACAGTATAAAACATGCCATTAGTATAAGGGAGGCCTTGATTAACCTATATAAAAGCGGGAAAGTTGTATAGATTATATTGATTATCACTCACTGACAATCAGTGCGTAAAATAAATAAGAATACCAGAGGGGAGATGATTTACCTCTTATCTTTTGAGAGACTTCCATATCATCAAAAGGCTTATCACATGCAGACTCTTTTGCTTTGATAATCTCTTTGTGGTACCTAGGGATTATATGAGGCTAACTTTAGCTTGTAATTTAAGTAGCTGAATGCCTAATATATGTAGATAAAATTAAATAATTATCTTTTATTTTATTTTATTTTATTTTATTTTTTTTGCTAACGAGGAACCGGGTTACTTGTTATTAAACCCCAGCCCATGCAGCGACCCACACACCACAGAAGCCAATTAAGTTAAAAATTCTTCAAGGAGAGGTTCAAGAGAGGAATTGAACTCTAAACCTTTTGACCTAAAGCAATACTCTATCCCCTCACTTGTTTCCAACTATTGAGGCAAGGCCCTAGTTAGTTAATAATTATCTTTTAATAAGCTAATAAGTTATATAGTTAGTATAAGATTTCACAGATACAATTTCGGTGTATTTAACTTTTTTTTTTCTTTTTTTTTTTGCACTCTACTAATGCATAAAGAAAAAATGAACCACTTTTTTTGCACTGTACTAGTTAGTTAATAATTATCTTTTAATAAACTAATAAGTTATATAGTTAGTATAAGATTTCACAGATACAATTTCAGTGTATATAACTTTTTTTTTTTTCTATTTTTTGGACTCTGCTAATGCATAAAGAAAAAATGAACCACTTTTTTGGGTTATTCAATTAATTAATGAGTTATTTACGCCTCGTTATTCCGTACGTGTCAAGTTTGTCAATTTAGTTGGATAATTTTTTTTGTATCGAGAGTGTGATTTATTGTATACATCTTCATTATTGTATATATTCTCTCTTAAATTTACATAAAATTATAAATTATACAAACTGGACAATAATCAGGAAGTTAAAGATAATGGGGTTTGGTTGTCGCGTGTGCGAGACAAAACTGGAGCGGAGATATAAGATGAAGTAATTGGAAGGAGTGTACTCTTTGGAAAATATGGCAATATTTAAGCTCCGTTTGTTTTGAAGGAAAATTAAAATTTAGGAAGTACTTTTCACCCTTTCTGTTTTTTGGCGCACATGTTTTGAAGGAAAAGATTTTCCAAATGGAAAAGGTTTTCCTCCAATGGAGGTAAAATATTTTCCTTTATAAAATAAAGGAAGTTATGATTCCAAGCGGCACAATAATCTTTGCAGTAATAAGCATGCCGCTATGAATATTATGAATTAGGTATTTTTTGACAAAAGTTGCCAGATTCTCAATGAGAATTATTGACTTAGAATATGAGTTCGACAATACATATGTATCCCCTTCATAATGTAGTGATTTCTTTTGTCGGAAAATGCTAATATATATATATGACATCAGTTTTGATGGAAATTAGCCAAATTTTATCAAAAATTTCCCAAATTCTGACATAGAGTATACCTAGGTGATAAAATTTCATATCTTAAGGTACTTTATTATATATATTAAAATAATGTGATACTTAGGTAATGAATGCTCAAATTTTAGGAAACATAAGAGATAAATTTTTTTATTTTGTATAACTTTCATAGTTAAATTTTATATTATTTTTCATATATGTCATATTGATGCTTATATTGTCCTATATAATAAAATATAAGATGATTGATAAAAAATATTTCTTTTAGACCATACAAGAAAATATCAATGCGGAACCAAGTTTTCCATTGAAACAAACAAATGAAAACATCAATTAGATCTTAATTTTCCTTAGAAAAGCTTTTCCAAAAGAAAAATCAATTCCTATAATCTATTTTTCCTTCTAAACAAACGGAGCCTTAGAATACTATAGAAATAAATTGACATTATTAAAAGTATACTGGTTATATAAAATTGATGCATATGGCTCTAGAGGATTGGAAGGTAAGTCTTGGCGAGAAACAGGCCGATGACGGATTATGGACGCGGTTTAGGGAAAAGTTTATATTCTAGTAGGATTTTTAGTAGATGGCTAATTTAGTCTTGTTATTTATCCTTTAGTGTTTTTCTTTTATCTCCTATGTTTTTTATTCTAAACTAGTTTCATCCTCCATTTAAACAAGAGGGAAGACGAGGGTTTGGGGATTCAATTTTAGATTATTTTTTCATGACTTGTTAGCTTTTTTTTTTTTTATTCTCGAATTGTGAAAACTAGAATAGATTGTATTTTCCCCTTGTTCTTTGTTATTTTTGTAATAAGAATTAAGGGAAGGCTATTAAACCGTCCCGTCCCTAATTTTTCATTTATGCGCTGCATCAGAAATATTCAACAAAGTGTGATATAATAATTAACATTAACCTTGAATTAGTTTTTGTCTCCTTCTTAGGGTGCGTTTGGTTCAGCTTATTTAAACTTATCTTTTTTGAAGCTTATTTGTTTCAATAAGATATGTACATTTAATATTTGTATCTTTTTCCAATTAAATGTTTGGTCATGCAGTGCAGAAAAATCTTTTTTTTTTTTTATAAAATAAAGCATTTCAATAAGGAACATAAAAAAAGGAACATACCCAGTGCCTCAAGGGCTCCCGCCTACACAGGGTCTGGGGGGCGGATGTACGCAGCCTTCCCTTCAAGGTGTTAACCTGAAGATAGGCTATTTTCTAGTACCCCCAACCTGAGGGTGAGGACTTCCCAAGAGGTCACCCATCCTGGTACTACTCTCGCCAAAGCACGCTTAACTTCGGAGTCCTAATGGGATCCGGCGACTGCGTGTTGGTGCCCTCTTTGGTAAAATAAAGCATTTCAATATAAGTTAGAAAAAGTAACTTATCCACTATAATCACAAAAATGACTTAATAATATAAATTATCTAATTATAGTAGGTAAGAGAGAATCATGATAATAGTTGATTATAGTAGTGGAAAGTGGTGAGTATAGCGACTAGTGGTGGCCACGGGCCGGGCCGGGCCCGAGGGCCTCCAGGGCCGGGACCGGCCCCGGCCCGGGCTCAGGCCCAGGCCCAGGCCCGCTACAGTGCAGGCCCGACCTTTTTAACTAAATTAAAAAAAATTTAAAAAATACATAGTCATTTTGTACTAAAATTATTGTAATTCATTGATAAATAATATGAGATACAAATATATTTTTTTCCAAGTATACATGTTCAAAAAAAAAATAATACTAAATATACGTAATAAATAAAATAAAATATACAATAAGTAATTATCAAAAAAGTATCAGTAAATAAATAACGTATCAAATACAAATACAAAGTTGGGGCCTAATATTTAAAAATACAAATTTATTTATCAAAAAATATAAAGTTTGACATATGAAATGTGTGGTCATCTTTTGACGTAAATATTTGAAAGTAAATAATTAACATACAAAAGTCTTGAATCTTGATATCAGTCATATCGGGGGGTTTCTACGCCATCATTTAACGTATCAGTTGTGCGGTTGTCTTCTTCATCGCTCGATGAATCCAGCTTCATTCTCTGTTGATCTCTTGCCTCAGCTAGCAGCCAATCCTTCAAGCACACGGACATCTCCAAGCTCGACAGCGATAGCTTTGCCCTCTTCGTTCCAAGTAACCTGCCACCAAGACTAAAAGCACACTCCGATACTACTGAAGACACCGGACAACTTAGTATATCACGTGCCATGGTGGAAAGCACGGGATATTGGGTTTGATTTGTGTTCCACTATTGTAAAAGCTCAAAATGCGGGTTGACCGGCGGCCCGAAAATGTGGACCAACGGTGTCCGCAAGTAATAATCTAGCAGGTCACATGACGTGTGGGCTACTGCGGGCATAAATTGCTGCAACAGCTTCCACGAATATAACATGTGTAAACTACTTCCACTAGAAGTGGAAGATCCTACTGTAGTAGTACTAGGATTATTAAATGATAATTTACGAGAATACTCAAAAAATAAATTATGCAAGTCGTTATCGACATCGGCAATGAAAGTGTCGACATTAAGAGTAGGATGCAAATATTTAAAAAAATGTTGGCAAAATAAGTTGAAACCCCCGCGTTTACAACGAGGGTCTAAAATAGTTGCAAAGCAATAAGTAAGAGGTAGTTCAGAAAAGTATTTGGCAAACTTTTCTTTCAATGCCGTAATCGATCCGAAAAAAATGGGGTTGGATTCATTACCCACCATCCAATTTACAATATCAAGCAATGTTGATATTGCTTGAGGCATGGTCGGATAGTGGCAACCCGAAAAAAATGTTGTCGCGTCTTTAAACATGCTAAAAAATTTACAAATTTCATATATTGTCTCCCAATGTATACAGTCCAGGTTGTAATCGCGTCATTCTACACTATTTTCCTTGGCGAATTCCATCAAAGCGTCTTTGTATTGTAGAATGCGCTCTAACATTACTACCGTAGACGACCACCTAGTTTTGGTGTCTAATTTAAATTGTTTATATTCTATGTTATGCAACCTACATACATTTTTAAATCTTTTTTTTCCTAGCAACGGATGATTTAATTGATATTATTACAGATCTTAAGGTGGCAAGGGATACGTCTATAAGATCTAAACCATCCATTACCATTAAATGCAAAATGTGACAGATACAACGAATATGAAAACACTTCCCATCTAACATGGGTCTCATTTTCCTAATTAAATGTGCTACGGATGCAGTGTTATTGGAAGCATTGTCAAACGTAATACTGAAGATACGTTGTTCTATGCCCCAATCGTGGACTGCTGATATAATCGCACCCGTAATTACCTCGGCAGTGTGGGGGCAATCTAAAAGCCCAAAATGAATTATTCTCTTCTGGATGATGAAGGATTCATCGGTCCAGTATGCCCTTATGCACATATAAGGTTGGCCGGGTTTGGACGTCCATACGTCCGACGTCAACGAGAACATGCTCGCGTTCGTCGCAAAAAGTATATGTATCCCAATTTTAATATTGTGGTACAACGTAAAAGCGTCCCGCTTTACGGTGTTTCGAGGAATCCTCACAATGGCGGGGTTCACATTTCGTTGGAGGTAGTCGACGAAATGTGGGTTTTCGCTGGTACTAAAGGGCCTTTTACTCAAAATTACATATTTAGTTAGCCCCCTACAGTTGCTCTCCTGAGAGAACCTAAAATTAGCAACTGCACCGGTCACTTGCTGTACTAAACGTTGTTGGCTCTTTTCCGGGAATTGCTCGGGGTGGCACCTAAGTATATGTCTATTTAGTGTGCCCGTCCCATTGCCGGGTTGATGGCTAAAATTCTTAGATGGGTCACATAATTTACAGGTTGCTTTATTAGTTGTCTTATTAAGGGTAAAGTGCTTCCATACCCCACTAGTTGTACGCCTACTAGTCAAGGTACAAGTTTCAGGCTGGGCTTCGGTGGTGGGGGTGGGTTCCTCATCAGTTTGTGAGTCTCCAACCCCACCACTACCTGGCTCATGATAATCTTGTTGTTGTGAAATGTTATAATCTATGCTATCATCAGTGTATTGGAGTGTTGGGTCTGGTTGTATAAAAGCTCGTTCTTCAGTATCAAGTAAGACAATTCTAGTCCTTTTAGGGATTCTGGGTGGCCGAAAAGAGCTAGAACTAGCACGACCGGCTCCAGATGATGACGAAGAGTTGTGTGCCATATTAGTATAAATGATTATTATTTATAAAATGCAAGTAGTAATGCAAATTAAATAACTAAAAATGCGAATCAAAAAAAATTACGATACTAAAATTACCGAAACGAGAGAACAATGAAATTCACACTTCAGCCAAATACTTTACGAACTTCGAACTTTAGAGCATAATTTTGCAATTAGCAAATTAGAGAAGATGGGAGATGATGAATGTATAGAAAGAGAAGAGAGAATTGAAGATTTTGTGAGAAAATGAGTTGGGGAGGTTTAAGTATTTATAGAAAAAAAAATATAAATTTTTTTTTTTTGGTGTAAAAAAAGAGCCGTTGGCTCTTTTGGGCAGGGCACGTGCAGGCGGGGATCACGGGCCGGGCCGGGCCCAGGCCCCTGAAAAAATCAGGCCCGAGGCCCAGCCCAGGGGACCTCGGGCCTGGGCCCGACCCGGCTCGCTACAATGACATCCGGGCCGGGCCGGGCCTTAAACGGGCCGGGCCGGGCCGGTTTCGGGCCGGCCCGGCCCGTTGGCCACCTCTAATAGCGACCCATGACCGTAAAATGTGTGATGGTTGATGAGAGTGGTAATAACAAGTAAAAGTAGGTCATGGTGGTAAAGATTTAAGGTTAATATAATATTTTTAAAGTACTTCTCTGAAATAAGCTATGAAAAAGATTCAGTTTTGCATTTTTTTCATCTTAGTTATAAAAAAGTTTTTTTAATCTTTCTATTTAAGTTGTGAAAAAGAAATAAAAAGATCTTTTCTGCCAACCAAAAGCAAGCCCTACAGTCAAAAAGAGCTTTTTTATAACTTTAAATTATTAAAAAGTTAAACCAAATGTAGCCTTAATCTTAAATTAACCTACTACAAGAGGATCGTAAATTCTATGCTCTTCTAGTACGTTGACTATATATATATATATATATGTAAGTTGTTGAGGTTTCAAGAATGTGCTCTGTGTTTATTAACCCAAACTTTTAGGCTCGGTTTATTTCGGTGGAAAAGTAGATTCTAAGAATTGATTTTTCTTCAAAAATTTTTTTTTCTAGAAAATATAAAATCTGAGTGGGGTTTTCCGTTGTTTTTTTCAAAGTAAAATTTAATTCCGCATTGTAATGTCTTCTTATATGTTTTAAAAAATATATAGTTTTCACCGGTCATTTTGTATCTTATTGTAGGACAATATAAATATATGCATATATTATATTAAAATATGGTGAAATTTTATTAAAATTCAGCTAATTTATGCCAGAGAACTGATATGATATAAACTACGAGTCCATAACCATATTACCTAAAGGTTTTCTGCATTTTAATAAAAATTATTTATATATTATCAAAAAATATGTCATATTAGCTAGTATTTTCGGACAAAAAGAAATTATTGCATAATGATAGAGGACGCATATAGATTGTTGAACTCGCATTCCATGTCAAGGCCTTCAAAGGTGTAGCCGCCTGGGCCTTGCGGAGCATTGAAACGACACGTTCAGGGAGGCTAACGCGGTTCCTCCAGAACTGAAGTGCGGCATTTCTGCTAGTGACAATTTCCTCGTTAAGCAGTCCCCCAGCTGAGCCTCCTACTCTTCTGGGCCTAGCACCATGGCGTCCTCGAGCCTTTTGACTAGGCTGTCTCGGTGATCTCGGAGCTTGTCTAGATACTTCTTGCGCACGTACAAACTTACGAGGCATTGCAACGCCACACTAACCCCGTTTTGGACGTAGCCGAAGAAGTCATTGGCTGTAATACCGCTATTGTTGTTGTTGTCGTCATTTTCTTTATCATTATTGTTGTTATCTGCAAAATGTTTCACATAGAATTTAATATTAAGGTCTCAAATTAATGCCATTGCCTTGTTTTTACTCGACTTATTTCGACCTTAATCCAGTATGTTTTAGCGAAGTAACGTGATGAGGCTCATGCTTTCTCTCAATGGTTGGCAATTCTATGTAAGCCTAATTCGTACAATATTGAACTAAATATGTGTAAATGATCTACTTTTGAACCCTAATGAAGAAAGCTTGAGTCTAAATAAATTATATGAGCTATTAAGCTCACCATAAAGCTTGTTGACATGGGTTTTATATTCTTAACCAAGCTGAGCCATCAAACTTGTGAAAACTCATTAAAGTCTCCATAAGTGAGCTTAGTAAGGTTGAGATGGCAATATGGTGGCGCAGGTACAAGGATTGCCTCCTCTAAACCCATATCCACCACCCAAACTCATACTCATCACCCGCTCGATTATCTGCCACAAGAATTATATGGATCACCATGATGAGTACAAACCAATAATCAAACTAGCTAGACAACTCGAGGGTTTGAGCTCAAAGTCTCCAAACATGGCAAGCTTTGAATGAGCAAAATTCTAGCTACTTGTAAGGCTGATAAGCGCAAGTTTTAACTTGGTCAATTGACACCTCCTTTTGTAAAAAATAGATTAACAATATAAATTCAGTAGAATAATCCACCAAAAAGTAGTGCCCATCTTTAGGTTTTTAAGTCCCCAAAAATGACTCATTTCCTTACAGAATGTTAAAAAAATAACTCTAAATAATGCTAAAAAATATTCTCGAAATAAGTGTCCACATAGGCGTAGAGTCTATGTGGACATCCACTTAGCAAGTTTAGTTGTTGAGTATTAAAAAGTGGTCGTTTGTTCAAAAGTAGAACATTAGTGTGTCGGCAAGGCATGTATTCTTCTAATTGTCCCAATGGACATATTCTAGTGGCGAAAAACACTAGTGGCCATTCGTGCCACTCGGGTTTGATTCCCACTAGAGACTTGTGGCTCCCCTTTATAGGGAATTTAAGGGGATTTTTTCCTCCCCCAATGGTATTACTAATGTTAAAAAAGGAAAAAAAATGTTCTATTTCATGATTAGCTTTTACCTCATTTTATATTAAAAAATTAGTTGTCATTAAAATAAGAATATTGTTAGGATGTGATAGGTAATATCTTGGGGGTATTGTTGTTATTGCTCTCCTTTGCCACACTTTGTGTATGTACTTTTCGGGTCTTCTGGAGGGGATGCCGGTAAAAAAAAAAAAAAAAAAAAAAAAAAAAAATAAATGCTTGTTATTGCCAAGTATTGAACCCCTAAACTTTAGATGATACTTGTCAAACAATTCTCTGGTTAAGCTGCAAATCTTTAATGCATCTTTGTTATAAAACATAATATCAATTAAAATTTGCAGGACTTTATGCAGTAAAAGTCACCTTAATTCCCATATAGCAACTTTGTCCACAAACATTGGGGAAAAGAAAGATTTGTATTGTGCTCTGTATGATAGATGTCACTTGCTTGTTTGTTTGTTTGTGTTGCCTTACAGGGTCTCTTTTTGGTAATTTTGAGTTTTATTTTGTCTTTTATTTTTGTTGCTTGCTTTTGGCCGAGTTCTGACCTGTAGGTCTGTTTGTACCTTAAATATCGGGAAAAAAAATATCGGAAAAAAATTGGGTCTCAAGGGTGGATTCGTAGACACTACCTTAAGAAATATTCTTTTTTTTTTGTTTTGGCATAAATTATGAAAATTTTAGTTTTTTTAACATATTTTTTGGAAATAGTTCTCTAAAAATAGGTTTGACTTGTAAATCCTTTTTTTCCATAACGGAGGTGTCTCGATTTTATTAAGCATATCTCAAACAATTCATTTTATATTATAATATTATCTAATATTTGAATTAATTATTTTTATATGTACAAATATGTTTACAATATGTTATATAAAGGAAGTTATTTTCAAATAACAAATGATTTAATTCATTTTAAAAAGGATGTTTAATAAATTAGAGGTTCTTAGTCAGTGTTTGGATTTCTTAGAGTCTTTAATTACCCCGCTTAGAAACATTACACTTATATGGGGAATCTCAAGTATCAATCTATGGGCATAAGTTGAGGCAAGATGAAACTTCACATTACCTCTGACCACATTGTGAGTGGTGGACCGGATGACGCGGGGATGGGCCACGTAGGAGGCGGCGGTGGGTGGTGGTTTGAGATAGTGTTTCTCGTTGAGGAGGTGGAGGGCGGAGGTATAAGTGTCGAGGCAGTCGCGGAGGTAGTGGCCACGATGGAACTCGGACTTGAAGGGAACAGTGTAGATGCGCTCCACTTCTTGGTGGTAAATTAGCCTTGCTAGAATTCTAAGCTTTTCCTCCCCAAGGTATATGGCTTTGTCCTCTCCCATTTTTTTTTTCTTTTTTGACTTAATTATAATGGCTTTAAATTTAAATGCTTGTGGATTCATTGAAGAGCTAAGGGCAGCTTCTATTTATAGGCGTGCACTTTGAGCATCATTAAGGTAGAATATCTTAGAGGACATATAAGTAAAGGCTTTTTTTTTTTTTTTTTTTACATAAAACTGCTTTAAAAAGTTATTTTTTGATTTTAATCATCGCAACTTTTAAATTTTTCATGAAATTACATCCAAAAATCCAAAAGTTTTCAATCAATCACATTAAATCACATTATTAACTATTTATTAATTATATGCGACTTTCATGTATATTTTTGGCTTACTTTTTTTATTACTTCTGTGCACGTTAAGAATGAGATGAAACTACCAAGTTGGCAAAGCATTAACCTGTCCCTTCCTCCATCTAGATTTGATCCCTTCCAACCTTGGTGGAAAGGGGGTGAAAAAATACTTTGTTGGCTTATGTGCTTTGTGAGCTTTTTTGCTCCTATATTTATTGAAAAAAACTGAAGAATTTTGAAGGTTTGAAGTGGTTTTTTGAAAAATTAAAAATTTTTAGTAATAAGTAAAAATGACTACTTTTTATGTAAAAACCCCTATACATTAAGTATTTGAACAAAAAAAGGCTTAATATTTTGCATACGTTTAAGAAGCATGAAATAGTTTTTTTAAAGAAAACTGTAAGCACAAAAAGAAAATTGCACTACCAAAATAAATATTCTTTGTATTTATTTTGAAAATGCCAGTACAATCTCTATATACATAAATTAAGTACAACGATATGAAAATTCTCTGATTTGTTCTCTTTAAACTTGGCTTCATTGAACACCAAAGACGAACTGGGTCATTTGACAAGGGAACAAGGCTTGTTCTCAATCAAGCAGATTATTCATCAAGGAAGAGGGCACAAAGCTTGGCATCTAGTGTGAAGAAAGAATTTTTGGTTTTGAGATTTTGGCAGAGAGGATTCAAGAGCTTTTAGATTTTTTTTACTTCTCTCTATTTTCTGGATCCTTTCAAATTGAGGAGGGGTAGTATTATTATAAAGAAAATCAACCTTAAGCTAGAGCAGTTTTTTAGTATTCCTCTGATAGCTCATGGACTGGGCCCATTTAATGCATAGAACCAAGCTTGGTCGGGCCAAGACTTCACATGCTTTACTTGGGCTATTGCTCATTTTGGACTTCAACATGATTTTAGGCTTGATTCGGCTGGCCTTACAGACTTTTAGCTCGATCTAGTAGTCTTTATGGGCTTGGCTTTGAATTGTCGGCCCAATTATGCTTGATTTTTGCTTTGGATTTCTAGTCATTCGGGTCAAATTAATTTTGGTCAATTATTAACTTTCAGTCAACTGAATTTTCTTTATTGACTCGTTTAAATTTATAAAACACAAAATTTAGATGTCTTGCAAAAACATGGGAAGAAATATCTATTTGGAAAAAACTGCAAAGTTGCTGATTTTATCGCAACTTGTCATATCATTTTTTCAATATGACATCAATTATCATATCATATTTTTGTGCAAAAAAAAAAAAAAAAAAAACAGAAAAAAAAAATCATGTCATATTTACGTTTATCACATTTTCTTTTTTATACCAAATATCACATTTTCTTTTTGTGGGTTACTTATTGTCAGGCTATAAAGTTATTTATGGGCCTCCATCCATCAGCATAAATTTTCGGGAGAGTTAATTTCTTTGACACTTACAATGAATCTAATATTATTCTTGTTGTTTTTCCCTTAAATTATGTGCTGCATATTATGGTCATAAAGTCCTCTTTTTCCTAAGTTAATAGTTTTATTTATATGTGCCATGCATACATAAATTGACATTTAGCATTTTTTTTTTTTGTTTTTTGACATTTAGCATTTTTTTTTTTTTGTTTTTTGACATTTAGCATTGTTCCTTGAAAATGTATATTTAATTATACAGTACAATTTTTTTTCTATTTGAAAAAAAAATTTTATCTCAAAAGATGTTGACTTATATTGCCATTTCTGAAAGCTATTTGCTAAAATTTGAAATAAAATTTTAATTATTTAAAAAAAAAAATTCTTTTTGTATTTTTATTCATACCATATATTACCACGATCATTGCAAAAATGAGAATCTCATTGTAGAATGAAAAAGGAAAATACCTTATGAACACATATTAGGTAAGATTTTGTTTGGAATATAGAATTAGAATTGGACTATGGAATTACAATACCAATTATAATTTTGGTGGAATTGAAATTCCACTGTTTGGTTCATCAAAGGAATTGAAGGTCGGAATTGTAAGCAAATAATGATTCGAATCATCGAGGGTTTTCGGTTAATTGAGTTGGAATATTTCAAAATTTAAATCAACTATAGTTGGATTTGGGTGGGAGTAGTTCATATTGCGTTCAATTTATTATGGTAAGAGCGATTCACTTTGAGTTCGAGTTATTCAATTTTTGAGTCAAATCAGATTGAGTATCGCGTAGGATCATTTGGTGTTCAAGGTATCTCGGATTTGGAGTTAATCGGGTCAGGTCTTTCGAGATTCAGACTAGTTATGATCGGGTTTGAGTTCAATTAGGTCATTTCAAGCTCTAGCCGTCTTAGTTTTGAGACAAATGAATTGTATCATTTTAAATTTTGAGTCATCTTAAGCTGAGTTTGAGATGAGTCGGGTCATTTTGGGTATGGGTCATATTAAGTTTTTGAATCAATTTGGTTGGGTCATATTCACTTCGGCTTAACTTGTTTACATCATATTCAAGTCCAGTAGTTTCATTTTCTTGATTTGAGTCATCTCGAGTCTTGGTTCAATCAGGTTGAGTCACTTAGGACTTTGAGCTAAGGTGATTCTAGTCATTTCAAGTTCAAGCTATTTGAGTTGGTAATTTCAAGGTTCGGGTCAAATTTTAGGTTGTTCTAAGTCATTAAAGTTAATCAAGTTGAGTCATTTCAGATTTTAGGTCAATGGATTTAATATGGGATTGCAATTCCTTATCCCTATCCCAAGGAATTGGAAATTATGATTTTTAGCTAAAATCCAATTCCATGGAATCGGACAGTGGAATTATAATTCCAATTCTAGCAGATGAACCAAATAACAAAATTGAAATTCTGGGCCCCAATTCTAGGCTCTAATTCCATGCTCCAAATATAGCCTAAGGTTATTTGATAAATGGAGTTGTTTGGATGCAAGCACTTAAGGGGCCAAATGATTTGTATAAGGGGTATTTTACCGCTTTGGTAGCCGACTCGCTCTTAGTCCCAATGGTTGGAGTGATAGTTGGCCAATCCCGATATGCAAGTTTGAATCCGGCATCCCTGTTCTTCAGACATTACCGATGTAAAAAAAAAGAAAAAAGGATTTCCCTTCTGGATGAAATTCTATTTAAGTATCCATTACTAAAAAAGAAAAAAAGAAAAGGAAAATAAGAACTTTTATTGTCCAATAATAATGCTACACCAACTAATATTTGCAAAATCCTAACAAAGAAAAGGCTGATACCAAGGCGACAAATGCAAGCTAAGAATGCAAGCAAAGTATTGGACACCCTTTCTCGCATCTCTAGTTTTTACTTTTTGCTTTTTTTTGATCTCATCCAGTTCTATTAGGGTTGTATTTTGGTTCATCTTTTTCAATTTACCTGTTTAAAAAGATTTTATATATTTAGGGTCTATGATTTTTTGTAATGAAGTGCTCGATTGTACAATATAGAAATACTTTTTTTTTATTGAATAAAGTATTTGAATACATATTTTAAAAAGAAATTGATATATTATAATGACAATAAATGACTTGATAATAACAATCAACCAGTAATAGTCGTAGGTAGTGGTGGTCGGCCATTGTGTTGGGTGAGGTGTCGAGTAATGATAATGGATAATAGCAAGCTTTAGTAGTGGATAGAAGTTATGGAAGAGTAATGCTAATAAAAAAAGGGATGGTCTTCCTTGTAAAAATGGACTATAGTGGTGGCAAGCCATGGTGGTAGCCGATGGAAGAGGACCAAGGTAGCGTGATGAATTTATAGAGGTGACGAGCCATGTTGTAATGGATGCTAGAAATGCACCGCGCTAGTGGCAGCTCATGGTGATGGATGGTGAGAAACAGAGTGGTGGTCATAATAAGAGGGCATTGATGAGTCATAGTGGTTATTAGTGAATCTTGATAATAGTTAGTTATGAAGTGGAGGGCGGTGGTGGGTACGGGAGGCGGTAGAAGAACTGAAAAGTGGGCATGATGGTGAAAATTTATGGCTCGTTTGCATCCTTTCCGGTAAGTTATAAAATAACATTTTCATACTCCTATTGAGGCTGTAAAAAAGAGATAAAGATCTTCCTATAAATTTGGTGAATTGACTTTGGTTTGCTAATTTATGACTGGATTCAAGCAATGCTTCAACTAAAGAGACTTATGTGCGCACACACACACATTAGTGTGACATAATCCCCTAATTTTTGAGAAAATGGTGTCCAATGAAATATTCCTTTATGTATAACCTTGAGGTAAAATTTAGTTAAATGGTGTGGTACATTTAGTTAAAACTTGTGGTATAATTCTAAATGATCTTGACTTCGCTCGAAACTAAAGTGAGGTGCAATTAGGACCTTAGAGATACTTAAGAAAGTCATTGGTGTATCATAATCCTTAACTTGTGAAAAAAATGGCGTTCAAATGAAAGATTCCTCTATGTATAACCCTGTGATACAAGTTACTTGAATGACGTGGTATATTTAGTTAAAACTTTCCAAACTATCTTAACTTTGCTCCAAGCTAATGTGTAGTGTGATAAAGAACCTTGGAGGCGCTTAATAAAATCATTAGTGTACCATAATCACATAATTTGTGAAAAAAGGCATCCAATTGAAAGATTCCTTCATATATAACCTTGTGGTACAAGCAAATTGAATGGTACAGTACATGCAGTTAAAACTTGCCTGTAATTTCAATTATAAAAAAAAAAAAAAAAAAAAAAACGTGTTGACCACATTTGGAACCTACATCTGCATAAACCTACACCTACTCCATCTAGGAAGATCAGCGGCGGATCCATGTTGAGTCGGGGGGGACTCAAGCGCCCCCTGGAATTTTAAATATATAGGAGTAGATCTCAATGGCATGTCCATATAAATCTCCATATTACAAAAGACCATAAAATTCAAACTCAAGCCCTGATAGACTCAGGAACAGATCCCAATGGCATCCAAGAAGGCCTCGTTCCATCAAAATATTATGAAAAAACAATAGAAAGTCTTCACGCAGCTAGTGGAGATAGGATGAATAACAAATATAAACTTTCAAACTCTTATTTCTGCAATGATGGTATTTGTTTTAAAACTCCATTCATTCTAGTCAAAGATCATCAACAACATATTATACTAGGAACCTCGTTCATAAGTCAAATATATCCATTTACCAACACAAAAGAAGGAATCCATACTAAAATCAGAAATACCCCAAGAACATTTCAGTTCATTAATCCTATTCAACAAAGAGATTTAAATATTCTACAATCAACTGCAATATTCAAACAAATAAATTTAATACATAATAAAAAAAATCATATTCGATATCTCCAAGATGAAATAGGCTACCCAAAAATTGAAAAGCAACTCCTTCAGCCACATATTCAAGAAAAGATCAATCAATTAAACAACAAAATAATAAAGGAAGTATGTTCTAATCTTCCCAATGCCTTTTGGAATGAAAGAAACATATTGTTCAACTACCTTATGAAAATGATTTTATTGAAAGAAATATTTCTACCAAAGCCCGACCTATTAAAATGAACAAAAATTTTATTAGAACATTGTAAAATTGAAATTCAAACACTTTTAGCTAAAAGATTA
The DNA here is from genome assembly GCA_018398585.1 of Simmondsia chinensis. Taxonomy (NCBI): domain Eukaryota; kingdom Viridiplantae; phylum Streptophyta; class Magnoliopsida; order Caryophyllales; family Simmondsiaceae; genus Simmondsia; species Simmondsia chinensis. The sequence goes on from JAGTTD010000005.1 coordinate 14,057,125, forward strand.
ATTAGACCTTCAAAATCCCATGGAGTTGCTCTGCCTTTTATGTAAACAATCAGGCAGAAAAGGAAAGAGGGGTCCCAAGATTAGTAATCAATTATAAACCTCTAAACAAAGTTCTTCAATGGTTTAGATATCCTATCCCAAACAAAAGGGATTTACTCAATAGGTTATATGATGCAAAAATATTCTCAAAAATTGATTTGAAAACTGGTTTCTGGCAAATACAAATTAGTGAAAATGACCGATACAAAACCGCATTTACAGTTCCATTTGGACACTATGAATGGAATGTAATGCCGTTCGGACTCAAAAATGCTCCATCAGAATTTCAAAACATTATGAATGACATTTTTACTCCATACACTGATTTCATCATTTAATATATTGATGATATACTTGTTTTCTCAAAAAATATACATCAACATTTCAAACATCTAAACATTCTTTTATATGTTGTTAAAAGAAATGGTTTAGTTTTATCTGCTTCAGAGATGAAATTATTTCAAACTAAAGTCAGGTTTCTTGGCCATGACATTTTTCAAGGATCAATAAAGCCAATTGCTAGAGCAATTGAGTTCGCTGATAAATTTCCCAATGAATTAAAAGACCAAACTTAATTACAACGATTTTTGGGATGTTTAAATTATGTTGTAGATTTCTTTCCTAATCCGCGTCACCTATGTCAACCGTTATATCAACGACTCGAAAAGAATTCTCTTCCTTGGACAGAGTAACATACAAAAATAGTTCAAACCCTGAAGGAAAAGGTCAAGAGTCTTCCATGTTTAGCCCTTCCAAACCCCGATGCATTTCTCACAGCAGAAACAGATGCTGGACATAGGATTTGGAGGAATTCTCGAACAAAAATTAGGATCAAACCCAGAACAAATAGTCAGGTTCCATTCAAGTCTATGGCTCGGACCTCAAAAACATTATTCTACCATCAAGAAAGAAATTTTATCAATTGTTCTATGTATTTCAAAATTTCAAGATTATTTATAAAACAAAAGTTTTCTTTTAAGAATCGATTGCAAATCAGCCAAAGAAGTCTTACAAAAAGACGTCAAGAATTTAGTTTCAAAACAAAATTTTTGCTCGAGGGCAAGCAATTTTATCTATTTTTGATTTTCAAATTGATTTTATCAATGGAGAAAATAACTCTCTCCCAGATTTTCTCTCAAGAGAGTTTCTTCAAGGATAAGACTCAATACAATTCCTTTATTTTGGAAAATGTCAAAAGACAAAGGAAAAGCAAAAGCAAAAGAAGAAGAAGAATTTTAAACTCCAAAGGACTACGCAATGAAGCTTCAACCTTCTTTCTCAAAACCCCTCAATTAATATTCCAACTCAAAACCCGTTCTCAACCCTTGCAGATGACTTTCCTCTAATATCTTATGCAGCAGCAACCTCAAAAACCCCTCAAAATCCAACTACACTTAGGCCATTGCCTCCACTTCAACCACTAAACAAAACCACCAACGATTCATCATCTTCTCAATCCGCTCAATACTTTACTAAGCCTCAATTAGAACACATTTATTTAACAGGTCAATACGAACCACTTTCATTAAATGAAATTCATGGTTCAGTAAATTCAACTTTTCCAAAACATTTTCAATGGATTCTAGATGATATCAATCGAACTCGAAAATTTTGCGAGTTTATCTTAATCGATTCAAAATCTGTTCAAATTAAACATACGTCCAATACAACAAATGGACCAATTACATTTTCAACTTGCAAAATCTTAAATGTTTGGAATCGTAAAGATTTCGGTTACAATCCTTTTACTTCAAAGCATTTTTCTCAACCATTTCAACCTTCAGGTTATACATACCAAGATTACAAAATGGCTTGGTTAAGACATTTCTTATCCGGCCTTTTGATCATTCTTGGTTTTTCCAATTTACAAAGAAATCAAGACTTTTCCCAATTTGGTTTTTCGAACGGTGGCGATATTTTGGTCCTTCTTCTACCATCTATCCTGCAGACGTTCAAACATTATTCAATATTTATTACAAACATCTAGAGGATACCCTTTTACAAACATTTACTAGTTTTCATTCAAACTTTCAAATTCCCTGGATTTTATATTGGTCTTACTCAACCGCTCATATTTTAGAGTATCCTTACCCATTATTCATGGTTAGGGAATACAAAATTAAATGGTGGGACAAGTACGCTGTAGAATGAGATTGTTCCATAGTAATTCTTTCAAAAGTTTTCAAAGAGAAAAGAAACAAAGATATTCAAATTCTTTGTCTAAATTCTTCAACTCCGTCCAAACGTCAACCGACCAAAGCAACAGATTCAAGCTTTTCTTCAAAATCCAAGTCCAAAAGGAAAATTTCAAAGGAGCTTTTATCCCAACTTCTCCAACAAATTCAAGACTCTTCTGATGAAGATCCGGATGATGAAGCCAGCTCGTCTCAGACAAATCCATTCAGTTTTCTTCAGTAATTCATACTCAATTCGGTGCCGGCAATTCATTGTAGCAGTCACTGTAGCAAGGACAACCAGTTGTCCAGTTACTATAGCAATAATTCAGATTACTGTAGATCGTACAATAAATCTAGCCAGCTGTACAGATTTCAAAATTCAATTGAACTCCATTTTCAATTCCGAAGGCCTCCCACGTCTATAAAAGGAGACTTCAGGCTTCATTTCAAGGTAGAGGCGATTTGAGAGGCAATCATAGAGAATACACAACATCTCCTTTGCTCTCTTAAAAATATTTTTGTAATTTTAGTTTTTGCTCAAGTTTTGTAATCAAGTCTTCCATTTTAATTGTAAGTTTCTTATCTCTATTTGTATTCTATTTTCAATTTATTATAAATTAATCTTTTAATATTTTTAATAAAATCCATCTTTTCATGAGGTAGTTGAATCATTTATTATTCAACTACCATATGAAAAGATTGAATATATCTGACTAAATTTACAACCACCCACTATCCAAACTACTCCACAATAATGAAGAGGATGAAAAGATGGATTTTATTGAAATATTAAAAGGAGAATAAAGAAGATGAAGTTTCATCATCTAAAACAAGAAATTTAAATACAGATAAGAAACTTACAAATTGAAATGGATTTTATTGCAAATAATAATAAAGAATATTTTAGTAAAAAAATCCATCGTGTCAGAGAAGTCACTCTATTGCCATCGCTAATCATATAGAAACATTGTCAAAAGAAGGAAGAGTTGGGCAGAGACTTAATGGATAGCCCCTGTGAGAGGGTGAATTAAAATGAATTTTGATGGCGCCGGGGAAAGGAAATGAGGTTGGTTGTGGGTTTGTTATTCATGATGAAAGAGGAAATGTAATTGACTATGACTATAAGAATATGGGTAATGCCAATGAAGCAATTATAACTTAGGATGGGATTTGGCATTATATTCAGAAAGGGTTAAAATGTAGCCATTTGGAGGGAGATAACGTTGTTGTGATCAAAGCTATCCGTAATGAATTCAAATGTCTTGGTAGACTAGACTGATTGTCGAAGATATTGGGCATATGTTGGAGAAATGTTTAGACTCTACAGTTTCCCAAATCTATCCCGAAGATAATAGGTCCGCAGATAGGATAATTTCTAGAAGAATTCATGAGCACTCAAATATTGATTTTCTAGAAGGCCCGTGTTTACAGTTCAGTAGGGTTGTTAGTGATTATGCGTTAAGACTACCTATCTATCGATAGGCCCCTTAGTGTTCTTTTTACTTCTATGGAAAAAAAAAATTTTATGGTAATCAATATCGTACTTTCACTTAATGGCCTATAACTTTGGAATCACTCTTTTCCTATGGATGGTTCTTGCTTTTGTACATTAGAAGAAACAATATTGGATAACATTGATATTTACCTCCTTTCTTTTCGCATCTTTGCCTATAAATTTGAAGAGTGATAAGTTCACCATATGCCAAGCACCACAAATAAGCTTATCTCTTTTGTCAAAATTCCAACAAAATGGCAGCTAGTGTATTTGGCACCCCGATTACGGATGAAACATTGAAAGGATTACCAAAATATCATGACAATACCGAAATAACACGTAAGGATAGAGCTCAAGTGGCCTTTATGATGAAGAATGCAGAAGGCAAGGATCTCAATGCTCAACAATATTTAGAGAATGTTAGGGCTCGAACTGTGATTGACGACAAAGGAAGATACACAAAGTGCCTCATTTACAATGCTACTGGCGATCCCATAGTATTTGTCACTGCTCGATCATGGAAGGGAGCCCTCCAAGAGACCCCTTACCCTCTCATAATCGCAAATGGCCAATGGGGGGCATTTTTTCATGGCACATGGCCTGGTGGGGATAAGGAATCTAAAGTCGGTATCATCTATGCCGGTAAAAATGCTAGTGGAAAAATTTGTCATTTCCTCATTTCTTGGCACTGCCAGCAAACACGTAACAAGGTAACTAAATTAAAGAAACCATCTAATTGATAGTTCTTTTATGTTAGAGAAATAAATTCAAGTAGGATAGCAAAAAAGGGGTAACCCTTGTAACGTTATCCTAATTAATGTGGTGAGCTACTGTGTAGGTATACGTTGAAACCCGTGATCCTGGACACTACAATGACAATGCAACTTGGAATACGCTCGAGAATCTCTTGTCAGAGAGGGATCTAGTTCATCATGAAATAGCCAACGGGTGCTATGTATTGGCCTCAATTGGCGATTCTACTGTGCTAGCTGCATTTGAGGGGATAATTACTCTTGCAGATTGATAAATGTTACTTTATAAGTTAGTACATCACAGTTGTATTTCGTTATTCAAACAAAATCGGGGGATGTTGGAAGTAGGCGTGCAACCATAAACACATATGGTGCATATATGCTTGCCCAGCATTATGTAGTACTACTAGTAAATAACCCCTTGTTTTAAATTATAGTATTTTTCTTTGAGTGGTTTATACATAACTATCAGTTTGCATTTACGTATACGTTGTTGATGAATACGAGAATTATAGTATTATACTGTAATGACAATATATTTCTATTTTATCTTGTGTATTGAGCAATCTCATGTCCCTCGATAGGTGCTTACATGTGACATCCGTTTTGTAACGAACATACAAATATCGGTGCAATGATTTGTGAAATGCAGCTAAAATGATACGGAAAAATATTTTTGTTGTATTATAATAGGGTGTTGGTCTAATATGTAATTGTTACTGTAAAAATAATAAGTAACACATCAATTAAGGGTGCCCTTTCATATATTTATAAAGAGAAATTACAATAACATGTTGCATTTATATAAAATTTAGCTCACTGTACAAGATTGAGTCCAATATGCCTATATACAAGAATAATTATAAATATGTGCTTAAGTTGAGGTTTGCAAAGGGACCTTGTGAACAATTTAATTCTAACTCCAAATAGGTCAAATCTAATTACGAACACTTGACAACATTGATTACCATTTAACAAACCTTAATTCTACTAAATAAATGTTGTGGCACTCCAACAACAATAGCAACAGTCCCAAAGCCTCGAGGGCTCCTGCAAAAGCAGGGTCGGGGGGCAGGGGGTGGATGTACGCTGCCTTCCCCCTTCAGCGTATCCTGAAAGGAGGATGTATTCGAGGACCCCCAACCTGTTTATGACACTCTAGAATTAAATATATTCAATCAAAAATTTTCAAATAACTTTTATCATGACAATTAACCTCTATTAGATATCATTGAGCAAAAATAACTTTAATTACTAACATAAGGGTACATGACACAAGGCTCAGAAATATGTTTGTTTGAAGATGCTGTGGGTACAAGGAGTAAGTCTTGCGGATGAGATATATTCAATTAGTCAAATGAGATGCATTGTTCAAAGATATAGTCTAATATGTTATTCTGATAGTTGTAATATATTTTCACAGAGTGAGGGTTCAATCACGAAACACTTTCATTTATGCATTAAGACTTCCTCCATCTTCTGAGATCTTGTAAATTTTATTGCGAGAATATATGTATTTTGAAAAAGTTGGGGAATTGTTGGTATATTTTCAAATAAGTGGAACGATAGTCTTTTGTGCCTTTTGTGAAGGGGTGTGTCTCTTTATGTAAAGAGAAGTGCTACTACAAGAATATTCATCTTTAATGACCAAAAATAACGAATAGAATTTTATTTTGACGTGAAAAGTGTGTATGCGATGACTAGTTGTGACAACATTAAAAACTATTGTTAAAGGGCAGTATATGATGGACTTATAACGATAGGCACTAAATTGGATGGTTAATTATACTCACGAACTATTGTTAATAAGCTTAGGTAAACAACAATTTTTGGATTTAAAAAAATAAAATTAGTCAAATGGTAAAAAATTGATTTTTCTAATTTATTATTGTCTATTGTCTTCCCGATTCTCTTTTCTCTTCTAATTGGTCTCTCATGTTCGGAAAATTTAATTTCTAAAACTAAAGTTTTCCTAAATTGGCTAAAGTAGGCACATCGGAAACAAATTAAAAAATTTTAATATTAAATTTAAAGGTCTGATCTAATTAAACTATTTACTTAAATCTAGAAATTATTCTAATAGTTCATAATATGACAAACAAAAAAATCAAATAAAATAAGTATAAATATGATATGTATAATAAACGAAATAAAGGGAAAATATGTTAAATATCTATTATTTAATTAAAATGTACCTGGAGCGTGAATTCCATTCTAAATTTGAACATCTGAAATTGGATAAAGAACTTCTTGACACCTCAAGGTCTTCTTTGCAGTGACCTCTCTTGCACTGAAAATGTGGGCTCCCAAGCATGGTTATCAAAATTGCAATGACCTCTCTTGCACTAAAAAATTGATTTTTGTTTAATTTCTTATTCTTCTAACCTATTGAGTTACTTGGGTACTTGTTTTAATTTTTATTTTATTTATTTTCAGCTTGATTTTTTTTTTTTTGGACTTTTTTTATGTTCTTCATTATATATTTGAGACTTATAATGTGATTTTATTGGATACAAGTTATTGTTTTACAGATAAAGTAGAATCTTAAGAATCTCAATCCGATTCTACGATCCCGATCCTGAGTACCACTCACCGATCCTATGTAGAATCCCGATTCTGACAACCTTGCCTCTCAAGCATTTAATTTGGGAAAAATTTAACAACAAAATTTTTTCATGTAATCTTTCTTAAAAATAAATTAAAAAAAAGTTAAGCTTAATTTTGATTTTTATGAGAAGTCTCATTCTCAATAAACAAGAGTACACGGCCAAATTCATTCGCCTATATATATATATATATATATATATATATATATATAAGAATGATAAAAAAAAATACCAAACTAGGCATGTATGAATTTTTTTAGCATTGTTCTTGTTAAGTTATCATACCCTGCTTATGCAGGAGCTTTTGAGGCACTGGACCTATTAATGTTGTTCTTATATACTTTTTAAATTAAAAAAAAAGATAAAAAAAAATTAATGAATTTTTTTGGCTCTGAATTAGGAAAAAAAAAAAAAAAACTAATTTTTTTAGCACCCAAAGCTAGAGAGAGTGAACCCCACTTGCTGCCTTGCAAGTGGGAAAAAATAAAGTTAATTTTAATTAAAAAATAAATAATAAAATATCAAACTATCTATATGTAAATTTTTTTTAGCACTATACTTACAAAAGTAAAAGAAAAAAGTATTTTGCTTGTGATGGGTCATTCTCATAGAACCATATAGATCGATCTAGCGTCGATGGAATTTCTATTATGTTTACTGAAACTCTCTGGTCTCATGGATTTTCGAGCAGGTGCTTCTTTGGATAATGGACACCTGGCTAGCCTTAGAGCCTGTTCTCTCTCATACGTCTTTCTTCTTTCTTTATGGCCTTGTGCCATGATCGACTAACTTAGAGGGTGTCCTGTCACGGGACGGTTTTTGATACCCTTGTCAAGCCCGTGTGCTACTTAACTTCGCTTCGAAAGTTCCTCGTTAAGTCTAGCTACCCGATAACCCGAAGGCTATGTTTATGCGGAATTAAGGCAGAAAGCGTTTAAGGGACAAAGATATTAGGGACACAAGTATAATTTTGACAACACGTTAGAGAGAAAAGAGTTTGGATGAATTGGGTGATTGTTGGACACCCTTGGCAAATGCCAATACTTTATTATTTATACTTAAAGAGGTTTACATATGTGTATGAATCGTGTGGCATCCCCAAGGGACATGGCTCATGGCTTGGGACATGTCTATTATGTAGATACATGAATCTAGGCTAAGTATATGAATAGTTAATAAGCAAAATTGGGACACATCCCCAGGGAAAGGCAGTGTCAAGGGCCCAAGGGACATGCCTCTTTGTACATACACACATCTAAGCACAAAAATGGAAGGCCTAGTATTTTCTAGGGCCTTCTAGTATATCATCAAAAATAAAAAGTACTAGTAATATTGGCGGTGCGTGACACTCTCCCCCACCTAAGCCATTGATGTCCTCGTCAATGTTAGGTAATCTTGAATGTTTCGATCATCTTCTTGAATTGCCACAAGTCCTCCTCCTTTTCCCATGTTGCTGGAAGGTCCTTCCAATGGACTAAGTATTCGGTATACTTTGGCACTCCTCTTCGTCCCACGATCCGGTTAGCAAGGATCTCGGTTTCCTCTTTGTCAAAGGATGTGATCACGGCTGTAGATGCTCGATCTGACTCACTTCGGCTTGGGTCTTTGTTATCCTTGTGGTATGGCTTTAGCATGCTAACATGGAAAACGGGGTGGATCTTCATCTTCGGTGGCAGTTCAACACAGTAGGACACTTTCCCAACTTTAGCGAGAATTGGGTAAGGCCCCTCGTATCTACGAATCAGACGCTTATGCACCTTGTACAGGGCCTTGAATTGCTGTGGTAGTAGCTTCACCATCACCAAGTCCCCAATTTGGAACTCTAAGGACCTCCTCTTCTTGTCAGCCCACTATTACTAGTACTTGTCAACACTTACTTATGTCAAGGTCCCAGACCCACCTAGATATGGAGGGAGACAGAACGTCAAAGAGATTGACAACTTCTTGTGGTGTTCGAAGAGATACTTTGAGGCTCTTCATCTTGAAGATGATGCGCTCAAGATCAACACCGCATCTATGTAATTCCAAGATGATGCGGCATTGTGGTGGAGAAGACGCCACGGTAACATAAGCCATGGGCAGTGCACCATGGATACTTGGGATTACTTTGTTCGTGAGTTCAAGAAGCACTTCTTTCCAGAGAATGCCGAAAGTGTTGCCGTGAAGAAACTTAGGGGTTTGAAGCAAACGGGGTCTATCTGGGACTATGTCATGGAGTTCCAGTCCCTTATGTTGGAACTTCCTGACATGCCGGACGCATTGGCCCCCAATTATTTCTTGGATGGCTTGCAATCATGGGCCGAACTAGAGGTGAAGAGTAGAGGGGTCCAAGATCTTGCCACTGCGATATCCGAAGCCGAAAACTTGGTAGAGTACAAAAAAGACTCTACTAAGAAGAAGGACTACAAGAGTGGTAAGGGAAAGAGTGGGGGAGACTGGCCCACTACATGGAAGGACAAAGGAAGTCTCATAAAAACAGGCATCACGAGAACAGGCATCATGAGAACAAGCATCATGAGAACCGGTCAGACCAAGGCAAGAGTCAGTCCTGTTTCTTATGTGGAGGGCCTCACTTTGCCCGGGAGTGCCGGGAACGTCAGGCCTTGAGTGCCCTTGTTGCTTCGCAGGAGCAAGGGACCGGAGGCATGAGCATGGGTTCTATGCGCGTACTGGGGTCCATGTCCCAAGGGGTGTGTGGGGCTGCAGGGAGCCTGGAGCATGTCAGGACACAGGTCCAGGCCCAAACACAGATGCAAATGTAGGTGCCGGGCACTGCTCATGTCCAGGCGCAGGCCCGAGCGCCTGTCCATACCCAGGCACAGGTCCGTAGCGGTGTGTCAGACCCAACAGAGGGTGTGCGCACCAAGGGGTTGATGTATGTGAAGGCCCAAGTTAACGGTGCCGAGACAAAGGCATTGGTGGACACGGGTGCTAGTCACAACTTTGTGTTAGAACATGAGACGATGCGGCTCAAATTGGACTACGCCAAGGAGTTGGGTTGGATGAAGACCGTGAACACTCCAAGCCCATCCTTGGGGTTGCTAGGAGAGTGCCCATCCAGTTAGGGGGTTGGAGTGGAACACTTGACGTGACCATTGTTACGATGGATGACTTCAAAGTAGTGTTGGGGATGAATTTCTTTGACACCGTGAAGCCCTTATCATTTCCGAAAGAAAACGTCATGGAGATAACATATGGCCAAGAGACCTTTGCTGTGCCCCAACTACTTGAGAAGGTAGAGGAAAAACTTCTCTCGGCCGTTCAGCTCAAGAAGGGAATCCGAAAGAAGCAAGTTACTTATATTGCTACATTGGTAGAAGATAAGGAGCCCGATTCTATGGAAGTGCCCGTGGAAGTGAAAGGAGTTCTTGATGCCTTTCAAGACGTGATGCCACCGGAGTTGCCTAGAAACCTACCTTTAAGGAGGGAGGTGGACCACAGGATCGAGTTAGAGCCGGGGTCAAGGCCTCTAGCCATGGGGCCCTACCGAATGGCTCCACCAAAATTGGAGGAGTTGAGGAAGCAGTTGAAAGAACTCTTGGATGCAGGGTTCGTTAGGCCCTCTAAGGCCCCGTATGGTGTACCGGTTTTGTTCCAAAAGAAGCAAGACGGGTCACTTTTCATTTTGATATTAATTAGCACAAATTTAATAAATTTTCATAAAATAATTCAATAAATTTTCGTATAATTTAATAAACTTTATATTGAATTGATGTTAATATTAGTATAAAGTACTTATATAAATTAATTTTAGAAAAAAAATTATTGATCGTTAGGAGCATGACTATGAATATAGAAAATTAAAATTTGCAATATTGATTAAAATTTATAGCCTCTAAAATAAATGCAACAAAAGAAACAAAATTGAACCAAGAACACAAGATCTAACATGGTTCAAACCCTAAAAATGGCCCTACAGACATAAAATGCAAATACTATACAGACATAAGGCTTACAAGTCAGATTCCTTACTAAGCTTCCATGGATCTTTAACCTCTCAGCATGATCGAAGCACCAAAGCCATTGAAATAAGAGTTGCTATCTTACATTTATGGTTTTTGGAGAACCCAAGGAGAGAGGCCAAAACAAGAAAAAAGAATTGAGTCCTTCTCTTTCCTCCAAAAATGACCCTTATATAGCCAAAACTCTATTCGTTCCATTTCCTCAAGGACACTATCTCTGGCATTGTAACGACTGAGAGGATCCAAGACAGATCCTATCCAAATCAATCAATCTATCACAAATGCATCACAATCCAATACATGATCTTGATTCAAAGACTACCGAGCCTTGAACAATGTCATGGTAAAGAACAAATATCCTATTCCGCTCGTGGCAAACTTATTTGATCGGTTGAGAAAGGCACGGTACTTTTCCAAGCTTGATTTGAGGTCCGGGTACTGGCAGGTCTGGATAGCCGAAGGTGACGAGCTGAAAAAGATTTGTGTGACCCTATATGGTGCATACGAGTTCTTGGTGATGCCATTTGGATTGACAAACGCGCCAGCCACATTTTGCACACTTATGAATGATATATTCAAGCCCTTCTTGGACAAATTTGTGGTGGTATACCTCGACGACATCGTGGTGTATAGTGAGTCCCTAGAAGAACATGTGAAGCATCTGAAGCAAGTGTTCCAAGCCTTAAAAGAGAACGAGCTCTCGTTTGCCCAGGAGGAAGTGTCGTTCCTTGGCCACCGTATTGGCCAAGGGGTGATCCGCATGGACCTAGCCAAGGTTCGTGCAATCAAGGAGTGGGAAGAGCCTAAGGGACTTAATGAGCTATGGTCATTTCTAGGCCTAGTAAACTACTACCACCGGTTTATTCTCGGATATTCGGCTAGGGCCATGCCCCTAACCAACCTATTGAAGAAGAAGCAACCGTGGCTTTGGGATGATGCATGTTGTGCTGCTTTTGAGAGTGTGAAGCAGGCTGTTACACAGGAGCCTGTACTTCGCCTGTCGACTTTGGGCAGCCCTTTGAGGTGCATACCGATGCCTCAGACTATGCCATTGGGGGAGTGTTGATGCAAGAGAAACATCCTGTTGCTTTTGAGTCACGCAAACTCAATGACACCAAGCATCGCTATGCCACACATGACAAGGAGATGACCGCCATTATTCATTACTTGAGAGTATGGCGTTATTATTTTCTTGGAAGTAAGTTCGTTGTCAAGACTGACAATGTGTTAACAAGCTACTTCCAAAATCAGAAAAAGTTGAGTCCGAAGCAAGCAAGATGGCAAGACTTTCTTACCGAATTTGACTATGCAATGGAGTACAAACCGGGCACGGCCAACGTCGTCGCTGATGTCTTTAGCCACAAAATGAGCCTTGCTAGTGTCAGCATGGTTCAAGGAGACATCTTGGACAAGGTTTGGGAAGGCATCGCACATGATTCGTTCGCACAACATTTGTTGAGACTCGCTAAGGAAGGAAACACAAGGAGATTTTGGGCCGATAGTGGGCTGTTGTTTACTGTTGGGAATCGGGTCTTTGTTCCAAAGTGGGAAAACTTGAGACGTGAGCTGATGAAGGAGTGTCGTGACTCCAAATGGTCCGGGCATTTAGGAATAGAGAGGACTGTGGCATTGACAAAGGCAGCGTACTATTGGCCTCAGATGAGGGACGATGAGGAAGCCTTTGTCAAGACATGTCTTGTGTTCAAAAAGATAAGGTTGAGCACAAGACCCCTACCGGTTTGCTTAAGCCTCTGCCCATACGGAACTAGCCATGGGAAAGTGTTTCCATGGACTTTATCTCCGCTTTACCGAGATCAGAAGTGTGTGGATCAGTCATGGTTGTGGTTGATTGACTCTCTAAATATGGAACGTTCATTCCTGCGCCCAAGGACTGCACCGCAACCGAAGCTGCATGGTTGTTCCTCAAGCACGTTGTTAAGTATTGGGGACTACCACAGAGCATTATCAGTGATCGAGATCCGAGATTCACAGGCAATTTTTGGGCCGAACTGTTCAAATTGATGGGTTCGAACCTCCACTACTCCACAAGCTTTCATCCACAAACTGATGGGCAAACCGAATGGGTGAATGCTTTGCTTGAGTTATACTTGAGACATTATGTGGGGGCCAACCAACGAGATTGGGCAACGTTAATTGACATTGCCCAGTTTTTGTACAACCTACACAAGAGCGAATCAACGGGCCATAGTCCTTTCGAGCTCGTCATAGGACAACAGCCCTTGACTCAGCAAGCCGTGGTCACCGGGGTACATGGGGAGCAGCCCTGCAGCATACTAGGTCACAAAGGGCTGGAACGAGAGATTAGATAGGCCCACCTTGATAAGGCAGCACACAAGATGAAAAAGTGGGCTGACAAGAAGAGGAGGGTCTTAGAGTTCCAAATTGGGGACTTGGTGATGGTGAAGCTACTACTGCAGCAATTCAAGGCCCTGTGCAAGGTGCATAAGGGTCTGATTCGTAGATACGAGGGGCCTTACCCAATTCTCACTAAAGTTGGGAAAGTGTCCTACCATGTTGAACTACCACCGAAGATGAAGATCCACCTCGTTTTCCATGTTAGCATGCTAAAGCCGTACCACAAGGAGGACGAAGACCCAAGCCGAAGTGAGTTAGATCAAGCACCTACAGCCTTGATCACATCCTTTGACAAAGAGGCAACCGAGATCCTTGCTAACCGGATCGTGGGACGAAGAGGAGTGCCAAAGTATACCGAATACTTAGTCCGTTGGAAGGACCTTCCAGAGACCGAGGCAACATGGGAAACGGAGGAGGACTTTTGGCAAGTCAAGAAGATGATCGAGACATTCAAGACTACCTAACATTGACGAGGACATCAACGGCTTAGGTGGGGCAGAGTGTCACGCACCGCCAATATTACTAGTACTTTTTATTTTTGATGATGTACTAGAAGGCCCTAGAATATACTAGGCCTTCCATTTTTGTGCTTAGATGCGTGTATGTACGAAGAGGCATGTCCCTTGACATGTTGGGTCACGTCCCTTGGGCCCTTGAAACGGTCCGGGTGCGCGCCTTGACATGGGGGCCATGACCCTTCCCAAATGTCACGACCCCTGACAAGAGGAGGCGTGTCCCATGAACCTTGACACGGTTCATGGCCACGGCCTTTCCCTTGGGGATGTGTCCCAATTTTGCTTATTAAATATTCATGTACTTAGCCTAGATTCATATATCTACTTAATAGACATGTCCCAAGCCATGAGCCGTGGTCCCTTGGGGATGCCACACGGTTCATGCACATATGTAAACCTATTTGAGTATAAATAATAAAGTATTGGAATTTGCCAAGGGTGTCCAAAAATCACCCAATTCATCCAAACTCTTTTCTCTCTAACGTGTTGTCCAAATTATACTTGTGTCCCTAATACCTTTGTCCCTTAAACGCTTTCTGCCTTAATTCCGCATAAACATAGCCTTCGGGTTATTGGGTAGCCTGACTTAACGAGGAACTTGCGGAGCGAAGTTAAGTGGCCCACGGGCTTGACAAGGGTGTCAAAAACCATCCTGTGACAGTCCGCCTCCTTTTCAGACGTGTCTGTGTAGATTGAAAGAGATGGTGGCATATTTAGATGCCTACCTCCTCTTCAATCTTTAATGCTATACTGCAGGCTAAGCCAACAAGAAACCATCGATCCAGGTCGAAAGAGAAGCCTAGAGATAGGAAGAAGTAGGTAGAAGAGCGTGAAGGACGAAAGAGCGGTTGATCCTATCCCGACCGAAGACCATTACACCTTCCGTCGAAGTGCTGCAGAGCTCATTGTAGTCGAACTCTACATAAACTAATGTTTTTAAGCATTGTATGGTATATAACACTTGCTCATATGCTTGTATCCTTGTTCTTAATTTAATGTATTTTCACTCAAAAATACTAATGTGAAACATGATTTTGATAATATATAAGAATTTTTTGTTGCTATGTTTTCAAAATAAAGTGCCTCAGTGGGATATTTGATGTGTTCCGTGTGTCGACACATAGCCCTAGTTTTTGGGACCGGAGTTTCCTTAATATTGTGTGTTGACACACACATCTAGGGAGCAATTTTGTATTAGCCCTATTGCAACATAGACGATCATTATGTACTATGAGGTTTGACCATTTATTACCTAGGTACCCTGACATATTAATATGTATAATTGGGTACCGTAACATATTGATTTTGGTCGCCTATTCTCAACCCAATAGCTTCATTTTCGACACATGGCCGGGTTTCTCAACTTGATCTTCAAATATCTCCAATTTTTGAGTATTCTCCGCCACGTTTCGAGTTGTTTTTGCTCCAACAGGGTCCAAGCCTAAATATAAATAAACTGCATTAAATTACACATATAATAGCAGCATATATCATGAAAGTGGGAGTAAATATATAAAAATGAGACATATTAAGGATCTAGGAGGCTTTAAATATTAAATTTCAAAATTATATTTTCAAAAAGTATAATATAAAAACATTGAATCCACTATTATAAATACGCATCCCAACTTCGTTTTCTCCAAACGACTCAATCCTCCATATCAATCACAAAACTCGCTTTCTATACCAAAATCTTAGGTAATTATCTAACTTTTATTAAATGTTATAATTCTTGTATTTTTTTTATTTTTAAATTTTAAATTTTGTTGCATTACTTATGATAAAAACCTACATTAAGAACACTTTTTATATAGTGAATATTGGACAAACCCTCCCCATGATTCATACACGCTTTACCTATACATGTTAGATTTTAATTAAATGATTATGTTCTAGGTATTGTAAGTAAACGACCATGATTATATAGAAGTAATAACAAGTTTTACAGAGTTATAATGTTCTGCCCTTTAAGAAGCACTCTTGACTACAATGAGAATTACCATTGAATACCTAATGCAAATTCCTATATAAGCTCCTCTAGTGGATATCTTAAAATGCAAAACAAGAAGTAGCAACAGTCCAATTTTCTCTTTCCCTCTCTCTCTTATTGTGATCAATAGGCCAAGCTTTAAAGTTCCAATTCTATAGTCACGCTATTTGGTTCTTTTTTTATCCACTAAAGACTTTTGGTATTTCTTCTTTTAATCTTTTTTAGTATACTTGTTCTATATTGAGCAATATTGAGGCGAATTCTAGTCCACGACCGTAGAGTGCACTACAATATACTTGTTTACTTGAATTATATTTTTAGCAATAGTAACTCTATGTGAAAATGAAAACTAATAGTAACTATATGTATGTGTGTGTATATATACATTGTTAGGAAATTTGGTAAAAACAAGTATCAAATTCAGTCACCGACTTCAAAGCATATAGCAACCACTTTCCTTAAGACTTATTTCATGGTTACAAAAATAGTTTCGTGGATACAATGTAACCTAAAAACAAAGTGGGAGTAAGAGTGTAGAGAAAGAGAGAATAACCGAGACTAAAGAATGAGAGAATTATGTTATTTTTCAAGTTTTGTTCAAGTACTTTCAAACTAGTTTTCAACTACTTTTTCCGTATTCATTCAAGTATGATTTGAAGAGGCTTTATATAGACTTATTGGTGCCCCTTAGGAAGAACCTAACCCTTCAAAATAACAAAAAAATATTATCAAATCATTGAAAAAAATCGCACAAAAAATTGTTTTGAGTGTTAAAGCTGTGTGTCGACACACAGATCCATGTGTTGACACACCACCAATTTTTGGGTTATGTAAGATTGTGGGTCGACACACACCATCCCCAGAGTATTTCCAAGGTTTGGAGGTTGATGATCGTATCATCACATACATCAAATATGCGGGGGTTTTTTGGGGAACATAGATTGAGGAACGTCATCCTCGATCATGCCCTAATTATGGCCTTAGTTTAGAGATGGAGGAAAGAAACCCACACCTTTCATCTCTCAGTTGGGAAAGGCACTATTACTATGCAAGACGTGGACGTGCTACTCAGACTTACAGTAGATGGCGTCCCTGTCACCAGAACGGGATGACAAAAATATAAAGAAGTAAGCGAGGGCCTATTTGGGCTAAGTCCTCCCAATGAAGTGATGTCAGGGTCCGCCATGAAGCTACTGTAGCTACGTCAATAATTCTTCCATCTACCTGAAAATGCTCCGCCGTTGAGGGTGCAACTGCGTGCTCGCCCATACATTTGTTGTTAATTGTGAGTATGTTGTTCCCCCTATAAATCGGGCAATGAAATCTTACTAATTTATTTGCATCTATTCCATGATTGGGGTTATGCATCCCAATTGAGTTGGGGGAGTGCTACATCAGCAAGCTTGTATCGCCACATGTGCCAAGCTTCGCATAAAAACCCTTAGGAGATAGCAGCCCTAATTCCCTTGTAGATATGCTCTATTAGCATTGCTATAGTTATATTATGATTTATGAATTTGTTTCGACATTATTTTTTATGGGTATGCAGTTATGGGCATGGGAATATATGTCCATTGGTCATCCTCACCCCCACTGCTCCATTAGGATCGGGATCCTCACAATCCACTAGGATGCAAGTACTTGAAAACGAGTGAAATATATATGTACATGTGCTTATTTGTAGATTTATTTATTTAAATAGAGATATTTTATATTTACATAGGTGGATGTTAGACATGTCTCGTACACTTGTGCCAGGAAGTCTTTTGTATTATAGAAATGCTCTTGATCATCTGTGTCCTGATACATGAATATAATTTTCCTCAATTTTATATTATTTTTATGTACATTAACATCATGAAAATATATTTTTAAATGTGTTGGACACCATATCTTGAGGAAGTGTTGCATGACCTCCCCTTAGTTTCCCGGGAGAATCAAAATGTGTGGCGCAATATGGTTCCTCTTATTTGTTTTGATATTGTGTTGTGGCATTTTCCAAACCGCGTGATGCATCAGTTTGGCTTCCGGAAGACAATTCTTGGAATATGCTCAATAATTTTGTGGTCAAAGGTGATCCATCTACGAGTCCTATGCACTATTATGACCTATATATGGAATGGTACAGACGCCTCACACATCGTTTTATCAGTCAACCTACTGCATTTGCACAGGCTGGATGTCAACCCATTATAAACAATGCTGATTTCCTACTAAGTATCCCTACAATTTTCTAATTGAAATTGAAAATTTTTAAATCTTAGATTTTATAAATCAAAACTTTCTTTTAATTTTTTAGGCGGAGGGCATTGCTAATATAAAAAATGGGATGTGAAATCTTATACCTCAGACTTGTTAGGAATTTTTACAACAACAAATACCCTCTATTGTACCGGTTGTTAGGACCGCCCAGAATCATCGAACCATAAATTGAAATAGCAACGCGGAATAAAGGTAATGGGGGAAAATATTATACATCAAAATTTACATGGTTCAGCCGAAGCCTACATTCACAGAGGGGGAGCAACATATTTTACTATTATAATAGAAGTATTATAACAGAGTATTTCACTCACTCTCTACCTCACACTTTTGGACTACATTAGTCCCTCGCTTTTAACCCCATATCTAAACCATGGCACAAGAGGTCCTATTTATAGGCCTCTACATTCATAACCCCCGGCAGCCCAAAAGTCACCATCATTGGGCACCAATAAATACAGTCATGCATTAGCGGTTTAGAATACCATCAGTATCCAACCTTAACAATACTGATTGTGAGTCCAATAGTTTAATAGGCTCACACTTCAAACATTAGTATTTTAATGTTTCTTTTATTTGGAAGCCATAGGACATGAAAACATGACTAACAACCCTTATCATGCACCTGACAAAGGAGCTTAATCTAACAGAGTACAAGGGCAAAGAAGAAGAGGATGACGTGGCCCTAGTTACGCTAACAACCAGTGTCCTTCTCCAGTTGTGGATGAAGAAGCTTCTTACGTTATTGTCTCAAATACGGGATGTGGTCCTAATGATCGTCTATGATGTAATAGGGATAATATAATATCCTTTTAGTAGGTTATTATTTTTATATTTAATAACACAATATCCTAATGATTTGCTACATGTTTTGATGCCATTTGCCTGCTTTAGTTCCTTATTTTTACATATTATTCCAAACATCAAAGTAAAAAATATACATCTTTACAATTTAACTAAGAAATCTTTAATCTACAATAACTACAAATTTATAGACTAAATAAAGTATAACTTTCTTTATAATAATTATCAATAAATTATTAAAAATTATTTATATTATATAATTTTTTAAAATTATTTTTAAAATAATAAATATGGATATGTGGTACAAATTGTACCACATATCCGATGAGAAGAGCATCCCGATGTGAACAGCAAGATTGTTCTGTTGTTCAAAACAAGTATTATTATCTAGGACTTCCGGAATAGAAATTTTCGAGAATTCGAGGATTTCCATAATATTATTTTTTACAATTTTGCAAATAAAAAAATATAATTACATATATATTTGTATTAAAAGTATAAAAATATAAATATTTTAGAAGGGGTAATACTTAGGTACCTTAAGGTCAAAGAATTCATCACCTAGCACATCTCAATATCTACGATAAAATACGCTAAGGTTTGAATATGTTATCACATATCTTATGTTGAAATTTGATTAATTTTTGTAAGAATGCGACCAAATTTTTACAAAAAATATTAATGGGATACGTAATTACAGTAATATATATAAGATATTGCATATTGCAATGTTTTTATCAAAACATTAGTAAATTGCGATAAAATAGTCACCGAATATTAATGCAATTTACCTAAATTTTGATGAAAATGTGTCATGATAGTATATTTCAAGAAAACTTCAATTTGAACATTTTCTAACAAAAATTCATTGAATTTCGACAAAATATTAGAATCTTATTGATAAAATATATTATTTGATGAATAAAATTTTAAAATTTCAGGATACCTAAATGATAAAATATTAAAACCTCAAGGTACCCAATTGTACATACTAATATGTCAAGATATCTAGGTAATAAATGGTCAAATCTCATCGTGCTTAATGATCATCTATGTTGCAATAGGGATAACATAATATCCTTCTCGTAGGATTTTTTTTATATTTAATAATATATTATTAATTTTTTTAGATATTTTAAATTTATTGGATAACAAGTTTTAGCGGATATTTAACTATTTATATTATATAGTCCTTTAAATATAATAATTTATGCTAAATGATATGTTAAGAAATGACTATTATTATATAGCTCTAATAATGATTAAATTGCAAAATTATGTATGGATAATATAATTTAATATTTAATAAATAAATTAACTGAAATATTTTATTATAAATTATACACACAATTTAAATAAAACGTATATTATAAAGCAAAATATGATGTGATAGTAAAATTATAATTAATATATTTAATTTAATTAATAATTTTATTTTAAAAAATTTATATATATATATATATATAATTTGATCTAATCTCTTTTTGTTCCCACCTCCGTTTACGGAGTGGCTTAGGCCTCATCTTTTCGAATTGCCTATTTATACTTTGACTATGCCGATATTTATCAGAAAAAAAAAATATAATGGTGCATGCATGCTCTACATGTTAGGCATGAAACACCGCTTACATACTTATTTTCCTACCCTCCAAAGGGAGGTATTCACATTATATATATAAAAAAAAAATAGAAATTTATTTAATTTGTACCATGCCACATGGATGTCATTCCGGTAATTATTTTTTAAAATAGTCTATTTTGGGTAATATTTTTTTTCAAGCCATTTGAGCTTATGGCTCAAGAAATTTATTCATTTCGTAAATAAATAATTTATCTCATAAATTCATTCTAAATATTTTCAAATGATACTTAAGTTGAGGTTTGTGAAGGGATCTCATGAGTCATGGACAATTTAATTCTTGCTCCAAATGGGTGAAATCTAATTATGAACATTTGACAACATTGACTACCATTTACCAATACTTAATTCTACTAAATAAACGTTGTTGTACTCTAGAATTAAATATATTCACTAAAGAATTTTCAAATATCTTTTATTATGACAATTAACCCTCTATTAGATATCCATGAGCAAAAATAATTTTAACTACAATCAACATTTTTCTCACATCTTGCATTATAGTTTCCGACTCGCCCTTCTCCAATAACTCATTAATACCGAAAACAATTCATGTACTAAATCCAAATGTCAAACTTATGAAATGCATTGGCCAAAGTTTCTCGAATCTATTTGTATGTTTGTGAATCAACTAAGGGGACATCTTTATCTCGTTAGAGACTATAGATTCCTAGTAAAATACCTATTTGCACTATACTTCACACCGTTACCTAAAACACGTAACATTTCAGCCGTGTATTGTGACCTAATCCTGTTAGTACATCTAAGCAATGAATATTTCATGCACGAGTTCATACTATTTTCTGGATTTAGAGTTATTATCTTACAGAGTCAATTATTTCTTATAGCAGTTTAGAAATCAATAATTAAGATGTTCCAGCTTAGTATTCCAATCTTATAGACAACAACCATATAACACTTTTGGATCTCTATCTATGCGACCATGACAATTTTAATAATTTTACAATGACTAATACCTTCTGGGTTATCAGTTGTTAGGACCACCCACAATTCACCAAACCATATGATCAAAATAGAAAACATAATAAAGGGATTGGGGGAATAATGTAGACACCAAAATTTATGTGGTTCTGCTGAAGCCTTCGTCTATAGAGGGAGAGCAATATAATTTCACCTTTAGAACAGAGGTATTACAAAAGTTTTACACTCACACTCTATCTCTCATTGTTCGCTCTATATTTTTTACTCCTTTTTTTACTCCTACCAAAATTATAGTACAAGAGATCCTATTTATAGGCCTCTATGTTCATAACCCTTAACAGCCCAAGAGTCACCATCATTACGTGCTAATAAATCGAGTAATAAATTGTTGTTTCAGGGTGCCATCAGTCTCCAACCTTAACAGACCAGTCATCTAAAGTGTCATATTGTCTTGGTTCTTTTCCGGGGCCCTACTTTTGATAGGTGAACCTTGCATTGTATTCGAGAGCTTGCTCTCTAATTCTCAAAAAAAAAAAAAAATATAAAATAAAATAAAATAAAAAGTATCCTATTATATTCTTACAAGACAAGTTGTCCAAACATATCACCGACTGCGGACATACTTTGATAATATATCACTAATTTAATTTAAGTCTATCTGTGATTTAATCTCATTGATCACTTAAATCAAACTTGACATGTCATCTTGGACTACGTCTATATCATGGGACGATTTAGAAAACTATCTCACATATATTTTTCTCATAAAACATAATTAGACAATAAATAAATAAAATAATTTTATTTAATTAACATAATTGGGTTTTTGGGGACATACCCCCCCCCCCCCCCCCCCCCCCCCCGGGTGTACTTTCAAGTTCGAGTAATAAAATATCTAGATCAATACTCGACTTGATATTTGATTTGTTTAGTAAATTGAATTGTACCCGATATTTATTTATTTGATATACTCGAACATAATTTATATTAATTAAAGAGCATAAATAAGTAACATAAGTAAAAACTTTAGGAAGTTGTTATTACCAGAGAAAAAAGTGTTATTGTCCGAGTAATTATGTGCTTACTTACATTAAAAGCCACAAAATTCCATTGAAAAATACGATCTTGATTTTATAATAACAACGTTGCTTTGATGTGCGTCGTTCTTGCAGCTGTACGTTGGCCTTGTTGTGGTCCGTCGCAGTCACGCTGATCACCCACAAGGTCAATCAAGCTGCTTCGACCTTGCCTTCCCCCGTCTCCTTGCAAGGTAAATGACCTCAATTAAACATGAATATGTTGAACATTGCTTTTACGTGTGTCATTACTTATATGTTAGGGTTTATCACTTTATAGAGACTTTAATTATGAGAGTGATGTTTACATTGCTCTTGTTGACATAATATAAATTGAACATCTTAAAATTTTTTAGATGTTTTGGATTTATGAGCTATTCTATTTAGGTACATTCTTGGAATATCTTTCAATTATTTAGATTATTGGGGATTCATAACTCTTAGATTGAGTTCTGTATTATGGAATTTGAGATTCTAGTTGTCTCGGTATTCACTAAGGCTGTGTTTGGAGCAGGGAATTAGAGGCTGGAATTGGAGCCCAGAATTCCAATTCTATTGTTTGGTTTACTTGCTTGAATTGGAATTATAATTCCACTGTCCAATTTCATAGAATTGGATTTTAATTGAAAATCATACTTTCCAATTCCTTGGAGTAGGGTTATGTTATGATTCTTTCAGTTTTTGTTGTAATTGGTTTGTATTGCGGTTAATGTTTTGATTTTGCTCTTGCATTGTATTCAAAAGTTAGTTGGCTTGCCTTTGGTGCCAAGGAGGTCGGTTAGTTGGTCAAGGGAAGTCAAATCTGGTGGCTGGTCAGTTTGGCGCCAGATTTGGGGGTTTGAGTAGGTTAGAGTTGAGGTCTTGATTCAATATATTAGATCAAATATAAATAGGCTCAAATCATGTAAGTTTGGCATTCAATCAATAAAAATCAGATTTCCTTTGGGATATTTTCTCTATTCCTCATCTCCTTCTCTATTTCTCATCCCCTTCACATCTCTTCTTATTTTAACTCTTCCTTCTACAAGATTAGCTTTCAATTTTCTAATTGGAAGTTAACAATTGGTATCAGAGCTGGTTCAAACAATCAATTCCTTGATTGGAGCTGGCAAAACGAAAGTAAAACAATCAAAACATGGCTGATGGTGTGAGGACCCGATCGGGAGCTGGTGGAACCTATGCAGCTGCAGTTGCTGGTTCTGATGTGCCATATGCTGCAGAAGCTGGTGCAAACATTACAACCGGACCTCAAAATCTTACTACTACTCATCTTCAAGACATACATGATCGCCTTAACAATATAGAAAAGCTGGATCAGAAGTTTGATCAATTTCAGGAGCGAATGCTTTTAAACATGCAACAGTTACTGCTGGAAAGTGACCTGAAAAAAGAGGATCAGTTGCAGCAAATGTGACCTGAAAAAAGAGGATCGGTTGCAGCAAATTTAGGCAAAACTTATGAAATTGCAGGATCAGGTTAATAAGCAAGGAGAATCTTCAGTTAATGCGATTCTTAAGCCTGCTAGTCAGATCATTCCCCCGGCTGAAGTAGTTCAACCGCAAGTTCACAATGGCAGGACTGAAAGTTTGGAAAGGAATCGAGGTAAATCTCCAATGATTCAACCGGAGGCAGGACCTTAAATTCAGATCGGATCAGTTGATGATCGACCTCCACAGGCTGAAATTGCTGCAGAGAATCAGTATCGAGCCACAGAACAAGCTCATTCCAAATTGAATGGTTTGAATTCAGATCAGAATTCAAGGCTCCCTAATTCTGTTATTCACCACAGAAATGCAGTTGATGATTTCGAACATCAAGATAGACCTCTTGATCAGCATTTTCAGCAAAGATCAGTGAGTAATGATATTTCATCTGGTGGCAGGAGTAGTTCTCACAGGCAGCCAAGAGTGGAAATCGAGCCTTTTGATGGTAAACAGCCGGAGTCATGGTTGAGAAGGTGTGATCGGTACTTTCAATATTACAACATAAGTGAAGCTAAAAAAGTTAAGCTCGCTGCAGTACACTTACATGGAGATCATGAGGTGTGGTATTATAGTTTGTTGAAGAGCAAACCTAACCTTTCTTGGGGCCAATTTGCATAAGAATTGTGTGAACGATATGGAGAAGAGGAGATAAGTGATGTTGTGGACAGTTTTAATAAGGTGTATCAGACCTCCACCGTGAGGGAATACATGATCCAGTTTGAGAATATGCGAGCTAACCTGTTGTCAATGATATCCATCTCTCCGGAGGACTCAGAGGCATATTATGTCTCTTGTTTCGTTAGTGGTTTGAAGCCTAGGATCAAGAATATGGTGAAAGCCATAGGTCCTAGGACATTGTCTAATGCTTACAACAAGGCTAAGTTGATTGAAGCTACTTTAGCAAGTTCAAGTGACAAGAATAAGATCAAAAGCAGTAACTTCAGACCGCAGCAAAAGGATGCTTCAGGTTCTAGATTCAAGCGTGCTGTTGATAGAGCTCAGTGAGGCTATGTTTCCGTTGCAATCAGCCTGGTCATAGATGCAAATCTCAGGCCTTAATGTCTGCAAGAGGATCCCGCGCAAGAGTTGATTCTGACAGTGAAGATTCAGATGCCGAGGAAGAGAGTTATGAGCATTCTTCAGAAGATGAATTGTTGAAGGATGAAGTTGAGATTTCCATGAAGACTTTGACTGGGAATGGAGCTCACAATACCATTCGTATCAAAGGAAAGGCTGGTAAAACTTCCATCATTATTCGTAGTGATAGCGGGAGCACGCATAGCTTTGTAGATCCCAAGTTGATTAAGAAAGTGAAGCATGAAGTGACTAAAACTCATCCATTAGCGGTTATGGTGGCTGATGGCAACTCCATAACTACTCAAAATAAGTGCCAAGCTTTTCCATGGTCTATGCAAGATCATCAATTCACTTTTGATTTTAGAGTTCTTCCTTTGGGAGGTTGTGATATGGTGCTAGGGGTAGACTGGATGAGATCTTTCAATCCGGTGGTGTTTGATTTCGACAAAATGACAGTAGCATTTGAGGTTCATGGCGCTAAAGTCTCATTGCAAGGCATTTCTGAAGAAGCACAGCTTCGGTTGATTGATGGCAAACGATTACAAGGAGGATTCAAGAAGAAAGCAATTCAATGGCTTGGACACTTGTTTGTTATCTCATCTGTGGAATTGCAGTAGGACATTCAGCCTGAGGTTCATGCCTTGGTTGAAGAGTTTGAAGATGTTTTTGAGCAACCAAAGAGCCTTCCTCCTCAAAGGAGTGTGGACCATGCCATTCCACTTCGAGCAAGTGCTAATCCCGTTAAAATCAGGCCATACCGATATGCTCATGGCCAAAAATCAGAAATTGAAAGACAAGTTGAAGAGTTGCTTCACATGAGCTTCATTCGACCAAGCCATAGCCCCTTTGCCTCACCTATGATCCTTGTGAAGAAGAAGGATGGGTTGGCTAGGATGTGCATCGATTATCACCAATTGAATTCTTTGACAGTGAAAGATAAGTTTCCAATTCCCGTTATAGATGATCTGCTTGATGAGTTATATGGAGCATTTTTCTTCTCTAAGCTTGATTTGAGACAGGATATCATCAAATCAGAGTTCTTGAGCCGGATATATACAAGACTGCTTTTTAGACTCATCACGGGCATTTCGAGTTTGTTGTTATGCCATTTGGCCTAACAAATGCTCCGGTTACCTTTCAAGTGGCAATGAATGACATCTTCAAGCCTTTCTTGAGGAAATGAGTGCTAGTCTTCTTCGATGACATATTGATTTATAGCTCCTCTTATGAAGATCATCTCATCCACCTTAGAGAAGTCTTTGTGGTAATGCGGCAGCACAAATTCTTTGCTAAGTTGTCTAAATGCTCGTTTGCTCAGACCAAGCTCGAGTATTTGGGCCAAGTAATTTCTCAAGAAGGAGTTTCCACTGATCCTACTAAGGTTCAAGCAATGCAAGATTGGCCAATTTCAATAACCTTGAAGCAATTGAGGGGATTCTTAGGTTTGACCGGATATTATAGACAATTCATTAGAGGGTATGGATCTATTGCAAAACCTTTGACTGAGCTCTTGAAAAAGGATGCTTTCTTGAGGTCAAAGAGGGCTCAAGCTACTTTTGAGGCTCTCAAGACAGCTATGTGTGCAGCACCTGCATTGGCAATGCCAAATTTTGCAGAAAACTTTTTATTAGAGACAGATGCAAGTGGGTCTGGTATTGGGGCTGCTCTTTCCCAACACAGAAGGCCTATTGCTTATTTGAGTCAAGCTCTTAGTCCCAAGCATCAAGCCATGTTGACATATGAGAAGGAATACTTAGCAATTCTTCTAGCCGTTGAGAAATGGAGGCATTACTTGGTTGATCACAGGTTCATCATTCGAACGGATCATCAAAGCCTTAAGCACCTCCTTGAGCAAAAGATTGTGACTAGAATTCAAAAGAATGGCCTAATGAAGATGCTTGGGCTTCATTATGTCATTGAGTACAGAAGAGGCAAGGAGAATGCTGCAGCAGACGCATTATCCAGGAAGTTTGAGGATGCTGAACAGGGGTTGTGCAGTGCAATATCCGTGGTGTTACCTTCATGGATGGAAGAAGTATATAAGTCATATGAGGGTGATCCTTTTTCCCAAGAGTGTGTGGCTGCTAGTCTTGTGAAAGATGCAGAAAAGGTTGACAGTGAAGCAAGCATATCAGTGCAGAAAGGGATGATCAGAATTCAGAACAAGCTATATATTGGTTCCGCAACAGAGTTGAGAAACCAGATTGTTCAAGCCTCTCACGATTTAGCTTGGGGAGGTCATGCTGGTGTAGAGGGCACTTATCAAAGGGTTAAAGCCTATTTTTGTTGGCCAAGCTTGAAGAAGGCAGTGAGTGATTATGTTAAGGCTTGCGAGGTGTGTCAACAAACCAAATTGGGGGATCATCGATACAAGGGACTTCTTCAGCCTCTTCCCATTCCGACTGGAGCTTGGATCAATATTAGCATGGATTTCATTGAAGGATTGCCAAGGTCTGAAAGCAAGGAAGTCATATGGGTAGTAGTGGATCGTTTCACCAAATATAGCCACTTCATTGCTCTCACACGACCTGTTACAGCTGAAAGATTAGCAAAGATCTTCCTTGACAACATATACAAGTTACACGGGTTGCCTCAATCAATTGTTTCTGATCGGGACATGATCTTTACAAGCAATTTTTGGAGGGAGTTGTTCAAGTTATTGGGCACTACATTGGCACTTAGCTCATCTTATCATCCACAAACGGATGGACAAACTGAGCATGTTAACCAATGTATTGAGCAATACCTTCGAAGCATGGTTTTCACTCAACCTAGAGAATGGAACCAATGGCTCTCTCTAGCTGAATATTGGTTCAACACTCATGTACATGCATCTATTGGCATCACTCCTTTCCAAGCATTGTATGGCTATGCTCCTCCTACTCCATTTATGTTGCAGCAGCCAATGTCATCAGAATCTGCAGCCACAGAGTTTCTGCAGCAGAGGAAGCAAATGATGCACCTTCTCAAAGATAATCTTCTTCAAGCTCAAGCAAGGATGAAGCTCTATGCCGATAAAAAGAGGGTAGACAAAAATTATAAAGTCGGTGATATGGTCTACCTCAAATTACAACCTTATAGGCAGTCTTCTTTGGCTGTCAGGAAGAATGTCAAGCTAAGTGCTCACTTCTTTGGTCCATTCAAGATTTTGGAGAAAATTGGCAAAGTTGCATACAAACTTGACTTACCTCCTCAATCATATATTCACCCGGTGTTCCATGTATCTTTACTTAAAAAGCAGGTGAAGAATAGAGTTAAGACTTCACGGGAGCCACCTGAAGCTGGAATTAATGGAACACTACTGCTGCAACCTTCTGCTATCAAGGATCGAAGAGCATTGCAGATGGAAGAAGGTGCTTTGCAAGAAGTTTTGGTGCAATGGCATAAGTTGGACAAGAGCTTTGCGCCTTGGGAGAATCTCACATTCTTGAAGAGCCAATTTTCTAGTTTTTCTCCTTGAGGACAAGGAGCTTCTCAAGGGGGAGGGAATGTTATGATTCTTTAAGTTTTGGTTGTAATTAGTTTGTATTGCGGTTAATGTTTTGATTTTAATCTTGCATTGTATTCAAAAGTTAGTTGGCTTGCCTTTGGCGCCAAGGGGGTCGGTTAGTTGGTCAAGGGAGGTTAAATCAAGCGGCTAGTTAGTTTGGCGCCAGATTTGGGGGTTTGAGTCAGTTAGAGTTGAGGTCTTGATTCAATGTATTAGATCAAATATAAATAGGCTCAAATCATGTAAGTTTGGAATTCATTCAATAAAAATCAGATTTCCTTTGGGATATTTTCTCTATTCCTCATCTCCTTCTCTATTTCTCATCCCCTTCACTTCTCTTCTCATCTTTTCTACAAGATTAGCTTTCAATTTTTGAATTGGAAGTTAACAATTGCAATGTTATATTAACTACATTGACCTAGAATCCAAAATGATCCAACTTGATTAACCCAAATCGAAGATGACTCAAATTTCAAAAACTTAAACACCACCTAATATTTCACTTGAACCTTGAAATCACCCAACTTGAATGACTTGAACGTGAAATGACCGAAATCACCTTCGCTCAAAGTCCGAACCTGATTGACTCGAAACTCGAGATGACTTTCTAGAAAATGAAACTACACGACTTGAATGTGATGTAACAACTTGAGCTGAAGTGGAAGTAAGCCCACCAAATTGATCCAAAACGTAATATGACACATATCCAAATGACCTAACCCATCTCGAACTCAGCCTCAGATGACTCGAAGTTTGAAATGATACAACTTGTTTTTCTCAAAACTAAGATGACTCGAATTTGAAATGACCTAAATGAAATTAAACTCAATCATAACTAGCCTCACTCCGAAAACACCTAACTTGATTAGCTGAAAATCAGAGGAAACTTGAACACTACGTGATCTAACGCAATACCTGACCTAATTTGACTCTAATATCGAATAACTCGAACTCAAATTGAATCGCTCCAACCATAATAACTTGAACGCAATGTGAAATGCTTCGATCAAAATCTAACCGTAGTTGATTTAAAACTCAAAATACTCCAACTCAACAACAACAACAACAACAACAACAAACCCAATGCTTGCAAGGGCTCCCGCAAAAGCAGGGTTTGGGGAGGGTAGATGTACGCAGCCTTCCCCCTTCAGGGGGCTACCCTAAAGAGAGTCTGTTTCCGAGGACCCCTAACCTGAGAAGCCAGAGAGGCTGGTCCGTAGCATAAAGCAAGTGACCTGGTAGCAGGGGAGCATCAAAGCATGAGTAGGGTAAAACATACGGCGAGCAAAATAACAAACTCAATGCAAGCCAGAACACGCAGAAATCAAAGAAATCAAAGGATAGGTAGGCACGTAGCAACTCATGAGAGCAAGTACACAACCTAATTGCGCCAAGAGGAAGTCAAGGCCTAGCACTAGTGAGCTAGACTACCTTACTGTAACTGGAGCATCTATAACCCCTATACTAGCCCTCCATTGGGCTTTATCTAAGGCCGTCTCTTCTCAAAGGTTTAGGTGGGTGAGGTCTTGTCGGATCGTCTTCGACCATCTCTTTTTTGGCTTGCTTCTTCCTCTCCTGCCTAGTGTCGTAAGGGGCTGTTCGCATGTCTTTACTGGAGCGTTGTCCGATCTCCTTTTAACATGTCCGAACCACCTTAAACGTTGCTCCCTCAATTTATATTCAATGAAGGCTATGCCCAATTTGCCTCTTATGATGTCGTTTCTGATCCTATCCTTCCTTGTGTGTCCGCACATCCACCTCAGCATTCGCATCTCCGCCACCTTCATCTTCTGTGTGTGCTGTTGTTTCATCGCCTTGCACTCCGCCCCATACTTCATGGCAGGCCTCACAACCATCTTCTAGTATCTTTCCTTTAGCTTCAAGGAGAACTTTCTATCACAAAGTACCGCGGAGGCCATCCTCCACTTATGCCATCCCGCTTTAATCCGGTTGTTGACATCCTCGTCAACTTTGCTGTTGTGCTGTGTCATGGACCCCAAGTACCTGAAGCTCTCCTTCTTCGATATGGCCTCAGATCCAATCTTCACGTCTTCCCGGCTAGGCATGGTGGAGGGATCGAACTTGAGTTCCATGTGCTCGGTTTTGGACCTGCTTAGTCGTAAACCCTTCGACTCTCGTACCCCTCTCCACAGTTCTAGCTTCTCATTTACTTCTTCTCGCGACTCCCTCACCAATACTATGTCATCTGCAAAAAGCATGTACCAAGAATGGCTCGGATGAACAGATAGGGGCTCAAAGCAGACCCTTGGTGTACCCCTATTGTTATCAAGAAAGCGTCTGTCTCCCCATCCACTGTACGCACCACAGTCTGTGCCTCATCATACATGTCTCTAATGGCTCGGATGTATGGCACGGGGATGCCTTTCTTGTCCAAAACTCTCCAAAGGACCTCCCTTGGCACTTTATCATATGCCTTCTCTAAGTCAATGAAAACCAGGTGAAGGTCCTTCTATCTCTCCGTGTATTGCTCTATCGTTCATCTTAGGATATGGATGGCTTCTATTGTTGATCTCCCGGGCATAAATCCGAATTGGTTCTCGGACACCTCTGTCTATTGCCTTAACCTCCTCTCTATGACCCATTCTCACAACTTCAGAGTGTGGCACATTAGTTTGATACCACGATAGTTGGCGCAACTCTAAATGTCACCTTTGTTCTTATATATCGGGATCACTGTGCTCTTCCTCCGTTCCTCCGGCATCTTCTCCCATAGAAGGATTTGGTTAAATAGTCTAGTCAGCCAACTGATGCCCTTCTGTCCAAGGCATTTCCATAATTCGATGGGTATGCCATCTGGGCCAACTTCTTTACCCCTTCCCATGAATTTCAGGGGGCTTCCTTGACTTCCTCGGGGCTAATTTGCCCACAGTAACAGTGGTTCTGATGCTCCTCAGATGTGTGAAGATCACCTAAGGATATCTCTGTCCCTCCTTGTTCATTGAACAGTTTGTGGAAGTACGTTTTCCACCTAGCCTTAATCAGTTGCCTGTCCACGACTACCTGTCCATCTTCCCCTCTTGTGCATTGTACTATGTTCAAGTCACTAGTCTTTCTTTCTCTAGCTTTAGCGATTATATATAAGTCCCTCGCACCCTCCTTGGTCTCCAGCCTTTTGTAGAAATCCTCATAAGCTCTTGATTGTGCTTCTCTTACTGCTCTCTTTACTTCTCTCCTGACTTGCAGATACCGATGTCACTTGTCATTATCTCTACGATAATCCCACTCTTTGAAACAAACTCATTTCCCATTAATCCTTTCTTGGAACTCCTCACACCACTACCAGGACTCTCTGTTGCTTGGTAACCTTCCCTTTGACGTGCCGAGAGCTTGTCGTGCCAGTCCTCTGATCTTTTAGGCTAGTCGGTTCCACATCTAGTTTGTATCTCCCTCAAGGTCCCACCCAAGCTCGGCCTCCGCTCTTTCCTTGTATACCTTATACTTCTCCCCCTTCAGATCCCTCCAACAGGTATGGGTTTGCACGGGTTTACAGATTCATTTGGCCCTCTTCTTCGCCTTTATATCCACCCATAGCACCCTATGTTGTGTAGACAGGTCTTCTTCTAGGGTAACCCTGCAATCCCTATAGTCTCTTTGCACCCTTTTCCTTAATAGTATGTAGCCAATCTGTGTTCTTGTCCCATTGCTTTGGTACGTGATGATTGCCCACGCTTTCTGAAGAAGGTGTTGGCCACCGTTAGGTTGTATGTGACCGTGAAGTCCAGTAGGACTTTGCCCTCTTCATTCCTAGTTCCAAAACCGAATCCTCCGTGGTAAGAAGCGTAACCGTCCTCCGTCGCGCCATCGTGCCCATTAAAATCCCCGCCAATCATCACTTGTTCGGCTTGGGGTATGTCTTGCATCATTGTGTCTAAGTCCTCCTAGAATGTTGCCTTCTCATGCTATGTTAGTCCAGTTTGAGGTGCATAGGCACTGATTACGTTCAATACTTCTCCATCTAGGACCATCTTGATACTTATAATCCTATCACCAATCTTTGATACTCCGACTACTTTGTCATTGAGGCTGCTATCCACCATGATACCAACTCCATTCTTGCCTTTGTCCTTGCCTGCATACCAGAGCTTGTGGCTTAGCACATCCCTGGCTTTCGCACCAACCCATTTAGTCTCTTGCAGACAAGGGATGTTGATCTTTCTCTTCATCATCATTTGGGCCACCTCGAAACTCTTCTTCGTTAGTGTCCTTACATTTACTTTCCCTAGTCTCAAGTTCCTTGTCCCCTTCTGCCTCGCCCTCCCGTCCTCCGCCCCAACCTATTTGAAGATGGCCTCAATCTCGGGGTTCCATAACTGATAACGTTCATCCACTAGCTATGACTATCGCAGGTAAGTGATCAACATAGACAAGAAGCTTATTATAGCATAAGCGCACGAAAGTATCACCACAGTCAAAGATCACAGTATTCAGAATAATAAAAGGAGAAAGAACCAAATGAAAAGTATGCCAACGATGGTAAATTAAAGCACTACCATGCTGTAATAAAGGATAGATCAAACCTGGGGCTAGTGCGTAGTTAATACTCTGACTCGGCTAATATTTACCTGGGCCAGCTATTGGTTGTCGGTTGCGGGCTGTTGGCTTGGAGTGGGAGCGGTGGTGATGGTGGTGGTGAGGGGCTGGTGCTGGTGGTGAGTCAGGTGAAGTACGGTGTGGTGGTGGTGAAGGGGCGAGGTGGGGATGGGTTGGGGTGGGGTGTGGGTACCAGTGGTGGTGGTGCCGGTGTGTGGGTGTTGATGGTGGTGCGTGGGGTGGCAGGTGGTGGTGCAGTGGGGTGTGGTGGGGAGGGGTGGGGTTGGGGCGGGTGTGGTATCTGGTGGTGATGGCGGTGTGTGGGTGGGTGGGGGCCTGTGGTGGGACCGGGTGGAGGCCGTTGGTGGTGAGCAGGGGCTGGTGGGCCGTGTTGGAGGCAGGGGAGGAGGGAGAGTGGAGCAGGAGGGAGGGAGGGAGGGAGGGGGGGAGCGAAGGGATTAGGGAGGAGGGCGTGGTGGCGGGCGGCGGTTGTCGGCGAGGTGACCGACGTGACTGCAAGGGGGTGGGGGTGCAGGTAGACGTTAAGCTTTGCAGAAGGGAGAGAGAGATAGAGAGAGAGAGGGGGAGGGGGGTAAAATACTCCAACTCAATTGTCCGAAAACCCACGATGATGAGAATCTTTATGTAGTTATAATTCTGACCTTCAATTCCTTTGATAAACCAAACAGTGGAATTTTAATTCCATCAGAAATAGAATTGGAATTGCAATTCTACAGTCCAATTCTAATTCCATGTGCCAAACAGAGCCTAAGAATACATTGTTGAATTGGTTGGAATTGTTGTGGAGTTTGGTCTACGTGATTGAATTCTATTTGGAGTTTGTGATTATTGTAGATTTATGTCTATGATTGAGTTTAATATTGTGGTATTTAAGTTTGTAGTTGTTTTGGTATTCATTAAGAATATATATTTTTGAGCTGTTTGGAATTGTTATGAAGTATGGATTTTATGATTGAGTTCTATGTGAAGTTTGAGATTGCTGTAGATTTATAACTTTGTGATTGAATTGTATATTATAGAGTATAAGTTTATAATTATTTTTGTATTCATTAGGAATATATTGTTGAGTTATTGCTTCACTGAGTTATTGTTCTTCAAAATAAAAAAAAATGAGGAATTAATTTGAACAAATTTAAAAAGATAAGGGATCAATAGTGAAAACAAGTTCATTTATGCTTTACTTTCTTAGTGCTTTACAATTTGGTTGCTTCAGTCTCTTATTAGAGACAAATTCTATGTCTAAAGGTCATTTATTGCTTGTGGAGAACTTATTAAGGATTTATAGAGCATGGGTTCACCAAAGGCCTATTTGTATTTGGGCCTCTGTGCTCCACAAATTGGGCTTTTAATTTATCAAGTATTTGTCTTTACCTAAATAAGCTGCATTTGTAGCTGGTGCTGTCTATTTGGCAGGCGAAGCGATCATTTCATCCTCATTCTTATTGCTCGATTGTTGGAATTTCTTAAAGTTTTGATATATATTATCCAAGATTGGACACTTGAGTCATTGTAACTAAAATTCATTACAAACACAATAAAAACAGTCAATCACTAAAAAATATTTTCAAAAATATCGTTATTAAATAAAAATTCACTCGACTTTTTAATCCTAGAAACGACGATAATTAATAGTTGATTTTATTTATATGTATATGAGTAAAATAGTACAATCTTATCATTATTTGAAGCATTTCAACTAAAGTTTCAAGTATATGCCTTCGACAACTCTACATGTATAAATCCCGCGTGCATCCGACAATGCAAAAGCCCATTAAAATGCTCCAATTTCTATGTTTCCCACAACAACACATAAACATAACAAATTTAAAAATAAATTTCAAAGGGTGATTACATTACCAACTTGAATTTGTGACTTGAATTGAGTTGTGAAGATGCCAATTGTTATCCTTTATTCACATTTAAACATCAAAAAACCTTCTTGAGTCCTCCTATATAGTTAGCATCTCAATCTATAACTGCCCCAAAAAAAACAACTTGGCGATTAAATCTACTCTTTTCTTTATAGATTTCCATTTTATCAAAGGTAGAGGGGGTTGGGGGGTTATGTGTGTGGTGGGATTTTGGGATAGTGGATTGTGGAGGCCAGTTATACAATACCAAGAACAACAAGCCTAATGACTCAAGGGCTCCCGCGCAAGCTGTGGAAATTGAAAACATGATATAAAATGAAAGACACTTAGATTTGGATGAGAATTGGATGATCTCTCATTAATATTTCTCCTCAACTTACATACAAATAAAAAGGTGAAACTAATCTGGCAAGGAAAGAAAGAATCCTAGGCTAGTAAATATACGCAATCAATACAAATCCAAAATTAAGGCAAGAATCAAACCTTCCCCTTTCCAATCAATAGCAGCGGCGACCAAGGACGGAAGAAAGGAGAAAAATATGCTAACCTTAATTTCATAATAAATGGAGGAAAAATTACACAAATACAATAAATATAAAAATATAATAAATTATTTTCTACACTCCCCCTCAAGTTGGAGCATGTAAATTTACATTGCCCAACTTGAATAGGAGGGAAGAAAAAGATGGTGAAGAGAGTGCTTTTGTAAAAATGTTGGCCACTTGTCTTGATGAACGAACGAATGAAGTCGAGATTTCTTTGGCAAGCAATTTTTCTCGTATGAAATGACAGTCGATCTCTAGATGCTTCATTCTCTTGTGAAAAATCGGATTAGACGCTATGTGGAGTGCTGCTTGATTATCACAAAACAAGATAGCAGGTTCTCGAACATCAACAATAAGATCAACTAGTAATCGCCTTAACCAGACTAGCTTGCTTGTAACGGTGGCCATTGCACGATAATCTGCTTTGACTGAAGAACGTGAAACAACTGACTGTTTCTTAGTGCGCCACGAAATAGGAGCTCCTCCAAAAAAAACTACAAATCATGTAGTGGACCGTCTGGTAATAGGACAACCTGCCCAATCAGCATCACAATATGCATGGATATTAAACTCGGAATTATGAGGAAGAATATTCCTTGACCAGGTGTTCCTTTTATATATCGAAGTACTTGGTAAGCGGCTTCGAGATGAGGGACTCGAGGGTTATGCATAAACTGACTAAGTATGCCAACCGCATAGCAAATATCGGGACGAGTAATAGTGAGATAAAGTAGTCTACCTACAAGTCTTCTATATTGACCCGATTCTTCAACTAACTCGCCTTCTTCACCATTTAAATGGTGATTTTGTATCATGGGTGTGGAAACCGGCTTTGCACCTAAAGTCCTGTTTCACTGAAAATGTCAAGAGCATATTTTCGTTGAGTTAAAACCAATCCATCTTGAGAACGAGCAACCTCTATCTCAAGAAAAAACTTGACCGGTCCTAAATTCTTAATCCAAACTTATCGTTAAGTTTTGACTTTATTTCTTCAATGTGATTTAAACTATTCCCTATAATGACAACATCGTCAACATATACTAAAATAGCAGTGAACACGGCTCCCTTGTTATGAGTAAAAAGTGAATAATCAGACTTGGAACAAAACCCATTTCAATGAGCAAATTAGTGAATTTCTGATTTCAATTTTGTGAAGCCTGTTTTAAACCATAACGCGATTTCCGTATTTTCAAAACCTTGATGCAATTTCATGTAGACCTCCTCATCGAGGTCACCTTGAAGGAAAAAAATATTTAAATCCAGTTGATGTATTACCCAATTTCGAGCTGCTGCAACTGCAAGGACACAACAAACAGTAACCAATTTAGCAACTGGAGCAAAAGTATCACGATAATAAATGCCTTCTACTTGGGTATAACCTTTGGCAAACAATCTCGCTTTATACCTCTCAATGCTCCCATCTGACTTGTACTTGATTTTATAGACCCATTTAGAATCTATTGCTTGCTTTCCCAGGGTAGCTCTTCAAGTGTCCAAGTCATGCTTTGTCCTGATGCCGCAATTTCCTTTTCCATTGCCTCTCTCGAATAAGGCCACTCAGCTGCTTGTGCCAAGTTCCTTGGCTCATCACTAGAAGTGATGGCTTGAAGCAAATTAGAATGTGAATTAGTAAATCGTGCATTAGAAACATAATTTGTTAATGGGCAGACCATACCTGAGTTAGCTGATGAAGGGGAATCACGAGCATGGGCTATAGAAGAAGGATCATCAACCACATAATCTCCATACTTGGTCGGCATAGCACGAGCACGACTCGGTCTTTCTGTCATTCCCGTATCTTGCTCCCCCTCTCCATCTGGACCGGACACTGTCCGGCCTCCTGTCTGACCGAACAGTTTTCGGTCAGTTTCAGCAGCACCATCGTGTGACGGTGCTGTATCAATTTGTTAAAGTTCTGAATTTTGTGTTTGTATCAAATTCCCATCGTCAAAATATCGTATCAAATCAAAATCCTGATCATTTTGAGGGTTAGACTCCTCTTTCTTTTCAAAGTATGGAAATACATTATCATGAAAGATTACATCCCGTGATACCAGAGTTCTTTTATTGTCTAAATCATACACCTTATACCCCTTTTTTACCGTGAGGATAACCAACAAAAATACCACGAATAGCTGTAAATTTATCTTTACTGCGATCCTTATTATGAACATAGCACAATGATCCAAAGACACGCAAAT
Source organism: Simmondsia chinensis (assembly GCA_018398585.1). NCBI lineage: Eukaryota > Viridiplantae > Streptophyta > Magnoliopsida > Caryophyllales > Simmondsiaceae > Simmondsia > Simmondsia chinensis. The sequence continues at coordinate 14,095,000 of JAGTTD010000005.1, forward strand.
GTTTAAATGAAGGAATTTTACCAAGTAGGACCTCATGAGGACTCTTATTTTGTAAACGAGGGGTTGGCATAAGGTTGATCAGATAAGCTGCCGTCAGGACACATTCACCCTAAAATTGAATCGAAAGTCTTGCCTCAAATCTAAGTGCTCGAGCTACTTCAAGGAGACGACGATGCTTCCTTTCCACCACCCCAGTTTATTGATGTGTGTCATTACATGAATTCTATATTTGTATGCCTCTTCCTGCGTAAAAGTTAAGTAACGGCCCAAAAAGAAATTCCGCACAATTATCACTGCGAACTTGTATGACTCGTAAATTGTACGGAGTTTGTATCATTGCACAAAAATCCATAAGAATTTTGTGTGACTGAGATTTGTCACGCATTAAATAAACCCACATACATCTACTAAAATCACACGATTGTAAGAAAGAAACAAGTTCTTGTCATAGATAGTGTACAACATGGACCCCAAATATTGATATGAAGTAAATCAAAACAAGCAATAGATCTACTAACGGAAATAGGATAAGGCAATCGAGTTTGTTTAGCTCAATGACACGAGTCACAAACATCATTCAAAACTGTAGTAATATCCAAACCGGAAAAACTAGTCAACTTATTAAACAGCACATGGCCCGAACGACAATGCCATAAAACTCTACTTATAGTGCCAACAACTTGAGCAGACTTTGGAGCGACCCGGCTCTTCAAAATGTATAGACCATCTCGTTCTTTACCCGCTCCAATCAGCCTCCTCGATGGCAGGTCCTGTATAAAATAGAATTTTGGGAAAAATGGCAATGCACAATTTCTATCTCTAATTAATTTGCTTGCTGATAACAAATTGCAATGAAAACTCGGAATTTTTAACACATTTTCAAGTATGATGTAGTCGGTGACCTTGACACGTCTAATGTGAGACACAAGAAAGCAAGTCCCATTAGGTAGCCTAACGGGACGAATTTTGGTGTTATCTACTCGATCAACTAAGGCAAAATCGGATGACACCATGTGATCAGTTCCACCCATATCAATAATCCAACAATTATTATCAAGCGAACCCTGACCTGTCAAATTTACGTATGGAGCATTATTTCTTGGACTGAGAAGACTCAACAACTGTTGATACTGTGATGCCGAGAGACCCATGATCGGGCAGCTATCTTGAACACCCGCCTGGTGTGCCTCGAGCGCCAGCAGCAGCGATAGTCGGCCGTGCGCTTCTCGTGCCTACTGCGCAGCAGCCGCAACAGGCTTTCTGGTGTTGCTGCCTCATGGTTGCTTCCATCCGGGTGGATATCCAATAAGCTCAAAACATCGTTCTTTTGTATGTCCTTGTTTCTTACAATACGAACAAACTGGACGATTAATGCTCTTGGGTGGTGGTTCAGTCACAAATGATGAACCACTCCCAAAATTCACATTGCTCCCTTTAGCAACAAGAGTAAAGGTCCTTGGTATGACTATACTACCTGATGCAATACTTTGTTGTTTTTCCTCTTGACAAAGTGTTGAATAGGAGCTCGCCACCGAAGGCAAAGGTTTGGAGTTCATTAATTGGGATCGAACTATGGAAAAAGAAGGATCTAAGCCCATTAAAAAATCAAGTAGCCTCTTCATATCCCGTATGGCTGCAAAAGCCGGACCCGATCCACAAGTGCAAGGAGGTATGGCCACTAACGTATAAAGCTCATCCCGTAAAGCTCTCAATTTTGTGAAATAATAAAAAATTGCCATGTTTTCTTGTTTTAAATGTGAAATTTCGCGATTGATTTCATAGATGCGAGGAGTATTTCCTAGAGAGAAACGCTCATTTAAATCTACCCAAATGTCGTGCTGAGAGCTTGTCGTGCCAGTCCTCTGATCTTTTGGGCCAGTCGGTTCCACATCTAGTTTGTATCTCCCTCAAGGTCCCACCCAAGCTCGGCCTCCGCTCTTTCCTTGTATATCTTATACTTCTCCCCCTTCAGATCCCTCCAACAGGTATGCGTTTGCACGGGTTTACAGATTTGTTTGGCCCTCTTCTTGGCCTTCATATCCACCCATAGCACCCTATGTTGCATAGAAAGGTCTTCTTCCGGGGTGGCCCTGCAATCCCTATAGTCTCTTTGCGCTCTTTTCCTTAATAGTATGTAGTCAATCTGCGTTCTTGTCCCACTGCTTTGGTACGTGATGATTGCTCACGCTTTCTGAAGAAGGTGTTGGCCACCGTAAGGTTGTATGTGACAGTGAAGTCTAGTAGGGCTTTGCCCTCTTCATTCCTGGTTCCAAAACCGAATCCTCCGTGGTAAGAAGCGTAGCCGTCCTCTGTCGCGCCATCGTGCCCATTAAAATCCCCACCAATCATCACTTGTTCGGCTTGGGGTATGCCTTGCATCATTTTGTCCAAGTCCTCCAAGAATGTTGCCTTCTCATGCTCTGTTAGTCCAGTTTGAGGTGCGTAGGCACTGATTACGTTCAATACTTCTCCATCTAGGACCATCTTGATACTTATAATCCTATCACCAATCCTTGATACTCCGACTACTTTGTCATTGAGGCTGCTATCCACCATGATGCCAACTCCAATCTTGCCTTTGTCCTTGCCCGCATACCAGAGCTTGTGGCCTAGCACATCCCTGGCTTTCGCACCAACCCATTTAGTCTCTTGTAGACAAGGGATGTTGATCTTTCTCTTTATCATCATTTGGGCCACCTCGAAACTCTTCTTCGTTAGTGTCCTTACATTTAGTGTCCCTAGTCTCAAGTTCCCTATCCCCTTCTGCCTCGCCCTTCCCCTCCTCCGCCCCAACCTATTTGAAGATGGCCTCAATCTTAGGGTTCCATAACTGATAACGTTCATCCACTAGCTATGACTATCGCAGGTAAGTGATCAACATAGACAAGAAGCTTATTATAGCATAAGCGCACGAAAGTATCACCACAGTCAAAGATCGACGTATTCAGAATAACAAAAGGAGAAAGAACCAAATGAAAAGCACGCCAACAATGGTAAATTAAAGCACTACCATGCTGTAATAAAGGATAGATCAGACCTGGGGCTAGTGCGTAGTTGGTACTCTAACTCGGCTAATATTTACCTAGGCCAGCTATTGGTTATCGGTTGCGGGCTGCTGGCTTGGAGTGGTAGCGATGGTGATGGTGGTGGTGAGGGGCTGGTGCTGGTGGTGAGCCAGGTGAAGTACGGTGCGGTGGTGGTGATGGGGCGAGGTTGGGCTGGGTTGGGGTGGGGTGTGGGTACCAGTGGTGGTGGTGCCGGTGTGTGGGTGTTGATGGTGGTGCGTGGGGTGGCAGGTGGTGGTGCGGTGGGGTGTGGTGGGGAGGGGTGGGGTTGGGGCGGGTGTGGCATCTGGTGGTGGTGGCGGTGTGTGGGTGGGTGGGGGGCTATGGTGGGACCGGGTGGAGGTCGTTGGTGGTGAGCAGGGGCTGGTGGGCCGGGTTGGAGGCAGGGGAGGTGGGAGAGTGGAGGACGAGGGAGGGAGGTGGGGAGCGAAGGGAATAGGGAGGAGGGCGTGGTGGCGGGCGGCGGTTGTCGGCGAGGTGACCGACGTGACTGCAAGGGGGTGGGGGTGCAGGTAGACGTTAAGGTTTGCAGAAGGGAGAGAGAGATAGAGAGAGAGAGGGGGAGGGGGGTAAAATACTCCAACTAAAATTATCCGAAAACCCACGATGATGAGAATCTTTATGTAGTTATAATTCTGACCTTCAATTCCTTTGATAAACCAAACAGTGGAATTTTAATTCCATCAGAAATAGAATTGGAATTGCAATTCTACAGTCCAATTCTAATTCCATGTGCCAAACAGAGCCTAAGAATACATTGTTGAATTGCTTGGAATTGTTGTGGAGTTTGGTCTACGTGATTGAATTCTATTTGGAGTTTGTGATTATTGTAGATTTATGTCTATGATTGAGTTTAATATTGTGGTATTTAAGTTTGTAGTTGTTTTGGTATTCATTAAGAATATATATTTTTGAGCTGTTTGGAATTGTTATGAAGTATGGATTTTATGATTGAGTTCTATGTGAAGTTTGAGATTGCTGTAGATTTATAACTTTGTGATTGAATTGTATATTATAGAGTATAAGTTTATAATTATTTTTGTATTCATTAGGAATACATTGTTGAGTTATTGCTTCACTGAGTTATTGTTCTTCAAAATAAAAAAAAATGAGGAATTAATTTGAACAAATTTAAAAAGATAAGGGATCAATAGTGAAAACAAGTTCATTTATGCTTTACTTTCTTAGTGCTTTACAATTTGGTTGCTTCAGTCTCTTATTAGAGACAAATTCTATGTCTAAAGGTCATTTATTGCTTGTGGAGAACTTATTAAGGATTTATAGAGCATGGGTTTACCAAAGGCCTATTTGTATTTGGGCTTCTGTGCTCCACAAATTGGGCTTTTAGTTTATCAAGTATTTGTCTTTACCTAAATAAGCTGCATTTGTAGCTGGTGCTGTCTATTTGGCGGGCGAAGCGATCATTTCATCCTCATTCTTATTGCTCGATTGTTGGAATTTCTTTAAGTTTTGATATATATTATCCAAGATTGGACACTTGAGTCATTGTAACTAAAATTCATTACAAACACAATAAAAACAGTCAATCACTACAAAATATATTCAAAAATATCGTAATTAAATAAACATTCACTGGACTTTTTAATCCTAGAAATGACGATAATTAATAGTTGATTTTATTTATATGTATATGAGTAAAATAGTACAATCTTATCATTATTTGAAGCATTTCAACTAAAGTTTCAAGTATATGCCTTCGACAACTCTACATATATAAATCCCGCGTGCATCCGACAATGCAAAAACCCATTAAAACGGTCCAACTTCAATGTTTCCCACAACAACACATAAACATAACAAATTTAAAAATAAATTTCAAAGGGTGATTACATTACCAACTTGAATTTGAGACTTGAATTGAGTTGCGAAGATGCCAATTGTTATCCTTTATTCACATTTAAACATCAAAAAACCTTCTTGAGTCCTCCTATATAGTTATCATCTCAATCTATAACTGCCCCAAAAAAAACAACTTGGCGATTAAATCTACTCTTTTCTTTATAGATTTCCATTTTATCAAAGGTAGAGGGAGTTGGGGGGTTATGTGTGTGGTGGGATTTTGGGATAGTGGATTGTGGAGGCCAGTTATACAATACCAACAACAACAAGCCTAATGACTCAAGGGCTCCCGCGCAAGCTGTGGAAATTGAAAACAGGATATAAAATGAAAGACACTCAGATTTGGATGAGAATTGGATGATCTCTCATTAATATTTCTCCTCAACTTACATACAAATAAAAAGGTGAAACTAATCTGGCAAGGAAAGAAAGAATCCTAGGCTAGTAAATATAAGTAATCAATACAAATCCAAAATTAAGGTAAGAATCAAACCTTCCCCTTTCCAATCAATAGCAGCGGCGACCAAGGAGGGAAGAAAGGAGAAAAATATGCTAACCTTAATTTCATAATAAATGGAGGAAAAATTACTCAAATACAATAAATATAAAAATATAATTAATTATTTTCTACACTCCCCCTCAAGTTGGAGCATGTAAATTTACAATGCCCAACTTGAATAGGAGAGTAGAAAAAGATGGCGAAGAGAGTGCTTTTGTAAAAATGTTGGCCACTTGTCTTGATGAACGAACGAATGAAGTCGAGAATTCTTTGGCAAGCAATTTTTCTCGTATGAAATGACAGTCGATCTCTAGATGCTTCATTCTCTTGTGAAAAATTGAATTAGACGCTACGTGGAGTGCTGCTTGATTATCACAAAACAAGATAGCAGGCTCTCGAACATCAACAATAAGATCAACTAGTAATCGCCTTAACCAGACTAGCTTGCTTGTAACGGTGGCCATTGCACGATACTCTGCTTTGACTGAAGAACGTGAAACAACTGACTGTTTCTTAGTGCGCCACGAAATAGTTGCTCCTCCTAAAAAAACTACAAATCATGTAGTGGACCGTCTGGTAATAGGACAACCTGCCCAATCAGCATCACAATATGCACGGATATTAAACTCTAAATTATGAGGAAGAATATTCCTTGACCAGGTGTTCCTTTTACATATCGAAGTACTCGGTAAGCGGCTTCGAGATGAGGGACTCGAGGGTTATGCATTAACTGACTAAGTATGCCAACCGCATAGCAAATATCGGGACGAGTAATAGTGAGATAAAGTAGTCTACCTACAAGTTCTCTATATTGACCCGATTCTTCAACTAACTCGCCTTCTTCACCATTTAAATGGTGATTTTGTATCATGGGTGTGGAAACCGGTTTTGCACCTAAAGTCCTGTTTCACTCAAAATGTCAAGAGCATATTTTCGTTGAGTTAAAACCAATCCATCTTCAGAACGAGCAACCTCTATCCCAAGAAAAAACTTGACTGGTCCAAAATTCTTAATGCCAAACTTATCGTTAAGTTTTGACTTTATTTCTTCAATGTGATTTAAACTATTCCCCATAATGACAACATTGTCAACATATACTAAAATAGCAGAGAACACGGCTCCCTTGTTATGAGTAAAAAGTGAATAATCAGACTTGGAACAAAACCCATTTCAATGAGCAAATTAGTGAATTTCTGATTTCAATTTTGTGAAGCCTGTTTTAAACCATAACGCGATTTCTGTATTTTCAAAACCTTGAGGCAATTTCATGTAGACCTCTTCATCGAGGTCACCATGAAGGAAAATATTATTTAAATCCAGTTGATGTATTACCCAATTTCGAGCTGCTGCAACTGCAAGGACACAACGAACAGTAACCAATTTAGCAACTGGAGCAAAAGTATCACAATAATAAATGCCTTCTACTTGGGTATAACCTTTGGCAACCAATCTCGCTTTACACCTCTCAATGCTCCCATCTGACATGTACTTGATTTTATAGACCCATTTAGAGTCTATTGCTTGCTTTCCCGGGGTAGCTCTTCAAGTGTCCAAGTCATGCTTTGTTCTAATGTCGCAATTTCCTTTTCCATTGCCTCTCTCCAAAAAGGCCACTCAGCTGCTTGTGCAAAGTTCCTTGGCTCATCACTAGAAGTGATGGCTTGAAGCAAATTAGAATGTGAATTAGTAAATCGTGCATTAGAAACATAATTTGATAATGGGCAGACCATACCTGAGTTAGCTGATGAAGGGGTATCACGAGCATGGGCTATAGAAGAAGGAGCATCAACCACGTAATCTCCATACTTGGTCGGCATAGCACAAGCACGACTCGGTCTTTCTGTCATTCTCGTACCGTGCTCCCCCTCTCCATCTGGACCGGACACTATCCGGCCTCCTGTCTGATCGAACAGTGTTCGGTCAGTTTCAGCAGCACCATCGCGTGACGGTGTTGTATCAATTTGTTAAAGTTCTGAATTTTGTGTTTGTATCAAATTCCCATCGTCAAAATATCGTATCAAATCAAAATCCTGATCATTTTGAGGGTTAGACTCCTCTTTCTTCTCAAAGTATGGAAATACATTATCATGAAAGATTACATCCCGTGATAGTTCTTTTATTGTCTAAATCATACACCTTATACCCCTTTTTTACCGTGAGGATAACCAACAAAAATACCACGAATAGCTCGGCTTGTAAATTTATCTTTACTGCGATCCTTATTATGAACATAGCACAATGATCCAAAGACACGCAAATGTTTAAATGAAGGAATTTTACCGAGTAGGACCTCATGAGGACTCTTATTTTGTAAACGAGGGGTTGGCATAAGGTTGATCAGATAAGCCGCCGTCAGGACACATTCACCCTAAAATTGAATCGGAAGTCCTGCCTCAAATCTAAGCGCTCGAGCTACTTCAAGGAGACGACGATGCTTCCTTTCCACCACCCCATTTTGTTGATGTGTGTCATTACATTAATTCTGTATTTGTATGCCTCTTCCTGCATAAAAGTTAAGTAACGGCCCAAAAAGAAATTCCGCACCATTATCACTGCGAACTTGTTTGACTCGTAAATTGTACTGAGTTTGTATCATTGCACAAAAATCCATAAGAATTTTGTGTGACTGAGATTTGTCACGCATTAAATAAACCCACGTACATCTACTAAAATCACACGATTGTAAGAAAGAAACAAGCTCTTGTCATAGATAGTGTACAGCATGGACCCCAAATATCGATATAAAGTAAATCAAAACAAGCAATAGATCTACTAACGGAAAAAGGATATGGCAATCGAGTTTGTTTAGCTCAATGACACGAGTCACAATTATCATTCAAAACTGTAGTAATATCCAAACCGGAAAAACTAGTCAACTTATTAAACAGCACATGGCCTGAATGACGATGCCATAAAACTCTACTTGTAGTGTCAACAACTTGAGCAGACTTTGGAGCGACCCGGCTCTTCAAAATGTATAGATCATCTCGTTCTTTACCCGCTCCAATCAGCCTTCTCGATGGCAGGTCCTGTATAAAATAGAATTTTGGGTAAAATGGTAATGCACAATTACTATCTCTACTTAGTTTGCTTGCTGATAACAAATTGCAATGAAAACTCGGAATTTTTAACACATTTTCAAGTATGATGTAGTCGGTGACCTTGACACGTCTAATGTGAGACACAGGAAAGCAAGTCCCATTAGGTAGCCTAAGGGGACGAATTTTGGTGTTAACTACTCTATCAACTAAGGCAAAATCGGATGACACCATGTGATCAGTTCCACCCATATCAATAATCCAACAATTATTATCAAGCGAACCCTGACCTGTCAAATTTACGTATGGAGCATTATTTCTTGGACTGAGAAGACTCAACAACTGTTGATACTGTGATGCCGAGAGGCCCATGATCGGGCTGCTATCTTGAACACCCTCCCGGTGTGCCTCGAGCGCCAGCAGCAGCTATTGCCGGTCGTGCGCTTCTTGTGCCTACTGCGCAGCAGCCGCAACAGGATTTTTGGTGTTGCTGCCTCATGGTTGCTTCCATCCGGGTGGATATCCAATAAGCTCAAAACATCGTTCTTTTGTATGTCCCTGTTTTTACAATACGAACAAACTGGACGATTATTGCTCTTGGGTGGTGGTTCAGTCACAAACAATGAACCATTCCCAAAATTCACTTTGCTCCCTTTAGCAACAAGAGTAGAAGTCCTTGGTATGACTATACTACCTGATGCAACACTTTGTTGTTTTTCCTCCTGACAAAGTGTTGAATAGGAGCTCGCTACCGAAGGCAACAGTTTGGAGTTCATTAATTGGGATCGAACTATGGAAAAAGAAGGATCTAACCCATTAAAAAATCAAGTAGCCTCTTCATATCCAGTATGGCTGCAAAAGCCGGACCCGATCCACAAGTGCAAGGAGGTATGGCCACTAACGTATAAAGCTCATCCCGTAAAGCTCTCAATTTTCTGAAATAATAAAAAATCGTCATGTTTTCTTGTTTTAAATGTGAAATTTCGCGATTGACTTCATAGATGCGAGGAGTATTTCCTAGAGAGAAACGCTCATTTAAATCTACCCAAATGTCGTGCCGAGAGCTTGTCGTGCCAGTCCTCTGATCTTTTGGGCCAGTCGTTTCCACATCTAGTTTGTATCTCCCTCAAGGTCCCACCCAAGCTTGGCCTCCGCTCTTTCCTTGTATACCTTATACTTCTCCCCCTTCAGATCCCTCCAACAGGTATGCGTTTGCACGGGTTTACAGATTCGTTTGGCCCTCTTCTCGGCCTTTATATCCACCCATAGCACCCTATGTTGTGTAGACAGGTCTTCTTCCAGGGTGGCCCTGCAATCCCTATAGTCGCTTTGCACCCTTTTCCTTAATAGTATGTAGTCAATCTGTATTCTTGTCCCAGTGCTTTGGTACGTGATGATTGCTTACGCTTTCTGAAGAAGGTGTTGGCCACCGTTAGGTTGTATGTGACAGTGAAGTCCAGTAGGGCTTTGCCCTCTTCATTCCTGGTTCCAAAACCGAATCCTCCGTGGTAAGAAGCGTAGCCGTCCTCTGTCGCGCCATCGTGCCCATTAAAATCCCCGCCAATCATCACTTGTTCGGCTTGGGGTATGCCTTGCATCATTTTGTCTAAGTCCTCCTAGAAATTTGCCTTCTCATGCTCTGTTAGTCCAGTTTGAGGTGCGTAGGCACTGATTACTTTCAATACTTCTCCATCTAGGACCATCTTGATACTTATAATCCCATCACCAATTCTTGATACTCCGACTACTTTGTCATTGAGGCTGCTATCCACCATGATACCAACTCCATTCTTGCCTTTGTCCTTGCCCGCATACCAGAGCTTGTGGCCTAGCACATCCCTGGCTTTCGCACCAACCCATTTAGTCTCTTGCAGACAAGGGATGTTGATCTTTCTCTTTATCATCATTTGGGCCACCTCGAAACTCTTTTTCGTTAGTGTCCTTACATTTAGTGTCCCTAGTCTCAAGTTACCTGTCCCCTTCTGCCTCGCCCTCCCCCTCCTCCGCCCTAACCTATTTGAAGATGGCCTCAATCTCGGGGTTCCATAACTGATAACGTTCATCCACTAGCTATGACTATTGCAGGTAAGTGACCAACATAGACAAGAAGCTTATTATAGCATAAGCGCACGAAAGTATCACCACAGTCGAAGATCATAGTATTCAGAATAATAAAAGGAGAAAGAACCAAATGAAAAGTACCCACAATGGTAAATTATAGCACTACCATGCTGTAATAAAGGATAGATCAGACCTGGGGCTAGTGCATAGTTGGTACTCTGACTCGGCTAATATTTACCAGGGCCAGCTATTGGTTGTCGGTTGCGGGCTGCTGGCTTGGAGTGGGAGCGGTGGTGATGGTGGTGGTGAGGGGCCGGTGCTGGTGGTGAATCAGGTGAAGTACGGTGCGGTGGTGGTGAAGGGGCGATGTGGGGATGGGTTGGGGTGGGGTGTGGGTACCAGTGGTGGTGGTGCCGGTGTGTGGGTGTTGTTGGTGGTGCGTGGGGTGGCAGGTGGTGGTGCTGTGGGGTGTGGTGGGGAGGTGTGGGGTTGGGGCGAGTGTGTTATCTGGTGGTGGTGGCGGTGTGTGGGTGGGTGGGGGCCTGTGGTGGGACCGGGTGGAGGCCGTTGGTGGTGAGCAGGGGCCGGTGGGCCGTGCTGGAGGCAGGGGAGGAGGGAGAGTGGAGGACGAGGGAGGGAGGGGGGGAGCGAAGGGATTAGGGAGGAGGGCGTGGTGGCGGGCGGCGGTTGTCGGCGAGGTGACCGACGTGACTGCAAGGGGGTGGGGGTGCAGGTGGACGTTGAGCTTTGCAGAAGGGAGAGAGAGATAGAGAGAGAGAGGGGGAGGGGGGTAAAATACTCCAACTCAATTGACCGAAAACCCTCGATGATGAGAATCATTATGTAGTTATGATTCTGACCTCCAATTCCTTTGATAAACCAAACAATGGAATTTCAATTCCATCAGAAATAGAATTGGAATTGCAATTCTACAGTCTAATTCTAATTCCATGTGCCAAACAGAGCCTAAGAATACATTGTTGAATTGCTTGGAATTGTTGTGGAGTTTGGTCTACGTGATTGAATTCTATTTGGAGTTTGTGATTATTGTAGATTTATGTCTATGATTGAGTTTAATATTGTGGTATTTAAGTTTGTAGTTGTTTTGGTATTCATTAAGAATATATATTTTTGAGCTGTTTGGAATTGTTATGAAGTATGGATTTTATGATTGAGTTCTATGTGAAGTTTGAGATTGCTGTAGATTTATAACTTTGTGATTGAATTGTATATTATAGAGTATAAGTTTATAATTATTTTTGTATTCATTAGGAATACATTGTTGAGTTATTGCTTCACTGAGTTATTGTTCTTCAAAATAAAAAAAAATGAGGAATTAATTTGAACAAATTTAAAAAGATAAGGGATCAATAGTGAAAACAAGTTCATTTATGCTTTACTTTCTTAGTGCTTTACAATTTGGTTGCTTCAGTCTCTTATTAGAGACAAATTCTATGTCTAAAGGTCATTTATTGCTTGTGGAGAACTTATCAAGGATTTATAGAGCATGGGTTTACCAAAGGCCTATTTGTATTTGGGCTTCTGTGCTCCACAAATTGGGCTTTTAGTTTATCAAGTATTTGTCTTTACCTAAGTAAGCTGCATTTGTAGCTGGTGCTGTCTATTTGGCGGGCGAAGCGATCATTTCATCCTCATTCTTATTGCTCGATTGTTGGAATTTCTGTAAGTTTTGATATATATTATCCAAAATTGGACACTTGAGTCATTGTAACTAAAATTCATTACAAACACAATAAAAACAGTCAATCACTAAAAATTATTTTCAAAAATATCGTAATTAAATAAAAATTCACTAGACTTTTTAATCCTAGAAACGACGATAATTAATCGTTGATTTTATTTATATGTATATAAGTAAAATAGTACAATCTTATCATTATTTGAAGCATTTCAACTAAAGTTTCAAGTATATGCCTTCGACAACTCTACATATATAAATCCCGCGTGCATCCGACAATGCAAAAACCCATTAAAATGCTCCAATTTCAATGTTTCCCACAACAACACAAAAACATAACAAATTTAAAAATAAATTTCAAAGGGTGATTACATTACCAACTTGAATTTGTGACTTGAATTGAGTTGCGAAGATGCCAATTGTTATCCTTTATTTACATTTAAACATCAAAAAACCTTCTTGAGTCCTCCTATATAGTTAGCATCTCAATCTATAACTGCCCCAAAAAAAACAACTTGGCGATTAAATCTACTCTTTTCTTTATAGATTTCCATTTTATCAAAGGTAGAGGGGGTTGGGGGGTTATGTGTGTGGTGGGATTTTGGGATAGTGGATTGTGGAGGCCAGTTATACAATACCAACAACAACAAGCCTAATGACTCAAGGGCTCCCGCGCAAGCTGTGGAAATTGAAAACAGGATATAAAATGAAAGACACTCAGATTTGGATGAGAATTGGATGATCTCTCATTAATATTTCTCCTCAACTTACATACAAATAAAAAGGTGAAACTAATCTGGCAAGGAAAGAAAGAATCCTAGACTAGTAAATATAAGCAATCAATACAATTCCAAAATTAAGGTAAGAATCAAACCTTCCCCTTTCCAATCAATAGAAACGGCGACCAAGGACGGAAGAAAGGAGAAAAATATGCTAACCTTAATTTCATAATAAATGTAGGAAAAATTACACAAATACAATAAATATAAAAATATAATTAATTATTTTCTACACTCCCCCTCAAGTTGGAGCATGTAAATTTACAATGCCCAACTTGAAAAGGAGAGAAGAAAAAGATGGTGAAGAGAGTGCTTTTGTAAAAATGTTGGCCACTTGTCTTGATGAACGAACGAATGAAGTCGAGATTTCTTTGGCAAGCAATTTTTCCCTTATGAAATGATAGTCGATCTCTAGATGCTTCGTTCTCTTGTGAAAAATTGGATTAGACGCTACGTGGAGTGCTGCTTGATTATCACAAAACAAGATAGTAGGCTCTCGAACATCAACAATAAGATCAACTAGTAATCGCCTTAACCAGACTAGCTTGCTTGTTACGGTGGCCATTGCACGATACTCTGCTTTGACTGAAGAAAGTGAAACAACGGACTATTTCTTAGTGCGCCACGAAATAGGAGCTCCTCCCAAAAAAACTACAAATCATGTAGTGTACCGTCTGGTAATAGGAGAACCTGCCCAATCAGCATCACAATATGCACGGATATTAAACTCTGAATTATGAGGAAGAATATTCCTTGACCAGGTGCTCCTTTTATATATCGAAGTACTCGGTAAGCGGCTTCGAGATGAGGGACTCGAGGGTTATGCATAAACTGACTAAGTATGCCAACCGCATAGCAAATATCGGGACGAGTAATAGTGAGATAAAGTAGTCTACCTACAAGTCTTCTATATTGACCCGATTCTTCAACTAACTCGCCTTCTTCACCATTTAAATGGTGATTTTGTATCATGGGTGTGGAAACCGGCTTTGCACCTAAAGTCCTGTTTCACTGAAAATGTCAAGAGCATATTTTCGTTGAGTTAAAACCAATCCATCTTCAGAACGAGCAACCTCTATCCCAAGAAAAAACTTGACCGGTCCTAAATTCTTAATGCCAAACTTATCGTTAAGTTTTGACTTTATTTCTTCAATGTGATTTAAACTATTCCCTATAATGACAACATCATCAACATATACTAAAATAGCAGTGAACACGGCTCCATTGTTATGAGTAAAAAGTCAATAATCAGACTTGGAACAAAACCCATTTCAATGAGCAAATTAGTGAATTTCTGATTTCAATTTTGTGAAGCCTGTTTTAAACCATAACGCGATTTCCGTATTTTCAAAACCTTGAGGCAATTTCATGTAGACCTCCGCATCGAGGTCACCATGAAGGAAAATATTATTTAAATCCAGTTGATGTATTACCCAATTTCGAGCTGCTGCAACTGCAAGGACACAATGAACAGTAACCAATTTAGCAACTGGAGCAAAAGTATCACGATAATAAATGCCTTCTACTTGGGTATAACCTTTGGCAACCAATCTCGCTTTATACCTCTCAATGCTCCCATCTGACTTGTACTTGATTTTATAGACCCATTTAGAGTCTATTGCTTGCTTCCCGGGGTAGCTCTTCAAGTGTCCAAGTCATGCTTTGTTCTAATGCCACAATTTCCTTTTCCATTGCCTCTCTCCTATAAGGCCACTCAGCTGCCTGTGCAAAGTTCCTTGGCTCATCACTAGAAGTGATGGCTTGAAGCAAATCAGAATGTGAATTAGTAAATCGTGCATTAGAAACATAATTTGATAATGGGCAAACCATACCTGAGTTAGCTGATGAAGGGGTATCACGAGCATGGGCTATAGAAGAAGTAGCATCAACCACATAATCTCCATACTTGGTTGGCATAGCACAAGCACGACTCTGTCTTTCTGTCATTCACGTACCTTGCTCCCCCTCTCCATCTGGACCGGACACTGTCCGGCCTCCTGTCTGACCGAACAGTGTTCGGTCAGTTTCAGCAGCACCAACGCGTGACGGTGCTATATCATTTGTGAAAGTTCTAAATTTTGTGTTTGTATCAAATTCCCATCGTCAAAATATCGTATCAAATCAAAATCCTGATCATTTGGAGGGTTAGACTCCTCTTTCTTCTCAAAGTATGGAAATACATTATCATGAAAGATTACATCCCGTGATACCACAGTTCTTTTATTGTCTAAATCATACACCTTATACCCCTTTTTTACCGTGAGGATAACCAACAAAAATACCACGAATAGCTCGGCTTGTAAATTTATCTTTACAGCGATCCTTATTATGAACGTAGCACAATGATCCAAAGACACGCAAATGTTTAAATGAAGGAATTTTACCGAGTAGGACCTCATGAGGACTCTTATTTTGTAAACGAGGGGTTGGCGTAAGGTTGATCAGATAAGCTGCCGTCAGGACACATTCACCCTAAAATGGAATCGGAAGTCCTGCCTCAAATCTAAGTGCTCGAGCTACTTCAAGGAGATGACGATGCTTTCTTTCAACCACCCCATTTTGTTGATGTGTGTCATTAAATGAATTCTATATTTGTATGCCTCTTCCTGCGTAAAAGTCAAGTAACGGCCCAAAAAGAAATTCCGCACCATTATCACTGCGAACTTGTTTGACTCGTAAATTGTACTGAGTTTGTATCATTGCACAAAAATCCATAAGAATTTTGTGTGACTGAGATTTGTCACGCATTAAATAAACCCACGTACATCTACTAAAATCACACGATTGTAAGAAAGAAACAAGCTCTTGTCATAGTTAGTGTACAGCATGGACCCCAAATATCGATATGAAGTAAATCAAAACAAGCAATAGATCTACTAATGGAAATAGGATAAGGCAATCGAGTTTGTTTGGCTCAATGACACGAGTCACAAACATCATTCAAAACTGTAGTAATATCCAAACCGGAAAAACTAGTCAACTTATTAAACGGCACATGGCCCGAACGACGATGCCATAAAACTCTACTTATAGTGCCAACAACTTGAGCAAACTTTGGAGTGACCCGGCTCTTCAAAATGTATAGCCCATCTCGTTCTTTACCCGCTCCAATCAGTCTCCTCGATGGCAGGTCCTGTATAAAATAGAATTTTGGGAAAAATGGTAATGCACAATTTCTACCTCTACTTAGTTTGCTTGCTGATAAAAAATTGCAATGAAAACTCGGAATTTTTAACACATTCTCAAGTATGATGTAGTCGGTGACCTTGACACGTCTAATGTGAGTCATAGGAAAGCAAGTCCCATTAGGTAGCCTAACGGGACGAATTTTTGTGTTAACTTCTCTATCAACTTAAGCAAAATCGGATGACACCATGTAATCAGTTCCACCCATATCAATAATCCAACAATTATTATCAAGCGAACCCTGACCTGTCAAATTTACGTATGGAGCATTATTTCTTGGACTGAGAAGACTCAACAACTGTTGATATTGTGATGCCGAGAGACCCATGATCGAGCTGCTATCTTGAACACCCACCTGGTGTGCCTCGGGCGCCAGCAGCAGCTATTGCCGGCCGTGCGCTTCTCGTGCCGACTGCACAGCAGCCGCAACAGGCTTTCTGGTGTTGCTGCCTCATGGTTGCTTCCATCCTGGTGGATATCCAATAAGCTCAAAACATCGTTCTTTTGTATGTCCCTGTTTCTTACAATACGAACAAACTGGACGATTATTGCTCTTGGGTGGTGGTTCAGTCACAAATGATGAACCACTCCCAAAATTCACATTGCTCCCTTTAGCAACAAGAGTAGAGGTCCTTGGTATGACTATACTACCTGATGCAACACTTTGTTGTTTTTCCTCCTGACAAAGTGTTGAATAGGAGCTCGCTACCGAAGGCAAAGGTTTGGAGTTCATTAATTGGGTTCGAACTATGGAAAAAGACGGATCTAAGCCCATTAAAAAATCAAGTAGCCTCTTCATATCCCGTATGGCTGCAAAAGCATGACCTGATCCACAAGTGCAAGGAGGTATGGCCACTAACGTATAAAGCTCATCCCATAAAGCTCTCAATTTTGTGAAATAATAAAAAATCGTCATGTTTTCTTGTTTTAAATGTGAAATTTCGCGATTGATTTCATAGATGCGAGGAGTATTTCCTAGAGAGAAACGCTCATTTAAATCTACCCAATTGTCCCGCGAGGTTTCAAAATACGCTATACTAGCGTTGATTTCTTTGGACACAGAATTAGTTAACCATGAAGAAACCATGGAGTCACAAGCGCTCCAATTTTGAAAATCCGGTTAGGACTCATCCGGTTTGACTATTGTTCCCTCTAAAAAACCAAGTTTACTTTTAGCCTTAAAGACTTTGAAAATAGTACGTCTCCATGCCGGATAATTGGGTCCCGTTAAAATGTCTTGTACAAAAACAAGACCCAGATGGTCCGAGGGGTGCAAATAATAGGGTGAATTGATGTCCAAAACCCCCTTGACACGACACTCGATGCAACGATTGGTTAGTATTTTCTTCCGTCATATTGAGTTAATCACGAAATAAAACACAAAGAAATCAAGAAAAAATGAAAGGGACTCACGGCTTTACTTGTGGCGTAGAGAGGAAATATGCGAGGTTGAAAATCCCGAATCAATCCCGCTCTGATACCATGTGGAAATTGAAAACAGGATATAAAATGAAAGACACTCAAATTTGGATAATAATTGGATGATCTCTCCTAAATATTTCTCCTCAACTTTTATACAAATAAAAAGGTGAAACTAATCTGACAAGGAAAGAAAGAATCCTAGGCTAGTAAATACAAGCAATCAATACAAATCCTAAATTAAGGTAAGAATCAAACCTCCCCCTTTCCACTCAATAGCACCGGCGGCCAAGGAGGGAAGAAAAGAGAAAAATATGCTAACCCTAATTTCCTAATAAATGTAGGAAAAATTACACAAATACAATAAATACAAGAAAATAATTAATTATTTTCTACACAGCAGGTCTAGGAGGGGTAAGAAGTACGCAATCTTACCCTCTCAAGGTGTTGCCCTAGCGAGAGGCTGTTTCCGGGGACCCCTAACCTGATAGGGTTTGTGGAGGGCGGTTATGCCTAGATGCGATTATGTTCAAACAAACAATGAGTTTTCATCTACCCACATTACCGAAATAATATATCTTATGTTTAATAGAATGTATAGATCAAAGATTGGATTTGAAATCTACTCCAGTTATGCCAAGACAGTTATGACGTAGTGCTACCCTTAACTGTGTCGGGGAGTTTAAAACAGAGTGGCCAGTTTTTCTAATTTGTTGATTGGACAGTTTATTTTATTTTATTTTATTTTATTTGTTTTTAGGGAAAACATGATAGCCCCAAAAATGCAAGAGAGGGAGGCGGGAGGGTCATCGAGTAAAGACATAACCTTTGCTTAATATTTTACTAATGTTTTCCCGTGCGATGCACGGAGGGTGTTTATATTTAAAATTTACAATTTTATATATTATCCTATTAGGACTTTGTTAGAATTTTCCCAAATTATCTTCTGTTTTGTTAAAAATTTAGTTGCATTTTTTTATTTTTATGTATTGGTGTTGCATTTGATTTAACTGATTAAATATCATGAATCTTTTTTTCACTTTTTAATTTTTGCTAACTTTCATGTGGCGTCTTATAATTGTGAGATTTAAAATTTTATAAATATTAAAGAAAGGGAGATTCAACAATAACAAATATAAATATATAAAGATTTCAAAAATAACTGTTAAATTTTAGTATATCACAATATATGGCAAATTTTGAAAATTGCGTCAGAAAATAATATTTGCAGAAAAATTTCCTTCAAACTTCTATAAGAAATATTGGTTCCTCAATTTTTTACCCAAGTTTATCGCTATTTAGTCTTTTTTGATTTTTTTTTCCTAATAAATATTTTTTTAATATTTTACATAAATAAGTTTCCAAATTTTGAACTTCTATTTTTAATTTAATTTTAATTTTAATAGTATAATTTTTGAATCCAATCAAAAATTATACTTTAATTGATTTTATTTTTTAAAATTTTAATATCAAAACTAAAGGCCCCATTTGGATTATTGAAAGATACTAACTTTTTTATACAGAAGTTATTTTATAGAAAATTTATTTTTGATTTGCCAATACACCTTTTCTGAACTTTTATTTTTCGTCAAGTATTGTATCTGCTTCTAAAGTAATATGACGGGAGATTACAGCTTATCAGATTAGTTATGTTTTCTATTCAGGTGTTCTGGACTTCTATCTTCCTTCTTCCGAAGGCGATTGTCAGGAAGATCGAGTCGACCCTTGCTGCCTTTTTATGGAGGGGTGCCTTGCTGGCCCCGGGGGGAGCGAAGGCGACCTGGCAGCACTTATGCTACCCTCGTAGGGAGGGGGGCGCGAGATTCAGAGCTTGACTGAGTGGAACCAAGCTTCTCTTATGAAGCTTATCTGGGTTCTACTCACTGATC
This sequence comes from Simmondsia chinensis, assembly GCA_018398585.1. Classification (NCBI taxonomy): domain Eukaryota; kingdom Viridiplantae; phylum Streptophyta; class Magnoliopsida; order Caryophyllales; family Simmondsiaceae; genus Simmondsia; species Simmondsia chinensis. The sequence continues at coordinate 14,114,495 of JAGTTD010000005.1, forward strand.
GTGATTCCCTCTGGCCTCGGTGGATTTATGCCAACCGTCTTCGGAGGAAGAGCTTCTGGGAGATTGAGGCCAAGGGTTCGATTCCTTGGTTGTGGAGGAGCATCCTTGATATTCGGCCACTGTGTCACATGGCTTTCAGACATATCATTGGAGATGGCCGAGATACTGCTTTTTAGACTAACTACTGGCTTCTGTGCGGGCGACTCACAAGGCAGTTCTCAAGCCACATCTTGCACTCTACAGGTCATTATTGGGGCTCTCGAGTGTCAGATATTATTGATGGTGATCAGTGAAGGTTCCCTCAGGATAGGGTTGAGCTGCTGCCTTTCTGGGCGTCTGTTGATTTCAGGCCCCAACCAGGTGTTGCAGATTGTATCAGGTGGATGGGTGACAGATCAAGAGTCTTCACTACCAGATCGGCTTGGGAGATGATTCGTAGCAGGAGGGAGGAGGACTCCATCCATCATCTTCTCTAGTTTCGGCTCCACATTCTGAGGCATTCCTTCATTCTTTGGCTTGCCTCCTGTGAGCGGCTTTATACTCGTGATAGACTGCTGAGACATCGGGCTCCGGGCATCCTGTCTTTGTGCGTGCTGTGTGGTTCAGATGATGAGTCGCATAGCCATCTCTTCTTTGCTTGCAACTTCTCTGCCTCTGTTTGGTCTCTCGTCATCGCGCACCTCTATTACTTGGCCTATACTTCTTTGGCGTGAGCTTGTTCAGTGGGCTTCTACTCTGCTCTGTGGCCGTGGGGTGGATCGCATCCTCGCTCGCCTTTGCTTCTCTATGACAGTTTACATCCTTTGGTACGACCGTAACCTGAGGATTCAGCGTTCTCAGTCCAAACCTTATGGTGCCGTCATCGAGGAGATCACAGGACTGTTTAGTAGCCGTCTCATTGTTGCTCCTACACTCCGTGGCGCTCATCGTCACACTCAGCTTCTGCAGGAGTGGGGGATTGAGCATTAGTCTTGTTTTGGCTTCATTGCTTTGTTTCCTTTGTTTGGTCATGTTGACTTTTGACGATCTGCCTTGATTTGTTTCATTTTTTGATTCTTTGATGTAGGCCTTCCTGGCCATGATTTGGAGTATGCTCCTCGTAGACTTATACCTATATTCTTTCTCATAAATGGTATATATCACCAACTTACCAAAAAAAAAAAAAAGTAAATATAAATTTTTAAACATTAATTTACTTCGTTTTATTTTTAGGTTACTGTAAGGTCATCCGAGGAGAGGACCTATCTAAACAACATCGGGTGGTGTGCGCGGATGTAAAGGTCAAGAAGGGGGTCAGAAGAAGCAGGAAACCCGTGCAGAGACGTACCCGTTGGAGAGACTTGAAGGGGAAAAAACTTAGAGTCTATAAGGAAAGAGCGGGTTCAGAGCTCAATTAGGACGAGGAGGGGGATATTAACCGGAAGTGGAATGAATTAGCCCAGAAACTCAGGAGTTTGGCACACGAAGTTTTGGGAGAGTCAAAGGGTGGGACAATCACCCACAGAGAGTCATGGTGGTGGGGAGAGGAAGTCCAACAGAAGATTAAAGAAAAATGAGACCGGTTTAAGGAGTGGGAGAGCAGTAGAGAAGAGGAAAAGAGATGACAATATCAGCAAGCCAAGAAAGAGGCGAAGAAAGCAGTTAGTGAGGCAAAATCAAGAGCATATGAAGAGTTTTACAAGAGGCTGGACATGAAGGAGTGAGCCAGGGATATATACAAGATAGCCAGAGCAAGACAGAGGAAGACGAGGGACCTGGGGCAAGTAAAATGCATTAAAGGAGCGGATGGGCAGGTGCTAGTGGAAGGGCATCAAATTAGAGCTAGGTGGAAAGCCTACTTCTGCGATCTGTTCAACAACCGGGGAAACACTGAGATAGATTTAGGGGAGCTCCAGACTACGGCAGAGGATCAGAACGAATGCTATTGTGAGCGAATTACCCCAGAGGAGATCAAGGAAGCCCTAAAACATATGGAAAGGGGAAGAGCACTTGGGCTAGATGGGATACCCATTGAGGCATGGAAATGCCTTGGACAGAGGGGTTGCAGCTGGCTAGCAAAACTCTTTAACCAAATCTTGATGGGGAACAAGATGCCGGAAGAATGGCGGAAGAGCACACTGGTCCCAATCTACAAGAACAAGGGTGATATCCAGAGCTTCGCCAATTACCGGGGGATCAAATTGATGAGTCACACCCTCAAGTTGTGGGAGAGAGTCATAGAAAAGAGAATACGACAACAGACGGAAGTGACCAAAAACCAGTTTGGGTTCATACCTGGGATATCAACAATAGAAGCCATTCATCTTTTACGGCGGACGATAGAGCAATACGGGGAGAGACAAAAGGAACTTCACATGGTCTTCATCGATCTAGAGAAGGTATACGATAGAGTGCCAAGAGAGGTACTATGGAGAGTGTTGGGAAGGAGAGGCATCCCGATGCCTTATATTCGAGTCATTAGGGACATGTATGAAGAGGCACATACTAATGTGCGAATAGGGGAAGGGGAGACAGATACTTTCCCTATTACAGTAGGGGTTCACCAAGGCTCTGTCTTGAGTCCCTTCCTGTTCATTCTAGCGATGGATGAGCTCACTAGACACATCAAAGGAGAGGTACCTTAGTGCATGCTTTTTGCAGATATGCAAAGAAGACCTTAAGGTGTCAATAAGTTGTCCTTCCAATTTTTGATAATGAAAGTCTAAATTGGGATTGATGCTCTAGGTATGTTTTAATTAAGTATTCGATATTCACTACGTTTTTCCTTTATTTTATTTATTATACATACCATGTTTATACCTTCTTTTGTCATGTTTTGAACATATTAGAGTAAAATTGAGATTTAATTAAATAGTTTAATTTGATCATGCCTTTAAATTTAATATTAAAAAGTCTTAAATTCGTTTCTGCTGCACGCGCTCTAGTCAATTTAGGAAATATTTTTAGAATATTCCCAATTTATATGTATCTATGCTATTAATCTTTAGTTATTAAACTCCTTAAATCTAAGCAAATCTCCCAATCTGTAATTCTAAAATACAAGAGTTTAAATATTAAAATTAAAAAAAATACTAATTTCCCTTATAAAACTGCCACACCCCACCCTTTTTCAACTTCTTGCACACCTATACCCCAAAATTAGTGGAACTACGCACTTATTCTCAACCGTTACTAAACTCCTCTTATAATATTCTAATTATGAGTCAAATTTAACACAAATTTTTTGCAGATTCATATGAAAATAAAAGTTTTTCCGGAGTTCAATATTAATTTCCAAAAATTCTAATGGTTGAAAAACTAAATCAAGTTTGATGTTACTGACAGATGAAGACGATGAGAGCAAGATGATGATTGGGAGAACATGAAAATGGTAAGTTTATAGGTTTGTTTCCTTTGTGAAAATTTATATACTTCGCTAGAATTCGAAATACCATGGTATATATTCTTTTACTTTAACTATGATGTCAACTTGATTACTAATTTTAAATTTATTTCAATATAGTTTGCACATAATTTTTCTCATGCTAATTTGATGTTAAATTGATGTATTTGTATTGGGCTTAAATTTGATGTCCTAAGTAGGTTTAAATTTGGTCAATGTTTATATTGGAAAAAAAAAGTGGAAACACTATTCTTTCAATAAAAGTTATACCTAATCAACCTATTTTAATTAGGCCAGAATAAAATTAAAATGGACTGACAATAAAAATTTTAAATTATTAAAAATATATCTTTAAGAAAAAATATTTTAGTTATGAAATTGTTCTAGGTCGAACAATGATAAGAAAAATATAGAAACTCAAAAATAATTTTAAAAAAATTGGTTAGCAAAGAAAATAGAGACAACAAGAACAAGAACAACAGTCCCAGTGCCTTGCGGCTCCCGCAGAACGCAGGGGGGGGGGGGTGATGTGTCCAGCCTTACCCCTTCCGGCAGGAAAGGAGACTGTTTCCGGGGACCCCCAACCTGAAGTAGCTGAGTGCCGGCAGATAAACCACCAATTAATAACATGTATATAGAGGCAAAAGTAGAAGAAGGAGAGAAAAAAGAGAAGGAGAGGAAGAAGAAGAAGAAGAAGGAGAAGGAGAATGGGCATGATTAGGCACTACGCTAGCTTAAAAGTACTACACTAGAGGTTATGCTTGCCTAAGAATCTTAGACAACCAGCCACTCCCCGCACTACTCTACTCTTGCCATCTCCGCTACCCTAATGCTAGCCCTCCAACGTGTCCTATCTGAGGCCATCTCCTCTCTTAGGTTTGGGTGGGTTAGGTGTTGACGAATCGTCTCCAGCCAACTCTTCTTTGGTCTGCCCATCCCTCTTCTGCTTATCGCTGTGTTGAGCTGTTCACACCTCCTGACTGGGGCTGAGGTCGGTCTTCTGCTGACATGTCCAAATCATCTTAGGCGGTGCTCCCTCAATTTATCCTCGATCGAGGCTACACCCAGTTTACCTCGTATCACTTCATTCCTAATCCTATCCTTTCTTGTGTGGCCACACATCCATCGTAGCATCCTCATCTCTGCCACCTTTATCCTCTGTGTTTGATTTTGTTTCATTGGTCGGCACTCTGCCCCATATAGCATTGCCGGTCTTACCACCGTCTTATAGTATTTTCCCTTTAACTTTAGCGGGAACTTTCTATCACACAGTACCCCGGATGCCATCCTCCACTTCTGCCAGCCTACTTTAATCCTGTTGCTGACATCCTCATCCACTTCACCATTCTGGTGTATCATGGATCCCAGATATTTGAAGCTCTCCTTACTCGATACGGCTTCTACTCCAATCTTAACCTCCTCAGTGCTGGTCGTGGTGGAATGGTCGAATTTGAATTCCACATACTCGGTCTTAGATATGCTAATCCTTAAACCCCTCGGTTCTAGTGCGCCTCTCCATAGTTCTAGCTTCTCGTTTATGTTGGCACGGGATTCCCCTACCAGAACTATGACCTCTTTTGCGCTAGAGTTGTGGACTCCCAAAATATTTAATTTAGGAAAAAAATTTTAAAATAAGCTTTTTCTTTCAATCTTTTCTAAAAAATAAATTTTAACATATAAATATACATAATTTTATCTTTGACTAAAACGCATAACAAGCAGTTCAAACCAGCAAGTCACTCTGGCCATCGTGTCAATACGTGATTCATTTGCAACGGAAGCTGCGTGCTGGCAAAGCGGAACCCACGTACGCGTGCACAACACACGCTGTAAGACCCGTGACACCACGGATCGGGGCACAGGTGTGTGCCTTGCGCCTGTGTCTTGTCAAATGGGCTACCAATGATTGGCACTGTGTTGACAAGGTGCGCGCTCAGTTAAGAGTGCATTAGGCCTACACGGACCTAGGCCTAAGTGATGGACAAAGTGGGAACCGGGATGGACACGGGCCAAAGACAGTGTCATGACAAGGGCCAGGCGCGTCCCAGGACAGTGTTGTGACGAAGGTCTGGCACGGCCCAAGACAGTGTCATGACAAGGGCCAGGCACGGCCATAGACAGTGTCGTGACAAGGGCCTGGCACGACCCAAGACAGTGTCATGACAAGGGTCTGGCACGGCCCAGGAAAGTGTCGTGACAAGGGCCCGGCACGGCCCAAGACAGTGTCGTGACAAGGGTCAGGCACGGCCCAGGATAGTGTTGTGACAAGGGTCCGGCACGGCCCAGGACAGTGTCATGACAAGGGCCAGGCACGACCCAAGACAGTGTCATGACAAGTTCTGGCTCGGCCCCAGGCAATGTCTTGACAAGGACCTGGCTCGGTCCTAGACAATATCAGGACATAGACAGGGCGCGACCTAGACGGTGTCATGACAAGGCCCAGGGCACGGCACTGGGCCGGCCCAAGGGCACAGACGAGTAGCGATAGGCACGGGCCTAGTGCAGGGCACTGGCCCGGCCCAGGCCCAAGTAGGCCCAATGCGGTCCAATGAAGCCCGACCTTAAAAAATGGTAAGAAAGAGCACGTGACACATATTGGTGACGGTTACCAAAGGAAAAGAAGCGGGAATGACCGTTGACTAGTTCAAACGAGGAAAGTGCGGGAAAATGGAAGAGTGGGCTGAAGTGAGGTAACCGCCAGTACAAATCAGGCGCCTAAATAAATATAACATGTGCTTTGACTAGCTTGACTTGTAACCGCCAAGGCATGCAAGGGAGAGTGGGGCACGGCTTGAAGAAAGAGGAAAAAAGGCGGGAACGGTTACTCCTTGTTCATGGGGTTGACCACGGCTATAAATATGTGTAATGGGCATTCATTTTAGACATCTTGTAATCTCAGAATTATTAATGAAAAAAATAGCCTTTATTTTGTGTGAGACTTTTCTCTTGTGTTTTTGTTTTAAAGCCTCTCGTTTTTATTTCATATTGATGTTCTTATAGGCTGGGTGAGCGAATTTCATCGCCGTCACAGTTAATTCACAAAATAGCTATGACAATTGTGGTATCAGAGCCTAGGTTCGCTTGAATCGTGTGTCCAGGCCCTGCTTGCGGTCCAGAACCTACGTATGTGCCGCCCAGACCCTGCGTATGTGCTGCCCAGTACCTACGTGCTTGTAGTTGGCTTTATGGCTGAGTCTAAAATCAGGTTTGCCCCTTGCTTTCGAATTTTAATTTCAGATTTCTAGTGAGGATCTAATTTCCGAATTTAGGCCTTGGCTGGTACTTGTGGGTTCATCATAGTGTCGGTTGTGGCATTGCTTGGCTGGTATCGCTTGTTCTAAGCCTTGTTGGACTGAGTACGTGTGATCCCTGTGTGGATTGTGTGAGATCTTGTGCTTACTGGTTATTGTGTGGGATTAGGTTAATTTCGAACCTCCTTATACTGAAAATTGGTTGGACTGTGTGACTTTGGCCTTGTGTGACTGCTTTTTGTTGGTTAATTGAATTGTTGTATTTTTGGTCACCATGACTCAAAATCATCAAGAACATGGAAAACGTCCTAAGACTAACAAGCGCTTGGACCGGATTGAAGAAATCTTAGGTTCCGAGTACAATGTCGATGACCTTCCCCTGGGAACAGTGTTGGGTGCCATGAATTCTTTGTCTAGTGAAATTGGGTCCCTTAAAGAAATGATCAAATCTCTAATTGCTGCCCAAAGAACTCCATCTCCAGCCCCCACTCCTCCTAATGTATTTCGATGATTGGACCCTAATGGTGTGGGTAGTAGTTCCCCAAATGTACCTCATGTCGGTGAGACCTCCATTCCTACGGTGGAAAGTTTACAAAAAGAAATTTTGGTGCTGCGTAAGACGATTGATACAGGTACGTTTGGACTTAACAAAAATAACATTAAAGTTCCTACTCCGAAAGCCTTTTGGGGTGAACGTGATGCCAAAACCTTGGAGAACTTCCTTTGGGACATGGAACAATACTTTATGGTTGCCCATGTCCGTGAGGAAGACAAGGTTGTCATGGCATCCATGCACTTGATGGGTGATGCAAAGTTGTGGTGGAGAACTCGTGCGTCAAAGGACCGTGCTGCGGGTCGTGCTGGAACTGGCTCATGGGAGGCCTTGAAGAAAGACCTTCGTGAACAATTCTTCCCAACCAATGCTTCTTGGTTGGCCCGCGAGGCCCTGAAGGACCTCAAACAAAGTGGTTCGGTTCGTGAGTATGTAAATGCTTTTAGTTCGGTCATTTTAGAAATTAATGATATGTCGGATGAGGATAAACTCTTTAACTTTATTTCGGGTCTTAAACCATGGGCTTAACTAGAGTTGAGGCGCCAAAAAGTCCATGACCTTGCCTCTGCTTTGGTTGTGGCTGAATCATTAATGGACTTTAATGTTGGACATGACTTTAATAAGAAAGATCACTTTAAGAAGGGAAAGAAACATGGCTTTAAGTCCTTTAAAAAGGAGAAGGGTCCTGCCACTGAACCCAACAACATTAAAGTCTAATTCAAAAATGATGGGAATAACAAAGGAATGGGTCCTAAGTCTATTGCTTGTTTCATATGTGATGGTCCTCACTTTGCAAGGAATTGTCCTAACAAACAATCCTTAAGTGCTGTAGTTCAGTAGGACGATGATGAGGATGAGGATCTTGAGCCATCTCCATCTCATGTAAGGATGAGTTAATTAAAGCTGATGGACAAAACAGGTTTTGGATGATGCGCAAGTGGCTGGTCATCCAGGCAGATTCATGGGCAGCTGTTTATGTCTATGATTTATGCATGTTTCTATGGTCATATGTTTTGTTTTTGGCTCCGTTGTTTGGAAGGTTCTTGGATGTAATTTTCATTTTATTTCGATGGCTTTCATTTATGTTGTTTCGATGGTCGCTTATCATAGTATTGTGTGCCATACCTATATATGTTAATTATACATGCATGATGGATTATCGAACGTGGGGCGTCTAATGAGACTTGAACGCACCTTATTAACAAGATTGAGCCTTGAAAAGAATGAATGGTGAATAGTACAACTAACGGAATGTGACCTATGTGTGTTAAAAGGGATGAATTAAACAATATTCAAAGCACCTAAAGGACTTGAGTGCATTAAGGATTTGTGGACATTAGTTTGGATGAAACGATGTCAAAACACTAACGGACTTGTGTGCATAAGAAATTTTGCCAAACCTAGTTGGTGTGTGCAAACCGTGGGCTATTGCGAAGCATGATGGAAACAAGATGTTGCTGGTACCCATGACAACTAAAGGAACTGGATGGCCTAAGTTAGTTCTTAGGGTACTTACTTTTTCTGCCGAGAATGTCAGTTCTTCTGGTAGGAAGGTTTGTAAGATCCTTGACATTGGGATACTGCGCACAGGGTGATGCCTGGCGTTAAGCACATCATGACCCAATCAGTGCTCCGACATAGGTACTTGACGCACAAACCTCTAGTGTTTGAAGGGATGTTAGCGCCTATGTCTTGGCTGCGACAGGGGACATAACGGACCTTGACCCAAACATGACCCGGGGAGGACATGCACGCTTGAAGCAGCGCATTGACATAGTAAAGGACCACCAGTCAAGTGCACAATTATGCTCAAGCGGGCACACGTTAGTTGTGCCGCACTAGTTAAGGATGGACCCATGACTAAGTGCAAACGCATGCGTTGTGACAAAATGAGACGGACATCAATAAGGCACAAGTATATACACAATGCGCATCCTTTGTAAGGATGAACCGGGCCTAACGGAGATGAGCCTGAGCATGGCATCAACGGATCGAGGGCCATGCGCTTGTTGCACGGCACTGAACCAAGGCGTGCGGGTCAGGAGCATTAGGTGCAGAAGCAAGGACGAGGCACGAAAAGCTGACTCCAAGTGCACGTGTGGATGCGCTATGCTAGCGTGACAATGGACCTTCACCTAGGCGCCACATGGCACTCCTTGACCATAGGGTGTTTGGAACAAGAGACGAGACTTCTTGGTTCTTTGGAAAGGCACTCCTTTAACGGAGGCTATGTGGGAACGAGACGTAACTTTGTGGCAATTTGAGGACAAAGTTGCGGAGTACCTTAATACCCTTCCGAGGAAGTCAGGCCTTTCGGGTGGGGGAGTTTTGTAAGACCCGTGACACCAAGGATCGGGGCACAGGTGTGTGTCTTGCGCCTATGTCGTGTCAAATGGGCTGCCACTGATTGGCACTGTGTGGACAAGGTGCGCACTCAGTTAAGAGTGCATTAGGCCTCCACGGACCTAGGCCTAAGTGATGGACAAAGTGGGAACCGGGACGGACATGGGCCCAAGACAGTGTCATGACAAGGGCCAGGCGCGGACCAGGACAGTGTCGTGATGAGGGTCTGGCACGACCCAAGACAGTGTCATGACAAGGGCCAGGCACGGCCCAAGACAGTGTCGTGACAAGGGTCTGGCACGACCCAAGACAGTGTCGTGACAAGGGCCCGGCATGGCCCAAGACAGTGTCGTGACAAGGGCCCGGCATGGCCCAAGACAGTGTCGTGACAAGGGTCAGGCACGGCCCAGGACAGTGTCGTGACAAGGGTCAGGCACGGCCCAGGACAGTGTCATGACAAGGGCCAGGCATGACCCAAGACAGTGTCATGACAAGTTCTGGCTCGGCCCCAGGCAATGTCTTGACAAGGACCTGGCTCGATCCTAGACAATGTCAGGACATAGACAGGGCGCGACCTAGGCGGTGTCGTGACAAGGCCCAGGGCACGGCACTGGGCCGGCCCAAGGGCACGGCACTGGGCCGGCCCAAGGGCACAGACGAGTAGCGATAGGCACGGGCCCAGTGCAGGGCACTGGCCCGACCCAGGCCCAAGTAGGCCCAATGAAGCCCGACCTTAAAGAATGGTAAGAAAGAGCACGTGACACATATTGGTGATGGTTACCAAAGGAAAAGAAGCGGGAATGACCGTTGACTAGTTCAAACGAGGAAAGTGCGGGAAAATGGAAGAGTGGGCTGAAGTGAGGTAACCGCTAGTACAAATCAGTCGCCTAAATAAATATAACATGTGCTTTGACCAGCTTGACTTGCAACCGCCAAGGCATGCAAGGGAGAGTGGGGCACGGCTTGAAGAAAGAGGAAAAAAGGCGGGAACGGTTACTCCTTGTTCATGGGGTTGACCACGGCTATAAATACGTGTAATGGGCATTCATTTTAGACATCTTGTAATCTCAGAATTATTAATGAAAAAAATAGCCTTTATTTCGTGTGAGACTTTTCTCTTGTGTTTTTATTTTAAAGCCTCTCGTTTTTATTTCATATTGATGTTCTTATAGGTTGGGTGAGCGAATCTCATCGCCATCACAGTTAGTTCATAAAATAGCCGTGACACACGCCCACATGTGGATAACCATATCTTTTTATTGGGCTGCGGGTTTTACCCGGCCCAACAACGTGCCAATTATTTTTGTGGGTTTATAAATTCATCTTATTAATTATATATTTAGCAAAAAATACATTTATTTATCTGATGAATGAATAATTCACTTATAAATTTTTTTTAGCATAAAATTTATTCATCTAATTAATTTACTTTAAATATTTTCAAATAGCGCTTAATATTGATAGCTTGCGAAGGGAGCTTACGGATAATCTAATTTTAGCTCCAAATGGGTCAAATCTAATTATTAACATTTGATAACATTGATTATCATTTAGCAACATATAATTCAACTAAATAAATGTTATTGCACTCTGTAATTAAATATATTTACTTAAGAATTCATAAATAACTTCTATTGTAGCAATTAACCCCTCTATTAAATATCTATGAGCAAAAATAACTTTAACTACTATCGTTATTTTTATCGCATCTTTCACCATTGTTCCCAACTCACCCGTTTTGAACAATTTAATAATACAAAAAATAATTTTTATACTAATTCCAATTGTCAAACCTATGGAATACTTGGCCAAAATCCCAATTGAAAGAAAATTTATTTCCAAATAGATTTTTTTTTTCAATTTATTTTAGATTGTCGAATATGTTCATATATTTGTGGATTAACTAAAGGGACATCTTTATTTCCTAAGAGACTATAGATTCCACGTAAAATACATGTTCCCGCCATACTTCAGGATGTTAGTTAACGCACGTAAGATTTTAAGTCACGTGTTGTGACTAAGCCTTTTAGCACATCAAAGCAACAAATAATCCATGCATGAATTCAGACTATTTTCTGGAATTAGAGTGATCTTCTGACAGAAATATTTATTTCTGATAACAGTTAAAAAAAATAATTTAGGTTGTCCTAATTAGTGTTCTAATCTTATACACGACACCAATATAATACTTTTGGGTCCCTATTCACATGACCAAACAAGTGATCTAAAGTACCATATTAAAGTCGTGTCAGACAAGTTGTCCTAACTTATCTCCGACTACGGACATATAACTTTGACGACATATCACTAGTTTGATTTAAATCTATATGTGGCTTAATCTCAGTGACCATTTAAACCAAACATGACATGTCATTCTGGACTACATCTATCTCACGAAATGTTTAAAAAAAATAAAAAAATCACACGTACATTTGACTCACAAAACATAATCATACAATAAATAAATATAGTTATTATTTAAAATATGGTAATTGGGTTTTTCAGGACACCAATTCCAACATTAGATGCACATGTAAAGAAGAAAAACAAATGAAAGGGAAAGCGCAACAAATTAAAAGGTTGAAGTCGATATTGGTGATCTCTCTATAGAGCTTGAGTATAGCTCGTCCTATCCCAACCAAATTCATCATTAAAACAAACTGCATTACACTTTTTTATGAACTATGCCAATGGTTGGAAAATTAGCACATGCATAGCAAAAGTAAAAAATTAAAAATGAAACAACAAACTATTTAAACATGTAAATCCTCTTTCAACTAAAGGCAAAGAACCATTGAACTCAATCATCAAACTCCCACCGTAAGTTTTTGAATAAAAACTCTAGTTGTTCGAAATTGCCAACAGACACACACACTTAGGTATGCACAGCTTTATCCAAGCAAATATAAGATAGAGTCTTTTGATTAAAGAACTTGTAAATTTAAAATCTAACTTTGGCTCCAAAAGGGTCAAATCTGATTATTATCTCATGATAACAATTGATTACGATTTAGTGAAACTTAATTTCACTAAGTAAGTATTACTACACTCTAAAATTAAATATATTTCCCAAATAACTATTATTGTGACAATTAAACCCTGTTTTAGATATCTGTGAGTAAAAGCAACTTTAACAACTGTCATTACTTTTCTCTGATGCCGACTATTGGGTTCATAATTCTCAACTATGGTCACAACAATAGACACCTATTAGAGCACTTAGAGTAGGAGACTCTTCTCTCTACCTAAGCCCCCGGTCGGAGAGTCTTACTTCGTGACACCTCACATGTGAGAGTTCCCGGGAATAGGTTTATCTCTATAAACCCTTTGCCCTAATACCGGTTGTTGGGATGAATTTCAAAAATTCTCCCTAAAGTTTACACAGCAAAATAGGTTTAGAATTCATAACTCTAAAACTAGAGTCGATTTAAAATTCCTAATCTTAAATCTACTGACTTAAATTCATAATTTAAATCAACGGATCTAAATTCTTAATTTAGATCTATAGGTCTTTTACTCTAATACATTCATAACAATACATAAATTTAAACAAGCATAATAATAAATACTGAAAAATAATAAAGAAAACCAGAAAATCGAGACCCCACGATCTTCTACGCAATGATCTCGAGCTGCTCGGAGAGTGGGCTCCGAAAAATATTAAACTAAGGAAAGAAAAATTTCAACGAAAATTTTTCTCTCCAATTAGGTCCACTAAACAATTTCAGAAAACCTAAAGAAATATTTCTGCTTGAATTCAAAACCTCTGAATAAGCACCTCTATTTATAGGAGTACACCGGAGCGAAAAAATTCAATTTTTTGATGTGGGATTTCCCGGTTTAAATCAAAACATGTCGTATCATTTAGAAAAACAACCAAACGCTGCGTTTCACAAACAGTTCAAAATCTCGTATTTTTTAATTCAAAATGCATGGCACGTGTCGCACCGCTATTGGTCCAAAGCGTGGCACGTGGACTCCTCCCCTGGGAAGCCCAGCGCGAGACATGTGTCGCGCGCTTATTAACTGCCAGCTCTAGCCGCGGATTGCAATCCCTGTGCAGTCTTTCGTTAATTTTTTTTTTTGCTTTGTTTTCCACATGTAAAAATTCATCCAATGAATTTTAATTTTTCAAAATTATTTTATTTTATAATTTTCAATTCTTATTCATCTTATGAATAATATTTGGCAAAATTAATTTTACCCATCTTATTGATAAATAATTTATCTTATGAATTCTTTAATATTTTTTCGATGGTAATAAATACAAAGGCTTCCTCAAGGACCTTAGGAAAAATTTAAATCTAGCTCCAAATGGGTTAAATTAACCATCTCATGAAATAATTTAATTACCATTTAATGAGAGTTAATTCCACTACATAAATCTCATTGCATTCCAGACTTAAATTATTTATTCGATATCCCTCTAATAGACTGTATTGATGGCAACAACCCTTCACTAGATGTCCATGACAAAGGATAAATATAACCACTACCATTATCCTTCTGATAGCTTCTCAATAAGTTGCCGACTCGCCCTTCACTAAATAATTCATTTATACTTGAACATATTCACAGTATAAATTCCAAATGTTAAATACTCGGAATACTTTGGCCGAAGTTTACGAACTATTCAAATATTTGCGAATCAACTAAAGGGACATCTGTATCTCATAAGAGATTGCGGATTCCCTATTGAATACCTGATCTTTGTCACACTTCACGCCTCTACCCAGTGTACGTGGGATTTTAGTCATTCGTTTAGACCTTACTTACAGTACACCAAAGTGACTAACGCTCCATGTACAAGTCCAGAATACCCTCAGGATTTAGAGTCGTTGTTCTAACAGTACAACGTGAATCACTCATCTCCGATAGTAGTTTAGAAATAAGTAATCCACATTGTTCAACTCAGTGTGTCAATCTTATTAAACACACTAACCTAACACTTTTGGATCCCCATCCACATGACCAAGAGAAGTCATCTAAAGTGTCACATTATAGTTTTAACATACAAGTGGCCCAAACTTGTCTTCGACTACGAGTCTTTCAAACAACAATCCATATCATTTGTTCCAAGTCTATCTGTGGCTTAGTCTCATAAACCACTTAGAACAAATATGTAAATTGTAGTCTGAGGACTACACCCATCTCATGGATGTCTCCTAAAAGAAAATCACATGCAGTATAAATGCTCCCATACACAAATTTAACTAGGAAACGACTGGAACTTCAATTTTATTTATTAATTAAAATAATTTATCCAGAATAAATCTGAATTTTAGGACACTGTTCCTAACAATCTCCCACTCATCCTAAATCCAATTTATGACAAAGTCCATACTCTGCCGAAAGTTTACTGCTTGACATTCCTCTCACTAATGGCTCCCACTCCAAGGGTAAAGACATGCTTAAACTTCGAACGCCTATCATTTTAATCTGACTTTAAGTCTTAAATTAGTATAGCCAATTAGACCCTGCTCGTCACTTTGAAAGATCAGCATAGGATCTCTAGTTCTTCTCAAGAGCTAGAGAAAACACTTCACTACCACCTAGTCCATTGGACCAAGATTAGACTAATATCTGCATACTATGCCATAGCATAGCAAACATCAAGTCTCGTGCACAACATGGAATACCTGAGGCTCCCACTGCCAAAGCATATGGAATATTCCTTAATTGCTCCTTCTTTTGAGGTGTCCTAGAACACTACTCAAAAGAGAGAGGGACTCCATGCTATACCTTGACAATATAGGTGGCCAGAGAAAGACCCAACATCCTACTCTTACTACCTCACAGAAGCTTAATCTTAAAAGTAGAATTAGCTTCTCCTATATCTTTTATATTGAGCTATCATAGCAACCAAACCTTTACAGCTAACGACACCCTTACATCATTCCTAATGAGTAGTATATTATTGACATACAATACCAAGATAGTCACTACTTTCTCTTAATGTCGGTTGTACACGCATGGCTCGTTCAACCAATTGCTCAATACTATAAGACTTAATTGCTTCATTGTGGCTAAAAGGATCAAATTTAATGCCATGATTAACCATGAAGGCTCCCGCTATATACCTGTCAGGTGTCATGACAATCCTCGCACTACACCTAAGCTCTCGTGTACCTGGAACATTCTCATTTCTATCAGTGTTCTCATTCCTATCAGTGGGTGCATCTAATGCATCCTTTATGTCTTAAGCTGTGTCTAATTGTTCAGAATTATTGTCATTTTCCTTTAATACCATTTTTTTTTTTTTTTTTTTGTAGCTTACTTGCAAAATGCTTCTCTAAGTATTTTGCATTGTATTTACAAAAATCTTTTAAATCAAAAAAATTGTAGAAAAAATAATCCTTGTTCCTTTTATTTGCATGACCATTCTGCTGCGGTGTAACCTGAGCAGAAACCTGAGATCTTATCTCATATTGCAGTTTGAAAATCCAGAAATTCACCCGACAAATAATCACCACCTTGATATGACCAAAGTAACTTAATTTGTTTACCTAATAGCTTTTAAAATTCAACTTTCTATTTTTTGAATTTCTACAAAATGTCCGACTTACGTCCAATAAGGTAAACATATCCATGCCTTGAGTAATCATCACTAAAAGTGATTAAATACTCATACCCACCTCTTTCTTGAATATATATTGGTCCACATACATCTATGTAAACCAGCTCAACCAAGCCACCAACCCTATTGCCTTTACTCTTAAAGACAGACTTGGTCATCTTTCTTTCTATGCAAGATTTGCAGACTGGTAATGACCTCAAGTTCAAAGCCTCTATCAATCCATCTTTTACCAGTCTTTGGATCCTGTTCTAATTAATGTGACCTAAACGTTGGTGCCTTGTGTAGGCATTATCATATTCAGGGTGTTTTCTTTTAAAAGATTGAACAAGTGAACTTATGTTAGATTTATTTAAACAATTACCATAGTTTTGACAAGAAAATAACATGAATAAACAATTTATTCGTGCACATGTGCAAATAAACAATTTATTTCTCATATTAAAATTTTCATTATCAAAATCAACCGAATAGCAATTATCCACTAACCGAAATACAAAAATCAAATGCATGTACAGTGAAAGTTTAAATAATCAATCCTTTAAAACAAAACTCTATCACTAAAGTCTAAGCTAACGTCTCTTACACTTAAGACCACTATTATTAAACAGTCCCTGACCATCAGGTACAACACCCATCGTGTAGCCTTTAGCCTAGCCTGAGCTCCTGTAACATATTACAGATAAGGTCAGTTGAACCTGAGTCCTCCCACCAGGAAACTAGTGGACTCTTAACTGCGCATGACTCAACTAAGTGAGACATCAATATACCTTCACCAGATGGCATAGTAGTCTTTGTGGGAAGAGTGGCTATGTACTTAGTGTAGTTTCTCCTCCAGTGGCCTAGTTTTCTTGCAAAATAAATACTTTTCTTTTGTTAACTTCCTTATGGACCTGGTTGCTACAATAACAACCTTACCCTTTCATTTCTTTCTAGTAGGTCCCTTGTGAGTAGTGAGTAAGTCTAACTTATTTTTTCAAGGAAAAGTAATTTGGTCCCGTGAGTACATTATTTATTCCAAATCAAGTGAAGTTCACCAACCGTATCCATATCAAACACACTATAAATGCAAACAATCGTGTAACTGCCTTATATGAGTCATGTATAATGCAGTGATATATATATTCTTTCAATTTAGCATACAAAATAAGTCAGATATCCACCAAACTGTACTATCATGCATACAATGATGACCTGAACACACCACTCCTTACTCCCCGGCAGCAAGGTCGCATGAAGCTAGTTCAGGTGAGAACTATTCTCAATTAATCTGTTTACTTGTAACTCTTACTAAACATAATTAACTACTACTTTACCTTAGTCTCTAACATGACACAACAGAGCTCCTCGGGGAGGCTAATGCATCACGCCAGTCAAGTGTAAACCATTACCTAAACCTCCATACAAATACACAAAATACTCCACGGAAACGTGGTCGCATCGCTTCTTTGCACTTTGGTTTATCGTAAAGAAGTCTAACCCCGTAATCTGCAAATTGACATCCTCCGCCGGGAGGTCTATCGATCTACTATACTGCTAGACCAGTAATGGAGACCGTGAGGTCACAACATTTGGAACCTCGCTCCCACTTGATTTTTATAACCAATGATTTTTAATTAACTTGCATTTACAATGTGGATTATCTCATAATCCCCTTTAGAATCTCATTCTAAACTTAACCAAAATTTATTAAATAATTTATTGAAAAATACTATCATCTTACAATATAGATTATCTCATAATCTTTCATTAGAATCTCATTCTAAAATAAAACAATAAAATTAATTAATTAATTGTAATTAAAACAATACCAACAATTAATTTAGATTATCACATAATCTACTTTTCAAAATCTAATTCCAAAATTAAATTAAAATAATTTTATTTAAACTCAATAGCGATTTTGTGCTTACACTATCCCATAGGCTATTTTAGAATCGTATTCTAAAAAATAAACAAACTTTAGACTATCTCATAGTCTATTTTAGAATCTTATTCTAAAATAATATCAAATAACTTTATTTAAAATAACACTGATTTACAACTTAAATTATCTCATAATTTAATTTAGAATCTCATTCTAAAAAAATATTAATTAATAAAATAATTAATTTATAATTATTATGTAAATCAGTACTGACGCCTACACGTCCAAAAAATAAAAAAATAAAAAAAATAAAAAACTTTTTATTTTTAACATACGTAGACATCAGCGCCATGTCAGCATTGTCGTCAGCGTTAGCAGGTGACGTCAGATACTGACGTCAGCGTCAAACGTCATCAAATATATTTTTTTAAATTAAAATATTTAATTTTAAAATAAATTGAATCTAATCTCATTAGATCCATTTTATCCATTATCAAAAATATTCGAATCTAATCTTATTAGATCAATTTTGTCCGATTTCGTAAATCATGACAGAGAATGTAAATCTCATTATACGAACAACATAATCTCAAATTTATAGGTTGTTCCGAATGAACAATTAATTCATTAACGATTTAAACAATTTAAATCATTACCTTCAAATGATCAAATTAACTTTTAATTAATTAACGATTTAAACAATTCAGATTGGTACCTTATATAATCTTAATTAACAATTAATTTATTAATGACTTAAACAATTTAAATCATTACTTTAAGCAATCTGATTAACTATTAATTTATTAACGATTCAAACAATTTAAATCGTTACTTTAAATAACCTAGTTAACTATTAGCTCTTTCAACCGACTTAGACAATTTAAATCGATAGTTTAAAATATTCTAATTAACTATTAACTACTTTAATGATTTAAACAATTTAAATCACTAATTCAAACAAGTTTTTCCTTCTAAATAAAATCGCTATTTTATTTAATCGCAAATCTATTTATCTCGATCTTATTATACCTAGTCATGTATATTATGAATGTAATCAGAGGCTGGCTCTGATACCAATTGTTGGGAAAAGATATGAATTTTGCTGGTAAATAAATTCTGATGTCGACTATTGGGTTCACAGTTCTCAACTATGGCCACAACAATAAGTACCAATTAGAGCACTTAGAATAGGAGACTCTTCTCTCTACCTAAGCCCCCGGTTGGAGAGTCACGCTTCGTAACACCTCACATGCGAGAGTTCTTGGGAATAGGTTTATCTCTATAAACCCTTTGCCACAAGGTTGTTGGGATGAATTTCAAATATTCTCCCTAAAGTTTACGCAGCGGAACAGGTTTAGAATTCATAACTCTAAACCTAGAGTCGATTTAAAACTCCTAATTTTAAATTTACTGACTTAAATTCATAATTTAAATCAGTGGATCTAAATTCTTAATTTAGATGTACAGACCTTTTACTCTAATACATTCATAACAATACATAAACTTAAACAGGCATAATAACGGATATTGTAAATAAATAGAAAAGTAAAAAAGAATAAAGAAAGAAGAACATACCTGGAATTGCTCCAATAAAAAAGAAAACCAGAAAATCGAGACCCCACGATCTTCTACGCAATAACCTCGTGCTGCTCGGAGAGTGGGCTCCAAAAAATATTAAACTGAGGGAAGAAAATTTTCAAAGGAAATTTTTCTCTCCAATTAGGTCTCCGATACAATTTCAGAAACCCTAAAAAAATATTTCTACTTGAATAGCAAACCTTGGAATAAGCACCTCTATTTATAAGAGTACACCGGAGCAAAAAAATCCAATTTTTCGATGTGGGATTGCCCAGTTTAAATCAAAACGCGTCGTATTTATTTAGAAAAACAACTAAAACGCTGCATTTCACAAACAGTTAAAAATCGCGTATTTTTTATTTCAAAACGCGTGCCACATGTCGCACCGCTATTGGTCCAACGCGTGCCATGCAGATTCCTCCCCTGGGCGGGCCAGCGCGTGACACGTGTCGCACGCTGATTGGCTGCCAGCATTAGCCACGGATCGCTATCCTTGTGTAGTTTTTAGTTTTTTTTGTTTTTGCTTTGTTTTCCACATGTAAAAATTCATCCTATGAATTTTAATTTTTCAAAATTATTTTATTTTATAATTTTCAATTCTTATTCATCTTATGAATAATATTTGGCAAAATTACTTTTGCCCATCTTATGGATAATTGAATTCTTTAATATTTTTTCGATGGTAATAAATATAGAGGCTTGCGCAAGAACCTCAGGGACAATTTAAATCTTGCTCCAAATGGGTTAAATTAATCATCTCATGATATAATTTAATTACCATTTAATGAGACTTAATTCCACTAAATAAATCTTATTACACTTCAGACTTAAATTATTTATTCGATATCTCCCTAATAGACTGTATTGATGACAACAACCCCTCCATTAGATGTCCATGATAAAGGATAAATATAACCACTACCATTATCCTTCTCATAGCTTCTCCATTAGTTACCGACTCACCCTTCACTGAATAATTCATGTATACTTGAACATATTCACAGTATAAATTCAAAATGTTAAACACTTGGAATACTTTGGCCAAAGTTTCCGAACTATTCAAATATTTGCAAATCAACTAAGGGGACATCTATATCTCATAAGAGACTGTGGATTCCCTATTGAATACTTGATCCTTGTCACACTTCATGCCACTACCCAGTGTACGTGGGATTTCAGTCATTTGTTTAGACCTTAATTATAGTATACTAAAGTAACTAACGCTCCATGCACAAGTCCAGAGTACCCTCATGATTTAGAGTCGTCATTCCAACAGTACAACGTGAATCTCTCATCTCCGATAGTAGTCTAGAAATAAGTAATCCACATGGTCCAACTCAGTGTGTCAATCTTATTAAACATACTAACCTAACATTTTTGGATCCCCATTCACATGACCAAGATAAGTCATCTAAAGTGTCACGTTATAGTCTTAAAATACAAGTGGTCCAAACTTATCTTCGATTACGAGTCTTTCAAACAACAATGCATACCGTTTGTTCCAAGTCTATCTGTGGCTTAGTCTCATAAACTACTTAGAACAAACATATAAATTGTAGTATGAGGACTACACCCATCCCATAGATGTCTCCTAAAAGAAAATTATATGCAGTATAAATGTTCACATACACAAATTTAACTAGGAAATGACTGGAACTTCAATTTTATTTGTTAATTAAAATTATATATTCATAATAAATCTGGATTTCAGAATACTATTCCTAACAGTTCCCGACTTGCCCTTTGTGAATAATTCAATAATACAGAAACAATTTTCGTATTAATTCCAAATATCAAACATATGGAATATTTCGGCTAAAGATTTTTGAATATGTTCATATATTTACGAATAAACTAAGGAAACAAATTTATCTAGTAAGAAACTTTAGATTCCACCCGCCACACTTCATGTCATTACCCAATGTACATAAGATTCAAGTCAACGCACTTTGACAAATTATTTTGGCACATCAAGGCAACGAGCATTCCATGCATGAGTTCAGAATGTTTCCTGTATTCAGAGTTATCGCCTTATAGAACTA
The DNA here is from genome assembly GCA_018398585.1 of Simmondsia chinensis. Classification (NCBI taxonomy): domain Eukaryota; kingdom Viridiplantae; phylum Streptophyta; class Magnoliopsida; order Caryophyllales; family Simmondsiaceae; genus Simmondsia; species Simmondsia chinensis. The sequence goes on from JAGTTD010000005.1 coordinate 14,136,085, forward strand.
ATTATTTCTGATAGCAGTTAAAGAAATAAGTCATTTAGACAGTCCTACTCAATGTTCCATTCTTATTGATAATACCAACATAATAGTCTTGGATCCCTTTCCACATGACCAAATCAAAAATATCATATTATAGTCTTATTAGATAAGTTGTCCAAACTTATCACCAACTGCGAACATATTTTTACAACATATCATTAGTTTGGTCGAAGTCTATATGTGGTTCATGTTAGGAAAAGGATATGAATTTTGTTTAAAAATAAACTCTGATGCCGATTATTGGGTTCATAGTTCTCAACTATGCTCACAACACTAGGCACCTATTAGAGCGCTTAGAGTAGGGGACTCTTCTTTCTATCTAAGCCTCCGGTCGGAGAGTTACACTTCGTGACACCTCACGTGCGAGAGTTCCCGGGGATAGGTTTATCTCTGTAAACCCTTTGCCCTAATACCGGTTGTTGAGACGAATTTTAAAAATTCTCCCTAGTTTTATAAAGTTAACTTAGCGGAACAAGTTTAGAATTCATAACTCTAAACCTAGGGTCGATTTAAAATTTCTGATTTTAAATCCACTGACTTAAATTTATAATTTAAATCAATAGATCTAAATTCTTAATTTAGATCTACAGGCCTTTTACTCTAATATATTCATAACAATACATAAACTTAAACAGGCATAATAATGAATACTATAAATAAATAGAAAAGCGAAAACTAAAAGAAGGAAAGAAGAACATATCTGAAATTGCTCCAATTATTAAGAATACCAAGAAAATCGAGACCCCACGATCTTCTATGCAATGACCTCAAACTGCCCGAAGGGTGGGCTCCGAAAAATAATAAACTGAGGAAAGAAATAATTTCAACAATATTTTTTCCCTCCAACTTTGTCTCTGAAATAATTTTAAAAATCCAAAAATATTTGTTTCAATTGAATACCAAACATCTGGAATAGGTACCTCTATTTATAAGAGTATACCGGAGTGAAAAAATCAAATTAATTCGATGTGGGATTCGTAGTTAAAAAGCAAAACACATCGTTTTGTTTAAAAGGCAGCTCAAAACGCTGCGTTCGAAACAGTACAAACCGCCCCTTTTTAAATAACACGTGCCACGTGTCAAGGCCTGATTGGCCTGTACCGTGGCACACGGATCCTTATGCGGAGATGGTGCCATGGGCTGGTTGGCCCGTCAGCAAAGTTACGGATCGTGAGGGCTGTGCAGTTATTTATTTATTTATTTATTTTGTTTTGTTTCCCAAATGTAAAAATTCATATTCATTCTATGAATTTTAATTTTTCAAAATTATTTTATTATACAACTCTTAATTTTTATTCATTTCATGAATAATATTTGAAAAAATTAATTTACCCATCTCATGGATAAATAATTCATCTCATGACCCTTTACTATTTTTTCAATGGCAATAAATATAGAGGCTTGTGCATGGACCTCAGGGACTATTTAAATTTGGTTCTATATGGGTTAAATTAATCATTGCATGAAATAATTTAATTACTATTTAATGAGACTTAATTCAACTAAATAAATCTCATTGCACTCCAGACTTAAATTATTTATTCGATATCTCCTTAATAGACTGTATTGATGACAACAACCCCTCCACTAGATGTCCATGACAAAAGATAAATATAACCACTACCATTATCCTTCTCACCGCTTTTCCATTAGTTACCGACTCGCCCTTTACTAAATAATTTATTTATACTTAAACATATTCACAATATAAATTCAAAATGTCAAACACTTGGAGTACTTTTGCCAAAGTTTTCGAACTATTGAAATATTTGCGAATCAACTAAGGGAACGTCTGTATCTCATAAGAGTCCATAGATTTCCTATTGAATACCTGATCCTTGTCACACTTCACGTCGCTACGCAGTGTACTTGGGATTTCAGTCATTCGTTCAGACCTTACTTATATTACACCAAAGTAACTAACGCTCCATGCACAAGTCTAGAATACCCTCAAGATTTAGAGTCGTCGTTCAAACAGTACAACGTGAATCACTCATCTCCGATACCAGTCTAGAAATAAGCAATCCACATGGTCCAACTCAGTATGTCAATCTTATTAAACACACTGACCTAACATTTTTGGTTCTCCATCCACATGACCAAGACAAGTCATCTAAAGTGTCACGTTATAGTCTTAACATACAAGTGGTCCAAACTTGTCTTCGACTACGAGTCTTTCAAACAACAATCCATACCATTTGTTCTAAGTCTATCTGTGGCTTGGTCTCATAAATCACTTAGAACAAACATGTAAATTGTAGTATGAGGACTACACCCATCTCATGCATATTTCCAAAAAGAAAATCACATGCAGTATAAATGCTCACTTACACAAATTTAACTAGGAAACGACTGGGACTTCAATTTTATTTATTAATTAAAATAATATATCTAGAATAAATCTGAATTTCAGGACACTGTTTCTAACAATCTCCCACTTGTCCTAAATCCAATTTATGACAAAGTCCATACTCGCCCCTTTTAAGTTTGAACCAAAAGTCTATTGAGCCTAACCCTTACTGAGCACAATTACTCTATTGTGATGTCAGCAATACAATATTGCTTGACATTTCTCTCACTGATGGCGCCCACTCCAAGGATAAAGACATGCTTAGACATCGAACGTCCATCATTTTTAATCTGACTGGAAATCTTAAAATAATATATCCAACTGGATCCAACTCATTACTTTAAAAGATCAGCATATAATCTCTAGTCCTTCTTAAGTACTAGAGAAAATTCTTCATTGTCACCTGGTCCATTGGACCCAGGTTAGACTAACACCTGCTTCCTATACCATAGCATAGCAGACATCAAGTCTCTTGCACAACATGGCATACCTGAGGCTCCCACTGCCAAAGCATATGAAATATTCCTCAATTGCTCTTCTTCTTGAGGTGTCCTAGAACACTACTCAAAAGAGAGAAAGGGACTCCTTTCCAGAAAGGTAAAAAACCTTTCCTAGATTCCTCCATGGAATACCTTGACAAACATCTTGTTAATATAAGTGGTTGGAGAGAGATCCAACATCCTACTCTTACGATCTTGCAAAAGCTTAATCCTAAAGATAGAGTTGGCTTCTCCCATTTTCGTCATATTGAGCTTTCTTGACAACCAAACCTTTACATCTAATGACACCCTAACATCATTCTTAATGTGTAGTATATTGTTGACATATAACACCAAGAAAGTTACTACTTTCTCTTAATGTCATTTGTACACGCATGTTTCGTTTAACCAATTGCTCAAAACTATAAGACTTAATTGCTTTATGGTGGCTCAAAGGACCAGATTCAATGCCACTGTTAACCATTAAGGCTCCCGCTATGAGCCTATTAGGTGTGCTGACAATCCTCCCACCACACCTAAGCTTTCGTGTACCGGGAACATTCTTGTTCCTATTAGTAGGTGCATCCAATGCATCCGCTATATCTTAAGTTTTGTCTAACTGTTTAGAATTATTGTCATTTTCCTTTAAACGCTATTTTATTTTTACTTTTGTAGTTTATTAGCAAAATTCTTCTCTAAGTATTTCGAATTGTTCACGTATATAAGGAGAACAGCATGAATAAATCATAAACACATGTTCCTTAATAAAAAAATTTTATTTCTTGTAATAAAGGTTCACAACCATATTCAAACTGAATAACAATTATTCTTCAAAACACATAAATCAAATTCCTGTCCAATGCCGGTACAAATCAATAAAAATTTTTAATAAGCAAAAACAAAATTGTAACACTAAAATCTAAGCTATCGCTTCCTACTACTACGACTGCTGCTCTTGTACCGCCTTCAGCTGTCAGGTACAGCTCCCATCGTGTAGCCTCCTGGTTGGCCTGAGCCCCTGTAACATATTACAGACTTGGTCAATTAAACCTGAGTCCACACACTAGGAATCTGGTGAACTCACAACTATACAAGACTCAAAACAGTGAGATATCAACCTACCTTTACCAGATGGCTTAGCAGTCTTTGCAGGAAGAGTAGCCATGTACTTTACGCAGTTTCTCTTCCAGTGACCCATCTTTCGGCAAAGGTAACACTTTCCTTTTTCTGGCCTTTTGTTGGGATTAATCGCTACACTTGCAACCTTGCCTTTGTCTTTCTTTCTAATCAGTCCCTTATTCAGCTTGCTCCCATTAGTCCTCGATACCTGAGTCAAGTGGACACTCCCCTTGGCTCGCATAACACCCTCTGCTGCCTGTAGCTCTTTCATCAGCTCAGGTAATGAATAATCCTTATTATTCATTGTGTAGTTCAGCCTGAACTGAGTGAAAGAGCCGGACACAGAGCTGAGGATGATTTCCTACTAAGACTGACTATCAATCTTGGCACCTAGAATCTCCAACTCAAACAAGCATCCCATCATTTTCATGACGTGCTCCTGAACTGGGGACCCTTTTGACATCCTTATGTTCATGAGCTTCCTCCTCAGCTCTTGCCTAGCTGCCCTATCTTGACCACCAAACATTTCCTTTAAATGTTTGATCATCTCAGCTGCTGTTTCCATCTCAAGCATCTGATGCTTGGGTACATTGGTCACAGAGGCCAAAATATAGCATTTGGCTAACTCATTAGCCTTATTCCATCGTTCATAACGCTCTTTAATAGCAGCTGCAGAATTATTTGCGGACACCGTAGGTCGAGCTTTAGTGAGAACAAACTTATGATCCTCATGTATTAATACTATATCCAGGTTTATTTTCAAGGTGAAGTAATTCGGTCCAGTTAAGGCATTATCCTTCAGAATTGAGAGAAGTGCACCAGTCGCGGCCATTTCAAAACGCTGTAAATGCAAACAATCATGTAGCTGCCTTATATGAATCATATATAATGCAGTGATATATATTCTTTCAAGTTAGCATACACAATAAGTCAGATATCCACCAAATTATACTTTCATGGATACAATGATGACCCAAACACACCACTCCTAACTCCCCCACAGCGGGGTCGCACGAAGCTAGTTTAGGTGAGAACTATTCTCAATTAACCTATTTTCTTGTAACTCTTACGAAACATGATTAACTCACCACTTTAACTTAGTTTCTAACATAATATAACAGAGCTCCTCGGGAAGGCTAATGCATCACGCTAGTCAAGTGTAAACCATTACCTAAACCTCCATACAAATACACAAAATACTCCATGGTAGCGTGGTCGCATCACTTCTTTGCACTTTGGTTCATCCTAAAAGAAGTCTAACCCTGTAATCTGCAAACCGACATCCTCCGCAGGGAGGTCTATCGATCTACTATATTGCTAGACCGGTAATGGAGACCGTGAAGTTACAACAATTGAAACCTCGCTCCCGCTTGATTTTTATAGCCAGTGATTTTTAATTAACTTGCATTTACAACCTGGATTATCTCATAATCCCCTTTAGAATCATATTCTAAAAATAAAAATAAAAATTAATTAATTCATTCTTTAAAACATTATCAATTTACAATATAGATTATCTCATAATCTTGCTTTAGAATCTCATTCTAAAACCTAATAAATTAATATCAATTAATTTAATTTAAATCCTTTTATTTAAATTGATACCAAAAACTAGATTATCTCATAATCTCTTTTTTTTTTTTTTTTTAAATCTAATTCCAAAATTAAATTAAAAACATTTTTTTTTGAAATCAATAGTGATTTTATGCTTAGACTATCCCATAGTCTATTTTTAGAATCTCATTCTAAAATTAAACAATCTTAGACTATCCAATAGTCTAGTTTAGAATCTTATTCTAAAATTTAATTAATAACATTTAACTTTTATTTTAAAGACAAAGTTAAACTTAGACTATCATATAGTCTATTTCAGAATCTTATTCTAAAATAATTTAAAGTAACTTTTATTTAAAATTAATTCTGATTCACAACTTAGATTATCATATAATCTAATTTAGAATCTCAATCTAAAAGAAAATTAATTAATAAAATAATTAATTAATAACCATTGTATAAATTAGTAAATAAAATTTAAAAAAATTTATCTGCTGACGCTGACGGATGCTGACATCAGCAGCTGACACATCAGATTTTTTTTAAATATTTAATTTAAAATTAATTGAATCTAATCTTATTAGATCAACTTTTATCCGGTTTAGTAAAATTAATTGAATCTAATTTTATTAGATCAACTTTATCCAATTTCATTAAAATTAATTGAATCTAATATCATTAGACCAATTTTATCTATTATTATTAAAAATATTTGAATCTAATCTTATTAGATCAATTTTGTCCGATTTTGTAAATCATGACAGAAAACGTACAATCTCGTTATACGAATAGCATAATCGCAAATTCATAAGTTGTTCCGAATTAATGATTAATTCATTATAGATTTAAACAATTTAAATCGTCACCATAAACAACCTAGTTAACTATTGAATCTTTTAAGCAATTTAAAACATTTAAATCGATACTTTGAATAACCCAGTTAACTATTAAGTCTTTTAACCGATTTAAACTATTTAAATGATTACATAAAAATATTCTAATTAATAATTAACTACTTTAATGATTTAAACAATTTAAATCACCAATTCAAACAAGTTTTTCCTTCTTAATAAAATAGCTATTTCATTAAATAGCAAATTTATTTATTTCGATCTTATTATACCTAGTCATGTATATATGAACGTAGTAAGAGGCTAGCTCTGATACCAAATGTTGGGAAAAGGATATGAATTTTGTTTAAAAATAAACTCTGATGCCAATTAGTAGGCTTATAATTTTCAACTATGGTCACAACAATAGACACTTATTAGAGCACTTAAAGTAGGAGACCCTTCTATCTACCTAAGCCCAGGGATGGATCCATAGTAGTGGCACTAGGTGCATGGGCTGAATCTCAAGTATTAGTTGTGACTTATTATAATTTTTAAATATAAATATAAGGAAAAAAAAATGGTGTCCCTAATCACATTGAATGTTCTAACTTGATGGTTGAATGTTATTCCCATTATTTCCTATGTTAAAGGTTTAAGAGCCCATAGTATTAACTTTTTAGAACATTTTTTATTATTATGCCATTTTTAAAGTTGTAACTCTACATTTTGAAACACTATAAAACTCTATACAATATACTAGTAAATTCATAATATTTTACTAAGTTATCATTATTTTTTTGAAAAACACTAAGTTATGATTCTATTTTACTTATATGAAATTTTTTTCGATTGCATTAGTATAATTATTTTGCAAAAGTTTATGTATATATATTCTCATTTTTAATGAATTATTTGTATATTCTATTTAATTTTTAATTTTTTAATTTAATATTAAAATCCTAGACTCAATTCAATTTATAATAGATAAATTGTCTCATTTTTAATTTTGTTTTCAATTTTTGGTTTCAAATGCTCCCAAACTACCTAAAATTTAATCAAATTATACACACACACACACACACACACACACACTTAGATACTTTTTTCTTATAAATGTGGACCCCACTTTTTTAAATTTTTGATCGTCTAATGACTATTAGTATGCCCCCAGTAAAAAAAATTTTCTGGATTCGCCACTGCCTAAGCCCCCGGTCAGAGAGTCACGCTTCGTGACACCTCACGTGCGAGAGTTCTAGGGAATAGGTTTATCTCCATAAACCCTTTGCCCTAATACCAGTTGTTGGGATGAATTTCAAAAACTCTCCCTAGTTTTATAAAGTTAACGCAACGAAACAGGTTTAGAAGTCATAACTCTGAACTTAGGGTCGATTTAAAATTTCTGATTTTAACTCTGCTGACTTAAATTCATAATTTAAATCAACATGTCTAAATTCTTAATTTAGATCTACAGGCCTTTTACTCTAATATATTCATAATAATACATAAATTTAAACAGGCATAATAACGAATAATATAAATAAATAGAAAAGCGAAAACTAAAAGAAAAAGGAAAGAAGAACATACCTGAAATTGCTCCAATTATTAAGAATACCAAAAAAATCGAGATCCCACGATCTTCTACGCAATGACGTCAAACTACCCGGATGGTGGGCTCCGAAAAATATTAAACTGAGGAAAGAAAAAAATTTCAACTAAAAATGTTCTCTCTAAATTAATACCAAACATCTGGAATACGTACCTCTATTTATAAGAGTATATCGAAGCGAAAAAATTCAATTAATTCGATGTGGGATTCAAAGTTAACAAGCAAAACGCATCGTTTTGTTTAAAAGGCAGCTCAAAATGATGCGTTTCGAAATAGTACAAACCGCCCCTTTTTTAAATAACGCGTGCCATGTGTTAAGGCCTGATTGGCCAGTACCGTGGCACGCGGATCCTCCTGTGAAGATGGTGTCGCGCCCTGGTTGGCCCGTCAGCAAAATTGCGAATCGTGAGGGCTGTGCAATTTTTTGTATTTTTTTTTTATTTTTCTTTGTTTCCCACATGTAAAAAATCATCCTATGAATTTTAATTTTTCAAACTTATTTTATTTTATAATTTTTAATTTTTATTCACCTCGTTAATAAGGTTTGGCAAAATTAATTTACCCATATCATGGATAAATAATTCATCTCGTGAATTCTTTAATATTTTTGGTTGGCAATAAATACAGAGGCTTGCATAGGGACTTTAGAGATAATTTAAATCTAGCTCCAAGTGGATTAAATTAATCATCTCATGAAATAATTTAATTACCATTTAATGAGACTTAATTATACTAAATAAATCTCACTGCACTCCAGACTTAAATTATTTGTTTGATATCTCCCTAATAGACTGTATTGATAACAACAACCCCTCCACTAGATGTCCATGACAAAGGATAAATATAACCACTACAATTATCCTTCTCACAGCTTTTTCATTTGTTACTGACTCGCCCTTCACTGAATAATTTATTTATAGTTGGACATGTTCACTGTATATTCCAAATGTCAAACACTTGGAATACTTTGGCCAAAATTTTGAAACTATTCAAATATTTGCGAATCAACTAAGGGAATATCTATATCTCATAAGAGACTGCAGATTCCCTATTGAATACCTAATCATTGTCACACTTCACGCCGCTACCCAGTGTACGTGGGATTTCAGTTATTCGTTTAGACCTTACTTATAGTTCACCAAAGTAACTAACGCTCTATGCACAAGTCCAGAATACCCTTAGGATTTAGAATCGTTATTCAAACTGTACAACGTGAATCACTTATCTCTGATAGTAGCCTAGAAATAAGTAATCCACATGGTCCAGCTCAGTGTGTCAATCTTATTAAACACACTAACCTAACACTTTTGGATCTCTATCCATATGACCAAGACAAGTCATCTAAAGTGTCATGTTATAGTCTTAAAATACAAGTGGTCCAAACTTATCTTCGACTACGAGTCTTTCAAACAATAATCCATACTATTTGTTCCAAGTCTATCTGTGGCTTAATATCATAAACCGCTTAGAACAAACATGTAAATTGTAGTATGAGGACTACACCCATCTCATGGATGTTTCTAAAAAGAAAATCACATGCAGTATAAATGCTCGCTTACACAGATTTAACTAGGAAACGACTGGGACTTCAATTTTATTTATTAATTAAAATAATATATCTAAAATAGATCTGAATTTCAGGACATTGTTCGTAAAACATAATCAGACAATAAATAAATAAAGCCATTTCTTTTTTTTAATATTTAAAATCTAACTAATTGAATTTTCCATAACCCCAATTCCAACAAGACACACCTATCCATAGTTACTTTGAAAGGAAAAATTAAGATAATGAAAAAAAGAAGAAGAAATAAGGGTGAGTGAAATTGATGTCCTGTGGTACAAAGAAACAATGAAAAGATTTAAGATTTCCAGTGTTGGGTTAATTGTTATGATTGTTCACTCTTTAATTATTCCCGCTTTTTTTTAGCTGTGAAATATTTGAAGTAAAAAAGGGAGGAGAAAGTTTTAACCCATTTACTAGTAAGAAAACTTAAATGGTAAAATCACTAATTGGAACTATTGAGTTAATAGCATTGCATGTGAGTTTTCCTTCCCTACTTCTTCCTCAAATTTCAGCGTAAGTATGATTCAATACTAATTTGTATAACGACATGACTGATTGACTACTTTAAGCTAGTTTTAAATGAATCTTGCTTGAGGACAACCAAGATCTAGGTTTCAGGACGTGTTATCATTTATCCCTTTCCTATGTTATATTCGGCTTTACATGTGTGTTATGTTATAATCACTCTGGCCCTTGCTGTTCTGCTTTCACATCTTGATACTATAAAGGTGAAACTAGACTACAAGGCTTTGCCTGTCACTGGATCTCTACTACTTGACTTGTGACTTAAGCTAGCAGACTGAGCTTTAGCTTGAGTCAGAATGAACGTAGATATCTCTTTTTTAGATTGAACTCTTTGAGTTGGAGCTTTGAACTAGGCCATTGGCTTCTCAAATTGTCTTGGACCAAAGCTTTATCAACGCACTTACTTCTAGTAGCTAGTAGGTATTCCAGAGTTGGATAAGGCTTCAATAAAGAAGTGAATAAGTTGAAAATGCTACAGATAGATAGTTCTAGCCAATAGGCTAGCTAGTGAGCAGTTCTTTTGGGCAGGAAGCAGGCTGTACCCCATGAGTGAGCATCTCCCGCAATGCAAGTAGCATTGCTCGCCATTACCCAAAAAGCAAAAGATTCAAGGGGAATCGCTGAAAAAGATTTCAGGTAATGGTCAGTCGACACGTCACCTTTATTATATTCCATGCATAGATAGTGGTCTAATAACAAAGGCTAATGACGGAAGCTCAGGACAGGGCCGTATGATGTAGAAGGCTCACGTACTGTTCCCTGAGAAGGGAGTGGCTACCTACTGGAGCTTCGACCAACCACTATCAGTCAGTTCCGCTTTGGGGCTACCGTCCCCTCTCTAGTTGGTTGAATGTGTTCACAAGATTATGGGCTTCTAGTACAACTACTCTCATGGAATCATGGTATATTTAGGTTTGGAACATGCTGAAGCAAGGAAATCTTGAAAAGCAATGAAGAACTTGTAAAACGGAATAAACACAATAATGAAGACTCAACAAATTAATAGGATTATTAAAATACATGATTGAAGCCCCTTAATAAGATATGATAATAGCGGTTAGTATATGATTGGCCCAGGATCTCTTAAGGCTTAATAGGCTAGCGAGATTAAGGCTCCACTAACTAGGCCCTTTCTGGACAGGTACGATGAATAGGCTAATTTGAACCTTTTTTTAATAATAAATAGGATGACCAAGCCTAAACTACTTAACTTAAAATGAATAAGGAGCCTGAATGATTTTCATGAAAGAGAAAAAGGAAAAGAGACGTGAGTCCCCTCCTTCTCTTCCACCACGTTTTTATATCCCATCTCATGTTTATTGTTAAGAGATTTTTTTTTTGGGGGGGGGGGGGGGGGGGGGGGGGGGGACTTTGAGTAACCCAAACACGTGTGTAAAAAGGACCCATAGGACCAAAAGTTTGGACTTACATCTTATCAATCCGCGGACCCATTGCGTCAAAAATTCGAACTTACATCTTATCAATGTGCTTCGCGAGTAGCTATTATCCTCGCTGGGTAGCGCCCAGCAGAGGGGTGAATTAGTTGGGCCTTAGGCCCAGCAAACAAGTTTTCGAGGCATTATATGGGGCGGCGTACCATTAGGGCAGCCTGCAACCATATGTAAAAGGAGAGGACCTAATTTTTTTTGGGATCTTTTGCCTTCTTTTCACATCTCCTCTCTCTCTAAGCCCATCAAGAGAGCTCTGAATTCTGATTAAGTTCTAAAGCACAAGTGGTTGGATTACTAGGAAATTAAAGTAAGAGTCAACATCAATCAAGGGAGTCATAAATCTATGAGTTTTTCATTTGAATTTTTGATTAGTAAAACTCTTATGGACGAGTAGACTTATATTTTAGGAGTGAAGGGCGCATAGCTATCCAAATCTTGGATTTATATTTTATTTTTGGTAATGACTTTTATTGTACTTTTTTCCGCACCTATGTGGGAAATTCTATATTTTAAATTGGTTTCTTCTTTGTTGTCGTAGTTGTCTTGATTTGATTTACCGATTTATTCTCGTGTTATCTTGTGCTTGTAGTCTAGACTATAGTATAACTGGTTCTTCATAATTGGTCTGGAGTGAGGTTGTACCCAACCCTGAATATAATCTTTATACAAATTAATACTAAATTAGGAGTGATAAAGGAAGTCAGTAGTGCAATTGAGATAATTAATGATAAACCTGGAGTGATTAGATGGGTTATATCCTTAGATTAATTCATTACTTTAAGCCCTAACTTAAATATTAACTCAAGCTCAACATGAAATTAGGTGTGATAAGGGAATTAAGTAATACTATTGAGATAATCCATCCTATATACCTAGAGTAATTAGAAGAGTTATGCCCTTAGACTAGTTCAGGCTATATGCTTCTAGGACAACACGCTCTTCAGGTTGGGGATCCTCGGATATATCCTCTCTTCAGGGTAGCACTCTAAAGGAGGAAGGTTGAGTACATCCATCCTCTCCCCCCCCCCCCCCCCCCCCCCCCCCCCCCCCTCTCCTGACTCTGCTTTTGCGGGAGCCTTCGTTGCACTGGGACTACTGTTGTTATTGTTGTTATTTTGGGGTGTCACATTGCCTCACTCTAACTAGGCCGAAGATAGTGCATTGAGTTAGTCTCGTCAGTTAGTTCATGCACTTTCTATTATAATTCATCTACACTTGGTCAAATGTATTCATTGGTACATTAAGGGCCCTGTTGGGTATGGTCTCTCTTTTAACCCATATTCTCTTTTTTTCTTGATTGCTTATTCTAATGCTGATTGGGGCCCCGGGGGGGGGGGGGGGGGGGGGGGGGGGGGGGGATGTGTTTGTTTCCTAATACACGTCATTCTACTAATGGATATGCTATTTTCCTTGGTACCAACTGGATTTTATGGGGTGCTCGAAAGGAACATAATGTTGCCGGATCTAGTACCAAGTCTGAGTATAATTCAATAGCTTATAACGTTCAATACTTATTGGATATGTCAGCTTTTTAAGGAGCTTGGGGTGTTTTTATTAACTCTTACAACTATGTTTGGTGATAACGTCTAAGATTCTTATTTGTTTTTTGTTTGAACACCAAGCTTCTTATTTGTTCTTATTTGTTTACTATGTCAGTTTTACAATGCTGCACTAAGCATCTTGTTAATTTTTACTTTGAGTAGGAGAAGCTGACCGCTGGTGATGTTGTGGTTTGTTTTATTTCTTTTCAATACAAAATTGCTAACATTTTACATGGGGTTTAGCATAAGATTTAGTGAACTTTGGTATAAACTGGCCGTCACTTTAAAGTTACTTTCAAATCATACCTCCCTTGGGCCCTCTTATACTAAAACTATTGGGAGGCGAAAAAAAAAAAAAAAAAAAGCCAAGTAGGTAGAATTTGAGGGAAGGTAATTGTTGGTGAAATAAGTGAATGAGCGATAAAAATATAACTCTTTTATTACAATATAATTGATTTCGAGATTACAAGAGCACTGAAAGAAAAGACTTTAAACATATTAATAGAAAGAAAAGAATTGACCCAAGAAATTACCGTGCCATGGAGAATCCACTATCCTAAGTCGTTTATGCCCCCATAGAGGTACAATGAGATAAACGGGACTCCGACCCCACGGTTAGCGCAACACCCACCTCAGCAATGTACTTCGAGGAGATAAGTTGGAGTACACCCCCAACTTGTGCAGTAACAGAGGAGAACATATTTTGAGAGAGAGAAGGCATGTGATGAAGAAGAAGTAATATTTGTGTTAATTGTATTTCAGTGTTAACTGTGTACCTTATACAACTCTAAGGATACATATTTATAGAGAGAATACATTAAATAAATGATCATGGTAAAGAATTCACCTTAAATAAAGAAAATGGTGGATATGGGAGCATAAAAATCTAGTCAGTTATGAAAAAATCAGTCAAGGAAAGAACGGAAAAAGAAGCGGTCAAAACGTGTGCTCGTGCTCAAGCTTGTAGCCTCAAGCCTCAAGACAGGTCATATAGTAGTACCTTGAGGCAACATCCTCGAGGTCCACTGAGAATGGACAACATAAGCTCGAGCCAAAGGCCTCCATCACTAGTCAAGGCAAGGTCTCAACTCGAGTTGGTTTATGACAACTTAGACAAATACAAAGGTTAAAAAAATAAAAGTCCAGGATAGAAAAAGTCTACCCCACACCACACCACGTTGCATTGGCTCGACAAACCCCCTCTAAGCCCCTCAAAACTTTACCAAGTACAATACCAAGGGGGTATATAAACTACACTTGCCTCCTCTTGTTTTTCTATGTGGGATAGAGGATTTTTACAAGACTTCAAAATTGATGCATACTACCCCGAACTCTAAGAGTAATAATATCCTATCTTCAACCATTGGATGTTATATAAGGTCTAAGATTTCATCTTATCTTTTAGCAAGATACGACATTTGTAAGGTGTGAGAATGCTGTGCTTATTGATGAGTAAATATTTGTCTTTTCTCTCCATATCTATAAATGTGTCGATTAGTGAGTAAAAGGCACAAGCAAGGCTCTTACTTGATTCAATAAATTTATGATAGCATGGCGGCCAGTGTATTCGGTACCCCGGTCACTAATGAAACACTGAAAGGCTTGCCAAAATACCATGACAAGGAAACAATAACACAGAGAGATAGAGCTGAAGTGGCCCTCCTGTTGAAGAATGCAGAGAACAAAGATATTAGTGCTCTTAAGTACCTACAGAATGTAGTGGACCGATCATCTCCTGTCGGATCAGGGAATTACACAATGGGCTTGATTTACAATGAGACAGGTGATTCCCTAGAGGTTGTCTATTATCGATCACAGGAGGGTGCACTTCAAGGAAGCCCATACCCGCTCATCATTGCAAATGGCCAATGGGGGGCCTTCTTGCATGGCACTTATAAAGGTAGCAATAAGAAATCAAAAGGTCTTGTTGTGTATGCCGGGAAAAACAGTGATGGTGTTGATTATCACTTCTCCGTCACTTGGCACAATCGCCAAGCTGCAAACAAGGTAAATAAAGCAGTAGAAACAAATAATAATCTTTTTCGTTTGCAAACATAAGAGTTATAAACCAAGATTGATTTTATTAAAGAAGGGAACCCTTTTAGTTTTGTTATAATTGATAATCAAATCATATTGGTACAGGTATTCGTTGAAGCCCGTGAACCCGACCATTATAACACCGACAATGCCTGGTATGCACTCGAAGAACTATTGGAAAAAAGTGGCCTCGTGCACAAAAATACATACAAAGGTTGCTACTTATTGGGTTCAATTGGAGATGCTACTGCGATTTCTCCGCTAGAGGTGATAATGACTATTGCAGATTGAAGATACGTCACCAATCAAGGCAAGATGTATTAAGGCAAACAACCACATGTATTGGTAACACACTTATGTATGTATGTGGTGTCCAACATTGAACGGTATATTTATAAATAAAAGTCCTTTGCACCCCTTGAATGGTATATAAATAATGGTTTGTAGTCGTGTGTATGTAATAACTATTGAATGCTAAAATAAATTATTTATTTATTTATTATTCTAGCGTACTCATTCTCATTTGTACCAAAGAGGATACCAACACGCCGTCACCGGATCCCATTAGAACTCATAAGTTAAGTGTACTTGGGCGAGAGCAGTACCAGGATGGGTGACTTCCTAGGAAGTCCTTACCCTCAGGTTGGGGGCACTCGGAAACAGCCTCTCTTCAGGGGTAATACCTTGAAGGGGGAAGGCTGCGTACATCCGCCCTCCAAACCCTGCTTAGGTGGCAGCCCTTAGGGCACTGGGTATGTTTACTTATTCCCATTTATTTCACTACTGAATAGCTTTTTTTCGTTTATCCATTACAGGGTTATATTTTACACGTTAAATATGCGTGTGTTCCTTTACATAATAGGCCATGAGATGGACATAGTCTTTAATAATATTACAAAGAGATTAAGCCGTATATTGACCTAGAACAAGCAAAATGATATGTTATTAACTAGTTCATATTTAGTGATAAGCTGGAATTACTTATCCGTTAGAACTAAAATATGATGATGACTTTTCTTGGTCATTTGGAGGAGCATTTGGTGTTTGTCAATAGCATTGGAATACCGAACAGGACTACTCTAATTGTTTGTTCCTTTCAAGAGTATTAGAAATAATAATTCATCTTCTAATGTTAAACAATTACTCTAAATTATGAGAATATCTTCACCTCGTGGATGTAGTGTGGCACATTGAGGACTGAGAACTGAGGACTCTTAAGAAGTGAGATCACTTGTAGTGACCAAAATCCTTTGTATGTTGGGCGATGGCATGAAGTGCAGCGAAAATAAAAATTCAACATGAAATATGTACCTTCTTTTGAGATATAGATATGTCTTTATGTGGATTCGCATATGTCCGAGATCAGTTCTCGTCTGTACTAATATCTAGGTGCAACCCCGCTGTCAAAGAGTAACGAGAACATTGGTTTGGTCATCATTGTAGTTTGCTTTGGTGGACACCTTGTTCATGCTGTTTGCCAAATTAAAACAAATAAAACTACATGTTGCATGCCTTGTTCTTCTACACCTTGAATTTCAAACTTAGAATGACATCAAACGATTCACTTCAGTCAATACTAGAGGTTAACTCACTCACTCGTTGCATTCATGAACACTGGAAAAATCAACTTGACATTATCTTAATTCACAGGGGGCGAAAATTTGTGCTTAGTAAGCAGAACATCGTCCATCCACACATGCTACCAAATGCCGTTGTTGCAACCCAAGAGCATTATGAACTCTAAAATAAGGATAATGAGTTAGTCAGGTGCTACATTTTGGTGTCACTGTCAAATGTATTAAAGCATTAGATGCTTGAAATGTAAGCTGCAATAGAATTAATAAAAAATTTAAAAGAAACATCTGGACAATGGGATACAGTAACCAAGCAGGAGTAGATAAGAAAGATGCCTGTATAAAAGAATATTTGAAGGATCTCTAGTTCAATAGCACATCATAAAGATGATAGCTTATCTGTGTGAACTAGAAATTCTAGGTGTTCAGACTAATAGTTAGTTGAAGTAGGATATTACACAATGATCGATAAATATTATTCATTAGTTGAATTGATAAAGGAGCCGTAGGTGGCCAGGGGAGTTATGCCGATTAATGGAAGTGTTAACTTAACTTAGGCATCCAAATCGAGGGACAAGAAAATTTGCTAAGAATAAAATAACCAAAATGGAAAAAGGTAAAGCTGCTAGTGTAGCAACTGAGCCTAAGAAGAAGAAAGCAAAAGGAAAGTGTTTCTTATAGAGAAAGTTTCACGCCCCAACATTAAACAAACGTAGGGCTCTATGACAGTAAATTGGACCATAAATTTCTTAGATGCCATGCACAAAATAAAGAAGTTTTCATAAATAGACCTTATAATCCAAGGAAGGAAATATAAAAATACAATCTAGAACAAGAAATATAGCAAGGCATTCAAAACGAATAATGCCAAAATTTTGTTATCTTAACAACTATAAGAATGTCTGAAATAGAGAACTTATTCAAGCTGTAAGGTATAGAAAGTCTCCTATGATTGCCACAACTTCCAGTGGCACCTTGATCCCCGAGTAAGACACATATTGCCTCGTCTGAGAATGATAACCCACATGGTGAGAATAAAACTCAGCAAGTGAAAAATATGCTGATAATACTAGGATCGAGAATTCTTAGAAAGAAACATGACTCATTTGAAAAGGCATAACTAAAGTGGAATATTAAAAATCACCAACAAAAACATCAAGAAAACAATTGAACTCTTAGGCCATAAGTTTTAAGACACAAAAGTGTAAATAGCTAATGCTTGAGGTAATATAATAAAATAATTCTAGAAACTTAAAGATTATAAACAGGAGATAACTTTGCAATTTCAAAAGTGTTGTTCTTTTCCCAAAGATTGGCCAATGGAAAAGGATTTTCCTTGAATACTTTGCTAACCAACCAGTCAATAGTAGCAAATCATCAGGAGAAGGTATAAATTTATATTTTTTTGCTTAATTCATGTATAGTTGAGAGTCCATCACACTTTTCATGTGTGAATTCAAGTTCAACTGATCATGTATATACAATATGTTACAGGGTCTCAAGCTAATTGGAAAGTTTGTCATAGAGAGATGTACCTAATGAGAGGGAGAGGTAGAAGTGTTTCTAGGGATATATTTTTGGTTTTGAAAGATTATCATTAAGTGCCTACATGCGCAAGAATTTCATTTCAATTTCGTGCTTCATTCCTGAAGGTTTTTCAATGATTTTTGGGGATGAACTTACCATAAAATGGAATAGTTTATTTATTTCTAATGCTACACTAGTAGATTGTTTGTTTATGTTATTTCCTAATCAAACCTCTATTGTTGGAAATTAATTTTTTTTTTTGATAATTGAGTATTAATAAATATGAAGATCGATCAAGAGATTGCAAAACATACAACACAGCAAGCAAGGGCAACCTGACAAAAACTCCGCCCACAGAAAAACTCCAAACACCTAACACATCCAAGAGAAAAAGGACAACAAAGACACGGAACAAGCAAAACCAAGCTCAAGAAACAACAAAAGCGACGGCCCAGAAGCCCCAGCGACCAACACAAACCAAGACAAACACAACACGGGCACAAGGTGGCAAGAAGGAAAGAGCCGCGACAAACACCCAAACGCAAACTGCCAACTGGAACGAACCACCATGAAGCGAAAAGGAAACAACCACAGAAGAAAACAACACCAGACCATCAAAGCAGAAACACAGGACACCAACTGGCAGCCGCATCTCAACACCTGCTATAGAAATCCTTACACCTTCTTCTTCCCTTTTTCCTTCCACTTATTGTTTCTTTTCATAACTCTTTTGATCCCTTTCGTGTTTTTCAGTAGTTTTTGAACCACTGAATTGTGGTTTTCATTCCAACTGAGGCCTATATCTTGCACCGTCTCGAGAATCTTATTTGCCTCTCCTTCTATTCCCCTACTACTTTTCGCTTCTGATTCTGATTCAGGAAACTCACTGTTTTCATCTGTTATTGTAGCTCTCTTCGCGCTTATTTCTCTTTTCTTCTTCCCTTTCTTTTTCTTCTTTCCACTGCCTAACGTCACTTTCCTCAACTCTGAGTCTTCGTTTATGCTCAGAGGAGGAATTTCCACCCGGGTTTGTTGGAAATTATATTATGATTCTAACACAAGGAACATTGTCTTACCACATATAAAAAAGTTTCTTGAAATTGAAAAATGCTTACTGGTCGCACAGGTAATTTTAATTCAAATATGATCAAGATACTAGTGAGTGATGGACTCATTAAGCCGCTGGACTTGAAGTCTTTACCAGTTTATGAATCATGTCAACAAGGAAAAATGATCAAGGAGTGCCTTTATTAGCCAATATTCAGCTAAGAGGATGATATGAGTATAAACCTTTATAGACAATCATTCGAGGTATCAATATGTATACTTATTGAGACGAAAGGCTAATTCTTTTGAATGTTCAAAATCTTCAAGCCAAAGGTTGAGCGTCAATTAGGTAAAAGTATCAAATTAGATTAAGGTGTAGCATACATTCGCAGAGAATTCCTATACTAAAATCTAGGGGGAAAAAAAAAGATCTCAACTTAGCACTCCGGGTACATGGAGCAGATTGGTGATGCAGAAAGGAGGAATAAGATGTTATTGGAAATGGTAAGGTCCCTAATGAGTCGTGCTACCAACCTCTTTTTAGGCTTACACCTTACAAATAGTGACTTACCTATTAAACTTGGTTTCATCAAAATTTATTCTTAAAACACCTATAGAATTATGGACTAGGAGAAAGCCTAGTATTGAACACCTTCAACTTTGGTGGTGTCCAGCCCACGTGTTAAGGAAGAATCTTGATAATTGGAATCTAGGATGGAGTTTTGATAGTTTGTGGGTTGCCTTATAGGGAAAAGGGGTGACCTTTACTAACTACTGAATCATGATTAGGGGTGTAATTGAGTCGAGTGGATCTGAGTATCTCAATACTAACTCGAACTCGATTAACTACTCGAGTACTCGAACTCGAACTAGAATTGGGTAGTACATTTTGCTCGAACTCGAACTCGATTAACTATTCGAGTACTCGACTCGACTTAAATACTCGTTTATTGTGCATATCAATGCTCCCAAATTAGCTCTATTATAATATTATTTCATACACTCGAACATTAGTTATACTCAATTTGGATACCCAATTATTGCCCACTCCATATTTTAACACCTATAATCATAAATTACTGATATATCACTAGTAACTATGCATCAAAACCTAAGTTTTAGAAAATACAAGCAAACCAAATACAAGTTCTTTCACTTTACCACAAATATAGCATGTCATCTTTTACAATAAATTCAATTTTCCTTCTGTCATTCTACTATTAATATTATAAGCCATCCATTCTAAAAGAAAATAATACACAATAATTACTCCATACCAGTCGAGTACCAATTCGAGTATCGAGTCAAGTATTTAATCGAGTATCTAATTGAGTATCGAGCCGAATACTTAATTGAGTATCGAGTCAAGTATTTAATCGAGTATCGAGGCGAGTAGTTCACTACTCAACTCGAACTCGTTTATTAATGGAGTATTTTTAATACTCGAACTAGAACTCGAACTCAAATTCAGTTAATTCGAGTTTGAGTCGAGCTTGATTCGAGCTACTCACGAGCTACTCGTGAGCGGGTCGGATCATTTACACCCCTAGTCATGATGATGAAACTCATATATCCTAATAGTGTTTGAACTTGTAGATGTCCTAGAAGGCATTAAGCCTAGTAAACATAAATGGGTCCACTAGAGAAAGAAAGGAGTGGACAGTCAAGTAGAGACCTTCAAGTAAACATTGATCACAAAGGGGTATAAAAAAAAATTTAAGGAATCAACTACGACGAAATCTTCTCACTAGTTGTTATGGTTAGTCTATTAGGATGCTCTTGTCCATTGTTGCTCATTACGATTATGAGATATGGCAAATGGATGCCTAGATAGCCTTTTTGAATAGTCATCTTGAACAAGATATCTATATGATACAATCAGACGGTTCTATTACCAAAACTCAAGAGCATATACTATGCAAACTAAAAAGGTCTAGCTATGAACCAAAATAGGCATCGCAGTCATGGAACATTAGATTCAATGAAGTTGTCAAATCTTATAGGTTTAAACAATTGAATATTAGATTCAATGAAGTTTTCAATGAGAAAGTAGCGATTTCCTTGGTGTTGTATGTGGATGATATTAATCTACTCATTGGAAATAGTGCCAGAGTGGTGTTTGTTGTTAAGATTTGGATGTCCAATGAGTTCTATGAATAACTTTGGAGATGCCAACTATATTCTTGGGAGCAAGCACTATAAGAATAAGATGTTAGATCTATAGCAGGCCACCTATATTGACAAAATACTAGTAAGGTACAACATGGATGATTCCAAGAAGAGTTTATTACCTTTCAGGCATGAATTTCCTTTTCTTTAGAGTAGTGTTCCTTTTCATACATGCTATGTTATGTACAATGCCATATATTTGTTTTGTTTTTAGAGTGATTAGTAGATATCAGTAATAAGCATGGCCATTGCACTTGGTGGTAGTAAAACATATCCTCAAGTACTTGAGAAGGGTTAAAGATTATATGTTGATCATTCACAGAGATGGATCTTGAGGTTGTTAGTGATTTGCTAACACCTATCACGCTACTTATTATGATAGCTATGGTGCGGGAGCTAACTCTGAGGAACCTAGGGCACATTTAGTAGAACAATTTTGTAAGGGTAAATTATAGAAAACCATCTTGACTCTTATTTCAAAAACAAAAAACCCTATCACTTTTAAGACCGAATACTTAATGCCCTCACTTTCCGAAAGTCTATCACTTCTCACATATTGAAATATCAAATTTATTGACGTAATTCTAAAATTATTTTAAGAAAAAAAGTATTATATTTTTATGAAAATTTTAAAAATATTTTTTCATCTTGTAAACTTAAAATGTAAATACCATAATTAGCTAAAGCAATTATTTCTTTTATAAATATATAAAACCCAATTTTTTTTTTTGCTCAAAACATAAAACTCCTAACTTTTGCCTAAAAACAAAAAACCTTTCTAAAATTAAAATCAAATGCTTAACTCGACACCTTTGGGGGGGAAAATAGTCATAGGTATCGAATGTGAAAATATATTGACAAATTCTTAAAGAAAAAAATTAAGATTCAAAGAGAGCAGTTATGTTAATAAGAAGGTTAGGAAAAATAATTAAGTTTGAAATAACAAGAACATATTGAAGTAACATATTAATTATTTTCAATACAAGCACCCTCTGTGTATCACATGGGATAACGCTAGTATCATACCTAATATTAAGATATGTCCCCATTATAGAAACATAATCAAAATAATATTCATATCTGAATTAAAATTTAAATTTCTTCTAAAAACTAGTCTAATAAAGACTCATAAATAAATTGACTAAATTAAAGTTAATTAATTAAGTTCGGATCAAATTTTATAGGCACTTCGTTCATTGCAGGTACTCATTCTAGGTATTCCTTTTTTTTCATTTCTTTTTATGCTTTCCTTTAAGGCTCTGTTTGTTTAGAAAAAAACCATATCCTAGGAAGTGATTTTCCCTTTTTTGTTGTTTGGCGCAAGTTATATGATACTAGAATGTGGGAATATAACTTTCCTTTTAAAAGAGGTGAAGTCATCATTACTAGTGATTGAAAAACTTTCAAAGATATACATTGCTTCGAATATGGATCAGACAAAAATGAACTTTGCGTAATCTTAGATTACTAGAGACAATAATGTGGGACAAGATTTGGATGAAGAAAGTTCAGTCAGCTCCAAATCTTGGAGTGAATTTTATGGTTCTATTTAATTTTCATTCCTTGCTAATATTTTCTATTTGAAATATCTTTACTAATTCCAAATATTAAGATATGTCCCCATTACAGAAATATAATCAAAATAATATTAATATCTGAAATAAAATTCAAATTAGAAACTAGACTAATAAATAAATTAACTAAATTAAAGCTAATTAATTAAATTCCTATCAAACTCTATAGGCACTTCGTTCATTGCAGGTCTTCTTTCTAGGTATTCCTTTTTTTCATTTCTTTTTATGCTTTCCTTTAAGGCTTCGTTTCTTTAGGGGAAAACCATATTCTAGGAAGTGTTTTTCCCCTTTTCGTTGTTTGGTGCAAGTTATGTGATACTCGAATGTGGGAGCATAACTTTTTTTTTAAAAGAGGGGAAGTCATCGTTAGGAGTGAACCAAAAACTTTCAAAGATATACATTGCTTTGAATACGGATCAGACTAAAATGAACTTGGCTGGATCTTAGATCTTTAGAGGAAATAATATGGGACAAGATCTGGATGAAGAAAGTTCTATGAGCTCCACATCTTGGTATGAATTTTATGGTTCCATTTGATTTTTGTTCCTGACTAATATTTTATATTTGAAACATTTTTATTAGTTCACACTATGGTGAATATTATAATTAGGAAATAATGCTTATATCAAACTAAGCCCTAAAGCACTAGTTACATATTATATTTTTCTAGTTTCGATATATGTTTTTTTGTAAAATTATCACTTACAATGGGGTACATTTGAATTTAAACATTTTATCACTTAGGTGCCCTAAAGTTTGAAAATTTTATTAATCATGTACCTCTTGCTAAAATTCAAAAGATTTTTGATAGAAATGCTAAATAAAACGTGATTTTGATATTATATAAGTATTCTCATTAAAATTGGATGGTCTTTTGCTAAAAAATGCTGACAAGATATATGATTTCGGCCACTTTAGGTAGTTTACATCAATATACGATGAAATTTTTATCGTAATTTGTTGAAAACATTGACATGGCTTGTAAATAATATTATAGTTATGTATTATATTAGCACTTTCACATTTGGTTAGATTCTTACAAAAATTCATCAAATTTACATATATGGTACCAGAGTGATAAAATGTTTAACTTCAAGGTACCTTATTGTATATATTCAAATATCGATGTAGGTAATAAATGCTCAAACCTCTAGGTATTTAAGCGCAAAAAGTGTGGACAATTTCAAATATATACTTATATGGTCCTATAAATAGGTATAAGATGATTGGTAGAAGATAATTCCTTTAAAACAAACAAGAAATATCGAAATGTGAAAACGTGTTTTCATTGAAATAAGAACGAAAAACCTCAATGCGAATAGTATTTTCTATGGAAAACTTTTTTGAAAAGAAAATGCTTTCCATGGGAAAAGTACGTCCGTTGAAACAAACGAAGCCTAAATTTTTGTTAATATTTCTTCATATTTAATTTATTTCACATTTTATGTTGCTATGAATATAATAGATTATGTCTAATTTAAATTTAGAATTGAGGATTATAACTTTTCCATTACACACTTTCTGATTAATTTAGGGAATAATTGTGAAATATTTCCCAACAGTTGATTGTAATGAGTTTAAGGAGAAAAACTTGATCAAGGACTTACTACGACTTGAGGAAGAGTAAAGTTTGGTGAATATTTGATTGTGCAATATTTCCCAACAATCAATTCTTGGTCATGTTTGGTCAATTGGACTTCAATTCCTTTTTTTTTTTTTTTTTTGGGCATAGATTCAACCAATGCTGTAATTGAGAAAACATCTACATTTCTTTTGTTTTTCATTAGTGAATTTCAAGAAAATAAAAGATATGGACAGAACTCTAGATGCACTTGAGGTGGAGCAGCCTAGAATGTCCTCACGCACCTTACCTCAATCGATTAAAAATTCGTAACTAGGGTGAATAAAAGATTAAGAGCACCGCAGCTTAATTTGAGAGACAGTCAACTAGGTATATGTGCCTGGCACTCTTGAGTCAAGGTAAGTCCTTCAAGATCAAGCTTAATATGCTTAAAGAGATGACTCAAGATAACTCGTTAGCCTTCAAATTTAAAGACCAATGACTGAACTTTTTATTCACTTGGCTTACTAGGGTGTGTCGTAAACCTAAGACTAATGCTATTAAGCTCAAGGTTTGGGCTTTAAAACCTTAGATTAATGGCACTATGTTAATTCGGCGAAGGGATTGAGGGCACGAACTATGATAGAAGGAGATGCCTTCTTGTACATTGTAAATAACGCTTCATTGTATTTTCATGAGCAAATGTTTTAAATAATGCTTCTTGCACAATGCAATGACGTTAAGGTTATTACCATATAGGTCCTTCTACTGTATCGATTGTCAATTTAATCGTATTTGGAATTCACATTAATCTTTGGGGTCATGGGCGTTTAAATGTCCTAGGTTAGGTTTGTATTGAGTCTCTGGCGTCCCATCTAACCGGGTTGACGAAAATCAAATTATTGAATTAACTTTAATTTTACTATGAGATTAAATTTAACAAGACATAAAGTCTATAACAACGAAAGTGCCAGAATCAAAAGCATGACAAAATCGACATAGTAAATAAAAATACAAACTTGACATAAATTGCACTTTATGCCACGAAATAAAACATGTGCTAGTGCCGTTCATGGAGGGGCCTAGCACAACTTGGAGGAAAAAGCAGACGACAAAAAGGAGTAGGCGAGCTTTGAAGCACAAGATGAAAGAAAAGGAGAAACGGGAACTACAAGATTTCTTAAAAGACTTGTCGCCTGGGAGAAGTGCGGAGAAACTGGTTAAGGCCCCTGGCAAAAAAAAAAAAAAAAAAAAAAGGAATATGGTGAAATGGGTGACAACATTATTGATGCTGGTAAAATCAAGGAGGTTGGCCGAGTCATAGAGATGGAAAAAAGACTGGGTCTGAATTTTGATGGCTTCGACCCCCATGGTGAGTGCTATGCTTCATAGAAGGCTGTGATGGATCGATACTGATCACTAGGTGCCCAGTAGAGAGACTTCAGCTGAGAGTTGATCTGTTCTATGGCAATGACTTTGATCCACCTTCCCTGAGTCTAGTGCTTCAATAGTTTTGGTGCATTGCTGCTCCAGTTTCGTGCAGTTTGGCTGATCATGTAGTACGATGTCTTGAGCAGTTGTGTTTGAGGCTTGTGTTTTGCCTGTTTTTGTTTGTCTCCCTACCTTTTTGTTATCTCCTGCGGTCCCCGTTCTTCTACGGGTAGACTTAGGTCTCGCTTAGTCGAGTGGCCTGATATATACCGTGACCTTGTCACTAATTATCGAAAAAAAAAAGAACACGCACAACACACACCAACGCACGCGTGCGTGCCTGTATTCGAGCACTCATGCACACATCCACACAGATATATAAAAGGTGCACTTACACCCAAGGATAAAGTGTAGACGATTTCCAATCTTTTGGCTAAAAAACAATGAAACCTTTGAAACATTAATACATAGTGACTTATGCGATTTTTGTTGTACTTCTACTATAGGAGGAAATGACTTTCGGTTGTAATTCTTCAAAATATTGTTATGTGCCTCTTTTAAATTATAAAGATCAAGCAATTGATGAATAAGATGACCAAATATTTATTCAATATCAACGACTACGCCTTCGTTTATGTATTATACATGTTTAACATATAGTATGTAAAAGTGTTTTATTTGGAAGATAAAAAAGTATATACATTAAAAATTTGAATTAATTCCCCTTGATTCATGTCCGTATGAAAAACGTTTCCTTAGTCAATGCTCTAAATCACATTCCTTTACAAAAAAAAAAAAAAAAAAAAAGGGGGAATTAAAAATGCTTAATATGCTGGGGAATAAATTGGTAAAATATATGGATATAAATCCTCAATTTTCAAGCCTAAGTTTGTTTGAGAAATCTTGAAGTCCAGCAAAGAAAATCAGTGCACATAAAAAATTTGAAATTTTCAGTCAAAAATCCTTTACTTCTCTATTTTGGCTAAGTAAGGTGTTATAAAGGCTCTAACTTTCGAGGTTGTGCAGACCGTGAAAGTTTTAACGGTAGTTGGGCGTTGTATCTTGGAGGCGGCGCTCCGGAACCTGCTGCACCAGCTTAGATAAAAGAGGGGTGTGAAACCGTCTTAAAGAGAGTGTGATCCGCGTCTCGCTCAGCTTTTACTTTATTTATATTTTTTCATTTCCACACGTTTTAGGTAATATCTTTCTATTTTATATATTTTGTATAATATTTATGTATTTGGTTCCAACAATTATTAACTTGGTTTTTGATCACTTCTGTTCATGTAAGTCTATTTATGATTCAATTTCATTGTCAACTTAAATCAAATATTAATATGTGATCAAGGACTATGTACTTCTCATGGCAAGCGTTAAAAAATAATGTCACGAATGTATAACTAGTAAAATACCATAAGATAGTAAATAAATAAGTGAAATAATTTTTATAGAATAAAAATTATATAATTGAGTTTTGAGAACAGTGTCCCTAACCTTTCAGGTTTAGTCCAATAATTTTCAGGCGCCCTTAGGTTTCAAATACTATTAAAGTATCCCACAATCTAGTTACATTTAGTGTAAATTACATAGTCTAAAAGTTGTATTTAATGGATATATAGTTTAAACAATGATGTAAAATGGTGTAAAGCTTATCATTAATTGTTGGTAACCACACCAACCCAAGCGGTGTAATATCGCAACGATTCCAATGAAGAATAGTTGGATGGGAGGCCTATTTTCCACCTTTATACATCTTTATTTGGATTATTGTGTTAACTGTATATGATTTTGAAGAAAGTTGAATCAAGACAAAGACAAGGAAAAACACTTAGTATTTTGATGAGAATTGGATACCTTCTCATTAACTATCTTCCTCTACTTATACAAGCTCTAAGGAAAAGGAAAAGACTAACCTAGCTATTACAAAAGAATCCTAAGCTAGTCAATCACATGAGTAATAAAGAAAATAATGAGGGAAATAAAAACAATGAGCAATACTCCCGCTCTCCCCGTTGAAGGTAGTGGCCGGTTACCAAGGGGGAGTAAATGGCTTAATTTACTCTAATACCTATCCTAGTAAATGTGTAAAATACTAAATGCAAGAAATTATACAAATACAAGTATAAAAATACAATGTATTGTTTTCAACACTCCCCATCAACTTGGAGCATATAAATTTAAGATGCCCAACTTAAAAAGGAGAGACGAAAAGGATGGAGAAGAAAGTGCTTTGGTGGAGATATCGGCCACTTGTCCTGATGAGCGCACGAAAGAGGTTGAGATATCTTTGCCAAACAACTTTTCCCAAACAAAATGACAGTCGATCTCTATATGCTTAGTTCTTTCGTGAAAAACTGGGTTTGAGTCTATGTGGAGTACCGCTTGATTGTCGTAGAATAAAATAGCGGGCTCTCGAACATCAACTGCAAGATCGACAAGTAAACGTCTCAACCAAACCAGCTCACTTGCAACAGTTGCCATTGCACGGTACTCTGCTTCTGCAGAAGAACGTGAAACAACTGACTGTTTCTTAGAACGTCATGATATGGGAGCTCCTCCCAAAAATACAACGAAACCTATAGTAGACTGTCTGCTAGTTGGACAACCTGCCAATCAACATCACAATATGCACGGATATTAAAATTAGAATTATGTGGAAGAAAAATTCCTTGACCCGGTGTCCCCTTGATATATCAAAGCACTCAAAACGCGGCTTCGAGATGTGGAACCCGTGGACTATGCATAAACTAAGTATGCTAACCGCATAACAAATGTTGGGACGATTAATAGTGAGATAAAGAAGCCTTCCTACAAGTCTTTTATATTGACCCGAATCCTCAACTAACTCGCCCTCTTCATCACTCAAATGGTGATTTTGAACCATGGGTTTAGAAACTGGTTTTGCACCTACAAGCCCGGTTTCACTCAAGATGTCAAGTGCATATTTTCTTTGATTCACAGCTAACCCATCTTGAGAATGAGTCACCTATATTCCAAGAAAATACTTGAAAGGACCTAAATTCTTAATGCCAAATTTAACATTAAATTTTGACTTTACTTCTGCAATATGACCTAAATCATTCCCGGTAATAACGACATCATCGGCATGCACTAGAATAGCGGTATACACGGCCCCCTTGTTAGGAGTGAAAATTGAATAATCGGACTTAGACTGAACAAAACCCACTTCAATAAGCGAACTCGTGAATTTCTAATTGCAACTCCATGAAGCTTGTTTTAAATCATAAAGTGATTTTTGTAAACGACAAACTTTACCGGCATGTTGTGTTTCAAAACCTTGAGATAATTTCATGTAGAACTTTTCATCGAGGTCACCATGAAGGAAGACATTATTTACATCCAATTGATGTATTATCCAATTTCTTGTTGCCGTAACTGCAAGAATACAACGAACAGTAACCAGTTTAGCAACGGGAGCAAATGTATCATGATAATCAATGCCCTCTACCTGAGTATGACCTTTGGTGACCAATCTCACCTTAGACGGTTCAATGGTACCATCGGATTTGTAATTGATTTTGTAGACCCACTTCGAGTCTATGGCACACTTTCCAGGGGGCAACACTTCTAGAAACCACATCTTGTTTTGTTCTAATGCCGCAATTTCCTTTTCCATTGCCTCTCTCCAATGAGGTGACTCTACGACCTGTGCAAAATTCTTAGGCTCATCACTAGAAGTGATGGCTTGAAGCAGATTAGCATGTGAGTTAGTAAATCGAGCATTAGACACAAAATTGGATAAAGGATAAACCGAACCTGAGTGAGCTGATGAAGGGGTATCACAAGGATGGGCTATAGAGGAAGGAACATCAACAACATAATCTCGATATTTTGTAGGCATGGAACGGACATGACTAGGCCTCCCTTGACTGCTCCCCCTCTCCCCTCTGACCGAACACTTTTAGGTCATTGTCTTGATCGAATAGTGCTCGGTCAGGTACTGTAGCAGCACCGTTATTGGACAGTGCTGCGGCATCACGTCAAATCCTCGTTCCCGGTACATTCACCAAACCCCCATTGTCATGATAACGAATTAACTCAAAAGTGTCCTTGCGAGTAACATTATCCTCCATTTTTTCAATATAAGGGAACTTATTTACATGAAAGATTACATCATGAGAAACCACTATTCTTTTGTTATCTAAATCATACACCTTATACCCTTTCTTCCAATGAGGATACCCAATGAAAATGCCACGAATAGCACAGCTACAAAACTTGTCGTTACTACGATCTTTATTGTGAACATAACATAATGAACCAAAAACTCGTAAATGATGGTACAAAGGAGTTTTACCCAGTAACACTTCATAAGGAGTTTTCTTTTGTAGACGAGGTGTCGGCATGAGGTTGATCAAATAGGCTACTGTCAAAACACATTCTCCACACAATTGAATAGGGAGACCCGCCTCGAACCGAATGGCCCGAGCTACTTCAAGAAGATGGCGATGCTTCTTCTCTACCACCCCATTTTGTTGGGGTGTGTCATTACATGAATATTTTCCCTGTATGCCTTTTCCTTTATAGAAATCAAGCAACGGTCCAAATAGAAATTCTGCTCCATTATCACTACGGACTTATTTGACATGTAAGCCGTACTGAGTTCGAACCACATCACAAAAATCCATAAGAATTTTGTGTGACTGAGACTTGTCGCCCATTAAAAAAAATCCAAGTACACCTACTAAATCTTCAACGATAGTGAGGAAAAAAATGAGTTACTGTCATTGATAATGTACTGTATGGACCCCAAATATCAATATGAAGCAAATCAAAGCAACCAATAGATCTACTAACAGAAATGGAAAAAGGCAATCGAGTTTGTTTAGCTCGATGACATGAATCACAAACATCATCCAAAACAGTATCAACATCCAAACCGGAAAAACTAGACAATTTGTTAAACGGAACATGTCCCAAACCGACGATGCCACAAAACTCCCTTATTTGTAGTACCAACAACCTAAGCAGACTTCGGAATGGCACGGCTCTCCAACACATATAGCCCATCTTGTTCTTTACCCGCTTCAATCAGCCTCCTTGATGGTAGGTCCTGCATCATACAAAATTTTGGGAAAATTGTTAATGCATAATTTATATCTCTAGTTAATTTGATTACGGATAACAAATTGCAATGAAAACCCGGAATTTGTAACCCATTCTCGAGTGTAATGTCGTCCGTGATCTTGGCACGTCTAACGTGAGAAATGGGCAAACAAGCACGGTTAGGTAGCATAACGGGACGAATCTCAATATTAACATTTCTACCAAGTAAAACAAATTCAGATGACACCATGTGGTCCGTCGCATCCGTATTAATAATCCAATTATTATCAAATGAACCATGACCTGTCAAGTTTACACATGGGGCACTATTTCCCAGGCTGAGTAATCCTAATAAATGTTGGTACTGTGAAGCTATGAGACCCACAATCGGGCTCCTGTCGTGCTGTCCAGCCTGAGGATCTGCAGGTGCCGGCAGCAGCAGCAGCTGTCGGTTCGGGTCCTCATGCGCTGGCTACGCAGCAGCCGCAACAGGCCCTCCATTGTTGTTGCGTTGCTTCCATCTAGCTGGATACCCGATTAGCTCGAAACAACGATCTCTTATATGTCCATGCTTCTTACAATAAGAACAAACTGGGCGATTATTACGTTTGGGTGGTGGCCTGTTTGAAGATGACGGGCCGCCCCCAATATTCATGTTATACCCTTTAACAGCAAGGGCAGTGGCTTCTGGTATAACTATGCTACCCGATGCAACACTTTGTTGTTTTTCCTTTTGACAAAGTGTTGAATAGGCACTAGTCACAAAAGGCAAAGGATTTGAGTTCATCAATTGTGATCTTACTATAGAACATGATGGATCTAAGCCCATCAAAAAATCAAGTAGTCTCTCCATATCCTGTATGGCCGCAAAAGCGTGGCCTGATCCACACGTACACGGGGGTATGGACACTAAGGTATAAAGCTCCTCGTACAGAGCCTTCAATTTAGTGAAATAGTCAAAAATTGATATATTTTCCTGTTTTAAATGTGAAATTTCGCGTTTGATTTTATAGACATGAGGAGTGTTTCCTTGTGAAAAACGCTTATTTCAATCTAGCCAAATGTCACGCGAGGTTTCAAAATACACAATACTTGCATTAATTTCCTTGGAGACGGAGTTATTGAGTTATGAAGAGATCAAGGAATCACTAGCTCTCCAATTTTCAAAATCCGTTGATGATTCATCTGGTTTCACAATGGTTCCATCAAGAAACCCAAGTTTTCCTTTAGCCTTACAAACCTTAAAAATAGAATGTCTCCATGCCGGAAAATTAGGACCCGTTAAGATGTCTTGCACAAAAAGAAGCCCGGGTGATCCGAGGGGTGTAAGTAATAAGTAGAGTTAACATCTAGTACTCCTTTTGACACGACACTCGGAGTAACAATTTGGTTAGCGTTTTCTTCAGTCATTATAAATTAAACATGAAAAAACACAAGTAAACCAAGAAAAAGGGAAAACTCATGGCTGGAGAATGGCAGCGAAACAAAAGTGAGGTTGACGATCCCGACTTAAACTTGCTCTGATGCCATAAAGAAAGTTGAATCAAGACAAAGGCAAGGAAAAACAATTAGTATTTAGATGAGAATTGGATACCTTCTCATTAACAATCTTCCTCTACTTATACAAGCTCTAAGGAAAAGGAAAAGACTAACCTAGCTCTTACAAAAGAATCTTAAGCTAGTTAATTACATGAGTAATAAAGGAAATAATGAGGGAAGAAAAAACAATGAGCAAAACTCTCCCTCTCCCCATTGAAGGTAGTGGCCAGTTACCAAGGGGGAGTAAATGGCTTAATTTACTCTAATACGTATCCTAGTAAATGTGTAGACTACTAAATATAAAAAATTATACAAATACAAGTATAAAAATGCAATGTATTGTTTTCAACAGATTTTAGACTAAACAATTGTTACACAAAATTTATGGATCAAGAAAATTATTACACCAATCATCAGGATCCTAAAATGCAATTTATCCTTTCTTTCAAGTACATTTCACGCAGCTCCATTAGAACACAGTTAATTTATGGCTGTATGACACTAGGAAAAAGGAAATACCTATACTAAGATTCACATATGGAAAAAAAATCGTTATATTTTAAATATGTTCAAAATTTTAAATAATTTATTTGTTGGAAAAAATATTTTTAGTAACATAGAAATTTAAAAATGCTGTAAACAACTTACAAATATTTATAATACTTTTAAAAGGTATTAAAAATCACAAATCACATGCCTAACCACCCTCGCCCCCCCCCCCCCCCCCCCCCCCCCCCCCCCCCCCCTCCTTCTTGTTGTCCGCCTTGCCCACCTTGATTACAACTATTAGGTTTTGTCTCAAGTTCCTTGGATTTACGAAGAAGGCCGTAAGCAAGCTGATCAATCGGGAGCATACCCGATCGATCAAGGAACAACGCAGAGAAGGATCGCGCAGGGGCACCGCCGATCGATTGGCAGATGGCCGATCGATCGGGCACCAAATTGGCAGCGTGACTTAGGTCACGGCTGCGGATTATAAATAGAAAATTTTTCTTATGTTTTCTGCCACACGAGAAATCCAAATAAAGTTAAGTCGTCATCATTGGGAGAGAGAGAGAGAGAGGAAGTGTCCCTATATTTCTTCCATAGATTTCATTCAGAGGAAGTGTCTTTGTAATTCTTCCATTATTTGCGATCAATAAAGAATATCCATCTGCGCCCGTGGTTTTTTCCCCTCACGATTGAAGGGGGTTTTCCACGTAAATTATTGTCTCCTTCATTTATTCTCTTTTATCATATTATTTACTTCTCTTGTATGTTATAGTATTTGAGTCGAATTCAGTTCTTGGGTATTAAGTTCCGCATTAAGAAGATATTACTTTCTTTACAAATTAGTATCATAGCATATCACATTTGTCCAGATTTATAACAAATTGTTATTAAAGCATATCAAATTTGTTCAAGATTATCTTGCAATTGATATCAAAGCCCTAGTTATTCAATTTGGTACTCTGACATCTGCAGTTAAATCTGAAGTTGAGAATATTGTTGGTCAAGGGAGTTTCAGTTTATGGCAGGTTCGTGTTAAGGGCCTGTTGACACAGAGTGGCTCGAAGAAAGCCTTGGATGGAAAAGAGAAGAAACCAGAGAGTTTATTAGAAGGACAATGGGAGGAGTTAGATGAAAAGGCTCTCACCGCTATTCAGATGTGTCTTATCAATGATGGTTTGACAAAAGTTTTCGAAGTGAAGACTGCTAAGGAGTTGTGGGAGAAATTGCAGGATATGTTATATTTCAAATGAGTCTCCAACAAACTTGCAGTTAAACGTCGGTTGTTCATCTTTCATATGTCAGCAGGTACGTCACTTAAGAATCATATTAATGAGTTAAATTCCATTATTCAAGAATTAAAGGAGCTTTATGATGCTCCTAAGGATGAAGATTAGGTTATCTTGTTGTTATCTTCACTCTCTACCTCTTATAAAGGCTTCATTGAAAACATGATTTATGGTGGTAGAAAAACCATCTTTGTTGATGAGGTTAAGAGAAATTTACGGAGTAAAGAAAGAGTAGATAAGGAATTGTCTGATTTTGTAAATAACTCCGGAAGTGGTCTATTTGTGAGAGAAAGAACTGAGAATAGAGGATCTGATTATGATGGAAACTCATCTAAGTCTAAGTCTAGACATAAAGATTGATCCTATAATTACTGTCATAAGAAAGGGCACATTAAAAGAGATTGTTATAAGCTTAAGAAGAAATTAGAAGTTGATAACATTAAGGACCAGAAAAGACCTGCAAAAGCTAGTGTTGTTGAATATAAGTTTGATGATGGTTTTCTGTTAGTGACCGAATCTCAGTGCAGATCTAAAGATAATTGGATACTAGATTCGGGTTGTTCTTTTCATGTTTGTCTTAATAGGGACTGGTTCGCCACATATAAGTCAATTCAGGGTGGAATAGTTCTTATGGGTAACGATGCAGTATGCAAAGTTTTGGGTATAGGAACAATCTGAGTTAAGATGTTTGATGGCACTATTAGAACTTTGAGTGATGTTCGTCAAGTTCCAGATTTGAAAAAAAATCGCATCTCTTTAGGTATCCTTGATTCTCATGGGTACAACTACACAGCTCAAGGTAGAGTTTTGAAGTTCAGTAAGGGTGCTCTGATTGTTATGAAAGGCAAAAGGGTAGGAACTTTGTACGAGCTTATTGGTTCTACAGTGACAGGATCAATGGTTGTTTTTATAGCATCTATGTCAGTGTCAGATGAACATTGTGTTTATGGGAAGCAGAAAAGAGTCAGCTTCAATCAGGCAGCGCATAAGACTAAGGGATTTCGTTTATGGGATTCTAATTCTCATAAATTTCTGACGAGTAGAGGTGTCATGTTTGATGAGTCTTTGTTATTGCATCCATAGAAGACGTCATTAGTTTGTTGTGACTTAGGTCAGGTGCAGAGGTCAGAGGTAGTTCAGCTACAGTTAAGTAACATAGTTCAGCGTCAGAGAGTTGCTTATGCTCTCACGATGGGTGATTCAGAAGATGTGTCAAGAGCTAATTCAGAAAAGAAGAGGATTGGCTTTGCTAATGACCTCACTGATATGTTCACTAAAGTGCTACCTAGTAGAAAGTTCAAGCATCACTCGAACTTGGTTAGGTTTTCTGTTTTGTTGAGATAACCCCATGTGGGGTGCTTTGTGGAGAAACTGGAGAAGTTCTTTTTGTTTGAAATTTGAGCCAAGGTGGAGATTTGTTAAGTTATGTCTCAAATTCCTTAGATTTATGAAGAAGACCGTAAGCAAGCCGATCGATCAGAGAACAACGCAGAGAAGGATCGCGCAGGGGCATCGTCGATCGATCGGGCACCAAATTGGCAGCGTGACTTAAGGTCACGGCTGCTGCTTATAAATAGAAAAGTTTTCTTATGTTTTCTGCCGCACGAGAAATCCAAATAAAGTTGAGCCGTCATCATTGAGAGAGAGAGAGAGAGAGAGAGAGAGAGAGTGTGTGTGTGTGTGTGTTCCTGTAATTCTTCCATAGATCTCGTTCAGAGGAAGTGTCTTTGTAATTCTTCCATTATCTGCGATCAATAAAGAATCTCCATCTCCGCCCATGGTTTTTCCCCCTCTCGATTGAAGAGGGGTTTCCACGTAAATCATTGTCTCCTTCATTTATTCTCTTTTATTCTGTTATTTACTTCTCTTATGTGTTATAACATTTGAATCGAATCCAGTTCTTGGGTGTTAAGTTCCGCATTAGGAAGATATTACTTCCTTTACAAAATGGTATTATATATAGCACATCAGATTTGTCAAGATTCTTAACAAATTGGTATCAGAGCATATCAAATTTGTTCAAGATTATCTTACAACTACCGTCGTCAATTATTCCCCACAAATGTTGTCACTGGCTTTGTTAGAATTGGTGTCCTAAAAAGTCTAAAGTATATAAATAATTTCATTAACGAAGAAAATTTATTTGTTGTTGTCACATGATTATGAGCTCATTATACATGTGACATTTTCTTTTAAGCAACATACTATGAGATGGGTGTAGTCCTTAAATAATATTTGAAATATTTGTTTTAGTGGATAATGAGATTATGCCATATATTAAAGTGTTATTTAATTATTAATTCATGGTTAGTGACTATTTGAACCAAATACATAAAATATTATGTAACAATGTAGTAGAAAGATATGACTTAGAATGCGCAAAAATGACACAATACTAGTAATATAATAGTTAAGCGAGGCTTGGGTCATGCTCTCTTTAAGACGGTTTTGCACCGCTATCGGATCAAAGCCGTTGCAGTAGGTTCCGCACGCCGCCTCCAGGATAAAACGGCCAACCACTGTTGATACTTTCTTGGTCTGTACAACTTAAGAAGCTAGAGCCCTCACAATAGCTTACTTAACCATAGTTAATAAAAAATAATCTAGAAGAAAACAAAAAATAAAATACTTTTCCAGAAACACAAAGCGAAAATAAATCCGAAATTCTTTTCAATTCTTGCGTTTTTTTCTTTTTGTCTTTTTTTTTTCACTACTGTACTTTTTTTGAGCACATTCACTACTGTACTTATCTTGAAGAATCACACGACTTTCTATAATCAAAATAATTCTTTCCTTGTTCCGGTTACTACTATTATTTAATACGTTATTGTAACTGGCATTTCATGCATTACTTTTTTTAAAATTAATTAATAAAATATACTTTTTTTGATCCAAAATTAATAAAACTGTACTTGAATTTTAAGAACATATAAAGGAGAATATTACGATTAAATAGAAATTTACCAATAATTTGAAGAGTATAAATAACATCATCAAAATCAGATTAAATTTCAAAATAACATTAAAAAACCATTTTTTTTTAAATTATTCAATATTTCCCCACTTATTTTAATAAAAAATGAAGAGGATATTTTTTCTGAAAAGAAATGTATAACTTTGGCTGAGTGAGGATTCCATGCATTATGAGAGTGGTAATACCTTTAAACTTTCACTTAGTGTTTCTGCAACTTTCATACTAGAACTATGGGTGGACTTAGCCTTCAAACCTTGGTTGTTTGAGCGTATATAGAGTACTTCACATATATGGTATCCAAGGTGTCCAAATGGGCTCTCTAAAACACGTACATTAAGGCCCAGCGGTACATTCTTGTTTCATGAGCACTCTAAAAAGTTAGCCCGAACTCTCATAGGAAGCGGCCTTACTTCCAAAGGCATATAGGTGGCTCTATCAGGAGTGTACTTGTGGCCTTACACCTCACCCCAACATAGGGCCTACAAACCTCATTAAGAGCATTACTAGCTCAACTTCAACATTGCCACAAGTATGCCATACCATAGGGATGAACGAAAATAAGAATAAAATGAAATGCATGCTCACCGCCTGATAATTCTATGATTCGTTTGTCCTTTTCTGGGTATCCTCTTAGGTGACCAATTTCTTCTTTGGGCTTAACTCTTATCCCCCTCAATGCCAATTAGATCTCAATTCTACATTGAGCTTTTATGCTCTAATCACATGGTATCATCATTGGTGCCATTAGTAACTGATCTAGACTTAGTATTCCTATGATATTTGTCGTACAGTTTTTCATTCATATGCGATCGTAGTGGCATAAGAAGAATTATATATTCACCATTTTCCCAAACAAAATAATATTTGTTAGTGCTTCCTTGCATCATTGGCACTACCCATCCTTTGATTCTCTTCCAACAACAATCTCACAGGCCACATTGTGGCAACATCCATCATGGACAATGTTCCAATTTCAAGATACAACTATTTGTGATTTCCTTACTCATGATCTGATGTCAATCATATAATCATAATATCTGCTTCCAACATACAAGAGTATGAGATGAGGAATTAAACATTTGAGTCAATAAGGTTGCATCTTGCCTTTGTGATAATTTTTGCAATATTAATATAATCTCTTACATAAGACACCTGTTAAATTTAAAAAACTGGCCAGTGGTGGACTTTGAATTAGCACCACTCCATCAAATCACTTAAGACAACCATAATGATGACTCGAGGTGCTGCCGTCATTTGCTTTATTTATAATTTAGGCAAAATATACTACCCAATGGTATGGACTTTGGTTCGTTATGGACCTTAGATCAATTATAGACTTTATTTCATCAACACTAAAATGTCCGACACAATGTTTTTTTTTAATTACAGTCGATCAAAACAAGCAAAGCCTAATGGCATCATTATCCAACAAAGAAATAGTACAAAAAATTACTTATTCCTCAAAGAAGATGCACTAGGCTCCCACTACTAGACAAATTCAAGATGAGTATATTTTATCAAATGGTGTTCGTCTTACCCAAATATTCTACATGGTTACAATAATTACTAAAACATTAGTGTACACCAAAACCCTAAAATCTTAAAGCAATTGCGATGTTCCTCCCTACTTAAGCTCAACAAACATATCTGTTGTATAACATAAACTTACCAAGTCTTAAATATGTGTGTGTGTTTTTTTTTTTTTTTTCCTTTATCAATAAGTAAAAGAGGCTTTTATTTAATAGGACCAAGATAACAATGGCCATTTCATTTGTTCTATAATCCTCCATCTCATTTCTAATTATGTCATTATACATTGAACTCTCTTGACCCCCACTAATTATAAAAATTCCACATAGATACATTCAACTTTGCAAGATTTCTCTTGAAATATTCAATTAATATGACCACCAATACACTAGGATTGATGTTATCATAATTTATTTGAATGCAATTATATTGTCTTATACCTTTAACTCAAAATCCTAACTCTAGTTATTGGAGGAAAATGGAAATATATCTTTAAAATATTATCAGCTAGAAGTGACAATTTCTATGAGCAACACTCATCTAAAGACGTGAAGTTATGCTTTTTAGAGCTATTAGTAGTGCCACCAAGTTCTAATGCAAACACGGGTCGGCCCTACCATTTACAGGGCCCCAAGCGAACATTACAAATGGGGCCCTTCATATATAATATAATAAATCACTACAAAAAAAGGATCACTAACTGGCGCTTTTAGAAAGAGCCAGAAAAAATTCAACTACTAAGTATTGCCGGCGCTTTGAAGCACTGGTAACATTGACATGAAACAAAAAATAAAAAGCATTTTGAAAATTCAATTTTGGATGCTCAAATTTGAACTTCTGCAATTTCTCGCCCTCCCTTTATTTTCTCAGCCCCTATAATTTTGTCTCACTCCTCACTCTCTCCTTTGTGCTTCTCTCTCAATCGCCCTCTTTCTCTCCCTCTCTCTATCATTGTCTCACATTTTTGCTTTTCTTCTCTTGAATACCCCTCGATTTTGTGGTTTTGGGCTCAATTGCAGTTTAGTTGCATTAGCCCCTCGATTTTAGGCTCTTGGATGCATATTCTCGTTGATTATAGTGCCAAATGCTTGTCAACGGAGCAATAGTGAAACTCTACAACAAATCGACCCTATACATGGTAATTTTCAAATTTTATTTACTTTATACTCATTCCCTATAAAAAGATTCACATTTGCAATAGTTTAACTTTACTTTGAAAGTTGATATTGTCCATGACTCGAATATGAACTTGTTGAGTTGTGTTTAAAATGATATTTTTTTTGTTGTATTTTTATGATTAGGAAAGGGATTTGAATTTGATTATGGTTAAATCTTTGATTTTCCTACTATTTTTATTATCTTATGGGACATGCCATGTCAAGAATTACCACAAGTCAACAAGAAGAACCAAGCACTAGAGCACCACATTCATACAATTTCAAAGGGATTTTTCAAATCAAATTTTAGTAAGTCTGCTAATTTCTTAAATTTTTTTTTCACATAAATAGCTTCCTCTTTTAAGTTGTTATATTATAAAGATTTTTATTTAGTTGATAATAAATATATAAATAGGCTCATATTGTTTCATGTTGATTGAACTATATTTTGGATTTTTTTTTAGGTTTTGATGACTTCTTCTGAAAGGGAAGATACGAAATTATGGACATTAGGAAGTCAATGAAAATTGATAACCTCTATTTATTTGCTAAAGTTGTGATGAATTTTAGCACACACTTTTTATGTATTTTGAAGAATTTATTGTCTATTTTGTTTTAGACCCTAAGAAATGATGTAATTTTGATAATATTACATTGTAAAGATTTTGCTTGAATTTGATTTGTAATTTACATCTTTAGTTCTATTAATATACAACTAAAACTTTTATTTCGAGAAAGGCGAAGAATTAAATTACTATGTAATCTTGTTGATTATATAAAGTATTTTTTAATTCATTTATGTACTCTAGCATTTTAAAGCATCTATTGAAAAAAAAAAAAAAAAAAAAAACACATGGGAACTTTCCCAAAAAATTGGGGGAATAATTTTTTTTTTTTGTATTTTTAATCTCCCGGCGCTTCAAAGCGCCGATAATAATGGCGGGAAGTTTCCCGCCAAAACAAATTAGTATTTTATTTTTTAATATTTTATCTTGAATGGCGCTTTAAAGCACCAGAATAAAAGCTCTGGGAACGATTACTGGAGCTTCGGTCCACTCCCTACGCTTGGTAAAAGTGCCAGTAGCAATTTTACCAATGCTTTAAGTCGCCACTAGAATTAAAAAAAAGTGCCAGTAGAGTCTCCTTTTTTTGTAGTGAATATTAATGTAACAAATTATAAAAGGTTAAACTTACATATAATTACCTTTGTATTACATAAAACCACTTGTACGTAGTTAACAAATATTGGTAACAATAATAGCTAGCATCATTGCACTAGTTTAAGATGGCTCTTCTAGCCTTTTTTGCCGTAAAATCACTTATTAAGC
Organism: Simmondsia chinensis; assembly: GCA_018398585.1. Lineage (NCBI taxonomy): Eukaryota > Viridiplantae > Streptophyta > Magnoliopsida > Caryophyllales > Simmondsiaceae > Simmondsia > Simmondsia chinensis. The sequence goes on from JAGTTD010000005.1 coordinate 14,177,439, forward strand.
TCCTATAGTCAATTTTCTCATGCATTCTCTTTTCAATAGATAAGATCGCTAATCCATTCAATCTTTCTTGCTATAGAGATGATCAAAGATACGATTTGATCAACTTCAATTTTGAAAAGCTTCTCTCTGTAGATGCAACTATAATTGGAATGGTCAAAAGAATTCTATGAGCAATCCATTATTTTGGAAAACTATTCATTCTATTCAAGTAATTCAATACTTCAATTGCATTCTTTATTTCTTTTGGTAAAACCTCTCTTAAAATTTTTAGCTCTGAAAACAAATCTCTACCACAAATGTCATAATAATCACCATGCTTTAAAAAATCTTCAAGATTCATACAATATGTTATCAAACATGTATGATTGTAACTTTTTCAAATTAAATAGAAACCAAAGATCTTTTCATATAGCTGAAGCTGTTCAAAACGACTCTCAAGTGAAAAATGCGCTTGATTCCTAAATGATTCTTTAGCTGATTGTGTAATATCTTTAGTGTGATTCTCATCGAATTGTCGTTTTCTACGAATAGAACGCTTTTCAAGAAATTTAGCTTCAATTCCCATTTCATCGGCAATTTTTTTAGCCTCAACCATGGCGTTTCTAAATCCATTTTCTTTATACTTTCGAAAAAGGAGATCAACCCTTTCAGCTTCTCTATAGCAATATCAAGGTGCATATCTTCGGTTTGAAGAGTTTGAATAACAAAATTTATGGCAAATAAAATGTCATACCAAATAACCATACCAAGCATAAATTCAAAGTTTTCAATTTCATAAGTTCCGAGACAATTAGCTTCACTCTTTATCTTGGGATCTTCACTATTTTGGGCAAGGTCGATAAGACAATCTCTTATTTGTGAAGCTTGATACCTTATAGCTTTTACACATTCAAGGCGACTCTCCCAACTTTGTGACAATGGCTTAACCGTAAATCCTTCTATGCGATTTTTAAGAACTTTCCATCTCTTTGTGAAAGATGAAAACAATTAATATATACGTTGCAATACGCCAGAAAAGGAAATAGCTTTAGCACATGAGTTAGCCATATCGCAAAATATAAGATTAAGACTATTACAACCATAAGGCATATAAAAAGCTCTAGGGTTTATTTCAAGCTATCGTTTTTGGACATCTTTGTGTTTTCCTTTCATATTGCATCAATTATCATATCCTTTCCCTCTTATGTTATCTATATCGAGGTCAAGAGTATGTAATGCATCTTTAAGTTCACTAAAAATTCCAAAACCAAATGTGTCATCTATCTTAAAAAATTCAATGAAAAACTCTTCAACTTTAATTGAACTCATAGAAACTTCCACGCATCAAAGTATAAGAGACATTTGTTCTTAATGACTTGAATCTAGGGTATAATTAAGTATAACAGCAAAGTATTTTTCTTCTTTAACTTTTCTAACAATTTTAGTTTTGATCTCATGAGCTAGCATTTGAATCAACTCATCCTGAATTCTGTGATTAAGATTATGTCTTTGAATTTTACCACTTTCAATGCATTGAAGTTGCTCCTGCATAACTGGATCAAATCAGCAATCATTTCAATTAAGCCTAAAAAATTTTCGTTATTTTCTTCATAAAACCTTTCATTATTTCCACGAAATTGCCAAATTATTTTGAGCAAACCTCTTTACAATAGGAATTATTCTAGCTACTACTTGTTTCCAATGTTCTTTCTCCTTGTTAATTTGTTATTGAACACTTCTATCAATTGTGCCTTTGTTTTTCAATCTTTTCTCCAGTTCAATCCATTTGTTCATACAAGTGATATGCATTATGATTCAAGATCAATCTTGAATCATAACATAGATTCAATGAAGAATTAGAGAGGAGATGAGAAGAGAATTAGGAGAAAGTGAAGAGAAGTAGAGGGATTAGGGTTGAGAAGAGAAGAGAATCATTTATAATTCATCCATGGATCATTACAATATGAATCTACCTATTTATAACCAAACAAGATGCTAAGAACCTAGACAACCTCTCAACCGACTTGGTCACAAGCAATCGCCATCATTGACCTAGACAAAACAACAAACAACAAGACTTGACTTAACCAACTAACTACCATTCCTACCATCATATTAGCTTAAAGAGATGGCAACCAACAATTGTAACAATTCCCTCCCCTTGAAAACATTCTTAGCCTCAAGAATGAAACTGAGGAAACTGACTCCGAAGGAATTGTAAATCTTCCCAAGTAGCTTGGTTGCAATCCAAATTAGCCCAGTGAATAAGTGCTTCTTTTCGATGTTGAGGACCTCAAGAAGCAGGTCTGGAACCCAGAACAGCCATGGCTGCTTGCAGGATCATTCCATTGCTAGCTACTTTAGGAGGTGCAAAAGAGCTACTGAATCCTTCCTTCACCTGTTTCGTCAAGAGGGAAATCTGAAATACAGGGTGCATAGAGCAATCTGGTGGCAGATCCAACTAATATGCTATAGCTCCCACACGTTCCAACACCATATAGGGCCCAAAATAACGAGCACAAAGCTTGACATTTGTTACGCTCGTGATCGATTTCCAAACATAAGCTAAGTAAAATTGAGATAGATTGAGAGTATGAGATGAGAAAGAAGGGAATTGTGATGAGAAATTAGAGAATTAGGGATGAGAAATAGAGAGAGTTAGATGAGAGAGAGAAGTTTAATCTCAAATGAGATATTTTGTTGTAAATTGATTGAATGATCTGAATATTACAGTAACTACTACTTATAGGCAAGATTAACAAGCTAATACAATGTATCAAGACAAATCCTAGTAACCGACTTGGAACTAACTAGAAGTATCTAGAAAATATCTAATAACTAACTTCTAAAGCTTATTTTTGGCGCCAAGACACCAACATCCAAACCATCTGCTACTACCGCATGCTTACTGCAGGATTACAACTTAATGCCGGAACTGAAGCACTTATTACACTAGCAGCTAATTACATTGCAGCCTAAGGAAGCAATACCAAGCTAATACATCATTTACTAAACTAATCAACTCTAATCAGTATTATAACAACAACGAATAGCAACATAACAATGCAGCAGCCCAAATCGAACCAGCGCAAGTCAGCAACACAACACAGCTCAAACCTCGAATTCTCGGGTCATAACATTCCCTTCCCCTTGAAAACATTCTTGTCCTCAAGAATGAAAGAGAATGAAGCTTTGAAAACCACTTGTTGGAGGCATTGCCCTTTCGAAACTGGAGTGATTTGGACTTGTACAACTTCATAGTCAGGTCTCTTAATTCTTTCCTTCAAGTTATAGGATCCACTTCATCTTCACTGCCGGCCTCCTGATCTAAAACATCAATATCGATATCAAACTCATCATTTTCATATTGGCCTTCAACATCGACTCCTCTAGCTGCCATGAGGAATTTAGGATTGCACTTATGGCCAATTACATAGGGCTGATGACACTTAAAATAGCGTTTTTGAGGCTCCTTCTCAATATTTCATGGATCCTTACGTTCATCTAACCCCTTGTGGTCTAACCCCTTGTGATAATATTGGAAGTTTTCTCCCCGATGCCTTGGCGGATCAAGGAATGTTAAATCTGTGGCCTCAAACAACTTTGCCTTGGCATAAGCTTGAGACAAGGAAGTAGGGTCAAGGGCCTTCACCAAATTCTTGATTTTAGGCTTTAGTCCACTGATGAAGCTCGAGACATAAAAGGATTCAGGGGCTTGAAGGGCAACCGTTATCATACTAGCTCGGAGATTTTCAAATTTTGTCATGTATTCCTTCACGGTTGTGACTTGAGTTAGCTTGTTGAAGCTATCCACTACATCACCCAAGTCTTCATCAACATAGCGTTCACAGAATTCCATCATAAACTCAGCCCAAGTAAGAGTGGGATTGCTTTTCAAGAGACTATAAAACCAAACTTCATGATCTCCTTGAAGATAAACCGCAGCCAATTCCACCTTTTGATCATCGAGAATGGAATAAAAGTGGAAATATCGCTCGCATCTCCTTAACCAAGAGTGAGGTTGCTTCCCATCAAAATTTTTATGTTGAACTCTCGGTTGTGTAAAACCATTGCTTCTATTACCACAAGAGACTTCATTACTTCGATTATGAACAATTTCAGAGGCATTTTGTCCAAGATGATACTGCTGAACAGAATCTGGTGGTTGCACAATGTGTCCAGCATTCAAGCAAACAGGTCGCGCGTGAGTTGGATCATGAGATGAATCAAAGTGTCCTGAATTTTCATGTTCGGATCTGATATGTACAGCAGGATCAGGTGGACGACCTGGAGGATCTGAGAGGTGACCTTCCTGTCCAAAATTCTGGCTAAAAGATCCAATTTGCTCCTGACCAAATGACGGTTCACGCTGACCAGCAGTAACTTGATCTTCAAAAACCAGATGCGGGAACATAATATTATCAGATTGAAGCTGAACTTGAGGACAAGCTCGTGAACTCCCTGCAGCATTTATCATCTAAGGATTTAGATCATCACCAGTACGCCTCAGCTAGCTCATTGGTAGAAAAGGTGCAGGTCCTGATCTGTCATTACGGTTATTCAATTGGTTGCGCAACTCAGCAAGCTTCTCTTCCAAAGTTTGTGATTGTTGGCTCATTCGGTCTGTGATCCTTCCCTCCAACAGCTGAACTTGCTGGTTCACATGTTCAACGATCATTTCTTCAACGCCTTGCAATTGTTGAGACACAAAGTTCTCATTGCCTCTGTCATTTCCTCCAAGAGTTTGGCTATTGCACTGATGTTGAATCTCAGCTACCTTCTCATTAAACAACTGCGTTTGTTGATCAATTTGCTCAGCCACTGATTTCTCCACTTGCTGCTTATGTTGATTTAATTGTTCTACAATGTTGACATCAACGCGATGGAAATGCAAGTTGAATTTCACATCCAACCTTTGTTCCTATTCCAACAGCAAGTTACGCGTTCTAACCTCAGATCTTTGCTCATTTTCTAGCACAGTTTGATTAACCTGAGCTATTTGCGCCACCAATGCTGCTAGTTGAACACTCACTCCATCTCCATTGCCAACTTGCGGTTCATTATCTGCGTTTCCACTAACAACATCAGCATAGGAAGGACTTGCAACAGCCTTCGCTGCTCCTGATCTTGTTGTGACACCACCGGCCATAATCCACTCTTGGAATTCACAATCTGAATTGATCAATGCTGATTGATCACACTGATGATCTGAATTCACTGAAATCTGAACTAGACCAGCAAAATCAGCACTGAATTTGATTTTTCTGGTTTTTTTTTAATTTTCTGTTGATTACGCACTCGATTGGAAGCCAAACGAGGCCCTCATACCAATTGTTACGCTCGTGATCTATTTCCAAACATAAGCTAAGTAAAATTGAGATAGATTGAGAGTATGAGATGAGAAAGAAGGGAATTGTGATGAGAAATTAGAGAATTAGGGATGAGAAATAGAGAGAGTTAGATGAGAGAGAGAAGTTTAATCTCAAATGAGATATTTTGTTGTAAATTGATTGAATGATTTGAATATTACAACAACTACTACTTATAGGCAAGATTAACAAGCTAATACAATGTATCAAGACAAATCCTAGTAACCGACTTGGAACTAACTAGAAGTATCTAGAAAATATCTAATAACTAACTTCTAAAGCTTATTTTTGGCACCAAGACACCAACACCCAAACCAGCTGCTACTACCGCATGCTTACTGCAAGATTACAACTTAATGCCGGAACTGAAGCACTTATTACACTTGCAGCTAATTATATTGCAGCCTAAGGAAGCAATACCAAGGTAATACATCATTTACTAAACTAATAAACTCTAATCAGTATTATAACAGCAACGAACAGCAACAGAACAATGCAGCAGCCCAAACAGAACCAACGCAGCTCAGCAACACAACACAGCCCAAACCTCGAATTCTCGGGTCATAGAGATTAGGGTTGAGAAGAGAAGAGAATCATTTATAATTCATCCATGGATCATTACAATATGAGTCTACCTATTTATAACCAAACAAGATGCTAAGAACCTAGACAACCTCTTAACCGACTTGGTCACAAGCAATTGCCATCATTGACCAAGACAAAACAACAAACAATAAGACTTGACTTAACCAACTAACTACCATTCCTACCAACATATTAGTTTAAAGAGATGGTAACCAACAATTGTAACAATTCCCTCCCCTTGAAAACATTCTTAGCCTCAAGAATGAAACCGAGGAAACTGACTCCGAAGGAATTGTAAATCCTCCCAAGTAGCTTGGTTGCGGTCCAAATTAGCCTAGTGAATAAGTGCTTCTTATCGGTGCCGAGGACCTCAAGAAGCAGGTCTGGAACCCAGAACAGCCATGGCTGCTTGCAGGATCATTCCATTGCTAGCTACTTTAGGAGGTGCAAAAGAGCTACTAAATCCTTCCTTCACCTGTTTCTTCAAGAGGGAAACCTGAAATACAGGGTGCATAGAGCAATCTGGTGGCAGATCCAACTTATATGCTACAGCTCCCACACGTTGCAATACCATATAGGGCCCAAAATAACAAGCACAAAGCTTGACATTCTTGCGAACCGCAACAGAGGATTGCCTGTATGGCTGCAACTTTAAATAGGCCTGACCACAAATAGCAAAACGCTTATCAGTCCTATGCCTATTAGCAAAAAATTTCATGCGTGATTGAGCGAGGTGCTGGCTATCCTTAAGCTACTGCATTAGTTGCCTTCGTTGCTCAAGAAGATTAGAGACATCAACCACCACAGATACCCCTCCCTGAAGTCCAATTGGGGAAGGTGGATCATACCCATTTAATGCTTTCAAAGGCGTGGTCTTGATAGTTGAATGAACGTGATTATTGTACCATCACTCAGCTAAAGTACGCCATTTATACCACAGTTTAGGATGAGCAAAAGTCATGCTTCTTAAGTGCTGCTCCACACATTGATTTACTCTTTTAATCTGACCATCCGTTTAAGGATGGTATGAAGAGCTCAAAGCAAGGTTGGTACCCAGCAACCCAAATAGTTCTGTCCAAAAATTGCTGATGAAAAGTTTGTGTCTGTCCAAAATGGTGGATTGGGGCAAACCATGGAGTTGGTCGATGTGATCTAAGAACATCTTAACTAACCGAGCAACAATAATTGGATGATTGAGGCCTATGAAGTGTCCAAACTTAGTAAAAGATCCATCACAACCTAAATAACTTCCTTCCCTTCAGATTTGGGTAACCCCTCAATGAAATCCATGCTTATGTGTTGCCAAACTCGATCTTGAATCGGTAGTGGTTGTAGCAATCCTTGATAAGGAATCCGTTCCCTTTTGGTTGTTGATAAACCTCATATGTTTGAACATAATCCACCACTTCTTTCTCCACCCCAATTCAGTAGAAATACTACTTCAACCTTTGATAGGTACCTTCAATACCCGAATGACCACCCCAGGCTGAAGAAGGAAGGGTTGAAGTGATCTGTTTCCTGAGCTCATTGTAGGTTCCAACATAAACCTTTCCTTTGACCCTGATGAGGCCATTACTCACTGTAACATCAGAATATGCACTCGAAGAGGGCTTGATACTAGCAGCAGTAAGACATTCCTGAGCAAAAAACATCATCCTAATAAGTCTGTTGAACCTTCTCCATCCAAGAGGGTAAGGTCACAGAAATAGCATTGCACCTAGCCGGTGAATCCTTAGCCAAACTTCTTGAAAGAGCATCTGCCACAACATTCTCCTTCCCACTTCTATATTTAATAGAGTAATCGAGGCCCAACATTTTGTTGAGTCCCTTGCATTGAACTCTAGTAGTTATATTATGTTCCAACAAATATTTGAGGCTTTGATGGTCAGTTTTAATAATGAAATGATGTCCCTCTAAGTAGTGCCTCCATTTTTGGACCACTGGAAGGATTGTAAGGTACTCCTTCTTGTAGATGGACAGGCTCAAGTTCTTGGAACTTAAGGCCTGACTCAAATAAGCAATGGGCTTTCCGGCCTGAGACAGAACCGCACCTACACCCACTACAAAAAAAGTGACTTTTATCAACAGTAGTATTTCAGGTTCTGTTGGTAATGGTTGTACATTACCAACAGCAAAATGTTACTGTTGGTAATGACTCGGAAGGAGTAGGAAGTGAAAATAATAAAGACCTAGTCCCAACAAAAGTAAATTTCTGTTGGTATTGGTGTAGTCAATCCCAACATAATAGATTTTTTGTTGGTATTGACTAGCTCAATACCAACAGAAACAAATTCTGTTGCTATTGACCAGCTCAGTGCCAACAGAAATAAGTGTTGATGGTATTAACCAGCTCAATGCCAATAGAAATAAGTGATGTTGGTATTAACTAGCTTAATGCCGGCAGAAATAAATATTGTTGGTATTGACTAGCACAATGTCTACAAAAATAAATTTTGTTGGTATTAACTAGATCATCTCCAAATAAAATAAATTTTATTGGTATTGACTAAACTAGTACCAATAGATGTATTTATCAATAAACAAAATTTCAGAAAAATTAATAATTATAAAAAATTTTATTAGAGTAATTTAGATATTAATGTCTTAAGGTTTGATATATCAATTTTATTGTGCCTTTTGTGAAATAATTTTTTAGTTAAAAACATAATTAAAGAATAGATTAAATGACAATCTATATTGGTGTAAGTAGGTCCCATTTTTATTCTTTTTTACCGTCATTTAAATGATTTTATAAAATATACATAACTTGCTGTATTAAAATATTATTTTACAAAATTTATGAACTAAAAAATTAGTACACTAAACCTCATACTAGTAATAAGTTATAATTGAAGATGTATTTTAAATAATTTATATTTAAATAACAATAATAATAATGTTTTCAAAAATTTTTTATTTTCCTTCTTCACTTTCATTGTCTCTCCATTCTTTAATTTCATTTACCTATTTTATTTTTATATTTATACTTCACTTATTGCCTAATTATAACATTCACTTACGTATCCCACTACAAGAAAAACTGTAATTTCCAACCTTTTTTCGACCGAATCAATTTCAATCGAAAAAATCCAACCACTTTTCCGACCGTAGTTGCTTCGGTCGGACATTTACGACCATATATAAATAGGTCAGAAATTGGTTGGAAATGTCTGACCGATCTCCGACTGTCATGTTTTCGGTCGGAAATATCCGACCGCTTTCCGACCGCTAAATTTTGAAAAAAAAAAGTAAAAAAATTAAATTAAATTCCATCGCAAAATCGGTGGAAAATTTCTAACCGATAATGTTGCCGTCCCAAATCTCCGACTGCAACTAAAGCTGTCGGAAAGTTCCGACCAATTTCCAACAGTTTATTTTATTTTTTAAAATTAAAATAAATTAAATTAAATATGTTGATTTCGGTCGAAAATAGGTCTGAAATTTCCAACTGTTTTTCCAACCACATCCAATTAATTTATTTAATACTTAATTATGTTAAATTAGTCCACATATAATTAAAGTTGTGTCAATTTGGTCCTTAGGAGTAAAATTTAAGTTAGGGTTATTTACATACAAAGGTCTTGTACTTTGCCTATTGATGTGATTTTAAAAGGTGCTTAAAAACCGTGTACTTGTATGCGTACAAGATCGTTGTAACTTTATTGGGTATATGAGTCCTATCCATAGGGAATCAATTTTAAATTGAATCTAGTGATTAATGGCTGGTTGAAATTTTGGGTTTTTGTCGATGAATTGAGCAGTTAACTAAACTAAAGCAAGTAAAGTAGTAAAAAAGGTAGTCAAATTAAATAAACGTTAATTCAAGGAATGAATTCAGGATAACTTTACTCGTATACTGTCATTATGCTCTATTATAACAATCATCTAGGAGGTTTAGGCTATAAGTACTAAGCGTAGGTTATATTTAAACTAGTTAAGGCTGAGGGCAATAAACTAGTCTAAGGACATTATATCATCTTAGATGTAGCATAAGTTATCTCATTAGCACTAATTCCTTTTTTGCTCCTAATTCAATATTAGACTTGAATTAATACTTAAGTTAGGGCTTGGGATAATGAACTAGTTTAAGAGCATAACCCATTGTATTACCCTAGGTGTAGAATTGATTATCTCAATAGAACTAACAAATTCCTTTATCACTTATAATGAAGTATTAATTTATACAAAAGATTGTGTTCAAAGTTGTGTATAACCTCAACCCTGACGATGTATGAAAAACTAGTTATATTATGGTACAGGCTACAAGCACACAATTATGTAAGATGTAATTTAATGCACTACAAGTCAATTAATTATCTCAATTAATTCAACTTGAAGTCAAAAGATTGGCAATTTTATCAATAATTTAGCATAAATTAACTCTAAATGAACATAATTAATCAAAAATTTTCTTTTAATTTTGTAAGAAACAAATTTTTTTATAAAAAAATTATGCTGGCACTGTAAGTTGTTTCAAATTAATCATCAAGAATGTTTTAATTTTAAGTGGAACTAAAATATCAAAAAATTTTATTTTTTAAATGAAATGATAAGGTCATTACCAAAAAACAGATGTGTTGATAATATTATTTTTGTATTATTAACAGAATCATTACCAATAAGCAAATCCGTTAGTTTATATATCAAGTAGCTATTATCAACAGGTATAATCATATTACCGATAAATAAATTGATAGTATTAAGCCAATTGTAATAAAGACGTTGACCAACGTATAAATTTGTTACTAATATTATTTTTACAATATTATTAGAACAATCACCAACAAATAAAGTTATTAGTTTTAAATTTTAAAAAAGAATACTTAATTTTTTTACTCAATTTTTATTCTCCTCTAAATCTAACCTAGGTGTAGCATATGTTATTTTATTAGCACTGCTATTCGTTTGTTGCTCCTAATTCAATATTAATCATGAATTAATACTTAAGTTCGAGCATAAACTAGTCTAAAAATATAACCTATTATATTACCATTGGAGTAGCATGGATTATCTCAATAGTACTAATGAATTTCTTCATCAGTCATAATTAAATATTGATTTATATCAAAGATTGTATTCAGAGTTTATATATCCTCAAACTTGACGACGCATCAAGATTTATGTTATGGTACATACTTTAAGCTCATAGATGAATGCTAATAATTTGTAGACCTTATCATGACTATAAGCACACAATTATATAAGATGAAATTTAATACATGACAAATCAATTAACTAACTCAATTTAACCAATTTAGTATTGTGAAGTAGTTGCCATCAATAGGTAAAATTATGTTATCAACAAATAAATTATTATCATTAAGCCAATTTTAATAGAGATATTTACCAACATATAAATTTATTACTAGTATTAATAATATTAAAAGAATAATTACCAACAAATAAAATTATTAGTTTTAAATCTACAAAAATAGTACTTAAATTTTTACTCGATTTTTATTTTTCCCCTCAATTTTTATTTCCCTCAATTTTTTACTTTTTCTCCCAAACTTTCATTTTCCCTCTTAAATTTCATTTTCCCCCTTAAATTTTATTTGCCCCCCCAATAATTATAATTTTTATCTGAAATTAATAGTTATATCCTAATTAAAATTACTAAATTTTTAAACAAATACACATCCCCCCAGAGAAAACCCTAACTCTCATTCTCACTCAAACCCCACCCCCGCACAGCCCCCGCCCAGCCCTCGCCCGAGCCCCCCCTCCTCCCGCCGCGCCCACCTGCCCCCTGCTGGGCCGCCGGCCAGCCACTGCACAGGCACTGGACAGCCGCTCGCCGCCCCTCGTTCCATAACAGTTTATTTTTGGTGCATATTTTAGGTTTGTACTTAATATTTTTGTTTACAACTTTCATAATTTATTGTGAAATTAGTTTTTGTATTATGTTTCAACCCTTACAACTTGTTATATTAGAGATAAATTTTGCTGAAATTTATGTTGGTTATTGCTAGTTTTTGAGTAGTTTTGTGGCGGGAGGTTGTCGGGTTTGGATATTGAGGAGGTTTTATCAATTCTTAGGTTTGGATTGTGGCAGTACTTCCAATTTTTCTGATCTTTATCTATTTTTTATACATATTTCAGGTTTATACTCACTACTTTTGTTTACAACTTTCATATTTTAGTGTAAAATTGGTTTTATATTGTGCTTTAACTTTTATACTTGTTGTATGAGACATTGCTGAAATTTTTGTTGTAGTTGCTAGTTGTTGCGTAGTTTTGTTGTAGAAGGTTGTTGGGTTTAGATATTGAGGAGGTTTTATCAGCTCTCAGATTTGGATTGTTGTAGTATTTATGATTTTTCTAATTTTAGTCTATTTTTTATACATATTTTAGGTTTGTACTCATTACTTTGGTTTGAAACTTTCATATTTTAGTGTAAAATTGGTTTTATATTGTGTTTGTTGTTGTTAGTTGTTGGGTAGTTTTGTGGTAGGAGGTTGTTGGGTTTGGATATTGAAGAGGTTTTATCAACTCTTAGGTTTGGATCATGGTGATATTTCTAATATTTCTGATTTTAGTCTAATTTTTGTACATATTTTAAGTTTGTACTCATTAATTTGATTTAAAACTTTCATATTTGAGTGTAAAATGGTTTTATATTGTGTTTCAACTCTTATACTTGTTGTATGAGACATTGTTGAAATTTTTATTATCGTTACTAGTTGTTGGGTAGTTTTGTGGCGGGAGGTTGTTAAAGTAATGATGTTAATGTTGTAAGTAATGATGTTGCTATAGAACCTTTAGGTGGAGATGCAGGAAATTATTCTTGGGTTACTCTTTATTTTTGTTAATTTAAGTTAAAATAGCTCCCAAAGTATAAAACCAACATTGGTGTTGACCTCTCAAGGTTGCTCTTTTCTCCTTTTGTGGTAAGCTTATATCTATTGGTTGTAAATTTGAGTTATGGATTTCAGTTGTTTGAATTGAATGTACTTGACCTTTGTGGCAGTATGTTAAGTTTATGATATGCAATCAAGTTAGTTAAGCTAGAACCTTGCTTGGATGGTTGTGAATTTCATAATTTCTGGAGTAATGTTCCAACTTATGTAAACTTTGAATTGAACTTCATGGGTTACATTCTATTCTGATAATGTATTTGTAGAACAATTCCAGATCAGACTGTCAACTACTAGGTTAAGATTTTTGAAAAATTTAATGCTCTAAAGCTAATCTAGGATGTTACCAAGCGGTTGAAAAAGATTTGAGGCCTTAGTTGCTGATTTAATAGTTGATAGTTTCATAACATATGACTTCGAGCTCAAATGTAAAAATTTAGCTAAAAAGTTCTGTTTTGGTAATTGGTATCGGAATATCATGTTGGGCATATCATTTTGGCATGGCTAATCACTTTTCTCTATTTATTATTTTTTAGAATTAGTTGAAGTGTTGTGAAATACCTTAGATTAGTATTCTATTATTTCAGTTAGGCCTTCAAATCAGTGCCGTAAGGTAAGCCTTTTTACAGTTCATCGAATACTTATTGATTGGTTTATTGGCATAGCAACTCTCTATGTTCTTCATATGTTTCTTGTCATTATGAAAGTTTATGAGTATAGTGTGTATGATTTTTTTTGCGATACAAGGTTAAATTAACAAAGTTCGATAGGTTTGTGCAAGTAATCTACTCTTTATATGTTATCTCTTGTTCTTTTATCAACAAGTACGTTAAAATGTGAAACATCCATGGGCTCTTCAATATATGTTTTAGTCCCTAGAGTTTTGAAATTACACCCTAAATACCTACTTCTAACTTTCCATCATATCTTGCTTTTATTTTGTTATACAAGAAATGATTTGCCTATGTTCTTTGACATGGAATTGAAAGTTTCTGAGACTTACTTTAGTCCAAGTATAATGGGCATGTGATTACATGGTTATAATTCTTATGTCCACTAAACGATTCTTAGACACTAAGGTACATATGCATTGGGCATTTGCTTCTAGTGAATTTGATTTCCTGCTTCAAAATCTTTTTGATGAACCATTGTTGCATAAAGTATAATTTTGTATATTTCAACGATCAGTTGTGCTTTATTTCTTTGCTTCCAAAGAACTGTTTTTTCTAAATAAGTGCTGAGGTTTCTTGTTGCAGTTATTCTGATTTTGGTGTATGCTCTTCTTTCTTGTTATTCATCTTGAATTAAGTATCTTGTAGGTCTTGTTGACAGGTTTTAGAAGCCTTCCACTACTTTTTGAAGCTCCTAGTGATGTTCATGGATTAACATTAGCAAGTAAGTGTACTAACTAGTATTTTTGAGATATAATTGAGTGAATCATATTGAGTGGATCATTTATTTGGTGTTTTTATTCTTTCTATGATATAATTTAGTGAATCATATTAACTATTGTTACTTCTTAGAAACATTTTCTCCATTGGACTTAAATTTAGGTAACTTTGAAATGTACTGTAAATGGTTATAATGAAATAGATGTACTCAAGGTAGTTATGTGTTACTTGTGTTTAATTTGATGCCAAGGAGAAACCTAGTGACATGTTGGTTGTGTTCATTCCCTGTTTAAGAAGCCATTATTTTGGAAAATGTATTTCGCAAGTTTCATGAATATAGGCACCCAAGCAAATTGTTATATAGATTGGTGGATTTTGATAGATTAAAAAACCTTTTTCTTCATATGTTTGATGCATTGGAAGCTAAATAGAGTTTGCAAATAAAGATTTTCATATATGTTTGTGTCTGCTAGACCATGTGGGAGTTTACTTTTGAACGGCTCATCCTTTATAACTAGAAAATACAAGAAACTGTCTATACATAACTGGTTTTTGATGCGGATACTGATATATATATATATATGTATATATATAGTTCAATTGTTTGTGTGTATGTTTGATGTTTTCGATGTATTTATAAAGTATAATGAATTCAATTTTCATGTGATAATACTATAGTTTGGTGAACATTTCTTGGGAGACAACTGCATTTGAGGGAAATGTACATTGACATTATTGATGCTTATGAGTTAATAACCATATTAATTGAGAGCTCACATTCTTACAATTGTTTACCATTGAATAGCTCTAGAATGCATATGAATTTGCATGAGTTAGTACATGATGCTTATAAGTTAAGAGATGTAGAGGAAATCATGACATACTCCTTTCCAAATTCAGATATAGGAGTTGAACTTTCTATTACATTATGCAAATATGAATGTTTTAGTGTCATAATATACTCCAATAGAAAGTCATGTTCTCTATTTACTAAGGAAATCCTTACGATGTTGTGTATAAGCTCTATGACAATGTTTTAGTGTAATAATTTGCCTTTATGCTAAAAAATTGAGATCGAGCTTATGTTGTTGTTTAATGTCTCCATTGGTCATTGTCATAGGAAAATGGAAGATCACTGGATGATGAGCTTAATCACGAATGTGAAGAGGAAGATTTGCCGATGAAGATTATGTGTTGGAAGATATATGATGTTGGTTGTTCTTGTTGTAGACAAATTATTTAGAACTTTTTGGTAGATGATGAATTATTTTTTTTAGCTATTTGTACTAGTTAGATTAGATTTTGGATGGAGCTGTAGATTTGTATTGGATGCTTTGCTTTTGTTGTGGATTAAACATGGATGGAGTTGTATACATTTTGGATGCAATGATATATTTGATTATATAAATTGGTAAATTGTTGTGATGAGGTAATGCTACCCACAAACTATGTATTTGATGTAGAGAGTAGCAATATAAAATTATTGTTGGTAATAACAAAATAAGTCTTTGGTAGCATACCTTTTGCTAATAGATATTATTTTGTCGGTAAAACTTTTACCAACAGAAAATTTTTGTGTTGGTATATCATTTACCAATAAAGAATTTGTTATTGGTAATATCCTTTACCAATAGAAAATATTTTGTTGGTAATACCCTTTACCAACAAAAAGCTTTTGTTGGTATAACTTTTACTAACAAATAAACAATTGTAGCTATTGTAGAGGTACTACCAACAACTTCAAATTTCTATTGGTAAAGCCTTTACCAACAGAGGCAATACCAACAGCTTACCAACAGAAAAATTGCCATTTCCAACAACAATCCTGTTGTTGGTAGTAGTCACTTTTTTTGTGGTGCAGTGCTACTTGCATTGGTTTCTAAAATAAAAGGAAGCTTGAAATCAGGCATAGCAAGAACCGGACCTGCACACATAGCAGACTTGAGCTGCTGAAAGGCTACCTAAGCTGATTCATTCCATCCAAACGCATCCTTTTTAAGGAGATCTGTACGGGCCTTGTCCAACAAGCTATAAATGGAAATGAACTTGCGGTAGTACCCTGTCAAACCTAAGAAACTTCACAGCTGCTTTAGAGTGGTAGGGACAGGCCAATCCTTCATCGCTTTGATCTTTGCTAGGTAAATAGCCACTCCCTCCCTCGAAATGATGTTGCCCCAAGTAATCAACTTGAGAACAAGCAAAGGAACACTTAGACAACTTAGCAAGCAAATAACTTGTGTTGCCTCATAAGATCAAATACTTGCTGAAGATGCACCAAATGCTTCTCAAGTGTAGGACTGTAGACCAAAATATCATCGAAGAACACAAGAACGAATTTCCTCAAGTACGGTTTAAACATAGCATTCATCAATGCCTGAAAGGTTGCAGGGGCATTGGACGACCCAAAAGGCATTACCAAAAACTCATAATGGCCGTGATGAGTGCGAAAAGTTGTCTTGTGAATGTCCTCCTCTTTAACTCGAACTTGATAATAGCCTTGCCTCAAATCCAACCTTGGGAAACAGCTAGAACTGTGTAATTCATCAAGTAGGTCATCTATAATTGGAATTGAAAACTTGTCCTTGATCGTTAATGAATTAATTTGCCTGTAATCGATGCACATTTGGGATGTTCCATCCTTTTTCTTACCAAGATCATAGGAGAAGCAAACGGGTTATGGCTGTGTCTTATGAAATGCGTCTTTAGTGGGTCCTCCACCTGCCTTTCAATCTCATCCTTTTGTGAATGAGCATACTTATATGGCCTGAGATTGACTGGATTGCCCCCATTTTTAGAGGAATGGCATGATCCAATGTTCTCTTAGGAGGAAGAGCCGAAGGCACCTCAAACAAATCCATGTACTCATGACGAAGCGTATCAAGTGCAAAATCGTTGTGCTTTTGATCATTAGTTGGCTCAGCAAATCCCATAAAGAATAAGTGACAAATCCACTCATAATTCCCCTTACAGATGACACCTTCCAGCCTTTTACCAGTCATTACTTGTAGCTGTCCATGCTCAACAATGCCTTGCAACAGAATTTGCTGCCCATTCCTTTCAAAAGACACGATGAGTGCAGCAAAATCAAGCACAATTGGACTTATGGTCTTCAGAAGGTACGTTAGAAGAATCATGTCAGTGAATTTAATTCAATTATTCAAGATTTGAAAGAATTGGATGATGTTCCTAAGGATGAAGATCAGACAATATTGTTCTTATGTTCTCTCTGTGCTTCATATAAGGGTTTTGTTGAAAGCATGATTTATGGTGGTAGACAAACCATACCTGTTGATGAAGTTAAGAGAAACCTACTGAGAAAAGAATGAGTAGATAAAGAATTATCTGATTCGGTGTATAACTCAGGCAGTGGTTTATTTGTAAGGGGAAAAACTGAGTATGATCATAGTGGAAACAAGTCTAAGTCTAGGTATCAAGACCAAACCTGTAACTACTGTCATAAGAAAGGGCATGTTAAGAAAGACTGTTACATGCTTAAGAGAAAATTAGAAGCAGATAATAGGTCTGACCAGAGATCCATAGCAGCTAGTGTTGTGGATGGTGAGAATGAAGATCTTCCATTGTCTGTGTCTAAACCTCAGTCCAATTTGAAAGATAGTTGGATTTTGGATTCGGGTTGCTCCTATCATGTCTGTCCTAACTGGGATTGGTTTTTCATGTACGAGTCTGTTCAAGGCGGAGTTGCTTTGGTGGGTAATGATAATCCATGCAAAGTTCTGGGTATAGGAACAATTCGTTTTAGGATGTTCAATGGCACTATTAGGGTTTTGGGCAATGTTTGTCATATTCTTGATTTGAAGAAGAATCTCATCTCTTTAGGTACTCTTGAGTCTAAAGGGTACAGGTACACAGCTAAAGGTGGAGTTTTGAGGGTCGTTAAGGGTGCATTGACAGTTATGAAGGGTAGA
Organism: Simmondsia chinensis; assembly: GCA_018398585.1. Lineage (NCBI taxonomy): Eukaryota > Viridiplantae > Streptophyta > Magnoliopsida > Caryophyllales > Simmondsiaceae > Simmondsia > Simmondsia chinensis. The sequence continues at coordinate 14,195,546 of JAGTTD010000005.1, forward strand.
AGGTTAGGTACTCTGTATGAGTTTTTTGGTTCCATAGTTGTTAGATCTGTTGCGGTATCTTTATTATCCTTGTTGTTGACAGAACCAGAAATCACAAATTTCGGACGTTTGAGATTGGATCATTTAGGTGATAGGGGTCTGTCTGAGCACAGTGTGAGGGGCTCTTTGTGTGGTCAGTCTACAGGACTGGTGGTATGTGAACAAGGGCTTTATGCAAAGCAGAAAGGTTTTCGCTTGAAGCAATTCTTGATGAGTAGATGTGTCACATTTGGTGAGTCTTCGTTGCTATCCCCACAGAAGATGTCATCAATTGTTTGTGATTCAGGTCAGGTGAATAAGCCAGAGGGAGTTCAGTTGAGTAACACAGTTCAGCAGCAGGTGCTGTTTCAGATAGTGTGTCAAAAGCCAATTCAGACAAGAAGAAGATTGGCATTACTGATAACCTCTAAGATATGTTTACTCAGTTTCTACCTAGCAGGAAGTTCAAGCTTCACTGGGACTCGGTTAGGTTTCGTGTTTCGTTGAGATAACCCCGTGTATGGGGGTTTAGTGGAGAAGGTGGAGGAAATTCTTTTATGTACGTAATTTGAGCCAAGGTGGAGATTTGTTAGGTTATGTCTCAAATTACTTGTTTTATGTTTATGGGGTTGCCGTAGGGTCACCGATTGATCGGGAGTGAAGCCCGATCGATCGGGTGATTTAAGGAAAGATTCTAGATTTTTTAGGCAGTTGAAGGGCCGATCGATCGGCCGGTTCTGATCGACCGGGACCTCCCCGTCCTGCGCCTATAAATTAGGTCGTAGGGTTTCGTCATCCGTATCCAATCTAAGAGTGAGGCACCACCAGAGGTGATTTCGTAATTCCTCTAATTCAGATTTTGAGTGCTACGAGAGTTTGGAGAAAGTGATTGTAATTCTTTCATATATCTAGTTCAGAGGAAGTGTCGTTATAATTCTTCCGTTCAGTATCAATAAAGAATCTCTATCTCCGCCCATGGTTTTCTCCCCTCTCGATTGTAGAGGGGTTTCCACGTAAATATTGTGTGTTCGTGTTTGTTCTTTCTTTCTCCATATTTGTTTACTTTTCGTTTTGTGTGAGTCATATTATTTGAATCGAATCAAGTTACCAGGGTCCACGCTTCCGCATTAAGTTTTATCCCTATCAAATTGGTATCAGAGCATATCAGATTTGTTCAAGTTTTCATTACAAGTTCAATTAGGTAAACTAAGATTGTAAGAAAAATTGATCAATGAGGGTTGAACAAAACTAAGATTTTAATGAAAATTGATTCAATTAGGTTTGAATTGAATTGAGGTTGTAATGAAAATTGACCCAATTAGGGTTAAAGTAATCTGAGATTGTAATAAAAACTGACCCAATTATGATTGAATAGAACTAAGATTCGAATTAAAGTTGAGCTAATTAGGGCTGAGCTAAACTGGGATTCTAATGAAAATTAACCCTGTTTGCTCTATTTTGTTTCCAGTTTTGTGTGTATATGGTCACTGTAAATGTAAAAACAAAACAAACATGCAAAAGGGACTCACCGCGACTAGGGAGTGAGTCTAATTATGAACTGCATGTCTTTGACCTCAACCACTCACCGTTTCTGGAGAAAAGGTTATGATATGGTAGTGCATGTGACTTAGGTTATACAGTGACTGCTTACGCTTTAATTAAGAAGAATTTGTTAAATGATTTTTACGAAATTTTTATGTAATGTTTTTTTTGGAATTTTTAAGTATTTTTATGACAGAAAATTAAAAGGATATGGACCTAACTCAAGTGTTCATTATAGTGACGGAGCAGGCACCTTTCCTCGTACACTTAAGAGTCAGGAACTGTGGTTGAGACAAAACCAAGAGCTCAGCGGTCCGCTTACAAGCTAGAGTCAATCAAGTTTTGAAGCCTGGCACCCTTAACTTATAATAATTAGAATGAGTTTAGGTCTGACAAGATTAAGATGGAGCAAATCATAATTAGGTCACTAGATTACCACCAACCCAATCGAGGGACAAGCCTTGGCTGTCAAACTCCTAATCAATAGTGCAAACCTAAGTTCACCTGACTTATCAAGTAAAGACAGTAGTGTTCAGGCTAACACAATCAAGGGAGAAGCCTTGGCCGTGAAAGCTTTAAACTAAAGTCTCAAATCTCAACTTTCCAATTTGTGGAAAGGGGAAGTCATACCTGAAGCCTGAGAACTATATTACTATGAAGGTAAGTACAACAAAGATCTACGTTACGCTATGCCTAGCTAAGTAATGCAACTCCTAAGGAACAAGCACAATTGTGTTATAAAAGAAAACTTTGAGAAGTTTGTAATGAGTGTATGTACTATCTTTAACTGACGCATAATCCTTTATTTATAGAAAACAAGAAATAACGGCTCCTCCTTCTTTCCCAGCAACTTCACCCAAATCTGGCCACTAAGCTTTCTTTTGCGCGTGCAAATCTTCAAAGAACAATAACAACAACAATAATCCCAGTGCCTGAAAGGGCTTCTGCATAAGCAAGGTTGGGGGTAGATGTCGTAGCCTTCCCCGTTTTAGGAGCTATCCTGAAGGGAGGCTATTTCCAAGGACCCCCAACCTGAGAAGTTTGTCAGTAGCATAATGCATGGTGGCTTGGCAACAAGAACGTGCCCTAAATGCAATATTGGAGGGAAATCCTAGGTGCCCATGTCCGAATTCTTATCGGAAGTCCCCTCTAGAAGCCCCATGTTCTCTTGGATTAAGCTAAATGCCCAAATAACTGAAATTGCGCTCCGTGTAACTGCCTCAAGCCTAGGAAGCAGCTATCTTGTTGCCTTCCTGATAACCCCTCGAGCTCGAGCTCACTTCACCCCTCAACCATCTCGAGCCTTGAGTGGCCGATACCCTTGTCAAGGGTAAGAATGCTGGGCTCGATACGTTGTTATCTTAGTACATAAAGGCCTAACTTCTCTCGAGAAGGCGCTCACAAGTTGACCATGTGGCAATTTATTCAAAACGGTGTCGTCCCAACCCCGCGAAATTAGGGTGTAAACAAATGCCTCCCTTCTAGCCCTTGGTAAATTCAAATTTACAAGGGTTAAAAATTTGCTTAACTTGACCCTCAACAGCTACAAGGAGCTTGAGAGAACACTGTACGATGCTTGTTCTTCCTTCCCGCGTGTCCATAAATATGACCGTTAGGGCTTGGAATTCCCACTTTCTTGGTCTGGCCTCTTTTCTTCATTGTTCATCAAGCGCTTTTGAGAATTCTTGCCTTAGTTCTTGAATCACTGAATTCTTGACTCAATCTGTTCTTCATTCTTCACTTCCTTCTAATTAATCAATGGCACAGAACTCATTCACCATTTCTGCTCGCCCTCCTCATGTAGACTGTCCCATTGAGCCACTGACATGCTTTCTCCAATCTGACCCTTTGATAATCCATGATGTCCTTCAGAGCCCAACTGATCTCAATGTAATCAAGGAGGATCTTTCTTTGTTGCCAGAGGATGATCCTTTATAAAACCTACCTTCTTGTGCCCTTGGGCAAATCTTCGACCCATCCCACAACGTTCCTAGTTTTGAGGGATTGTTTCCAAATACTGACGAGTCTCCTCTTCTTCGTGCTATATCTTCAAGTATTTCTTGGAAAGGAAGACGCATTAGCAAAGAAAGCGGCACCATTTAAAGGATACGTAAATTAGTACAAAAAATTAACAAATCATCAACATATAGACAAACAATAACATGAGCATCAATCATAGATTTATAGTGTATGCACTTGTCAACTTCATTCAACTTATACCCATTAGAAATCAGACATTGACCAAAATTTTCATGCCACTATTTGAGGATTTGTTTAAGACCATACAATAATTTTTGTTACTTCGTAATCTTTATGGTCATTCCCTGGTTGGACAAACCCTTTTGGTTGATCCATATACATTTGTTCTTATAAGTCTCCATTTAAAAATGAGGTTTTTGCATCCATTTGAAGTATTAACAGATTAATGACAAGCGGCTACAGCAACCAAAACTCTTTCAATAACTAGAGATTAGGTATAAAAAGATCTGTATTTTCCATTTGTTTAAAACCTCTAACGACCAATCTGGCTTTAAACTTGTCTATCGTACTTTCATGTTTATGCTTTCTACAAAGGACCTTCCCAGAGGTAAGTCATGTTCTATTGGTCTTTAAAGAGTCCATTTCATTATTTTATTGCTTATATTCAGAAATTTGAGTCCGGCGATGATAAAGCTTTGTAAATTGACTTGGGTTCATTATCCACTATATAAATGAAATTCTCAAAAGACATTCAAAAATCTTGAACTAGTATAAAAGAAAATTAGAACAAAAGTCATTTTCTATTCTTTGCCCCTTAATCCTTCTAACTAGTCCAAGATTAACTTCTTCTCTAGGTTGGAACGAGTTACCGTCGTTATCAATCATTTATGTGTCCTTTTCATCATCCTCACTATTTTTAGATTTGAAAGGGAATTCATCTTCATGGAATATTGAATCTAACAACTCTATTACCACATTATTTTCAAGGTCTAATAATCTATAGACTTTGGGATTTGTTTTTCTTACATAGGCTAAACATCCCCATACCCTTGAATAGTCCAATTCTAGTTTTCTATTTCTCCATAATTCATAGGGTGCTTTAAAAATTTTCTTACAAGACACTGCATTGAATATGCAATAAGAAGTGAGAATTGATACACCTTGTACACTATTAAGGGCGCCAGTACTAACAAGCATAGCATTTGTCAAGTTTATTAATGATATGTTTTTTTGTTCTGCTGCACCATTAGAAGCGGGTGAATGGTGGGGGTGCACAATGGGTGGGTTGGGTTTGGTATGGGTTAGAACCAATCCTACCCATTGATCTTAGACCCAAACCCAACCCAGACCCATAAACCAATTGCATTATGGGTTTGGGTTGGGTTGGGTCATATTGTGTCAACCCATTACGTAGATTTACTCAACTATCATATATATTAAAGTTGAAATTTTTATATTAGAATTGAAAATTTTGAAAAATAGCAAATATATTATAAAACAGAATTAAATTTTACTTCAAGCAATTGTCCCAGACTTTTTTTCTATAATTAGTGACAAAGTCGCAATACAAAATAAGCACCTCATATGAACTGCGACTTACCAAAAACACCCTCGTACAAAGTTCGATCAAAACAGAGATAAAGATTACAAAGCAATTGCCATTATTTGCACAAATGGTCTATGTGCTCTTTTATTAATTTAGTTTTTATACTTTTAATTGTGTCAATTTAGTCCTTCTACAATTTAGTCCTTTGATCAAATTTAAGTTAAGTTATTTATATAATTTTTAATGGCGCAATCGCATTAGATGCATGTAACCCAACCAAATATATCTGTTGACTCAATTGAATCCAATACATGGGCAAAGCATTAAAAATTTCATTAACAACATAATATAAATTTTACGATAAGGAACAAGTCCACACAATATTGATTATAAGGGGACTAAAATGATATAGTGTGCACAGTACAAGGAGTTTTGGTGTTATAACCTTATATTATTTTTTAGTAGATCAAATTTGTCTTAAATCTAAACTTTTAGAATTCACGCCGGATCATATCAAAGTCCCAAGTAGTCAGCTATAGATCCCTGAAAGTGACTTGATTATGTGATTGCTATCAAAGCAAAGCAAAGCAACATTCTAAGTGCCCTAAGGGCTCCCACCTAGGCAGGGTTTTTGGGAGGGGGAGGAAGTACGCAGCCTTCCCACTTCAAGACGCTACCCTGAAGAGAGGCTGTTTTCATGAACTCCCAACCTGAGGGGTGCAACACGGGAACTTCCCAGGAGATCACTCATCATGGTACGACTCTCGCAAAGCACGCTTAACTTCGGAGTTCTAATGGGATCCGGTGCTTGCGTGTTGGTACCCTCTTAGGTATGTGATTGATTTCCTAATTTGTTAATTTGAATATTTAATATGCACATTTATCTTCTTCTGAATACAATTTAATTATAATTTGTAGAATCTACAGTAAGGAAATTAGAACATTAATGTGATTTCAAAACATCAAACTTTCCTCGGGTTGGGTGGATCTTCGATACCAAGGTTTAGCCCTGGATAACCCAAAACCAACCCTATTGCCGATGGGTAAGGGTCCTTAGAACCATAAAGATCCAACATGTAATGGGTACCCAACCTAACCCTACCCAATCTCCATGGGTTGGGTGGATCTTGGGTATACCCATACCCATGTGCACCCCTTGTGAATAGGGAGGTGCAACCTCATATACTATACCAATGGATAGAATATAATCTATTAAACCATAAATGTCATATTCTCTACCTACATCGGTCCTAAATGTTTTAATATTTTTTTTTTATATAAAATGAGTTTTCTAGCTCTTTAAAAAAAGTTGTTAATTTCTCAAAAGCTTCACATTTACTTTTCATAGGGTACACACAACAGTATTTTGAAATGTCATGAAAAAAGGTTTTAAATTACCTTTTTCATCCCTCGTTAATATTCCTTCAAACTCACACAATCCCAGTGGATTAATTCTAGCTACTTGGTATTCCTTTCTATTTTTGTATGTGGTGTTTTTGTAATTTTAATCACGCTACAAAACTCACATTTGTCAAAGTCATCTCCGAATTTTGGTAGGAAGCTAAGATAACGCATATTACTCCAATACTTGCTATTCACATGACAAAGCCTCATAGCGTAAATAAAATCGCAAATAGTTCTACCATCATCAAGTTTAAATATACTATCACAAGAATGGCCTTTACCGAGAAAGACGTCATTCTTTGTACTGATATATTAATCAGACTAAAATATCTGCTTGAAATTTACCTTATGCAAGAAATAACCATAAATGAGGATTTTTCTAATTCTAGGAGTACAAAAAACATCTTTTAAAGTTCAAACATTATTGGAGGCAAACTTGATTTCAACGTTACCGTTATCCAAGACATTTGAGGTTTGAGAATGTCCTAGTAAGATTTTATGGAGGATCTCAACAATATTATGAGTTTTAAACTAATTTTTCTCATGACACACATGCCTAGAGAGATTAGTGTCTGCCCACCAACATCATGATTTTCAACAGTGCTTAGTTTAATGATCATTGCTATGAATTGTTCTATATGATTATATTTATCTATAGAAATCTTACTAGATTTACCTGGGAAAGCCAAGAAACCTTCTTAAAATTGTTAGAACAAAACATAAAAATATTATTGAAAATGTATAAAGTAAAAAGATATTTCCTAAAACGCTTGTAAATGACGAAATACTAATAAAGTAATAGTTGAACAAGGCGTGGATCACGCTATTTTTAAGACAGTTTTGCGCCCCTATCTAATCAACTACTGCGACGCCTCCCGGATACAATGCCCAACTAAAAAAGTTGATACTTTCTTGGGTTGCACAATCTTGAAAGCTAAAGCCTCTACCAACACCTTACTTAGCCAAAAACTTCAATTTTTAAAAGATAGTACATGCACATAATTTTTTATTGAAATCTTGGTTTCGTCCTAATACAAGCTTTGATGGCCAAGCTTTCTAGACAAGATTAATTCGCAAAACACATTTGCCTCCAATGGTCACATAGCTTTTATATTTTTAATTGTAACTTATCCTCCATTGCACTATTACAAGCATTTCAAACCAAGAAAATGCCTTCACGTAATTGAATTACAAAATTAATTTTGAATAGACTACAATTGATTAATACATAAAGGAGGATATAATTTTTGGTATTTAATAGAATTTTACCAATAATTTAAAGGACATAAAATAATAGCATCAAAATCATATAAAACTTTAAATTCATAATTAAAAGATGTATTTTTATTAAAATATTTAATAGTTTGCAAGACAAAGCATGTTGGTAGATTGTAATATGAATTGTAGAGTGCATGAGGCTTATTGTGAGTTTTGACACATTTAATTGGTAAAGCCCTATAAAATGTATGAGATTGTGATGGAAAAAATAAGAAAGAAAACCACATGAAAGTGAAAACAACCTATATAATGACTCATACTCGAGAAGACCTACCCCAGCAACACAAACTTGAGAAGGCAAGAGAGACAAAAACACCCAAGAATGAAGACAACAGACAAAGCTGAGATGATGGCTAGAGGACAAAAAACACTATTAATAGACTAATCCACAATGTTTCCTCCCCATAAGGGACTGGGATGCTAAAATGCGCTTGACTTTTTATCCAACTTGGGCAACTCATGCACTGTAATAGAGTCATCTCAATGAAAAAACAACCCAAGTTGCTTTCTTAACCCCCTGCACCTATTTAGCAATGAGCTCATCAACGACTAATTGCTCTGGATTTAGATTATAAGTTAAATTGGTTTGCGGTAAATTAATTCCATCAATTATGAAATTAATAAATTTGGTAGTTAATTCTATCTTAATATTGTTCTTCAATGATGGCTCATTCATAATTGATGCGTCTTTAACGCTTAGCTATCAAAATCAATGTATCCCTTTATGATAGCTTATCATAATTAATATGTTCTTTGATGGTGAGTTGTCATGATTAATGTGTCTCTTGATGGTGCATTATCATAATTAGTATGTCTCTTAATGATACCCTTTCTTTGTGTCCCTTCATACTATAAATATAGGCAAATAAAGATGACAATGGCGCGGGTGGAATTTTTTATCCGTGAGTACCTGCCCTAGGGTGCTATTGGGTAGGTAGTGGGCACCGGTAGGTATAAGTGTTAATTATTACACTAAACCAAGTCCTAAGCCCTAGCTTGCTTACTATACTGCATTAACATGTCCCACAAAGGATTTTTCTACTTGATTAAAAGCGTAAGACATGCTTGGTGGACTATCGACTGTTATTCTCCGTAAGGGAAACTACTTCTCAAAGGATTTGTATAATGCTTCTTAGCTCCCATAATTATGGGATTGGGACACACCACTTGTCCTATATAATCCAAGTTTTAGCCTACTAAGTCTATATGGTCTTGCTGCTACCCTTGGCCCCCTGACGGAATTTGTTAGCATTAAGATTTCTCATCCCACGAGGATCTATTGGCAACACCTGAGACCTTAACATGGTCTTGGGCTAGTTGGTCTCTTGTGGATATACACCAGGATTTAAGGACATTGTAAAGTTCCTCCCCTAATCTAATTCAACTGCCAAATCTTGAGTAACGGTAACACAGTTTTGCCTTCTGACTCATAGACTGTCTCAAGTCACAGGGCAAGACTCAACTTCTTCGAAGTAGAGGCCTACCCATGCCTCCCACTCTCGTAGACTTGCTTGGATCAGGGCTCAAACTTCAAGTTTCTTGAAATAGAATCCCATTCATGCCTCCTAGGGTTAAGTTTGAATCTATGGGTATTGGAAAAGTTTTCAAAAATATTTCCTAAAATTTACAACAGTAACATGGCGGAATAAAATTAAAGTTCATAATACTCAATATAAGGATCCCTAAACTAATATATTCATAACGACATAGAATGTAAAAAAAGCACAATAAATAAGAAATTAAAGTATAATTAAAAATTCAAAACTTAAAAGAAAGCTCAAAAAAATTAATAAAGAAGACAAGGAACGTAGACTCCAAATGTTGCCAAGTAGGAATTACTGAGACCACAAGACTTTGTCTATAATGAGCTCTCGACCACCCGAAAGTTTGGGCTAAAATTATTAACTTAAGAAAAATTTTGAAAAGAAAATTTCCTTTAGACTCACCGAAAAACAAATTTTATATAAAATTTTTAGTTGCTAAACTCAAGTTCCAAGATGCCTATTTATAATAGGCTATTGGATAGCATACTAACCTTTTCGTTGATGTGAGATTCGTGGAAAACAAAAACTAACTTTTAACTTGAAAAACCGACATTGCATGCAAAAAGCTGTGCACAGCTTTATTCCTTTTTTAATTTTACAAGAGGAACATGTCAACGTGTGGCCCACTTCATTTGGCGCAGATGTGACATGCACATCTATGGGGTGACATGTGTCATGCCTCATTCATCTACGGCAATTGCCGTGGATAGCCATGGGCAAGTGTCCCAAAGCTAGTTGGCTGCGCTCGGGAGGCGGGAATCACTGAGCTGTTTTTACAGGTTTTCCATTTTTTCTTTTTTATTTTATAAATTTTCACAGGTAAAAATTTATCTCACGAATTATATGTTTAGGAAAAAAAAATAAATTCATTTATCTCATTAATAAGTAATTCATCTCATGAATTTATCTTAAAAGATTTTCAATCAGTTTATTATTAAACGCTTGCGAAAGTGACACAGGGGCAATTTAATTCTAGCTCCAAATAGAACAAATATAATTAGCAAGATTTGATAATATTGATTACCGTTTTAATAATATTTAATTCCAAAAAATAAACATCACTTCGCTCTAGAATTAAATATAATTATTCAATAATTCCCAAGTTAATATTATATTAATAACCGACTCCTCTATTAGATACCCATGAGAATTACAATTAAAACCTACCATCATTATATTTCTCCCTTTTTTCATTCAGTTCTCAAATTTTCCTTTACAACAAAGTCTATATGATTGCACAATTTTTGTATCAATTCCAAGTGACAATCACTTGCAATACTTTAGCCAAAGATTACAAATTTTTCAATACATGCAAATCTACTTAAGGGACTATCTGTGTCACAAAAGAGACTACAGATTTCATGTTGAATGTTTTGTTCCTGCTACACTTAATGCTATCACTCGACGTACAAAGTATTTTGGCCCACTCAATGAGACCACACTTTTGGGTACATTAAAGTGACACACACTATATGCACAGGTCTAAGTCAATCTCAGGATTTAAAGTTATGATCTTAATAGAATGAATTATTCATTTTTGGTAGTAGTTGAAATATAAATAATCGATTTGATCCATCTCAGCGCTCAATATCATTTAAAAAAACCAATATGATGCTTCTAGATCTTATCCACACGACTAGAGATGGGCAATGGGCCTCGCTCCGACCCGGCCAGACCCGTGTGGGCTGGGCCCCAGGCCTCCTCAATTTGGAGGAGGCCCAGCCTGGCCCGGTCCGGGCTCGTTGGGGGCAGAAGCCCCGCAACGATTGTGGGCCATTGGGTATAATCTAAAAAGAAAATCCATTTTTTCCTTATAAATGCTAATCTCATTTTCTCATTTCACCACACAACAATCTCTCCAATTATCTCTTCTTTACTTACTCACAAATGACATATAATTATTTGCTCTAAATCTCTCGAGTTTGAAGTTTCAATTGTGTGCTACTCATAGAAGCTTATAAAAATTCAAATTTCAGTTTTCGCTTCCGTAAAAATAGTATCAAAATTTTATTTACCCGATATTTTTATTGACCTAAATTGCATTCTTACTTACATTTTACAATTATGAATTAACAATATCATGGCTCGCAATTTATCTTCATCTGGAGCTGGCCGATCTAATACTAGCTCTACTTGACCGCCTAAATTCCCTAGAGTAGTTAAGCTTAATACCCAGGAATGAAAATTTTTAGAACCCGGTCCGTCACCTTTCTACACAGACTCCTTAAATTAGGAACAAGAGCAGCACTACGAGCACGATTATCCTAAATCGGATGATGCGGGATTTTCTCAAAGTAAACCCACACCCACCACAGATGAAAGTGAAAACCGCACCATAACTAGACGTAATACTGGCGATGTATGGAACCACTTCTCACTGGATCGTGAATATAATAAAGCATATTGTACATTATGTGATCCCCTAAAAGTGTTCAATCATCTGTATGGTAGTGGGACTGGCACTCTAAAAATACACCAACTAAAAAGTCACCCCGAATTAAATGCAGATAAAATTCAACAAACTCTCGTATAGCAAGTGGATATTTTTAAAGATGCTACGACTTTTTTTTTTGTTTCAGGATGTTGGTATCCAACCACTAAATAAGTAATATCTAGACTTGTAGATATTGCTGCTTAGATGGTAAAGAACTCCTCCAACCCCGTGTTGTAGGCCTCTATTTCCACCACGTGGCAAAAAAATTGTAAATATTATATTGAATTACCACTGGTATATTGTATTATCGCCATTTTTGATCCACGTTGTAAATTTACGGGATTGTAATTATGAGCACAATATTTTTACAAAAAATTAAATCTAACTTATGACGTAGCATCTTTTATAGAAAAAGTTGATGAAAATTTACGAAGTTTATTTTCCATGTATGCTCGAAGATTATCAATTGGTAATCCAAATTCTTCCACATCATCTTTTTCGTCATCTTCTAAAGGAAAATCATTCTTGTGGGATATGTTGAGCCGATTAAAGCCCAAACAAAGCCCCACGTCATATGATGAGTTAAACTTGTACATGTGTTCGCCTATGCTCGACTTCAACACAATAGACGCCAACCAAAATTTTGGTAGTTTACAATGGTGCTGTTCTAATAAAAACCAATGTCCCGTGCTTTCCACCATAGCACGCGATATACTAACGTGTCCAGTGTCTTCAGTAGCATCAAAGTGTGCACTCAGTACATGTGGTAGATTGCTTGGAACAAAAAGAGCGAAGCTAATATCGTTCACTTTAGAAATGTCGGTGTGCTTAAAGGACTGGATGGCTGCAGCGAATAGGGACCAAGACCTCTTGAACTCAGCTTCATCAAGCAATGAAGAAGACGACCGTAGCACCAACATAGCAAGTCCCAGGTGTGTTTTTCTATGTCTAACTAAATTTAATATAAAACCCTATCTATTAAACACACCTAAATTGAAGTGTAGAGCGAGAGGGTGTTGAACCACAGGGACTAAGAGTGCGTGAATTTATTCTATGACTTAAATTGATTTGAATAAAATTGAGAGGTTTTTTTAAAAATTAACCTAAGGAAACAACAATTAAACTAAGGTAATCTACTTCTAATCGGAAAAGTGTATTAAATTGGAGCCTAGAGTTTCAAATCCATCATTAGCCAATTATGTTTGCGTTAACTCTTAATTTGAGATTATTGATTGTCACACGGGTAGTGGTTTAGGCTACAAGCTTCAACCTACTTAGATAATGTTGTTAGTATCGCGTACTAACCCTATTTAACTAAAGCATAAGGAAACTAGGCTCTACCTAACATATTATTAATTATCACGTATTGACCCTATCTAACTAAAGCATAGGGAAGATAGGCTTTAATTAACGATTCGGTTAATACTTTTGCTTGATTAATTAATCCTAAAGCTATAAGCACAAAGAATTAATTTATAAATATCAATATTAACAATTAAAGGTTACAAACTCAATAATCATATCAATTGAATAAACAATAAAAATATAATACTTTAAAGTATTTATCTCAACCAAGCAATTCATGCAAACACTTAAATTAACCCGAAATTAAAAGTAAACAAAAGTCAAGGCTAAGATTTCATCTAACCCCAGAGGGCAAGTTAGCTCTCCATCAAGGATGATCCGGTGAAGAAGAAGTTCAACAAACTCATGTTGATCTCCACGCTAATTTCGCTCTCGTTCCAATTTAACGAAAAAAGAAAAAAGAAAAAATAATAAATGAGGAAAAGTAAAGAAAAAGGACGAGGGAGAGAGAGAGAAAAGCAGAGAACGGCAGCGGCGAAGACCTCCCCCCAACTCCCGTTCGTCCTCCTCCTCTTATAATCGAACCTAACGAAACCCTAAGTCGGTTCTGGTGGTGGGCCGGAGGTCTGGTAGGGGATACGCGAGTATGGGATGGTGTTGAAGAGGGCCTGTGATGCTGTTGGACTGTGGTTGAAGATGGCAGGGGTCGTGGGCTGGTCGATCTGGGCCGGAGTTGATGCTGTTGACGTGCTGGGCCCGGGTCGGTGACGGTGGTGTCGTGGGCTGGCTGTTGGTCGATCTGGGCTTGTGCGTTTGGATTGGTGAAGTTGGGCTGTGTGTGGGGCCTATGCTGTTGTTGGGCCGGTGGCTGCGGTGGTGATGGGCTGAAGGTGTTGGGCCGGACCGTGGGCTGGTGGCGAGTCCGGATCGGAGCGGGTTGGTCCTGGTCTGGTCACTGGTGTGCTTAGGCTGGAGGTAGGGGATGATGAACAGTGCGGCTCAGCTACTGTAGGGGTGCGGGTCAAGTTTTTACGTTCTTTTCCCGAATCTCGATTGACTTGATTTAATTGTTTACGCATCGAGTTTGACTTATTTGCACCAAAATTTGACAATTTTTGGAACTTTAATTTCAAACCTATTAAACATAAAAATTGCCAAAATGAGTGTAAAACTATAATTAAATAAGTGTAAAATAATTAAAATAACAATCAAAAGATGCATAAAGACGAGACGCATCAACACGCCCACACCTAACCTTTGATAGTCCTCGAGCAAAGTATATGATTTAACATAAAGACTACAATGACCAACTACCCCAACCATCCCAACCTTCACCCAGTTTTCCGAGATTAACACTTATATTATAATTCAAGATAAGATTAAATCATTTAGAGCATTCTCTAATTCCATGAATTTAGGTGATTAAACTTCAAAACTCATCATAGAATTTCATTTACCTTGTATCAACTAATAGGGACTACTCAAGCAATTTAAGCGCACAAGTGAAAGTGATTAGGATTTTATGCCACAGAATCTCCTCAAATTCTCGCTCCCAACCAAATATATAATGGTTTTGTGCACCCGCACCATTGAATCACCTCAACACATGCCTATACATAGAAAAATTTTAAGTGGCATATGAGTGACCACTTTACAATATTCTGACCTCAGTATAGCACAAAAGAAACTTCATTGTTATGAATGTACATCGGTTTTCACTTTTTCTTTTTCTTTTGCCTTTTTTCTTTTGGAGGAAACCCTTTTTTTTTTTTTCTTTTCATTTTTTTCTTTTTGTTTCCTCTTTCTTTTCTGTCCATTTTTGGACTTTTTTTTTTTCTTTATATATATAACACGTACTTCATCATTACAATTGACATTAACCAACCAGTACTTTACATAACATCAAGGGCAAGGATTTGGATAAGCCAATAGGGCAGGCTTGCACAACTCAAGATATATAAGGTTGTTTACTCAAATTCTTAAGATTTTTCGCAACATAAAAGTCCTGTGCTCAGTGAATATGTGAGCGATATGAGTAGAACCCATTAATGTCAACAACAATCAACAACACTCATTAACAAGTATGAAGTAGAATCATTTAATTTCATGAAATTAAGAGAACAAAATAAACAACTAATCCCACTGTCATCATAACATACGCATCGATCAAGGAAAACCTAGCTAAACGGTTATATTACACGCTCAAAATGCACAAAAAGATGTTCAAAATCTTAAAAATTTGACCAAAAATGAGCATATGCAAATGAGCCTCACCCCCACACCTAAATCATGCATTGTCCTCAATGCAACAACATTAATCATTAAAGCATAAGAGATAGGTGAGATAGAGCAATACAACTTGACGAGACGGCGTGAACATATATATATGACTCCTTCAGCACGGGATAAGAACCTGAAAAGATATAAAACAAGTCTCCAAGAAACTAATTAGTTCAAAAACCAAACTAAAACAAGAATTAACAAAATCTAGGCTGCCTCCTAGGAGCGCTAAGTTTTATGCCCTCAGCCAGGCGCAGTGAATCAAGCAGAGATCAAGTATCAGTCATTGTGTCTATCAAAGAGACAACTTCAATAAGTTGTCCATCAGCAATTCCATCCAATTCAACTACAGGTTTAAGCCTTTGACCATTTACAGTGAACGCACGACCATCTTTAGGGTGGTATATCTCAATAGCACCCGAGGGGTATACTTGCTTAACCACAAAAGGACCATCCCACCTAGACCTTAACTTACCAAGAAAAAGATGCAATTTGGATTTAAAAAGCCAAACCTTTTGATTAGGAATAAATGTTTTTCTCATAATATATTTATCATGAAAAGCCTTGGTTTTAGCTTTATAAATCTTTGCATTCTCATAAGCTTCATTCCTTAGTTCTTCCAGCTCACTCAATTGAAGCTTTCGATTAGCACCACCTTGGTCTAAGTCAAAATTCATGGCTCTAGTGGCCCAATAAGCACGGTGTTCTAGCTCGACTGGTAAATGACATGCTTGACCAAAGACCAAACTATAGGGTGACATGCTAAGTGGGGTCTTGTAGGCGCTGTGGTATGCCCAAAGAGCATCATTCAACCTAAGGGACCAATCTTTCCTATCAGGACGAATCATTTTTTCAAGTATAGACTTGATCTGACTGTTTGAAAGCTCTACTTGACCACTAGTTTGGGGATGATAGGGGGCGCCAATCTTATGATGCACTGAATACTTCCTAAGAAGTGCCTCAAATGACCTATGAATGAAATGACTACCACCATCACTAATGAGTGCTCGAGGGGTACCAAAGCGGTTAAAAATGTGGTCCTTGACAAATTGTATGACCACTTTGTGGTCATTGGTCCTAGTAGGTATAGCCTCAACCCATTTAGACACATAGTTGACCCCTAAAATTATATAAACAAATCCAAAAGATGGGGGAAATGGTCCCATAAAGTCAATACCCCAAACATCAAATATTTCCACAATTAAAATGGGGCTCAAAGGCATCATGTCTCGACGCGTCATTGCGCCTGTGCATTGACAATGCTCACATGCAAGACAAAACTTGTGAGCATCCTTGAACAGAGTAGGCCAATAAACATTACACTGTAGGACTTTTGAAGCTATCCTACGACCTCCAAAGTGTCCTTCACATGCATATGAGTGACAAAAAGATAAAATGCTATGATACTCACACTCTGGGACACATCTACAAGTTACTTGGTCCGCACAATGTTTAAACAAGTCAGGGTCATCCCAGTAAAAGTGCTTTACTTGAGAGTAAAACCTATCCTTTTCTTGCTTGGACCAAGTAGATGGAATCACACCTGTAGCGAGGAAGTTAACAATATCTGCAAACCAAGGGCCACGTGCATGGGAGACAACAAAAAGTTGCTCATCGGAAAAGAGTCATGCATTGAAATAGATGGATCATGATGCTCAAAGAAAATCCTAGGGAGATGGTCAGCTACTACATTCTCCGCACCTTTCTTATCTCTAATCTCAATGTCAAACTCTTGAAGTAGAAGAATCCACCTAATGTGCCTAGGTTTCGTTTCTTTCTTTGAGAACAAATATTTCAATGCAGCATGGTCAGAATAGATAATAACTTTTGGCCTCAAAAGATAGGAACGAAACTTTTCAAGAGTAAACACAATAGCTAGCCGCTCCTTTTTAGTGGTGGTGTAATGGCGTTGGGAATCATTAAGAGTTTCACTAGCATAATAAATGATATGAGGCACTTTGTTCACTCTTTGACCTAGGACGGCACCTATAGCAAAATCAGAAGCATCACACATAATTTCAAAAGGAAAAGAGTAATCTGGGGGTTGCATAATGGGGGCTAAAATAAGTAATGACCATAGTTTTTGAAAAGCTTCTAGGCAAGACTCATCAAACTCAAATGATGTTTCCTTAGCTAGCAAGCTAGTTAAAGGTCAGGCTAACTTCCCAAAGTCCTTAATGAATCTCCTATAGAAACCTGCATGACCTAGAAAGGATCTAACTTGCTTCAAGTTTGAGGGAGGGGGTAAGTTTGCAATCAGATCTACCTTAGTCTTATCAACCTCAATACCCTTCTTGGATACTCTATGGCCCAATACAATCCCCTCTTGAACCATAAAGTGACTCTTTTCCCAACTCAAAACAAGATTGGTCTCTTCACATCTTTTTAGCACAAGTCTTAAATTCTGCTAACATTCATCAAACGAAGGTCTAAAAATAGAGACATCATCCATAAAAACCTCAAGAAATCTGACTACCATGTCAGAAAAGATAGACATCATGCATCTCTGAAATGTAGCGGGTGCATTACATAAACCAAATGGCATCCTACGATAGGCAAATGTGCCAAAGGGGCACGTAAAAGTCATTTTTTTCCTGATCCTCTGGGTAGACTGCTACCTGGTTATATCCTGAATATCCATCAAAAAAACATTAAAAGCTCTGACCAACTAACTTCTCCAAAATCTGGTCAATGAATGATAGAGGAAAATGGTCCTTCCTAGTGGCAGAGTTAAGCTTCCTATAGTCAATACATACTCTCTAGCCCGTGGTCTCTCTAGTGGGCACTAACTCTCCATCACTACTTCTAACCACAGTAATGCCTTACTTCTTTGGGACTACCTGAACAGGACTAACCCACCTACTATCAGAAATTGGGTAAATGATACCCACATCAAGCAAGTTCACAATCTCTTTCTTTATCACTTCCTTCATGTTAGGGTTCAAACTCCTTTGCATCTCTCTAGTGGGTCTAGCATTCTCATCAAGAAAAATCCTATGCATACAAAGGGAAGGGTCTATACCCTTCAAATCGGCCACATACCACCCAATGGCACTCTTATGATCACTAAGCACTATCATCAACGCATCCTCCTGTTCCCTAGACAACTGAGAAGAGATAATCACAGGTAAAGTCTCATCGGGTCCCAAGAAAGCATACTTAAGAGTAGAAGGCAACGACTTAAGCTCAAGTTTGGGTGGTGATACTATGGAAGGCAAGGCAGGGGAATCCGAAAGCGTCGGTAAAGCTTCTACTTTTGATAGCCAATGACAAGTCTCTAAAGGACCACATTTCTCAAGGAAATCATTCATCTCTCTAATGTCATTTTCAATCTCAAAATCATCAGAACAATCGTATACTAGTGCTCGCTCAAGGGAATCACTAACTAGGATAGAAGGGAGTGTTTGGTCCACAAATCATCAATAATATCCACCCAGAAACACTCCGACTCATCCTTACTAGTGGATGATAACAAAGCCTTAAAAATATTTAACCTAATAGTCATATTGGCAAAGCTAACATCCATTACCCCAGATCTACAATTAATGGTAGCATTGGCCGTCGCTAAGAAAGGCCGACCTAGAATGACAGGGACATGGTTTTTTGAATGACTAGAAGGTTCCATATTAAGCACAAGGAAATCAGCAGGAAACAAGGCTTTGTCTACTCTCACTAGCACGTTAATTAGCTCACCACGGGGAATCCTAGTTGATCTATCTGCTAATTGCAAGATCACCGTGGTGGGTTGCAACTCTCCCAGGCCTAATTTCTCATAAACCGAGTAAGGAATAATGTTGACACTCGCTTCTAAGTCCAGTAGGGCTTTATCGATCGGGTAGTCTCCAAGGGAATGTTATGATCGAAGCTTGATGAGAATCTACGGGGGTTCAGTTGCTGTTTCTGTTGTTGAGGTGTTGCTATTGTGTTCGGGTTGCTGTTAGGAATTTGCTGTTATGTTGTCTTCGATTGCCACTGTTAGTATGCTGTGTGTAGTGCTGCATTTCAGTACTTAGTTCAGTGTCTTAGTCATTCTTGCTTTCTTAAGCTCCGGTTGTAATAACTGTAGTAGCTTGCTGCATTGTTGTTGGCTTTGGTGCCAAAATTAGCTTAGTGGTTGTTCGTTAAATATTTTTAGTTGATCTAGATTTTTTTTGCTTAAGTCGGTTGCTAGGCTGACTTGATTCAATGTCTTAGATTGCCTATAAGTAGTTGATTTGTGTAATAATTCTGATCATTCAATCAAATAACAAGAATTATCTCTTTTGAGATGAACTCTCTCTCTCTCTCTCATCTAACTCTCTCTACTTCTCATCCCTATTTCTCTAATTTCTCATCTTAATTCACTTCTTTCACATCTCATACTCTCATCTATCTTCAATTTTACTTAGCTTACGTTTGGGATTCAATCCCGAGCATAACAATTGGTATCAGAGCCTCGTTTGGCTTCCAATTGAGCTCTTAATCAAGAAAAACTAAAATCAGATTTTTGTGCTGCGCAAGAGACCTTAGATACTTAGCAATTGCTTTAGTTGAACCAAATTCAACTCAATTGAGTGGTATTGTGTCAAGTTTTGATGTTTGCTGCAAATGATAAAAAAAAAAAAAAACACTGTTCGAAGCCTTGCAAATTCTGCTCAATTAGTTGAAGAACTAAGTGTTGCTGTAAGTTCATTGTGATTCACAGCAGTACAAGTTTAATCAAGCCTAGGATCGAGCTCCTTTGAATCAATTCAGAGCCGATTCATTATAGATTGAGTTGCACCTGCCTTTTACAATTGCATTAACATTCATCACTCAATAATGATGAGTGGGGTCACAACCAGATCTGGAGCTGCAAAAGCAGCTGCGAATCCATCATTTGCTGAGGTTGTTGCTGCCAATGCTGCACAAGAGCCAGAAGTTACGGTTGGACAGTTAAATGCTAATGTGAAGGCAATGTTTACTCAGATGCAACCATCACAAAGCCAGCTAATGATAGAGTTGGAGCAAAAGCATAACAGTCGAATTGATCTACTATCACAGGAACTTAGAGAGAACATTGCTAATCAAGTTAATCAAAGATCGCAAGAATTGGAGGAGAGGATTGCAAATCGAGTTAATCAACAAATGCAAAGGTTGGAGGAGAAATAGGCTGAAGTGCATGAGAAATTCAATAAACAAAATGCGTCTTCAGTTTCTGAACCCTTGCTTCCTGCCAGTCGCTTGTTTGCACAACCACAGATAAGGCCTTCTGTTGAGAATGATCCTCAAATGCAGAACATCACCACTGGACTTCAAGGTCGCACGCAAGCTACTGAGATCAGAACTCGGGAACAAAATGAAGAAGCTGGACTTAATGTTAGACTTCAGAATATTGCTACAGATGGTGAAATAACTGCCAATCCACGTGTCAAACCAATTACTCAGGAGCAAATTCAATCTTCTAGCTTGAATCTTGGACAGAATGTGCATCACCAAGATCATTCAATACACCTCAGGTCGAACACCTTGAATGTGGGACAACTTGAGCAATCTCCCGATCCAACACACGCACGACTTGCTTGTCTGAATGCAGAACACTTGGTTCGGCCACCAAAACCTGCTCAGCAACATTTTCCTGGGTAGAATGCTTCTGGAAATGGTCCCATTCGAGGCAGTGAGGTTACAAGTGGTAGTAGAGACAATGGCTTCAGACAACCAAGAGTTCAACTTGAAAATTTTGATGGGAAGTAGCCACATTCTTGGTTAAGAAGATGTGAACGTTAATTCCACTTTTATTCCATTCCCGATGAACAAAAGGTGGAATTAGCTGCGGTTTACCTTCAAGGAGATCATGAAGTTTGGCTTTATAGCCTATTGAAGAGTAATTTGACACTTACTTGGGCCGAATTTATGGATGAGCTTTGTGAACGATATGGTGATGAAGACTCTAGTGACATTGTTGATAACTTCAACAAGGTGATTCAAGTCTCAACTGTGACGTAGTATATGACAAGGTTTGAAAACCTTAGAGCAAGCATGATAACTCTCTATCCTCAAGCCTTTGAGTCATTTTACGTTTCAAGCTTCATCAGTTGGTTAAAGCCTAAAATCAAGAACTTGGTGAAGGTAGTTGGTCCTACTTCTTTATCCAAAGTTTATGCAAAGGCCAAGTTGTTTGAGGCCATGGTTCTAACATCCAATGATGGGCTGAAGCATAGAGGGGAAAGTTTCCAACAACATCAAAAGGCGATAGATGAACCCAAAGTGAACTGCAACCTCGAGAAGAATACTTTTGAGAAGAGGCCTCTAAGACTCTGTTTTAAGTGCCAACAGCCATATGAATTTGGACATAAATGTAATCCTAAATTCCTCATGAATTTGGAGGGCAGTCTGATAGTGATGAGGCCGAGGTTGAAGATGAGGGTTCTGAATCAGAGTTTTTTATCGAGGATGAAGTGGAGGTTTCCTTGAAGGCTTTGACAGGGCAACGAGTTCATAACACAATCCAGATCAAAGGAAAAGCAGGCACAAGATCTATTGTCATCTTGAATGATAGTGGTAGCACTCACAGTTTTATTGATCCTAAGATAGTGAAGAAAGTGGGACATGAGGTGATCAAGACTCATTCCTTAGTAGTGACCGTGGCTGATGGAAGCTCTATCCTTACTCAAGACAAATGTCGAGCTTTTCAGTTCGAACAATTCCCATGCCTAGTCCTCATTCTTTCTAAGGAACTGACCAGCACACGAGGCATCAACAGTTTGTTGACCCTTCTCATTCAACTCGTAATAAAAGTTTTGGACTAGTTGCCATTTAGGGATAGTATGATGTGGACAAGCTCGTAAGAGTTCCCTAAACCTATCCCAACTCTCGTGAAACTCCTTAGTGGGGAGTTGGGCGAAGGTGTTAATGGCTCTCCTAGCAGTGTTAGTCTTACTAATGGGATAGAATTTCTTAAGAAATTCTTGTTGCATTTGAGTCCAGGTGCTAATCGTCCCACTAGGTATGGTGCCTAACCAATACTTAGCCTTTTCCTTTAAAGAGAAAGGAAAGAGACGAAGTAAGATGGTATCATCACTAACGTTAGGAATCCTAAAGGTTGAGCAAACCTCCATGAAACTGTCCAAGTGTGTGTACGGGTTCTCATTACCTAAGCCGCGAAATGTAGGAAGCATTTGTATAGTATGTGACTTAAGCTCGAACTGATGGGCTACCGGCGGCAATCTAATGCATGAAGGTGAGGTATATGTGGTGGGAGTAAAATACTCCATAAGTGGAAGTGGTTGTTGTTCGTCAGCCATTGCGGTTTGTGCTCAGTGTTGGGCTTTAAGGTCTCTTAAAGTTCTTTCAATTTCAGGGTTGAATCTAGCAAGGTCCAGAGACAAAAAGCGACGACTGTGCATGAACAATTAACCACACAAATCAAGTAAATTAAAAATTAAATAAGCAAAACAAATAAAACAGACAAAACAAATAATAAAAAAAAGGCAGATAACAAAATACTCTAAAATCTACTTATGTATGAAAATCACAAGAAAAATAATGCTAATAAAAAGAAAATAATAATTTTTTTTTTATAGAAAAAAGACAATAACAATTAAAGAGAATTAAAAATTAAAAATCCTAAATTAAGAATCAAATTAAAATTTCAAATCCTAGGTTGAAAAATAAAATAAAATAATTTAAAATTAAAGAAGAAATAGATAGTTAAAAATCAAAGAAAATCACAAAAACAAAATAACGAACGTTGCGTAGTCTCCCGGCAACGGCGCCAAAATCTTGATGTGTTTTTCTATGTCTATCAAAATTTAATATAAAACCCTATCTATTAAACACACCTAAATTGAAGTGTAGAGCGAGAGGGTGTCGAACCACATGGACTAAGAGTGCGTTAATTAATTCTATGACTTAAATTGATTTGAATAAAATTGAGAGGTTTTGTACTAATTAACCTAAGGAAACAACAATTAAACTAAGGTAATCTACTTCTAATCCGAAAAGCGTATTAAATTGGAGCCTAGGGTTTCGAATCCATTATTAGCCAATTATTTTTGCGTTAACTCTTAATTTGAGATTACTGATTGTCACACGGGTAGTGGTTTAGGCTACAAGCTTCAACCTACTAAGATAATGTCGTTAGTATCGTGTTAAGATCGAGATTAAATCTTGATCTTAACCTAAGATAAAGAGAGTATGGGATGAGAAAGAAGTGAAGAAGATAAGAAAATAGAGAGAGTTAGACGAGAGAAAGAAGGTTTAATCTCAAAGAGATTAGTTTGATATTTTCATTGAATGAGTAAGAATTACACTTGATCATCCTACTTATAGGAAATAACAAGCAAAGTAATACAATGAACCTAGACTTAACAACTAACTGCCTCAACTAACAAAATATCTACATAACTAAATTATCTACTAACTTACACCTAAAGCATTGGTGCCAAGATACTGCCCAAGCCCACCGTAACCTGCTGCTACAGGTTATGATAATGCAAGTAATTACAATGCCGTTTATTACAACACATAGCTAGACAACACTTAACCAAGATTAATACATCTTTATTAGCTAACGACCCCACAATATCGGCACCAATTCAGCCACATAACAGCTCCCAGCAGCAGCTATCAGCAGCATACCGAACACAACATTAACCCTCTCAAGCCTTGGATCCTCGGATCATAACATTCCCTTCCCCTTGAAAACATTCTTGTCCTCAAGAATGGAAGAGAGCTATAACAATGGAGATCACTTATTGCTTATGAAAGATAGCTGAATTTATGAACTTCTTGCTAAAGTTCTGCAGCTGAAGACATCTAAAGCAACTCAATCTGAAATGCAGCTGATACATGAGGATGACATCTTGTTTCGACACAATGTTTGTGTTTGAATGTATAATACCCTTCAGGGGGTCTGCACTGATCAAACCACACATCAACCCCACATCCACGACACCACATAATGCAGTTGATATAGCTCAAAACTCTATCCTGCTGCAGAGAACCGTAAAATGCATCAGTACTTTTGAATTTCTGCTTGTAGTAAGCTGCATAACAGAACTTGAATGTCATTGAACCCATTAAACTGCATATGAAGTCATTTAAACTCTTGGGAGGCCTTCCAAACTCATACCAAGAGAACCAAGCATCAAAATCAGCTTGTAGACATGTCCCAGTGCAGCTCAAACAGCCCCATATCTTGATCATGGTAACAAAACACATTGAAATCCCATAGGAATGCAGCTGCAACTCTTTCATCTTGAATCTTACCCAAAATTTGTATTGCTTAAAAATCCACTTACTAAACCATCTCACACCAACTCAACATACTCTTGACTGCTTCCCAATTCCACATGATTTGCTGCAGAACTCAAAATTTCAGCAGTGTATAACCAAGACAACTCATAGCTGCAGATATTACAAATTTCAGCTCGATTCTTATCCACAAGGAAGCTTCTTGATGCGAACAAGTTAATACATCTTCCCAAGGCCACATTAGCACCAACCACACCCAATCTGAGCAACTCATTTACTACTGACAGTGAAGGAATTGTAATTCTCCAAAAATGTTCAGCAGCCTTCAATACTTCCATTGCTTGAATCTTGAGTGAGAACTTGTAAGATCTGAAAATCTCAGCCTTTTCCTTCCAAACTCTTGCATAGACCACACCAACTAAGTTTTCATGAGCCATTGTTGAATGCCAAAGACTCACTGTTATAACCTGAACTCCTAAAACATTCCAACCAACATTGAAAGCTCACACTTTCCAGCCAGTCCTCAATGCTTTCCTAGATCCCAAGCTCATCCAGCCACCAAACATGCCTCAAATGATCAAGCTTCGCTTTCTTGTCAATCTTCTCAAACATGAGTAACAAATATAACAAGTGGAGACACCAACAGAACTCTTGAACAGCTATAAATTTCTTCAAGCCTAGAGCTAATCTGTTCCAAACTCCCTTGCTGATGTTTACTCTAATTTCAGTTGGAATTATCCTCAATGGTGCACTAATCTTTTCCATCCAAACATTAAGAAAATATTGAAGCTTGTGCATATAATTTTTCCATTTAGAACAACCACAACAGATCACCCCAAACACATTCAGGTCTTGAATCTGATCAGCTCCTTTCAGTTGCTGTTTGTTCCAAATTCCAAGTGCTATCATCTTTTTCTTGACTTGGCTTCGAGCACCAGCTGTGAGGTCATACCAGCGGCCCAACATCTCCTCAAACCACCAAGTAACAACTACCATCCCTTCAAGGAAATGCTTGTGTTTGAACCGAAGCAACACCAATTCCAGAACAATTGAGACTTGAATGTCACGATCTAAATTATGCAACTTGCAACAGGGAAAATCCCTTTCCTCAAAGCTTGCTTTGATGTTAACTTCACCATGAGCCACAGCTGCTACAATTTTTCCACCATTGCTTGCACTGGCACTGAATTGTTCATCATTAAACAGCAGCACCAGAGGCCTAACTTTTCCAATCACTTGTAATTCTTCCTTTCCTGGGTCAAGGGGACTGGCAACATCAATTACATCATTTAAAGCATCTATTGTACTGATTTTGGTCTAAACAAAAATCTGTCTCCCCACATTACATCTTTTGTACAAATCCATCAACTCGACTGCTTGCATAGGAACCAAGCTTTGTTTGTTGTGAACCTTGAAAAGCATTCTCGCAGCTCGATTACTTCTTTCCAGTAGAAAATCGACTCTTTTCAGCTTCACATAGCCTTGATTATCTTCTCCTGGGTCAAGAGGCAACTTGTCATAAACGTGTGTATTGGAATACACCTTTTCTCCACCCAAAAGCACATCTTGTTCTGCATCAAATAGTACCACAGTAGCAACAATTGATTTCTCAACAGAATGAGATTGTTCGGCAGTGAAGATGCTTCGATTCTGCACACCAGCTTGCCATGGAGTGATACTTAACAGATTTGGTGATGTATTCATTGATATTACAACAGTAGCATCAATTTTTTCAGTTGAAATCAAAGGTTTTGCTATATCCAACCCTTGTATATGAGCATATACATCAATAAAATCAGTATCTTGAGTTAGTTCTTGTTGATCAACAAGCATCCCAACTTCTTCCAGTGGATCATCCCCATCTCCCATAACTGAATTGGACTCGATTAAGGCAGCCACAGGTTGTCTATTATTCTGTTCTTGCAAATTCAAAAGCCCCTTAAAATGACACACAACCTCTTGCTTTAATTTCTTCTTTGTAATCTTCTTTTTTCCCGAAAAATCTTTCAATGCTTAATTGAGTTGGCTTCTCTTAGCTCTACTCTTTGCTTTTTTTAACATTTCCTTTACATGAGAACTGTATTCCCCTTCCGAAAACATATCTTGCTGGGACTCAAGATCTTCGAAATACTCTAACTCTAGCAAAGAGTCTTCATAATGATCATCTCGTTCAAACTCAAGTTCTTCTAACTTGCATTCATCAATTTCAGCATTATTGTAGTCGAGTTCATTTCCAACGGCAACAGATTCCACTTTCTCTTTTTGCTTAACATTGAACTTTTGTTGTCTAACGCTATCCACTAGCTCTGGAAACTCATTTGCATCAAAAACACCAGCGCAATCTCTACTAATGATTGCAAACTGATGATTTAAACAATACAGATCCAAAATTCGCTGCAGCTTTTCGTCCCATGCCTATTTAATCTTCTGCCATGAGCTATCATCAACCATACCAGCCATGTTTGCAATGAACAACAATGCTTTGATTTGAAACGGCTCAGTTTGCAGAAATATAAGTTCGAAAATTGCAGAAAAGTGAGACCTGTTTCGCAACTCTTCAACAACCGATTGATTAATCAAGTTCTACTCCTTCATTTGCACAAAACAATCTCCTGCTATAGTTTCCACAATCGCTACTGAGTACAAAACCCTAATATGCAGATTTTCGCACACAGAGAACTCAAACCAAACCCTAACTGAGGTGCTTCTTGAGTAACAAACTTACAATTCTAAATTGGGCTCGACTCTAGATTACAACCAATTCCTCAACACACTATTCAAAGCAATCTTCAAGAACGAAATCAGATTTCAATACTTTCGGTCCTTAGCTAAATGTCAGAACCTCACCTAAGCAAATCTCAACTCCAGAACATGTAATTCTTAAGAATTCACTGAATTCTCACCACTTCTATGCTTATTAACACGAATTATATCACAAATCAACAACAACACAGATTATAATCGAATTGTAACTTGAAGTTCAGAGACCATTACCTCAACCTCAACTTCTAAATTGTAGAATCTGAATTAACCTCAAATCAGCTTGTTTCTGATCTTCTGATTATGATCAAGTGTAATGTTGATCCAATAGCTCACTTTAACTTCTTCTCCAAGTGATCAGATGAATATCTGATCAAGATTGATTATTCTCAGCACTCACTTCAGCAGCTAATGCTTGCTTCAGCACTCAACTTCAGCAGTTAATGCTTGATCAATTCTACTGAATTCAATCTGAATCAGTTCTGATGTTGAATGTAATCATCAAGTACTGATCAATTAAACTTTCTTCAACATAACTCAATCAAATTTATCCCAACCGAAGCAATTTCCAGGCACTTGCAGATCAATAATGTAGCACACAAACTCCTTAAGTTCAGAATTCAGAATTGAATTCTTGATCATATAAAATTGTACTAATTCAGTATCAAAACTGTTTTTGTTGATTAATTGCAACACAATCGATCAGATTTTGTAATTTTTTTTACTGATTTAGAGCTTGATTCGGAAGCCAAATCAAGGCTCTGATACCAATTGTTAAGATCTAGATTAAATCTTGATCTTAACCGAAGATAAAGAGAGTATGGGATGAGAAAGAAGTGAAGAAGATGAGAAAATAGAGAGAGTTAGATGAGAGAAAGAAGGTTTAATCTCAAAGAGATTGGTTTGATATTTTCATTGAATGAGTAAGAATTACACTTGATCATCCTACTTATAGGAAATAACAAGCAAAGTAATACAATGAACCTAGACTTAACAGCTAACCGCCTCAACTAACAAAATATCTAACTAACTAAAATATCTACTAACTTACACCTAAAGCATTGGTGCCAAGATACTACCTAAGCCCACCGTAACCTGCTGCTACGGTTATTACAATGCAGGTAATTGCAATGCCCTTTATTACAACTCATAGCTAGACAACACTTAACCAAGATTAATACATCTTTATTAGCTAACGACCCCACAATATCGGCACCAATTCAGCCACATAACAGCCCCCAGCAGCAGCTATCAGCAGCATACCAAACACAGCATTAACCCTCTCAAGCCTTGGATTCTCGGATCATAACATATCGCGTACTAACCCTATCTAAGTAAAGCATAAGAAAAATAGGTTCTACCTAACGTGTTGTTAATTATCACGTGTTGACCCTATCTAACTAAAGCATAGGGAAGATAGGCTTTAATTAACGATTTGGTTAATACTTTTGCTTGATTAATTAATCCTAAGGCTACAAGCACAAAGAATTAATTTATAAATATCAATATCAACAATTAAAGGTTACAAACTCAATAATCATATCAACTGAATAAACAAAAAAAATATAATATTTCAAAATATTTATCTCGACCACGCAATTCATGTAAACAATCAAATTAGCCCGAATTAAAAGTAAACAAAAGTAAAGGCTACGATTTCATCTAACCCCTGAGAGCAAGTTAGCTCTCCACCAAGGATGATCCGGTGAAGAAGAAGTTGAACAAACTCATGTTGATCTCCGCGCTAATTTCGCTCTCGTTCCAATTTAATGAAAAAAGGAAAAAGAAAATATAATAAATGAGGAAAAGTAAAGAAAAAGGATGAGAGAGAGAGAGAAAAGCAGAGAACGGCAGCGGCGAAGACCTCCCCCCAACTCCCGTTCGTCCTTCTCCTCTTATAATCGAACCTAACGAAACCCTAAGTCGGTGCTGGTGGTGGGCCGAAGGTCTGGTCGGTGATGCGCGAGTATGAGCTGGTGTTGAAGAGGGCCTGCAATGCTGTTGGGCTGAGGTTGAAGATGGCAAGGGTTGTGGGCTGGTCGTCGATTTGGGCCGGAGTTGATGCTGTTGACGTGCTGGGCCTGGGTCGGTGACGGTGGTGTCGCGGGCTGGCTGTTGGTCGATCTGGGCTTGTGCATTTGAATTGGTGAATTTGGGCCGTGTGTGGGGCCTGTGCTGCTGTTGGGCCGGTGGCTGCGGTGATGACGGGCTGAAGGTGTTGGGCCAGACCGTGGGCTGGTGGCTGATCCAGATCGGAGCGGGTTGGGTCCGGGTCTGGTCACATGTGTGCTTAGGCTGGTGGTAGGGGATGATGAACATTGCGGCTCAGGTACTGTAGCGGTGCGGGTCGAGTTTTTACGTTCTTGTCCCGAATCTCGATTGACTTGATTTAATTGTTTACGCATCGAATTTGACTTATATTATTATTATTCTATTTTTATATAATATATTTTCTTTTATAAAATGTATTTCTAATGTTAAATAGTAGAATTATATTGTTAACTTATAGTTGTATTTTTTTTAACAATTTATGCTACATTTTATTTTATTAAATATATCACTAGTTTTGATTGTGTTGTATTATATTTGTATGTCATATTATTCATCAATAATTATAATTATTTTTTATCCAAATGGTCATATATTTTTATAATTTTATAAGGTACCATTATAATTGCATTGCATATATATATATATATAGCATTTATATATATTTTTAAAGGGGGCTTTTGCCCCCCAACACCACTGTGACACATGTCACAATGACACTGTGACGTGACAGTGTCACTACCAACAGCTCTTTAGGGCTCAATAAAAAAATTATTTTTTTCTCTATAAATACTAACCTCATTTTATCATTTTACCACACAATAATCTCTCCAATTCCATCTTTTCTAAATCTCTCAAGTTCGAAGTTTCAACAATGTTTTGCTCTAGAAAGCTTGCAGAAATTCAAATATCTATACTGGCGTTGCGGTCATTTCCTCGCCCTCTCTATTTTTTCTTTCTTTATGAGCGTTTTCTCCTCAATCACCTCCTCCATTTCTTCAACCACCGGTGTGAGATTGAGGAATGCTCATAAAGAAAGAAGAAATGAGGGCGAAGAAATGGCCGTAGCACCAATACAGCAAGTCCTCACCAACCAAAACAAGTTTAGACTAAGTTATTTATATTGTTATAATTCTATTTTTTTATGGATCATTTTGGCGTTTCAACTTATTTTTTGGTTGTATTTTGTATTTATATTGTTATAGTTGTGTTTTTTAGTAAATTGTAATACACTTAACTTTGTAAAAGATATTTATAATTTTATAACGTGCTATTGTATTATTATAGTTGTATTTTTAACAAGTTATAATACATTTTATTTTATGAAATATATTTATAATTTTATAAGGTACTATTATAATTGTATTGCACATTATATTATAATATATATATATATATATATGTATATATATATGTATATATGTGTGTGTGTGTGTGTGTGTTTTTTTTTTTTTTAGAAAAAGGGGGGCGGGGGGGGCGGGCCGGCGGCGCCCGTGTTGGGTACACTGGGTCAGGCAGAAACCCAGGCCCGACTCGGGCCCTGGCCCGGTGCAGCTTGGTCCGTGGCTACCTCTACACATGACCAAGACAAGTTATCCACAATATCACATTATAGTCTTATTAAGTTATCTAAATTTATCGCCAACAAAGAACATATTTTTGATTACATATCACAATTTAGATTTAAGTCTATCTATTTCTTTATCTCATTGATCACTTAAACCAAAATTTGATGCATTGTCTTGGATTACACATCCATCTTATGGATTATTTTTTTTGTCTACACTTAAAAGCTTTAACTCACTTGTACCCTTGTCCATAGGAACCTCTTGGCATGCAACCAAAAATATTTTTGCTAAATAGCTGCCCCTTTCTTTCAGAACCTCATGGAGAAAACATTCAAACATATGTTTAACTCATAAATAATTATTCAAATTTAAATAAATACAACAATTTTGCTTATTAATTATCAAAACTAAATAATTAGGCTTTTCGGGACACTGATACAAACAATCTCGCACTTATCTATACCCAGTTAGCTCTGTATTGCATAACTATTCCTTGGGGATTCATCAACTATACATTTTCAATACTGATCTCTCATTGTGTCATTCTTTTTCTCTCCAATTTTGATCTATGAGGAAACCTTTGAGTCAACTAGTCTACTTTATAAGCCGATAAATACCTAACTTCGATGGTGGACTGAGCAATACAAGACTGCTTCAGACTTCTCTATCTAATAGCTCCAACCTTTGAGTTGGACTAAAATTCTAATGTCAAACATCTAGAACTCTTTTAAAAACAAGCAACCTATGATAAACTCAACGTCCTTTCTTACAATCTAGCTAAAGCCTAACCCTAAAAACATAGTTGGCTTCTCCGAGGTTTTCCATTTTGAAATAACTAGACAATTAAATCTTAAAAGTTAATAATAATCCTACATTGTTCTCAATGAGTAGAGGGTGATCCATATACAACACTTGGAAAGTCATTACTTTCTAGTCATGTCACTCGCACACTCTTGGTTCACTAAATAATGGTTCAAATCCATAAGTTTTGATTGCTTCATTGAAAATTTTATTCAACGAAAGAGAGGCTTATTTACGTCTATAAACAGACTTTCTCAGTTTGCATACTATATGATCTTATTATTGCCAACAAACATGTCTTCTTGTATCATGTAGATATCTTTCTCAAGAGGACCAAAAAAAAGTGTACTATTGACTTCTGTTTGCCGTCTTTCATCATAATGAGATACAATGGAGAACAATATCCTTATGGACTTAGGCATAGCATCTAGCTAGAAGTTTCATTAATGAGAAAAAAGCTTTATTGGATGAAAAAGATAGAAATATCAATAAAGTCTTGGCTGGGTGGCTTGTAATTGTAGTCTTTTAGCGAACTACTACGATCTATAGATTCTCGATCTATACCCAATCCCAACGAGAATTGTCCGTGGAAGTGTGAAAGGGTCACCACTACTGAGGATCTCCTTCCTAATCTTAGATAGGTCGTCCGAGGGTTCGCCGCAGTTCATTACTGTGCTTACAAACTAGGCTACCCTTCTCTGATTCGTCAAACACGATTCCTTCTTTTAGTGTATAATGCTATACCATCAATCTAGTTTTGAAGATCTTTACCTTCTCATCTACTCCTCTCTTTGCTCTTGTAGACCCATTTAGATCCAATCTAATGGACTCAATGTCTTTCGGCGCCTCTATAAGTTTCTAGACGTATTCCAACTGCACTTATTTAAAATTAAATTTCATTACCTTGACCCATTGGTTTGCATATTTGCTCTAAAAAGTTTCATTGTAGTGTAGATGATCAGATTCATTAGCATACCTAGCCACTATGGAAAATGACACGAACCCATCAGGAGCCCTGACCATCCTCCCACTACACCAAGGCTCTCATGTACTCGGTGCAAAACTGAATTAGATTGAGGATGTATCAAATACATTAACGATGTTGGGATACACTATCTCATACTATCAATTATCTAACACAAGCTGACTTTGAACTTGTACGGTTACTAATTAAAACCTTGTACATAACATACTCTTTTGGCATGTAGACTTAACTCATCATATGAATCTTACCGTGTTCAATAATACACTATTGACCCTTTCCACAATACTTTACAGTAAGGAAAAACTAAGAAAATATGGTAAAACTCCCCACTTCGACTTAATCAAAATGACTTTTGGATATTTCTATCTAGCAAATCCCAATTTTCGTCTTAAATTCTTTGAAATTTTCAAAGGATTCATAAAATAGGACAAAATATCGAATGCCTTATTATAATGGGTTTCAATCATTGCGACAACAAGTACCTAGGCAACTCCTTTTACTAATGTCTAGTCCTTTTGCAGCAGAAATAGTACTATTTTTACTTATGTTTTATTTATGCTTTAGAGGTTTTTAACTCTTCGAGATAGATGCTCACACTAAGTGGACTCTTCCCTTATACTCGTGACACCATTTCTCTTAAACTTTTCTTTCTTTAGTTCAAACAATGAGTAATCCCTGTTAGTCGATGTATTTCATACTAAACTGATTAAAAGACATTGATAGGCAAGTCAGGATCATATCATGTTGAAATTGGCTTCAATATTTGCTTCAAGAATTCCAATTCAATTAAATATGCTATCATGACAATGACAAACTATTGAATTGAAGTTACCTAACACAATCAATGGTCAATCATCTTTCTCATAAGTTGTTCTCATGCCACATATTCAGCCCATAAAACATTTTTATCAAATGTTTAAGCATCTCTACTATAGTTGACATTTCAAGTATCTGATACTAGAACACATTTGACTCTAATGTCATAATGTAGGCCTAGACTAGCTCATTAACCTAAGCGAAAGTTCTAAATAATCCTTCAGCTTAGTAGATCTTTTAGTAGCAAACTAAAGAGCTCTGAGCATAGATTAGTGCTCCTCGTATATTAAGACATATCAATTATTCTCTCATGAGCAGACCATATAGAACATATATATTAGTATTGATTGCAATGCATTATTAAAACCCAAAAAAAAAAAAAAAAGCAGTCTAAAATCAACATTGTAAACAAGTCACGCAATATATAGGTGTAATTTTCTCACTTTTAGAGAATGTTTAAAGCACAGAGTTCACAATTCAATACTTACATGCATGTCAGGGTGAGCCAACCAAAGAACCCAATACTCCCTATCGATGGGATCGCATCGAGATATCCGCGAGGTGAGAACACTTCTTAATCAAGATGTTTTCTTGTAAACTCTTACTAAGCATAATTAGCACACCACACTTCCTTTATCCCCTAAGGTCATACGATAGAGCTCCTCGGGGAGGCTAACATAATACCCTAGTCATGTGTACATCGCTACCCAAACATTAGTTCACATTGTACTTCGTGGCTGTGTGGTCGCACCCATTTTCCTTACACTTCAGTCTATCTCTAAGAAGTCTAACTTTGTACAACGCAAATGAATGCCCTCCCCAAGGAGTAGTGTCCTCCTACTATACTACTAGACTTGTAACGGAGGCCGTAAGAATTTGTCTATAGAAGCTGGCTCCCACTTGATGTTTTGAGGTTAGTGAACCTTTTTAATTATTTTTAGCAAATAAATAAGGTACGAAGTCCACCTAACCATTCTCTGTGTGTACAATGATGACCTAACTAATCCACCGTTAAGGCCCCGGTTGGCAGGGTATTACCTTAACAAAAAGTTGAGAACTATTCTCAAGATGGATTCTAAACATAATTAACTTACCATTCCTATTTTGGACTCTAAGATAATATTGGCCCATTCCCTAGTTGACTAACATACTGTCCTATTTAAGTGTATACCATTGTCTATACATTTGTAAGTCGACAAGATACACCATGGTGGCATAGTCACATTTGTTTTATGTACCTTAATCTATCCTAAAGAAGTCTAACACTGTACTCCATAGCAAAAGCCTTCCTCGGGGAGTAGGACCTATCAACCATATTGTTAGACCGACAATGGAGGTCGTGAGGACTGAACTCCCTAACCTTGCTCCCACTTGAAATTTTTTAAATAGTGGATCTTTCTTTTACATTTGATTATCTCATAATCATTATTAGAATCATATTTTTAATTTCATTTAACAATTAAACAACATCCTAATTGCATTAGGTTTCCCTCAATTACAACCCTTATGTAACTCCAATATTATTAAAAATTTTATGAGAAGTTATCTTTCCAAATAATTCAACTATTGAATATCTAATCCTATTACACTTACTTGAAAAATTTTCTCACTCAACAAAATGAAATATTTCATAAGTTTAACATGGGCTTCTAACTTTATTCATATCGTATATAATATTTAACTTCTTTAAATAATATTAAATATGTGAATAAAGTTCAATAAGTAACATGTCAGAAAACTACTAAACACAAAATTATTTAAGCCCTTACAAGGTTGAAATAATTAAATGGACTTCTAAAAATATTTTAGTAATGATTATCATATAATCCTTATTAGAACCTCATTCTAATATATAAATTATTTATTTATTTAAAAAAATTTTAAGATATATTTTTTTGTATTTTTATTTGCTGATGTCGTCATTTACATTAGCATTTTACATTAACAGCTACTATTTACTTCATTTGTCTATTAAGGATGTGAATGCAATTGCCATAAATACAAATTCAAACAAACATGGAAATCGGACTCGCCGTGACTAGGGAACAAGCCTAAATTCAGGACCGCACATTTTTGACCTCAACCACTCTCCTTTTCGGAGAAAAGGGGTTATGCTTTTGGAAACTTTGTTTAATAAACACGTGGATTCCATTTATGCTTCAATTAAGGAGACTGTACATTTATAGTGGATTTTCTATGTATAAGATGGCAAGAAATTAAAAGGGACATGAACCTAACTCAAGTGATAGATATAGTGATGGAGCAGGCCCACAGACACCTTTTCTAATACACTTAAAAGTTAGGAATTAAGGTGGAGATAAACTCAAGAGCTTAGAAGTCCATTCACAAGCCCATGTTAATCGGATTTTCAGGCTTAGTGCCCTTGACTTATAATAACTCAAATGAGGTAAAATCGAACAAGATTAAGATGGAGCAAATTGTATTTCGATCACTGGATGAGGACTAACGCAGTGAAGGTCAAGCCTTGGTCATCAAGGCCCTCAAACAATGGCACAAACCTAAGTTTACCTCACTTATTAACCAGTGATAGTAGTGTTAAGCCTAACGCAATCAAGGTCAAGCCTTGGTCGTCCAAGCCTTAAACTAAAGCCCCGATTCTTAACTTGTTGATTTTGAGAACAGATTAAAACAGAGACTTTAACCTTAAACTTGAAGAACTTTATTATTCTGATGGAAGTATTTACAGCAAGATCAATGCCAAGCTAAGCTAAGTTAAGTTATGTTACTACTAGGTAAAAGCTGTGTGTTGTAACAAAACTTGAAGAAGTTTGTATTAGTGGTGTCCGCTGCACTATTGTCTCTTGTTTATAGAAAAAAGAAATGACTGTTGCTCCCTAATTCCACGGCATTTTCATCCCATGTTGGCCTCAAAGCTCCTTTGGCCCGTGAATGGGCAGTGAATGTGTCTTGAATTAGTGTTCTTGAGTGTTTTTCTGGAAGTCCACATCCACTTTTTCAGCTAGTCCCTTATGGATGCCCCACATTCTGTTGGATAGGCTTGGGGCTCACGCCTCTGAATTACACTCCAAGTAACTATCTCAAGCTTGGAAACCACCTGTCTTGCAGCCTTTTAGGAAGTCCCTTGAGCTCGAACTCCTTTAACCCCCTCAGCCAACGCAAGCCTCGACTGGCTAATACCTCTACTAGGGTTTTAAACTTCTCAAGCAGCTGGGCTCAAGAAGCTATTATCTTAGCATATAAAGGCCTTATCTTCCTCGAGGAGCTCCTCATGTGAAACGTGCATGGTGCTTTACTCAAAACAGTGACGTCCCAACACCCTCGAGTTCGAACCATAAGAAAAGTCATCACTTTTATTCGTTGGTAATTTCTGATTTTCAGCGAGTAAAAAATCTGCATAATTTGACCTTCAAAAGCTATAGGGAGCTCAAGAGAACACTGTTTGACATTTCACCTTCCTTTTTCCCTTGTGTCCATAAATATGATAGTTAAGGCTTTGAAACTTCACTTTTTCTTGATGCTCTCTATTCATTGTGATCAAATGCTCAAAAACACTTGCTCTGTGGTTTTGATATCTTCAATCTCTATTGCTAATTTGTTCTTTGCATCTTAAGATTCTTTAAAACCACTAAGAAATGGCTCAAATCTCTTAATGCCATTCCTCCCTCCCTACTCAAGCTAATAGCCCTGTTGAGTAGTCAGCATGTCTGGTCCAATCAGTTGTTTCAGTGGTCCTAGAAAAATTCCATACCTCCACTAACCTCTAAACCCTTCAGTAAAACTTTCCTTGGATGTCTGACAGCCTTAACTTGTAATACTCGAGTGAGTTTGAGTCTGACAAGATTAAAATGGTGCAAACTGTATATAGGTTACTAGATAAGGACAAATGTAATCAAGGTCAAGTATTGGCCATCAAAAACCCTTAAATAATAACGCGAACCTAATTTCACCTGACTTATTAAGTAGTTACACCAGTGTTAAGACCAACGCAATCAAGGTTAAGCTTTAGTCGTCAAATCCTTGAACCAACGTCTCAATCTCAACTTATTGATTGTGGGAATAGATTAAAATAGAGAATTCATACCTAAAACTTCAAGAATTGTATTACTTTAAAGAAAGCAAGTATAACAAAGATCTACATTACACTATGCTATGCTAAGTTATGCTGCTCCTACATAAAAAGCACAAGTGTGTTGTACATAAAAAATTCAAGATGTTTGTATGGTCGTACTGGATACTTTAGAACTAGAATAGTGTCTCATATTTATAAAAAGTGGAAAACTGTTGCATCATAATTCCCCGGAATTTCCTATCCACATATACCTCAAAGCCTCTTTAGCGCGCTGAATGGGCAATGAACGTGCTCCAAATTTGTGCATTTGGGCATCTTACTAGAAGACCCACGTTTGCATATTTTGCTAGAGTTCCTTCTAGATGTCCCATATTCTGCCGGATAGGCTTGAGTCTCACCTATCTAGAATTGTGCTCCAAGTAACTGCATTGAGCTTCAAAACAACCTATCTTGCTGCCTTCTGGAAAGTTCTTGGAGCTCGAGCCTCTTTTACCCCTTCAGTAACTGGGCTTGAGACACCCTTATTTTAATATTTAAAGGCATTGCATCCCTCAAGGATGGGCCAATGTGAAAAATGCATGACACTTTGCTTGAAAACAGTGTCCTCCCAACTCCCTCGAGTTTGGGGTGTAAACAACAACCTGTGTTAGCTGGTTACATATATGCAAATATGTCTGGAGATGTTGGCTCTTGTCAGTCCACTTTGGGGTACTAGATGATATTTGTAGGAGGAGTCGTATCTTAGCAATCGAAGTTCTAGAAACGTGTTGCATTGTGAACTACTGAGGTGAATATATTGCAGCAGTTGAAGCTGGTAAGGAATGGATATGGATAATGAGTTTCTTGCAAGAATTGGGTGTGAAGCAAGAAAAATATGCTTTATACTGTGACAGTCAAAGTGCCATCCACCTTACCAGAAATTCCACTTATCATTATCAAACCAAGCAAATTGGTAGAAAATATCATTGGATTCACCATGTGTTAGCGTCTAAGTGTTTTCAACTTGAGAAGGTCCACCACAAGGACAATGGTGCGGACATGTTCACGATGGCCATACCGAAAGAGAGTCTTGTTGCATGTTGAAAGAGAGATGGCTTGGTCAAACCCCTCAAGTTGGAGTGCGAGAGAGATTTGTTGGGTATTCTCTCCAACTTGGATGAAGAAACATGTTTTTAATTGGACTTACTTATTATTTTGATCCAATAAAATTTATAATTAAAATAAATGAAAGAGAAAAGGAAAATAAGGTAAAAGGTGTGGCTTATTGTTATTAAAACATGAAAAGGGGGGTAGCAGGAAAAAAAAAAGGAATAAAATGGCATACAGAGGGAGAAGGTTGCACAAAAATTTTCTTGGCCCCGTTAGACACTCACACATTCTCCGATCAGAAATTTCGTATGTTGTTCCTGCTGCATTGATCTTCATATCCAATGATCAGATCATTGTTTCGCCTATCAAAAGTCGATATTTTGCTTAAATATAATTTCGATACGAATTTTGTTGATTTTCATCTTCGGGTGACTTTTTCGGAGATTTGTTGTTCCAAGAATAGTGTTGATGATTTGTATGCCTTTACTTTAGCCTAGGGAAGGCAAATTAGTTATACTCACTTGTGTTTTTGATACAAGTCAATAGGATAAACAGTATTGATATGAATTTCATCTTGGCCACCATGTCATCATCGAGCGTCACGTCACAAGACAAATAAGCACAGTGCACCACATAAGCCCCTAATACCTAATTTTCTAGTATAAATAAGCATAGGAGAGTCATTTAGGATTTATGTTGAAAATCGATATGTTGCTTCTTTTTCTTTTCTCTCTCTCTCTCTCTCAATCCTCCCCCCTTTCTATCAATCTTCCCCCCTTCCTTCCACGAATTATTATCTATACATGTGAATATTTCATATTATAGTGAAATATACATCAATATAAGCATATTTATTTAATCGATCGTTTGTCTCTTGGTTATGTGGTTAAGTATTTGATTGTGGATTGGCATATGAGATTAGGTTGCTATCAATTGGCATCTGAGCGATGATCGTCAGCATCATCAATGAGGGTCACAATTGATCTATGGATAGTAGCCGAATTGGATGATGTGCAAAAGAAGATCAAAAAATGTCAAAAATGGTAAATAATTTTTATATAGATTAGATAAAAGAGAAAAAGCAATGGAGATCAAAGTGGAAAATCATCTGATCTACAAGTACCGCCACCGCCATTACCTCCACCACCTATGTGGCCAGTGCCACCATAACCGTTGCTGCCCCCGCCGCTACAATAATCACCTCTGCCATAGCTCTTAATCCCCCCCCCCCCCCCCCCCCCACCACCACTAAACCACCAATACCCTCACCAACCATGTCACAACACGAAGCTCCTTCCTTAACCACCAACACCACCGCCGCTCTACCGACCTCCGCAACCATAGTCTTCTCCACCGCCACTCCCCCTCAAAGATTTCCCAAAACCACCACCACATCAAATATTGCAACCTCATTCAACCATCCAATGCCCCCACCGATTTCAATCACTAGGCTGTGATGCCAAACCACTGTCGCATCCTTCGACCTCGCTGTCGTCAAACTACAACTGGCCAGATCCAAGCCACCATCACCACCCTCTAGATCTCACTACTTTCTGATTTAGAGACTTTGGGATTAGAAAACCTTAAAATGCAAGTTTACGTTTTTGCCCCTAAAGTTGTACCAAATCACTGATTTGTCATTATTTTAACTGGTGGACTGATGAGGTTGAATGTTTGGCACAAATTCATAACATTGAGTCTTTTGTTACTTTTTGGATTCTAGTTAGAGAAAAAAATTTATTTTAGTTTGTATTTTATTTTATTTTATTTTTAGTTTTAGTATCGGATACTATAGAATTATGTATATCTATAAAGTAGCTCGATATCCATGAGCCTTGGGAACAAGGGTCTTTAGAGAGAAAAATATTCATACGGGCCAAAATATTCTCGGCTGCCACGTCATTAGCAAGCGCCACGTCACATTCCAACCGTGCGCCACATCAGCTATTAATACCTAATTATCCAGTATAATAACCTTAGGAGAGTCATTGGAATTTATGCTAAGAATTGATGTGTTGCTTCTTCTCTCTCTCATTGTTAATCCTTCCCCCTTTCTGTCAATTTCCTTCCCCTTCTTCTTCAAATTACTATCTATATACAACAACAACAACAACAATCCCAGTGCCTCAAAGGCTCCAGCAAAAGTGGGGTCTCCGCGGGGGGGGGGGGGGGGGGGGGGGGTTGATGTACGCAACCTTCCCCCTTCAGGGTGTCAACGTGAAGAGAGGCTGTTTCCGAGGACCCCCAACCGGAGAGATATGTCTTCATTACATTATGGTGACCTGTGAGCAATAGGGTATGAAAGCAAAAGAGTAAACCATAGCATAAAATGAGCAATACAAAGCATAACGCCCTAAAGGAGACTAAGAGGCAAAACCTTTCCTTCAAGGCAGCTAGTATAAGCAAATAGACAGATAGTAGATAGATAGGCGTATAGGTAGATAGGTGCAGCCTAATAGGCCTATACGCCTATGAACCCATATATAGAAGAATAGGAAGTGGTGTGAGGCCACTACATCTGCTGCCCCTATGCTAGTCTTCCCTCGAGCAGTGGTTTAGGTGGGTGAGGTCCTGTCGTAACTATTGTAGTCATCCCTCCTTTGGCCTGCTTCATCTTCTTCTTCCTAGCGTGGAACGAAGCTGATCGCATTATTTGACTGGAGCAGTGGTTGGTCTCCTCCTAGCGTGCCTGAACCACTTCAAACACAGCTTCTTCATTTTATATTCTATCTTCTATCTATGCCACACCCCACTATGCCACATACCACATACCTAATGGCCACCCCTGGGACCACAAGTCCATACCCCCAAATTGTGGAATAGGCATACCGTCGAGTCGTGGCACTAGATCGAGCTTACGAGTGGTCAGATGCTCCTACACCAGTACATCGGATACGCCTATCCTAGTCCTCCACACAGCTCTGTCTAGAGCCATCTCACCATTTAGGTTGAGATAGGTGAGATCCCATCGAATTGTCTCCATGCTTGTAAATATTTCACACTATAGTGAAATACATATCAATATATGCAATTTGTTTGATTGATCATTTTTCTTTTAATGAGTATTTGATTGTGGATTGGTGTGTGATATTCGGCTGCTATCAGATTTAGTGATAGTGGAAGGAGTACTATTTATTGGAGGGTTCTTTGCGTAAAAATCATGTGTTTCCTCTTGTTTGATTGTGGGTTGATTTTGTTCGGTCCTTATTCCATTCTTGTCTATGATTTTGGTGATACTTTGTGATTACTCACTTGATAAACACAAAGAGGGAAATAGGCCATTTTTCCCAATAATTAGAAAGTAATTATGATTTTGTCCTCGTGCAATTACGCTACAAGCATATCCAAAACCTATTTGTTTCATTTGCTTCTTGTCTTTAAAATTCAATTATGTGGTGGTCCAAAATTCTGATTGTTCTGTCCATTCATTGTTATATATATATGACAAAGGTTTTAGTTTTGGGCATGTTTTATCACTGCATTACCTATAGGAAATCACACGCCCAACAAATTCAAATCCAATTTGTTTCTTTTGGTTGTCGACTTTCAAATTTAATGACATGGTCCAAGTTGAACAAATTTTTTTTTTTTTTGGCTCGTTTTTCATCATTGTTATATTGACGACAATTATGCACCAAGCAAGTTCATATTGTTTTTTCTTTTGATATTTAAAAGGTACGTAGGACTCAAATCAAGAAAAAGCTCACCACGTATAGGAGCAAACGAAATCCATATGTAAAACTTTTGGATTTATTTGGCATTTAAGAATATGTATTTTTTAGTTATATCCACCAATTGGTGATTCCTATCTAAAAAAATTTTCAAATTTACCTAACTGTTAAAAATAATAAATCAAACATTACAAAAGGAGATACAATATAATGGACAGATGTAATTAAGTTAATGATAATTTTAAACTCTATTAATTTTTTATTGTATTGTTAAATGCATAAAACTATTGAAAAAAGTTGAATAATTATTCAAGATGAAGGTCTGTGCTGCAAATCATACTCATCCAAACGTTTTACACATCAAAATTCCATTAAAAAAATAATTGGTCTTTAGCTAAGACCTCTGCGATTAGAGCCGGATATAACCTTAAACAACACAAGCAACTGCTTAGGACCTCAAATTTTTAGGTCTAAGATTTTTAGAGTAACAATTGTTAATATTAATAAGTTTTTATACTAAAATTATTTCTAATTTAAAGGCCCTCGAAATTATTCGAATAGGCCTTGAATGCGATGCACATGTTATTTCTATTTCATATGTTATCTTGTAGTTATCGATCTATAAAGTCTGTAAACAAATTTGTTTCCGGCTTTTGAAAATACTGTT
The DNA here is from genome assembly GCA_018398585.1 of Simmondsia chinensis. Lineage (NCBI taxonomy): Eukaryota > Viridiplantae > Streptophyta > Magnoliopsida > Caryophyllales > Simmondsiaceae > Simmondsia > Simmondsia chinensis. Next base: position 14,238,547 of record JAGTTD010000005.1, read on the forward strand.
TGGCATGCATGCATGTTATTCTACCAAACTATGTAAGTGTCTTGTAGACCGCTTGGTTTTCTCATTACTTTTATTATTTGTGTGACTGATCCCTTTTTCTCCCTAGAATGAACGTAAGTTTTATTTAGCAATTACTTTTAGAAATGCGTGTGATTGTTCGGCTTAAGTGACTTCTAGAGAAGTAAAATAGTGTGGCCAAATTGTTTGATCAAGTGCTTGTTATTGAATCCGTCCAATTGTTGTGAATCCATTTTTGCTGTGTCCTTTTAATTATTATTGATATAATTTTTCATAAGTTTTGGAGCTTACACCAATTATCCAATCAATTTACTAGTGTCCTTTTCTAATTTTAATATATGTGTTTTTCTTATGTTCGTTATCATTAATAATTAATAATTACTATTATGACATATTATCAAGTAATTGCTTTTTTTTTTTTTTTTACCTTTAAAATATGAAAGTTACTAATTTATGAATATTATTATTGCTATATGCATGTATTTCTTATTACTATTAGTATTGTCTAACTGTTTAAATATAAAATATATTTATAGTAATTAGCTAATAAGATAAAATTATTTAAATCATAATCATATAATTTCATAAATAATGCATTTATTATACATATATTATTTTATGCGATTTTGATGTCATATAAATTGTTTAAAAACTTAAAAGACTGAGACTTACAAATAAAAGAACTTTTCACCACTAATTTGAAATATAGTGACTTAGGAATGTATGAGGAAAAAATGACAAGAACCAATTTTGGCGAGGTTAGAGAACCCATTACTGCAAATTGATAGATAACTAATCTTGGCAAGGTTAACTTAGCCAATTTCAAACCTTGCACGTTAGGTCAAATATACAATTAGGTTACTGATCCTGACAAAGTTAAGAACCCCGCTACAGCAAAACCAGTTTCAAAACTCTTGTTGGGTAGGCCAAGGATACAAAAAAAAAATCTCAATCACAAAGAGAAATAAAGGAAAATCCCTTAACCCTTTAGTTAATTAAATGGTTGAATGAATACAAGACTTGCCCTAAAAGGTATTTATAGGCTAAATAAACCCAAATTTAAACCCTTGTAGGAGCCTCTAGAACTTAGGTTAAATTGGGCCACCTTAGTATTAGGCCCAAAGATTAAAAAAAAAAAAAAAAAAAACCCTACTTAAATTGATTGAGAAAACTAAACTAATTAAATCAGGCACAATCAAAGGAAATTAATTAATTAATTAGGCTAAAAAAGTTGGACTTAATTAAATTAGATTCAACCAAAACCAACTTATTAAATCGGTCAATCTTCACTATACGCTGTATCATATACTCCTCAGGTTGGAGAAGACTCGTCAGTAAGTTTTAGACATCTTCATCTTGTGCTTCTTCATCTTAACCTTCTTCATAAGGGAAAATATCAATAACACTAAGTGCAATAAAAACTACAGAATCTCTAGAAAGCTCAATCTTGTAAGCATATCAACACAATCACCCAGTTTAGAAGTACTACATGTCTCAAAGGGATCGTGTTGTATAAATCTAAAATTAGAGTAGAGTTTGGGAAAACAGAGGTCAAAATGTAATGAGCACGTTGAAATAGAGTAGTAGCACATGTGGAGTTGCTGATGCGACAATGATATAACACGGCTACCATGTGTCTTGATGTAGCAATCAAGATGTCACCTGACTCAATTTCTGGCTCAAATAGAGCTCATGCACAGGCAAATGTGCGATCACATTATATATAAACATATACATACTTGTGGGATTATATATTTATGATTGTAATCATTGCATTTGATTGGCGACTAAGTTAAATAAGTTCTCAATTTGACAATCAAGACAATAATAATAGAAGCAAATAAATGTATGCATATTGTAATAAAAAAATATTCAGAAGGCCATCAATACTTGCATATGCTAACGTCTGGGGAAAACAAAAAATTAAAATAAAAAAAAAAATCCTCATGAAATATATAAAACTCTCCTGAAATGGAGAGGAAAGAAAAAGAAAACAATGAAATAATTTGAAATTGACATAATCCAAAATGACTCGACTGGCCTAGCTACTGGGTAAAACTAGGGTAATCCATGCCCCATGGCGGGGAAGATCATGAGAAATGAAAATTGTGTTCGAACCTGATTTGGCTCAGCCGCACTCTAACTTAAGATCCACTTAGACCCAACGTCTAACACATTTGACCATTAGACCCGATTTGGCTCCATCTGGTTTATGAACAAGGTGAGACCCAATTCGACCGCTTTGTTATTACAATTCTAAATTATGTCATTTATTTTCCTTTATTTCCCTTTTTTGGAAGGTTTATGGCTTTTTTGACTTGTTTTTGAGTTTATTTTTCATTTCATCCTAGAAGTTACAAACACGCCCTCTACAATTACTGGGATATTTGGAGAATTTTGGGGACAGAGAACTTCTATGTAATATATAGAGATACGATATGTTAATTTGTTCTTACAATTGTAATTATGCAATTTTTTGAAATTTATGTCCTCGTAAAATTATGTTTGACTATTATTATTTAGATTTATATCATTTTTTAAATTATCTTATATGTAGATTATTTTAAATATATTTTCTTTTTTTGTTTATAAATGGTAAAAAAAATGCTCGGGAATCTAACCACACATGTAGAGAACCCTAACTCCTCTACAACCTTGTCGAATTTTGTTATGAGATCTTCTAAGTTATCTTCCTTTAAATGCTCCTGCATTCCTGTAGCAGTCACCCAATCTGCAGCTTGTTTCCTTCACGATAAACATGCATTACCTTCGCTTCTTGACACATACCTAAGAGATACCTAATGTCTACCACTAATCCCTTAATCTGCGAAGGACATCTATATTCACCTTGAATAGTTTTGATTACAGAAGGTTATTGTCTTCCACATCCTACCAAAAATTTGCTTATTTACGACGGGAAAACACCGTCGCTATTAGCCTATTTCCCGTCGTAAAATATCTTGTAGGACAGGAAATTATACTGTCGTGAACCGTCGCTATATCCTCTGTCGCTAATGCTTTTTGCGACGACAAATTTAAAACCGTCGTAAATACATTAGCGACGGGACAAAACCGTCGCAAATGCATTTACGACGGGAGCAAAAAGCCGTCGTAAATCCATTAGCTACGGGAGAAAAACTGTCGCAAATGCGTTTACGGCAGGAGCAAAAAACTGTCGTAAATCCATTAGTGACGGGACAAAAACCGTCGCAAATGTGTTTACGGTAGGAGCAAAAAACCGTCATAAATCCATTAGCGACGGGACAAAAACCGTCGCAAATGCGTTTACGACTAGAGCAAAAAACCGTCACAAATTCGGTTACGATAGGAGTGTACCCATCCAAATGCAGTAACGATGGAAAGAAAAATCCGCCGCAAATTCATTTGGGATGGGGGTAATACAGTTGCAAATATAACATTTATACCATCTTAGTTCCTTATGACACGTTCCAAAAAAAAAATTTCCATATGACAATCTTTATTGTATTGTTAAGTGTTCCCAATAACACTTGTCATAATCAATTTTCACGTCAAAACTTCATTGTAAGAGAAACTACTATCAAACATATTCATCAAAATGAAAATGAAATTACTTAAAAACATAAATCAAAATATCAATAAGCCAATTAATCTATCAAAAAAAAAGAAAATTCTTCATCAATTAACTAAAGTCATCAAATGTCAATAATGTTACACAATCAAAAAACAAATATTCGATCACTAATGCCAAAATAATATTGACAAAGTAGTATAACACTTAAAATCATTCTACAATATATATGTAGTTCCAAAGCACCATCCATTGCCTCACAAGCATCATCTACCTTGTAGTATTATCCTACATAATACAAAAAACAAGCAATCAATACACAAGAAAAAATGTAAAAGATAATCTAAATTGACATAATAGGTTAAATGGCACTACTATAATAATACATTGATGTATTTATAGCAAAAGAAAAGAAATAATTGACTTGGTTACTATAACGACTAGTGAATTCTTTACCATTCCTGTCTCTATGAAACTTTTCGTACCATCAAATCCACACTTCAAAAACCAGAAGCAAAAGCTTAAAATAATCAACACCACGAAGATAGCAAGAGAGATATCAACCTCAAAGAAACCCTTCACACTCAAAAACAAAACTAGGTTGAAGTGATAAGATCATTAATCAACTCCCTAAACTCAATATACATACAACTTCAATATCGGGTTATCCATTGTCCGCTGCATTTCCTAGAAATGTTACAACCACACTTTAAAATCCAGGAGGGAGGCGGGGGGGGGGGGGGGGGGGGGGAGGGGAGAAGGAACCAACCTAAAATACTAACCCTACAAGAACAAATCAACATGAAACAAATATATCACCAAAGAAATTATTGATTTCAACATGAACTAATCAAATTATATTTTTGAAGTGTCATTCCAACATTAAAATTAAATCTTAACACTTTCCTTTGTATGAATTTCTTCAAACAATATATAGAAATCGAACCCAACAAGTGGCACCAAAATCCCTTTTTTCCCAATTCAAACATAAGATATTAACCCAGATATAATAATTTTCAAGGAATTAAAAACATGAGTAATATCTCAAGAGATGATCAAAATACCATAACATATCTAAAAATTGTACCTCCCAATTTCACTCTTAACCATAATGGCTTCCCGATTCAATACTGCAATGTCACAAGATAGATGAAGAAATCAATGAACCAATCATATAATAAAAAAGGAAGTAATTAGTCAATTTATATTGGTAATCGTAAGTTACTAACCTCACATCATTGTCATCATATTGGTCATGTCTATCGGTTGAATGAGATGGAGTTTGGTGGGGCAACATTACACTCATAAGCATATTCACGTGAGCCTTCATTTCTTTCATTTCTTCCTTAAGGGATGATATCTCTCGATCTTTTAAATGAAGGTCTTCTTGTAGTTGGACTTTTGTACGACAGGGGCCTCTCGCATCTGTTGGTCTCATTCCACCTTCACAGCCAATCACATAATTATGTCTTCGTGGCTTAAAATATTCATCAACAACTTCTATGTAAGAGAGCTGAGGCTTCTCTTGTATAGTTTTACGAATATGGTCTTGTAGGTGTAAATAAATTAGAGTAAAAACAATGAAAAGCATATATAATGAGAAAAAACACAAAAGGAGACAATACAAGTTTCTCAATTGCTTCTTCTGTAACCAAGGTGGTTCCCTTTTTATGCGTCTCGAAAAATACCATCCCCACATCAGGTTATTGTCCATCTTTTCCTCCCTATATGAAATATCAATAAAAATTAAGTAAAAATAATTTATCATTTTAAAATTGTCAATTAAATACAATTTACGAAATCATTATAAATGATTTGTCCAAATGGTTTATTCACAGTACAATGAAGCATTTCTTTTTTTAACTAAGAACTATTCTCTGAATTTCTTGCACTTTGTTCCTACAATTGGATGGAAAAAATTAGTACAGTTGTATGTTACTAAATTGAGTATTAGAAAACACACAAATATGTCACAATTTTGAATATAGAAAAATTTACTTGAAATTCTTTAGTAAAAAAAATGTCTTTTCACGATCCATGATCAATCCTCATGATCCACGCCACTAGATGTTTCTTTCAAAGCTTCTTCCAATGGCTTTAGTTTCACATGATTGGTGTACAGATGTGACCTCCAATTTTTCCACAAAGTACGCATATGATCTAAAACATCTTGACGATGGCTCTCCATGTCATCATTACTTGAAAATTTGTCCAGTGATGAATTATCATTTCAAAAATAATCAAAAGATACGACAATTAAATTACTTTGCAAATAAAATGCATTGCATCAAAATAATTACGTACTGTAGCAGCAGCCCACATGTGAACCTTCTTATCATCACCAATGTCCTCCCAGTGACGTACTTGCATAGGACATATATTGCAGTCACGAACAATTTTTCCCCGATGTCTTGAAAATACTTCATGATTGTCACCAATAGGAAGTCTATGGAAGAATACCAAATCTAATTTTATGCAAACATTAGCTTTGCTACCTCTTGTTTTTACCTCTTCCAACTTTTTTCACAGGTTTTGTACCTATGACATGACATAATTTATTACCACATTCATTATAAAATAAATAGTCAATATACTTAATTAATAAATTGAAAACTATGAAATCATACCTGTATCTCCACTTGAGCACCCAAGAGCAAGTGAACCTTCACTTGCATTATTCATTTCATTCGTCTCATTTGGCATATTTGTCGATACTTCTATACGATTTGGTGGTGTCTCGTTTGGAATACTTGGATTGGGATCATCAATACGCATGCTTGTACTACTTGAAGGGTTTTTTGATTGAAATGTACTTTTGGTAAGGATAGAAGGTCTTATTCCCCTTCCTCGTCCCCTACTCAATGCACCAGGAGCTAGGAATCTCTTCGAAGACTTAGATGTTGCCCTTTCATTATCTGACAAGCTTGGATGTACCATTTTTCCTAAAAAGAATCAAACCAACATTTTAGTCAATCTAGTATACAATGAAATATATTTTATAGGAAAAGTGCATAGGAAATTACCAAGTGCAATACACAAACTTAACACAAAAATTGTAAGATAGACAATATGTATATCTTAATTTCGTTTCCCTTTTCTTTTCTTAATTGCTAAAGATGAATCAACAGTGGCTGGATTGATATCTGTCCTCCTCCAATTGATCTCAACATCCAAGTCTAATAAAGTGGATCCCACCTGCTCTGGATTTGTTGATTCATTCAGTTGATATGCTTCATTGACATGTTCTGTATGCTCTTCATCATCAGCGCTACCTTGCATCTGGTATGAATTACGAGGTTGTGTCCGAATAACAAGGTGGCAACTAGCTTTATGTGTATTTTCAATGACATAGAACACTTGCGATGCTTGACTAGCTAGTACAAATGGTTCATTTGTTTTCAAAACCTTTTAAAATTGACACTAGTGAACCCATATTCATCGACTTTGATGGCCCTTTTTCTATCATGTATGTCCGACCAATTACACCTGAACAATACAACACGCCTACCTCCAATGTATTGCAATTCAACAACTTTTGTCAAAACACAATAATATTCTACTTCTTCGGTCCCATTTCCCGTATCACCAACAACCATAACCCCACTATTTTGAGTTCTTAAAGCACTGTCATGATCTACAGTACGAAATCTATATCCATTCACGACATAACCAGTGTAGGCCAACACATATCTTGTTGGACCACGAGATAGCGAAAGCAAATCTTCCATTCGCTTGCTTTGGTCTTCCTTGTACAACTTACTTACCTATTATAGAACAACATGGTTTAATATACATGGATATGTATCCAAATAACATTGAAGGAAGAAAATTTGCCTAATACAGTGGACTTACTCTATTTTGAAACCATTAAATAAACTTTCTTGTCCATTCTCCATCTGATGTTTCTGGCGTATTCTCAATTTCATAAAACTCTCTACAAGAGTTCACACAAATTTTAAAGAAAAATTATAAATAAAAAGAAGTAAATTAAAGAACACGACATGTTAGAAAAATGAGCATCTCAATAAAAGGTTGAGCTTCAACAATGTTCTTCAAAACATAGATATGACATTGCTCTAAGGAACATGCATCGAAATCACGCGCTTGACCGGCTCCTAACGTTCTCCCATGTTGAGTGAAAATAGACAACCCATCATCAGTTTCAGCTGTTCTACTGTCGTTGTTTTGCTCTGTACGACTAAACTTTGTCTTCATTCCATCCAAGTACCTTGAGCAAAATGTCATACACTCTTCTGCTATATAACCTTCTGCGATTGAGCCCTCTGGACGGGCTCTGTTGAGAATGTACGACTTTAGAATGTACATCTGTCTTTCTATTGAGAACATACAACAATATTGTACAGGCCCACCAATCATAGCCTCAAATGCTAAATGTATGGGCAAATGCAACATAATGTCAAAATTTGAAGGTAGTAAGAGCTTTTCCAACTTTCAAAGAGTTATAGGAATTTGACTTTGAATCTGCTTAAGCTTCTCTATCTTCAATGTCTTAGCACCTAGTATCTTAAAAAACATCGATAACTCTATGAATGGTTCACACACTGATTTAGGCAAGACACCACGTATTGCAAGAGGTAATAAATGTTGTAAAAGGACATGACAGTCGTGACTCTTCAAACCAAAGATTTTATTCTCTTTAACATTTACACATTGGGAAATGTTTGAAGAAAATCCACGAGGGACTTTTAAGTTCTTCAGAAATTTACAAAAAAATATCCTTCTGCTTCGAAGACAACGTGTAAGATGTAACACTGTACACAAATTTGTTTCCTTGCTGGACGGGATGCAATTCAGGCCTCATTCCCATACCTTGTAAATCAAGACGAGCTCTTATTGTGTCTTTAGTCTTCCCCTTGGAATTCATAATTGTTCCTAAAAGATTGTCACATATGTTCTTCTCAATATGCATTACATCCAAATTATGTCTTAATACGAGGGTATTCCAGTAAGGAAGCTCAAAAAAGATGCTTTTTTTATTCCAATTATCCTCCCTATCTTCATGAGATACTTTTGTCCTTTTGTTAGCATCTTTACTCAATATAATACCCTCAAGGTCTTGGACCTGGTGAAGAATGTCATCACCAATCAAAAGCCTGGGTGGCATACCTTCCTCTCTAGTGCCATCAAAGGAAGCCTTATCATTTCTCCGTCTATGATTGAGAGGCAAAAATCGTCTATGCTGCATATAACACTGCTTGCAACAATTAGGCAACCTAAAGGATGAATACTCTCTATTACAACATGGACACGCCAATTTACCCTTTGTACTCCAGCCAGACAAATTTGCACAAGCTGGAAAATCGTTGATAGTCCATAACAAAGTTGTATGAAAATTAAAATTTTGACGTAAAGATGCATCAAATGTTTCAGTCCCCACATTCCAAAACATATTTAGTTCCTCAATCAACGGTTGCAAAAATACATCAATAGTATCTCCTGGTCCTTCATGTCTAGGAATCAACACTGATAAAATGAAATTAGATTGCTACAAGCACATCCAAGGTGGAAAATTGTATGGAATTAACGAGACTGGCCATATACTATAAGGTGTTTTAGAATTTGTAAAAGGTTGAAATCCATTACTAGCAAGCCCGAGTCTCATGTTACGAGGCTCCATTGCAAACCGTGGATAAAGTTCATCAAAAGATCTCCATGCCATTGAGTCAACGGGATGTCTCATCATACCATCCCTTGATTTAGTATCACGGTGCCATGTCATTAATGGGGCTGTTTTTTTCGACATAAATAACATTTGGAGCCTTGGCGTTATTGGGAAATAATGCAATGCTTTAAAAGATATTTTATTCACATTTGATCTATGCTTATGTTCCCCGCTATGTTTGTCATCTTTTGATGTCATTTTCTACGTCTATTAAAATTTAATATAAAATCCTATCCATTAAACACACCTAAATTGAAGTGTAGGGCGAGAGGGTGTCGAGCCACAGGGACTAAGAGTGCGTGAATTTTATCTATGTTCTAAATTGATTTAAGGAAAAGTGATATTTTTGTGTTAATTAATCTAGAAAACGACAATTAAACTAAAGTAATCTACTTCTAATCGGAAAAATGTATTAAATTGGAACCTAGGGTTTTGAATTCATCATTAGCTAATTATTTTTGCATCAACTCTTAAATTGAGATTATTAATTGTCACACGAGTAATAGTTTAGGCTACAAGCTTCAACCTACTAAGATAATGTGTTAGTATTGCGTATTGACCCTATCTAACTAAGCACAAGAAAAATAGGCTCTATCTAACGTATTGTTAATTATTACGTATTGACCCTATCTAACTAAAGCATAGGGAAGATAGGCTTTAATTAACAATTCAGTTAATACTATTGCTTGAATAATTAATCTTAAGGCTATAAGCATAAAGAATTAACATATAAATATCAACATCAACAATTGAAGGTTACAGACTCAATAATTATATCAATTGAATAAACAATAAAAATATAATACTTCAAAGTATTTATCTCAACCAAGCAATTCATGTAAATAATCAAATTAACCCGAATTAAAATTAAATAAAAGTAAAGGCTAAGACTTCATCTAACCTCCGAGAGCAAGTTAGTTCTCCATCAAGGATGAACAGGCGAAGGAGGGGATGAACGAACTCATGTCGGTTTTCACGCTAATTTTGCTCTCGTTCCAATTTAACGAAAAAAAAGAAAAATAAATAAGATAATGTTTTGGAGAGAAAGAGAGCTGAGAGCAGAGAGTGAGGAGGTGTACCATGACGAACAGACCCCAAAACAAGCTTAAATCCACCCCCTAAAACTGACTTTCTGCTTCTTCTCCGTGCCCTACCGAAGCTGGGCTTGCATGTTGGACTGGGCTGGTGATGATGGGCCTGAGCGTGGGCTAATATGGTCTGGTGCGGAGCAGGGCGGAAGCGTGGGCCCGAGGTGCTGAAGTGGGTCGGAAGGACGAAGTTGGGCTGGAGGTAGATGACAGTGGGCTGGACTAGTGTCAGTTGGGCTGAGCTGGTGTCGGGCTGGGCTGGTGATGTACAGCGCTAGCTCGGGTCGATGAGGGCTGAGCTTATACGTTCTTGTCCTGAATCTCGTTTGTCTTGATTTAATTGTTTCCGCATCGAATTTGTCTGATTTGCACCAACATTTGACAATTTTCGGAACTTTAATTTCGAACCTGCTAAACGTAAAAATTGCCAAAATGAGTGTAGAACTATAATTAAATAGGTGCAAAACAAGTAAAATATCAATTAAAAGAAGTGCAAATCTGAGATGCATCAACACCGCAACACCTAACCTTTGCTAGTCCTCGAGCAAAGTATATGATTTAACATCAAGACTAAAGTGAACAACTGCCCCAACTATCCCAGCCTTAACCAAGTTTTTCGAGATTAACACCTTTATTACAATTCAAGACAAGATTTAATCATTTAGAGCATTCTCCAATTCCATGAATTTAGATGATTGAACTTCAAAACTCATCATAGAATTTCATTAACCTTGTATCAACTAATAGAAATTACTCAAGCAACGCACAAGTGAAAGTGAATAGGATTTCATGCCTCAGAATCTCCTCAAATTCTCGCTTCCAACCAAATATATAAAGGTTTTGTGCACCCACACCATTGAATCACCTAAACACATGCCTATGCATAGAGAAAGTTTAAGTGGCATATGAGTTACCACTTTACAACATTCCAACATCAGTATAGCACAAAAGAACATCTTTGTCACGAATGTATACCAGTTTTCACTTTTTCTTTTTCTTTTGGAGGAAACCCCTTTTTTTCTTTTTCTTTTTTTCCTTTTCATTTTTTTTCTTTTTGTTTCCTCTTTCTTTTTTGTCCATTTTTTGACCTTTTTTTTTATTTTTTTACACTTACTTTATCATTACAATTAACATTGACCAACCAGTACTTTGCATAACATCAAGGGCAAGGATTAGGATAAGCTAATAGGGAAGGCTTGCAAAACTCATGATATATAAGGTTGTTTACTCAAATTCTTCAGATTTTCTACAACACGAAAGTCCTGTGCATAGTGAATATGTGAGCGGCATGAGTAGAACCCATTAACATCAACAATGACCAACAATACTCATTAACAAGTATGAAGTAGAATCATTTAACTTCATGGAATTAAGAGAACGAAATAAACAACTAATTCCACTGTCATCATAACATACGTGTCGATCAGGGAACACTTGGTTAAACGGTTATAATGCACGCTCAAAATGCACAAAAAATGTTCAAAATTTTAAAAAAATTCGACCAAAAACGAGCATATGCAAAATGAACCCCACCACCACACCTAAATCATGCATTGTCCTCAATGCAACAATATCAATCATTAAAGCACAGGAGATAGGTGAGCAATACAACCTGACAAGATGGCGTGGACATGTATATATGATTCCTTCAACCTGGCACAAGAACCTGAAAAGAGAGAAAACAAGCCTCGAAGCAACTAATTAGGTCAAAAATAAATTAAAACAAGAAATAACAAACCTAGACTGCCTCGTAGGAGGGCTAAGTTTTACGCCTTTAGCCAGGCGCAATGGGTCTAGCAAAGATCAAGTAATGGCATCAACTAAAGAAACAGCTTCATCGAGCTCACCTAAGACAACATCTACAGCACAATCAGAAGTGTCACACGTGATTTTAGGAGGGAGAGAGTAGTCGGGTGGATGCCTAATGGGGGCAACAACAAGTGTAGATCGAAGCTTATGAAAAGCTTCCAACCAAGACTGATCGAACTGAACTGATATATCCTTAGATAGCACACTAGTCAATGGTCTAGTCAACTTCCCACGGTCTTTAAGAAATCCCTTATAGAAGCTCGCATGACATAGAAAGTCTCTAAATTGCTTCATATTTAAGGGAGGGGACGAGTTCACATTCAAATTTATCGTAGCTCTATCAACCTCAATACCCTTCTTAGACAACCTATGGCCTAGTACAATTTCCTCCTGAACCATAACATCGTGATTCTTCTCCCAACCCAAGACTTCCTTCATGTCCGGGTTCAACCTTCGTTGCATCTCTTTAGAAGGTTTTGCATTCTCATCATGGGGGTCACTAACTAAAGTAGAGGAGAGTGTTTGATCCTCCAAATCATCAACAACATCTACACAAAAACACTCTGACTCATCCTCACTAGTGGATGACGTTGAGGCCTTAAAAATATTTAACCTGATAGTCATGTTTGCAAAGCTAACATCCATTACCCCAAATCTACAATTAATCATGGCATTGGCCGTCCCTATGAAAGGCCGACCTAGAATGATAGGGATATGATTTTTCGGATGACTAGAAGGTTCCATGTCAAGCACAAGAAAATTAGCTGGAAACACTAGTATGTTGGTAAGCTCACCACGGGGGATCCTAGTTGATCTGTCCACTAACTACAAGGTTACCGTGGTGGGTTGCAACTCTCCCAAGCTAAACTTCTCATAAACCGAGTAAGGGATAATGTTAACACTCGCTCCTAAGTCCAGTAAAGCTTTATCAATTGGGTAGTCTCCAAGTGAGCAAGAGATGGTAGGGACACCAGAGTCTTTGTACTTAATTGGAGTGTCACACTTCAGAATAGAGCTCACTTGCTCGGCTAAAAATACTTTTTTATGTAGATATGCTCTAGATCACCTCTTTTGGTTCAGTAAATCCTTAATGAACTTCGCGTAGGCCAGGATCTATTTTATCGCATCAAGAAGGGGAATGTTTATCTTTACTTGCCTAAAAGTCTCCAAAATGTCTTCCCACTTTTTGTCCTTCCCATTTGGATGTGGTGCAACTAAAGCTTGAGGGAAGGGTACTTTGGATTCATATGACGTGGGAAGATCAGAGGCTTTAGGAGTGGGAGAAGGGTGCATGGCCATATTGGTCTCCTTTTCTCTCTCCTTGCTCTTCTCTTTTTCCTCACCACTCACGGGTACTTCAATTTCAGCACTCACCCCATTGTCAACCTCCTTCCCATTTTTCAACACTGTAATGGATTTTGCTTGTTCTTGCTGGGAAGGATAGTTGTCTTGTCTTACACAGTGCCTAGGGTTTTGTATAGCCTGGCTAGGGTGTCTTCCCTCATCTCTCCTACTCAGAGTGTTAGCTAGTTAACCTATTTAGGTTTCTAGCTTTGCAATCGATTGTGTATGGGAGTGGAGGAGTTGGGAATTAACTTCTAAACCTTTCAACGGACTCAAAACCTTCTCTTCAAAATTTGAATTAGAGCTCAAATTAGGAGGTTGAGAGTGGTTACAGCATACCCATGTGGTTGAAAACCGATAGGCCGGGGCATATCAAATTGTTGAGGTTGTGGGTTCTGTTGTTGTGGCATAAACTGCCTTTCTCCTCCTTGCCTCTAGGAGAAGTTAGGATGGTTTCTTAAGCCTGGATTGTAAGTGTTAGAGTATGGGTTGTTTCGTGCGAATCCTTGGGCTGCATTGACTTGTTCCTCCGACCACTCCACATAAGGTGAAGCAGAGGGGCAGTCATGTGTAGAATGAGAGACACCAAAGCATGAAGAGCAAATACTATGCACATTTGAAACACGAGACACATTAGGTACAGTAGAGGGGGCCAGTGTCATGTTAAATAGGGAAGTTAACTGGTCTACGGAAGAGGCGAGATAGTCTCCTTTCTTATCTAAGATGGAGGTGTGAGCAATCTCATTTTATCCTCTATTTAACCTAGTAGCATTAAGACGTGCATGTGCGGCAGATTGTTGTGAATTCTCATTCAAAAGTTTGAACAATTCCCATGCCTCGTCCTCATTCTTTCTAAGGGAACTAACCACCGCATGAGGCATCAACAGTTTGTTGACCCTTTTCATTTAACCCATAATAAAAGTTCTGGACTAGTTGCCATTTAGGGATAGCATGATGTGGACAAGCTCGTAAGAGTTTCGTAAACCTATCCCAACTCTCGTGAAACTTCTCAGTAGGGAGTTGGGCGAAGGTGTTAATGGCTCTCCTAGCGGTGTTAGTCTTACTAATGGGATAGAATTTCTTAAGAAATTCTTCTTATATTTGAGTCCAGGTGCTAATCGTCCCACTAGGTAAGGTGCCTAACCAATACTTAGCCTTTTCTTTTAACGAGAAAGGAAAGAGGCAAAGTAAGATGGCGTCATCACTAACGTTAGGAATCCTGAAGGTTCAGCAAACCTCCATGAAACTGTCCAAGTGTGTGTATGGGTTCTCATTGCCTAAGCCGTGGAATGAAGGAATCATTTGTATAGCATGTGGCTTAAGCTCGAACTGATGGGCTACGGGTGGCAACCTGATGCAAGACAATGAGGCGTATGTTGTGGGAGTAAAATTCTCCATGAATGCACGTGGTTGTTGTTCGTCAGCCATTACTAAATCAGAGTTAGCACTAGCGGATTTTGCTCGGTGTTGGGCTCTAAGGTTTCTTAAAGTTTTTTCAATTGCAAGGTCGAATATGGTAAGGTCAAGAGACAAAGAGCGACGACCATGCATGAACAATTAACCATATGAAGCAAGTAAATTAAAACTAAATAAGCAAAACAAATAAAACAGAAACTTGAAAAAAACAAAAGAAAATCAAATAATAAACTATCTTAAAATTAACCTATGCACGAAATTTTCAAAATAAATAATGCTTTAAAAATAAATAAATAAATAGATAAATAAATAAATAAACACTTTTTTCAAAAAAAAAAGAAAAGAAAATATATTTTTAAAATTTTTAAAATTTTTAAAGAAAGGGGCAATAACAACTAAAAACAATTTAAGACAATTAAAAATCAAAGAAAATCACAAAAATAAAATCACGAACGTTGCCTAGTCCCTGGCAATGGCGCCCAAATCTTGATGTGTTTTTCTACGTTTAGCAAAATTTAATATAAAACCCTATCTATTAAACACACTTAAATTGAAGTATAGGGCAAGAGGGTGTCGAACCACAGGGATTAAGAGTGCGTGAATTTAATCTATGTTCTAAATTGATTTAAGAAAAAGTGATATTTTTGTGTTAATTAATCTAGAAAATGACAATTAAACTAATGTAATCTACTTCTAATCGGAAAAATGTATTAAATTGGAACCTAGGGTTTCGAATCCATCATTGGCCAATTATTTTTACGTCAACTCTTAAATTGGGATTATTGATTGTCACACGGGTAATGGTTTAGGCTTCAAGTTTCAACCTACTAAGATAATGTGGTGGCATTGCATATTGACCCCATCTAACTAAGCATAAGGAAAATAGGCTCTACCTAACGTATTATTAATTATTACGTATTGATCCTATCTAACTAAAGCATAGGAAAGATAGGCTTTAACTAACAATTCGGTTAATACTATTGCTTGATTAATTAATCCTAAGGCTACAAGCACAAAGAATTAATTTATAAATATCAACATCAATAATTAAAGGTTACAAACTCAATAATCATATCAATTGAATAAACAATAAAAATATAATGCTTCAAAGTATTTATTTCAACCAAGCAATTCATTTAAACAATCAAATTAACCCGAATTAAAGTAAACAAAAGTAAAGGCTAAGACTTCATCTAACCACAGAGAGCAAGTTAGCTGTCCATCAAGGATGAACCGGTGAAGGAGAAGATGAACGAACTCATGTCGGTCTTCACGCTAATTTAGCTCTCATTCCAATTTAACGAAAAAAAAAGAAAAATAAATAAGATAGTGTTTTGGAGAGAAAGAGAGCTGAGAGGAGAGAGAGAGAGGCGGTGTACCCCGATGAATGGACCCCAAAACGAGCTTAAATCCACCCCCCAAAACCGACCTTTTGCGTCTTCTCCGAGCCCTACCGAAGCTGGGCTTGCGTGTTGGACAGGGCTGGTGATGATGGGCCTTAAAGTGGGCTGATATGGTCTGGTGCGGAGCTAGGCCGAAGCGTGGGCCTGAGGTGCTGAAGCGGGTCGGAAGGACGAAGTTGGGTTGGAGGTAGATGACAGTGGGCTGGACTGGTGTAAGTTGGACTGAGCTGGTGTCGGGCTGGGCTGGTGATGAACTGTGCTGGCTCGGGTCGATGCGGCCCGAGCTTATGCGTTCTTGTCCTGAATTTTGTTTGTCTTGATATAATCGTTTCCGCATCAAATTTGTCTGAGCATGGG
Organism: Simmondsia chinensis; assembly: GCA_018398585.1. Taxonomy (NCBI): domain Eukaryota; kingdom Viridiplantae; phylum Streptophyta; class Magnoliopsida; order Caryophyllales; family Simmondsiaceae; genus Simmondsia; species Simmondsia chinensis. The sequence goes on from JAGTTD010000005.1 coordinate 14,255,215, forward strand.
CTGATGTGGTCTGGTGCGGAGGTGGGCCAAAGCGTGGGCTTAAGTTGCTAAAGTGGGTTGGAAGGACGAAGTTGTGTTGGAGGTAGGTGACGGTGGGCTGGACTGGTGTCGGTTGGGCTGAGCTGGTGTCGGGCTGGGGTGATGATGAACAGTGCTGGCCCGGGTTGATGTGGGCCTAGCTTATACGTTCTTGTCCTGAATCTCGTTTATCTTGATTTAATTGTTTCTGCATAGAATTTGTCTTATTTGCACCAACACTTGACAATTTTCGGAACTTTTCGAACCTGCTAAACATAAAATTGCCAAAATGAGTGTCGAACTATAATTAAATAGGTGCAAAATAAGTACAATATCAATTAAAAGATGCGTAAGTCTGAGACGCATCATCTTTCCATCTGGAAGCACCACACACCTTACAGAAATCACAATTTTCTTCCTCCTTCCAATACAACATGCAATTGTTCCTGCAAACATCAATCTTCTCATACGAAAGGCCTAAGTCCCGAATTATCTTTCTTGCACCATAGTACGAGTCGGGTAATGTTGAATCAAAAGGAAGCAACTCTTCTTTCAAAAATTGCAGTAGCATAGTGAATGATTTATTACTCGGCCTACCAAGGCTCTTGATATGAAGTAGTTTTGCTAGTGTAGACAATTTTGAAATATTAGATCCGAAGTACAAAGGCTTTTTAGATTCTTCTAATAAGCGATAAAATGTTTTTGCTTTATCATTTGGCACCTCTTCTTGCACATGACCACCTGGATGATCATTATCCTCACAACTTCCATTTATGTTACCAAATTCAGGATATAAATCATCCGAAAGATCATCGATTTCATAATCACTTTCATATCCTTCAGACTCTTGATCACTATTATCAATAGAATCAATTTCACCCTCATTAAGCTTTTTCCCATGATGATACCAAAATGTGTAGATCTTCAATATTCCATATGCCTCTACGTGTATCTATACTTCCTCTCGTTTTTTGGAATAAGTATTTACACACTTCACACAAGGGCATCGAATGTCATTTCTTCCTCCATTCTTTGAGAAAGCATAATCAAGGAACTCTTGAACTCCTACTCTATAAGATTCATTTTCAATTCAGTCATCTACATATGCCATCTAGCCCTTATTAGGTGCCATTTATGTATAAGTATAGAATAACACACCGATGGAAATACCTAAAAGATTTCAAAAACTAATAGAGTCAATATTATATAAAATCTTAGAATAACAAAACATTTCATTCAATATAAAGACATGACTTCCAAAGTCTACTACAAACAACAAGTAAACCAAATGGAACCAAATACAAGATTGTTATGATTCTCATAATAGCGGCGTATGAATTGGAGAATGAATGTTATAAGTGATGTATGTTAGCCTTTGATAAGTCTTGTAAGGTGTGAGATTTAGTGCTTAAGAGCTTAGTAGCTAGAGTCGGTTAAGTCGGTTGGTTATGTGGTTCAAGTGCATTGTATCTTTAGATATTTTAGGCTTAGCCATCAAAGGTGATTAGTAGTATAAGTAGCTTGCTCAAGTGTAATAATGATTCATTCAATGAAAATATCAAAATATCGCTTTTGAAATGAACATTCTCTCTCTCATCTAACTCTCTCTAACTTCTCATCTATATTTCTCTAACTTCTCATCTAAATTCACTTCCCTTCTCATCTAAACTCTCATCTATCTTCAATTTACTTAGCTTATGCTTCATGAATCAATCACAATCATAACAAAGATGCACTCTAAATGAAATTCATTGAGGCAAATCAATAAACAGCTTATATGCACTATCTAGAACAACATGAATTTGTGATAATCATAAAGATATGCTGATTAATCCATAAAAACATCACAATCATATAAAATAACCATCCCAAATATGTCACAACGACAACATTAACCACGCCTCTCGTAAGTTCTCGTGCCTCTACTGCCCTCCACAATTCCACAAGCACTTGGCAGCCATGGACTCTAAATTTAAACTTAAAAAACAGAGGGCAAGCAATTTATCATACCAAGTATAGATAGACTAGTGCCATGAAATATGCAATAGCGTGGCAAAAGTTGCAGGAATTGAGCAACCATAGAATAACCTGCACAATACCCATACGATGAATCATTGAAATCTCTATTGTATCCATCTCTAATGCTCACTTTTCCAACAAACTGACCCTAAAAAATCAAAACCCAGATGAAAAACACTCAAATTTCACCTACACATCCTTCTTGCTTCCCATCAAAATCACCAACAAAACAAAGAAATCAAATCGGGTTTAAGTACTTAAAATTAGAACCCCGACTTCAAAATCTCCACCCCCTTTCTGCGTTTGGATATGACCCTCAAAAGTCAAAACCCGGACGAAAAAACTCTCGATCACCCAAAAAACCTTATTTTCACATTCAAAGTAGAATGAACCCTAAACCGATTTGAAATCAAAACACAATAACCACAAAACCAAAACTGAAATGCAACATACAATCACAACTACGGGATATTCTGCAAATAGGTAGCATTGATTTGGAAAAATAGACAAAAAAGAAATAAAGAAAACCCAAATTCAAAGTAGAATGAACCCTATGCCCATTTGAAATCAAAACACAATAACTACAAAACCAAAACCAAAATGCAACATTCAATCACAACTACTGGATATTCTGCAAATGGGTAGCATTAATTTGGGGGGAAAAAAGAAAAGAATGAACGAAACAACCCTAAATCAAGAGTAAATACGAATAAAATAAACTAATCAAATGGGGAAAAAGAGGAACCTCAAATGAAGATGATCGCCAGTGGAGAGAGAGAGAGAGAGAGAGTGTGTGTGAGTAGTGAAAACGTTGAAGACTCTGCATTTGAAGAAGAAGAAGAAGCATGGCTCTGTGTTTAAAGAAGAAGAAGAAGAAGGACACTGCATTAATCAATATTTTATTACATATAAATTTTGGTTGTTGTTAAAAAATATACTAGTGGGATCCCGTGCGATGCACGGCTGGTATTTACAGTATTAATGGAAATGCGGTATATAGTTGTTGGAGAAACGACAATATTAAATATCTCGTGTTTCGCATGGCTGGTATTTGCACATCTAATGAAAATATGGTACAGATTTGTGGGACAAACAAAATATTAATTAAATCATAGTCATTATATTTACATATTTCTACTTTCATCAGTAGTGCCATTTTTTTGTTTGCATTGCAATGTTGGCATCTCAGCTGTAGCATTGGCTTCTATCTCCTGCATTAAAGAAGATTTGTTAGTAAACATTACCTCCATATGTTTTGTGTATTATAAATTTTATTTTGTTGGCTATTTTGATGTTGGCCATATTTATGTTGATTATTTGTTATTTTAAAAGTGTTGTAAAGCATACTTTGTGTTATTGTTCAAGGTATAAAGTTTTTAGTGATAAAAGTGTAGCCTATTATATTTATGTTTTGTATCATTTTGTTAGTTTTGGGGTACAATTTAGTTTGATACCTGTGCCCTTGTCCTTGCCTAGTTCTTGATGTAGCATAGCTCTTCTTCCCATTTGATTGGTGTAATGAGAGATACTATTGGAATGTCGGTTGCTCTACCAAAGTCAGGAGCATTTATTACAAATATCCAACTTCGTCCCACAATGTCTTGTAAATATGCAGTAAGCAAATTGTCCCCGTTGACCTGTATGTTTGCACAATGTTGTTAGTTGTATTTGATTGTTTGTTGCTTTTTTTTTTTTTTTTGAATTGTATTTTGGTCATAACTTTGATTTTATTTGCAGTAACTTGTTAGACATGCTTTGTGTTATAATAGCCGCTTGTTGTCCCATAACTTGTACCGTCATTTGTGAGTGCTTGATATCTTCAATAATCACGTTGAATCGAAATCTGCATTTTAGATGTTAAAAGAAACAAAATATATAATTGTAAGTAATACTGAGTATTATATGAAGTCTAAAATGTAATAACATGCGTAACTATTTTCTGTTGCTGCATCTTTGAAGTTGCATAATTTGCATAGATGTCCTGACTCCAATTGTTCGGCCTCCGTTTTACATTTTGTGCATGCAATGTATGTCAAACCGTCTGTCATGTCAAAGCCTATAACTTTGGCGAACATTATGAAATGTTTAATCTGTAGAATATAGTGGGATGTGTGTTAAATGCTTGGGTTTGCATTTAAATTGTAAATGAAATTGCTTTGTCATGGGCACAGCTTACATTTGTAGTCACACAATACTGGTCGACATAAATGTTCTTTGCCTCAAAAAGTAATTGTGACTGAATAACTCCGAAGTCTTTTTCACGCATCCATTTCACTTTTTGTTGTGCTTTAGTTTTTGCATACCTATTTTAAGAAACAATATGATGTTAATTTGAAATAGGTGCATTTACTTGTTTGTAATTCATAAAAAGGGATTATGTTATGCTTACCAAGCTTTTAATTCCTTTGTTTTCGGATGGATAGGATTGATTAACAGCCATGTTTGTTGGTCGTAGATAGCGACGTCCCTAATTTATGTTTTGATGTAAGTCTTATTAGTTTTCCATAGATATGAATTGCATCTTTTGATAAGTTGTTAGAAGTTTGTGTACAGCTACTTGGGATGCTATAAGAATGTTGCTTGTTTCCAAATTTGTGAGCAAATAGTTGCCTTCTTTGATTGCAAATTCCTTCATAATGTTAAACGTATGGTACGCATCCTGTCCTTGATTCAATTGCAAATAGTTAATGCAAGCAACTATTAATAATAGATTACCATTAAATAGATAATATAATAAAAACTGTATGACTTACTTCGTATCGCATAAGAGAATTTCACGTCTGATAGACGTTGTAGATGACAAATGAGAAACAAAAATTACTATGCCAATTACATCTGCATATGGCAATGCGTTACAATTTTGGTAATTTGAATGGTATTTCCATTATTTGTGTTTGTTTATTTCTTCACCTGCGTATACATTCTCCTGACGAAGGTATTGTGGTATATGTAAGAAAGGAACTATGTTTCCTTTGTGAAAAGGGATGTCACTGCTTTCTTTAGGTGTGAGTTGTATTACCTCGGTGCGCAAGCTGAACTTTAGTTGAAAGTTGTTATGTGTTAGGTACGTACCATATGTTAGTGGCCATACATCTACTCGTTTGATTTTGTATGCTTGTCCAGTGAGAAAAATTCCATCCCATTTTTTTGCTGCCTTATATTCAATGGTTACCTGAATTACATCACACTGAGTAATACACATTGGGTTAGTTTGTAGTACTTAGTAAAGTTTTGAGTTTGTATTAAGCTGTATTGGAAATTACTTGGTGATCCATGAAAATCAGAATCCAGCTTTGATATGATGTGTTCTTTCTTTTATATGAATAAAGTCCAAGATTCCGCATGAGACGGGCGCACACATTTACTGTTATTGACATTGGGCTAATGTAGCGTATCGGAATATAATATATCAAGCCTCCTGCAACTTCTTTTAGCGTCCTTATCCAAATCACAAAACCATAAGAAATGATTTACTTTTAAATGAGAAAATGGAACATAAATGATAATGCATTTGATATGATTTGGAAATGCATACTGTAAGTAATATCTATAAGTTATTGGTTAAGGTCCAAATAACTCAAGAGTTCAAAATCGTCAGCCTTTATTCTTCAAATTCTTTCTAAATTTTGATAGATTTCCTGGTACACAATATCTTTTGTCAATTTTGGAGGTGTATTTGCATTATTACATAGTAGTATTTTCAATCCTAATGGTGACATCACTTGAGATACAACAACAAATAATTGTCCACGGCTAAATATAGGTTGTGGAAGATAAACTCCCACATTCTTCAATGTTTGTCCTTGGCTTTTGTTGATTGTCATTGCAAATGCTGGCTTTATAGGAAATTATCTTCTTTTAAATGCCATTGGGCTTTGTTTGAAGCTTGGGGTCAAATCAATCCATGGGATCATAACAGTTTCTCTTAACATTATGTCCTGATATGATCTTTGCCTCTATTACTCTTCTTCCTAATTTTTGAATCGTTAATCGGGTTCCATTGCATAGGCCAGATGATGGGTCTAGATTTCGCAATAGTATTACAGGTGCACCAATTTTGCCCTCTAGACTATGGTCTGGTATTCCCGGTATTTTGAGTGAATGTAATATCTCTGGTGGTTGCATTCGATCGTGGCTTTCAATCTGGTCTGCATGATGTAGTTTGTCTGCACTTAAAAACCTTTTCGAATTCCCAGGTAGTAGAGCTAGCAGTCTAGCGTTGAGTTCATCCACATCGATGTTTCTTGGTGCTAAAATTGCACGCTCTCTTAAGTATGTGTTGTCATTGAACCTGGTCTGCAAATCTGAATAAACAAAGTTAATTAACTTGTCAATATCGTGTCCATCATTTTAAAGTAGGAATTGTTCTGGTATTTTAATCCAATCAGCATCACTGCCTTCTGAAAGTGCTCTTCCACATATTCTCCCTTCCCCTAATTGTATTATCCATTGTGCAAATTCAACTAAGTTGTTTTGTCCTTCATTTGTATCAATGTTCCATATCAACTGCATATTTGTTGGCAGTTTTATAACGTGTGTATGTTCCCAGAATGTTGTCTTATGTAAGGTGGCATCCACAATGTCTGCACGTGATCCTTTGTATACTACTGACAATATTTGTCTAAAATCTCCTCCAAGCACTACTAACTTTCCGCGGAAAATTGTATCATCAGAACAAATATCCCTGAACATGCAATCTACCGCCTCTATAGCATTTCGGTGTGTCATTGGTGCTTCATCCCATATTATTAGTGAAGCTGATTGAATAAGTTTAGCAAGATCTGATTGTTTGGAGATTGCATAACATGATGTGTCATCTATTTCGAGGGGTATTTTGAACATGGAGTGTGCTGTCTTTCCAGAAGGAATTAGCAATGCAACTATTCTTGACGAGGCAACCGAGAGAACTATGAGCGACTCAGCTCTAAATCTAGATATTAAAGTCTTCCATAAATATGTTTTTCCAGTACCTCCACTACCATAAACAAAGAATGAACCACTTTCCCCTCTCTCATGTGCTAGCATGATAGCATCGAAAGCTCGCTTTTGGTCCATGTTTAAGGTCCTGATTAGGAATTCAAAGTTGTCCTGCTCTTTTGATGCATTGAAATTCATATACTCAGCAAAGACGCGGCTTGACAAACTGCTTGTTATTGGTTGTATTGGAAATAGCATTGGAGGGTAATCCTTAAGGGAACGTCCATTTTTATTTAGGATTAGTTCAATTTCCATGAGTCCCCATTGCTGAGGTTGGTTGTTGTTGGCACAATAGTTGGCATCATTGAATCGACGTTGCTGATTTCTTTCGTAATCATCTGTCAAATTACACCAGTGCTTTTCCCACAATTCTTCTAGATGAGCAACCTCTGCGAACATTAATATGGAGCAGAAGATTTTTTCTTAATTGTCCCCCTATAGCCCAAATTGCTGCTTCAGATAAACTGCTATCCCATTCGTTGTCATCATCAAGTAGTCCTAAGGCCATACATTTAGATTTGAAGGTGGAATATGTTGTTCCTTGTATTGTTCTTATATCCTCATAACATTTTGCTACTCGCACAATGTTAAGCAACATTCGCAAATAAAAACTTTCCCCTGAGTTGGGATGTGTGTAAGCCAGTATTCCAATGCTAATACATTGTTTCCTCGGTTTCCACCATCTTGTTGTTGTATTCCATACCCAAAATGTCGGGAATTCAGCGTATGTTTCGTTGTTTGCTTCTTGGTATTCTATGTTTGCCTTGAACCATGCAGTGAGCATTGTGTCTTTTGTTCGATTATTGTGGACTATCTCAGCCATTTGATCATTATCATGGAATGTGACACTTTGTTCACCAGGTAAATGGAATTGCAACCTTTCAACAGATGGGTACTGATGTTGTAATTCAAACTGAAAGATTCGCCAACATGATTCTATGGAAGAGACATACCTACAATCCAAGTATTGTTGTATCTCATCTATCTGATTGTATTTTGGATGTAAAGTGTCATTCCCCGATGCAGTGTTTTCTTCTATGACAAAGGTTGCACGATCAGATCATTTATGGATGTACTTGTATAAGTATTTAATAAGTTTTGTGCGCGCACAACGTTCCACATTGATATGGCAATCAAATTTCACACAAAGATCACGATTGTAGGGTACGATCCAATTGTTTCCAATGTTCGCCCCTGCTACTTCAATGGTCCTTCCGTTGTCTCGTCTACGATAATTCACGAATCCGGTATCCTCAATTGTTGTTTCTTGATTGAACTTTTTGGGGTAGTGTTTTGTACATTTTCTTGATTGGTTCATGCAAGGTGAGTTAGAGTTGTATACTCCACACGGCCCATGTGTCATGAATTTGGATACTGTTTCATAGGCTAGGGGATCTTGTTCTTTATCTGGTATTTCTGCACATATGTACTGATCAATATACTCTCGACATGACTTCTTTTGTTCACTGGCAACTGTTAATAAGATGTGCGCATGGGGGAGTCCTCGTTTCTGGAACTCGATCACATGTATTTCTGCAATGATGCAGTTAAAGTAATTAGCATTTGTTCAGCATGTACATTGAAGGTGTATGAAATAAGTATTCATACCTGCAATTACTTTACCAAACATTTGTCGTTCTTTAATACCCCGAAGAAGCTCTTTTAGTTTTATTTTGAACACTCTGGCGATTATGTCAGGGCGATCTGTTGGTCGTTGTGCTGGGGATTGGAAGAGCTCTGCTATGATTTCTGGCCAATTAGGATTGCATGTAAATGTGATGAAATAATCTGGTGGTTCCATTACATGACACATTGCCATTGCATCTTGGTAACGTTCCATCATGTGTCGTGGCCCTCCTATGAAACTTGATGGAAGGATGTAAGGTCGTCCTATTACCCTGGCATCAGCTTCTCCGACAGTCCATGCATCTTCAATTCCACTGTAGAAGTCTGCTCTCAACTTACTTTGATTGAACTTTAAATATTTTAATCTAGATTGCTCAATAGCAGCATAGCAATCAACCACAAATTGTTGAAACAACCGACCACCTTGTAAGAGGTTTCTTCCTTCTAGTTCTCGCAGTTGTATTCTATAAGCATAAATTGTCTTTGAGTTACCACATTATTGATGTTGATTGTGTTCTTTGTTGTATGTATTTCAGGGTTCCAACCATCTGTACCATACGGGAATAGCAAAGGATATTGAAGAAGCATGTATGATGGGTGTATCGCATTTATCCTTTGTAGTCCTCCTTCCCTTTTGTGAATCACAATGTCATGATTAGAAATTGATAAATCACCATCTCCTACTATTAGTGCCGCCACGTCATTAGCTGTGGGCATTGCGTATTGTCTCCCAATTCTTGCTTCGATTATTCTAATCCTTAGGTTTTGAACATTCTTAGTGTGCATCACATCTTGTGCATTTCTGAACACTCTGACATAAGGATTGACCTCATCTAACATCCTTTCCAACCCTTGTACCCATGCAACTTCAAGGCGTGGTGTGTTATTGTTATCTCTAAGAGCGATGCACCTGTTATGGACCTCATTCTCTATGTCGTAGATGTACAATTGAGCGTAGCGCAGTTGTGCTCCAGGTTACTGCAACAATGATCCGATTCTATGGTAGTTAGCTCCAGAAATTCTGTAAGAGTATGGGCCACGCTGTGTTGTGTTGTTTGGTCAATCTTTCCTCTCATTGATGTGAATGACATCCTCGAGTTGTATGTTCGAATCTCCTTTCTGAAGTTTGCATCTTCTATTGAAGGTATGTTGGTGTTGTTAGCAATCTTGGGAGCTGCACTCGGCCACTGCTACAACAAAAATTGAACAACTAGTTTCTTATGCTACTGTCACTTGTTCGTTCCTTGTCCCACATAATTGCCTCACAATGTTGGCACTTTGATTGCCTACTGCCAAAGTTCCAACGGGTTGATATCCTTAGGCGCCTTCTACATAGTCCTATATGTAATATATGGGAAATACTATAAGATATGTTTGGAATTTGGCTGACATTGTTTTCTTGGATTAGTTTTCCAATCATTTCGTAGTAAGAATACATACCAGTGTTATTAGCATGTTGATTGCTAATATTTACATGACCAGCTTGTATCAATTGTCCCTTAGTGGTGTTTGTGTTTTGAGCAACCATTGTCGTAGTTACTTGTCTTTGTGGAATGGAATCATTATCATTTGGTTCAAGCACTGGATTAATTCTTGGAATTCTGCAACAATGATCATTGTATGAGAATTCAACTTGTGTAAGTGTTGTCTTAATATGTTAACGTTTGCATTACAGAACAAAAAATTTCATGTAAGGTTGGTGAGGAGGTTATTAACAGTAATGAATTTGGTACCTTGTTCATTTGCATGCGCATGTGTTGTCTCTATAGTTGAATGTGCTGTTATGTTCGGAATGTTTGTTGCAATACCCTCTTGATGTAAAGTATCCGCGGATCCATTGCTCATTAGTGTTGTTATCGATGGCCGTTGTACATTAATGGCATGAATTTGCACCTCCTCACCTTCATCTGCATGTTTTTAAACAAAATTTTAGTTGGATTTTGAATTTCCACTAATTTGTAATTTTTTTTTACTGGCGTTTATGGTAATGAAACAGTACCGTTGTTTTCATTTGAGTCATGCAACCAAGTAGCTTCCATTGGAGTCAGGGTTTCGTTGTCGCTTTGTATTTCAGCACTTTGTTCTTCATCGTACGTGGAAGGTACTATGTCCACATCCTGTGTTTGTGAATCTGTTGATTGCGATAGTGGTGGACTGGCTTGATTTGTTGGTGCATTTATTCCCTTATATGTAGCCCGTCTACTCATCATTGCACGTAACCGTAATATTTGAGTTCTAAGATTTCTGGCCCGTCTTTGTAGTAATTGTCTTTGCACTCTTGCGTGTACGTCGTTTGCATTATTGTTGCGAATACTAAATATTCGTAATCTCCGGTACAATCTTGCGGCCATAATCGTAGTCGTTGTAATGTTGTATGCATGGCACTATCCATGTCCATATTCATTTCATTCCTTGTTACCTTGAATTGGTTTTGGGAAATAATATGTATAACTCAATAAATTATTTAAACATTCTTACCATACTACTACCATTTTAGTGCAATGGAACAATAATAGATGTATGTTTTTTATCATAATATGTCCAGCATAATACTACATACTACATGATTGTACATAATCATCTATAGTAATGATGTTTTTTTGGTATGTATGTGTATATATATATATATATATATATATATATATATATGTATATTAATTTGTCCAAAAAATAATAATGCACGATTATATTAATAAACTTTATACATGATCTATAATACTACATGTAGAAAAACGTGGGCACACAATATTTATTTATATTATAATACTAGACATAAAACATTTTTGTACATGACCATTTATTTATTAATTTTTTTTAGTAACTACGTTTGTGAAGTATATTCATTTGCCAAAGAAAATAATGCTACATGATATGCTCAAAAAGTACTTCCAGTTCTAAAAGTACATGGGAACCACCCCCCCCCCCCCCCCCCCCCCCTTCTTTTTTTCCTACTAATTCATGTTGTACTTTGAAAAGGAAACCCCAAATATTATTTATTATTAATTTTTAATTTATACTTATTTATCACGTATTCTTTTTTTTCCTGACAATTAACTTTTGTTGTGCTAATGAATTAAGTGTTTTAAAAGCGAAGAGAAATATTTAAGAAATTGCAACATAAGGAGATGCATATTCTAAATGTTTGTTTGAAAGATAAACTATATATGTTTTTGATTTTATTTTTAGTAATGATATAGTTAACTTAATTTAAATTATCATAACAAAATGTAATAGTTTGTAGGAGAACCAACCGTTTAGGTACGTCAAGATTTAATGTTTTGGATGGCCTTATCATACAAGTAATTTTTTTTATTTGTGCCTTATCTTGTATTAAAAATATTAGAATAATATATTTTTATGATATTAATCTATAATTTTTTAAATATTTAGTAAAAGCAATAGCATATATAAACTACCCCCTCTCTCTCTACTTTACAATTAAATCCAGAATCCCAAGGAGAAAGAAGATTCAGCAAGCAGGAAAACTGACTTCCTTTGTTTGTGTGCATGCAAGCAAGCCTGAGCGAACAAAAACTTACTATAATATCTCAATGCAAAGGGATTGATAGTGAAAATCTTTGTGAACAATGATGTGTTCCTATATTTAAACGGAATGTATGAAAAATAATGTTTACAAAAGACCCAAAAACATAGAGAGAAAGAGACATGTAAGTTTTAAATTTCATCAATAGGAATACTAAATGAAGATAATCAGGTTCCTCGTTAGCATAAACTATATGGGGTTTTATACAAAAAATTTTACAAAAAAATATTTTAAAAAAATTAATGACAGTTGCTATAGACTACATGCCTAAATTATGCAAGTGGTGAATTTTTAAATTTGAAATGAAAATCCCGTACAGATATATGGTTATATTGGATAAATATAAATTAAATTATAAATTAATTAAATAAAAAAATTAAAGATATGGGTAGTTGTGTCCCTGAGAATGTGCAAAAAAAGATTAATCAAATCTTTAGTTGTTTCCGATGCAAGTTTAAATTTAGTTTGTAAGTCATAATTTATTATTTGGAACCAAATTAATTTAAATATTTTATGTAAAATAATATTGTATGCTATAATGTTATAATAATTGTAGTAAATTATATTGGATACAAAATAATTTTTGTCAATTGTTATTTTAATAGGATTATCTAATTAATATGATCAATGCCATACTATTAATTAAACTATGCTGAGAACACTTTTTAATATGATCGATGCCATACTATTATTTATATACGGTCATGAATTATGACACTTCCCGAAATTGGTAATTGGAAAAGTTATGATCCTCTGCATTTTTTGATTTAATGAAAGACACTTTGGTTGAAATCAATGTGATTTCCCCACATTGCTATTATTTGATGATACGAACCGAGATCGATTAGGCTCGCAAACTCGAATTAACACATTAAATACTCGACTTCATATTTGTAATCACGGAAAGGAGTGTACGAACATAAACCGTTCTACTATTGTTCTTGGTCTTGGGATTGATAAATCGTGCAAGATGTAGGCATAATGTCAATTATATGACGCATATATATACATACTCCAAAATCGTTTTGTTTTTAACATATGTTACACACCTGCAATGCCGATGCCAGACTTCTACCCCGAACTTTGACGATTGGTGTTATTACAAATTAGAAACCTTTTGTTCAAAAAAGAGAAATTAGAAACCTAAAATTGATGAATTAGAAATTAAAGATTACAATAATGGATAAAAAAAGTATCGCCTTCATTAAAAAACACAAAGAGAAAAAATAATAAAACTATTAAAAGCCCTAAAATAAATAAGACATACAAAAATATAAGATGCAAAGTGTATGATATACAATATGAATAAAAATAATGAACATTACTTTTGCCACTTACGTTTAGACAATGCATTCTGAAATTGATATAAGCACTGATCGAGACAGAGTCTTCATTTACTATTTTCTATCTAAATATCTATGTCATTGTCTCTTCACAATTACCGATCTAAGGAAAGAAAGGGATGTTTAATTATTACCTACAAATTGGAAATTAAATTTTTGGAAAGATTGGCTGCAAATTTCGAAGGGTGAGAGGGGAGAATGAGGTTAGGTTTTCGAAAAGTGCCCAGAATATGAAATGTGAGAGAGGGAGGTTATAGTGGTTTGAAAATGGGGTAGTGAGAAAACTGCCAAATACATTGTAATGGGCTGTAGAGTCGTGGGTGGGGCCGTTTATACAAAACGGCAGCATTTTCTGTGTATTGATGAGATGATTGGAATGGGGTATTTCTTTGTTTTGGGAGAGGGAGGCTTCTCCTTTTATAGGGGAAAAATTTGTAAATTTTTCATTTTCCCTCTCTTGAAATTTTACAATGCCATTTGCAACGGGTAGAAACTCATAATTTACGACAGGTAATAAGTGTTGTCTTAAATTTTCACATGGTTTTATGATTTCATGACAACTAATATTACCCTTCGTAATTTGCCTACCATTTACGACCATTTTTGTTGTCTGTCATGAAGAGTCGTCGCAAATAAGCAAATTTCTGGTAGTGACATGAATCTTCCTAAATCCTTTTTTAATATAGTGCCAAATTCCATCATGCGCTGCTGTGGCTTCTGCAACTAAAACGCGGTTGTTACCCAAATTCGTCCATTTGTAATCCATTACTATTCACTTGTAATCTCAAATGATAAAGCCACATGCAACTCTCTCTCCTTCCTTAGCACCATCAAAATTCAATTTGATCTAGCCTCTCTTAAGAACCAACCATCTTGTCTCTACCCTTTTTCGAACTTTCCTTGCCTATTTATTTAATTCCCTCTCCACCTCGTCACCTAAACTTCTTAATCTCCATTCAGTAATCTTGTAGAAGCTAGAAGGACCACTCTGTCTGGTGTACTCTGAGTACCTCTAAAAAATGCGTCATTATGACAATTCCAGATAGACCGTAATAAATAGATCCAGTTATGGATCTCAATACCTTAATAATTACTATATTGTCTCTGAATTCTATGGAGTTCCTGAGCCAGATTGTTCCTGAAATTGTGATTATGTATCATCCCTTTCCTATTAGCTAGCATCCAACATTGTTTGGCAAAACCATATCTAAAGAAAAGATGCTCTAAATGCTCCTCCTTTTTGTTACACCTAGGACATCCATTAGTGATGTTTATCTGTCTTCGGCTTAACGCATTTCTTGTAGGCAAAGAACTGTACAGAGCCTGCCACAAAACTCCTTCATCTTGGGTCCCATATATCTAGCCTCTAGATCCATTTATAAGGCCATGCCCTTATATCCTTTCATTCGGTGCCATGAGCGAATCACGTCGCAGACTTTACCAAAAATTATATTTTCTCTTGTGCCTTTGTAAAGTTGAGATTTTATCTGTATTATAAAATTATAGAGTAGAGAATTTAGTTGGGATGGTGTTTTTTTAGCATTACATTTTATCTCCTTCATTGTCTTGGATGAGAATCATGACTATACTT
The DNA here is from genome assembly GCA_018398585.1 of Simmondsia chinensis. Classification (NCBI taxonomy): domain Eukaryota; kingdom Viridiplantae; phylum Streptophyta; class Magnoliopsida; order Caryophyllales; family Simmondsiaceae; genus Simmondsia; species Simmondsia chinensis. The sequence continues at coordinate 14,270,333 of JAGTTD010000005.1, forward strand.
TTAAAATTATTATACTAGGCTCCGTTTTTTTCTTGGGAAGTACTCTTACCCTAGAAAATATTTTACTTCGGAAAATATTTTTTATGGAAAATGGAATTCTCGTTGAGTTTTTCCGTTGTTTGTTTAACGGAATGACATGTTTTCACATTGCAACGTTCCTGGTTTGTTCTAAAGGAATCAGCTTCTACCAATCATCTTATACTTTGTTATCAAATAGTTTAAGTAGCAATACAATATATTTATAATTATATTGACTTTGTGTGATTGTGATATTATTGCTAAGGTAACTTGAGGTTTAATCATTTATCACTTACCTTGATAGTTCAACATAATTATAATAATATTTACAAGCTATGTCAATATTTTTAGCAAATTACAATAAAAAGCTTATCGTATGTTGATGTCAACTATCTAAATATGGCCTAAATCATTTTAGTACGATCTTCGAACCTATGTATACCTTGTAATTTCATTGGATCACTCAGAATGATGATTATCCTACTTTTTAAAGGAAAGTTATTTTCCTCTAGTTGAGGGAAAACATTTTCCAACAAAAAGCTTTTTTCGTCAGAAAATGCGGGCCAAACAGTGGAAAAGGGGAAAACCAATTTTCCAAACCAAACCAAGCCTTAATTTAATTTTTTTTCTGCCAATTATTCTCTCTGTATTTGTGGTTTAGACTTATTATAAGAGAATATAAATTTTACAATGATTTATGAATTTCTTTTGTTAAACAATCATATGAAATTATGTTAAATGAAAATATATACTTGTATATATTATATGAAATAGGAATACTTGTCACATTTCTCTAAAAGGTTTTTTTTTTTTTTTTCTTTTGTCATTTTTTTGTTTTTCTTGGTTGTTATTATCTTTGTTGCCTAATTCTCGCTTTTATGATGGTTACATGTGGCCTTGTCTGTAAGAGCTGCCCATTCTGTATTGCCATCGTGGCATTATCTTGTAACTGGTTTATGAAGTTTGTGAATCAAATTTGTCTTCTATTGTTGAAAATACTATTTGTCGTGTATTTATATCATTCGACCAAGTTATAATGTGGACGGTAATCAAAATACTTTTGTCGTTTGTTTCTTTCGTATTGGTTTGCTTATCAGCATAACTATTTATACCCTATTCTTCCAGTGGACTGAACGGTAAAATCATGGCATTTCATGCACCATAGTGTGCTGGGTGATGCAATCAAACACCATTTTGCACAAATCCAACTACAATCGAGCAAATCCAACAAATAAATACACAATCAAACAATCAAAGATCTCAACACCAAGTATTGTATTGTATTGCTATAGATGTAAGCTCTACAAGTAACTGTAAAGTGTAATTGTAAGAGAGTAAATTTAGTTTTTTTTTTTGGGGGGGGGGGGGGGGGGGGGGGGGGGTATTAGGGAAGAAGATAGTGAGAGAGAGATAACTAAAGGCCTAATCAATCCAGTCATAAACAAACCCTAATCTCTTCTACAAATTTATATTAAGCCAAGATAACTAAGCCGTGCTGATGTGGCAATGACAGACTCATGGTTAAGAACTATGCAATTGATATGACAGAGCCGGGAGCATAAGTATCGGCCTCGTTAATAACAGTATCGGGAATGTGCATATCAACACCCCCATCAGCGTCCAACCCGGGTTAAAATGAGGAAAGCAGAGTTACAAATCATAGTGACATTCCCAAGTGGCATCATCTGTGTTAAGTGTGGAGAACGATCATTTTAGGCAACCACCATAATCATGGCTGGATTTATTAGGGCTAGTCTTAATGGCATGACTCTTGAGCTTCTAGCAGTTACAACTGCAAGAGATCTATTTATAAATGCTCTTGGCTGGATTGTAGTGTGAGAAAAAGTGTGAACAAAAATTGTAATCCTCGTCTAGCAGTGAATATTGTTGCTCCACTTCCGTGGATGTAGACTTGCTGAACCACGTAAATTCCAGTGTCGAATATTTAGCCCCATTCGCTTTCAATTTGAGTCTGCTATTTCGATTTGTGGCTCGGTAAATTCGTGGGTGGTTCTAACAACTGCTATTAAAGCCCCTAGTTGAACCTAAATCAAAGAAATAGTTGTGAATGTGGGAGGAAAGGACCGGTGGCTAGTGTTCTTGTTTTTGCAAAGTGTACGGCAATGTAAAGGGCGACGCGTGGCAAGGTTGCACCTGGAAAAAAGAAATTCTATTCGCATGTGGAGGCGCGTGGTGGTGCATGCGGAGCCTATGGAGGAGTGTGGTGGTTTTAGATCCCACGTGGTGGTGAACGGAGGAGACTAAGACTAGATCGAGTTCCATGGGTGACATATTTGGTGGTTCCTGAGTGAATCTGTGAATGGTGAGGCGCCAAAGGAGAACTACAGCGGTACCGTGGTAATGTCAGCTCCAGAACCAAAGATTGCAATAGTTCTGTGTGATGTTGGCGACGACGAAGATGGTGACTAAGGAAGTGCTAGTGGTTGCGCCGGTGACGTGATTCAAACTAAGTTCGAACACCAAAGGGGAGGCGTTCACGGTGGCGGTCTTACAGTAGACGACGATCGTTGATTGTGCTCTAGCGGCGTCAGGTAAAGACAGAGCGTCATGATAAATAGAAACCAAAGAGATAGAGAGTCGGAGTGAGAGGCGGTAGTGAAGAGAGGAGGAAGATAGAGAGTCGTACGCAGATGTGGGTTGCAAGTGAAGACAACTATTTAGCATTAGGTTTTTTTTGTTGTTAGATTTTGGGCGGTCAACTATAGTGTTGACTAAATTTGGAAAAACTAGAAACTAAAAATAAATTTGTGCTCGAAATAGTTAAAATTCAAAATATCATCAATGGGGACCAACGAGGTAAAAATTTTCGGTTTTAAGAAATTTGACAAGATTGATTTTGCATATTTATGAATGTAGATCGAGGATATTTTGTAGGCAAAAAGGTTACAGTTACCCTTATTAGGGAAGAAACTTGAGGCTATGGAGTAAGAGGAGTGAAACTTGTTGCACCAATAAGTTTGCTGGCATGTATGAGAAACCATTGGTGAACAACATGGTGCACCAGATGAAGAAGTTGTTCAATCTAAGGATGACGGAAGGTGGTTCTGTTGCCTAGTATTTAAATTCTTTTAATACTATAATAAATCAAATGGTGTCGGTGGAAATTAAATTTGATGATGAGATCCGAGCACTAATGTTATTAGCGTCTTTGCTCAACAGTCGGGAAGCAATGAGAATAGTGATCAGCAATTCTGCCAGCAATGAAAACTCAAAATACAATGCTGTATGTGATTTGATTTTAGCCGAGTAGGTGCGCCGTCGAGCCTGAGAAAATCATACTTTATGTGTGGAAACCTGATGTAGGGGTTTGGAAAGTTCACGTTGAGGTAGAAGTAGCAGTACAACACGGCAAAGGGAGCCATGTTGGCACTACAGGATACCGGGACATATGAAAATGGCATGTAGAGTTTTGAAAAGGTTAGACCCTAATACAGCCAATATTGTGACTAAAGAGATACCGGATGCACTAGCTCTTACCGTACATTCACTGGTGGATGACTGGATCCCAGATTCAGCGGCCTCATCTCACGCTACACCGTATAGGGATGTGATATAGAATTTTGTAGCAAGGGATTATGGTAGAGTTTATTTGGCAAGTGGACAGCCGTTAGAAGTTGTCGGTATGGGTGATGTCAATGCTTCATTGCCACATGTGTCGGTGTGGACTTTACATAAGTTGAGATATGTGCCCGAGTTGAAGAGTAATCTGATATAAGTGCGATAGCTCATTGACAGTGGGTATTCTGTCATGTTCTAGGGTGGTAAGTGGTTGATCTCAAAAGAGGTGTTAGTGATAGCTCGTGGTCTGAAGTTGGACGCACTATTTTCAACATTGAAGTCAAATGATGGTGATTAGTGCAAGAAACTCAGCTTTGGGCAAGTCAAACCGTGTCAGCTGGAAGCCATGTCGTGATGTGTCATATCAGTTCTAAAAGCCGATTGGTAAAAGAATTAATCCGAATGGTCATTCTGATATGAATTCGAGTACGCATATCAAATGGAAGCTAGAAATAAATTCCCAACAGAAGACGACAAGTGGGAGCATGAACACGGTAGGTGATGTGTTTTTCTACATCTATCAAAATTAAATATTTAACCCCATCTACTAATCACATCTAAATTGAAGTGTAGAGTGAGAGGGTGTCAAAAAACAGGGACTAAGAGTGCGTGAATTTATCTATGGCCTAAATTGATTTAAGAAAAATTGTAAGATTTTGTGTTAATGAATCTAAAGAAACGAAAATTAAACTAACTACTTTACTTCTAAAGGGGAAAACTGTATTAAATTGAAACCTAGTGTTTTAAATCCCTCATTAGCCAATTATTCATGCGTTAACTCTTACATAGGATTACTGATTGTCACACAGCTAGCGGTTTAGGCTACAAACTCCAACCTACTAAGGAGATGTTGTTAGTATCGCGTATCGATCTTATCTAACTAATGCATAGAGAAGATAGGCTCTACCTAACGTATTGTTAATTATCACGTATTGACCTTAACTAAAGCGTACGGAAGATAGGCTTTAATTAACACTTCGATAAATACTATTGCTTGATTTATTAATCCTAGGGTGACAAGCACAACAAATTAATTTATAAATATCAACATCAACGACTAAAGGTCACAAGCACAGTAATCATCTCAATTGAATAAACAATAAAAACATAATACTTCAAAGTATTTATCTCAATCAAGCAATTCATGTAAACAATCAAATTAACCCAAATTAAAAGTAAACAAAAGTAAAGGCTAAGGCTTCATCTAACCCTAGAGAGCAAGTTAGCTCTCCATCCAAGACGAACTGGTGAAGGAGGAGATGAACAATCTCATGTCGGTCTTTACTCTAATTTCGCTCGCGTTCCAATTTAATGAAAAAATAGAAAAGTAATATAAAAGAAGAGAGGGAGAATTGAGAGAGAGAGCATTGCAGTCAATTTCCCAAAATAGAGAACAAAGAAGAAGCCCCCCGGAACAAAGAGCACCCCCCTTTTAAATCGATGTTCGCTGCTGTTGCTCCTCCAAAACCTACGAGTTTGGGCTGACGATGACGGGCCTGGTGACTGTGGGCTATTGTGCTGGGCTGAGCGTGAGTGCTGACGGAGGTCAGGGCTGGAGAAGATGGGCTTGGGTTGTCAGTGATGCTTGCGTGCAGAGGTGGGTTGAGCGTTGATGGTCTGAGCGTGAGCTTGAGGTTGATGATGAAGGTGTTGGGCTTGGGGTACTGTAGCAGTGCGGGTCGGGTCAGAGTGGGCCAAGCTTTTACGTTGTCGTCCCGAATCTCAATTGACTTGATTTTATTGTTTACTCATCGAATTTGTCTTATTTGCACCAGAATTTGACAATTTTTGAAACTTTAATTTCAAACCTGTTAAACATAAAAAATTACCAAAATGAGTGTAGAACTATAATTAAATAGGTGTAAAATAATTAAAATAACAATTAAAAGATGCGTTAATCTGAGACGCATCAACACCTCCACACCTAACATTTGCTAGTCCTCGAGCAGAGCATAGGATAAACTCAAATACTCAAGCAATCAACTTCCCCAATCTTCACCAAGTTTTTTGAGATTAACACATATATTACAATTCAAGACAAGATTCAGTTATTTGGAACATTCTCCAATTCCCTGAATTTAGATGATTAAACTTCAAAACTCATCATTGAATTTCTATATCCATGTATCAATAAATAGAAACTACTCAAGCACTTTAAGCACACAAGTGTACATGAATGGGATCTCATACCATAGAATCTCCTTAAATTCTCCCATCCAACCAAATATACCAAAGTTTTGTATACCCACACTATTGAATCACCTTAACACATGCCCATACATTGAGAATTCTAAGTGGCATATGAGTGACCACTTTATAACATTTTTGACCTCGATACAGCACAAAAGAAGAACAACTATATCATGAATGCACATCAATTTTCACTTTCTTCTTTTTCTTTTGCTTCTTTTTTCTTTTTCTTTCTTACTTTTCATTTTTTTTCTTTTTTTTTTTTTCTTTCGTTTCCTCTTCTTTTTCGGTCCAATTTTTGGACTTTCGCATAAGAAGCACCTCAACTTATAATTGACATTGATCAACAAGTACTTTACATCGTATCAAGAGGCAAGGATTAGGATAAGCCAATAGGGCAAGCCTGCAAAACTCAAGGCATATAAGATTGTTTACGCAAAATTTTCAGATTTTTCCCAACACAAAATATATATATGTGCATAGTGAATATGTGAGCCACATGAGTAGAACCCATTAATATCAACACTGATCGACAATACTCACTAACAAGTAAGAAGTAGAATCATTTAATTTCATGGAATTAAGAGAATGAAATAAATAGCTAATCCTACTATCATCCTAACATACGCGTCGATCAAGGAAAACTTGGCTAAACGGTTGTAATGCACACTCAAAATGCACAAACGATGCTCAAAAGTTTAAAAATTTGACCAAAAAATGAGCACATGCAAATAAACCTCACCCCCAGACCTAAATCATGCATTGTCCTCAATGCGATAATAGAAATCATTAAAGCACTAGAAATAGGCGAGATAACGCAATACAACCTAAAAAGGCAGCGTGAATATTTATATATGACTTCAACCTGGGACAAAATAAACTAAAAACAAGAAATAACAAACCTAGATTGCCTCCTAGGAGGGCTAAGTTTTACGCCTTCAGTTAGGCGTAACGGGTCTACCAAAGATCAAGTAATGGCATCAACCAAAGAAGCAATTTCACCGAGCTCACCTAAGACAACACCTACAGCACAATCAGAAGCGTCACACACGATTTCTAGAGGGAGAGAGCAGTCGGGTGGATGCCTAATGGGGGCAGCAACAAGTGTAGATCAAGCTTATGAAAAGCTTCTAACCAAGACTCATCAAACTCAAAAGATATGGCCTTAGCAGGCAAATTAGTCAATAGTCTAGATACCTTCCCGTGGTCCTTAAGGACTCCTTATAGAAATTCTCATGACCTAGAAAGTCTCCAACTTGCTTCGAATTTGAGGGTGGGGGCGAGTTAGCATTCAAATCTATCTTAGCCTTATCAACCTCAATGCCCTCCTTAGAAAACCTACGACCTAGTACAATTCCTTTTTGAACTATAACATTATTCTTCTCTCAACCCAAAACTTCTTTTATGTCCGGGTTCAACCTTCATTGCATCTCTTTAGAAGGTATTGCTTTCTCATCCAGGGGGTTACTAACTAGGATAGAGGGGAGTGTTTGGTCCACCAAATCATCAACAATATCCACATAGAAGCACTCCGACTCCTCCTCACCAGTGGGTGGCCAAGCCTCAAAAATGTTTAACCTAATAGTCATGTTTACCAAACTAACATCCATTACCCCAGATCTACAGTTAATTGTGGCGTTGGCCGTTGCTAAGAAAGGCCGACCTAAAATGACATGGATATGGTTTTTTGAATGACTAGAATGTTCCATATCAAGGATAAGAAAATCAGCAAGAAATATGGCTTTGTCTACCTTCACCAATATGTTAGTAAGCTCACCACAGGGGATTCTAGTTGATCTATCTGCTAACTGCAAGGTCACCGTGGTGGGTTGTAACTATCCTAAGCCTAAGTCCTCATAAACTGAGTAAGGAATAATACTAACACTCGCTCCTAAGTCCAGTAAAGCTTAAGAGATGGTGGGGACACCAGGGTCTTTGTACTTAATTGGAGTGTCACACTTCCGAACAGAGCTCACTTGCTTGGCTAAAAATACTTTTTTAGGTAGATGTGCTCTAGATCGCCTCTTTTGGTTCAGTAAGTCCTTAATGAACTTAGCATAGTTTGGGATCTATTTAATCGCACCAAGAAGGGGAATGTTTATCTTGACTTGCCTAAATGTCTCCAAAATATCTTCCCACTTCTTGTCCTTCCCATTTGGATGTGGTGCAACTAAAGTTTGGGGGAAGGGCACTCTAGGTACATATGAGGAAGGAAGATCAGAGGTCTTAAGAGTGAGAGAAGGATACATGACCTTATCAGTCACCTCCTTTCTTTCCTCGCTCTTTTCTTCTCCCTCACCACTTATGGGTACATCACTCTCAGCACTCATCCCATTGTCAATCTCCTTCCCACTTCTTAACACCGTAATGGACTTTGCTTGTCCTTGATGGGGAGGATAGCTGTATTGCCTCACATAATTCCTACGGTTCTCTACGGTTTGGCTAGGGAGTCCTTACTCATTTCTCCTACTCAAAGTGTTAGCTAGTTGACCTATTTGGGGTTTTAGCTTTAAGATCGATTGTGTATGGGAATGGAGGAGTTGGGAATTAGCTTCTAAATCTTTCAACACACTCAAGACCTTCTCTTCAAAATTCGAATTAGAGCTCAAATTAGAAGGTTGAGAGTAGTTAGAAGCATACCCTTGCGGTTGAAAATTGAGAGATCGTGGCATACCAGATTGTTGAGGTCATGGATTCTGTTGCTGTGGCATGAATTGTCCGTCTTTTCCTTGCCTCGAAGAGAAGTTTGTATGGTTTCTCAAACCCGGACTGTATGTAATTGAGTACGGATCATTCCTCGAGAATCCTTGTGCTGCATTAACCTGTTCCCCCGACCACTCAACAAAAGGTGAAGCGGAGGGGCAATCTTGTGTAGAATGAGAGATACTAGAGCATGAAGAACAAATACTATGCATGTTTTTAACATTAGACACATTAGGCATAGTAGAGGGAGTCAATGTCATCTTAAATAAGGAAGTAAGCTGCTCCACAGAAGGGGCAAGAGAGTCTACTTTCGCATCTAAGATAGAAGTGTGAGCAATTTCATGTACTCCTCCTCTATTTAACCTAGTAGCATTTAAACGTGCATGTGCGACATTTTGGTCTGAGTTCTCATTCAAATGTTCAAAAAGTTTCATGCCTCATCGTCATTCTTCCTAAGGAACTGATCACCACATGAAGCGTCGACGGTTTGTTGACCATTTTCATTTAACCCATAATAAAAGTTTTGGACCAGTTGGCATTTAGGGCTAGCATGATGTGGAAAAGCTCTCAGAAGTTCCCTAAACTTATCCCAACTATAATGAAACTCTTCACTCGAAAGTTGGACAAGGGTGTTAATTGCTCTCCTAGCAGTGTTGGTCTTACTAATGGGACAGAATTTCTGAAGAAATTCTTATTGTATTTGAGTCCAAGTACTAATCGTTCCACTAGGTAAGGTGCCTAACCAATACTTAGCCTTATCCTTCAAAAAGATGGCACCATCACCAATGTTAGGAATCCTGAAGGTCACTACAAGAAAACGGATTTTTCGCGACAAGATTTAGCAACGACTAATAAAAGTCGTTGCGAAATACTAATCTTTTGCAACGACAAAAAAATATCATTGCTAAAAATAAATTATTGGCAACGACAATATAATCTATTGATAAAAATATATTTTTCGCGACGACATATATTGTCGTTGCAAAAGCAAACTTGTTTATTCGCAATGACAATAATAATTCGTTGCCATAGACCTCATCTTTAGCAGCGATATTGATCAATCATTGCCCAAAAGCATGTATTTGGCGACGACAAGCATTTTCGTTGCGAAAAATTCTACTTTAGCAACGACGTTTAGCGGTCGTTGGAGAAAATCATGATATTTAACCAAGACATTATATTATCGTTGCCAAATATATTTTATTCTTCACAAGTTTATTAATTAAAGTTTGCCGCCATTACTAGCTTTCACAATATAAGAAATAAATGTTCAAAAAAAAAGATAATTCAGTAATGAATTTTCAAATTTTATACTAAATTTAAGTGTCACATGTCAGAATTTAATAATTTCTGTTAAAATTCAATCAATATTACCATAAAACTTTAAGACAACTAAGTAATAAATTTACAAATTTTATTGTAATATAATATTTTCAAATTCTCAAACTAAAATGATAATATTTTTACCCAATTTTTATTCCCTCCAAAACACACTTTTTAATTTCTCTTTCCTACTTCCATTCTTATTTTTCCCTCTCTCAACCCCTAAAACATGAATTGAAGAAAATTTTGTGATATTTGTAATGAACTACACCAAACCCCATGTACTTTTAATGTCAAAAAAACTAAAAAAAAAATATACAAATTTAAAAATTGAAAATGAATACTGAAACTTTTTTTTTTAAAAACATTGAAAAATAAATTTTAAAAATACTATTATACTTTTTTTATGCTTTTTCCAAAAAAATATTTTTCAATAATTTGTTTCAATTTTTTTAATTTTAAATTTATTAATGTTTAAAAGGTGTGTTATGGTTAGTAGCAAAGTTGATGGGTAAGTTGTATGCAATAACAAAGTTCAAGGGGCTATTTTTTGCAATCAAAAGTGGGAGGGGGAGTGTATTGTATTTAATTATAAAATTAAAAGGGTCATTTTTAAAAATTAAAAGTGCAGGGGATGTTTTATGATTACTGTAAATTTCAGAGGGTCTTATTATAATTTATATTTTTACTAATTTAAAAATATTAAGGTCTTTTTTATTATTTTTAAAAATATGAAGTACTAAAATATAAATAATCTAAATTTAATTATAATAAGTTTTTCAAATTTAAAAAAAAAAAAAAAAAAACCTAACCCCAACCCCCTCCCCCCCCCCCCCCCCCCAAAAAAAAAAATCCCAGGCAAACCCATTTTCATTCCATATTTCTCAAATTGTTAAACCTCCCTTAAGCTCGTTTCCCAAGTGAGAGATACAATTGTGGTTTTGAAACACGAGAGAAAAGGTCAGTGAACTGTATTTTTGCTTTTTTTTTTTGTTTTGATTATTTTCGTTGTCACATTTAAGTCAAACCCTAAGTGCATCTTTGTTTTTCCATTGTGCTAGTCTTTCTCTCTCCACCGGTTCCCACTGCATCTCTGCCATTGCACCTCTCTCAAGCTGGGCTAAGGTATTTTGTTTTACAATATGAAATTTTGAAGAAAGTAGAATGATTGAGAAATTTGATATTATGTAAACTAGTGTAAGTATATATGTTTATTTCTTGTGTGACAAAGATTGCAATATTTGAGTACCAATTTTGTTTAAAATTTCACATATTTTGGAATCAATTTGTCATATTTTCAGTTTAAAATTTCATTGTTTGAGTGCCTATTTTGCTGTTCTTGTTCAATAAACTTGTTGGTCTAAATTTCTTTTGCTTTGCTCATGATGATTTTAGGGGTTCTTTATGCTTGGTTTTTCTATGTGAATGATGTCTAAAAAGTCGACTTTTTATAAGAGTTGATGAATTACATGTACTTAGTCCTCGGAATCAATTATATCAGCATAAGTCTATTACAACCTAATACCCCTTTTCTAATGAAATTGAAGAAAGGGAGCTACTAAAGTCCTAATAATTTATCATATTATAATTTAGTTTTGTGGTTACTTTATTGGTAGTTATTCTCTTAATACTTAAATACATGCTAAATTGCATTATTATAATGATTTTAGGACATGATGGTAGACAAGAAGTGGATGAAAATAAAAGATCGAATAACATGCGAGTATTTACACGGTGTTGATAGTTTTCTTGACTTTGCATACGAAGCCTTAGACTTACGTGATAATGGCAAGATTAGATGCCCTTGTAATAAATGCCGAAATGTTTCTGTGAAAGAAAGATGTAATGTCCGATATGATTTATTGCGGCATGGAGTTTTTCAACAATACACAATATGGAATTTACATGGTGAAAATTTTGATGATATTGAGAACTCAAATTCTGAGGATGAACACAATAGTACTGATACAATTGCTCATGATTATATGCCCAATATATTACAAGCCGCTTGTGGTGTGGCGGGAATGGGTTTACAAATAGGTAAAATAGGTAGTGAACGTGATGATATTGGGCCAAATGTGGGTCAACAAGTTCCAAATAGTGAGGCGGCAAAGTTTTATCGCCTATTAAAAGAGCACCAAGACCCATTAACCGTTGAGGGTAAAAAGATTTCAAAGTTAACTTATTTGGTGAAGTTGCTTCAATTGAAATGCCTTAACAATTGGAGTGATAGCTCATTCACTTCCTTGCTCTGATTTCAAAACGACACATTGGTTCTACAACTTCCTACTTCATATTATGAGGCCAGAAAATTATTACAGATTTGTGTCTCAAATATGTTAAGATTGATGCTCGTAGAAATGATTGTATGATATATTGGGGGGAGCACATTGACGCAGTGGATTGTCCTTCTTGACACCTGTCAAGGTGGAAGGGAAAGAAAAAATATAAAGGAAAAAACAATCCTTACAGAACTTTTTGGTATTTTCCAATTACTCCTAGACTCCGAAGATATATGCGATAGCATAAAGAGGATCAGATAGATGATGGGGTAATGAGACATCCTGCTGATTCTCTTGCTTGGAAATCATTTGATGAGATTTACAATTCATTTGCTTCAGATGCTCGTAATGTAAGGCTTGGCTTAGCTTGTGATGGTTTCCAACCTTTTAGAAACACATAACATAGTGTTTGGTCGGTTGTACTCATCCCTTATAATTTGCCTCCATGGATGTGCATCAAATCTTCTTCATTTATGCTAACAGTACTTATCCCTGGAGGTGAAAAGTGTCCAGGAATGGATATAGATGTGTATTTGCAACTAATGATTGAAGAGTTAAAAATTCTTTCGGAGGTTGGTATTAAAACATACGATGCCCACTTAAAACAAAATTTTGTGATGCATGCAGCTGTTTTGTGGACAATAAATGATTATCCTGCATATGCTGATTTGTCTGGTTGGTCAACCAAAGGATATTTCGCTTGTCCTTGTTGTCATGGGGAAAAAGAGTCATGTCATATAAATAACAAACTATGTTATATGGGTCATCGGTGTTTGTTGCCACAAGATCATATAGGTGGAGAAAAAATTCTAAAGCTTTTGATAACACAGAGGAATATATGGTTGGCTCCTCAAATTTTGTTAGGTGATGATGCGTTGAAACATTATGGGAAATTCAAACAAGCAGCGTTTAGTAAGATTAAGAAGAGAAAACATGACGATCCCACTTTTAATTTATATGGATGGCAACAGAAAAGCATTTTCTTTCAGTTGCCTTATTGGAGAAAGCTGAAGTTGCATCATAATGTTGATGTCATGCACACAGAGAAAAACGTTTCTGAAAATATCCTTTTTACATTGATGAACACAATGGGTAGGTCTAAAGACACCATAAAAGCTCGACTTGATCTTGTTGCAATGAAAATAAGGAAGGAACCGCATCCTATTATAGAAGGAGAAAAAGTACGTATTCCCACTGCATGCTACACCTTCAGTTCTGATGATAAAAGAGCAGTTTGCGAAATGCTTATGAATTTGAAGTCTCTTGATGGCTATCTATCAAACATTTCTCATTGTGTAAACGGTGATAAAATCTCACAAATGAAGAGCCATGATCATCATATATTCATTGAAAAACTCCTTCCCATTGTGGTTCATGGATGCTTACCCAGAAAAGTGTATGAACCATTAATTGAGTTGAGTTACTTTTTTCAGAATTTATGCTCCAAAAATATAACATTGAAAGATTTGGACGATCTTCAAAAGCAAATTCCTTACACTCTTTGCAAGTTAGAGATGGTGTTTTCACCTGCATTCTTTGATGTCATGGTGCATTTGGTGGTTCAATTAGCTGAAGAAGCAAAGATTGCCTGACCCGTTTGATATTGATGTCTGTATCAAATTGAGAGGTACATTATTCTTATTATTTTTATTTCTTGCATGTAACTTAGTGAAAGCTTACGAAATTTAAAATCATATGTTCGCAACAAAGCATGTCCAGAAGGGTCAATTGCAATGGGTACTTGGCCGATGAGTGTCTCACATTTTGTTCTAGATTTACGGATGATGTTGATACTAAATTTAACCGCAAAGCAAGAAACGATGATGGTGATGTTGAGGCACATCCAGACAGTGACTTGGAGATATTTAGATCTATTGGTTGTCCTCTAGGAAAGGATTCCCAGCTCATCTATCTTTGGAAGATTTTGAGCAAGCCCATTTATATGTCCTACACAACTGTGATGATCTTTTGAATTTTATTAGGTAACTTGTGATACATTTATTTGTAGAAGTCTTTGTTATACCAAACTATTCTCAATTTCTTCCAATTCATCTTATTAGGGAACACTAGTTGGAATTAGAAAGAGAAAATCATCGGAATGTTGAAAAGAGGCATAAGGAGCAATTTGCAAAATGGATATACAACCATGTACGTGTATTTATGTTTATCATATATTTAATAAGAATAACTTCCTTTTGTAGATAACTTAAGTTGTTTTTGTCCTTTTTAATAGGTGAAGCAAATGCATAAATATGGACTTGTGGGTGAAGATCTATATAACCCAGTATGCTATCCTTCACGCATTGTGAAGCAGTATAATGGGCATACTATTAGTGGTTTTAGATTCCACACGTTAGATGTTCAAGAAACTAGGAAATGTCAAAATAGTGGTGTAATGGTTCGTGGTGATGATGAATCTGATAAAGAATACTATGGGGTATTGAAAGATGTCTATGAATTGCAATATGGGGGCAGAAATCATGTCTTTGCTTTCAAATGTGATTGGTATGATGTCGAACACCACAATCTGGGATACAAAGTAGATGCATATGGCATAATAAGTGTTCACAAAGAAAGAAGGCTAAACACGAACGAGCCTTTTGCTCTTGAATCACAAGTGCAACTAGTTTTTTACGTGCAAGATCCTCAGGTAGATCATTGGTTAATTGTTGTAAAGACACAACCTTGAGATCTATACAACATAACGACAATAGAAATTGCTGACTTGAATGAAAAACTTGAAGATGATGCTTGTCAGGAAGATGAGGTTGATGTTGATACATTACGCAACATATCTACGCCACTTGATAATGATGATGATATCGGTTGTTTGGTTGGAACTGGGTTTTCAATTAAAAGAGGAGCTAATATTGTTAAATTGGTTAAAGAGACTTTTAAGAAAATCAAAGAAAAGGATAAAGAACCTAGGGGCAACAAAGAATATGATAATCTTTGTTCTTTGAGTAATGATGAATGATTACTCAATTATTTCCTCACATTATTCTTGGTTAGTGCCTCCTTTCTCCCCTTTCTTTTGCTTATGATACCATTCAATTTGGCCCTAATTTTAGTTATGACATGCGAGCTTATTGTTATTTCCTTGTTGGCTAAAAGTATAGTTGTAGTCTTTTTTGACATTGCATTCAACTTGCACAATCTTCTTTGGGGACTTATTTATTAACTAGTAAGGCTATAATTGAATTGTATGTACACTTAATTGTTGTTGAGCTTGTATGGTATTGTTATTTTATGATGTTAAGCTAGAATTTGATTTAAATTTATAGGAATGGTTGGTCAAGGAAAGGGTAAAACGACGTGCCCCACAAATACAGGTGGAAGAGGTGAAAAGGGAAGGGAAATTAGACCCTCTCACTCTACTTATAACGTCATTCCCCACGTTGCGAATGATGCGCTTGATGCAAGACCATCTTTAAGTGACGAGTCTCAAAGACACTCTATGGATACACCAATCCAAAGAGGTAATCATAAATAATCTTCTATTATCTTTTTCATCTATTTAATTAAGAATATTAATACAAGCTAACATTACAGGGCAAGCAAAAGGGAAGACCAAGTTTTTCAATAGAATCTCTACACTTTTGGATGTTCATGGAGCAGCTAATCCCGCTTCTAGTTCCGATATGAGTTTGTCTTGAACAAATAACCGTAATATTATAAAAGAACCAATAGCAGCCTCTCCAAGTAGTCAAGATCCAAAGTTCTCAAACCTTATTTATTATGTTATGTGGAAAATATTAATGTAATTGATTTTATTGTGTATTTGCTTTTTGTAAAGGATCAACTACAAGCAAGAAAGGAAAGAGAGGAGAAAGGGGGAAGTACAAATCCATTGTGGTGGATATGAAAAATTGCGGTGGAAAGTTGAAGCTCCAAATTGAAATACGTGATGATATTTTGCGAGCAGTTGGTGATAACGCACGACAATTGGTGAATTATTGTGGTTATGTAGTTAGAACATCAGCTCCTGTGAAAGTTAAAAACTTTAAGGAAGCATTTCAAATTGCTGGCGACATTATGTGGAAGAAAGTTCAGGTTTATCCATGTTTATAATTTTAAATGTTTCTATTTAGGTTATGATTTCTTTGTTATTTCTCATTCTTGTTTAAATATTTTTTGTCAGAATTACTTTGAATTGAAAAATGATGATGATCGAGAGGCTAGAAGATTGCAATGTTTTGTATTGGATGTAATGCAAAGATTGTATACAGTTTGGAAGGCCCGATTGCATACACATTATAAAAAATGTGGAAAATCAGATGAAGAACGATTGAACAATCCTCCTGAAGATTGTCCAATTGATGAGTGGCATTACCTTGTAGAGTTATTTAGCTCAGAAGAGTTCAAGGTCTTAATTGTTGAAATAATTGTTATGTGATGTCATATATATTTTACTCATCAATTTTTATTGTTATTTTTTTTAAAATCAGAAAATCAGTGAAAGGAATTCAAAAAATCGTCGCTCAAAAAACAGGTGTATGTACACAACTGGTAATTTGTCTTTCGCTGAAGTTGAGCACATGTTGGTAAGGAAGTAACATATTTTACTCATGTATTTTTATTGTCATTTTTTTAAAATAAATTTTTAATAAAAGCATGATTTTCACAAGCATTGAATAGCATTGGAGGTAAGCCCACTGCTGATGTTATTTGGCTTGCTGAGCACACATGTCCAAATGAAGAAGTAGTGTTAGAGTGGGCAGATGAAGATCGCTCCAAACAAGTTCATGTATGTGCTTTAATTAATTTACATGTTCAAATTAGAACGTATATTATTCTTATTTATGATTTTGATCAACTTTAATTATAGGAAAAACTTCATGAGTTGGTTCAAAATCTATCTGCAAACGGTGCCCCCCAGACACAAGAGGAGATGTTGCTTGCTGTATTTGGTCCTCGATCTGGATATGTTCGAGGAAAGGATACCGGTTTGAAAGGCTAGACAAAAGGACGACAGCAATTTGAACAAAGTAAAAAGATAGATGAGTTGAAGGATATAGTTGAACATCAAGACCAAAAAATCGAATCTTAGGAGAAAGAAATTGAATCGCAAAAAAAAAAAACACATTGAAGAACATCAAAAGGAAATGGGGGATTTTCGAAAACATAAGAATGAGATCAATGAGTGGAAACAAATGATGGAGGGCATGATGCGAAATGTTCGCTAACTATAGGTGGTAATTATAAAAGTAGTTAGTTTATCATTGATACATGGTGTGGTAATACCTTTTTTGTGGCTTTGGCTTACTTGGTCTTACAATTAATTGGTTTTATATTCATTATTGTAGGAAATTGAGAGTTACAAGTTAGAAGCTCTAGGTGGTCACCTGGATTTTGAAGAAAGCCAAAACAAATGTCAGTTTTAATTTGATTTTTTGTAGAATTATGTAATGTTTTGATATTACAATACATTGATTGTAATGTTTTGGGATTACAATATGTTGATTGTACTGAAATTGCTATGTATATACCTTTTGGTATTATAAATTAGGTTGTTTTGTATATTTGTATGGATTATTAATAGTGGAGCTATGTACAATTTGTTGTATTGGAGTGTCTCCCTATAAATGAATTTTCTTTAGTATTAATATTTCATATAAGACACCTTCTATGAGTTAAAATGTAAATTATATTTTACAGCTTTTAAGAATATAGTAAGAATGATATTAGGAAATACCAAATATTTATGGCAATGATAATTTTTCTTGAAAGACAAAATAATATTTGGCAACAACAATTGTTGTTGCAAAACATAGTAGTCTTTGGCAACGACATGACTCGTTGCCAAAAGGAGGTGTTTGGCGATGACATCACTCGTTGCCAAAAAGAAGTTTTCGGCGACGATAATTGTTGTTGCCAAAGATAAGTTTTTTTTGGCAACAGCCATATTGTTGCCAAACCATATTGTCTTTCATAACGACAATTGTTGTTGCCAAAAAAACTTACTTTTTGCAACGAAAACTGTGGTCGCCAAAAAGCATTATATTTGGCAATGATAGTTTTTGTTGCCAAAGAGCTTTCACAACAAGATCATGTGCAACAACCTCGCAATGACAATTGTCGTTGTTAAAAGTATATTGTTATGATCCAAGGATCCGAGGCATGAGCTGAGGGTGGCTGTGTTGCTGTCCTGCTACTATGTGCTGCGTTGGAGGCTGTCTTGCAGCCATTTAATGATCATTTAGTGTAGGGAAGTTGTGTTAGCTTGTTGATATTGTAACTAGAATGAGTATTAATGTAATTAGTTACATAAGTCTCTTGTTAAGTCATGTAATAAGTGAACTCTAGTGTCATGTAGCCTTGCTGGTCATTGGCCGTTCAAGGTTGGTGGCTAATTAGTTAGGTTGCGGATAAGTTGGTTAGGCCATGGTTCTAAATGCATAGTATAAATAGATGGCTCTAGCTTGTATTCAAAACAACTTTGATGAATGAATTTGATATCTTTTGATATCTCTCTCTACTTCTCATCTCCTTTCCCTTCTTATCTCATCTCAACTCTATATTTCCTTCTCATCTCATACTCTCTCTATCCCAACCAAGGTTGAGGTTCAAGAGCAATCATTGAAATCTTAACAATTGGTATTAGAGCCTTGATTTGGCTTCCAAATCAAGCTCATATCCAAAAAAATACAAAATCTAATTGATTGTGTTGCAATTAATCAACAAATACAGTTGATACTGATTTAGTTCAGTTTTACTTGATCAAGAATTCAATTCTGAATTCTATTCATGAAGACTTTTGTGGACTGTCATATGCATTGTGAACTGCACGGCCTGGGAGTTGCTTTTGGTTGGGATAAAATTGATGGACTTACATTGAATAAAGTTCAATTGATAGGTATTTGTTGATTACATACAACATCAAAGCTGATTCAGATTGAATTCAGTAGAATCGATCAAGCATTTGCTGCTGAAGTTAAGTGCTGAAGCAAAGCAGTAGTTGTTGAAGTTTGAGTGCTGACCTTAATTGTTCTTGATCAATTATTCATTTGATCAGTTGGAGAAGAAGTTAAAAGTGAGCTATTTGATCCACATTACACTTGATCATAATCAAAAGATCAGATACAAGTTGCATTGAGGTGATTTCATATTCTACAATTCAGAAATTGAGGTTGAGGTAACTGTTTTCTGAACTACAAGTTACACTCTAGATCCAAATCTGCTTTTGTTGCGGAATTGTGATGAAATTGTGTTGATAAGCATAGAAGTGGTCAGAATTATCAGAATCTGCGTTGAATTCTTAAGAATTTTATGTTATTGAGCCGAGATTTGCTTAGGCAAAAATCTGACAACGAACTGATCACCGAAAGTGTTGAAATCCGATTTCATCCATGACGATTGTGGGAATTGTGTGTTTAAATCATCATTACAGACAAAAATCGAACCTAATTCAGATTCTTAGTCTGAATTATTCAAGAAAACACCTCTGTTAGGGTTTGTTCGAAGTTAGGGTTCGTTCGCGAATTCTACAAGTTATGGTTTGTAATCAGTGACGTTTATCGAACCGTTATCAAGGGATTGTTTGTGCGAATGAAGGAGTAGAACTTCATTAAGCAATTGGTTATGCAAGAGTTGCGAAACAAGTCTTCCTCTTCTGCGATTTTCGAACTCATATCCTGGGAACTGAGTTGTTCCCGATTGAAGTTATTGCTCATTGTCAATATGGCTGAGTTGACTGAGCAGTTGAAGAAATTAAGGCAAGAATTGAGACAAGAACGTGAAGAATATGAGAAATTAAGGCAAAAATGGAGACAAGAACGTGAAGAAAATGAGCAGAAAAGGAGACAGGATTGGGACGAAATGATGAAGCGACTTATGATTCGGCAATGTTTAGCTTCTCCTAACATCAGTCATGTTGGTGTTCTTGATGCAAATGAGTTTCCGGAGCTAGCGGATAGCATTAGACAACAGAAGTTCCGTGTTGAGCGAAAAGAGAGAGTGGAATCTGTTGTCGTTGGAGATGAACTCGTACCCGATAATGCCGAAATTGATGAACACAAGCTAGAAGAACCTGAGTTTGAACAAGATGATCCTTATAAAGACTCTTTGCTAGAGTTAGAGTATCTTGATGATGCTGGGGCACAGTATGACATACATCCGGAATGGGAATACGATTTTCATGTCAAAGGAATGTTAAAGAAAGCGAAGAGTAAGATGAAAAGGAACCATCTAAATGAAGCGTTGAAGGATTTTTGGGGTAAAAAGAAGTTGACAAAGCAGAAATTGAAGCAAGAGGTTGTGTTCCAGCCTAGAATGCTTGATGATCAACAAGAACTAACTCAAGATGCTGCTCTTACTGATGTATATGCTGGTATACAAGATTCAGACATGTATGCTAGTATACAAGAATTGGTTGCTGCAGAATCAGTTGTTACTGAAAAACATGATGTTACTGCTGAAATATCACTGAATACATCTCCAAATCAGTTAAGCAATACTCCATGGCAAGCTGGAAAGCAGAATCGAAGCACCTTCACTACTGAGCAATCTCATTTAGCTGGGGAAGAGGATGTTACTGCTGTAGTAACAATGGAAGCACCACAATATGTGTTAAGCACTTCTCCAAGGCATCTTGATATTCAAAATCAGCATTTGATTGGAGCTGGTAGTAATGTACTTGATACATTGCAAGGCTCTTGGAGTGGAGAAATAGAGTATTCAAATGTACACTCTTATGACGAGTTGCCTCCTGATCCGGGAGAAGATTCTCAAGTTTATGTGAAGATGAAAAGAGTTGATTTTATGCTAAAAAGAATTAATCATGTAGCGAGAGTGCATTTCAAGGTTCAACAAAGGAGAAGCCTTATGACTATGCAAGCAATTGAGTTGAAAGGGGTGAATAAATTCAGTAAAGTACTGAAACAGAATTTTGTGCAGACCAAAATCAGTACAATCGATGCCTGAACTGATGAAATTGATGTTGGGAGTCCCTTTGATCCGGGAAGGAATGGATTACAAGTGTTTAGAGAAGCCAGGCATTCGGTGCTGCTGTTTGATGATGAGGAGCTCGGTGTCAGTGCAAGCATTGGTGGAAAAATGGTAGTGGATGTGGGTCATTGCGAAGTTAACACTAGAGCAAGCTATGAAGACAGGGATTACACATTTTGCAAGCTGCATAATTCTCGTGGCAATGAAGTTTCCATTGATCCAGAATTGGTGTTGCTTCGGTTCATACAAAAGCGCTTACTTGAAAGGATGGTAACTGTTGCTAGGTGTTTGATGAATGATGGATGGTTTGAAGAGGTGTTGGGCCTTAGTTGTGACCACATAGCTGGTGTGCAAAGCGAATCAAAGACAAAGTTGACAGCATATGAAAATGGGAACGAACAGCAACTGCAGCTTTTTTATCAGAAGCAGATCCTGAATGTGTTTGGGGTGATATGCTGGAGTGGTTCTGAATGGAAAAGTCACATGCATAAGCTTCAATATTTTCTTAATGTTTGGATGGAAAAGATCAATGCAAGATTGAGGGAAACTCCAGCTAAAGTCAAAGTAAAAATCACCAAGGTAGTTTGGAATAGATCAGCTCTGGAATTGAAGAAGTTTTCAGCTGATTAAGAATTCTGTTGGTGTCTCCACTTGTTATATTTGTTACTCATGCTTGAAAGGGTTGACAAGGAAGCAATGCTTGATCATTTGAGGTATATTTGGTCGCTGGATGAGTTTTCGATTCAAGAAGGACTTGAGAACATGCTGGAAGGTGTGAGCTACATCATAGACAGTGTCGATTGGAATGTTTTGGGTGTTCAAGTTATGACATTGTGCAATTGGCATTCAACATTGGTTTATGAACTTTTAGTAGGTGTGATCTATGGAAGAGTTTGGGAAGAAAAGGATGGTGCTTTCAGATCTTACAAGCTTACAATTAAGATTCAAGCAATAGAAGAATTAGTGGTTGCTGAAAATTTTTGGAGAATTACAATTCCTTCTCTGTCAGCACTAAATAAGTTGTTCAGATTAAGTTTGTTTGGTGCTATTATGGCTTTTGGAAGGTGTAATAACTTGTTCGCATCAATGAGCTTCCATCTGAACAAGAATCGAGCTGAAATTGGTAATAATTGCAGCTTTGGGTTGATTTGGTTAAACACTGCTGAAATTTTGAAATCTGCAGCAAATCATGTGAAATTGGGAAGCAATCAAGAGTTTGTTGAGCATGATCTGAGGTGGTTTAGCAAGTGGATGTTTAAGCAATACAAATTTTGGATAAGATCTAAGATGAAAGAGTTGCAGCTGTATTCTTATGGATTCTCAATATGTGTCAGGTGTAATAAGGAATGTTTGCAAATAGAATTTGACGTTTGGTTCTCTTGGTTTGAGTTTGGAAGGCCTCCCGAGAAGCTTAAGGACTGCATATGCATTCTTATGGGTTCAATGACATTCAAACCTTGTTATGCAGCATTTAACCAGCAGAATTACAGGATTGTTGCTGCATTTTGTGATTCTCGGCAACAAGATAGAGTTTGAACTGTGCTAACTGCATCAAGAGGAGTTGTGGATGTGTTGTTGGTGGTTGGTTTGATCAGTGCAGACCTCCGGAGGAGTATTATGCATTCAAACATACTTTGCGTCGAATAAGTTGTCATTCTCATGAATCTACTGCATATCAGATGGAGTCAGCTGCACAATTTCGGCACAGGAGTTTAACACATCAGCTATCTTCTCATAAGCAATAAGTGTCCTTCATTGTTTGAACTCTCTTCTATTATTGAGGATAAGAATGTTTTCAAAGGGAAGGGAATGTTATGATTCAAGGATCCGAGGCATGAGCTAAGGGTGGCTATGTTGCTGTCCTGCTGCTGTGTGCTGCATTGGTGGCTGTCTTGCAGCCATTTAATGATCATTTAGTGTAGGGAAGTTGTGTTAGCTTGTTGATATTGTAACTAGAATGAGTCTTGATGTAATTAGTTGCATAAGTCTCTTGTTAAGTCATGTAATAAGTGAACTCTAGTGTCATGTGGCCTTGGTGGTCATTGGCCGGTCAAGGTTGGCGGCTAATTAGTTAGGTAGTGGGTAAGTCGGTTAGGCCATGGTTCCAAATGTATAGTACAAATAGATGGCTCTAGCTTGTATTCAAAACAACTTTGATGAATGAATTTGATATCTTTTGATATCTCTCTCTACTTCTCATCTCCTTTCCCTTCTTATCTCATCTCAACTCTATATTCTCTTCTCATCTCATACTCTTTCTATCCCAACCAAGGTTGAGGTTCAAGAGCAATCTTTGAAATCTTAACATATGTTTAGCAATGGCAAAATATTTTTCGCAACGACTATTGTCGTTACCGAAGTTTGTCTTTTTTTTAGTGGGTTGAGGAAACATCAATGTAACTGTCCAAGTCTGTGTACGGGTTCTCATTGCCTAAGCCGTGGAAGAAGGAAACATTTGTATGGTATGTGGCTTAAGCTCGAACTAATGGGCTACAGGTGGCAACCTAATGCATGAAGATGAGAGGTATGTGGTGGGAGTAAAATACTCCATAAGTTGACGGGGTTGTTGTTCGTTAGCCATTGCGGTTTGTGCTCGATGTTGAGCTCTAAAATATCTTAAGGTCTTTTCAATTTCAGGGTCGAATCTACGGGGTTTGGGCTGACGATGACGGGCCTGGTGATGGTGGGCTATTGTGCTGGGCTGAGCGTGAGTGCTAATGGAGGTTTGGGCCGGAGAAGATAGGCTTGGTTATCGTTGATCTCTGCATGCAGAGGTGGGCTGAGCGTTTATGGTCTGATCGTGAGCTTGAGGTTGATGATGAAGGTGCTAAGCTTGGGGTACTGTAGTGGTGCGGGTCGGTTCGGAGCAGGCCGAGCTTGTATGTTATTGTCCCGAATCTCGATTGACTTGATTTAATTGTTTCGGCATCAAATTTGTCATATTTGCCCCCAGAATTTGACAATTTTCCGAACTTTAATTTCAAACCTATCAAACATAAGAAATTGCCAAAATGAGTGTAGAACTGTAATAAAACAAGTGCAAAATAATTAAAATAACAATTAAAAGATGCTTAAATCTGAGATGCATCAGTAGTTTTGCTAAAGAAGAGTGTACCGCTTGATGTACTGAAGCTCGGCAGGCTTCATGTAGAGTTCATGCATGATTATGATGTGTGAGAGGGAGCATGGTGGATTGATGCCCAGCCTCCAAGTGGGAGTTTATTAAGTGTGGAGACTGTTCATTTCTGGTAACCATCATAATCATGGCTTGATTTATTAGGGCTAGTCTTAGTGGCATGACTCTTGAGCTTGCAGTAGTTACAATTATAAGAGATCTATTTATAGATGCTCTTAGCTGGATTTTAAAGTGAGCAAAAGTGAGAACAAATATTATAATCCTCACTTAATAGTGAATATTGTTGCTCCCTCTTCGTGGATGTAGGTTTCGACGGAACCATGTAAATTTTGGTGTCAAATATTGCCCCCGTTCCCTTTCAATTTGTGTTTGCTATTTGGATTTTTATTTCGGTAAATTTGTGGGTGGTCCTAACTATAGGCGATTTGACCTTGCCATTGTACGGGAACTTAGGTAGCAGCAATGCGATGGCATTTGACCACCTTGTAGTCCAGAATCTAAAACAGTTGTAACGGTGGTGGAGCGGGCAGCAATATCAAAAAGGGGTGACTCGATGACGTGGCGATAGCTTATTGGTCAGTTCCAATATTCGTACCCATACCACCCCTATGAAACGACCCTTGCCCCTAAGAGTCAAAATCAGCAAATCATTTAGAAGGTGCTAATATAGGAGGTGAAGTTAAAGCCTGCTTAAGACTGTCAAAAGTGGCAACGGCATGGATGGCCCACCACTTATCTTGGTCGGCTGCTACTGCTTCTCCCGAGATTAAATGACCCAAACATTCAATTTTTTGAGCCGCAAAAGAGCTCTTTGATTGCTTGGCAAAGAATTGGTTGGCGCACAAGACCTCGAGTATTAAGCAGAGCTACCTCATCTAGTCAGACAATGCCTCACTATAGATTAAAATAGATTTATTACACGGAGAGCGGAAAAGTGTCATTCTAGATGCTCAAAATGTAGACGGCGCATTAGTTAGGCTGAGTGACATAACTATATTACTGTCCTTAAGCGGAATTCGATGATCAAGACTCAGTCAATGAAGAGGGAGCCTAACTGGTCAAAGAAACATCCACTAAACCCTTGTAGTGTCTTCCAATAGTAGGTTGGACAACCTCTAATGGAGGATGATGATCTATCCCATCAACCAAACTCTTCTCTCCATTTAGTTTGGATTACTAAGCTCTAGAAACTTGATTAGCTTTGGCTTTGCAACATGAAAATCAAATAATATACTAAAGTACTGTTGGTTTGCTCCTTCATGTAAATGCATCTCTCTATGTAGGTTCAAGCACCATGGCTACCTAATCCTTTGATTCTTCAAAGCTTGCTAGTTCTGGAGTACCTTCCTTTACAATAGAAAGTTGCTTTAATGGCATATAAGTTGCTTTAATGGCATATAACTTGGCTTCTTGTGCTCAAACATAGCAAGGATTATGACCTTTGGTTCCACTTCAATATCATCCTGCGTGTTGAGAGATAAGACACAATATTGATCATATATGTTTCTTCCATGCGAGTACATGAATGCTAAATTGGAACTCCCTATCATACAATAGCTAACAGCCACAACCTCAATCATAGAATATGAGATCACTTCGATTCTCTTAAGAATTCGATAAGGACAAAACACTTGGAAAAGAACATACTCATCTGTAAGGTAAAAAAGCTATGAAACTTTAATCATGAAGGTAGCAACTTCAGGATACTTGACTTGAACGAAATACGAGTAGAACGAATGTCAAATTTCATAGTGTGGCATTTTATCAAACATCTTCTAGGTAATACTTGAAGTTCTACAATTCAAATTCAAATCTCCAAATTCAGACCTGAAAAATGCATGTCATGCCTCAAAAATTAAATTTGCAACTTGTAAGCAGCAACCCGGCAATAGATGGTCGAATCCCACAGTTCATTGAACATATTCAAAAAAAACCAAGCCTCTTTGCATATAGAACTTAGACCAATTTTTAATGATTGCTCAATTTTTCATTGCCGAGAATCATTTGCCCTGATACCAATTGACGCAATCAAATACCAATTGGCATAGATCCAACTATGATCGAGCAAATCCAACCAATAAATCCACAATCAAACAATCAAAGTTCTCAACACCAAGTATTGTATTGTATTATATTGCTATAGATGTAAACTCTACAAGTAATTTTAAAGCATACTAGTACGATAGTAAATTTAGGGGAAAAGGGAGGGAGAATTAGAGAAGAAGATAGGGAGAGAAAGAACTAAAAACATATTCAATCCAATCATAAACAAACCTTAATCTTCTCTAATTATTTATACTAAGCAAAGATGACTAAGCATGCTAATGAGGCGGTGAGGGATGCACAATTGCTGATTGCACAATTGATGTGACAAAGTCGGGAGCATAAGTATCAATCTCATTAATAATGGTATTGGGAATGTTCGTATCAGTAGGTCATAGGTTGTAAATTTCTTTTTTTTTTTTTTTTTGGGACTTCGTTTGACTTATCCAAACTATTTCATTATGATAGATGTAAATTAAATTAGTTTTGTCTTTTATAGGAGGTTTAAGGCTTTTGTCACTTTTTAAAGTCTTTTTCCATTCTTTGAAAGAAGTTTAAGAGACCTACTCAAAAATTGTTGAAAATGAGTATCGAAAGTTTGGGACAGGGTGTAACTTTTCTATAATATATAGAAAGATGTTATATTTAGAGAAATTATCACTTAGGTATCCTGAGATTTGAACATTTATCATTTAAGTTTTCTGATATTTTAATATATACAATTTGGTATCTTGGGGTTAGAATATTTTATTGTTTAAGTATCTTATACCAGAATTTGATAAATTTTTCTAAGAATTTGACCAATTATGTACAAAAAATATTGATATAATACTCAATTACGATAATACATATGTAAGTTATGTCAATGTTTCATCAAAAAATTTGCTTATTGTGATCATATATTTATCAAATGTTGATGTAAAATACCTAAATATGCCACAATCATCTACCATTTTTGTATTTCTAACAAAACATCATCAGATTCTAATGAAAATTCCAATATATTGTTAAAACAGTGTTCTAATTTTAGTATTTTCTAAACAAAATCTATTAAATAATAACAAAAATGTATTTATTTGATTAAATTTTAAAACTTCAAGGTCTTTATATGATAAAATGTTAAAACTCAAGGTACTCAATTGTGTATATTAAAACCATGGGTATCTAATTGATAAATGGACAAAACATCAGGGTACCTAAATGCTAATTTTTTTTATAATTATATTAATCATCAGAAATTTATTATGTATATAATAGATATCTGTTTAGAGCATGTCGGATATGGAGATAAGAGGGGATATTAACTAGAGGGGTAAGCACTACACCGTTCTCTATTTGGTTTATCATTAATATTTATCTTATTAAAATGTTCACCCTTAAATGCACTTATGTTCACGGCACTATCCCCTGCTATTGCAACGAGTCAATGACCATAACAAGAGAAAAGGGGGAAATGTTTCAACTGGTTTTTGTCTTTGGAATTTGGGAAATTATAAAAAAATATTTCATTATTAAAAAATTAATTTGAATATTTGATAAATATTCTAAAATAGAATGAAAAAATTCAAAAATTTCTAGTATTGAGAAATACTTTGAATATTTGGAAATGAACTTCAAATATATAACAACATGTTATAGATAATACCAAAATATTTTATATAAGGGCAAAACAAAAATATTTAAGAAAACATTTTAATAGTTAAAATAATTAATATACATAAATAAAAATAATTTAAACTTAAAAAAATATTATAATGTCCACAAATATATTTTAAATATTAAAACATATTTTAAATATTTATAAATTATCTTAATATTTAAATTAAGATAATATAAATATTTTACAAAATACTTTAAATATGATACAAGTAAAAAATAGGGATGTCTTGGAGTTAGCGAATGCTAATCTTGTGTCGATTTCTCGAAAGTATGTAGTAGACACTTTCTTGAATAACTCTTCTAATTTCTTAAGGAAATTTGTTAATATTTGCTTCACCCTTCTTTTGAAATTCGAGAGTCGAAAGAACTTCATTGAAATGTGCTTGGTCCTCTAAACTCTCCTTAGCTTCAACAATGCCAACTTATCTTTATATGGGGTTATCTAACTCCCCCTGATTATTAGAAGCTTACAAAATATGTTGGATCAAGGGAATCAACATTACCCATTCTTTACTTGCCCGTAAGGTGCAAATGTCATAGTAGTAGCTGCAATTATTAGTAAACTACCAAAACATAGCAATATAGCTATATAAAGAATTAGCATATGGTTGTCACGTACCTTATATGGTTCAAATAAATAACTAGTACTCGCATTTAAAATTAATTGCAAGTTTGACATAACAGAATAATGTTATATTAGTTGTTCCATTAGAATAAACATTTAACCATATTTTCATACCTTCATACTAGTGTCATATCATATATTAGTGACAAGTTAATTGAAGGAGGCTTATACCTAGTCTTGTAATAGTTATATTAATGCAACAATTATACGAAGGTGTGGTACTTCTAAGACCAAGAGTTCATTCGTTAGTTTTTGAGATATTAACTCATTCAGGAATGAAAAGGATCTTAATCTTTATCAACGAGTTAAACAAAAATTAAGGCATTAAACAACATATTGAAACCACTTAAGTATCGTACTGGTATAAGTTAATCAATCGAGTAATACTCTATCATATTAGTGCTCGATCTACAAGTCGAGACAAAATATTTCCCTTTTCGAGATCTTCAATCTTGAAGTCTTAATTTAGGTGTATAACAGCTTCTTTAAATTTTTCAAGAGTCATGATGATATTAACACATCCCTCTTTTAGTAGATATGTACTACAGTTTTGAATTATATGCTTCTGGCATCTTTGGCCCTTCAGGGACTTTTATATAAACATCATCTTAAGTAACAAATACAATTGAGTTGTTACGATATATATGACGCATATAGAGACTGCCAGATTAAATGCATCCATTCCTTATATATGTCCCATCTATTTTTAGTCTCCATAATAAACATTGGGCAACAAATTGTGCTTTTTACCTCATTTTCTTAGGCCAATATTCATAAGTAGCCTACATATTTTACTCTTTAGGTATTTGGACTACATCTCCATTGATCAATCATGACTAATTCAGCTTGAATTGTGTCCTTCTGTTTCAACCAATCATTATTTGTTGGCATTCTTGAACAAACACTAGTTAAAGATTTTCAATTTATTTGATCAGACTAGTTGCTACTGTATATACAAATATTTGATCAATTTTTGTTTTGGTTCCATCACTTCCCAAAATTCATAGAGATCTCTTTATCATCATAATTTTAATAGCTACAATGGTTTTATTAGTTTCAAGTACCTGATAATCTTGAGAAATTTTATTTACACATTATTATCTCTGTAGAATTTTTCTCCTCAGGAGTTTTATAAAAGAGGGACCAATCTTTTCTATTACTCCATTTCTTTTTCAGATTATATATTTTGAACCAATATATCTGCTACACTTCTAGCTTGCAATGGATGCATTTATTAATATATTAGAACATTGCTCGATCGCGATATTAAGTCGAGTAGGAACATCTATAGTGGGGACATATTATTTGGTCACCTCTTTCAATATATATACATGTGTGTGTATGTGTGCGCGCGCGTGTCTGTGTGTGTGTGAATTGGCTTGTAATATTTTTACAAGTGAACAATTCCTTGGGCTTCTTGTTCAACGATGCATTCCACACAAATTATCATTTTTCAACAGTCATTTTTCTCCCCCTAATTCTAGAAACCTTGTTTTGTCAAATCAACAAACTATGCTGTAAAATATTTTCAGTTAATTTCTCCAGATAATTTGTACTTGATTGGAATTCAAATCCAATATAAATTCCATGTCCCCATGATGGACCCGTCTTTCTTTATTAAGGTGGTGTAATTGGGACATACATTATATAACTAAAACTCATAGATGGGATATATATCTAGATCTTGTCAGAGATAAGTTATACTGGGGAGATCCATGATAATCAGTTGGTCTAATATAGATTAGTGCTGCAACTTGTATCATAACACATACTTGTATAAAAGTAGGCAATAATAATGGTTTAGCCATTCGCTGCAGGCGTTTAATCAAAAATTCTGCAAGACCATTTTATGTCTATATGTGGGTTATATAGCATTCAATTAAATCCCAACTGACATACAATAATCATTAAATTATTGGGATGTAAATTCTCATGCATTGTCACCTTAAATGATCCAAGACTGGAGCTCATAGTCGGATTATTTATACAAGAAATTTTACAAATGCCACATCATAAGTGTGTTGTCCATACCCATGAGACCAACGGGTAGAGGCCTCTATTAATATCATAAAATACCAAATTGGTCCACATGATAAAATAATTGGCCCACATATATATATTCCATTTATATTCTTTCAAATACATGGGACTCAAAATCCAATTTCAATTGAGTACATAGTAATCACTTTGCCTTAAATACAAGCAGCACAACAACAACAACATTCCCAGTGCAACAAGTGCTCATGCATACGCAAAGTTTAGGATACGCAGCCCTAAATACAAGTAGCACATGATGTTTAATCTAATATAAGAATCTTCTTGTTCTTCAAAAGGTGTGAGAATTCTAGTGATTCTCTTAATTATTTTTGTACCTGAATGACTTAAATAGTCATACCATGTAATAAAAGCCATTTGGGTATGTTAATTTTTGGCTAATCAACACAACAAGTATCTTGGAATTAAATAGATTGCCAAACTTATGAGAAATATTGTTTTTTAGGAAACATGATATATGCTCTTCTGGAGCCTTCAATTAAGTATTAAACACCCATTGTATTTCCACTGTCTTTGAGACATGAATTTCCACCATTTGTATTCAAACATAAAATACATATAAGTAGTACCTAAAATATAAGCATAATATCATTATTATTTTAAATAAGTGGTGTATAAATAGATTGACTGAGAATTATAGCCATATAAATAACTGATAATAAGTAGGCAGCATAGCCAACCATATGAACAATAAACGAGTAACAAAAAGTAGGCGGTTTAACCAACCATGAATATGCAAAGTAGAAAATATAAAAACTAAAGTTTTTCTCTTTCTTTCATCTACTCGTCATTAAAAATTTTGATCCATTCTGGGCACTATAATGCAAGTTATTATGACTATGAGTATAACCTCATCCACAGCCCCATCCACGTTCATGACCACATATATGACCTTGACCATGTCCCTAATGGTCATATGTGGAAGCATTCACTTCAGGGAATGGTTCTGCCTCAGTGGGCCATAACTAATGATTTTTTTTATCGGCAATTCCTTATTTTTTTCAGCAATGAAGGGACATAATATTAACTCTGAGTAATTTTTCTAAATCCCTGTTCTCGATATTACAGCAGGAGGAGCATATTCGAGACATGAAAAGTTGAAGCATTTTCTCTAACATATCTTCTTCCATAATATTTTCTCCACATAATTTCAATTGGGAGGTAATATAGTAAATACTGCAAAGTTATACTCGCTTACAGTTTTGGAATTTTGCAACCGTAGGTGAATCCAATCATAGCGAGTTTTAGGGAGGATCATAGACGTTTCATTATCAAACCTGTACTTTAAATTCAGCCAAATGACATACGGGTCCATTACAATAATATACTCGGCTTTCAATGCTTCAGAGATATGATGCTTGAGAAATTTCATTGTTTTAACGCGCTCCTGCTGGGATGCGTTATTTTCCGTTTTAATTGTATCTCCGAATTCATAGCATCAAGGTGAATCTAAGCATCAAGGATTCAAGGTAAACAATTTTTACTAGATATATCAAGAGCAGTAAATTTAAGATCAGTAAAATTACCTCAAATATAACTAGCTAGAGACTCGTGCTGATAACGTGTTATAACACTATAGACATACTATGCTCAGTATGAAGTGAATAAAAATACAAGCTCAAATATGTTTAAAGAAAATTAACAAGTATTTTATATCACAACTTAGAGAATCAGAGAAGTTTTTCTTCTATTCAAATAATTCTCTCAATATTTTACTATTAAAATATTTCTCCTCAAACTTTCAATCTCAATTCTCACTTCTTCTTCGTGTGCTTCTAAATTCGTCTTTTTCTTTCTTTTCTCTCACTGTCTTATGCTTTCACCGCTTCGCTGCTATTTGTAGAGTAAATGAAGCGGTGGGATTTTCTTAATTATGAAAAATAACAGCTATATATACATATATTACAAGTATATATGTATACAAGGGTCTTTTACATAATTTTTAAATTTCTAGGATGTTTGATAATATCCAGTTTCAACCATAAAAATTGTACCCGAAAAATATCCAATATTTATAACAATGCCCTTTGGATATTTTCCTGAAAATTATTGTAAGACATAACACTCTTGAAAGTATATAGTATCCGAGTTATATACGCTTCCTAAACTGCCTCGTTAAAAACCTTGCCAAGAAAAAACCCAGTGGGAAAAAACATAGCAAAGGGAAAAACAGTACAATTCGTATTTAACTCCGTCTCATGGGTGCACATTAGACAGGGATGTCTTGGAGTTAGCGAATGCTAATCTTGTGCCGATTTCCCGAAAGTTTGTAGTAAATGCTTTCTTGAATAACTCTTCAAAGTTTTTAAGCAAATTTGTTAATATTTGCTTCATCCTTCTTTAGAAATTCGAGAGTCAAAAGAACTTTATTGGAATGTGCTTGGTTCTCTAAACTCTTCTTAGCTTGAACAATGCAGACTTATCTTCATATGGCTTTATCTAACTCCCCCTGATCATTAGAAGCTTACAAAATATGTTAGATCAAGGGCATCAACATTACCCATTCTTTATTTGCCCGTAAGATGCAAATGTCTCAGTAGTAGCTGTAATTATTAGTGAACTGCCAAAACATAGCAATATAGCTATATAAAGAATTTGCATATGGTTGTCACTTACCTTATATGGTTCAAATAAATAACCAATACTCGTTGTTAAAATTAATTGCAAGTTTGACATAATAGAATAATGTTATATTAGTTGTTCCATTAGAATAAGCATTTATCCACATTCTCATACCTTCATACTGGTGTCATATCATATATTAGTGACAAGTTAATTGAAGGAGGTTTATACCTGGTCTTGTAATAGATATATTAATGCAACAATTATACGAAGGTGCGGCACTTCTAAGACCAAGAGGTCATTCGTTACTTTTTTGAGGTATTGACTCATTCAGGACTGAAAAGGGTCTTTATCTTTATCAAAGAATTAAACAAAAATTGAGGCATCAAACAATATAATAGAACCACTTAAGTAGTGCACTGGTATAAGTTAATCAATAAAGTAATGCTCGATCTACAAGTCGAGACAAAATCTTTCCCTTTCCGAGATCTTCAAACTTGAACTATTAGTTTAGGTGTGTAACCACTTCTTTAAATTTTTCAAGAGTCATGATAATATTAACATATCCCTCTTTCAGTAGATATGTACGGCATTTTTGAATTATATGTTTCTGGCATCTCTGGCCCTTCAAGGACTTTTATATAAATATCATCTTAAGTAATAATTATAAATAAGCTGTTACTATATGTATGACGTGCATGTAGACTGCCAGATTAAATTCATCCATTCCTTATGTATGTCCCATCTACTTCTGGTCTCTATAATAAACCTGGACAACAATTGTGCTTTTTACCTCATTTTCTTGCGCCAATATTCATAAGTACCCTGCATATTTTACTCTTTAGGTATTTGGACTACATCTCCAAAGATCAATCCTGACCAATTCAGTCTTAATTATGTCCTTCTGTTTCAACCAATTATTCTTTGTTGGCATTCTTGAACAAACACTAGTTCAAAATTTTCAATTTGTTTGATTATATCAGTAGTTACTATATATACAACCGTTTGATCAATTTTTATTTTGGTTCCATCATATCCCAAAATTCATAGAGATGTCTTTATACATTATTATCTCTGCAGAATTTTTCTCCTCATGAGTTTCATAAGAGAGGGACCAATCATTTCTATTACTCCATTTTTTTTTTCAGATTATATATTTGGAACGAATATATCTGCTACACTTCTAGCGTGCAATGGATGCATTTATTAATATATTAGATCGTTGCTCGATTAGGATATTAAGTCAAGCAGGAGCATCTATAGTGTGGACATATTATTTGGTCACCCTCTTTCTATTAATAAATAAATATATATATATATATATGTGTGTGTGTGTGTGTGTGTGTGTGTGTGTGTGTGTGTGTGTGTGTGTGTGTGAATTGGCTTGTAATATTTTTATAAGTGAACGATTCTTTGAGCTTCTAGTTCAACGATGCATTCCATCTCATTTTTCGACTGTCGTTTTTCTCTCCCTAATTCTGGAAACCTTGTTTTGTCAAATCAACAAACTATGCTGTAAAATATTTTCAGTTATTTTCTCCAGATAATTTATACTTGACTGGAATTCATATCCAATATAAATTCCATGTCCCCGTGTTGGACCCTTCTTTTGGTATTAAGGTGGAGTAATTGAAACATACAGTATATAACTAAAACTCATAGATGGGATATATAGCTAGATCTTGTCAGAGACAAGTTATACTGGAGGGATCCATGATAATCAGTTGGTCTAATGTATATTACTACTGCAACTTGTATCATAACATATACTTGTATAAAAGTAGGCAATTATAATGGTTTAGCCATTCGCCGCAGGTGTTTAAACAAAAATTCTACAAGACTGTTTTATGTCTATATGTGGGTTATGTAGTATTCAATTAAATTCCAACTGACATACAATAATTATTAAATTATGGGGATGTAAATTCTCATGCATTATCACCTTACATGATCTAAAACTAGCACTCATAGTCGGATTATTTCTACAAGGAATTTTACAAATGCCACATCATAAGTGTGTAGTCCATACTCATGAGACCAATGGGTCAAGGCCTCTATTAATATCATAAGATACCAAATTGGTCCACATGACAAAATAATTGGCCCACATATCTATTCCATTTGTATTCTTTCAAATACATGGGACTCAAAACCCAATTTCAATTGAGTATGTAGTAATCACTTTGCCTTAAATACAAGCAGCACAACAACAACAACAACAGCCCCAATGCCACAAGTGCTCCCGCATACGCAAGGTCTGGGGTACGCGGCTTTAAATATATGCAGCACATGATGTTTAATCTAATACAAGAATCTTCTGGTTTTTTAATAGTTGTGCGAATTCCAATGATTCCTTTAATTATTTTTGTACCTGAAAGACTCAAATAGTCATACCATGAAATAAAAGCCATTTGGGTATGCTAACTTCTGGTTAATAATCCCAACAGGTCTCTCGGAATTAAATTGATAGCCTTACTTATGAGAAATATTGTTTTTTAGGAAACGTGATATACGCTCTTCTGGAGCCTTTAATTAAGTATTAAACACCCATTGTTGTTACACTATCTTTGAGACATGAATTTCAACCATTTGTATTCAAACATAAAATACATATAAGTAGCAATGAAAATATAAGCATAATATCAATATTATTTTCAATAAGTGGTGTATAAATAGATTGACTGAGAATTATAGCCATATAAATAACTGATAATAAGTAGGCGGCATAGCCGACCATATGAACAATAAACAAGAAATAAAAAGTAGGCGATTTAACCAGCCATAAATATGCAAAGTAGGGAATATGAAAACTAAAGTTTTTTTCTTTCCTTCATCTACTCGTCATTAGTGGACTTTTTAAATTTTGGTCCATTCTGGGTAGCATACTGCAAGTTATTATGACTATGAGTATAACCTCATCCATGGCCCTTCCACATTCATGACCACATATACGACCTTGACCATGTCCCTAATGGTCATATGTTGAGGCATTTGCTTCAAGGAATGGTTATGTCTCAGTGGGCCATAACTAATGATTTTTTATCAGCAATTCATTATTTTGTTCAGCAATAAAGAGACATGATATTAACTCTGAGTAATATTTTTAAATCCCCGCTCTTGATATTACTGCTGGAGGAGCATATTCGAGACATGAAAAGCAGAGAGCTTTTTCTCTAACATATCTTCTTCAATAATATTTTCTCCACATAATTTCAATTGGGAGGTAATATAGTAAATACTACAAAGTTATACTCGCTTACAATTTTAAAATTTTGCAGCCGTAGGTGAATCCAATCACAGCGAGCTTTAAGGAGGATCATAGACTTTTCATGATCAAACCTCTCTTTTAAATTCAGCCAAAGGACATACGGGTCCTTTACAATAATATACTCAGCTTTCAAACCTTCAGGGATATGATGCCTGAGAAATGTCATTGCTTTAGCGCGATCCTGCTGGGATGCGTTATTTTCCGTTTTAATTGTATCTCCGAATTCATAGCATCAAGGTCAATCTCAGCATCAATGATTCAAGGAAAATAATTTTTGCCAGATACATCAAGAGCAGTAAATTCAATATCAATAAAATATGATATTATAAATCATACATATTTAGTAATAAAAACTTGCCTCGAATATAGAATGATCCTCAGCTAGCTAGAGACTCGTGCTGATAACGTGTTATAAAACTATAGACATACTATACTCAAAAGGAAGAGAGTAAAAATACAAACTCAAATATGTTTAAAGAAAATTAGCATGTATTTTATATCACAACTTAGAGAATCAAAGAAGTTTTTCTTCTATTATAATAATTCTATCAATATTTTATTATTAAAATATTTTTTCTCAAACTTTCAATCTCAATTCTCATTTCTTCTTCTTCTACTTCACAATTCTGCTTTTTCTTTCTTTTCTCTCGCTGTCTTTTGCTTCCACTGCTTCACTCCTATTTATGGAGTAAGTGAAGCGGTGGGATTTTCTTAATTACGAAGAAAGCAGATATATATATATATATATACATATATTATATGTATATATGTATACAAAGGTCTTTTACATAATTTAGAATTGTCTAGGATATTTGATAATATCCAATTTCGACAAAAATATCTAATATTTACAACACTATTCCTTTTTTTTTTTTTTTAAATCCGTTTGTCCATATACAAACATAGGTCTTTGAACATCATCGCTTTTATTTTTTAAAAGAGACCTCTGTTTTGCATTCTCTTCCATTTTCCTTGTTTTACTTTTTCATATTTTTGTCATTATTAATAATAACACTTTTTCTGTAAATTTAATATTTTTAAGTTTCAGTTAAATGTCTAGATCTCATTTATGTTCCTTTGACTCAATAAAATCATGGAATCTGAAAACTTTGAATTCTTTAAGCATGTATTTTCCATGAAAGCATCTAAGCCTCTTTCTTTGCCTAATGCGTTGACTTCATCATCTAGTCATTTGCCACATGAACTCGAAGTTCTGGAACTTATAAGAATTAAGGGGGCTCAAGTTGATGCTAGTTTTGGACCTGACTTCAGTATTGTAGTTCTATTTGAATGTCTTTTATTGTATTCATGAGAGAGGAACATCTTAAAAGTTAAAACAAAAGATAAGGTCATGAAATCTATGGATGCTCCGGTCAATATTCAGTAACAATATATTAGTGTTAGTGGACCTTCATAAGGGATACAAAATAAATGACTATTTAGAAAGAAATTAAGGACCGATAGGTCTAGTGATATCTTTAATGCTAGATTACTAGATAAGGAATACATGAAGCCTTTTTGAATAGTACCTAGTTAATTGAATTTTCCTAAAAACTATAGTATTTATTTCTTTGATGCATATTCACCCATTACAAGATTTCCACTCTAAAAGGTCCGGTACCCATTCATAATCTTGTACCATACTAGATGGACGTAAAAAATGCTTTCAATTGTGACCTCAATGAGGAAATTTGTAAAGAGCAACCTGAGGAGTTCGAGGTTCTTGGAATGGAAAATAAAGTGTGTAAGCATGTAAAATCCTTGCATGGTCTTAAACAAAGCTCCCAAAAAATAGCATCCAAATTTTGATTGCACTTTGGTCACACGTGGTCTTGTTGTGAACAATGGTGATGCTTGTACGTACTAAGCATGATGATAACGGTTATGTAATTTTATGTTTGTATGTTAATAATATAATTGTCTTTGGTACGAGTGTGGATATATTTACAAAGTCTTTCTTGAGCTCATGTTTTGACCTGCAAGGACTAGGCAAGGCTGATGTGATACTTGTTATGAATATTATTAGATCACTTGAGGGGGTTCACTCTTAGTGAATCCCACTATACAGAGAAAATATTTAGAAAGTTTTGTCATTTTACTTACACTCTTGTTAAGACTCCATATTATTCCAATGTTTGTTGAAAAGGAACATAGGTGATAGCGTTTCACAAGCCTAACACACTAAAATAATTGACATGGTCATGTTTTTAACAAACTACACTCATTCTGATACTGCCTATTTCATCAACAGATTGGGTTCTTATACCCATAATCCATGTAATGAGCACTTGGGTGTTCGCGTTTTTATATAAAAAATCCTCTACCATGTAATAAAGATATTGTGATACCAATTGGGTATATGATATTGATGAAATTAAATCTACTAGTGGAATGTATTTGTGCTTGCAAATGATGTTGTGTCTTGGAAACCTTGTCTAACAAACCTACATTACTAAATCAACTTTGGAATATGAGTTTATCTCTCTATAAAAGGATGGTATGCAAATGGAATGGCTGAGGTATGCGCTAGGAGACATTCTAATGTGGGGGAAGCCCACGCCGTTAGTCTCAATACACTATGACAGGTAAGCGACCATTGGAGTGGCGTAATGTGAGGCATATAATGGTAAACGAAAACATATTCGACTGAGGAATGAAGTAGTAAGGCATTTGATTGAAAATGATATGCTGTCCCTCAAGTTTGTAAGTACTGAAATATATTTGGTAGATCTCCTTACTTAAGGCCTTTTTTGATTTAAGTCTCATTTTGATTACCAAAGTGGCAAAAATGGATAAGTTAGTTACCCAAGTTAATTTTTTGAAGATTTAGTCACCTACCTTCAAATAAAAATATCGTTTGGCAACCCAAGTCGTTTAAAATAGACAAATTTATCACCCAAGTAGTTTAAAATGGATAAGCAAGTCATCCCATTAAAATTTTACAAAATTATACCACCCAAGTTCACATAAAAAGTCATTTTGGTCCATGAAGTGATTTAAAAATATTAAAATTTATAACCCAAATAAAATCTAATTATACTTTTTGTGTTATTTATTGTGTTGGTCCTTATCTTTGTTTTTCAAAATGGTCTTTCATATTTTATTTTGTAACCAAATTGTTCATCATGTGATTACTAGAGCTAGGTTAAAATTAAAGAATAAGAAACCGATTTAGATAAAAAATAAAACATCAGAAATTATTTTAAAAATAAGAATTAGATGAGAGGGGCATTCAAAATGATGAAAACATGACGAGAACCAATTTAGTTATGAAAACAAATATTGTTTATTTGGTTCTCATTTTTGTCAAAACGTTTTCAGGTTTGAAACACATATTACTCTTTAGTTATATTTTTTAATATGGTCTCATGTGTTATTTAATGTTAAAATTAGCTCTCATCCTTGACTTTTTACCTAATATTAGCAATAGATAAGGGCCAATTAAAAAATAAGTCAAAATTTGTAGTTAAATCTCTATTTTCTAGTTGATAATTTAATAATTTTTAAATCACTTTAGCAAGCAAACTAAGATTTTATGGGAAGTTGGCAGATAAAATTTTCCAAAAGTAACCAACTTGTTCATTTCGAACCATTCAGGTGGCCAAAATAGGACTTGTTCACCTTTCTAAGAAGGTGGTATGTGTTACAAAAGAAGAAATAACACTTAAGCCTATTTGTGTCTCCTAGTCTTGGAAGATAGTAGTCTGAGGGGTGATTTTCAATGTTCAATCAGTTAAATAAAACCGTGGTCTAAGATAATTCTAATAAAATCCAAAAAGACATTGGTAGATAGCAAAGCTTCAATTTTGGTACCAAAGCTTGTGTAATTGCCATCCTTTGCGCTCATCAAGGTCGATAGCGAGCAGCCATGGTTGCAAATTCATCCAATGGTTCGATTCAGCGGGAGCAAATGTCGAAACTGCTTCAACAGCTACAAGACTTGGGTGCGGCAGTGAGGAAAATGAATATTCACAAGAAAAGATCGAATTGCAGCTATCGGACATACAAGGTTAGCTTGACAAGCGGACACAGTCGAATGTTATGGCATTACAATCTGTTGTTCATGAAGAATTGGCGCAACCGAGGGTTACAGCACTGCAACCTAATCAAATCTTGGAATTTATTATTATTATTTTTGTATGATGGTCAAGACTAAGAACCATCTTCAACGACGCCCACGAAACAAGGGACGACCTGAAGCATCAAAGACGGCAATACGGTAGAGAGTAGAGGAGGGCTCCAAAAAATCGGGATCAAACCCCTCTCTT
Organism: Simmondsia chinensis; assembly: GCA_018398585.1. Taxonomy (NCBI): domain Eukaryota; kingdom Viridiplantae; phylum Streptophyta; class Magnoliopsida; order Caryophyllales; family Simmondsiaceae; genus Simmondsia; species Simmondsia chinensis. Next base: position 14,310,990 of record JAGTTD010000005.1, read on the forward strand.
TTATAACACTCGTTAGCCATGAAATCAGCTGCTTTGTTTGCTTCTCTGAAAACATGAAAGAAATTTACTTGGATAACCCTACAGCAAGCCTTCCTTATGTCATCCACGATGGTACAAATTTCACTCGGACATTCATACCGGCCCTGGAGGGTTCGAATCACAACTTGATTATCCCCTTCAAGAATAACATTATGCGCCCCTTTGGAGATTGCATCCCGCAGGCCATCCCGAGCGGCAACAGCTTCAGCAGCGAGAATGGACGCATTTCCCATTCTTCTAGTACCTGAGGATAGAATACTCCCCTCCCAATCACGGATTACATAGTCTGCTCCCGCCTCAATTCCTCGTTAGTTCACTTTCACCCACTCGTGATCCGGGGGCGACCAGGAAACCCAAGTGTTGCCCCTTCTATTGATTGTAGAGGTTCTCGTGGTTACAAAATTTTCATCCAGCATTTTTCTGCACTCTCATTCCAGCACCATGGCGCGGGCTTTGCTGACGGTCTGCTCTAGGTTGGCCCTCTCTCTCCTAAAAACAGTAGCATTTCTATCCTTCCAGATGTGCCAACAGAGGGCCACAGATCTTTCCAATTCTTGATTCCCCTTCCTTGTTCTCATTTCCTCCGCAATCCTGGATTGGGAGGGCCGCTGGTTTACCCATTGGGTAATCTTGGCCCGCTCCCACACTGCTTTAGCTTGAGGGCAATTAAGCAGCAGATGAGATATGTCTTCCCCTCCCTCCCCACACCACGCATAGTGGGAATCCCAGCCAGGAATTTTCATGGCCATTTGGGAACCTGTGGCCAGGTAGTCATTAAGCACTTGCCACAGAAAAATCTTGATCTTCGGCTGGATGTTCAGGTCCTAGGTCCACTTAAAACTCCCACCCACTCCTATCATCCCAGTTCAGATTATGAGCCATCCACGTGGCTGATTTCACGCCAAAGGATCCCGTGCTTGTGAATCCCCAACATAGACGGTCCTCCATCCTGGGCTTAGGAATGGGGACTCCCAGGATGTCATTTAGCCATTCTAGGGGAACGATTCTTTCAAGTTTCTCTCTGTTCCATTCCCTGTTTTCAATGAAATCACCCACTTTCAGGGATAAATTGACCCTACCCTGATCCCCTTCGAATCCTTCGATTAAAGGCCCAGATGAAACCCACCAGTCATACCAAAACCTGGCCTTGTTCCCATCCCTGATTCTGAATTTCAGCCCTTTTCTTACGATGTGTGTTGAGTCGAAGATGCCCTTCTAGGCCGGGGAGTCAGAACTCTTCCTCCCGTAGTCGAGGAGGGACATACCCTTAAGATATTTACTCTTCACACATCTTACCCACAAGTTGTCCTCATCCTTTAGGATTCTCCAACCAAGCTTACAGAGAAAAGCCTGGTTGACTGCCTCCATTTTACTAAGACCTAGGCCTCCCGCCCCTTTGGGTTTACGGATGTTGTTCCATGCCGCGATATTCAGCCCCTTCCTGCCATCTCTGTTCCAGAAGAACTGGCAACTAATTCTGTCCCCCTGCTTGCAGACTGATTTTTGAAGCTTAAAGCATTGCACAATATGACTCGGCATTGATTCCACCGCAGATTGTATGAGGGTAGCCCTTCCTACTTTTGAAAGGTTACCCGCCTTCCAATGGGACATCCTCATGCCCATTCTCGTAACAAGATCCCCAGCCACCTGAGAAAGAAAGCGCCCTGTGCCAAAGTCACACCCCAGATATCTTCCCAGTGCATTACTGACTGGGATTTCTAGAATGTCCCCTATCCTTTGTTTATGGCCTTTGTCCATATTCTTAGAAACAATAACCATAGATTTCACCCTGTTAACTTTCAACCCGGAGTCCTCACAGAATTGATCCACCACCCTTTGAAGTCTCTGACCAGCCTCGATCTTAGCTTCGCAGAACAGCAGGCAGTCATCTGCAAAGAAAAGACAAGGGATCGGCTCGCATCCTCTCGCTATTCGGATTCCTATTCCTGACTTCTTATCTTTACTCATCTCCTGCAAGTTTGCTGCCAGAACTTCAAGGCAAAGAATGAACAAATATGGGGATAAAGGGTCCCCCTGTCTAAGACCCCTCGACGGGGTAAACCATCCCATTGGCTTATCATCAACGAGGACAGAGAAGAATGTAGAGGTTACACACTCCATCACCCATCCCACCCATTTCTCGTGGAACCCCAGATGTGAAAGAGTTTTTTTCCAAAAGGGCCCACTCAACCCTATCGTATGCCTTTTCCTGTCCAGTTTTGCAGTGGCCCAACCCGATCTTCCCTGCTTCTTCTTGAAACTTTCCATCACCTCATGTTCAATCAGGATATTATCCTGGATTGCCCTCCCTGGAACCAATGCAGCTTGCCATTGGCTCACTACTTTCGATAGGATCGGTTTTAACCTGTTCGTAAGAATTTTAGCGATGATCTTATACAAGACATTACATAGGCTTATGGGCCTAAAGTGATTCACTGTTTGGGTTGCATCAACTTTAGGAATGAGAGTAATAAATGTGTGGTTAACTTCCCGAAGAAGAGAGCTTCCCCTAAGGGTAGATCTCATGGCCTGGGAGATATCTTTTCCAATAACATCCAGTAGCTCTGATAAAAGAAGGCCGTAAACCCATCCGGGCCCGACGTCTTATGAGGGTTCATTTCGAAGAGTGCACTCCTGATTTCTTCATGAGTGACATCGGAGATAAGAAGGTTGTTATCCTCCTCTGAGATCTTATTTCCCACCATGGATAAAGAGGGAAAATGGGGTCTGGATCCATTGGATCTAAACCTTGCCTTAAACTCTCTAATGAAGGTATCTGCTATCTTAACTTTATCCGTGATGGACATGCCAATGTCGTTCTTTAGTTCCATAATCCCTCTTCGCCTTCTCTTAGAAAGTACAGTGGAGTGGAAGAAGCTCGAATTTCTATCACCTTTGGTGAGCCATTCCTTCGTCCAATATTTCGCCCAATACTTATGATTAAAGAACATGCGTTTCTCCCGTTGCAAGATCATGCGTTTAAGTTTCTGGTTTAATTGGAGGTTGTTAGGACACCCCTCCAACAAGTCCATAATGTCACGAATCTTAGACTCGTTCTTTTCAACCTTGGTTTTCAGATGCCCAAGAGAAAGTTCTTTGCACACTTTTAGGTTTCTCTTAATATTCTTAAGTCTTTGGATAATTTCAAACATTCTGGACCCCCTATGCTTGGTGGCCCATGCATGCTTGATTAAGGACCCTGTAGTTTTAAACTTTGCCCAACCTGCCTGGACCCAGAATGGGGCTGCTTTGGATAGCCTAGATTTGTTCGTGCACAGGAAGATCGGGGTGTGGTGCGAAACTGGACCAAATCCGTTATAAATGATAGACCGAGGGAAGAGGCCGGTCCAGGCCACTTTAACCACGGCCCGGTCCAGCTTCTCCTGGATAAGGGTGTCATTAACGGACCTAGGCCATGTAAATTTCTAACTTGTCCACGGTAGTTCCACAAGATTAAGACCTGGACAAAACTCATTAAGTCTAGTATACCGTCGAGCATGCGGTGGAGAGCCACCTGCTTTATCTGCTGGGCTCATCAATTCATTGAAGTCACCAATCACTTCCACTTCCCCTTGTGTTGAGGTTGCCGTTGAGGGCCCGAGGAGGCCGATTACTCGTGCAGCCAAGCGTGCGGGCCGTGCTCCTACTTGATTGTTCATCATGGTGGTTGGTTGTTGGAATATTAGGGGGCTTAACAACCCCCAATCTTCCTGGGTTGTTCGTGATTGGATTTTTTCCAATCGTTTATCTGTCATTGGTTTGGTCGAGACCAAAACCAAACCTTCTGATGTTGAGGCGGTGATTGCTCGTTGTGCTGATGGGTGGAGCTTTCTCTTCAGCGGTGCTTGCCCTACGTGGTGTTGCATTATCGTTGCTTGGGATCCGGGTGTTTATAGAGTCGAGCTTATTCGAGGAGGAGACCAGTTCCACACTTGTCGTATCTCTGATCTTTCTGGGGATGTGAGCTTTCTCGCTACTTTTGTTTATGGCTTTAACGAGCCAGGTCCTCGATGAGCTTTATGGGACTATATTCGGAGCACTAGCTCGAGTCTCTTGGGTGAGCCTTGGATCCTTCTTGGGGATTTCAACGCCACCCTTAGTCTATCTGATCGATGCGGCGGCCAGGAGGGTTGGCCCGGTCACATGGATGACTTTCAGGAGTGTCTTACTGAGGCTGAGCTTGCGCCTATCTCCTCTTCGGGTCTTCACTTTACATGGTCCAATAAGGCCGAGGGTGACCGTTTGATTCTCAAGCGGCTTGACTGGTGCCCAGTCAGTGAGGGTTAGCTTCGTGACTTTCCCATTGCATCCGCTGAGTTCCTTGCCCAACATGTCATTTCGGACCATAGCGCCATTGTTGTACGAGGGCTTGGGGAACGTCGTGCCCTACGACTTTCTTTCAAGTTCTTCAATTTTTGGGCCGATCACGAGGACTTCCTCCCTACTGTCAGACGAGTCTGGGACACTTGTGTTGAGGGTACTCCGATGTATCAGCTCACTCAGAAGCTGAAGCTGCTAAAGAGTGAGTTGAAGGCCCTCAAGGCCCGCCACTATAGTCACATCTCGGCCAGAGTTGAGGTGGCCCGTGATGCTTGGGCTACGAGCCAGAGGGCTTTGGATGAGGACCCTGAGAGTCCTTCTCTACGTCTCGAGGGGCGCAGTCTTTTTCATGAGTATTCTGCTTTGTGTCGGGATGCGGAGGCTTCCTACCGTCAGAAGTCACCTATTCAGTGGCTTTCACTCGGGGATCAGAGCACTCGGTTCTTCCACCGTTCTGTTCTCCATAGACAGGATCGGAATCGGATTTCATCCATTGTGGACTCTGATGGTGTGAGGACATATGATCCGCAGTTGATCTCTCAGACCGGGGTTACATTCTTTCAGGATTTTTTGACTGAGCCGGGTGGTCCGTTGACTGAGGATGTTTCTGACATTTTTGAGACTCGCATCTCGGAGGATCAGGCTCGCCTGCTTATCTCCGTGATCTCTGCAGCTGAGGTTCGGGATGCTCTTTTTTCTATAGGCGATGACAGGGCCCCGGGGCCTGATGGCTACACATCCCTCTTTTTTAAGCGGGCCTGGGAGGTGGTTGGAGGAGCAGTGATTAGGGCCGTGCAGTCTTTCTTCGTTTCAGGGAGCATGCTGGGTGCCCTGAACACCACTCAGATATGTCTTGTGCCTAAGGTGGAGACCCCCTCCACCTTTGGTGATTTTCGCCCTATCTCCTGTTGCAACGTGATCTATAAGTGCATCACTAAGATCATTGCAAACAGGTTGAAGGGTGTCCTCCCCGGGGTGATTGGTGATGCTCAGTCAGTGTTTGTTCCGGGTCGTCGGATTTCGGACAGCATTCTTTTGATGCAGGAGTTGATGCGCGGTTATCACCTTCAGGTTTCACCTCGTTGTGCCCTCAAGGTCGATATCTGTTAGGCTTTTGACACTGTCCAATGGGATTTCATCCTAGCTGGTATGAGGAGTATGGGGATCCCAGAGCCTATGATCGGTTGGGTCCGCGAGTGCCTCTCTACGGCCCGCTTTTCTGTCACCATCAATGGTGAGCTTCAGGGTTTCTTCCGCTCCAGTCGAGGTGTTCGTCAGGGTGACCCTCTCTCTCCCTATTTGTTTGTTATCTCTATGGAGGGTCTACGGGGGCTGCTTCGCCGTGCTATTGATGATCCGCGTTTTCATTATCATCCGGGCTGCCGTCGTACGGGTTGACACACCTATGTTTTGCTGATGACCTGATGATATTCTGTCGGGGCGATGTAGCTAGTGTATCTGTTGTTCGTGAGGCTTTGGACCGCTTTGCTGTACTCTCGGGGCTGTCCTCGAATACTGCGAAGAGCTCAGTTTTTCTAGTAGGGGTGGACTCTGCGACTCAGCAGGACAGTTTGGGTGTACTGGGTTTCAGTCTTGGGCAGTGCCCAGTTCGTTATCTGGGAGTACCTCTTATCACTTCTCGGCTGCGGTACATTGACTGCAAGCCCCTGCTGGATCACATCGTCTCTCGTATATGGCTCTGGACCTCCCGTTCGCTCTCGTATGCTGGTCGCCTACAGCTTATCCGCTCTGTTCTTTACGCCACTCAAGTCTACTGGTCGTCGATCTTCATGCTTCCGAAGACGATGATCAGGAAGATCGAGTCGACTCTTGCGGCGTTCCTTTGGAGAGGGTCTTCATTGGCTCCGGGAGGGGCAAAGGCCACTTTGAGACATCTGTGTTACCCTCGGCGGGAGGGTGGTCTTGAGATCCGGCGTCTTGCTGAGTTGAACCAGGCTTCGATCATGAAGCACATCTGGTTCCTACTTTTTGACTCCTCCTCTTTATGGCTGCGTTGGGTTCATCGGAACCGGCTTCGAGGAAGGAGCCTTTGGACTATCCGGGCGACGAGTTCTGCTTCTTAGTGCTGGTGTCAGATTCTATCAGTTCGCCATCTCTGCTTTGGTTTGATCTATCATGTCATAGGCGATGGCCTTGACACTGCCTTATGGACCGATTACTGGCTACCATGTGGTCGTCTTTCGGAGCGCTTCCCTGCTCGACTGCTCACCTCTTCTAGGCTACTTTGGGATTCTCGGGTCTCATCCATTATTGAGGGTGGTCAGTGGAGATTTTCACGGGGTTGTCTGGAGCTCCGACCCATTTGGGACATGATTGACTTTAGCCCTTGGGCTGGTGTAGCGAACTCCATCCGGTGGTTGGGTGACCCCTCGGGGCGCTTCACCACCAAGTCCGCTTGGGAGATGCTGCGGAGTAGGAGAGATGAGGATACCATTCATCACCTTCTGTGGTCTCAGATGCATATACCGAGACACTCCTTCATTCTCTGGCTTGCTTCTCGACAGCGACTATGGACCCGGGACCGACTTCGGCGTTTTGGAGCTCTAGAGGTTCAGAGTGTTTGTGTGCTTTGCGGCTGTGCTGACGAGACCCACGAGCACCTTTTCTTCGTCTGTTCTTTTTCTGCCTCGGTCTGGAGTTCTGTTGCTTCGAGTACATCTATCGCTTGGCCCACCCTTCCCTGGGATGCTCTTGTCAGCTGGGCTGCTTAGCACCTCAGGGGATGGGAGATTGGCAGTATCATAGCTCGACTCTGCCTCTCTGCGACTGTGTATACTGTCTGGTACGAGCACAACCTTCGGGTTCAGCGTTCTCAGTCCAGGTCAGTTGCGGCTGTACGAGAGGAGATTATGGGTTTAGTCAGGAGCCGCTTGCTTGCTGCTTCTACGTTCAGAGGAGCTCACCGTCACGCCTCATTACTTCAGCACTGGGGTTTTGAGACTTAGCTTCTTTTTTGTTCCATTTGTTGCACTTTGGTTGCATGTTGTATGGACTTTGTCTGAACTTTTTTGACTTTGATTCATACTTGTAGGCTCCAGCCGTGTCCTGGGGTATGCCCTTTGTAGCTTGTACTCATTTTTCTTTCTTCTATATATTTCGCTGACTTACCAAAAAAAAAACAAAAAAAACAAAAAAAATTTCCATTTATCACATGAAAAGACTAAATTAAAATTCAAGGTATTGTTTACATATTTAATCAATTGAGAGGTCGTTGAATTATAGTTAGTATAAAGATCTAATATATTCAACCTATTTAACTTGACCCAAAAAACAAGAACCTTACTTAAGACAGGTGCATAATATTTTTAGTTCTAGAGTAGAAACCACGGTTTTTCATCCCAAGGTTCAAAGAAAACAGCCCTGACATATGAAATGCATAAAGCATTATGTGAGCATAGTAACGAGCATCATTCAAGCGCACAAAAAGAATGATAGTAAGGGGTATTAAAAAAATATGATTTGCAAGTCAACCAGGTGACTATATCAAATGCACTCAAGCGATCACCAAAATCTGGCAACATCAGCTTGGATGATACATGTTAAGGCAATGCCGATTACAATTGCTTTCTCCATTGTAAAACACAATTCATGTAAAAAAATAATTGATCCTTGAAGACTTTTGATGAACCCTTAAATGTAGGCCGCATCATGAATAGTGTGTCGTAATCAATGACTTGATACACCATCAAAAAATGGATGTCAACACCTCTTGAATTTTCTGGGTGAGACTTCATTAACAACATGGCAGGACATTTTAAACATAAAGTTGAAGTTGAAGTTGATAAATGATACACAATATTTAGATATGATGTCGTGCAAAGAAGTATGCACTCAAAACATCAATCTCACTCTAAAACTTTTTGTTGCCATATGAGAAAGCAACTGCATGACTTTTAGGCGCATTGTAAACAATTAAAGATGAGATTCTCCAAGATTTGAAATAGAACAAAAGACAAGCTATTCTTTTTTCATAATTAGAGAAAGCAACATAGTCAATCTATACAGTATATACTTTTTATCTAATTAATAATTTATAAAATATTTGGGACCTATACGATATAAAGAAATAATTGAAAAGTATTACTTAATAATTTTACGGAGACATTGATTTATCACATTGATCCCCCAGTCGGGACAAACCAGCTTTTTTGTTAAATTAGAGTATTAATTTAAATAGATTTTATTGTAGTTGATGTTCTCAATTTAATTACATGAAAACATAACTAAACAACAATATTAGTTACGATAGTACAATATGCATGCTAACACTGCTAGCATATTTTCACGGGATGAGCACATATCACATGTGCGACGTCTATGCCCCCCTGAGGCTAGGGCTGAGGCTAGCCTACCCCCATGGTCACTAAGCAGAAATATACCTTTGAAGAGATGAAATGCACGGCAAAGTAAGGAATGTACCTGCATTCAATACATAGGCGTTAGTACCAGACAGGCTATGGAGACCCCATATGGTATATGACTTCTTATTGAGCACTAGGGACAATGGCGGCCAAAGGCGGCCCCTGACATTCTCCCCCACCCAATTCCGCAAATGCCCTCGTTGTAGGTGATGGTACTGCCCATCATCGCTTCCCTGCATCTCCAGTAGTCTTGATTGGTCACGAGATGACCACATCGTCATCTCCTCCCACGTGACACTTATGACATGATATTGACGTTCGCCTAGTGATAAGCAGCGTGGTCAAAGCGCCACCTGTCAACTCTATGCGCCGTCATGCGCCACATACACGTCTCGCGCGAATAACGCTAGTTGATACTTAACTTTGTCATCTCTGCATAGCACCGCACAGGATCTGCTAAATCTCTACGCAACAAGCCATCAAAACGGTCAACAACCCTGACCACACCACAACATGGTGCACCTCAGCCACACCCGGAACGTGAGCCACTCTGTCCCCACAGAGTGCTTGCACCACACGAGGAGTGTCCATCCCCACGGAAAAACCCGCTTGATGCACCTAGGATGCAAGCAACTCCCACACCCAAGGAGTGTCAACCACGGACAAGCTTGCTCCCAAGACAGCTGCTACCTACCCCCATGCGGCGCCCAGGCCCCTTGAGGCTAGGGCTGGGGCTACCTACCCCCATAGTCATCAAGTAGTAATACGCCTCTGAAGAGAGGAATGTAGATTGAACCACCGAGCAGGGGTACCGAAGAACCCATGTCCATCTACTGATAAACTGACCTCCAATGTGAATCTCAATCTAGCCCACACCGAGCTCCACAGAACTCAAAATAACACTAGCCAAAGTTGAATGAGGGCCTAAGGATTTTCCACAATCATCTAAGCTAGCCATAGAGAGCTCATGTACGGAGAAAGCATCTAGAGTATGTGTTCCCTAACATGCTCTGGAGTCATGTTCATATTGAGAAGATGATTCCGACTCCCTAGAGAGCTAGGCAAAGGCGGTGAGGGCAATTACTTGGAGGGAGCAATTTGGAATCAATTCAGTATTACCTTCTTTAACAAAAGCCAAATGAGATCACCAATTAGACTACACTTGGAACATTTGATGGATGGATCAGCAATGGGGAGCAAGTTTCAATAAGTATCCTTACAATGTCAATGCACCTCATTGCAGGCATTCTGGTATCAAATCAGATAAACTTGCCCCAAATATGAGCGAAATTAATTAAGCATTCTTTCGATCAATATTGGATTGGCAACCCATGTATCTTAATCCGCACTCTTTTACTCAAGGGACCTAGAGTCTGATGTGGGTATTTATACACCTCCTTTCGTGGTCGGAGTTATGACTCCAAAGACTCAATCGAGTCACACATTAGAATGAAAATGCTTATGCTTAACCTTCTAGGGACCAAACCTTGATGGTTATTCTCTGTAATATATGTAAGGGTACTATCAAGAGTGCCCACCTCGAAAGAGTGAGCAATTATTTACCTATTTATCCATTCCTTCGCCCGCTTGATTGTATTTGCCACCACAATCTTGTGATCTAGATGTACAACCTCCCCAATCTCAGATCTAGATGGAGTACCATTCGCATCATGATTTGCAGTAGAATCACCAAAAATATGATGGACGCCTGATTAATGTCAAACCCGGTGAGATATAGGAGAAGCCCTTCTGTCAGATTTAGCCCAATCAACTGTGATCATGAATCTCGCAATTTTTGTAATAGCCCTGGTAGCTTCACTCCTAACATGGAACCTAACAAAACCATAGGGAAGACTTAACCTCACTCTTCTTTTTGAGGAACAAAAGTGTCATAAATTGACTCATAATCAAGAAATCCAATTTTGAGCCATGTATTTGTCGTTCTCTCCAAAACTCCATCAACAAAGATGGATATGGAATCTTTGAACCTCGGCATTACAACCATCCAGAGAAGGTTTACTATTAACGAAGGGTGATTTGTAGCAATTGTGATGAAGGAACTAAAGAGGCAATGGGTATATTGTAGGGTGGGGTAATCGACAATGTGGATAAATACTTGCTATTCACATAAAAAAGCCTAGAATGCTAAAATTCATATAAGAAATAGGGTAAATACAATAAAAAATAGTTCTACTGTCATCAACATTAAGTTTAAACATACTATCACAAGCATGGCCTTTACCAGCAAAGACGTTGTTCTTGGTAATAATCAGAATATAATATTTGCTTGAAATCTGCCTTATTTAAGAAATAACAAAAAATGAGGATTTTTCTTATTCTGGGAATACAAAGGACATCTTTTAAAATTCAAACATTCTTGGTCGCAAACTTGATTTCAACATTACCGTCACCCAAGACATTTGTGGTTTGAGAATCTCCTAGCATGATTTCATGTAAGATCTCAACAATATTATAAGTTTTTAAGCTAATTTTTATCATAACACACATGCCTAGAGGGACCAGTGCCTGCCCATCAACATCATAATTTTCAATAGTGCTTGGTTTAATGACCGTGGCTACAAATTGTTCTATGGAATTATAGAAATCTTACTAGATTTACCTTGAAAAGCCATGAAGCCTTCTTAAAATTGTTGGATTAAAACATAAAAATGTTAGAAAAAATATATAAAATAAAAAGATATTACCTGAAATGCGTGAAAATGATGAAATGCTAATAAAGCAATAGTGGAGCGAGAGGTAGATCATGCTCTCTTTTGGACAGTTTTGCGCCCCTATCAAATCAAGGTTGGTGCAGAAGGTACCACTGCACCGCCTCCAAGATACAACACCCAACTATGAAAGTTGACACATTTTTGGTTTGCTGAACCTTGAAAGGCAAAGCCTCTACTAACACCTTGCTTAGCCGAAACCTTCAAAATTTTTTAAAACATAGTACATACATTTTTTTTTTATACAAATCTTGGTTTTGTCCTAATACAAAGCATTAATGCCCAAGGTTTCTAGATTAATTTGCAAAACACATTTGCCTCCACCAGTCACCTTACTTTCATTGCTTTAATTGTAATTTATCCTCCATTGAATTATTACAAGCATTTAGGACCAAAAAAATATCCTCCTGTAATTGAATTACAAAATTAATTTTGAATAGACTAGATTTGATTAATACATAAAGGAGGATATAATTTTGAGATTTTATAGAAATTTACCAATAATTTAAAGAGATAAAATAACATCATCAAAATCATATTAAATTTTAAATTCATAATTAAAAGATGTATTTTTATTAAAATATGTAATACTTTGCAAGATCAAAGCATTTTGGTAGATTGTAATATTAATTGTAGAGTGCATGAGACTTATTGTGAGTTTTGACACATTTAATTGAATTTTAATCATTATAAGTTTCTTTGTAATTGGTAGAATCTTACAAAACGTGCAAGACTGCAATGGGAAAAAGAACAAAGAAAACCATATGAAAGTGAAAACAACCTATATAATGATGTATACTCAAAGAGGCCTACCCCAACAACACAAACCTGATAAGTCTAGGAGAGACAAAAACACCCAAGGCAACCCACAACATAACAACAAAAACGACTCACAAAATTTAAATACGAGACAAAAGGATAATTGAAGAATACAGAATACAAAATAATGAAGATAATAGACAAAGCTCACATGATGGCTAGAGGACAAGAAACACAATTAATGGACTCACCCACTATGCTTTGTTATGATTCAAGATCAATCTTGGCTCATAACCTAGGAGATATAGTATGCGATGAGAAAGAATTGAAATAAAGATGAGAAGTAGAGAGCATAAAGATGAGAAGTAGAGAGAATTGAGGGAAAGAAGAAGATATTTTCTTTTTCATGATTGATTATTACAATGCAAAAAAACGCTACTTATACTACTTCCTAATCACAAGAGGTGCAAAAAGCATTTAAAATATCCCACCAACAATGCTTCCCTTAACTACCTTTAACCGACATTCCCTCTAACCCTTACGTGAAAAATATATACAGCAATACATGGCTTACAACTAAAGAAAGTACTAATATCCTAACTGAACTAATACTAATGAAATGACTACTTAATTCTTAATATCACAATCATAACAATACACTCCACTTTGGAGATTCTTATCCTCAAGAATCTAATAAAGAAGTCAACTCCTAAGAACTTAAATCTTTCCATGTTGTAGTAGCCCTGCGAATGCTGAATCCATGATCACTGCCTGCTGAATTCTTGTTGCTCTTTTTTTTGTACAGCATAAGCATACCACTCACTCAGGAGGCTGCATGAAGTCTATTTATCAATCTGAATCAGCAGTTCATGCTTCTATCTGGTTTCCATTTATGCATCATTGTTTGTAATCAGCTTGCAAATCTCCTCCCATTTGTTAAGTTTTTCTATAATGACCCTATTGCTCTTGATCAAAACACGATCAACCTTGATAAGTCTAAATTAGCATATAATTTTTTATATTATTTTAATATATTTTTAAACATTTTACATTAAATTTTTATCGCTTTTGCTTGATTTTGCTCTTTTTCACTTATATTGCCATTTTCTTGCAAAAACACTCGTTTTATGCTAAATCTTGCCAAGTTTTATCATTAAAATCAAAAAGTAAAAGCAAGATACACCAAACCAAAGCAAAAAATGGGCAAAACATAATAATTAACATGGCTAAAGAAAGAAATCACCAAGTTCATGTACAATTGAATTCAACTTGCAAAAATGGGTGACAAAATGCACAAATCAAGTGTAAGGATTAATTAAACAATGCATTAACATGTCAAATTTGATGTAAACTCTGAATTTAGGTGGGTCTAAGCCCAAAAATTTGAAGAAATCAGCAAAGAACAGCAAGAACAGAGAAAATGCACCAAGCTCAACCAATCCATTTCAACTTGCAATTTTGGGTGGCAAAATGGACAAATAACATGAAAGAACTTCTTGAACACTTGATTAACATGTTCAAGTTGATGTTAAAGCTGATTTTGGGTGGTGCAAAGCTATAAAAAAAATGAAAAAAATCGAGTTGAACAACCATTACAAAATCTAGGTGGCAAGGGTGCAGGTGGTGGTGCAATCAGCTTCAACTTGCATTTTGGGAGCAAAACCTCAATGCGTTTTACCCAAATTCATTTTAAAAACACACTGGAACATGTCTTAACTCATATTTTGCAAGTTTTGGGTGGTGAAATTCAAAAAAATGAAAAAAAAAGGATGAACAAGCATCACTGCTGCTGCTGCAGAAAATTGACAGTTTTGCACAACTTGCTTACTTTCTCCACTTTGGGCGGCTATATTATGCAATATTTTAGCTCAAATTCATTTTATAAACCTTATAAAACATGCACATAATGCTTTTGTTCAGGTTTTGGGCTGGGGAATGTAAAAACAATTGAAGAAAAAGGAGGGAGAACAGGGCTTCAGAACACAGCTGCAGCTGCTGCAAATTTCAGCTAATGAGGATGAAGTTTGAATATTTTTTACAATTTTTTCATCCTAGCTCAACTACTATAAAGAGGGTATGGTGAGGGGGTGTTTAAGCATCAGATTTCAAAACAAAAATCACAAGATTTGAGTGAGAAAAGAGAGAAAAATTGTGAGAAAGAAGAAAGGAGAAGGAAGGAAGGAAGTTTGGTTTATAATTTCGTATTTATAGTTCTTTCTATCCTTTTTCCTTTCTTAAGTTCATGAATTTTGTGTTTATAATGTTTAATATTAAGTTTATCATGAACTAATTTTGTTATTCTAAGGCTACGATGTAGCCTAGGTTGTAATATATGCTTATTTCTAATTCAAAGTATTCGATGTTTATATTATTGTATTGTTGTAGTGTTTATCATTGTTCTTCATGAGTTTTAAATGTTTGATCACCATTTAAAGCCTATAATAATTTATAATGGGTCCGAGAGGAGATTTATGATGATTACTGAGGTGATAAGAACCACAAATTGGGCGAATGCTCGAGAGAGATTAACACGATTTGTGTGGTTTTCAAAAAAGAAATTCATAAAGCTTTAAAAACTCTTTTCTTATTTAAAATCATGCACGAGAATGATGGGTTAATATGTTAAAGAGTATGCTAAATATTGCTCGAGAGAAAATATTTAGTAAATTAGGAGTTTCAACCATCAACACACAGTAACAAATTGAATATCGAGAATAACAAAGGCGTATTGATACAACTAAGGTGAAATCGGATGCATTAGACATTATAAAATGATAAAAACCAACAAATAAAATATTAGCACAGTCTAATCTCGTTTTAACTTTTATTTCTTTTTATTTTATTTTACTTTATTTCATATCAAAATCCTAAATTTTTCGGTCTTTCAATTGTATTGGAGCTACTAATTTTTGTATTCACTCAATACAATCTTCGTGGGAACGATACTCTACTCACTTCTATATTACTTGGTACGACTAGTGCACTTGTTAATGCATGCGCGAAGTCTGCATCAAGTTTTTGGCGCCGTTGCCGGGGATTGTCTCTATTTGAGTGATATCAGTACCAACTAGCTTTGGTGCTAATTTGAAACTGTTAATAATTTGTGAATTTTGATAAATTTGAAATACAAATCTATTTTCATTCATTTTATTTTTTTTATAAAGGTAATTCTTAAAAATATTAATTAAATAAAAATTCGTATATTAAAATTTTTTTTTTTTTAAGTTTTGTATTATTCTATTATTTTTCTTATATTCTATCTTTATTTTCTGCTTTATTTTTTGATTAAGTTCACTTTGTTAGTATTTCAAAAGTAAAGTTTGATATTTTTAAGTTTTCAAAAACATAACACTCTTTTTCCAAAATTTGTGGTTTTTTTTTTTAATTTTAAATTATTGTATTTTTATGTTTTCTAGTTAATTTTAACTTTACTTTAATTTTATTTTACTATCTAGATAGATTTTCAAAGTTAGGGTTGCTATCC
Source organism: Simmondsia chinensis (assembly GCA_018398585.1). NCBI lineage: Eukaryota > Viridiplantae > Streptophyta > Magnoliopsida > Caryophyllales > Simmondsiaceae > Simmondsia > Simmondsia chinensis. The sequence goes on from JAGTTD010000005.1 coordinate 14,326,703, forward strand.
CTAAATTTTCAAAACCTCTAATAATACCTATTTTCCCTTTAGAATTTAGCTTTGTTAAATTTTGTGTTATACTTTTCTCTTTGTTGTTATCCTTTTCTTTAACTTTATAGTTGTTTATTTTTACGTTGTATGCAAAATTTAATTAAAGAAGAAATAACTCTTTAGGACCCTGAAATCGAAAAAACACTTCGACTAATCAAGAAAACAAAAAGGACTGAAACTATGGCTAATAATACTGGAAATGATGATGAAAGGACCTTAAAAGATTATATTGTACCTACTGTTAGAGGCTGCATTTCCAGCATTCGATGTCCACCAATTCAAGCAAATAATTTTGTAATTAAACCAGCTATTATACAAATGATTCAACAAACTGTTCAATTTGGTAGCCTACCCAGCGAAGACCCAAACGTGCATATCGCTAACTTTTTAGAGATATGCAATACCTTTAAGCATAATGGTGTCAGCGATGATGCCGTTCGCTTAAGGTTGTTTCCGTTTTCACTGAGAGATAAAGCCAAAGCATGATTAATGTCTTTACCCTCAGGAACCATTACCACTTGTGATGATTTTGCTCAAAAATTTCTAGCAAAATATTTTCCACTAGCTAAATCAGCTAAGAGGAGGAATGACATTACCTCGTTTGTACAATACGATACATAATCTTTTTATGAGGCGTGGGAATGTTACAAAGAATTTTTGAGAAGGTGCACCCATCATGGTTTACTTGTCTGGATACGAGTCCAAACTTTTTGTAACGGGTTGGCACCTAACACTTAAAAGATGGTAGACGTGGCGGCTGGAGGATCGCTGAACCTCAAAGCTCCAGAAGATGCATATGAATTGCTAGAAGTAATGGCTAGCAATAACTATGCAAGGGCAACAGAGCAAAAGAAACCTGCAGGAATATACGAGCTTGATGCAATAACAAGGTTAACTGCTAAGGTAGCAACGCTTGAAAAACAAATGAACATGAACGTGAATGCCATAAATTCTCCTGTACTAATGTGTGAATTTTGTGCAGGGAATCATCCTAGCATAGAATGCCAAACAGGAAATCCTTTTGGCCCGTCAACCCATGAACAAGCCAATTTTATTTCAAATTTTCAAAAAAATAATCCCTATTCTAACACATATAATCCTGGGTGGAGAAAACATCCAAAATTTTCATGGACCAATCAAGGGATGCGAAAACAACCTTTTCAGCCCCCTGAAAGAAAAACTGATCTCGAGGAATTGTTTAGTAAGTTTATGCAAAACACTGAAGCAACTCTTCAAAATCAAGAAACTTTGATTCGCAATCAAGAAGCGACCATTAGAAACCTTGAGACCCAAATTGGGCAAATTTCAATTCACCTTTTTGATAGATCTCAAGGTTCCTTATCCAGTAACACTGTCATTAACCCACAAGAGCAAGTAAAAGCAATAGAATTACGAAGTGAGAAAATTTTGAAAGAACCAACTCAGGTAGACCAAACCATGCCAATTGAACAATGTAGTGTCATACTGCAAAAGAAGTTATCTCCCAAGTTAAAAGTTCCAGAGAGTTTCACGATACCTTGCACCATTGGCTTTATTAATTTTGATAAATTTTTATGTGATTTAGGTGCAAGTATAAATTTAATGCCTCTCTCTATTTTCAGGAAGCTTGGGTTAGAAGAAGTGAAGCCTACCACTGTATCTCTCCAACTTGCGGACAGATCAATCTAGTATCCTAGAGGTGTAATTGAAGACGTCCTTGTGAAGGTTGATAAATTCAACTTCCCGGCTGACTTCATAGTGCTTGATATGGAAGAGGATCATGAGATACCTCTTATTCTAGGCCGGCCCTTCCTTGCTACAGGAAGAACCCTGATAAACATCCAACAAGGAAAGCTGGTCCTAAGGGTACAAGATGAACAGGTAACCTTCAACGTCTTTAATGCTTTTCAATTTCCCTCTAACAAGGATTCTTGTTTTGAGATTTATGTTATAGATGAGTTGGTCACTGAGACATTCAGGGACACATTCCCGAAGTTGCCCCTTGAAGCGTGTCGAGCAAAATCTGGGACCATAGACATGGAAGACGAGTTGGTAAGGGAATGTGCCCAACACCTGGAAAGATGCGAACCTTTTGATTCACACCGCGAAATACGAGCGGAAGACATTCAAGCAATTGAAATTCACCAAAAAATGGAAGAAGACGAACCTCCAATTCTTGAGCTTAAGCCATTGCCACCACATATCAAATATGCCTATCTTGGTAATTCTAACACTTATCCTATTATTATTAATGCCTCATTAAGTAATATTGAACAGGAAAGGTTGCTTAGGGTTCTTAGGGAGCATATAATAGCAATCGGATGGATCCTTTCTGATATCAAGGGAATTAGCCCTTCCATATGCATGCACAAAATCCTCATGGAAGATAACTTCAAACCCTCTATGCAACCTCAGCGGTGGTTAAACCCTACCATGAAAGAAGTGGCAAGGAAAGAAGTTGTCAAACTATTAGATGCTGGGATAATTTTTCCCATATCCACTAGCCCATGGGTTAGCCCAGTACAAGTAGTTACGAAAGAGGGGGGGGGGGGGGGGGGGGGGGTAAATGTAGTAGAAAATGAGAATAATGAACTCATCCCTACTAGAACTGTCACCGAGTGGAGGGTTTGCATAGATTATAGAAAACTTAATGATGCCACCTGAAAGGACCACATCCCCTTACCATTCATTGATCAAATGTTAGAAAAACTGGCGTGACATTCGTATTACTATTTTCTTGATAGATATTCAGGATACAATCAAATTGCCATAGCCCCGGAAGATCAGGAAAATACCACTTTCACTTGTTTTTATGGTACCTTTGCCTATAGGAGAATATCTTTTAGGTTATGCAATGCCTATGTGCCTTTTCAAAGATGTATGATGGCAATCTTTAGTGATATGGTGGAAAATTTCATTGAAATTTATATGGATGATTTTTCAATCTTTGGAACCTTATTCGATGATTGTTTGGCTAGCCTCTCTATGGTTTTGCAAAGATGCACTGACACTAATCTTGTTTTGAATTGGGATAAATGTCACTTAATGGTACAAGAAGGAATAGTGTTAGGACATAGGATTTCAAAAAGAGGAATTGAGGTTGATAGAGCAATAACAGAAGTGATAGAACGATTAACACCCCCTACCAATGTTAAGGGTATTCGGAGTTTTTTAGGACATGCTGGTTTCTACAGAAGGTTTATTAAGGACTTCTCTTAGATCCTTAAGCCTCTCTGCAATTTGCTAATGAAAAATATCCCTTTTAACTTTGACAGTGACTGCGTGAATGCTTTTGAGACTTTGAAGAAAAAATTAGTGTCAGCACCTATAATCGTAGCACTTGACTGGACCTTATACTTTGAACTTATGTGTGACGCTAGTGCCTATGCTGTAGGGGCTGCGCTAGGACAAAGAAGGAACAAAAATTTTCACGTAATTTACTATGCTAGTAAAATTTTGACAGATGCACAGGTTAACTATGCTACTACTGAGAAAGAGTTACTAGCTATAGTATTTGCATTTGATAAATTTCTTTCCTACCTGCTCAATTCAAAGGTAATTGTTTACATTGGCCATTCTGCTCTGAAATACCTTTTTGCAAAATAGGATGCAAAATCGAGACTAATTAGATGGATTCTCTTATTTTAGGAATTTGATTTAAAAATCTGGGATAAAAAAGGGTACAGAAAATGTTGTGATAGATCATCTGTCAAGTCTCGAACAGGAGGACAAAGGTCCTTCTATCAACGAAAAATTCTCGGATGAAAGTCTTATGATGGTAAGTGAGAATCCCGATTGTCCATGGTATGCTGACATTGTTAACTATCTGGTTGCACAGAAATTGCCCGATGACATGACTTATCCACAAAAGAAGAAGTTCTTCGCTGACATAAAGCATTATTTTTGGGAAGAACCATTCTTGTATAAGCATTGTGCAGACCGGATTATCAGAAGATGTGTACCTGAGGAAGAAATGGAAAATATTCTGCGCCACTGTCACTCTCTTGAAACTGGTGGCCATCATGGTGGGACAAAAACTGCAGCTAAGGTTTTACAATCTAGGTTTTATTGGCCTACACTCTTTAAAGATGCTTTTAAATTTGTTATTAAATGTGACAGATGTCAAAAGACAGGTAACATCTCCAGAAAACATGAAATGCCCCTAAACAACATTCTTGTTGTTGAATTATTTGACGTTTACGGAATTGATTTTATGGGTCCTTTCCCCTCATCATTTTCTAATAGATTTATTTTTGTTGCCATAGATTATGTGTCAAAATGGGTCAAAGCAGCTACTTTTCCAACCAATGATGCTAAAGTTGTTGTAAACTTCGTTAGAAAAAACATCTTTTTCTCGGTTTGGAACTCCCAGAGCAATTATAAGTGATGGTGGAAAACATTTTCATGATCGCTAACTTAAAGCTTTATTGAGTAAGTATGGAGTCACACACTATGTGGGTGCTCCATACCATCCTCAAACAAGTGGACAAGTGAAAATTTCAAACCGAGAATCGAAAGTTATTCTTGAAAAAACAGTTAGTGCCTCTAGAAAGGATTGGTCGAAAAAGTTAGATGACGCACTTTAGGCATATAGAACAGCATTCAAAACACCTATTGGAATGTCTCCATATTGACTAGTTTATGGCAAGACATGTCATTTACCAGTAGAATTGGAACACAAAGCATACTGGGCCATAAAAACCTTAAACTTCAATTTAGCAGCTGCAGGTGAAAAGAGATTGCTACAAATCAACGACATGGATGAGTTCAGAAATGAGGCTTACTAAAATGCTCGAATTTACAAAGACCGAACCAAAAGATGGCACGACAAGCACATTCTGAACAAAGAATTCGTAGTGGGACAAAAGGTTCTACTGTTTAGCTCCCGCTTACAACTTTTTCCGGGAAAGTTGCACTCTCGATTGTCAGGAACCTTTATTGTAACCCATGTTTTTCCATATGGCACGATTGAGATTCATGATGAGAAAAAGGATACTTACAAAGTCAATGGGCAAAGACTGAAACCTTACATTGATGGAGAGTTCGACAGCAGAAAACTTCCATTCATCTCAACAATGTCGAATAATCCACTAAGAAAGTCGAGCTAACGACTATAAACTATGCGTTTCTTGGAAGGCAACCCAAGTGTTTCTATTCTTATTTATCCTGTTTTTCTTTTCATTGTTTCTATTTATCTCATGCTTGTGTATCTTTTGTGTAGTGGGTATTTGGAAATAAGTTTGCGGTGGCACGATGTCCACATGCAATATCAACAAGCAATCCTTAAACCGGGGAAGTATCTCTCACCCAATTTATCTTTTTAAGTTCTTTTTTTTTTTTATAAAGTTTGGGGGTGGCAAAAGTAATGTTAATATTAAGTATAATAAAATAATAATTAAAATTAAAAAAAAAATCAAAAAATTTCCTATTTTATGTTTTAGAGTCGGCTTCAATGCCTCCCAGAGTTCGGAGCCTTTGTATGGGGACGTAAATAGTGTTGGCCAGCAAAAAGATTGTCTTTTTTCTACAATTTTAGTCATTAATCTTTCAAAAAAATTTCATATAAAAAGAAAGAAAGAAAGAAAGAGCTTATCATCATGCATTTTAGGTAATTTCTCTACTCTTTTTAGCTCATTTACTTTAATTAGATTTGAATAACCTGATAATCAATTTCTAATTGTAAAACATGATCTAATCTAAGGCACTTTCTTGATAAAACCATGGAATTTGACTTCATTAGTTAGCATGGCTGTTTTACTTTTCTTTCTGATTAAAAGATGCTCAAATTTGAATAGATTGCATAAAGAGTATCATTTACATAATAGATTTTGAAAAGTTATGCCTAAGTCTAAATAAAAGAAAAATAATAAAGGGAGAGAATTACTAAGCACCGCTATCCTGTAAAAATGTCTGGATATGTGCTATGGTGTGATTGTTTCGTACCTTGGTACCTTGAGCAAGTAGATCTGTAGGGGTGTTTCAATGCCTGGTACCCTGGGCCAACTAGAACGGGAGTTTCCGCATTGAAAGCTCGCTATAAGGGGTACTTAGAAAGCTAACAAGGAACCAAGCACCGAAAAAAAAAAAAAGATTTCTAGCACCGCTATCCCACATAAATAAGATATGTGCTACCTGTTAAGCGGACGACTCAGTGGTGGCTTCTCTTACTTATGAGTCATCGCCCAGGAGTTGGAGCTTGCTTCCCACTGAAGATATACTAGGAAGGTCATAATACAGGCATCTCAGTGGTGGCTTCTCTTACTTAAGGGTCATCGCCCTTGAGTCGGAGCCTGATTCTCGCTACAGATATGCTTATATTGACTTGAGTAAATAAATTCCTCCAAAAAAAAAAAAAAATGGTGCAAAAGTAATTAGTTTTGGACATACTCAATAAGTCTTGTTATAAGTGGTATAATTTGTGTCCTCTATTCGGTTTGAATATCTTATGATTAGAAAGAACGGATAAACCTAATTTGCTTAGCTAACTTTTGAATTCGATTACCTAGGCAATTGATATATTTTCTTGGGAAAGATGGTTTTGCCTTTAGAACCTTAAACTTTGAGCCTCAGTTACTCTTCTCTAATTTGAAGAATACATGCTTTGACTTATGGTAAAATTCTTAATAAGCCTGAGATCCCGCTCTTTAATGTTTAGCCTTGCTCGAGGACGAGCAAGATTTAAGTTTGGGGGTATTTTGATAAGTTTAAATTAGTATATAATTTTTTATATTATTTTAATATATTTTATGCTATACTCTTCTGCTTTGATACCCTTTTCCTCACAGGTCACCATGACACGAAGATGACATAATTAGGTTGGTGGTCCTCGGAAACGGCCTTTCTTCAGCTTCATACCCTGAAGGGGGAGGCTGCGTACATCAACCCCCCCCCCCCCCCCCCCCCCCCCCCCCCCCACCCCGACCCCGCTTTTGTGGGAGCCCTTGAGGTACTGGGTTTGTTGTTGTTGTTTGTATTTTACATCAAATGTTTATCGCTTTTGCTCGATTTTGCTCTTTTTCGCTCATATTGCCATTTTCTTGCAAAAACACTCGTTTTATGCTAAATCTTGCCAAGTTTTATCATTAACACCAACAAGTAAAAGCAAGATACACCAAACCAAAGCAAAAAATGGGCAAAACATAATAATTAACACGGCTAAAGAAAGAAATCACCAAGTTCATGTACAATTCAATTCAACTTGCAAAAATGGGTGACAGAATGCACAAATCAAGTGTAAGGATTACTTAAACAATGCATTAACATGTCAAAGTTGATGTAAACTCTGAATTTAGGTGGGTCTAAGCCCAAAAATTTGAAGAAATCAGCAAAGAACAGCAAGAACAGAGAAAATGCACCAAGCTCAACCAATCCATTTTAACTTGCAATTTTGGGTGGGAAAATGGACAAATAACATGAAAGAACTTCTTGAACACTTGATTAACATGTTCAAGTTGATGTTAAAGCTGATTTTGGGTGGTGCAAAGCTATAAAAAAATATGAAAAAAATCGAGTTGAACAACCATTACAAAATCTAGGTGGCAAGGGTGCAGGTGGTGGTGCAATCAGCTTCAACTTGCATTTTGGGAGCAAAAACTCAATGCGTTTTACCCAAATTCATTTAAAAAACACACTGGAACATGTCTTAACTCATATTTTGCAAGTTTTGGGTGGTGAAATTCAAAAAAATGAAAAAAAAAAAGGATGAACAAGCATCACTGCTGCTGCTGCAGAAAATTGACAGTTTTGCACAACTTGCTTAATTTCTCCACTTTGGGCGGCTATGTTATGCAATATTTTAGCTCAAATTCATTGTATACACCTTATACAACATGAACATAATGCTTTTGTGCAGGTTTTGGGCGGTGGAATGTAAAAACAAGTGAAGAAAAAGGAGGGAGAACAGGGCTTCAGCAAATTTCAGCTAATGAGAATGAAGTTTGAAGATTTTTTACAATTTTTTTTATCCTAGCTCAACTACTATAAAGAGGGGATGGTGTGGGGGTGTTTAAGCATCAGATTTCAAAACAAAAATCACAAGATTTGAGTGAGAAAAGAGAGAAAAATTGTGAGAAAGAAGAAAGGAGAAGGAAGGAAGGAAGTTTGGTTTATAATTTCGTATTTATAGTTCTTTCTATCCTTTTTTCTTTCCTAATTTCATGAATTTTGTGTTTATAATGTTTAATATTAAGTTTATCATGAACTAATTTTGTTATTTTAAGGCTACGATGTAGCCTAAGTTGTAATATATGCTTATTTCTAATTCAAAGTATTCGATGTTTATGTTATTGTGTTGTTGTAGTGTTTATCATTGTTCTTCATGAGTTTTAAATGCACCACAAATTGTTGAGGAGATTTAGTGAGTCTTTAATGAGTCCAAGAGGAGATTTTTGTTGATTGTTGAGGTGATAAGCACCACAAATTGGGCGAATGCTCGAGAGAAATTAATGCAATTTGTGTGGTTTTCAAAAAAAAAAAATCATAGAGCTTTAAAAATTATTTTCTTATTTAAATTCATGCATGGGAGTGATGGGTTAATATGTTAAAGAGTATGTTAAACGTTGCTCGAGAGAGAATATTTAGTAAATTAGGATTTTCAGCCATCAACACACAGTAACAACTTGAATATCGAGAATAGAAAAGGCGTATTGCTGAAACTAAGGTGAAATCGAATGCCTTAGACTTCATAAACTATTAAAAACCAACAAAAAATTAGCACAGTCTAATCTCGTTTTAACTTTTATTTCTTTTTATTTTGTTTTACTTTATTTCATATCAAAATCCTTAATTTTTTGGTCTTTCAAATAGTATTGAAGCTACTAATTTTGGTATTCACTCAATACAAACCTCGTGGGAACGATACTCTACTCACTTCTATATTACGTGGTACGACTAGTGCACTTGCTAACGCATACGCAAAGTCTACATCAACCCTTGATGCCTTGACAACTCTCAGAAGCGTCTATACTTTTCTCCACCTTCGTCCTCAGGCCTTTGCAACTAAAAAACATCACTCTTGAATGATTGTTAAGTATCCATATGAGATTGAGTAATGAAACACAACAATGAAATTCTTCTGGAAATCACTAACTGAGCCCGCATAGTCCTTGCTTTTACTGTTCACAATGTCATTTAACCCATTAACGATCGAGGCATCAATATTCAGTGGCTTATTGGAAACCGTGAGTGTGAGGCATTGGTTAACTAACTGATCCAATTGCATCCATCCTTCTTAACTAAACTAATCTGATTCCTTACTGAATTAGCAGTAGCCTTGATAGAATCCAGCTTTCCCCAAGTTTGCTTGGATGTCTTAGGAATCCAAGATTTGGGTTGAGGTCAATCTAGCATTAGGCTACCTAAACCTCATGTTCTTGACCGTATATGGTTTTCCAAGGACTCTTACAAATGATTTAGGGAGTAGAAAACCCAGTGGCCTATCACTAAAGGAAAAGGAACATACCTAGTGCCTCAAGGGCTCCCGCCTACGCAGGGTCCGGGGGAGGGGGGCGGATGTACATAGCCTCTCCCCTTCAGGGTGTTAACCTGAAGAGAGGCTGTTTCCCAGTGCCCCCAACCTGAGGGTGAGGACTTCCCAGGAGGTCACCCATCCGGGTACTACTCTCGCCCAAGCACTCTTAACTTCGGAGTTCTAATGGGATCCGGTGACGGCGTGTTGGTGCCCTCTTTGGTTCCCAGTGGTCTATCACTATCATTCAAAATTAGCCACACTCTTGCTCCAATTATCTTGCTGAGGAACTTCGTTTTGCGGCTGCTGGAGGAAGCAAGCTTGTTCATACTGCTGGGATGTGCTGTAAGCTACTATTGTAGCAGCTTTGCTCTAGGAATTACAGCCATCATCTTGAATTCCAAGAACCCGATCACTCCTATGCTGCGAACATCTACGCCTCTGCTGAAATCTTTACTGAAATCAGTCATTCTTCTGACTGGAAATGGACACATGGCTGTCTTGAAGACTCCAAGGACCTCTTGAGCTGAACTAAAACATACCAAGGTAACCTTAGCATCCCAAGGTGCTACTTCTAAAGAACCAAATTGGCTAATCCATTGATGATCACCTTCCTTGAGATCTGCTTGCACTTGTTCTTGTTTCCTTGTTCCATACCAGATCTGGCCACATGCTTCACAACAAGATCAGCTTGGATTAGCTTCTTGATTCGAATCCCAACCTTCTTACTGGTGTGCCAATTCTTTCTGGTGTGCCTTCCCAGTGTTAGCTGATGTACCAATGAGTCACTAACAATATATTGAAATGTTTTAGCCTTTAATCTCCACAAACTGATTTCCCATATGACACTTCAATTGTAATGCTGGAGTGGCATCATATGGATTGCTTTCAAGAATGAACCAGCTTCAACTATACACAATGGTACCGAGTTTTGGAGCTGATTTAACATTTGCTCAGGCTGCAATTGGAACTTATAAATCTCTATCTTCACCTCAGGCTGTTTTTGAACTTTTGAAACGCACATTCCTTCTACTACACTTAGCTTAGAAATTAGGGAATCAAGAGGTCTTCCTCTAAAATATATCTGTCATTGCACCTATTCCAACACAATTTGCTTGCTTAGGGACATGATTCTGCATTTCATCAAGCTGTGAAGGCATCTGCTCATGCAAATGTTGGATATATTTCACTGCTACGACCAAATCTTGTGACAGTTGGTGAATTTTGACGAACTGCTCAGCATGATTTGAACCACCTATTGAACCAATAATCCTTGTAGCTTGCTTCTAACCCCTAGTCCTCATTGAAGATTGATCAACCTTATTCTCTTGTAATGTGAAAAAGAGCAATAATTGTTCCGGAGGCTTCACACTAGGTTGCACTGCTGGAATAACCCACTGATTTGTTGCTGAATTTGCAGCAACCATGGTACAAATCTTCTTGTCCTTTACTCACTTGAAGGTATCTCCATACTTACAAGTAGGTGCACTTGTGTTGTTGAACCTCACTGAATCAGGAAGCTTGTATTTCAGTGATGAATTAGTTCCAAAATGGGACTGATCTTACATTCAGCATGTGAATTTATTGCTGTAATATGAGCCTTTTCTTTCCCTGTATCAGGAGGCCTCAATTGAGCCTGATTTTTTTAATGTAATATCCACCTAGTTGTTCTTAAATTGAGCTTCCGTATCAGCCTTCGATTTCACTGTTGCAACATTTGATTGCATCAATAAGAAATCATGTACAACATATTGAAACGCTGCTTGATCGAACTTATCTTGAATTTACAAGACTTGCTGCTTAATCAATATTAACTCCACTACTGTAATATTCATTGCATCAATTCATCTTGAACAGGTTGTAATGCTGCAACATTAACCTAAACCAATGCTGCATCATTTTGCTTATGGAATTGATGTTGCATTCTCGAAGGCTTTGCTTGGATCTTCTTTTGTGATTCTTGCGTAGTCCTCACTGCTGCAATCATGTCTTGAAGTATCCATAGCACCGTCTGAAACGGCTCATGTAATAAATCTCCAGCTATGGCTATCTTGCTTGAATGCAAAATCAGCATTCGAATGCAATTTCAGCAAGCTGATGCAAATTGAACAAGCTTTGATACCTATTTTTATGATTCAAGATTAATTTTGGATCATAACCTAGGAGAGAGAGTATGACATGAGAAATGATTGGGATAAAGATTAGAAGTAGAGAGAATAGAGATGAGAAGTAGAGAGAATTTGGATAAAGAAGAATATATTTTATATTTCATGAATGATTATTACAATGCAAAAAAAGCCATTTATAGTACTTCCTAATCACAAGAGGCGGCAAAAGTATTTAAAATATCTAACAATACTTCCCTTAACTACCTTTAACCGACATTCCCTCGAACCCTTGCATGAAAAATAACTAGAGCAATACATGGCCTACAATTAAAGAAAGTACTAATATCCTAATTGAACTAATACTAATGAATTGACCACTTAATCCCTAATATCGCAATCATGACATGCTTCCTCCCCCTAAGGGATCGGGATGCAAAATGCGCTTGACTTTTTATTCGACTTGGCGAATTCATGCACTATAATAGAGCCCTTTGTAAGAAAACACAACCCTAGTTGCTTTTCCAATCCCCACACCTATTTAGCAATGAGCTCATCTATGACTAATTGCTCTTGATTGAGATTAATAGTTTAATTAGATTGTGCTAAACTAATTCCATCAATTATGAAATTAACAAATTTGGTAGTTAATTCTACCTTGATAGTGTTCTTCAGTGATGAGTCATCATAATTGATGTGTCTTTTAATGCTTACGTATCATAATCATGTATCCCTTAATGGCAACTTATCATAATTAGTATGTTATTTAATGGTGAATTATCATGATTAATGTGTCTCTTGATGGTGCAATATAATAATTTGGACGTCTCTTAATGATATTCTTTCTTTGGGTCCCTTCATATTATAAATATTGGCAAATAGTGAAAGTAATGAAGTGACCGAAACTTATTATCCGTGAGTACCCACCCTAAGGTGCTAGTGGGCAAGTATGGGCACTGGTAGGTATAAGTGCAAATTTGTTATAAACCGAGATATTTTGTCTTAGTTTTGGTTTCTTTGCTTCTAAACAAGAGTTAAAGGTTGTAAGTTTTGTTGTTGGGCTTAGGCCCAAAGTGAGTGAGTTATATTTTAGCCTTACTTTCATACTTAGTAATACTATTAAAGCAAGAAGTGTAAGTTGAGGCCGTCATTGAAAGAAATACAAACACACATATCTCATTGAGATATTTTCTTCCTCTCATCTTACTCTTCTCTAATTCTCATCCCCATTCCCTTCTTTCTCATCTTAAATCTATTCTATCACTTTGTTAAGCTCAAGATCTTCTTGAAGTTTAACAATTGGTATCAGAGTCGGGTTGCTATCATTGGGTTGAATCCGATCATTGAATTGAGCATTCATCAATGGCTGGTCGTGTAACCACAAGAGCTGGAGCAGCAAATGCAGCAGCTGCTGCTAATGTTTATCCAAATGTGTCTTATGCATCAGTTGTGGAGGGAGTAGCTACTCCAAACCTGGAGTATCTCACTATCTCTCAATTCAGAGAGGAAATGAAGGAAATGCTTATAACACAAATGGAGGAGATGTTTGCTCAAGTGAAGGTAATGCAATCGAACATGATCAGAAGCCGCTTGATCAAATGCAGCGACAGAGCAGGAGGTTTGATGATCAGATTGATGGACTTCAGGCTCAAATTACCCGACAGGAGGCATCATCTAATGCTAGAATTCTATTACTCGCCAGTTAGTTGGGCCAACCTCCAAGAGGGGAACCACCCCTCGTTGCTAGTGTAGCGGTTGGGCCACAGGATCGACCTCCAGAGCAAGGTCATGTTCCTGGTGCTAGCATATCAGTGGGACAGGATGATCAACCAACAGATTAGCCACAACCTCAGAATTCTGTGAACAATGATAATTCATCTGGCAGTAAGACCAGTGGTTTCAAGCAACCATGGATCCAGTTAGAGCCATTTGAAGGGAAGCAACCACACTCCTGGCTCAGGAGGTGTGAACGCTACTTCCATTTCTACCACATTATTGATGATCAGAGAGTACAGCTGGCTTCTGTGTACCTCCGTGGCGACCACGAGTATGGCTTTATAGTCTCTTAAAAAGCAACCCTTCATTGTCTTGGGATGAATTTGTGATGGAATTATGCGAGAGATATGGAGATGAGGATTCTAGTGATATAGTTGATAATTTTAATTAAGTAGTCCAAGTCACCTCTGTGAAAGAGTATATGGTCAGATTTGAGAACCTTAGAGCAAGCATGATAGATGCCTACCCACAAGCAACTGAGGCTTATTACGTGTCCAGCTTCATCATTGGCTTAAAGCCAAAGATTAAGAACTTGGTGAAGGCTATTGGTCCTAGAACCTTGTCTTATGCCAAAGCTAAGTTGTTTGAGGCTACTGTTTTAGCTACAAGTGAAGGATCGAGGAACAAGTCCAGTGGATTTTCTTCACAACTGAAGAACAGTGGGAAAATGAAGTATGGTCGTTCTGATGACAAGAAGGACAAGCAGTTGTGCTTTAAATGCAACCAACCTTACTTCTTTGGACATAAGTGTAATGCTAAGTACCTTATGTTAGCAAGAGGAGCTGTGGCTAATGAAAAATCTGACAGTGAAGAAGCTAGTATTGAAGTGGATAGTGCAGAGGAGGTCTTAGAAGATGAAGTGGAGATCTCAATGAAAGCATTAACCGGTAATGGAGCTCACAATACCATAAGGATCAAGGGGAAAGCTGGCAAGAAATCTACTGTGATTCTGATTGACAATGGTAGCACTCACAGTTTCATTGATCCTAAGGTAGTAAGAAAGGTTGGACGTGAAATCATCAGAACTCACCCATTAGCTGTAACTGTAGCTGATGGCAACTCCATCCTCACTCAAACTAAGTGCCAGAACTTCAATTGGACCGCGCAGAACCATAAGTTCACATATGATTTCAGAATCCTCCCCTTAGGAGGGTGTGATATGGTCCTTGGGGTGGATTGGATGAGGACTTTCATTCCTGTGGTCTATGACTTTGCTCAATTCGTGGTTTCCTTTGATATGCAAGGCTCCATAGTTAAGCTACAAGTCATGGCAGATTAGGGCCAAATTAGCTATTGAGTGGCAAAGGGCTAAGTGATGGGATCGGGAAGAAGGCATACCAATGGGTTGGGCAATTATTTGCTATTTCTTCTTCTGAAATGCAGAGCTAGATTCACCCAGATGTGCACGACCTCATTGAAGGATTCAAGGACTTATTTGAAGTCCCAACAGCTTGACCTCCTAAGAGGAACTTAGACCACGCAATTCCCCTGAAGATGAATTCAGAACCTGTGAAACTCCAGTGTTATAGGTGTCCTCATTCACAGAGAACTGAGATAGAAAGACAAGTGGAAGAGTTACTCAAGTCATGTTTCATCCGTCCCAGCCACAGCCCTCTTGCATCTCCTGTCATCTTCATGAAGAAGAAGGATGGGTCTGCTGGGATGTGTATTGACTACAGGCAGCTGAATTTCATGACCATTAAAGACAAGTTTCCAATTCCCGTTATTGATGACATTTTCGATGAGCGGAGGGGAGCATGTTTCTTTTCCAAGTTGGATTTGAGGCAGGGATACCATCAGATCAGAGTTTTGGAGCAGGACATTTACAAGACAGCCTTTAGGACTCATCATGGACATTATGAGTTCGTGGTCATGCCTTTTGGGTTGACAAATGCTCCAGCCACTTTCCAAGCAGTCATGAATGAAGTTTTCAAACCACTGCTGAGGAAATTTGTTCTGGTATTTTTTGATGACATACTCATCTAAAGCTCTTCACTGGAAGACCATGTGAGTCACTTGAGGGAAGTGTTCTAGCTACTGAGAAGCCACTAGCTGTATGCCAAGTTATCCAAGTGTTCATTTGCTCAGCCTCAAATTGAGTATCTAGGATATGTCATCTCTCAAAATGGAGTTGCTACTGACCCTTCTAAAGTTCGAGCTATGAGGGAATGGCCAGTCCGAATTACCTTGAAGTAGTTGAGGGGATTCTTGGGTTTAACAGGCTACTACAGGAAATTTATAGCTGGTTATGGATCCATTGCCAAGCCACTGACTGATCTCTTAAAAAGGGATACCTTCCTATGGTTTGCTAAGGCTTAGAGTGCCTTTGAAGCTTTGAAGGCAGCCATGTGTTCAGCCCCTGTATTAGCCATGCCCAACTTTGATGAGGAGTTCATCTTGGAAACAGATGCGAGTGGGAGTGGCAGTGGAGCTGTACTGTTACAAGGTGGAAGGCCAATTGCGTATCTCAGTCAGTCTCTTAGTGCAAAGCATCAAGAGTTATCTGCATATGAGAAGGAATACCTAGCAATTTTGCTAGTTGTGGACAAGTGGAGACATTACTTGAAGGGCCATCGATTCATCATAAGGAAAGATCACCAGAGTTTAAAATACTTGCAGGAGCAAAAGATCATCACTAGGGTACAGAAGAAGGGGTTGATGAGGATGTTGGGACTGACTTATGTTATAGAATACAAGAAAGGAAAGGAGAATCAGGCAGCAGATGCTCTATCTAGAAGATTAGTGGAAGCTGAACATGGTTTTTGTGGGGCTGTGTCAATCATTTTACCAGCCTGCATGAAAGAAGTACATCAGTCCTATGAAGATGACAAATTTGCTCAAGAATGTATCACTGTATTCTCCATCAAGGGACAGGGCAATGAGGCTGCCGGTTCAGATGTTTCAGTTGTTCAAGGCATCATCTGGCTATAAGGAAAGCTCTATATTGGGACCTCGTCTGAACTGAGACAACATATTATAGCTGCAAGCCATGATTCTGCGTCGAGAGGTCATTCTGGGGTTGAAGGCACCTACCAAAGACTGAAAGCATACTTTGGCTGGAATGGAATGAAGAAGGAGGTTAAAGAGTTTGTGCAAAGCTGTGAGGTTTGTCAGCAAACCAAGTTGGGGCATCATAGATATCAACGCCTCCTACAGCCCCTACCCATTCCTGAGGGATCTTGGCAACATATCAGCATGGATTTCATAGAAGGCTTGCCAAAGTCTGAAGGGAAAGAGGCAATTTGGGTAGTAGTGGATAGATTTACTAAATTCAGTCACTTCCTTGCACTAGCTAGACCCATTACAGCAGAGAAGCTAGCTAGACTTTTCCTTGACAACATATACAAGCTTCATCGTTTGCCACAAACCATAGTCTCTGATCGTGACAAGCTGTTCACTAGCCACTTCTGGAGAGAATTGCTCAACCTCTTGGGCACTACCTTGGCTCTGAGTTCATCGTACAATCCACAAACCGATGGACAAACTGAGAGAGTCAATAAGTGTTTGGAGCAGTATTTGAGGAGTATGGTGCTCTGTCATCCTAAGTATTGAGGTAGATGGTTGTCGTTAGCTGAGTATTGGTACAATACTCACTTCCACACTTCTATTGGCACCACCCCCTTTCAGGCTCTCTATGGTTATGCACCACCCTCTCCTATGATGCTGCAAAATTTGTGTCTGCAACACCTGAAGTTGGTGGCTTACTGCAGCAGAGGAGACAATTGATGCAGCTCCTCAAGGACAACCTTCACTTAGCTCGGGCAAGAATGAAACACTATGCCAACAAGAAGCATGTAGATAAGACCTTTGAAGTGGGAGATATGGTCTACCTAAAGCTCCAACCATACAGACAGGCAACAATGGCAGTGAGGAAGAATGTGAAGCTCAGTGCTAGGTACTTTGGGCCCTACAGAGTTGCTGAAAGGGTTGGACAGGTTGCATACCAGCTTGAGCTACCCTCTGATTCATATATACATCCTGTTTTCCATG
The DNA here is from genome assembly GCA_018398585.1 of Simmondsia chinensis. NCBI lineage: Eukaryota > Viridiplantae > Streptophyta > Magnoliopsida > Caryophyllales > Simmondsiaceae > Simmondsia > Simmondsia chinensis. The sequence goes on from JAGTTD010000005.1 coordinate 14,344,061, forward strand.
TATCCCTTCTAAAGAAGCAGATCAAGAAAGGCACGAAGAGTACACAGCAATCTCCGGAAGCAGGTTCTAATGGGGCTATTAAGCTTGGGCCAGCTGCCATCCTTGGAACTAGCAGCTGCGATCCTCATGCAAGAACCACAAGGAGATTCTGATTCAATGGACTAATTTGGAGCAGTTGAAAGCTACTTGGGAAGAAGAACAATTTGTTAGGAGTCAATTCCCTACCTTTACTTTCTTCGGTAAAGAAAGTTCTTAAGGGGGAGGGAATCTTATAAACCGAGATATTTTGTCTTAGTTTTGGTTTCTTTGCTTCTAAATAAGAGTTAAAGGTTGTAAGTTTTGTTGTTGGGCTTAGGCCCAAAGTGAGTTAGTTATGTTTTAGCCTTACTTTCATACTTAGTAATACTCTTAAAGCAAGAAGTGTAAGTTGAGGCCGGCATTGAAAGAAATACAAACAAACATATCTCATTGAGATATTTTCTTCCTTTCATCTTACTCTTCTCTAATTCTCATCCCCAATCCCTTCTTTCTCATCTTAAATATATTCTATCACTTGATTAAGCTCAAGATCTTCTTGAAGTTTAACAAAATTATAGTACATAACCGCGACATAGGCCTTGGCTTGCTCACTATACTGCATTAACATGTCCCATAGTGGATTTTTCTACTTGATTAAAAGTAAGACAGGCCTGGTGGACTATTGACAGTTGTTCTCCATATGGGCAACTCTTTCTCAAAGGATCCATAGAGTACCTCTTGGCTCCCATAATTCTGGGATTAGAAAATGTCACCTGTCCTATATAATCTAAGTTTTAAATAAGCCTATATGGTCTTGTTGGTGCCCTTGGGTCCCTAACGGGGTTCGTTAGCATTAAGATTTCTCGTCCGATGAGGATCTATGGGCAACACCTGAGATCTTAACATAGTCTTGGGCTGCTTGGTCACTTGTGGATACACACCAAGTTTCAATTACGTAGTAAAGTTTCTCCCCTGATCTTATCCTACTCTTAAACCATGAGTAATGCTAGCACGTTCACTTTCTCAAGTCGAGGAGAAAGACTCAGCTTCTTCAAAGTAGAGTGCTATCCATGCCCCTCACTCTCATAGACTTGCTTGAATCTGGGCATAAAGTTTAAGTTTCTTGAAGTAGAATCCCTTATATGCCCCCTAGGAGCTAAGTTTTGATCAATAGGTGTTGGAAAATGTTTCGAAAATATTCCTTAAAATTTACTAAAGCAGTGTAGTGGAAGAAAGTTAAAGTTCATAATACTAAATCCAAGGATCTCTAAAACTAATATATTTATAATGACATACAATATAAAAAAGCACAATAAATAAGAAATTAAAGTATAAATAAAATGCAAAACTTAACAGAAGGCTAAAAAAATGAATAAAGAATACACGGAATGCACACCGCAAGACCTTGTTCATGATGATCTCTTGACTTCCCAAAGTTTGAGCTCAAAAAATTATTAACTTAAGAAAATTTTCTAAAAGTAAAATTCCTTTTAATTCTCCAAAAAACAAATTTTTCAGAAAATATTTAGATGCGAAACCCAAGTTCCAAGATGCTTATATCAATACGGCATTGAATAGAATATTAACCTTTTCGTCGATGTGGGATTTGTGGAAAACAAAGACTGATTTTAATTTGGAAAATCGACATCGTATACGAAAACCTACGTACACCATATTTCTTTTTTACTTTTATAAGGGGAACGTGTCAACATGTGCTCCACTTCATTTGACGTAGATGTGGCATGCTTATTCAAGGCATGACACTTGTTGTGCCTCATTCATCTGCGCGAATAACTATGTTGTTTGGTCGCGCTCGAAAGGCGCGAATAACTAAGCTATTTTATAGGTTTTCTTTTTATGTTTTTTTACTTTATAAATTTTCACATGTACATCTCACGCACTATATGTTTAGCAAAAAAAATAAAAATCAATTCATTTCATAAATTTATTTTAAATATTTTACAAACAATGTATTATTAAAGGCTTACGAAGCACGTCAAGGACTAATTCATGCTCCAAAGAGTTCAAATATAATTAGCAAGACTTTCATAATATTGATTACTATTTAATAATATTCAATTCTACTAAGTAATATTGCTTTACTCTAGAATTAAATATAATTATTCAATAATTTTAAAGTTAATATTATATCAATGATCGACTCCTCTATTAGATACCCTGGATAAAATATAATTAAAACCCATCATCAATATATTTCTCCCTCTTTTCCTTATGTTCTCGTATTTCCTTTTTCAAAAAAGTATATGATAAATACATTAATTTTTTGCATGAATTCCAGTGACAATCACTTGGAATACCTTAGCTAAAGATTACAAATTTTGCAATACATGCAAAATCTACTTAAAGAAATATCTTTATCTCAAAAGAGACTATAGATTTCGTATAGAATATTTTATTCTCGCCACACTTAATGCTATTACCCGATGTATAAAGTATTTTGGCCACTTAATGGGACCTCATTTTTTAGTACATTAAAGTGCCACACACTATATGCATGGGTCAAAGACAATATTAGGATTAAAAGTCATCATCTTTAAAAGAATGAATTATTTATTTTTTATAGAAATTGAGAAATAAATAATCCATGTGGTCCAACTTAGTATTCCAATATCATTGAAAAACACACATATGATGCTTCTATGTCCTATCCATATGACCAAAATAAGTTATCTAAAATATCATATTATAGTCTTAATCAAATCAAAAAAATATTATATCTTAACAAACAAGTTATCAAAATTTGTCACCGACTAAGAATATATTTTTCAAAACATATCACAATTCTAATTTAAGTCTATCTATTTCTTTATCTCACTGTCCACTTAAACCAAATTTTGATGCGTTATCTTGGACTACATCTATCTTATGGAATATTTTAGCTGTATGTGCCCAAAAGCACTAATTCACTTGTCCCCTTGTCCATAGGGACCTTGCGGCCTATAGCCAAAATGACATTCACCAATAATCGCCCCCTTTTTTTCACGACCTCATGGAGAAAACAATCACACGTATTTTAAATTATAAATAACTATTAAACTTGAAATAAATACAAAAAAATTGTTCATTAATTATCCAAACTAAATAATTAGGCTTTTAGGGACATTGATTCGATCAATCTCCCACTTATCTATACCCAATTAGCCCTGCATTAGATAACTATAGTTTAGGGATCTGTCAACTCATTCACTATACATTTTCAATACCGATCTCTCACGCTTTCGTTCTTTTTCGCACCAATTTTGATTTATAAGGAAAGTTTTGAGTTAATTAATCTACTTTATAACTTCACAGCTAACAATTACCTAACTTCCTTGGTCAACTGAACAATACAAGACTGATTCATACTTCACTATCTAATGACTCCAACTCCTGGGGTAAACTAAAATTCTAGCATTAGACATCTAGAACTCTTTCAAAAAAAGCAAGTTATGGTAAACCCAACATCCTTTTGTGCAATTTTGCTAAAATCTGATCCTAAGAAAATAGTTGATGTGTCCTAGTTTTTCCATTTTGAAATAACTAAACGACTAAATCTATACAACACGTACAAAGTCATTACTTTCTAGTCATGTCACTCGTATACTCATGGTTCATTAACCATTGGTTAAAAATCCATAGGTTTTTATAAATATTTTATTCAACGAAGAGATGCTTATTTAAGTCCATAAATAGAGTTTCTCAATTTTGCATACTATATGATCTGATTCTTGGCACAAACATGTTTACTTGTATAATGTAGATATCTTTTTCAATATGGAAAAAAAAAAAAAGCATAGTTTTGACTTTCGTTTACCATCTCTCATCATAATGAGATACATGGAGTAATAGGATACTTAAAGACTTAAGCACGGCATTTGGCTAGAAGTTCTTATCAAAGATGATTCTTTCTTTTAGGGTTTAATGATATACCATCAATCTAGCTTTGAAGATCATCACCTTCACATCCTCCTCTCTTTGCTCTTATAGACCCATTTAGATCCAATCTAATGGACTCAATGCCTATTGGCCCTAAAGCCATTTATATTGTAATTTTGATAATAACAACCATTTAGTAAGTCATAGTATTTAAATTGCTCTAATCTTATTTCTAAGTGACTTATAAGAAAGTTAGGAAAATCAAGATTAATCAGGCTGGTAAGAAGCTTTCAAAGATGATGAATTAAGAGGAAAAGAGATCAAAGTTAAAGAGAAGATTCATCCAAATTGAAGAGAACGTGATCCGAGTCCAAAAGCCTTAAAGTTATTTATTTTTAATGTCTAGGACTTAGGATAGGGATATATCAATTGAGTCCAAGTCTCAATATTGATATGTGATGCTCAAACAAAAATGTTTTAAAAATATTTTTCAAAATTGATTTTCAAATTTTATTTGAAAAAAATACTAAAGTCAAAATTAAACCATTCTAGCTTATCAATTAAAATATTTTTTCAAGGTTGGTATTTAAAAGAGAAAAGTATGATCAAATCAAATGAAGATAAAATTTCAATAGGTGATGATTTAGCTTGATTTATGCAATAAATTATCTTTATGATAAATCCACGCAGGTAGGCTGAGTGTCGACACACAGATGGTATATGTTGACACACAGGCTTACAGTAGCCATTGGGAGTTGTTGTGTGTCGACGCACAAACCGAAAGAGCTCAAAATGACCATTTTTGACTTAATTTCTTTCCTAATCTTTTTTCCAATCTTTTGGACATCCCCTTAGCCTTAATTTGCCTATAAATAGGGCTTGAATGCTTTGGTTCAAATTATCCAACACTCCTTAAGCATTCTTTGATAAAAGTTCTCTTACATTGCTGCCCTTTAACGGTTCGATTTTAAGTCTTGTTTAAAATTTTTGTTTGAGCATCACTTGTTCTCTTATTGTTGATCGTTAAGCTTAATTGGCATATCCTTAACTTTGGCTAAACTTGATCAAGTGTCAATTCACTCTTGAAAGAGTGAAAAATTTGAGTGCTTTAATTTTTTTCATAACTTTATTTCTATTACTCGTTGTAAAGATTGGATCCTAATGCTGTAGGTACAAAAGGATCAGTTGTAGAGGTTAGGTCTTAAGCCTACATGCAAAATAATTGGTTGTAAAGTTTGGATCCTGGGCCTGATTTTAAAATGGATCATTAAGCTTAATTAAAGGCTCAAGAGACAAAGAGTAGTCACTTTACAAGTGGACTAGCTTCCAGTTTGGAAGTGAACCACTAAAAATCTTTGTGCATCGCCTTTGTTCTTGCCTTTATTTTTGTCATTTATATTTATTTGTCTATCTTTTAAATTTAATTTTGGGTTCATAAGTTTAATTTTTTATTGATTACTAAAGAACCTAATTCACCCCTCTTCATAGATTTCTCTTTGGACCTCAATTGGTACCAGAGCTAGTACTCTAAATTTTTTTGGTCTAACAACCTTCGAGTGATCCTAAGGCAACCTCCACTCCGATCTTAGTCGAGGGTCAATTGACCAACAAGCCTCCTTTTTTTGTTGGGGAAGATTTTCTCTATTGGAAGCTTAGAATGAGACTTTATATTACATCCATTGATTTTGATTTATGGCTTATAACAAAAAAATGGTGATTATGAACCTTCAAAGAAGCAAGGTGAGAAAAACATTGAAAAAGAAGAAAATGACCCTATGCATGATGATAAAGAAAAACTTGCAAGAAATGCAAAAGCTCATTATCAATTATTATGTGCTATTTCTCCAAATGTCTTTAATCACGGGCTCGGTTGTTAATTGGCAAAAGATATTTGGGACAAGCTAGAGGTCACCTGTGTAGGTGCGACTCAAGTAGTCTTCAAAAATAAACATGTTAGTAAGAGTTTACGAACTTTTTAAAATGAAACTGGAGGAATCAATAAAAGAAATGTAAACTATATTCAAATGGGGAGCAAGTTAGTTAAATTTTTAGATGTCTTCCTATTTCTTAGCAAGGCAAGATCACTGCTATTCGAGAAGCTCATAAACTCTCCACTTATAAGCTTGATTAACTAATTGCAAATCTTATGACCCCTGAGATTGACATGGAAGAATTTAAAGAAGAAGAAAAACAAAAGAAAAATAAAGACATAGCATTTAAATCATCTCTAAGTGATGAAAGTGACAAAGGTGATGATGAAGTAGTTATGTTGGTAAAAAGTTTTTACAAACGTCTTGAAAAGAAGAGGTTTAAGAAAAATTTTAAAAGTGGTTCATCTACCTCCAAAGATGAACCAACTTGCTACTAGTGTGGAGAAATCCGACATCTCAAGAGAGATTGTCCCAAGCAAAAAAATAAGAAATTTTTCAACAAGTTCAAAAAGAAGGACAAAAAGGAAGAATGGAAGAAAGCATTTGCTGCTTGGGGAGATAGCAATGATGATTTCTATGATGAAAGTGAAGAGGAAGTAGATAACTTTTGTCTAATGGCTATTGATGATGATAGCATTGAAGAAGATGAGGTATGTGTGAAAATCCAAAGCAAAAACCAAAAGTGGTACTTGGATAATGGGTGCTCAAGACACATGACCGGAGATAAATCCAAGTTCACTTCACTAATTCCAAGAAAATGGAAATGTCACTTTTGGCATCAATAAGAAAGGAAAAATACACGGTATTGGTAGTGTTGTTTCTAATTCTTCTCCTTGCATTGAGGATGTCTTACTTGTTGACGGTCTTAAGCAAAATTTGCTAAGCATTAGTCAATTATGTGATAAAGGCTATTGTGTGAACTTTGAATCATCTAGATGCATAGTTAAACATGCTAAAACAAAAAAAAATTTTGCTTGTTGGCCTACGATGTAAAAATATCTATATGATTGATCTTGATTGTGTAGATTCACTAAAGTGTTTTAGTGTCTTGAATGAAAATGAACCTTGGATTTGGCATAGAAGATTTGGACATGCTAATATGGACTTGATTTCAAAACTTTCAAAAAATGATCTTGTTAGAGGATTACCAAAGTTAAAATTTGAAAAGATCATATTTGTGATGCATGTCAATATGAAAAACAAACTAGATCTTCATTTAAACCCAAGAATGTAGTTTCAACATCAAAGCATTTTGAATTCTTACATATAGACTTGTTTGGTCCCACTCGTCATTTTAGCCTTAGTGGAAGGCGATATGGACCTGTAATTGTTGATGATTACTCCCGTTTTACTTGGGTCCTATTCCTTTCTTATAAGAGTGAATTATTTGATAAATTTGAAATTTTTTTGCAAAAAGGTGCAAAATGAAAACGAGTTGAACATCATTTCGGTTAGAAGTGATCATGGAAGGGAATTTGAAAATGATGACTTCGAAAATTATTGTGATTACTTTGAAATTTACCACAATTTTTCGGCACCTAGAACTCCTCAAAAAAATGGAGTGGCTGAAAAGAAAAATAGAACACTTGAAGAAATGACAAGAAACATAATTTGTGAAAATAACTTGCCTAAATCTTTTTGGGCCGAAGCCGTTAACGCTGCTTGCTACATCTTAAATCGAACTTTGATAAGGCAAACTTTGAAGAAAACACCATATGAACTTTATAAAGGTAGAAAACCAAACATTGCACATTTAAAAACTTTTGGGTGCAAATGCTTTATTCACAACAATGGCAAAACGAATCTTGAAAATTTTGATTTAGGAGTTGACTAAGGTATTTTCATTGGATACTCCCTAGCAAGCAAAGTATATGGAGTCTTTAATAAAAAGACAAAGGTTGTAGAAGAGTTTATACATGTAGTTTTGGATGAAACTAATATATTGTCCTGTAGAACTCCTTGTGATGATGATGATATAGTAATCAAACCAATAAACATCACACACTCATCCGAGGAGCAAGAAAAAGATAAACTTAACGCTCAAATGGATGAAGCAAAAGAAGATAACCAAAATGTAGATTCCAAAGGGGAAGACTTACCACGAGATTGGAAATACTTGAAGGATTTCCCAATAAGTCAAATCATTGGTGATCTCTCTCAAGGTGTAAAAACAAGGCACGCTTTAACCGAATATTGTCATTTAACCACATTCATCTCTCTTGAAGAACTCAAAAACATAAACGAAGCTCTTAATGACACAAATTGGATAATGGCAATGGAGAAAGAGCTAAACCAATTTCAGAGAAGTGATGTGTGGAAACTTATGAGTGGACCTCAAGATCATCAAGTCATCGGTACCATGTAGTTCTAGCGCAACAAGAAAGATGAGGAAGGTAACGTGGTAAGAAACAAAGCAAGGTTAGTAGCTAAATGCTATAATCAAGAAGAAGGTATAGACTATTAGGAAGCATTTGCTCCATTGCTAAGCTAGAAGCTATTAGACTCTTATGTGTATTTGCTTCATTTAAAGATTTCAAACTTTTTCAAATAGATGTAAAAAATATATTTTTAAATGGTCTTATTGAACAAGAAGTTTATGTTAAACAATCACCCAGATTTGAGGATGACAAATTTTCCAACCACTCTTTTAAACTAAAAAAGGCTCTCTATGGATTGAAACAAGCTCCTAGAGCTTGGTATGAGAGATTGAGTTCTTTTTTTTAATGCAAAACAAATTTTCAAGAGAAAAGGTTGACACCACACTTTTCATCAAACACTCTAGAAATGACATTCTTATTCTACTGATTTATGTTGATGATACAGTGTGGTGCTACTAATCTATCTCTTTGTAAAGAATTTGCAAATCTTATGAGTAGGGAATTCGAATTGACTATGATAGGAGAACTCAACTACTTCCATGGATTGCAAATCAAGCAAGGCAAGGAAGGAAAATTCATCAACCAAGCCAAGTACATCAAGGAAATGCTTAAAAAATTTAGTATGAAAAATTCTAAGGCAATAGCAACACCAATGAGCTCAACTCTTAAGTTAAATATGGATGATAAAGGTAAAAAGGTGGACCAAAAGCTATATTAAGGTAGGATTGAATCCCTTCTTTACCTTACTACTGGTAGGCCTGATATATTATTTAGTATATGTATATGTGCTAGATTTCAAGCATGTCCAAAGCAATCTCATTTGTGTGACATGAAAAAGAATATTTCGATGCTTAGTTGGTACTCCTACCTTACGCATATTTTACCCTAAATGTGATTTCTTTAATTTAGTTGGATACAGTGATACGGATTTTGCTAGATACAAAGTGGACAGAAAATCGATTAGTGATACTTGTCAATTTCTTGTGACGCTTTGGTGTCATGGTTTAGAAAAAAGCAAAATTATGTTGCTTGCCGAGGCCGAATATGTTGCATATGGAAGTTGTTGTGCTCAAATGTTGTGGTTAATGCATCAATTAAATGACTATGGCATTAATATTAGCCATGCTCCCATAATATGCGATAAGACTAGAGCTATATGCTTAACTATAAATCCGGCTCAACATTCTAGAACAAGGCATATTGAGATTAGACATCATTTCATTTGTGATCATGTGCTTAAGGGGGATGTCATTGTGAAATTTGTTCCCACCAATGATAAATTAGCGGACATTTTTAGTAAACCTCTTGGTGAATAAATTTTTTGTGAAACTAGAACTAGAATTGGCATGTGCAATTTGACTACTTGACTTTGATTGCTTGCATTTTACTTTGAGTTTTAATACTTAACATAAAAGAACTCCAACGGACTAAGTATTCTTATCATACTCATGGATATAAAAACTGGAACTATTGCTTTCCAAAAAAAAAGGAAAAAAACACATAGAAAAACAGACTGTAGTTCTTTCTTCTTTGTGTCGACACACAGAGCAGCAATACGGCTGCTCTGCTTCTGTGTGTTGACACACAGATAGTGTGTGTCGACACACAAGGGAAAGAATCATGGGTACCCGCCACCCATTTCACTTTTACACAACCTCTCTCTTTCTTTTCCTTCTTCACCATTTCAACCCTCTCTCTCTCTCTCTCTCTCACAAACCCTAAACCCCTTTCTTTCAAAACTAATCCAAAACCATCATTTTTCTTCCAATTTCTTCCAAAATTTTGCTAGAAATCAAGTTTCTGCCAATATTTTAAAATCAAAACTTTAGACTTTTGTAAAAATGTCATCCTTTTCACAAAACCCTAAACTAAACCAAACCAACTTCAAATTTTCTCAAATTTGTTTGTTTTTCTTCACTTTTCTTGCTTTTTCAAGTTAAAAATACTCAATTTTCACTATCATTTCATTTTCTTTAACAAACTTCAAACACATTTCAAAAATTCATCCTATTTCTAAAATTTAAAAACCGTAACCCTACCTCCGATTTTTCCTTTTTTCCTCCAAATCTCGTCACGTTTTTTAGTAATGGATTGCACAAAGAGGTCGGACACCACTTCCAAGAACAGATCCAGGAACACTGCAGATCCTTCTTCTTCTCGGGGTCCTAGCTCGGTAAATTCTTTTAACCCCTTCCTCAAAAAAGTAGTGTTATTCAGCAGATTTGGAGACTAGACTTGGGTTAGGGCACATAACTTAAAAGGACTATTTTATTTGTTTCAAGGAGTGGGCTGGATTGAAATTTGCTGTATTATGGAACTGGCATATCCGGATTTAGTACGAAAATTTTACTTCAACCTTAATATTTCTAAAGCTACTCCTCTAGAACGATCCTCAATTTTTTTGCTCAAGATATCAAACTTATTGTTTCTTATATAAATGATTCGCTTGGCTTTGATTTTACTGTAGAGGATGATTTTAATTTTCCCTAAGAACTCCACCAATTCTCACTCCCCAAACCTCACCGACACTCCCTAGTTAGACAAGGTTGGGGTGATATACCACTTTCCAACCCAACGAGGCCTAACTTGAATGATTTAGGTGTGGTTCTTAAGTTAGCTCATAAATTAATTTGTATGAACATCACTCCAAGGTCGGGTGGCTTCGACTCGGTCTCACATTTACATATATTCCTACTATCTCAACTCCTAAAAGGCAAGAAAATCAATCTAGGGGACTTAGTCTTAAAATTCATGTTCCATATTCACTCTAGAAAGACTAATCCCGCTTATGGCATGCTTCTTACCAGTATTTTTCAATGCTTTTTAACTAGCTCATCTTTTAAAAACCGGCATTCCTTATCAAAATGACTCTATTAAGACATCCTTGAAAGAGATGGGTTTCGAGTTTCAAAATTGCGAATGGATAAAGAAGCAAAGAGGAATTAGGAGAACAGAAGAAATAGATGAAATAAGAGATGAGGAAGAGGATGGGGAAAATTTTGATGAAGGGGGAAATGGGGATAACGAGTAGGAATCTTAACCCGGACCTCAAAAAAGAATGAGTCTATATAAATGACATATTTCTATGGTAGTCCAATTAGCTTTCTTGCAAGAAGGACAGTCCTCTCTACACTCTCAAATTGAAGAGTTCCACCAAGAATCCCGATCTTGAATGCAAAAGCTTTTTTATTTTCTATCGTGTAGACAAAGACCCCCAACTCCTTATACTTATTTTCTTTTCTTCTTTTAAACTTTGGTGCAACATTTAAAATTATCCTACAGCTATTTAAATTATGTAATGTTATGTGTACTCTTTTTTATGTCCATACATGCTCTTATTGTCACTGTGTTTATCCCCTCTCTTATGACTTTTATTGATGACAAAGGGGGAGAAAATTTTGTATTCAGTTGATTTATGTTTATTTGATTGATGCTTAATTTTGCTATGCTAGGTGTAAGATAATTGAACATCTATCCCCTTGAATGCATAATGTTAAAAATGACAATGATGTTATGTATGATTTTTATAATGTATCAACTGAGGGGGAGCTTTTATGGTGTCTATAATGCATCTTTAGACTATATCTTAATGTGCATGCTTTTATGGTAATTTCTATGCTTTAAATCACATATTTTTAAGGCAAAACACCAAATGTTTGTCATCACCAAGAAGGGGGAGATTGTTGGCCCGAAAGCCATTTATATCGTAATTTTCATGATAACTGCTATTTAGTGAGTCATAGTGTTTAAATTGCTCTAATCTTGTTTCCAAGTGACTGATTAGAAAGCTAGGAAAATCAAAGTTAATCACGTTGATACGAAGCTTTCTAAGATGATGAATCAAGAGGAAAACAGAACAAAGTTGAAGAGAAGATTCATCCAAATTGAAGAGAACGTAATCCAAGTCCAAGCACCTTAAAGTTATTTATTTTTATTTTCTAGGACTTAGGATCGGGATATATCAATTGAGACCAAATCTTAATATTGAAATGTGATGCTCTAACAAAAATGTTTTTGAAAATTGATTTTTAAATTTTATTTGAAAAAATACTCAATTCAAGATTAAACCAATCTAGCTTATCAATTAAAATATTTTTTCAAGATGGATATTTCAAAGTGAAAAGTATGATCAAATCAAATAAAGATAAAATTGCAATGGGTGATGATTTAGCTTGATATATGCAATCAATTATCTTTATGATCAAAGCAAAGTAGGAAATAAATTAAAAATTTTGAGCTAATATGGCAATTTATTAGTCAATTAATCAACTCCGCTAATAAGGTAAAATTATCCCGTCAATCAAGCTAATTGATCAAAACTATGTAAATCTACACAGAAAGGCTGAGTGTCAACACACAGATGGTATATGTCGACACACAGGCTTACCGTAGCCACTGGGAGCTACTGTGTATCGACACACAGACTGAAAAAGTTAAAAATAGCTACTTTTGACTTGATTTCTTTCCTAATCTTTTTTCCAATCTTTTAACGTTCCCTTGGCGCTCATTTGCCTATAAATAGGGCTTGAATGCTTTGGCTCAAATCATCCAACATTGTCTAAGCATTCTTTGATAAAAGTTCTCTTATATTTTTGCGCTTTAACGGTTTGATTTTAAGTTTTGTTTAATGTTTTTATTTGAGCATCACTTGTTCTCTTATTATTGATCATTGAACTTAATTGGCATATCCTTAGCTTTGGCTAAGCTTGATCTAGTGTCAATTCACTCTTGAAAAAGTGAAAATTTTGATTGCTTTAATTTTTTCATCATTTTATTTCTATTACTCATTGTAAAGGTTTGATCATGACCCTATGGTTAAAAAAGGATTGGCTGTAAATGTTAAGTCTTGAGCTTATGTACAAAAAGACAGGTTGTTAAGGTTGGATCCTGAGCCTGATTTTAAAAAGGATGATCAAGCTTAGTTAAAGGCTCAAGTGACAAAGAGTAGTTACTTGAGAAGTGGACTAGGTTCTGGTTTGGAAGTGAACCACTATAAAAATATTTTTGCATCGTTTTTATTCTTGCCTTTGTATTTGTAAATTTATATTTGTTGTCTATCTTTTAAATTTAATTTTAGGTTCATAAATTTAATTTTTCATTTATTTCTAAAGAACCTAATTCACCCCTCTTAGGTTTCTCTTTGGACCTTCAATGCCTTTCGATGCCTTTATAAGTTTTCAGACATATTCTAAATACTCTTATTCTAGATTTAATTTTATTACCTTGTCCCATTGGTTTCCATAGTTATTCTTAAATGTTTCATTGCAGTTTAGACAATCAAATTCATCAGCATCCCTAGCCGCTAAGGAAAATAACATGAACCCATCAGGTGCTTTGACCATCTCCTATTACACCAGGGCACTCATGTACTAAATGCAAAACTAAAATTGATTGAGGATGTATCAAAAACATTAACCAAACAATAAGTTGCATTATGTTGTCGAGACACAATATCTCATACAGTCAATTTATCAAACATAAGCTAACGTTGAACTTGTATGGTTAGTCATTAAAACCTCCAACATAACATACTCTTTTGGCATGTAGACTTGACTCTTAACATGAATCTTACCATTTTCAATTATACATTATTGAGCCTGTTCACAATACTTTGAAGTAAAGAAAAACTATGAATTATCTCAAAAACCACAGCTTCGACCAACTCAAAGTACTTTATCGTATTTCTATCTAGCTAATCCATCTACAACCTTAAATTCTATGAACTTTTCAAAGGATTCATAAAAGAGGACAAAATATCGAATGCCTAGTTTTAATGGCTTTTAATCTTTGCAACATTAACTGCCTAGGAAACTTCTTTTACTAATGTCCAGTCCTTTTGCAATAGAAATACCACTATTTTCACTTATGTTTTATTTACCCTTTAGAGGTTTTTAATTCTTTGATATAGATGCTCATACTAAGTGCACTTTTTCCTAATACTCATGACACCTTTTCTCTCAAACTGTTCCTTCTTTAGTTCAAACAATGAGTAATCCTCATCGAGATTGGCTTTAATATTTGCTTCAAGAATTCCAATTCAATTAAATAAGCTATCATGGCAATGACACACTCTTGCATTGAAGTTACCTAACATAATTAAAGGTCAATCATTTTTCTCATAAGCTATTCTCATGCTGCCAATTCAGCCTGCTAATGTTTTTTAGCAAATGTTTAAGCATCTAGTTTACATTTCAAGTATCCAATATTAGAATATATTTGACTCTAATGTCAAAATGTAGGAATCGACTAACTCATTAGCACAAGCAAACGTTCTAAATGTTCTTTCAGCTTAGTAGTTGTTGTAGCAGCAAAATACAGAGCTTGCATAAACTAGAGCTCTTCATATATTAAGACATATCAATTATTCTCTCATGAATATAAAGAATAGGAAAATAACATATATATCAGTATTGTTAAACAAAAAAATAAACAGTCTAAAATCAAAATTATAAACAAGTCAAGCAATATATAGGAGTAATATTCTCACTTTTAGGAGAGAAAGATTAAAGCACGGAGGTCACTATCCCATACTTAAATGCATGTCTATAAGCCAGCCAAACTGCTATCGTGGGATTGGGTCAAGATATCAGAAAGGACAAAACATTTCTTCATTAAGAAATTTTCTTGTAAACTCTAACTAAACATAATTAATAGACCACAACTCCTTTAGCCTATAAGGTCATACGATAGAGTCCTTCGAGAAGGCTAACATAATACCCTAGTCAAGTGTACATTGCCATCTAAACATCCATACAAGTGCACGAAGTACTCCATAGCTGTGTGGTTGCACCAATTTTCCTACACTTCAATCTATCTTTTAGAATTCCAACTTTGTACAGTGCAAATGAATGCCCTCCTCAGGGAGTAGCACCCTCTTATTAGATTGCAAGACTTGTAATAGAGGCCGTGAGCACTTATATATAGAAGCTCACTCCAACTTGGTGTTTTGAGTCCAGTGAACCTTTTTTTTATTATTTCTAGTAGACAAAGAAATTACGGAGTCCATCTAACCATTCTCTATGTATACAACAATGACCTAACTAATTTACCATTTAGGCCTCGGTGGCGAGGTTGTACCTTATCGATAAGGTCAGAACTATTCTCAAGTAATACGCATCCTAAACATAATTAACTTACTATTCCTACATTGGTCTCTGCGATAATATTACAATGCACCTAGGAGACTAACATACTATTCTAGTTAGGTGTATACCATTGCATATACATTGGTAAGTTGACAAGATACTCAACGGTGGTGTAGTCGCATTTGTTTTCATGTACCTTTATCTATCCTAAAGAAGTCTAACACTATATTCCATAAATAAAAGCCTTCCTCAGGGAGTAGTGCCTATCCACCATATTGTTAGACCGATAATGTAGGTCATGAGGACTCAACTCTTGAACCTTGATCCCACTTGCAATGTTTTGAATGGTGGATCTTTCTTTTACATTTGATTATCTCATAATCATTATTACAATCATATTTTAAATTCTATTTAATAATTAAACAATATCCGGATCATATAAGCTTTCCCTCAATTATCAACCTTATGTGGCTCTAATCTTATTAGGTATTTTATGAACCAAATAATTCACCTATCAAATTTCTAATCCTATTACACCTATTTGAAAAAATTTTCCCACTCAATAAAATAAATATCTCATTAGATTTATATGGGATTCTAACTTTATTCACACCAAATATAATATTAACTTCTTTAAGTAATGCTAAACATGTGAATAAAATTCTATAAGTAACATGTCATCAAACTACTAGATATACCATTACTTAAGCCCTTACAAGGCTGAAATAATTGAGTCGGTTTCCAAAATAATGCTAAAAAATAAGAAAATAAAAAAAACAATGCTGAAAAAAAAATATTTCCAAATCTACTGTTGAACCGCGTTTACTAAACGCGGCTTTGATAAACCGCGTCCAAAAATAGCGTTTAATATTAGGATAAACCGCATCTTAAAGACGCGGTTTAATGCTGTTATAACCGCGTCTTTGTGACCCGGTTTACAAGGTCTACCTAATTCACGCGTGTTCTATCCGCTGCTTTCACCATCTCTCTGCCTCTTTCTCGTTAACCCACCACCAGTTACGTCGTTCGCCTCCTCCTTTCTTTTGCTTATACACTGGAGATCTTTCAAGTACTATTATTGGAGTTATTTGACCTACACTTATGATGTTGGATCTTCGTTAAGAGAGATATGGGATCAATATCATAATCATCATAAATTGCGGCATAATAAAAACTATAAACGAACAAAAAATTGAAGAATTGCGGCAGAATGGTAAGTATAAGTGAAAAAAAAGGGGCTTTTGGATTGCTGACGTTAAACCGCGTTTTGTAAACGCGGTTTAGAGGTAAACCGTGTTTTGTTAACGCGGTTTATATTAAGATAAACCGCGTTTAGTAAACGCGGTTTACTGTGATATAAACCGTATTGTTTTGTCCGGTTTTATTGAAACTTAAACGTGTTTAGTAAACGCGGTTCGACAGTAGATTTGGAAATTATTTTTTTTATTTATTTATTTTTTAGCATTATTTTGGGAACCGACTCGAAATAATTAAATGGACTTCTAAACAGATTTTAATAATGATTATCATACAGCTATTATTTGAATCTCATTCTTATATAAAAATTTTTAATTTATTTTTAAAAAATTTAATATATATTTTTTATTTTTTTATTTGCTGAAGTCATCACTTGCATTAGCATCTAACATGTTGACGTCAATAGCTCTTGTTTGCTTTATTTCTCTGTTAAGTGTGTAAATGTGGTCTTCACAAATAAAAATTCAAAACAAACATGCAAACAGCACTCGCAGCAACTATGGAGAGAGCCTAAATTTCGGACCATGCGTCTTTGACCTAAACCGCTCACCTTTTTAAAGAAAAGTGGTGATAATTTTGGTATATACAACTTTGTTTTGTATATAAACATGTGAATTCTACTTATGCTCTGATTAAATCGACTTTATATTTTTAGTAGATTTTCTATGTATAAGGCAATAGAAAATTAAAAGGGACATAGACCTAACTCAAGTGGCAGTTATAGTGATGGAGTGCACCCACAAACACCTTTTCTTTTCCACATAAAAATCAAGAACTGGGTTGGAAGCAAACTTAAGAGCTCAGCAGTCTACTTAAAAGCTCGAGTCAATCAATTTTTTAGGCTTAGCGCCCTTAGCTTATAATAACACCAATGTGTTAGAATCTAACTAGATTAAGGTGAGCAAACCGTATTTGGATCACTGGATGAGGACCAACACAATCAAGGTCAAGCTTTGACCGTCAAAGCCCTTAAATAATGGCTCAAACCCAAGTTGACCTTACTTATTAAGCAGTGATAGTAGTGTTAAGACCAATGCAACGGAGGTCAAGCCTTGGCCGTCAAAGCCTTGAACTAAAGCCTCAATTTTTAACTTGTAAACTTTGAGAATAAATTAAAACAGAGGGAAGCTAAGCTACACTAGTACGAGGTAAAAGTTGCATGCTATAACGAAACTTAGAAAAGTTTGTATGAGTGGTGTTGGATACTTTATAGCTACAACAGTGTCTCTTATTTATAGAAAAACAAAGTAACGACTGCTCACAAATTCCGAGGCATTTTCTTCCCACGTTGGCGTCAAAGGTCCTTTGGCCCATGCACTATGAATGTCTCTTAAATTGGAGTTCTCGAAGGTCTCTTTGGAAGCTCATGTCTTCTTTTTTAGCTGGAGTCCCTTCTAGATGCCCCACATTTTGTTTTATAGGCTTGAGGCTCACGCATCTAAAATTGGGCTATAGATAACTGCTTCAAGCATGGAAACCACTTGTCATGCAGCCTTCCAGGAAGTCCCTTGAGTTCGAACTCCTTTCACCCCCTCAACCATCTCGAGCCTCAAGTGGCTGATACCCCTATCAGAGTTTTAAACTCCTCAAGCAGTAGGGCTCATGATGTTGTTATCTTAGCATCCAAAGGACTTAACTTCCTCATGGAGCACCTCACGAGAAAAGTGTGTGGCGCTTTAATCAAAACAGCGTTATCCCTACTCCCTTGAGTTTGGAGCGTAAAAACCCCCTTTTAGTGGTTTGTAATTTTGTATTTCCAATGGGAAAAACTTTTACCTGATCTGACTTGCAACAGCTATAGGGAACTTGAGGGAACATTGTTTGACATTTCAGCTTCCTTCTTCTCGCATGTCCATGAATGTGTCAGATAATGCTTTGAAACTTCACTTTTGCTTTGTGATATGTCCAATTTAGAATACAACTATTCATATCATTTTGATTCAATTGTTAACAATTCTATATCTAATTTTTACCACTTTTACTCGCTTTTACTCTTTTTTGCTCCTATTGTTATTTTCATGCAATAACACTCATTTTATGCTAATTCCTGCTAGATCTTATCATTAACATCAACAACTTGAAGCAAGATACATCCAAAAAAAAAAAAAAAAAAAAAAAAAAAAAATCCGCAAATAGCATCAAAACCCGCGGCTAAGGGTAATAATTGACTAAAAATTAGAAAATTGCAAATTTTGGTGGCAAAATTAGGAAATCACAAGCAAGGGTGAATTAAGCACTTAAAATATTCGTACAACTTTTATTCAGGGACTAATTTTGGGCGGCTGCAAGGAAGAAAGAATGAAAATAATAATAAGTGAAGCAACTTGCTAGGAGTGGCGGCAATGAGAACAAATGACGATGAACTTCAAGTATTTTTTTTATTTCATAATACGCTAATGTAAAATACTACAAATTGAAGTGTTTTAGCATCAAATAAGTGTAGGTTAGGAGGAAAGGAAGAGAAAAGAAAGAGTTTAGTTTGTGATTTTTCATTTCCAAAGTTCTTTTCTTTCCTTTTCCTCTCCAAATTCATGGATTTGGTTTTAGTTTTGTTTTATATTATGTTTACCGTGAACTAATTTTATTTTTTTGAGGCTATGATGTATCCTAAGTTATAATATACGCTCTTTTCTAATTCGATGTATTCAAAGTGTAATATACGCTCATTTCTATTGCATTGTTGAAGTGTTTAATGTTGTTCTTCATGAGTTTTAAATGCTTAATCACCATTGAAAGCTTATAATGATCTATACTAAGTTCAAGAGGAGATTTATTATGATTGGTAAAATAATAAACACCACAAATTGAGCGAATGCTAGAGATAGATTAACGCGATTTGTGTACTCTTATGTGAATACCTTAAATCTTCAAACTCATTTCTTATTTAAATTCATGCAAGAGATTGATGAGTTAATATGTAGAAGAGTGTGATAAGTTTTGCTCGAGAAAGAACATTTAGAAAATTAGGGTTTTCGACCATTAACATGTAATAACAATTTGAATGCTGAGAATAGAAAGGCGTCTTCATGCAACTAGGTGAAATCGAATGCCTTGAATCTTACTAAATCAAAAACCTTTAAAAAAAAAATTTCAATAGCCATACTTAGCTCTTTTCATTTTGTTTGTTACATATCAAAAACTAAAAATTTCAATTTTTCAAACAGCCTCGAAACTACTAATTTTAGTAGTCACTCAATAACCAATAATCATGGGAATGATACTTTGCTCTGTATTACTTGATACAACTTATTGTTCTCGCTAAGCAACACTGCGCATCAAGTTTTTGGCGCAATTGTCGGGGATTTTTTTTATTTGAGTGATATTTATACCGCCTAGTTTAAGCACTAATTTGAAATTGTTTTGTTAAAACGTGTAAGTTTTCTTTACGTTTATAGAAGAAACCTCTTTTCTTTCATGTATTTCATTCGCTGTGTTTGATTTGTAAAGTTATTTTTATTTGCAAAATTTGTATAGCACCCCCTCCCCTAAAAATTGTTTTTCTTAACTTTTATATTAGATTGTTATATTTTTAAGTTTTTTTATTAGCACCCCCCCTTAAAATTTTGTTTTTGTTATGTTTTTTGTTATCTTTATGTGCTCTTGAAGCTTTCTAATTATTGTTATATTTTGTTTAAGTTTGTTTTTATTATTTTGTATGAAAAATCAACAACAAAAACAAAATAATCCTTTTGGATCCTGACATCGAAAGAACACTCCAACAAATCAGGAAAACTAAACAAACTAAAACAGCGGCTAATCAAAATAGAGATAATGGAAGAGCTTTAAAATATAATGATGTATCGACTATTAGTGGATGCACCTCTAGAATCCGACATCCACCTATCCAAACAAACAATTTTGAAATTAAACCCTTAATCATACAAATGATCCAATGGACTATTCAGTTCGGCCATCTACCTAGTGAGGACCCGAACCTACATATCACTAACTTCTTAGAGATATGTGACACATTTAAGCATAATGGCGTTAGGGATAATGGCGTTAGGGATAATGCCATTTGCTTAAGACTGTTCCAGTTCTCACTAAGAGACAATGCCAAAGCATGGTCAATGTCATTACCACCAGTTACTATCACCACATGGGAGGATTTGGCACAAAAGTTTCTTGTTAAATATTTTCCACCAGGCAAATCTGCCAAAATAAGGAATAACAATACCTCTTTCACATAATACGACATGGAATCATTGTGTGAAGTGTGGGAACTCTATAAAGAGCTCTTAAGAAGGTGTCCAAACCATCTAAAGTTTTACAACGGTTTGGCACCAAATACCCAAACAATGGTAGACACAGCTGCTGGAGGAGCCTTGAACAACGAAACACCAAAAGAAGCATACGAGTTGCTAGAGGTAATGACTAGCAACACCTATGTAAGAACAATGGATCGACAATGCAAAAGAAACCTATAGCTATTAATGAAGTAGATGCATTCACAACGTTATCCGCTCAACTTTCAATGATTCAGAAACAACTGGTAACATAGGTGTTAATGCCATTCGTTCTTCTATGCTAACATGCGAGTTTTGTGCAAGAAAGTACACGAGCATAGAATGTCAAAACGGGAACTCTTTTGCCTTATCAAATCCTAAGCAAGCCAATTTTGCTTCAGATTTGGAAAAATCATACAACTATCCGTACTCCAACACTTATGATTATGGGTCAAGGGACCACCCAAATTTTAAAAGGAGTAACCAAGGGAATCAAAAACAGCGCATTCACCCACCATCAGAAAAGAAAGTTGATCTCGAAGAATGTTCGGCAAGTTTATGCAAGAAACCACAAGTTTCATGCAAGAAACACGAACAAATCTTAGAAATCAAGAAGCTTCTATTCAAAACCTCGAGACCAAATCGAATAAATTTCAAGCCAACTCTCTGAAATGTATCAAGGCTCCTTGCTTAGTAGCACAGTTACTAAGCCATGAGAGCACGTTAAAGCAATTATATTGAGAAGAGAAAAAACTCTAAATGAACCAATTTAGGTAACCAAAACCACAGAAAACAAACAACCCATGATCGACCAGTCTACAATCCAAGAAACTGAAAATTATGAAAGGACAAAAATCCAAGATGAATTTGAACCGAAAAGGGTTGAACCTCAAACCTACAAATCGAAGGTCCCGTTTCCTTAGCGTTTGAAAAAGATAAAAGAAGACGAACAATTTGTAAAATTTTGGGAATTTTCAAAAAATTACATATTAATGTCCCCTTTTCTGATGCGTTGGACCAAATGCCAAGGTATGCAAAATTTATAAAGGAAATCTTGTCCAACAAAAGAAAGTTAGGAGAATTCAAAACAGTGTGACTAACTGAAGAGTGTAGTACCATACTTCAAAAGAAGTTACCTCACAAAGCTAAAAGATCCAAGGAGTTTCACTATACCTTACACCATTGGCACCATTAGTTTTGATAAAGTTTTGTGTGAAGGTGCAAGCGTTAATTTAATGCCGCTCTTTGTGTTCAAGAAGCTTGGCTTCAGAGAGGTGAAGCCTGCTACAGTATTTCTCCAACTGGTAGACAGATCGATCAAGTATCCAAGAGGTGTGATGGAAGCCGTCTTAGTGAAGGTTGACAAATTCATCTTCCCAAAAAATTTAGTAGTACTTGATATGGAAGAGGATCGTGAGATGCCTCTTATTCTTGGCCGACCCTTCCTTGCTCTGGGAAGGACCCTGATTGATGTACAACAAGGGCAATGTATTTTAAGAGTTCAACATGAATAGGTTAGCTTCAATGTTTTTAATGCTATAAAATTCCCCACTAACATGGATTCTTGTTTTAAAGTTGATATTATAGACAGTTTTGTAGCCAAGACGTCCAGGGACACATTCCCTAAGTTACCACTTGAAGCGCGTCTAAGAAAATCAGGGACCTGAGACATTGAGAATGAATCGATAAGGGAATATGCCCATTACCTGGAAGATTTCGAACCTTTCGATTCACACCATCAAGTGAGAGTGGAGGATGTACAAGTAACTAGAACTCAGCCGAGAATTGGGGAAGATGAGCCTCTAAAACTTGAGCTCAAGCCATTGCTGTCTCACCTCAAGTAGGCTTATCTTGGAAATTCTAACTCTTTATCGTGTTATTATTAATTCTTCTTTGGGTAAAGTGGAATAAGAAAGGTTTCTTAGAGTTCTAAGGGAGCATAAATTGGCCATTGGATGGAACTTGTCAGACATCAAGGGAATTAGCCCTTCCTTATGGATGCCTAAGTTTCTCATGCAAGATAGCTTCAAGCCTACCGAGCAACCACAACGTCGATTAAAACATGCAATGATGGAGGTGGTAAGGAAAGAAGTTGTCAAGTTATTACATGCCGGGATCATTTATCCCGCATCTAATAGTCCTTGGGTAAGTCCAGTACAAGTTGTCCTAAAGAAAGGGGGATAACTATAGTGGAAATGAGAACAACAAGCTCATCCCTACTAGGACTGTCACAAGGTGGAGGATATGTATAGATTATAGAAAACTTAATGATGCTACTCGAAAAGACCATTTTTCATTCCCATTCATTGATCAAATGTTTGAAAAACTTGTGGGCCATTCATGTTACTGTTTCCTTGATGGTTACTTAGGATACAACCAAATTTTCATAGCACCTGAAGATAAAGAAAAGACCACTTTTAATTTTTCATATGGTACCTTTGTCTATAGGAGAATTCCATTTAGATTATGCAATGCTCCTGCCACATTTCAGCAATGTATGATGGCAATCTTTTGTGCCGTGATGGAAATTTTCATAAAAGTAATTATGGATGATTTTTCGGTCTTTGGTGCCTCATTTGATGATTATTTAGCTAACCTCTCTATGGCCTTGCAATGATGCATTAACACTAATCTTGTTTTTAATTGGGAGAAATGTCATTTCATGGTGTAGGAAGGGATTGTGTTAGGCATATAATTTCGAAAAAGGGAATTGAGGTTAATCGAGCGAAAACTAAAGCGATAGAGCAATTAGCACCCCCTACTAATATTAAGGGCATGTGAAGTTTCATAGGTCATGTAGGTTTTTATAGAAGGTTTATTCAGGACTTCTCTCATATCACTAAGCCTCCCTGTAGTTTATTGATGAAGGATGTCCTTTCAACTTTGATAGTGTTTGTATGCATACGTTTGAAATATTGAAGGAAAAGCTAGTGTCAGCACCAATAATCATACCACCCAATTTGACCCTACACTTTGAACTTATGTGCGATATTGGTGACTATGCAATAGGGCCGTGCTAGCCCAAAGAAGGAAGAAAATTTTTCATATAATTTACTATGCTAGTAAGACTTTAATAGACGCATACGTTAATTATGCTGTCATCGAGAAGGAATTACTAACTGTTGTTTTTGTATTTGATAAATTTCATTCCTACTTCCTAAATTTTTTTAAGATAATTTTTTACACTGATCACTTTGTTCTTAAACACCTCTTAAATCACTCTGCTTAAATTTGGTGATAGTAGAAGATGTACTATTTATTAATAGTCCCACGGTTTTTCCTGTTTACATTGTAGGGTGCTTCATGTAAAAATCATGTGTTTCTTTTTTGTTTGATTGTGAGTTGATTTTGTTTGGTCGTTGTTCCATTATTGTTTACGATTTTGGTGATACTTTGTGATTACCTACTTGATTAACACAAAGAGGGAAATAGACCATTTTACCGAATAATTAGAAAGTGATTATGATTTTGTCTTTAAACTACAAGCATATCCAAAACCCATCTGTTTCATTTACTTCCTGTCTTTAAAATTCAATTATGCGGTGGTCCAAATTCACATTGTTCTATCCATTTATTGTTATATATATGACAAAAGTTTTAGTTTTTGTCATGTTTTATCGTTGCATTGCCTAGAGGAAATCACACGCCAAGCAAATTCAAATCCAATTTGTTTCTTTTTGTTGTCGACTTTCAAATTTAATGACATGGTCCAAGTTGGACATTTTTTTTGTGTTTTGGCATGTTTTTCATAATTGTTATATCGACAAGAATTACAAACCAAGTAGGTTAATATTCAATATGTCTTTTTTATGTTTGTCATCTTTAACGTTTCAATTTGTGATTCCTATTTAAGAAATTTTCAAATTTACTTAATTGTAAAAAATAATAAATCAAACAGTACAAAAGGAAATACAATATAATAGACAGATGTAATTAAGACAATGACATTTTTAAACTCTATTAAATTTGTATTGTATTGTTAAATATATGTAGACATTAATAAAGTTCAATAGTTTTTTAAGATGAAGGTCCGCTGCAAATGAAAGTGAAACCAATTCCCTTCTTAGTATCATTTTCTTTTTCTAACATATATTACTCTTCAATAACAACAATCTAATGCATCAAATAGGCTTATAACAAGGCAGGGTTTGGGAAGTTTGGGGAGAATAAAACGTATGTATCCTCATCCCGAGTCGGTTCCCAAATAATGCTGAAAAATAAAAAAATAAAAAAAACAATGCCAAAAAATAAATAATTACCAATTTACTGTTGAACCGCGTTTCACTCCAAAAAAACCGAATTAATTTTTTCCAGTAATAAAACGCGTCTTAAAGACGCGTTTCATAAGAACATAAACCACGTTAGCAGTTCATTCGAAGATAAAACGCGTCTTTAAGATGCGGTTAATGTGTGACTAAACCACGTCTTTAAGACGCGGTTCATATCATTGTACAAGATAAGTTTTGAAGTCAAGGACGCCCACGCTCGAAACGAATTCAAAATGAAATGGATGAAATGACTATACACAAAGGGTCACACGTGAATTATGTAAAAGAAAATGTCATAATATATTGACATGCAAGATGAAAAAGGAACACGAGGCTCAGTTAGCAGCTAGTAGCAGTGAAATATATCACGGTAATATTTATTTATGTTTCATTTTTTTGAACATTTATTTATGTTTTATTTATATTATTTTTTATATAGTAGTTCGTTATTTATATATATCTATTAGTTTGTTATTTATGTTGTTTAATTCATAAAGCATTATAACCGCGTTTACTAAACGCGTTTTATGTGATAGTAAACCGCGTCATCTAAACGCGGTTCATGCTTATAAAAATTTTTTTGTTTGATGCGGTTATTTTTGCATATAACCGCGTTTATTGAACGCGTTTTAGTATAACCGCGTTTATAAAACGCGGTTCAACAGTAGATTGGTAAATATTTATTTTTTGGCATTATTTTTTTATTTTTTTATTTTTCAGCATTATTTTGAGAACCGACTCCCTCATCCCTACAGGACTATTTTGAAGAAAGACTATTTTTAAAATGTTCCACTTTTTATCTATGCATTAAATGTCGAAAAGGGTCATTCAATTTTCTTGTATTTGGCTTAAATTTTTTTTATGTATTTTTGTGCAACAATAATAATAGACCTAGTGTCTCAAGGGCTCCTACATAAGCGGGGTCTGGGAAGGGTGGATGTACGTAGCCTTACCCCTTCAGGGTGTAACCCTGCCGAGAGATTATTTACGAGGACCCCCTACCTTATAGGGTTGGAAACACAAGGACTTCCCAAAAGGTCACCCATTCTGGTACTACTCTCGCCCAAGCACGCTTAACTGCGGAGTTCTAATAGGATCCAGTTGTATTAATGTCTGGTAAATGAACCCTATTTTGTATGTATTTTTGTATTTAACCTTTAATTCTTGTAATCCCTTTGTATTTAGTGTAGGAAATTAAGCTAGTATTCAATTGGGTCCTTCCCCCTCCATGACCGGCCATATTGATGGAGAAGGCTAGGAATTTTTTTTGCTTTTATTTCTTATAATTACTCTAGTTTGCAAGGATTCCTTTTCATTCTTGTAAGTATTTAAATGGGTTTATCCATGTGTATAAAATCATCCCAAAATTCAAGTTTTCTAGTGTTTCCATCTTGTTTTTAGCTTGGTATTTTAATTTTTAGCATAAAAAACATAGTATTCATTTTACCCCTATTTTGTACTAACCCCAAACAACACAACAACTGTTTGAGTCCCTAACTTTTTAGGTCTAAGGTTTTTAGAGGAACAATTGTTAGTATCAATAAGTTTTGTTACTAAAATTGATTCCAATTTGTTGTATTTGGACAGGCCTTGAGTGCGGTACACATGTTATTTTGTAGTTATCAATCTCTAAAGTCTATAAATGGAATTTTCTTTCGGCTTTTGATAATATTGTTTGACGTGCATGCATGATATTCAACCAAACTGCATGTAAGCTTGTTGTAGACGACTTAGTTTTCTCATTACTTTATTTTTGTGTAACGGATCCTTTTGTTCCCTAGAATGAACGGAAGTTTTCATCAGCAGAATCGATTTAAGTGACTTGTAGAGAAGTAAAATAATATGGCCATTAAGATTTGATCTAGTCTTTGTTATTGAATCCGTCCACTTGTTGTGAATCCATTTTTGTTGTGTGCTTTTAATTATTATTTATATAAGTCTTCATTAATTTTGAAACTTATACCAATTATCGAATCAATCTACTGGTGTCCTTTTCTAACTTAAGTATATGGATTTTTTTTTTTTTTTTTTTTTTTTTTTTTTTTTTTTTTTTTTTTTAAGTTCGTTATCGTTAATAATTTATAATAACTATTATGACATATTATCAAGTAAATTGCTTTTTTTTTTTTTTTTTTTTTACATTTAGAATATGAAAGTTACTAATTTATGAATATTATTATTACTATATGCATGTATTTCTTATTACTATCAATATTGTCTAAATGTTTAAATTTAGAACATATTTAACTTAATTAGCCAATAAGATAAAAAAATGAAGAAGCAATGTTTGAAGTCGTTCAAGCACATTAGGAGGAGACCAACCACCACTCAAGTCAGAAGATGGGATCAGTTCCATACCACGCTAGGCAGGAGAGGAAGAAGTAGGGCAAAGATGGGATGACTGCAGCTGATACGGCAGGACCTTGCCCACCTAAACCCACGGGAGGAGATGGCCTTAGATAGAGCTCGATAGAGTTAGAGCTCAATGGAAGACTACCATAGGGGTAGCAAAGGTAGCGGCCTCTTATCGCTGCCTATTCTGCTGTACTTGTGTTCCTAGGCGTATGGGCTTTATTACTGTTTACTTGCTTATTTTTGCTGCCTTGAGGGGCATGGTTTTTGCCTTGAAGTCTTCTCTAGGGTGTTATGCTTTGTAGTACTTACTTTATGTTATGTCTTACTCTTATGCATTGATGCCCTATTGCTCACAGGTTGCTATGATGCGATGACATCACGTTTCTCAGGCTGAGGGTCCTCGAAAACAGCCTCTCTTCAGGTTACACCCTGAAGGGGGAAGGCTGCATACATCAATCCCTCCAGGCCCCGCTTTTACAGGAGCCCTTGAGGCACTAAGATTGTTGTTATTGTTCTAGCCAATAAGATAAAATTATTATAATCATAATCACTTAATTTCATAAATAAGCATATATTTTGCAATTTTGATGTCATTTAAATTTTTTTAAAAACATA
Organism: Simmondsia chinensis; assembly: GCA_018398585.1. Classification (NCBI taxonomy): domain Eukaryota; kingdom Viridiplantae; phylum Streptophyta; class Magnoliopsida; order Caryophyllales; family Simmondsiaceae; genus Simmondsia; species Simmondsia chinensis. The sequence continues at coordinate 14,372,070 of JAGTTD010000005.1, forward strand.
AAAGAATGAGACTTACAAATAAAAGAACATTTCAGCAAGAATTTGAAATACAATGACTTAGGAATGTATGAGGAAAAATGACTAGAACCAATTTTGGCAAGGTTAGAAAACCCATAATCGTAAATCGATAGATTGCTAATTTTTGCAAGGTTAACTTAGCCAATTTCAGACCTTGGTATGTTAGGTCAATGATATGAATAGGTTGTTGATCCTGACAAAGTTGAGAACCCCACTACAACAAAGCTAGTTTCACAACTCTTATTGGGTAGGCCAGGGATGCAAAAGAAATCTTAATCACAAAGAGAAATAAAAGAGAACTCCCCAACCTTTAAATTAATTAAATTTTTGAATGAATACAAGACTCAACCTGAAAGGTATTTATAGGCTAAATGAACCCTAATTTAAAACCTTGTAGGACCCTCTAGAACTTTGGATAAATTAGGCTACCTTAGTTACACCCAAAGATTTAAAATAAAAAAAAAATAAAAAAAACTATTTAAATTGAGTAAGAAAACTAAACTACTTAAATCAGGCACAATCAAGGGAAACTAATTAATTAAATTAGGCTAAAAAAGTTGGACTTAATTAAATTAGTCTCAACCAAAACTAACTCATTAAATTCGGTCAATCTTCACAACACTCTGTATCATATACTCCACCGGTTGGAGAAGACTCGCCATCAAGCCTTAAACATCTTCATTTTGTGCTTCTTTATCTTGACCTTCTGCATATGGAAAAAGATCAACAACACTGAGTGCAATAAAAACTACATAATATCTAGAAAGATCAATCTTGTGAGCATATCAACACAATCTCCTAGTTTAGAAGTACTACCATATCTTAAAGGGATGTTGTTGTATAAATCTCAAATTAGAGTAGAATTCAGGCAAGCAGAGGTCAAAATGTAAAGAGAATGTTGAAATTAGACGAGTAGCAGATGTGGCGTTGCTGATGTGACAATGATGTGACATGTCTACCATGTGTCTCTGACATAGCGATTAAGGTGTCACCTGACTTAATTCCTAGCTCAAATAGAGCTCATGCACAAACAAATGTGTGATCGCCTATATATATATAAACTCAGGGATTAATATGATTATGATTATAATCATTGCATTTTATTGGCGATTAAGTTAAATAAGTTTCAATCTGACAATCAAGACAATACTAGCAAATAAATACATGCATATTGTATAAAAATATTCAGAAGGCCATCAATACTTGCATATGCTAAAGTTAGGGCATAACAACAGACCCAGTGGCTCAAGGGCTCCCGCATAAGCAGGGTCTAGGAGGGGTGGGATGTACGCAGCCTTATCCCTTTAGTGTATACCCTAACGAGAGACTGTTTCCGAGAACCCCCAACCATAGAAGGATGAAAGCATAGTACAACTTATAATGAATAACGACAATGAAAAATTTTAAAATGCAACACTCAAAGTAACAAGTACACCACATAGTATCAGAGTGATGTTATTATCATGACAAAAATTATTGTTACTACAGCAATAATACGACTTATAATGAATAGTATCCACATAATTTCCTCATATTTGTTGTGGTCATTAACAATTTTGTTGTGTAAATAACACAAATATATTAACAAAATAAGCAAACCCACATTTGGCTTAGGCCTGACGTTACCGAACCTCAAGACAACATAATAAGTCATCCTCGATGAAGATGGGATGAAATTCTGTTTGTTTTGATCCACCACAAAATATGCTGAAGTTAGGGGAAACCAAATAAAAAAAGAAAAGAAAAGAAAAGAAAAAAAACCTCATGAAATATATAAAATTCCCCTAAAGAGAGAGAGAGAGAGAGAGAAAAAAAAAAAAAAAAGGAAAACAATGAAGTAACTTAGAATTGACATAATCCAAAATGACTCAACTAGCCTAGCTGCCATGTAAAACCAAGGTACTCCATTCCCCATGGCGGGCAAGATCATGGGTCTTAAAAATTCTATTTGAACCTAATTTAGCTCAACAGCACTCTGACTTGTGATCCACTTAGACCCAATGTCTAACACATTTGACCAATAGACCCGATTTTCCACCAGGTTTACGGACAAGGTGTGACCCACTTCGACCGCTTCATTATTGCAATTCTAAATTACATCATTTATTTTCCTTTGTTTCTCTTTTATGGAAGATTTATGACTTTATGAATTCTTTTTGAGTTTATTTTCCAACTTGACTTTATGACTTTGTCCCTCTACAATTATTGGAAGTGATAGTTGGAGAATTTTGTGGGTCAGAGAACTTCTATGTAATATATATAGATATGATATGTTCATTTGTTCTTACAAATGTACGTTTACATTTAGTAGCTTATATTTATTTATATTGACTTTGCTTTTTAAATTACAACTATATGCCTTTTCTATTATGCAATTTTTTAAAATTATATCTTCTGAAAATTATGTTTGATTATTATTATTTAGATTTATATTATTCTTTAAATTATATCATATGTAGAGTTTGTGAATTATATATTCTTTTTTTTTTTATATGGTAACTATCAGGATGGGGATCCTCGAAAACAACCTCTCATCACGGCCCCGCCCTGAGGGGGTAAGGCTGCGTACATCCTACCCTTCCCAGACCCTGCATACGCAGGAGTCCTTGAGGCACTGGGACTATTGTTGTTGTTGCTGTTGTTGCTTTAAATGATAAAAAAAACCCTAGGGAATCTAACCACATGTAGAGAACCCAAAGTTTCCTCCTCTACTACCTTGTCAAATTCCCTTCCGAGGTCTTATAAATTATTAGCCTCTAAATGCTTCTGCATTCCTTTAGCAATCACCATATCTGCAACCCTATTTCTTTCACGATAAATAAGCATTATCTTCGCTTCTTGACACATACCTAAGAGATACCTAATGTCTTCCACTAATCCCTTAGTCTGCGACGGACATCTATACTCACCTCGAATAGTTTTGATTACTACAAGGTTATCACCTTCGACATGAATCTTCCTAAATCATTGTTCAATACAGTGCAAAATTTCATGGCGTGCTACTGTGGATTTTTTAACAAAAATGGGGGGGGGTTATCCAAAGTCCTTCCTTCATAGTCCATTACTATTCCTCTGTAATCTCGAGGGACAAAGCCACACGCAGCTTTCTCTCCTTTCTTTGCACCATCAAAATCAATTTGATCCAATCTTTTTAAGGAATCAGCCAACTTGTCTCTGCCCTTTTTCAAACCTTTTCCACCTGTTTATTTAATTCCCTCGTCCCCTTGACTTCTTAATCTCCATTTAGTAATTTTGATAGAAACCAGAAGCACAACTCTGTCTGGGGTACTCAAAGTAGCTCTAAAAATTCCAAATAGACCATAATAAATAAATCCAATTATGGATCTCAATACCTAAACCATTACTATATCGTCCCCGAATTCTGTGGAGTTCCTCGGCTAGATTGTTCCTCAAGTGGTGATTATGGATCATCCCTTTGCATATTAGCTAGCATCCAACATTTTTTTGGTAAAAATACACCTAAAGAACAGATACTCTAAATCTTCCTTCTCTTCGTTACACCTAGGACAACGATTAGTAATGTTGATCCCTCTTTGGCGTAACTATTTTGTTGTGGGCAAAGAATTGTGTAGAGCCTTCCACACAAAAAAACATCTTTCTCTTAGGTTCTACATCTAGCCTCCAGATCCATTTATATGGCCAAGCTCTTCTATCCTTCCATTCAATCCCATGAGCCAACCATGTCGCAGACTTTACTGAAAATTATATTTTCCCCTGTGTCTTTGTAAAGTTGAGATTTTATCTATATTATAAGACTATAGAGTAGAGAATCTAGTCGGGGATGGTGTTTGTTCAGAGTCATATTAATCTTCTTCATTGTTTTAGATGAGTATCATGACTTTACTTTTAAAATTATTATACATAGGCTCTGTTTGTTTCGAGGGAAGTACTCTTGGAAAATATTTTCATTAGGAAAATGCAATTCCCATTGAGTTTTTTCGTTGTTTGTTTCAATGGAATAACATGTTCTCACATTGCAATGTTCCTTGCTTGTTTTACAGGAACCATCTTCTACCAAACATCTTATACCTTGTCATCGAACAGTATAAGCAGAAATACAATATAATTAAAATTATCTATACTTTGTGTGGTTGTGAAATTATTAGTAAGGTAATTTGAGGTTTAAGCATTTATCACTTATCTTGACATTTTAATATATAGTACCTAAAGTTGAATATTTTTTTACTCCAATACCATGTATCAAAATTTGATGAATTTTTGTAGGAATATGACCAAATAAAAAAGTGCTAGTGTAATATATAATTATGATAATATTTACAAGGTATGTCAATATTTTTAGCAAATTACAATAAAAAGTTGATCGTATGATGTTGTAAACTACCTAAACATGGTCGAATATGATCCATATTCGGACCGAAGTATATCTTCTTATTTCTTTGGACCACTTAGAATGATGACATCCCTACTTTTGAAAGGGAAGTCATTTTCCCCCATTTGAGGGAAAATGTTTTCAAGGGATGAACTTTTCCTTCAGAAAACAGGTGCCAAACAACGGAAAAGGGGGAAAACCAATTCCTAAAATGTGGCTTTCCTCCTAAAATAACAAAGCCTTAATTTAAAGTTTTTTTTTTTGCCAATTATTCTCCTTGTATTTTTAGTTTAATCTTATTATTAGAAAATACAAATTTTACAATGATTATGAAGTTTTTTGTTAAACTATAGTTTGAAATTATATTAAATAAAAATATATAGTTGTATATATTTTATAAAATAATATTAGCAACATTTCTCCACCGGTTTGTTTTTGTTTTGTCCTATTTTTCTATTTTTCTCAGTTGTTATTATCTTTGTTTCCTAATTCTCACTTTTATGATGGCTGTATGTGACCTTGTTTGTAATAGCTGCCCATTTTGTACTGCCATTGTAGCATTATCTTGTAACCGGTTTGTGAAGTTTGTGAATCAAGTTTGTCTAGTATTGTTGAAAATACTTTTTCTTGTGCATGTTATTATTTAACCAAATTATAATGCGGAAGGTAATCCAAATATTTTTATTGTTTGTTTCTTTCGTATGGGTTTGCTTTTCAACATAACTATTCATAGCCCACTCTTCTAGCCAGATTGAAGGGTAACACTACAGAAAAAAAAAAAAAAAAAAAAAGGGTCAACAACAACAATGGTGATTGTTGTCATTAGAAGCCTAATTTACCGTCGTTAATACTATTAACGATGGGAAAAACTTCCCCTAATCCACCATCGTAATTGCATTCAACAATAATAGTATTGAGATCAACGACTGCTAAATATGGCCGTTGTTAAAAAGTATTTACGACGATATAGTTTGTCCATCGTTAAAATTGAATTCAGTAAAATTAAATTATTTAACGTCATGTGGTACTATCATTAAAATGTTAGTCAATAACGACAGCAATTTCCATCATTATAAATAGACAGTATGACATAGAAAAAAGTTTTAATGACGACAAAGACTAAATTTTTCTCGCTAATGATAAAAAATAGTAACAATAATCTAGATCGACGTTGAAAAATAATAAAAAACTAATAACCGCCATTAAGCATTTTTCACCAATTAACAATAATAAAAGTCGTCAATAAATATATTCTCCGCCATCAAACACAATTATAAAGAAAAAAATTATCATTGTTAAGGACCCTATACATTCATGTAATATAATGACCATTTTTTGGATTGTTTATAATGTCTAAAATCCATGTGATAGAACGACAATATTCGGTCGTTTATAACACATGTACATTAATGTAATATAACGATAATTTTCATGTCGTTCATAACACCTATATAATCACATAGTATAACATGTACATGCATAAATAACCTATACATATCATCGAATGTGGCAGCGGATTCCCATGAAAAAATAACAATGCCATTGAAAATTCAATATTTTACATCCAAGGGCCATTAAAAGTATACATCCACAATTTGTCATCTAACATACCAAGAACTACAAAATCAAACAAAAGTTCATAAACAAATGTTTGAACAAAATAAAGAATTTGAAGTCTGGTCTTCCAACCCATGAAAAAAATAAATATAATGCTCATGCTAGAAATTCCATGTAATCCCAGTATTAATTCATTAAACAAATGCAAAAGTCAATCTCCGCATTATAAAACTTAATCATAGAGCCGTAAATCTACAAAATTTTAAAACTCCAAATAAAAGTCAATCACAGAGTCCAAACTCCACAACAATTTAAAGAACCCTATAATGTACTCTTAATCAATACCAATAATCACAAATGGACAATACAATGGTCAATCAAGAGATACAAAAACACAACAATTACAAATTATGTACTCTTGGGATAGGAAGCTGAAGGATAAAAGCTACGAAACATAATCAAACGTGACCAACTAACCATTTTGCCAACCTCAAGTGACCCTATTTCATGGTCCCACAGTGCTGTTTTCGCACCATTTGTGACCATTTTCATAATAAGTTTAGCTGGAAGCGCAGCAAGGTCCATTCTCACACTTTTGAAAACTTCACATCCTTCATTGATTAATGAAGCAACGTACATCTCATCAACTACAAAGAGATGACAAGGGAATTGATTTTAATCCGTGAAAATCAGCAAGTACTCAATATTGTATCTTTTATTAACATCTCAACATAAATGAGCAAAAGCTAAGGCAAAAAGAAGAAGAAGAACAAGATTACCACTAACTAAATAAATGCTTAATCAATGTGCTCATCCATCTCTGTGGATATGGATGGAGTATTTTCCCCATTCTTATGACCTCCATCCTCCAGTCCTTTTACTCTAGCGGCTAAATTAGTGAAAACTTTATTGTCCTTAAGAAGTGCTTGCTTTTTCTTCGCAGACTGACGAAGTTTCTAAAAGTTGCTCGTTAGCTTCTCAAAAACAAAATTAACAAAAATTATATCAAACATGCCCCGAGATTCTTACGAAAACTTCGGATAGCAAAGTAATGCACTAGTTCACTACTAATTCAAGATTACTAATGTCATTTTACCGTAACAAAAGGAAAAACCATTTGGTCAATACAAAAGATGCTTGAGTTTGTGATGGTGTCAGGGCATAGTTAATAATTGAGGATTCTACTATCAGGCCTCCAACCATAATCCACATATGAGTTGTAAGATAAAGATAGTCGTAAGTGGTACATACAGTCCGTGGATCACATGTTTAACACACTCTCCTAGTAAATTAGTAAAATATTAATAGTTTTCTCCTTAATATTGGCATACAATTTGAACTTTATAGAGTTCCTTGATATGCTTTTGACCTCATCATCATGATATACATGACTATCCATATCACCGAATATCTCTATCAATTGCATGTCCATGTCTTATAATTGCTTTAACAACCGAATTATTTTACTTTCATGAAGCTTACTCTATAACTCATAATGAATGAAGGTTAAGCATGCTTCAAAACTTTAATTGGTTTAATATCATGAAGGTTAATCTATAACCTATCATGCACAATTCAACAATATTGCAACAACTTTTATAATAGACCAGCACGATTGACATAAATAAGTGAGAGACTAGTTTTCATACAACACTGTTGAGGAGTAATTGGTATATGATGCCATAATAAGTGGCATTTGAATGAGACCTCACATGTTGCATAAAAAACATAATAGAGTTATGTATATGAGATAATTGAATGCGGAAAGAGTTAAATCATCATCATTCAAACATGTAGATGTATAGGACACTATCATTCACATAATCCTAGATCTAGCATCACCGTCTCCAAAATCCCGTAGAATACTGCCCTTGCTATCTCTTGAAGGAATTTTTACTTTGATTTCTTTCTTAACATGAACCCGTCCCTCGTCAGCACATTTCCCACATTATTCTGAAATCACTTCATTATACACTAGAGACCTATGAAAATAAGCTCTAATAGGGACCCTAATATATAATCTCAAAATTAATCTCAACAACAAGAATAATGTCAAAAATAATCTCAAGATTAATGTCACTATAAACTAGTAAACCTTAATATATAAGTAACCACACACTCGAAAAGCAATGTCAAATATATTAATCTTCGATTCAATCCTTTACCTTGAAAAGCAACCTAAATCAGGTACGCTAGTAGGACAGACCATGCCTTGGTTGAAGCAGAGTTGTTCCGACCAGCAGCTGTGTGATGATTCCAAGCAGCGGTCGATAGCCTATGGTCTTTTCCACTCGAGATAGGGCAGGATTTATGGAATGGACCCCAACGTTTAAGTAATCACACACTCAAAAACAGTGTTGAACCTATTAATATTCGATTTAGGTCATTTACCTAAAGAGCAAATCGAATCAGGTAGGCAAGCAAGGAGGAGGGGCGATAGCAAGGTCGAAGCAACATGGCTAAGCAGCTTGAGAGTAGTTGGACAACGAGCAGATGGACGATGGAAGAAGGGGGAGACAAAGAGCGGATAATGATTTAGGTTTTTGTCTTGGTTTTTTTGGTCACATATTTTTTTAATGAATTTGAGACAAAATTTTATTTATTTATACTCTTTAATTAAAATAAATTATATTTTTCTGACAAAAAAAATTTTATATTTGAATATATTAAATGAGTAATTATTGAGTATAATTGAAATATACCAAACAAGTCAAATATCAAGTTCGGTATTGAGCCGAGTATTGAAATAAGTATTATTTGATACTCAAACGTAAATTACAGTATCAATGTGGGAAGTAACAGATAAATAAAAAAGAGGATCAGGAGAAAATTGATAATGAAAAATATAAAAAAGAGCATTTAATTTTTAACGCTTAACAAATTTAAACTTTCTTAAGTGAAATATTGTTTTTCTATGGGCCCATTAACGATGGTTTATGGGTAGATTTAACGATCCTATTTAGTTCTTATCGTTACGAACTTTTGCCTATAGTTTTTTAAATCTATCGTAACTAAGCATAGCACACACACTTTTAATAACGAAAAGAAAAGCCGGCCATTAATTTTGGTTGTTAAAGACAGATTTTCTTGTAGTGTAAAATCATGGCAACTCATGCATCATAGGGTGCTAGGTGATGCAATTAGTTACAATTTTGCACAAATCCGATAATAATCAAGTAAATCCAACCAATAAATCTACAATCAAATAATCAAAGATCTCGACACCAAGTATTGTATTATACTGCTATAGATGCAAACTCTATAAGTAATTGTAAAGTACACTGGCAAGATAGTAAATTTAGGGAGAAGGGTGGGGCAGGGGGGAGTAGAGAAGAAAATAGGGAGAGAGAGAACTAAAGACTTAATCAATCCAGTCATAAAGAAACCCTTATCTCCTCTACTTGTCTATATTAAGCAAAGATGACTAAGCATGCTGTTGTGGCAATGAGGGACTCGTGGTTGCGGACGGCGCAACTAAGGTGGCAGAGCCTGGAGCATAAGTATCGGTCTCGTTAATAACAGTATCAGGAATGTTCATAACAGCCCCTTCACATCCTAACCTTTGTCCCTAAGGTACATAATGAGGAAAGTAGAGATGCAAATCATAGTGAAATTCTCAAGTGGCACCATCTGTCTTAAATGTGCAGACTGTTCGTTTTCGGTAACCATCATAATCATGGCCGGATTTATAAGGGCTAGTGTTAATGGCATAACTCTTGAGCTCCCAATAGTCACTACTATAAGAAATCTATTTACAGCTGCTCTTGGTTGGATTGTAATATGAGCAAAAGTGAGAACAAATACTGTAATCCTCGTTTAATAGTGAATATTATTGCTTCCCCTTGTGGATGTAGACTTCCGCTGAACTACGTAAATTTTGGTGTCAAATATTTTCCCCCATTCTCTTTCAATTTTATTTATTTATTTTTTTTTTTGATTTATGGTTCAGTAAATTCGTGGGCGGTCCTAACAACTGGTACTAGAGCCTCTAGTTGAACCTAAATCAAAGAAATAGTTGTGAGAGTGGGAGAAAAGAACCGGTGGCTAGTGTTCTTTTTCATGCAAAGTATATGTAAATGTAAAGGGTGGTGCATGGCAAGGATGCACCTAGAAAAAAAATTTTGACAGCATGTGCAAGCGCATGTGGTGGTGCATGAGGAGCCTGCAGAGGCATGTGGTGGTTCTAGACCCCTCGTGGTGGTGAACGGAGGAGACTAAGACTAGATTGGGTTCCCTAGGTGATAGATCTTGTTGTTCCTGAGTGAATCGATGAACGGTGAGGCGCAAAAGAGAAATTCGGTAGTAGCATGGTGGTGTCGGCCCCGGAACCAAAGACCGACTATATTTCTATGTGACCTAGGAAACGACGAAGCCAGTGGCTAAGGGAGTGCCACTGGTTGCTCTGGTGATGTGATTCGAACTTCAAAGTTCGAACACCGAAGGGAGGCGGTCGTGGTGGTGCTCTGACAGGAGAAGACAATTGGGGGTTGTGCTCCGGAGATGATGAACGAAGACAGAGCATCACAACAGAGACAAATCGAAGAAACAGAGAGCGTCAGAGTGAGAGGCGCAGTAAAGAGAGGAGGAAGACAGAGGGTCGTATACAAACATAGGTTGCCAGAGACAACAACTATTTAGCGTTAGGTATTTTTGTCGTTAGATTTTGGGTGGTCTACTATATTATTGACTAAATTTGCAAAACTAGAAACTAAAAATAAATTTGTACTTGAAGTGGTTTCGAAATATTATCAATGGGGGCTAAGGAGGTAAAAATTTTCGACTTTGAGAAATTTGATGGGACTGATTTTGTGTATTGCTAGATCCAAATGGGAGATTTTTTGTACACAAAAAAGTCACAATTATCCCTATTAGAAAAGGAGCTTGAGGATATGGAGTACAAGGAGCGTAATTTGTTGGACTGACAAGTTTGATGGTAGCTTTGATAGCATGTATTAGAAACCATCTGTGAATAACAAGGTGCACCTAATGAAGCAGTTCAATCTAAAAATGATGGAAGGTGCTTCTATTGCCTAGCATTTAAATGTTTTTAATGCTATCATAAATCAGCTGATGTTAGTGGAAACAAAATTTGATGATGAGATCTGAGCACTGATGTTATTAGCGTCTTTGTGCAACAGTTGGGAAGCCATGCGAATGGTGATCATCAATTTTTCCGGGAAAAACATATTAAAATATGATGATGTATGTGATTTGGTCTTAGCCGAGGAGGTGTGTCGACAAGATTCCGGCTAATATCATACTTTATGTGTGCAAACCCGATGTAGTGTTTATAAAGATTGCTAAGAGGTTGAAGTAGGACACATAAGAAGGAGATGTGCTGGCACTGCGGGAAATTGGGACATATGAAACGGGAGTTTCGATTCTAGAAAAGGTCAGACCCTTATATAGCCAATGTATTGAAGATATACAGGATGCACTATCTCTTACAGTACATTCACTAGTGGATGACTAGATCCTAGATCTAGGTGCTTCATTTCATGCTATATCGTGTAAGGACATGATACAGAATTATGTGGCCATGGATTATGGTAGAGTGTACTTGGCAAGTGAAAAGCCGTCGGAAGTTGTCGGTATGTGTGACGTCAGTATTTCATTGCCACATGGGTCGTTGTGGGCTTTACATAATGTGAGATATGTGCTCAAGTTGAAGAATAATCTAATATCGGTGGGACAGCTCTATGATAGTGGGTATTCTGTGAGGTTCTTAGGTGGTAAGAGGTTGGTTTTGAAAGGGGTGTTAGTGATAGCTTGTTGTCTGAAGTCGGGAACACTGTTTTTAACATTAATGTCAACTGATGGTGAGTTTACAACGGGAAACTTAGCTTTAGGCAAGACAAACCATTTCAGCTGGAAGCCATAGCCCAAGGATTAATATCGGTCTTGAAAGCTGATGATAAAAGAATTAATAAGAAGGGTCTTTCTGATGTAAGGCCGAGTACACATATCAAGTGGGAGCTAACAGTGCGAGCCAGAATGAATTCCTGGTACAAGAAAACAAGTGGGAGAATGAATCTGGTAGTTCTACTAAAGGAAAATGTACTCTTTTATATGTTGAAGCCGAGGTGGGCTTCAGGTAGAGTCCACGCATGATGAAGACGTGTGAGGGTGAGCATAGGTGATTGTTGTACAGTCTCGAAGTGGAAGATTGTTAAGTGTGGAGACTGTTTGTTTCCAATAACCATAATAATCATGACCAGATTTATTAGGGCAAGTCTCAATCGCATGCCTCTTGAGCTTCCAACAATTACAATTGTAAGAGATCTATTTATAGATGCTCTTAGCTGGAATGTAGTGAGAACAAAATCTTCACTGAATAGTTTGGCTGAACCACATAAATTTCGGTGTCAAATACTTCTGCCATTCCCTTTCAATTTATGTTTGCTATTTGGATTTGTTGTCCAGTGTCAAATATTGTTGTACGATTACCTAGGTGGCAAAAATACGATGGTGTTTAATCATCTTACGGTCCAAAATCTAAAGACAGTTTCAACAGTAGTAGAGCGGGCGGCAACATCAAAAAGGGTCACTCGATGACATGGCGATAGCTGATTGGTCTGTGCAAAATCGTATCCATACCACCAGCGTAAAATGACCCTTGTCTCCAAGAATCAAAATCAGCAAATCATTCAGAAGGTGTTAATATAGGATGTGAAGTTAAGGCATGCATAATGGTCAAAAGCGGTAGCGGCTTGGATGGTGCGCAACATATCTTGGTCGTTCACTATTCCTTCTCTCGAAATTTAATGACCAAAACATTCAATCTTTTAAGCAGCAAAAAAGCACTTGCATTTCTTGGCTAAGAACTAGTTGGTGCACAAGACCTCGAGAATTAAGCGCAAGTGCCTCATGTAGTCAGACAATGCCTCACTATAAATTAAAATAGATTTACACAGAGTGGGCAGAAAAGTGTCATTCTAGATGCTCAAAAATGTAGACGGCGCATTAGTTAGGCGAAGTGGCATAACTGTATTTTTGTCCTTGAGCGGAATTCGATGATCAAAACCTGGTCAGTGAAGAGGAAGCCCAACTAGTCAATAAAAACATCCACTAAACCTTTGTAGTGTCTTCCAATAGTAGCTTGGACAACATTTAATCGAGGATAATGATCTATCCTTTCAACCAAACTCTCCTTTTTCATTCGTTCGAACAACTAAGGCTCTAGAAACTTGATTAGCTTTGGCTTTGCTACATAACCATCAAATAATATACTAAAATACAATTGGTTTGCTCCTTCACATAAATGCACCTCACCATTTGTAGGCTCAAGAACCACAGCTATCGTATCCTTTGATTCTTCATAGCTTGTTAGTTCTGAAGTACCTTCCTTACAATAGAAAGTTGCTTTAATGGCATATCACTTAGCTCCTTGTGCTCAAGCGTAGCAGGAATTATGACCTTTGATTCCACTTCTATTACATCATGGGTGTTTAGAGATTGAATGTATAAGATGCAAAATTGATCATATATGTTTCTTCCATGGAAGTACATGAAGGCTAAATTGGCACTCCCTATCATGCAATAGCTAACAACCATAATCTCAATAATAGAATATGAGATCATTTCGATTTTGTCAAGAACTCCATAAGGACAAAACACTTGGAAAAGAATATACTCATCTGTAAGGTAAAAAAGCTTTGAAACCTTAATGAAGAGGGCAGCATCTTTAGGAGACTTGGCTTTAACGAAATTTGAGTTGAACAAATGTTGAATTTTATATTGTGGCATTTTGTGGAACACCTTCTATACAATACTTGAAGTTCTACAATTCAGATTCAAATCCTCAAATTCGGACCTCAAAAATACAAGTATACCTCGAGGATTAAATTTGCAACTTGTGAGCAGCAACCCGGTAATAGATGATCAAGTCTCACAGCTAAACAAAACCAAGCCTCTTCGCATATAGAAAGTAGACCAATCTTAAATGATTGCTCAGTTTTCCATGGCCGGGAATCGTTTGTCCTGATGCCAGTTGATGCAATCGAATACCAATTTCGCACAAATTCAGCTATGATCGAGCAAATCCAACGAATAAATCCACAATCGAACAATCAATAATCTTAACACAAAGTATTGTATTGTATTGTTATAGATGTAAACTCTATAAGTAATTTTAAAGTATACTTGCTAGTAGGATAGTAAATTTAGGGGGAAAGGAAAGGGAGAAATAGAGTAGAATATAGGGAGAGAGGGAACTAATGACATTCAATCCAATCATAAACAAACCTTAATCTCCTCTAATTATTTATAATAAGCAAAGATGACTAAGCATGCTAATGTGGCCGTAAGGGATGCACGGTTGCTGGCTGCTGGCTGCGCAATTGATGTGACAAAGTAAGGAGGATAAGTATCGGTCTCGTTAATAACGGTATCAGGAATGTTCGTATCACTAGGTCCCAGGTCATAACTTTTGATTTTGGACTTTGTTCGACTTATCCAAACTATTTCATTATGATAGTTGTCAATATGTGAATTTTGTCTTTTATAGTAGATTTAAGGATTTTGCAACTTTTTAAAGTTGTTTTTTTTTCCCCTTTTTTGATAGAAGTATAAAATACCCACTCAAAAATTGTTGAAAATGGAGTGAGGAAAGTTTAGGAGAGGGCGGAACTTTTCTATAATATATAGGGAGATGTTATATTTGGAAAATTATCACTTAGGTACCCTGAGATTTGAACATTTATTATTTATTTTTCATGACATTTTAATATATACAATTTGGTATCTTGGTGTTTGAATATTTTATCACCTAAGTACCTTATGTCCGAATTTGACAAAGTTTTTTAAGAATTTAAGGAATTATATACAAAAATTAATGATATAAGAATCGATTATGATAGTATATGTAAGTTATGTCAATGTTTTCATCAAAACATTAGCTAATTGTGATAATATATTCATTGAAGGCTGATGTAAATTAGCTAAATATTTCTACAATCATCTATCATTTTCGCATTTCTTTAGCAGAACATCATCTAAATCTAATAAAGATTCTAATGTATCATTGAAATGGTGTTCTAATTTCAGTATTTTCCAACATAAATCTATTAAATAATAGCAAAAATGTGTTTATTTGATTAAATTTTAAAACTTCACGGTATTTATATGATAAAATGTTAAAACTCAAGGAATTTAAACTATGTATATTGATACATTGGGCATCTAAGTGATAAATGGACAAACCATAAGGGTACCTAAGTGCTAATTTTTCTTATATTTATATTAATCGTCAGAAATTTATTATTTATACACTATAAAAAAAGTGACTACTACCAACAGCATGATTGTTGTTGGCAATGGCAATTTTTCTATTGGTAAAGACTTTACCAACATAAATCGGTCTGTTGGTACACTATTGGTATTGCCACTGTTGGTAAAGGCTTTACCAACAGAAATTTAAAGTTGTTGGTAATACCTCTACAATAGCTACAATTGTTTATTTGTTGGTAAAAGTTATACCAACAAAAGCTTTTTGTTGGTAAAAGGTATTACCAGCAAAATATTTTCTATTGGTAAATGATATTACCAATAACAAATTCTTTATTGGTAAATGATTTACCAATAAAAAATTTTCTGTTGGCAAAAGTTTTACCGACAAAACAATATCTATTGGCAAAAGGTATGCTACCAAAGAGTTATTTTGTTATTACCAACAATAATTTCATATTGCTACTCTCTACATAAAAAACATAGTTTGTGGGTGGCATTACCTTGTCACAACAATTTACCAATTTATATAACCAAATCTATCATTACATCCAAAATGTATACAACTCCATCCATGTTTAATCCACAACAAAAGCAAAGCATCCAATACAAATCTACAACTCCATCCAAAATCTAATCTAACTAGTACAAATAGCTAAAAAGAAAAATCCATCATCTACCAAAAAGTTCTAAGTAATTTGTCTACAATAAGAATAACCAACATCATATATCTTCCAACACATAATCTTTATAGGCAAATCTTCCTCTTCACATTCGTGATTAAGCTCATCATCCAATGATCTTCCATTTTCTTATGACAATGACCAATAGAGACATTAAACAACAACATAAGCTCGAGCTCAATTTTTTAGCATAAAGGCAAATTATTACACTAAAACATTGTCATAGAGCCTATACACAACATCATGAGAATTTCCTTAGCAAACAGAGAACATGACTTTCTATTGGAGTATATTATGACACTAAAACATTCATATTTGCATAATGTAATACAAAGTTCAACTCCTATATCTGAATTTGGAAAGGAGTATGTCATGATTTCCTCTACATCTCTTGACTTATAGGCATCATGTACTAACTCATGCAAATTCATATGCATTATAGAGCTATTCATTTGTAAACAATCATAAGAATGTAAGCTCCTAATTAATATAGTTATTAACTCATAAGCATCAATAATGTCAACGTATATTTCCCTCAAATGCAGTTGTCTCCCAAGAAATGTTCACCAAATTGCAGTATTATCACATGAAAAATGAATTCATTATACTTCATAAATACATCGAAAACGTCAAACATACACACAAACAATTGAACTATATATATATATATATATATATATATATATCAGTATCCGCATCAAAAACCAGTTATATATAAACGGTTTCTAGTATGTGCTAGTTATAAAGGATGAGTCTTTCAAAAGTAAACTCCCACATGGTCTAGCAGACACAAACATATCTGAAAATCTGTATTTGCAAACCCTATTTAGCTTCCAATGCATCAAACATATGAAGAAAAAGGTTTTGTAATCTATTAAAATCCACCAAACTATATAACAATTTGCTTGGGTGCCTATATTCACGAACTTGCAAAATACATTTTCCAAAACAATGGCTTCTTAAACAGGGAATGAACACAACCAACATGTCACTAGGTTTCTCCTTGGCATCAAATTAAACACAAGGAACACATAACTACCTTGAGTACATCTATTTCATTATAACCATTTACAGTACAATTCAGAATTACTTAAATTTGAGTCCAATAGACAAAATGTTTCTAAGAAGTAACAAAATCAATATGATTCACACAATATCACAGAAAGAATAAAAACGCCAAATAAATGATCCACTCAATATGATTCACCCAATTATATCACAGAAATACTAGTTAATACACTTACTTGCTAATGTTAATCCATGAACATCACTAGGAGCTTCAAAAAGTGGTAGAAGGCTTCTAAAACCTGTCAACAAGACCTACAAGGTAATTAATTCAAGATGAATAACAAGAAACAAGAGCATATACCAAAATCAGAATAACTGCAAAAAGAAACCTCAGCACTTGTTTAGAAAAAAACAATTCTTTGGAAGCAAAGGAATAAAGCACAACTGATTGCTGAAATATACAAAATTATACTTTATGCACAATGGTTCATCAAAAAGATTTTGAAGCAGGAAATCAAATTCACTAAAAGCAAATGCCCAATACATATGTACCTTAGTGTCTAAGAATCGTTTAGTGGACATAAGAATTATAACCATGGAATCAAATGCCCATTACACTTGCACTAAACTAAGTCTCAGAAACTTTTATGGTTTTAAATGCCATGTCAAAGAACATAGGCAAATCATTTCTTGTATAACAAAATAAAAGCAAGATATGATGGAAAGTTAGAAGTAGGTATTTAGAGTATAATTTCAAAACTCTAGAGAATAAAACATATATTGAAGAGCCCATGGATGTTTCACATTTTAACGTAGTTGTTGATAAAAGAACAAGAGATAACATATAAAGAGTAGATTACTTGCACAAACCTATCGAACTTTGTTAATTTAACCCTCTATCCTAAAAAATCATACACACTATACTCATAAACTTTCATACTGACAAGAAACATATGAAGATCATAGAAAGTTGCTATGCCAATAAACCAATCAATAAGTATTCGATGAACTGTAAAAAGGCTTACCTTATGGCACTGATTTGAAGGCCCAACTGAAATAATAGAATACTAATCCAAGGTATTTCACAACATTTCAACTAGTTCTAAAAAATAATAAACAGAGAAAAGTGATTAGACATGCCAAAATGATATGCTCAACATGATATTCCAATACCAATTACCAAAACAGAACTTTTTAGCTAAATTTTTTTAAGCTCGAAGTCATATGTTATGAAACTATGAACTATGAAATCAGCAACTAAGGCCTCAAATCTTTCTCAACCGTTTGTTAACATCCCAGTTTAGCTTTAAAGCATTAAATTTTTCAAAAATCTTAACCTAGTGGTTGACAGTCTGATCTGGAATTGTTTTACAAATACATTATCAGAATAGAATTTAACCCGTGAAGTTCAATTCAAAGTTCATATAAGTTGGAACATTACTCTAGAAATTATGAAATTCACAACCAACCAAGCAAGGTTCTAGCTTAACTGACTAGATTGCATATCATAAACTTAACATACTGCCACAAAGGTCAAGTACATTCAATTCAAACAACTGAAATCCATAACTCAAATTTACAACCAATAGATATAAGCTTACCACAAAAGGAGAAAAGGGCAACCTTGAGAGGTCAACACCAATGTTGGTTTTATACTTTGGGAGCTATTTTAACTTAAATTAACAAAAATAAAGAGTAACCCAAGAAAACTAGTGATATAAGTTAATTAGGGTTTATTTTCACAAAAGAAGAAATCGGTTGATCTCAAGAGTTGCAAATAAGGTCTAGGGTTCCTATTTTTTGACCTTAAAACAATGTCTAGGGTTCAATTTCAAGACATACTCAACAGCAATATGAAAAATCAACAAAAATCAATGAAAAAACTAACGAAAACGCGAACGAAAAAAGAGAGGGAGAGGTGCAAACAGAAGATGAGTGAGCGAGCGGCGACGGAGATGGCGACGAGACGGCAAGCAGGGTGACCGGGGACGGAGAGCAGGGTGAGCGGCGACGGCGACGGCGACGGGAAGGCGAGCAGGGCGAGCAGCGACGGCGATGGCGACGGGAAGGCGAGCGGGACTAGCGGCGACGGCGAGCAGGGTTTGAGTCAAGGAGAGAGAGAGAGAGATGAAAATGAACGAAGATAGAGAGAAGGAGAGGATGGGTATGCTTTCAACAGTAACTTTGTTTTTGAATTTATTTTATTATTTTTTTTTTGATCAAAGTCTTTGAATTTTTGAAAACAAATTGGGAATATTAGGTTGTTTAAAAAAAAAAAGGGGATATTAGGGATGTAAATGGGTGGTGTTTGTGGTTGTGGTGGAGCATCGGGGAGCTCGTGGATAGTGGTTGCCGGTGCAAGCTGGTAGGATCGACTGTTTAAGGTAACCAGTGGTTGGAGAAGAGATTGGGTAAAGTAGGGATACGTAAGTGAATGCTATAATTTGGTAATAAGTAAAGTATAAATATAAAAATAAAATAAGTAAATAAAATTAAAGAACGGAGAGACAATGAAAGTGAAGAGGGAAAATAATTTTTTTTTGAAAACATTATTATTATTATTATTATTATTATTATTTAAAGATAAATTATTTAAAATACATGTTTAATTATAACTTATTACTAGTATGAGATTTAGTGTACTAATTTTTTAGTTCATAAATTTTGTAAAATAATATTTTAATACGGTAAGTTATGTATATTTTATAAAATCATCTAAATGACGGTAAGAAAGAATAAAAATGAGACCTACTTACACCAATATAGATCGTCATTTAAACTATTTTTTCATTATGTTTTTAACTAAAAAATTATTTTACAAAAGGCACTATAAAATTGATATATCAAACCTTACGACATTAATATCTAAATTACTCTAATAAAATTTTTTATAATTACTAATTTTTCAAAATTTTGTTTATTGATAAATACATCTATTGATACTAATTTAATTAATACCAATAAAATTTATTTTATTTAGTAATGATCTAGTTAATACCAACAAAATTTATTTTTGTAGACATTGTGCTAGTCAATACGAATAATACTTATTTCTGTCAGCATTAAGTTAGTCAATACCAATAGAACTTATTTCTGTTGACATTGAGCTAGTCAATAGCAACAGAATTTGTTTCTGTTGGTATTGAGCTAGTCAATACCAACAAAAATTTATTATGTTGGGATTGACTACACCAATACCAACAGAAATCTACTTTTGTTGGGACTAGATTTTTATTATTTTCACTTCCTACTCCTTCCGAGTCATTACCAACAGTAACATTTTGCTGTTGGTAATGTACAACCATTACCAACAGAACCTGAAATACTACTGTTGATAATGGTCACTTTTTTGTAGTGATATAATAGATATCTATTTTGAGCATGTCTAGTATGGAGTTAAGAGGGGATATTAATTAGAAGGGTAACTATTAAACCCCTTCTCTATTTAGTTAACCATTAATATTTATCTTATTAAAATGTTTACCTTTAAATGCACTATCCCCAACTATTGCAATGAAAAATATTTCAACTAGTTTTTGTCTCTGGAATTTGGAAAATTGTACAAAAAATATTTCATTGTTAAAGAAGTAATTTGAATATACGATAAATATTCTATATATTCTAAAATATAATGAAAAATATTTAATTTTTTCTAGTATAAGAAAATGCTTTGAATATTTGGAAATGAACTTTTAATATATAAAAAAATTTGTAGATGTTATAAAAATATTTTATATAATCGCTAAAGAAAAATATTTAAGAAAATATTTTAATATTTAAGGTAATTATTATACATAAATAAAAAATAATTTAAAATTTTTTTAAATATTGTAATATCTACAAGTATATTTTAAATATTTCTAAATTATCTTAATATTTAAATTAAGATAATGTAAATATTTTATTGAATACTTTAAATATGATACAAGTCAAAAACATTAGGCAAAGAGAAGTGAATTGCATATTGCGAGGTAGAGAAGAAAGATACTACTTTATATATCTAAGGTGCTATTCCATCCATTACCAATTGGTTTTGAGATGGAACCTCCTTTAGTACGTAACAGTGGTATCAGAGCAGTCGATTCTCAGATCGATTCCAAAGAGCTTGGTTTGGTATGAGATGGACCCTACTCTGGAGTTGTGCTCGATTAGGTATGGGATGGACTGCACTTGATGGTTGCGCTTGACAAGTTACATGTAATGGGCCCAAGTTTTGGAAATGACTGCGTAAGAGATGGCTACCTGGAGTTAAGTGGAGCCATCTACAGGAGAAAGGGGTTATCTGCTCAGAGTGAAGCTACCTACAGTGAAGCTATCGAGGACAATGATTGTGGAGTGTGGTGGAACAAATCAAAATATTGAGCAAAAACAAAAAGAAGTGAATCCGTCTACAAGAGAAAAAAGCTTTCTACTTAAAGTGAAGCTGTTGAGGACGACGGTTGCAGAGCATGGTAGTTTAGTACAAGTCAAAAATATTGAGCTAAAAGAAATGACTCCCACGTTGCTAGATAGAGATGAAAGATATCACTTTGGAATCTCCTTTGATATATAACAAAATATTAAGAAAATATTTTTTAAATATTTAACTTGTATTTCATGCAAACATTCTGGATGCTTTTTTGACAAATTTTCTTTCTGAACTTTTTAAATTTTTTTTTTAAAAATAATTTTCAATTTCTTTTTTTTTTTTTAAATCCCTTGGTCGATGTACAAACATAAGTCCTTTGTCTAGGATTTGCTGTTGCTGTGCACATTATCGCTTTTATTTTTCAAAAGAGACCTTTCTTTTGCATCCTCTTCCATTTTTGTGTTAGAAAAATGTTTTAATTTTTATTTGTTTTGTATGACCGGGCACCAAGTAATTTTTTAGATAAGGCACCAAGAAAATAGTTAGATTGGGCACTAAGTATTTTTTGAGTGGTGCCCAAGTAATGACCCCAATTACTTTCGTGCTTTTTCCTTAACTAATTTTTTCCATAACTGTACAGAATTTGAGGCCCTATATCCGCCACTTTCCATATTTGAGGCTGATTCTCGCAATGATCTATTCCTTAACAACCAAGGAATGTATTCTATAAATACCAGGACCAAGGAATTTATCAATATCATTGAAAAACATTGTTATCATTGAAAATACAATTAACAAAATATTGTCCTTCTCCTTCATGGCTTTCTTTCTCTATTAATATTCTCTGCTCCACTACTGAGTAAGTTGGGGCGTACTCCAACTCATCTCCATGGAATACACTGCTGAGATGGGTGCCGTGTTAACCCTGGGGGTCGAAGTACTGTTCATCCCATTGTACCTCTGTGGGGCCATAAGCTTCTTAAGGCAGTAGATTTCGCTACAGTGTGGCAATTTCTTGAGTCAATTCTTTCCCTTCGATTATCTTGTTCAAAGACGATTTATTCATCTTATTTATGCCTTCATTTAGTACATCAATGGTTTTATTCTCTCGCCCATTAAAGCTTGGTATTTATGCTTCTCCGGCTTGCAATCGTTCTATTCATGTTAAGTCTAATTACCTTGAATATAAATTTAAATATTATGAAAGCTTAAGACTAAATATTGTGGTGATAAAAGTGATTCATATCAAGATTAGATCGTATGAAAGGTCAAAATAAATTCCTCACTTGGACTCAATTTAAGTTCCTTTCTTTAGTTTGATGTTGTATAATGATTGCTCATTATCCCATATGTTTTCCAACAATCTAAGTCATTTACATATAATGAGTAATCATATCAAAACTAATGTTGTTTCTGTTGGCCTAATATGTTGAAATCTAGATCTATCAAGATAAGGGGAAAAAAATTTGTAATATGTGATTGGCTTATATGAAATCCTTCCCAAGAAATTTGGAGTCTATTTGCATTCTTAAATAAAATAAAACATTTAGAGGGTCGAACAATGATTTTAACAAAGGATATTAAATTTGTGAAGGAATAGATACTCTTCATATTAATTTGAGTTCAAGTGATTAAAATAGGTTGAGCCTCTAGTAATGTTGACAAATTGTTAGATTAATGGCTTACTAGGCTTTAATGTGAGAGAACTTGACCTTAATTGAAATAACTAGTAGCCCTCTTGAATAACCTTTAAGGACACCGTGAGTACAGGTGGTAAAAGGGTATAATATCTCGCTTCTAAGATGAGCAATCGAGATTATTCTCAAGTACATCTTTTAAATTTGGAAAGTTGTAATAAGTCGAATTCTAGTGTTATGTTTGAATTTAGTTCTTGACGGGAAGGTTGGTTAGTTCGGTTAGGGTCATGGTCCGTTTTTACGGCTAAAGCTTGTAAGTCGGTTGCTTAATATGTCCCGATGCATTGTTTCTTCTTCTTAGTTCGTGCTTAGCTCAAAACCATTAAGTAGTGAGAGATTTTCTTGTAAGAAAGGTTTTGAATGAATTGAATTGATTTGTTCTTCTCAACCCTAACTCCCTCTCTCTATCTCTCATCTCTTTCTTCTACTTCTCATCTCAACTTCTCCTTTTGTCCTACGTTATGATTCAAGTTTGATCTTGAACCATAAGAATTGATATCAGAGCTTGTAAAGTTGCTGCGATTAGAAACGAAATATATTCGATTTGATTGTTTAGCAATATGATCAAGCTACCTTAGTTACTCGGTCATTCAATCAAGTTGATTGATCTAATTTTTGTGGAGTGTTTGTTATGTCTATCGAGTTGTAATTCAAGTTAATAAAATTAGGCGGGTTGTTTTGTTCAAAATCTGGTTTGGGCGCCAAAGTTTGTTAGCGGTTAGAGCCCGATTGTGTTTTTGGCGGGAGTTTTGTGCTGTGGTCCCTTGTTATTTGTTTTTCATTAGTTCTCTTTAAATAGTAGCTGATTTACTTGTAATGAGTTATCCAATGAAATATTAATTAATCCTAGTGATTAAACTTCTTCTTCTCATCTAATTCTCTCTATTTTCGCACCCCCTTCCCTTCTTTCTCATCCCAAACTCTCTTACTTTCTTAGGTTAAGTTCAAGATTTAATCTCGAACTTAACAATTTGTATCGGAGCTAGGTTCGGCTAGCAAATTAATGGATACAAACGGAATTCCCTTGATCAGTTGTGTCACAACCAGATCGGCAGCAGCAAGAACAGCTGTTAGATCGTCCAATGTTGAGATTATTGGAGGTAGTGATGCACCAGGTCGTGACTTGGTGACAAATGCTCAAATGGACAGTAAATTAAGGCTGAAGGAGCTGAATCTAATCTGAACATCGATGACAGCATAGCTGATGCAGCTGTGGAAATATCAATGAAGGCCTTGACAGGAAATGGTGCTCACAGCACCATCCGAATCAGAGGAATGGCAGGTAAAAAGTCTATCATCATCCTCATTGATAGTGGTAGCACCCATAGTTTTGTTGATCCTAAAGTGGTTAAGAAGGTGGGTCATGAAGTGATTAAAACCCACCCCCTTGCTGTCACCGTAGCTGATGGTAAATCAGTTATCACTCAAAACAAATGCCGTGGGTTCAGTTGGGTAATGCAGGACCGAAAATTCAGTTATGACTTTAGAATCCTTCCTTTGGGAGGGTGTGATATGGTGCTTGGGGTCGATTGGATGAGAACTTACAGCCCAGTGTTATTTGATTTTGCTAACCTCACAGTTTTCTTTGAGATACAAGGAAGTAAGGTGACTTTGCACGGCATAGCTGAGCAAGCCCATCTACAGGCCATGAAAGGAAGTAGGTTGAAGAAACGAATGAAGAAATACTCATTTCAATGGGTAGGCCAGCTATTTGCTATAGCTCCTACTGAATTAATAAACATTACCGAACCTGAGGTGCAGGTTTTGGTCACTGAATTTGAGGATTTGTTCAAAGTACCTAAATCTCTACCTCCCAAGAGAAGTTTAGATCATGTTATACCCCTTAAGGGTGATGCTGAACCGGTGAGGCTTAGGCCTTATCGTTACCCCCATGCTCAGAAGACTGAAATTGAAAAACAGGTCGATGATATGATCAAAACAAACTTCATATAGCCTAGCCACAGCCCTTTTGCTTCCCCGGTTATTCTTGTCAAGAAGAAAGATGGCACGGCTCGCATGTGTGTTGATTATAGATAGCTTAATGCTATGACAGTTAAGGACAAGTTTCCTATACCAGTTATAGATGATTTGTTAGATGAATTGTATGGAGCCCATGTCTTCTCCAAGCTAGATTTACGGCAAGGCTATCATCAAATTAGAGTGAATGATCAAGATGTGCACAAGACAGCCTTCTGGACTCACCATGGTCACTTTGAGTTTGTAGTCATGCCTTTTGGCTTGACAAATGCACCGGCTACATTCCAAGCTCTTATGAATGATGTCTTCAAGCAATTTCTGAAAAGGTTTGTGTTGGTCTTCTTTGACGACATCCTGATTTATAGTGCAACATTCGAGGATCATTTGAAGCACTTGAGAGAAGTATTCTTGGTCATGCGTGAGCATAAGTTGTATGCTAAGTTGGCCAAGTGTTCTTTTGCTCAAACTCACTTGGTTTACCTTTGTCATGTAATCTCTTATGATGGAGTTTCCACTGATCTATCAAAGGTCCAAGCCATGACTAATTGGCCTATTCCGGTGACCTTAAAGCAATTAAGGGGTTTTCTGGGGTTGATAGGGTATTACTGCAAGTTTGTAGCAGGTTATGGAACTATAGCCAAGCCACTTACTAAATTATTAAAGAAGGAAGCCTTCAGATGGTCAGAAGAGGCTCAAAAGGCCTTTGAAACTCTTAAATCAACAATGAGTAGAGCTCTTGTTTTGGCAATGCCCGACTTCACTTCAAGCTTTGTGTTGGAAACTGATGCGTGTGGAAATGGTGTTGGGGCAGTATTGTCACAAGGAGGAAGACCCATAGCTTATCTTAGCCAGGCCTTGAATGCAAAACATCAAGCTCTTTCCACATATGAAAAGGAATATCGTGCAATTTTGCTCGCTGTGGAAAGAGGGAGGCATTACTTGGATGGGCATCATTTTATCATCAAGATTGGTCATCAGAGTCTAAAGCACTTGTTGGAGCAAAAAATTGTCACAAGATTATAGAGGAAAGGGTTGTTGAAGATGCTTGGGGTGGATTATGATATCGAGTACAAGAAAGGCAAGGAAAACATAGCAGCAGATGCACTGTCATGCAAATTTGAGGACCTTGAGCAAGGTTTTCTTAGGGCTATTTCTGTAATTTCTCCTGCTTAGATGGAAGAAGTACACCAGTCCTATGAAAATGATTCATTTGCTAAAGAATGCGTAGCAGCTGCTAGCATGAACAAGGCGGTAAATCAGGCTTCTAGTGCTGTGGTGTCTATTACCCGAGGAATAATCAGAACCCAGGGAAAGCTGTACATTGGCATCAATACTGAATTGAGGCATCAGATTATCAGTGCTGCTCATGATTCTGCATGGGGTGATCATTCAGGCATTGAGGGAACATATCAAAGGTTGAAGATTCGCTTCCATCGGCACGGTATGAAGAAAGAAGTGACTGAATATGTGCAAGGCTGTGAAGTTTGTCAACAAACTAAACTTGGTGATCATAGATACCAAGGTCTTCTCCAACCTTTACCGGTTCCAGACGGTATATGGCAGCATATCAGCATGGACTTCATTGAAGGTTTGCCCAAATTCGAAGGGAAAGAGGTGATATGAGTGGTAGTAGATTAGTTCACCAAAACTGGTCATTTCCTAGCTTTAGCTCGACCAGTTACTGCAGAAAAATTAGCTCGTGTATTCCTTGATAATATCTACAAGCTTCATGGATTGCCTCATTCCATAATTTCAGATAGGGACAAGCTCTTTACAAGTCGCTTTTGGAAGGAGTTGTTTGGTCTCTTGGGGACTACATTGGCCCTTAGCTCAGCCTACCATCCTCAAACCAACGGTCAAACTGAAAGGGTCAATCAATGCATTGAACAATACCTTAGAAGCATGGTATTTAGCCATCCTAAGGTGTGGAGTAGGTGGCTCTCATTGGCGGAATATTGGTATAATACTCATTTCCATGCTTCTTTGAGCACAACACCTTTCAAGGCATTGTATGGGTATGATCCACCCAATCCAATGATGTTGCAAGGAGGAGAGGCACAAGTGACTGAAGTGACTGAACTATTACAGTAGAGGAAACATCTTATGCAGCTTTTAAAGCAGAATCTTGGTCATGCTCAAGCTCAGATGAAATGGTACTCAGACCGCAAGAGAGTAGACAAAAATTTTGAAGTAGGAGATATGGTATATTTGAAACTTCAACCTTATAGGCAGTCTACAGCAGCTGTAAGGAAGAATGTCAAGCTTTGTGCTCGGTTCTTTGGTCCTTACAAGATTTTAGAGAGGATTGGCAAGGTGGCTTACAAGCTCGATCTCCCAACCGATTCATATATTCACCCTGTTTTCCATGTTTCTCTTCTTAAGAAGCAGGTTAAGCATGGACAAAAGGCTTCCTCAACACCCCCGGAAGTGGGTTCTAGTGGCTCCTTACTCCTACAACCAGCATCAGTGGAAGAAGTGCAGCTAGACAGTCCCAATGTATCCAACCGACATCAAGTTCGAGTCAGCTGGTGCAACTTGGACAAATCCTTCATCACATGGGAAGATAAACGTTTTTTGTTGAGCCACTTTCCATCTTTTATTTCTTGAGGACAAGAAATTTTCTAAGGGGAGGGGATTGTTATGTCTATCGAGTTGTAATTCAAGTTAATAAAATTAGGCGGGTTGTTTGTTCAAAATCTGGTTTGGGCGCCAAAGTTTGTTAGCGGTTAGAGCCCGATTGTGTTTTTGGCAGGAGTTTTGTGTTGTGGTTCCTTGTTATTTGTTTTTCATTAATTCTCTTTAAATAGTGGTTGATTTACTTGTAATGCGACTATCTAATGAAATATCAATTAATCCTGGTGATTAAACTTCTTCTTCTTATCTAATTCTCTCTATTTTCTCATCCCCTTCCCTTCTTTCTCATCCTCAACTCTCTTACTTTCTTAGGTTAAGTTCAATATTTAATCTCAAACTTAACACTTGTCAAGTTGCTGCGATTAGAAACGAATTACATTCGATTTGATTGTTTAGCAATATGATCAAGCTTCCTTAGTTACTCGATCATTCAATCAAGTTGATTGATTTAATTTTTGTGGTGTGTGTGCATTAAACTAGCCAAACTTAAGAAGGTGATTGCAATGGCAGGTAGAGCAACTAGCAGAGCCACTGCTACAGCTAATGTTGCAGTAGCAACCATGGATTTGAATCAGGTTGACAGGATTATCAACTTCAGAAGCAATTGCATGATCTGATGTTAGCGGTTGGTTCAGTGACTCGGAAGGTTGGAGATATATCACAATCACAGCAACAAGTGCAGCAGCAGCTAGTTGGAACCTAAGAGCAGATCACGCGTCAAGCTGTGCCTCCTGGAACTGGAATTTTGTCATCAGGGTGTCAGCATGTGGTTTTATAGCTTGATCCGTAATAGACCTACACTTAATTGGCCTAAATTTGTGGAAGAATTGCGTGAACGTTGTGGTGATGAAGATCCAGGTGATGTGGTGGATCACTTCAACAAGGTAGCTCAAACAACTTCTGTGAAAGAATATACTACTCGTTTTGAGAACCTAAGAGCAAGAATGACAATGGTGAATCCTGGAACAAATGAGGCTTATTACATCTCAAGTTTTATTAGTGGACTTAAGCCAAAAATTAAGCATTTGGTTAAGGCGTTGAATCCTACAACTCTCTAAAGTAAGGTTGTTTGAGGCCATTGTCTTGGCAAATTCCAATGGTTTGAGGAACAAGAGCAGTCAAGTGGCATCTTCCCATTGTGCTCCTGCAGTTGTAGCTCCTAGGACTTTGAGCTTGGAGTAAAAGACGGCTCAAAGGTTGTGCTTTAAGTGCAATCAAAGATATTTCTCTGGACGCAAGTGCAATCCTAAACACTGGATGACAGCCACCGGCACTGAGGCTGAGAGTGATCAAGAAGTCCAAGAAATGGATGATGTAGACAGTGAGCAAGTGGAGAATGTACAAGAGGAGTCAGATGAGGATGAAATAGAGATTTCAGGAGAGGCATTAACAAGAAATAGCTCACACAATATCATAAGGATAAAAGGAGAGGCCAGCTGCAAGCCTCTGTTGATTCTTTTTGACAGTGGTAGCACAAATATTTGTTTGGATCCTAAAGTCATGAGAGATGTAGGTTATGAGATGATTAAGACAAGCCCTCTTGCAGTAATAGTTGCTGATGGAAATTCAATTTTAACATAGACTAAGTGTAGGTAGTTCTGTTGGTAGATGCAAGGACATAATTTTGTGTATGACTTTAAGAGTGTTGAGATTAGGAGGTTGTGACACAATTTTTGGAGTTAATTGGATGAAAATTATTAGCCTCTTGGTGTTTAATTTCGCTCAGCTTTCAGTTTCTTTGGGAAGAAATGGCCAAAGTGTGAAGTTGTAAGGAATCATGGCGCAAGGACAATTGTAGTTGTTGAGGGGCAAGACATTGTAGGGAGTGATTAAGAATAGATCCTATCAATGGATAGGACAGTTCTTTTCTGTGGAGGCTGCTCCAATCAATGCCCATGTGAAATCTGATCCTGCAATTGACAAACTCATACTAGACTATAGTGACTTATTTCAGTAGCTAACAGCTCTTCCTCATAAGAGGACATTAGATCATGCCATTCCATTGAAAGCAAGTTCTAATCCAGTGAGCCTTAGACCTTACAAGTACCTTCACTCACCGAAGTCTGAAATTGAGAGGCAAGTTGATGAGTTATTGAGGACTAAGTTCATTAGACATAGTCACTACCCATTTGCATCACCTGTGATATTGGTTAGGAAGAAGGATGGGTCTTCTTGAATGTGTATTGATCACAGGCAGCTTAATTCACTCACAATTAAGGGCAAATTCCAAATCCCTATCTTCGATGATCTCTTAGATGAGTTGTATGGGGCACTATATTTCTCCAAGTTGGATTTAAGGCAAGGTTATTACTAGATTAGAGTGTTGGATCAAGAGATTCACAAGATTGCATTTAGAAAACATCATGGGCATTATGAATTTGTGGTAATGCCACTTGGAATGTCTAATACTCCAGCAATGTTTTAGGCTCTCATGAATTCAGTATTCAAGCCCTTCTTAAGGAAGTTTTTTCTTGCATTCTTTGACGATATTTTGGTATATAGCTCATCTTTGGAGGCTCACACTATGCATCTGGGACAAGTGTTTAGTATCATGAGACAGCACAAGTTTTATGTAAAGCTCTCTCAATGTCCCTTTGCAAGAACTAAAGTGGAATATCTAGGTCATGTTATATTTGGTGAAGGAGTAGCTACAGATCCTTCTAAAGCTCCAGGGATGAAAGATTGGACTACTCCCATGACACTTAAACAATTAAAATGGATTTCTGGAATTAACAGGCTGGTTATGGTTTGATTGCCAAGCCTTTGACAGATCTACTTAAGAAAGATGCCTTTGTATGGTCTGATTCAGCTCAAGCAACATTAGATCAGTTAAAGATTTCCATGAGTTCAGCTCCTATTCTTGTAATGTCGTACTTTAGTGTGCCATTCATTCTTGAAATTGATGCCTGCAGTAAGAGAGTTGAAGCAGTCTTATCTCAGAATAGGAGGCCTTTGGCTTCTCTCAATCAGGCTTTAAGCCCAAGACATCTAGGCTTATCCATATATGAAAAGGAATACCTAGCAATTTTGGTGGCCATTCAAAAATGGAGACATTATCTCAAGGGACATCACTTCATCATCAGTGCTGATCATCAAAGTCTCAAGTATTTGCTTGAGCAAAAGATTACAATAAGAGTTCAACGCAAGGGGCTTATGAAGATGTTGGGGTTGCATTACTCAATTGAGTGCACGAGCGGGAAGGAAAACTAGGCAGCCAATCCTCTTTCAAGAAAGCTAGAGGGTACAGAACTTGTGCTATTTCATTAGTTATACCTACCTGGATGGAAGAGGTACTTGATTCTTATGAAGGAGATGGATTTGTTTCAGAATGTAGTTCCGCTTTCAGTGTGACGAAATCTCAAGAAGATGATTTGGATCTCTCTGTCAACAAGGGCATAATCAGATTTAAGGGAAGAGTATACATTGGGTCAACAACGGATTTCAGGAAGCAGGTGATCTTAGCCTTTCATTCATCTTCTTGGGATGGCCATTTTGGTATTGAAGGCAAGTTTTAGAGGCTGAGGCTGTATTTTTATTGGTCAGGAACGAAGAAAGATGTAGTTAAGTTGGTTCAGATCTATGAGACTTGTTAGCACATAAAAAGTGATCATGTTGACTACTAAGGGTTACTTCAACCAGATGCATTGTTTGGATTGTTGTAATAAGTCAAATTCTAGTGTTATGTTTGGATTTAGTTCTTGGCGGGAAGGTTGATTAGTCAGTTAGTTTCTTGGTCCATTTTGGTGGCTAAAGCTTGTAAGTCGGTTGCTTAATATGTCCCGATGCATTGTTTCTTCTTCTTAGTTCATTCTTAGCTCAAAAGCAGTAAGATATTTTCTTGTAAGAAAGGTATTGAATGAATTGAATTGATTTCTTCTTCTCAACCCTAACTCTCTCTCTATCTCTCATCTCTTTCTTTTACTTCTCATCTCAAATTCTCCTTCTATCTTAGGTTATGATTTAAGTTTGATCTTGAATCACAATAGATTCTGGCAAATTGAGCATTGCTTGGTTCAACTGGGGGCAAATCCCGATCAAACACCGGGAACCTAGCCCCAGAACATGCTGATAGGGGGTGACGAGGAAGAAAAGGATGACGATCTCATTCACGACTCTTCTTCTTCACCAATCTTTGATGAGCCATCCATGATGAGAAGATACTTGAAGATATTGAGATCTTGTCCCCACCACCACCCACCATCCCACAAAAACCAACCTTGCCTATCATCCACACGACACCACTGTCCCAACCCAAATCGACAACATTAGCTGCACTGAGAAAATTATCCACTAAAACCCCATCACGAGCACCAGCTAATACAAGCCCACATCAAAGGAATCTACCATGACCCAAAATAGATCTCTTGGATTTTCTCTGTTGCCATTGCGAACCACCTTCAGGACCAGCGACCGAATTCGAGGGTGAATTCTTTCCAGCTTGGGGAGGATGATGCAGCCCGTATCTTGGCGGATCGGACTCTTCGCAAGATGGGTTACTTGGCGGGATGAAAGAGACGTGGATAAAGGGGAGGAACGCGAAAGGGTGAACCGAATTGAGAAAGTTAATATCAATTAATAGACTTGAGCTTAGATTAGATCAAGAGATAATTATTAGTTGTTTAGGTAATTAATAATTATTTTTGCACTTATCTTTTAATATTTATATTTTTATTTTAAATGGATTAGTTCCTCTATTTAAGCAAAAGGAAGACTAGTATTAATTTCGTTTTCATAATTTTCAGATTGATTATCGATTTTTTAGGGTTTTCTCTCTTTCTTAGGTGGTGAGAAATTGAGCACCATTGTTCCCCTTGTTTCTATTATTTTCGTAATAAAAGTTAAAGGGAAGGCCATTGAACCTTTCCGTTCCCAAATTCCACTTTTATGCGCTGCATCATTTCAAACCGTGATAAGATCTGGCCAAATGATGTTTTATTTCAAGCATGCTAACTTGGAAATAAACATTTAATGTAAAAAAAAAAAAAGGAAAAATCTTTACAAACAATCTGTATCTCAAATAACATCTTCTTTTTTAAAAAAAAAAAAAAGAGAGTATAAAAATTCAAAAAAAATTTTTTTTTACTTCAAGTCATGACATTAAGGTCGAAAGTCATACCCGTCCTGACTTGAATTGGTGGGCAATTTGTAGGCATGAAAACTTTATGTTTATAAATTTCGAATTGGGCCGAAGAAAATTCTAATCCCAAACAATTTTCGAGTGAAAACAAAGCCCAAATGACTTCCGAGTCAGATCTAAGCCCAAGCGACTTCCAAGTAAAGCTTGAACCCAAACAACTTCCAAGTCAAAAACTCAAGCCCAAAATGACTTCTAAGCCAAAGCTGAAGCCCTAACAGTTTTTAAGTCAAACTAAAAGGGGCAAATGACTCATGGGTCAAAACCAAAGTCAAATTCATAAATCCAAAGACTTCCAGGCTGAATCTATAAAAAAATGACTTCCAACTCAAAGTAAAAAAAAAATAAAAGTAAAAATCAAAACTCACGAAGTTTCGAGACTAAAATAAGAATAGGCTTGTACGGTTTTCCTTTTAAGACAATCTGAGCCCGGTCTGACTACGTATCTTGTGGCCTAAAGTTTAGGGTTGGGGGGGGGCACTCCTCTATAAAATGTGGGCCTTTGCTTTTAAAAAAAAAGATAGAAAGAAAATTCAAGGGAAAAGAAAGAGAAGACTCTCTCTCCATTCTCTCTCTACCAACACTAAGTCATTCAATAAGTAGTTGCCAAATCACACTAAACTTGTGCCGATTCCCTTAAAGTTCAGTTCTTGCCTTGGGATAAAGCCTCGTGCCCTCAATCAATAGTCCAAGTTTGATTGTCAATAAGTTCAACAGTCATGGAGATTGAATCAAAAGACTTTGGTTTATTTCATTTTTTGTAAAACATATTATAGTGATTGTACCCACAAAATATGAATACAATTCTTTAAGTGTAATTTTGTGCATTTATTTCGAGCCTCTTCACCTTGATTTGAAATCGGTGTTCACAGGGTTTTGTATCCTGGTATTCCTTATTTCTTTTTTATGATTTCCTTTAACTCTTTTCTTTTCTATTTATTTATTTATAGCTTATTTATTATATTTGATATTCTATGGCATTATGAGTATATTAGACTTGAGGCCTTTAGATTTTGAAGTTAAAATTTTTTAATTTTTCACAATGCTAGTTCTAGATAAACACTTTTCAACAATTGGTATATACCATGGTCAGACACTTAAACAATTAGTTGCGAACTACCACTATTTTTGTTACAGCTTCTCCATTAGTTACCAATTCATCCTTTGTCGAATAATTCATTTATACTTGAATAAATGTACAGTATAAATTCCAAATGTCAAATACTTGGAACACTTTTGCCAAAGTTTTTGAATTAATTCAAGTACTTGCAAATCAATTAAGGAGACATATGTATCTCACAAGAGACTATAGATTCCCTGTTGAATATTTAATTCCTGTCACACTTCATGCAGTTACCTAATGCATGTGGGATTTAGGTCATATTTAAAGCCTTACTTATATTACACCAAGGTAACTAACGTCCCATGCACAGGTCTAGAATAATTTCAGGATTTAAAGTTGTCGTTCAAATAGTACGACATGATTCACTCATTTCCGATAGTAGTAAAGAAGCAAGTAACTGACATGGTGCAACTTAGTGTATTAATTTTATACAAAACACCAACATAACGCTTTTAGATCACCATCCATATGACACAGATATGTCATCTAAAGTGTCACGTTATAGTCTTAATAGATAAGTAGTCCAAACTTATCACCGACTATGAGTTTTTCAAATAATATTTCTTTCCATTTGCTCCAAGTCTATCTGCGGGTTAATCTCATAAACCACTAAAAACAAACATTTAAATAGTAATCTAAGGACTACATCCATCTCATGGATGTTACTTAAAAGAAAATCACTTGCAAGATATATATGCTCACTTATACAAATTTAATAGAGAAACGACTGGAACTTTAATTTCATTCATTAATAAAGTAAAAGGATCTGCAAGATAAATTTGGATTTTTAGGACACTATTCCTAACAATCTCCTATTTGTCTTAATTCTAATTTACTTTACACTTTATACACATCCTATCTAAACGTGAATGAAAAGGTCTTATGAATCAAAGTCTTTATGAAAGGATCTGCAAAGTTATTGCTCATAACTATTTTCAAGATTGTTGTCTACCCTTCTCCACATAGTCTCTAATGAGGTGGTATTTCCTTCTAATATGTTTGGACGTCTTGTGCCGCCTATGCTCTTTAGAATTAGCCACCGCACCCTAGTTGTCACAAAAAACTGCAACAATTGTTAGACCATCTCTAACAACCTCAAGATCCATTAGGAACTTTTTGAGCCAACATGCCTTCTTTGCAGCTTCTGAAGCTGCAACATATTCGGGTTCCATGGTTGAGTCAATAATACAAGACTGCTTAACACCCCTCCAACGGATAGCTCCATCTCTAAGGGTAAAGACATAACCAGATGTCAAATGTCTCTCATCTCTATATGACTGAAAATCTGAATCAGTATAGCCAACTAGATCCAGCTCGTTATGATGAAAGATCAACATATAATCTCTGGTTCTTCTCAAGTGCGTGAGAATATGCTTCACTACCACGTAGTGTATCGAACTCGGGTTAGATTGATATCTACTCAACATGCCAATAACATAGCAAATATCTGGTATCATACATAACATGGCATACATGAGGCTTCCCATAGCTGAAGCGTATGCAATATTCCTCATCTACTCTTCCTCTAGAGGTGTCTTAGGGCACTGTTCTAAAGAAAGAGAGAGTCCATGCGTGAAAGGCAAAGGCCCTTTATTAGAGTCCTCCATGCAATATCTTTGTAACATCTTATCAATATAAGTGGTTTGAGAAAAATCCAACATCCTACTCTTACGATCTCACAGAAGCTTGATCCCAAGAATATAGATGGCTTCTCAAAAGTCCTTCATATTAAACTGACCCAACAACCAAATCATTACAGCTAATAAGACACCTAAATCATTCCCAGTGAGTACTATATTGTTCAGATACAACACTAGGAAAGTCATTACTTTCCCTTGATGTTGTTTGTACATGCACGGTTCATCCACCAATTGCTTAAAACTATAAAACTTAATCACTTCATTGAATCTAATATTCCATGAGCAAGATGCTTGTTCAGTCCATATATGGACTTCTTCATTTTGCATACCATATACTCTTGATTTTTGCCAATGAAACCGTCTGGTTGCACCATATAGATGTTTTCTTTAAGACGTCCATTCAAAAAGTCCGTTTTGATATCCATCTTTGAAATCTCATAATCATAATGAGCTGCAATGGATAAGACTACCCTTATAGACTTTAGCATAGCCACTGGTGAGAAGGTCTCATCATAATCGATTCCTTCCTTTTGGGTAAAACTCTTAGCAACCAGTCTTGCCTTGAAAATCTCTACCGTCCCGCTCACTCCTTTTTTTTCCTCTTGCAGACCCATTTAAATCCAATGGCCTTGATGCCTTTCGACACCTCTACAAGTTCCTAAACCTTACTAGAATACATAGATCCTATCTTAGATTTTATTGCTAAGACCCACTGGTTAGCGCCATTGTTTTTAATTGCGTCATTATAACTGAAAGGGCTAGATTCAATGTCATAGTCAACCATTAAGGCTCTTACCATGAACCTATCAGGCGCCTTGACAATCCTCCCACTACGCCAAGGCTCTCGTATACTTGGAACATCCATGGCCTTATTCATAGGTGTATCTAATACATCCATTATGTCCGAGATGTGTCTAGCTACTAAAAATTAGCGTCATTCTCTCTTAATTCCTTTAACACTACCTTGCTTTTACTTTTGTAGTCTACTATAAAATTTTCCTCTAAATATTTTGCATTCGCACTAACAAAAACCCTTTATTCAGAAGGACTGTAGAAAAGACTACCCCTTCTTCCTTTAGAATAACCAACAAACATACACACCTCTATCCTTGATTCCAGCTTGTCAGGATTCTTTTTCAACACGTATGTTGGGCACCTCCCAATTGGAAGGTACCCTAGACTTGGCTTTTTCCTAGTCCATAACTCCACAAGCATTTTAGGAACTGACTTAGATGGAACTAAGTTAAGCAAATATGATGCTGCTTCCAAGGCATAACCCCAAAAGGAGATTGGCACAGTAGCATGACTCATCATGGACCTTACCATCTCTAACAATGTCCTATTTCTTCTTCCCACAACACCATTCTGCTGCATTGTACCCAGAGCATAAATCTAAGATCTTATCCCATTTGTAGTTAGGAAATTTAGAAATACACCTGAAAGGTATTCTCCACCTTGATCTGATCGAAATGCCTTGACTTGTTTACATAATTACTTTTCAAATTCAGCTTTATACTCTTCGAACTTTTCAAAAAAGTCTGACTTATGTCTCATTAGGTAAATATATCCATACCTAGAGTAATCATCAGCAAATGTGATGAAGTACTCATACCCACCTCTTGCTTGAACGTTCAATTGTTCTCATATATCTGTGTGAACTAGCTCAAGAAAGTGACAAACCTTGCTGCTTATCTTAAAGATAGACCCGGTTATCTTTCCTTCTATACTGGCATCGCAAACTGGCAAGGACTTCGGGCCCAAAGGTTCTATCAGTCCATCTTTTACCAGTCTTTGGATCCTGTTAGAATTAATGTGACCTAAGCATTGGTGCCATGTGGAGGCAATATCTCTTTCAGGATATTTTTTTTAAGAGATTGAACAAGTGAGCTTGTGTTAGATTCATTCAAACAAATGTGAGAGTTTCGATTTGGAAATAACATGAATAAACCATCCACACGTGTACCTTTGCAAATAACAATTTATTTCTCATAATAAATAGTTCATAACTAAAATTCAAAGAAGAACTATTACCGCCAAACGAGAGACAGAAACCAAATTCTTGGGCAATGCAAGTACAAATAAATAATTCTTTAAAATCAAAACCCTACCTCTAAAAACTAAGCTAACATCTTGTCATGATTGGATAGGAAATGTTAAGCAGTTCCTAAATAACAATCTAGTAGCATATGTCAATAATGGTCTTGTATTGGCTTAGTTCTTGGTCAAATGTTAGTTAAGTCGGTTAGTATTGGTGTATGTTGGCGGCTTGTTAGTGTTGTGTCGGTTAAGGCTTGAGTCTTGGTGCATTGTATCCCATTAGAGTTAGATAGTATAAATAGGTAAGTCTTCTCTTGTAAGATTCATATGTTGAATGATGAATTGATCTTTCTCTCTCTTTGAGCTTCAGTGCTCTCTATCTCTTAACTCTTCTCCCAATTTTCTAGATTTCTCATCTATAGTCTCTTCTATCTCTCTTCTAATTCTAGCTTCTTCTCATCAAATTCTTGTCAATTCTTATCCAAATCACTTCTTATCACAATTTAAAGCCTTAAAACCCTAGGTTATGATTCAAGTTTAGCTTGAATCATAACAATGGGTATCAGAGCTTGAAATTTGGTTCTGATTTAATTGATTAAGTTCAACTTGATTGAAAAGCATTAATCAAGTTAAATTGATATTTGTTTTGATCAATTAACATTGAGCTCACGGTTTAGATCTTGTACTGCTGCATTAGAATTGTATTGCGTATGCTTAAGTCTTGCTGATCAAATCAGGAAATTGAGCTTAAATTGTCTGAAAAATTCAGTTAAGGCTTGCAGTTGTTGCGATTGTGCAGGAAAGGTGTGATCGGTTTGGTTTGATAAGTTGCAAATGCATTGGATAAAGCTTGAATTGATTCAGTTCAAGCTATACTTTTGAGACCTTGCAAGTTAAATTTGCTGCATTGAGCATTGTAATTGATTCAGTGCGTTGGTTGCGAGTGATTTGTCATTGTGGTTTAGCTAAAGTGTCCAGCTGTTTCAGCTTGAGTCGCTTAGTGTGCGAACTAACTGAACTAGCTGAAACTTGTGATCTCTTGCATCAAATTGACCTACGAATTGAGGAAATCAAGCTGCAGTTGGATTCGATTCAGTTGTTTACACATTGTACCTGCTGTATTGGCCTTGAATATTGCTGCGATACTGAGAAATTGAAAGCTGAAGTAAGCTGCAGGTTGAACTTGTTTGCTTCCTGGTTATTCCCAGCCGCAGCAACTTGGATGCAACTCTGTTATCCAGATTCAGTGCAAATCTTGAAGTTAGCTGCAGCATCTATTGTCCAAGATGAATACACAAAGTTAGCTGCAGCATCTATTGTCCAAGATGAATACACAAAGTCAGCGGCAGCATCTATTGTCCAAGATGAATACACAACCTTTTCAAGTCTCTAACAATGCTACTTTATTGGTGAAAATTGTGAATATCTTCTATCCAATCACCAAGGAGATCCTTAGTCAAGTGTTTAAACCCTATGGTGTCATTGAAGAAATTGAAATCAATTCAAAATCTTCCTTATAAATTGAAGCACAAGTGACTTAATCCTCAAAGCAATTTGCTACAGCAGCACAAATCCAACTACATGGAAGACATATCTATGACAATTGCTGTAGATTGGATATCAAAGAAGAGTTGGTGAAAGATAATTCACATCAAGGGAAAGAGGGAAATGCACAAGCTATGGATTCTACGGTTAAAGATATTCGCAGGGAGATGCATCAAGATTTTACCGACCTATTTGAGAAGTTAACAAAAATTTTTAAAGAAGCACAGATCAACTTTCAAGAGACGATGACCACCAGCTTACTAGAGCAGCAAGAGATTTGTCAAGAAATGGAGCAAAATCTTGCTGCACTACACTTCAATATAGCAAAAACTGTGGAAGAACAACAAGAAGAACAAGTTTCTGAGATAGATCAAGACGCAAAGCCACACTTTACTGCAGAACACTCCAATTCGGCAAGAAAATAGGTTGTCGGCAAGAACATGAAGTCTGCAAACTGGGAATATGTGCTGCAATTGAATCAAGTTTTCTTCCAAATCTTAAAGAGACTACAAGTTGTCATCAAGCACCCTCAATATTTCAAAGGGACACATCTCAAATGGGCGGAGATATGCAAACCCTTTCACAATTGCTGCGGCAGTGCACTAAGGAACTGGAACCTGAGCTTGAGTTTTGACTGGTGATGATTCTCAAGTAGTTATAGTCGTGGAAATTTTGGATGGATTGCGATAACAAGAAGTCTGCACCTCATGGCTCATTTCAGTTGTAATTTCGGAGTTTTTCAGCATTAATAAGAATTCTTCATGTCTCAATCCTCTGTAATACGATTCTTGAGGACAATAATCTCTAAAGGGGGAGGTATTGTCATGATTGGATAATAAATGTTAAGTAGTAATACATCCTAAATAACAGTCTAGTAGCATATGTCAATGATGGTCTTGTTTTGGCTTAGTTCTTGGTCAAATGTTAGTTAAGTCGGTTAGTATTAGTCTTTGTTGGCGGCTTGTTAGTGTTGTTTTGGTTAAGACTTGAGTCTTGGTGCATTTTATCTCATTAGAGTTGGATAGTATAAATAGGTGAGTCTTCTCTTGTAAGATTCATATGTTGAATGATGAATTGATCTTTCTCTCTCTTTGAGCTTCAATGCTCTCTATTTCTTAACTCTTCTCCCAATTCTCTAGACTTCTCATCTATATTCTCTTCTAATCTCATCTATCTCTCTTATAAATCTATCTTCTTCTCATCAAATTCTTGTCAATTCTTATCCAAGTCACTTCTTATCATAATTTAAATCCTTAAAACCTAAGTTATGATTCAAGTTTAGGTTGAATCATAACACATCTCCTACTCCTCAGACCGCTACTCTTGTACCATCTCCAACCACCAAGTACACATCTACATCATGCAACCTCTGGGTTAGCCTGACAAAGATGGTCAATTGAACCTGAGTCCACACACTAGAAACTTGGAGGACTCTCAATTACGCATGACTCAAGTAATTGAGATATCGTCATACCTTCACCAGATAACTTAGCAGTCTTTCCAGGAAGAGTAGCTACATACTTTGTACAGTTCCTCTTTCAGTGGTCCATTTTTTGCAAAAGAAATACTTTCCTTTTGCTCGCTTTTTTTAGGTTAGTTGC
This sequence comes from Simmondsia chinensis, assembly GCA_018398585.1. Classification (NCBI taxonomy): domain Eukaryota; kingdom Viridiplantae; phylum Streptophyta; class Magnoliopsida; order Caryophyllales; family Simmondsiaceae; genus Simmondsia; species Simmondsia chinensis. The sequence continues at coordinate 14,412,648 of JAGTTD010000005.1, forward strand.
TACACTAGCAACCTTGCCTTTGCCTTTCTTTCTAGTCGGTCTCTTATTCTGCTTGCTCCCAATATCCCTTGATGCTTGAGTCAAATAGACACTCCCCTTGGCTTGCATCACAAATTTTTCAACTTATAGTTCCTTCATCAGCTCTGACAATGAATAATCTTTATTATTCATTGTGTAATTAAGCTTAAACTTGGTGAAGGGGCCGACATAGAGATGAGGACAATGTCCTGCGGAGATTGACTAGCAATCTTAACACCAAGAATCTCAAACTTAGACAAACACGTATCATCTTCATGAAGTGTTCCTGAATTGGAGTTCCTTCTATTATTCTCATTTGAGGAGCTTCTTCATTAGCTCTTGTCTAGCCACCCTATCCTACCCACCGAACATTTCCTTTAAATGCTTGATTATCTCAACTGTTGTTTCCATCTAAAGCATTTGATGCTTGAGAACATTTGTCACTGAAGCAAAAATATAGCATCTGGCTAACTCATTAGCCTTATTCCAGCATTCATAACACTTTTTAATAGTAGTTGTGGAGTTCTTAGTGGGCACCATAGGTCGAGCATCAGTGAGAACAAACTTATGACACTCATATATTAAAATTATGTCCAAATTCATTTTCCAAGTGAAATAGTTAGGTCCATTAAGAGCATTAACCTTAAGTATTAAGTGAAGTGCACCAGTCGCAACCATTATTAATCTCTGTAAATGCAAACATTTATGTAACTATATAATATGAGTTATGTCCAATGCAGTGATATCTATTCCTTAATTGTAGCAAATAGAATGAGTCAGGTATACACAAAACTAAACTATGATGTATACGACGACGACCCAAACACACCATTCCCTACTCTCTTGTAGCGGGGTTGTGTCAAATTAGTTTAGGTGAGAACTATTCTAAATTAACATGCTTTCTTGAAACTCTTACTAAATATAACTAACTCACCACTTTTCCTTGGTCTCTAATGTGACACAATAGAGCTCATCAGGGAAGCTAATGTATTACACTAGTCAAGTGTAAATTATTACCTAACCTCCATACAAATGCATGAAATTCTCCATGCTAGCGTGGTCTCATCGCTTCTTTACACTTTAGTTTATGCAATTAGAAGTCTAACCATTTAACCTGCAAACCAACGCCATTGCGGGAAGTGATGTTGATTCACTATACAATTGGATCGATAATGGAGACCATGAGGTTTCAACAGTTGAACCTCACTCCCACTTGAACTTTATAAACTAGGATTATTTTAAATTACAATTACAACTTGATTATCTCATAAACACCATTAGAATCTCAATCCAAAATAAATAAATTAATCAAAATTAATTTTTAATATTATTATTTAATTGTAAATGTAATTAATTAAAGCAGTGCTAACAATAGCGATGATGTCAGTGCTATCGTGGTGCTGATACCAATTTTTGGGCTGAATTTCAAAAATTTTCCCTAGTTGATTAAACTAATGCAGTGGAATGGTTTAAAATTCCTAATTTCAAACCTACAAGTAATTTCAAATTCCTAATTTTAAATCTAGATATTTAAAATTTCTAATTTTAAGTCTATAAGCCTCTACTCTAATACATTCATAATAATAATATGAATATAAAATTAGCATAATAAAAAATTATAAATAAAGAGAAAAGAAAAAAAACTAAAAAGAAATGGAAACAAAAGTAGCTCAAAAGCTCCAAATAAAGAAAACCGAAAATTCGAGACCCAGAAGCCTTCTACGTAATATCCACGAAATAGTAGAGTGTGGGCTCCGAAAAATATTGAACTTAAGAGAAAAAATTTCGAAGGAAATTCTCTCTCTTATTGGATTTCCGAAAGTCAATACTTTTATAAGCATTTTATTTTAAAATGGTTGCTAAACCTTGACTCCAAGACCCCTATTTATAGTAGGCTACCGGAGTGAAACAACCAAGAGAATTTGATGTGGGATTCAGCTTTACATAACAAAATGAGTCATTCAAGCTCAGCACAAACCACGTTTTAAAAATTCCATTCGCGTGCCAAGTGTCAGGCACTAATTGGTCCGTACCCGAAAGCATGGATTGCCAGCGCAGTGCCTTTCCAAAGCGTGCCATGTGGCATGCTATGATTGGTCCATGCCCGTTGGCACCGATTGTTGCCCTCGGTAGCCGTCGCGCGCTAATTTGCATGCGATGATGTCAGTGGAAAATTAAATTTTTTTATCTCATGAACAAATAATTCATCTCATGGATTCTTTAATAATTTTCTAATGGTATTTAAAAAAGAGGCTTCCACAGGAACCTTAGGGACAATTTAAATCTAGTTTCAACTAGGTTAAAATAATTACCATCTCATGATAAAATTTAATCACCAATTTGTGAAACTTAATTCCACAAAATAAATCCCAGTACACTCTAAACTTAAATCATCTAAACAATAATTCCCAAATAAACTATATTGTTAACAACAACTCCTCTATTGGATATCCATGTTAAAAAATAATTAGAACGACTATCATTATTTTTCTCACAGCTTCTCCATTAGTTACCGACTTGCCCATTTTCGAATAATTCATTTATACTTGAATAAATTCACAGTATAAATTCTAAATGTCAAACATTTGGAACACTTTGGCTGAAGTTTTCGAATTAATTCAAACACTTGCAAATTAACTAAGGGAAATCTATATCTTATAAAAGACTATATATTTCCTATTAAATACCTAATCCCTGTCATACTTCATGCATTTACCTAATGCACGTGGGATTTTGGTCATATTTCAAGACCTTACTTAATTTACACCAGGGTAACTAACATTCCATGCACAGGTCCAAATACTCTCAAGATTAAGAGTCGTCACTCAAATAGTACAACCTGAATCACTCAATTTCCATCGTAGTAAAGAAGAAAGCAACTCACATGGTCCAACTTATTGTATTAATCTTATTAAACACACAAACATAACACTTCTGGATCACCATCCACATGACAAAGACAAGTCATTTAAAGTGTCACATTATAGTCTTAGCAGATAAGTAGTCCAAACATATCACCGACTATGAGTTGGTCAAACAACATTTCTTTCGATTTGCTCCAAGTCTATCTGTGAGTTAATCTCGTAAGCCACTTAGAACAAACATGTAAAAAGTAATCCAAGGACTACAATCATCTCATGGATGTTACTTATAAGAAAATCACAGGCAAGATATATATACTCACTTGCACAAATTGAACGAGGTAATGACTGGAACTCCAATTTCATTCATTAATAAAGTAACTTTTAGAAGATAAATTTTGATTTTTAGAACGCTATTCCTAATAGGACAATTACTAAATCTAATATGACTAGGATATTGTTGAATAAGTTGAAGAGTATGATTCTAATAATAACTATATAGATAAGACGATCAGAAGTAAACTCCCCATTTAAAAATAGGATTTTTTTATATTTTACCTCCTATATTTTATACTATCTAGCTTTTAACTACCAAACTTTCTTTTTCTTTCTTCTTTTTTTTTCTTTTAACCACCTATAAAAAAAAAAAAATCTTTGATTGCAAATGGCCACCATTTGACAACTTTATAAGAAAAACGGAATATTCCATCTAATTTCAGAATATTCCGTATTCATTCCCTGTATTTTATGATTTCTAGCTTCTAATCACCTGTATTTTTTGATATATAGCTTTTAACCACCCGTATTTTATGATTTCTAGCGTTTAACCACTTTTTTATCTGTTTGTTGACACACAGCCTTATAGAACACAATGCCTACGTCTGTGTGTTGACCCACAAGGTCTGTGAGTTGACACACAGATAAATTAGTTCTGTAGTAAAATGGAAAAATAAAAAAGAAAGGGTGGTTAAAAGCTAGATAATATAAAATATAGATGGTAAAATGGAAAAAAAAGAATGTTTTTTAAATTACATTTTGTATTACATTACCCCAAATCCCTCACCCTCTCTCTTCTTTTTTGCACTACAAGAAAAAGGGTCATTAACGACAGTAAATATCGTCATTAAAAGCCTAGTTTACCATCGTTAATACTATTAACGAGGGGGAAAAATTCCCATCGTTCGTTGTCATTATTGCTTCCAATGTTAATACTATTTGGGATCAATGATTGCTAAACTGAGCTGCCGTTAAAAAGTATCTACAACGGTATACTATTTATGTCGTGAAAAGTGAAATCACTAATAACAACACAAGTTGTCGTTAAAAGTGAAGTCTTTAACGTCAGGTGGCACTGTCGTTAAAGAGTTGATTAATAACGACAACAATTGTCGTCGTTACAAATATTTATCGGCGTATAGGAAAAAGTTTTAACGACGGTAAAAATCGTAGTTAAAATTTTCGTGCTACTAATTGAAAGTAGTAAAGACAATATAGACCGTCGTTGGTACAAAATGGCAACATTAAACCATAGTTAAAACATTTTCCACCAATTAATCATAAGAAAAACTGTCGTTAAAAATGCTTCCCCCATCAAGAACAATTATAACAAAAAATATTTATCGACGCAAAAGACCCAATACATTCATATGGTATAATGTATACATTCATAAATACCTGTACATTTATGTAATATAATGATAATTTTCTAGTTGTCTACAACATCTATACATTAATATAAGAACAATTTTCAGGTTGCTCATAGCACCTGCACATAAATGTAGTATAATGACGTTTCATTTCATTTTTAACACCTATAGAAGTACTGTATAACCATACAGAAATAACTCTTATATATCATTTAATGTAGCAAAGAATTATAGTAAAAATAACGATGTTATTGAAAATTAAATATCCAAGTACTCACAAAAGCCAATTTACATACAAAAACCACTAAAAGCGTATACTGTAAAATTCATCACCTAACAATTTAGCAAAAATTACAAATCTGACAAAATTCACAAATAAAAGTTCCAATAAAAGCAAGAAGTGGCAATGCAATCTTCCAACACTTGAAAAAATAAATACAACACTCATGTTAGGAAATTCTTGCCACTTGAGCATCAATAATCAATAGTACAGACACACCACTGACCAGCAGCAAAAAAAAAAAAAAATACAACATATAAAAACTGTACTAAAGGAATCAACATAAAATTGGCTAAAAAAGAAACAATTTTTATGCTTTTTAATACAAAATAATCGGAAACCTGATCTCCACATTATAGAACTCGGTCACAGTGTCACAAATTCAAAACATTCTTAAACTCTACTTAGAATTCAATCACAGAGTGCAAACTCAACAATACTTCCAAATAACTCAACTCAATAATGCATTAATAAATACCAAAATAATTGCAAACTTTTAACTCCATATTGAAACACAAGGTCCTAAATCCACAAATCTCAAACTCACATAAAACTCAAACATGCAATCCAAACGTATCAAGAATTTTTAACAACTAAAAAGTGAAATTTTTTTAACAAAAGCGAAGACTCATAATACAAAATAGGATGCACCTACCAAGTTGGGACCCAGGAGAACATACAACCAAAACCAAAACAAAATAATATACAGCCCACATGCCATGACACATCAAAAGACCTAGCAGGATGCAAGCTCAAAACAAAGTAAAATTACTTCCCACACTTACTTTAAAATGCCAATTCAAAAGCTCCTTGCTTTATATATCGCAAGCTCAAACTATAGAATACACAATCTGAGTCATAAATCAACAACATTCTCAAACTCCACATAGAACTTAATAACAAAGTCCAAATCCACAACAATTTCAAATAACTTAATAATATATTCTTAATGAATATATTAACATACATAAGTGAAAACTAAGGGCAAGAAAAAGAGAAAGAAGAAAAAGAAGAAGATTACCACATACCTAATAATACTTAATCAATGTAGTCATCCATCTCAGTAAATAGGGAGGGAGTACTTGACCTCCATCCTCTAATGCTTTTACTTGAGCTACCAAATCAATAAATTCCTTATTCTCGTTAAGAAGTGCCCGATATAGGTGGTTAAAAGCTATATATATCATGACATACAAGTAGTTAAAACTTATATATCATAAAATAAAGGTGCTTAAAAGTTAGAAATCATAAAATGCAGGGAATAAATACAGAATATTCCAAATTGGATGAAAGATTCCGCTTTTCTAATAGAGTTGTCAAATGGTGGTCATTTGCTACTAAAGATGTTTTAAGGTGGTTAAAAAAAAAGGTGGCTGAAAGCTAGAAAGTACATAGTATATGGTAAAATATAAAAAAACCCTTAAGAACATCAAATGGGGGCAAGATTCATTAGTTGAATCCTCATGGCCTTCTTTTGCAAAATATAGTGAATAGGCATTGCTCCCTAAGGAGGGCTTTATTTACAGAGACAGAGCTAGACTACTTTACGATAGTTTGAAGCACAAGAAAATAGATGCGACCATGCTACTCTGGAGTATCCTATGGACTTGTATTAATGTTTAGCTAATGGTATATATTTGACTAGGATAGTATGTCACAGTCTTGGGAAGCATCGTGACAGTATCTTACAGATCAAGGGAAGAATAGTGAATTAGTTATGTTTAGAAAAGATATCAATTGAAAATAGCTTTTGCTTATATTTATAATAAAATACGACCCCATCGCCTGGGAGTGATGGGTAGATTAGCTAGATCATCATTGCGCACATCATAAAATGAATAGGTGGATATATGCTTCTTATGTTAATTAGAATAAATTAAATATTCACTAACTCAAAACATCAATTTGAGCAAGGTTCTATCGGTGAATAGCCACGGCTTTCGTTACTAGTCTAGCAGTATTGTAGATGGACCCTACTTCTTGAGGAGGGTGTTTATTGTAGTGTACATGGGTAGAATCCATGGAGATAGAGTGAATTTTAGGAAAACAAGTGCGACCACCCTATTGCGGAGTACTTTATGTACTCATATGGATGTCTAGGTAGTAGTGTACATTTGATTAGGGTACTATATTAGGTGACCCCCCCCCCCCCCCCCCCCCCCCCCCCCCTTCTCCTCGAGCTTTGTCATATGACCTTAGACTTTTAGAGAAGAGTGGGGAGCTAATTATGTTTAGTAATTATCACATTAAAACATATTAGTGGAGAATATTTCTCATCTTACTGATATCCTAATTTGTCCCCATCGTTGGGTAGTACCAAATAGTTTGGTTGGGTCACCATGGCATGGATCTTAAAATGGATTGTGAACTTCGTAATTTGTTTGTTTTCTAAAATAAGGAAAAAATATTATTGTATGTTCGATGACTTGTTTATAGCTTTCTTTGCAAATTATTTATGTTACTCTAATGCTTTACAATTAACATGGATAGTCATATCATTCACTTGTCCTATTATGCTCAGTGAAATAATATGTTTTAGTACGTCAAGAGCACTAGTTAATGCTCATTGCACTCTAGTTTTGCGGCTAAGATATCTAATAGATTGAAAGGGAGTTTCTAATTGCTTGGTCTAATGAGTTAGTCAGGTCCCACATTTTGACAAGTGTTGAATGGGCTCTAGTATTAGTTGCTCGAAAAGCTAACTATAGTAGAGATGCTCAAACACTGGAAAGAAATGTTTGTGGGCTAGATAGGTTGCATGAGAAAAGCTCATGAGAAGGATGATTGGTAAAAAGCAAAGTTAATCTATCTAATTCTCTTAAGAACAATAAGCTCTTGTAAAGAAAAACGCAAACTAATGGGTTTGGGCAGTGAAATCTAAATGCATTCCGAGTTTGAAAACTTGTAGAAAAATGAGCCTAACTTAAGAGAAATTGTGGTTGTTATATACTTACTTAGCCTTCTACTATAGTAAGTCGCTCAATGCTTGCTATATAGAGAAGGGCTTTCAAAGAAAATGGTACGTGATAATATAGTAGGAATGGGGCTTAAGCAAATTTGTGTGTCAATAATCTTAGTGGATATCAGTATACAGAGTTATTTTCGATGTTTAATGAGTCAAACAAAGTGAAGGTCTAGGAAGACTATAATAAAGCCACTAGAGCTAATTCCGAGATAAATTTGTTTTGTGGTTTACTTATCTATCAAATCTAGTACTATGTTGAGGTTAAGCTTAATACTCTTAGTGATGTCCATAGCTTGTTATGGTGGTGTTGGGTAGCACATGCCGTGGACTCACCTATGGGAATGTAGGGTGTTGATCATCCTCTATTGAGAGTATGGAATCACTCTCTAGAGTATTCTTGAGTTAGAAGGACCTCAAGTATTTGGATTTAGGAGTGCGCTTCAACATTAAGAACCACGTGATATGCATGTTCATGCTATTTGAAATGAATGCTCGGGTTTAAGATTATTTTTATTTGGGTGGTTGTAGGTGATGCGTCCCATATTTACGCATCTTTTAATTGTTATTTAAATTATTTTACACCTATTTAATTATAGTTTCATACTCACTTTGACAATTTTTATGTTTTATAGGTTTGAAATTAAAGTTTCAAAAATTGGAAAATTTTGGTGCAAACAAGACAAATTCGATGTGTAAACAATAAATCCAAGTCAATGGAGATTTGGGACCAGAACGTATAAGCTTGTCCCGCTGCCGCATCGTCAGCTGCACAAGCCCAAAACAAGCCCATCCAGCCAATGCCCAAGTGCAGGCCCGACACTGACAAAGGCCCACTTGCACAACCCAAGTACGAACTCCCCCACATGCCAGCATCGCTAAGCCCCCTCTCAGCCCAGCTTCAGTTACTGTCACCCTCTGACCCAATTCATCCTCAAGGCCACCAACGCGCAGCACACATGCGTTAATACAACCTCAGCCCAAGACTAGCAGCCCAGCTCCGCACGTAGGGTTTCATCATCAATTGTAAAGGGAGGAAGAGGATGAACGTTGAGGGGTCAATACTTAGCACCGCTCAATTCTCTCTCTCAGCTTTTTTATTTTAATTTTCTTTTTTTCTTTCTTGTTAAATTTGATCGAGAGAAAAATTAGCGTGAAGACTGACATGAGTTCATTTATCTCCTCTTTCATCGGTTCAGCTTGGACGGAGAGCTAACTTGCTCTCTAGGGTTGGATGGAGTCTTAACTGTTACTTTTGTTTACTTTGAATTTGGTTTAATTTGATTGTTTGAATGAATTGCTTGATTGAGATAAATACTTTAAAGTATTATGTTTTTATTGATTATTCAATTAAGATGATTATTGAATTTGTAATCTTTGATCGTTAATGTTGATATTTATAAATTAGTTCTTTGTGCTTATAGCCTTAGGATTAATTAATCAAGCAATAATATATATTGAATTGTTAATTAAAGCCTATCTTCCATATGCTTTAGTTAGATAGGGTCAATATGATAATTAACAATACGTTAAGTAGAGCCTATTTTTCTTATGCTTTATTTAGATAGGGTCAATACGTGATACTAACAACATCAACTTAGTAGGCTGAAGTGTGTAGCGTAAACCACTACCCGTGTGACAATCAGTAATCCCAATTAATGCAATAATAATTGGAAAATGATGGATTCAATACCCTGGGCTCCAATTTAATACACTTTTCCCCTTTAGAAGTAGAGCACTTAGTGTAATTTTTACTTTTTAGATTAATTAACACAAAATCTCATAATTTTTCTTAAATCAATTTAGGTCATAGATAAATTCATGCACTATTAGTCCCTGTGGTTTGATAATCTCTCGCCCTACACTTCAATTTAAATGTGTTTAGCAGATAGGGTTAAATATTAAATTTTGATAGACGTAGAAAACACATCAAGATTTTGGTGTCATTGCCAAGGACTAGGCTAAGTTTGTGATTTAATTTTTGTGATTTTCATTGGTCCTTAACTTAGAATTTTTAATTTTTATTAATTTTTTTAATTGTTATTGCCTCTTTCTTTATATCTATATATAATTTTTTTTCTTTACTTTTTTAAAAAATATATTATTTATTTATTTTTTTTTATTTTTTAAGCATTATTTATCTTGTGATTTTCGTTTTTAGGTAGATTTTAGGATAGTTTATTTTTTTTTTTTTTTATCTATTTATTTTTTACTCCCACCACATAACCTTACCTTCATGCATTAGGTTGCCACCTATAGCCCATCAATTTGAGCTTAAGCCACATATCATATAGATGCTTCCTTCATTCCATGGCTTAAGCAATGAGAACCCGTACACACACTTGGGCAATTTCTTGGAGGTTTACTCAACCTTCAAGATTCCTAATGCTAGTGATGACGCCATCCTACCTCGCCTTTTTCCTTTCTTTTTGAAGAATAAGGCTAAGTATTGGTTCGGCACGTGACCTAGTGGGACGATTAGTACTTGGACTCAAATTTAACAAGAATTTCTTAAGAAATTCTATCCCATTAGTAAAACCAACACTGCTAGGAGAGCCATTAACACCCTTGCCCAACTTCTGAGTGAAGAGTTTCTCGAGAGTTTGGATAGGTTTGGGGAACTGCTGAAAGCTTGTCCATGTCATGCTATCTCTAAATGGCAACTGATCCAAAACTTTTATTATGGGTTGAATGAAAATGGTCAACAAACTTTTGATGCCTCTTGTGGTGGTCAGTTTCTCAGAAAGAACGAGGATGAGGCATGGGAACTATTTGAACACTTGCACGAGAATTCACAACAATCTGCCGCACATGCACGGTTAAATGCTGGTAGATTAAATAGAGGAAAAGTACATGAAATTGCTCACACTTCCATCTTAGATAAGAAATTAGAATCTCTTGCCTCTTTTGTGGAACATCTTACTACTTTATTTAAGATAACATTGACTCCCTTTACTATGCCTACTGTGTCTAATGCTCATAACATGCATAGTGCTTGTTCTTCATGCTCTAGTTTCTCTCATTCTACACAAGATTGCCCCTCTGCTTCACCTTGTGTTGAGTGGTTGGAGGAACAGTTTAATGCAGCCCAAGGATTCTTGAGGAACGATCCTTACTTGAACACATACAATCCGGGCTGGAGAAACCATCCAAACTTCTCATGGAGGCAAAGAGGAGAAGGACAATTTGTGCCACAACAATAGAATCCACGACCTTAACAATCTGGTATGGTATGACCTCTCATTTTTCATCCGTAAGGATATGCTTCCAACTACTCTCAACCTTCTAATTTGAGCTCTAATTCGAATTTTAAAGAGAAGGTCTTGAGTGTGTTGAAAGGTTTAGAAACTAATTCTCAACTCCACTCCCATACACAATTGATCTCAAAGTTAGAAACCCAAATAGGTCAAATAGCTTACACTTTGTGTAGGAGAGATGAAGGAAGACTCCCTAGCCAAACCGTAAAGAACCCTAGGAACTGTGTGAGGCAAGCTAACTATCCTTTCCATCAAGAACAAGCAAAGTCCATTACAGTGTTAAGAAGTGGGAAGCAGGTTGACAATAGGGTGAGTGCTGAGAGTGAAGTACCCATAAGTGGTGAGGGAGAAGAAAAGAGCGAGGAAAGAGAGAAGGCGACCGATGAGGTCACACACCCTTCTCCCATTCTTAAGACCTCTGATCTTCTTTTCTCATATGTACATAGGGTACCCTTCCCCCAGGCTTTAGTTGCACCACATCCAAATAGGAAGGACAAGTAGTGGAAAGACATTTTGGAGACGTTTAAGTAAGTAAAGATAAACATTCCCCTTCTTGATGTGATTAAACAGATCCCGGCCTCTGCGAAGTTCATTAAGGACTTATTGAGCCAAAAGAGGCGATCTAGAGCACATCTACCTAAAAAAGTGTTTTTAGCCGAGCAAGTGAGCTCCATTCTGAAGTGTGACACTCCGATTAAGTACAAAGACTCTGGTGTCCCCACCATTTCTTGTTCACTTGGAGACTACCCGATTGATAAAGCTTTACTAAACTTAAGAGTGACTGTCAATATTATTCCTTACTCAGTTTATGAGAAGTTAGGCCTAGGAGAGTTGCAACCCACCGCGGTGACCTTGCAGTTAGCGGATAGACAAACTAGAGTCAGTGAGCTTACTAACGTACTAGTGAAGGTAGACAAAGCCCTTTTTCCTGCTAATTTCCTTGTGCTTGATATGAAACCTTCTAGTCATTCAAAAAATAATATCCTTGTCATTCTAATCAGCCTTTCTTGGCCATGGAACTTTCTAGTTTTGTAAACCTGACTATTATGATGAATATTTTTAAGGCTTCTTTGTCACCCACTAGTGAGGATGAGTCGGAATGTTTTTGTGTGGATGGTGTTGATGATTTGGTGGACCAAACACCCCCCTTTATCCTAGATAGTGACCCCCAAAATGAGAATGCAAAACCTTCTAAAGAGATGCAACGAAGGTTGAACGCAGACATGAAAGAAGTTTTGGTTTGGGAGAAGAATCATGTTATAGTTCAAGAAGGAATTGTACTAGGTCATAGGTTGTCTGAGGAGGGCATTGAGGTTGATAAGGCTAAGATAGATTTGAATGTTAATTCACCCCCTCCCTCAAATGTGAAGCTAGTTGGAGCCTTTCTAGGTCATGCGAGTTCCTATAAGGGATTTCTGAAGGACCATGGGAAGTTAGCCAGGCCGTTGACTAGTCTGCTATCTCTGCTATCTAAGGACATATCAGTGGAGCTCAATGAGTCTTGGTTAAAAGCTTTTCATAAGCTTCGGTCTATGCTTGTATTTAATCCCATTAAACATCCACCCGACTACTCTCTCCCTCCTAAAATCATGTGTGGCACTTCTGATTTTGCTTTAGGTGCTATCTTAGGTCAGCTCAGTGAAGTCATTTCCTTGATTGAAGTCATTACTTGATCTTTGATGGATCTATTGCGCCCGGCTGAAGGCGTAAAACGAAGCGCTACTAAGAGGCAGCCTAGGTTTTATTAATTCTTGTTTTAGTTTAGTTTTTGAACTAATTAGTTTCTTGAAGACTTGTTTTCTCCATTTTCAGGTTCTTGTCCCATGCTGAAGGAGTCATACATGTTCACGCTGCCTTGTCAGGTTGTATTGCTCCTTCTCACCTATTTCTTGTGCTTTAATAATTAATGTTGTTGCATTCAGGATAATGCATGATTTAGGTGTGGGGTGAGGCTCATTTGCATGTGCTCATTTTTTGGTCAAAGTTTTAAAATTTTTGAACATCTTTTGTGCATTTTGAGTGCGCATTATAACCATTTGGCCATGTTTTTTCTTGACCGATGCATATGTTAGGATGATAGACAGGTTAGCTGTTTTTTTCGTTCTCTTAATTCCATCAATTTAAATTATTCTACTTCATACTTGTTAGTGAGTATTGTGGATCAGTGTTGATATTAATGGGTTCTACTCATGCGGCTCACATATTTACTTTACACAGGACTGTCGTGTTGTGGAAAATCTGAAAAATTTGAGTAAACAATCTTATATGTCTTGAGTTTTGCAGGCTTGCCCTATTAGCTTATCCTAATCTTTGGCTCTTGATACAATGTAAAGTGCTTGTTAATCAATGTCAATTGTAAAGTTGAGGTACTTGTTATGCAAAAAAAAGAAGAGGAAATGAAAAAAATAAAAATAAAAAAATAAAAAGTAAGAAAGAAAAAAAGTTTCCTCCAAAGAAAAGGAAAAAAAAAGAAGAAAAAAAGCAAAAGAAAAAGAAGAAACCGAAAATTTGATGTATATTCATGAAAAAGTTGTTCTTCTTTTATGTTATATCGATGACAGAATATTGTAAGCTGATCACTCATATGCCACTTAAAATTGTCAATGTATGGGCATGTGCTTAGGTGATTCAATGGCGTGGATGTACAAAATCTTGTTATGTTTGGTTAGATGCAAGAATTTGAAGAGATTCTATGGTATGAGATCCCATTCATGTTCACGTGTGTGCTTAAATTGCTTGAGTATTTTCTGTTAGTTGATACAGGGTTAATAAAATGCTATGACGAGTTTTGAAATTTAGTCATCTGAATTCATGGAATTGGAGAATACTCTAGATGACTGAATCTTGTCTTAAATTCTAATGTAAGTGTTAATCTCGAAAAGCTTGGGGTAGTTGGTCACTAGAGTCATCATGCCTATCTTATGCTTTGCTCGAGGACTAGCAAACCTTAGGTGTAGGGGTGTTGATGCGTCTCATATTTACACATCTTTTAATTGTCATTTAAATTATTTTGCACCTGTTTAATTATAGTTTTAAACTCACATTGGCAATTTTATGTTTTATAGATTCGAAATTTAAGTTTCGAAAATTTTAAAATTTTTGTGCAAGCAAGACAAATTCGATGTGTAAACAATTAAGTCCAGTCAATGGAGATTTGGGACAAGATCGTATAAGCTTGTCCCGCTACCACACCATCAGCTACTCAAGCCCAAAACAAGCCCATCAGGCCCGACACTGACACAGGCCCACTTGCTCAGCCTAAGTACAGCTTCACTCGCACACCAACAACGCCAAGCCCATCAACCTGTCAGCCAGCTTCATTTACCGTCATCCTCAAACCCAGCTCATCCTCAAGCCCACCAATGCGCAGCACACATGCGTTAATGCAACCTCAGCTCAAGCCCAGCAGCCCAGCCCACCACCGGCCCAACACATGCAGCAGCACGGGCCAGCTCTGCACGTAGGGTTACGTCATCAATTATAAAGGAAGGAAGAGGACGAGCGTTGAGGGGGTCGGTACTTAGCACCGCTCAATTCTCTCTCTCAGCTTTTTGATTTTAATTTTCTTTTTTTCTTTCTCGTTAAATTGGAATGAGAGCAAATTTAGCGTGAAGACCGATATGATTTCGTTTATCTCCTCCTTCAGCAGTGCATCTTGGATGGAGAGCTATCTTACTCTCTAGAGTTAGATGAAGTCTTAGCCTTTACTTTTGTTTGCTTTTAATTTGGTTTAATTTGATTGTTCACATGAATTGCTTGATTGTGATAAATATTTACTTTTGTTTAGTTTTAATTTTGTTTAATTTGATTGTTCACATGAATTGCTTGATTACGATAAATACTTTGAAGTATTTTGTTTTTATTGTTTATTCAATTGAGATGATTATTGAGTTTGTAAACTTTGATCGTTAATGTTTTATTTATAAATTAATTCTTTGTGCTTGTAGCCTTAGGATTAATTAATCAAGCAATAATATTCACCGAATAATTAATTGAAGCCTATCTTCCCTATGCTTTAGTTAGATAGGGTCAATACGTAATAATTAACAATACGTTAGATAGAGCCTATTTTTCTTATGCTTTAGTTAGATAGGGTCAATACGTAATAATTAACAATACGTTAGATAGAGCCTATTTTTCTTGTGCTTTAGTTAGATAGGGTCAATACGCGATACTAACAATATCAACATAGTAGGTTGAAGCTTGTAGCCTAAACCGCAACCCATATGACAATCAATAATCCAAATTTAAGAGTTAAGGCAAATATAATTGGTTAATGATGGATTCAAAACACTAGGTTCCAATTTAATATACTTTTCCCCTTTAGAAATAGAGTAGTTTAATATTCATTTGTTTAGAATAACTGACACAAAATCTCATAATTTTCCTTAAATTAATTTAGGCCATAAATAAATTCACGCTCTCTTAGTTCCTGTGGTTCAACACCCTCTTGCCCTACACTTCAATTTAGATGTGTTTACTAGATAGGGTTAAATATTAAATTTTGAAAGACGTAGAAAAACACATCAGTAGGACATGTATTCAGGTCTAGAGGACATTAATATTGTGAACCGTGGGGTCTCATTGCTTAGTAACACATTTATTCCTTTTTCTCAATACTGAATTATCTGTATGTACATACTTCAATTTGTTCCACTTGTTTAAAGTCTTTTATCCCACATAAAAAAATTGGCGATAGGAAAGCCTCTTTGTTAGAACTGGTGTCTTAGGGAACTCAATTTATGTAAACTTTTTATTGGAGAATAACAATTGTTTATCATTATCATCTATTTGATATAAGAGTTTTTAGACATGTGATGTTGTTCTCTTTCAAAACACATACCATGAGATGGACGAAGTCCTTAATTGACATTTCGGATATCCCTTTTTAGTGGATAATGAGATTATGCCACAAATGGACTAACTAAAGGATAAAATGTTATTTAATAATTAGTTCGTAGCCAATAATGTGTTTGGGCTACTTGTCTGCTAAGGCTATAACGTGACATTTAGATATCTTGTCCTAGTTATATGGATAGCAATCTAGGATGTCATGTTAGCGTAATACAATGAGATTATTACACTGAATAGGACCACACTATTTATTCGTTTATGTATTACTATTAGAAGTTAGCGATTCATATATTTTGTTTATATAATTAATCTTAATCAGGAAATAGTTCGGACTTGTGTATGGAATGTTAATTGCTTTGATGCACAAGGATGAGGTTATTAAGTTTAACTTGGATCTTACTTTAGTGTGGCAATTGCTTGAAGTTCGGCGGGAACGGATATTTTACTAGGAATCTACCATGTAAAATGTCCACATTAGTTGATTTGCATGAATTTGAATTGATTCTAAAGACTTTTGCCGGAGCAATCCTTGTATTGGACATATAGAAATATTTTTTTTCTGTATTAGTGAATTATTCAAAAAGGGTGATTTGGGAACTAAGAAGAAAAAGTGAGAAAGAATGAAAATAATATTTAAGTTATTTTTCTAATTGACATTTATTAGAAGGATTAATTGTTAGTAAACTATCAGGCTGTGTTTGGAGCATAGAATTGGAGCTTGGAATTGGGGTTGGGGCTGGAATTGGGGCCTCGAATTCCAATTCTTTTGTTTGGTTCACTTGCTGGAATTGGAATTATAATTCTACTGCCCAATTCAATGGAATTGGATTTTAACTGAAAATCATACGTTCCCATTTTTTAATGTGAGGGTAAGGAATTGCAAATCCATATTAATTCCATTGATCTAAAACCCAAAATGACTCCTTTTGATTAATCCAAATCCAAGATGACTTAAAATCTAAAGACTTAGACATGACCTAAAATTTGACTGGAATCTCGAAATCACCCAAGTCGAATGACTTGAACTTTAAATAACTGAGATCACCTTAGCTTATAGTCCGATGTGACCCAACCCGATTGACCTGAAACTTAAGATGACTCAAATCTGGAAATGAAACTACTTGACATGAACCTGATGTAAACAAGATGAGTTAAAGTAGAAGTGACTGACCAGATTGACCCAAAACTTAATAAGACCCATACCCAAAATAATCTCGCCCATCTCAAACTTAGGCTAAGATGACTCAAAATTTAAAATGATTCAACTCATTTGTCCCAAAGCTAAGATGTTTCAAGCTTGAAATAACCTAAATGAACTCATACCAGATCATAACTCGTTTGAATCCAGAAATGATCTAACCCAATTAACTGAAAATCCGAGATAACTTGAACACCAAACGATCCGGCCCCATACTTGACCCGATTTGACTCGAAACTTGAATAACTCGAACGCAAAGTGAATCTCCCTGACAATAATAACTTGAACGCAATGTGAACCACTCTAACCAAAATCCAACCACAGTTGATTTAAAACTCAAAATACTCCAACTCAATTGATTAAAAACCCTTGATGATTCGAATCATTATGTAATTATAATTCCGACCTCCAATTCATTTGATGAACCAAACAATGAAATTTCAATTCCATTAGAATTCCATTTCCATTAAAATCTAAATTGAAATTGCAATTCCGCATTCCAATTCCAATTCCATGTGCCAAATAGAGACTTACAAGGAAATTTAACGAGTAAATATATTTAGTTTTGAAGTGCAATAAAACTTCTTTAGTGAAATTAAGTTTTACTAAATGGTAATCAATTGTTGTCATTAGATGATAATCAGATTTGACCCATTTGGAGCTAAAAATAAACTGTCATTGAGATCTCGGCGCAAGCCTCTAAATTATGTACCTACAGAAATTAAGAGAATTATGAGATGAATTATTTTATTCAAAGAGTTGAATAAAACTATATTTTTTTATTTAATCCAAATTCATGGGATGAGTTTTATAAGAAAAATTTTAAAAAAGGTAAAAACGACTTAATAGCGCAAGCCAATAAAAGGGGGAACGATCCATGCCCCCTCCCCCTTTCCAACCAGCACGTGACAGGACTTCCCCTATTCACGATCCGCACCAAATAGCACTTACCAATAGCAGGGTGCCACGTGGCACCCCACTTGTGGGACACAAATTGTGTGCAGTTAAATTGGGTGTTTTGTCCTGATTAAAATGTAACTTTACCTTTTATATTATATTTCTAATAGAATGGTTTTGAGACTTCTATAAATAGGGGTGCTTGGCTCATTTGGATTTAATTCAACTCGCTCAATTTTCTCCCAATTAATTAGAGAATAGAAAAAGAGAAAATATGTTCCCAATTAATTCTTAAGATCATTTTAAGAATTACATGATTTCACGAAGCCCACTAGTTCAGTGCTAATAGAGAATTGCGGAGAAGATCTTGGAGGTATCGTTTGGAGCATCATTGCACTTGCGGTCTACAATAAGGTATGAGATTTCTCAACTTATACTTTATATTTGTATTTAATTATTTTTCACGAGTATGTCATTTATGATATACGTTATTATGTCTAATTAGAGTCAAAGATTTGTATATATTTAAAACTAGAGAGTTTCAAATAGGGATTCAGCTGCATTTGATACACTCATTATATTTTATTTTAATTTATAAAATTAAATTTGCTCATGCAACAATTGGTATCGGAGCTGGACTCTGATTATTTGTGATGTGTACGAGGTCATTGATTGACATAATTGAAAAACATGCTTCAGATATTAATTTATGATGGGATCATGTAAACGTATAATGCAATCATTGTTGAATATATTCGTGTAAATTGTTATATATTTAATTGATTGTTTAAATTTCAAAATTCAATTAAATGAATGTATTCATCAATATTCGTGTAGTTTTTGTTTATGGTTATGAAAAAAGGATTTGTATGATAGGTTAAATTCTTCGTATACTTATGTAATTGGATTAGATAAAATTAATTTATACAATGAGATTATAGTTGATTAAAATACGAAAAATTTATTTCAAATCAAAAACCAAAAAAATTTAGTAGACCTACTGATATAACTATTGACGTTAGCGAGCTTGACGTCATCTGCCGACCTTCAACCATGATGTCAGCAGCTAATGTCAGACAATAAAAAAAGTTTTTTTAATAGTTTTAGAATTGGATTCTAAAAGGGATTATATGATAATCAATACATTTTCAAAAAGAGTTTAGAAAATAATTAGAGTCTTACCTTGATACAATAGGAGTTTTAATGGCATGATTGCTTGTAGTCAATAATTTAATTAGTCCTAATTAGATTACGATAGTAATTTAATTATTCTCTTTATATTGTTTCAATTAGGTTATGAGATCTCTTAAGGTGAATAAAATCCACAAATTTGTTTTAAAAATCAAGTGGGAGCGAAGTTCAAAGGTTGAAAATTCATGGTCTCCATTATTAGTCTAACAGAATAGTAAGTCTGCATTACTCCTCGAGGAGACTGTTGATCTATGGAATACAGGGTTAGACTTCTAGTAGGATGAACTGAAGTTCAAGCAATCAAATGAGGCCATGCCGACATCGAGTATTTCGAGACCTTGTATGGATGTTCAGGTAATGGCTTAAACTTGACTAAAATATTACATTAGCCTCCCCGAGGGGCTCTGATGTACTATTTTGGAGACTAAGGACATAATGGTGTATAATGATATTTAGTATAGATTTTACAAGAAAATATTATAATAGAGAAACGTCTAAGCTTGTTGTAGCTTTGCCGATGGGAAGTACTGAGTGGATAGTTTGGATCATCGTTGCTTTTGTAATAATAAGTGCAGTGGTACCTAATTAATAATTATTGCTAAATTTTTATAGAAATAACGTCATAGTTAAATGCATGACTTAAATGGTTTATTTTACATGTTTTCAGTATAATCATGACAACGGCTAGTGCATTGCATTCCATATTAAAGGACAACCTCTTTACTCGACCAAATTACCCAAACTAGAAAATGAACCTAAATATTGTGCTAATCCACAAGAGACATAAATTATTGTTAACTAAACCATGTCCTCCAGTGCCTACTAATAATGCCACTGCTACTTTTAACGAACGTTATGACCTCTAGATTAAGTCCAATGATTTAACCTGATGTCATATCTTGGCTTTCGTGTTTAACGCTCTAAAGCATAAGATGCTTGAGATAAAGATAGCAGTGGAAATGAAAGAACATCTTAAGAAGATGTTCGGTGGCTAAGATAGAGTAGCATGACAAGAGCTTACGAGAAAGCTCATGCTAATGAAAATGCCTGAAAGAATTCCAATTCAGGAACATGTTTTAAAAATGATGACTTATCTAAACGAACAGGAATTCCTTGGTGCAAAGATTTATAATTAATCTTAACAAGAAATGATACTCAGCTTCTTGGTAGAGTCCTTCACTCAGTTCAGGTTGCAGTATGCAATGAAGAATAAGAATTATTCATTGCCTGATTTGATGAAGGAGCTGCAGTAGTTGAGAAGGTGATGAGGGCTAAGGGGACTGTCCACTAAACCCAAGCACCCTGAATGGGGAATAGGAAACCATCTAAGAGAAAGTTTGGAAACAAGAAGGACAAGGGCAAAGCTAGTAGTGTAGCAGATGAAAAAGAAACCTTCAGTAGGAGAAAAGTGCTTCTTCTATGGGGAGGATAGCCAGTAGAAGAGGAACTGCTCGGAGTAATTAGCAAGTCCTTTTGCTAAGACGTAGAAACCATTAGAATAAGGTATGGAGATATTTTATTTGATTGTGTCATGTGTAATTGACTGTCCACTAGGATCTTGGTATATGGACTTAGGTATAACTGACTATGTCTGCAATATGTTGTAGGGACTCAAGTTGACCAGGAACCAACATGATGGAGAGCTGCACCTGACCATAGGAGATGGGAGGCAACTTTCATGTTAGCTTAGTATTTAAAAGTAGAGTTTTAATTTTAAAGAACTGTCTTTATGTACATGCGTTATGCAGGAATTTGATTTTTGCATCACGATTGATCGATGATGGATATTTAGTTAAGTTTGGGATTATTTTTTTGTTCTGCATAATAAAACCTTTATTTGCAAAGGTACTATTGTCCATGGTTTATTTATTTTGATGCCTAATCAAAACTCTATTGACTGCATGTTTGAATCTAATACTACTAAACTAATTGTACATCTTAAAAGAAAAAAACCATAAAATTGATAATGTCTTCAAATGGCACCAATATCTTGGTCATATGAATTCTAGTACGATCCAAAGACAAATAAATGAAGGATTATTTGAGTCTTTAGACTTTAAGTCCTTACCAATCTGCAAAATCCTACATAGAGGAAAATATGACTAAGTTTGTCTTTAAAAGTAAAGGCAATAGAGTTGGTGACGTGCTTGAGCTAGTTCACACATATATATGTAGACCAATGAATCTTCAGGTGAGAGAAGGCTATGATTATTTCATCACCTTCACTAATGATTACTCAAGGTACGATTATGTTTACTTGATGCAACAGAAGTATGACTCTTTTGAAAAGTTCAGAGAGTTGAAGGCTAAAGTCGAGAGTCAGACGAGTAAACATATCAAACCACTTCGATCGAATCGATGTGGTGAGTAATGTTTAGGAGAGTTTCTAGATTTCCAAGTTGCAAGTGGGATTAGACCTCAGTTTTCTGCGCTGATACACTGCAGTAGAATAGCATTGCAGAAAGGAGAAATAAAACATTGTTAGAGATGATAATGTCCATGATGAGTCATGCTACTTTACCTATCTCATTTTGGGATTATGCCTTAGAAGCTCCTGCTTACATTCTTAATTTGGTTCCTACAAAATCGGTTCTCAAAATACCTATGGAATTATGGACCGAGCACAAGTTCAATATAAGATATCTTCACATTTGAGGATTTTCAACACATGTATTTAAAAAGAACCCAGACAAGTTGGAGTTTAAAACAAAAGGGTGTGTGTTTGTAGGCCACCCTAGGTGGTACAAAAAATGGTCTTTTCTATAGTCCTTCAGACCAAAAGGTTCTTGCTCACACAAATGCCAGAGTTTGGGAGGAGGAATTTTTAATGGACTACAGAAGTAAAAGACAAATAGTGTTAGAGGAATTAATTGAGAATGATGCTACTTCTAAACAACTTGATATGTCTCAAGACCAAGTAGGTATATTGGATAAACCCGTGGTTCATTTGAGACAATTCCTATCATGTTGGAGCCTCGACGCAGTGGAAGGATTGTCAGGAAACCTCATAGAAACATGTATGGTGCCTTAATGGTTGAATTAGATGATGTACCTAATCCTCTTACTTATGGCGTGGCGCTTGATAGCAAGGATGATAACCAATGGCTCTTAGCAATGTGAGCTGAGATACAATCTATACGTTCTAATTGAGTCTAGTATCTTGTAAAGGCGCTACCTAGCATTAAGCCCATTGGTTGTAAGTGGGTCTACAAGAGGAATAGAGGAGAGGATGGAAAAGTAGAGGCCTTCATGGAAAAACTGGTTGCTAAGGGTTTTATCTAAAAAAAGGTGTCAATTATAATGAGACCTTCTGACAAGTAGTCATGTTAAAGTCCATTAGGATAGTCTTATGTATAACAGCTCATTTTGATTATGAGATATGGAAAATGGGTGTAAAGATGGCCTTTTTGATGGCAAAACATCTATCTGGTGCAACTAGGCGGGTTCATTAGTAAAAATCAGAAGCATATTGTATGCAAACTGGAAAGGTCTATTTATGGACTCAAACAAGCACCTTGCTCATGGAATAAGAGATTCAATGAAGCAATTAAATTCTACGGTTTTGTTCAATTAGTTGATGAACTGTGTGTGTACAAACATAACATAGAGAAAGCAGTGACTTTCTTGCTATTGTCTGTGGATGACATCCTATTCATTAGGAGCGATGTGGGAGTTTTATCAGTTATTAAATTTTGGTTGTCAAATTAGTTTGATATGAAACACCTGGGAGAAGGCAACTATATCCTTGGGATTAAGATTTTGGGTGATCATAAGAATAGGTTGCTGGATGTGCCTTAGGTTGCCTGCTTAGATAAGGTGTTGTCTAAGTTTAAAACTGCGGACTCCAAGGACGGTTTATTTCCCTTAATGCATGGAGTGCCTCTTTCTTTAGAACAATTTCCTATGACATCCCAAGAGAAAGAATTATGAGAAATATTCCATATGCTTCGGTTATGGGAAGCCTTATAAATGCTGTGTTATGTACTATACCTAATATCAATTTTACTATTTGTATGGTGAGTAGATCTCAATGTAATCCAGGTACAATTCACTGGATGGCAGCGAAGAATATGCTTTAGCACTTAAGAAGGATTAGAGATTATATGTTAGTTTTTCATTGTGATGAGCTAATTCCAGTGGGCTAATCTGACTTAGGTTTTTAGTTAGACATGGATGCTAGATGTTCGACATCTAGCTATGTCTTTACCCTCGCTGGTGGGGCCATAAGTTTGAGGAGTGTAAAGTAGACTTGTATTGCTGACTTCACCATAGAAGCTGAATATGTGGTAGCTTCAGAAGCTGCCAAGGGGATTTGTTGGCTAAGGAAGTTCCTTATGGATATTGAGATAACAAAGAAGGGGATTACACCTGTTGCCACTTATTGTGGCAATTTGGGTGTGGCAGCTAACTCTAAGGAACCCAAGAAGCACAATTGGTCCAATCATATTGAAAGAAAGTGTAATCGCATTCAGGACCATGTGGAGAAAGGGGGGAGCCCAATTTTGAAGATAGATACCTCAGGAAACTTAGCAGATCCTTTTACAAAAACATTGATTTATAAGTCGTTCAAGTCACATTTAGATAGGATGCGAATGTGTTGTATGGCAAACTAAGTCTTGGAAAAGGGGGAGATTGTTAGAGCTGGTGTCCTAGAAAACCCAATATATGTAAACATTTTATTAGTAAATGAAAGTTGTTTATTATTTTCATTTATTTAATTTACATGTCTTTATATATGTGATGTTGTTCTCTTTCAAAGCACATACCATGAGATGGACAAAATCCTTAAATAACATTTGGGATATCTATTTTTAGTGAATAATGAAATTATACCACAAATGAACTAAATAATAAGAATGTTATTTAATAATTAATTCATGGTTGGTGATGAGCTTGGGCTACTTGTCTGTAAAGACTATAACATGACATTTAGATAAGTTATCTTGGTTATATGGATAGCGATCCAGGATGTTGTGCTAGTGTATTACAATGAGATTGTTACAATGAACAGGACCATGTGATTTGCTCGTTTATGTACTATTATCAAAAGTAGACAACTCATACGCTTTGCTTATACAATGACTCAATCCGGGAAATAGTCTGAACTCGTGCATGGAATGTTAATTGCTTTGATGTGCTAAAAGGATGAGATTATTAAGGCTAACTAGGATCTTATGTTCATTGGGCAGTTGCATGAAGTGTGATTGGAACCGGTTTTTTAATAGGAATCTACGTGAAATGTCCACTTAGTTGATTTGTATGTATTCAAATTGATTTTAGATACTTTGGCGACAACATTCCTCATGTTGGGCATTTGGAATCAATACAAAAGTATTTTTCTGTGTCAGTGAATTATTCGAAAAGGGCGTATTATGAACTAACAAGGAAATGCAAGAACGAATGACAATAGTAGTTTAAGTTATTTTTCTCTTGGACATTTATTAGAGGGGTCAATTGTCAGTAAACTGTTACAACAAAATTGAACGAGTAAATTTATTTATTTTTAGAGTGTAGTAAAACTCATTAGTGGAATTAATTTTTATTTAATGGTAATTAATTATTATTATTATAAGATGCTAATCAAATTTGACCTATTTGTAGCTAAAAATAAATTATCTCTAAGGTCCCTGCGCCTCTAAATTATGCACCCATAGAAATCAAGAGAATTTTATGAGATTTTATTCAAAAGGTTGAATAAAATTATTTTTTTATTAAATCCAAAATTTATGGGTGTATTTTACAAGAAAAATTTAAAAAAAAAAGTAAAAATGGTTTAATAGCACGAGCTAATCAACGTGCGACATGGTCAAAGTGGAGACGATCCGCATCCATTCCCCCCGCCAACCATCACACCGGCCATCCCCAGTCAGCGATCCGCACCAAACAGCGTGGACCAATAGTAGGGTGCCACCTCTCGCTCTGCGTGTGGGAGAATATGGGCCACACGGATTATGTTTGTTTAAATTTAGTGTTTTATCCTAATTAAAATAGAATATTGTCTTTTATTTTATATCTCTTATAGAATTAGACGGGTTTTGAGACTTTTATATATTGGGGCGCCTGGCTCATTTGGATTTAATTGAATTTGTTCGGGCTTCTCCCAATTAATTAGAGAATTAAAAAAGGAGAAAGTATCCTCCCAATTAATTCTTAAAATCATTCAAGAATTACTGATTTCACGACGCCCACTTGTTCGGTACTAATAGAGGAATTGCAGAGAAGATCGCGGAGGTATTGCTTGGAGTATCTTTGCACTTTTGGTCTATAACGAGGTATGAGATTTCTCAACTTATACTTTTATGTTCGTATTTAATTATTTTTCATGGGTAAGTTATCTATTCTAAGCATTATTATGTCCAACTAAAGTAAAAAATTTGTTCGTATTTACAATTAAAAAATTTTAAATCTGGATTCCCCTACGCTTGATACAATCATTGCATGTTATTTCAATTTATGAAATTGAAATTGCCCACTCAACACTCTCTACATTGTATTGTCCTTGGACTTGGTGAAGTCTAGTGGGCCTACAGTTAGGTATAGTGGGCCACACATGTGCACATGTCCACCCTTTCCGACTGGGGCATCCGATGCATGGCAGTGTCGTGTACTCTGAGCGTTTTAGGACACCAACTTTTAGTTTTTATGCCTGTTGTACGTATTATCATTGCTAAAAAGTTTAATTCATGGGAACTCCTTATTGGTTGTGCTCGAAGCTGTAAGTTTGAGCTCTGGCTATTGATGCTTGTCTATTACTCAGTGTTTAAGCTCGAACTCGAAATATGGCCATTGACTGATTCAACTGCCCACTTCTTGTTTGAGTCAAATTTTTCGCTTCTCAAAAATCATCCAGATTTCAATACTAAGGGTTAAACTTCTTTCCCTTTTTCCTTGGTTGGTAGTTGCTCTAATGGGTTGAGTACTACCTATTAATAGAGTACCTTTTTTTTTTGATAATTATTGGCAAAGCCAAAAAACAGAAAAGTAACTCGAAAAGACAAGGCCTTAGCCACCCCGTAAACGGAAGTGGGGACAAAAAGAGACCAGAACAAACAAACAACAAACAAACAGGGAACAAAAAAACAAGGATCCCAAAAGAAAAAGACTAAGAAGAACAACACGGGAAACAGGATCAAGACTGGAGCCTCAGCCGAAAACCCAAACACTTCACTTAGCAAGCAAGTTGGTAAACATGGAGTACCTTGCAGGTCATTTGGTAAACATGGAAATATTGAGTTCTTTCAACTCTTCCCTTCCCGTCAAAAATCCTTTGTGTCTTTCACTATTGAGCAAGTTGGGGCATACTCTAGTCCATCACCCAAGACCACTCTCCTATGGTGGGCTAACCCATGGAGTTGGAGTGTTAGTTGATCCCATTTGTATCGATGCAACGCACTAACTGAATTAAAGCGGTGGTGAGCAACAGGACACAAAAATTTCGTCGGTTTTTATCTTTCCTCTCTATTTTCTCTACATTATGTCGTTGAATTATCTATTTTTTAGGTCATCTTGCTTAAGTCCAGTGCCTGTTGCATTCAGTTCAAGGTCTTCATGTTTAAAGTCCCTCTATTAGTAGGTTTGAGTTTTGTTTTGCATATCTCGAGTTAGGTTCTATGTCTCATGTTTGTTTTTCTTGCGACATATTTATGTTTTTGGCTACATATTTTGGTTGTTTTTCTGACATGTGTCACATTAATCTTAAATGACCTAAATAAAAATATCGCACAAATTTATAAAATAAAATTTTATTTATATAATAAATAAAGGAAAATTATTTACAAAAATAATATTTAGGAATACTTTAAGGCTCCGTTTGAAATGTGGAAAAACGTTGCCAAAGGAAAAAAAAATTGGAGGATGCTACTTTTCTTGTGTTGTAATGCACGGGAATATCTGGAGTAAATATTCAATGGAAAATCTCAAGATTTTATAATATATTCCTTTTGAAACGGAGTGGAAAATTGTAAATAAGAAAAAAGAATCTCAACCTAAACCATGTTAGCCTCATATGCATTAGATTTAGTCTCAGCTTCCTATTTAATCAACAACGTTCGCTTTGCCTATTACATAAGTTATTGAATACATACATTTGAGTATGTTTTGTATATACAAAAAGTACAAACCGAATAGAGTATTTATCATTTAGATACTTGATCGCTAAAATATTTAACCTTCTAGGTACATGACTTGTGATAAACTTTAGATAAATTTGGTTCAGATGCTATAAGGTTTGGCAACATAAACTCTATTAGACTTAGTTAAAAAAAGTACCTAAATATTTGGAGTTTATATTTATAATATATTAAAAAATTAAAAATATTCAAAAAACATTAAAAATGTTGAAATCCTTAAAAAAAATTTGTATATTTTGTAAATACTTTAAATATCTAAATAAATGTAAACATTAAGGAATACTTATATATTTGAAAAATATTTAATATGCTGATAAATGTTTATATATTTGAAAAATATTTAGATATGTGAAAAGATTTTAAAATTTGATAAATATTTATATATTGGAAAATATTTTAAATATTAAAAAAAAAGTTTGAATATCTTTTAAATATTTAGTTAAATAAAATATATAATTATTTTAAATGTAGGGTATCTAATCCAAATTTTTTTTGTCAGAAGTTTTTAAACCTCAAGATCTTTAATGCTATATATTAAAATATCAGGTATCTAGATAATAAAATATTAAAATTGGGATGCATAAATATTAAATGTCCAATCAAATAATGTTAGGACTAGTCATGAGAATAGTTCACGTGAACCAAATAGTATAAGAAGAATAGAGCTTATTAGTTATTAGGTGAGATAACAATTATTTCTTTCCATTTTATTTTTAAATAGCCAAATAAAGGGAAAAAATCAATGTAAGAATATATATTTTTTTCGTTATTTTTCTCGACTTCAAAACCGCAAAATAAAAGTCATTTTTCCCTATTTCTTTTCCTTCAACTTTTTTCCTCTCGTTTTTCTTTCTGTCAAATTTTCTTAATTGGGTTTTCAGCAATGAAAATATCATGCCTCCTATTGCCAGTTCCATACAAAAGTTATCTGGGGAAAAATGCAAGTACTTGAAGACCATAACCAAAAATACTTCAAGGACAACCTAAATATCTTATCTTCTACGATTGGATGTTGTACAATGTCCGAGATGAATTGATGATAAGTATTTGTCTTTTCTCTCCACTACTATCTATAAATAGGTTAATTGGTAAGTAAAAAGCAAAGCAAGTAAGCTTGACACTTGAATAAAAAAATTTACAGCACCATGGCTGCCTCTGTGTTTGGCACCCCCATCACTGATGAAACACTGAAAGGATTGCCAAAATACCATGATAAGAATACAATAACACAGAAGGATAGAGCTGAAGTAGCTCTTCTGTTGAAAAATGCAGAGAACAAAGATATTACTGCTCTTAAGTACTTGCAGAATGTCATAGACCGATCACCTGCTGTCGGTTCAGGAAATTATACAATGGGCTTGATTTACAATGCAACAGGTGATTCCATGGTGATAGTCATTAATCGAACATGGGAGGGTGCACTTCAAGGAACCCCATATCCTCTCATCATTGCAAATGGCCAATGGGGCGCCTTCTTGCATGGCACCTGGGTGGGTGCGAATAGAGAGTCTAAAGGCGGTGTCGTTTATGCTGGCAAAGATGGTAATGGAGGCGATTGTCATTACCTCGTTGCCTGGCACAACCATCAAGGGGCAAATAAGGTAACACAATTAAGCAATACAAGTGAATAGTAATATTTCTTATTTATATATATTAGAGAATTAACTAAAACTAGTTTCAAAATAGGACTTGACCCTTTGAATTCTTTCATAATTGATGTGATTGATATTGGAACAGATATTCGTTGAAGCTGCCAATTCTGGCCATTATGACAGCGATGGTACTTGGGACACAGTTAATAATCTCTTAAGCAATAGCGGCCTAATCGATAAAGACGACAAGAGAAAATGCTACTTATTGGGCTCAATTGCCAATTCTGTTGCAATAAATCCATTGGAGGTGATAATTACTCTTGCAGATTGATGCTACGTGAACAAAGTAGGGGAAGTGGTTGTAAGACTTACAATAAACCACATTATATTTGTGTTATGGCACATACAAGTATACCCCACTACTCCTTGAATTATCGTCCTTTGCTTGAAGTGTTTTTATATAATAAATAATTTGTAATACTGGGTTTATGTTCGGTAACTACTGAAATAATAATATTTCATTATATTATGTAGTTTGGTTTCGCTTATCCTTTGTACATTAGGATTAAGATTTTCAAGTTTTAGGAGTTAGCATAATCATAATTACTTTGTCTCAACTATAGTGGTTGATCTTCCGTTGGAAATATAAGGTAATGAGTAACCAAAATATGTGCTGAGACAGAAAAAAAAAAAAAAAAAAAAAAAAAAAAAAAAAAAAAGTTTAACTTAAAATAGACAAAATGAATCTAGATAAATGAATTTGATACTTCAAAATTCCTAGATCTCGAAGTAGACCAATCTTGGCCTCGAACATGGCAATCTATTTATAGGCCAAAAATTCACGAGTGATAAGTTAAGGATGAGAAGCAAAATCCATTTACATTACGGAAAGAGAGAGCAAATACGGTGCAGTGGGCGGATATCGTGGTAGTAAATCTCAAGCTCAGATTTTCCACCAAAAATTTTCTCCCATGCTTCTATTTTCAACATAGACTATATAGTTACATAGAGAAGGAATAAAATTCACAAACTAGGGTACACACAGTGAAAGGGAAGACATATAATTGAGTGCCAAGTGAGGTTTTATGGAAGGTTTTGGATAGGATCCGGGCCATTAGAGACATGGATGAAGATGCATAGACTAGGGTACGCACAGTAGAAGGGAAGACAGACGCGTTCCCGATAAAAGTTGAGGTGCACCAAGGATCTGTCTTGAGCCCCTATCTATTCATTCTGGTAATGGATGAGCTCACTAGGAACGTCCAAGTAGGTGTACCTTGGTGTATGCTTTTCGCAGATGTCATAGCCCTTGTGGGGGAATCGCGGGAAGAGTTCAATGAGAAGCTAGAATTGTGGAGGACATTGGAATTAAATGGCTTACGACTTAGTAGATCCAAGACCAAGTATATGGAGCTTAAGTTCGATCCCTCCACTACGCCTAGTAGAGAAGACGTCAAGATTGGATCGGACCCTATACCGAGAAATGAGAGTTTCAGATACTTGGGATCCATGATACAGCACAACAGCGAAGTTGACGAGGATATCATCAACCGGATTAAAGTAGAAGGGCATATATGGAGAATGGCCTCAACGGTACTGTGCAATAGAAAGTTTCCATCAAAGCTAAAGGGAAGATACTGTAAGACGGTGAAGGTCCAAATAGCAACCTAGGGGGGGGGAGGGTGAA
Source organism: Simmondsia chinensis (assembly GCA_018398585.1). Taxonomy (NCBI): domain Eukaryota; kingdom Viridiplantae; phylum Streptophyta; class Magnoliopsida; order Caryophyllales; family Simmondsiaceae; genus Simmondsia; species Simmondsia chinensis. The sequence continues at coordinate 14,443,220 of JAGTTD010000005.1, forward strand.
TTAGGTTCTTTAATGATAAATGAAAATTTTAATCTATGAACCAAAAGTTTAATTAAAAGCTAAACAATAAATGTCAAATAAAAAAGATAAAGACAAAAATAAAAGGGACGCACAAAGATTTTTATAATGGTTCACTTCCAAATCGGAAGTTAGTCCGCTTCTCAAGTGACTACTCATAGTCACTTGAGCCTTTAACTAAGCTCGATGATCCATTTTGAAAATAGGCACAAGATCCAACCTTTACAACTGGTCTTTTTGTACGTAGGCTCAAGACCAACCTTTTACAACCGATGTTTTTTCAACCGTAGGCTCAAGATCCAACCTTTACAATGCAACAAATTTGAATAAAGCAATGAAAGAATTAAAGCACTCGAATCTCTTTCAAGAGTGAATTGACACTAGATTAAGCTTAGCCAAAGCTAAGGATATGCCAATAAAGCTCAAAGATCAATAATACGAGAACAAGTGATGCTCTAATAAAAGTTTTAAACAAAACTTAAAAACAAAGCTTTAAAGCGCAAGTATGTAAGAGAACTTTTTATCAAAGAATGCTTAGAGAGTATTGGATGATATCAACCAAAGCATTCAAGCCCTATTTATAGGAAAATGAGGGCTCATAAGATTTTCAAAAAGTTGGGAAAAGGTTTTGGAAAGAAATCAAGTCAAAAGTAGTCATTTTGAGCTTTTTAGTCTGTGTGTCGACACACATGGGCTGTGTGTCGGCACATAGTAGCTTCTGGTGGCTACTGTAAGCCTGTGTGTCGACACATACCATCTGTGTGTCGACACTCATCCTATCTGGGTGCATTTACACATTTTGATCAATTTGCTTTATTGGTGGGATACTTTTATCACATTTCCAAAGTTAAAAGATTGATTGGTTGATTGCTATATTTGTCCAATTTTTTGAATTTATTTCCCACTTAACTTTGATCATAAAAATAATTGGTTCCATAAATCAAGCTAAAATCATCACCCATTAAAATTTTATCTTTATTTAATTTGATCATACTTTTCAAAGTACCAATCTTAAAAAATATTTTAATTAATAAGCTGGATTGGTTTAATTTTGACTTGAATATTTTTCAAATAAAATTTGATAAATCAACTTTCAAAAATATTTAAAAAAAAAAAACAATTTTGTAATAGAATCATATATTAATATTGAGACTTGGACTCAATTGATATATCCCGATCCTAATTCCTAGACAATAAAAATAAATAACTTTAGTATGCTTGGACTTGGATCACGTTCTATTCAATTTAGATAAATCTTCTTTTCAGCTTTTATCTCTTTTCCTCTCTATTTATCATCTTTTCACTTAAAAATAAGATTAGAACAATCTAAATCCCATGACTCACTAAATGGTTGTTATCTTCAAAATTATAATAATATTGGCTTTAGGGCCAACAATCTCCCCCGTTTTGATGATGACAAACATTTGGTGTTTTGTTTTGGAAATGTGAAAGTTGAAGCATAGATTTCATCATAGAAGTGTTCACTTATTGAAGCATACACATGACTATAAACTTATGGGGCAATGTATATCATGATTAAGGTTCAAACTCAATTGCTCCCCCTAAGTTGATGCATTTTAGGGATCATTTTTAACATTTCCCAATCAAGCACTTAACTATGTATGAATATTACACACCAATTTTTCTCCCATTTTGTCATCAACAAAAAGCACAAGATGAGGGATAGAAAATGTCAGCATGAGCACAAATAAACACAACGATAAATCATAACATTGCAACACTTAAAGTATAGCGTTTGTACAATAATGACAATGTAGCTCCAATTTTTTTATTTTTTTTAAAGAGGAAAAGAAAAGAAATTTAAGGAGTAGGGGGTCTTTTTCTTCATGCAAGAAAGTCGAAAAGCTTGTGAAAGATGGATCGTGTTTCTTGTCGAAACTCTTCAATAGTGGATTGTAAGGTGGACTGTTGTGCTTGAATGGAAGACATTTGTTTTTCTAAAAAAGTAAGCCGGTCATCTACACTCCTTCTTTTCGGAGATCCCGGTTGAGGTTCATCCTCGTTAACTTCATTTCCCTTATCAAAATTTTCCTCTTCCTCTTCCTCGTCTCGAATTTCATCTATTTCTTCTATCCTCCTAACTCCATTTTGCTTCTTGACCCATTCATGATTTTTTAATTCGAAACCCATCTTTCTCAAAGATGTCTCAATGGAGTCATCTTGATAAGGAATGGGGTTTTTAAAATATAAGTGAGTTAAGGTGCATTGGAAAATACGGGTAAGAAGCATGCCATATGTAGGATTAGTCTTTCTAGAGTACAACAACAACAACAACAGTCCTAGTGCCTTGTGGCTCCCGCATAACGCGGGGTCTGGGGGGGTGATGTACGCAGCCTTACCCCTTCCAGCAGAAAAGGAGACTGTTTCCGGGGACCTCCAACCTGGAATGGTTGAGTTCCTGCAGATAAATCATTAATTCATCAATCGTGCATAAAAAAATAAAAAATAAAAAAGGAGGAGAAGAAAAGGAAGAAGAAGAAGAAGGAGGAGAAGAAGAAGAGGAAGAAGATCAAGGTCTAAGCTAGCCAAAGAGCGTTACACTACAGGTTATGCTCGCCTACGGAACTTAGACTACCAGCCACTCCCCGTCCTACTCTACTCTGCTATCTCCGCTACTCTAATACTAGCCTTCCAACGTGTCCTATCTAAGGCTATCTCCTCTCTTAGGTTAGGTGGGTTAGGTCTTGACGAATCGTTTCCAGCCAACTCTTCTTTGGTCTGCCCCTCCCTCTTCTGCTTAGCGTTGTGTTGAGCTGTTCACACCGCCTGACTGGGGCTGAAGTCAGTCTTCTGCTGACATGACCAAACCATTTTAGGCATTGCTCCCTCAATTTGTCCTCTATCGAGACTACACCCAGCTTGCTCGTATCACATCATTCCTAATTCTATCCTTTCTTGTGTGGCCACACATCTAACGTAACATCCTCATCTCTGCCACCTTCATCCTCTGTGTTTGATTTTGTTTCATTGGTCGACACTCTGCCCCATATAGCATAGCCGGTCTTACTACCGTCTTATAGTACTTTTTCTTTAACTTTAGCGGGAACTTTCTATCACACAGCACCCCGGATGCCATCCTCCACTTCTGCCAGCCTACTTTAATCCTGTTACTGACATCCTCTTCGACTTCACCATTCTGGTGTATCATGGATCCTAGATATTTGAAGTTCTCCTTGCTTGATATGGCTTGTGTTCCAATCTTAACCTCCTCGGTGCTGTCCGTGGTGGAGCGATCGAATTTGAATTCCACATACTCGGTCTTAGATCTGCTAATCCTTAAACCCCTCGATTCTAATGCACCTCTCCACAGCTCCAGCTTCTCGTTTATGTCCGCACGGGACTCTCCTACCAGAACTATGTCGTTTGCAAAGAGCATGCACCAAGGTACCTCCCCTTGGATATGTCTAGTGAGCTCGTCCATCACTAGAATGAACAGGAAGGGACTCAAGGCAGAACCCTGGTGGACCCCTACTGTGATAGGGAAAGTGTCTGCCTCCCCTTCCCCTGTTCGCACATTAGTATGTGCCTCCTCATACATGTCCCTAATGACCCGAATGCAAGGCATCGGGATGCCTCTCCTTCCCAGCACCCTCCATAGTACCTCTCTTGGCACTCTATCATATGTCTTCTCCAAATCGATGAAGACCATGTGGAGGTTCTTTTGTCTCTCCCAGTATTGTTCTATCGTCCACCGTAAAAGATGAATGGCTTCTATTGTTGATCTCTCGGGTATGAACCCAAACTGGTTTTCGGTCACTTCCGTCTGTTGTCGAATTCTCTTTTCTACGACTCTCTCCCACAGTTTGAGGGTGTGAGTCATCAATTTGATCCCCCAGTAATTGGCGCAGCTTTGGATATCACCCTTGTTCTTGTAGATTGGGAATTAGTCTTTCTAGAGTGAATATGGAAAATGAATTTTAAGACTAAGTCCCCTAGATTGATCTTGTTGCTGTTTAGGAGTCGAGATAGTAGGAATAGGTGTAGGTTTGAGACCGAGTCATAGCCACCAGATCTTGGAGTGAGGTTCATACAAATTAATTTGTGGGCTAACTTAAGAACCACTCCTAGATCATTTAAGATAGGCCTTGTTGGTTTGGAAATTGGTATATCACCCCAAACTTGTCTAAGTAGGGGGTGTCGGATAGGATAAGGGAGCAGGAATTGGTGGAGGTCTTTGGGAAAATTAAAGTCATCCTCTATATTAAAGTTAAAACCTAGCAAATCATTTATATAACCAGCAGTAAGTTTGATTTCTTGACTTGAAATAATAGAGGATAGTTCTAAAGGAGTAGTTTTAGAAATGTTTGAGTTGAAATAAAATTCTCTTACTAATTCCGGATATACTGGTTCCTTTATAGAGCAAATTTTAGTCCAATCTACGCCTTCAAATAGAGAAAATAATTCTCCCAAGTTATGAGTCCTAATCCAAGTCAAGTCAATGAATCTACCGAATAATACCTCCTTTTTGAGGAAGGGGTTAGAGGAATTTATCGAGCTAGGACCCCGAGAAGAAGAACCCCCTTCAGTGTGTCCAAATTTTTTCCTGGTAGTGGTTTTGCGACCCATTGATGAATAACTTTGAAGAGATTTGGAAGAAAAGAGGAAAAAACGAAGGGAAAATAAAAAATCGGAGGTTGGTTAGGGTTTTTTGAAAAAGAAATGAGTTCATGAAAGAAAATGAAAGGGTAGTGAAAGTAGAGTGTTTTTTACTTGAAAAATGAAGAAAAGGGAAGAAAAGCCAACAAATATGAGCAAAAGTTGTGTGGGTTTCGGGTTTGGGTTAGGGTTTGCGAAAAAGATGAGTTTTTGACAAAAAATGAAGGTTTTGATGTTGAAATGTAGCTAGAAACTTGATTTCTATTGAAATATTGGAAGAAATTTGAAGAAAAATGCTGATTTTTGGAGAAAATTTGGAGGAAAAGTGTTAGGGTTTGAGAGAGAGAGAGAGAGAGAGAGAGAGAGAGTTGAAGATGAATGAAGAGGGGTTAAGAGTGGGAACTGAAAGAAAAAAAAAAGGTTATGTTTTTTTTTTCTTTTTGTGTCGACACACAATATCTGTGTGTCGACACAAAGAGGCAGAGCAGTGGTATTGCTGCTCTGTGTGTCGACACAAAGAAGACAAAAATGTGCTCTGTTTCTATGCGTGTGTGTGTGTGTGTGTGTGTTTTTTTTTTTTTTTTTTTAAATTGGTCCAAGTTCCTATATCCATGAACTGGATAAGAATACTTGGTCCATTTGAGCTCTTTATTGATGAGTGTCAAAACTCAATATTAAATGCAAATGATTCATGTATGCAATCCAGGTCAAGATGATAAATTACACATGCCAATTTTACTTCTAATGTTGCAAAAGATTTCTTCACCTAGAGGTTTAGTAAAAATGCCCGCTAATTGGTCATTGGTGGAATCAAATTTTACAATGACATCTCCTTTGAGTACATGATCACGAATGAAATGATGTCGAACCTCAATATGATTTGTTCTTGAATGTCGAGCCGAGTTTTTAGTTAGGCATATAGCACTAGTGTTATCACACATTATGGGAGCATGGTTAATATGAATGCCGTAGTCATTTAATTGGTGCATTAACCATAACATTTGAGCACAACAAACTACCACATGCAACATATTCGGCCTCAGCAGTTGATAAAGCTACGGAATTTTGCTTTTTGCTAAACCATGATACCAAAGTGTGACCAAGGAATTGACAAGTACCACTAGTTGATTCTCAGTCCACTTTGTATCCGGCAAAATCTGCATCACTATATCCAACTAAATCAAAGAAATCATATTTAGGGTAAAATATGCCTAATGTAGGAGTACCAATTAGGTATCGAAATATTCTTTTCACGGCACATGGATGAGATTCCTTGGGACATGCTTGAAATCTAACACATAAACATATACTGAACAATATATTAGGTCTACTGTAAAGAAGGGATTCGATCATACCTCGATGTAGCTTTTGGTCCACCTTTTTACCTTTTTCATCCATATCTAACTTAAGAGTGGAGCTCATTGATGTTGCCACTTGGAATTTTCCATGCCAAATTACTTGAGCATTTCCTTTATGTGCTTGGCTTGGTTGATGAAAATTCCTTCCTTGCCTTGCTTGATTTGTAATCCAAGGAAGTAGTTGAGTTCTCCCATCATACTCATTTTGAATTCCCTACTCATAAGATTTGTAAATTCTTCACAAAGAGATGTATTAGTAGCACCAAACACTATATCATCAACATAAATTTGTATGATAAGAATGTCATGTTTAAAGTGTGATAAAAAGTGTGGTGTCAACTTTTTCTCTTGAAAATCCATTTTGCATTAAAAAAGAATTCAATCTCTCATACCAAGCTCTAGGAGGTTGTTTCCATCCATAGAGTGCCTTTTTGAGTTTGAAAACATGATTGGGAAATATGTCATTCTCAAATCCGGGTGGTTGTTCAACATAAATCTCTTCTTCAATAAGACCATTTAAAAATGCACTTTTAACATCCATTTGAAAAAGTTTGGAATCTTTAAATGAAGCAAATGCACATAAGAGTCTAATAGCTTCGAGCCTAGCAACGGGAGCAAATGTTTCCTCATAGTCTATACCTTCTTCTTGGTTATAACCTTTAGCTACCAACCTTGCTTTATTCCTTACCATGTTACCTTCCTCATCCTTCTTGTTGCTGTAGACCCACTTGGCACCTATGACTTGATGATCTTGGGATCTATCTACAAGTCCCATACATCACTTCGCTTGAATTGGTTGAGCTCTTCCCCCATTGCCATTATCCAGTTTGCATCATTAAGAGCGTCTTTTATGTTCTTGGGTTCTTCAAGAGAGATGAATTCGGCTAAATGAAAATATTACGTTAATGCATGCATAGTTTTTACACCTTGAGAGGGATCACTAATGATTTGACTTGTTGGGTGATCTTTCAAGTATTTCCAATCTTGTGGTAAGTTTTCCTCTTTGGATTCTACATTTTGGTTATCTCCTTTTGATTCATTTATTTGAGCATTATATATAACCTTTTCTTGCTCATTTGATGAGTGTGTGATACTTATTAGTTTGATTACTATATCATTGTCATCACAAGGAGTTCTAGAGGACAAGACATTAGTTTTATCAAAAACTACATGTATAGACTCTTCTACAACCTTTGTCTTTTTATTATAGACTCTATATGCTTTGCTTGTTAAAGAGTATCCAATGAAAATACTTTCATCAACTCGTGAGTTAAATTTTCCAAGATTTGTTTTGCCATTGTGTGAATAAAGCATTTGCACCTAAATGGTTTAAAATATGCAATGTTTGGCTTTCTACCTTTATAAAGGTCATATGGTGTTTTCTTTAAAATTGGTCTTATTAAAGCTCGATTTAAAATATAGCAAGCGGTCTTGAAAGCTTCGGCCCAAAAAGATTTAGGCAAGTCATTTTCACAAATCATTGTTCAGGCCATTTCTTCAAGAGTTCTATTTTTTCTTTCAACCACTCCATTTTGTTGAGAAGTTCGAGGTGCCGAAAATTTGTGATCATTTCCAAAGTCATCACATTAAATTTCAAAATCATCATTTTCAAATTCCCTTCCATGATCGCTTCTAATCAAAATAATTTTCAAATCATTTTCATTTTGTACCTTTTTACAAAATTTTTCAAATTTATCAAATGCTTCACTCTTATGAGAAAGGAATAGGACCCAAGTAAAGCAGGAGTAATTATCAACAATTACAAGACCATATCGCTTTCCACCAAGGGTCAAATAACGAGTAGTACCAAACAAGTCTATATGTAAGAGTTCAAGATGCCTTGATGTTGAAAATCAGTTCTTGTGTTTGAATGACGATCTAATTTGTTTGCCATATTGACATGCATCACAAATATGATCTTTTTCAAATTTTAGCTTTGGTAAACCTCTAACAAGATCATATTTTGAAAGTTTTGAAATAAATACATACTAGCATGTCCAAATCTTCTATGCCAAATCTAAGGATCATTTTCATCCAAGACACTAAAACACTTTAATGAGTCTACACAATCGAGATCAATCATATAGACATTTTCACATCGTAGACCAAGAAGAAAAATTTTATTTGTTTTAGCATGTTTAACTATGCATCTAGATGATTCAAAGTTCACACAATAGCCTTCATCACATAATTAACTAATGATTAGCAAGTTTTGCTTAAGACCTTCCAAAAGTAAGATATCTTCAATGCAAGGAAAAGAGTTAGAAGCAACATCACCGATACCGATTATTTTTCCTTTCTTAGTGTCACCAAAGGTGACATTTCCTTCTCTTGGCATTAGTGAAGTGAACTTTGATTTATCTCCGGTCATGTGTCTTAAGCAACCACTATCTAAGTACCACTTTTGTTTTTTTGCTTTGGATTTCCATACACACTTATCACAACTCAGACACTTTTAGGTATCCATATTTTCTTGGGTCCTTTGTTGTTAGCCTTTACATTTGGTGGTCGAGATCCTTTTCGGACCCAAACCATCTTTGTCTTTTTCTAATTTCTTTTGAAAGAACATTGGTAAATGATGTGCCCATGGTCACCACAGTAGTTGCACCTTACAGAATTTGTTGAAAGTGACGAGGCTTTAACAAAAAGAACATACAAATTTTCTTTTTGAAATTTCCATTATAACATATTCCTTCTTTGTTATAAATTGGTTTTTGAGATGCAAAAATTTTGTCAAGTGTTTCTTGACCTTTAAAAAATTTGCTTGATATATTCGAAAGTTCTTCCATTTTCTCTTTCAAAGACTCATTTTCTTTTAAAAGTGATTCGTCTTCCTTGGATTTTCCTTTCTCATTTTCCTTGGATTTCTTTTTCATTTGTTAATTTAATGATCTCATTATTTATAAACTTGTTCTTTTTCTTTATGGATTCATTTTCAAGTTCAATAACTAAACGTTGTTTTGAATCCTTTTCCAATCCTGTCTTTTCAAGACCTTTTACAAAAGTATTGTGTTGTTTTTTCAATTTTTTATATTTCTTAAATAACTCTTGAAAACCAACCACAAGTTCATCATAAGGTAGATCGTTTACCTCATCCTCTTCAACGCTATCGTCGTCAATAGCTATGAGACAAAAGTTCGCCACTTCCTCTTCACTTTCTTCATTGGAGTCATCGTCGCTATCTCCCCAAGCCGCAAAAGCTTTCTTCCGTTCTTCCTTTTTGTCTTTCTTTTTGAGTGTGTTGAAGAACTTCTTATTTTTTAGCTTGGGACAATCTCTTTTAAGATGTCCGACTTCTCCACACTCATAGCACGTTGGCTCATCTTTGGAGGAAGATGAACCCTTTTTGATGTTTTTCTTAAATCTTTTCTTTTCAAGACGTTTGTAACTTTTTTTTTGCTAACATAACAACTTCATCATCACTTTCGTCCCTTTCATCACTTAGAGATGATTTAAATGCTATGTCTTTGTTTTCTTTTATTTTTCCTCTTCTTCAAACTCTTCCATGTCAATCTCATGGGTCATGAGATTTCCAATTAATTGATCAAGTTTATAAGTAGAGAGGTTATGAGTTTCCCGAATAGCAGTAACCTTGCCTTGCCATGAAATAGGGAGACATCGAAGAATTTTACTAACTTGCTCCTCATTTGAATACATTTTTCCAAGACCTTGGAGTTTGTTAGTAATATCTGAAAATCTAGTGTACATTTCTTTTATTGATTCCTTCGGTTTTATTTTGAAAAGTTCGTAAGCTCTTACCAACATATTCATTTAAGAAGATTTAACTTGATCCGTATCTTCATAGGTGACCTCTAACTTGTCCCAAAATTTCTTTTGCCGATTCACAACCGGACATATGGTTAAAGACAATTGGGGCAATAGCACATAAGAGTTGATAATGAGCTTTTGCATTTTTTGCAAGTTTTTCTTTGTCATCTTGCATAAGCTCAGTTTCTTCTTTTTCAATGGTTTTCTCACCTTGTTTCTTTGAGGGTACATAATCACTATTTTTTGTAATAAGCCATAAGTTAAAATCAATGGATGTAATATAAAGCCTCATTCTTAGCTTCCAATAGGGAAAATTTTCCCCATCAAAAAGAGGAGGCTTTTTGGTCGATTGATCCTTGGCTAAGATTGGAGTGAAAGTTGCCATAGAATCACTCTAAGGTTGTAAGACCCAAAAAGAATAGAGCACCGGCTCTGATACCAATTGAAGGTCCAAATAGCAATCTAAGAGGGGAGTGAATTGGGTTCTTAATTGATAAATGAAAATTTAAATTTATGAACCAAAAATTTAATTAAAAGCTAAACAGCAAATGTCAAATGAAAAAGATAAAGACAAAAATAAAAGGGATGCACAAAGATTTTTATAGTGGTTCACTTCCAAACCCGAAGCTAATCCACTTCTCAAGTGACTACTGTTAGTCACTTGAGCCTTTAACTAATCTCTTCTAGTACGTAGGCTCAATACCAACCTTTTACAACCGATCCTTTTGTAACCGTAGGCTCAAGATCCAACCTTTACAAAGCAATGAATGAATTAAAGCACTCAAATTCTTCATTCTTTCAAGAGTGAATTGACATTTGATTGAGCTTGGCCAAAGCTAAGAATATGCCAATAAAGCTCAAAGATCAACAATAAGAGAACAAGTGATGCTCTAATAAAAGTTTTAAACATAACTTAAGAGCAAACCTTTAAAGCAGAAGTATGTAAGAGAACTTTTTATCAAAGAATGCATAGAGAGTATTGGATAATTTCAACCAAAGCATTCAAGCCCTATTTATAGGCAAGTGAGGGCCAATAAGACGTTCAAAACGTTGGGAAAAGATTTTGGAAAGAAATCAAGTCAAAAATAGCCGTTTTGAGCTTTTTAGTCTGTGTGCCAGGGCTGTGTGTCGACATACAGCAGCTCTTTGTGGCTACTGTAAGCCTGTGCGTTGACACATACCATCAGTGTGTCAAAACTTAGCCTACCCTGGTGGATTTACACGTTTTGATCAATTTGCTTGATTGGTCGGATACTTTTATCACATTTCCTAAGTTGAAAGATTGATTGGTTGATTGCTATACTTTTCAAATTTTTTGAATTTATTCCCCACTTAACTTTGATCATAAAAATGATTGGTTCCATAAATCAAGCTAAATCATTACCCATTAAAATTTTATCTTTATTTGATTTGATCATACTTTTTAAAGTACCAATCTTAAAAAATATTTTAATTGATAATCTAGATTGGTTTAATTTTGACTAGAATATTTTTCAAATAAAATATGGTAAATCAACTTTTTGAAATATTTTTCAAAAAATTCCTGTAATAGCATCACATATCAATATTGAGACTTGGACTCAATTGATATATCCCGATCCTAAGTCCTAGACAATAAAAATAAATAACTTTAGGATGCTCGGACTTGGATCATGTTCTATTCAATTTGGATAGGATCAGGAACGACGTCATAAGAGGTGAATTGGGCGTGGCTTCTATTGAGGATAAATTAAGGGAGCAACGTTTGAGATAGTTAGGAGATGTGAGCAGCCCCATATGATGCTAGGCAGGACAGGGAGACGTAGGCCAAAGAAGAGATGGTTGGAGACGATCAAACAAGACCTTACCCACCTAAACCTTCGGGAGGAGATGGCCTTAGATAGAGCCCAATGGAAGGTTAGTATAGAGTAGCAGATGTAGCGGCTTAGAGCAGGGTAGCCCAGCCTTTTATTCTATCACTAGTGTTCTAGGCCTTAGGGTAATCCTGATTCGGTGCACTTTTGTATGATCTGTTCTCTTGATTGACTATCTGTTTACTGCCTATTATTTTTCTGACTTTGCCCTAGTTATACGCTTATTTGCTCTCTTGATGCCAGGCTGCAAGGCATCCTTGTTACTGACAAGCTTATCAGATTGGGAGTCATCGGAAACAGCCTCCTTTCAGGGCAGTCTCAGAAGGGGCAAGGCTGCGTACATCTGCCCCCCTGACCCTGCTGATGCGGGAGCCCTTTGAGGCACGGGGCTGCTATTGTTGTTGTTGTTGTAGATAAGGAATAAAATTCCGGGTGGGAGAAAATCCCCACCATATTGCAACAACCAACCAGTTGACCATGGCAGGGTGTGGCATGCTCATTTGTGGCCCTCAGGACTTGACCATGCCAAGCTGAAAAATCAAAGTACATAAAATTACTCTTTCACTCCCAAATTTATATGTAGGATAAAACATCGTAATCAAAATTAAGACACTATTTTTTGCTGTTGAATCTTATTGTATTATCTTTTTCATGTAAATTATTAGAGTGTTTCTTTGTTTTACAAAGAGATCCTTTAAATTCTCCCTTATAATTACGGAAACTTGTTTGGACGAGTGTAATATACTTTAATTTTGAAGTCATGTGAAAATACCTCAATGCCACATAGGAAATTTAGAGGAGGGGACCCCTATTTATATACCATCTTGTCATTGTACTTGGTAAAATATTGTGGGCTTAGAGTGGGCTTGGTGGACCACATGTGCACATGCGCACCACCGAGCTAGCCATCGCGTCAAGATGCAGTGTGGACTTTTTCTAACTTGGACTTTTACTTTAACGACTTATTTTTTTGTTTAAGTTGTCATATTAAAGAACTCGAGGTGAGTTCTTGTCTTTGGGTTGTGTTCGAGGCCTTTGGCTCAAGCTACCTTATTTGACCTTGAGCTTCTCCCTCAAAGTGCTATTGTGTGACCAGTCTCGAGGCTCGAGGCTACAAACTCGAGCTCCGAGCATTTATTTTTACTGCGTCAATTCCTGTACTTTGCATAAACTACTTTATCCATAACTAAAGACGTATTTTTATGATCTCCCGTACCTACCACTTTCCTTTTTAATGCGCATTCTTAGCCCATGATCTTTGCCTTAAGGTGCAAGTATTTTCTCCTATAAATACAGTATCTTGGCGGCTCGTACAATGTATGAAAAATTATAGAAATTACACCTTCCTCTTCACGACTTTCTTTCTCTCAAAAATATGATTCTTTTCTCCTCCATTAATGCGCAAGTTAAGGCATTCTCCAACCCACCTTCTCAGAGTACACTGCTGAGATGAGTGTCGTGTTAACCCTGTGATCGGATTTCCGTTTATTCCATTGTACCTCCTTGGAGACAAAAATGACTTAGGGCAGTGGATTCTCCAAAACACAAAAATTTCTTCGGTTCACTCTTTTCCCTTTTGTCATTTATTATTTGAGTTAGTTTTACTGCTCATTTTGTAACTCTCACCTCGAGCATAATTTGTTTTAATAAGAGTTATATTTTTATTGCTCATTAACCCAATTTCTCCAATAGCTTGATTCATCGAAACAACTAAATTATGTAAAAACCGAAATTCTTTCCTTTCAATTGTCTTCAACAAAGAAAAGATTAATTAAACAAAACATGATCAGTGACAATGTTAATGCAGAATATGAAACTTACACGTACAATATAACTTCTTTTTGGCCAAAAAAAAAGAATGTAACCTCTTTAAATTAATAGTCTTTAAACCACCAAAAATCTATTAATTCAGCGAGAGACTAATTTTCTGATGAATTAATCACTATTAATTTCCAAGATGGTTTAGTTTTTTTTATCGTTTAATTGTAGACACATTATATTTAATTACATATCGATGTTCACTGAATTTAATTTATCACATCAAATAACTGAATTAAGATTCAAAGTATTGTTTAACTGTTTAATATTTTAAGAGTTCATCGAATTATAATTAGTATAAATATCTAATGTATTCAACCTATTTAACTTGACCCCAAAAAAATTAGTGCAAGTGCATAAACATAAATATTGAACTAAAGCAAACACTATTTAACCAACATGTCTCTTATTATTTATTGTATCTTGATGCAGCCCACATTTGGCTAAAAAGGTCTGGGTGGGTTAATGAGCTTGGCTGATCCTTGATGCTGCGAGATAAGTTCAAACACAAATAGAGTTTGAACTTAATTAGAAAAGTGTAGATTTTAAATCTAATTAGTTTTTTTTTTTTTTTTTTTGTAATTTATAGTCTTTAATTTAGAAAGATCACACAGATTATTAGATGAAGCACACAGATTGCAATCTCCATCATTGATTTCAATTAGGGATTTAATTTAAAATTTGTATTAGTTTGAGTCTAGTTAGGAATGGTCCTCCATTTAAAAAGAGGGCTAATTAGGGTATTGAGCATTCAATTTTAGATTAATTTTTATGTTTTGTTAACTCTTTCTTATTCTCGGGTTGTGAGAATTAAGAATGGACTTATTTTCTTCTTGTATTTTATTATTTTCGATATAAGAATTAAGGGAAGGCTGTTGAACCATCCCATTCCAGTTAATTTCTCTCTAAGTGCTGCATCAGTTGGTATCAGAGCTCATATTGACTTCTGAGATGACCTGTGGACGATAGAGAGACACCGTCGTCAAAGATGTATATGAGCAAGACTTTCAATGGTAGACCGAGAAGATATTCGAGGAGTTGGAGGAGAGATTCCGGCAAATTCAGCTGTGTTTGGCTCAATTGGGAGTGAGTCCCAACCATACACCTATGGCCTAGCTTCAAAACCCAATGGCAGGGGCTGGCGAGGAAGAAACAGACGAGAATATCCATGAACCGTATCTAGAGGTTGAAGACCATGGGTGAAACCTACGAAATACTCAGTTGAATACCAGAGCATCTTATTGCTTAGGCGAATAGGGGTGAAAGCCTTGGCTTTGGGAAGACTTTCCGGAGTTTAAGGGTGATGGCATCACAGTGGTGGAAGAGGCTCAGGACGAGCTAGCGTCGCTAGATGAAAAGGAGATAACAGCTGCAGACGGTCGCTTGCTATTGGTTGAGCGAATTGGCTACGCTTGAGGAAACAGAAGGAGATGATGGCTTCAACACAACATCTTCCAGACAACAGATGTCCAATTGGTGAGAGGGTATGCTGCCTAGTCATTAACTACGGGTGCAGTGAGAACGCCATCTCCAAGGAAGCCATCCAGAAGCTAGAGTTGAAGACGGAGAAGAATTCGAACCCTTACCAATTGTAATGGCTTGAGCAAGGAGATTAAGTAGCGATAACAATCTGGTTAGTTTCTCAACTGGGACGAAGTATCGAGACACAGTGTGGTGTGATGTTGTTCCCATGGATGTGTGTCATCTACAACTGGGAAGACCTTGGCAATCTGATAAAGGTACTATGCATGATGGGAAAAAGAACACGTATAGCTTTATCTTTGTGTGAACAGGGATCATCTTGTTACCCAAGAAAGATGAGGTACCACATGCTTCGAGGACTGAAGACCTAAAACCGGAAGATAGGGCCGTGTTCGCCCTTGCAGTTGGCTAGGTAGAGCTGGCGTTTGCATCGATAGGCGACATCAGAAGAGAACCTATCTTTGATGAGCCAACCTATCTTGATTTGTCTTCTCCACCAACCTTTGAGGAGCCTACATATAATGAGCCCATCTATGAAGAGGAGGAAGTACCGAATGAGGTAGGGAGTTGATTAGAGGAGGATTATCCAGAATGATTGGCGTATTTCTTACCACCCACAAGGGGGATTCCGTACCAAGAAGACTGGGTTCTAGACGATGCATTACCAAGATGGCCTCATTGCTGAGTGTGCCTTCCAAAGCGTGAGGACATCAGGCCCTAAGTTTTGAAGCTACTCGCTAGGAGACACCTCAAATAGAACCTGAAGGGCGGATTAGCTGCAATGATGCCAACAAAGGTAGGAATTTGGCAAACATGCCTTGGTAGTAAGACTGTCAGTAAGCTCATAGTATGATGTCGAGTACCCGCTCTGAGATTGGATGACTTTCTAGGCCAATTGCAAAAGGCGATGGTGTCTAGCAGATCTTGTTTGAAGGACGAATTCCACTAGAGTCTTGTCTTACCAGGGGATTGGTGGAGCGTCATTTTTGAAATCCAAGAAGGCTTACCCACGAAGCATATGCATGGCTTAGCCGCCAACATTTGTGACGATTAGGGAAGAACACTTTGTGTTCCGTCTTTGGAAGCCACTATGGAAGATGGCGAATATCAAGGAAGTTGCTGAGTACAAGACGATAGTTGTGCCAATGGGAGAGAAATAAATACAAAATAGGTGATGAATTGGAAGAGGTGCGAAGTACTATGTTGACAGTGAGGAGCAGTCCACATTGGGAACACCAGATGCCTGGAGACGCCTTACCGGATTGGCTTCATTACTGAGTGAGCCTTGTGGAGCGTGAAGAGCCCAGACATCAAATGTTCACAGTTCTCTTGATGCCAAAGAAGGACAAGACGGTGCGGAAGAATGTTGGCGGCAAGGCAATCAATGGGGTCGCAATGTATTATGGAACTTCTACACCATTGGTGGATGGTCTAGAGGAGACGACAAGGATAATGTTGAGCATCCTTATTCAACATTTTGTTTTCGAAAACGTCAAGGGTTGGGAGTAGAAATTGATTGAAGTCAAGCTGGATTATGATGCCAAAAAGGATAGCGCCAAGTTGGAAATACAACAAGGTTGGTCCATTGAGTGCTTTCAAAAGAGTACTGCCTACATGGGCAACCTTAACAAGAGAACGATTTCCGACTTGGAAATATGACAACGTTGAAACCTTTAAAAGAGTCTACTGCCTATAACTACTAAGTGGATTGAAGCCTTCAGAGTCATCAACATCAAGCACCTTGCTCCTTACCATGGCGAGAATTGTTTAGATGGAGCATGAAGGAATTCGAGGGCGAATTCTCTCTAACCCGGAGAGGATGATGCAGCTCCATCTTCATATTTGGCAGATATCTTGGACGATTGGTCAGGAAAACAAACCACAACTAGTTGAGTTTGGCGAGATTGGGGCAGGGTGCGCAAGGACATAGCTTGGTGAGAATGATCCACATGATCAGTTCCCAAATTCGGGGATGAATTATCTCCAACTTAGGAAGGATGATGCAGCCCAGCCTTTAAGCTTGGCGTGAAGATGATATGTTGTGGAATTTGAGGATGAATTCTCTCCAATCTGGGAAGGATGATGCAGCCTATATTTGGCGAAAAACGTCTTGGTGGGTTAATAAGCTTGGTGGATCCTACGCATGGCGAGATAAGGTTGGACACAAGTAGAGTTTGACCTTAATTAGGAAAGCTTAGATTTTAAATCTAGTTTGTTAATTTTATTTGTAACTTTTAGTCTTTAATTTAGAAAGATCACACAGATTGCTGGATAAAGCACATGGATTGTAATCTCTACCATTGATCTCAATTAGGGATTGATTTTAAAACTCATATTAGTTTGAGCCTAGCTAGAAAAGCTCTTCTATTTAAAGAGAGGACTAGTTGGGGCCTTGCATATTCAATTTTAGGCTAATTTTCATAATTTGTTAGCTCTTTCTTATTCTGGGGTTGTGAAAATCAAGAATTGACTTATTTTCCTCTTGTTCTTTATTATTTTCGTACTAAGAATTAAGAGAAGGCTGTTAAACCTTTACGTTTACTTTAATATTTATCTATGCTCTGCATCATATCTTTAGTTTTAAAATAGCAAAAATGGCTTCCCATCTCAAAGGTATCCAAAAAGCAACCATGACACATGAAATACATAAAGCATTATGTGAGCATAGCAACGAGCATCATTCAAGCATGCTAAAAGAATTGCTATAATGGGGTTTAGAAAACTATGATTTGCAAGTCAATCAAGGAACTATACCGAAACACTCGAGCGATCATTAGAATCTTGCCACCTAAGCTGTATGATACGTGTATCTGCAGGCAACAATAATTGCAAATTGTTTTCTCCATCGTCAAACACAATCCATGTAAAAAAAATGCCCTCTGAGGACCTTTGATGATTCCTTAACGGAGGCGGCATTATGAATAAAAAATTGTAATCAATGACTTGATATACCGTCAAAAATAAATGTCAACATCTCTTGAATTTTCCCAATGAAAATGACACTAGTGTGGAGGTTTTGAGCATGGGTGAGGCATCGTTAACAACATGACATGACATTTAGACATGAAGTAGAAGTTGTTAATCATACACAACATTCAGATGCAGTACCATGCAAGGAAGCATGCACTCAAAGCATCAACGACACACTAAAACTTCTTGTTGTAATATGAGAAAGTAACCCTCAGACTATTGGACGCATTGTTAATAATTAAAGATGAGATTCAACAAGTTTTGAAGTAGAACAAAAGACAAGCTATTCTTTTTTGATATTTAGAGAAACTGACATAAACCAATTTATTACAGTATATTGTTTTTAGCTAATTATTAATCTATAAAATTTTTAGGACCCATAAAATACAAAGAAAGTACTTGAAATACATTATTTTACACCAGTGCAATAGGTACCGTTATGCCATCTCTAGGATACAACGCCCAGCTAAAAAATATGATACTTTCTCGGTCTTCAAAACTTTAAAAGGTAGAGTCTTTACCAACACCTTACTTAGCCCAAAATTACAAAAATTTTAATAGATAATAAGCACACATGTTTTTATACTAATCTTGCTTTCTTCCTTTTCTGAATTTCACTCAAAGCATTTGATGCAAATAGGGATGAAAATAACCAAATCGAGATGAGAAAGGAAGAAACATAAGATTTGAAACGGTTGGAATTGTAACCGCGCCAGCTAGCAACATGAGTACATTTTTAGAGTAGTTGGAATTTACTTAGGTTTTTAAGTGGAATTAGTTTTAAGCCTTTTGCTTGATTAATGTTTGCTTCTTATCCACTGAATTATATAATTATGATATAGATTTTATGTTATGTCAGGATTATATTAGGTTTTGTTGGAATTATAATGTATTTGGTTTCATACTTGAATTTGAAGTAGTAGTAGGAGAGTGCCAATTATAGGCCATTAGCCATTTGTTTCTAAAAGCGTTTGAGTAATCAATAAATTTGATTAATTATTTTATTTTGAGTTGATCTTTGTAGTTTCACTTTTGAAATAGTTCAGTAAGAATTTCATAGCTCCTCTTTAGGCTATTACTCGAGTGTTTGTAGAGTTAACTAGTTTTAGCCAGTCGCACTCAATCTAGTATCGTTGGGTACGACCAACATGTTAGAGGCACCCTATTCTCTCCACCACATGCAGTCCATGTTCGAGGTTGCAAGCTAGATCTTTGAACCGATTTGTAGTAGTTGGAATTAGAGTCAATCAATTTGCAAATTTGCTTTCGCAATTTGCATCCGCTGGCATCGGAGCATAGAATGTTTTCATCATGGCCCATTGGAGACAGAGGTTTGCATTCATTGGTGACATGTACAAGAGAGTTGACTATGCTCATCGGACTGAGAAAAGGTTTGAGGAGATAGAAAAGAGATTCCAGCGGATCGAGTTGAAGAAGAAGCTAGCGGTTACTGAGCTTTGTCATATATCTCAAACTTGTGCCCTAGCATTTGTTTATTAGACAAGCATAGAGGAAAGCTTTGGCAACCACCACCATCGATCGTTATCAAAGACTGCACCACCACGACCCTCATTGTTAAAACCGGTGAGCCACCACTTTTTCACTTTTGTAATTCGAGCACCATCACCACCATGACACTTTTGGCCACACGAAACACCACATACCACTGGACATGATATCATGTTCCACCATCATGACACTGCCCAAACCACGACCAATTTTTGTACCTCCCACCAATCTCCAGTGACTCTTCCACCACCCAACCTAATCCCAAATAAACTACTCATCCCCTAATGAAAATGGAGCCCTTAATCAATACGTATGAGGATCCTGATCTCGAATTTTTTCTCTACCTATAATTGATGAGTCCATCCATGTTGAGGAGTTTGAGCCCTTAGACCTAATTCCACCACCGTCTATCCAACAGCAACCATTGTTTTTAGCCCAATTAAAAGTATCATCTATCCAACCATCATCATGAGCACGAATGATGCAAAGAGGGATGAAAATTACTAGGTCGAGACAAAAAGGAAGAAGAAGAAGCTCGTGAACAATTTGAATTATAATTTTACTTGGTAGCGACTTGAGTACAATTTTAGTTAAATTAGGATTCAATTAGGTTTTTAGCTTAATTAGTTTGAAGTCTTTTGGTTTTGGTTATTAGGATTTATTTTACTGAATTATGTAATTAGGATTATAGTTTTTGAGTTATGTTAGGATTGTATTAGATTCTGTAAGAATTAGGATATAACTGTATTTATATTTTAATTTTAAATAATAGTAGAGAAGTGCCTATAAATAGGAAATTAGCTATTTGATTTAAGAAGCTTTTGATTATTCAATGTTGATGAATTGTTATGTTTTGAGTTGAACTATTTAGTTTCATTTTGAAATATGTCAATAAAAATTACATAGCTCTTCTTGAGATTATTACTCGGGTATTCTCTAAATCAACAAGTTTAAACCAGTCCCACCCAGTTTGGTATCATTTAATACGATTAACAGGTTATAGGAACCCTATCCTTCCTACCACGCATCATTGAGGTTCAAGGTTGCAGGTTGGATCACTAGACTGATCTGCATCATGTGGTATTACAGCCAAACAATTTGCAAATTTTCTTTCACAATTTGCATTAGTTAGTATCATAGCACAGAACGTTTCTATCATGGCTGCTGGTAGGCAAAAGTATGCCTCCATTGGTGACATGTAGAAGACAGACGACTCTGAGGACATTTATGCTCATCAGAATGAGAGAAGGTTTGAAGAGATATAAGTGAGATTATAGTGTCTCAAGTTAATGAAAAAGCAAGCGATTACCGTTGTCATCTATCTCAAACTCGTGACCTAGCTGTGTGTTATGAGACATGCATAGCAAAAAGCTTCAACAACCAGCACTGTCAATCGTCCTTTAAGACTGCACCACCATGGCCCTCATCGTTAAAACCGGTGAGTCATCACTTTTCTACTATCGCAAACTAAGTATCACCACCACCATGGTCAACTTTGGTCTCACGAAACACCACATACCACCATGTGACATCATGTTCTACCAGTATGACACTGCCCACACCACCACTAATTTTTCCTACCACCTACCAATCACTATTGACTCTGCCACCACCCAGCCTCATCCCACAAAGTCCATTTCACCTCCTAAGAAAAGCGGGACCTTTACTAATCACGTATGAGGATCTCGATCTCAATTTTTTTCTTCACCTATCTTTGGTGAGACCACCTTTGATGAGTCAATTTATTATAATGATGGAATTAAAAAGGCTGAGCTCCTAGACCAAATTCAACCACCATCTATCCAACCTCAACCATTGCAATTAGCTCAATTAAAAGCATCATTCACCCAACCATTATCACGAGCACGAAGTAAATTACTCCAACATTAGAGAACATTAACACGATCTAAATTAGAACATTTTTTACCTCAAGGGATTTCATCCGCCAACAAGACTAATGGATTGATTTCAGGAACATTTTAGTTTAACTAAAATTTATTTAGGTCTTTTAGCTTAATTAATTTTAAGCCATTTTCTTGATTAATGTTTTAGTTATTAAGATTTATTTTATTGAATTATGTAATTAGGATTAGAACTTTGAGTTATGTTAGAATTACATTAGGTTCTATAAGAATTAGGTTATAATTGTTTTTATATTTTAGTTTAACGTAGCAGTTGGGAATGCCTATAAATGGACGATTAGCTGTTTTTTTAAGAAGCTTTTGAATAGTCAATATATTCTGATAAATTATTTTGTTTTGAGTTGATATTTATAGTTTTTATTTTCAAAGAGTTCAATAAAAACTACAGAGGTTCTCTTTAACTTATTACTCGAGTATTCATAGAATGAACAAGTTTTAGTTAGTCTCATTCAATTCGGTATCATTGAGCATGATCAACGGGTTAGGGGCACTCTATCCTCCCCACCACACGTCGTTAAGGTTTGAGGTTGCAGGTTAGATCTTTAGACCGGCTACATCAGCTGATATCAGAGCCAATCGATGTGTAAATTTTCTTTTGTGATTTTATATCAACTTTGATGCCCAAGTGCTTTATACAAGATTAATTTGCAAAACATAATTTCCACCAACGGTCACGTTGCTTTCATTGCTTTAAATTGTAATTTATCCTCCATCGCATTATTACAAGCATTTAGAACGAAGAAAATATCTTCATGTAATTGAATTATAGATTTAATTTTGAATAGACTAAATTTTATTAATATGTAAGGGAGGATATAATTGTTGTTATTGAGAAAAAATTTACCAATAATTTAAAGGACATAAATAACATCATTAAAATAATATTAAATTTGAAAAGCTTGCCTGCTTGACCTCATGATTATATTTTATTCTTTCTGGTAAGATCATTCTATTCATGACAAATCCAACTACTTTGGGAATCTTTCATCCTATTTTATTCATAGGCAATGCAACACTCGAAGTAGACAATTGATCAAATACAAGCTCAGGGCATATATGTATATATATAAAACATGCAATTTTTTTTAAAGAACATCTAGAATTTCTCCACTTATTTTGATAAAAAATGAAAGAGTTTTTTCAAAAGAAAACTTTGTCCAAGTGAGGACCCTGTGTATCATAAGAGTTGTAATGCCTTTAAACCCTCACTTTTTGTTTTAGCAACTCCTATATTAGAAATACTGTGGACCTAGCATTTAGGCCTTGGTTGCTTGAAGGCATATAGAGTGCTTCATACACATATTATCCAAGGTGCCACATAGGCTCTTTAAAACGTGCACATTATAGCCCCATACATCATCCCGGATTCATGAACACTCTAGAATGTTTGCCAAAACTGTCATAGGATGTGACATTACTTCCACACTCATATAGGCGAGTCTATAAGGAGTGTACTTGTGGCCTTATAACCCATCATAGCATAGAGGCTATAAACCTCATTAAGAGCATAACTAGCTCTATCTCACAAGCAAACATGCCGCACCATTGCAGATGTGCAAAAATAAAATGCATAGTAACCCCTCAACTACTCCATAATTCATTTGACCCTTTTCAGGGTATTCTTCTTTAAGCTTAAGCCCCACGTCCCTCGATGCAACCTAGATCCTTCCTCTAGCTAAAGGCTTTATTAGCAGATCCACAATGTTATCTCATATGATCAATAGATATGGAACCATTCGTGAGATTTTATATAGTGCTTCCATCTTATAGATCTAGGTTTTCCCTTAAAATATTTATTATGAACCCTATGAATAGTCCTAGTACTATTAAAGTGGATAAGAATAGGTGGCATGGTTCCATCCAATATAGGAACATCGCACAATAGTTCTCTTAACCATGATGCCCCATTAGTAGTAGCGGCTAGAGCTACAAGCTTAGCCTTTATGGTAGATTTATTTTTTATTTTTTATTTTTTATTTTTTTTTTTTTGTGATTTCCAACTCACAGCTTTACCATTAAGGATAAATAAATATCCACTTTTAAAAATAACATCACCATAGTAGGAGTTCCAATATGTATCACTAAAACCTTAAAGAACATAGGCCTACTAGAAAATCGAACATAGGCCTACTAGAAAATCAAGTATCTTTTAACATGATTCAAAGTAATACAATAATCAAACATAGGCCTACTAGAAAATCAACCGAGTGCACCAACGGTTTATGCTATATAAGATTAGAGGTGGCCAGTGGGCCGAGTCGGCCCGGAACTCTGCCGACCTGGCCCAACCTGCTACTGTAGTGGGCCGGCCCAAGCCTAAGCCCGCCTCCCCCCCCCCCCCCCCCCAAAACGGCTCTTTGAGAGAGCCGTTGCTCCCCCCTTCTTTTTTAATTAAAAAAATTATCCATAAATACACATCTCCTCATTCTATTTCCTCACAACAAATCTTTATCCAATTCATCTACTTCCTTTTACCTGAAATAATTGTGCACAAAATTGGTGTTGGGAAAGGATAATGAAGTTTTGTTAAAAAATAAACTCTGATGCCGACAATTGGGTTCCTAGTTCTTAACTATGGTCAAAATAATATTAGAGCACTTAGAGTAGGAGACTCTTCTCTCTACCTAAGCCCCCAGTCGGAGAGTCACGCTTTGTGACACCTCACTTGCGAGAGTTCCCGAGAATAGGTTTATATCTATAAATCTTTTTCCCTAATACCGGTGGTTGGGAGAAACTTCAAAAATTCTCCCTACTTTTATAAAGTTTATGTAGTAGAACAAGTTTAGACTTCATAACTCTAAACTTAGGGTCGATATAAAATTCCTAATTTTAAATCTACTGACTTAAGTTCATAATTTAAATCAACAAATCTAAATTTATAATTTAGATTTACAGGCCTTTTATTCTAATACATTAATAACGATACGTAAACTTGAACAGGCATAATAATGAATACTATAAATAAATAGAAAAGCGGAAAAGAACAAAGAAAGAAGAACATACCTAGAATTGCTCCAATAATAAAGAAAACCAAGAAAATCAAGACCCTGCGATCTTCTACGCAATGACCTCAAATTGCCCGGAGGGTGGGCTCCGAAAATTATTAAACCGAGGAAAGAAAAAATTCAACGGAAATTTTTCTCTCCAATTAGGTCTCTGAAACAATTTCAGAAACCCAAAATAATTTGTTTGAATTAGATGCCAAACCACTGGAATAGGTACCTCTATTTATAGTAGTATACTGGAGCGAAAAAATCTCTATTTTTCGATGTGGGATGCGCAGGCCTAACAATAAAACGCGCTGTTTTATATAGAAGCAAGTTTAAAAAGCCGCGTTTCAACCCCAAGTCAAACGCTCCGTGGTCCACCAGCGGCGTGACAGGTGTCATCGCGTGATTTGTCCCTGCATGGGGACGCGGATACCCATGGTGGACGTCGCGCTGGTTCGTCCGATTCAGTTCACGCGAATTGCGAGTTGTGCTGTTTTTTTTTTTGTTTTGCTTTGTTTCCCGCATTTAAAAATTCATCCTATGAATTTTAATATTTCAAAATTATTTTATTTTATAATTTTTAAATTTTTATTCATCTCATGAATAAAGTTTGGCAAAATTAATTTATCCATCTCTTGGATAAAGAATTCATCTCATGAATTCCTTAATATTTTTTCGATGGCAATAAATACAGAAGCTTGTGTAGAGACCTCAGGGACAATATAAAACTAGCTCCAAATGGGTTAAATTAATCATCTTATGAAATAATTTAATTAGCATTTAAGGAGACCAAATGGGTAAAGACATACTTAGATGTCAAACGCCTATCATTTTAATATGACTGGAAGTCTTAAATCAGTATAGCCAACTAGAACCAGCTCGTCACTTTGAAAGATCAACATAGGATCTCTAGTTCTTCTCAGGAACTAGAGAAACCACTTCACTGCCACCTAGTCCATTGGACCTATGTTAGACTAACACCTTCTTACTATACCATAGCATAGCAGACATCAGGTCTCGTGCACAACATGGCATACCTGAGGCTCCCACTACCAAAGCGTATGGGATATTCCTCAATTGTGCCTCCTCTTGAGGTGTCCTAGAACACTACTCAAAAAAGAGAGGGACTCCATGCTATACCTTGACAACGTCTTGTCAATATAAGTAGCTAGGGAAAGACCCAACATCCTACTCTTACGACCTTGTAGAAGCTTAATCCTAAGAGTAGAGCTGACTTCCCCTATGTCTCTCATATTGAGCTATCATGACAACCAAGTCTTTACAGCTAATGGCACCCCTACATCATTCTCAATGAGTAGTATATAGGTAACATACAATACTAAAAAAAGTCACTACTTTCTCTTAATGTCATTTGTACATACATGCTTCGTTTAACCAATTGCTTAAGAATTTTAGACTTAACTGCTTCATGGTGGCTAAAGGGATCAAATTCAATGCCACAGTCAACCACTAAGGCTCCCGCTATGAACCTATCGGGTGTCCTGACAATCCTCCCACCACACCTAAGCTTTCGTGTGTCTGGAACATTCTCGTTCCTATTAGTAGGTGCCACTACTATATATTGGGTCATATGCAACGGTTTAAAACCGCAGCAAATTAGAGAAAACCGCTGCATTAGATCTAATGCAGCGGTTTATAAACCGTTGCATACGCGGCCGTGGCATTAGCCTTTTGCAGCGGTTTTTTTTACTACAGTTGGGGATCATAACCACTGCATTTGGGTAACTAATGCAATGGTTGTTTGACCTATGGCAATGGTTATGCTCACCTAATGCAACGGTCATTTTAATCTAATGCAGCGGTTTGTGCAGACCTAATGCAACGATTATATTGACCTAATGCAGCAGTTTTGGTCTTAGGTAATGCAACGATTATTCTAACCTAATGCAGCGGTTTGTGCAGACCTAATGCAACGGTTATATTGACCTAATGCAGCGGTTTTGGTCGTAGCTAATGCAACGATTATTCTAACCTAATGCAGCGGCTTTGGACTTATCTAATGCAACGGTTACTCTAACCTAATGCAGCGGTTTTGGACTTATCTAATGCAACGGTTACTCTAACCTAATGCAGCGGTTTTGGACTAAGCTAATGCAACGGTTGTTCTGACCTAATGCAGCGGTTTTGGACTTAGCTAATGCAACGGTTATTCTAACCTAATGCAGCGGTTTGGAGTGAGCTAATGCAACAGTTATGTTCGCCTAATGCAGCGATTTGTAGTGAGCTAATGCAATGGTTATTTTCTCCTAATGCAGCGGTTTGTGGTGAGATAATGCAACGGTTATGTTCATCTAATGCAGCAGTTTTGTACTCAGCTAATGCAACGGTTATGTTCACCTAATGCAGCGTTTATTGATGAATTAATGCAACTATTTACAATCGCTAATGCAACGGTTTGTACAAAAACTGGTGTAGTTATTGATTCAGTTTTGACATATATTGCAAGAATTTTTTAAACCAACACCTCTTCATCCATAAGCATATCGTAACACATCCATACATTCAAAAGATCTTGCTCGACATCAAAGCTAATAATAATCCAAATACAAATTACATAGTTGATAATCAAAGGAAACTACTGAATCAAATACATAGCTGCTAATCACAAAAGTCTAGACCTTAAAATATATCAAGCTTTACATATTAAAGCCAAAAAAATCCTACACCCACGAAAGTCTACAACCACCAAGTCAATATAAAAAAAACACAATTTACATTCAACCACATCAAGTACATTGTTCATAACCATAAACTCCACACTATGTTCCTTTATTGGCCGTGTGTCCATCAACATTATCGAGATCCTCAGCATCCTGACACCAAAAACATATAAAATGACCATAAGTAGCTTGTCATGAGCTGAAGTGATAAGATTTAGTTGGAAGTAGTTGTATTTAGATACATGAGGTTGTTATAGTTGTTGAGATAGATATTCTTGTTTAGTTGAGTTGTTACATTGATAGTTATGTGTTTTACTTCATATAAAGAGTTGTAATTGCACTTTGGAGATCATTCAATGATAATATCAGCACTTCAATTCTCTTACTCTCCCTCCATTCTCTCTACTTCTCCCTCGAATTCTCATCTCTATCTCATCTCTTTCTCATTTCTCTCTCTCCCAAACTCTCTTTCTTTCTAAGTCATAACTCGACCCACCTCGGGTTATGACATAGCAGTATTAGAGCCTTATACAACAAAAGAGATGTAGGAACAAATGATTTCTTTAGTTTTACATGAAGAATCATTGAGATATATGATAATTTTTGAGTTAAAAATAGAACTAAAGCACTAATATACCTCATTTGCACACCTGATGAAGAAGCAACATTTCAAGTAGTACTATGACCATTTCCAGGTGATCCTCCTACCAAGGTTTGAAGTACGTGGGGATCAAGATTGCTTTAACTTGGGATTACTAAAGTGATCCTCCTACCAAGGTTTGAAGTACGTGGGGATCAAGATTGCTTTAACTTGGGATTACTAAGGCAATTCTAGAGAACAGTTCCTGCATAACTTCTTTAGTCAGTTCAGCTTTAATGTCAGCCTTCATGGACTCCATAACCTCTGTTGGAACTTGAGCTCCACCCACTTGAACCTTCTCTTTAAGATCTCTCTGGGTAACACCCCTCCCAAATAGATGGATACGACCGGAATGCTCATCCCCCATTACTTCATCAAATACATTTGTACTTTGGCTATTTGATCCTCCCTCAAAATCAATCTTGGATTGATGTTCCTCAACTTCTTTCTACATCAAAGAAATGAAGTAAAAAGTTATACCTTATTTATAATGTCATGCCATAAACCAACTCAATATTAAATCAATTAAATGAATTTAGAAAAATTTAAGACCAATAAAGTTAATAACTCTATGTAATTTATAGTACTTAAATGTATCTTATATTTTTCATTTAAATCACTTAAAAGAATCCCCCCACTCTAAAAACTTCCTTATCCATAAATGTACTAGAGTTCAAGGGTGATAATCAGGTATCAAGAAATGGTCCAAATTTTAATTAAGTATTCTAATAATATTAATATGTAACCACCCCCACAAGTTGGTGATTCATCAAATATTTTAATTAACTAACTAATCTACATATCACATTGTCTTAGAGTGATACTGACAAATATTTATATATATGCATATATATAAGATATACATATCTCCTCTTAACATATGCCATAATATGCAATAATATGCAATAAGAGAAAATCATCAACTCATAATTTGAGCAAGCCATTTCAAAATACCTAACATAACTTTCGCATCACCTTTCTAGAAAAAGTCAATAATCCATGACATATTAGTAACTCAATACAATAAAGCAAATTCAATGCGAATAGTAAAAGCAAATTAGAGTTTTAACTGCCATTTTCATTGAAGAAAATCTCTTACAGTACAACAGCAGTGACAACAACAAACCCAATGACTCAACAAGCTCCTATCAAAGTAGTGTCTGATAAGAGTGAGATGTAATCTTATCTCTCAAATTTGTTTAGAACCCCAATTTAGTCAAGTGCAATCAATTGAACCTCAATTTAGACTTCATTCATCATTCATCATATATGAATTACAATGTAAGACTCAAGTACTTATACTAGCCCTAAGCTAATGGCGGTTACTGAAGTTCAGTGCTCCAAGACAACGTCAACTAACCAACATACTTATGCAGCTATCATGATTCCTATAGATGGGGCTTATGAAAGATTGTAATTAGAATAATATTGATGTAATAATTAGTAAGTTCTTAGTATAAGCTTGAATTGTGTAAGTAGGTTGATATGCTTACTTAGATATTTTGGCGCCAAGGCTAGTTCAAGTCGGTTAAGGCTGTTAAAAGGCATTGCATTGTTATTAGTTGAAATATAAAAGGGATGCTAGTGTGTAATGGATGATTATTCAATGAACATTACAACTATCTCTTTGAGATATTTCCCTTCTTTTCTTATTTTACATCTCTTTCTCCTAGACATAACTAATGCAAGCTAAAACATTGAACCTAGACATAACTAACTGACTCTTTGAGATATTGAAGAAACTTGGCATTAGGAAGCAATTCCTTCAATAATTCTAGGAGATCACCAAATGCCACATTACTCAAACCATGTTGACACTTGAAAAGATATAGTCTGATAGTAAATGACAATCTAGAAAAGTTCTCACAACCTGGGAAAAGCTCAATCTTCCCTTCTTCTAATAATCTATAAATTTTTTTAGCATCTCGTGCCATCTCATCAATGCCCTCGCCTGACAAATCACAACTATCAGCCACATGTATAAATGTGTCATGTAATAAGCCCTCAACATTATCATGGCTAGAAGACTCATCATCACCGTCATTTATGTCATCCACACTCAATGAAGACCTCTCCCCATGATAATAATTATCATAATGAGGGACAAATCCATTAGCAATTAAATGATCATACAATTCTTCTCTAGTTCCCCAAAATCTAAACACACAACGATTACAAGGGCATTGTAATTGTTTTCTGTTGCCTTTGCCTTTAGCCTTCGTTGCAAATTGTTCAGTAAGAAAGTCATTTAACCGCAAGTCAAATTCCTCGGTCCACCGAGGTATATGCATCCAACTTGTATCTCCCTCTTTCATATTCACAGCTTAAGACAAAAAAAAAGAAGGGACAAAAAAAGGAAGGGCTTGTGCAGGGAGCCCAGGGACAATTTAAATCTAGCTCTAAATGGGTTAAATTATTCACCACATGAAATAATTTAATTACCATTTAATGAGACTTAAGTCCACAAAATAAATCTCACTGCACTCCAGACTTAAATTATTTATTCGATATCTCCCTAAGAGACTATAATGATGACAACAACCTCTCAACTAAATGTCCATGACAAAGGATAAATATAACCACTGCCATTATCCTTCTCACAGCTTCTCTATTAGTTACCGACTCGCCCTTCACTAAATAATTTATTTATACTTGAACATATTTACGGTATAAATTCTAAATGTCAAACAGTTGGAATATTTTGGCCAAAGTTTTCGAACTATTCAAGTATTTGCAAATCAACTAAGGGGACATATGTATCTCATAAGAGACTGTAGATTCCCTATTGAATATCTGATCGTTGTCACACTTCACGACGCTACCCAGTGTACGTGGGATTTCAGTCATTCGTTTAGACCTTACTTAGTACGCAAAAGTAACTAACGCTCCATGCACAAGTCCAGAATACCATTAGGATTTAGAGTCATCATTCAAATAATACAACGTGAATTACTCATTTCCGATAGTAGTCTAGAAATAAGTAACCCACATGGTCCAACTCAATGTGTCAATCTTATTAAACACACTAACCTAACACTTTTGGATCTCCATCCACATGACCAAGAAAAGTCATCTAAAGTGTCATGTTATAGTCTTAACATATAAGTGGTCCAAACTTGTGCCCGACTACGAGACTTTCAAACAACAATCTATACCATTTGTTCTAAGTCTATCTGTGGCTTAGTCTCATAAACCACTCAGGACAAACATGTAAATTGTAGTCCGAGGACTACACCCATCTCATGGATGTCATCCAAAAGAAAATCACATGCAGTATAAATGCTCACGTAAACAAATTTAACTAGGAAAACGACTGAAACTTCAATTTTATTTATTAATTAAAACGATATATCCATAATAAATCTGGATTTCAGGACACTGTTCCTAACAAGCCACCTCTAACTCGTAGAATCTTGGCCAATTTCGAATCTCATTGTTCGCTTTGGTAATTTTAGTACCAAAATTTTATTTGTTTCACATTTTTATCTACTTAATTTGCAATAGTAGTCGCATTTTTTAAATACTAATCATTAATACTGCCATGGCACACAACTCATCTTTGTCTGGAGCCGGTCGTTCTAGTTCTTACTCTTCTCGACCCCCT
Source organism: Simmondsia chinensis (assembly GCA_018398585.1). Lineage (NCBI taxonomy): Eukaryota > Viridiplantae > Streptophyta > Magnoliopsida > Caryophyllales > Simmondsiaceae > Simmondsia > Simmondsia chinensis. The sequence continues at coordinate 14,474,450 of JAGTTD010000005.1, forward strand.
AAAGTACCTAAGAGTGGTAGAGTTGTTGAACTTAATACTGATGAACAAGCATTTTTTGAACCAGGCCCATTACCTCTATGCATTGACACTATAGATTAGGACTTCCAACAACAGCAGTACTACAATGACCAAGATTTTTCGGAGTCGGGGGGTGGTGGTGGAGACTCACGGACTGAAGAGGAACCCACACCCACCACCGAAACCTAGCCTACAAAAATTAGTACCAGTAGGTGTAGTACTAGTGAGGTATGGAAGCACTTTAACTTAGATAAGAAAACTAATAAAGAGATTTCTAAATTATGTAACCCACCCAAAGCCTATAGTCATCCACCCGACAGTGGGACAGGCATATTAATTAGACATATATTTAGGTGCCACTCCAAACAAGACCCAGATAAAGCCCAACAACAGTTAGTACATCAAGCGATCGGTGCACTTGCTAACTTTTGGTTCTCCCAAGAAACTAATAGACAGGAACTTGCTAAATATGTAATTGGGGCTGAAAATCCTTTAGCACCGGCAAAGACCCTATATTCGTCAAGTATCTCCAAACAGCAGTGAATCCCGCCACCGTAAGGGTTCCTCGGAACACTTTAAAGTGGGACGCATTTAAAGCTTACCATAGGATGAAAATTGAGGTCTTCGAAATTTTTAGGGCGAACACGAGCATGTTCTCGTTGGCATCCGACACTTGGAAGTCGAAACCCGGTGTGCCTTACTTGTGCCTTACGGCACACCGGATCGATTACTCCTTCACCATTCAAAAACGAATAATCCATTTTGTATATTTAGATTATCCCCACACTGGCGACATAATCACGGGTGTGATTATAGAGGCAACCCGCGAGTGGGGGACAGAGCGCCCTATTTTTAATATCACGTTCGACAATGCTGCTAGTAATAAGACATTCGTTAAACAACTAAGTAGGCATATGAGACCCGTGTTTCATTTATGTTGCATCTATCATGTACTGCATTTAATAGTTATGGATGGTTTAGGTCAAATAAATGCTTCTCTTTCCACCTTAAGAGATATAACAGTAACAATAAAATCATCGGGCACCAGAAAGAGAAGATTTAAACTTCTCTGTAGGACGCATGGGATAGAGTATCAACAATTTAAATTAGACTCACCAACTAGGTGGTCATCAACCGTAGACATGTTAGAGCGCATACTACTATACAAGGATGTTCTAGTGGAATTTGTACAGGATACTCATTGAAATTTAAGTGCTTATAATCTGAACAATGTACATTAGGACACCACTAATGAAATTTGTAAATTTCTTACCATTTTTAGAGGCACTACCACCTTTTTTTCCAATTGCTATTATCAGACCATACCACAAGCAATATCTAGATTGATTGATATTTTTTCTGGGATGTCGAAAAATGAATCCAACCCCGTGTTGACTGAATTAATTATGACAATAAAAATGAAGTTATATAAATATTATTCCGAACTGCCTCTTACATACTGTTTTGCCACTATTTGGATCCCCGTTGTAAACTCATGGGTTTGAACTTGTTTGCAAAACATTTTCATGAACAATTAAATTCTGATTTTGATACCAAAAAATTCATTGCGCAAGTCAATTCAGAGCTACGCACTTTATTTTTCCATTATTCTTGGAGATTATCATCTGATAATCTATATGTTACTTCTACTACAGTTGGATCTTCCAGATCTAGTAGAAGTAGTGCACACATGTCATATGCGTGGAAGTTGTTGGACCGATTCACGCCCACACAAGCACCCACGTCATGTGACGAGTTAGATTACTATATGTGGACGCCGTTGATCTAATTCTTCCCGACGCTGGCGAATCCACAATTTGATATTTTGAAAAGGTGGTGTACAAATCAAACCCAATATCCCATGTTTTCCACCATGGCACGTGATATACTAATGTGTCCGGTGTCTTCAGTAGCATCAGAGTGTGCTTTTAGTCTTGGTGTCAGGTTGCTTGGAACGAAGAGGATGAAGCCATCACCGCCCAACTTGGAGATGTCCGTGTGCATAAAGGACTGGATGCACGTAGCGGCTAAGAAGCAAAACGAACTGAGGCTGGGTACATCGAGCGAGGATGAAGATGACCACACTACCGATAAATCAGACAGCGGCACAGCAACCCCCCCAACCAGTGTAGACTAATTTTCTATTGTTGTATGTCTATATCTTGTTTGTATTTTTTAATAAATATATTTGTACTTTTAAATAGTTGGATCCAACTGCTGTAGTTGTAATTGTTACATTATTTACCATTATTTATTATTTATTTTATTTTATTACATATATTCAGCATTATTAATGATTATAATGGATTGTATTTGTATCTTATATAATTCATCAATGAATTATAATAACTTTTGTACAAAACGAATTTATATTTTTTTAATTTTACATATTGTTTAAAGACGCGCGGGGGAGAGAAGGGGGGGGGGGGGGGGGGGGGGGGGGGGGCGCAGGCCAACCCAGGCCTCGGCCAAGGCCGGGCTGAGGCCCCAAGGCCGAGACCCAAACCCGGCCCGTCCCGGCCCGGCCCGCTACAGTAGCGGGCCTAGTGGGCTTGGGCCCGGGCCTGGCCTAGCCTAGCCTATGGCCACCTCTGTATTAGATCGAGTAGTATCAATTCCATATCTTGGATTGCCAATTACACTAGCATACTCACTCTAATTGATAGTATCGACATCGTTGTCATTCAAGTCGATATGGAAATGTAGGTCAAATGGAGTACCAACAGGCATGCAATCAAACATATTGAATTTTCTTAATAACTTTGCAATATACGGGTATCGATCAAGAAAACAGTCATCACTACTTCAAGTGATTTTCATCCCTCATGTGACATCTACTTCACCCATGTCTTTTAAATCAAAGACGCTATTTAATGAAGGTTTTTTTTTTTTTTTCTTTTGATAATAGTTAAGTTAGTTTTGAAAATTAACAAATAATCAACATATAGAAACAATAATATGAGCATCAGTCACAGATTTGTAATATATGCACCTGTCAACTTCATTCAACTTAAACCCATTAGAAATAAGACATTATCCAAATTTTCATGCCGCTGTTTTAGGGCTTGCTCAAGACATACAATGATTTTGTTAATTTATAATGTTTATGCTTATTCCCTAGTTGGACGAACCCTTCAGGTTGATTCATATGTATTTCTTCTTTAAAGTCTCCATTTAAAAATGTTGTTTATATATCCATTTGATGTAGGACCTCGTTATGTTTACTATAGCAACCAAAACATTTTGAAGTCACTTTAATAACTAGAGAATAGGTATTAAAAAAAAATTTATATCTTCCTTTTGTTTAAAATCTTCTGCAACCAATCTAGCTTCAAACTTTTCTATCTCACTGTCAGGTTTACGCTTTCTATGATGTACCCACTTGCAACCTATAATTTTGCATCTCGGAGGTCAATCTACAAATTTTCATGTTTTGTTGGTGTTTAAAGAGTCTATTTCATCATTCATCACTCCTCTCTAAAAAAATCCGAATAAAGCTCCTTGAATTGACTTAGGTTCGTTATTCACCATACAAACGAAATTCTCGATGAAATACAAGAATGTAGAACATAATATAAAAGGAAAATTACATCCAAAGTCCTTTTTTATTCTTTGCCTTTTACTACTTCTAACTGGTTCAAGAACTTTTTCTCTAGGTCGTGAAGAGCTGCCATCATTATCAATTTTGTACATACTAGATTTGAAAGGGAATTCATCTTCATGGAATATTACATCTAACGACTCTACTACCACATTATTCCCAAAGTCTAAAAATCTATGGACTTTACTATTCAAAGCATAACTTACAAAAGATACTACTTGTTGCTCTTTCCCAACTTAGGAATTTTAGGATTTGTTTTTCTCACATGGGCTAAACATCCTCATACCCTTAAATAGTCCTACTTTTGTTTTCTATTTCTCCTGGGTGTTTTCAAATTTTTTCTCACAAGGAACTTTACTGAATATATAATTAGCGGTGAGAATTACTTTTCTACATAGATTGTTAGGGGCTTTGGAGCTAAAAAGCATAGCATTTGTTAATTTGATTAATGATATACTTTTTCTGTTCTGCTCAACCATTAGAAGCAGGTGAATATGGAGGTGTAACCATGGGTACTATACCAATGGATTGAATATAATCTATTAAGCCATGTGTGTCATAGTCTCTACCACATTTGGTTCTAAATCTTTGGACTTCTTTTATAAAACAATTTTCTACTGCTTTAATAAAAGTTGTTAATTCCTCAAAACCTTCAATTTTATTTTTCATAAGATACACGTAAGAGAATTTTGAACAGTCATCAGTGAAGGTTATAAAATACCTTTTTCCCCCCTTGTTAATATTCCTTCAAACTCACACATATCTGAGTGAATTAATTTTAGCAACCCGGTATTCCTTTCTACTTTTGTATGTGGCGTTTTAGTCATTGTAGTCATACTAAAAAATTCAATCTTTTGAAAGTCATTTCTGAATATAGGTAGCAAGCCAAGATAATGCAAATAACTCAAATAGTAATTTACATAACAAGGCCAGAATGGCAAAAATACACACAAGAAACAATGGCAACAGAGTTAGGAGGAGTTCTATCTGTGTCAGCATTAAATATAAACATACTGTCACAAGCATGGCCTTTATCGCTCAAAGAGGTTGTTCTTGTTAAAAATGCATTGATTAGATGCAAAATTCTGCTTGAACCCTACCTTATTTTAAAGATAACCAGAAATGAGGTTTTTTTTTCTAATTCTAGAGTACAAAGGACATCTTTTAAAATTCAAACATTCTCGGAGGCAAACTTGATTTCAATGTTACCGTCACCTAAGACACTTGTGGTTTGAGAATATCCTAGCAAGATTTTATTGTTGCTTTCAAAAATATTATAAGCTTAAAACTAATTTTTGTCATGACACATATGCCTAGAGGCACTGGTGTCTATCCACCAACGTCGTGATTTTCAATAGTGCTTAGTTCAATCGAATTGTTCTATATGATTATATTCATTAGTAGAGATCTTACTAGATTCACCTTGGAGAGCTGTGAAACCACCTTAAAATCGTTGGAACGAAATACAAAAAATATTATACAAAAACATAAAGTAAAAGATATAACTTGAAATGCGTGGAAATGACAAAATACTAATAAAGCAATGGTTGAGTCAGGCGCGGATGATACTCTCTTTAACAATTTTGTGCTCCTATTGGATCAAGATTGATGGAGCAAGTACCTCCACGCCACCTCCAGGATACAACCCCAACAAAGAAAATTGACACTTTCTTCGTTTCCATAACCTTAAAAGCCAAAGCTTTTGCCACACCTTACTTGGCCAAAAATTTCAAAGTTTTTGGATATAATGCGCACATATTTTTTTTATACAAATCTTGGTTTCATCTTTTTATGTAGTTCACTCAAAGCTTTGATGCCCAAGCTTTTTGACAGGAACAATTTGTGGAGCGCAATTTCCCCCAATCGTCACCTAGCTTTCATTGTTTTAATTGTTGCTTATCCTTCATTGTATTATTACAAGCATTTGAGACCAAGAAAATACCTTCATGTAATTGAATTACACAATGAATTTGAATAGACTAAATTTAATCAGTAGATAGAGGAGGATATAATTGTGGTTATTGAATAAAAGTTTACCTATAACTTAAAAGATATAAATAACATCTTTAAAATTATATTAAATTTTAAATTCATATTTAAAAGGTGTATTTTTATTGAAATATGTAACAGTTTGCAAGACCAAAGGCATGTTGGTAGATTATAGTATTAATTGTAGAGTGCATGAGAATTATTATGAGTTTTGACACATTTAATAGGATTTTAATTATTAGTTTGTTTACAAAATGTACGAGATTGCAACAGAGAAAGAGCAAAGAAAACCATTTGAAAATGAAAATGACCTATCCCAGTGACACATATCCAAGAAGATCTACCCCAACGACACAAACCTGATAATGTTAAGAGTGACAAGAACACCCAAGGCAACCCACAATGCGACAACAAGAACGACTCACAAAACTAAAATGTGAGACAAAAATATAAACTAAAAACACACAACACAAAAGGACTACGTGATGGCTAGAGGACACAAAACACTATTAATAGATGCACCCACCATGCTTCCTTCCCCTAGGCGATTGGGATGCAAAATACACTCGACTCTTTTTATTCAACTTCGCCAATTCATGCACTATAGCAGAGTCGTCTCTCTAAAAACACAACCCAAGTTGCTTTCCCAACTCCCACACTTGTTTAGCAAGGACCTCATCAAAGACTAATTGCTCTTGATTCAAATATTAGTTAAATTATTATGAAATTAAAAATGTGGTTGTTAATTCTATCTCGATAACGTCCTTTAGGGGTGACTCATCACATTGATGTGTCCTTTAATGCTTGCCTATTAGAATCAATGTATCCCTTCACGATGGCATACTATAACTAATATGTTTTTTTATGGTGATCTATCATGATTAATGTGTCTCTTGATGATGTCTTATCAAAATTAGTATGTCCTTTGATGATACCCTTTATTTGCGTCCCTTCATACTATAAATACCGGCAAATAGGGATGTCAATAAGGCAGGTTGAACTTGTTATCTATGAGTACCCGCCCTTGGGTGATAGTGGGCATAGGTAGGTATAAGTGAAAATTCTTGCCACGGATACTGGGCATATATGTGTATATTATTGCACCCGTCCCGAACCCACCTTGTCCCTTTTCAAACCTACCTTACCCCTTTGAATCGTTTGTTTTGATTGTAATTTTGGTTGTATTTCAGGTATTGTCTTCTTAGTTGTGTTTGCCATGTTTTCAAATGTTAGTTAAGTGGTCTTAGCGCCTTTAGGAGGTCGGTTAGTGGTCAAGCTTAGTCAAACTTGGCTGCTGCTGCATTTTTGGCGCCAAAAGCTGTTAGTGTTGGTTAAGTTTGAGTTGTCTTGATTCATTGTATCCGATTGTGTATAATTAGGCTCTAAGCTTGTATTTTCTTGATTCAATCAATAAAATTCAGATTTTCCTTTGGAATTTCTCTCTCTTTTCTCATCTACTTCTCTATTTCTCATCCTTTCACTTCTCCTTTCATCTCAACTCTTTCTTCTACAAGGTTAGCCTTTCAATTTGAATTGGAAGTTAACAATTGGTATCAGAGCTAGTTCAAGCAATCAATTGATTGATTGAGGCTGGCAAGATCAAAGAAAATCATGATCGAAGGTGTAAGAACTAGATCTGGAGCTGGAGGAGCAAATGCACCTGGTCCGGAGATGAACTATGCTGCTACGGTTGCAGGTACTGATGCATCTCGTGCCAAGGAAGCTGATGCAAACGTTACAACTGGACCTGAATATCTTACTACTGATCATCTTCGGGACTTAAATGACAATATTGAAAGAATGTTAAAAATGCAGCAGTTACTTTTGGAAAAAGATGCGAATAAGGAAGATCAATTGCAACAAATTGAGGTGAAGCTTGTGCAATTGCAGGAGTAGGTTAATAAGCAAGGAGAATCCAGTGTTAACGCAATCCTTATGCCAACTAGTTAGATCTTTCATTCAGTTGAAGTGGATCAGCAGCAAGTTCATGTTGACAGAACTGAAGGTTTGTGCAGGACTCGAGGAAAATCTCCGATGTTGCAGCCTGATGTAGGTCCTTCAATCCACATCCGATCAGCTGAGAATCAACCTTCACAACCTGAGATTGCTGCAGGAAATCAGGATCGTGCCTCAGGACAAGTTCATTTCAGATCGGATGGCTTGAATACAGATTACAATTCGAGGCAACAGAATTCTGTTTTGCATCACAGAAATGCAGATGATGAGTTTGAGCATCCTGATAGACCTCCTGATCGACATTTCCAGCAAAGATTAGGGAGTAATGACAATACATCTGGTGGCAAGAGTGGTACTTACCGGCAGCCAAGGGTGGAGATAGATCCTTTTGATGGTAAACAACCGGAATCTTGGCTAAGAAGATGTGACCGGTATTTTCAGTATTATAACATTCAAGAAGATGAAAAGCTTCAGCTAGCTACAGTACATTTACATGATGATCATGAGGTATGGTATTATAGTTTGTTGAAGAGCAAACCTAATCTTTCTTGGGGCCAATTCGTAGAAGAAATGTGTGAACGATATGGAGAAGATGAGTCAACTGATGTTGTCGATAGCTTTAACAAGTTGTGCCAAACCTCAACCGTGAGGGAGTATATGATCAGATTTGAAAATTTACGAGCTACTTTGTTGTCAGTCCTATCCATTGCTCCGGATGATGCAGAATCCTATTATGTCTCTTGCTTTGTGAGTGGATTGAGGCTAAGGATCAAGAATATGGTGAAGGCCATTGGTCCTAAGACAATGTCTAGTGCTTACAACAAGGCGAAATTGATTGAAGCTACTTTAGTTCAAACAAGTGATAAGAGCAAGTTCAAAGGCAACAATTCCAGACCTCAACAAAAGGAGCAATCAGGCTCCAGATTTAAGCGAGCTGTTGATAAGAGTTCAGTGAGGCTATGCTTTCGTTGTAACCAACCTTATTAGCCTAGTCATAGGTGCAAATCTCAGACATTAATGTATGCAAGGGGGTCTCGTGCTGGTGCTGTATCTGGCAGTGAAAATTCAGACGCAGAAGAAGACAGTGATGGACCTACTTCACAAGATGAAATGTCTGATGATGAAGTTGAGATATCCATGAAGGCATTGACCGGAAGTGGAGCTCATAATACCATTAGAATCAGAGGCAAGGCTGGTAAAACCTCTATCATTGTTCTTATTGATAGTGGGAGCACACATAGTTTTGTTGATCCCAAGTTAATTAAGAAAGGGGGGCATGAAGTGACAAAGACTCACCCATTGGCGGTTATGGTGGCTGATGGCAATTCTCTAACAACTCAAAACAAGCGCCTAGCATTTCCATGGTCTATGCAAGATCATCAATTCACGTTTGATTTTAGAGTACTTCCTTTGGGAGGTTGTGATATGGTGCTAGGTGTGGATTGGATGAGAACCTTCAACCCGGTGATGTTTGATTTTGATAAAATGACCGTGGCATTTGAGGTTCATGGCACCAAGGTCCCTCTGCAGGGCATATCAGAGGTAGCTCAGCTCAAGTTGATTGATGGTAAATGACTTCAAGGTGGAATCAGGAAGAAAGCAGTGCAATGGCTCGGGTAGTTGTTTGTGATCTCCTCTGTTGAGCTGCAGCCGGACATCAAGCCATAAGTTCAGGCTTTGATTGAAGAGTTTGAGGACATTTTTGCGCAACCAAAGAGCCTTCCTCCTCAAAGGAGCGTGGACCACGCCATTCCTCTTCGTGCAAATGCTGATCCGGTCAAGATTAGGCCATACTGCTATGCTCATGGCCAAAAGACAGAAATGGAGAGACAAGTTGAGGAGTTACTTCACATGAGTTTCATTAGACCAAGCCGTAGTCCTTTTGCTTCACCTGTGATCCTTGCGAAGAAGAAAGATGGCTTGGCTAGAATGTGCACCGATTATTGACAATTGAATGCCTTGACAGTGAAGGATAAGTTTCACATTCCCGTCATAGATGACTAGCTTCACGAGTTATATGGAGCATGCTTCTTCTCTAAGCTTGATTTGAGACAGGGGTATCATCAAATCAGAGTTCTTGAGCCGGATCTGCTTTTTAGACTCATCATGGGCATTTCGAGTTTGTTGTTATGCCTTTCGGCCTAACAAATGCTCCGGCCACTTTTCAAGCGGCAACGAATGATGTTTTCAAACCTTTCTTGAGGAGATTAGTGCTCGTATTCTTCGATGACATACTGATTTATAGCTCCTCTCATGAAGATCATCTCACTCACCTTAGACAAGTCTTTGTGGTGTTGCGGCAACACAAGTTCTTTGCTAAGTTGTCCAAATGTTCGTTTGCTCAGACAAAGCTTGAATATTTGGGCCATGTCATCTCTCAAGAAGGCGTTTCCACCAATCCTTCTAAGATCCAAACGATGCAAGATTGGCCAATTCCAATAACCTTGAAGCAATTGAGAGGTTTTTTGGGTTTGACCGGGTATTATAGAAAATGCATTAAGGGATATGGTTCTATTGCCAAACCTTTAACAAAACTCTTAAAGAAGGATGCATTCACACGGACTGAGAGGTCTCAGGCTGCATTTGGAGCTCTTAAGTTAGCTATGTGTGCTGCACCAGTGTTGGCAATTCCAAATTTTACCGAGAGCTTTGTGTTGGAGACAGATGCGTGTGGTTCAGGTATAGGGGCTGTTCTTTCTCAACATGGAAGGCCTATTGCTTACTTGATTCAAGCTCTTAGTCCCAAACATCAAGCTATGTCGACATATGAGAAAGAATATTTAGCAATTCTTTTAGCCGTTGAAAAATGGAGGCATTACTTGGAGGGTCACAAGTTCATCATTCGAACGGATCACCAAAGCCTCAAGCATCTTCTTGAGCAAAATATTGTGACGAGAATTCAAAAGAAGGGCCTTATGAAGATGCTTGGCCTTGATTATGACATTGAGTATAGAAGGGGCAAGGAAAATGCTGCAGCCAATGCCTTGTCTAGAAAATTTGAGGATGCTGAAGTTGGGTACTGCAGTGCTACATCCGTGGTGGTTCCTTCATGGATGGAAGAGATTTATAGGACATATGAGGGTGATTATTTTGCCCAAGAATGTGTAGCTGCTGCTCTTGTAAAAGATGCAGGGAAGAATGACAATGCAGCTGGTATATCAGCACAAAGAGGTCGATCAAAGTTCATGGCAAGCTGTATGTTGGATTTGCTACTGGTTTGAGGGATCAGATTATACAAGCTTCTCATGATGCAGCTTAGGGAGGTCATGCCGGTGTAGAAGGCGCTTATCAAAGGGTTAAAGCTTACTTTAGTTGGCCAAGCTTGAAAAAGGAAGTGAGTGAGTATGTGAAGGCTTGTGAAGTATGTCAACAAACCAAGTTGGGAGATCATCATTACAAGGGTCTCCTTCAACCCTTTCCCATTCTGGATGGAGCATGGATCAACATTAGCATGGATTTCATTGAGGGATTGCCAAGGTCTGAGGGCAAGGAAGTCATATGGGTGGTATTGGATTGTTTCACCAAATATAGCCATTTTATTGCTCTTGCTCGACCTGTTACTGCTGAAAAATTGGCAAGAATCTTCCTTGACAACATTTACAAGTTACATGGATTGCCTCAATCCATTGTTTCAGATCGTGACAAGATCTTCACAAGCACATTTTGGAGGGAGTTGTTCAAATTGATGGGTACAACGTTGGCACTTAGTTCCTCTTATCATCCTCAAACGGATGGCCAAACCGAACGTGTCAACCAATGTGTGGAGCAATACCTCCGGAATATGGTCTTCCTACGACCTAGGGAGTGGAATCATTGGCTTTCTTTGGCGGAGTATTGGTTCAACACTCACTTTCACGCATCCATTGGCACTTCCCCTTTCCAAGCCTTGCATGGCTATCCTCCTCTTTCTCCAATGTTGCTGCAGCAACCGAGAGCTACTGATTCAGCAGCAAGTGATTTAGTGCAGCAGAGGAAGCAGATTTTGCAAGTGCTTAAAGATAATCTTCAACAAGCTCGAGCACGAATGAAATTTTATGCCGACAAAAAAGAGGGTAGACAAAAGCTATGAAGTTGGAGACATGGTCTACCTTAAACTACAACCATATAGACAGTCTTCTTTGGCTGACAGGCGAAATGTCAAGGTAAGTGCCCAATTCTTTGGCCCATACAAAATCTTGGAGAAAATTGGCAATGTTGCTTACGAGCTTGACTTACTTTCACATTCATACATTCACCTGGTGTTCCATGTTTCTCTACTTAAGAAGCAGGTCAAGAATGGAGCTGAGGTTGCTCGGGGGCCACCTGAAGTAGGGTCTAATGGGATGCTGCTGGGATGCTACTGCTGCAACCAGTTGCTGTCAAGGCTCGGAGAACGTTGCAGGTGGAACATGGTGCATTGCAAAAAGTGTTGGTGCAATGGAGCAACTTGAACAAGGGTTTGGTGACTTGGGAAAATTGTAATTTCCTGAAGAGCCAATTCCCAAATTTTACTCCTTGAGGACAAAAAGTTTCTCAAGAGGGAGGGAATGTTATGAATCGTTTGTAATTTTGGTTGTATTTCGGGTATTGTCTTCTTAGTTGTGTTTGCCATGTTTTCAAATGTTAGTTAAGTGGTCTTGGCGCCTTTAGGAGGTCAGTTAGTGGTCAAGCTTAGTCACACTTGGCGGCTGCTGCATTTTTGGTGCCAAAAGCTGTTAGTGTTGGTTAAGTTTGAGTTGTCTTGATTCATTGTATCCGATTGTGTATAATTAGGCTCTAAGCTTGTATTTTCTTGATTCAATCAAAAAAATTCAGATTTTTCTTTGGAATTTCTCTTTCTTTTCTCATCTACTTCTCTATTCTCATCCCCTTTCACTTCTCCTCTCATCTCAAGTCTTTCTTCTACAAGGTTAGCCTTTCAATTTGAATTGGAAGTTAACACATTGTTTGTCTCAATGTTTACTTAATAATTTAAACATAAAATATGGATATATATGTGCAATTTGTTTTTAAAAAATGCAGCAAAACACAATAAGATAGCAAAAGTAATTTTAAATAATTACACATTTGCAGATATAGATAACAATCAGATTGGGACAAGTACGGGGCAGGTAGTGGATGCCCTTGGATACCACCGAATAGTGGAGCAAGTACGGATAATAGTTTGTACTCGTTAAGGTGAGTATAGGTATCCATTTTATATCCATGTCGAGTAATGAGGCGGATAATGGATATGAGTTTGGGTGAAGAGTAAGCTACGGAGAAGGCCCTTGCCTCAACACCATCTGCAATGTGCAACATGTCCTGCATGATATCAATCAAAAAATGGAAATTGTAATCTGCTCTAATCTGATCTTTAGAGGTCTTGGGATTCTCTGAAGTTGATAGTCAGAGAATACAAAAGGCCTTATTATTCTCGAGATATGTTTGTCTTAATTTTTTAGAAATTTAGTGTGGGGAAATATAATACCTTTGATAAAGTGTCTATTCGTTTGGACTTATGTAATAATGGGCTCCCAAAACACTTTTTTATATAATTAGTGATAGAAATAGGGAAAAATAAAATGCCGCTCCACAACGCATGGTCTAAAAGAACCTGAAAAAACTCAGGGAATAAAAAGAAACAAAAACAGGCATTATATGACTCTATCAACATTAGAAGAGATAGGCTCAAGGTGGGGGCCCCAAAACGCTTAAAAGGAGAGGGAGAAAAAGTCGTGATGATAAAAAATACTGAAAGTCTTAGAAATTTTTGTACTAAATTTTTACGAAATCTTTTTTATTAATAATTTAAGGGTAAGTTATAGAAAACCCTCTAACTTTTGCTTCAATTACAAAAAATCCCCTCATAAATAAAACCATACACTAAACCCCTTTACTTTTGAAAATTTTTCACTTTGGCCCCAAACAACTTTGTTTGACCATTTTGCCTCTCAAAATAAAATGGTTAAGTTCTGATTTTATTTTTGGGTTGAGTTTTATATTTTGAAGAAAAATAAGAATTTTTTTATATTTTTAAAAAGGGGGGTTCTATATTTATAAAAATTATCATTTTAATTAATCATAGTAGTGACATTATAATATCAAGAAAAGATATCATATTTTATCTCATAATATTTTTTATGAAAATTTTAAAAATATTTTTTGTCTTCGGAACTTATAATAATATTACAATAATTAAATGAAATAATTATATTTTCATAAATATAGAAAATTCTCTTAATTCTTTGCTAAAAACATAAAATTTTTAATTTTGTCTAATAATATAAAACCTCCTTATAAAAATAAAATGAAACATTAGCTTAAGCTTTTAGGATAATTGGTTTCTTCATATGGTATGACCAAGAGGTCACAAGTTCGAATCTCAGTAGCCCCCACTTTCAATATTAAAACAATTTAAGCACAAGATATGAGATGGGCCTGTACATTATTCACACTTCAAGTCCAATTGGCATTTGTGTGAGGAGGCATGTTAAAGTATAAAACTATTCTTCGCTCATCAACTTAACCTTTTGGGATTGTTGGTTCCTTGATAGATACCGATAATTTTCTGCTTATGAAATATTTTGATTCCCAAATGAGAGAAACTTAGCCATTATGAAGCAAGTGCATCAGTAACAAGTTACGCTCAATAGGCTTTGTAGTTTTAAAGTTTAGTGTTCTTGAGTTAAATCTAGTTGTGGCGATCATATCTGAATGGCCCTCTACATGGAATGATTAGTTCGAATAAAGAAAGCTTTGCATATGGCAAAAGACTTTCAATTAAGTGTAGAATGTTAAATAACAAAATTTTTAAAAAAGCTATAGCAATATATTGTTTGATACACGTTTGCTAAATGCTGTTTATTATAACTATTTACTTTACCTTAAGCTCTTATAATTGTTAAACCTAGGCTCAAATAAAATAGGTCTCACAACCTAGGGACGTTTATTTATCCCTATACCAACAATAACAAAAAGTGTTGCCATAGCCTCAGCTACACAGCCAACAGTGACACTAGTATGTGTGTCGCTAGGATGGTGGTGACGCTTTGAAGCATAAGTAGAACTAAAATTTGGCATCATAATAACCCTATTATTTTGTAGTGATTGTTGAAAAGATACTTAGGCATCTTTGCATAAAGAAGGAAACTCATGTATCTTGCTGTAATTATAAAGTAAATTATGTTAGCAAGTCTCTTGAGAAACAAAAAATAAAAAGGAAAACAATCATTTTTAAGGATAAACAAGAGAAGAAGAAAAATAGTAAATGCTATCATTCTTATAAAAAAATGTGGCGCAGCACATGTATAGGAAAATAGAGGTACGGAAAGGTTCAACGGTCTTCCTTTAACTTTTATTAATTGATGATAAAAATTGAAGGTGAAAGATAACTCGATTTATCACAACCGAGAAACGACGTACAAGTATGGATGAAAATTCTCAAAATTTGACTAACCTAGAACCCTAGATCTGCCACCTTTATGTAGAAGAGGTGCTACAAGGAAAGAAATAAAATTTGCAACAATTAAGGAATGAAATAAAATTGAAAACGGAAAGGAAATAAAAATCCACCCTAAAATCTCGAAGAGAATCATGCTTGTCAATCTCGACTGATTTGTCCGGCATTGAACCCCTTCGTCCCGCCAAGATATCCTCCCGCCTACGCCAAACCTCTGAATCCTGCCTATGCCAAGCTTCTGAATCCCCCATACGCCAAGCCTTAGCGGGCTGCATCATCCTCCCCAAGTTAAAGAGAATTCACCCTCGAATTCACTTGGAAATCAGCACTATCATTGTCACCAAAATACGGAGTAAGGTACGTAATGTTGAAGATGTCTGAAGTTCTCATACCGTGTGGAAGCTGAAGACGATAGGTGTTGTTCTTGATGTCATGAGCTTATTGTATTCCCATGCTAGGAATAGTTCTCGTGTCAAGATTGCCCAAACCTTGTCACCAACCTGGAACTGGACTTCTTGCCCTTTTCTGTCCCTGGCCATCTTGTATATGGCGGTAGCCTCCAATAACCAAGCTCTGGTTTGTTCATGGACATCCTTGAGTGACAAGATAAAGTCCTTCGCCTTCCCATACAAACGTGTCAAATCTGGTACTGTCGTCATATCAATTGGAGACCGAGGAACAAAACCGTAGACAACTTGGAATGGCGCGAACCCTATACTCCTATTGATGGAAGCTGTTGTAGGTGAATTCAGCTTGATGGAGTTTCGTTGTCCATCCTTGATGTTTTCTAAAGTGAGGCATCGAAGAAGATTACCCAACGACCGATTATTGACTTCGGTTTGTCCATCCGTTTAAGGGTGATTGACGATGCTAAATGCGAGAGTGATATTTTCCATGTTCCATAAGTTTCTCAAGAAGTGATTCATTAACTGGACATCCTGATCAGACACAATGCCAGCCGGCAACCCATGCAGCTTGTACACTTCTTGGGAGTAGAGTCCCACCACATGCATGGCGTCCGCAGCCTTCTTGCACCAGATAAAGTGCGCCATCTTGGAGAAACGGTCTACGACGATGAAGATGGAGTCAATCCCTCTAGTGGTCCTCGGTAAACCTAACACAAAGTCCATGCTCTCACATCCGTCCACAGTTGACTTGGAACCGGTAACGGCATGTAAAGTCTTGCGTTGGTCATCCCACCTTAGAAATTTGACAAATATGGCAGCACACCTCTCAGCTTCTTTGCGAATGGTAGGCCATTAATAGCTGGCGGTAACAAGTTTGAGCATTTTGTCTCGGCCCACATGCCCTGTGTTATGCTTCTCTTCTATAATTTAAGCCGCCAAATTGAGTTCGGGATGCAAAGCTGATTCCCCTTGAACAAGTACCCGCCATGAATAGAGTAATCGAGAACAAGCCCCCGATTGTGCTTACTGCCATATCTTACCAAACGTGGGATCATCATGGTACTGACCCGCCAAATGTTCAAACCTGGTAACCTCCACTCTGCTCTTCGCTAGGACAAGGTTCCTTCTACTAAGTGCATCCGCACCTTAATCATCACACTTGATTTATGCTTACTGACGAAATGGAAAAGTGTAAGAAGATGGCCCACGTGGCGTGTCGATCCGAGAGCTTGTATTGGCTGTTAATATACTTGAGGGCCACATTGTTAGAATACAAAATGAACTCTCAGTTGGCTAAGTATGATTTCTAGTGCCTTAATGCTCTCACTAACGCATAGAACTCTTGATCGTACGTTGAGTAATTTAACTTACTCCCATTGAGCTTTTCGCTTAAATACGCGATCGGTTTCCCATCTTGGCTGAATACCACGCCAATGCCAATCTTAGAGGCATCCGTGTGCAACAAAAATGTTTTCTGAAAATTAGAAAGGGCCAAAACCGGAGCCGTGATCAACTTCTTTTTTATTACACTGAAGGCGGCTTCTTCTTGCGGTGTCCAAATGAAAGAACTATTCTCAATCAGTAATAGGCACCATTATTGAACCGAAGCTTGGAACAAAGTGCCTGTTGAATGAAGCCAACACATGGAAGCTGCAAACTTCGCTAATCATTCTCGGTCGGGGCCAGTCATGAATTGCAGTAATCTCACCCTCATCAGCTGATATGCCATCCTTGGATACAACGAACCGAAGGAAGATTACCTTGTCCCTCATGAACCTGCACTTCTAAAAAGCCGCGAACAAACTTTGGGACCTCAAAGTTCCAAGTACTTCCTTCAGATGCCGGATATACTCAACACAATCCCAGCTATAAATCAAAATGTCATCAAAGTAAACAATGACGACCTTCCTAATGAAAGGACATAGAACTTGGTTCATAAATCACACGAACATGCTTCGCATGTTGGACAAGCCGAATGGCATGTCCAACCACTTGTAAAGCACTTCTCTTGTCTTGAAAGCTATCTTCCACTCATCTGTTAGCGAGATGCAAATTTGGTGGTACTCGCTCTTGACATCTAACTTCGTGAATACCTTTGCACTTTGCAGCAGATCTAACAAGTCATCCAACTTCGGAATGAGGAAACGATAATGCACCGTGATTTTGTTAATTGCCCTACTATCGACACACATTCTCCAGCTCTCATCGTTCTTTGGCGTCAGCAATGCTGGAACAGCACAAGGGCTTAAGCTCTCCCTAGTAAAACATCTAGCGAGTAGCTCCTCCACTTGGCGTCTCAGCTCCTCGTGCTCGGTTGGGCTCATTCGGTAATGAGGCCTATTCGGTAATGAAGTGCTTGAAACCAGAGCAGTGCGGTGCTGGATGTCCCTCAATGGTAGCAATGTAGTAAGCAGCTCTTCTGGAAATACATCAGCATATTTCTCTAACAAGGTGGTAACTTCACTCGGTAATTCTCTTGAGCTGACAATGCTTTCCTTTCTAGTCAACACAAACACAACTCTGGTCTTGCCAACCTCTTTGGCAAACATGGCGCGTCCTTAGATGTTAGGGCGCTGGGCTTCCGAAGTCCTAGGCGTCTCCTCCTTTTTCGACAACAGGACGGTTTTTATCCCTTCAAAGATGAAACTGTACGTGTTTTTTCTCCCGTCATGAATGGCACTTCTGTCACATTGCCAAGGTCATCCCAAAAGCAAGTGGCAGGCATCCATAACAACAATGTCACACCAAATCCCGTCCTTGTAATTAGCCCGATCAAAAAATTAACCAAGCAACATCTTGAGTTGGTCACCTGATTTCGTTTCTTCAGCCACGAAAACTTGTAAGGATTGGGATGTGCTTCCATCTCCAACCCCAGTTTGGTGACTACCTCTTCAGATATCACGTTGTCGCAGCTGCCTGAGTCAATGACCATGCGGCACACCCTGCCGCCAATGGTTCATGTGGTTTGGAAGATGTTGTTCCTCAACCAAACATCCCCCTGCTCCATTCTAGGCATGAAGCACACATGCCTAACAACCAACAGATGCCCCCTCATCTCCAACCCCAGTCAATGTCCTTGCCTTCTTCTCCCATTGGTTCATCAATGAAAAGGGCCTTACTAGGCCTATCACCCTTTCGGCAATCAGCAGCATGGTGACTAATCTCCCTGAACTTGAAGCAGCACGTCCTTGGCGAACCTGCCAAGTCTTGAGTAAACTATCTTCCATTGTTAGCGGGTGGTATTCTGTTTGGTGCACTCTGAGTTGGCGGTGCTAGTTCTTGGTCTCTCCCGCCAATCTATATACTCCAAGTTCTATCAACTTGGCGGTGCTTTTGCTGCCGTTCCACATTCAAGGCTCTCGAACTTGCTTCGAACATAGTAAGATATCGAACATGTTCAGCAGTTCTTGTATAGACTCCCTTAAACCGCCAATGTAATGATTTGTCAATTGCTCCCCTGTCTCCGCCAAGTCATTCTTGGTGACTAAAGAGTAGAACTCTGCCTTGTACTCCTTCACAAATCTCGAGCCCTGGCGCAACCCATGCAGGCATTGATACATCATTCTGGTGTAGTTGTGAGGCAAGAAAACACCTCTCTTGTGCTTCTTCATTTTCTCCCACGATTCTATCTTTGTCTTTCCTTGGCAAAACCGGATTAGCTTTAATTGATGCCATCAGGCGGCTGCCCTACCCCATAGCCGAGTAGCAAACAGCGGTGCCTGTTTCCTCTCCGAGACTTCTCTGAATTCAGGAACATCCTCAACGGCGACGAACCAATCCAAGAACCCTTTCGGATGTCCTCCTCCATTAAGTTTCGGGATCTCAATCCAAAGGTCGGACACCCACCTTCAATCTTCACGGTCGTTGAAGTCACCGACATTGTGTCGATGGCGCCACAACCTAGGTTTTGGTAGTTCCTCTTCCTGAAATGGGTTCAGAAAGGGTTCATCCACCTCCTCTACCGTTGCGCTCGGTGTTGGGCATTGGGCCGAGTTCCCGGTGTAAGATCGGGATTTTATCCCGAATTGGATCAAGCAGCGCTCGATTTGCCATAATTTCTCCTCAAATTCCTCTATCGTTTTCTTGGTCTATTGTTGACTATCACGGTCAATAACGTCTTCGATGGCAGCGTTCCTTTGATGTCCACGGGCCATCTCAGAAAACGTTCTGAGCTCTGATACCAACTAGTTCAGCACGTTTATGGGAAAATAGTGATACAGGGAAGGTTGAACAACCTTCCCTTAACTTTTATTAATGGATGATAAAAATTAAAGGGGAAAGATAACTCGATTTTTCACAACCGAGAACCAAGGTACAAGTGTGGATGAAAATTCTCAAAATCAGACTAACCTACAACCCTAGATCTGCCATCTTTATAGAGAAGATGTGTTACAAGGAAAGAATTCAAATTTGCGACAATTAAGGAAGGAAACAAAACTGAAAATGGAAAGGCAATAAAAATCCGCTCTAAAATCTCGAAAAGAATCATGCTTGTCAATCTTGGCTGATTTGTCCAACGTTGAACCCCTTTGTCCCACCAAGATACCCTCCCGTCTATGCCGAGCCTTTGAGTCCCGCATACACCAAGTCTTGGCGGGCAACATCAGAGGGCTAGAACATTAATGATTGCACGATATTACAGAAAGAGAACTCTTTGAAGAAAGATAGAATCTCTATTCAAAGGACAACATAATGAGGATGAAAGCAAAGATCTTATTACTGCAGCTATTGCGACGGATGGGAATGTAATATCTATGGTACTCGAACTACATATTGCCACAACAGTCTCATGTTTGGTAGTTGAACTCCAATGACAAAGTATATGTTTCCAGTGATATCTAGAAGTTAAAGAACTCTGAAATAATTGTTTAAATAGGGATTCTCATGAGAAACCACTATTGGTTCACAGTGAAGGATTCGTGGTACTGAAGTTAACTTCTAAAAAGGTACTACTTTAATGAATGTTTCACATGTTCCTATATTAATTAAAGTTTTTGCTATTTTTATACATAAAAATAGTCTGAAAGTTGTTTTAGAGTTTGATGAGGTCACATTGTCTAAGAATTAGTGCTGATGGTATTAATGAAATGAATGTTGTTTTTGCTTACCTCGTGGAGTTGTTCTATTTGGCATGCCACATTAACACACTTGAATTATGTCTTTATTAGACAAGCAACAGAAAGGTTATTTATCTTTGAATGATGAGAAAAAACAAGTGTCAGATATTCATACAAACAATGATTGCTACAATCCTCCTCAAATTTGGTCCGTTCTCTCTCCTCAGCCAAAAACCCCAACGGTCACTTTAACCCAGCCACGCGCCACCTCCCCCGGCGCGTGTGAGCGTGTGACCGCTCTTCAAGAGGCCTGAGCTTTGGATCCGGAGTCGCCAAGGCCCGATCGTGCTAGTCGTGCAGTGCTCCGAGACCGATCGCCGACTTCCAGTGGGACCAACCTTTCACCTACCACCATCGACGCCCTTGTGGTCTTACTCCAGCACCACCTCCCTTCACCAAGCTCCCTCCAACTCTGACCACCAGCTTCCAGCCACACCTTTCCGGTAATCTCTTCCCCCAAAATCTAGTCTTCTCTCTCTCCTCAGTTTCACCAAATACCCACCCACCTCAACGGGCTCCCTGCACCACGAACGCTCCATTGGTGGCCACCAGTTCAATTTCCCATCAATGTCGGCTCACAATGACTCAATGTCAATTTTTGTTGATGGTCTCCCGGAGCATACCTCAAATTCTTGGCTTAAGGCCGTCTTTCGAGAGTTTTGATCAGTTTATGATTGTTTTGTTCCTCAAAATAGAAGGACCAAAACAAGACATTCTTATGGTTTTGTTAGATTCCGGCAGCGAAATAAGACCCTAAGGGCAGTAGATTCCATGAATGGTCGTTGGATCATGGGATACAAGATTAAGGTTGATTGGGCTAAACAACGCAGTGGATCGAATAGCAGATAGTGTCAGAATCAGAATCGCACAAGGGTACACTATTGAGATCGAGATAGGGGGGTTGATGATTTAGTCATCAATCAAACTCTAGAGGATACAGATCAATCACCACTGGGAAGGGGTGCAATGGAACATAATGGTCCCAAGGTCATAACAGCTTCCATAAACAATCAGGAGGAAGCTTTAATGTGTAGATCGATAATCGTCCATTCGTATGGGGACGATACGCTAGATAATGTCCTGAGGTTCCTTACGGAGAACGAACTTTTTGACTTGACACCGCGAGGTCTGAGCTCAGAAGCCTTTATTCTTACGTGCAACTCGACAGCAGCTATGGATGAATATCTTGGTACCCGGAAACATGTACTACTTGGTAAATTTAGAGAGGTGAATCGCTGCACAGGAAAAACTCTTGGTACTATGAGAAGGAGAGTGTGGATTGGAACCCATGGTCTTCCACTGCAGTGCTGGTCGACGGAAAGCTTCACTAATTTTGCGCGAATCTGGGGTAACTTCATGCGAGTGGATTCTAGAACTTCGGCAATGAGATGTGTGGACGCGACAAGGGTTCTTATTGATACTTGCTTCCTTTCTAATATCCAACAGGTTGTGCAAGTCAACTTTAGTGAGGGAAGCCGAATGGTTTTTGTAAAAGAAGGGAACTCCGAGCTAATCCCAAGCTATTTTGCGGAAGTTATCCACCTCGCAGCATCTGCCAGATTAAATAGGGAAGAAGGTCGAACCCTACGACAAGCTCCTAACGCTAACACCAACACCAACCCGGATCCTAGTGAACGTGCTATGTACCCGATCCAGGAGATGGGTCCTTCAATACGCCCAAGGACTGGGTGTATGGATGAGTGCAGTGATAATCTGAGTGTAGGACACGTTACACTACATGTTAACCACCGAGTTATTGGTAGCAGGCCCATGGTTATGTAGTCTCCTTACTCGTCTGTCTACCTCTCTCCGCCCAGAGTCTTTGAACAACCTGCTGCTATACAGTGCCAGGTTAACAGACCATATATAAGATCGCAACTGCTTCTGCCTTGGGTTGAGGACAGTGGAACCAGATCACATGGGATGCAAATTCAGAGCACACCTCAAGCAGATCTAATACCAAACACTAATAGTGACTGCGAGTCTGAGTCGTCGGGTCCAACCTTTCCACCGGGATTTGAACCATTGTTAAATCATAGTCATGTCGAGGACATGGATCTGTGTGTTAATTTGTCTCAAGAGATCGCGGAAACCTCAAAGGAAGGGGGAAGGAGAAGAAGAAAGAGACCGGGGCGCCAGGAACCCAATGATGGTGCCATTAAAAGGGATCACAAGGCTCTCAAACGTTGGAAAAAAAGATCAAGAGAAACAGAACCTTCAAGAGTTCTTCAAAGATATGTCTCCGAGTAGCAGTGGGAAGAGGAGGCCTGAGAAAGTAACCAAGGCCAAAGGGAAGAAAAAAACTCGAAACAAGAACAAGAATTGACTCACAGCTGAGCAACTGCTTAAGGGGAAACGCACTTGGGAAACTGGGAAGTTGCTTGGGTTGAGCTTTCATGGGGATGAATCCCTTATGATTAAACGCTTTGCTAGAATACACTAAGGTTTGGTTTCGTTGGGCTGCTCTCCCTCAGATCTTTGTGGATTTGGTCGCATCTTCCTTCTCTTTCCAGTCCGTTTCTCGTCCAGATCTGTTCGCCTTGTTCTCCATTTTTTGGTTGCTTCTTGTCCGTGTTTTTCTTTGTTTGCTCTTGGGTCTCCTTTTTCATGTTGTGTTGCTTGTAGGTTATTTTCCTGTTTTGTTGTCTTTTTGCCCTGTTTTCTGTTGCCCTCCCCCGTTGTCTTTTCTTTGTTTTGTTTGCCTGTTTCGTCTCCATTTCTCGGATTTTCCAGGGCTCGCTTTGTCGAGGCCCCTATGCTGTTCCTCGGCTTTGCCGATAATTATCGAAAAAAAATGATTACTACAAAACAATTCCTAAAATAGAAAGCAATACTCATATTCTAGATTTGGTACACTTTGGCATTGGTGAGTTAAATGGTGTACTTAAAAGAGGTGGCAAGTATTATTTTGTACCATTTATATACGATTCTTCAAGATATACATGTGTCTATCTAATGACACAAGAAACCTAAGATCGTTAAGGGCTTTTAGAAGCGGAACTGTAGTATTGAATCAAGAATCATAAAATTTTATTAAATTGCATAGTGTAATTAATTATGATGACCCAAACACACCACTCCTGACTCCCAGCAATGGGGTCATACGAAATTATTTGGGGTGAGAAATATTCTCAATTAATATGTTTTCTTGCAACTATTACTAAACATGGTTAACTTACCACTTTATTTTAGTCTCTAACATAACATAACAAAGCTCCTCGATGAGGCTAATGTATCACGCTAGTCAAGGGTAAACCATTGCCTAAACCTCGATACGAATATATGTAATACTCCATGGCAACATGGTCGCATTGCTTCTTTGCACTTTGGTTTATCCAAATAGAAGTCTAACCCTATAATCTACAAACCAACATCCTCCGCAGGGAGGTCTATCAATCTACTATACTGCTAGACCAGTAATGGAGACCATGAGGTTTCAATAATTGAACCTCGCTCCCCCTGAATTTTTTATAAACTAATGATTTTTTATTAAATTATATTTACAACTTAGATTATTTCATAATCTCCTGTAGAATCTCATTCTAAAAATCAAATTAAATAACAAAATTAATTAATTAATTTCTTTTCTAATTTAAAACAATACTGTCTTACTACTTTCTAAAAATTAACTAATAAAATTAATTAATTATTTTAATTTATAACAATACCTTCTTACACCTTAGATTATCTCATAATCTATTTTAGAATCTCATTCAAAAAATTAACTAATAAAATTAATTAATTAATTCTTTTTATTTTAAAATAGTGCCATCTTACTATTTAGATTATCTAATAATCTACTTCAGAATCTCATTCCAAAAATTAAATTAATTAATTTTTATTTAAAAATAATACTGACTTACAATTTAGATTATCTCATAATCTACATTAGAGGCTCATTCTAAAAGTAAAATTAATTACTAAAAAATTACTTTTTAATTATTATATAAATCAGTAGCGCTGACCGATGACGTCAGCAGTACTATTTGCTGACGTCAGCAACAGATTTTCCTTTTTTTTAATTAAAAATTTAATTAAATATAATCTTGTTAGATTAATTTACCCGATTTTGTAAATCATGATAAAATACACATAATCTTATTATACGAATAATATGAATGCAAATTAATGAATTGACATACCTGAGTTAACTATTAATTCATTAATGATTTAAATAATTTAAATTTTTACCTTAAATAATCTAATTAACTACGATTTAAACAATTTAAATAGCTATTTAAAATAATCTTTCCTTCTTAATAAAATCTCGATTTTATTAAATCGCGATTCTATTTATTTCAATCTTATTGTACCTATTTATGTATGTTATGAATGTAATCAGAGGCTGGCTCTGATACCAATTGTTGGGACGAATTTCAAAAATATTTTCCTAATTTAAAAAAGTTAATGCAGCAGAAGGATTTAAAATTCTTAATAACCTAAAGTTGATTTAAAATTCCTAATTTTAAATCTACAGATTTAAATTTCTAATTTAAACCTGCAGGCCTCTACTCTAATACATTCATAACAATTATGTGAATTATAACTAGCATTATAAGAAAGCTATAAATAAATAGAAAAGCGAAAACTTAAAAGGGAAAGAAAAGAAGAACATACCCGGAATTGCTCAAAAATAAGAACACAGAAGGATAATAAATTACTCCAAGAAAGCTGAGAAAATTGAGACCCAACTACCTTTTGCACAATGACCTCGAACAATCTGCGAGAAATATTAAACAGTAGAAAGAAAATTTTCAACAAAAATTTTTCTCTCTTATTAGATCTCCAAAAGTCAACACTTTCTAAAACCCGTAATTTTTTAATTGAATGCCAAACTATGAAAGTGATACCTCTATTTATAGTAGTATATCGAAGCGAAAAAATCCAGATTTTTCGATGTTGGATTTGCGAACTCGAAGCGTAACGTTCATCGTAAAAACAATTAAAGCGATGACTTTCTATACCTGTTCAAAAAGCAATTATTTTATATTCACCCAGATGCCATGTTGCGGGCCACGATTGGTCCGTGTGCATGGACATGGATTCCTGCCTTAGGACCGCCCAGCGCGCAGTCCTATGCGTGATTTTGCTTTCTTTTTTTTATTTGTTTCCCATATGTAATAAATATATCCAATGAATTTTAATTTTAAAATTATTTCCTTTTATAATTTTCAATTTTTACTATTCGCATGAATAATATTTGGCAAAATTAAATTTACTTATCTCATAAATAAATAATTCATCTCATGAATTCTTTAGTTTTTTCCGATGCAATAAATACATAGACTTGCATAGGGACGTCGGGAATAATTTAAATCTAGCTCCAAATGGGTTAAATAAATTATCATCTCATAATAAATTTAATTACCATTTAATGGAACTTAATTCCACTAAATGAACTCTCACTGCACTCTAGAGTTAAACCATTTATTCGATATCTCTGTATTGATGATAACATCCCCTCCATTAAATGTCTATGACAAAAAATAAATATAACTACTACCATTATCCTTCTCATAACTTTTCCGTTAGTTATCAACTCGCCCTTCACTGAATAATTCATTTATACTTGAACATATTTATAGTATAAATTTAAAATGTCAAATACCTGGAAAACATTGGCCAAAGTTCCTGAATCATTAGAACACTTGTGAATCAACTAAATGCACATATTTATGTCATAAGAGACTGTAGATTTCGTCATAAATCCATAACATTCTTGAACTCCACAATAAAATTCAATCATGGAGCCCAAATCCACAATAATCTCAAATAACTCAATAATGTATTCTTAATGAATATCTCAACAGTCTAATGAAAAAGAAAAGGAAGAAGAAGAAGGTTGTCACTAACCTAATCATGCGTAATCAATGTGCTCGTCCATCTCAGTAGATCGGGATGGAGCACTTGACTCATTGCTATGACCTCCATCCTTCAATGTTTTTACTCTAGCTGCCAAATCCGCAGGCGTCTTATTTTTCTTAAAAAGCACTTGCTTTTCCTTCTTAGATTGACGAAGTTTTCCAAGAAGCTCTGTCTTGGTAAACGATGGTCCCCTCACATCACTAGGTTTGACTCCTTCCCTACAGCCAAACACATGACCATGAGTCCGATGTTTAATGAAGACCTTCTCCATAACTTCAATGTTGGAAAAAGCGTGATACTCTTCAATGACATCAACAATTTTCTGCTACAAAATGTGGTGGACTAAGAGTGGAAGAAAGTATATTTGACAACAAGAAATTAATTATTTAAATTCTACATATATATTGCTGAAAAAGTTCAAGTGTTGCTAACTTATCACCCTTTGAACATGTAGCAAGAAATATCTCCCCAAGATTAGGACTTTTCCCATTCTGTCAAGTCTTTACAATCAAACAATCGTTAGGTTGTCCACTAAAGAACAAAAAACAAAAAATAAAAGTTTGAAGTTGTCAATTGCATACCATATTTTTGAAAATTTGCTTGTGAGGTTTGCTAACAGTACGACGAAGCAATTCTTTGGAAAGCGCAGCCTTATTTTTGGAGTTTCTAGCACTCCTTGCCTATGTAATAAATATTAAAAAGTTAATATGCCCATGAATAGAAGTACAAAAATAAAAAAGAAAAAGAACAGAATTTATACTTGGAACTCTTCATTTCAACAGTGATGCCGGGCGGCGGGAAAGCTGCTTTTTTTTCTTCGGTCTTTTCAAACTCTCAAACTTGTACAAGTCGCCTCTCCAATTTTTTCTGCAAGTATTGCATACGACATAAGATCTCTTTGCGATACTCCTTCAAGTCAAATTCTCCTCATGAAATTTGACCTAATTACAATTAAACTCAATTACTTGTCATGATAATCAAAATTTTCCATCGTCAATTAGGTATCTAACAATCATCACATAATTATTTACAAATGAAAATGTAAACTACATTGCACTATTAAGTTACCAAGACTACTGTGAAGATGTGTTCTTTCTCTATCATATCAATTTCATTCCACAAGGCTTCCTCCTTGGAACAACATTTCTATCATGTAAGATTTTGCCCAAGTGTTGAGAAAAATTATCTACATTGTCCCCAACACCATGATCATGGACAATTTCAATGGGCAACATTTCTGGAGAATTTCTTAGCTTCCTCATTAGGCTCCTCTTAATGCACAACGTGACTTGAAGAATTGATGTTGGGATAATTAGAATTTATGTCATCAAATAATGAAATTTATCCCTCAAACTATCATTCACAGCACCATTCAATCAAGTTCAAGAACGTCTTCATTTTCAAGTTCAACATCATTCTCTCCTTCAAAACTCAATTCAGTTTCACCTTGACTCTCAACATGGTCATACCAGAAATTATAACTTGGCACTATTCTATATCTAAGTAGATGATCTCTTACCCACTCGCGATCTCTAGAGTCACGTAGGTTGCATTTATCTCATGAACAAGCAAAAGCACTCCCTTTTCTTTCCTCAGCATAATCTAAAAAACTTTAAACTCCATTTTAATATGTTAAACTCACCTGATCTGAAACAAAATGCATCCATTGTATATTTGGCATCATATTCTTTTAAGAAATTTCAAGAATATACCTAAAAGGCATAGCTCCATTTGTATAAGAAGTTTCCACATAGTTTTCAATTTCAATGTCAAGAACAAGAACAATTCAAAAACAATCTCAAAATTAAGATCTCTATAAACAAGTAAACCTTAATATATAACTAATCACATACTCCAAAAGCAATGTAAAACATATTAGTGCAAGATTAAGTCATTTACCTTGAAAAACAACTTAAATCAAGTCCAGTAAGTTGGAGCCAAGTGGTTGACAGTGGGATGGAGCAGCTTAAGCACATTGACACTCCAAGAAGGGGACAAGAATCCAAATCTACCAACGAACAATAGACATGAGATTATAATGAAAACAAACTACCAACTAATTTGTTAGTTTAGCAAACACAACACAAACTACTAACAAACAAGGGACAAATTGGCTTTGAAGCTTTGTTGTTAATCACCAAATTACCAACACGAACATAAACAAGCAAAAATATTCAAAATCTGAGTACATTAATCACTAAATTACCACAAACCAGCAAAAAATATTCGAAATTTGGGTACGTTAATCACCAAATTACCAATATGAACACAAACTAGCAAAAACTATTCGAAATCTAGGTACATTAATCACCGAATTACCAACACGAACATGAGCTAGCAAAAAATATTCGGAATCTGGGTACGTTAATCACGGAACTACCAACACGGACGCGAAGTAGCAAAATTATTCGAAATTTGGATACAGTGGGCCAAGATAGCGAAGAACGAAATTAGGGTTGTTAATCACATGATTTGCCTCTTTCTTTCGCTGCTTCACTTTGCTTCGACTAAAATGGGTTTTGAGTACTAGGGTTTCGACAAGGGGAAGACAAGGAAGAGTGGCGAGAGGCTATGGACGGACGGAGGGAAAATGTTCTTTTTTTCTAACATTGGCTTTCCATTTCTTTTGATTAAATTTTTTTTAATTGGTTTACTTATTATATTTTTTAATTAATTAAAAAAAATTTAGTATATCAAATAAGTAATTATCAAGTACAATTGAAGTCAACTAAACTAGTCAAATATCGAATTAATCTTGGGGTATTATTGATTCTTGAACTTGAATTATGGTATGAAAGGGTGAGAGATCAATTAAAAAATATAAGAAAATAAGGAAGAAAAAAAAAAAAGAAACATATCCAGTGCCTTAAGGGTTCCCGCCTACGCAGGATCTGGGGGGCGGATGTACACAACTTTCCCCCTTCAAGGTGTTAACCTCAAGAGAGGCTGTTTCTCAGTGCCCCCAACCTGAGGGTGAGAACTTCCTAGGAGGTCTCCCATCCTGGTACTACTCTCGCCCAAACACGCCTAATTTCAAAACTGACAATAATAAATTTAAAAACAATGCCTAATTTTTATAAATCAATGAGTTTAACTTTTTAAGCCGAAAGTCTACCAGTTACTTGAGCTTATTAACGACAATTTGTGGGTAGAATTGACTTCCTTATTTAGTGTCCATTGTTATAAGCCCAAGATGTACCGCCCTGTAACGATGGTGTTTTGATTCCCATCTTAGGCACTACGCATACACTTTTAACGATAAAAAAAAATTTCACTTGTTATTTTTGGTCATTAAAAGCCATCTTTCTTATAGTGCAATGCTATTAAGCTTGAACGTAAGAAGGTCAGAATGTAGTGAATTGTCTTTGAGACACTAAATTAGAACCAATGCTATCAAGCTCGAGGATTGGCTATTAAAGCCTAACAAAACAATTCAAAACTAAATTGACCTAGCTCACACAGTCATGTGACCAACCAAAGACCAATGTTATCAAGCTCGGGGCTTTATCTTCAAAGCATAGATTAATGGCACTAGGATACTTTGCCAAAGGGAATGGGACCACAAACTATGCTAGAAGAGATTACCTTCTCGTACATTGTCGTTGCTACCTATTTTACTTGCTTGAAGCAAATGAAGTTAAAATTACGCCTACTACTTGAGCAAAGGGAAAAGTAAAAGCACAAATATGCTATAAAAAACTAAAGAGAATGTCGGTGTTGCAAACCTTTGCTATGTCTCATGTGTTCTTTATTTATAGGCTAGGAAATTAAAAGGTTCTCCTTGCTTAGGGCCAATTTCATCCATGCTCTAGGCCTCAACAACAATGATTTGTTGGGGATGAAATATGACGTGTAAGACACGTATTCAAGGTCAAATACCTTCTTTCCACGTTTGCTTGCTTCCATAATTGTCCGTTAGTTCAATGTTGTACTTTAAAACTTCTAATAACTCTCTCGAGTCAAAAGTTACCTTTCATTCAGTGTTCCTAGTTACTACCTTGAGGTTGAGCTTGACATCTTTGTAATTGTTCCGAGCGACTACTTTGCAAGGATTGATTTATGTGTTTCATTTATCAAAATGGCATCGTTTCGATGTGCTTGAATTCTCAATGATCTTTTCACGTAATAGGCACATATTGGTGGGTCTATAAAAGTTTTTCATTGGAGGCATATTCGAGTAATGGTTATAATTATAATTTTGGGTATGCAGCAAATGTAAGATTCTTGTATTTTATTTGTAGTCTATGATCACCAATTAAATTATTAATATATAAGTATGCCTTGTTTTAAATGTATTCGACAATTGTGTAAACCAAAAGATAATATACAATAATATAGTTTTATGAGAAATAACATAAAAATTATATGAAACATATATCTTTTTTCTAAAGTTTAATAAAATGTTAAAAATAATTGGGAGCAATATAGCTTTTTATAAAGGTATTCAAACTTATAAGATATCAAACCTTTTGTTTTATCTAAAATTAATTGGGGGCATTTATTTGGACCAAAAAAAAAAAAAAAAATGATTGGGGATATTCATCGCCAATGATTATACACTGCCTCGGCACCATGAGGGGCGTGCCTTATTGAAATAAAATGCCGTCGTTCCAGCCGCCCGAGTTTCCGTAGTAAACAATTAGATCTTAAATTCGACATCCCTCATCCCAAAGCCATTTACACATAAATAAAACGCTAGAGGAATTCTACGTGATGTACGGTTGATATTTATATTTTGAAAATTTTAAATTTAATTACAAATTATTTTATAGAAAAGACGAAATATATTTATTATATTAAAACGTAATGTTTAATATCATTTTAGTTTGAATATTTGCTTGGATCATAATTCTTTTCCTATATATGAAAAATTAACTTGTATTTAATGCATATAGAATAGAGATAGATTGGCCTTTAAATCTTAAAATATAAATATAAATAGGGGTAGTTAAAAATCCAAGTTAGTGGGGTTGTAGTAAATTTTCTATTTCATGTTTATATTTTATTTTTCTTTTAAGAAAAGTGAGGCCTTAGAATTTTAAGACTTGAAATTTCAAGTTCATCCATAGAAGGAGGGACTTCTCTTGAAAAATATAGACATATAGATGGATCAATGATAGATTTTAATTTTGTATAGTTAAATATTAATTTTTAATTTTTGCCTTTTCTTTGAATTTTTTACAATTCAATTTTAAAATAACTACCCACACCTCTCGCCCTTCCTCCCATTAAAAATTGGGAACCTTCAACCGTAACTTATGGGTAGTTAGTGAAAAAATTTGGTTTTAAGATTTGAAAATTTTACTTTATGTATTTTCATTGTCCGATGTTGTATTTTTAAATACACCTTTATGAATATCTTACTTTCTCTTTACCTGTCTTTCATTTGAAGATTTTATTTTCTGCAATTTTAGAGATAATGAATATGAAAAATATTATAAAAAGATTAAGGTACAGATAGTTAGTGAAAAAAAGTTAGTGAGAAGTTAACATAAACTTTTCTATTTTAATTTTGTGTAGTTATTGAAGAATTTCTAATTTTGACTTTTTCTATGAATATTTTACAATTGAATTTTATAAATAATCACCCAGACCTCTCCTCCTCCCTCCCATGAAAAATTTGGAATTTTAACCAAAATTTATGGGTAGTTTTTTTAAAAAGTCCTAATGAATTTTTAAGAAATTAAAAAAATATACAATACCCAAAAGCCAAAAAATTAGAAAAGTCTACGTTAAAAATTTGGTTTTTTGTTTTTGTAGTAACTAAAAGAAATGGCATTTGAGTTTAAAAATATGCAAATATGGTATTATCTCATTATATATACATTAAATATTTAAACTTAAATAATAAATAATTAAAATTTAGATATCTAAACAATTTCAAGTTCATCCATATAAAAATATTAAAGAAGTCATGAAAATTATTTGTCTATGAGATGGGTAAATTAATTTTGCCAAACATTATTCATGAGATGAATAAAAGTTAAAAATTATAAAATAAAATAATTTTTGAAAATTAAAATTTATATGATGAATTTTTACATATGGGAAACAAAGGAAAAAAAAAATCGAAGTCGCATTTATATAGCTCGCGATCCGCATGAACTAAATCGGACAAACCAGTGCGCGACACGTGTCATGCGCGGGGATGTCGGCCATGGGTATCCGCATTCCCAAGTGGGGACGAATCACGCGACGCCACGTGTCACGTTAATTCAAAATAGAGGCGCGATTTTATCAGGTTCAAGTGCTGTGTTTTACTTGTTGTGAAAGCAAAACGGTGCATTTTGCTTTTGTTCAGTGAATCCTGCATTGAAAAATCAGCTTATTTTTCGCTCTGGTACACTGCTATAAATAGAGGTGCTTAGTCTAAGGGTTTGGCATTCAATAAGAAATTAAATTTATGGGTTTCTGGAAATTGTTTCGAAGACCTAATTGGAGAGAAAAATTTTCGTTGAAATTTTTCTTTCCTCAGTTTAATATTTTTCAGAGCCCACCCTCCGAGAAGTTTGAGGTCATTGCGTAGAAGATCGTGGGGTCTCGATTTCTTGGTATTCTTTATTATTGGAGCAATTCCAGATATGTTCTTCTTTCCTTATTCTTTTCGCTTTTCTATTTTTTTTATAATATTCTTTATGCTGCCTGTTTAAATTTATGCATTATTATGAATGTATTAGAGTAAAAGGCCAATAGATCTAAATTAAGAATTTAGATCTGTTGATTTAAATTATGAATTTAATTTGGTAGATTTAAAATTAGGAATTTTAAATCAACCCTAGGTTTAGAATTATGAATTCTAAACCCGTTCCGCTGCGTAAACTTTATAAACTTTAGGGAGAGTTTTTGAAATTCTTCCCAACAACCGGTATTAGGACAAAGGGTTTATAAAGATAAACCTATTCATGGGAACTCTCGAACGTGAGGTGTCACGAAAGTGTTACTCTCCGACTGGGGGCTTAGGTAAAGAGAAGAGTCTCATACTCTAAGTGCTCTAATAGGTGCCTATTGTTGTGACCATAGTTGAGAACTATAAACCCAATAGTAGGCATCAAAGTTTATTTTCCAACAAAAATTCAATGTTTTTCCCAACATTGTCGTTTGGCTATCACAAATCAGGACGCCAATTATGTGAATGAGACTATTACAAATTCATAGTCAAACATAAGAAATCAATGACAAATAAGATAATAGAAGATAGATGAAAGGGAGCGAATGAAGAGATAACTAAATGTGATATGTTTGGACTTTAATGTACTTGTAGGGAGAGAAAGATTAATTATTCTCTTCGTCCTAAATCATTAAAATCCAATTGAATTATCCACCTAAAAAAACTATCATAAAAAACTTCTCCATATTGCACAGGTAGTTGCCCTACTTCCCACCTAATCATTGCAAAAATACTTTAACAACTACTGATTTTTCAGAATTAGTGAGTTCTACGGTGCATAACTTTTGGGGAGGGGATGCAACTTCAAAATAATAGTGTAGGCAGATTTGTTCTTTCTACTAATCAAGGCTCTTATAAAGTCTTTATTTCACAACTATATTGAGCAGATCATTACTTCACACCCACTAAACTTCTTGATTATAAAGAATTAAAGTTAGATAATAAAAATATAGGATTTATTATGCATTAAATGTGCAATATAGGTTTAGAAATGAATTTTATCATGACACATTATGGTTCGAGATTGGGATAGAAATAGAGAGATGATCACTGGCTACTTATAACAACACCTTTATTCGAGTCCAGCGATAGTGCCTTGCAATAGAAAATGTGGCTAGGTTAATTTAAAATATGGGTACTAAACTACACACAAAATTATGAGTCAATTAAACTAATAATATAATATAATTTCGAATTTGTAAATAAGTTTAGTTAATTAATGTTATTCTTTATAGGAAAATACATCTGGAACACCTAAGAGGGTACCAACATGCAAGCATTGGATCCCACTAGAACTCCGAAGTTAAGCGTGCTTGGGCGAGAGTAGTACCAAGATGGGTGACCTCTTGGGAAGCCCTTGTGTTGCACCCCTCAGGTTGGAGGTTCTCGAAAACAGCCTTTCTTCAGGGTAGCACCCTAAAGGGGGAAGGCTTCGTAAATCGAACCCCCCAAGACCCTGCTTAGGTGAGAGCCCTTGGGGCACTGAGAATATTGCTTTACATTTGGAACACCATCAACAAACTTAAAACTATTTTCAAGAGAAAATAAAGTTTTGTGTTTGTACCTGATTTTATCTTCTTGACATACAACGCCCTCGATTACTCCGCATACCCTGTCATTAAGATTAATCAATGAAACAGTGGAAAGAGAGTTTTGAGTGAGAGAGAGAAAGAGAAATTAGGAAGACATAAATGATAATAATGGGTGGTTATTGAAACCATGATCTTATTTTCCTATATAAACATAAAAATAATTAAAAGAAGAAAAGGAAAAGTGGTTGGGGAGAGATATATAACCATAACCAACATTTATTTTTATTTTATTTTTTTTTTTTTTTTGCTTTTTAAAACTATGGCCCAAGAATTTTAGGATTTTTATTTGAAGCCTTTTTAGAGAAGGAGAAACTTCACCTTAAAATTATAGATAGTGATGCAGCCCATTAAGGCTGGGCAGGAGGCTTGGCTTAGCGGGACATGTGGAAGGGCTTGGCAAAGGTAGGACATGCGGGAGACACTGAGGAGATCCATGAAGATATTAAGATTGATTCCTTTCTTTTTTGCTTTGTATTGATTGATTTTTTTTTTTTTTTTTTCCTTTTAAGCTTGATATTGATTTCTTTCCTTTTTTAATTTTATCTAGTGACTCCTCTATGTAAAGGAGAGGGAAGCTAGGGTTTAGTTGATTCAATTTTTGAGATTTTAGACCTATTTTAACTCCCTTTCTCGGATTGTGAGATTAGAGCAATTATTTTCTCCTTTTGTTTTATTACAAAAATTAATAAAATTAAAGAAAAGGCTGTTGAACCTTCTCGTTCCCCTAATTCTTCCACTACACGATGCATTAGTTGGCATCAGAGCTCATAACTATTTCTGAGATGGTCTATGGGTGACAGAGGAACACTGCCGTTGAAGACGTTTATGACCATGATCATCGACAGCAATCCGAATGGAGGATAGAGGAGTGGGAGGAGATATTTCGGCGAATCGAGTATTGCTTGATTCAACTGGGGGCAAATCCTGATCTTGCACTGGGAGCCTAGCCCTAGTGCCCATTAACACCGGATGCAACAAAAGAGGAGATGGACAAATGCTTCAAAAATCTGTTCCCCAACGAGGAGCTACCGGATTCCAAGCCCAGGCGCCATCGGCCCAATACCGGCAACACCCACTATTGTGATGATCGAAGGTGGAAAACCAGCCTCCAGAATGAGATTCCGGAGTTTAATGGAGGAGGATGCCCGGAAGACTTTCTTGATTGGCTTGTTGCTGTTGAAGAGGTCCTCGAGTTCACAGACGTGCCGGAGAAGAAGCAGGCGTCGCTAGTCGCTACTTGGTTGTTAGGAAAGGCAGCTGCCTGGTGACAACAACTGAAGTAAATTCGGCTTCAACAAGGAAAGGCAAAGATAGAGTCGTGGGAGAAAATGAAGAGGAACATGAGAGGCACCTTCTTGCTTCATAATCACTCCAGAATGATGTACAACTGCCTACAAAGATTGCGTTAGGGCTCGAGATCCATGGAGGAGTACATAGCAAAGTTCTATTCATTAGTCACCTAGAATGACTTGGCAGAAACCGGCGAGCAATTGGCAGACCGTTATATTAGCGAGTTGCAGGAATCAATACAAAAGTGTTGAACATGTTCGACATCTTTACCATGTCTGAGGCAAGTTCGAGAGCCATGCAAGTAGAATCATAGCAAAGGCATCACCAAGTTGGTGAACTCAAAGTGCACAGAACAGACTACAAGTTGCTCACATAGGGTGCAGATTACTAAGGACATGGTGAGTTCATCGAGGACATGTTGCTTCAGGTTTGGGGAAGTCGATCATCATGCTGCTGATGGTCGGAAGGGTGATAGGCCTAGTAAACCTCTTTTCATTGATGAGCCCAAGGGAAAAGAAGGCATGACCATGGAGGAAGATGTCCAACATGAGCTGACGCCATTAAAAGAGGATGCCATGGCAAGTGATGAGGGGCATCTGTTGGTAGTTAGGCGTGCTTGCTTCGTACCCAAGGATGATCAGGGGGATGGTTGGCTGAGGAGTAACATCTTCCAACCACGTGCACCATAGGTGGTAGGGTGTGCCGCATGGTTATTGACTCAGGCAACTGTGAGAACATCATATCCGAAGAGGCCATTGCCAAGTTGGGATTAAAGATGGAGGCGCATCCAAATCCTTACAAACTGTCATGGCTGAAGAAGGAAAATCAAGTAACAGTTTCAAACATTGCTTGATGAGCTTTTTGATCAGGACGAAGTATAAGGATGGGGTTTGATGTGATGTTATCACCATGGACGTGTGCCACATGTTGTTGGGACGTCCATGGCATTATGATAGGAGTGTCGTCCATGATGGTAGGAAGAGCACTTACAGCTTCATCTGCGAGGGAACCAAGATTATCTTGCTACCAAAGAAGGGGGAAGCACTGTGAGTTTTAGAAACTCAACATCTGAGCATACAAGGGTGATCCATGTTTGCCAAGGAGGTTGGCGACACCAAGTTAGTTTTTGCGTTGATTGGGAAACAGAGCAAGCTAACTTAGGGGGAAGTACCGAGAGAGATTTCCACCTTATTGAAGGAATATGGTGACGTGTTCCCCAAAGAGCTGTCAGAGACATTGCCACCATTAAGGGACATCCAGCATTGTATTGATTTTGTGCCGGGTGCCTCATTACCGGAATAGGCCCTACTATTGGATGAGTCCTTTGGAGCATGAGGAGCTAAGATGCGGGGTAGAGGACCCACTCACCAAGGGTTTTACCTGGGAGAGTTTAAGCCCCTGTGCTGTACCTGCTCTACTGACGCCTAAGAAAGATGGGAGTTGGCCAATGTGTGTTGACTGCCAATTTGTTAACAAAATCATGGTGAGGTGCCGATTCCCTATACCGAGGTTGGATGACTTGCTAGACCAACTTCAGATCTCCATGGTATTCACGAAGCTGGATCTCAAGGGTGGGTACCGTCAGATTCAAATCACGCCAGGGGATGAATGGAAAACCGCCTTCAAAATAAGGGAGGGGCTTTATGAGTGGTTAGTCATGTCATTCGGATTATCCCCCGTGCCAAGCACATTCATGCAGTTCATTAATCAAGTACTTCGTCCTTTCATTGGAAGGTTTGTGGTTGTGTACTTGGATGATATTCTGATCTATAGCCGGGATTGGGGTGAGCATGTGTGGCATATCAAGGCAGTGCTGATTACATTATGAGAACAACACTTGTTTGCCGCCTTGAAGAAGTGTGAGTTTGCAAGGGATCATGTCACTTTCCTTGGCTTCACTGTGTCCAATGACAGGATCTCAGCAGATGAAGTGAAGCTAGCAGCAATACGAGACTGGCCATCGCCAAAGACAATTGGCAAGATCAAGAGCTTCCATGGGTTGGCGCCTTTTTTATAGATGATTTGTGCCTGAATTTAGTACCATGATGGCGTCGATAACTGATTCTATGAAGGGAAGTTCTTTCGCCTGGACCTTGGAGGTAGCCACCGTCTTCGAGGTTATCATGAGAAGGCTAACCATAGCACTAGTGCTTGCACTACCCGACTTCCACGAGACGTTTGAGCTCCACATGGATGCATCTACGGT
The DNA here is from genome assembly GCA_018398585.1 of Simmondsia chinensis. Lineage (NCBI taxonomy): Eukaryota > Viridiplantae > Streptophyta > Magnoliopsida > Caryophyllales > Simmondsiaceae > Simmondsia > Simmondsia chinensis. The sequence continues at coordinate 14,512,578 of JAGTTD010000005.1, forward strand.
TGGAATTGGCGCTATCCTTAACCAAGAGGGGAGGCCCATTACCTATTTCAGTTAGAAGCTTCACGGGGTTCGGCTAAACTATTATACCTGTGACATTGAGTTCTACGCAGTTGTTAGGGTTTTGCGGCATTGGAAGCCATACTTAGCAAATTGGCGGTTCATCTTTTACTCTAATAATGTGGCCCTCAAGTATATCAATAGCTAAGATAAACTCTTAAACAGACATGCCAAGTGGGCTAGTTACTTACAAATCTTCCAATATGTCATCAAGCACAGGTCTAGCGTGATGAATAAGGTGGCGGACACCCTAATTAGGTGGAGCCTTGTCTTAATAGAGAGTAGGATGGAGATTGCCGGGTTTGAGCAGCTGGTGTCCCAGTACCATGATGATCCCACGTTTGGGGAGATATGGCGAGAAGCTCAGTCGGGTTCTGTTCCTGGCTACTCTGTTCGCGATGGTTTCTTATTCAAAGGAAACCAAATTTGCATCCCAAACTCAAGTTGGCGGCTCAAGATCATTGAGGAGAAGCACAACATGGGGAATGTGGGCAAAGACAAGACGCTAAAAATCTGGCCTACCATACGCAAGGAGCTTGAGAGGTTGGTTAAGAGGTGCCGAGTTTGCCAAGTATTCAAGGCGGGAGTGACCAACGCTGGTCTTTACTTGCCGTTGCCTGTTCCAAGTCAACCGTGGACATACATCAGCATGCATTTTGTACTGGGCTTATTGAGAACCACCGGCAGCATTAATTCCATTTTTGTCATCGCAGATCGCTTCTCCAAGATGGCACATTTCATTGGATGCAAAAGGGATGCTAACGCCGTACACATAGTGGGTCTTTACTTCCACGAGGTGCACAAATTGCATTGGTTGCCAGTATTTATTTTTTTTTTCCTTTTTTTAGTTTTATCTAGTGTCTCCTCTATATGAGGGAGAGGGAAACTATGGTTTAGTTGATTCAATTTTCCATATTTTAAACCTATTTTAAGTTTCTTTCTCGGGTTGTGAGATTAAAGCAATTATTTCCCCTTGTGTTTTATCACGAAAATTAATAAAATTAAAGGGAAGGCTGTTGAACCTTCCCGTTCCCCTAATTCTTACACTACGCTCTGCATCGGATAGATAGATATATAAAAGTTATTAGCGTTAAAAATTGATTATTCTCATTCTAGCCACGCAAAAAGATTGCTATAGCCGCTCCCGAATCTTGTTTGACTTTGACAACTTGGCTCCCTCAAGAAACCATGGTGACAGAGCGCCTTCAAATCTCAGTTCTCTTAACACTTGGCTTTTGACCCTGGTGCACAACTAGGCATTGGAGTCTAATGTCCTTTTTGGCTTTTTAAGAGTTCTTGTTTGTATGTAATTTATATCTTTTCGAGCTTTTTCCTCCTTTTAATTATCAAAAATAGAAGAATCACAATAATTTTCTAAACCATGTTGGAACTGATGGGTCAGGGCTTGGCTGATTGGTTTTCCTATCTTTGGTTCGTTCTGACCTATTACTGGTTCACAACAAGTCTTTTCTAGAGGTGGTTGAGACATTTAATGTTTGTTGGCTTTTGCCTGTCTTTTTCTCTTGCATATTGTTCTTTTTTTTTGGCTCTTTTTTTCCTTGCTTATATACAGTTTGCATTAGGATTCATTTTGTATAAGTTATTTATTTTATATTGTGACTTTGTCCCTAATTAATCCATAGCTATTGCTTTTAGCATCATAAAGCTCTCAAAATAGTCATAACACAACACAGTGCACAATTACATTTTTGTTAAAGCTATAATATCTCAACCTTAAAATGGTAAAAATGGTTTGCCAATCTCAATTGTTGTAACTCGTACACAACTTCCTCGCTAGCAAGTCATAATCAAATTATATTAAGTTTCTTATTTGTTTGACCTTTTTTATAACTTTCATTGTAAATCTTCCATCCAAAAAAAAAAAAAAAAAAATTCCAGATCTGGACTTTTTCTTTCAACAGTACAATTATCTCGAATTTCATGTTTTGTCAAATTTTTTTTTTTTTTTTTTTTTGACTCTTTTTATTCGTACTCCTACTCTATTAAATAAACTTCTATAAGATTATAATAACTGCATGATTTATGAATCAAATAAAATGTTAGGTTCACCAAATCCATTCGCGGACCTCTTATATGACCTCTTTGTCAAAGCATTGGTTAGCTTTCAAGTAAAGCAGCCTTACGTGAATTTATCTTCAAGAAATAAATTACCCATTTATGGGGAACACCTAGGGTTAGAGAAGGCACTTAAGTTCGATGCCCAACAAGGACATGTTACTCCCCATTTATTGGGATTCCTACCAACCCCTTACTAAAGTTTTTTTTCCAATAATTAGCAACACGGTTATATTACAAAAAGGCCAGTTCGTATAGACGAGGACACAGTCAAATCGCATCAAAGCGAGAATCAGGAAACACAGACAAAAACAACAAAGAAGAAACAGGAAAACATGACAAAACAAAAACAAACATATAGGGAAAAAAATGAAAGAATGATGACATAGATACATCATCACAAGATGAAATGGCCAAGAATGGGGGAATGACCAATTGTACCAAAATTGGAGATGAGATGATAGGGAGTCAGACCAACCAAAGTCTTATTCCATCATTGCAAACAACTCAATTATATCCGATATTCATCACCATCATATATCAAATCATGTTTTTTCCCCCCTTACATCCACATGCACTTTGCATCAAGAAGCTTATCCGCCTCTATAGTATTGTCGCCCCTCCTCGCCATCTTGTAAAACCAAAATAAAAATTCCTGTAAGAAACAAGTGCGAATTTAAATAATTAATTGAGAGACTAACCTTGAAATGGTATGTAATTCTCGATCTGAAGTATTGTGTCAATTCTATATTTTTTTAGTTTTTTGTCTTAGATTCTTTTTTTTTATTTTTTTGGGTTGGGGGGGGGGGGGGGGGGGGGTTGGTTGTAAGTCTAAAATAAGTTGGGGGGGGGGGGGGGGGGGTTTGGTTGTAAGTCTAAAATAAATAAATGAAAGAAGCAAAAAAAAAGAAAATGAATTCGGAAAAGAAAGGCTATGATATCGTGAAAAAGAAAACAAAAAAGAAGAGAAAGACAGTTAATTAATGTCTTTAATACTCAAAAAGAATGAATCTTGACGAATGATAAAGTGGGTGATGTTCAATATAAAGATAGAGGGGGAAGGATGGTCATGTAGGAGAAGATATAGATAAAAATTGAGTGAGATTGAGTTTGAAATTTTGGATATATTGTCTTTTGATTCAAATTGTTATCCAAAATTTTAAAATATGAGAGTTTGGGACAATGGTTTTTCCTCAAGCGAAGAGAGGTTTTCTAAGTGAATTCGTCGTATTATTTTATGTTTGATTTTTCTCTTCCGCTGTGTTTACTTTGTGAATTTTATTCTCAATATAAAGGGAAATGGTTAATATTTTCAAATTTAATATTATGCACGTCCAATTTATGTATTTAATTCGTATACCTACTATATAATTTTATTATTTTTATAAAAAGTAACTATTTAATATTATTATAGTAACCAGGTTTTTTGGAATACCAGGAACAAAATTTTGTCTAAAGATGGACATTGACAAAAGGAAGAGATTTTCTTGAGCGCGAGATGAGAGCGGATACCAGATAAAGGCTTGGTGTGATAGTCTTCCCTATTCATTCAATGAAATAGCAAAAAGTATGGAATGCATCAAAAATTGATCAGATAATCGGCTGGGATCTTAGGATCAGTTATGCTTGTAAAACTGGGTTTGACATGAATATATGTCGAGCTTTTAAAAGATGTCGCTTTTATTTCACAAGCTTTCTTGCTAATTATCCAAAAAATATATTATAATAACTCAATCATATTTATAAGAATTGTTTTTTCATTATAAATAGTTAAAACCAATCCATCAATTATTGCCTTGTACATGATTAGTTGAGGCAATCACGTTGATCATTATTTTATTTTGTAAGATAACGGATATTTAAACCTACAACTTTTGTAGTATTTTAGCGATGGAGTAAGACTTCTATTAATCGTTGCTTTTTGGATATTATGCTTGTACCTCACAGGCTACAATGGTATTATTTTCCATTTATTTGCCTATATATTATTTATATTGAATTTAGTTATATCAACTTAATCACTTTACAAATACGCCACACTAACAAGACTTATCAACATATCTATAGTGCATTTGATTTTTTTCAAATGTATTAAAATTAAGTTAATATAACTAAAAGTATGACAATTGAGTGACAGTAAATTTTCTACAAATATATGAAACACCTTTGAAATAAAATGTATTTTGGATGAATTGGAAGAGTACATGAGAACTCTTATAGAGAGACCTCGAAGGGATTAGTACAAAAGAGCCCTTGCTCATGCAACTATGCTAGGGTTGGAAATTCATTATAGAGAGCCCTAGTATGGCTTTCCTATACAAGGATATTGACTACTCTAATAAGCCCACTCAAGCTGGGCGAGGTGGAACCACGTGCAGGTTGGACTTGTGATAAGTGAAGCGATCCACTGATAGGCCTTTGGTAAAGATGTTAGTTATTTGTATCGTGGTTGGAGTGTAGAGGACTTGAAGATCTCCTTAGATAAAAGCCTGAGATGTTATCACAGTATAAGGTAATAGGTCTAGAGTGCTTGAGACCAAGGTCTCGCATCAGGTAGCGGATCCAGTCACATTCAGCAACGGCTTTTGCAACATCATTGTATTCAGATTCTGTGCTAGACTTGGAGATTGTGGGTTGCTTCATAGCACGCCATGAAATGAGGTTCGGTCCAAGGAAGAGGGCATATCCAGTAATGGATCGATGAGTATCTGGACATCATCCCCAGTCAGCATCAGTGTAAATTGTTAGGGTGTTGCAGGCTCCATGGGCTTAGGATTAGAACATGGTCGGGTGCTTTTGAGGTAGCGTGTTATGATTCAAGATTAATCTTGGATCATAACGATGGATAGATGTAGAATTAGAGTAGAGATGAGAAGAGAATTAGAGTATTAAGATGAGAATTAGAGAATAAGGATGAGAAATAGAGAGAACTTGAGATGAGAGAAGAAATATCTTGTCAATATCATTCAATAAATCTTTCTTACAAGAGAATCCATTACTTATACTACATCTAGAACATAAACAATACTTTGCATCTAGACTCTTCTCTTAACCGACTTTAACTTTCACTTATACAAGAACAATACTACTTAATGGATAAGAATGCTATAACATGGTTAAGACTCCAAAACACAGCTAATTGACCCTTATTCATGACTTATACTATTTAGCAGCTACTTATGAATTATTATTTATTAATTCCCATACACTCATTATACTAGAATCTTGACAATACTCCCCCTTTAGAGATTCTTGTCCACAAGAATCTTAGTAGAGAGTTATGACTTAAAGAACCCTCATTGTTATAGAAATTACAGCTGAAAGAGAGCTTGTTCATGCAGATTGCACTTATTGTTGCAATATGTACATTTGAGCTATGATCAATGGAAGTTGAGTTGTAGGATATATTTGTTATTGTGCTGCATTATCGTTGGTGTTGACACTGCAACTTGAAAAAATTCTCACAAACCAAGCACTTAACATGAAAACTTCAGTCGAGTGGCTGCTAAGGGTCTATCAAGTGCTCTTTCGCTACTACAATATAAGTAAGGAACTTGCAAATATCCTTTTGAGAATATTTACTATGAAATATTGAAGGTTCTTGAGGACAACTTGAAGTCTCTTGAAGCAATGACTGAAATCTTGACTTAATTGCAGCACATATTCCCAGTCAGCAGCAACCTGATTCTTTACTAAATTATCGACTGAGTTCTTGTCAATGTACCTTCAAATGCCTTGAATTTTCCAAACAAGTTGTTGTAACAATGGATCAGGTGGCCTCCCTCCATTATTACGCCCATCCCACTCAATTGAGCTTGCAAATTAATATGCTTTTGCACACTTCCGAGGTGGTCCTGAGCTACTAAATGATTCCTTGCTAATCTCGGTTGTACCGTTAGAAGCACAACTTGCTTACTTGCCAAATTTATCTTACTACTCATAGAATTACTCCTTTCATTGCCATTTTGACTGTTCTCTTGATCCAAGAGCAAGCCCCAAGTCTATCTATTGACCACAGCACCCTCTTAGGCTGCCTCAATTTCATTTTCTTGAGCATGTAAAGCTTGTTAAGAACCACTTTGTTTGACTTGAGAAGAAGAAAATCTAGAGGTCTCCCCTTATAGACTAAAATTGGCTTGATCGATGCTCTTAATTTCTTACTTGAAAAACACTTTCTCTGACTAAAACAAAGGGCCAACTTGATCTTAAAACCATTCTGCAATGTGAGTTTTAATCATAACTTCCTGATGCTAAAAACTTCAACGTTTACTTGCAACTTCTTTGCTGCAATATTAAGTGGCACCACATCTTGCTCAACAAACTGAGAGGCACCAACACTATCTTGAGATATGGTAAGGCTTGCAACCATGAGCTCCTCAAATACTAATGATTTAGGAATATGTAAATTCAGATTACTTAGTTTGATGTTTGTACACTGCTGTACTGAAGTTTCTGCTATAACTTCGAATATGGTTCAGGGGCTTGTGTTTGCATCATCTCGTCTAGCTCAAGCTGAATTTTGGCATCATCAACCTGTTTCGTTGCTGCAAATTCCATATTCAAGCTTATTCTAACACCACCAAATTTGTCTTGCTCATATTTCTGATGTGAATGTCCACTAGCTTCCAGTGTAGCACAAACGTCCTCTTTCCCTGGATCAAGAGGCCTTAGGTTTACTTGATCTGTTTCCTTTCCAAACACTTGTGTGCTCATGACTTGTGTGCTCTCGACTGATTTCAATATTGCATCGGCAGCTTCCAAACTCCCACGGTTTCTAGCTCTGCCAGCTGTGTTTTGCTCCACTTCTTGCTCAATTTGCCTTGGATTGTGCTTTACTTGTAGATTCAACATAGAATTTGAAGCCTCAATCACCTTAACTACTTCAACCTTTGATTCACTAGCACTTGCGAATTCTAAAATGTCATTCTCCTTAAAAGAAGGTTGATCTATTGTCATAAATCTTGGCTCCTTAGCTTGACAATTAGTAGGTCTTATCACCTCTAACTCCACTTCCATATCGTTACACGCCATGAGGAATTTTATGTCTAAAACACAATAATCATCGTATAAGTGTCTCCCGTATAATGAAACGAAGGCTAAGTCGGCACTCCTCGTGTAATAGCTAACATGAGCAGTAACCTCCATATCGGAAGATGAGACCACTTTGATACTTTCAAGAGGACCCAAAGGATAAAATACTTGGTAAAGAATATCCTCATTTATAGGGCAAAGAAGCTTCGAGACTTTGATCCAAAGCCTAGTGTTGGCCCCAAAGCCATTTATATTGTAATTTTGATGATAACAACCATTTAACGAGTCATAGTATTTAAACTACTCTAATCTTGTTTCTAAGTGACTCCTAAAAAAGCTAGGAAAATCAAGGTTAATTATGTTGATACGAAGCTTTCTAAGATGATGAATCAAGAGGAAAAGAGATCAAAGTTGAAGAGAAGATTCATCAAATTTGAAGAGAATATGATCCGAGTCCAAGCGTCTTAAAGTTATTTATTTTTATCGTCTAGTACTTAGGATAGGGATATATTAATTGAGTCCAAGTCTTAATATTGATAAGTGATGTTCAAAAAAAAATATTTTTGAAATATTTTTTAAAAATTGAGTTTTAAATTTTATTTGAAAAAATTCAAGTCAAAATTTAAACCAATCTAGCCTTTCAATTAAAATATTTTTCAAGATTTGTATTTTGAAAAATATGATCAAATCAATCAAGATAAAAATTAAATGAGTGGCGATTTAACTTGATTTGTGTAATCAAATATTCAAAATCAAGACAAAGTGGAAAAATTAATTTAAAAATTTTAGCTAATTTAGAAATGACTCAATCAGTTAAATTAATTATCTAAATTAGTAATCAATCCCATTAATTAATCAAATTAATTTAGAAACTTTAGCTAATTTGGAAATGATTCAATCAATCAATTAATTAGCCAATTTCTCTCTTAATCTTTTTTACAATAATTTAAACATCTCCTAGGCCCTCATTGCTATAAATAGGGCTTGAATGCTTTGGTTCAAAACATCCAATACTCTTTAAGCATTCTATGATAAAAAATTCTCTTACATACTTGCCCTTTAACGGTTTGTTTTTAAGTTTTGTTTTAAAGCTTTTATTTGAGCATCACTTGTTCTCTTATTGTTGATCATTGAGCTTAATTGGCATATTCTAATCATGTGTCAATTCACCCTTGAAAGAGTGAAGAATTTGAGTGCTTTAATTTTTTCATTACTCTATTCTAATTTATTCTATTGCAAAGGTTGGATCTTTAGCCTATGGTTACAAAAGAATCGGTTGTAAAAAGGTTCAGTCTTGAGCCTACGTACAAAAAGACCAGTTGTAAAGGTTGGATCCTTAACCTGTTTTTAAAAATGGTCATCGAGCTTAGTTAAAGGCTCAAGTGATTAAGAGTAGTTATTTGTGAAGTGGACTAGCTTCTAATTTGAAAGTGAACTACTATAAAAATTTTTGTGCATCCCTTTTATTTTGGTCTTTATCTTTTTTATTTTGTATTTATTGTTTAGCTTTTATTTAAATTTTTGGTTCATAAATTTAGATTTCTCATTTACCACTAAAGAACCTAATTCACCCCTCTCTTGGGTTGCTCTTTGGACCTTCAATTGGTATCAGAGCTTGTACTCTATTTTTTTTGGGTCTAGCAACCTTAGAGTTATCCTATGGCAACCTTCACTCCGATCTTAGCCGAGGGTCAATCGACCGACAAGCCTCCTCTTTGTCGGGGTAAAAAGTGGACCGAAAATCAACTAGTGGTACTTGTCAATTTCTTGGTCATGCTTTGGTGTCATGGTTTAGAAAAAAGCAAAATTTCGTTGCTTTATCCACTGCCGAGTTGCATGTGGAAGTTGTTGTGCTCAAATGTTGTGGTTAATGCATCAATTAAATGACTATGGCATTCATATTGACCATGCTCTCATAATGTGCGATAATACTAGAGCTATATGCTTAACTGAAAACCTGGCTCAACATTCAAGGACAAGAGGTTAGACATCATTTCATTCGTGATCATGTACTTAAAGGAGATGTCATTGTGAAATTTATTCCCACCAATGATGAATTAGCGAACATTTTCACTAAACCTCTAGGTGAGGAAATTTTTTGCGATATTAGAACTAGAATTGGCATGTGCAATTTGACTACTTGATTTTGATTGCTTGCATTTAACATTGAGTTTCAATACTCAACATAAAAGAGCTCCAACAGACCAAGTATTCTTATCCAACTCACAGATGTAAGAACTTGGACCATTTTTCTTTATAAAAAAGAGGTATTTTTATTTTAAAAAAAGAAAAGAATTCACAAAAAAACAAAAACAAAAACTCAGCCCCTAAAAACAAAGAATATTTTCAAATTTTGTTATGAACAAATCTCTAAATTTTTTTTTGATCAACAAAAAATCTCTATATTTGTTATAAATATTTAAAACAATTTTGAACAAATCTCCAAATTAAAAACAAAAAAAAAAGATGACTCCCACTCAGTAGACTTATTTTCTTTTCTTCTTTTAAAATTTGAAGGCAAATTTTTATCGTGTACAACTTTTTACTTTGCATTATGTGTTACACTGATTTGGTGTAACAACCCTAGGGTTAGGGATTGGGGTGAGTTAGAATTAGATGAGGGAAAGAAATAGAAAGAAGAGGATAAGAAGTAGAATAAGAGATGAGAAAGGATTTTATTATTGATTGAATGCTTTAAATGATCACTTGCATCCCTATTTATACTTATCACCTATTACCCCCTCATTCTCACCACCCCCCCCCCCCCCCCCCCCCCCCCCAAAAGAACTTCCTTGCCCTGAAGGAAGAAAAAGTTGGAATCGGCGTCTCAAGCCTCGCGCAGTTGACATTCATCGGCTCCCTTGAAGCATTGCCATGGATGAGGGATTTTAAATGAACTTTGCCTAAATTTTACATGAGTTCCCTAACATTACATTAAGCATTCTACTACCATATAGTAAAATCTAAAACATCAACTAACAATCCCTAAGTTGAACTTCCTAACAACCCTATGTAACAAACTATTAAGAGTTTGTTTTAGTTAGTTTGTTTTTTTTTTTTTTTAACCTCCAAATGAACTACACTTTTCTCTTTTATACTACTACAAGGCAAGAACTCACAATCCCTTAGTTCTCAATCTGAATGTCAATTGTCTAGTCACTCCTGTGCTACCAGTATCTGATTGCATGTAGCAAGGTCTACTGAAATCAATCATTTGCATGACGGAAATGTAACACTAAGCTGTCTTCAAACCCGCAAGACTAGCATTTTGATGTATACTATCACAATGATCATGTTTCCCAACCTTTGTGTGACCTTGAGCCTTACGCGAGACAAGCTCAGGAGGCCTTCCATTTGCTTGCACTCTAGGATAGTGTCCTTTGCTTCCAAGCCGACTAATATAGGCATCCAACTTCAGGCCCTTGTTCCCTGCAATTTCAGTTGTAGAACACCTCACAATCAACTGAGATTTGCATTCATCTTTTAAGAGCTTCCCTTGGTTATGCTTGTATGACATCCATTGAGCTCTCATCCCCTTACTTTTCATTTTGGGACTAGTTTTAACCACCATTCTTCCATCCCTTTTGCTGCAAGATTCCAATTGCTCAACCAATTGATCTTCCATTACAACTTTATTAACTAACGCTTTCCTGCTGAAGTTGGCTTCTAACTCCAATTGCCCTCGATCGGAAGGCCTGAGATCAGTGCTCTTTGTTGAATTATCATAAGCTGCCTTCAATTTAACTGGTACATCCTCACTTGAAGTTGATCTTGTATTACTTTTCAACCCAACGGCTTGTTCCTTGATATCCTCCATTGGCACACACTCCTTCTCCTTATGAGGTTGATCTTGCACCCTTAATGGCTCATTCGCCCCCTTGGGCTGATCTTGCTTAGTTTCAAGCTCATCTTTCTTGGTTTGGGGCCTTACTTGTGTTAAGGCTATCATCCTTTGAAGACTTTGCTCAAGCTTCTGCCAAAGTGTCTCGGAAACGTTTTCTTTGGTTTCCCCAACTTCTTCTTGTGTTTCTCCAATTCCTTTACTATGAGTGAACAATCAAATGTTTAGCGTACAACAATCGTCATAGATGTTTCTCCCTTTTAATTGATTGCGTGCTCTCTCAGCATCCGTTCTCGAACTATAGGTCACTTGTGCTTCAACTTCTAAGTTAGAAATTGAAGTAACCTCAATACGTTTAAGAGAACCATATGGCCAAAAAACCTTGTGGAGAACATCCTTGGAGATAGGATATAAGACATTGAAAATTTTTACCAAGAGTGATGCTTCCATTTATGTTCCTTGCTCAGCTTAGTACGCTAACTGCGCAGCTTGTCCAAGATTACAGAAGCTTTCACCAAATCTAACAAGCAAACAGAAGCTTAACCAATGCTTACAGAAGATTTCAAGATCAAGATCAAATTTGCCTTCTGCAAGTTCACTGCAGATCGAGCACCCACAACCTCAATCAATCAGACGCACGATTTTGCACCAAAATACCAACGTACCGAAGACCTGTGCCAATGCTAACTTCCACTGGCATAGATATTTTTTTTTCTTTTTTTTTTTTTAACAACCGCAAGTTCTCAATCAAGAATTCAAAATTGACTTCCTAATCAATTGGCAATGTGATCAAGGTATTTGATATCAAATTACGCAGCACATGCCTGTTCTGATACCAATTGTCACACCGATTTGGTGTAACAACCCTAGGGTTAGGGATTGGGGTGAGTTAGAATTAGATGAGAGAAAGAAATAGAAAGAAGAGGATGAGACGTAGAATAAGAGATGAGAAAGGATTTTATTATTGATTGAATGCCTCAAATGATCATTTACATCCCTATTTATACTTATCACCTATTACCCCATCATTCTCACTAATACATGCATCATTATGTAATTTAAATATTTACTTCTTTTCATTGTGACCATACATGCTCTTCTTATCATTTTGTTTATCCCTTCTCTAATGCTTTTTGTTGATGACAAATGGGGGGAGAAAAATTGGTGTTTAGTTGATTTATTTTGATGCTTAATTGTGTTACGCTAGGTGTAAGATAATTGAACATCTAACCCCTTGAATGCATAATAATAAAAATAACGATGAAATTGTGTATGATTTCTATAATGCATCCACTGAGGGGGAGCTTTTGTAGTTCCTATAATGCATCTTTGGACTATATCTTAATGTGCGTACTTTTATTTCTGTACTTTAACTCTTATATTATCAAGAGTAAATTAATGTTTGTCATCATCAAAAAGGGAGAGATTGTTGGCCCTAAAGTCATTTATATTGTAATTTTGATGATAACAATCATTTAGTGAGTCATAGTGTTTAAATTGCTCTAATCTTGTTTCTAAGTGACTCATAAGAAAGCTAGGAAAATCAAGGTTAATCATGTTGATACGAAGCTTTCTGAGATGATGAATTAAGAGGAAAAGAGATCAAAGTTGAAGAGAAGATTCATCCAGATTGAAGAGAAGGTGATCCGAGTCCAATCGCCTTAAAGTTATTTATTTTTATTGTCTATGACTTAGGAAAGGGATATATCAATTGAGTCTAAGTCTCAATATTGATAAGTGATGCTCTAACAAAAATATTTTTTAAAAATTGATTTTTAAATTTTATTTGAAAAATATTCAAGTCAAAATTTAAAACAATCTAGCCTTTCAATAAAAATATTTTTCAAGATTGGTATTTTGAAAAACATGATCAAATTAATGAAGATAAAAATTAAATGGGTGCTGATTTAGCTTGATTTGTGCAATCAAATATTCAAAATCAAAACAAAGTGGAAAATTAATTCAAAAATTTTAACTAATTTAGAAATGACTCAATCAATTAAATTAATTATCTAAATTAGTAATCAATCCCATTAATCAATCAAATTAATTCAAAAACTTTAGCTAATTTGGAAATGATTCAATCAATCAAATTAATTAGATAAATTAGTAATCAATCCCATCAATCAATCAAATTAATTAGCTAATTTCTTTCTTAATCTTTTTTACAACAATTTAAACATCTACTAGGCCCTCATTTGCTATGATAAGGCTTGAATGATTAGGTTCAAAACATCTAATACTCTCTAACCATTCTTTGATAAAAAGCTCTCTTGCATACTTGCGTTTTAGCGGTTTGTTTTTAAGTTTTGTTTTAAAGCTTTTATTTGAGCATTACTTGTTCTCTTATTGTTGATGATTAAGCAAAATTGGCATATCCTTAGCTTTGGCTAAGCTTGATCAAGTGTCAATTCACTCTAGAAAGAGTAAAGAATTTGAGTGCTTTAATTCTTTCATTGCTTTATTCTAATTTATTCTATTGCAAAGGTTGGATTCTTAGCCTGCGGTTACAAAAGGATCGGTTGTAAAAAGTTAGGTCTTGAGCCTACGTACAAAAAGACCGGTTGTAAAAGTTGGATCATGAGCCTTTTTTTAAAAGGGATCATCGAGCTTAGTTAAAGGCTCAAGTGACTAAGAGTAGTCACTTGGGAAGTGGACTAGCTTCTAGTTTAGAAGTGAACCACTATAAAAATCTTTGTGCAATCCTTTTATTTTTGTCTTTATCTTTTTTATTTCATATTTATTGTTTAGCTTTTATTTAAATTTTTGGTTCATAAATTTAAAATTTTCATTTATCACTGAAGAACCTAATTCACCCCCCTTTTAAGTTGCTCTTTGGACCTTCACCTAGCATCATTAGAAGATTTATCTTTAACCGAAGCTGGATTGAACCAATGTGGATTTGTATATTGTGACATGTTGTCAAACACCTTTTGTGTGCAAATCACAAGGTCACAAGAATGTACTACATCTGATCACTTCAAGACTTCAGCCAACAACACCACACCTCCGTTCAACCAAGGCTGAGATTTCAAGTACAGAACCTAACTTGAGTACAAATCCAGCAGAATCGATAGCAACTCCAGCTAGAATGTAGTACTGAAGTTGATACTGAAGTTAATCAATGTAAATCCAGCAAGCTAGATCACTTTTTTTTCCTTATTTCCGGCGACCAAGATTCAATTTTCAGCTAACAGTTCACCGGAATAGCAACTCTGGCCAAGAAATCAATGCATTAAAGCTGATTGATTGTAAATTCAGCAAGTTCTAATGTAGATTCGGCAAAAATCGAACACAACTTTAGCAAGATAGATAAAATTTTGTACCAGACCACAAGAGATCAAATCAGTGAATCAGCGAACAAGATCTCAAGAGTGCCGTGTAATTTAAGGTTATAGCTAAATTCTAGTGCAATTCTAACTTGACTAACAACTTAACATCACAAGATCACAAGAATACAGGTAGAGAACACAATTACAACAACTTATGAACTGAAATTTTGATCAAACATAACCTAAAGACAGAACTTGATACCAGTGTTGCATTGACTGAAGAATCTGGACAATTTAGCTCGGAATCTTATTCCACGCAAGCTGAACAGCAAATCCTAAGGTAAATGCATCATGAACTGAAATTCTAAACAGTTTAAGCACAAATTCTTGATCAATAAAACCTGATCAAGAACTTGATCTAATGCTTTGCATTTAAATTGAACCTAATCAACTCAACAGGAAAAAAAAAATCACAAGCTCTGATACCAATTGTTATGATTCAAGATTAATCTCTGGTCATAATGATCGATAGATGTGGAATTAGAGTAGAAACAAGAAGAGAATTAGAGTATTAAGATTAGAATTCAAGAATAAAATGAGAAGCAGAGAGAACTTGAGATGAGAGAAGAAATGTCTTGTCAATATCCTTCAATAAATCTTTCTTACAAGAGAATCTACTACTTATACTATATCAAAAACATGAACAATAAATTGCATCTAGACTCTTCTCTTAGCCGATTTTGACTTCCACTTATACAAGAACAATGCCACTAAATGGATAGGAATGCTATGACACAGCTAAAACTCCAAATCATCGCTAATTGGGCCTTATTCGTGACTTATACTATTTAACAACTACTTATAAATTATTACTAATTAATTCCCATATACTCATTATACTAGAATCATGAAAATGCCCCTTCTTAGAGATTCTTGTCCTCAAAGAATATTAGTAGAGAGTTATGACTCAAAGAACCCTCATTGTTGCTGAAATTGCAGCTGAAAGAGAGCTTGTTGATGCAGATTGCACTTATTGTTACAATATGTACATTTGAGCTATGATCAATGGAAGCTAAGTTATATGATAGATCTGTTATTATGTCGTATTATCGCTGGTGTTGACGCTGTAGCATGAAAAAATCCTCACAACCCCAGCACTTAGCATGCAAACTTCATTCGAACGGTTGCTAAGAGACTGTCCAGTGCCCTTTTGTTGCTATAATATAAGTAAAGAACTTGCAAATATCCTTCCACTTGAGAATATTCACTATGAAATAATGAAGGTGCTTTAGGACAACTTGAAGTCTCTTGAAGCCTTGGATGAAATCTTGATTTAATCGCATCACATATTCCCGTTCAGCAGCAACCTGTTTCTCTATTGAATTATCGGCAGAGTTCTTGTCAATGTACCTTCAAATGCCCTATATTTTCCAAGCATGTTGTTGTAACAGGATCAAGTGGCCTCCCTCCATTATTCATAGCTGAAAAGAAGCCCATCCCACTCAATTGAGCTTGCAAATTAATCTGCTTTTGCACACTTCCCAGGTGGTCCTAAGCTACTAACTGATTCCTTGCTGATCTCGGTTGTACTGTTGGAAGCACAACCTAATTTCTTACTAAATTTGTCTTACTATTGATAGAATTACTCCTTTTCATAGCCATTTTGATTGTTCTCTTAATCCAAGAGTAAGCCTCAGGTCTATCTATTAACCACATCATCTTCTTAGGCTGCCTCAATTTCATGTTCTTGAGCATGTAAAGCTTGTCAAGATCCACTTTGTTTGACTTGAGATGAATAAAATCTGGAGGTCTCCCCTTATAAACCAAGATTGGCTTGATCAATGCTCTTAATTTATTACTTGAAAAACACTTTCACTAACTAAGACAACTTGATCTCAAAACCATGCTGCAATGTGAGTTTTAATCATAACTTCCTGATGCTAAAAACTTCAATGTTTACTTGCAACTTCTCTGTTGCAATATTCACTGGCACTACATCTTATTCAGCAAACTGAGAGGCACTAACACTATCTTGAGATGTGGGAAGGCTTGCAACCATGAGCTCCTCCGAGACTAACGACTTAGGAACACGTAAATTCAGTTTACTTGGTTTGATGTTTATATACTGCTTTACTGAAGTTTCTACTACAGCCTTCGAATATGGTTCATGGACTTGTGTTTGCATCATCTCATCCATCTCATGCTGAATTCTGGTGTCATCAACCGGTTTCGTTGCTGCAAATTCCATATTAAGGCTAACTTAAACACCACCAGATGTGTCTTGCTCACATTTCTGATGTGAACGTTGATTAGCTTCCAATGTAGCACAAAAATCCTCCTTCCTTAGATCAAGAGGCCTTAGGTTCACTTTATTTGTTTCCTTTTCAATCACTTGTGTGCTCTTGACTTCTGTGCTCTCGACCGATTTCAATATTGCATCGGCTGCTTCCAAACTCCCGCGGTTTCTAGCTCTGCCAGCTGTGTTTTGCTCCATTTCTTGCTCAATTTGCCTTGGATTCCGCCTTACTTGTAGATTCAACATAGAATTCAAAGTCTCAATCACCTTAACTATTTCAACGTTTGATTCACTGACACTTGCGAATTCTGAAATGTCATTCTCCTTAAGAGAAGGCTGATCTGTTGTCATAAATCTTGGCTCCTTAGCTTGACAATTATTAGGTCCTATCACCTTTAGAACCCCTTCTATATCGTTACACATAATGAGGAATTTTATGCCTAAAACACAAAAATCAAGGTATATGTGTCTCCCATATAATAAAACGAAGGTTAAGTTGGCACTCCTCCTCGTGTAATATCTAACATGAGTAGTAACCTCCATATCAGAAGATGAGACCACTTTGATACTTTCAAGAGGACCATAAGGATAAAATACTTGGTAAAGAATGTCCTCATTTATAGGGTAAGAAGCTTCGAGACTTTGATCAAAAGCCTTGCATCATTACAAGATTTGTCTTGAACTGAAGCTCACCTAATGTTGATTTGTATATTGTCACATGTTGTCAAACACCTTTTGTGTGCAAATCACAAGGTCACAAGAATGTACTGCATCTGATCACTTCAAGACTTCAGCCAACAACTCCACACCTCTGCTCAACCAAGGCTAAAATCCTAAGTGCAGAACCTAACTTGAGTACAAATCCAGCGGAATTGATAGATAGTCTAGCTAGAATATAGTATTGAAGTTGATACTGAAGTTTATCAATGTAAATCCAGCAAGCTAGAACACTTTTTTTTCCCTGTTTCCAGCGGCTAAGATGCAATTTTAAGCAAGCAGTTCACCAAAATAGTAACTCTCGCTAAGAAACCCGTGCACTTAAGTTGATTGAATGTAAATTCAGCAAGTTCTAATATAGATCCTTCAAAAATCGAATGCAGCGTTAGCTAGATAGATAAACTTTTGTACCAGACCACCAAAGATCGGATCAGCGAATCAGCTAACAAGATCTCAAGAGTGCCGCTTAATTCAAGGTTGGTTCAGCGAGTTCCCTATCGAATCAGTTGAATTCTAGTGCAATTCTAGCTTGATCGATGACTTAACAGCACAAGATCACAAGAATAAGGCTATAGAACACAATTACAACAATTATGAACTGAAATTTTGATCAAAAGTAACCTGAATACAGAACTTGATACCAATGCAGTACTAACTGAAGAATCTAGACAGATTAGGTCGAAATTTGGATCCATGCAAGCTGAATTGCAGATCCTAGGGTAAATGGAGCATGAACTGAAATTCAAAACAATTTATGCATAAAATCTTGATCAATACAACGTAATCAAGAACTTGATATAATGCTTTGCAATTAAATTGTACTTAATCAACTCAATCGGATCAAAAATCTCAAGCTCTGATACCAATTATTATGATTCAAGATTAATCTTTGATCATAATGATGGATAGATGTAGAATTAGAGTAGAGATGAGAAGATAATTAGAGTATTAAGATGAGAATTAGAGAATACATATGAGAAGTAGAGACAACTTGAGATGAGAGAAGAAATATCTTGTCAATATCATTCAATAAAACTTTCTTAGAAGAGAATCCACTACTTATAATGCGTCTAGAACATGAACAGTACATTGCATATAGACTCTTCTCTTAACCAACTTTAACTTCCACTTATACAAGAACAATAGTACTAAATGGATAAGAATGTTGTAACACGGCGAAAACTCCAAAACATAGCTAATTGACCCTTATTCATGACTTATACTATTTAATAGCTACTTATGAACGATTATTAATTAATTCCCATATACTCATTATACTAGAATCATGTCATAGCGGAGAATGCGCTTAACAACATGTCAATGGTTAGTACAAGGAGCATGCATAAATTAGAAAACAAGGTTAACTGCATGAAAAATATCAGATCGAGTCATAGCCAGATATTAAAATACACCAAAAACACTCCTAAATTCGGTTGGGTCGACTAAGGGGTCACCATCTATCAAAAATAAATTTAACAAAAATACAAGCTATTATGACATAAAAGATGAGCTAGAATGTTGCATACTACAAAAACAATAGGAACATGTTAAAGCGACAGTGGGAGCGAGGAAGGTTGTTCCAGCATGAAATGGCCTCCGCATGGCTATTAACTTGGGGTTATGGAATATTTAAACAGAAGGAGATAATGAGATTGTTATGAAGACTCTTGAGGAGAATTTAAAACCTACTTGGAAAATCTAAAACGTGTAGAGGATTGCTCGTGACATGATTGTACTAGTTACATTTAGTTATTACTTCAGGGAGGCTAACATAGTTCGCTAAGCAAGGTCTCCATGTTGATATCCTTAGCTTAGATCTAGGTATTATTATTATACCTAATATGTTAGGATGGACCCTGTCCTAGACACTTCCAACACATGTTTCCTTATCAGTATAAAAAAGGTACTACAAAGATATATCTTGTGTTGCATGTAAAACTAGTCTCCTTAATATCATACACATGGGGTGATGCAGCCCCGCCTTTTAATTGGCGGATAGCTTGGCGGGTGGCATTTGGCGGGTTGCTCGGGATGGCAAGAAGGGAGACGTACAGCTAGGAGAAGATAGAATTTCACCTTTATTAGGAAAGCTTAAATTTTAAATCTAATTAGCTAATTTTATTTAAAATTTTTAGACTTTATTTTAGAAAGTTCACACGAGTTGCTAGATGAAACACACGGATTGCAATATACACCGTTGATCTTAAGTAGGGATTCAATTTTAATTTGTATTAGTTTGAGTTTAATTAGGAAAGCTCCTACATTTAAAGACAGGACTAGCTAAGGTTTTAGTCATTCCATTTTCTAGAGATTTTTATCATTGTTTTTAGAGTTTATTCTCCGGTTGTGAGAATTGGTGTTTTTTTTCCCCTTATTCTTTATTAATTTCGTAGTAAGAAATTAAGGAAAGGCTGTTGAACATTCCCATTCCCAAATTTTCCACTTTATGCACTACTTCAGTTGGTATCAGAGTTCAGAACGACTTTTGAGATGGACTGTGGGCTACAGAGATACACTGCTGATGGAGACGTATATGAGTGTGTCTTTCAATGGTAGATCGAGAAGAGATTAGAGGACTTGGAGGGGAAATTCTGGCAAATCGAGTGCTGTTTCATTCAATTGGGGTCAAATCCAGAGCTAGAGCCGGGAACCCAACCCCAATACCCGCTGACACTAGGTGGTGAAGAAGACGCAGACGAGAGCTTCCTTCAGCTGTTCCCGGAAGCAGAGGCACCGGCTAGGTGGATGAGGAGTAATCACCCCAATACTGAGCATGCTGCCAATGTTGATGAATGGAGGTGGGAAAGCGGTCTTGGGGAAGAATTTTTGGAGTTTGACGATGATGGATTCATAGTGGCGAAAGAGGATCAAGATGAGCTGGTGTCTCTTGGCGAATAGGAGGTAGCGGGTGACGAGGGTCGATTGCTATTGGTCAGGCGAATTGGCTTCATGCTTGAGGAAGCAAAAGGAGATGAATGGCTTCGACACAACATCTTTTAGATGACATGTACAATTGCGAGAGGATATGCCGCCTAGTAATCGACTCCAAGAGTTGTGAGGATGCCAGCTCTAAGGAAGCTATCCAAAAGCTAGGATTGAAGACATAAGCGTATCCGACCCTTACAAGATGCCATGGCTTAAGAGAGGAGACCAGGTAACCATTTAAAAAAAATGCCTAGTTAATTTCTCTATTGGGTCGAAGTATTGGGATGGAGTATAGTGCGATGTTGTTGTCTTGGATTTGTGTCATCTGCTATAGGGATGACCTTGGCAATATGATAGAGGTACTATACATGAGAGGAGAAAGAACACGTGTAGCTTTATCATTGAGGGAACAAGGATCATCTTGTTTCCCAAAAAAGATGAGACGCCACGTGTGTCTAAAACCGAAGACCCAAAATTAGAAGGCAGAGCCGTGTTCACCAATGCAGTTGGCAAGTTAGAGATGGCATCCATACCAATAGGCAACATCAGAAAAGAACCTATCTTTGATGAGACAATCTATCTTGATTTGTCTTCTCCACCTATCTTTGATGAACCCACATATGGTGAACCCGTCCATGAAGGGGAGGAAGAGGCAGATGGGGTGGGAAGTTTATCACAGAAGGAGGTTTATCGAGAAGGGTTGGCGTATTACTTACCCCCAACAAAGGGGATTCAATAACGAATGGATTGGGTTCCAAAAGCTGCCTTACCAAGATGGCCCCATTGCTAAGTGAGCCTTACGAAGTGTGAGGATATGTTATGATCATGTTGCAGAAGTCCTTGGTGGTTGCTGTTACTGTTAGCTTTGATAATTGAATCTTGTTTTGTTTAGTTGCTAGCTGTTTCCTTAGTCTCTGTTGTGTTCTTTTTGAATTGTTAGTTTGGTGCCAAGTCTTGTATCAGATGGTTAAGTCGGTCAAGTAAGTCAAGTAAGGGTCAACTGTGGCGGCTGGGCTAGTTGTTAGTCGGTTGGTTCTTGTCTTGATTTATTGTAATTAGATTTCTACAAGTAGTAGGCTTAAGTGTAAGATTCATTAATTCAATTAAATACAACTAATCTCTTTGAGATATTTTTCTCTCTCTCTCTAATATCTCATCTCCATCACTTCTTTTCTCATCCAACTCTCTCTTTCACAAGGTTAGACTTCTAATTCAACTAGAGGCTTAACATTTGGTATCAGAGCTAGGTTTTAGGCTATCAGTTAAGTTGAATTACTTCAATTTGATTATTTACGCTTAGATCAAGAGATTTTGATCTTTTGCTTGATAAATCAGAGCTGGCGAAGCGCAAGACTTAGCAATTAGCAATGTCTAGTGGAGTTACTACGCGATCAGGAGCTGGGGCTGGAAATCCAGCTACATTTGTTAATCCTAATGTTTCCTATGCTGCAACAGTTGGTGCAAGGGTAGCGAGAGAGGTACAGTTTGTTACGAATGATCAACTATCATTGCATATGGAACAAATGTTCAATCGGATTCAATAGTAGAGGCAAGAGGATAAAGATCTAATGCTTCAACAGATGAGGCAGGTTTTTAAAGAAAACGATAAAAGTAATGAAGGCTTGGTGTCTCAACAACTGCAAGGTTTTGAGGAAAAGATAACTGATAGTGTGCATTAGCAAGCTCAAGAGTTTAAGGAAAGGATCACAGACAGGTTGAATCAACAGACACAAAGCATTGAAGAGAAGTTCAATGAGTTGCACAACCAATTCGATAGGCAAAATGTGTAATTTGCTCCTGAACCTCTAATTCCTGCTAGTCTGATACACATAAATCAATATAGGAGGCCTTCTGGTCAGGTGAATCCTCAAATGCTAAATGTTGCTGCTAGACCTTAAGATCATGCTCTAGTGGCTTCTATTAGATCTCAAGATCAGATTTAAGAACCTGAGGTAACTGCCAGAGCACAAGATCGACCATCTAATCAAGTTCAGTCACGAGCTACCAGCTTAATTCCAAGACATAACGATCGACCTCCTAATCATCGAATTCACTTCAGATATGCCAATTCTAATGCTGATCAACTTGATTGTCCACCTGATTAGTGGCTCCAGCAACATTCAGTAAGCAATGATGCTTCATCTAATAACAGAAGTTATGGTTACAGGCAACCAAGAGTTCAGATAGATCCTTTCGATGAGAAGCAACCTCATTCATGGCTGAGAAGATGTGAGTGTTATTTCCATTTCTACCACATTGATGACATTGAGAAGGTGCAGATAGCATCTGTGTATCTTTTGGGAGACCATGATGTGTGGTTTTACAGTTTATTGAAGAGCAATCCTACACTTTCTTGGGCTGAATTTGTGAAAGAGCTTTGTGAGCAATATGGAAAGGAAGATTCCAGTGATATTGTTGATAGATTTAATAAAGTGATACAAGAAACCTCGGTAAAGGAGTATATGACAAGGTTTGAGAACATTAGTGTAAGCATGATAAATGCCTATCCTCAAGCTACTATGTCCTACTATGTCTCAAGCTTCATAAGTGGTTTAAAGCCCAAAGTTAAGAACCTTGTTAAGGCTGTTGATCCTGCAACACTGTCTAAGGCTTATGCTAAGGCCAGGTTCTTTGAAGAAATAGTTCTTGCTTCAAATGAAGGATCAAGGTATCGTGGAAGCAGTTCTAAGCAATAGAAAGGGGATGATAATGCCAGGGTCAGTCGATCTAGTGAGAAGAGGCCACAAAGGCTGTGTTTCAAGTGCAATCAACCGCATCAATTTGGTCATAAATGCAACCCAAAATTCCTTAAGTTAGTTAGGGGAAAGAGTGCTAAGGAATTGTATAGTAGTGAAGAATCTGAAGGGGATAATAATAAATTAGAACAAGAGTCACAGGAGGAACTTAGTGAAAATGAAGTCAAAATTTCTATAAAAGCATTAACTGGTAATGGAACTCATAACACTATAAGGATCAAGGGGAAAGCAGGAAACAGGTCAATCATAATTTTGATTGATCGTGGGAGCACCTATAGTTTTGTTGATCCAAAAGTGGTGAAGAAGGTGGGACATGAAGTAATCAAGACAAATCCTTTGGCAGTAATAATTGTAGATGGGAATTCAGTGTTAACTCAGAAAAAAGCCAAGGATTCCAGTGGTTGATGCAAGACGGCAAGTTTGATTATGACTTCAGGATCTTGCCTTTGGGTGGATGTGACATGGTCCTTGGGGTAGATTGGATGAGATCTTACAATCTAGTTCTCTTCGACTTTGCTAAATTGACAGTCTCATTTGAGATTCAAGGATCTAAAGTCACTTTGCAAAGTATGGCATATCAGGCTCAATTACGAACTATGAATGGCAAGAAGTTGGAGAAGGGATTCAGGAAATGTGCTTATCAGTGGGTAGGATAATTGTTTGCTGTATCTCCAACTGAAGTGGTGAAAACTACTTACCCTGAAGTTTAGGTAGTGATTGAGGAGTTTGAAGATTTGTTTGAGTTGCCCAAGGCCTTACCTTCTAAAAGGAGCTTGGACCATGCTATCCCTCTCAAGTCTGATGCTAAACCTATAAAGTTAAGACCAAACAAGTATCCACATGCTCAAAAGACAGAAATTGAGAAGCGGGTGGATGAGTTACTCAAGACAAGTTTCATAAGGCAGAGTCACAGCCCTTTTGCTTCTCCTACAATCCTTGTTAAGAAGAAGGATGGAACAACAACGATGTGCATAGACTACGAACAACTAAATTCAATGACAGTGAAGGATAAGTGTCCAATTCCTGTCATAGATAACTTGCTTGAGGGATTACATGGAGCACAGGTCTTCTCCAAGCTGAATTTGAGGCAAGGCTATGAACAAATCAGAGTGTTGGAGCAAGATGTGTATAAAACTGCGTTTAGAACACATCATGGACACTTCGAATTTGTGGTCATGCCATTTGGACTGACCAATGCTCCAGCTACCTTCCAGGCTCTTATGAATGATGTTTTCAAGTAGTTTTTGAGGAAGTTTGTATTGGTATTCTTCGATGACATTCTGATTTACAGTACCTCACTTGAAGAACATCTAAAGCATTTAAGAAGTGTTCTTGGTCATGCGCAAGCACAAGTTATATGCTAAATTGGCTAAGTGTTCCTTTGCTCAAACTCATTTAAAGTATTTTGGCCATGTGATATCTTATGAAGGTGTCTCAACTAATCCTTCCAAAGTACAAGCTATGGTGGATTGGCCTATACTTGTGACTTTGAAGCAACTGAGAAGAATTTTGGGCTTGACAGGTTATTATAGAAAGTTTGTTGCTAACTATGGAGCTATGGCCAAACCTCTAACTGAGTTGATGAAGAAGCATTCCTATAAGTGGTCAGACAAAGCTCAAGAAGCATTTGAAGCCTTGAAGTCTGCAATGTGTAAGGCAGCAGTTCTAGCAATGCCTGACTTCACTTTGGGATTCATCCTAGAAACAGATGCTTGTGGAAGTAGAATTGGGGCTGTTCTATCTCATGAAGGAAGCCAATAGCTTACCTCAGCCAAGCTTTGAGTCCTAAGCACCAAGTTTTATCCACTTATGAAAAGGAGTATCTCGTAATTCTACTTGCTGTTGATAAGTGGAGGCATTACTTAGATGGGCATCATTTCACAATTATGATAGATCATCAAAACATCTTTTGGAGCAGAAAATTGTGACAATAATCAAGAAGAAAGGATTAATGAAGATGTTTAAGGACCGGTAAAGGTTGGAGATAACCTTTTTGTGAAGCAGTATCAACTGTACTTCCAGCTTGGGTTGATGAGGTATATAAGTCCTAAAAGATGATCCTTTAGCACAATAATGCATTACTGCTTGCAATGTGAGCAAGACTGGCAATGAAGTCACTGATGCAAGGGTGTCTGTTGTGAGAGGAATTATCAGGATGAAGGGCAAGTTGCATATTGGCTCTTCCACTGATTTAAGACAACAAATCATTAGTGCCTCACATGAGTCAGCATGGGGAGGACACTCTGGAGTTGAAGGCACCTACCAAAGGCTTAAAGCTTATTTCTATTAGACAAGCATGAAGAAGGCAGTTGCTGATTTTGTTCAAACTTGTGAGGTTTGTCAGCAAACTAAGCTGAGAGATCATAGATATCAAGGTCTTCTCCAACCTTTACCAGTCCCTAAAGGAGCTTGGCTAAACATTAGAATGGACTTCGTTGAAGGTTTGCCCAAGTCAGAAGGAAAGGAGGTTATATGGGTTGTGGTGGATCGATTCACCAAATTCAGTCATTTCATTGGCTTAGCTAGACTAGTGACAGCTAAGAAATTAGCAAAGAGCTTCTTGGACAACATCTATAGGTTACATGGGTTGCCTCAATCTATTGTATCAGATCATGACAGGATCTTTAATAGCCATTTTTTAAGAGAATTGTTCAACTTGATGGGAACACCTTGGCTCTTAGTTCATCATATCATCCCCAAACCGATGGACAAACTGAAAGAGTCAACCAATGCATTGAGTAATACCATAGGAGTATGGTGTTCAATCATCCCAAGGTGTGGAGTAAGTGGCTATAGTTAGCAGAGTATTGGTACAATACTCATGCTCATGCTTCCATTGGAACTACTCCATTCAAAGCTCTATATGGCTATGATCCCCCAACACCCTTGATGCTGTAAGGCATTGTGTCAGCCGTACTTGAAGTGGCTAATTTACTTCAGCAAAGGAGGCAATTAATGCAAGTGTTGAAGGACAATCTGCATCAAGCACAAGCTAGAATGAAGTTTTATGCAAATGGGAAGCACTGTGGACAGAAATTTTGAAGTTGGCGATATGGTTTAT
Organism: Simmondsia chinensis; assembly: GCA_018398585.1. Lineage (NCBI taxonomy): Eukaryota > Viridiplantae > Streptophyta > Magnoliopsida > Caryophyllales > Simmondsiaceae > Simmondsia > Simmondsia chinensis. The sequence goes on from JAGTTD010000005.1 coordinate 14,538,610, forward strand.
TTGAAGTTACAGCCTTACAGACAATTAACAATGGCTGTGAGGAGGAATGTGAAGTTGTGCGCTAGGTTCTTTGGACCATATAAGATCTTAGAAAGGGTTGGCAAAATAGCTTACAAGCTTGACCTACCACCTAACTCTTAGATTCATCCTGTTTTTCATGTGTCTTTCCTCAAGAAACGGGTGAAGAGATGTTGTGAAATCTCAATTCAACCTCCTGACACAACCTCAAATGGAGGTATTTTGCTGGAACCTGTTGCTGTGCTTGATTCTCGCAAGTTGGAAGATGGTGACATATTCAGATAAGAGGTACTAGTGCAGTGGGCCAATCTGGATGAATAAATTTCGACTTGGGAGGAGCTTCAATTCTTGAAAAGTCAACTTCCTAGCTTCCATTCTTGATAAAAAGAATGTTTTCAAGAGGAAGGGAATGTCATGATCGTGCTGCAGAAGTCCTTGGTGGTTACTGTTACTGTTAGCTTTGATAATTGATGCTTGTTTTGTTTAGCTGCTAGCTATGGCCTTAGTCTCTGTTGTGTTAGTTTTGAATTGTTAGTTTGGCGCCAAGTCTTGTATTAGTTGGTTAAGTCAGTGAAGTGAGTCAAGTAAGGGTCAATTGTGGCGGCTGGGCTAGTTGTTAGTTGGTTGGTTCTTGTCTTGATTCATTATAATTAGATTTCTATAAGTAGTAGGCTTAAGTGTAAGATTCATTCATTCAATCAAATACAACTAATCTCTTTGAAATATTTTTCTCTCTCTCATCTAATTCTCTCTCTAATATCTCATCGCCTTCACTTCTTTCTCATCCAACTCTCTCTTTCACAAGGTTAGACTTCTAGTTCAACTAGAGGCTTAATAGGATATCAGGCGCCAAGCTTAGAGACTACGTGCCAAGAGTTACATCCAAACGAGTCAGAAGGGTGGATCAGTTTTCTTAAGCCAACAAAGGACGGAACTTGGCGGATATGCTTTGATAGTAGAAACATCAGCAAGATCATGAATTCAATGGTGTCTAGCGAGTGGGTTTTGAAGAACAGATACAACTAGAATCAATTTCCACCAGAAGGTGAGTGGAAGATTAAGTTCAAAATCCAATGGGGCGAACTTCAAAGGTATAGCCATGCCAACCCTGCCAACATTGTGTCGGGCTGGGATATACGCTTTATACATTATTCTTGGAAGCCGTTGTGGAAGATGGCGAGTAATCTAGGCGTAGACGAGAGTGATGCAAGCCTTGATTTGGTGAGAATGATCTGGAAGCGTCATTGGCGACTTCAAGGGCGAATTCTTTCCAATCCGGGGAGGATGATGCCGTTCACACCTTAGCGGGGCAAGCTACAACTCATATCTTGGCACAGTGGGTCATCAATCCACATCCGAGGCAAGCATGACGGGATGGAGCTCGGTGGGATTGGAAGCTGGTGTCAGGAAATGCAACTTGGCAATAATAGCCTAGAAGATACATTGACAAATTCGAGGGCGAATTCTCTTCAGGCCGGAGACGATAATGCAGCTCTGCCTTTTAATTGGCGGATAGCTTGGTAGGCGGCATTTGGCGAGTTGCTCGGGATGGCAAGAAGGGAGGTGTATAGCCGGGAGAAGATAGAATTTCGCATCAATTAGGAAAGCTTTGATTTTAAATCTAATTATTTATTATTATTTTTTTTTGAATTTTTAGTCTTCATATTAAAAAGATCACATAGATTGCTAGATGAAGCAAATGGATTACGATATCCACCATTGATCTTAATTAGGGATTTAATTTAAAATTTTTATTAGTGTAAGTCCATTTAGAAAAGTTCCTCTATTTAAAGAGAGGACTAGCTAAGGTTTTATTCATTCAATTTTTTTAGATATTTTTATCATTGTTTTTAGAGGTTCCTTCTATTCTTAGACTGTGATAATAGAAAGAAACTCTAAAAATAATGATAAAAATATCTAGAAAATTGAATAAATAAAACTTTAGCTAGTCCTTTCTTCAAATGGAGGAGCTTTCTTAAATAGACTCAAACTAATATAAATTTTAAATGAAATCCCTAATTAAGATCAACGGTGGATATTGTAATATGTTGCTTCATCTAACAATCTGTGTAATCTTTCTAAAATAATGACTAAAAAATTCAAATAAAATTGACTAATTAGATTTAAAATCTAAGCTTTCATAATTAAGGTAAAATGCTATCTTCTTTAGGCTATACGACTCCCTTCTCGCCATCCCTAGTAACTCGCCAAATGCCAGCCGCCAAGCTATCCGCCAATTAAAAGGTGGGGCTGCATCATCCTCTCCATCCTGAAGAAAATTCGACCTCGAATTCGTCAATAGATCTTCTAGGCTATTCTTGCCATGTTGCATTTCCTGTCGCCAGTTTCCAATCTCGCCAAGCTCCATCCCGCCATGATTGCCTCGGATGTGGGTTGATGACCCACTCTGCAAGATACGGGTTGTAGCTTGTCCCGCCAAAGTGTGAACGACATCATCTGTGAGAATAGCGTTTCACTTTCCCCTTGTTCTTTATTATTTTCATAATAAGAAATTAAGGAATGGTTGTTAAACCTTCCCGTTTCCAAATTTTTCACTTTATGCGCTGCATCATGGAGTTTACATTTTAAATAATTATAATTTTTGTATTGTCAATGTTTGAAGTTGAAAATAATATACTTGTCCTAACTAAATGTGTATTGTGCATTGTAATATGTTAGAATCATCACTCATTTATATGTATATTAGATTATATCATTGGTTATATTATCTTACTGTATTTTCACTTTTCGCTAAAGTATGTTTTCTGCTTCATTATTGACCTTCTTTTCCTGTTATTCTACCTAGCACTAAAACGCCTCATGATCACTAGTGAATCATACACACAACTTAGTTTGTGCTTTGTTTTGAGTTTTTTTTTTTAATTTCCTATGATTATGGAAAACATAATAAAAATAAACTAGCAAGTCTAAAAAAGTATTGTCTAAAGTAATGTATTTGTTCAGAGAAAGAAACTTCTTCTTTTACATATATATAATGATTCAAGCCAAAATGGGATTAAGCGTATAAAAGGACGCCTTCTCATTAGTATCCACTCACCTAGGGCTTTGCCGCATAGTATCCCTCTTGCTTGACCATCACCCACCAAGCTCAAAGGGGCGTACTTTCCTACTCTTGATCCTCGAGGACGAGGATCGTCTCAATGGGGCGGCATTGATACGAACCCAGCGTCTCCACACCCCGCCAGTCTCTTCTCCTCCATTACCGCCAAGACCCATCTCGCCATCCTTCCCATCAAGCTACTATACATGGCGGCACCTCAACACACGCCAACGACTTTACCTTCAATAGCATCCCAATCCCTGGCAGCCAACCAGATGTCCAACCGCCAACCAGCTCCACCACTCATCATCAGCAGCTCCCTTATAGATCCTTCCATCACTTTCCATATCATCATAGCTATTTGTAGATACTTTGTAGACACTTTCTCTATATATAGGGTGAGAATAACTAGAGTTAGAATGTGTGACGAAATGCGTGTCTTCTTCTACCTCTCCCCCAATCTCTCTCTATGTATTCCCCCCCCCCCCCCCCCCCCCCTCTTTTATGTCTTCTCTTCTTTCTTAATTTGTAAACCTCCATTATTGGAGCTTATTCTATCAAATATACATATTTAGTTTGTGATTTCCAATGATTTGAGCCAGATTACATTTGGTTTGTATGAATTGGTATTAGAGCTAGCAATCCTTGGTTCAATTGTTGATTGTTTGTTCTGCACATGAGGTGTTTGGTGAAATGCCTTAAATAGTCCTTGATTAACATCAATTGGCACCGATCATCGTTGATCACAGATTTGCTCACCATCATCACCGAGAAGTTCATCATCTTCGATTACCACCCACTATTGAAGAAACCAGGACAGCACCACCAATCATCATCGACCCTCACTAAGCACCATCATTTTTAGATTGTCACCTTCGGTAGCTATCAACCTATCAACAAACCGTCATCCACCTAATAGGTGATCATCACCATGGCTGCTCCAACGATCGCACGAGGTAATTACCATCCGATTTACTCAAATTGAATTTCCTAGATTTAGCGGTGAAGGTGTGGAGGGGTTGTTACATTGTTGTGAGAGGTACTTCGGTACCTATGGGACCCTTGATAACTCCTTCATGGAGCTCATGAAGCTCTACCAGATGGGAAGCGTTGGCAAGTACTGAGCCGGTTTGAGTCTCTGGTCGACAAGTGTGGGCTGACACAAAAAACAGGAGGTTAACGTGATGATAGGCGGCTTGCGGGAAGATATAGCTAAAGGCATTTTTTTGTTTAGGCCCCAAACAGCTCGTGATGTCAAATTACTGGCCAAGCAGCAATTGCGCCTATCTTGAGTAAATAACCGGCAAAGGGTCTCTAAGTGCAACACCAATCCTACCCACGCTAAGCCCTTTGAGAGCCCTTACCGTAACCTTCCACCATGCCCACCCTAGTAGCTACTACTGCCCACCGGCAACACACTTCGACCCCCACCTTAGGGCCAGCTAAGTATGATGCCAGCAGAACTTGATGATGTCGATGCCTCTCCTTCTCAGCAAGCCTTAGATCCTGGACCAGATCCAATCTCGGATACCATCATGGCCCCAATTATTGGAGTCCTCGTTGATGCCATCAGTCGCCCTTCCGTGATAGTGGCGAATGGGAAACAGATTGTCTTTACAGCAGCTTCATTCTCCGCCATCTCTATGGATCTAATAATTGACCCATCTCTACAGCTTTCCGTCAAAATAGATCCGCCAATCGAATTAGATCCTTCAGAGCTTCAACAATTGCTTTCCGAGTTTGAGGATGCTTTCACAGCCTCCACCATGCCTCCACTATTTCGCCAATTCGTTGACCACTGAGTACCCCTTAGGAATACTGTTAACTCCCTAATCAAAGAGATGTTACATGCTGGGGTAACAAGGCATAGTAATTTGCCATTCCTAGAAGGATGGTTCATGGCTCATATCTTGTTGAAATTTGTAAAAGTTAGTATGTGACCCAAGAGGATAATCGACATTCAAGATTTGGCTCGATATCCATTACCCTTGGGGACAAGGGTTTTTGGAGGGGAAAGAATTAATACAAGCCAAAATGGGATTAGGCATATAAAAGGACACCTTCTCATTAGTATCCACTCACCTAGGCCTCTGCCCCTTAGTATCCCTCTCGCTTGACCATCACCCACCAGGCTCAAAGGGGCGTATATATATTATCTATCTATTAAGATCGAAATTGAATCTTGATCTTAACCTAGTGAAAAGAGAGTAAGGGATGAGAAAGAAGTGAAAGGAATATGAGAAAGTAGAGAGAGAATAAGATAAGAAGAGAAGTTTATTTCATAGAGATTGGTAATTTTCATTGAATACCTCAACAATACAAAAGATCAACCTATTTAAAGGGAATTTGATACATGAATTCAAAATCCCTAACACACAAGCTAAATTCCCGCCAAAATTAACATCCGGAACCCCCCACACCTAACTAACTTTGGCGCCATTATTGTAATTCAAACTAATACAAGTAATTCGCAAATTAGTACATCAAAACATTAAAGGAAACGTAACAATCTCCTCCCCTTACAACATTCTTGTCTTCAAGAATGAAAAGAAGGAAATTGACTCAACAAAAAACTCTTTTCTTCCCAAGTGGTGAAGGCTTCATCCAAGTTGCTCCAATTAACCCGAAGCTGCTGAACTTTGACATCTGCTGCTGCTGCTGGCCCTTCTTCTACTACTGCAGTTTGCTGTAACTTCAGAAGACCGTTGGAGCCCATGTCTGGAGGAGCCAAAGAAGGTCGGTGACCAGCTTGAACCTGCTTTTTAAGAAGGGACACATGAAAAACCGGGTGAATGTAGGAATCGGGTGGCAGCTCTAATTTGTAAGCCACCTTACCAATTCTTTCCAACACCTTGTAAGGACCAAAAAATCTGGCACATAGCTTGACATTTTTCCTTACTGCTGCTGTTGATTGCCTACATGGCTGCAATTTCAGGTATACCATGTCCCCTACATCAAAATTTGGATCAACTCTTTTCTTATCAGCATACCACTTCATTCGGGCTTGAGATTCTCTAAGATTGTGCTTCAGCTGGTGCAAGACATGTTTCCTTTGCTGCAACATATCAGCCACTTCCCCCAAATAAGTCCCAACTCCTTGCAACCCAAAAGGAGAGGGTGGATCATAACCAAACAAGGCTTTGAAGGGAGATATGCCTAGGAAGTGTGAAAATGGGTATTATGCCAAAATTCCGCCACACCTTAGGATGATTAAATACCATGCTCCTGAGGTATTATTCAATGCATTGGTTAACCCTGTCTGACCATCGGTTTGAGGGTGGTATGAAGAACTCATAGTCAAAGTCGTTCCCAAGAGCCCAAACAACTCCTTCCAAAAACGACTTGTAAAGAGTTTATCCCTATCTGAAACTATGGATTAGCGCAATCCATGAAGCTTGTAAATATTGTCTAAGAACACATGAGCTAACTTTTCTGCAGTAACAGGTCGAGCCAAAGCAATGAAGTGCCCAGATTTTGTGAACCGATCAACAACTACCCAAATCACCTCTTTCCCCTCTGACTTAGGTAATCCTTCGATGAAATCCATGCTTATGTGTTGCCATATGCCCTCAGGAACAAGCATGGGCTGGAGCAGCCCTTGGTATCTATGATCACCAAGTTTGGTTTGTTGGCAAACCCCACAACTTTGCACAAAACTAGTCACTTCCTTCTTCATCCCGGTCCAGCTAAAATGAAGCCTCAACCTCTGATAGGTCCCCTCAATGCCTGAGTGACCCCCCCATGAAGAATCGTGTGCAGCATTGATGATTTGGTGCCTGAGATCCGTAGAGCTACCAACATACAACTTTCCCTGAATTCTGATAATACCTCGGGTAACAGAGATGTTTGCACCAGCAACCAGATTGCCAGCTTTGCCCATACTAGCAGCCGCTATACATTCTTGTGCAAAAGGATCATTCTCATAAGACTGATGTAACTCTTCCATCTAAGCAGGAGAAATCACGGAAATAGCTCCAAGGGAACCCTGCTCATGGCCCTCAAACTTGCGTGACAGTGCATTTGCAGCCCAGTTTTCTCTGCCTTTTCTATACTCAATATCGTAATTCAACCCCAACATCTTCAATAGCCCTTTTCTTTGTATCCTGGTGATAATCTTATGCTCTAATAAGTGTTTAAGACTTTGATGATCAGTCTTAATGATGAAATGATGCCCATCCAAGTAGTGCCTCCACTTATCAACCGCAAGCAAGATGGCAAGGTACACTTTCTCATATGTGGAAAGAGCTTGATGTTTTGCACTCAAAGCTTGGCTTAGGTATGCTATCGGTCTCCCTTCTTGAGACAATACTGCCCCAACACCACTTCCACTTGCATCTGTCTCCAAAATGAAGCTTAAAGAGAAATCAGGCATAGCCAAAACTGGTGCTCTGCACATTACAGTTTTGAGAGCATCGAAAGGTTTTTGAGCATCCTCCGACCATTTGAAGGAGTCCTTCTTAAGCAGATCTATTAGGGGCTTGGATAAGGCTCCATAGTTAGCTACAAACTTATGGTAATAGCCAGTTAACCCCAAAAAACCCCTCAATTGTTTCAAGGTGACCGGAACAGTCCATTCCATCATAACTTGGACTTTTGAAGGATCGGTTGCAACTCCATCACAAGAGATCACATGGCCGAGATATTCCAAATGTGTTTGAGCAAATGAACACTTGGCCAACTTAGCAAACAATTTATGCTTACGCATGATCAAAAATACCTCCCTCAGATGCTTCAAATTCTCTTCAAAAGATGCACTGTAAATGAGGATGTCGTCGAAGAAAACCAATACAAATTTCCTAAGGAATTGTTTGAAGACATCATTCATGAGAGCCTGGAATGTCGCTGGTGCGTTGGTCAAGCCAAATGACATGACCACAAATTCAAAGTGTCCATGATGCGTCTGGAATGCAGTCTTATACACATCATGCTCACTCACTCTGATCTGATGATATCCTTGCCGAAGATCCAGCTTGGAAAAGATTTGAGCCCCATATAATTCATCCAACAAATTATGTATAACTGGTATGGGAAACTTATCCTTCATAGTCATAGAGTTGAGTTGCCTATAATCAATACACATACGTGTCGTGCCATCATTCTTCTTGACAAGAATGACCGGAGAAGCAAAGAGACTATGGCTAGCTTGTATGAAATTAGTCTTGAGCAATTCATCCACTTGCTTCTCTATCTCGATCCTGTGAGCATGAAGGTGTCTATAAGGCCTTATCTTCACCGGCTCTACACCTTCTTTGAGAGGAATTTCATGATCCAAACTCCTCTTAGGAGGTAATGATTTAGGCACTTCGAACAAATCCTCAAACTCAGCAACTAAGTTCTGCATTTCTGGTTCGGTTATGTCTACCATTTCAACAGAAGAAATGGCAAACAATTGGCCCACCCATTGGTAGGCACAACCCTGAAGGCCCTTCTTTAGGTTACTTCCCATCATTATTTGCAAGTGAGCTGGTTCGGCTATCCCCTGCAGAGTGACTTTGGTGCCTTGTACATCAAAAGACATCGAGAGATTTGCATAATCAAACAATACCGGACTATAGGATCTCATCCAATCTACCCCAAGCACCATGTCACACCCTCCCAAAGGAAGGATTCTAAAGTCATAGCTGAATTTGCGGTCTTGCATTACCCAAGAGAAACCTTGGCATTTGTTCTGCGTGGTGACTGTCTTTCCATCAGCCACGGTGACTGCAAGAGGGTGAGTTTTGATCACCTCATGGCCTACTTTCTTGACCACTTTAGGATCTATGAAACTATGAGTACTCCCACTATCAATGAGACTGATAATGGACCTCTTACCAGCTGTTCCTTTAATTCGGATTGTGCTATGAGCTCCATTACCAGTTAGAGCCTTTACTGAAATTTCTATCGCATCATCTTCCAAGCTTAACACACTTTCCTGATCAGACTCAGTGTCCCCGTCTGTAATTTCCTCCTCATTAAGGTGTTCAACAGCATTAGTTCCTTCCACAGCCATGAGGAACTTGGTATTGCACTTGTGACCAAATTGATAAGGCTGATTACATCAGAAGCACAACTTCTGCTGTGGTCTGTCCTCCATTCTGTTAGGCTTGTTTCTGATTGTGTTTTGCTAAAATCTGGAGGTACTCCCACGAGGTCTGGAGGCATCACCTGCTGATATGACCATGGATTCATAAAGCTTGGCTTTAGCAAAGGCTGTGGACAAATCAGTGGGATCAACGGCTTTAACTAAGTTCTTCAACTTAGGCTTCAAACCACTTATGAATACTGACACATAATATGACTCAGATGCTTCAATTTCAGTCACAATGCTAGCCCGGAGATTCTTAAACCTGGTCATGTACTCCTTAACAGTTGACTCTTGCTTCACTTTATTGAATTTATCCACAATATCTCTATCATCCTCATCACTATACTGAGCACATAAAGCCTTGGCAAATTCGTACCATGTAATGGAAGGTTTACTTCTTATCAAGCTATAAAACCACACCTCATGATCTCCAAGCAAGTACATAGCCGCAATTTGCACTTTCTTCGATTCATCAATGTGATAGAAATGAAAATAACGCTCACACCTTCTCAGCCATGAATGTGGTTGCTTACCATCAAACGCATCGATCTACACCCGAGGCTATCTGTGGTTGTTACTTCGACTATTGCATGAATCCTCATTGCTTCCTGATCGTGGATGCTGCCAAGAATCAGGTGGCCTGTCTAGCTGACCCACACTTACTTCTTGAGCTCTGAAAGTATGTTCCATTTCTGATGCCCAGCCCTCAGTTATCTCAGTCCAGTTTGGAGGTCGAGAATGAACATGCTCACTGCGACCATGTCTCTCAGGAATAGCAGCATCTTGAGTCCTAATTGGAGCTCCATCATCAACCTCACGATTTAATGCTTTGGCTCTGAAAGAGGAATTAGCTTGTAGCACACTAGCTGGTATCAAAGGATTCGGTGCCGGTGGAGGATTAGGCCTCCTGAACTGCTCCCGAAATTCTGCTAACTTCACATCCAATTGCTGTAATTCTCGGTCAAACCTCAATGCAATCTTCTCCTCCAACTCTTGTGCTTGTCGTGTAAGCTGATCATAGAACTTAAGTTCAACCTGTTGTGATCGTTGTTCCAGCCTCTCCTCCCATTGCTGCTGCAACATCTGAACTGATTCAACTTGTGACACCTTGATTTGAACAATCATGTACGCACCCCAAGCCTTAAACTGATTCTCCAAATCAGCGTTTGTGACAACATCCTGACCTGCAGGATCATTGCCTTGGCTGCTGCCGATCTGGTGGTTACACCACCTGTCAATGCTACCTCGGTGGACATTGCTATTGTATCGGACTGAATTTGAGAAGCCAACGAGTCTCTGATACCACTCGTTAAGATCGAGATTGAATCTTGATCTTAACCTAGTGAAAAGAGAGTAAGGGATGAGAAAGAAGTGAAAGAGAGATGAGAAAGTAGAGAGAGAATAAGATGAGAAGAGAAGTTTATCTCATAGATATTGGTAATTTTCATTGAATACCTCAACAATACTCTAGATCAACCTATTTAAAGGGAATTTGATACATGAATTCAAATCCCTAACACACAAGCTAAATTCCCGCCAAAATTAACATCCGGAACCCCCCACACCTAACTAACTTTGGCGCCATTATTGTAATTCAAACTAATACAAGTAATTCGCAAATTATTACATCAAACTATTAAAGGAAACGTAACACAATCTTACTCTCAATCCTTGAGGATGAGGATCGTCTCAAGGAGGTGGCATTGATACAAGCTTGGCATCTCCACACCCGCCAGCCTCTTCTCCTCCATTATTGCCAAGACCCATCTCGCCATCCTTCCCGCCAAGCTACTATACATGGCGGCACCTCAACACGCGCCAGCGACTTTGCCGTCAACAACATCCCGACCCCCGTTCGCCAACCAACTCTGCCACAGATCACTCGACATCAGCAGCTCCCTTCTAGATCCTTCCATCACTTGCCATGTCATCATAGATATTTGTAGATATTTTCTAGACACTTTCTCTATGTATAGGGTGAGAATAGCTAGGGTAAGAATGTGAGATGAAATGTGTGTCTTCTTCTACCTCTCCCCCACTCTCTTTCTGTGTATTTCTCTCGCCCTTATTTTATGTCTTATCTTCTCTCTTAGCTTGTAAACCTCCATTATTGGAGATTAGTCCATCATATATATATATATATATATATATATATATATATATATATATATATATATATATATATATATATATATATATATTATTGATAATCATATGGCAAAAGATACTAGGGTTATTTATATTTTATTACCCCGACCTTTTTGGTAATTGTAAAAAGAACCCTACCATTTTAGAATTATTAAAACAACGTTGAGATTTTATAGTATTAATAAAAGGACTCTCTCCAGCAAATTTAGATTGAATTAAATTAAACCAGATAGCCCAAAAACCTTTCAAAATGAAGTCAGATGGCCGAAGAGTGTCCTTTTTATTAATATGATAAAACCTCATCCTTTTTTAATATTTCAAAAAGTCAGGGTCCTTTTTATAATTACCAAAAATGTCAAAGTGGTAAGATATAAATAACTCAGGATACTAATGGTAGGATAATTTAATATTTTTAAGCTAAACATAGCTTTTTTTTTTTTATCAATTAAATATTGCTTTATTAAATACTCTGATGTGTGTTTTGGCCCTCAAAATATTTATTAGTACCAGGGTTTTTTTTTTTGGGGACGGAATAGTACCGGATATTAAATTTTAATAAAATGATTCCTAAAAATAGTACTACATATTGAACTTTCACTGCAATTCATTAGGTAGTGTGGCGGGAGTTCCAATGTTTTCTTGTATTATGAACAGCATTAAAGTGCTAGATCAAACACCCCAATGAAAGCCCTTCCATGCCGGTGGGGGAAAAAAAAAAATTTATCCTTAGAGTCATTAGTGAATCAGATCAAAACTATACTCTTACATGAATATTACCGAGGTCACGTTCGAACTAGTCTCGAGCCTCCTAACTGCCAAGTCAGCACACCATATCACCATGCCATGTCAGCCCTTTTAGTAGTATAAATATGGGGAGTTGGATTAAGGTTAGGATATGTTGAGATATTTGTGTTGATGTTGATCTCTCTCTCCCTCTTACATCTTCTCTATCTCTCCCCCAATTTCTTCTATATTTTTTCCCCTTTCTTACTATATTACATGTAATTACTACACTTAGAGATCATCCCTATATAATGTACACTACGGGACAGCTATTCACTATCCCGTAGCTATCGATTTGTGTGATTGTGTAACTGGATTGTGAGTTCTGAGGTAGATTGGTGTTGGTTTATAACAATTGGAATAAGAGCTCGCATTTCTTGGCATCAACAATGGAGTTTGATCCTGTAGCACTTGCCAGAATAAAAACGACGACCGCAAAGATAATAGCAAAACTTGAACAGATGCAAGAGATTGCTAGAAGTATGAGATCCAAGCTGATTACCTCAATAATAGTAACAAATCTAGTAGAGGAAGTACCGGAGCCACCACCGCTTCCTGAGATTGAAGTAGAGGTGACGGATCTGTCACCAGTGATGTTAGCGGAGGAGAAGGCAATGGTTCAGCCACCAACGATGCGTCAGAAACTCTAACACGGACCGAGATCTCTGGCAGCGAAGTGCACCATCGTTACGACGAGGAGATTGACAGCAAGGTGAAGGAAGATGACATAGAGGCTGGCCACAGATTGAAGTTCGGTGATCAAAGTACGAAGGCTGAAGTTGTACCAGAATCGAACAAGAGAAGATCGACCATCAGCACTGAGGTCAAAAACCACCACCTCCATCACCACCGTGCTTCGTTGGAGAGGAAAACGACGTCGTTGTCATTGTTGGCTATGGTGCGATGGCCGAGAATGACGTCGAAACAACGTAGAAAGCATGGGAGGAGGCAGATGCCTCGAGTTCGCTGCCACCGTTGCCACCTTGGTGTCCCGCCACCAGGCATCGTGGAGGGCCACTTCCTGAAGTTGGGACGGGCTATGGTTTCACAGAGCTGTGCGTCGTCGCATGCAAGCAAAAAGAGATGTGCGGGTCTGGGAATTTTGGAGTTAAAATTTGAGTATAATTACAATTTTGCCCTTGACTTTATTTTTATGTACTTAAATTGCTTTAAGAAAAATTACTATTTTGTCCCCGACCTTATTCTTAAGTACTTAATCATCACTTATTCAAATATTTTAGAGAAAAAAAGTTTTGTTAATTTTCAAAAATTAAGGGGATAAAATTTATAATTATGGTGTTTGATCTAGGAGGGTTTACCCATTTATATATCAATAACTTAACCCTTCGGGACAATGGTCATTTTATGGTGGGTTTATTGATACGAATATTATCGAGGGTCATGCCCAAATTAGCCTCGAGCCTCCCAACTGCCAAGTCAGCTACCACCTCGTGTCATTATAGCCCTTTTAGTAGTATAAATAAGGGGAATTGGATTAGGGTTATGATATGTTGAGATATTTGTGTTGATGTTGATTTCTCTCTTCCCCCTAAATCTTCTGTATCTCTCTTCTAATTTCTTCTATATTTCTCCCCTTTTTTGTTATCTTACATGTAATTACTCTATTTGAAGATTATCCACATATAATACACAATTCGGGATAGTCATTCGCTATCCTGTAGCCATCAATTTGTGTGATTGTGGAGGAGAATTGAGAGTTGTGAGCTAGATTGGTGTGGGTTAGTAAAAAATTAAACCAAATAAGTTACATAGAATAATAAAAGCACGAAAAAAAAAAAAAATCATTTAGATTATCCTATGCTTTTTAGTTTGATTGAGCAATATGTATATATGTTGGGGTATATATGGAGCTTGGTTGTATTGGGTTTGGTTTATAAGCTATAGGATTGGGCCAATCCTATTTAAGCCCATGTCACACTAGGATTTAGCGTGAGAAGCTCTATATATACACAAATTTGTGTATGTTCTCATCAGGGTTTGAGCTAAGAGGATAAAGAGTTGAGACGTCTCATTTAACCCCAATAGAAATAAAGAAATTATTGTGCTCCCCTCCGTGGGTGTAGGCTTCGGCTGAACCACGTAATTTTCAATGTTCTCCCCTATCCCTTTTGTTTATTATTGCTACTTTGATTTATGATTCAGTAATTCCTATGGGTGATCTTAAATAGATGGTATCAGGGGCTAACAAATTTGCATCAGAGCAAGGTTTAAGGCCTTAGGTGGAATCTAAATTGGAGGTTTAATAGCCAGTGGGAGATGAGACACGGTCGGCCAACGTCAGCAGTGAAAATTCCAGAAGGCGGTTCTGGTGGTGACCTGATCTCAACGGTAAAGGCACAGTGGTAGTTAATTTGGATAGATCATGGGTTTGATCGGCAAACCAATGGTGTAAACTACAGTGGTGCCCTAGTTGGAGTGACGGATTATGCCTCGGTGAAGAGGCAGTGGCTAGACGTTAGTAGTGGTGATTTTGATCCAAGTGGAGGAGCGAAACATTAGATTGGTGTACTTGAGTGTTAGATCTGGTGGACTCGGTATAAATAAATGTCGAAGAAGTGGGTTCGAGCACCGGTGGGAGTTCCATTGACGACGCGTGGTGAGAGCGTGCTTAAAGAAGGCCGGAGGTGGTTCACGTGGTGGTTCATGGCCCGAGCAGCGACGGCAATTCGGTGAGAGGCACAATGTGGTAGCGATGGTGTTGCTCGTGATTCCGACCGAACGCATGTGGTCCGAATCTGATTTTGACAGCGATTGTTTTGTTCATTCGCGACAACAGCTGGAGAGAAGATGTCTAGTGGGAGCGACGGTGGCCGGTGTGAGCCTCGATGGTGGTGTGACGCCATGGAAGTCGGTCATTCGAACTCTAGTGGGGGTCTCCGGCTATGGTTCTTGCGCATGAGAGCATGGCAGCCAGGGTTGTGGTGAGTCGATGGTTGCCGGTGTGAATCGCGGTTTCCGGTGGAGAAGTCGATGGCAAGAGGAACTCGATAGCAGTGGCAGGGCTACGTCTCATGTATTACTGTGCGGCGGCTGATTTGGAATTTAAAAAAAAATAGGGTTTTTCATGTTAGGTCAACGAGTTATTTGACCGGGTTTAATAACTTAATTGGGTCGGGTCCTCAAACTTCGATTAGATCTAAATTGTAAAATTCTCGGGCGATGTAGTCTAATAATTGTAATAATCCAACCAAACTCCGAGTGGGAGAATTGTTGGGTTATATGTGGAGTTTGGTTGCATTGAGTTTGGTTTATAAGCATAGGATTGGTCCAATCCTATTTGGGCCCATGTCACACTAGGATTTAGTATGGGAAGCTCTATATATACACGGATTTGTGTATGTTCTCATCAGGGTTTGAGTTGAGAGGATTGAGAGTTGAGACGTCTCATGTAACTCCAATGGAAATAATGAAATTATTGTGCTTTTCTCCGTAGATGTAGGCTTTGACTGAACCACGTAATTTCCAGTGTTCTCCCCTATCTCTTTTGTTTATTATTGCTATTTTGATTTATGATTTAGTAATTCAGAAGTGCCACGTAAGTACCTAAGAATCCATTTAACAGCTTCACAATGCTCTTGACCTTGATTTGCCATATGTCTGCTCACCTTGATAACCGCATATGCGATATCTGGATGTGTACATACCATAGCATACATAATACTACCAACTGCACTAGAGTAAGGGACTTGTAACATGTACCAGCTATCTTCCTTTGTCTAAGGCGAATCTAATGTTGAAAGTCTGAAATAAGCTGCCAAAGGACTGCTAACTGGCTTAACATTTTTCATATGAAATCTGTCTAGAACTTTCTCAATATACTTTTCTTGAGACAAATATAACTTTCCTGCGTTTCGGTCCCTCTTGATTTCCACACCAAGAATCTTCTTGGTTGCTCCTAAATCTTTCATTTTGAACTCACTTTTCAACATTGTTTTCAATTCATCAACATCAGACATCTCCTTAGCTGCAATCAACGTATAACAAAAGATAAATGAATGAACTTGAACCTGTTTGCCTGAAATAAACACAGCTGTCATATTTGCTCCTGAAGAACCCATGACTGGTCATAAACTAATTAAATCTCTTATACCATTTCCTTGGCGATTGCCTCAAACTATAGAGAAACCTTTTCAACAAACAAACATGATTTTCTTTTCCTTCAACAACAAAGCCTTCCGGCTGATACATGTAAATACTCTCTTCTAGCTCACCATGCAAGAATGCAATTTTCACATCTAACTGTTGAATCATGCATAGCTACAAAAGCGACCGATTGAATGGAAGTATGTCTTATAAAAGGTGAAAAGATATCATGAAAGTCAATACTGTGTACCTGACTATAGCCTTTAGCTACCAATCGAGCCTTGTACCTTGCATCTGCTACTCCAGGAATACCTTCTTTCTTCTTGAAGACCCATTTGCACCCTATAACTCTCTTTCCTACTTGAGGCTTGACAAGTTGCCAAGTCTGGTTCTTCTGCAATGACTCCATTTCTTTGTGCATAGCCATTATCCATTTTTCTGAATCAAATCTAGTCACAGCTCCTGAATAGGTGGAAGGCTTAGTGTCTTCCACTGTCTCAACCATAGAAAGAGCATAAGCTATCATCTCCTTATACCCATATCTCTAAGGCGCTCTAGCTTGCCTCCTCTGTCTACCAATAGCAATAGTATACTGCTCTACCCGCTGACCTGTTTCAACCTCTTCATTTTCTTCAGTAACTTGTACTGGAGGTGCCTATATACACTCAGTGGGTACAACCTGCTACGGAACTGTATTATTTAACTATATCTGATCAACACCTGGCTTCTGTACCTGACTCGTATCACAAATAGCGGAGGGCGTATGTGGCGGACGTAGTAGTGAAGACTCATCAAAAGTAACATCCCTACTAGTCAGAAATTTACGAGACTTTGAATCCATAAACGAAATCGCTTCACACCTGACGTATAACCAAGATAAATACACTTCTTGGCACTAGGCTGTAACTTTCCTTCATTCACATAAACAGAAGCAGGACAACCGAAAATTCTTAAATGACAGTAATCAGCAGGGGATCCAGATCATACCTCTTCTAGAGTCTTCAGCTGAAGCAATGAATAAGGTGATCGGCTCACTAAGTAACACGCCATGTTAACTACCTTTGCCCAAAATTCTCTCCCTAAACCTACATTTGACAACATGCAACGAGCCTTCTTAAGTAACGTCCTATTCAATCTTTCTGCCACTCCATTCAGTTGAGGCCGACCTGTACATGTCTTGTGTCTAACAATGCCTTGAGTTTCACAAAATTTGGTGAAATCACCCTCAAATATTCAAGGCCATTGTCAGCCCTCAACCTCTTGATTTGCTTTCCTGTCTGTTTCTCAAGTAACACCTTCCACTTCTTGAAGGTATCATAAACTTCATTTTTCTATTTCAAGAAATAAACCCAGACTTTTCTTGAAAAATCATCAGTAAACATTATAAGATACCTAGAGCCTCTTTTGGAAGCAACTCTGATGGTCCCCACAAGTCTGAATATATATAGTCTAATATTTCTTTAGTCTAATGCACTGCCTGCTTGAAGCGGACTCTCTTCTGCTTCCCATAAATGCAATGCTCACAGAACTCCATCAGTTCAGTAGATTAACCACACAATAAACCCTTCTTACTCAGCTCTATCAGTCTCTTATCACCCATATGACCCAATCTCATGTGCCATAACCTGGTAATATTTGAATCTGACATAGACGATGTAAAAACAGCCACTGACCCTGTCACTGTATAATCCAGAAGTTTATACAAGGTTCCTATCCTTTTGCCTTTCATCACAATCAAGGCTCCCTTATTGACCTTCATCCTTCAGCTATGTACCTGTGCCCATGTGACTCAAGAGCACCCAAAGAGATGAGGCTCTTTTTCAAATCTGAGACGTGACGCACATCACTCAAAGTCCTAACTGTACTGTCAAACATCTTAACTCAGATTGTTCTTATACTAGAAACTCTACAAGCTGCATCATTGCCCATCAAAACTACTCCACCCTGAATCGACTTATATGTGGTGAACCAGTCTCTATTAGAACACACATGATAAGAACAACCCGAATCCATGATCCATTTGTCTTTGGATCTGGACTGGGATTCGATAATTAATAGAACATCAGCATCACTCACATCTTCAACTAGACTAGCCTTAACGGACTTATCGTTTCTATTCTCGTCTTTCCTGTTATCTTCTTTCTGCTTATCCTTAAGCTTATAACAGTGCTTCTTTATGTGCCCTTTCTTGTGACAATAATTGCATGACAAGTTTTTGTGTCTAGACTTGGACCTAGACTTGTGTTCACTACTAGACCCTTTAGTCTCAGTTCTACCTCTCATAACCAAACCGCTACCTGAGTTATTTACAGAATCTGATAATTCTTTATCTACTCGTTCTTGACTCAGTAGGTTTCTTTTAACCTCATCAACAGAGATGGTTTTTCTACCACCATAAATCATGCTTTCAACGAAGCCTTTATACGAGGTGAAGAATGAATATAATAAAAACATGGCCTGATCTTCATCTTTGGGGGTATCATCCAATTCTTTTAACTCTTGAATAATAGAGTTAAATTCATTAAAATGGTTATTAAGAGATATACCTTGTGACATATGGAACTTGAATAACCGGCGCTTAATTGCGAGTTTATTGGAGACTGACTTGAGGTAGAACATCTCCTACAATTTCTCTCAGAACTCTTTAACGGTCTTTACTTCCAAAACTTCTGTCAGAACATCATATGTAAGACACATTTGGATAGCAGTGAGTGCCATCTCATCTAACTCCTCCCACTGTACTTCTGTCATATTCCCCGGTTTCTTCTCTTTTCATTCTAAGGCTTTCTTCAAGCCGTTCTGAGTCACCCTTAATGCGGATTGCCATAGACTGAAACTCCCTTGACCTCCGAACTTCTCAACTTCAGATTTAACTGTGGACGTCGTAGTACCAAATCGAAATAGCAGGGCTCCGATACCAATTTGTGGAGAAAATAACACCCAGAACTGGATCCGATTCAAATACTATAACAAATACAAGAAGTAAATTAAGAACGAAAAAGAGCAAAAGACAAACACGGTGATTTATGTTTAAACCCCTCTTCAATCGAGAGGGGGAAAAACCACGAATGGAGATGGGGAATTTTATTGATTGAGAAAATAGAAGAAGAATTACAAATCACTTCTCTCTCTCTCAATGTACGATGGTGCTCTCTTTAGATTTTTGATACCACATATGTAACCTTGGCTACGTATTTATAATCGCGTGCAATTGGAGTCACGATCGATTAGGGGGTCTCGATCGATCGAGGCCCTTCCTGGATGCGTCCTGCTCCTACATACCTCCCGATTGTTCCGCTATTCTCCTCGATCGATTGGCGTATCCTCTGCAGCTATACCAAGGAATTTGAGACATATTCTAACAATATACATAGCAAACAATATTTTAAACAATAAAAAAAATTTTATTTACAAAGTCCACAAATTAACAACTATAAGATAACGCATGGAAGGAAAATGATTCGTTGAACTTCTTCACAAAGGAAAAGAAGAATACTACTAGATATTAAATTTTCATAATGATTCTTAAAAATATGGGAAAAGAAATTATTTGAAAAATTATTTATTTATTTTTAAAATTTAAATTATTTATTTATTAAAATTATTTTATATAAATAATTTAAATTTTAAGAATTTAAATTATTTATACAAAATAATTTAAATATAAAAATTATTTTTTGACAATTTATTATTGAGGTTTCCGTTAATTTTTTATTGAAAGCATTGAAATAACATGTATATACTATCATTATCATTTACTATATTATACAAGTTATTTTGATATTCTCAGCAAAAATTTAATGGGTGCCTGAATGATAAATAGTCAAACAAACAAATTTATAAATCAACAAAAATTAACAAGTGCCTAAATGATAAATATTCAAACAAACAAATTTATAAATTAAAATAGCTTACATAAATAATTTAAATTTTTAATAATTTTTGAATAATTTAAATTTTTCAAAAATAAAATGTTTTTTAAAATAATTTTAATTTTAAAATATAAAAATAGTTTTTCTCTCTCCTCTCTCTCATGGCCACTGCTAACAGTGCTGTCTTTTTGCCAACAGTACTAGATCTTCCCCTTCGGCTGCGTTTGATTTAGCTTTTTAACAGCTTAAAGCTGTGAAAAAGCTCTTTTTGACTGCAGAGCTTGCGTTTGGTTGGCATAAAATATCTTTTTATATCTTTTTCACAACTATAGAAAGATACGGATCTTGTTTACAGATTTCAGAGAAATGCTTTAAAAATATTATATTAATATTAAATATTGACCACTATGACCTACTTTTATTTGTTATCATCCCTCCCGCTGAACACAACACCTTTTATGTCACGGGTCCCTACACTCATCACTTTCCACTCCCATGACCAACTATTATCATGATTCTCTTCCCTACTATAATTAGATAATTTATATTATTAAGTCATTTTCACGATTATAGTAGGTAAATTACTTTTTTAACTTATATTAAAATGCTTTATTTTGTAAAAAAGATCTTTCTGCACTGCACAACCAAATATTTCATTATAAAAAGATACGAATCTTAAATAGACAGATGTTGTTAAAATAAATAAACCAAACAAAGGTAAGCTAAACCAAACGCACCCTTCATGGGGAAGAGAAGACTTTTAAAAGAAGGTGCATATATATATATATATATATATATATATATATATATATATATATATATATATATACACACACAAATAAATACACTGACAGACACACATGAGGCATAACTGGATGGAGATTTTGAAAACTAATGTTCAATTGAGATTGTGTAGCAAATTAAAATTGGTTGAAAAGTTTTTTGTCCAATTGTGCTAGTTTTATAGTACCCATCAAATCAGAGGAGAACAGTTGAGGATACATCTTGGGAGTAGAGGTGGCCAGTGGGCCGGGCCTAGCCTTCCACCGGACCGGGCTCCGGACAGGATCGGGCTAAATGGGGGGAGCAAATATTATATATATATAATTTTTTCTTATAAATACTCATCCAAATTTCTCATTTTATCACAACAATCTCTCCATCTAATTCTCTCTTTTCTATTAATTCAAAGTTCTCTTGCTTTAAATTTATGAAGTTCGAAGTTGCAACTTGTTCTGCTCGTAGAATCTCATACAAGTTCAAATTTCAGCTTTCGCTTTGGTAAAATTTATTATTGAAAGGAATTTTATTTGTTTTTCATTTTTATTTACTAAACTTGTATTCTTAGTTGCATTTTTTTAATTAATAATCAACAGTACTACCACGGGACACGACTCTTCTTCTTTATCTAGAGCCGGTAAATCTAGTTCAAGCTCTTCACGACCGCCTAAAATTCCTAAGAAGGGTAGAGTTGTCGAACTTAATACCCCAGGAATGAATATTTTTAGAACCCAGTCCGTTTCCTCCCTACACATACACTTTAAATTGGGAGGAGTAAGAGCAGTATTTATTTGAATCGAGGAATGCTCAAAACTTACAATTCCAAGAAGAATCCACACCCACCAACACCGAGACTGAAACCCACAATGACACTACTAGTAGTAGGCGTAATACTAGTGAGATGTGGAAGTACTTTACACTAGATCGGACAGTTAATAAACCCAATTGTAAATTATGTGACTCCCCTGAAACTTTTGGTCATTCACGTGGTGGTGGGATATGCACCTTAAAAAGACACCTGGAGAGATGCCACCCCAAATTAAACCCAAATAGATCCCAACAACATTTAGTACAGCAAATAACCGGTGCACTTGTTAGCTTTAGGTTTTCAGAAGAAAACAATAGGCAAGAATTAGTAAAATATGTCATTAGGGCTGAAAATCCATTTAACACCGGCGAAGACCCTAGATTTGACCACTATTGTCAAATGCATTACACCCCGCCGCCGTAAAGGCTCATCGGAACACTTTTAAGTAGGACGCATTGAAAGAATTTTTTAGAATGAATAATGAGTTTCCAAACATTTTTAGGATGAACAAGAGCATGCTTTCGTTGATTTCCGACACATGGAGATTGAAACCTGGTGTGCCTTTCATGTGCACAACGGCACTCTGGATCGATTCTTCCTTTATTATGCAAAAAAGAATAATTCATTTTTGCCATTTAGATTATCCTCACACTGCTGAGACAATTACGGGTGCCATTATGCAGGCATGCCACGAGTGGGGTATAGACTGCAAAATTTTTAGCATTACTTGTGACAATGCTACAAGAAACAACGCATCCGTAAAACAATTGATTAGGCACGTGAGACCTATGTTAGATGGAAAATATTTTCATTTATATTGCATATGCCATATTATGCATTTAATGGTCACGGATGGTTTGGACCTAATACAAGCTTCTCGTGAGTGTTTAAGAGAAGTTACTATAGCGATCAAATCATCCGAATCTAGGAGGAACAGATTTAAAAATCTTTTTGACACGCATGGCATATACTATAAACAATTTAAATTAAATACACAAACTAGGTGGTCATAAACAGCAGATATGTTAGAAAGAATATTACCATATACAGATATATTAATTGAATTTGTACAGGATAGTCGTTTAGATCTTAGGTCTTTTAATTTAGAAGCAGTAGAATGGAATGCAATTAGCTAAGTATGTAAATTTTTAGTATGTTTAGAGACGCTATGACCTTTTTTTCTGGTTGTTATTTTTCTACCATGCCACAAGCAATATCCGGATTGGTAGATATTGCTGCTTGGATGGCAGATAACCAATCCAACCCCGTGTTAGAGGCCTTGGTTGCTGCAATGAAAGTAAAATTTTTTAAATATTATTTTGAACTACCTCTTACTTATTGTTTTGCTACCATTTTGGATCCCCGTTGTAAACTTACGGGTTAGCAATTGATTTCTAAATTTTTTTATGAAAAGTTAAATCCAACATTTGATAACGTAGGTTTTACAACGATAGACGATCGAGATTCACATAAATTATTTTCCTCTTATTCTCAAAGATTATCGGCTGATAATACTCAAGCTTCTTCCACATTTTATGGTTCTTCCTCATGTAGTAGTAGTTTCGAAGAAAAGCGTATGCGTGGGAGATGTTGGGCCGATTCAAGTCCAAACAAAATCTCACATCATGTGATGAGTTAGATTATTACTTGCGGTCGCCGATGCTCCAGTTCTTCCTGACACCGGCGAATCCGCGCTTTGACATTTTGCAATACTGGTATTCCAACCAAACCCAATATCCCGTGCTTTCCGCCATGGCACAGGATATACTAGCGTGTCCGGTGTCTTTGGTAGCATCGGAATGTGCTTTTAGTGAAAGTGGCAGGTTGCTTAGAACGAAATGAGCGAAGCTTTCATAGTCCAGCTTGCAAATGTCGGTGTGCTTGAAGGACTAGCTGCATGCCGCAGATAGGGAGCAAGACCAGCTGAAGTGAAGTTCATCAAGCGAGGATGAAGACAGCCGTACTACGGATACATCAAGTCCTAGCTTACCAACCCCTACCAGCTTAGATTAAGTAATTCTTTTTTTTTTTTTTTATCAAAAAGGCCCCAAGGTGCATTGTAATTCCATTTCTCTATAATATATTTTTTACACAATATATTTGTAATTTTAAAAGGTGTAGTTGTATTTGTTAATAATTTACAGCACATTTCATTTTATTAGCTATATTTACCATTATTTATGATGGTGCTGCACTATATCTATATATTACATTATTCATCAATGAATTATAATTATTTTTCTACAAAATGAATGTATATTTTTTATTTTTACAAGTTGTATTTAAAAAAAGGGAGGACTACCGGGCCGGCCCGGGACTGGCCAAAAATCGGGCCCTGCCTGGCCAGGCCCGAACTGGCCCATGGCCACCTCGACTTGGGAGTTTTGTTTAATGATATCCAGAATATATTACAAACATTCGACCCTAATGGACAAGAATCTCCAAAATGAAAAGTATTGATCTATGCTCAGATAGAATTTGACCTGGCTTAGCTAGAGATGGCCACGGGCTGGTCCGGCCCGTGTCGGAGCAGGCACGAGCCGGACCAGATCCCCCCCCCCCCCCCCAATTTTTTAAATAAAAAATTTTAAATTAAGAAAATACAAACTAGCTTTGTACAAAAATTATTATAATTCGTTGATGAATAATATAAGGTACAAATACAATCCATCATAATAATTAATAATAATAAAATATATGATATAAAATAAAATATACAATAAATAATAGTAAGTAACGGTAAATAATGTAACAAATATAACTACAACAGTTGGATCCTACTATTTAAAAGTACAAATATATTTATTACAAAATAAAAACAAGATATAGACGTACATGTACAACAATATGAAATCAGTCTATTGGGGGGATTGCTGCACCGCTGTCTGACATATCGATAGTGTGGTTGTCTTCATCCTCACTCGATGAACCCAGCCTGAAGTCGTTTTGCTTCCTAGCCTCTGCATGCATTCAGTCCTTTTAAGCACACGGACATCTTCAAGCTGGATGGTGATAGCTTCAACCTCTTCATTCCAGGCAACCTGCCACCAAGACTAAAAGCACACTCCGATACTACTGAAGACACCGGACACAATAGTGTATCACGTGCTAGGGTGGAAAACACGGGATACTGGGTCTAATTTGTACACCACCATTTTAAAATATCAAATTGCGGATTCGCCAGTGTCGTTAAGAACTAGATCATTGGCGTCCGAAAATAGTAATCTAACTCGTCGCATGACGTGGGAGTTTCTGCGGGCGTGGATTGGTCCAACAGCTTCAATGCATATGACATGTGTGAACTATTTCCATTAGATGTGGAAGATTTTACTGTAGTAGAAGTAATTTGTGGATTACCAAATGATAATCTCCAGGAATAATGAGAAAATAAAGTGTGTAGGTCTCTACTAACTTGCTCAATGAAAACTGTGGTATTAAAAGCCGGATCTAATTTTCCGTAAAAATATTGGGCAAACAGGTTCAAACCCGTAAGTTTACAACGGGGATAAAAAATAGTAGCAAAACAATATAAAAGCGGTAGTTCAGAAAAATATTTACAAAACTTCATTTTTATGTTCGCGATCGATGCCGCCAACAAAGGGTTTGATTCACTATCTGACACCCAATTTACAATATCAATCAATTTTGATATTACTTGTGGTATGGTTGGATAATAGCAACCCGAAATAAAGTTGGCAGCGTCCCTAAACATGGTAAAAAATTTACAAATTTCATTGATTATGTCCCAGTGTACATCATTCAAATTATAATCACTTAAATCTGAACGAGTATCCTGTACAAATTCCACCAAGACATCCTTATACGGTAAAATGCAATCTAACACATCTACCGTTGACGACCACCTAGTTGGTGAGTCTAATTTAAATTGTTTGTACTCTAAGCCATGCGTCCTACATAGAGTTCTAAATCTTTTCTTTCTGGTTCCGGATGATTTTATAGCTATTGTTGCATCTCTTAAAGTGGAAAGAGAAGAGTTTATTAGATCTAGATCATCTATAACCATTAAATATAGTATGTGATAAATGCAACATAGATGAAAACACCACCCATCTAACACGGGCCTCATATGCCTAATTAGTTGTTTAACGGATGCATTGTTACTGGTAGCATTGTCGAACGTAATACTAAAAACATATTGCTCTATGCCCCACCCGCGGACTGCCTCCATAATCGCACCTGTGATTATGTCAGCAGTGTGGGAATAATCAAAATATGCAAAATGTATTATTCTTTTTCGAAGGGTAAAGAACGAATCGAACCAGTGTGCCGTTACGCATAAGTAAGGCACACCGGGTTTCAACTTCCAAGTGTTGGATGTCAACGGGAACATGCTTGTGTTCACCCTAAAAAGTTCAAAGACCTCAGTTTTTATCCTTTGGTAATCTTTAAACGCGTCCTGCTTTAAGGTGTTCTAAGGAATCCTTACGATGGCGGGGTTAACTGCTGTTTGGAGATACTTGACGAATCTAGGGTCTTTGCCGGTGCTAAAAGGCTTTTTAGCCCCATTTACGTATCTAGCTAGCTTCCGTTTATTAGTTTCTTGGGAGAATTTAAAGTTAGCAAGTGCATCGGTCGCTTGCTGTACTAACCGTTGTTGAGCTCTTTCTGGGTTTTGTTTAAGGTGGGACCTAATTATATGTCTACTTAATGTGCCCGTCTCACTGCCTTGCGGATGACTAAAGGCCTTGGGTGGGTTGCATAATTTACAAAACGCTTTATTAGTATCCCTATCTAGGTTAAAGTGCCTCCGCACCCCACTAGGATTACGCCTAGTAGTACTGGTACTAGTTCTTGGGGGCTGGGTTTCTATGGTGGGTGTGGGCTCCTCTTCATTTTGTGAATTAGGAATATCCTGCTCATTGTAGGATTGTTGTTCAAAGTCCCAATATATACTGTCAGTGTATGGAGGTGATGGGCCTGGTTCTAGAAAAGCTCGTTCTTCAGTATTAAGTTCGACAGTTCTACTCCTCTTAGGTATTATAGGTGGTCGTAAAGAAGAAGAAGAACTAGAATGACTGGCTCCAGACGATGATTTGTTGTTTGCCTGATAGTATTGCTGATTAGTATTTTAAAAATGTAACTATTAATGCAAAATTATGAAATTAAGTAGATATAAATGCGAAGCAAATAAAATTGCGATACTAAAATTACCAAAGAGGGCACCAACACGATCCCATTAGAACTCCGAAGTTCAGCGTGCTTGGGCGAGAGTAGTACCAGGATAGGCGACCTTCTGGGAATTCCTCACTCTCAGGTTGGGAGCACTGGGAAGCAGCCTCTCTTCAGGTTAACACCCTAAAGGGGGAAGGTTGCGTACATCTGCCCCCCCAGACCCTGCGTAGGCGGGAGCCCTTAAGGCACTGGGTATGTTCCTTCCTTCCTTCCAAAATTACCAAAGCAAGCGAACAATGAAATTCGAACTTGACCGAGATTCTACGAGCCTTATGCTTTGTCAACAACGATCTTTAGAAATTTAGAGCACAATATTGCAAGTAGAAGTAGATGAATATATAGAGAAAGAAGAGAGAATAAAAAATTTGTTTGTGAGGAAAATAAAATGAACGAGTTGAGTATTTATAGATAAAAAATGTTTTTTTTATTAATTTGGAGGGGGAGCAACGGCTCTTTTAAAAGAGCCAGGGCCCGGCCCAGCGAGTTGGGGCTGGGCGGCCCCAATTTTTTTGGGACCCGAGGCCCGGCCCACTACTCCTGGCTGTAGCCCACGAGGGCCTGACCTGACCCACTGGCCACTTCTAGGCTCAGCCCATATACTAATAGAGTCGAACCAAGACACTTTTGATCTAAGTATCTGTTCGTAAACTATAATTGAGCAGCTTGCTACTATAGAGGGGCAAGTAGATTACACAGACAATTATTTAGACAAAAATTAAAGCAAAATCAATACTATTTACCCAGTAGAGTCAAAATCAACACTATTCGCCTAGTAAAGGCAAAATCAACACTATTCGTCCATTAGGGATAAAAAGACAACATTATTCACTTAGTAGTGGTAAAAACAACATTATTTGCCCAGTAGAGGCAAAATCAACACTATTCACCCAGTAGAGGCAAAATCAATACTATTCACCCAGTAGAGGCAAAATCAACACTATTCGCCTAGTAGAGGCAAAATCAACACAATTCACCCAGTAGAGAAAAAACCAACACTATTCGCCCAATAAGGGTAAAAAATTAACATTATTCATCCAGTAGAGGTCAAATCAACACTATTCGCCCAGTAGGGATAAAAAACTACATTATTCGTCCAGTAGAGGTAAAATAACATTATTCGCCCAGTAGAGGTAAAGAGCAACATTATTCGTCCAATTGGAGCAAAATCAACACTATTCGCACGGTAGAGGTAAAAAAAAATAACATTATTCGCCCAGTAGAGGCAAAACTAATACTATTCACCCAGTTGGGGTAAAAATAATATTATTCGCCTAGTATAGGTAAAAATAACATTTTTCGTCTAGTAGTGGTAAAAAAAAAAACATTATTCACCCAATATGAGGAAAATCAACACAATTTGCCCAGTAGAGATAAAAATAAACATTATTCACCCAGTAGGGGTAGAAATTCATATAATTTGCCCATATAATGACCAAACAAATTAAACTTATCCATCTTCACTTCTTTTTAAGATACATTTTAAATATAATAAAAGAAACTTAATTTGTAAGAAAAGGAAAATGACACTTATCCAAACATTAAAAACATCATCGTACCACTATAAATAGGGAAAAAGAGGAAGAAATAACGGAGATCTTGACAATCTTTAAGTAGCTTGAGTTTAACTTCTTCCCAAACACCTACTAAACACCTCAAATCGGGAATATCAAGTCGAGCGTGCAGCTAGAGCTTGAGTTCAGCTAATCCTAACAAACCGCACCTCTTACAGAACTTTAAAATGATGAATAAGCACATTAACCAAGTTCATCACAAACATATTAGCGCCGTTTGTGGGAAGGATCACAAGTTCATGCCTGGCTTAGTGTTCTTGAAAATTCAAACACTTTTAACGTCATTTGAGGTAATTTTCAGCTTTTTTTGGTGTTTAACACATTTTTCTAATAAAAACGAGCTTATTCAAGCAAAGCAAGTTAAAAAAGCTCTCTACTATTCCTTTAAGCACTTTCAAGCGTATCAATGCATGCAAAGAAGTATGTTTGAGTAAGTCAAGTATTATAACCTACTTTTTACCTCTTTCTTATGTTTTCTTTGATCATCATAGCTACATAGAACTTTTCAAGAGCTTCGTTTTGATATATTATTCAATCCATAACTCTTTACGGATTGACAATTATGTTCATTTTAATTTACAATATATGTCATACACTTAACACTAATGTTATTCACCCAGTTCAGCTTTTCACCTCTCTTTCATATTTTCTTTGATCAAAAACTCAAAGACGTATTATATTTATATATAAATCTTCAAGAGCTTCATTTTGATATATAATTCAATCGATAACTCTTCACATATTGAAAGTTATGTTCGTTTTAATTAGAAGGTATGTTATACAACTAGCACCAACATTATTCGCCCGGTTCAGCTTTTCACTTCTCTTTCATATTTTCTTTGATCAAAAACTCATTATATTTACATTTAAATCTTCAAGAGCTTCGTTTTGATATATAAATCAATCCATAATTCTTTACAGATTGAAAGTTATGTTCGTTTTAATTTATAAGGTGTGTTAGGTAACTAGCACCAACGTCAACACTATTCGCCCAGTAGAGGCAAAATCAATAATATTCGCCTAGCAGAGGCAAAATCAATACTATTCACCCAGTAGAGATAAAAAAATAACATTATTCGCCCAGTAGAGGTAAAAATAGTATTATTTGCCCAATAAAGGTAAAAAATAACATTATTCACCTAGTAGAGGCAAAATCAACACTATTCGCCCAGTAGAGGCGAAATCAACACTATTCATCCAATAGAGGCAAAATCAACACAATTCACCCAGTAGAGGCAAAACCAAACTATTTGCCCAGTAGGGATAAAAAAATAACATTATTCGTTTAGTAGAGACAAAATCAACACTATTCGCCCAGTAGAGGTAAAAATAACATTACTCGCCCCATAGAGGTAAAAAAATAACATTATTCGCCCAGTAGGTGCAAAATCAACACTATTCGCCCAGTAGGGGTAAAAAACAACATTACTCGCCCAATAGAGACAAAATCAACTATTCGTCCAATAGAGGTAAAAAAACAATATTATTCGCCCAGCAGTGGTAAAAAATAACATTATTCGCCCAGTAGGAGGAAAATCAACACAATTCGCCCAATAGAGATAAAAATCAACGTTATTCGCCTAGTAGGGGTAAAAATTCACATAATTCGCCCATATAATGACCAAACCAATTAAACTTATCCATCTTCATTTCCTTTACGATACATTTTAAAAATAATAAAAGAAACTTAATTTGTAAGAAAAAGAAAATGACACTTATTCAAACACTAAAAATATCATCCTACCACTATAAATAGGGAAAAAGAGGAAGGGATAACGGGGATCTCGATAATCTTTAAGTAACTTGAATTTAACTTCTTCCCAAACACCTAATAAACACTACAAATAGGGAATATCAAGTTGAGCGTGGAGCTAAAACTTGAGTTCAGCTCATCCTAACAAATACCACCTTATATAAAACTTTAAAATGATGAATAAGCATACTAACCAAATTCATCATAAACAGTGTCCTCCGCGGAACAACTTGTGAATGTGCCCGAATGTGAAGCGGGCAGCTCACTCGCTTCACAACACTCCCAAATGGGCTTACATGCTCAGCAAGAACAAGTCAAAGGAATTATCCTACAGGGGCGCGTAAACTTGACACGTGGAGAGTTGCGAAAAAGTGCTTGAAATGCTCAAGCCTCGAAGCCTAACAACCAAATTTGCCAAATCCCACCAAATTAGTAAAATATCTGTTATTTTTGTGCTATTTTACCTTACCATTACATTACAAATTGTGGCAACATGTATTAATAAGATATTAATCAGGAAGTAATACTTGCTTTCCTTTTCGTTTTCTCTCTATAGTTTTCTTCTTCCTTGAGCAATTGAGTTACAATCAAAGCATTCATATGAAAAAAAAACATATTTAGCAAAGCCTCACAATATCTATACATCGTATCTACTGGTTAAAATAAAAAGAGAATTGTTCAATAGGAACACGAAAAGTCTAGGGTATGAGACTAGACTATGAGTAGAAATTAAGTATTTTAATTGTTTTTTTTTTCTTTGGATACAATTTTACAGCACAACACTTTGGATTTATTCGTTCCTAAATAATTATCAAAACGATTATGTTCTTATATAAATTGCCTTAAGTTGTTTTTTAATGTAAAAATAAAAGGTTGTTTTTTTGGTGAATAAATGACAATTTAGTATTGTTAGGCTTATTTAAATTATGTATTAATTTGTGACCTTTGACTTCCTATTTTTTGATTGCTTGGTTATGATAAAGTATCCTTTTTATTCCAACTGATATTGGTTCGTCAACCAAAATTAAAAAAAGTTTATATTATAAAACAGAAGGTGATATTATATATGAGAAAGGTAATGTCTTATAAGGCCACCTCATATACTGAAAAGGTGATATCACTCTTCGTACTTGGATTGAAAAATTATTTTACCCTAATCAATAGAAAAAATACAAAGTTGATAAGCTAAAATACTAATTCATCTAATATCATCATCATCATTATTATTGTTGTTGTTGTTATTGATGTTATTCTTAATAGTCATATATTATAATGAAATTGTCCATCACCCAATGCCTTCGAAATACTAATCTTAACATTTTTAAGGGATCATAATCAATTATTCAAGTGTTAAGAAAAAGAAAACTAGTTGCAAATTATGCATCAAGTGCTTTTTACAAATTAAATATTACATTTTACATTATTAAACCTTTAAAGTGAATTTTAAAATATAATTATATAAACATTATTGGTTCCATATTTATCTTTACACATTATACTATAGGGTTTTCCCATGCAATACACGAGTAGTGCTTGTTTGGTTTTTGTTGTATTCTATTTTTAAATCTTTTTAATTGCATATGCTTTAATTGCTAGTCATGTTTAACATGCATGAAAGTCTTTTGACCAAACATAAAAAATACAAGGCCATCCAAACGTTTTCGTTATTGCTTTCATACTTTTTATGTAGATGGGGAAAAAAAAACTTGATTTGGCTTATGATGGTAATGAGTCGGATATGGTTGAGGTGCTTACAAGGATGGAATAGAGTTTTAGGTGTTTTGACCCCTATCAATCTCATCTCCAATTTCGGTATGGTTAGTCATTCCTCCTTATGGTCCATCTCAACTTGTGATGTTGTATACATGTAGTGGCTGATGGATTCTCTCCTGCCTATTTTTTTTGTTTTCTTATTTTTGTCCTGTTTTGTCTTGGTTGCTATTTTATTTGCTACATGATCTTTATTTTTATGCAGGTTAACTGTGGCCTGATTTGTACGAGTTTCCTGTTCTGTACTGCGATCGTGTCACTAATTATGAAAAAAAATGTAGCTAATTTAGTTTTCCCTAAAATTAAAGTAGTTTTCATGAATGCTTGCACTTAAAGTGCTATGAGGTCATACCCAAGGCTTTTTTTTCCTCATCCTTTTGTGTTGGGGGAGGGCACCCTAAAATACAAAGAGGCCCACTATATAATCACCCACCAGCAAACACAAGAAACCCAAAACCCAAAAGCAACAACCACCCCTGCCAGATAAGCCCAACAACTCTTTCTCTTCCCCCTCTTTCCCATAAATCTTAATATATTCAATGAAGAAAAGTGGATAATCAAGATATAATTCTAAAGAAAAATAAGAAAATAAAATTAAGTATGGTACCCATTACTAGCATGGTATGCTTCTTCATAGCCTCAATGCTTTTCCTTTCAAATCCCACAACTTACAACTCCTTCACTACTCATGACACTCTCTCTACTCCTGCCTTTGGGTTCGGCTTTCTTCACTCAGGTGCCTCTTTCTCCTCCTTTTATTTACTCTGAGATTTTTTGTTTATCGGGAAGTAATATATGAATCTTGAATTTATGGGAATTGAGTACTTGTCTTCTTGTTTGGTTTACCAAAAAATAGGAGAATTGAATTCTTCAAAAATACAGCTTTTTATAAAAATATCTACTTACTGTGAATTTCACTTCATGCTAATTAACTTACCTAGTAGGAAGCTAAACAAGTTCTAATTCCTGCGAATTTCTCCTTCAATTCATGACAATCAAATGCAAATATGTATTTGCTGGAATGTTAACACATGCACTAAATTCTTTAAAATACATTTTTTTTTTTTTTTTTTTTAATAAACAAAGCCGCTGGTACTTCTCTTTGTTTACTCATTCCATTACCCCTGCTTTATGGTATTCCGAAATTTGGGTAATAGTGGATCAATAATTATTGCGCCTTTGAGGCATTGGGCGGTGGATGTAATAAATCAATAATTATGATAGTTATCATTATATTGATTCAGCTGTTGATGGAAATTAAATTTATCCCTCAAAATCCAATTTTGTTGAACCCACCAGTATGATCTGTCAATTTATGTTGATTTATACCATTAATTCAAGTTGATGTAGTTTTTTGAGTCTATCAACCAGCAAAATCATGGAAACAGGTCGTGATGTTACATAGAAGTTGACTTCAATTTTAGTAAGTCATGTGTACGTGATTTTTGTAGTTAAATTGTAAAAATTTTTGAGAAATTGAGGGGATCTCATTAATATGAAGTATAGCTTGGGTCTACGATCAAATTAAAAGTTAAGAGGGTCTTTGATTTCAGATAATTGTCCAAAGAGTCTATATAGTATTAGGTTTTAGATTGTAGTGGTAAAATTGCTACATTAAAACGAGGATTAGGGTCTAAAATCCAAGAAAATATTAGAAAAATTTTAGTTAACAGAGTTGTTTATTGTGTGTTTTGGATCTTCTGGTTTTGATTTAAGGCGATACACCCTTAAGTTGAGAGTGGTGGATTGAGTATTTTCAAGGGTGGTTGGAGTGAGTATTTTCAAGGGTGGTTGAAGTTAGTAGGCATTGTTTCTTTTTAGATTTTTTAGGTAATTAGTCCCTTTACTTTCCCTATTCCCTATTATATTAATTTAATCTCTTAATATTAATTTCGATTTAAATATTAATTTTTGTCTAAAACTGTAATGTTAATTTCATGTGTACATATTTTTTATTCATTGGTTTCTGCCTAAGATTCGTAATATGAATTGTACCGAAATTAAGATTAATTTTAAAATTACACTTGATTGGGATAATTTCATGCGGTATAGGCTAAATTAGGATGATTAAATGTTTAAGGGTGAAATTGTTACAATAGCGAAACTATATAGGCTAATAATGCAAGTAACCATAATGCTTTTAGGCTATGTTTAGAGCTTTGATTTGGGGTTGAGGCTGGAATTGAGGCCCAAAATTTAATTCTATTGTTTGGTTCACCTGTTAGAATTGGAATTATAATTCCGCTGCCTAATTCTAAGGAATTGGATTTTAACTAAAAATCATACTTTTCAATTCATTGGAGTGTGGGTATGGAATTGCAATTCCATAATAACTCCGTCAACCTAAAACCAATGGTGACCCCTACTTGATTAACTCAAATTTAAGATAACTCAAAATCTAAAGACTTAAAGCAAGCAACATACCCATTGCCCCAAGGGCTTCCACCTAAGCAGGGGCTGGAGAGAGGGGGAGGATATATGCAGCCTTCCCCCTTTAAGGTATTACCCCTGAAGAGAGGCCGTTTCCGAGTTCCCCCAACCTGAGAGTGAGGACTTCCCATGAGGTCACCCATCCTGGTATTGCTATCGCTTAAGCACCCTTAATTTCGGAGTTCTAATGGGTTCCGGTGACTGCGTGTGGGTACCCTCTTTGGTGACGGAGTTCTAAAATCTAAAGACTTAGACACTACCTAAAATTTGACCCAAACCTTAAAATCACCCAACTCGAATAACTTGAACTCGAAATGACCAAAATCACCTTAGCTCAAAGTCCGAAGTGACCCAACCCGATTGACCCGAAACTCGAGATGACTCA
The DNA here is from genome assembly GCA_018398585.1 of Simmondsia chinensis. Classification (NCBI taxonomy): domain Eukaryota; kingdom Viridiplantae; phylum Streptophyta; class Magnoliopsida; order Caryophyllales; family Simmondsiaceae; genus Simmondsia; species Simmondsia chinensis. The sequence goes on from JAGTTD010000005.1 coordinate 14,573,353, forward strand.
AATTTAGAAAATAAACTACTCAACTTGAATGTGATGTAAACAAGTTGAGCCGAAGTGGAAATGACTCGACCAAATTGACCCCAAACTTAATACAAAGCATACCCTAAATGACCTAACCCATCTCAAACTTAGCCTAAGATGACATGAAATTTGAAATGATACAACTCATTTGTCTCAATCTGAGATGACTCGAGATTGAAATGACCTAAATGAACTCAAACCCAGTCATAACTAGCATGAATCCCGAAGAGGCCAAAGCCGATTAACTAAAAATCCGAGATAACTTGAATACCAGATGATCCGACACGATATTTAATTCGATTGACTTGAAACTCAAATAACTCGAACTCAAAGTGAATTGCTCCAACCATAATAACTTGAATGCAATGTCAACCACTATGACCAAAATCCAATCCTAGTTGATTTAAAATTTGAAATATTCCAACTCAATTGACCGAAAACCCTTTGATGATTCGAATCATTATGTAATTATAATTCTGATACAATCAATTAGATTGTATCTAGAATTGATGAAGGATTGATGAGGATAAGGAGATTAGAAAGAGAATTAGAGAAGAGAGAAGTAGAGGGAGAAGAGAGAGAGAGAATTAGGGTTAGGGTTTAGAGGAATAGAGAGATATAGAGAGAAGATATTTTATTATTGAATGTCTAATTTGATATTTGTTACAAATATTTATACTAATTCACCCAATAACTCAACTAACTCAACTAACTCTCCTAATTACACTTTTATTTAACACTAATACATGTATCATTACCCCCCGCTTGACAACGACCTTGCCCTCAAGGTCCAAAATTCAGGAAACAAATCTGGAACTCGTAGTATTCTTGCCAGAAAAGGGCTCAATTATGAGTCCCTTAAACATTTCTCCACCAGCATCAAAGACGAATATCTGGTTGACAAGGTTTTGAAGTTGAAACATCTCTTCATGAAGTTCTACTGCAGCCTTTGATGAAAGATCATCCCGAAGTACAAAATTAGCCCACAAGGTAGAACAAACAATATATGCTTTAACTTCACTTTCTATCATAGCAAAGGTGATTATCGGAAAGTAATCATCTCCTGCAAATTCAAATGTTAGATCCAACCTAGAGAACTGAGCTCTCTTATCTATCAGTGGGTCGCAAACAATAGATGTCTCTAGTTGAAAAGTAGCTTTCAGTTTTCTGAAATTGAGCTTTTCTACCATCTCAGCTTTACTAGAAACTCCAATGAGTCCATTTATTTCTAAGCAGTCAAACTCCTCAAGTTCCCTCTTAATGCTTGAATCCATGTTGATAGTGCCCATGGATACTTGTTCATGTTTCTTCAACCAGGTAGTTCCAACAACTTCATGTATAGGTGTGGGCTCGATAATTTCAACAAAAGAGGGTGGAACTTTATTTTCTTGTATTATTGAAATTTTACTTCCACTTTTAATACAGAAATCACTCTTGACATGAATTGATTGCACTTCCTCAACCATATGCTGCTTATAACAATCTAATGAGGCATCATGTGTACCTCCAATAGATTGTGTCATGTTATATACTTGAATGCTCGAATCCTTGTCAATAGTGGCCATGTCACGTTTCTCTAGCCATGTGGTACCAACAACTTCACTAGGAGGTTTAGGCTCAACAACTTCAATACGAGAGACTAGACCATTATTTTCAACTACCTTTACCACCATTTTTAGTACAGAAATCACTCTTGACATGAAGTGCGTTCACTTCATGAACTACATGTTGTTTATAGCAATCTGATGAGGGAACATGTACATCTCCAATAGGTTGTTGCGTCTTATATACTTGAGGCTCAAGATTGAGAATTTGAATAGCCATACAACAACAACAATCATATATAGCTCTCCCATGTAAGGAAAATGCAGAAATTGCATTAGCTCTTGATGAAAAACGGACTTGAGCTTTAACCTCCAAAATTAATGATGAGATTATTTTGATTTCTTCAGGTGAATACTTGGTAAAGGATATCCTTATTTACAGGATAGAGAACACAAGTAACCCTTACAGCAAGTGTAGCTTCACTAGATGCCGATCTCCTTTGACAAATTTCTTGCAAAAGATCCATAATCTTGCCTTGTCCTTGCTTAATTGAAGTGAGATCCGATTTAATTGCTTGGAACTTCTCATCCATGGAACAATGTAAACAAGCCTCAGTATCGTCCAATCGAGCCTCAATCCGGCACAAATCAATAACACTTCGTGTGCCATCCACCATGATTGAGCAAGAAAACGCAGCATGAACCTAAAATCTGATACCAAATAATACAATCAATTAGATTGTATTTAGAATTGATGAAGAATTGATGAGGATAAGGAGATTAGAAAGAGAATTAGAGAAGAGAGAAGTAGAGAGAGAGAATTAGGGTTAGGGTTTCGAGGAGAAGAGAGATAGAGAGAGAAGATTTTTTGTTATTGAATGTCTAATTTAATATTTGTTACAAATATTTATACTAATTCACCCAACAACTCAACTAACTCTCCTAATTATACTTTTATTTAACGCTAATACATGTATCAAATTCTGACCTCCAATTTTTTTGATGAGCCAAACGATGAAATTTTAATTCAATAAGAATTCCAATGCTATCAGAATTGGAATTGAATTTACAATTCCACAATGCGATTCCAATTTCATATGCCAAAGAGAGCATTAGAAAAATATTATTGTTAATCCAAAAATGTTAATTTTGAAGTAACTTTATAATAGATCTTGATATTACTAATTAGAGTCAATATGACTACTCTTACAATAATATTTTTTTCGTCTACGATAAGGTATTCTTTTTAGTACAGTATAAAAAGCCATTTGACCAACAGATATGCAGTTAAAAGCGGGCAGGTATAGTATCCGCATTTCAAGTGATGCAGGTGTTTTGACTTGTTATAACGTCACTTTAGCCAAAACTACCATTAAAAGTGTTTAAACGTTTCAAATAAATATTTTTGTCAATTTTATTGGCAGTGAAAAATCATTTGTTATTGAGGGTGTAGTTTAAAATAAAAACCAAAGTTAAATTGGATAAAATATACGCAAAAAAAAAAAAAAATATATATAGAATTGACATAGATGAGTTCAAGGTTGCCACATAGATCTAAATAATCTTGTCTTAAACTACTCTGGGAACTGTTAGTGCCGATTAATTTTCGGCCATATATTGCATCTTTTTGCTATTCAATAACTTAGGTATATGGCATGTGAAATCTTTGATCAAAGTGCTAATTATATGGATCGAAAGTTGTTGATTCAAAAGATTTAGTTGACACTCTTGATTTTCTAAAAAACTATAAAACTTGTGGCGAAAGTGAAACCAATCACTTGTTTAGACATAATTTTTATATAAATAACGCAATTATTGAAATCATTTTTCAACTTTAACTAATTTTATGTGTAATTGGCATTATTTTAGTGTCGATTATTTATTTATTTATTTATGTTGTTTTTTGGAAAGCTGAAGGATTGATGCTGCTGAATCCTGTTTGGTTCTGAGTTTTTCTGAAGAAAAGTGCAACTTAGAAATTGAAGATGATGACCGGATTCTTGTGGATTTTATTTTCACTTTCTTTTCCTTATTTTTTATTATGTTTTTTTGTACATTTTATTGCTGGTGTAAATTAAGTATGACATCTATTTTATTTTTAGTTGGCCTGCGTTTCTTTTTCAATTTTAAGGTGCTTGATCACTTGGATTTTGTTGTATGCTAACCATTTATCAAATTTGTCAAAAAAAAAACAAAAAAAACAAAGGACTCTTCATAAACAAATATAAAAGTATGAATGAGACATCAAGTTCATTCAATAGAAGAGTAAATTACATATTAGCTATCGTTTATTAATTTCTTAGGCCATAAATTTTCGTAAATATTATTTCAGTTAAAAATTTACTTATATTTAATAAAATACTTCAAATGGTAGTATGGTTGAGTGTGAAATAGGGCATTCATCTCACTCTTCTTGGTCATTAGTAGTATCACAATGTTGTTGTACGTATGCAAGAGGAGGGGATAGCATGGGGATGGAGGGTGTATCAACTAGGGGTGTGCGAACTATGGTTAAAACCATAATCCAAGCCAGACCAAACCGTAGTCTCGCGGTCTGGTCCAGTCTACAGTTTGAAAAAAATGATTTGGTTTCACACTTTTTGAAAAATACGGTTTACGGTTTAGGTCTAGTTTAAAACCGGACCTAAACCGTAATTTGCTTTGTGTTTACCTGTAGGAAAATTTGATTATATGTATATGAAAATATAATTATATCCACTTATAAATGTATAACTAGTATATATTGTTGGAAATATTTTTCTGGTAATACATCAAATAGGCACTATATAAAAAAATTGACATTTAATAAAATTACATCATTCAAACTCCAATAATAAAACACAATATTGGAAGGAAAAATATCATGCATAAATTCCATCAACTCGAAACCAACAACTAATACAAAGATCAATGGCATGTTAAAAATAAATTAAATAGGTAAAGATTCAGAGAAAAACGTATCTACAGTTGGTTATGATGTAATCAAATGAGATTCATCAAGAATTAGGGCAAAAGATTGAGATTAGGGGAAGAGAAAAGAGGAATTAGGGTTAGAATTGGGAACGAAGAGATAGAGTCGAGAGAGAGAGAGAGAGAGAGAGAGAGAGGGAGACAGATATTTCTTTATTATTTCTAAAAAAGATATTACAATCAAGTATTTATACTAAACCCTTATCACATTCAAGTAATTGTATCATTACCCCCCTTGAGATATTCCTTGCCCACAAGGAATAAAAGTCGGAAAACGCAAACATATCTCCGTGTAGTCTTCCCACATGGCATTTTTGAGAGGATGGTCCTTCCAACGCACCAGAATTTGAGTCGCAGCCGCATTGCGTCCATTGACTAAACGGTGGTCAAGAATAGCTTCAGGAACCCACGAAGCACATGGCAAATTCGGTTGAAGCACCAGATGGCCCTCGGCGATGGTCCTCACGTGTTGTCGAAGCGGCCGTGCTGCAAGAAGGCACCGAACCCTTCAACGTGCGGGTCTCCTCGTGGCAAGTGAACTGAATCTGTAATTTCTCAAAATCCCAAAGAATGGGCCCGAGAGTGGCCAACCATGGATCCCAAGCACCATGTCATAACTACCCAACTGGAGCAAAAGAACATCAATGTGGTACTCATGACCCTACGCCGTCCAAGTCAAGCCGTAACACATGGCCGAGCACTGTAAACGAGAGCCATCAGCCACAACAATGGACAAGGGAGATATCGGAGAAGTCACATAGCCCAACCAACTAGCCTTGGTTGAGTTAAGAAAGTTGTGTGTGCTCCCGCTGTCTATGAGGATACGTAAGGGCTTGCGGTTGTAGTAACCGGTAAGCCGCATAGTATTATAAGAAGAAATACCGGCCAAAGCGTGACACGATATGCGAGGAGTGTCCCCAACCGACCCCTCACCGGGATCTAACATCAAATCTCCCAAGTCTATGTCCTCCTCAGTGTCCACACCCAGTAACATACACAATTGAGGGTTTTTAACTTTGCAAAATTTCATATGACCCGGAGCAAAGGGCTCGTTACAGAAAAAATAGAGCCCTTTTTCACGCCGGTCCTTAATTTAAACTGCACACGACCCTCGCGTTTCAACGGATGAGACAAAGAAGCGGAGTCCAGTGCTGACTTAACAACTGAACCCAGGGTCGAGGATGAGAAAGTGCCACCATGAGTCGGTCTAAAAGACGTGGATAGTGAAGAACCACTCATCGGGCCACGCCATTTAGAACAGTGAGCCTCTTGTAAGCGAGCCAATTGCATCGCGTGAGCTAATGTACTTGGTTGAAGCATAAGGACTGGATATTGAATATGTTCTTTCAAATCGGTAATGATACAGGACACCAAATATGACCCTGATAAGCTCAATCGTGGCACTAAATGCTCGAACTGAGACTGATACTCTAGAACACTATTAACTTGTTGCAATTCCATCATATCGGACATCGGATTTTCATACACATTGCCAAAATATTGAACCATAAGGGCCGAATAATCGGACCAAAGGACCTCCTCAATTGGTCGGTGATGCGCTTTAAGAAACGCACACTGCCACTCCAACGCATCCTCCTTGAGATGCATCGAGGCAAGTTTAGCTTTGACATTATCCAGAGTATTATCTATAGAGAAGAATTGTTCTACTTTCCATGTCCAATTTTTGGCCGATTCCACACCGGTAAATTACGGAAAATCAATTTTCGCTAAGCATGTATGAAATTGATACGAAGAGGACGTAGAAGATGATATACCAGAGCTGGTTACCGAGGTGGTTATTGGTATCGGTGGCGGTTTGGGTTGCCGACCAAGAATACCATCACCGGAGTGTTGATTGTGTTGAATTTCATGCAAAATCTCCATGATCTTGCTTTGTTCTTGTTTGAGTGACAAAATGTCCTATTGGACTTGCTCCTTAAACACTTGGAGCCGATCGTCCATGGTACGTTGCAACTGGACCTTGGTATCATCCAACCAAGCCTCGAGTTGCCTCAAATCCGAAATGCTAGGCGTTCCGTCAGCAATGGATGCAAATTAACGTAGCACGAACCAAGTCTAATACACATGATGTAATCAAATGAGATTCATCAAGAATTAGGGCAAGAGATTGAGATTAGGGGAAGAGAAAAGAGGAATTAGGGTTAGAATTCGGAAGGAAGAGATAGAGTCGAGAGAGTGAGAGAGATTTCTTATTATTTCTAAAACTGATATTACAATCAAGTATTTATACTAAACCCTTATTACATGCAAGTACTTGTATCAGGTTGAGGCACGCTAAAGGCGCCCTCCTTAGAAAAGAAACGCCTCTCCTGCACAAGTTTGATCTTTCAACTTTAATGCGTTCCTTTTCCAGGATTCAACAACCCATCGAACCTCAATTTGTGCAGCAATAAAAGATACCTGAACCTCTATACCATAACTCCTAGTTTTATGAAAAAGTGGGAGGAGAAACAAGAAACATGAAGAGAAAAGTTTTCCCAATTTTGTCTTTTTTTTTTTTTTTTGTATACATATTTTCTGACTTTTCTCTTAAATTTATGGACAAAAAATACATAACTAATTCACCACAAAAGTGCTGAAATATTTCGTGATATCTCGTTTAAAGTCAAGGACTATTTTAACATTTTATTATCTTTAAATTTTTGAAAATATCAACACATGATAGCCGATATTTGCACCCACGAAAATCTCCAACAAATTCATATTATGTGCATGTATTTTGAAAGGATTTACAATTAAATTAAGAGTATATCCTTTTCTATTTAACGAGTAACTCTCACAAAATCTTTTACAAAAATCTTTTTCTTTTCCATTAGAAATAGTTCGTATCACTAAAAACACAATTTTTTCTATCTTTCCACAACATAATTTAAACATTTTAAAATATTTTGTGCATTGTACTTCATTAATACATGTAGGTATCTTTAGGATTTGAACCAACACTTAGTGTAATGAGCTTCAACTTGAAGAAACCATAGTAGCATAAATGCTTTGAACCAGATCTCTTGTAGCCAGGTCCTGACTCATCCCACACACAGAATACAGGTAATTGTAAGGTTCTATTGGTGGGGCGTGTTACGGTCATGCTCAAAAATCTTATCTCATGAGTGTCATTAGGGAATAGCCCTTTTCCCACAGCGGCGACTCCACCACCCGACTCCACCACCACACTCACTTAGGTGAACCCTCCAGGGGAGATCTGTGATCAACCCCCCTCTAATAATATGCCTTTGGGTTCATTTAGAGTATAAGAACTCTTCTTTAATCGTCACAGTAAGGGGTACTTCACCTTAAGAATGGGACCTGGGAGTACCCCGCTATAAATTATATTTTTAGTGCTCTTTTAGTCACCCATCAGTTTCATTTTTACCCGTTGAACCTTGTTCATGGGATCGCCATACCTTTGAAAATAGGTTTTCACTGTGGTGACTCATTTTATGGGCTTCAGTCCCATTGCCCTCGATGATTAACAACTCGAAGGCACGTCTGCCATTTTGTAAGTGAATCCACAACGTCTTCTCTTGTTGATCTTTGATTATCATCATCATTCTTTGTTGCCTATATCGTAGAGCACTCTTTATAAATAGGCAATCTTTTCTTTCAACTCTATTGTAGAACACATCTTCATCTTTCCATTCAATGGAATTCCATTAATTAGAACGCTACGCCTTTTAATAAAAATCAGTTAAACATAAGACATCATAATGTCACTCTTTCAACAATCTTAAGCATTCCAAATAACACACTCACGTAAAGAATGGCTTCAACAAATATTGACAAAGAAATACCAATTTGCATTTTTTCAAGGGCATCTTATCTTAGTATAATACAGAGTATTTCATTGCCACACAGCACTAACATATCAAGTGCTTTCTTTTCTTTTTGTTACTATCTATTTTTTATCATTCAGTGCATCTTTTAAAACAATCCATGCATTTTTTCAGTGTAATGATTTTGAGTAAGATTTATACAGAAACATCAAACAACTATTGCTCAAAATTGACCACGCCGGTTCAAGTCAATATAAAAAACGTTATTGAATTCACAACATTAACTCGAACATCAACACTATAACCATAACTTATGGTTTATAGAACTGGCCAACAATTTTTCTTAGAATCGAATCAAAGTAGAACCACATTAGGTTTTCTCAAAAAGTTTAAACCAAACTAACCGGTCATATGCCCTTTTTTTAAATGTGGTATAATATATTCTTAGTCCTAACATGGACCCGAATAATTTAATAAACTCAAGTGAGATGTATTTCAAAGTCTTGGGCAATTGACTTGAATTTTTAAATGAAATTCTCATGGCCAATTACTTTGGCAAATTTCATCAATTTAGTTGGCAAATTCCATGAAATTTTTTTCTCAAATACGTTGGCTGCATTTTTACTTAATCAAAATCCAAGCTTTCCATTTTTTTAATGGATACCACTTTTCTGATTCCTTTGTATCGAACATCTCTCAAACAACAAGACTGGAGGACTAACCCCCACATTTTTCCAATCATGTTAAAAATTACTTGAACATGGGACTAGATCAAAATGAACCATACAAATAGATGGAACTATTAATAAAATTACACCTCAGCTGCATTATACATATATATGCACATTGCGATAGAAAAAAATTCAAATACAGGAAATCTCAACCATCACAGAGCATGAAAATGTCAACCTTAACTTGTTCAATCATACAAGTTTCTCATGCAAGGATAATAAACTAATAATTAAAGTTTTCTCAATGTGACACAATGTATGCTCACAAAACCTCAAAATTTCGATCTGAATCTTAAATAACCCGGAGACAGCTTTCCACTTAATTACTTGTGCACATAATTGCAGTGTTTTTTTTTTCCCCTCCAATCCCATTCTCCACAAATGACTAAATCATAGTGATTATATCTTACAAAAGAAACTTGCCCCCACACTTTGGTGGTTGTATCAAAATCTACATATTATATTGGCTCAGAATGGTACTCACAAATATATATATATATATATGAGATACGCTAGCAGCAAATCATATGTGTAATAAATCATATCACAATTTACATACATAACATATGCAATTATACACCGTAATTAAAACTCCCCTACCCATATTTTGAGCAAACTCTCCTAATTGGGTAACTTGACTTTGCGTCATCTTTAAAGAAGTTTGCATGTAATTAGTTAGGTTTATAGAATGAATTAATAAACTTCGTATGCATGTATCACTAGCTTATGCTCAAGCAATTCACCAACATTTTCTTCCAACAGTGAAAACAACATATGTATAATTAAATATATTTAACAACATTATATCTATAAAAGATAGAGAATTTCCTTCTCCAAAAATATTATCACATAGTGACAGAATCGAATGAGAATAAATAGGAAAGTCCCACAGCTTTATATATGAAAACCAAATCAAAAGTTTATCCTACAAACAATCATCATAGATTTATTTATTTATTTATTTATTTATTTTTTTAAAGCTGACATACAAGCAATTGTGGTCAACAAGTGACTTGTCTGTTTTTTTTTTAATCTTCGTAAATATTTATAAAAGATAATATATGCAACATAAATGAATATATATATACAAACATAGGGTAAGAGTCGGTTTCGAAAATAATGCTGAAAAATAAAAAAAATAATGCTGAAAAAAAAATAATTCCAAATCTACTGTTGAACCGCGTTTACAAAATGCGGCTATACTAAACCGCGTCAACGTGAGGCGTTTGAAATAACCAAAAACCGTGTTTACAAAACACGGTTTACATTTGAATAAACCGCATTCACAAAACGTGGTTCACTATGAAATTAACCGCATTACCAAAACGCGGTTTATATGAATAAACCGCGTTAACAAAATGAGGAGAGGGGAACACCAGGAGGGGAACGCCCATAAACCGCGTCTCAAGAACGCGGTTTTTGCTAAGATAAAACACATCATAATGACGCGGATTTATTGAGGTATAACTGCGTCTTTTTGATGCGGTTTAGTGAAAAAAGGGCACGCGGTTTTGTTTTAGTTGAAACGCGTTTCTTTGACGCGGTTTACTATAACCGCATTTTATAAATACGGTACAATAGTAGATTTGAAATTATTTTTTTATTTTTTTATTTTTAAGTATTATTTTCGGAACCGACACAATAGGGTAATGCATAATCTTGTAACTGTTACCTATAATGAAACATGGTTCAACTGATTATATATCCACAAAGTCAAAGAATAAGTCAACCTTTTCTTTTTCTTCAGAAAATGTCATTTAACACATTACACGAATTTTAAAATATTCTCAAATTTTTTTTTTCAATATTGACTAAATAGCTTCAAAATTAACTATTTTTCCTTTTGTTTTCTTTTTTTTATTTTTTTTTGTAAAATTTCTCCAAATTATTGAGTAACTTGGATATAAATTTTTTGTATCTACAATAAGTCCAAATAGTTTGTTTGAAAGGTACTTAGGTAGTAATTTCCTCTTTTAAATGTCTTGAACTTTTAGTCCACTTAAAACAGATTGGAAGTCACACTCCGACATTTGACGTCACGATTGGAAAAACCTATCTTCAATGGAAAAGCCTAGTCGTGCAAAATTTTAAGAAAATTTGTTAAAATATACTTCCCTTTTCCTTATTCAAAATAACACAGCCCATGATTCCTAATTAGCCTTAATAGAAAAAAGCAGTCAAATGTGTCTTCAAATATATATATATACATATATATATATATATATATATATATATATATATATATATATATATATATATATATTGAATATTTAGCCCCATTATTCAAACAAAGTATAAATGTAATAAGGCGTGGAATCGAGCCTATTGAGTTGTAATAGCTAGTTGATATTGTAATAGCTAGTTGATATTGTAATTAGTAGCTTAAGCTTTGGTGAAGTCATGTAATAAGTGAGGTCTAGAGCTTAGGTGGTCAATGCCGGTCAATAGCAGCGGCTTAGTGGGTGCTTGGTGGTTATAGTATGAGTTAGATGCAATGTAATAGATCATATCATGTAAGTAGTATAAATAGTAGGGCTTAGGCTTGTAATCTCATAACTTTGATGAATGAATTGATATCTTTTATATCCTCTCTAATTTCTCATCTCTTTTCACTTCTCTCTCTCATATAAACTCTATATTCTTTCTCATCCCATATTCTCTCTATCCCAATCAAGGTTAAGATTCAAGAGAATATCTTTCAATCTTAACAATTGGTATCAGAGCCTTGATTTGGCTTCCAAATCAAGCTCATATCCAGAAAGAAATTACAAAATACGATTAATTGTATTGCAATTAATCAATAAAAACAATTGTGTCGCCAATTTAATTCAGATTTTGTTATCAGAATTCAAATATGAATTTGGAAGTGGATTTGGCGGTTACTGCACCAGTTTTCAGCAAGTGACTAAGAGGTGTTTCGGTTGGGAATTAAAGTGATCATTTTATATTGAAGGAAGTTCAATTGATAAGTACGGTTGAGTATATTCAACATCAAGCTGATTCAGATTGAATTTCAAAAGAATCGATCAAGCAAATTGCTGCAGAAGTTGAGTGCTGAAGCAAGTTTCAGCTGCTGAAGTTGGCATTGAGCTAACTCTTCTTGATCAGCCGCTCAGTTGATCTATTGTGAAGAAGTTACAAGTGAGCTACTTGATCCACATTGCACTTGATCATCATCAAAAAGATTAGAAACAAGCTGAATTGAGGTTTAATCAGATTCTACAACTCAGAAATTGAAGTTGAGGTATCTGTTCTGAGCAGCAAGTTCAAACTCGAATCAAATATGCTTTTCTTGCTTAATTGTGATGAAATTGTGTTGATAAGCTTAGAAGTGGTGAGAATTCGTCAGATTCTGCGTGGATTCTTAAGAATTTTATGTATCGAGAACTCTGACAACATAGGCGAATTCCGACAGTAGAAAGGAGAAACGAAAAATTGTTGAAACCTGATTTCGCTCGTGAAGTTTGCTTTATGTATTGTGTTGAGGACTTGATTTTGAGTTAGAGCCGAGCCTAGTTCAGAAGTATAAGTCGAATTACTCAACTAACATTGCGGTTAGTGTTTGCTCGAATTTCCCCTGTCCGAAGTTCGTCAGTAGGGTTGGAATCTGAGGTGATTCTTAAAACCGACCTTGAAATCTAGATAATTTTCGATCGGTTAACTTGAAAATCATTCAGTGTGAAGTTTAAAGAACGATTATGGATGGTTGTGATGCAACAATTCCGGATTGGTTGAAGACAATGTTTGATCAATTCCAAAAATCTAATGCTGAATGGATACATCAAATGAACCAGCAAAACAAAGTGAAGATTGAACAGCAAGCTCAGCCAATTGTAATGGAGAGATCTGATCAAGTCATTTGTCAATCACAAGAATTGGTGGATAGAATTAACAAGCGTTGGGATCAGTGTAGGGAGGAACTTGAAGTGAAATTAGCTGAGATTCAAGAACACTATTGAAGGCCAAACTCTTCCACAGTAGCCGAAGTGCACATTATGGAGCCACTTAATGTAGTTGAAGAAGAATTGGATCAAGGTAATGCCGTAGTTGATGAACACGAGTTGGATGAACCTGAGGTTGAACGTGATGATCTTTATGAAGACTCTTTGCTAGAGTTAAGAGTATTTTGATGAGGATGAGCCATAGTATGACTTGCTTTAGGAATGGGAATACGATTTTCATGTCATGGAAATGATAAAGAGTGGAACGAGTAAAGTGAAGAGGAATCATCTTAACGACGCATTGAAAGAATTTTGGGAAACAAAGAAGATTACAAAGAAGAAATTGAGGCATAAAGTTGTGTTGCAACCTATGAGGTTTGATGATCAACAAAAGTTAACTCAAGATGCTACTTCTACTGATGTATATGCTGAAGCTATGTATGCTGGTGTACAAGGGTTAGTTGCTGCAGATTTTGCGATTCCAACCAAAATAATTGATGCCACGGCTGAGATTTCATTGCAAACATCTCCAAACCTGTTAAGTATTATCCCATGGCAAGCTTATATGCAGAATGGAGGCACTTTCTCTGTTGAGTAATGTCATTCTGTTAAAAAGACAGTTATTGCAGCGGCAATATCATCAAATGCAAAGCAGGGAGTGTCTAAGTTCACTTTTGGGCATGATGGAGTGTTAACTTGGGACCAGAACAACATCATCTTGGAGGTTGAGCAAGGTCTCTTGTGTTGGGTGAGAGATTACGAGTGTATAGCGGCATGCCGATCGGCAAGTTCGGCATGATCTATTCCTTCTTTTGAGTAGAATTATGACTTATCCAAGTGCAAAATATTGTGATAAGTTGCCTCCTGATCCGGGAGAAGACTCTCAAGACTATATGAATCTGAGAGGAGTCAAATTTTTGTTGAAAAGAAGCACTTGAGCTGCAAGGCTGCGTTTCAAGGTTCATGGCACCCAAAATCTGGTTCGTATGCAAACAATTGAGCTGAGGGATGTGTACACATGTTGTAATGTGGGAAGACAGACTTTTGATCTGATCCACATCAGTTTAAGGGATGATTTAGGCGATGTAATTGGTGCTGGCAGACCGTTTGATCCAGGAAAGAATAAATTACAGGTTTTGGAGGATGCAGAACATTCTTGGGGAGATTCTTCACTGTCAGTTGTGAATGAGCTATTTAGATTTGGTTTGATTGGTGCTATTATGTCTTTTAGAAGATGTAATAACTTTTTACTTCAAGTAGCTTCCACCTGGACATACACCGAGCTGCAATATGTGGTTATGGATTGCATCAGGTTTGTGCTGCTGAGCTTCTGGATTCTGCAGCAACTTTGGTGCAATTGGAAAGCAATCAAGGATGTGTTGAGCATGTCATGAGTTGGTTCAGTAAGTGGTTGTGTGAGCTGAATAAGTTGGAAGTTACTGCTGCAGAGCATGTTAAATCAGCAAGAAATCAGATCCCAGTAGCTAATATGCACTTTCGGCATGCCGATCGGCAAGTTTGGGATGATATAATTCTTATTTTGAGTGGAGTCTTGATCAATAGGGTCTCCTACATCAAGCTATGCTATTGGGAGGACATTTGCAAGTCGTTTGTCTCCATGGTTTCAGCTGAGGACAAAGTAACCACTGAAGTTTTGGGGTTACAGCTGCATCGTTATGGACTTGCATTGTGTTCGGTTACCATGACCAAGAAATGGGGCTGTTTGAGCTGCAATGGAAAATGCCTACAAGCTAATTTTGATGTTTGGTTTTCTTGGTTTGAGTTGGGAAGGCCTCCCGAGGTGTTAAAGGTCTTCAAATGCATTTTTGTGGGATTAATGACATACAAAACCTGTTGTGCAGCATCCTACAAGTGGAAATTCAGAAGTTCTGAGGCGTGGGGTGATTCTCTGCAGCAAGACAGAAGTTTGGGTTGTGTTAACTGCTTCATGAGGTGTTGTGATGTTTGGTTTGATCTGTTTGACCATCGGAAGGGTACAATACATCCCGAATGCTAACAATGTGCAGAAACAAGAATCATGCTCAACTGCAGCTGCGAATCACAACAAAGTTTCAGCACCCAGAGTTCCTTAATTGCAGACTTCAGCATGAGTTCATCAATTACAGCTCTCCCTTCCACAACAATAAGTAATAGCAAGTTTCCAGCTTAAAATTCAGATTCAGATGTGCTCTTGCTGTTGCTGATGTTCTGTTGCTGTCATGCTGCTGTTAGATTGATGTTAAGGCTGTTATGTGTTGATTAATTGGTTAAGTTGCTACTGCTGGTGTGTTTAGGCTACTTCAGATGTTGCTGCATTTCTGGATGCAGCTCTACATCCATGTTTGCTTCATGTTTAGCTCGTTTTTCCTATTGTGGCATTAGTTCTTCAAGCTTCAAACTTCTTCTTGATTCTTGGGGACAAGAATCTTTTAAAGGGGGGAGTATTGTTATGATTCTCATAATAGGGGGCATATGAAATAAAGTATAAATGTAATAAGGCGTGAAATCGAGCCTATTGTGTTGTAATAGCTAGTTGATATTGTAATTAGTAGCTTAAGCTTTGGTGAAGTCATGTAATAAGTGAGGTCTAGAGCTTAGGTGGTCAATGCCGGTCAATAGTGGCAGCTTAGTGGGTGCTTGGTGGTTATAGTATGAGTTAGATGCAATGTAATAGATCATATCATGTAAGTAGTATAAATAGTAAGGCTTAGACTTGTAATCTCATAACTTTGATGAATGAATTGATATCTTTGATCTCTCTCTAATTTCGCATCTCCTTTCACTTCTCGCTCTCATCTAAACTCTATATTCTTTCTCATCCGATATTCTTTCTATCCCAATCAAGGTTAAGATTTAAGAGAATATCTTTGAATCTTAACAGATTCCTAATAAGCCTTAATAGAAAAGAGTAGTCAAATGTGTCTTCAAATATATATATATATATTGAATATTTAGCCCCATTATTTTTTCCACCAAATCTTATTTAATTTGGACAACATATTTAAATCATAAACAAAAGGTAAATCACATATTCACATATAAATCTAATATCCCATATTAATTTTGTTAATAAGCGGCCAAGCATCAACTTCTCAGTGATGCATCTAATTATGCGAAACAACACCAATAACAACCGGGACATGTATTGCTATCTATTTCTTTCTTTTATTTTTTTTTTCTTTTAATGCCTGCATTTTATATGTGATGCTACGAATATCTTTGATTCTAAAAAATTCGTGCAATCAATTCAACAAACTCTAACAAATAAACTATCAATAACAATAGTGTTTAGTACTACGAGGTCATCAATTTAAAATATTCAAACAATTTAATAGGGGAATTTTTTCCTTTCTAAGAATGTTGGAAATATTTTTCTGGTAATACATCAAATAGTCATTATATAAAATATTTGATATTTAATAAAATTGCATCATTCAATCTTCAATAATAAAACATAATATGGAAGGAAAAATATAATACATAAATTCCATCAACTCAAAATCAACAACTAATACAAATATCAATGGCAAGTAAAAAATAAATTAAATAGGTAAAGGTTCAGAGAAAAAACGCATATGTAGGTGGATTGAGGCACGCTAAAGTTGCTCTCCTTAGAAAGGAAATGCCCCTCCTGCACGAGTTTGATCTTTCAACTTTAATGCATTCCTTTCCCAGGATTCTACAACTCGTCGGACCTCAATTTATGCAGCAATAAAAGATCCTCGAATCTCGGTTACCATAACTCGCAGTTTTATGCAAAAGTGGGAGGAGAAACAAAAAACGCGAAGAGAAATTTTTTTCCCAATTCTGTCTTTTTTTTTTGGTATACTTATTTTCTAACTTTTCTCTTAAATTTATAGACAAAAAATACATAATTAATTCACTACAAAGGGTGCTAAAGCATTCTTGATATCTTGTTTAAAGTCATGGACTAAACAACAACAGTCCCAATGCCTCAAGGACTCCAGTGTACGCAGGATCTGGGAGGGGAAGGATATAAGCAGCCTTACCCCCTTAGGGCGGGGCCCTAATGAGAGGCTGTTTTCGAAGATCCCCAACCTGATAGTATTTAAAGTCATGGACTATTTCAACATTTTATGATCTTTAAAGTTTTGGAAATAGCAACACTTGATAGCCTATATTTGCTCCCAAGGAAATCTCCAACAAATTGATATTATGTGCATGTATTTTAAAGGGATTTACAATTAAATTATGGGTATATCCTTTTCTTTTTAAAAAGTAACTCTTACAAAATCCTTTACAAAAATATTTTTCTTCTCCATCAAAAAATAGTTCATGAATAATTTTTAAATCACTAAAAACACAATTTTTTCAAACATTGCCCCACATGATTTAAAAATTTCAAAACATTGTAAGCATTACACTCCGTTAATACATGTAGGTACCTTTAGGGTTTGAACCAACACTTAGTGTAATAAGCTTCAACCTAAAGAAACCATACTTGCATAAATGCTTTGAGCCAGGTCGCTTGTAGCTAGGTCTAGACCCATCCCACATAAAGAATAGAGGTAATTATAAGGTTCTATCGATGGGGCATATTATGGTCATGCGAATGAAATCCTGTCTCATGAGTGTCACTAGGGAATAGCTCTTTTCCCACAGTGGTGACCCCACAACCACACTCACGTAGGTGAACCCTCCAATGGTGATATGTGATCAACACCCCACTAATAATATGTCTTTGGGTTCATTTAGAGTAAAAAAAAAAAAAAAAAAAAAAAATCTCTTCCTTAGTCGTCACTGTAAGGAGCACTTCACCTTGGGAATAGGGCCGGGGAATACCCCGCTACAAATTATATTTTTTGTGCTCTTTTTGTCACCCATCAGCTTCGTTTTTACCCGTTGAACCTCATTCATGGGATCGCCATACCTCTGAAGATGGGTTTCCGCTGTGTGACTCATTTTATGGGCTTCAGTCCCACTCCCCTCCGTGATCGACAACTCGTAGGCATGTCTTCCTTGTTAGTGAATTCACAACTTCTTCTCTTTCTGATCTTTGATTCTCATCATAGTTCTCTGTTGCCACTATTGTAGAGCACTCTGTATATGTAGGCAATCTTTTCTTTCAACTCTATTGCAGAGCACATCTTCATCTTTCCATTCAGTGGAATTTCACGGCATTGCACACCCATTGGTGAATATAGATCATCTTTATTCACCTGGATCAAATATTAGTTAGAACGTTACGCCTTTTAATTAAAATTCGTTAAACATAAGACATCATAATGCCACTCATTCAACAAACTTAAGCATTTCAAATAACACACTCACATAAAGAATGGCTTCAACAAATACTCCCAAAGGAATACCAATTTGTATTTTCTCAAAGGCATCTCACCTTAGCATAATATAATGTATTTCATCTCCACACGGCGCTAATATATAAAGTGCTTTCTTTTCTTTTTGTTACTCTCTATGTTTTGTCATCCAATGCATCTTTTAAAACAATCCATGCATTTGTTTAGTGTAATGATTATGAGTAAGATTTATATAGAAACATCAAACAACTATTACTCAAAATCGACCACACCGGTTCAAGTCAATATATAAAACATTGTTGAGTTCACAACCTTAACTTGAATGTCAATACTATAACCATAACTTATGGTTTATAGAACCGGTCAACAATTGTTCTTAGAATCGAATCAAATTAGAACAACATTAGGTTTTCTCAAAAAAGTCAAACCAAACTGACCAGTCATATGCTCCCTTTTTTATAAATATAGTATAATATATTCTTAGTCGTAACATGGACCCAAATAATTTTATAAACTCTAGTAATAGATATATTTCAAAGTCTTGGGCAATTGACTTAAATTTTTAAATGAAATTCTCATAGCCAATTACTTTGGCAAATTTGATCAATTTAGTTGGCAAATTTCATGAATTTTTTCCCCCCCCCAAATAAGCTGGCTGCATTTTTACTTAATAAAAATCCAAGCTTTCCACTCTTTTAATGCATACCACTCTTATGATTCTTTTGTGTCAAACATTTCTCAAACTACAAGACCGGAGATCTAACCCCCACTTTTTCCTAATCATGTTAAAAATCACTTGAACATAGGACTAGATCAAGATGAACCATACAAATAGATGCAACTATTAATACAATTAAACCTAAGCTGCATAATACATATATACACGTTGAGGTAGACGAAAATTCAAATATAGGAAATACCAACCATCACAAAGCATGAAAATGCCGACCTTAACTTGTTCAATGATACAAGTTTCTCAAGTAGGGATAATAAACTAATAATTAAAGTCTTCTCAATGTGATACAATGTATGCTCACAACACCTTATAGTTCAAAATTTTGATCTCAATATTAAATAACACAGAGATAGCTTTCTACTTGACTACTTGTGCACATAATTGTAGTATTTTTTTTTTCCTCCAATCATAGTCTCCACAAATGACTAACCCACATTATGATAGTGATATCCAGAATTCATATTGACATTAGATTAACTTAAATCAAACATAGGGTTTATAACCAAATTGTATTCAACATAAATCATACAATTGATTATGTCTTACAAAAGAAACTTGCCCCCCACATTTTGGTGGTCATATCAAAATCTACATATTACACACACACACACACACACACAGGCGCGCGCGCGCACGCACGCGCTCACATACACACACATATATATATATATATATACATATATATATATATATGTATGAGATATGTTAGCAGCACATCATATGTGTAATAAATAATATTACAATTTACATACATGAGGTATGTAATTATACACAGTAAGTGAAACTCACCTACCCATATTTTGAGCGAACTCTTCTAATTAGGTAACTCGACTTTGCATCATCTTTAAAGAAGTTTGCGTGTAATTAGTTAGGCTTGTGGAATGAATTAATGAACTTCTTATGCATGTATCACTAACTTATGTCTCTAGTAATTCACCAACATTTTCTTCGAATAATGAAAAAAACATATGTATAATTATATTTATTTGACAACATTATATCTATAAAAGATAGAGAACTTCCTTTTCCAAAAATATTATCACACAGTGATAGAAAAAGGAAAAAAAAAGAACATACTAAGTATCTCAAGGGCTCCCGCCTACGCAGGGTCTTTGGGGGGGCGGGAGGGGATGTACTCAGCCTTCCCCCTTCAGGGCGTTGACCTGAAAAAAGGCTATTTCCAAGTACCCCCAACCTAAGGGTGTGGACTTCCCAGAAGGTCACCCATCCTGGTACTATTCTCGCCCAAGCACGCTTAACTTCGGAGTTCTAATAGGAACCGGTGACGGCGTGTTGGTGCCATCTTTGGTACACTGTGATAGAATCGAGTAGAATAAATAAGAAATCCCACAACTTTATATTTGAAAACAAAATCACAAGTTTATCCCACAAACAATCACCTTAGATTTTTTTTAGCTAACATACAAGCAACTGTGGTCAACAGGTGATTTTTTTTTTTTAATCTTTGTAAATATTTATAAAAGAGAAATATATGCAAACACAACTGAGTAAATATTTTTTTCTTCATTTACTAATACATAGGGTAATGCATAATCTTGTAACTGCTACCCACAATGAAACATGGTTCAACTAATTGTATATCCACAAACTCAAAGCACAAGTTGACCTTTTTTTTTTCTTCAGAAAATGTCATTTAATACATTACATGAATTTTAGAATATTCACAAATGAAATTTTAATATTGACTAAATAGCTTCTAAATTAACCATTTTTGCGTTTTTTGCTTTTGTAAAAATTTCTCAAAATTACTGAGTAACTTGGATATAAATTTTATGTATCCACAATAAACCTAAATTGTTTGTTTGAAAGGTACTTAGGTAGTAATTTCCTCTTTTAACTGTCTTGAACTTTCAGTCCACTTAAAACAGATTGGAAGTCATGCACCCACATTTTACTTGACGATTGGAAAAACCTATCTTCAATGCAAAAGCCTAGTCATGCAAAATTTTAAGAAAATTTGCTAAAATATTTTTCCCTTTTCCATATTCAAAATAACACGGCCCATGAATCCCAATTAGCCTTAATAGAAAAGCACAGTCAAATGTGTCTTCAAATATATATATATATATATATATATATATATATACACAACAACAACAACAACCACCACCACCACCCAGCGCCTCAAGGGGTCCCCGCACGGGCAGGGTATGGGAGGTAGATGTAGCAACCTTCCCCCTTCCGGGGGCAGCCCAGAAGGGAGGCTGTTTCCTATGACCCCCAACCTGAAAAGCTTGTTAGCGACAGTATAGTCTGATAGCATTTCAACAAGAGAGCAAATAAGTATAAAAACAGGGCAAGGCTAGGCCAATAAAGACGGAGAATATATATATACCGTTGGTCACAGTTGTCGATGGTAAACAGATCTCTTGCGCGGGTTTATTTTGTAGTTACATTTGGACACTTCAGAATGCTCCATTGTCTTAGGATGTATTGTTGATTCCCCTATCTAGCTGTGATATGGTATTGGGCATCTAGTGGCTCCATACCTTAGGGGACGTTCAGTGGAACTTTGATGTGCTGGTTATGGAATTCCGTATTGACGACCTGCCTCAAATCTGTATCGAAAAATACTCTCTCATCACTTCTCATCCAACCGGCTTTGTTTTAGGCTCACGGTTGATCACCCTGATCAACCCTCGCTCCTTAGCTTGCATACCGCCATTCCAGAATCGGTAGAGGACCCTCACACTCTTCAATCACTTCTACAAGAATTTTCTGAGGTCTTCATTCCGAGTATAGAATCCCCGCTTGCTAGACTCGGATTTGACCACCACATTCCTCTCAAGGAAGGAAGCAACCCAGTTAATCTTCATCCCTATCGAGACTCTTTTTTCCAAAAGGATATCATTGATACCTTAATTCAGGAGATGTTAATGGCAGGCATGATGTGCAACAGTACCTCGCCTTTCACTTTGCCAGTTGTCCTCGTCAAGAAGAAAGACGGAACTTGGCCGCTATGTTTTGATTACTGCGTCTTGAACAAAATGACGATCAAGGACAAGTTTCTCATTTCGATTGTCGAAGAACTTTTAGACAAGTTGGACAAAGCTTCGTATTTCTCCAAACTTGATCTTAAGTCCAGCTATTGGCAAATCCGAATGGCACTGGAGGACATACACAAAATGGCCTTTTGCACTCATTCAAGGGATTATGAGTTTACCGTCATGCCTTTTGATCTTTCCAATGTGCCGTCAATGTTCTAGAGCCTCATAAATGATATATTCCACCCACTTTGTACTGGTCTTCTTCGACGGTATACTTATTTATAGCACCACATGGTTGCTGCATTTGGCGCATATATGTCTGGTACTTGGCGTCCTCTGCCAACACTGTCTCGTGGCAAATAAAGCGAAATGTACTTTTGGTTCTCATCTAGTCAAGTATCTCGGTCACTTTGTGTTTGGTGACAGAATTGCAACTGACCCCAAAAGGTTAAAGGTCGTAGCTGATTGGTCCCGTCCTTTGACAAGAAAGCAACTCTTGGTTTGCTTGGACTCTCTGGATACTGCAAGCATTTTATTTCACATTATGGGGCTATTGCTCACCCTTTGGCCAAGCTGCTAAAAAGGACAACTTTGTGTGGATCTAGGATTCCAAAGTCACCTTTGAGCTTCCCAAACGCGCTCTGACTTACACACCGGTCTTGACTTTACCCTGACTTTAAGAAGACGTTTGTGATAGAAACGGATGCATCTAGAGTAGGCATTGGAGCCATCCTCATGCAAGAAGGATGCCCTCTCACCTTTATTAGCAAGTACTTGTCTCAGAGCGATCAATCTATGTCGGTATATGAATGCGAACTTCTCGTTGTTGTCTTTGCAGATGAGAAATGGCAACAGTACGTGATAGGTTGCCATTTTGTCTTCCGTACAGACTAACAAAGCCAAAACATTCTCTAGAAACAATGATTGTCGACTTCGCTTCAATTTCTGTGGCTTTCTAGCTTGTTCAGCTTTAACTACGATATCGTTTATAAGAAGGGTATCGAAAACCACACTGCCGATGCCCTGTCCTGCCTTACAGGATTCGAAATCATGTATATGGCGTCATCCGCTCTCTCCTTGGACATCTATGACTCCTTACAGCAATCTTGTTCCCAAGATCAAGCTCTCTATTGTATTATTTCCAACAAATTGACAGAACCATTGTCCCACCAACGGTTTACTTGGCATCATACTCAACTCCGACTCCGTGGCAGTCTGGTTGTGGGCTCAGATTCCGCCTTACACAACTTGATCCTTCTTTGGATGCACGATTCCCCTCAAAGATGGCATTCTGGCATCGGGGCTACCTATACATTTGCTCAAACGCTTTTTTACTAGCCAAGTCTCAAAAGAGATGTACACGAATATGTCTAAAATTGTGCAATTTGTCAGAAAAATAAGTATGAAACGATTGCTTCTCCTGGCTTACTGCGAATGTTACCCATTCCGTGTACAATATGGAATACCATCTGACTCGACTTCATCGAGGGTCTTCTTCCTTCTTCAGACTACATGGTAATCGTTGTGGTTGTGGATCGACTAAGTAAATACACCCACTTCCAAGCCCTACGAAATCCTTATTCGGTCGCGTTGTTTCTCAGTACTTTCTGGATTAGATATACTGGCTCCATGGGTTACCCGACTCCATTATCAGTGATCATGATCCGATCTTTGTTAGTACTCTTTTGCGAGAACCCTTTTTCCATCTCAGGACTCAGTTGCACCTTTCTTTGTCCTACCTTCCGCAATCGAATGGTCAGACTGAAGTCCTCAATCAATGCCTTGAGACTTATTTGCACTGTATGACTGGCGAATGTCCACGTGATTGGCACCGTTGGCTCCCTTTAGCTGAATGGTGGTACAACTCCTCCTTTCATTCATCTGCCTAGGCGACACCTTATGAGGTCCTTTATGGCCAACCTCCACCAATCCACCTTCCGTATCTATTAGAAGAATCTGCTATTGAAATGGTAGATCGCAGTCTTATAGCCTGGAAAGAATCTTTGAGCCGCCTAAAGGATCACCTCCATCGTGCTCACAACCGTATGAAGCAACAGGCAGATCGCCATCACTCTGATAGGGAATTCCAAGTTGGCAAATTTGTTTGGCTAAAGCTCCAGTCTTACCGCCGGCAGAGTGTCACCTACCTGCATTTCCACAATCTTGCTCTGCGGTTCTACGGCCCCTTCCGTATCCTGGATCGAATTAGGCCAATCGCCTAAAAATTGGATCTTCCTAGCCCACTCTTTTATTAACCACATGGTTCATGTCTTTCTCCTCAAACATTGCAGCATGGTTCTCGTCACGGATTGGCAACCCGTCCCATTGACGCCACATCCATAACGAATCTTGGATCGCCGAGTTGTCAAACATAAACACATTGCCGCTACCCAATTCCTTGTCTATTGGCTCTATCAATCAGCTGATGACGCCACTTAGGAGTTCCTCTATGATCATCAGCTTAGGTTTCCGCACTTTGACCCTTGTGGACAAAGGTCTGGTCCTGAGGGGGTATTGACACAAATGTCCACGCCACGTAAGCACGGGCCATGTCACACGACACCTAAGCCGTAATGCCACCTCACCATGAGTTGTTAATATAAATAAGAGGGGTCGGTTAGAGATCATAGATGTATTGAGATATTTGTGTGTTTTCTCTCTCTTCCCCCTAATCTTCTTCTAAACCCCCCCCCCCCCCCCCCCCCCCCGCGGATCCCCCGCCCCCGGTTTCAGCTAAACTTTCTCCCCTTTCTATACTTGTAACAGATCTATACTTACATATATACTAAATTTGAGGTAGCATCCTTACTATCCCGTAGCTATTCGATTACAATCTAGTGATTGGATTGTGTTGTGGATCGGATCCTATCAGCTAACCTGGCCCTGTTCACCTATCTAAAAACATGGTTGAAAGAAATCAGCCGAGAGAGAGTTTTGAGATAGTGAAAGATAGGGAGTAGGGATGACTATTGGATGTAATATCGTTGAATATTTATCCAATTCAATTCACTTATAATTGATTTCAATGTAAAAATGAGTTTTAAATTGATTTGGATTTAAATGTTGATAAATAGATTTTGGATTGGGTTGGAATTCGATGATATTAAACCTAACCCAAACCCAACCTAAATCTGACCGAAAATTATGTCTAGTGTTTGTGTAGGATAAAATTTTAGAAGTACTAATTTTGAGTCTTTTAACATGCCAAAAGATATTTCCAACATTTTTTATATTGTGCCAATACTTTGAAACTTGTTCTAATATTATAATATTTTTTTTGTAAAAAGCCATAATTTAATTGTAATGTATCTATGTATAAAGTTTAGAAGTTAAGAGGTTTTTGAATGACTGTCTAATATTGCGGTATTATTATTATTATTATTATTATTATTATTTTATTTTTATTATTATTGTTATTATTATTGTTATTATTGTTATTATTATTATTATTGTTGTTGTTGTTGTTGTTGTTGTTGTTATTAAACCGGGAAAGGATAAAAAGTGCAGCAATTTGCCCAAATTATTCACTTTTAAGATACTATTATTACATTATTATGCTTATAATGTCCTCAGGTGTATTACGGAGAATAACCTTTATGATTTGGTCCCTAAAATTTGAGCTCATATATTTTCATCATGACTTGTGATTCTGCTGAGTCTATGAAAACCTTTAGCCCCCGAAAGAGTTGCTTTTTTGTAAGTTCAAGCGGGTGAATAGATACTTAGGCCAAACTCTTGGAGCTTTGAATAGAAGAGTTCAGATTGAAATCCATAGCTTGCCACTACAGTGCTAGTGGAAGGAGTGCTTCACTGATTTTGCTAATATCTAGGGCAACTTCATTCGAGTGGATTCCAGAACATCTGCGATGAGATATGTGGACATTGCAAGGATTCTCATTAACACATGCTCCCTAACAGTTATACAACAGGTCGTCCAAGTTAATTACAATGGGGATCTCAAATGGTTTTTGTGAAAGAAGTAATTCTGATTTAATCCCCAACTACTCTTCTGAAGTAATCACTTTCGCCGCCTCTGCCAGATTAAATAGGGAACGAGTATTAACTCCTAGACAAGATCAAAGTGCTAGAGCTTGTATCACTTCGGGATCTCTTCCTCCTGCTTTTCATCCATTGCAGGAGGGTTTGCCGCAACATTGCTATAGGTTGGGAAATGTTGATTGAGGATTGATGAGCAGAGTGCGAGTTATATTGCGTTACATGAATCCCAATTAGCCTTAATAGAAAAGCACAGTCAAATGTGTCTTCAAATATATATATATATATATATATATATACACACAACAACAACAACAACAACCACCACCACCACCACCCAACGCCTCAAGGGCCTCCCGCACGGGCAGGGTAGAGGAGGTAGATGTAGCAACCTTCCCCCTTCCGGGGGCAGCCCAGAAGGGAGGCTGTTTCCTATGACCCCCAACCTGAAAAGCTTGTCAGTGACAGTATAGTCTGATAGCCTGTCAACAAGAGAGCAAATAAGTATAAAAACAGGGCAAGGCTAGGCCAATAAAGACGGAGAATATATATATATATATAGTCGCTTTATTTTTGCCCCCAAATCTTTATTTAATTTAGCCAACACATTTAAATCATAAACAAAAGGTAAACCACATATTCACATATAAATCTAATATCCCATATTAATCATTTTCATAAGGGGCCAAGCTCCAACTTCTCAGCAGCGCATCTAATCATGTGAATCAACACCAATAAGAACTGGGACATGTATTGTTGTTTCTTTCTTTCTTTTTCCCCCCTTAATGCTTGCATTGTTTATGTGATGCTATGAATATTTTTTATTCTAGAAAATTCATACAATCAATTCAACAAACACTAACAAATAAACTATCAATGTTAGTGTTCAGTACTATGAGGTCATCAATTTAAAATTTTCAAACAATTTAATAGGGGAATTCTTTCTTTTCTAAGATTGTTGGAAATATTTTTCTGGTAATATATCAAATAGCCATTATATAAAATATTTAATATTTAATAAAATTGCATCAGTTAAACTCCAATAATAAAACATAATATTGGAAGGAAAAATATAATACATAAATTCCATCAACTCAAAATCAACAACTATTACAAACACCAAGGGCATGTAAGAAATAAATTAAATTGGTAAAGGTTCAGAGAAAAAACGTATTTGTAGTTGGGTTGTGGGTTTTAGTTCATACAACTAGGACCGGCCAAAAGTCGGTAATTTGCACTTCTGCTTGGTTTAGAAGTCGCCAATCAGGTTGAGACGACCAACTAATGGTCAAGATTTTTCTCAACCCATTGAATAGTGAATACCAAGCAAGTTTCTTAATACACTTGGTGCTAAGAGTAGCCAAGTGACTCAACCATTTAATGAGTAGCAAAGGATGAGTAGGCTCAGCATGTAATAAGTAGCGAATAACAAGATGTTTAGCATTTAATGAGTAATACGTAACCATTTAATGAGCAGCAAATGATGAGTAGGCTCAATGTGTAATGAGCAACGAATAACAACTACGTTTAGTGTTCCATGAGCAGCACATAACAATTTAACGAGTAGCAATGATGAGTAGGCCCAATGAGTAATGAGTAGCGAATAACAACTGCATTTGACATTGCATAAGTAGAACAACCATTAAATGAGTGGTAAACGATGAGTAGGCTCATTGAGTAATGACTAGCGAATAAAAAGTAAGTTTAACATTCCATGAGTAGTGTTGGTAAATCATAATTAAGCCGCTTGCTACTATAGATGGGCAAGTAGGTTACACGGACAATCATTTAGACAAAAATTTAAAGCAATACAATTCGCCCAGCAGGGGCAAAATCAACACAATTCTCCCAGTAGAAAAACAGCGCAATTCGCCTAGTAGAAAAACAATACAATTCACCTAGTAGAAAAACAACGCAATTCGCCCAGTAGAAAAACAACACAATTCGCCTAGTAGAAAAATGACGCAATTCACCCAGTAGAAAAATAACGCAATTCGCCAAGTAAAAAAACAACGTTACTCACCCACTTTATCTAGATAAGTAACCAAAGGATAGAATTTAACATACCTTTCCAAAAAGACATACTCATCCACAAACATCCTTCTTCTATAAAAGTGGGAGGCGAACTTCTTCTTCTGTTCCTTCGACGATCACCTCTCCGGAGCAATAATCATTCAAACGCCTTACTCCTCTTCGGCTAAGTATTTTATATCTATTATGTTTGTTTATTTCTTACCCTTATTTACTATTTCATGGTATTGATATTGTGGGTTGCTCCATGGGCCCCTTTAACCGTTCGTTTGATCTTGCAAGGAATATCAAGTCGGGCGTGCAGCTAGAGCTTAAGTTCAACACATCCTAAAGAGCCCCACCTCGTACAGAACTCTAAAGTGATGAATAACCACACTGACCAAATTCGTCACAAACATATGGGCACCATATGTGGGAAGGATCATAAGCTCACGCCTGGCTTGGTATTTTGCATAAAATTCAAACTTTTTCAATGTCATTCGGGGTAAGTTTCAACATTTTTTGGGTATTTGTCGTATTTTTCTAATAAAAAAAGAGCTTATTCAAGCAAAGTAAGTCAAAAAAGCTCTCAAATATTCCTATGAGATCTTTTAAGCATATCCATAAATAAAAAGAGGTATGTTGAAGTAAGTCAAGTATTGTTACATAGTTTATACCTCTTTCTTATCTTTTCTTTGATAAACATTTCAAAGAAAATCATCATAGGCACCTAGAACTCTCTAAGATTTTCATTTTGATATGTAACTCAATCCATAACCCATCACGGATGAAAAGTTATTCTCGTTTTAATTTACAAGGCACGCTATACAACAACTACAATCTGAATTCGCCCGGCTCATTTTTTCACATCCTTTTCAAATTCTCTTTGATCAAAAGCTTAAAAATCATTATAGTTATACACTCTTCAAAAGCTTCATTTTGATATATAACTCAATCTGTAAGTCATCACGGATTAAAAGTTATTCTCGTTTTAATTTATAAGGCACGCTAGACAACAACTACACCCGGAATTCACACGGTTCAGTTTTTTACATACTTTTTGAATTCTCTTTAATCAAATACTTAAAAATAAATATAGTTATATAAAACTCTTCAAGAGCTTCATTTCGATAGATAACTGAATCCGTAACTCTTCACAGATTAAAAGTTACAAGGTAAGCTATGTAACCACTACCAACGGAATTTGCCCGGTTCATGTTTGTTTTTCATATTATTGTTGTTCCAAAGCTTTAAAAATCACCATAGTTACATAGAGCTCTTCAAGAGCTTTGTTTTGATATATAACTTGATCCATAACTCTTCAAGGATTGAAAGTTATGTTCGTTTTAATTTATAAGGTATGTTATACAACTACCACCAATGACATTCGCCCGGTTCATCTTTGATCAAAAACTCATTATAGTTACATATAAATCTTCAAGGGATTCATTCTGATACATAATTTGATCCATAACTCTTCAAGGATTGAAAGTTATGTTCATTTTAATTTACAAGATATGTTATACAACTACCACTAACGGAATTTGCCTGGTTCATTTTTTCACCTCACTTTCATATTTTCTTTGATAAAAAACTAAAAAAATAATTATAATTATATATAACTCTTCAAGAGCTTCATTTTGATATATGATTCTGTCCATAACTACTCACGGAACGAAAGTTATGCTTATTTAAGTCAAAGGGTCAAGTTATATAACTATTACAAAGGGGAAAACGCCCACTTCATCTTTTCACCTCTTTTTTTTACGTTTTCTTTGATCAAAAGCTTTAATAATAATATTTACATAAAAGGCTTCAAGAGCTTCACTTTGATAGGTAATTCAATCTGTAACTCCTCATGGATTAAAAGTTGTGCCCGTCTTTAGTCACAAGGTAAAGTTACGTAGCCCCGTGAATTCCACCATCCAACGAATTCCCTACCCGGTGAAATCCACAACCCGGTGCCACCCACAACCAGGGATCGTCCCTAAAACATGGCGTTATCCCCGACGCTTAGCTTACCACATGACAATCGCCATCCCAAGCCGCTGTCGTCGTTCTCACTAACAACCGTCACTTCTGCGATGCTTGGGACTTCAACCACCACCCTCTCCAAAGTCACCACCGCGTGATGCTTCATTCATCGCATGTGAAGCTTCATCTTCCACTACTACTATTAATATTCCCATCGCATGTTGGCACTGAAATAACACCCATATCCACCACTGCCCTCGGTTGCACAACAGCCGCCACTGGCACACTAGTCGTCTTCGCCACCCGCCATGGTCAAATCCTTGCTCTCTCCTTCAAACCCAAATTTGGGTCAACTCTTATTACAATCTTAGTTTAATTCAACTTTGAAAGATTTATTTTCCTTACTGTCTTAATTCAATTTAACCCTAAATGGGTCAATTTCTGCTACCATCGAGATGCACTTCAACCCTAAATGAGCTACTTTTTGTTACAATCCTTGTTCAAATCAGCCATAAGTGCGCTAATTATCGTTACAATCCAAGTTTGATCCAATCTTGAATTGTTCCAATTCGTGTTTACATGAAACCCTAATTGGATCAATTTTCATGGCGATCCAACTTCAGGTCAACTCTAGTTAAGCAAATTTTTCATAATTCTAGTTCAATCTTCATATTAAATCAAATTCTGATTGAACTAATTCGTGTGGCATCATAGGTTCATTTCCATCCCAATTGAATCACTACTTGATGGAGTTTTAGCCTACTCAAGTCCTAATTATGTCAATTTCTGTTCAATCAGTTTCCAAGGAAATCAATTTTCGCAATTCCGCTCTGATAGATTTTGCGCTAAATAAACCTTTGCTAAGATTTCTAGTCTAGACAAACTGTAATTCAACACACTCTTGCTAGGACCTTCTGGTTTAACTAAATTACACTTCGTTAGATCATTGCCCATAAATCATCAAATTAACAATTAGACATGACAATTCTAAATTAAGGGCATTAAACGAACATAATCATCGATCCCATCCTTAATGATTTTGAAATACGAAACGCACATTATCTAACACTAAAACACGAGTGCAAATCAAAGAGCACATATAAGTGCTGAGTTCTAGAATAGTGAGAGTACTTACAATAAAACGGCTAGGTTACACGATTCATTCCGAGGACCTTGTTTGGCTACGTAAGAGACCTCATAATTCCCTTGGAAATCGCAAGGCATGTCTATTGTCTCTTTCCATCCATGACTAATCTAATCACTCCATGAGCTTCTCATTAGCATATTCTATACATCTACAAGGGAATCCCGTGGCAAACAATTCATCGAATGGGAACTCAATGTGCTATTATGGCACAAGGTACTCGTTGGGTGCAAGCGTGGCAATTATTCACCTATAAAACACTATCAAGGTTTATTTAGCCCCCCCCCCCCCCCCCCCCCCCCCCCAAAAAAAAAAAAAAACAAAACCAAAGTTCCACCATACTTAACTTATTAATAAGTGGCAAGAAATCACTGTCTCTCGAAATTGGACGTGGCTGTATGCCAAGTACCTTTTGAGATATAGTTTCAACCTAGCTAAATCAAGACAAATCAAAAGTCAAAAATGTATCGGAGTAAGAAATCGTTTCATAAGTATTGGAAGCTGGAAGACTTTGCCTTCATCCGGGATTACCTATCCATGTTGGTGTACAAATCCTTTTAGGACTGGGGGACTTCGTCCCTATTCACAGTCCGAACTTCATTTTAGCGGTGGGACAAATCCTTTAAGGACTGGGGGCCTTCACCCCTATTCACAGCCCAAACTTCACTTAAGTGGTGGCACAAATCTTTTAAGGACTAGGAGACTTCACCCCTAGTCATAGTTCGAAAGTGGTAGTATAAATCCTTTAAGGACTAGGGGACTTCATCCCTATTCACATTTCGGACTTCATTTCAGAGTTGGTACAAATCGCTTAAGGACTAGAGGACTTCGTCCATGTTCACAATCCGAACTTCATTTCAGCTATGGTACAAATCATTTAAGGACTGGGGGACTTTATCCCTATTCACAGTCCGAACTTCATTTCAGTGGTGGTATAAATCCTTCAAGGACTAGAGGACTTCATCCCCGTTTGTAGTCTAAACTTCATTTCAGTGGTGGTATAAATCCTTTGAGGATTGGGGGACTTCATCCCTGTTGACAGTCCGAACTTCATGTTAATGGTGGTGCAAATCAATTTAGTATTGGGGGACTTCGCCTCAGTCATTTCATTTCATTTCAAACGGTGGTGCAAATCATTTTAGGACAGGGAGACTTCAGCCCTATTCACAGTCCGAACTTTATTTTAATGATAGTATAAATCTTTTTAGGACTGGGGACTTCGTCTTTATTCACAGTCCGAACTTCATTTCAATAATGGTACAAATCTTTTTAGGACTGGGTGTCACAGTCCAAACTTCATTTTAGCGATGATACAATATTTTTAGGACTGGGGGACTTTGTCTTGTTCACAGTCAGAACTTCATTTCAGTGGTGGTACAAATCCTTTAAGGACTGGGGGGCTTCATCCCTATTCACAGTCTGAACTTCATTTCA
Organism: Simmondsia chinensis; assembly: GCA_018398585.1. NCBI lineage: Eukaryota > Viridiplantae > Streptophyta > Magnoliopsida > Caryophyllales > Simmondsiaceae > Simmondsia > Simmondsia chinensis. Next base: position 14,605,932 of record JAGTTD010000005.1, read on the forward strand.
ATGGTGGTACAAATCCTTGAAGGACTGAGAGACTTCATCCCTATTTATAGTTTGAACTTCATTTTAGTGGTGGTACAAATCCTTTAAGAACTGGGGGACTTCATCACTAATCATAGCTCGGACTTCATTTCAGTGGTGGTACAAATCCTTTAAGGACTAGAGGACTTCGTCCTTGTTCACAGTCCGAACTTCATTTCAGCTCTGGTACAAATCCTTTGAGGACTGGGGGACTTCATCCCTTTTCACATTTCGAGCTTCATTTCAGTGGTGGTACAAATCCTTTAAGGACTGGAAGACTTCGTCCCTGTTCATAGTTCGAACTTCATTTCAGCGGTGTTATGAATCCTTTTAGCACTGAGGGACTTCATTCCTGTTCACAGTCTGAACTTCTTGTTAATGGTGGTGCTAATCAATTTAGGATTGGGGGACTTTGCTTCAGTCATTTTATTTCAATGGTGGTACAAATCATTTGAGGACTGCGGGACTTCGTCCCTATTCACAATTCGAACTTCATTTCAACAATGATACAAATCCTTTGAGGACTGGGGCACTTTGTCCTTGTTCACAGTCTAAACTTCATTTCAGTAGTGGAATACATCTTTTTAGGACTATGGGACTTCGTCCCTATTCACGGTCCGACCATCATTTCAGCGGTGGTACAAATCCTTTTTGGATTGGGGGACTTCGTCCTTGTTCAAAGTCCGAACTTTATTTTAGTGCTGGTACAAATCCTTTTAAGGCTAGTGGACTCTGCCTCGGGCATTCCCTTATTTTAGTGACAAATCACTTTTATACTAGGAGATTTCACATCATCCATTTCCTTATCTTGAGCGATACAAATCATTTTAGGATTTGGGGACTTCGTCTTAATTCACAACTTCGGCTTCTTCACCTCAATGGCGCAAATCATTTTTCTCGATTGTGGGACTTCACCCCCAGGTCAAATGCTAGGTATTACCTCCATCATAAAGGTCAAACTACTCCAAAATCAGAAAGCTTCACAATTAGCAATGGTTGAAAGTACATTCTTTTTGCGCGATGCAAAGCAGGTAAAAATAATTACAAGTCAAGAATTGCCCATCCATAAGAGGCAATCCCTTTCAAAGCCAGTGAACTTCCTCCTCAATCGTGCTACGTTATACAACATTATGGCATATCTAGAATACTTCGTTACTCGTCATAGATCGAATTATAATTGTAAAACTTGGTCTCTTGTCATAGCTTGACAAAAATGTTTCCTAATAAGAGAATACGAAATAAGCGGTGTTTCTTATTACACCTGAGTAACACACACTCCAACCAACCTTCTGCTAAGTTATCTAATACCACAACTGGTCAATAACTTAATAAGGGCAATGTAACATATTATCTTTATCTTCTTAGCCACCTTTATAATCCTGTACATACAGCGGTGGCATGTAATTGGTAATTCCAAACCACATTATTCAAAACAATGACATATCTGTAAGGCTTTATTACCCATAAGGAATTGATCTATGATTACAAAACTCGGAGGCTCGGCGCAGCCCGATAAACTATTTCTAATCAGACGGTCCAACATGGACCACACCTCAATTAACTCTTTGTTAGTTGGGCACTACTATTGGTCAATAACTTAAGAAAAACAATACTAGAGGTTGCTTTTATCTGCCTAACTTTAGGCACTTATTAACCACCCATTCAAGAAGAAGAGTGATAAGTTTGTGACGTACGAACATAAATGATAACTTTATAGTAAAAAGCCTTTCAGAGTGTGGCAGTCTGAACAAAAAGCTAGGGATGAGATGAACTAGTTCAATATCCGCAATGACCTACTTCAAGATGATCTTGGACTTTCTTATAGTCCACTTTAAACTCATGCCGTAGCTTATTCAATTTACCAATTGGTGCTGTTTAGCAATAAGCGCCATGACAAGAAGGTATTGAGGACTAGTTGTTACTAAGCCGCTCATTAGACATAAGTGCTTTAAAAGTTAGCAATAGTCTATATGATGAATCACATCCTTCAGGCAATATTTGGGTACAAAGTGTATGATATGAATACTACTAATCACTATTTGTGTTATTTTTTATTCGCAACCATTAAACAGGAGATATACCAAGTTCATTAGTGCATAGATGAATGTTAGAGGTAAACTAATGCTATCAAAAGACATCCTTTGAGAATGATATACCATACGCTTGATTCACTTCTTGCTTGGCATTAAACAGCCCTTAAGGTGCGTTAATTCTAGAACCCTATCTTTACTTTGATATATGTCCTTGATAGAGGTGGCAACGGGCTAGGGGCCCGGGCCCGCTGCTGTAGTGGGCCAAGCCGGGCAGGGCCATAGCGGGCCCGGGCTGGACTCGGTCCCCCCCACCCCATTTTTTAAATAAAAAATGTAAAAATTAAGAAAATACAAACTTTTTTTGCACAAAAATTATTATAATTTGTTAATGAATAATATAAGATACAAATACAATCCATCACAATTATTAATAATGATAAAATATATGATATAAAATAAAATATATAATAAATAATAGTAAATAACGGTAAATAATATACCAAATACAACTACAACAGTTGGATCCTGCTATTTAAAAAGTACAAATATATTTATTACAAAATAAAAATAAGATATAGACGTACAGGTACAATAATACGAAATCACTCTACTGTGGTGGGGGGGGGGGGGGGGTGTTGTGCCACCGTCTGACGTATCGGTAGTGCGGTCGTCTTCATCCTCACTCGATGAACCCAGCCTCAAGTCGTTTTGCTCCCTAGCCTCTGCGTGCATCCAGTCCTTTTAAGTACACGGACATCTCCAAGCTGCACGGTGATAGCTTCGTCCTCTTGGTTCTAAGCAACCAGCTACCAAGACTAAAAGCACACTCCGATGCTACTGAAGACACCGGACACATTAGTATATCACGTGCCATGGTGGGAAGCACGGGATACTGGGTTTGATTTGTACACCACCATTTTAAAATATCAAATTGCGGATTCGATGGTGTCGCAAAGAACTGGATCATCGGCGTCCGCAAATAGTAATCTAACTCCTGACAAGACGTGGGAGCTTCTGCAGGCATGAGTTGGTCCAATAGCTTCCACGCATATGACGTGTGTGAACTACTTCCACAATATGTGGAAGATCCTGTTGTAGTAGAAGTAACTTGTGGATTATCAGATGATAATGTCCGGGAATAATGATAAAATAAAGTGTGTAGGTCTCTGTTGACTTGCTCAATGAAAACTGCAGTATTCAAAGCCGAATCTAATTTTCCGCAAAAATATTGGGCAAATAGGTTCAAATCCATGACTTTACAAGGGGGATCGAAAATATTCGCAAAACAGTACAAAAGGGGTAGTTTAGAAAAATATTTACAAAACTTCGTTTTCATTGCCGTAATCGATGCGGCCAACAAGGGGTTTTTGATTCATTATCCGACATCCAATTTACAATATCAATGAATTTTGATATTGCTTGTGGTATGGTTGGATAATAGCAACCCGAAAAAAAAGTTGGCAGCGTCCCTAAACATGGTAAAAATTTACAAATTTCATCAATTGTGTCCCAGTGTACATCGTTCAGATTATAATCACTTAAATCTGACTGAGTATCCTGTACAAATTCCACTAGGACATTCTTATATGGTAAAATACAATCTGACATATCTACCATTGACGACCACCTAGTTAGTGAGTCTAATTTAAATTGTTTGTACTCTAAGCCATGCGTCCTACATAGAGTTCTAAATCTTTTCTTTCTGGTTTCGGATGATTTTATAGCTATTGTTACATCTCTTAAGGCGGAAAGAGAAGTGTTTATTAGACCTAAACCATCCATAACTATTAAATGTAGTATGTGACAAATGCAACATAGATGAAAACAACGCCCACCTAACACAGGTCTCATATGCCTAATTAGTTGTTTAACGGATGCATTGTTAATAGTAGCATTGTCGAACGTAATACTAAAAATACTTCGCTCTATGCCCCACCCGTGGACTGCCTCCATAATTGCACCCGTGATTATGTCAACAGTGTGGGGATAATCTAAATATGCTAAATAGATTATTCTTTCTTGAAGGGTCAAGGAGGAATCGATCTAGTGCGCTGCTATGCATAAGTAAGGCACACCGGGTTTCGACTTCCAAGTGTCAGATGTCAACGAGAACATGCTTGTGTTAGCCCTAAAAAGTTCAAAGACCTCATTTTTCATCCTTCGGTAATCTTTAAACGCGTCCCGCTTTAAGGTGTTCCTAGGAATCCTTACGATGGCAGGGTTCACCGCCGTTTGGAGATACCAAACGAATCTAGGGTCTTCGCCAGTGCTAAAAGGTTTTTCAGCCCCAATTATGTATCTAGCTAGCGCCCGTCTATTAGTTTCTTGGGAGAATTTTAAGTTAGCAAGCGCACCGGTCGCTTGCTGTACTAACTATTGTTGGGCTTTTTCTGGGTCTTGTTCGGGGTGGGACCTAATTATATGTCTACTTAATGAGCCTGTCCCACTACTGTGTGGATGACTGAAGGCCTTGGGTGGGTTGCATAATTTTCAAAATGCTTTATTAGTATCCCTATCTAGGTTAAAGTGCTTCGGCACCCCACTAGTATTACGCCTAGTAGTACTGGTACTAGTTCTTGGGGGATGGGTTTCTATGGTGGGTGTGGGTTCCTCTTCATTTTGTGAATCAGGAATATCCTGCTCATTGTAGGATTGTTTTTCAAAGTCCCAATATATACTGTCCGTGTATGGAGGTGATAGGCAGGGTTCAAGAAAAGCTCGTTCATCAGTTTTAAGTTCGACAGTTGTACTCCTCTTAGGTATTATAGGAGGTCATCGAGAAGAAGTAGAACTAGAATGACTGGCTCCAGACGATGATGTGTTGTGTGCCATAATAGTATTACTGATTAGTATTTTAAAATGCAACTATTAATACAAAATTATGAAATTAAGTAGATAAAAATGCGAAACAAATAAAATTTCGATACTAAAATTACCAAAGCAAGCGAAAGATGAAATTCGAACTTAACCGAGATTCTACGAGCCTCATGCTTTGGGTTATAATTCAGGATCAAACCTTAATTATAACTAAGGGATAGATAGAATTTGGGATGAGAAAGAAGGGCAAAGAGATGAGAAAGTAGAAGAAGATAGAGATGAGAAAGTAAGAGAGTATAATTTGTATTTGATGCTTTCCATTACACACTGAGTATCATATTTATACTATGGGTATCAGGCTAAGTACAAGCTCACTCACACATCATACTAACAAGTAAAACAACCAACTCTTGCTTACGTCTACATCTGATCAAGCTATTCTCTGCTATAACAACCAGCCTCGGTCATGACAATTCCACCTCCTCAAAATCATTCTTATCCCAAGAATGTTGAAGTAGGTAACTGACTGCGAATGAACCCCAACTCCTCCCAACTTGCTTGCTTTGGCTCTAGATTAACTCACTGAACAAGAATTTCCTTTCTTCCTTTGCCTGGTAGCTGCAGCATCCTAGATCCCAGAATAGCTGCAGGGGCTTATACCAGAGATTTATCAGAATGTGTTGCAGGAGGGTCCTTAGAGCTGTTCTTTCCTTCAGCCTTTTGTTTCTTCCGTAAGGATACATGGAAAATAGGATGGATCATTGAAGAAGGAGGAAGGTCCAATCTGTAAGCCACATTCCCTATCTTCTCAAGGACCTTGTAAGGACAAAAGAAACAAGCTCCCAGCTTGACATTCCTTCTTACAGCCACAGTCAATTGTCTATAAGGCTGAAGTTTGAGGTGTACCATGTCCCCAACTACAAGGGATCTCTCTGTCTGCATAAAATTTCATCCTAGCTTGAGCTTTCTACAAATTGTCCTTCAATTGTAACATCAGCTATTTCCTCTCAGAAATCAAATCATTCACTGCAAAAACCTGAGAGCTCACTCCTTACAGCATCAAAGGTGTAGGGGGATCGTATCCATAAAGGGCTTTGAAGGGTGTGGTTCCAATAGCAGAATGGAAATGAGTGTTGTACCAATACTCTGCTAGAGCTAACCATCGAGTCCAATGCTTAGGATATGTATAGGTCATGCTGCTCAAGTTATTCTTCACACACTGATTCACCCTCTCTGTCTGTCCATCAGATTGGGGGTGATATGAGGATCTGAGAGCCAATGTAGAGCCCATTAACAGGAATAGCTCTCGCCAAAATTGGTTGGTAAACATCCTATCACGATCATATACAATGGACTACGGCAACACATGTAGTTTGTAGATGTTATCCATGAACAATCAAGCAAATTTTTTAGCAGATATTGGATGATTCAGAGCAACAAAATGGTTGAACTTTCTGAATCTGTGCTCTATGACCCATATGATCTCCTTCCCATTAGCCTTAGGTAAACCCTCCACAAAATCCATGCTGATGTGCTACCATGCTCCATCAGGAATTGGAAGAGGTTGTAACAGACCAAGATATTGAACATGTTCAGTTTTAGTTCTTTGGCAAACATCACAACTCTGAACCAAGTCCTCCACAGCTTTCTTATCACCTGCCCAGTTGAAGTACTGCTTAAGCCTTCTGTAGGTACCATCAATACCCGAATGACCTCCCCAAGCTGAAGAGTGGAAGGCTAAGATGATTTGTTTTCTTAAATTAAAAGCTGTACCAACATAAATTCTCCCCTAGATCCTCACAATTCCATTCAAAACTGATACATCACCATTCTGTTTGAAAGAAGGGTTGATGGTACAGGCAGCGATGCAATCAGAAGCAAACTTATCTCCCTCATAACTCTTGTAAATCTCTTCCATCCACTTAGGAAGAACACAAGAGATAGCTGCACAAGAACCTTCAATCTCTTCACTAAACCTGTGAGAAAGATCATCTGCTGCTGTTTTTTCCTTCTCCTTGCGATATTCAATAGTAACTGAGGCCCAGCATCCTCAAGAGCCCCCCTTTTTTTTTTTTTTTGTATCCTGGTAGTAATCTTCTGCTTAAGAAAATACTTAAGACTCTGGTGGTCTGTCCTAATTATGAAGTGATGCCCATTAAGGTAGTGTCTCCATTTCTTCATAGCCAACAGTATGGCTAAGTATTCTTTCTCATAGATAGAGAGTTGCTTGTGCCTACAACTCAACCCTTGGCTAATGAAGGCAACGGGCTTGCCTTGTTGAGATAAAACTGCACCAATGCCTGAGTTGCTGGCATCTGTTTCCAAGGCAAAAGGTTGCTCTAAATCAGGCGTGGAGAGCACTAGAGCTGAACACAAAGCATGCTTGGGACTTTCAAAGGCCCTTTGAGCTTCTTTGGGCCACCCAAAAGCTTCTTTCTTTAGTAGATTGGTGAGAGGCTTGGCTAGTACCCCATATCCAGCAATAAATTTCTTGTAGCCAGTTAGTCCTAAAAAACCACTCAACTGCTTGAGATTTTTGGGAGTGGGCCACTCTCTCATGGCTTGCACCTTGCTAGGATCAGTAGCAACCCCATCCTTTGAGACAATGTGTCCCAAGTACTCCACCCGTGTCTGAGCGAAAGAACACTTGGTAAGCTTAGCAAATAAGTTGTTCTCGCACAGGATCTAGAAGCCTTGTCTCAAGTGGTTGATGTGAGCTTCCAAAGAAGAGCTATACACCCATATATTGTCAAAGAAAACCAACACAAATCTCCTTAGTTGATCCTTGAACACCCAGTTCATCACAGCTTGAAAGGTGGCCGGAGCATTGGTCAAGCCAAAGGGCATGACCACAAACTCATAATGCCCTTGATGGGTCTTGAAAGCTGTTTTATGAATGTTTTCATCCCTCACTCTGATTTGATGATAGCCTTGCCTCAAGTCAAACTTAGAATAGAACTGTGACCCTTTCAATTCATCAAGTAGATCATCAACGATGGGTATAGGGAACTTGTCCTTCACTGTAAGGGAGTTCAAGTGCCTGTAGTCCACACACATGCGAGCAGATCCATCCTTCTTCTTAACAAGGATTACTAGTGAAGCAAATGAGCTATGGCTATGTCTGACAAAGTTTGTCCTTAGTAATGCTTCCACTTGTACTTCTAATTCATTTTTTTGTGAGTGAGGACACTTGTAAGGCCTCAAATTCACAGGATTAGCATGAGCCTTTAGGGGTATAACATGATCTAGAGCTCTTCGAGGTGGTAAGGAAGTGGGATGAGCAAAAACATCAACTCTGTCAGCAACTGCTCAATTCGAGGGTCCCTGACCTCTGATACTGCTTCAGAATCGGTTGAAATGGCATTGAGCTGACCTATCCACTGGCACCCTCTATTTTTTAGCAGCTTCTCTAGCTTATTGCTATTCATAAGTTGTAGACTCCCTTTCTCTATGATGCCTTGTAGCACTACCTTCTTTCCCTTCGTGTCAAAGGACACTAAAAGCTGAGAGAAATCAAAGACTAAGGGACTGATAGTATTCATCCAATCAACCCCCAAAACCATGTCACGGCCTACCAACTTGATCACCCTGAAATCATAATTGAAAAAATGTCCTTGCATAAACCAACTGAACCCTTTACACTTCATCTGAGTGACCATGGATTTACCATATGCCACAATAACGGCTACAGGACTAGTCCTGATCATCTCATGCCCAACCAGATTCACAACCTTTGGATCAACAAAGCTGTGCATACTACCACTATCGATGAGAATCAACAAACGTTTCTGTCCCTATTCTTTAATTCAAATGGTGTTGTGGGAACCATTCCCTGTGAGGGCCTTTATAGAAATCTCCACCTCATCCGATTCCACATCTCCCAAATATTCTTTCAATTGCTCTTCAATTGCCTATTCCTCAATTACTCCTTCATCCACATCATCAGATTCAATTCCTGAGACTGCCATCAGGTGTTTAGGATTACACCTATGTCCATAGAAGTACTTCTGGTTAAACCTAAAGCATAGCCTCTTATTCCTTCTTTCGTCATTGCAAGTCGATTTTGCAAAAGTACCTGAGGTTCCCTGTTCCAGAACAGGACCAGAGGCAGATCTTGTTCTAGGAGCCTAAGAATTAGCTAGAACCGTAGCTTCCATCAATTTAGCCTTAGTGAAGGCTTGGGACAATGAAACAGGGTTCAAGGTTTTGACCAAGTTTTTGATCCTTGATTTAAGGCCACTGACAAAACTACATATCTAATAAGATTTATGAGCACCAGGACATGCAGAAAGCATTCTAGCATGTAAGTTCTCAAACTTAGTCATATAATCATTCACAGATGAAGTTTGGACTAACTTATTAAAATGATCAATCACCTCTCCCGGATCCTCCTCCCCATATCTCTCACACAATTCATTCACAAAATCATCCCAAGTTAAATCAAGAATACTACGAATTAAACTGTAGTACCAAACCTCATGGTCACTTTGCAAGTAAATTGCAACTAATTCAACCTTATCCAACTCATCCGTGTGATAGAATTGAAAATACCTTTCACATCTTCTGATCCAGGATTGAGGATTCTTTTCATCAAATGGATCTATCTCCACTCGAGGTTGTCGTGGTACTGGTGTCCTTCCAACTGCCGTTCCTTGCTCATTGGATCCAGCTGAATGAGGAGTGACAGGGTCTGATGGCCGACTAGGATGACGAGCTAGGGAAAGCAACCTAGTTCCAGCTGGTACTTGCTGGCGATCTAATTGCCGCTGTAACCCTTGAATCCTAGCTTCCAGCTGATGAGACTGTTGATCCAACCTCTCAGCTATCCTCCGATCTTGATTCTATTGCATTGTCTCAAACATTTTCTGCATCTGTATCCTCAACTGCTCGAATTAGTTGATCTCCCCTCCAGTTCGAGGATAAGTTAGTTGCAGCATAGTTGGCGTTTGTAGTAGTATCTGCTGCAGCAGCAGCAGAGTGGCTGATGTAGTTACACCGGTCATCTGAGCTCATTTCTTGCGTTTTGTCAGATCAAGCTATAGCTAGCTAAGTGCTCTGATACCAATTGTTATAATTCAGGATCAAACCTGAATTATAACTAAGGGATACATAGATTTTGGGATGAGAAAGAAGGGAAAGGAGATGAGAAAGTAGAATAAGATAGAGATGAGAAAGTAAGAGAGTATAATTTGTATTTTATGCTTTCCATTACACACTAAGTATCACATTTATACTATAGGTGTCAAGCTAAGTACAAGCTCACTCACACATCATACTAACAAGTAAAACAACATTATTTGCATCTAATTACATCTCATCAAGCTATTCTTTGCTATAACAACAAGCCTCGGTCATGACACTTTGTCAACAACGAACTTTAGAAATTTAGAGCAATAACAACAACAACAACAACAACAACAACAACAGACCCAGTGCCTCCAAGGGCTCCCGCATAAGCAGGGTCTGGGGGGTGGGGTTAGACGTACGTAGCCTTCCCCCTTCAGGGGGCTCCCCTGAAGAGAGGCTGTTTCTGAGGACTCCCAAATTGTTCCGCAGCAAATGGCATGTGATCTTCCAGCAGGAGAGCATCACATCATGAGTAGTGCAAAACACCAGGCGACCAAAACAATAAACTACCACAAGCAACAACAACAACAAACACACAGCAGGCCACAACAAGCAGAAACCAAAGAATAGGTAGGCAGGATATCACGCCCTAGCACTAGTGAGCTAGACTATCCTACTCCAACTGGATCATCTATAACCCCTAATACTAGCCCTCCATTGGGCCACATTTAAGGCCATCTCCTCCCGTAGATTTAGGTGGGTGAGGTCTTGTCGGATCGACTCCATCCATCTCTTCTTTGGATGAATGTATAGAGAGAGTAGAGAGAATAAGAGATATGTTTGTGAGGAAAATGAAATGAATGCGTTGGGTATTTATAGATAAAAAATGTATTTTTTTTATTTTTATTAATTTGGAGGGGAGCAACGGCTCTTTGAAACGGGCCCGGGCTGGGCCGGGCTTGGCCCCAATTTTTTGGGGCCTGAGGCCCGGCCCGCTTGGTGACAAGGCCTTTGCCCGACCCGGCCCATTGGCCACCTCTAGTCCTCGATATACTCATCATCAAACAAGAATACTACCATGTGTGGCTCTACTATTTTTGTTATGCTTGCTACCTTGACGTTATCTATGTATTCTATATATGACACTTAACATTCACCATGTGCGTACGTATCACCATGGTCCGCCTTGGTGCAGTTACCCGTAACGGGTGGAACATTCATCACCATGGTTCGCCCTAGTGCAATCACCCGCAATAGGTGCAACATTCATCACCATGGTCCGCCCTGGTGCAATCGCCCGCAACGGCTGCAACATTCCTCACCATGGTCTGCCCTGTTGCAATCGCCCGCAACGGGTGCGACATTGCTCACCATGGTCCGCCCTGGTGCAATCGCCCGCAACGGGTGCGACATTCCTCACCATGGTCCGCCCTGGTGCAATCACCTGCAACGGGCGCAACATTCCTCACCATGGTCCGCCCTGATGCAATCATTCGCAATCACCTGCAACAAATGCAACATTTATCACCATGGTCCGCCTTGGTGCAACCACCCGTAATGGCTGCAACATTCCTCGGGGACATACTTATCATGTTAACTACATTGCGGTATATTACATGCTGTTTACTTGGGAAGCAAACACGCAACACAATATATTTGGCACTTTTATCTTGTCCAGACAGGCTATCCCTATCACCAGTATACTGACCAAATTTAAGAATTCAACCACCTCTAGCTCTAGCCAAAAGTGTTTTTGTTTATCAAAATAACATGAGTTTGATGCATCACACCCATCACTTTATGAATGTTACTAACCAAATGCAAATATACCTAAGGACTAATCATCATAGCAACATCTTTACACGTTTATTACATAGAGCTTGAGTCGCCAATGAATGTTTACTGAATTAAAGAGCAAAATGCTTAAAAATCAAAATACACATGAATGACAAATAAGAAGGACCAAAATAGAACACTGAATACCTCCATCACTCAAGAAAGCGAGGTACGGCGGCAAACTGAGAACAAGACAGGTTTATTACTTCGTGATAGAACTTAGAATGACTGAAGTTCGCTCATGGAGTAAAGGGACTAGTATGTTGGTAAATTACAATTGTGTTGCTTGTTACTGTAGATGGGCAAGTAGGTTACACAGACAATCATTTAGAAAAAAATTTAAAGCAACGCAATTCGCCTAATAAGGGCAAAATTAACATAATTCGCCCAGTAGAGGTAAAATCAATGCAATTCACCCAATAGAAAAACAATGCAATTCGCCCAATAGAAAAACAACGTAATTCGTCCAGTAGAAAGCCAATGTAATTCGCCTAGTAGAAAAACAAAGCAATTCGCCCAGTAGAAAAACAACGCAATTCGCCCAGTAGAAAAATAATGCAATTCGGCCAGTAGAAGAACAACGTTACTCGCCCACTTTATCTAGATAAGTAACCAAAGAATAGAATTAAATATACTTATCGAAAAAGACATACTCATTAACAAACACCCATCCTCTATAAAAGGGGGAGGCGAACTACTTTTTCTGCCCCTTCGACGATCACCTCTCCGGAGCAATATCATTCAAACACGTTACTCCTCTCAGGCTATGTATTATATATCTATTATGTTTGTTTATTTCTTGCCCTTATTTACTATTTTATGGTATGGATACTAACTTAAGCATCGGAGGGGTCCCATGTGGGTTGCTCCATGGGCCCCTCTAACCGTTTGTTTGATCTTGCAGGGAATATCAAGTCGGGCGTGTGGCTAGAGTTTGAGTTCAGCTCATCCACCTCGTACAGAACTTCAAAGTGATGAATAGGTACACTGACCAAATTCATCACAAACAAGTAGTCCAATCATTTAATGAGAACCAAATAATGAATAGGCTCAACACTCAATAAATAGTACTCAATGAATAAGCTCAACACTCAACGGAAGGTAGATAATTAGTAGGCTTAACATTCATTAAGTAGCAAGTAATGAATAAGCTTAGCATTCAATGAGTAGCATAAGATGATTAGGTTTACTTGGTGTCAGCCTTGTATATATTTAGTAGTTTAAAATATTAGGCTACTTGCTTAGGAAAGAAAATTAATATTGGATGAGCTTATGAATCAAAATATTAAAATAGTAACCATATATCCCTAATATGAATTCTATCCATAAAATTCGAACCATATCCAACTTGGAAACTAGTTGTTGCCTAAGCAATGAGCACTTGAAAACCCACAATCGAAATAATGAGGAAATTAAACCAGAAAGTGCGAAAAATGAAGAATAACACATGATATACTTTGTTCGGCACCTCAAAACGAGGTCCTAGTACACAGGCCTCCATTTTTAGAGGAGTCAATCCACTACCACTAATTTAGTTTTATAGTCAAGGACAAGCATCAAGGCTAACAAACAAAAACACTACAGAGATTTAATGCAAGAAACCAAGAAAGAACAAGAGAAAAGCCATAACCGAACTAGAAGAGCGAAGAACACTCTAGAGATCCAAATCCTAGATGGATTCTTGAAGAAGACCATCATCAAGGACTATATCACCGAATCTTCACCTTCGAATAGAGCATCCAAGCCCTAGAGGTTCACACCATCTTCTTCTTCATCTTTATCAGCCCTCTCTCTCTTTTTCTACAGGTTCTCTTTCTCTACCTCACCATGTTCTCTTTTGCAAGTTTACAGACCTAGAGCCAAAAGGCTCTTTCATGCTTTTTGCTTTTGCTCACTGTTAGTGTTAAAACAAAATCCTAAAAGCTAGGTTTTAAAGCAACAAGGGTATGACACATCAATAGTGGAGAACAAAACATGTTTCACGATCCTGGGGCACACAAATAGTTGGCACGAGCAAGTGGTTACAGGAACGGGCAGGGGAATACGGGTAGGTGACGGGCTCGATTAATACCCAATGGGCATTAAAAACCAAACTTTTTTTTTGGTAAATTAGTGATAAATACCATATATGATTAACAATATATGTACAAGTCTACGAGGGGCATATCCCAAGCCAAGGCCAAAAGGCCTACATCAAAGAATCAATCAAAGAAAGAAACAAAGCAAGAAGTATCAAAGATCAACATGACCAAACAAAGAGAACAAGCGAATGAAAGCAAACAAAGCTAATGCTGAATGCCCCACTCCTGCAGAAGCTGTGAGTGGCAATGAGCACCGCGAAGTGTAGGAGCAACAATAAGACGGCTGCGGACCAATCCTCTGATCTCCTCAGTGACACCTGCAGAAGGCCTGGACTGGGAGCGATGAATCCTCAGGTTAAGCTTATACCAGAGGGTGTAAACCGTAGCGGAGAAACAAAGGCGGGCAAGCATCCGATCCACCCCGTGACCACAGAGCCTGGTAGCAGCCCACTGAACCATCTCGCGCCATGGAAGCATGGACCAGGAAAAAGAGATGCGAGAGGACACCCTGGACCTAACAGTAGCAGAGTAGCTACAGGTGAAGAAGAGATAGTCATGATACTCAGCATCTGACCCGCACAACATACAAGTAGCCCGTACATCCTGCACTCAATGTCTCAGCAGTTTATCAAATGTCCATAGTTGCTCACAGGAGGCAAGTCACAAAATGAAGGAGTGCCTTGGGATGTGAAGCTGAAACCAAAGGAGATGATGGATGGAGTCCTCCTCCCTTCGACTGCGAATCATCTCCCACGCCGATCGAGTGGTGAAAACCCCAGATGGGTCCCTCATCCATCGTACACTGTCAGCTACCCCCGGTCGGGGCCTAAAGTTAACAGAATCCCAGATAGGAAGCAGCTCATCAATATCCCATGGGAAATGCCACTGATCACCCTCTGAAACTCGAGAGCCCAAACGATGACCAGTGAAATAGAGGAGGCGGATTGTGAACTGCCCCTCCAGACGTCCACACGGCAGCCAGTAATGGACCACAAAGCAGTGTCCTCGCCATCACCAATGATATGCCGAAAAGCCCCAGCACAAAGCGAACGAACACCAAGAATGCTCCTCCAAGACCATGAAATCGAACCTCTCGGCTGAATATCCCAGAAGGACTTCTCCTGGAGTCGGTTGGCATGAATCCACCGAGGGCAGAGAGAGTCACGATCAGTGAGTAGAACCCAAATATGCTTCATGAGAGAAGCCTGGTTCCATTCATGCAGATGCCGAACCCCGAGACCGCCTTCCCTGCAAGATGTTTTTCAACAGACCATGTATTATTTATTACCCAAAATAATACAAGATGTTTTTCAAAAAAATATAAACAATATTTAAAACCAATTACAAGATGAAATAAAATCAGCAACAATTTCTATTTCCCAAATTAGAATATAATTGCCCAGGATTGCATCTATGAGCCAAAACAAAGTGAGCAACTAAAATTGGAAAACAATATCCTAGTTTCGTGAATAGAAATTCTCAAACTATTTCAGCTTTGTTGTACTCATGACGCTCCAGTCTATTATTAGTAATGAACTTACGAATCTAAGTTACATCACATAGTGCACATGCTAATTTCATGGGACCATAAATGCAACAATCTCCATCATGGTCTCATGAAATTAGCTCAAATACTCCTTTGAAAATAGAGGCCATTTCGAAAACAACTACAACGGCTTATGGTTACCTTGACGCAAAACTTTTACACACAAGTTTTGATCGGGGTAACACAATCCTTTGGAAAAAAGCTAGTTTCATAACGAGAAACTAAACATGCTCACAAAACAACATAGGCTTCAGGAAGCAAGCATAAATCATGATTATCAAGTCTATCACAATATAAACATGAAATACAAGTTGAACATGCAGCAGCACAAGACTCAGCCATAAACAACATTCGCTACAACCTGTCATCAGCATACCACTTTATGACCATTACCCAAACCAAAGCTATCTAAACATGACCTAAATACCAAACCGATGTGTTGGGTGCGCAATTTTAATTTCATAAACTAAAATTTCCTATAACAAATGGATCTAGCGATGCGAATAATAACTTAAAATTCATAATTTTAAATAATTATATGTTTACAACTCTAATTAAACATAACAACGCATAGCATGATAGACATAATGTGAAAAAACAAATTAAGTATGCATTTAAAAGTATTAGATGAGAATTTTCATACCTTGTTGTAGATATTGGGATGAATTTCAAAAATTTTCCCTAATTTAATTAAGTTAACGCAGCAGAATGGTTTAAAATTCTAAATTTTAAACCAAGGATTGACTTAAAATTCCTAATTTAAATCTACCAGCATCTACTCTAATATATTCATAACAATTATGTGAACTTAAGCAAGTATAATAAGAATACTGTAAATAAATAAAAAAGTAACAAACTTAAAAAGAGAAGGAAAGAAGAACATACCTGGAATTGCTCTAAAATAAGAATACCAAAAAGATGAACTCCGAGAAGCCCAAGAAAATCAAGACTCAGCTGTCTTCTACGTGATGACCTCAAATCGCACAGAGAATGGACTTCAAAAAATATTAAACTTGAGGAAAGAAAAATTTCATGAGAAAATTTTCTCTTCCACTGGGTCTTCGAAAGTCAATACTTTTAGAAACCTTTAATTTTTATTTCTAAATTGAATACGAAACCTTTGAAATAGATACCTCTATTTATAGTAGTACACCGAGTGAAAAATTACAAAATAAATGATGTAAGATTCGTAGATATTAAAAATAAAACGCAGCTTTTTGTGTAAAAAAACAAATAAAATGAAATGTTTTAGTCCCGCGTTCAACTGCCTCTCCCTTGCATGCCATGTGGCAAGCCGTGATTGGCTCCCACGTGTAAACACGGATCACCATAGGGGATGTTGCACGCTAGTTTGTCTGATCTGATGCACACTAATCATGACCTATTGAACGCGATTTTTTTTTTTTTCACATCTAAAAATTCGTTTTATGAATTTTAATTTTCAAAAAAATATTCTATTTTATAATTTTTAACTTTTAATCATCTCATGAATAATATTTGGTAAAATTAATTTACCCATATCATGGATAAATAATTAATCTCATAAATTCTTTAATATTTTTCTGATGGCAATAAATACAGAGACTTTGCGCAGGGACATCAGGGACAATTTAAATCTAGCTTTAAATGGGTTAAATTAATTACCATCTCATCATAAAATTTAATTACCATTTAATAGGACTTAAATCTACTAAATAAATCCCACTACACTCTAGACTTAAACCATTTATTCGATATCTCCCATATAAACTGCATTGATGATAATAACCCCTCCACTAGATGTCTATGACAAAGAATAAGTATAACTACCACCATTATCATTCTCATAGCTTCTCCATTAGTTACCGACTCGCCCTATGTCGAATAATTCATTTGCACTTGGAACATATTCACTGATAAATTCTAAATTTCAAACACTTGAAATACTTTGGCCCAAGATTCTGAACTACTCAAATACTTGCGAATTAACTAAGGGGACATCTATACCTTCTAAGAGATTATCGATTCCATATTGAATATTTGATCCTTGTCACACTTCACACCGCTGCCCAGTGTACATGGGAATTCAATCATTTATTTATACCATACTTATATCACACCAATGTAACTAACGCTCCATGCAGCAACAATAACAACAGTAGCTCCAATGCCATAAGGGCTCCCGCGTAAGCAGGGTTTTTGGGGGGTGGGGGGGGGGGGGGGGGGGGGGGGGGGGGGGGAGATGTACGCAGCATTCGCCCTTTAGGATGCTACCCCAAAGGGAAGTGGTTTCTGGGGACCCCCAACCTAAGGAGCGTGTCATCATGGAAGCATAGTAGCCTGTAAGCATGAAAGCAACATAGTATTAGAGCACAAATAGCGCAAGCCAAGCATAACGAAGCAAAACTCAATGGAATGAAAGTACAGGCAAATAATCGACAAGTGCGCAAGTGCTCAAGTGATCAAGTACACAGATAAGCAAATAAGTGCGCCTATATGTGCGCCAACGAGGAAGTCAAGACACCTAGAAGTATTATGCAAGCAATAATTAGATGACACACTCCATGCACAAGTCCATAATACTTGCAGGATTTAGATTCGTCGTTCAAACAGTACAACATGAACCACTCATCTCCGATAGTAGTATAGAAATAAGCAACTCACATGGTCCAACTCAATGTATCAATCTTATTAAATACACCAACCTAATACTTTTGGAGCACCATCCACATGACCAAGACAAGTCATCTAAAGTGTTAAGTCATGGTCTTAACTGACAAATAGCCCAAGCTCATCATCAATCACGAGTTATTGAAATAACATTCCATATTATTTGTTCCAAGTCTATCTGTGGTTTAATCTCATTATCCACTTAGAACAAACATGTAAAATGTAATCTAAGGACTCTGTCCATCTCATGGACAGTACTTAAAAGAAAATCACATGCAGTATAAATGCTCGCTTGCACAAATTTAACAAGGAAACGACTGGAACTTCAATTTTATTCATTAATAAAATAACACTTACAGGACAAATTTTGATTTTTAGGATACCATTCTTAACAATAGACTGCTAGTGTAAAGAAGCACAAATGATACCTCCGAGATCTTCTCTGCAATTCCTTTTTGCATCAAATGTGTGGGCGTTGTAAAATTAAGTAGTTCTTTAAGAAAATTTTTTAAAGAACTAAAGGGAGAAGATTTTTCCTTCTGCAATTCATCAATTGAAGAATTAGGTTAAAGCCTAAGTTACATAACCCTAATGAGTCAGCTTTTGATCAATGTAGGAGGCTTTAAAAACTGATCGATTAATTTTAAAATAAAAATAGAGCTCATGACAAATCAAAATACTAAGCTAATTATCCAAAACACAAAAAAAGAAAAGAAAAAAGAAACAACATGCATAAAATGCGTCATAGGAGTGATGCAGATCATCCTTGGGATGCCCCTAGCGTACGACATGTGTCATACGTTTGTTGGCCGAAATGAGTTTTTCCCTTTTTTTAATTTTTTTTATTTTTCTAGTATGAATTCATCCCATAAATTTTGAGGTCTAGCAACAAGAAAAAAGAATTATTCAACTCTTGAATAAATAAATCTACTTATGAATTCTTTTGATTTCTTAAGGTGCATAATTTAGAGGCTTGTGCATGGACCTTAGGAAAATTTATACCTAGCTCCAAATGGGTCAAATCTTTTTATCATCACATTATAACAATTGATTATCATTTAGCAAAACTTAATTCTACTAAATAAGTTTTATTGCACTTTAAAAATTTACTTCTTCAATTTACTGTAATAGTTTACTCACAATTGACATCTCTATTAAATGTCCATAAGAAAATTAACTTAAACTTCTATTATTTTTTTTTTTTTCTGACATTACCCTCTTAGTTCCTGATTCACCCTTCTCAAATAATTCAATAATACAGAAAAACACTTCTGTACTAATCCCAAATGTCAAACATATAGAATGCTCTAGCTAAAGCCTTTGGAATCAATTCAAATACTAGTGAATGAGCTAAGGGGACATCTTACATTGTAGATTCCTAGTAAAATATCGATTTCCGCTACACTTCATCCAATTACCCAACGAAGGTAAGATATCAGTTACACTTTGTAATGTAATCGTTTTATCTCATCAAAGTAGCAAATATTCCCTACACAAGTTCAAACTATTTCTTGGATTTAGAGTTATTATATAAATATAATAAGATGAGTTGCTCACTTCTAATAGTAGTGCAGAAACGAGCAAGTCAAGTGGTCCAATTAAGTGTAATAATTTCATTGCAATACACCAACATAACATTCTGGATCACTATCCACTTAACCAAGACAAGTTATCCAAATGCTATAGTATAGTTTTAGCAGACAAGTAGTCCATACTCATCACTGACTACGAATTAACTTATTAAATAATACTTAATTTGTTATTAATCTATATGCAGCATAATCTCATTATCTGCTAAAACAGATATACCAAATGTCATTTACGGACTACCCCATCTCATGGAACATTACTTGAAAGAAAATAACATCACATGCATCATAATAACCTATAAACATAAAGACAACAACAAATCAATTTCATTCAATAATAAAATTGTTCACGTACTTGGGTTTCTTAGGACACCAACTCTAAAAATCTCCCACTTATCCTAAATCCAATTGGCCATATAACGCATTCCCATCCTATCCAAAGGATAATCAAATGACTTTTGAATCAAAGTCATAGTGAAAGGATCTGCCAAGTTGTCTGTGGTATCAATCTTCAGAATTTCAATCTCCTCTTTCTCCACATAGTCCCAAATAAGGTGATACTTCCTTTCGATTTGCTTGGATTTCCTTCGATTTGCTTGGACCGATTATACTTTCTGGGTTCCTTAGAGTTAGCTACCACACCAGAGTTGTCACAATAAATGACAACAAGTGTAAGTCCCTCCTTAATTACTACAAGGTCCAAAGTAACTTCCTTAGACAACATGCCGCCTTGGATTAAATGACTAAGAACTGAAGACTTTGTAGCTGCTCAAACTGAATGTTACAATAAAGTAGCAGAATTATGTGAGCGTCAACATTTCCAATGACTAGTGCCATTATATCATGCTAATTCTACCCACAACTAGTATTCCGGCACATTTATTCCTCCAAAGACTGGAAAAATTCAAACAGTTAGTTTAGAAAATATATATCAGAAACAAAACACACCCGCACCCATCACTCGCCACCCATCACTTATCACCCAAGCCCAGCCTTGCCAAGCCAGGCATCACGTGGTGGGCAAGCACCTATATGGTCTACCCTAGCTCCAATGGGTGCTCAACAACTTATTAAGCATAATGGATGATAGGATATCCATACAGGATGTAGTGTTCTCTCCAATCCCTTGTGGGAACCAATAAACTAATAAAGAGTTAAGCTCTATTTTCAATGGAAGGATATTTTCAAAAACTCACTTGTCTATCTTTCAATGTGGGTTGAATACTTAGAGAAGCATTGTAGAAAAGTTCCAAGTCCATCTTCCATTGTTGGACAAGGAAAATTTGAAGAGCAACTAAAGCTATGTAACTCAAAGTTTTGAAGTATATTTCTAACTGTTAGGAAGAGTGTCCTGAAATCCAGATTTATTCTGGATATATTATTTTAATTAATAAATCAAATAGAAGTTCCAATCGTTTTCTAATTAAATTTGTGTATGTGAGCATTTGTACTGCATGTGATTTTCTTTTGGGAGACATCCATGAGATGGGTGTAGTCCTCAGACTACAATTTACATGTTTGTTCTAAGTGGTTTATGAGACTAAGCCACAGATAGACTTAGAACAAATGGTATGGATTGTTGTTTAAAAGACTCGTAGTCGAAGACAAGTTTGGACCACTTGCATGTTAAGACTATAACGTGACACTTTAGATGACTTGTCTTGGTCATATGGAAGGAGATCCAAAAGTGTTAGGTTAGTGTGTTTAATAAGATTGACACACTGAGTTGGACCATGTGGGTTACTTATTTATAGACTATTATCGGAGATGAGTGATTCAAGTTGTACTGTTTGAACGATGACTCTAAATCCTGAGGGTATTCTGGACTTGTGCATGGAGCGTTACTTACTTTGGGGTACTATAAGTAAGGTCTAAACGAATGACTGAAATCCCACGTACACTGGGTATGGGCGTGGAGTGTGACAAGGATCATGTATTTAATAGGGAATCTACAGTCTCTTATGAGATACAGATGTCCCCTTAGTTGATTCGAAAATATTTGAATAGTTTGGAAACTTTGGCCAAAGTATTCCAAGTGTTTGACATTTGAAATTTATACTGTGAATATGTTCAAGTATAAATGAATTATTCAGTGAAGGGCGAGTCGGTAACTAATGGAGAAGCTGTGAGAAGGATAATAGTAGTTGTTATATTTATCCTTTGTCATGGACATCTAGTGGAGGGGTTATTGTTATCAATACAGTCTATTAGGGAGATATCTAATAAATAATTTAAGTCTGGAGTGCAGTGATATTTATTTAGGGGAATTATCATTAAATGGTAATTAAATTAATATCATGAGATGGTTTAATTTAACCCATTTGGAGCCAGATTCAAATTGTCCCTGAGGTCCCTGCATAGGCCTCTATTTTTTTATTGCCATTGGAAAAATATTAAAGAATTCATGAGATGAATTATTTATCCATAAGATGGGTAAATTAATTTTGCCAAACATTTTTCATGAGATGAATAAAAGTTGAAAATTATAAAAAAAAAATAATTTTGAAAAATTAAAATCCATAAGATGAATTTTAACATGTGGAAAAAAAAAAAAATTACAAAATCGCGTTTATTAGCTAGGGATCCGTGTGCTTCGGATCTGACAAACCAGCACGCGACACGTGTCGTGCTCTGGGTAACTCCCTGGCTAACCACGTGCACAGGCACGAACCAATCAGGATACGCCACGTGTCACGCGATTTGAATTAAATAAACAGGCAAATTTGAACTGTGTTAAAATACTGCGTTTTGGGTTTATTTTGCTCGAAACGCTGCGTTTTGGTTTTAATAAATGCAAATCCCACATCGATTATAATTGGATTTTTTTCGCTCCGGTATATTCCTATAAATAGAGGTGCTTATTCCGAGGTTTGGTATTCAAGTTAAAATATTTCGAAAGGGTTTCTGAAATTGTTTCAGAGACCTAGTTGGAGAGAAAATTTTCCATTGAAATTTTTCTTTCCTGAGCTTAATATTTTTCGGAGCCCATCCTCCAGGCACTTCGAGGTCATTGCGTAGAAGATCGCGGAGTCTCAATTTTCTTGGTTTTCTTTATTATTGGAGCAATTTCAGGTATGTTCTTTTTTCTTTATTATTTTTTGCTTTTCTATTTATTTATAGTATTCGTTATTATACCTGTTTGAGTTTGTGTATTGTTATGAATGTATTAGAGTAAAAGGCCTGTAGATCTAAATTAAGAATTTGGATATGATGATATAAATTATGAATTTAAGTCAATAGATTTAAAATTAGGAATTTTAAATCCACCCTAGGTTTAGAGTTATGAATTCTAAACCTGTTCCGTTGCGTAATCTTTAGGGAGAATTTTTGAAATTCATCCCAACAACTGGTATTAGGGCAAAGGGTTTATAGAGATAAACCTATTCCCAGAAACTCTTGCACATGAGGTGTCACGAAGCGTGACTCTCCGACCGGGGGCTTAGGTAGAGAGAAGAGTCTCCTACTCTAAGTGCTCTAATAGGTGCCTATTGTTGTGACCATAGTTGAGAACTGTGAACCAAATAGTCGGCATCAGAGTTTATTTTCCAACAAAATTCATATCTTTTCCCAACACTAACATTCTCACACATGATTCAAAACTAAATGAGTAAATGCACAGTCTCAATGTCTTTTGGACATGAATAGATACTTAGCATTTACATACTAGTACTATGCCCAAAAACGTGAACTTGGTCTAAAACTTGGTAGAGTGATGAATAAACAAGTCTACACACTTCATTGTTTTCTAATCAAGGCTCATTCTGTTGTTTGTCTCATTTTGCCCCTATGGATCCCTTTGTTTTTCATGAACACTCTACAGGGTTAGCTTGAACTCTCATACGGGGTGGGCACTACTCCTACATTCACAAATGCAAGATCCATCAAGTGTATGTTTTGCCACACCATCCTTTAAGGATTATGCTCAACCCCTACAAGTGACATGAAATGCACGAACATATAACAAGACCACAAAGTTCGCGACATTAAGTCATAATACAACTTCATTTGACTCATAGAACCTGAGATGGGTATCCATCATACATGACTTACTTTATGCGATTAAGCCACATTCCTAATGTGGTTTCCATCACCTCTTTCTACAAAGGCTTTTCTTGAGAGGATTGGCCATATTCCTCTCAGATCTTACATGCACGAGTGATATCACTCCATTTTCTATGAATCTCTTAAATATGATATGTTTAAGCCATATATGTCTTCTCTTTTCATTGTGTGCCTCATTCCATGTAACACAAATAATCACTTGTGAATCACAGTAAAGATGCATAGATGAAACCAGTTTCTCCCACAACAGAAGCTCTATAAGCAAGTCTCTAAGCCACTCAACCTCTAGACCTGCCAATTCTAAAGCAATAAACTCAGATGCTATTGTTGACTTACAATGCGAGTTTTCTTAGATGACTTCCAAGCTATAGCAGCACTTCAAAGAGTGTACACATAACTACTAGTCGGATGAATTTCATCAGTATCATAAATCCAATTAACATCACAATACCTCTCTAAAAACAGTAGGGTTTCATTTATAAAATAGACCTGAGCTTCTCGTCCCTTGCAGATATTTATGCAATTAGATCAAAGCATTCCAATGTTTTTGACTTGGATTATGGGTATATTGACAAAGCCTACTGAAAAAATAAGCAATATATGGAAATCTAAAGTTCATGAAAAACATAATAGTACCGATTATTTTTGCATACTCCAACCACAACACTCTAATTCCTTAAGTTAACAGAATCATCATAAGTTGTTCTCACAGGATGAAAATCAAGAGATTTGAATTTTCTTAAAATCTTTTCCACGTAGTGATTTTAATTCAAGGAAATCCTTGCTTCTGACTTTATAATCTTATTTCCTAAGATTACGTTAGCCTCACCGGAGTCCTTCGTATCAAATTTTGAATTTAGAAAATATTTGGTCTTAAGTACGATATCAACATTAGTGCAAATAATAAGCATATCGTCCTCACACAAACAAATAATGACGCATCCTTTGTCCCAGGTCTTAGAGTATACACACGTATCACTATCATTAACAATAAAGCCATCACCAACAAGTGTGCTATCAAACTTTTGATGCCATTATTTCGATGTGTGTTTAGGATTGTCCAATGACTTTATGAACTTACACACTTTTTTCTCTTTTCCTTAGGACTTTAAACCTTTCGGATTCTATGCACGTATCTTCATTCAAATCACCATTTAGGAAAGTGGTTTTAAAGTCCATTTGATAAATGACACAATTATGGATAGTGCTAGAGCTAATAGGACCCTAATGGTAGCAATCTTTGTCATGGGTGAGTAAGTATCTGTTATGATTCTAAGTCAATTGTGATGTAAGAAGGCTTAATTGTTTGAATTGTATTACCTTAGCTTGTGAACTAGTTGTTTTGGCACCAAATTAGGATTGATGGTAGTTGTTTCGGTTGGGTCAAGAGCCGGTCAATGTTGGCGGCTAGTTAGGTAAATCGGTTGAGGCTAGTGGTCCAAGCCCATTGTATCTTGATTCATATAAGTAGTTAATTCATGTGTAATGAAAGATCATTCAAGGAAAATTCAACCTAATCTCTTTGAGATCCTTCTTTCTCTCATCTAATTCTCTCTATATTTCTCATCTCCTTCACTTCTCTTCTCATCTACACTCTCTCTCACAGTTAAACTTCAAGATTAATCTAGAGGTTTAACAATTGGTATCTGAGCATTGTTTGGCTTTAAAATCAAATGTGATTTGATAACAAATATCTCGAATCACCTTGCAAATTGCTTGAGAATTCAATTCTGAATTTTGTTGTCATTGCTGCGTTTACTATCAGGAAAATTGCTTTGAAACACATAAAAAGAATTGAATTGATACATAAATACTTGCAACAACCACTAGTGGAGTCATTACAAGATCAGTAGCTGCTAAATCAGCAGCAAATCCTTCATATGCTGAGATTGTTACTGGAAATGCTGAGGATGCACTACAAGTGGTCATTTCAGATGTTTTGAGTGCGCAGATGACAGCTATGATTGTTCAGCATAATCAATCTCAGCCAGAAAGAGAGCAAAGAACTGAGGATTGGATGCGTAACCTGCTTAAAGAACAAGAGCAAATGTTTAATGAGAGGTTCAGCTTGCAGTTAAAGCGTATTGGTGAGAACATTTCTGATCAATTAGATCAACAAAAGTAACAATTTGAGGAGACATTGGCTGAGCAAATTGATCAACAAACACAATTGTTCAGTGAGAAGATTGCTGAAATTCAAAGTCAATTCAGTAGACAAAATGCACCTGTTGTTCCTGATCCTCTGGTCCCTTCCAATTCGTTGCCTATGAATCAATAGATAAGACCTCTGGTAATGTCTCAACCTAATGTTCCTACTAGACCTGCCGTAACCAGTGAAAGACCTCAATTTATGACTCAAGCAGCTAATGTTAGAACTCAAATTCGAAGTCAAGATGAAGAGGTACTTGCTAGATAGGATCGATCAATTGATCAAGCTCAATCAAGACCTACTAGTTTGAATGTAGGACAAGCTGTTTGACCACCTGAGCAAGCAGATATTCATAGAACTGCCAGTTTAATTGAAATGCAAATTGATCATCCTCCTGATCAGTGGAACTAGCAGTGTTCAGGCAGTAATGAAATGACATCCAACAACAGAAGCAGTGGCTATAGACAACCAAGGGTGCAGATTGATCCTTTTGATAGGATGCAACCTCATTCATGGTTGAGGAGATGTGATCGTTACTTCCCCTTTTACCACATTAATGAGGCTGAAAAGGCTGAAATTGCTGCAGTTTATCTTCTTAGTGATCACAAGGTTGGGTTTTACAGTTTATTACAGAGCAATCCTACGCTCACTTAGGTTGAGTTTGTGAGAGAACTTTGTGAGCAATATGGTGATGATTCTAGTGACATTATCGACAGATTTAATAAGGTGATATAAGAAACATATATGAAGGAGTATATGACAAGGTTTGAGAACCTTAGAGCTAGTATGAAAACTAAATATCCTCATGCCACTGAGTCATATCATGTCTCAAGTTTCAAAAGTGGATTGAAGCCCAAGGTTAAGAATCTCGTCAAAGCAATTGGGCCTACAAAATTGTCTAAGGCTTATGCTAAAACTAAGCTTTTTGAGGCAACAGTCTTAGCTTCAAGTGATGGAACCAGGGATCGTGGAGGTAGTTTCGAGTCTCAGAAAGGATTTATTAGGCCCAAGTCTAACCGATCAGAAGAAAAGAAACCTCAAAGGCTTTGTTACAAGTGCAATCAACCTTATCAATTTGGCCATAAATGTAATCTAAAGTTCCTCATGTCTGCTGAAGGAATCAGTGCTGATGAACACTCAGAGGGTGAAGAATCTGATGCTAGTGAGAATGACTCAGATCAAGAGACATTTGAGAATCTTGTTGATGATGAAGTTGCAATTTCCATGAAGGCATTGGCTGGTAATGGAACACACAACACAATCCAGATCAAGGGAAAGGCAGGGAAGAGATCTATCATCATCCTTATTGACAGTGGGAGCACCCACAGCTTCACTGATCCAAAGGTGGTTAAGAAAGTGGGCCATGAGGTGATCAAGACCCATCCTCTAGCAGTGACAGTAGCCGATGGAAATTCAGTGATGACTCAGAACAACAAAGATTCCAATGGTTTATGTAAGATCGCAAGTTTAGGTATGATTTCAGGATTTTTCCTTTGGGAGGATGTGACATGGTACTTGGGGTTGATTGGATGAGGTCCTGTAGTCTAGTTCTATTTGATTTTGCTAAATTGACAGTTTTCTTTGAGATTCAAGGTTCCAAAGTCACTTTGCAAGGAATGGTAGATCAAGCTCAATTGCAAAACATGAAAGGAAGTTGGAGAAAGGATTCAAGAAACATGCTTACCAGTGGGTAGGACAGTTGTTTGCAATATCACCATTTGAGGTTATGAAGATTGCTCAACCTGAAGTGTAGGCAGTGGTGGAGGAATTTGAGGATTTGTTTGAGCTGTCCAAGGCTTTACCTCCCAAGAGAAGTTTAGATCATGCTATCCCTCTTAAGTCTGATGCAGAGCCAGTAAAGCTTAGACCATACAAGTACCCTCATGCTCAAAAGACAGAAATTGAGAAACAAATGGATGAATTGCTTAAGAAAAGTTTCAGAAGGCAAAGTCATAGTCCCTTTGCTTCCCTAGTCATTCTTGCCAAGAAAAAGGATGGCACAGCAAGAATGTGTATTGATTGTAGGCAGCTCAACTCTATGACAGTGAAGGATAAGTTCCCCATACCAATTATAGACGACTTGCTTGATGAGTTACATGGAGCACAAGTCTTTTCTAAGCTTGACCTACGGTAGGGCTATCACCAAATCAGAGTAATGGAGCAAAATGTGTATAAAACTGCATTCAGAACCCATCATGGACACTTCGAGTTTGTTGTTATGCCATTTGGATTGACAAATGCTCCAACTACCTTCCAGGCTCTCATGAATGATGTCTTCAAACAGTTCTTAAGGAAGCTTGTGTTGGTGTTCTCCGATGACATCCTGATTTATAGTGCCTCCTTTGAAGAACATTTGAAGCATTTGAGGGAAGTGTTCTTGGTCATGTGTAAATACAAGTTGTATGCTAAATTGTCCAAATGTTCCTTTGCACAGAATCATTTAGAGTATCTTGGCCATGTGATATCCCTTGAGGGAGTTTTCGCTGATCCATCTAAAGTCCAAGCAATGAGAGATTGGCCTATTCCGATTACCTTGAAGCAGCTGAGAGGATTTTTGGGTTTGACTAGATATTACCACAAGTTTGTAGCTAAGTATGGAGCTATAGCCAAGCCTCCAACAGATTTATTGAAAAAAGATGTCTTCAAGTGGTCAGATGAAGCTATAGTGGCATTTCAAACTCTGAAATCCGCGATGTTTAAAGCACCTGTGTTAGCTGTGCCGGATTTCACTCTGGGATTCATATTAGAGACTGATGCTTGTAGAAATGGTATTAGGGCAGTGTTGTCTCAGAGAGGAAGACCTAGAGCTTATCTCAGCCAAGCCTTAAGTAATAAACATCTAGCACTTTCCACATATGAAAAGGAGTATCTTGCTATCTTGCTTACTGTGGAGAAGTGGAGACATTACTTAGATGGTCACCATTTTACAATCAAGACTGATCACCAACACCTAAAACATCTCTTAGAACACAAGATTGTCCCAAGGATTCAGAGGAAAGGGCTAATGAAGATGTTGGGTCTCGATTATGACATTGAGTACAAGAAGGGAAAGGAGAATGCTGCGGCTAATGCACTGTCACGCAGATTGGAGGACTGTGAATAAGGTTCTTGTGGGGCTCTTTTGGTGATTGTACCTACTTGGATGGAAGAGGTCAATCAGTCCTATGTGAATGACTCTTTTGCACAAGAATGCATAGCATTTTTCAGTGTTGGCGAGGCAAACAACTTTGCTTCTGGTGCAGAAGTGATAGTGGCTAGAGGCATTATCAGACTTAAGGAGAAGCTGTACATTGGGAATTCCACTAATCTCAAACATCAAGTTATTAGTGCTTCACATGATTCAGCATGGGGAGGCCACTCAGGTGTTGAAGGAACATATCAAAGGATCAAGGCTCATTTTAGTTGGCCTGGATAGTAGAAGGAAGTGACAGATTTTGTGCAAAGTTGTGCACTATGTTAGCAAACTAAGCTTGAAGATCATAGATATCAAGGGCTTCTTCAGCCATTACCTGCTCTAGATGGTCTATGGCAAAACATAAGCATGGATTTCATCGAAGGATTGCCAAAATCAGAGGGAAAAGAGGTGATTTGGGTAGTAACTGATTGGTTCACCAAGTTCAGCCATTTCATTGCTTTAGCTCAACCTGTAATACCTGAGACGTTGGCTCGTGTGTTCCTTGACAACATTTGCAAGTTACACGGGTTGCCTCAATCCATAATCTCTGATAGGGACAAGCTCTTCACAAGTCGTTTTTGGAAGGAGTTTTTAGCTTGTTGGGAACTACGTTGGCCCTTAGCTCATCCTATCACCCACAGACCAATGGCCAAACTGAAAGGGTCAATCAATGCACTGAGTAGTATCTTAGAAGTATGGTGTTTAGCCATCCCAAGGTATGGGGAAGGTGCCCGTCATTGGCTGAGTATTGGTACAATACTTACTTTCATGCTTCTCTAGGCAGTACTCCATTTGAAGCATTGTATGGATATGGTCCACCATCTCCTTTGAAGTTGCAAGGAGTTATTTCACATGTGGCTGAGGTTACCGAGTTAGTACAGCAAAGGAAGCATCTAATGCAACTTTTGAAGGATAATCTCCATCAATCACAAGCCCGGATGAAGCTGTATGCTGACCGGAAGAGAGTGGACAAAACTTTTGATGTGGGAGACATGGTTTACTTGAAATTGCAACCTTATAGGCAGTCCACAGCTGCTGTGAGGAAGAATGTTAAGCTTTGTGCGAGGTTCTTTGGACATTACAAAGTCTTGGAAAGGATTGGCAAAGTGGCATACAAGCTTGAGCTTCCACCTAACTCACATATACATCATGTTTTTCATGTTTCTCTTCTCAAAAAGCAGGTAAAGCAAGGCCAAAGTTCCTCTTCATCACCTCCGGAGGTCGGTTCCAATGGATCATTGATTCTACAACCTGTAGTTGTAATGGAGTTTCGGCAGAAGCAAGCTGTTAACACAAGCAAACTAGAGGTTCGAGTGTCTTGGAGCAATTTGGATGACTCTTTCACTACTTGGAAAGAAAGACAATTTTTGTTGAGCCAATTCCCTTCTTTTCATTCTTAAGGACAAGAATGTTTTCAAGGGAAGGGGATTGTTATGATTCTAAGTCAATTGTGATGTAATAAGGCTTAATTGTTTGAATAGTAATAGCTTAGCTTGTGAGCTAGTTGTTTTGGCACCAAATTAGGATTGATGGTAGTTGTTTCGGTTGGGTCAAGAGCCGGTCAATGTTGGTGGCAAGTTAGGTAAGTCGGTTGAGGCTAGTGGTCCAGGTCCATTGTATCTTGATTCAAATAAGTAGTTAATTCATGTGTAATGAAAGATCATTCAAGGAAAATTCAACCTAATCTCTTTGAGATCCTTCTTTCTCTCATCTAATTCTCTCTATATTTCTCTTCTCCTTCACTTCTTCTCTCATCTACGCTCTCTCTCTCACAAGTTAAACTTTAAAATCAATCTAGAAGTTTAACAGTATCAAAGAAATATACATCTTTCTTTTGATTATAACCTTTGGCTACAAGTCTAGCTTTAAGCTTGTGAATGGTACCATCGACCTTTAACTTATGTTTGAACACCCAGTTACACTCTATGGATTTATACCCTTTGGGTAAATCTACAATTTCCCATGTATGGTTGCTCATTATTGAATCTAGTTTGTTGTTCACAACCTCCTTTTAAAACACAATGTATATTGATCTAGTAGCTTCCTCATTGGTTTAATGGTCCTCGTCCATTATAAAGGTATAAACAAATTCTTCAAGAATTTCATTATTTTCAATCAAGAGAGAAGTTATGAGATCTGGACCAAAGGTTTTTTTGGGTTCTAATCCTCTTGCTGCTTCTAGGTTCAATATTCTCATAAGGTCAAGGTCTAGAACATTTTGTCAAGCATGCATCTGAACTCTTAACAATAGGTGATTTCATAGCCAAAATATGTTCAAATAATTCAACGTCTCTAGATTCTAAAATACTACCAATGTTCAAAAAAAAAAAAAAATTAAATAAATACTATCGAGTGTACAATAATCATTATATTTCAAAACGAACCTATATGCAATAGAATTGTGTGTGTATCCAATGAAGATTGTATCTATAGTTTTGAGACCTATCTTGTCCCTCCTAAAGTTAGGTACTCCTACTTTAGCAAGGCACCCCGCACTTGTAGGTAACTAAGATTTGGCTTAAAGCCTTTCCATAGTTCAAGGGATGTTTGGTCTAACTTTTTATAAGGTATACAAATTAGCAAATAGCTTGGAGATAAAAGTGTTTATTGTTGGGTGGGAAATTTTAATTTTGTAAATTAAAATTGCATACAACTATTGTATCGGTCGTAGCGGAATCCTGATTTGAAACTTCCAATTTTGAATACATATAAGTTTTTAACTCTAATTAGACATAATAATCCATAGCATAGATGACATACCCATGAAAAATAATTAAATACAAATTTGAAAGTATAAGTCTACAAATCTCATACCTCATTGTAGATTGTAAGTGTAAAGATGCTCCAACGACACCTCCAACACCCACTCTGCAATTCCTCTTTTAGTAGCGAACGAATGGCATCGAGAAATCAAGCAATTCTTTAAATGATTTAAAGAATTAATTGGGAAGAAGGTTTATTCCTTTTTAATTCTCTAATTAATTGTGAGAAAATCAAGTGAATTAAATTAAACCCGAATGAGCCAGGCACTGCTATTTATTGAAGTATCAAAACTTAACTAATTCAAGTTGAAATATAAAATAAATGGTAAAATTGTATTGCAGTTAGGACAAAACACCCAAAATAATTATCAAAAATGTATCAAAATGTCACATGCCCTCTTTTCAATTCGTTGTGGCGCCCGCCATTGGTTAGTACCTTGTGGCGCGAATCACCCTCAGGTGAAGGCCCCAGCGCACGACACATGTTGCTCTTTGATTGGCAAGGGGGCAATGAGGATCGCCCCCTCATTGGCCAGTCAGCGTGTGAGGCCCGCGTGTTATTTTCCATTTTACCTTTTTTTGTAAATTTCATCCCATAAATTTTAGATGCTTGAGGAGGGACCAATGTACCCCTAGTTCCAAATGGGTCAAATCTGATTACCATCTCATGATAACAATTGATAACCATTACACAAAACTCAATTCCAGTAAATACGTTTTACTGCATTCTAGAAAGTATATTTACTTGTTAAATTTTTCTGTAGAGGTTTACTCACAATTGACCCCTCTAATAAATGTCCATGAGAAAAATAATAACTTAAACTACTATTGTCATTCTTTCTCACTTTTCCTTCTTAGTTACCAACTTGCCCTTCTTGAATAATTCAGTAACACAGAAAAATACTTCCGTGTTAATTCCAAATGTGTAACATAAATAATGCTGTAGCCAAAGTCTCTGTAATCAATTGGAATACTTGTGGATCAACTAAGAGGTCATTTTACAAGGTAGATTCCTAGCAAAACATCCAAATCTGCCACACTTCATGCAATTTTCCAATGAATGTAAGATTCCAGTTAGACATAATAGTCTCATCCTTTTTGCACATCAAAACAATTAACATTCCATGCACGAGTTCAGACTATTTCTCAAATTAAGAGTCATTGTTTAAACAAAACATATGAGTCGCCCATTTTTGATAATAGTACATGTTTGCTTTACATTGTTTGCGATTAAGTGTGATGTGTTCACCGTAAAATTATTAATAAAATAGACAGGCAAAAGGGACTCACCGCTTCTCGGGAGTGAGCCTAAATTCGAACCGCACGTCTTTGACCTCAACCACTCGCCATCTTCAAAGAAAAGGTTGTGATATTTTTTTGTATTTGACTTCGGTTATATTGTGAGTTGCTTATGCTTCAATTAAAAAGACTTGGTTAAACATTTTTGTGGATTTTTTAATATATATGTTGACAGAAAATTAAAGGATGTGGACCTAACTCAAGTGACAGTTAGAATGACGAAGCAGGGACCACAGAAACCTTTCCTCTTACACTTAAAAGTTAGGAACTGGGTTGGAGGCAAAGCCAAGAGCTCAACAGTCCATTTAAGCTCATCATTTCTTGATGACAGTGGCTGATGACAATAGAGGTACATGGGTATTTCTGATGAGAGAAAAATCTCAAGCATGTAAGATACTTTTGGATTTTTCTTGTAATATGATGAACCTCAATTTGAGATTCATGTCAAGTAGGTGCGAAGTGATAATGGTCAGGAGTTTAGTATGGTCTTTTATTGCAATACTACAAGAAGCATGAGATTCAGTTTCAAACTTCAATACTTGACACTCATTGTTGAAAGGAAACACTGGCATTTTTTTAAAGTGGGCATGAATTGGGGTTTGAGGCTAGTCTTACGCTTCAACAACTGCATATATAATTAATTTGAGCCCGAAGCCAACCACAGAGAATAAAAGTAGTTATAAACTGTTGTTTGGAAAGAGGCTAAGTTATGTCAATTTATGAGTTTTAGGTAGTGTAAACTATGCTCATCTTTTAGATCGAACTAAAGATAAGTTGGGGGCACATGCAACTCATTGTGTTTTCAAGGGTAAACCGCATGGGCAAAAGGATTACAAAGTATATAGTCATGATAATCCTAAATTATTTGTTTTCGAGATGTGGTGCTTTATGAAACCTATTTCCCATGTAAAGACGAACAAACTCGGCCAACTCCGACAATGGTTGGTTCAATCGACCCCTTATTGTCACCAAGGATCACTGCCAAGTGAAAGTGAACAAGGGGACTGTGGAACCACTATTCTCAAGAAGATAGGGAAGACGTCGATGGTGGTACATTAGAAAATTGGGCGGAGTGGGAGAATTGAGTTTCGGTGGACCGCGAACTGTCAATGGAATGGGAAGATTGAACCATGGATACGGGTTGAACCACTTGTGTGCACTCAATGCCTAAGAAGTATCGCGCCTATGTTTGTGATGCTCCACCTTCTAGACCATTCTCATAATACTACTCATTTGTTAGGTATAGCTTATCCTTTTTCATGTTCTTTTAACTAATGTAAGTTTTTAGTCATTCACTCGGCTTTTCTCAGGGCCACCACTTCATATGATGAGCCAACAACATTTAATTAGGTTGTTCAACTTGGTCACTGGTGAGATGCCATGAAGAAATAAATTAAGGCTTTGGAACAAAATCAAACTTTGAAAATTAAGGACTTACTGCTTGGGTAGAAGGCCATAGATTTGAAGTGGGCTTCTGAAGTAAAGTACAACCTCATTTGTGCCGCAAAAGGTTACTATCAAGTGGAAAGTATTGACTATCATAACACTTCTACTTTTGTGGTTAAAAATTATGATTGTTATATGCTTGTTGTTGCCATGGCATGAAATTGGGCAGTTCATTAATTGGATGTAAACAGCGCTTTTTTCATGAGGTTCTCCATGAGGAGGTTTACATGAAAATTCCAAAGGGTTTTCAAAAAAATCATGGAGGCCAAGTGTGTTGTCTTCATAAGTCATTATATAAATTAAAACAGGCCACTCATAATTGGAATAAAAAATTCACAGTCTCTTTGCAATTGGCCAAATTAGTATAATCAAAATTGGATTATTCTCTTTTTATATATTTACGAGGCTCCAGTTCTGTGGTTGTATTAATCTATGTAGATGCCATTGTAACCGGAAATGAAGTTAAACGGAACAACATGCTTAAGACCCAACTTAATGAAAATTTTGGCATTAAGGATTTTGGACCCGTTAAGTATTTCCAAGGACTTTAGGTAGCTTGGTCTAGATCTGGGTTTATGTTAAATCAACGAAAATATATTTGAGACATTTTGGGTGCAATAGGTATGCTGGGCACAAAAGTGCTGTCAACCTAGATTGTTCAAAACCATCGCTTGGCCAATGGAGTTGGCAAGATGGCAAAGGATTTTTGTGAATATAGACATTTAGTGGGACCATTGTTATATTTGACAATCACACGGCTAGACATTAGCCATGCAGTTCATGTTTTAGGTCAATTTGTGCATGATCCCTAAGAGCCTCATTTGGAGGTAGCAAAAAGAGTGTTGCAATATTTGAAGGGTTCGCCTAGTCAAGGATTTTTTTTTTTTTTTCCTTTTAGTTAAGTGTGAGTTTTAGTCGTGGGCATATTCTGATGCTGATTGGGTTGGTTGTCCCACTACGTGATGTTTCACCACAGGTTACGTAGGTTTTCAGGTGGTGCATCTGCTTCGAGGGGATCAGAAAACAATCAGTTATTTCGCGGTCGTCAGTTAAGGCTGAATACAAGGCAATGGCTATAGTTACTAGTGATTTGATTTTGTTATAGAGATTGCTTTTTGATCTGGAATATGATAAGTTTAAATTAG
Source organism: Simmondsia chinensis (assembly GCA_018398585.1). Lineage (NCBI taxonomy): Eukaryota > Viridiplantae > Streptophyta > Magnoliopsida > Caryophyllales > Simmondsiaceae > Simmondsia > Simmondsia chinensis. Next base: position 14,641,606 of record JAGTTD010000005.1, read on the forward strand.
TATATAATTATTTATATCATTTTCATATATTTTTATCCATTTTACATCAAACTTCTATTGCTTTTGCTCGGTTTTGCTCTTTTTTAACTTTATTGCTTTTTTTTTTTTTTTTGGAAAAACACTGATTTTATGTTAAATCTTGCTAGATTTTATCATCAAAATCAACAAATAAAAGCAAGATACATCAAATAAAAGAAAAAAAAAATAGCAAAACACATCCAATTCTCATGTTTCAAAGTAAAAATTACATAAAATAACACATTTATCATACAATTTACAACTTGCTCATTTGGGTGGCTAGTTTTTTCATCATTTTAACTCAAATACGTTGTATAAGTCTCAAAAAACACCACTTTGATCTTATTTTGCGGGTTTGGGGTGGTGGATATTAGGAAAAATAAAAAAAATAAAAAATTGGAAGAACAAGCAAGTTGTTGGCAGCCGTAAGCTTAAGCAAATGAGGAGCAAGTTTATGCAATTTTTCTTCATTTTTCAAGCCTCAAACACTGTAAATAGGGGTCATTTGGGGAGTGTTTTGATCATCCTTCACCAAGCAAAAAACACAAAATATATATATATATATATATATAGAAGAAAGGATAAAATCAGGTGTAAGAAGACGAGAAAGAAAGGAAGAAGTTTGGTTTAAAATTTTGTATTTTTAAGTTCTTTCTATCCTTTTCTCTATTAAGTTCATAAATTTTGTGTTAAATTATGTCCTATGTTAAGTTTATGATGAACTAATTTTGTTATTCCAACGCTACGATGTAGCCTAAGCTGTAATATACTCATTTCTAATTTAACGTATTCAATGTCTTATTATTGTGTTGTTGAAGTGTTTATCATTATTCTTCATGAGTTTTAAATATTTGATCAGCGTTTAAGGCCTATAATGATTCATAATGAGGCCGAGGGGAGATTTATGATGATTGCTAAGGTGATAAGCACCACAAATTGAGCGAATGCTCGAGAGTGATTAACGCGATTTGTGTGGTTTTTAAGTAAAAATCATAGAGCTTTAAAAACTCTTTTCTTATTTAAATTCATGCACAAGAGTGATGGGTTAATATGTAAAAGAGCATGCTAAATGTTGCTTGAGAGAGAATATTTTGTAAATTAGGATTTTCAACCATCAACACGTAATAACAACTTGAATAATGAGAATAGAAAGGTGTATTGATGCAACTAGGTGAAGCCAGAAGCCTTGGATTTTATTGAATCATAAAAACCACAATAAATCGGTAAAACTTGGATCAAAATATCAGTAAACAAATTTTGCTTGCTTTTATTTTATTTTATTTCATATCAAAATCTCAATTTTCGGTCTTTCAAATAGTGTTTAGGGTGCTAATTTCAATACTCACTCAATAACAGTCCTTGTGGGAACGATACTTTACTCACACTTTATTACTTGATACGACTAGTACACTTTCTAATGCATACATAAAGTAAGTATTAGAGTATTAGTCCATAGACAGGAAATGTTATTTGCAATGATCAAGCGGCCTTACATATTGCTTCTAACCCAGTATTCCTTGAAAGAACAAAACACGTTGGAATTGATTGTCATTTAATTCGAGAATAGTTGCTTGCTAGGGAGACTACTACCTATTTTGTTTGTTTGTTAGGACAATCTCTTCACAAAAGCACTTGGATATCCTCCCGTTTCATTGCTCCTCTCCATGTTCGGCATTATCACTCTCCAACTTGAGGGGAAGTGTTAAAATGGATTTTTTTTTTTTTAATTTGTATGTTGTATTATACATTTTAATATCTTATTCATCTTGTTTTCTAGTCTAAATTAGAGCATTTAGTTGGTATTTCAATAGTGTCCATAAACGGCCACCCTCTTCCTCTTCCACCATCAGTAGTGATATGATAGTGTATAGGATCCTTTGTGAGTGTAGTCGATCTTTGGTCTTATGTCATGCATTATATAAACTCAAGCTTTGCAATAAGGATCATATTGAATTCATCCAACACTTGCATATTTTCTTTATCTACTTCTATTTTATTTTTCAAGAACTACTCGTTCGGGAGAAGCAGAGTAATTTCAACTCTTTGTGGCAACAATTTCCAAGATATGAAAATATATACAGTAGAAAAGCATTCACGCCAACTCCCACTCCCACGCCCGAACCCGAACCCTGGTCGGCATGCGATGCAATTGCACGGGAGGTGTCCATCTACATCTCACTCTTAATTGAAGAGTACAACTTGCTTTCCGTAATTAAGACAAACCTCGTATAAGTTTTTTTCCATATGGGACAATGTTTTTAAGGAGTTACAGAGAATACAAGTTTTTAAAACACATATTTGCTTGTATCATATTAGGTTACTTACATTTTAGTACTATGATGTTTTTTGAAAATAATAAAAGACGATTACATTTTTGAATTAATAAAATAGCCTATAAATTTTTGTCATATTAATAAAAGGCCCCTCTTTAGTGTGATGACATCATTTTTCGTTGACAGAGCTGATGTGACAACTTCTTTGTAGTAATTCTATAGCGAAATGGCAAAAGTACCCTTCAATACCCTTATTATTACTTTATAAGCAAAAAATTTGAGATGCTGTATTGTTTAGATGTTTTCGCTTAATTTGTTTAAGAATATGGTTATTGAAGGGTATATTTATCATTTTACTGTAGCATTAATAAAAAGTAATTGTCACGCTAGCTTTGCCAACAAAAAATGACATCATCACATTGGATATGGATCTTTTTATTAATATGATAAAAGCCTAGAGGCCTTTTTATTAACATGATAAAAACATAGGGACATTTTTAATAATTCAAAAAAAGTTAGGGTCCTTTTTATTATTTTCTAAATTATCGAGATATTAAAATATAAATAACCTATTATTTTACAACACTCCCCTACAAAGGATGCAAGCCAGAGAAAGGGCAAAGTAATTTGGGCAAAGAGAGCTTAGTATTTCAATGTCAATGTCTTGGGACTTGATTTGACACTAATCTATGCCGAATTTAGGACCAAAAAGGTGCAAGGTGACTGCAACCTACTAAATTTGGTACTCACTAAATAACAATCCTCGTGGGAATGATACTTTACTCACACTTTATTGCTTGATACGACTAGTGCACTTGCTAACGCATACGCAAAGTAAGCATCTAGATTTTGGCGCCGTTGCCGAGAATTGTCTTTATTTGAGTGATATTGGTACCAAGTTTTGATGCTAATTTGATATTTTAAATAATTTGTAAATTGTATTTAAGTTTAAGAAATTTTTCATTTGATTCATTTGTAAAGATAAATTCTTTGAAAAAAATAATTTCGTATAGAACATAACCCCCCTAAAAATTGTCTTTTTAAAAAAAAATTGTTAGTTTTGTGTTATTTTGTTATTTTCCTTATATTTTGTCTTTATTTTCATCATTTTTTTGCTTATAAGTTCACTTTGTTAGGATTTTAAAAGTTAAATTTGATACTTTAAAGTTTTCAAAAACATTAGGATTACTACCCCCTTTTTCTTTAAAATTTGTGTTTTCTTAATTTTTATTTTAGATTGTTGTATTTTTAGGTTTTCTGATTAATTTTAACTTTATTTTAATTTTTTTTTCCCCTCTAAATAGGTTTTTCAAAGTTAGGTTTGTTATCTTTAAGTTTTTTAATACCTTTTGTAGTACCCATTTCCTCCTTAAAATTTGGCCTTGTTAAATTTTGTGTCATACTTTTGTAACTTTTAAGGTTTTCTCTTTGTTGTTATCCTTTCCTTTAACTTTGTAGTTGTTTATTTTTACTCTGTATGCAAAACAAAAACGAAAAAGAAATTACTCCTTTTGGCCCAGAAATCGAAAGAACACTTCGATTAATCAGGAAATTAAAAGAATTGAAACAACGGCTAATAATAACGGAAATTATGATGAAAGGATTTGAAAGATTATGTTATACCTAGTGTTGGAGGCTGCACTTCCAGAATTAAACGTCCTCCAATACAAGCAAACAATTTTGAAATTAAACCCCCTATTATACAAATGATTCAATAGACTGTCCAATTTGGCGGTCTACCTAGTGGGGACCCAAACATCCATATCGCTAACTTCTTAGCGATATGCGATACATTTAAGCATAATGGTGTCAGCAATAATGCTGTTCGCTTAAGGCTATTTCCGTTCTCACTGAGAGATAAAGCCAAAGCATGGCTAATGTTATTACCACTAGGAATTATCACCACTTAGGATTATTTGGCTCAAAATTTCTTGCTAAATATTTTCCAACAGCCAAATTAGCTAAGATGAGGAATTTACATTACCTCGCTTGTACAATACGATACAAACTCTTTGTATGAGGCGTGGGAACATTACAAAGAACTTTTGAGAAGGTGCCCACATCGTGGTTTGCAATTTTGGATGCAAGTCCAAACTTTTTATAACGGGTTGGCACCTAATACTCAAATGATGGTAGATGCGGCTGCTGAGGATCTCTGAACCACAAAACCACAGAAGAAGCATATTTATTGCTAGAAGTAATATCTAGCAATAACTATGCAAGGGCAACTGAGCAAAAGAAACCTGTGGGAATGCACGCGCTGGATGTAATAACAAAGTTAACTGCCCAAGCTTTAATGCTTCAAAAACAGCTAGGTAACATGAATGTAAATGCCATTAATTCTCCTATGCTAACGCGTGAATTTTGTGCAGGGAATCATCCTAGCATAGAGTGCCAGACAGGGAATCCTTTCGCCCCATCTAGCCATGAACAAGATAATTTTGCTTCAAATTTTCAAAAACAACAAAATAATCCCTATTCCAACACTTATAATCTCGGGTGGCGAAACCATCCAAATATTTCGTGGAACAATCAAGGGATTCAAAAACAACCTTTTCAGCCATCAGAAAGAAAAACTGATCTCGAGGAATTATTTAGTAAGTTTATGCAAGACACAAGAAGTTTCATGCAAAACACTGAAACTAATCTTCGAAATCAAGATGCAAATATTAGAAACCTTGAGACCCAAATCGGACAAATTTCAAGCCATCTCTCTTAAAGGTCTCAAGGTTGCTTACCCAATAATACTGTCACTAACCCACGAGGGCAGGTAAAAGCAATAGAATTTTGATGTGGAAAAACTCTGAAAGAACCAACTCAGGTAGACAAAACAATGCAAGATGAACAACCCATAATTGACCTGTCCACAGATGCCAATCAAGAATGACGAAGGGACAAAAATCCAAAAAGAAAATGAACCAAAAAGGGCTGAACCTCAACCCTACAAACCAAAAGTCCCATTCCCTTAACATTTAAAAAAGACAAAAGCGGACGAACAATTTGTTAAATTTTTGAAAATTTTCAAAAAGTTACACATTAATGTCCCTTTTGCTGACATGTTAAAGTAGATGCCCAAATATGCAAAATTCATGAAAGAAATCTTGTCTAACAAAAGGAAGTTGGGAGAGTTCAAAACGGTGGCACTAACTGAGGAATGTAGTTCCATACTACAAAAGAAGTTGCCTCCCAAGCTAAAAGATCTAGGGAGTTTCACGATACCTTGCACCATTGGCTCTATTACTTTTGACAATGTCCTATGTGATTTAGGTACAAGTATTAATTTGATGCCACTCTCAGTTTTCAGGAAACTTGGCCGAGGAGAGGTAAAGCCTACCATGGTTTCACCCAAATTGGCAGACAGGTCTATCAAGTATCCACGAGGAGTGGTAGAGGATGTCTTGGTAAAAATAGACAAGTTCATATTTTCCAGCTGATTTTATAGTACTTGACATCGAGGAGGATAAAGAAATACCTTTAATTTTAGGACGACCCTCCCTTGCAACAGGAAGAGCCTTGATAGATGCACAACAAGGAAAACGGCTCTTAAGGGTAGAAGATGAGCAAGTGATCTTCGATGTTTTTAAACCCATAGAACTCTCATCAAAGAAGGACACTTGTTTTCAAATTGGAGATCGAGTTTTTCCTGCTAAGTCGGAGGTTTTGAAAACCAAGGATGATTTAGCAAAGAAAGGCACCACAATTATAAGAAAGAAACTCAAGGAATGGCGCATTAAGATTAAGGATTTCATAGCTGGAGTAGGTAGAGGTGGTCGAATAAAGAAGGGCACGAAAAAGATTCATGGAAGAAAATTGTCACTAAAACTGAATGGCGGAAATTCTATTCTCTCGAAGGATCCAAGATAGAATATTATTGAAAGTCGAGCTAAATGACTATAAACTAAGCGCTTCTTGGGAGGCAACTCAAGTGATGTTTTCCTTACTTCTTTTTATTTTATTTTCCTTTTTATTTTTATTATTTTCTCATGTTTCTATATATTTTGTTCAAACAAGTATTTTAAAACAAACCTAATCACAACATTCGCCAACAAATAAGCAATCCTCAAACCTAGGAAGTATCTCTCCCCTACTGCTTTGTTCTTTATATTTCTTTTAACATTGTGGACAATGTTAACTTTAAGTTTGGGGGTGGGAGAGACAATTTAAAAAAAAAAAATTTAAAAAGTTTTCCTGTTTTATCTTTTAGAGTCGGCTTTAGTGCCTCCCAGAGTTCGGAGGCACCAATACGCTGTCACCGGATTCCATGAGAACTCCGAAATTAAGCGTGCTTGTGCGAGAGTAGTACCAGGATGGGTGACCCCCTGGGAAGTCCTCACCCTCAGGTTGGGGGTACTGGGAAATAGCCTCTCTTCAGGTTAACACCCTGAAGGGGGAACGCTGCGTACATCCGCGCCCCCCCCCCCCCCCCCCCCCCCCCCCCCCCGACCCTGCGTAGGCGGGAGCCCTTGTGGCACTGGGTATGTTCCTTCTTTTTTTTTTTAGTGCCTCCCAGAGTTCGGAGCCTTTGTATGAGGACGTAGGTAGTGTCGGCCAACAAAAAGATTGTCTTTTTTTTATATCAATTTTAGTCATTAGTCCTTTTAAAATTAAAAAAACAGAGAGAAAACTTATCATTATACTTTTGAGGCAATTTTTCTACACTTTTTAGTTCATTTACTTTAATTAGATTTGAATAACCTGATAATTAATTATTTTTGTATTCTAATTGCAAAAACACGATCTAATCTAATGCATTATCTTGATAAACCGTGGTATTTGAGTTCACTAGTTAGCATGGCTATTTTACTTTTCTTTCTGATTAAAAGATGCTCAAATTTGAATGGATTGCGTTAAGATTATCATATACATAATACACTTTGAAGAGTTATGCTTAAATCTAAAGAGGGGAAAAAAAAAAAAAAAAAACCAAAAAAGAGGAAAGCCTCTCTAGCACCACTATCCCACATAAACAATTTTAAGATATGTGCTACCCATTAAAAGGACATCTCAGTGGTGCCTTTTCTTACTTATGGGTCATCGTCCAAGAGTCAGAGCTTGATTCTCACCGAAGATATACTCGGGAAGTCATAATGAAGGCATCTTAGTGGTGGCTTCTCTTATTTATGGGTCATCGCCCAGGAGTCGGAGTTTGATAATCGCTGAAGATATACATACACGGTAATATTGGGGATGTCTCAGTGGTGGCTTCTCTTACTTATGGGTCATCACTCAGGAGTCAAAGCTCGATTCTCGCTGAAGATATACTCATGAGCCGAGATTGACTTGAGCTAACAAATTCATCAGATAAAAAAAAGGGGGCGCAAATAATTTAGTTTTGGGCGTACTTGATAAGCCTTGTTATGAGTGGTATAATTTTTGTTCTCTATTCGGTTTGAATGTCTTGAGATTAGAAAGGCATATTGATGCAACAAGCTGAAATCGAAGGCCTTGGATTTCATTAAATCATGAAAACCACAAAAAATCTGTAAACCTTGGATCAAAAAATCAGTAAACAAATTTTGTTTGCTTTTATTTTATTTTATTTCATACCAAAATATCAATTTTTGGTCTTTCAAATAGTGTTAAAGCTACTAATTTTGAAACTCACTCAATAAAAATCCTTGTGGGAACGATACTTTACTCACACTTTATTACTTGATACGACTAGTGCACTTTCTAACGCATACACAAAGTAAGCATTAGAGTACTAGCCCATAGATGGGAAGTGTTATTTGTGATGATCAAGAAGCCTTACATATTGCTTCTAACCCAATATTCCTTGAAAGAACAAAACACATTGGAATTGATTGTCATTTAATTCGAGAATAGTTGCTTGCAAAGCAGATTACTACCTATTTTGTTTGTTTGTTAGGACAATCTCTTCACAAAAGCACTTGGATATCCTCCTCTTTCATTGATCCTCTCCATGTTGGGCATTATCACCCTCCAACTTGAGAGGAAGTGTTAAATTGCATATTTTGTAATTTGTATGTTGTATTATGTATTTTAATATCTTATTCATCTTGTTTTCTAGTATAAATCAGAGCATTTAGTTGGTATTTCAATGGTGTCCATAACCGGCCACCCTCTTCCTCTTCCACCATCAGTATTGATATGATAGTGTATAGGATCCTTTGTGAGTGTAGTCGATCTTTGGTCTTATGTCATGCATTATATAAACTCATGCTTTGCAATAAGGATCATATTGAATTCATCCAACACTTGCATATTTTCTTTATCTACGTCTATTTTATTTTTCAAGAACTACTCATTCGAGAGAAGCAGAATAATTTCAACTCTTTGTGGCAACAATTTCCAAGAAATGAAAATATATATCGTAGAAAAGCACTCATGCCAACTCCAACTCCCATGCCCGAGCCTGAACCCTGGTCTACCTCTTACTCTTAATTGAAGAGTACAACTTGTTTTCCATAATTAAGACAAACCTCGTATAAATTTTTTCCATGTGGGACAATGTTTTTAAAGAGTTACATACAATACAAGTTTTTAAAACACATATTTTCTTGTATCCAGGACAGGGCGCTTGCTTTCGCAGGTGGCAGGTGATTTACTGACTAGAATGGACATGAGAGTTTCCCGGTGGAAGGCGGGTCACATGTCAAAAGCGGGAAGGGCTACTCTCATCCAGTCAGCCGTGGAGTCTATGCTGAGCCACGTGATGCAATGTTTCAAACTTCTGAAATCGGTTTGCAAGCAGGGTGATAAAATAAGCCGACAGTTCTTATGGAACAAGGATGGAAATAAGGGGATGAACATTGCGGCATAGAGCAACATCTGTAAACCTAAAAGTGCAGGGGGTCTTGGTTTGAGAAAGATGGAGGCGGTCAACCAGGCTTTCTTATGCAAGCTTGGTTGGAGAATCCTAATGAATGAAGATAACGTGTGGGTCAGATGTGTGGAGAGTAAATATCTGAAGGGGAAATCTCTGTTCGATTATGTGAGGAGGAGTGCTGATTCTCCAGCTTGGAAGGGTATTCTTGATTCCGCTCACATCCTAAGGAAAGGCCTCAAATAGAGAATTGGGGATGGAAATAAAGTCAGCTTTTGGTATGACTGGTGGGTCTCAACTGGTCATTTAATATAGAACCTCGCAGGGGACCTTGGTGGTGCCGATATGCCCCTCAGAGTAGGGGATTTCATTACCAATGGGGAATAGAACATAGCGAAGCTTGAAAGAGTGGACCCCCCAGATTATCTAAACGAAATTCTGGGGGTGCCTATTATGAAAAACAGGATAGAGGATCAACAGTGTTCGGGGTTTACAAGTTCAGGATCCTTCACTGTTAAACTTGCCACCTAGATGGCTCATAACCTGAATTGGGAGGAAAGAAGGGGCTAGGAATTCAAGCGGATCTAGGACTTTAACATCCAGCCAAAGATTAAGGTTTTCCTTTGGCAAGCCCTAAACAACTATCTGGCAACTGGATCCCAAATGAGAAAAAGAATCCCTGACCAGGATTCCCACTGTAAGATGCACGGGGCGGGGGGCGAGGATATCTCCCACCTCCTTCTTTCATGCCCTCATGCTAAAGCTGTGTGGGAGGGGGCTAATAACGCTTAGTGGAGCATTCTCCTCCCTCCCACACTATTTTTGTGGACGAAATAAGAGCAAGGAAGGGGAAATGTGGAATGGAAAGATTTGTGGTTGGCTGTTGGTATATATGGAAAGACAGAAATGCAGCGGTTTTCGAAGGAGAAAGACCGAATCCTGATCAGACCATCAATAGAGCCCATTCTATGGTTCTGGAATGGGATTGCAGAAATATGATGGACGAGGGCTATGAAGGTGATAGAGCCACCTCTTGCAAAAGGAGGGGTAATTTATGGGTCTACAGGTTTCTTCCGGAGCAAGGGTGGGCCAAAGTCAATTTCGATGGCTCGAAGCGAGGAGCTGAGGCAGGTGCAGGTTTTGTCATCCGTGATTGCTATGGGGAGATTATCTCTTCTGGGCTTAAGAGAATGGGTAATGCCCCCATTCTTGTAGCTAAAGCTGTGGCTGCCAAGGATGGTCTGTGGGAGGCCGTCTTAAAAGGGGAGAGGAAAATCGTTCTAGAAGGGGGTAATGAGGTTGTCATTCGCACCCTTTTGGGCCTCTACGAGTGTCCAAATGCCATTCGTACGATTGTGGAAGATATTAAGAGAACCTGTTCGACAGACATCCTAGTCAAGTTCAACCATGTCTTCAAAGAAGCCAATAGAGTAGCGGATTTCATGGCGAGCCAGAGTTACTCAAGAGTGGGGTTTTATCTAGAGACGCTTGATCCCCCTTCCATGTTCTACCGGATTTCTTGTGATGATGCCTCAGGCCGTCCCTTTCTTCGAGGGAATCGCTAAGGCTTTTCCTCTCGTTTTTACCATCATAAATATATATATATATATATATATATATATATATATATATATATATATATATATATATATATATATATATTTGCTTGTATCATATTAGGTTATTTACATTTTAGTACCATTATTTTTTTGAAAATTATAAAAAAGACGATGACTTTTTGAATTAATAAAATAGCCCATAAGTTTTTGTCATATTAATAAAAAGGCCCCTCTCTAACGTGATGATATCATTTTTCGTTGACAGAGCTGATGCGATAACTGCTTTTTTAGTAATTCTATAGCAAAATGACAAAAGTACCCTTCAAGACCCTTATTATTACTTTATAAGCCAAATATTTGAGATGTTGTATTGTATAGATGTTTTCGCTTAATTTGTTTAAGAATATGGTTACTGAAAGGTATTTTTATCATTCTACTATAGATTTAATAAAAAGTAATGTCATGCTAGCTTTGCCAATGGAAAATGATGTCATCACACTAGATATGGATCTTTTTATTAATATGATAAAAGCTTAGAGGCTGTTTTATTAACATGATAAAAACATAGGGCGGTTTTAATAATTCAAAAAAGGTTAGGGTCCTTTTTATTATTTTCTAAACTATCGAGGTATTAAAATGAAAATAACCTATCATTTTACAACACTCCCCTGCAAAGGATGCAAGCTAGCGAAAGGGCAAAGTAATTTGGGCAAAGAGAGGTTAGTATTTTAATGTCAATGTCTTGGGACTTGAATTGACACTAATCTATACTGAATTTAGGACAAAAAACGTGCAAGGTGACTGCGGCTTTGAACCTCGCAAGTCGTTGTAAAGTCTTCCACTTGGACACGCACGAAGCTCAAAATCATACCAAGTCCTGCAGTCTAGGCATTTATTTGCCATGCACCCATCTTGGATTCTCATAGGTTCTTTGCAAAGCAAGTCTACAACTTTCATAAGGAGTCACCACATTTTTCACACCTATATAGGTAGATCCCATCAAGTAGGTATTGCAGCACACCATCAAACATATGGCTATGGGTCCATGCAGAGCTAAAGTTCATCCTCACTATCTTGTTAACACATCCATAGTGTCTATTAAGTGTAAGTTTACTTAAACAACCAAACATATGGCTATGGACCCATCCTAGCACTTCTGACGTCATAGGGAGGGATAAACAATAAGGGCTTGTTTGATAACAATGAGTTTTCTCGTTTTCCAGATAAATTTTACAGGAAACTGGAAAACTAGCAGTCCAGTTTTCTAATTGGAGATGTTGCAAAATGGTTTTCCAGTTTTCCCTGTCCTTTCATAAATTTGGATAACAATTTTGAACAGTTTTTCAAATTTTCTTCACAAAATAGGGACCTTGTTTTCCTATTTTTCTCCCACCACCCTTTTATATTTTCACACTACTCAACCATTTTGTAATATTTTTGCGTAAACCCCCATCTTTTCTTCCTTACATAAATAACTTTGGAATACTTAATGCTAGGTTCTTAATTTTTAAAGTGATAAATGATTTTCAAGGAAGAGGGCAAAGAAGAGGATCTTGCCAGCTGTTTAATTATATCTTTATAGAATGTGATGGAGCTGCTTTAGAGGTACTTATGGCCAGGTTCCTTTTTTTTTATAAAAGCAATACTAAACTATCCGCAAAGGTAGAGGTGTAAACAAACTGTTCAATGAACTGCTTATGTTCCAAATCGATTAGGGCTCGTTTGTGTTTATTATGAGGGCTCAATAGCTTATCGAGTTGAGTTCAAGTAGGCTTGATAAGCTTAACGAGTCGAGTTCGAATAGGGGGTGCTTGGTTGATTAGCATTCACCAACAATTTGATAAGAGCTCGTTAATAGTTGATATTTGTTCAAAAGTGGTTTGATAATGACTCGATAGTAACTTGATAAGCATCGATAGTTTGCCCGACTAGATAGCAAGCTCCACTCAGTTTTAGGCTTGATTGGGCTCGATAATAGCTCAACTCTGCTTGATAACAAGCTCGACTAGACTTGATGAGTCTATCGAGCTGAACCGAGCTAAGTATTGAATACACTAAAATCTTATGAGATCAAGCTCGAACGAGGGTTAGAAAAGTTCGATAAGAACTCGGCTTGAACTTAAGCTCAATAAGCCTTATCTAGCTCAAGTTCGAATAAGGGGGTTCTTGGCTCAGCTCAGCTTATTTAAACCCCTATGTTAAGGTGACAAAAGTTGATTCCCATATCATGTTGTACATTATTTTTGTATCATTCTCAATTTTCAGAAAATTGGTAAACAAGGATCACTTGAACGCATTCTTCAATTTCCTAAGTTGCAAAACTGGAAAAGCAAAACCGAAGATGAAAAGGAAAAATTGAGATGAAAAGAAAAAAGCAAAACTGCTTTCTGCTATCAAGCAGGCCCTAAATACTGTGCACTCTTGAATAAAACTATGACTTTTCATATTGAATGTGTATTTTTCATATCTCTCTCTCTCTCTCTCTCTCTCTCTCTTATGCAAATAAAACGGCTCCCTGCTGCCTGCTATTAACCGTCGCTATCACGTCAACGTCACGTTGGACACCTCGCCGACTAACGCTGCCCACCACCACGCCGGCGACGACCTGGATGGCGACATCCAACCGCCGGCCCAACTGCTAAGCCACCCAACACCCAACCCCTACTCCCTTCACTCTCCCACCCCCCTCCTCCACTCTCCCTCCTCCCTTGACACCTACCCTGGGTCACCCCCACCGGCCTCCACCGCCCTTCCACCAGGTCCCACCACAGCAGCACCCCACCCACCCACAAACCGCCCCCACCACTTGTTCCCACACCCCCAACCCCACCGCTCCACCACACCACACCCCACCGCACCCTCATCAGCCCCACCACGCACCACCATCGACCTCCCCCACATACCGGCACCACCACCACCACCCACGCCCCACCACAACCCGGACCACCGCACCCCACCTCGCCCCATCACCACCACCACGCCATACCAGCCCCTCATCACCACCACCACCGACCCCACTCCAAAGCCAGCAGCCCGCAACCATCAACCAAGAGCGGGCCCAGGTAAGTATTAGCTGGGTCAGAGTTTTTACAACGCACCAGCCCCGGGTTTGATCTATCCTGTATTACAGTAGGAAATTGTTGGGTATTTTCCACTTGGTTGTTTCTCCTTTCATTATTTAAATAGTGTTTTATTATTTGACTGAGGCGATACTTTCGTGTGTATATGCTATAATAAGCTTCGTGTCTATGTTGATCACTCACCCGCGATAGTCACACCTAGTTCATGAATGTTACCAGCTATGGAACTTAGAGAGTGAGGCCATCTTCAAAGGGGTTGGAGGAGGGCGAGGCAAAAGGGGATAGGGAACTTGAGACTAGGGACACTAAATGTGGGGACACTAACGAAGAATAGCTTCGAGGTGGCTCAAATGATGATGAAGAGAAAGATCAACATCCTTTGTCTGCAAGAGACTAAATGGGTTGGCGCGAAAGCCAGGGATGTGCTAGGGCATAAGCTCTGGTATGCGGGCAAGGTCAGAGGTAGGAATGGAGTAGGGATCATTGTGGATAGCAGCCTCAAGGATAAAGTAGTCGAAGTAGCAAGGGCTGGTGATAGGATCATAAGTATCAAGATGGTCTTAGATGGAGAAGTATTGAACGTAACCAGTTCCTACACACCTCAAACTGGACTAACTGAGCATGAGAAGGCAACATTATGGGAGGACTTAGACACAATGATGCAAGGCATACCCCAAGCCGAACAAGTGATGATTGGTGGGAATTTCAATGGGCACGTTGGCGCGACAGGGGACGGTTATGCTTCGTACCATGGAGGATTCGGCTATGGAACCAGGAATGCAGAGGGCAAAGCCCTACTAGACTTTGCGGTTACATATGATCTAACGGTGGCAACAAATTGTGAGCAACACATCATCACGTACCACAGCGGTGGGACAAGAACACAAATTGACTACATACTATTAAGGAAAAGGGTGCAAAGAGACTGCAAGGATTGCAAGGCGACCCCCGGAGAAGACCTGTCTACACAACATAGGGTGCTATGGGCGGATATAAACGCAAAGAAGAGGACCAAAAGAATCGGCAAACCCGCACAGACGCATACCCGTTGGAGGGATTTAAAGGGAGAGAAGTATAAGGTATACAAGGAAAGAGCGGAGGCCGAGCTCGGGTGGGACCTCGAGGGAGATGCAAACCAGATGTGGAACCAACTGGCCCAAAAGATCAGAGGACTGGCACGGGAAGTTCTCGGCACGTCAAAGGGAAGGGTACCAAGCAACAGAGAGTCATGGTGGTGGTGCGAGGAGGTCCCATAGAGGATTAAGGCCAAACGAGTTTGTTTCAAAGAGTGGGATCATAGAGATGAGGGTAAGGGACATCGGCATTTGCAAGCCAGGAGAGAAGCAAAGAAAGCAGTTAGAGAAGCTCAATCAAGAGCGTACGAAGATTTCTACAAAAGAATGGAGACCAAGGAGGGTGCAAGGGACATATATAGAATTGCCAAAGCAAGAGAAAGGAATACCAAGGACTTGGATAGAGTACAATGCATAAGAGGGGAGGATGGACAGGTACTCGTGGATAGGCAACAAATTAAGGCTAGGTGGAAAACGTACTTCCACGGGCTGTTCAACGAACAAGGAGGGACCGAGATATCTTAGATGATCTTTAAACATCGGAGGAGCAACAGAACCACTATGAATGTAGGCAAATTAGCACCAAGGAAGTCAAGGAAGCCCTAAAACTCATGGGAAGGGGTAAAGTAGTTGGCCCAGATGGCATACCCATGGAAGTATGGAAATGCCTTAGACAGAAGGGCATCAATTAGCTGACTAAACTATTTAACCAAATCCTACGGGGGGAGAAGATGCCTGAGGAATGGAGGAAGAGCACATAGATTCCGATATATAAGAACAAAGGCGACATTCAGAGCTGCGCCAACTATCGGGGCATCAAACTAATGTGCCACACTCTGAAGTTGTGGGAATGAGTCATAGACAGGAGGTTAAGGCAACAGACAGAGGTGTCCGTGAACCAATTCAGATTTATACCCGGGAGATCAACAATAGAGGCCATCCACATCCTAAGGCGGACGATAGAGCAATACAGGGAGAGACAAAAGGACCTTCATATAGTTTTCATTGATTTAGAAAAGGCATATTATAGAGTGCTAAGGGAGGTCCTTTGGAGAGTTCTGGACAGAAAAGGCATCTCCGCGCCCTACATCCGTGCCATTAGAGACATGTACGAGGAGGCACAGACTATGGTGCGCACCGTGGACGGGGAGACATACGCTTTCCCGATTACAGTAGGGGCACACCAATGGTCGGCTTTGAGCCCCTATCTGTTCATCCAGGTTATGGATGCTCACTAGGCACATCCAGGGATGTGTACCTTGGTGCATGCTTTTTGCAGATGACATTGTGTTGGTGGGGGAATCGCGGGAAGAGGTAAATGAGAAGCTGGAACGGTGGAGAGGGGTACTAGAGTCGAAGGGTTTTCGACTAAGCAGAGCCAAGACCGAGCACATGGAACTCAAGTTCGATCCCTCTTCCACACCTAGCCGGGAAGATGTCAAGATCGCATCTAAGGCCATATCGAAGAAGGAGAGCTTCAGGCGCTTGAAGTCCATGATACAGCACAACAGCAAAGTGGACAAGGATGTCAACTACCCGATTAAAGCGGGATGACATAAGTGGAGGATGGCCTCCGCAGTACTTTATGATAGAAAGTTCCCCTTGAAGCTAAAAGGAAGATACTATAAGAAGGTCGTGAGACCAACCATGACGTATGGGGCGGAGTGCCTAGCGATGAAACTACACCATACACAGAAGATGAAGGTGGGGGAGATGAGAACGCTGAGGTGGATGTGAGGACACGCAAGGAAGGATAGGATCAGAAACGAAGTCGTAAGAGGCAAATTGGGCGTAGCCTCCATTGAAGATAAATTAAGAAAGCAATGTTAGAGGTGGTTCGGACATGCCAGAAGGAGACCGGACAACGCTCCAGAAAGGAGATGCGAACAACCCCTTACTACACTAGGCAGAAGAGGAAGAGGCAGGCCGAAAAAGAGATGGATGGAGACGATCCAACAAGACCTCACCCACCTAAACCTTTGGGAGGAGGTGGCCGAAGATAGGGCCCAATGAAGGGCTAGCATAGGGGTAATAGAGGCTCCATCACCCTGCTTAGGCGGGAGCCCTTGGAGGCACTGGGTTTGTTGTTGTTGTTGTTGTTGTTTTCATATTGAATGTGTACGAAACTGAGTTGGATATATCACAATTAATTCATACAGTAGACTTCAATCTCATCCTGTCGATGTTTCTAATACCCTTTTATGGCAAAAAGCCTTTTATCAATGGCACCTCACACAATCTGAGTCGGTTCCGAAAATAATGCTGAAAAAAAAAATTTCCAAATCTACAGTTGAACTGCATTTACAAAATGCGGCTATACTAAACCGCGTCAACGTGACGCATTTAAAATAACCAAAAACCGCGTTTACAAAACACGGTTTACATTATAAACCGCATTCACAAAACGAGGTTCACTATGAAATGAGCCGCATTATCAAAACGTGGTTTATATGAGTGAACCGTGTTAACAAAAAGCGGTTTTATAGTGAACCGCGTTAACAAAACAAGGACAGGGGAACACCGGGAGGGGAACGCCCATAAACCGCGTCTCAAGAGTGCCGTTTATGCTAAGGTAAAACGCATCATAAAGACGCGATTTTATTGAGGTATAACTGCGTCTTTATGATGCGGTTTAGTGAAAAAAGGGCATGCGATTTTGTTTTAGTTGAAACTCATTTCTTTGACACGGTTTACTATAACCGCATTTTATAAACGCGGTTCAACAGTAGATTTGGAATTATTTTTTTTCCAGCATTATTTTTTTTATTTTTTTATTTTTAAGCATTATTTTCGGAACTGACTCACACAATCTAGGGATACCACTTCTCTTTCCAAAAGGTCTTTTACGATCTTATTCAAGAAGGACATATGTCTCCTCTTGCAAAACCCATCAAGTATGTAGTGCCTACACCATTCTTCACAAATTATGGGTTAGTTTGAAAGCATCAAGCTCAACCTCATAAATGACATTTTAGCACTGGGATAAAATAAAGGAGCACTCATGAGTTGGTCACCACCATCTTACTAAGAAACTTGCCAAAATAATGTTCCCCCCACATTGTGACATCGGCAAGTAAGTCTCTCAGCAGGCTTCATGGACTGCCAACTCAACAATTGTGAGTGCAATGTAATACTGCAGCACAATATTGATCGAGATAAATTTTAAGATAACACTTCTCTACTTAGCTCATATGATTAGTTGGAATAAAGTTATAAACATCACTTTTCACCATCTCAATGACTACTCTAAGTTATATGTACCGAGACCAAAAACATGAGCTTCCCGCACAATATATGGAATGTCTCTCATCACATTCCTTAACTAGAGTCACAAACCTGTCATCTTTAAAGTACTGAATTCATATTTTATAGTTCATTTAGCAATATAAATTTTTTTTTTTTTTCAAGGCTTAGTAGCATTAGCAAGCATACTTATATAACCACCATCATTTTCAAATACTCTGTTGGCATCTCAGTATCTCATTACAACAATGACGAATTTCTCATAATGCAAACCCCAATCCACAATACTTCTCAAGTACTTTAACAATATGATCAAAGCACTTAGGTACTAGTAACTCAAATTATAGGTATAACGGCTAAGTTTACAATCCAATATCATAACAACTATAGTTTGTCAAGGGCATAGTGATACAAATTATCTTAATATACCTAACATGTGATACACAATGATTCTTGTTCTTTTTTAGGTAAACACTAGGGTCAAATGGGGTCTTGATCTGTATGTCCTCAAAAATACTAAACTTTCCAAGTATTTTTTTCGCGTAATGTGATTAATAAGAATTGCACCCTTATATGTTCAAGTGATCTTTACACTAAGTGTCACACTGGCTTCCTCTATAAGTAATGTTAACCTAGAAAGACCTTGTAGCATTCATAATATTCATATTCGTGGCAAAAATAAACATAGCATCAATATATAAACAAATCATCGCTAATCCATTCTCATAATACTTAGGAGCTTATTTAAGATTGCACTAGGAAACAAGCTTACAAGCTTTATTTTTCCAAAGTTGTAATTTTGACATTCATTTGATACACTACAAGATCATTAACATGAGCTACCAGGGCTCTAATGTTCGTTATCTTAGTCACGGGTGAGAGGTGTCAAAGAAATCAATTTCATTTTTTTGGTGTATCTCTTAACAACTAATCTTGCCTTAAACCTATTTATCAAGACATCATCATTTGACTTTCTTTTCTCGTGAAAATATCCACTTGCAACTAGTTATTTACAACCTCTAGAAATGTCTACCAATTCCTATGTGTGATAATTGAGGATTGACTATGTTTCACTACTTATGACTTGTTTTTTCAAAAGTGACATTAGCAAATTTTATAGCCTCTTTGCAAGCTTTGGAGTCTTTTTTCTAATAGGCAGGTACACACATTTTTATTTTATTTTATTTCTCACAAAACTTTAAGCGTAGACATCTCCACCATAACAAATTCACATAAGCTCGTAGCAATTAGTGGGTGTGGAAGGAATCACAATAAGCCAAACAATTACGGTCAACTTGGTTATGACATAATCACTTGTGTACTCATAGGACACAAACCTCACATTTCATTGACTCATGCCAATATTCATAGGAATATGATTCTAGCCCTATGATTCTAGCCCCACGAAACATATGCGACTAGTAAGATATGGGCATAGTTCAAAATGGGTTTTTAGAAAATGTTACCTCCATTTAACGTTTGAACATGAAATAATAAAATGTCAATCCATAACAACATGCATGATAGCAACAATGGGGTGGAGATCCAGTGCAGTCACTGATAATGCTACGGTGAGAAGGGAGGAGAGAGGGGGTGGGGGTTAGGAGGAAAGAGAGAATAATTTTTTTAATTTTAAAATAAATATTTAAAAAACTATTAAAATTTTAAATTGTCCATATAAATTTATTTGTTTAACTATTTACATTTAAGTATTCGTCAAATTTTTGTTTAAGACATTGAAATAATTTGTATATAAATTTTAAATTATTTTACATAAATTTTTTGTTCGACAATTTATTATTTAGGTATTCGTTAATTTTTTGTTGAAAATATCAGAACAGCTTGTATATATTTTTATTATTCAGTATATTAGCATATTTTACATAAAATTTTATGAAAATATGATAATATAATAAATAATGAAGATAATATATGCAAGCTATTTCGATATTTTCAACATAAAATTAACAAGTACCTTAATTTAAATAATTTTTAAATTAAAAAAAATCACTCTCTCTCTTCTTCCACCCACCCCCTATCTCTCTCGCCTCCCATCTCAACGCAGCATTAGCAGTGTCTGTATTGGATCTCAACCTGCAACAATGTGCATCACATAAATTTAAAATCAAGGTTCACGTCAATCAAACATACGCCTTCTTAATCTTAAGCAATATTTTTAAAGACCTATATTCGAATGGACTTTTTTCTTATGTTAAAAGGTCCAAATTAGCTTTTTCATTCTTCTAAATGGGCTACATTTCAAATTAAGGGCTTAGGGAAGGTTTTTGTCTTTCCCATAATTTACTTCATCAAGAAAACCCCAGCCTCCTCTCTCGGGCAATGGTGGTCGCTAAACCACACACATCCCAAGGTCAATCGCACGCAACACCCACCTCTCTGCCTCCATTGCCTCAATGAGTTGACACTGTGGCACTAGCACCCAACGACGCCAACGACTATCTCAAACCAGATGTGCCAGCCACCATGATGATACAAACCAAATATAAATCTAGCTCAATATCAATGGTAAACACAATCTAATATGGATATATATTGATAGATAACTCCAGTAATGGAGGATTGCAAGGAAAAAAGGGCGAAATATAGAAGAAGGAGGAGAAACTAGAGAAACATAGGGGAGAGAAAGAGGCGGAGCTTTACACTCAATTCACAAAATAGCATACTCAACCTTAATGGCACTCTACTTATTTATAATAGTGAGGAGGTGCTGAGGTGGCAGAGATGAAAGGATCTAGAAGGGGGGAATGTTGTCCGCAGCTACTGATTGGCGAGTTAGGGAGTGTGTTGAGCTGGCGCATTGTATGGTAACTCAGCGGTACATATGACGAAGTGGGTCTTGGCTGCAGATGAGATGCCAGGTTTTTATCAATACCACCCCTTGAAACGATCCTGGTCCTCGAGGATCAAAAGTAAGGGAGTCGCCATATCTATGTCATCCTGAGGTGCGGTTGGCGGGTGATAGTCAGGTAGATAGCGACCTAGGTGGGTGAGGACTAATGAGATGGCGTCCTTCTATGCGTCTATTCCCATTCTTGCTCGTATCACTTCTTTCCCCCTCCAAAGACCTTTGCCCCAAAAGGTCATGGGCAACGAGCCAACTCCTAAGCGTGAATGATTCTCTGGGGTCAAACACTAAGCGTGGATGATTCTCTGGGGTCAAACACTAACTTCTGGAATTTCAGTAAGAAGAGAGCTTCGAAGCTGAAGACTTCCTTGAATAGGCGATACTATAGAAGCTTGGCGGAAATGGTGATGACATTCCCAAATTCTGATGGCTGCTGCAGAGGCACGGGAAGATCTGTCCCGGTCGGCGAACCTGTAAATGCCGAGAGCATGAGAGGCAGAACCAAGACTGGGATGGGGATGGTGGAGAGTGGAGCTACAGTGGAGATGTTGGCATTCTCGAAGATGCCAAGTAGTGGGACCAAGGCTAGCCGTGAAGGTGAAGCATCATCTTCATTAAGTGTGGGAGGCGCCACACTCAACTGGCTCTAAGGTGGGATTGATGTTGGCGGCAACAGCTATTAGGTCACAAGGTTGGCATGACCGTCCCTTGCACGGCTTAGCGTGACTCTGGTTGGCAATGTACTGAAAGGTTCTCTGCCCACTAACTTCTCAAGGTAAGTGCAGCTACTCTCTTCCAATCTGGCCAATAACTTGGCTTCATGAAGAGTTTGAGGCCCATACAAGCGGGACGTCTTCCGCTATGTCCTTCCGCAAGCCGCCTACCATCAACTTAACCTTCTGCTCTTCTATCAACCCACAAATGCTCGCCAATGATTCAAACTGGCTGAGGTATTTGCCAACATTTCCCATTTAGCGAAGCCTCATGAGCTCCGTGAGAGAGTGAGTAGAGGTGAAGAGTGGACTACCCCTCGGATGTTGAGTCAACATGGCGTGAACAGTCTCTGCGAGCCTTTCCACCTTACTCTCCATCGAGGTGAGATGATGATTGGAGGCTTCCTTCCATACTCTTAACAAAGTCAGTGACCGGTTCCCTTTAGCCATGGTAGTGATGAGTGGTGATAAGAAATGGAGAGTTAGTTAAGGCATTTTATCAAATACCTTGTGTGCGGGTTGGGTTTGGATGGGTTGGTGTTGTTTGATGATGATAATGAGGTTGGTGGTGGTGACGAAGCTGATGATGATGATGACCGAAGATGAAGGTGACTCCGGCAATCAAGTTTTTGTTCGGATTTTTGTTTTTTTTCTCTTTTTTGTGAGGACCAAGATCTGGATGAAAATGCAGTTGTTGTTGCAGCCAATGGTGGCTTGCTGAGGAAGATGACGATTGTGATGGGTGGTTGCCTAGTGGAATCGTGGTGGTGAGCTGGTGATGACGGTGACGATGAAAGGGGATGAATGTTGGGTGGTCGACGGTGGGTTGAAGATGATGATGGTGAGCTGTGGCAGAGCGGAGGTTGACGATGGTGATTGATGATGATGATGGTGATGATGGATGATTCCGGCATGGTCGAGGACTGAGGATCGATGGTGGATGATGATCGGTGATGATGGCCCTCGAATTTCCGCGACAATGATGATGGTCGGTCCGAGGAAGGACTACTTTGATACGAATTGATACAAACCAAATATAAATCTAGCTCAATATCAATGGTAAACACAAGCTAATATAGATATATATTGATAGATAACTCCAATAGTAGAGGATTGCAAGGGAAAAGGGGGAAGATATAAAAGAACGGAGGAGAAACTAGAGAAACATAGGGAAGAGAGAGGGGGAGCTTTACACTCAATTCACAAAATAACATACTCAACCCTGATAGCACTCTACTTATTTATAATAGTGAGGAGGTGCTGAGGTGGCAAAGATTGAATGATCTAAAAGGGGGGAATGTCGTCCGCAGCTGCTGATTGGTGAGTTAGGGAGCGTGTTGTGCTAGCGCCTTGTATGGTTACTTGGTGGTATAGATGACGAAGTGGGTCTTGGCAGTAGATGAGACACCGGGCTCGCATCACATGACTAATGCCTGAGCTGAGCTATGATGACCATTGTTTGATCGAGCTCGCTGTGCCGGTCACCACGAACCTAGCCACGCCCTTATGCCAATTCCTCAGTTGTGGTTTGGACAAAATAATCGCAGTCCAAAACTAGAAGGAGGGCATAGGGCTTGGTCCTAATGAAGTAATATTCTTCAAGTAGATGGCTCATGACTTGATCTTTACCTTGAAGGATGACTTGGGTTTTGACCTCAAAGGTAGAGGGCACGAAGCTCGATCTCTATTTCATTCGAATTTGGAGGCTTTCGATAGGAGAATACAAGTAGTTCTCCTTGTATTCTCTAGGAGTCTTTGTCTCCTTTTTTTTCCAAACCTCCTTTCAAATGAAGAGGGACTCCTCTATTTGTAGATAAAGAGCTTTTACTTTGGGGCATGGGATTAACTTTGCAACAGGGGGTCCGAATTAATTTTAAGGCTTCATGAGCTCAATTTTATTTTGACCCTAAGGTTTTACGGGCTTAAATTTTAACCTTTGACATAGAAGTCATTTGGGTCTATGTTCAACTTGGTATTAATTTGTGTTTAAGGTTTGACTTTAAAAGTCATTTTGGGCTTGATTTGACTTGGGAGTCCTTTGGCTTGAGTTTGACTTGTAAGCCTTTTTGGCCTTAGTTTCGACTTAGGAGTCATTTGGGCTTGATTCGATTTGAGAGTCATTTGGGCTTGGGCTTTAACTTGAGAGTCACTTTCGGCTTAGGCTTTGACTCGCAAGTCATTTTATATTTGTCTTGAAAGGTGTTTGGATTTGGGCTTAGATATCATTTGGGCTTGGTCTGACTCGAGAGTCATTTTTAGTTTCAACTTTGAGAGATATTTGGATTTGGACTTAGGAAGTCACTTTGATTTTGAGTTTATTTGGCTGACCTGAATTTAGTCAAGATGTTAACTTTTAGTGACTTAAACTTAGTCAAATGTTCACTGTTATTTAAATCACTTCCTCCTCAGAGTGCAAATTAAATATATAATCATGATAAAATTTTCATGTCTACACATGGTTTCTCATCTAACCAAATAAGAATGTTCTAATTGCAACGCTAAACTCCTTTTTTCTGCTATTTTGATTATTTTTCTATACTGTTGTTTCGTTGGTTACACTGTATCTTTAGATATAGTTGTAATACATCAATTAATTAATTAATACATTTCTTTCGTTTCCTGTCTCTTGAATATTCCCGGGGACAAAATATTCTCGTCGTCGTCTTCTTCAATGAACTTTTTCTCTTCCTGATGCAAATTCAAGTGGAGATTTCTTTATGAATCGATTTCATGATCTTGTTACATTACCTTGATTGATTATACAAATCATCGATTAGATTGTTATAAATATAAGGGAAAATAGTATGTGAATTAATGACAAGGGAGAGAAACAAAATAGTTACTATGAGAGATGAACTATGACATGGCACCATGGTAGGTATATATGTTCTTCTAAAATACGATTTTTCTGGTGTTCATATGCACACAGTATCATCAACGATCATCCTATGAAATTAATAGCATCTGACTCTTAATGTGCACTTGTTAGTTGCTAGCTAGGAGTACCAAGAAATCCTTTACCCAAAACAATGGAAAATTTGTAGAAAATGAGGGTATATAGAGATTGAGAATTATTGAAAGGATTGTTTTTGACTATGCTTATATAATGTAGGATATGACTATTGGGAACAAATGCCCTCACTCCCTAAAAGTCACCAACTCCCCAAACATAGGGTGAAGGATTTCAGAATATGAAGCCCATTTAAAAGAGGAGAGAAATTTCGATAGCAAAATAACTCTTTTGAGAGACGCATAATAATTTTAACTCCTTGTCACAATAATCTTCGAGAAAAGGCAATTATTTCTAGTAGAAAAGCATCCACGCCCACTCCAAAGCCCAAGCCCTAATGTCATACGACAGGCAGTGCATGTGCAGGCAGTATCCTTCTTCTATCCAGTGGCGCATCCAGGTATTCAATGATATAGGATTTGTGTTTATAATAAAAATAAAAAGAATCAGTTTAAAAAATTCAAAATATGAACATGTATACATGTCAAAATAAAACTATATCAATCCATACACTTAAGATGAACTAATTATAATGTTCAGACAGTTATGAATTGTGAAATTATTCTGGGCCAAAGGGAAGGAGAGGAATGAGAAAGCAATAACTAAATTTTTCAAAGGGAGTTGTTATATTACTAGAACAAAGATTGCAATTGGCAGAGTAATGATGAGAGTCAAATCATTACTTTGAAAACTATGATCTTATTATGACAATACTGATTTTGCCTAACAATAATATATCCAAAATTCTTAGGGTTCAGTTTTGATATTAAGAGTTATTTAAAAATAAAAATTTAATAAAATAAGTATATAAAACATCAAATGTATAAAAT
Organism: Simmondsia chinensis; assembly: GCA_018398585.1. NCBI lineage: Eukaryota > Viridiplantae > Streptophyta > Magnoliopsida > Caryophyllales > Simmondsiaceae > Simmondsia > Simmondsia chinensis. Next base: position 14,667,058 of record JAGTTD010000005.1, read on the forward strand.
ATTTGAATGAAAGTGGAATTCAAATTTCTTCTTCTCACTCATGCTTTTTTGCATACAACAAGCATTACATTACGCATGAATTTATAGGTCAAAGCCAAAGCATTGATTACATTTCATGGGATATTATTGAGGTTAGGGGTGTGCAAAAATGGTTTAAACCGTTATTTAAATCGGATCAAACTGTAAATTACGGTTTGATTTGGTTAATTTGGTTTATGGTTTGAAAAATCATGGTTCAGTTTGGAAAGCTTTTAAAATTAGGATTTACGGTTTAGGTTTAGTTTAAAACCAAACTTAAATCATAAATCTTAAAAAACATAAAATAAAGAATCCAATCATTATTTACATCATCAAAATCATAACAAGTTAGTTGGTGGCAAAATTTTACTTGATAACTATATAAAAATAATTAGGGTTATTTACAGTAAAGATCTTTGTAATTTTCCAATCACATCAACTTAAACCTGATACTTTTAGTTATGTTAATGTAGTCACTTCAGAATTTATATTACGTCAATTTATTCATTTGGTTAAATTTAACTTAAGGTAATGATGTAATTTTGAACAACAGAATCAAATTAGATGCAAGTACAATCAACTTGTTGATTCAATTTAACCAAATCTTTGACTAAACTACTAAATATTTCATTAGCAACATAACAAAAATTTTAAGAGACCTGATTTTACTGCTGGATTTGGCCAAAAAACGTTACTAATGAATTTAACAAACCAATTTTATGTATTTTTTGTAGTTTTATTTGTGTAATTTATATTATAAACATGTTTTATACTATGAATTAGGAGGAGAAGTAAAGTTTTCGTATTTTGGGATGTTTTTGTAGTTAATGATGATTTTAATATTGATCAAATTATGTTCATATTATTATTAGTAAGAATTTTTCTATTATAATGGATAAAACAATAAATCAAACCAAACTGGACCAAAAATGACGGTTTGGTGCGGTTTGATTTGTGAGAGAAAACTATTTGGTTTTGGCTTGTAAAATTTTCAAACAATAATTTACAGTTTGGTAACCATAAGCTACCAAACCGGACAGTGTGCACCCTTAATAGAGGTCACCAAATTCAATGGTGGGGCCCGCAATGCAACCAAAATCAATAGTAGTATGCCCTGTGAACACTATTTCGTGACTATTCTTTCAACAAATAGGTAAGAAATGTAGGCCATTAGATACCCAATTATGTACTAATGGTATATTGGACAAGTATAATATGTTCTAATATTTGTAACATTCCCCTTTAGTTGACCACATACTACAAATTTGCCCCATTAAAAACATTGCTAAGAAAAAGCCTACGAGATAATAACTTAGCTAGGAAAAAAGAGTACAATATTCATCATTCCCCTTTTGTATGCATCTTAAAAGCTCTTTGGGACAAAGAATCTAAAAGAATGTAACACCTTAGATATACGCCTTTAAAACTTGCCTCGTTAAAAATCTTACCAGTAAAAACACAGTGAGAAAAAACATGGCAAAAGGAAATAGAGTGCATGGCTTATAGACTAGCTCCAACATGAGCATGTCAACAACGGACATACATGAGCCTCCACATACCAATCCCGTGAACCAGTTTCTCGAAAGTTGTTGTCGATAGCACTTTCATGAATGTGATGGCTAGTTTCTCATTTGAGTGAATATGTTGAATATCTATTTAACCATTCTTCCAAAGATTTTGCTAAAGAGATGAACTTTGGTAAGATGTGTTTGGTTGTATCACCTGAATGTACCCATCTTTGATTTGAGCAAAACATGCACCGTTTTCTTCATTTAGTATTTTTGGATTTCCCTTGATTGTTGGAAGATCACATACTTCTTAAATATGTTGAATCGATTATCTCAACCATACATATTCCCTTCTTGCCTCATGAAGTGCAAGAATCTCAACATAATTTGAAGAATTCACTGCTATTGTTTGCTTTGTGAATCGCCAAGATATTGTGGTACCACCATTTATAAATAAATATCATGTCTATGAACGACCTTTTTGTGGATTAGACGGATAGCCAGCATCCACATATCCAATTAATTGCGGCATGGTTTGCTTTGAGTATAATAATCCCATATCAGTTTTCTCGCAAAGATACCAAAATATATGCTTAATCTCATTCCAGTGTTTTTCATATTCGTGCCGAACTACATTTTTCTAATAAGATAACAAGAAAGGCAATGCATGGCTTTATGTAGTTAGCAAGATACATCGGTGCACTGATTGCACTCCAATATGGCACTTCAAGAACAAGCACTTCTTCATTATCTTCTCGAGGACGAAAAGGATCTTGTTTTACATCAAAAGACCAAATGGCCCATGAGGCACCAAGTGTATGTGCCTTATCCATATGAAATGGTTTAAGCACTTTCTTTGTATAAGTGGATTGATGAGTTAAAATTCCGTCAGATGGGTGCCAATCTGTAGTCCAAGACAAAATTGTTTTTCTTTTGGAGATCTTTTATCTCAAATGCTTTATTTAAAAACAGCTTCTTTGAGCTTTTCAAGAGTTCTTCTGATCTTTAAATCATTAAGTAGAATGTAGGGATAGCAAATCTAGAATTTGATTTTTTTAAGAAAAGCACATGGGCTGATAGTATTGTCAACATATCCCACTTTCAGAAGATATGTACTAAAATAATTATACCACATCTACCAAGACTATTTTTATCCATACAAAGATCTTTATAATTTCATTGAATGCAGTTTCCAAGATGTTGAGCTATATTCATCTGGCATTTTTAATGCTTTAGGGATAGTCAGACTTATTTAGAATCTAAAGGTAATCACATCCATTATTAGAGAATGTCTTTTCATAATCAATTCCTAGTCTCTGTGAAAAACCTTAAGCTACATCTTGTGCTTTATATCTAACCATTTCAATGTTTTCATTTCCTTTTCACACAAATACTCACTTGCATCCTACTGCTTTTATACTTTCAAGTGTTCGTACTATAGGCGCTAACACTACACGTTTTGTTAGTGAATCTATTTTGCTAGTATTGCATCTTTCCATTTTGGCCAGTAGCTTCTTTACTGGCATTCTTGAATACACTTAAGTTCAAGATTGTCTCTTTCAGTAGCAACTATATATGTAACAACCCGGTCAATAACTATCTTATCTCGATTTTGTCTATTTCCAGTGTGAATATAATTTATCAAGATTTCTTCATTCTCATATTTCCATTACATTCACGAGTTTCAAGAACCTAGCATTCATAAGGAGCCATTTCATCCTTTGTATCCTGTTCTTTTCTTTATATTATTACCACTTCTAAGTGGACTGCGGAGCTCTTGGGTTTGTCTCCACCCCACTTCCTAACTTTTATGTGTATAAGAAAAGGTATATGTGGGCCTCGCTATGTCACTATAAATGGCACTTAAGTTAGGTCCATATCCTTTTACTTTTCTATCAAATATATATTAAAATTCACACAAAATTTTGAAGTCTTCTTAACTGAAGCATAAGTAGAATCCATGTATTAATCACAAACCAAAGTCGAATTCACCAAAAACACCATCCCTTTTCTTTGAAAAGGTGAGTGGTTGAGGTTAAACATATGAGATCCAGAATTCAGGCTCATTTCCTAGTCACGGCGAGTCCCTTTTTGCATGTTTGTTTAATTTGTATTTACAGTGGCCACATTCACACACTTAACAATCAAAAAGAGTCAATAGGCCTTTTGACGATTGCAGTCGAAGGCCCAACAAAACACACCATTTGGTGGCCATAGTGGAAGGCTTAACATAAGACATAATTGTCTTTAATCCTATCATAGATTATCATGCTATAGTTTCAGACCATTCACTAGGAACATGAAGGTCTAGTGCTCTTGAACTTGAGGAACCCAAGTGCTTAGCCTTAATTGGGTCTCCACTTGAGTACCCCCTAGAATAAAATCTTGTATCACGAGGGGATGAGACAAGACACAGCCACTGTAATGGAAGCGGAGGTGAAGAAGACATTCGAGGTCATTATGTTGTCTCAGCATGTCTAATGATTTCTTAAAATGAAGACATCCTAGGAGACAAGGGTATTAGGTGTGATGGCTATAGTCCTAAGATTTTCATGGGCATGCTCAAACGTCGCATGGAACTCATTTATCAGAGGATTGTGCAAACCATGAAAAGGGTCTATGTAAAACCACGTGCTGAAACAAAGCATACTTTAGCGACTCAGCGTGAAAAATCAGCCACAATGATAGCCATCATCAATGATGTTGGGACCTCAATGAATGAAATGCTTCATAAAGAAACTGATAGAGTCTGGGTTGAAATGAACTCAACCCTGTCTTCTGCCACTACTTTTATAGCTAAGGAGGTTGCAAGACATATAGTAATTAAAGTCAAGCTTATATTAGATTTAGTCATGCAAGTTGAGACACATAATAGCTTAGTTCAAGCTGTTAGAGAGGATATTAGGCAACTCAGGTATGTTCCTCCTTCTTCAGTTCCATTGTGGTATCCTCATGATATTCCTTCAAGTTAACGAATGCCAGTGGCTCAAGTTGACAACACGGTCCCTGAAAAGAATGGGGAATCTAACTATGGCTAACCCAGGTGTTTCTCACTTGTATTCGCGCTATGGACGAGATAATGCAACCTTTGGGGTTGCTGGCCCTTTGAACCATGGATACTCTTTGGCTTCGAGGGTACTTAAGGCCAATGTTCAAAGCCATACCCGCTCTTGATAAAGCGGGGCATAACTGTTCTTACCCTTCTCATGTTGGAGTTCTGCCTCAAGGCTTAGCCAGAGAGTAGGTGTGTAGGGACAAGTTCCCAATACTGGGAACTAAGGTCCTCCATCTAGATCTCTTTCCACATATGAGACTAAGGGGCAAGTTAACTTCTTATATCCTCAAGATCAAACCTTGGGCATAGATAAGGCAAGAATGGCTCAACAGCCTATAATGTAGATGTGCGCTCGGACACCACATACCAAATGATCTGTTGAAACATACTTTGTGACCAATCAAACAAATGGCAAGAATGATAAAGGGAGTTACGACCCTGCTTATGCAATAACCATTCCCACATCCGATTATAATCGGAGCATAGGTTATCATGCTAATCCCCCTTGAGATCCTCAACTATTTGGGCGCTAATGGCAGGCACGTAACCCTGCACCAAAACTACCGCTCTAAGACTAATTGGCCACCCTTATCTGGCAGATGTATGGGTCAAGCCTCAAAAGGGTCAACACACCCTTGTATAGTAAACCACACCTTGACTACATTGATAGGAATTACCCTTTTTCTTGAGATACAAAATCCTAGATTTCACCCTTTCTCAGGAGAAGGAAGCATGTCTACTCTCAAGAATTTGGCAAGGTTTAACTGCTAGTGTAGGTAAGTGGCTAACAACCTATTAGCCTCTAGACAACTTGAAGACTAACCTTGTGAAAGATAGAGAGTATAGAAGAGAAGAGAAGTGAAGTAGATGGTAATAGAGAAAGATTTGGATGAGAGAGAGAGAAAATATCGCAAGGAGATGATTGATTTATCATTGAATGAATGAATCTTACACTTGAACCAACTACTTATAGAGATCAAGATACGTTACACTAAGACAAAGCTTAAACTGACTTAAGAGAGCCTAGCCGCCACAATTGACCCTTACTTGACTTCACTTAACCGACTTAACTATCAAATACAAGAAAAGGCGCCAAAAAACCAAACAAATCAAATCGGAACTGAAAAACTACAGCAACAGTGACTCAACTTTAGCAAGCAACTGACCCAAACATGACATTCCCCTTCTCTTGAAAACATTCTTGTCCTCAGGAATGGAAACTAGGAAATTGACTCTTCAAGAATTAAAGCTCTTCCCAAGTTGAAAACTTGGCATCCAAATTGGCCCATCGCACCAAAACTTCCCATTTGGTTTTGTCACCAATCTTGACCTTGTGTGAATCAAGCATAGCAGTAGGTTGCAGCAGCATTGCACCATTTAAGGCAGTCTCCGGAGGGTGAAATGAACTTCCACATCCTTTCTTCACCTGCTTCTTGAGAAAGGAAACATGAAAAATATGATGATTGTAAGAGTTAGGTGGTAATTCAAGCTTGTAAGCTACTTTGCCAATCTTCTCTAAGATCTTGTAAGGCCCAAAGAATCCTGCAAACAACTTCACATTCTTCCTCACAGCCATGACGGCTTATCTGTAAGGCAGTAATTTCAGATAGACCAACTTCAAAATTTATATTCACACGCTTCCTGTCTGCGTACAAATGCATTCTAGCCTATGCTTGATGGAGATTGTCTTTCAATAATTGCATCAATTGCCTCTTCTGCTGAAATAAATCTGTAACCTCCTGAACTAGTGACATAATCCCTTGTAACATCAATGGCGTTGGAGGATCATAACCATAGAGAGCTTTGAAAGGAGTAATGAGATGAAAATTAAGTCTGTTCAACCAGGATCCAGTAGAATTAAAGGTCATTAGGTTATGCTTGAAGTTGGAAGACCCCCTAATGCTTTGGTGGAATCTGGTTTCTGCGTAGGGTTTGGAATGACAGTGCGGGACAATAAATTGGCAAGTGTATCGAGCTCCCTACTAAGGCTGTGTAATAATGAAGCTATGGGCAAAAAACATGCTCCAATGGTGCAACCAAATGTGGGGCCTCCTGAATTTCAAGTGGAGGTGCAGTACCTGATGAATAGGGCAAATTCAGATGTTAAAATTAAGCAGTTCAACCATGATCTCTCGAGCTGGTCTGCAATAGATTGAAGACAGAGTTTGAATATGAATCTGGTGAACTGTTGTGTTTGTTCTGTAGGGAGGAATCAGATGCTCCATCGGTTGTGTCCTTAAAATGCTTGGGTTAAAGAGCTCAATGAGAAATCAAGAATAGCTTTAGCTAAAATTAGCTTGTACTGGAACAGTGAAGAATAGGACAGAACCATACTTGTTCTGGAGAAGTTCTTAGCTGTTCTGAAATTCCATTGAGTTCCTGATTTGATGTTCATACTTAAGCTCGTTGACAAGAAAGTAAAGTTTGTACAATTGAGGCAAGTTTGGTGGCTGGAAGAGCATGGGATCCAAGAAAGTCTTGTGAACAGGTTGGAAATTGTGAGCTATAACGTGAGCATTGCCAATTGGAATGCTTTGGGAATTCAAGTAATGACATTGTGTCTTTGGAATTCAACAATGGCTTATAAAATCGTAGTTTGTGTGGTCTATGCAAGAGTTTTGGATAAAGAGGCTGAGACTTTCAGATCATACAAGTTCACATTTAAGATTCAAGCAATAGAATTAATAGAGGCTACTGAAAATTCTTGGAGAATCTCATTCCCTTCACTGTCAGCAGCATATCAGTCGATGAATGGAACCATGGTTTGTGCAATTGTGGTCTTGAGAGGTCTTGTGAACCTATTGACGTAGGAAGCTTCCTTTTGAGCATTATACGAGTTGGATTATGTGACAGCAATATCTACATTTTTCTTAGGATCCGCACTGCCAAACTTCTGAATTCTGCAGTTAAGAAGGTGATGTGGGAAGACACTGCAGGAAGAGATGAGCCTGGTGCGTATTGGTTTGGTAAAACGAAGTTCAAATATTACACATCATGGAGGAGAACTAAGGTCAATGGCTAGTAGCTACACTCTCCTTGGTCTCCTATATGCTTCTACAACAAGATGGTGTTGTTGGGTTTCTTTAGTGACAATTTGAGGTTTCTGGAAGGGAATTTTGCTGCTTCGTTCAATTGGTTTGAGCTGGGAAGACCTCCCGAGGAATGTACATCCTTCATGGGTAACATTAGGGGCAGAAATAACTTCATACTGAAGTATTCAGCAGTGGCAGCAAGCTTCTCAGCAAGTTCCAGTGCACTGCAGCTTCAGTTCTGGAAAATTGTACTCAGGATGTGCTCATGGTGTCACTCATTTTCGTAGCTGGAACACGCAGCAAGCATGTTCTCTCATCCAGCTCATTCTTCCTTTTACAAAAGCTTTGATCTTCAAGTCTTAACTCTCTTTTTAGAGGGGGGGAGTATTGTTATGATTCTCTTAGTAGGAGCATATGAATTAGAGTATGAATGTAATAAAGGCTACCATTATATGTAAGCTTAACACCTAATTCCATTTAAAGTAGGGTTGACATGGCTAAGAAATTATAAGCCTACTTCCCAAGGATGGAACTAGGAACTTCTGTGTCAGACTTAGCTCGAATGAGACAAAAGCCGGGTGAATCCACAAAGGATTAAATTAACCAATTTGAAAGAGCTAGGTTGAAATGCACAGTAGCTCTGCCAGAGGTTGAGTATGCCAAGCTAGCTTTAAATGGCTTGGATATTGAATTCAAGAAGAAATTTGAAGGCTCAAATTTCAAAACTCTCCTTCAGCTGGCATAATGTATCGCTAGGTACGGGACTGTCCTGAAGGAAGAAAGCCGTAAGAGAAATAGCATGTATGGAACTCACATACATGATCTAATCGACGAGGAAGAAGATACTCCATATGAAATTGACATTGTTAAGTACGTCAAAGGACCTCCTCTGGTTTCTATTCCTTTGGTAAAGAAGGATATTAAATCCAAGAAGTCATACCGATCCCAATACTTGAAGAAGTACTCATTTAACCTCTCAATAGCGGATATTATATTTGATTGGCTTGAGGCAAATAGAAAGCTCGAGATTAGGGGGAGACACAGGAAACCAAACCCCGATACACTAAAGGAAAAGGTGTACTATAAATGACATTATTCGTTTACTCACTCAACGAAGAATTAATGCCAATAAGGCAACGAAATTAATTTTCCCTAGAGAAGGACGAATGGGGTTGACAAAGACCCCTTTCCTAGTCCCCTTTAAGTTAATGTTACTAATACCTTTGTTAAGAATAATTGAGGCATTATTCAAACAGATCGGTTTCCCCCTTTAGAAGAATGATGGTCTTGAATGATGCTTAGAAGACAATGGTCACAAACAACCTATTCCATAGGTTGGTGCTTGAGGGGATCTTAAGGTTCCCATCTTCTGAGCGTGTCTTGGATGACGGGATCTGCTATTGACACATCATTGAGCTACATCCTTCAAACAAATCTTCAGTCTTAAATATCCTTCTTGATCAAAGAATTACAAACTGTAGGAGGTCTTTTGAAGTATTCAAAAACTTCAATCTCGTATAAAGGATCTTCTTCCTCTTCTACTAAGTCGTGCTCGTAAGTCCCATACACTCTATTTTCTTTAAGGCTTTCTTATTTTAAGACAGCCATCTAGTGGAGCATTCTGCCAACAGAAGAAGCATCGCAAAGTTAGAGCCTTCAAGTTTCTTCCAGAATTCAATATCCGAGTCATTTAAAGCCACCTTGGCATACTCAAGTTCAGGAAGGGCTAAAGTGCATTTTAACCTAGCTTTCTTGAACCTATTAATACAAGCTTACACTGACTCACCTGGCTTCCGTCTCATTCAAGCCAAGTCTGACATGGAAGTTCCTAATTCCATTTTGAGGAACTCGGCTTGGAATTGCCTAGCCTTATCATCCCAGTAGTAAATAGAATTAGAGGGTAGGCTGATATACCAGTGGAAAGCAATCCTAGTTAATGAGCTAGGAAACAACCTCAATTTGAGATTTTCATTACCCATAGCTTCAATCTTGCCAAATGCTCGAGGGTAGAAAAAGTCCGTTCCCTTAAAAGAGAGTAAACTTAGGGATATTGTCTCAAGGAAAAGGGTAATCCCCTTCTATGTAGTTGTGGTCAGGTTTACTATACAAGAGTATGTTGATCCTTGCGAGACCCAGTGAATACATTTGCTCAATGAGGGCGGCTAATTGGTCCTTATGGGGTAGGTTAGGAAAATAATTATACACCTACCATTGCCCCTCAAGTGGGTTTGGATCTCAAGGGGGATTTGCAAGATACCCCTGAGATCCCCTCACAATTGGGTGTGGGAACAGTTGTTGCCTCGCAAACCCTAGGTAAAACCCTTCATCATAATGGCCATGTAATTGATTGGTCATGAAGTATGAGCCAATAGGACTAGGGTTACATGGCATGCCTGGAAGCACACCTGTGTTAGCAGGATGTTGGTTCATACTTGCCAAATCAATCCCCAAGTCATGATCATGAGGAAGTGGCTTGTTATTTTGCTCCCAGTATTTTACATATGAAGAGGTTTAGGATGAGAAGTCTGGTTCTCAAGAGCAAGGACTTGACCTTGCACCCCTATTTCACGGCTTTGAGTGGGCCTCGAGTTGACCTCTACTATGTGTGGAAGTTATGAATGGTTATGCCCCCTATCTCACAGGCAGGTAACACTAGCATATTGGCATGGAGGTCCCTCATGGTCAGAGAAAAACTCTGACTAGAAGGCCCATCAGCTCAAAGGGGCACATTATTGCTACTACGACTAAATTCCCAGTGTGTAACACCTGGGTTAGCCATAGTTAGGTTTTCTATTCTCTAAGGAATCATGCAGTTAACCTTAGCAATAGGTAGTCGTGAGCTCGAGGGTGTCTCACGATGACATCCAGCTGGCACTGATGGAAGAGCCACAGGTCTGAGCTACTTGATATCCACTCTAACTGCTTGGATCGAGCCATTATGAGCCTCAGCTTGTCTAACCAAGATAAGTTTGACTTCAACCGCCGTTTGCCTAGCCATATCCTTAGCAATAAGGTTAGTAGTAGAGGACAAGGTTGAGTTTTTTTCAACTAAGACTCGATCAGTTTCTTTGTCAACCCTTTAATTCATAGAGGTTCTGACATCCTTAATTACGGCTCTCATGGCGGCAGAGTTTTCATGCTCAGCTACTAGATTGTGCTCTATTTCTGTATGTTGTCTCTCAAAGGCCTCTGTTATTGTCTGTTGGACTCTTTGGTCAACAATATATAAACAACGTTTGAGCATAGCCAGGAAATTGTTGTGAATTGGCTATCAAGCCCAATACATTCATCTTTTGGCATGTCATCATGGCCATGACTTTCACTTCCATGGCTGTGATTTGATTCATCCCTTTGAGATATGGGACTTTGCTCATGAAGACGCTAAAGCGGGAATCCAACCAATGCTATGCCTTTTCGTTCCTCATGCTCAAGGGCACTAGACCTCCTAGTCCTGACCATCGGCTAATGGCTGACAATTACATTTTGATAATCCACGATGGGCTAAAGACAATGAAGTCTCATTTCAAGCCTCCCATTGTGGTCATCAAAAAGCGTGTTTGCTCTATTTTTTTTTCAATTTCTCTCTGTGTGGTTGCTGTAAATGTGAAAACAAAACAAATGTGTAAAAGGGACTCACCGCAACTAGGGTGTGAGCCTAATTATGAACCGTACGTCTTTAATCTCAAGCACTCACCATTTTTGGAGAAAAGGTTATGATATGTTGGTGTATCTGACTTCGGTTATACCGTGGGTTCTATTTACACTTTAAATAATAAGACTTTGTTAAATGTTTTTGTAGATTTTTTTTTTATGACACAAAATTAATAGATATGGATTAACTCAAGTGGCAATGATAGTGACAGAGCAAGGCCCACGGACACCTTTCCTCATACAATTAAAAGTTAAGATCTAGGGTGGAGACGAATCCAAGAACTCATTGATACACTTACGAGCCCATGTCAATCAAGATTTTAAGCCTGGCACACTTGACTTATAATAACTCAAGTGAGTTTAGCTCTGACAAGATTAAGATGGAGCAAAATGTATTCAAGTCACTAGATTAGGAGCAATGCAATTAAGGCGCAAGCCTTGGATCTCAAAGCTCTAATCAACGACATGAACCTAAGTTTACATGACTTACCATGCAATGACAGTAGGGTTAAGACGAACACAATCAAGGGACAAGCCTTTCCCGTCAAATCCTTAACCTAAAGCCTCAAATCTCAACTGGTCCATTTGTGGGAACAAATTAAAACTAGAAACCATACACTAAGCCGGAGAAGTGTATTGTAATAAAGGTAAGTACATGTTATGAATCGTTAGAATTTAATTGTAATTTCTAGTTGTAATTATTGATAAGAGTCTCATTGTTGAGTTGCTAGAATTTATAAGTCGATTGGATAAGATTTAGGCGCCAAAGGTAGTAGTTTGTCAAACCCGGGTCAAATGTGGAGGCTGTGCTACAATTGGCGGGAAAAGCTGCTAGTTTGGGTGAGTTTGGATTTGTCTTGATGCAATGTACCCAAATGTCTATAAATAAGGTCCTAAGCATGTAAGTCAATCATTCAATGAATATAATCTGAATTTCCTTGGAATTCTCTCTCTTTTCTCATCTCTTTCTCTATTTCTCAACCCTTTTCACTTCTCTTCTCATCTTAACTCTTTCTTCTACAAGGTTAGACTTTCAATTCTTAATTGGAAGCTAACAATTGGTATCAAAGCTGGTTCAAGCAATCAAATTGATTGATTGAAGCTGGCAAAATCAAAAAAAAAAAAAAAAATCATGACTGATGGTGTTTGAACCAGATCCGATGCTGGTGGAGTGAATAGAGTTGGTCAGGATGCCGATCATGCTGCGGTAGCTACTAGCAATGTAGCGATCAGACCTCAAAGTGCTACTAAAGAAGATCTTCATGAATTACAGAAAAAGTTTGATCAGCATAGCATTGAGATTAAACAATAGAATGACAACATTCAGCAAATGTTGAGGTTGATTTTGGATAAAGATGCGAATAAGGAGGAACGATTGCAACGAATTGAAGAGAAAATTATAAAATTGTAAGATCAGGTTAATAAATAAGGAGAATCAAGTGTTAATGCAATCTTGAAGCCTGCTGGCCAGATTTTTCATCAGATGGAGATCGAACAGCAGCAAGACAATGTTAACATACCTGAAAGTCTGGTGAGGAACCGAGGCAAGTCTCCGATAATGCAACCAGATGTAGGACCTTCAATTAACATCAGATCAGCTGAAAATCAACCTCTGCAAACTAAAATTGATGTAGACAATTAGGATCGAGCCTCTGAACAAGCACATTGCAGACCGGAAGCTTTAAACGCAGACCGCAGTACCAGGCCACAGAATTCAGTGTTGCAGCGCAGAGTTGAATTTGATGAGCTCGATCATCTGGACAGACCTCCTAGTTGACAGTACTAGCATACATCAGTGATTAATGACACTATATCTGGTGGTAGGAGTGGCAATTACAGGCAGCCAAGAGTTAAAATTGATCCCTTTGATGGTAAACAACCGGGATCATGGCTACAGAGATGTGATCAGTATTTCTTGTATTATAACATTCCTGATGAGGAAAAATTCCAGTTGGCTGCGGTCATCTACATGGTGACCATGAGGTTTGGTATTATAGTTTGTTGAAGAGCAAACCGAATCTTTCTTGGGGCCAATTCGTAGAAGAAATGTGTGAACGCTATGGAGAAGGTGAATCAATGGATGTTGTGGATAGCTTTAACAAGTTGACTCAAACTACAACCGTGACAGAGTATATGATCAGATTTGAGAACTTAAGAGCTAACTTGCTATCATTTTTGTCTTTAGCTCCCGAGGATGTTGAATCTTATTATGTTTCATGTTTTATAAGTTGATTGAAGCCAAGGATCAAGAATATGGTGAAAGCCATTGGTCCTAAGACTTTGTCAAGTGCTTATAACAAGGCAAAGTGGGTGGAAGCAACTCAAGTCCAACCAAGTGACAAAAGTAAGCAATCCGGCAGTAAGTTCAGACCACAACCGAGAGCAAATTCTGGTGCTGGTTTTAAGCATGCTGTTGACAGAAGTTCTGTAAGACTTTGCTTTCATTGTAATCAACCATATCAGCCTGGACATAGGTGTAAAACACAAGCATTAATATGTGCTAAAGGGACCCGTGCTGAAGCTGAATCTGACAGTGATCACTGTGCTGCAGAAATTGACAGTGTTGGTTATTCTTCACAAGAGGATTTGAGTGATGATGAAGTGGAGATATCAATGAAGGCTTTAACCTGTAGTGGAGCTCATAACACTATCAAAATCAGAGGTAAGGCTGGAAAACATTCCAACATTAGCCTTATTTATAGTGGGAGTACACATAGCTTCATTGATCCAAAGTTGATTAAGAAGGTCAAGCATGAAGTGACAAAGACTCACCCCTTGGCGGTGATGGTGGCTGATGGCAACTCCTTAACAACTCAAAACAAGTGCTTAGCATTCCCATGGTCTATGCAAGATCATCAATTCACCTTTGATTTCAGAGTTCTTCCTTTGGGAGGTTGCGATATGGTGCTAGGGGTGGATTGGATGAGAACCTTCAACCCGGTTGTGTTTGATTTTGATATGATGACCATGGAATTTGAGGTTCATGGCACCAAAGTATCCTTGAAAGGCATATCAGAGGAAGCTCAACTCAAGTTAATTGATGGCAAACGTGTGCAAGATGGAATCAAGAAGAAGGCAATACAATGGATTGGTCATTTGTTCATGATATCTTCGGTAGAGCTGCAGCAGGATATTCAACTTGAAGTGCAGACCTTAGTGGATGAATTTGGGGACATTTTTGAGCAACCTAAGAGTCTTCCTCCTCAAAGGAGTGTGGGCCATGCCATTCCCTTGCGTGCAAATGCTGATCCAGTGAAGATTAGGCCTTATCGTTGTGCTCACGGCCAAAAGACAGAGATAGATTGGCAAGTTGAGGAACTTCTTCACATAAGCTTCATTAGACCAGGCCATAGTCCTTTTGCTTCACCTGTGATCCTTGTGAAGAAGAAAGATGGCTCGGCTAGATTGTGCATTGATTACCGTCGATTGAATGCTCTAACAGTGAAGGATAAGTTTCCCATCCCGGTCATAGATGATTTACTTGACGAGTTACATGGAGCATGCTTCTTTTCAAAGCTTGATTTGAGGCAAGGGTATCATCAGATCAGGGTCCTCAAGCCGGATATCCACAAGACAGCTTTTCAAACTCATCATGGCCATTTCAAGTTTGTTGTTATGCCTTTCGGCTTAACAAATGCTCCAGCCACTTTTTAAGCAGCCATGAATGACGTTTTCAAGCCTTTTCTGAGGAAGTCAGTGCTCGTTTTCTTCGTTGACATACTGATTTACAGCTCAAGATACAAAGCTCATCTCACTCACCTCAGACAAGTGTTTGTATTGATGCGACAACACAAGTTCTTTGCAAAAGTGTCTAAATGTTCGTTTGCTCAAAATAAGCTCGATTATTTGGGTCATATCATCTCACAAGAGGGAGTTTCAACTGATCCTAATAAGATCCGTGTAATGCAAGATTGGCCAATTCCGATCACCTTGAAACAATTGAGAGGTTTTTTGGGATTGATCGGGTATTATAGGAAATTCATTAAGGGTTTTGGTTCTATTGCCAAACCTTTAACCGAACTCTTGAAGAAGGATGCTTTACATGGAATGAGAGATCTCAAGCTATATTTGAAGCCCTTAAAGCCGCAATGTGCGCTGCACCAGTTTTGGCAATGCCAAACTTTACCGAGAACTTTGTTTTGGAGACCGATGCAAGTGGTAGTGGTACAGGGGCTGTTCTTTCTCAAAATGGAAGGCCTAATGCTTACTTGAGCCAAGCCCTTAGTCCTAAACATCAAGCTATGTCGACCTATGAGAAGGAATATCTAGCAATTCTCTTAGCCGTGGAAAAATGGAGGCAATACTTGGAGGGTCACAAGTTCACCATTCGAACAGATCACCAAAGCCTCGAGCATCTCCTTGAGCAAAAGATTGTAACAAGGATTAAAAAGAAAGGTCTTATGAAGATGCTTGGCCTTGATTATGACATTGAGTATAGAAGAGGCAAAGAGAATGTGGCTGCGGATGTGCTGTCCAGACAGTATGAGGGTGCTGACAGTGGTCATTACAGTGCCTTAACCGTGGTGGTTCCTTCTTGGATGGAAGAAATATACAAGACATATGAGGGTGATTCTTTTGCCTAAGATTGTGTAGCTAATGCTATTGTAAATGGTGTAGAAAAGTGCAGTGCAGGTCCTGATTTAGCAGTGCAGAGAGGACTGATCAGATGCAGTGGCAAGTTATACATTAGTTCAGCTACTGATTTGAGAAATCAGATCATACATGCTTCTCATGATGCATCTTGGGGAGGCCATGCCGGTGTAGAAGGCACATATCAAAGAGTTAAAGCTTACTTTACATGGCCAAGCAGAAAAAAGAAGTAAGTGATTATGTGAAGACTTGCGAAGTATGTCAAAAAACGAAGTTAGGATATCATCGTTACAAGGGTCTACTTCAACCACTTCCTATTCCGGATGGAGCGTGGATTAGTATTAGCATGGACTTCATCAAGGGATTACCGAGCTCTGAAGGAAAAGAGGTTATATGGGTAGTGGTGGATCGTTTCACTAAGTATAGCCATTTTATTGCTCTTGCTCGACCCGTTACCACTGAAAAATTGGCAAGGATCTTCCTTGACAACATTTACAAATTACATGGATTCCTCAATACATTGTGTCAGATCGAGACAAGATTATCACAAGCACATTTTGGAGGGAGTTGTTCAAGTTGATGGGTACCACATTGGCACTTAGTTCCTCTTAGCATCCTCAAACGGATGGCCAAACCGAACGAGTCAACCAATGTGTGGAGCAATACCTTCGGAGTATGGTTTTCTTAAGACCCAAGGAGTGGAATCATTGGCTTTCTTTGGCAGAGTTTTGGTTCAACACACAATTCCATACATCAATTGGCACTTCACCCTTCCAAGCTTTGTATGGTTATCCTCCTCCTTCACCTATGCTGCTGCCACAACTAAGGAATATTGATTCTGCAGCAACCGATCTAGTGTAGTAGAGGAGACAATTTATGCAAGTGCTTAAGGATAATCTTCAACAAGCTCGAGCTCGGATGAAGTATTATGCAAGCAAATAAGAAGAGGGTAGACAAAAGCTATGATGTTTGGGACATGGTCTACCTAAAATTACAACCGTATAGATAGTCGTCCTTGGCTGTCAGGCGTAATGTCAAGCTAAGTGCCCGATTCTTTGGCCCGTACAAAATCTTGGAGAAAGTTGGCAATGTTGCATATAAGCTTGACTTACCTTCGCATTCATACATTCACCCCGTGTTTCATGTGTCCCTACTTAAAACGCAGGTCAAGAAGGGTGCTGCAGTTGTTCGGAATCCTCCTGATGCAAAATCGAATGGCTTGCTGGTGTTGCAGCCTGCTGCTGTTAAGGCCCGAAGGACACTGCAGCATGATCACGGTACTGTGCAAGAGGTGTGTTAAGATTCAAGGATTTCTCTTGAATCTTAACCTTGGTTGGGATAGAGAGAGTACGAGATGAGAAAGAATATAGAGTTTAGATGAGAGAAAGAAGGGAAAGGAGATGAGAAAGTAGAGAGAGATATCAAGGATATCAATTCATTCATCAAAGTTATCAAATTACAAGCCTAAGCCTTACTATTTATACTACTTACATGATATAATCTATTACATTGCATCTAACTCATGCTATAACCACCAACCACCCACTAAGCCGCCACTATTGACCGGCATTGACCATCTAAGCTCTAGACTTCACTTATTACATGACTTCACCAAAGCTTAAGCTACTAATTACAATATCAACTAGCTATTACAACTCAATAAGCTCGATTCCACGCCTTATTATATTTATACTTTATTTCATATGCCCCCTATTATGAGAATCATAACATTACTCCCCCCCCCCCCCCCCCCCCCCCCCCCCCAAAAGATTCTTGTCCCCAAGAATCAAGAAGAAAGTTGAAGCTTGAGGAACAAATGCCACAATAGGAAACACGAGCTAAACATGAAGCAAATTGGTTGTAGAGCTGCAGCTACAGAAATGCAGTAGCATCCGGGAACCCATATAATGTAGATCAGTAAGAGAATCAGCAACAACAGCACAGCAGCAGCCAAGTAGCCGAAACACCCCAGCAGCAGCAACTTAACCGAGCACATCAGCAGCTCACAGCAACTAAACCAACACCATCTGAATTTAACTGAAGTGATGAAGAATTGCTAAATTCTACAGCTGAGAGGACCTCAGAGCACTACCATCTGAATTATCAGCAGAGCACAATGTATATCATTTATCAAGATGTAATGCTTGCATTTGAATGCAAAATACTCTTCAGGAGGTCTACACCAATCAAACCAAACATCAACAACACTTTCACGACACCTCATAACCCAATTAATACAGCTAGCAACCCAGCCTTGCTGTTGAAAGTCCCAACACGCAGCAGGAATTCTGCAATTCAGGTTGTAAAATGCTGCACCACGAACCCTGAATGTCAAGAAACCCATGAGAATGCATATGGAGTTCTTTAACTTCTCGGGAGCCTTCCAAACTCAAACCAAGAGAACCAAGCTTGAATTTCTGCTTGTAAATAAGTTCCAATGCAGCAGGCACAACCACTTATCTTAATCATGGAAGCAACACTCATACTAAACTCTTTCATCTTGGATCTTATTCGAAATTTGTATTGCTCACACAACCACATACTAAACCAACTCATGACATGCTTAACAAATTCTTGATCACTAATTGCACCAAAGTTGCTGCAGAACCCAACCTTGCAGTAGTTCTAAACCAACCCAGATTGATCCATTGGGCATTTGTGACTTTGGCTTTAAATCCTGAAATTTTGCTCCACCAAATCAAATACTCATGGGTCACAATTGAGTTCCCGTCTTCATCCTTGAAAATGAACCACAGATCAGGACACAAATGACACCCCATTGTTACTGAGAATAATTTCAGAACCAGAGGAAATCCATCCTAATCTTCACTGCTGAAATGTAAAATATTTTCAGCTAGAATTGCTGTTGTTCTCTTGTTGTACTCCTTCATCCACACATTGAGAAAGTATTGAAGCTTGTGCATATTATTTTTCCACTCAGCACAACCACAGCAGACCACCCCAACAACCTTCAGATCAATTACTTGCAAAGGAACCCAGCTTGGTTTGTTAGGCGCACTCTTGCAGCTCGAGTGCATCTTTTCAGCAAAAATTCGACTCCTCTCAGCTTCATATAGTCTTGAGAGTATTCTCCCGGATCAGGAGGCAACTTATCACAAGGACTTGCACTTGGATAAGTCACAACTCCACTCACATAAAGGAATAGATCATTCCAAACTTGCCGATCGGCATGCCGACATTGCATTTCAGCCACCATACACTCATAATCATTCACGTAACACAAGGGATATTGCAAAGCATCCACGATGATGTTGTTCTGATCCTGAGTTAACACATCAGCACACCCAAGGGTGAACTTAAGCATACCCTGATCTATATTTTGAGGAACTGTAGCAGCAACAAATGACTTCCCCACCGAATGACATTGCTCAGCAGTGAAGGTGCTTTGATTCTGCATATTAGCTTGCCCTGGAGTAATGCTTAACAAATTTGGTGATATACCAACATATTCATCAGTAAAATCAACATCTTGAGCTCGTTCTTGTTGATCATCAAGCATCATAGGCTGCAACACAACTTTATGTTTCAATTTCTTCTTTGTAATCTTCTTTGTTTCCCAAAAGTCTTTCAATGCTTCGTTAAGATGATTCCTCTTCGCTTTACATTTTGCACTCTTTAACATTCCCATGACATGAAAATCATATTCCCAATCCTGAAGTATGTCATGTTGTAGCTCACCCTCTTCAAAATGCTCTAACTCCAACAAAGAGTCTTCATAATGGACATCTCGTTCAACCTCAGGATCATCCAACTCATGTTCATCAACTTCAGCTTTTCCTTGGTCCACTTCTTCTTTAACTACATTAAGTGGCACCTGATGATTCAATTCTTCAAAAGGCTTAACTGGTTGAACAGCAGAAGCAATTGGCCTTCTAAATTGTTCTCGAAACTCAGCGAATTCCACTTCAAATTGCTGCATACGCTGATCAAAAGGCGCATTAATCCTTTCCACCAATTCTTGTGATTGAAGAACAACCTGATAAGATCTCTTTACTTCAACCGACTGAGCTTGCTGATTAACCTTACCACTGCTTTGCTGATTCATACTTCGTTGCCTCCTTTCTTTCCATTCCTGTAACCTCTTCAGCTCAAAATCTTGTTGCTTTTTCTGCCACGATTCCTCAATATCTAGTCTCAATTCTTGCCTAAATTTCATCAACATCTCAGTCAACCAATCCATATTGATAATGAACAACAACTTCAATCTGGAACACTCAGTTCGCAAAATACAAGTTCAAAAATCGCAGAAGTGTGAAACTTGTTTTGCACCTCTTCAACACCGATTGCTTTATGAAATTGTACTCCTTCGATCGCACAAACAATCCCTTGCTATCAGTTCCATGATCATTACTGATGATAAACCCTAACTCGCAAAGGTCGCATACAAACCCTAACTTCGAGCAAACACTGACAGTGATGTTTTCCTGAATAATTCGGACAAAAAATCTGGAATAGGTTCGATCTTTGTTTGTAATGACTATTCAAACACACGATTCACCACAATCTTCGAGATCGAAGTCGAATTTTGACACATCGGCCTCAGTTCACTGTAAGAATTTTCGCCTAAGCAATTTCTCCACTCAATAACATATAATTCTTAAGAATCAAACGCAAACTCTGATGAATTCTCACCACTTCTATGCTTATCAACACAATTTCTTCACAATTCAGCAATACAAGCAGATTCGGATTAAGTGTGTAACTTGTAGCTCAGAAATCAGTTACCTCAACCTCAATTTCTGAATTAAAGAATCTGAATAAGCTCAAATCAGCTTGTTTTGATTTTTGATGATGATCAAGTATACTGTGGATCAATTAGCATCACTTACTCTTCTTCCAATAGATCAAATGAATGTTTGATCAAGAACAGTTAGCTCAGCACTCACTTCAAACTACTGCATGCTTCAACAATGCCAGTTAGCTCAGTACTCGAATTCAGTGGCTAAAGTTTGATCGATTCAATTGAATTCAATCTGATTCGGCTTTGATGTTGAATGTACTCAACAAATACTAATCAAATACTCTTTCTTCAATGTAACTCAACCAATTATGTCCCAACCGAAAACAATTCCCAGGCCTTACAGTTCAGCACAGCAGTGACCGCCCAAATTTCAATTCATAATGTAAAATTGAATTCCTTAATGCAAAAAACTGAGCTAAATCAATACCACGGCCGTTTTTTATTGATTAATTACAATACAACTAATCAGATTTTGTATTTTTTTCGGATATGAGCTTGATTCGGAAGTCAAATCAAAGCTCTGATACCAATTGTTAAGATTCAAGGATTTCTCTTGAATCTTAACCTTGGTTGGGATAGAGAGAGTATGAGATGAGAAAGAATATAGAGTTTAGATAAGAGAAAGAAGGGAAAGGAGATAAGAAAGTAGAGAGAGATATCAAGGATATCAATTTATTCATCAAAGTTATCAAATTACAAGCCTAAGCCTTACTATTTATACTACTTACATGATATGATCTATTACATTGCATCGAACTCATGCTATAACCACCAACCACCCACTAAGCCGCCACTATTGACCGGCATTGACCACCTAAGCTCTAGACTTCACTTATTACATGACTTCACCAAAGCTTAAGCTACTAATTACAATATCAACTAGCTATTGCAACTCAATAGGCTCGATTCCACGCCTTATTACATTTATACTTTATTTCATATGCCCCCTATTATGAGAATCATAACAAGGTGTTGGTGACTTGGTGCAACTTGAACAAGAGCTTGATGACTTGGGAAAATTGCAATTTTTTGAAGAGCCAATTCCCAAATTTCATTTCTTGACGACAAGAAGTTTCTCAAGAGGGAGGGAATGTTATGAATCGCTAGAATTTAATTGCAATTTCTGGTTGTAATTGTTGATAAGAGTCTCATTGTTGAGTTGCTGTAATTTATAAGTCTGTTGTATAAGATTTAGGCACCAAAGGTAGTTGTTGGTCAAACTCGGGTCAAATGTGGGGGCTGTGCTGCGATTGGCAGGAAAAGTTGTTAGTTTGGGTTAGTTTGGATTTGTCTTGATGCAATGTACCCAAATGTCTATAAATAGGGTCCTAAGCATGTAAGTCAATTATTCAATGAATATAATCTGAATTTCCTTGGAATTCTCTCTCTTTTCTCATCTCTGTCTCTATTTCTCATCCCCTTTCACTTCTCTTCTCATCTTAACTCTTTCTTCTACAAGGTTAGACTTTCAATTCTTAATTGGAAGCTAACAGTACAGTAGAGATCTACATTATGCTTCACCTAGCTAAGTTACGGTACTCCTAGGGAAAAGGCACAAGTGTGCTGTAAAAGAAAATTTGAAGAAACTTTGTAATTAGTGTGTGTATTTTAGTTTGAACTGATGTAGAGTCCTTTATTTATAGAAAACTAAAAATAACAGCTGCTCTTATTTTGGCGGCAATTTCACCCAGGTCTGACTACTAAGCTTTTTCTTTGTGTGCCAATATTCAATTAACGTGTCCTGAATTCAGTATTGGAGGAAAATCCTTGGTGCCTGTGTCCGTAATCTTACCCGAAGTCCCTTCTAGAAATCCAATGTTTTCTAGATTTAAGCTTAATGCCCAAGTAACTGAAATTGCGCTATAAGTAAGTATCTCGAGCGTGGAAACCACTTATTTTGCAGCCTTCCTGATATCCCCTCGACTCAATTCACATCATCAACCATCTTAATCCTCGAGTGGTTGATACCCTTATCAAGGTTATTAATTCTCTCAAGATGCTGGGCACGAGACACTGTCATCTCAGTACTTAAATGCCCAACTTCCCTCTAGAAGGCTCTCACGTGCTAATCACATGGCACTTTGGCCGAAATGGTGTTGTCCCAACCCCCTTGAAATTAGGGTGAAAATAGTGGGCCTTGCTCCATCACTGTAACTGTAACTCGAGCTAGGTCCATATCCTTTTATTTTTTGCTAACATATATATATTGAAAAATCCACAAAAATATTTAACTAAGTCTTTCTAATTGAAGCATGAGCAAAACTCATGGTATAGTCAAAGTGAGATGCACAAAAATATCACAATCTTTTCTCTTAAAATGATGAGTGGTTTAGCTTAAGGACTTGCGATTCTAATTTAGGCTCACTCGCTAGTCGTGGTGAGTCCTATTTGCACATTTGTTTTGTTATCATTTTACAGCGACCACATCACACTTAATTACAAACAAAATAAAGCAAACACGCCTTTTGGCGATCACAGTGGGAGGATTAAAATGTTACTTCATTGTCTTTGGCCGATCATGGATTACCAGAATGTAATTTCAAACCATTCATTGATGGTTAAAACTAGGAGGTCCACTGCTCTCGAGCATGAGGAACCAGAGGGCATAGCCCTGATTGGATGCCCACTTAAGCATCCTCTTAAACAAAGACTCATAAAAGGATAGGATGAACCAGGTCATAGCCATGGCAGTGAGAATGGTGGTGAGATGACATCCCGGAAGATGAATAAGTTGAGATAGACGGCCATTCTAGCAAGAGCTTCATGGCTATGTTTAAACGCTGTTAAGGAATTGTGGACCAAAGAGTGTCAAAAAAACAGTGAGAGAAGCCTTTGAGAGACAATGTGCTGAAACAGAGTGCAATCTAGCGGCTCGATGTGAAAACTCCACTGCCATGAGAATCATAATAAATAACATTCGAGCCTTAATGCATGATAGGCTTCAAAAAGGGACTGACAGAATCTTGGTTGATATGAACTCAACCTTGCCTTGAACTGCTTCCCTTATTATTAAGGACATGGAAAAATAGGCGAAGGCTCACAATGCCTTGATTTAAGCCGTTGCAGAGGATATTAGGAAACTAAGGCCTCCACCTCATCCGTCAGCACTCCTTCAAGCACCCGACTACCAGTGATTTAGGTTGAATATATTTTCCCTGAGAGAACAACATACCCAATTATGGCTAACCCGATTGTCCCACACCTAGAACTCAGCTATAGGAACAATGTGTCCCTTGGGGTTACTAACCCTTCGAATTCGAGTTTTTCTCTAGCCTCGAGGGGTCTCAACTCTATTGTCCCAATGTTGCTTGTCCCTAAAACAGGGGGCAAAACCATTTATGTTGGAATAGATGTCCCAGAAAAACCCCATTAGTTAGTTTTTAAATATTAAATAAATAAAATTATTTTTTTTTATTTATTGTTTGATTATGTTCTACGAGTCAAACGTTCATGATTGTTTTTCTAAAACGTTCCATGAGATGGACATTGTCCAAGATAACATGTCGGGTTTGGTTTAAGTGGTCAATATGATTGAGCCACGGAAATACTTAGATCAAACTAGTGACATGTTATCAAAGTATGTTCGTAGTTGGTGATAAATTTCGACAACTGTCTGCTAAGACTATAATATGATATTTTTGATGACTTATCTTGTTTATGTGGATAGGGATCCAAGAGTACTATGTTGGTGTTTTTAATAAAATTGGAACACTAACGGGACCACCTGAACTAATTGTTTCTTTACTGCTATTAGAAATAATTAATTATGTAAGACGATGACTCTAAATCCGAAAAATAGTCTGAACTTATGCATGGAATGTTAATTGCTTTGATGCCCAAAAAGATAAGGTTAAAATTTAATAACCAGGATCTTACGTCATGAGGCAATTACATGAATTGTGGCGGGAATGGATATTTTACTAGGAATATACAACGAAAGGTGTCCCCTTAGATGATTCTCAAATACATGAACAGATTCTAAAATCTTTGGCCAGAGTACTCCACATGGTTGACATTTGAAATTAATACGAAAATTGTTTCTGTAGTATGAATTTTTTAAGAAGAGCGAGTAGGGAACTATGGTGATAGAGGCGAGAAAAATAACAATAGTAGTTAAAGTTATTTTTGCTCACGGATATCTAATAGAGGGGTGAATTTTTGCAATAATAATAAAAGTTATTTGGCAAATTCTTGGGTGATTATATATTTAATTCTAGAGTACAGTTAAACTTATTCAGTGAAATAAAGTTTTATTAAATGGTAATCAATTGTTATCATGAGATGATAATCAAATTTGACCCATTTAGAGCTAGACTTAGATTATCCCTTCCGCAAGCCTCAATTTAAGCACTGTTTAAAAATATTTAAATAGAATTCACGGGGCGAATTATTTGTTAATGAGATGAATAAATTAATTTTGCTAAACATAATTTGTGAAATAAATTATTTATTTATAAGATGAATAAATTAATTTTTACTAAATAATATTTATGAGATGAATTGTATACATGTGAAAATTAAACAAAAACAAAAATAAAAGAAAAATAAAAAAATAAATTATATATAATGCGCCTGCCACATGCAATTTACTTTATTTTTTATTTTTATTTTGTTTATAAAGATGTAAAGCAACCGAGGGTTGCCGTGAAGAAAAGCTTTTGTTTTTGGTTTTAGGTTTTGGAACCTAGTTTCTCTCCCACAATGAAAAACTTAAAATTATTTTAGAGCTTTTCGAAATTAAGGTTTAGCATTGTTTTTTCAAAAAATTATTTTTCCAAAAGATTAAAAAGGAAAAATTTTGCTCAGAATTTTTTTCTAAATTAAATATTTTGCAAGCCCACACTCCGGTACTAATAGAGGTTTTTGCGGAGAAAATATTGAAGTGTCAAGAACTTCCTTCGTCCAATTTCAGATCTACAAAATTAGAGTTTGGATTTGCGCTTCAGGTATGTATAAATTAAGTATTTGATATTTAATTTATTTTTTTTCTTTAGTTTATTTATTCTACATACATGTCTACATTTGTTTTATTGGATGTTTTGATTGTTGTATTATGAGCCTATTAGAGTAACATCTAAATCAAATTAAATAGTTTAATTAGTTCGGGCATTAGATTTAAAATTAAGAATTTTAAATTAGTTTTTCGCTTGTGCCCGCTCTAGCCATTTAGGGAAAAAATTTAGAATACGTTTCCAACAATTGGTATACGAGCCAACTCTGAATACGTTTATAGTTGACATTAAACATCAAGTTTCATAAAATTAGAGTACGTAGAATTACGAAAATATGACATTGGTAATTTCAATAAAGGAAAAAGACTATCCTAAATAATATTGTTAAGAGGGTTTAAAAACAAGATTGAATATTCGTTAAAGTTTTAAGTTGTTTAAAATTTTAGATGAACCATAATTCAATCAAGGAGCGTGGTTCTAAATTGGATCTAATAAGATTAGATATTCAAAGAGTTGAGCTATTTAGATTATTAGTCTAATGTGATTAGCTTATGAACCTAGGTATGAAATATTCAATTGTTGAATATTTTATGATAATTCAAAACAAAGAAAAACTTGAATATGTTATTAAAGAGTTTAATAGAAAAATTATTGTTCATTAAATTTAAACTATTTAAATTAGGAAAAATTATAATTAAATTAGTGGGTGTATATTTCTAAATAATCTAATGGATTGGATATTCAAATAGTTGAATGATTTAGATATATACAATATCACATAGAATATCTAATTGGATGAGATGTGCGGTGTAAGATTTAATAAGATTAAGATCGGATTATTTTATTTATTTATTTAAAATAATAATATAAATAAAATTTTAATTAAAAAGTTTTTGTGGGACATGCTCCGTTAATTAAAATTTTTAATTTTATTTTTATATTTTTATTATTTAAAAAATTTAGATAAAAAAATAATTGATTAGGATAAGATCCTAATTAAGGTTATGTGATAATCTTTTATAATAAAGTTTAGAAAAATGTTATTCAAATTGTTTAATAATAGGGTACTAATTAAATTTTGTTCACATATTTATTATTATTTAAAAAGTTAAATATTAAGTATGATGCGTAAAAAAAGTTATAGGGCCATATAACTTGATGAAATGTTTGATTTCATCTAGAAGAAGAATTTTTTTAAATAGGTCTAAATAGATTATATAATTCAAAAGTTGAATTATTTTAAAAGAAAATTATCATAATATATCTATTGCGATTAAATTACATAGGTTGGATAATTAATGGACCCTAATATGATTAGAACTTTATTTAATTATTAAATAAAATTTAGAATATGATTCTATTTATTTGTTATGAGATAATGAAATTTTAAAAAGAAAGATCTGCCATTGTAAAATTTCAAGTAGGACCGAGATTCAAGAGTTGATTCCTCACGGTGGGGAGGTTCATTTGTTAAGTCTAGAGAGGGAAAGAAGAGAGAGACGCTCTAGGAATTCCGGCGAGAGAGGAGCCGAGCGGGGTGGCGCGTGGGCTGGCGCTGGTGGCGCGTGACCCATCTCCAGTCACACTTAAACGGCGCGTGAGGGCGCGTGCAGCATCGTACGGCCACGTTCTTTGCATCCCCGTAATCCTCGTCTCCAGTAGAATTAAATCAGCTACTCATATCGCCATTTCTAACAATATCTGAGGGTGTAAACACAAGTGAGAGAGGGAGTTGCGGTTTTAGTGGATGACTGGCATAGGACGCGTGATTTTCCTTTGCGAAATCTCATCTACTCTCCTCCAGATGACTCTAAATCCGAAAAATAGTCTGAACTTATGCATGAAATGTTAATTGCTTTGATGCCCAAAAAGATAAGGTTAAGTCCCAGATTTGTAATTGAATTCTTGTGTTTTGGCGGGAAGGGTAGTTGAGTTGTAATTGAGTGTCCGGGTGTTAAGTCGGTTGTATTGAGTTATGTGGTCTAGATTCATTGTTAATTCCTTAATCTTGTAATAGTTATAAGTGGTTAGTATTGGTGTAAGTCTCATTCATTCATTCATAATCAAATTGAAATATCTTTAGATATTTTCTCTCTATTTTCTCATCTCCTTCCCTTCTTTCTCTCATCTTAACTCTCTCTCTTAGGCTAAGAACAAGATTCATCTTGATACTTAACAATTGGTATTAGAGCCTAGATTCGCTTCCGGATCAAGCTCTAATTCAAAAGAAAAAGAAAGAAAATCTGGTTGTGTGCAAGTGGTACTGCATCGTTGGCTTTTGATGCTTAGTAATTGATTTAGTTGAGTCCAATTCAACTAAATTGAGTTGTGTTGTGTCAAGCCTTGATCCTAGTTGCAATCAATCATCAAAAAGACAAAGAATTGATACAGATTTAGGCTTTATTTTTGGTGATCACAGTCAGTTCAGAGATGATGAATTGAAGAGCTTGAAGGTGTACTGTCACTGTATTCATCTACGCATTACGCCTGGGATTTGCATTGAATTTAGCTAAATCTTGTGGAAAATCATAGAAACACATATTGTTGATCAATATTTGTGGTTTACAATCACTTTACAACAAATTCTGATTGAGAATTAAGTAAAATTAATCAAGCAAATCTATCTGAAACATTGTGGTGTTGTTACTGCTGAATGTTGTGTTCTTGATCATAATTCAATTGATCTGCGGTGAAGAAGATTGAAAGTTGCTGGATCCAATTGGTGCTTGATCAACATCAGAAGGTCTGCTTGTCAAAGTTGAAGTGGGTAGATTTGAGGTAGTACCTGTTTGGACGTTCTATTGCTACAGAAAGGTAGCGATTGCCTAAACTTCGAGTTACATTTTGATCAACAATCTGATTCTTGTGTTGAATATTGAAGGAAGTGTGTGGATAAGCATAACTGTGTTAGGAATTAAATGAATACCATAAGAAATATCTGAAATCGAGTTGAAATTGTGAAGAGCTGGAATTAACCACGAACTGTGAACAGAATTCGTTAAATCTGATTGCTCTGCTTGAAGTTGTTGCAAGTATAGTGTGTTGAAGTTGTAATTGCTGTTAAGGTTCGAAATTAATTCAGATTTAAGCCTGAATTCATCCCCTTGCTTCAAGTTACGGTTTGAGCGAAATTCGTCGAAGTCAAGGATTGGTTTGCAGAACCTTTCGATTAGGGTTTGCTCTTGTCCGCGACTTTTGAATCGAAAACAACTTCAGATATACTCGAATATAAGAGTAGATTGTGATTAAGCAATCCATTGTGTGATGATTTGAATCAAATCTCTTTTTACTGTGATTTAGAATTGCATCGCCCATCTGAACCTTCTGCGATTCATTTTTATAACACTGCATTACTTGCTATTATGGCTGGTGAGGTGCAATATGTTAAACATGAGCAAATGGCTGAATTGTTTGAAAGCTTATATCACAAAATTGATGAGTTGTGGCCGAGACCAGCAAAGGATGACCTTGAAATACAGAACTTCGATGAGTCTACAATCGAAGTAAAGGTTCACAATGTTCGTTACTTGATCAATGAAGACATTCTGCATCAAGTGTTTGATCCTTGTGGACGTGTGGAGAAGATTGTAATTGTTTCCACTTTCGCCCTAGAGGTTGCAGCTCGAGTGACCTTTTCTACAAGAGCACAAGCTGCCTATGCCGTTGAGCTAAGGCAAGGAAGAAACATCTTTGATCATTGTTGTGGTTCAAGTGTTCATTTCCTCATTTCTGATGTGGAAGTGAGCAGAACAGACGAGTTAAATGAAGGTAAAGTTGAATCAATAGAGGGCAAGGGCCTTGAGATGCTGCGTTCTTCACAACCAGTGAAGCTTGAGTTGAAAGCTAGTACCGAAGTGGGCTTAGAGGTCTTAAGTGTTCGAAAGCAAAGGTTCAAACTCACTTCCCGGAATAAGATAGAACTCAATTCGAAAAGTTGAGAAGTGTTTCTCAAGTCCAAGATTGAGAGCAATTGAAATTAAGAGGAAGAATGTGGTTAGAAAAGAACCACGAGTTGATGAGGTTGATAGTGTTGGAATTGAGCTTAGCAAGGTCCAAGAGAAATAAGCATTGCCAAAAGTGGAACAAAAGTTTGAGTTTCCACCTGGAAAATGTGAAGACCTGCTGGAAAAGGACATAAGACCACCTGTTACAATTGGAAGCAAGTCCAATTCATCTCTTGAGCAAATAGTTCGTGCAGGAAAACATGGAAAAGGTGAGGTAGTTTCATTCTATGCCTGTAACACAGGTTTACAGCTTGTTTTGAAGCCGGGAATGGTAGTTTATGCTCAACCACATGTGATCCCTGAAGTATCAGCAAGCAACTTGAGAGTTTTTGCTGCAGAAAACTTGAAATCTGTTGAGAACCTTGGTGCTACTGCTGAATTATCAAGAGATGCCTTATAAAACATATCAAGTACTTCTCCATGGCTTGTTAGAATGCAGAATCAGCACTTGGGGTATGAAAGAAAATGTGGATTCGATGCTTGGCATGGATCTTGGGCTGAAAGGAAGGTACTTCAATCTACAAACTCTTATGATCAGCTCCCTTCTGATCTGGGAGAGGATTATCATGACTATAAAAGGGTGAATCAGCGAGCTTTTGTGCTGAATGGTGATGATCAAGCTGCTAGATTGTGTTCTGGTTTTCGGCAGCGAAGAAAATTGATGCAGTGGCTCTCTTCAGGACAGGGAATTGACTTCTTGATTGTATTCAAGCTAAGTAACAGGCAGCAACATAAATTTGTCCAAAGCAAATGCAGAAGAGTGGCTATTCTCCTAGTTTTGTATGACATGGGGAGACCTCCCGAAATTATGTTGCTGTATGAATGTATTGAACAAGGTTTAGGCCTTGGTTTTGCACTTGCAGCGAGTAAATGCGGCCAAATACTGACGCATGTGATGACAATCGAGTCTTGGAGTGAAATAAGAGTAATTCTTGCTAAAAATGTGAGTCTTGAACAAAATCTGGAATTAGCAAGTTATTGCGTTGATATTGATTGTAGAAAGCTGATGCAAAAGCTCCAATATCTTAACATTCTTTAGTTGAAGAATTAAACAAGTTAGCAAGAACAACTTCAGCTGAAATTTGCTTATATACCAACCAAAGAGAACAGAACAGGACAGAAATTGACATGGGAAGGTTCACATCTGATCAGCAGATCCATAGGTGTTATGATTTGATGCAATTGGCACATATACTTGAGATTGTTGACAGGAACTCCAAACCTGATGTGTTTGGCCATAAGTGGTGGTTGGAGGAGTTTGAGTTACATGGTCTTTTGTGTCAATATAGCTGCAGCAAGTTCATTAGTTGCAGTAAGGCTGAGAAGGGTGAAACAAGAGTTGAATGTCTTGGGTCCTACGTGGAATTTGTGTAGTGTAGATTGAGTATTGTCCTTTGGAATGCGTTGGATAGACAAGTGAGGACATTGTTCCCTTAGAGCTCACTTGTGGCTGTTGAAGACCTGGTTTGGTGGAGCACAATCTTGAAATTACAAACCAAAGTCTCAATTGTGTAAGAATTCAAATTAAAGTGTTGCTTGGGAAAGCCATGTGATAAATGCAATTTGTGCACTTCCCTTAAGAATTGTCAAGCTACAAGAGTGAAGGGTTGTGATGTTGATTATGTAAGAACTTGGAGGAAAATGACTAAGACTTTTAGATTGCACCAATCTAAAGTCAAGATGAAAGCAACAAGGTTCAGGGTAGCTGCTGCAGGTGTTTGGCAGGTCTATTTTCCTCCACTGACAGCAGCATATCAGGTGGTGAATAAAACTATGGTTGTTGCTATTATGGTCATGAGAGGTCTTCTGAATTGGTTAACAACAGATAGCTTTCATTTGAGCATAACAAGGGCTGAATCTAGTATCAACAACAGCTGAATTTTACCTCGGTTTGCACCAGTGAACCTCTCATGTGCAGCAATATAGACAAAAGAAACTTTATACTAAAGTAAACAGTAGAACAGCAAGCCTATCAGCACGTTTTAGTTGCAGTTCAGTCAGTTCTGAAGGCTTGTTCCTCAAATGAGCTTGTCATTACTGATTTTCGTTAGTTTTAAAATTTGAAACATATATCCAGCACAATTTAGTTTCCGATCTGCAGTGCATGTGTTCATAATTGCTGACTTTCGTAGCTGCAACTCCACAGCAAATTTGCTTCATGTTCAGCTCATGTTTCCTATTGTGACACTCGGTCATCAAGCTTCAACTCTTTTAAAGGAGGGAGTATTGTCATGTCCCGGATTTGTAATTGAGTTCTTTTTTTTTGGCGGGAATGGTAGTTGAGTTGTAATTGAGTGTCCGGGTGTTAAGTTGGTTGTATTGAGTTGTGTGGTCTAGATTCATCGTTAGTTCCTTAATCTTGTAATAGCTATAAGTGGTTAGCATTGGTGTAAGTCTCATTCATTCATTCATAATCAAATTGAAATATCTTTAGATATTTTCTCTCTATTTTCTCATCTCCTTCCCTTCTTTCTCTCATCTTAACTCTCTCTCGAGTTAAGATCAAGATTCATCTTGATACTTAACAGGTATGCCCTTGTACTCTTGTACTTTGCTCTTTTTGGTAATAGAAAAGATAAAAACGCTGACTTACCCAAAAAAAAAAAAAAAATTTGATTCCTCACGGTCTCCACTGCCAGTTTGATAGTGTAGTGGACAGGCAATACTCCCCAAGGAGGGCATTTATTTGCGGAATAGGGTTAGATTTTGTAATGATAGATAGAGGTACAAGAAAAACGAGTGCGGCCACGCTGACATGGATTATCGTGTTTACCAGTTCTAATGTCTAGGCAATGGTATACACTTGACTAGGATAGTGTTATAGTTTGCTAGAGAGCGTTATGATACTATCTTAGAGACCAAGGAAGAAATGGTGAGTTAATGTGTCTAGAAAACATATTATTTTAGAATTGTTCTTTTTCGACTAATTAATTGTTACGCCTATCCCATAGTAATGAGTAGATTGGTCATCTCATCGTTGCACATACACAGCGAATGGTTAGGCGGATCCATGCTTTCTCTATTTGCTAAAATTATTTAAAAGTTCACAGTATTCAAAATACGAAGTGGGAGTGAGCTTCTAAATGAATGCTTATGGCCTTCATTTTCAGTCTGGTAGTATAATAGATGGGCGTGGCTCCCCAAGGAGAGCGTTCCTTTGCAGAATACAAGGTTAGTCCTCTAAGAGATGAACTAATTCTAAGCAATCGAGTATGGCCACGCTGATGTGGAGTATATCGAGACCTTGTACAAGTGTTCAGGTAATGGTCTACACTTGACTGGGGTCTACATTAGCCTCCCTAAGGAACTCTGTTGTAGGACCTTAGAAGCTAAGGAAAAAGTGATGTGATAAATTTAATTAGTAAAGAGTTTACAAGAAAACATATTTATTGAGAACTGTTCTCACCCTTATGATGTCTCGACTCGACCTTGCCGGCGAAGAGTTTTGGGTGGTTTGGTTGGGTCTCCACGGCATATGTGTAAGTGTTGGACAGTGAAGTCCGAACTTTGATTGTTTGCTAAAAACAAAGAAAAGTAATCATGTGTGTTATATGACTTGTTTTACTGTTTTTCTTTTAGACTGGTTGTTAGATTATGCATTGCGATCAATATTGGTACATCTTGTCTATTCTAGTTTGTTCATTATAACATAATATGTTTTAGTATATGTTAAGCACTAGGATATGCTCAGAGTTCTCCAGGTCGCTACTAGTGGATCTACTAAGTTGAAAAGAACGTTGGAAATGTTAGACTAGACTACAGAGTTAGTAGAATGCAAGATCCGGACATTAGATGTTAAACTTATTCTAGTCTTAGATACTTGAATTGCCAACTTTAGTGTTAAACTTATTCTAGTCTTAGATACTTGAATTGTCAACTTTAGTAGAGATGATCATATGCTAGAGAGAAGTGTTTGGTCAGAGAACTAATAGCATGAGAACAGTTTATGAGAAAAGTGTCATGCAATCTAAGGGAAGAGTCCACTTAGAATAAGCATCTATCTCTATGATTAGGAACCTCAAGAGGGTAAATTAAAGCATGAGTCAAAATAGTTTTGCCTCTTTTATAAAAGCACTAGACTTCAAAAGTAATTGCCTAAGTACTTAGATACTATTGTTGCCAAGACTGAAAATCGACATGACAAGATATTTGATATCATGTCTCCTCTAGTTGTGACTAGTAGGTAGTTCACTAGTGTACTAGTAGATGGGTTTTTAGTAAGGGCATTAAGAGATAGTAGTTTAAGTTAGGGAATGTAATTTTGTATTTGAGTAACTATCTTTATGTACTTAAGAAATTTGATTTCTATTCACCATTTTTGAAATAGTCTTTCAATTATTTTTTTCTTAAAATACACTGATAGTTACGTAAATAAAACGTTTATTTAAAAGGTACATTAGTAGATAGTTGACTTATTTTAATCAAAACTACATTAGCGGCAATTGATTAGTCTAATACAAGTTAGGCTGTGTAACCATATAAAAGAAGAAATTTCAAAAACCACATAGCTTTTAAGTAGTTCTTAAACTTATGTCACATTAGTCTAATACAAGCTAGGCTCCTCATATCTCCATACCTCCTCTCCTCCTCTCTCATGCCTCTTCCTCCCCTCTTCTTTCATGATTTCCTCTCCGGAGAAATAATCATTCAAGCCTCCTACTCCCCTTATGCTAAGCATTTTATGTCTATTATGTCTATTTATTCCCTATCATGGGACTAGTACTAACTTGAGCATTGAAGGGGTCCCCCGTGGCCTCTAACCATTTGTTTAAAACTTGTAGGGAATATCAAGCTGTATGTATAGCTAGAGCTTGAGTTCAACCCATCCTTATGAACCCCATCTCATACAGAACTCCAATACGATGAATAAGCACACTAACCAAATTCATCATATACAAAATTTTATTACTAATGAAGCAACTAGAACACATTTTACGTTTATCTAAGTTATGCTAAGTTACGCTACTCCCAAGAAAAAGCACAAGTGTGCTGTAAAGAAAACTTGAAGAAGTTCTGTATTGAGTGTGTGTGTGTGTTTATATGTGTTGGACTGAGACGGAGTCCTTTATTTACAGAAAACATAAAATAACTACTACTACTATTTCTGCGGCAACTTCACTCACATTTGGCCTCTAAGCTTCTTCTTTGCACGCGCAAATCTTCAAGAAATGTGTCCTGAATTGGTGCTGGAGAGAAATCTTTGATGCCCACATTTGTAATCTTAGCAGAAGTCCCTTCTAGAAACCCCACATCCTCTTGGATTGAGTTTAGTGCCCAAGTGTATGAGATTGCGTTCACCTCAAGCATGGAAACCACATGTCTTGTAGCCTTCTGTGTAGTCCCTTGAACTCGAGTTCCTTTTACCAAGCAACCATCTCGAGTCCACGAGTGGTTGATACCCTTGTCAGGATGATCATCTCTTCAGGACGGCGGGCTCAAGACACCGTTACTTCAATATCTGATGGCTAAATTCTCCTCAATGGAGGCCTCACAAGTTAAACACATGTCACTTTGCGCAAAATGGCATCATCCCTGCCCTTTTAAATGAGAGTGTAAACAAATGTCTCCCCATTAGCCGTGGGTAAGTTCAAATTTACGACTGGGTAAAAGCATCTACCCAATTTGACCCTTAACGGCTACAAGGAGCTCGAGAGAATATTGTGCATCGCTTTGCCTTCCTTCCTATGTGTCTATAAGTATAATAGTTAGGGCTCGAAATTTTGAATTTTCTGCTTTGTTTTCTCCTTTAAATGTGATTGTAAATTCGTGCTTTCGTTCTTTAAATCTATGAATCTTGATCCAATCTGCTTTCCATCCTTCGCTTTTGCTAATTTTATTATGCCGTAGATTTCATTTGCTGTCTCTAGCCCCGTTGCTTAAGCTAAGAGTCCAATTGAGCAATTGATGCGTCTACTTCACTCAGAAATCTTGATATCTCTTGCGTGGTTCAGTGCTTAATCGATCTTAGCACCATTAATGAGGATCTTTCTTGGTTATCACAAAATGATCCTTTGTCTTTCTTAACGTATCATGCCCTAGGGCCTATCTTTGACCCATCTAGAGACATTCCAAGTCTTCAAAGACTTTTTCAAATACTGATGAATCACTTCTATTTCGCACAAGTTCTGCAGGTTTTTCTTGGCGAGGAAGACACATCTTAAAGGAAGCAACACCTATTAAAGGATGGACTTTCTCGATAAAGCAATATGCCAAGTGGATGGACAATCTAATCCTGACACACAAAAAGAAATGGAAGAATCTTCAGAATTTGTAAAGCCATCAAGCTCTCTACCATTGCTCTCAGGTATGATTACCCCATTATGACGGTGCTCACTTGCTGTTGGAACACCTGTTACAATGCTTTTGTCCTCCCCGAGGGATTCCTTGGCATTACTTTAGAGGTCATAGTGGCCCTAGGAAATCTTTCTCCAGGAGGAGAGGATTTGCCTCTTGATTCTTTTATTTCAAATGAGGCTGAAGCTTTTACCTCTTTCTTCCCCATAATTGACTTGCCCAGTGATTATGAGTCCTTTGCTAAGATGTTTGTAACATTGGCTCATGAATTTGGGCATGATTTAAGAGAAGAAAGAAGCACGCTTTTGCTTGTTTTGGTTAAAAAGATTTTTCTTCGCTAACTCCTCCAACTCAGTCTTGAGGTTTTTAAAGACCATGACCTTAAACCTAGTCTTTTGCACTGGTTCATTAGCCTGAGGACCATTATTCTTGGCCTAAGTATATGGATGCCAAGAACTATGGCGTCGAAACAGGTGGAACCTTTTAGCTGGTCCAACTATGGGCTCAGGCCTATTTTCTTAAGCTCTGCCCTTGGGCCCCTACTCTCTCACAAGTGAGGGGATTTCCTACTTTGGGGAGTGCTTTGCTCGTTGTGAAATCCAACTACCCCTAGGATGGTCCTTCGACCAATGCCTTGAGAAACTAATGTCTTCTCGAGGCAAGAAGGGGACTCAATGGACTCCTTTCAAGGAGGGGAATCTTAGTCCACTATGGTTCAGGAAACTAGACCTTCATTACGATGTCTCTGTGGACATCAATTCGCAGATCTGGCACGCAAGCTTGTGCCTTCAAGATCTATTCTTCCATCACTAGACTCATCTTAGTGTAGAAATTTATAGGCTTGGATTGTGTGCCAGGCAATTTAGTATGGTCCAAGATATTCCTTTCCCAGGTCTAAAAACCAAGAACCTATAATGGATAAGAGGTTCTCCATCCAAGTTGTCCAGCTTAGGGAGCTCTGTGTGCTGAACCAAGAGGTGAAATCCCTTTACGGGTATCCTATTGTTTGCTTGTACACCGCACGTGCCACACCACATTTTGGAGCTTAGTTTCATGCCTATGGGCCCTCCTTGGGGGCCAGAGACACCAAGAAGTATTTTATGCCCTTATTTTGAGTTTGCAACTCCTAACTCATGAACAAGATAGCTAATCAGCATCAAACCAACTCTGCAGAAGGCACGATCAAGTAAGCAACCACCTTTTGACGTATGCTTCAATTTTATTTTAGTGGCTTGAACAAAGACTAATCTCTATTCTTTACTTTTTCAGCATCTATCCAGGCAATCCCTAAGAGTGTTAGGACTAGAACCCTTACTCAGACGTTTTTAAAGGAGTCCCCTCCAAGAGCGTCTTCACTAACCATTGAGGTTGGTGGCTCAAGAAAGAGAAAGAAGGATGTTGTTCCCCAACTTTTCCTGCTACAGAAGAAGAAGAAGAAGAAGAAGAAGAAGAAGAAGAAGAGGCAGTCATCTCATAATTGGTGAGAAAAAGAAGAGCCAGGCTCCATGTATCAGAGGTATTGGCTTTTTTAATTGGTGTTAATGTTCATCTTTGTTAAGGCAGCTTCTAAAATGGCCTTTACAACCACAGGAGGAGCTAGCTCCATATATTATGGAGATACCAAACTCCCCACCTCAAGAAACTAAACTAGAGCCCCATCAGGATACTGAATCGTTGAGCTCGAGTACTAAAGAAGAAAGTGATATGGCTACCTCAGTTGTGGAGCCAATCATAAGTTATCTTCCTTAAGTGGTTTCCTTCCTATCTATCTTACGCTAGGGTCTTATGTAAGCTCCCTTTCTACTCTCAGGTTATCCAATCTCTACTAAAATGATTGTTGAAGGTGAAGACCCACCTAGTTTCCCAATTCTCGATGTTTCAAATGTATTTGGCTATAACATGCAAGCCTTTTTCTCCAGAAGCTCCTCTCAAGGAAGGTGTATTAGCGGCCAAAGGGCCAGCTACAGTTCCTACGGTTGAGGTACCCGCTGAAGCTTCAATGATGAATGTACCATTAGAAGCTCGTATAACAACAGTGGCAATAGAGGCCCCTTCTTCGCCTCAAATTGAGGCCATAGAGGTAAAGGCGTTTCTTTTTACCTAGGTTATCCTCTAGAGTCAAAAATCTTACCTTACTCTTTTTGTTGTTAACCTTTTGCATGTCACTCCTCCAAGAGCCATTCCTTCCCCCAAGGATAAGGGGAATGTATTCTCCTTTAGAGAAGTTTTAAGCAAGTGGTAGATTGGCTTTCCAGCAACTGCACCAAGAATCTCCCGAACTCCAACGCTAAGAGAAATCACGCATCTCCCTATTCTAACTCTAGCTAAGGGGGCCATTTTTCAAGAAGCCATATCCCTAATAAGATCCCTAAAAGAAGATCCAAAGGTGACTCCCTCTATTGCCAAGGTTTTATGCAAGCTCCCTTTCTAGCTATCTTACACTAGGGTCTTATGCAATCTCCCTTTCTACTCTCGGGTTACCCAATCTCTTTAAAAATATTGTTCAAGGTCAAGACCAATCTGGTTTCCCAATTCTCAATGTTTCAAATGTATTTGGTTGTAACATGCAAGCCTTATTCT
This sequence comes from Simmondsia chinensis, assembly GCA_018398585.1. Lineage (NCBI taxonomy): Eukaryota > Viridiplantae > Streptophyta > Magnoliopsida > Caryophyllales > Simmondsiaceae > Simmondsia > Simmondsia chinensis. The sequence continues at coordinate 14,705,504 of JAGTTD010000005.1, forward strand.
CCAGAAGCTCCTCTCGAGGAAGGCATATTAGCAGCTAAAGGGCCAGCAACAGTTCCAACTGTTAAGGTACCTGCTGAAACTTTAATGACGGATGTACTATTAGAAGCTCCTATACCAACAGTGGCAATAGGGGCCCCTACTTCACCTCAAAGTGAGGCCATAGAGGTAAAGGCGTCTCTTTTTACCTCGGTTATCCTCTAGAGTAAAAAATCTTACATAACTCTTCTTGTTATTAACCTTTTTCTTGTAACTCGTCCGAGAACCATTCCTTCTCCAATGATTGAGGGAATGTATTCTCCTTTAGAGAACTTTTAAGCAAGTGGTAGATTGGATTTCCAGCAACTGCACCAAGAATCTGCGAAATTCTAACGGCTGAGAGAAATCACGCATCTCCCTGTTCTAACTCTAGCTGAGGGGGGGGGGGGGGGGGGGGGGGGGGGGGGGGGGGATTTTCAAGAAGCCATATCCCTAATAAGATCCCAAAAAGAAGATCCAAGTGTGACTCCCTCTATTGCCAGGTAACTTGAAGTTCTTAAGGAGTTGCTCTTGAAAGATGAACCAAGAGGTGCATCTGCTCTTGACATGTCAAATGAGTACTTTCTTAAGTCTTGTCATTGATAAGACTTCCTGGCTTTGATATCCTTCTTAACTAATGGATTGCAAATCATAGGATGCCTCTTATCGTATTCATCAACGTCAATCCCATGAGGAAGATCTTCATCCTCTTTGATTAGATCGTGCATGTAAGTCACATACACGCTATTTTTCTTCATGCTTTCTTCTTTCAAGATAGTCTCGTATTTAGCGATGCATTTTGCCAGCTGTAGGAGCGTTGTGAATTTAAAGCCTTTAAATTTTGTTATGAATTGAAGAATTTTAATTGTAATTTCTGGCTGTAGTGGCTGGTTAGTGTCTCAATGTTGAGTTGTATGCTTTTAAATGTTAGTTGAGTCGGTTTTAGGCGCCAAAAGCTGTTAGTTGGTCAAACTCGGGTCAAACTTGGGGGCGAGCTGCAGTTTTGGCTGGAATAGCTGTTAGTTGGGTTTAGTTCGGTTTTATCTTGATGCAATGTACCCAAATGTGTATAAATAGGGTCCTAAGCATGTAATTCAAGTATTCAATGAATATAATCTGAATTTCCTTTGGAATTCTCTCTCTTTTCTCATCTCTTTCTCTATTTCTCATCCCCTTTCACTTATCTTCTCATCTTAACTCTTTCTTCTACAAGGTGAGACTTTCAATTCTTAATTGGAAGCTAACAATTGGTATCAGAGCTGGTTCAAGCAATCAAATTGATTGATTGAAGCTGGCAAAATAAAAAAAAAATCATGACTGATGGTGTTAGAACCAGATCCGGTGCTGGTGGAGTGAATGCAGTTGGTCAGGATGTCGATAATGCTGCTGCAGCTGCTAGCAATGCAGCAATCGGACCTCAAAGTGCTACTAAAGAAGATCTTCATGAATTACAAAAAAGTTTGATCAGCATAGCATCGAGATTAAACAACAAAATGATAGCATTCAGCAAATGTTGAGGTTGATTTTGGATAAAGATGCGAATAAGGAGGAACGATTGCAACAAATTGAAGAGAAAATTGTAAAATTGCAAGATCAGGTTAATAAACAAGGAGAATCAAGTGTTAATTCAATTTTGAAGCCTGCTAGCCAGATCTTTCATTAGATGGAGACCGAACAGCAGCAAGACAATGTTGACAAACCTGAAAGTCTGGTGAGGAACCGAGGCAAGTCTCCGATAATGCAGCCGAATGTAGGACCTTCAATTAACATCAGATCAACTGAAAATCAAACTCTGCAACCTAAAATTGATGTAGACAATCAGGATTGAGCCTCTGGACAAGCACAATGCAGACCTGAAGCTTTAAACGCAGACCGTAGTACTAGGCCACAGAATTCAGTGTTGCAACGCAGAGTTGAATTTGATAAGCTCGATCATCTGGATAGACCTCCTGATCGACAGTACCAGCATAGATCAATGAGTACTGACACTATATCTGGTGGTAGGAGTGGTAATTATAGGCAGCCAAGAGTTGAAATTGATCCCTTTGATGGTAAACAACCGGAATAATGGCTAAGGAGATGTGATAGGTATTTCTTGTATTATAACATTCCTGATGAGGAAAAACTCCAGTTGGCTGTGGTTCATCTACATGGTGTCCATGAGGTTTGGTATTATAGTTTGTTGAATAGCAAACCGAATCTTTCTTGGGGCCAATTCGTAGAAGCAATGTGTGAACGCTATGGAGAAGGTGAATCAACGGATGTGGTGGATAGCTTTAACAAGTTGACTCAAACTACAACCATGAGAGAGTATATGATCATATTTGAGAACTTAAGAGCTAACTTGCTGTCAGTTTTGTCTTTAGCTCCCGAGGATGTTGAATCTTATTATGTTTCATGTTTTGTAAGTGGATTGAAGCCAAGGATCAAGAATATGGTGGAAGCCATAGGTCCTCAGACTTTGTCAAGTGCTTATAACAAGGCAAAGTTGGTGGAAGCAACTCAAGTCCAACCAAGTGACAAAAGTAATCAATCCGGCAGGAAGTTCAGACCACAACCGAGAGCAAATTCTGGTGCTTGTTTTAAGCATGCTGTTGACAAAAGTTCTGTAAGACTTTCCTTTCATTGTAATCAACCATCTCAGCCTGGACATAGGTGCAAAACACAAGCATTAATGTGTGCTAAAGGGACTCGTGCTGCAGCTGAATCTTGCAATGATCACTCCGCTGCAGAAATTGACAGTGTTGGTTACTCTTCGTAAGATGATTTGAGTGATGATGAAGTGGAGATATCAATGAAGGCTTTAACCGGTAGTGGAGCTCATAACACTATCAAAATCAGAGGCAAGGCTGGAAAACATTCCATCATTATCCTTATTTATAGTGGGAGTACACATAGCTTCATAGATCCAAAGTTGATTAAAAAGGTAAAGCATGAAGTGACAAAGACTGGCTAATGGCAACCCCTTAACAACTCAAAACAAGTGCTTAGCATTCCCATGGTCTATGCAAGATCATCAATTCACCTTTGATTTCAGAGTTCTTCCTTTGGGAGGTTGCGATATGGTGCTAGGGGTGGATTGGATGAGAACCTTCAACCCGGTTGTGTTTGATTTTGATAAGATGACCGTGGCATTTGAGGTTCATGACACCAAAGTATCCTTGAAAGGCATATCAGAGGAAGCTCAACTCAAGTTAATTGATGGCAAATGTGTGCAAGATGGAATCAAGAAGAAGGCAATACAATGGATTGGTCATTTGTTCATGATATCGTCGGTAGAGCTGCAGCAGGGTATTCAACCTGAAGTGCAGACCGTAGTGGATGAATTTGGGGACATTTTTGAGCAACCTAAGAGTCCTCCTCCTCAAAGGAGTGCAGACCATGCCATTCCCTTGCGTGCAAATGTTGATCCGGTGAAGATTAGGCCTTATCGTTATGCTCACGGCCAAAAGACAGAGATAGAGAGGCAAGTTGAGGAACTTCTTCACATGAGCTTCATTAGACCAAGCCATAGTCCTTTTGCTTCACCTGTGATCCTTGTGAAGAAGAAAGATGGCTCGGCTAGAATGTGCATTGGTTACCGTCGGTTGAATGCTCTAACAGTGAAGGATAAGTTTCCCATTCCGGTCATGGATGATTTGCTTGACATGTTACATGGAGCATGCTTCTTTTCAAAGCTTGATTTGAGGCAAGGGTATCATCAGATCAGGGTCCTCGAGCCGGATATCTACAAGACAGCTTTTCAAACTCATCATGGCCATTTCGAGTTTGTTGTTATGCCTTTCGGCTTAACAAATGCTCCAACCACTTTTCAAGCAGCCATGAATGACGTTTTCAAGCCTTTTTTGAGGAAGCCAGTGCTCATTTTCTTCGATGACATACTGATTTACAGCTCAACATACAAAGCTCATCTCACTCACCTCAGACAAGTGTTTGTATTGATGCGACAACACAAGTTCTTTGCAAAAGTGTCTAAATGTTCGTTTGCTCAAAATAAGCTCGAGTATTTGGGTCATATCATCTCAAAAGAGGGAGTTTCAACTAATCCTAATAAGATCCGTGTAATGCAAGATTGGCCAATTCCGATCACCTTGAAACAATTGAGAGGTTTTTTGGGATTGACCGGGTATTATAGGAAATTCATTAAGGGTTTTGGTTCTATTGCCAAACCGTTAACCGAACTCTTGAAGAAGGGTGCTTTTACATGGAATGAGAGATCTCAAGCTGAATTTGAAGCCCTTAAAGCGGCAATGTGTGCTGCACCAGTTTTGGCAATGCCAAACTTTATCGAGAGCTTTATTTTGGAGACCGATGCAAGTGGTACTGGTATAGGGGCTGTTCTTTCTCAAAATGGAAGGCCTATTGCTTACTTGAGCCATGCCCTTAGTCCTAAAAATCAAGCTATGTCGACCTAGGAGAAGCAATATCTGGCAATTCTCTTAGCCGTGGAAAAATGGAGGCAATACTTGGAGGGTCACAAGTTCACCATTCGAAGGGATCACCAAAGCCTCAAGCATCTCCTTGAGCAAAAGATTGTAACAAGGATTCAAAAGAAAGGTCTTATGAAGATGCTTGGCCTTGATTATGACATTGAGTACAGAAGAGGCAAACATAATGTGGCTGCGGATGTGCTGTCCAGACAGTATGAGGGTGCTGACAGTGGTCATTGCAGTGCCTGAACCGTGGTGGTTCCTTCTTGGATGGAAGAAATATACAAGACATATGAGGGCGATTTTTTTGCCCAAGAATGTGTGGCTAATGCTATTGTAAATGGTGTACAAAAGTGCAGTGCAGGTCCTGATTTAGCAGTGCAGAGAGGACTGATCAGAAGTAGTGGCAAGTTATACATTGGTTCAGCTACTGATTTGAGAAATCAGATCATACATGCTTCTCATGATGCATCTTGGGGAGGCCATGCCAGTGTAGAAGGCACATATCAAAGAGTTAAAGCGTACTTTACATGGCCAAGCATGAAAAAAGAAGTAAGTGATTTTTCAAGACTTGTTAAGTATGTCAACCAACGAAGTTGGGAGATCATCGTTACAAGGGTCTACTTCAACCACTTCCTATTCCGGATGGAGCATGGATTAATATTAGCATGGACTTCATCGAGGGATTACCGAGGTCTGAAGGCAAAGAGGTTATATGGGTAGTGGTGGATCGTTTCACTAAGTATAGCCATTTTATTGCTCTTGCTCGGCCCGTTATAGCTGAAAAATTGGCAAGGATCTTCCTTGACAACATTTACAAATTACACGGATTGCCTCAATCAATTGCGTCAGATCGAGACAAGATTTTCACAAGCACATTTTGGAGGGAGTTGTTTAAGTTGATGGGTACCACATTGGCATTTAGTTCCTCTTATCATCCTCAAACGGATGGCCAAACCGAACAAGTCAACCAATGTGTGGAGCAATACCTTCGGAGTATGGTTTTCTTAAGGCCCAAGGAGTGGAATCATTGGCTTTCTTTGGCTGGGTTTTTGTTCAACACTCACTTCCATACATCAATTGGCACTTCACCCTTCCAAGCTTAGTATGGTTATCCTCCTCCTTCACCTATGCTGCTGCAACAACCGGGAAATACTGATTCTGCAGCAACCGATTTAGTGCAGCAGAGGAGACATTTTATGCAAGTGCTTAAGGGCAATCTCCAACAAGCTCGAGCTCGGATGAAGTATTATGCAGATAAGAGAAGGGTAGACAAAAGCTATGATGTTGGTGACATGGTCTTCCTTAAATTACAACCGTATAGACAGTCTTCCTTGGCTGTCAGGCGTAATGCCAAGCTAAGTGCCCGATTCTTTGGCCCGTACAAAATCTTGGAGAAAGTTGGCAATGTTGCATATAAGCTTGACTTACCTTCGCATTCATTCATTCACCCCGTGTTTCATGTGTCCCTACTTAAAAAGCAGGTCAAGAAGGGTGCTGCAGCTGCTCGGAATCCTCCTATTGCAGAAACGAAAGGCTTGCTGGTGTTGTAACCAGTTGCTGTTAAGGCCCGGAGTACAATGCAGCATGATCATGGTGCTGTACACGAGGTGTTGGTGACTTGGTGCACCTTGAACAAGAGCTTTATGACTTAGGAAAATTGCAATTTCTTGAAGAGTCAATTCCCAAATTTCACTTCTTGAGGACAAGAAGTTTCTCAAGAGGGAGGGAATGTTATGAATTGAAGAATTTTAATTGTAATTTCTGGTTGTAGTGGCTAGTTAGTGTCTCAATGTTGAGCTGTATGCTTTTAAATGTTAGTTGAGTCGGTTTTAGGCGCCAAAAGCTGTTAGTTGGTCAAACTCGGGTCAAACTTAGGGGCGAGTTGCAGTTTTGGCTGGAATAGCTGTTAGTTGGGTTGAGTTCGGTTTTATTTGGATGCAATGTACCCAAATGTGTATAAATAGGGTCCTAAGCATGTAATTCAAGTATTCAATGAATATAATCTGAATTTCCTTTGGAATTCTCTCTCTTTGCTCATCTCTTTCTCTATTTCTCATCCCCTTTCACTTCTCTTCTCATCTTAACTCTTTCTTCTACAAGGTTAGACTTTCAATTCTTAATTGGAAGCTAACAAATTTCTTCCTAAATTTAATATCCAAGCCATTTAAGACTAGCTTGGTGTATTCAACTTCAGGAAGGGCTACTGTGTACTTTAACCAAGCTCTCTTGAACTAATTAATGTAATCTTTCATAGATTCACCTGGCTTTTATCTCATTCGAGCTATGTGAGCCATAGAAGTTTCTAATTCCATTCTTGGAAACTGAGCCTTAAATTGCCTTGCCATGTCATCCCAACAATAGATGGAATTAGGTGGTAGGTTAATATACTACCAAAAAGCAGTCCTATTTAAGGAGTTGGGGAACAACATAAGCTTGAGATACTAATTGTCAACCGCTTCCCTATACTGGCAATTAAATATTGCCAAGTCCTTAAAGGCTGACACAATCCCTTTTCCCTGAGAAGAGTGTGAAGATTTTATAATCGATGAAAAGGGTAGTCCCTGTTTATATAGTAAGGGTAAGGTTTACTATACAAGGGTCTATTGACCCTTCTGAGGCCTGGCCCGTACATCTGCTCGATGAGGGAAGTCGGTCCTGGAAGGGTAGGCTAGGCACATGGTTACGTGCCTGCCATTGCCCCCAAGTAGGTAAGGATCTTGCAGGGGACCTATAGGATAGCCCTGGGCACTCATCAAATCAAGTATGGGAGTGGATACTGTTGCCCAAACCCAAGTTAAACTCCCCCCCCCCCCCCCCCCCCCCCCCCCCCCCCACCCAAGATCAATATGGCTATGCGCTTGGTTGGCCATAGAGTATGCTCGAGCAGGGACCTAGGTTATACAGCATGCCTAGGAGCACACCACTATTAGCAAGATGTTAGTTTACCCTCGCTTGATTAGTCCCCAAGCCATGGTCTTAAGGAAGTAGGTGGTTAACTTGCCCCCCAATGTGATACATATGGAGAGATCTAGGAAGGATAGGCTAGTTCCTAGGAGTGGGGGCCTGCCCCTACATCCCTACTTGAAGGCCTTGAGTGGGCCTCGAGGTTACCTTCTTTTGGTAAATCAGTGATAAATACTATATATAATCAAAATATATGTACAAGTCTACGAGGGGCATACCCCAAGCCAAGGCCAGAAGGCCTACATCATAGAATCAAACGAAGAAAGAATCAAAGCAATATATAATCAAAGCAAATGAAGGCAAACAAGCTAATGCTCAATACCCCACTCCTGCAAAAGCTGCGAGTGGCGATGAGCACCGCGAAGTGTAGGGGCAGCAATCAGACGACTGCGGACCAATCCTGTGATCTCTCCATTGATGACTGCAGAGGGCCTAGACTGGGACCGATGAATCCTCAGATCACGCTCATACCAGAGGATGTAAACTGTTGCGGAGGAACAAAGGCGGGCAAGAATCCGATCCACCCCACGGCCACGAAGCCTGGTAGCAGCCCACTGAACTAGCTCACGCCATGGAAGCATGGGCCAGGCAAAAGAGGTGCGAGAGGACACCCTGGACCAAACAGTAGCAGAGTAGCTGCAGGTAATGAAGAGATGGTCATGCGACTCAGCATCTGACCCACACAACATGCAAGTAGCCCGAACATCCTGCACTCGATGTCTCAGTAGTCTGTCAAATGTCTGTAGACGCTCACAGGAGGCAAGCCACAAAATGAAGGAGTGCCTCGGGATGTGAAGCTAAAACCAAAGGAGATGATGGATGGAGTCCTCCTCCCTCCGACTGCGAATCGTCTCCCATGCCGATCTAGTGGTGAAAACCCCTGATGGGTCCCTCATCCATCGTACACTGTCAGCTACCCCTGGTCAGGGCCTGAAGTCAACAGAATCCTAGATAGGAAGCAGCTCCTCAATATCCCATGGGAAACGCCACTGATCACCCTTTATAATATCTGAAACTCGAGATCCCAAATGATGACCAGTGGAATGGAGGAGGCGGAAAGTGAACCGCCCCTCCAAACGTTAACACGGCAGCCAGTAATCGGACCACAAAGCAGTGTCCCGGCCATCACCAATGATATGCCGAAAAGCCCCAGCACAAAGCGATCGAACACCAAGAATGCTCCTCCAAGACCATGAAATCGAACCTCTCGGCTGAATATCCCAGAAGGACTTCTCCTTGAGTCGGTTGGCATGAATCCACCGAGGCCAGAGAGAGTCATGATCGGTGAGTAGAACCCAAATATGCTTCATGAGAGAAGCCTGGTTCCACTAATGCAGACACCGAACCCCAAGACCGCCCTCCCTACGAGGGTAACAAAGTTGCTCCCAGGAGAACTTGGCCCCACCCGGGCCCAGAGAAGCGCCCTTCTAAAGAAAGGCTACAAGATTCGACTCAATCTTCTTGATCATCAGCTTCGGGAGAATGAAGATAGATGACCAGAAGACCTGAATAGAGAACAGGACCGATCTGATAAGCTGCAAGCGTCCTGCATAAGATAAAGCACGAGATGTCCAAAGCTGGATGCGAGCAAGGATGCGGTCTAAAAGAGGTTTACAATCGATGAACTGAAGCCTCTTCGTGATGAGCGGCACCCCCAAATACCTGACCGGGCACTGACTCAATCGAAAACCCAAAACATCAAGGAGTGTCTGCTGAAGCTCAGAGTCAACCCCAATAATGAAGATGGTGCTCTTTGCTGCATTCGAGGACAACCCCGATAGTGCAGCAAAACAATCTAAAGTCTCACGAATAACTAACAAACTGCCCTCATTAGCCTCACTAAAAATCATAAGGTCATCAGCAAAGCATAAGTGAGTAAGGCTGGTACTCTGGCAACGGGGATGAAAGTGAAACCTCAGATCAGAAGATGCACGGTGAAGCAAACCCCGTAAGCCCTCCATGGCAATAACAAAGAGGTAGGGCGAGAGAGGATCCCCCTGCCTGATGCCCCTGCTCGTGCCGAAAAAGCCATGAAGCTCGCCGTTAATGGCGACTGAAAATCTGGATGTGGAAAGACACTCCCGCACCCATCGAATCATAACCTCAGGTATACCCATACAGTGCATAGCGGTGAGAATGAACTCCCAACGCACCATGTCAAAAGCCTTGCTAAGATCAACCTTCATAGCGCATCGAGGCGAAGGCGTCTGAAGGTGATAGTCGCGAAGAAGCTCCTGAGCCAACATAATACAATCAGATATCCTCCGCTCAGGAATGAAAGCAGACTGCGAGTCATCAATGAGGTAAGGAAGAACCCCCTTCAGTCTATTTGCAATGATCTTAGTGATGCACTTATAGATCACATTGCAACAGGAGATCGGGCAAAAGTCGGCGAAAGTGGAGGGATTCTCCACCTTCGGGATCAAGCTAATACGAGTGGAGTTCAAGATGCCAAGCATGCGCCCTGACTGAAAGAAAGATCAAACAACCCAAACAACATCACGCCCCACCACGTCCCAAGCCGTCTTAAAAAAGAGGGAGGTATAACCATCAGGGCCAGGCGCCCTATCATCACCAATGGAGAACAGTGTATCTCTCACCTTAACATCAGTAACCGGAACAGATAGCGGATGAGCCTGATCCTCAGAAAGAAGGTTCTGAAAGAGCCCCGAAATATCCTCACGAAGCGGCCCACTCGGCTCTGTTAATAAGTCTCAAAAGTAGGAGACTCCTGCCTTAGAAATCTCACTGTCATCATACGTCCTCCTGCCATCAGCACGAATGATAGAAGAGATCTAGCTCCTAGCCTGCCTATGCGTGACAGACTTGTGGAAAAATCGGGTGCCCTGATCTCCCAAAGAGAGCCACTGGACGTGAGACTTCTAATGATTGAAAGCCTCCTCATCCCTACACAACCGCGAGTACTCCCGAGACAAACGACGCTCCTCCTCACGAAGTAATAAACTCTCGGGCCTATCATCTAAAGCCCGCTGGGCCTCCATCCAGGCATCCCTCGCCGCCACAACTCGAGCCGATATGTGGCTATAATGTCTAGCATTGAAGATCTTCAGCTCACCCTTCAGCCTTTTCAGCTTCTGAGTGAGCTGAAACATAGGCGTGCCCTCAATGCTAGTCTCCCAAACCCTCCTCACAGTAGGTAGAAACTCGTCATGGTCTGCCCAAAAGTTAAAGAACTTGAAAGGGAGCCGCGATGTGCGGCGCTCTCCAAGACCTCTAACTACAAAGGGACAATGGTCTGAACATAACTCCCGTGGAAGGAACTCAGCAGATGAGGAAGAGTAAGTGCAAAGCCAGCTATTATGTTTCTTTTGTTTTTGATGTAATAAGGTGCTATATGCTTGTAATGTTTGAATTGTGGTTTTGGCGCCAAAGTCGGTTAAGTAGTTGGCGGCTGGTTTGAGTCGGTTAGGGGATTAATTCATTGTATCTAGTTTCCTATAAATAGGGTGATCATGTGTAATTCCAATTCATTCAATGAAAATCAATCAATCTCTTAGAGATTAACTTTCTTTCTCTCATCTAACTCTCTCTATTTTCTCATCTCCTTCACTTCTTTCTCATCCCATACTCTCTTTATCTTAGCTTACGTTTGTGATTCAATCACAAACGTAACAATTGGTATTAGTGCCTCATTTGGCTTCCAATTCAAACGGATTTGATATCAAATATCCCTAGATCGCATTGCAAATTGCTGTAGAATTCGATTCTGTAACAGTTATGGATTCAACCGCAATGGCATTGACCGGTGGAGTTCTCACCAGATCAGCAGCAGCTAAGGTAGCTGCCAATCCTACATTTGTTGATGTGGTTGGCGGTAGTGGTACAACAGGCCAAGAGACTGTGACAATGGTGCAATTGGACAGCAGGTTCAATACGATGATCGAGATAATCCAAAAATCTAATGTTGATTTAGTGCAGCAAATGAACCAGCAGATCGATGTAAAGGTTGATCAGCGAGCTCAGCAGGCGGAGGTTAAGATTGCAGATCAGGTCATGCTTCAATCTCAGGAATTGGAGGAAAAGTTGAACCAGCGGCTTGAGCAGCAAATACAGTTGCTGGAACTGAAGTTAACTAGGAATCGAGGGCAGCATAGGAGGCCAGATCCTCCTAGTGTTCCTGATCCGTTATTGCCTGCCAGTGTGCTGAAAGGGAATCAACCAATGAGTACCTCTGATGAAATAAAACAGAACGATCACACTCCAGTGGTTAATGCTGGTGTGGATGAAAGAGCTTCAGATCGAATCCAAAGGGGTGAGATTACTGCTGATAGACAGGGCCATAGTGAGCAAGGGCTGTCCTGGCCTTCAAACTGGAATGCAGGACCTGGTATACAAGTTAATGACTTGGATAGACCGCCTGATGAATGGCCTCATCAGCGTTCAGGCAGCAATGAAAAATCATCCAATAGTAGAAATAATAGCCATAGACAACCTTGGGTGCAGATCGATGCCTTTGAGGGAAAACAACCTCATTCTTGGCTAAGGAGGTGTGAACGTTACTTCCACTTCTATCACATTGATGAATCAGAGAAGGTACAAATTGTTGCTGTGTATTTGCTTGGTGATCATGAGGCATGGTTCTATAGCTTGATAAGAAGTAAGCCTTCCATTTCATGGAATGAGTTTGCGAGGGCTTTGTGTGCTCGGTATAGTGATGAGGATGGAAGTGATATTGTGGATAAATTCAATAAACTGAAGCAAGAGACGACTGTGAGGGATTATATGACCAGATTTGAGAATCTCCGGGCCAGCATTGTAACTGAAATTGATGCCTTAAGTCTTATTATGTATCAGCTTTTATAAGCGGTTTGAAGCCCAAGTTGAAGAAATTGGTTAAAGCCGTTGATCCTACTGATTTGTCTGTGGCTTTTGCTAAAGCCAAGCTTTATGAATCAATGGGTCTAGCAGCAAATGATGCTTCCAGACCGAGTGGAAGCAGTTCCAAATTTCAGCAAGGTTCTAGCAGAATCAAAACCAACCGAACAAAGGACAGACAACAGCAGAGATTGTGTTATCGATGTAATCAACCTTACCAATTTTGCCACAAGTGTAATCCAAAGTTCCTCATGTGTGCTGAAGGTACCAATGCTGGGGAGCTCTCCGATGGTGAGGAAATTGCAGAGGTTGGTACTGATTCAGATCAAGAATTTGAGAAAAGTTTGGATGATGCTGCAGTGGAGATTTCAGTGAAAGCTTTGACAGGTAATGGGGCCCATAGCACGATCTGGATCAAAGGGAAGACTGGTCAAAGGTCCATTATCATTCTCATTGATAGTGGAAGTACTCATAGCTTTGTTGATCCCAAAGTGGTCAAGAAAGTGGGTCATGAAGTGATAAAAACTCATCCCCTTGCTATCACCATGGCTGATGGAAAGTCTGTCACTACACAAAACAAGTGCCAAGGGTTCTCTTGGCTGATGCAAGACCGTAAGTTCAGCTATGACTTCAGAATCCTCCCTTTAGGAGGGTGTGACATGGTGCTCGGGGTTGATTGGATGAGAACTTATAGTCCTGTGTTGTTTGATTATGCAAACCTCACGGTCTCTTTTGAAGTTCAAGGCTCTAAGGTCACATTACAAGGAATAGCAGAGCAAGCTCAACTTCAAGTTATGAAGGGAAGTAAGTTGAAGAAGGGCATTCAGAGTTGTGCATATCAGTGGGTTGGCCAGCTGTTTGCTATTTCTTCCACTGAAATGATTGCCATTACCGAGCCAGAAGTGCAGGTTTTGATCACAGAGTTTGAGGATGTGTTCGAGGTTCCCAAGTCCTTACCTCCCAAGAGGAGTTTGGATCATGTAATTCCTCTCAAAGCGGGTGCAGAATTGGTGAAGCTTAGGCCTTACAGATACCCTCATGCTCAGAGGTCAGAGATTGAGAAGCAAGTTGATGAATTGCTTAAGGCCAACTTCATACAGGCCAACCATAGCCCCTTTGCCTCTCCGGTTATTCTTGTCAAGAAAAAAGATGGCACGACTCGCATGTGTATCGATTATAGGCAACTCAACTCTATGACTATCAAGGATAAGTTTCCAATACCAGTTATAGATGATTTGTTAGATGAGTTGTACGGAGCTCAAGTCTTTTCCAAGCTGGATCTACGGCAAGGATATCATCAAATTAGAGTGGGAGAGCACGATGTGTACAAGACTGTATTCCGGACACATCATGGACACTTTGAGTTTGTGGTCATGCCATTTGGCTTGAAAAACGCACTAGCAACATTTCAAGCTCTTATGAACGATGTCTTCAAACAATTTCTTAGGAAATTTGTGTTGGTTTTCTTTGATGACATCCTGATTTACAGTGCATCATTTGAGGAGCATTTGAAACATTTGAGGGAGGTGTTTTTGGTCATGCGGGAGCATAAGTTGTATGCTAAGTTGGCCAAGTGTTCTTTTGCTCAAACTCATTTGGAATATCTTGGCCATGTGATCTCTTGTGAAGGAGTTGCCACCGATCCCTCAAAAGTCCAAGCCATGAAAGAATGGCCTGCTCCGGTTACCTTGAAACAATTGAGAGGATTTTTGGGATTCACTGGCTATTACCGCAAGTTTGTAGCTAACAATGGAGCCTTAGCCAAGCCACTAATAGATCTGTTGAAGAAAGACTCTTTCAAATGGTCAGATGAAGCTCAAAAGGCTTTTGATGCTCTCAAGGCTGAAATGTGCAGAGCACCAGTTTTGGCAATGCCCGATTTCGCTTCAAGCTTTGTATTAGAGACTGATGCGAGTGGAAGTGGTATTGGGGCAGTGTTATCTCAAGGTGGAAGGCCTATAGCATACCTCAGCCAAGCATTGGGTACAAAGCACCAAGCTCTTTCTACATATGAGAAGGAGTATCTTGTAATCTTGGTCGTGGCTCGGATGGGCATCATTTCATCATTAAGAGTGATCATCAAAGTCTTAAGCACTTGTTAGAGCAGAAGATTGTCACCAGGATACAAAGAAAGGGGCTGATGAAGATGTTGGGGCTTGATTACGACATTGAGAACGAGAAAGGGAAGGAGAACTTGGCTGCAGATGCACTGTCACGCAGATTTGAGGACTATAAGCAGGGTTCTCTTGGGGCTATTTCCGTGATTTCTCCTGCTTGGATGGAAGAGTTACATCAGTCCTATGAGAGTGATTCCTTTGCACAAGAATGTATAGCTGCTGCCAGTGTGGGTAAGGAGTGCAATCTGGCTACTGGTGTAGAAATTTCTGTGACCCGAGGCATTATCAGAATTCAAGGAAAGTTGTATGTTGGCATTTCTGCTAGTCTTAGACACAAAGTTATCAGTGCTGCTCATGATTCTTCATGGGGAGGTCACTCAGGCATGGAGGGAACATATCAGAGATTGAAGGTTCACTTCAGTTGGCCCGGAATGAAGAAAGAAGTGACTAACTTTCTGCAAAGTTGTGAGGTTTGCAACAAACTCCACTTGGTGATCATAGATACCAAGGACTTCTCCAGCCCTTGCCTATTCCAGAGGGTATATGGCAACACATAAGTATGGATTTCGTTGAAGGATTGCCTAAGTCCGAGGGAAAAGAGGTAATCTGGGTAGTAGTTGATCGATTCACTAAATCTGGGCACTTCATTGCTTTGGCTCGACCTGTGACTGCAGAGAAGTTAGCCTGTGTGTTCCTTGACAACATCTACAAGCTCCATGGATTGCCCCAATCCATAATTTCTGATAGAGACAAGCTCTTCACAAGTCGATTTTGGAAGGAGTTGTTTGGTCTCATGGGAACGACCTTGGCCCTTAGTTCATCATACCACCCTCAAACCGATGGTCAGACTGAGAGTTAAACCGATGGTCAGACTGAGAGTTCAACCAATGCATTGAGATATACCTCAGAAGCATGGTGTTTAGTCATCCTAAGGTGTGGGGAAGATGGCTTTCTTTGGCTGAGTTTTGGTATAATACTCATTTTCATGCCTCATTAGGCATGACTCCTTTCAAGGCTTTGTTTGGGTATGATCCTCCCACTCCCTTGGGGTTGCAAGGAGCTGGGACAAATGTGGCTGAGGTAACTGAGCTAGCACAGCAAAGGAGACATGTTATGCAGCAGCTGAAGCAAAATCTTAGTAAATCACAAGCCCGGATGATGTGGTATGCAGACCGGAAAAGAATTGACAGAAGTTTTGATGTGGGAGATATGGTATATCTGAAATTACAGTCATATAGGCAGTCCACAGCAGCAGTGAGGAGAAATGTCAAGCTTTGTGCTCAATTCTTTGGGCCTTACAAAGTGTTGGAGAGAGTTGGCAAAGTGGCCTATAAGTTGGAGCTCCCTCCCGACTCTTATATTCACCCTGTCTTTCATGTTTCACTTCTTAAAAAGCAGGTTAAGGATGGTCATAGCTCTTCTCCAAGCCCTCCGAAGGTCGGTTCCAATGGCTTGTTGATCTTACAACCAGCTGCAGTAGTGGAGCAGTTGCAGGGTGCAGCAGGTGATTCAAAGAATTAGAAAATTCGAGTGAGTTGGTGCAACTTGGATGAATCATTTACCACATGGGAAGAAAAGCATTTCTTGTTGAGTCAATTTCCTTCTTTTCATTCTTGAGGACAAGAATGCTTTAAGGGGAGGGGATTTTTATGTTTCTTTTGTTTTTGATGTAATAAGGTGCTATATGCTTGTAATGTTTGAATTGTGGTTTTGGCGCCAAAGTCGGTTAAGTAGTTGGTGGCTAGTTTGAGTCAGTTAGGGGATTAATTCATTGTATCTAGTTCCCTATAAATAGGGTGATCATGTGTAATTCCAATTCATTCAATAAAAATCAATCAATCTCTTAGAGATTAACTTTCTTTCCTCATCTAACTCTCTCTATTTTCTCATCTCCTTCACTTCTTTCTCATCCCATACTCTCTTTATCTTAGCTTACGTTTGTGATTCAATCACAAACGTAACACCAGCCCTCGCTCACCATGCACTAGCAGAGATGCTTCAGAATGAGAGCGTCGCCATCTAGCCCATTGGACCACGTGTAACGTAGCCCACAGAACAGCAGAACTTTGAGCTCAGAATCATCAACACAGTCCCTCAAGTCATCCATGTGGCCAAGCCAAGAGTCCTGACCACCTCTCCTGTCACTCGGACTGAGGATAGCATTAAAGTCCCCGAGAAGAATCCAAGGCTTTCCCTGAAGACCCACACTAGCTCCTCGAATATACCTCCACAGCTCCCGACGCTGCCCCGGCTCGTTAAAGCCGTAGACAAATGCAGCAGTGAAGTCCACATCACCTCGGATATCAGAAACTCCGCAAGTGAGATACTAATCTCCACCCTGTACTTTCACTACATGGTAGAAAGTCGGATCCCATAAAACAATGATGCGACACCCACGGGGTAGTACCCTACTAATCAGAAACCGCCACCCCTCAGCACAGCGGGTAACAGCAGACTCAACAAAAGCAGGATTGGTCTTGGTCTCAACCAAGCCAACTAGACTCAATCGACTGGAAGAGATCCAGTGACGCACAGCACTGATGTTATTGGGGTTATTAAACCCCCTAACATTCCAGCATCCTATCATGTGGAACTGGAGAACTATCGCGAACCCCCACTGCCTTTACGGCCACCACGAGTATCCTAATCAACCTGAGCGCCCCGAGTAGCCTGAACACCCTGAGCAACGAGAGCTATAGCAGAGCGCATAAGACAGACATCTGGAGCAGGGTTGGGAGGGGCATCCGACGTGGACACCTCCCCAGACTGCCGCTCAGCCAGAGCAGCGTACCGGTTCGAAGACACGATACTAGGAACTGTCTCCGTGGGCCGGCTCTCAACACAAGCAAGAGGCTCATCAATCCCCAAAAGAGCACCCTGAGCCTCCTCAACCTCCATAGGAACAAGAGCCCGACTCAGTTCCTCCATTGAGCTAGCTTCCTCACCATCAGCGGATGAATCAGCAGCAGAATGAGAAGTGTGGGCCAGTGTAGGGCTCAGCACGGGCCTGATAGTACCCGACCCCAAACTGGGCTCGGTGTGAGCCGCAGGCTAGTCGGGACCGCCACCAACAGGCGGTCCACTCTCTCTCTCCCTACCAACAACTCTCCACTCCTCCACCGGTCTGGCGGAAATAGTCACACCACCAGCTCTACCCCCCATCAACCGCAGTGACACCCACTAGCACCGGTGCTGGCGCCGGCACCCTGAGGCCACCCAAAGTCTCAGCACCATTTTTATTTATAGATTTTTTCTTCTTTCTACGCCCTAGCACTGGGGCGGCGTTATTAGGAGCCTCTCGAGCAGCAGGAGGTGAACAGTCATGCCCGAACACCATACAAGTCGGACAACGCTTCGGCATTCCTTCACACGTGATACCAAGACGGACCTGAGCACCACGCACCTCAATCAGGGTCTCCTGCGACACAGGAGCCGTGGCCTTCACC
Source organism: Simmondsia chinensis (assembly GCA_018398585.1). Lineage (NCBI taxonomy): Eukaryota > Viridiplantae > Streptophyta > Magnoliopsida > Caryophyllales > Simmondsiaceae > Simmondsia > Simmondsia chinensis. The sequence continues at coordinate 14,723,315 of JAGTTD010000005.1, forward strand.
TCAGCACATACCCGGATGTATCCCAAACGAGTACCCTCAGCCGTGACTTTGTCCATGAACAAAGGCCTACCAACGGTGCTACTAGCATCGCTAATCCCGGCGGGCTTCCAAAGAGACAAAGGAAGACCCGATATTCGGACCCAAATAGGAGCAATTTGGCTATCCCTACGCACAGTCAATCCCTCCTTCCAAAGCTGGAGGGACATGCAAATACCCTTGAAGAACCAAGGACCACCTAACAACACAGTCTCGGCTTGCGCCCTAGTGTGAAACCAAAAGTAATAAACCTCTCCATCAGATAGGACACATTCAAGGCCCTTATTCCCCCAGAGAAAGTTAGCAATCTCCTGGGCACGAGAGTAAGCCAATCCCATGCCAATGAGCCTACCCACCAAACAACGGTCCCATAGATCATTGGCGGAGTCAAGGACCTCATCAGGGACAACCCCTAAAGGCTTGCCGTCAACAAGTGCGGGTTCAAAGTATTGCAAGGTGTTCAAATCAGTGGAGCGAACCCAGTTCGCCCAAGTGGTGGCACCCACACCACCACCCGCCTGACCCGAACCCCCACCCACAGCATCACGTACCCCAAGTATAGCACACAAATCAATGCAGTAAAGAACAAGGAGAGAAACCCTAGAATTTTAGGGTTCCAAAGCAACCACCAGTGCTGGCCAACCACACCGGCCACAACCGGTCTGAAACCGGCCACCAACGCCCATTAAATACAACCAGCAAAGGAACCAAGAGGACTTATGTGCGTTTGCTCCAGATTGTGTAGCGAGAGAAGCCCGTGAGGAAGAGAACGCGTCCACCACCATCCACCAGCCCCAACGACCGCTGGACAACCACCAGAAGGACGAGCAGAGAAAGGCAAGCCACCAAGGATAAGACGCCGGCGATGGGCTTGCCGGAACAGGGCCCCCACATCCTACGTAAATCACCTACCACCACCAAAACCCCAGCACCCTCTCTCTCGATTTTCACCCTCCTACGATCGCTGGAATCACCAGCGGGCACCACCACCAGGAAGTGGAGGCACCGGCAAATGCAGCGCCACTGGACCCACCCTCGTACGGCACTGCACGCTCCCACACGCGCATGCCCTAGTGCGTGGCAAAAATCGCCCTCTCTCACGCGCCTCTATCGCCCCTCATGTGCCCGTGTTTTACTGTGCCCCCCTCGAGGTTACCTCTACTACTGCGGGTCTCCGGGACATTTGCACATTAGTGTTGAGATCCCTTCGAGGCCAAAGAAAAACTTTGATTCCAAGGGCCAGCAACCCTAAAAGCCACATCGTTCCCATGGCTAGATTACAAGTGTGACACACTCGGGTTAGCCATAACTGGGTTTTCCATTTCCTCATGGACATTATAGTCTACTTAAGTCACTGGCAATCATGAGCTCGAGTGAGCCTCATGAGGATATCCAGTTGGTGCTGAAGGAGGAGTGCAGACCTAAGTTGCCTGATATGCACTCTAACGGCTTGAACCAAGCCAATATGAGGCTCAACCTATCTAACTAAGATAGGCTCGACCTTAACTATTATTTGTCTTGCCATGTCCTTAGCCATAAGGGTAGCAATAGAAGACAAAGTTAAGTACTAAGACTCTGTTAGTCTCTGTGTGAAGCCTATCATGCATTGAGGTTCCAATATTGTTTACTATACTACAGCTCTCATGGCAGCAGAGGTTTTCCGCTGGACCGATAGATTATCTCTATTTCAGCAAGTTGTCTCTCAAGGGCTTCTCTCATTGATTGTTGGACTCTTTAGTCCACATTTTATAAGCGATGTTTAAGCATAACCATGAAATGCTTGCGAGAATAGCCATCTATATTCATCATTTGGGATGTCATCATCTCAACCACTCTCACCACTGTGACTATGATTCGGTTTATCTATTCATGTTATAGGGGACATTTCAAGAGGATGCTCAAGTAGGGTTCCAATCAGGGCTAAGCCCTCAAGCTCCTAATGCTCAAAAGTGCTGGACCCCCTAGTTCTGACCATTGGTGAATGGTCAAAAACTATGCTCTGGTAATCCTTGATGGACTAAAGATGATGAAGTTTCACTACAAGCATCCCACTATGGTCTCCAAAAGGCGTGTCTGCTTTATTTTGTTTGCACTTAAGTGTGATATGGTTGCCGTAAATTGATAAACAAAACAAACGTACAAAAAGGACTCACTGCAACTAAGGGTGTATATACATATATATATATATATATATATATATATATATATATATATATATATATATGTATATATATATATATATTAGGAAATAATAGGATAGAAACCTCATTAAAGTGGCAATTACAGTGATGGAGTAGGGCCCATAGACACCTTTCCTCATACACTTAAAAGTCAGGAATTGGTTGAAGGCAAACCAAAGAATTCAGCAATTCACTTACAAGCCCAAGTCAATCAGGTTTTAGTCCAGCACCCTTGATTTATAATAAATCAAATGAGTAAAGATCTGACATGATTAAGGTGGAGCAAACCTTATTTTACTCATTGAGTTAGGAATAACATAATCCAGGTTAAGCCTTGACCTTCAAAGCCTTAATAACGGCACGAACCTAAGTTCACCTAACTCATTAAGCAGTGATAGTAGTGTTAAGACTAATACAATCAAGGTCAAGCCTTGACCATCAAAGCCTTAAAATAAAGCCTCAATTTTCAACTCATTGAAATTTTGGAACAGATTAAAACTAGAAGTTCCTAACTAAAACCCGAGAAAGTGTATTACTGATGAAATAAGTACAGCAAGTTCTACATTAATCTAAGCTATGATAAGTTACATTACTCCTAAGTAAAAGCACATGTGTGCTAAAAAAACTTGAAGAAGTTTTGTATTAAGTGCGTGTGTTTGTGTGTGTTGGACAGTCACAGAATCCTTTATTTATAGAAAACGAAAAAGAATGGTTGCTCCTATTTCTGCAGCAACTTCACCCACGTCTAGCTACTAAGCTTCTTCTTTGCATGCACAAATATTCAATGAGCGTGTCTTGAATTCAATATTGGAGGGAAATCCTTGATGCCCATGTGATCATAGCAAAAGTCCCTTCTAGAAACACCACATCCTCTTGGATTAAGCTTAGCGCCCTAGTACATGAAATTGCACTCCAAATAACCACCTCGAGCCTAGAAACCACCTATCTTGGAGCCTTCTTGGCAGTCCCTTGAACTCGATCACCTTTTACCCTTCAACCATCTTGAGTCCTTGAGTGGCTGATACCCTTGTTAAGGTGATCAGGCTAGAGGTTACATCAGCACCTAAAAAATTAATTCTCTTCAATGGAGGCCCCACGTGTTAAGCGCGTGGTACTTTGCTCAAAATGGCGTCATCCTGCCCTTTTCGAACTGAGGGTGTAAACAACAAGATGACAACCATTGGTTTACCTAGGAAACTAGAGGGACCAGGGACGATGTTGTTTTGATCAAATAAAATGCGTTCCAGCCACAGCATAAGAGTAACACTCTCAGCAAAGTTACTGAAAATGCCACTAAAAGAGCTAGCGTCCCAGTTTGAAGTGATGATCATGAATGTTGCAAAAACGACATCTCTAGCTTAAGATGATGATTGGACACAATGAAAATGGACATGGGCGCCAAGATTTTCCAAGGAAAAGTGGACTAGCATGGAGAGGAAGGATTGATAAGTCCAATTTGGTATATAATTATTCATATTATTTTGGTTCACTTTCTAACCATTGTACACAAAATTTTTACTCGCTTTTGCTCTTTTCCGCTCCTGTCGCTATTTTCTCACATAAACACTCATTTTATGGTAAATCTTGCTAGGTTTTATCATCAACATCAACAAATGAATGCTAGATACATATAAAAAAAAAAAGCAAAAAAAAGGGGACTAAATACATAATTTTACACAGCTAAAGCAAGAATGAAGAACAGACATGTACAATTTGTTGCAATTCTCAATTTTAGGCGGCAATTCAAGCAAATCAAATGCAAGAGCTTCTTAGGCACTTTATGAACACATCCAACTTGATGTAAAGACTGAAATTTGGGCAGGCAAAAGCAGGAAAATTGAGCAAAAATAGCAACTTGCAACAAGTTGTAAAGGGTGGGAGGTAATGGTGGCAAGGAGAACAAATGAGGAAGAAGCTTACGTAATTTTTTATTTCAAGTATTCCAAACCTCAAACACTATAAATAGCAATGTTTGGGAGGTTTTTAAGCATCATTCAATCCAGAAAAAATAAAATAAAGTAAAAGAAGTAGGATAGAAACCGAAAGGAGGAAAAAGAAGGAAGGAAAGAAAGTTTGGTTTGTAAGTTTGCATTTTTAAGTTCTCTTTATCCTTTTTCTCTTTAAAGTTCATAGATTTTGCTTAGTTTTACCTTATATTATGTCTACCATGAACTAATTTTGTTTCACCAATGCTACAATATGGCCTAAGTTGCAATATACGCTATTTTCTAATTTGACATATTCAATGTTTTGTCATTGCGTTGTTAGAGTGTTTATCATTGTTCTTCATAAATTTTGAATGCTTGATCACCATTCGAAACCTATAATGATTCATAATGAGTACGAAAGGATATTTATGATGATTGCTAAGGTGATAAACACCACAAATTGAGCGAATACCAGAGATAGATTAACCCGATTTGTGTGGTCTTAAGTGACAACCATGGATCTTCAAAACTCTTTTCTTATTTAAGTTCATGCAGCAGATTGATGAGTTAATATAGTTAAAAGATGATGCTAAGTGTTGCACGAGAGAGAATATTTAATCAATTAGGATTTTTGACCATCAACATGTAATAACAACTTGAATACAGAGAATCAATAGGCGTAGTAATGCAACTGGGTGAAATTGAAAGCCTTTGACCTTATTCAATCAGAAAAACTTTCTAAAAAATTAGTAACCTAATTTAGTTCTTTTTATTTTGCTTATTATATATCAAAAACTTTAATCATCAGTCTTTCAAATAGTGCTAAAACTACTAATTTCGATACTCACTCGATAATCAATCCTCGGGGGAACAATACTCTACTCACTTTATATTACTTGATATGGCTCAGTGCACTTGCTAAGCATACCACCTAGTTTCAGTACTAATTTGAAGTTGTTTTGTAAAAATTTGTAAAATTTGCTTACATTTGCAGAAGAATCTTTTATTTTATTCATTTTATTTGTCATGTTTGACTTGTGAAGTTATTTTTTTTATGTAAAATTCGTATAGCAAACCTTCCCCCCCCCCCCCCCCCCCCCCCTTCCTCTCCTCTTAAATTATGTGGTTTTTTTTTTTTAAGTTTTTGGTTATATTGTTGTACTTTTTTTATATTTTATCACCTTTACTTTAAACTTTTAAGTTCATTTAGATAAATTTTTAAGAAGTAAAGGTTGTTGTGTTTAAAAATACAAAACAAAAAAAAAAAATTAGTGATTTTGATAAGTTTTGTTGCGTTTTGTGTAGAGTTTTGTTAAGTTTTTGTTAATTTGTTGTTTTTAAGTGTTATCTCTTTATTTTCATCTTTGTTTCACTTATAGATTCACTTTGATAAAATTGTTATTTTAAAATTTCTTAAAAACATTTGTGTTACTAACCCCCTCCCCCCCCCTTTTTTTCCTAGAAGTTGATTTTTCTTAACTTTTGTTTTAGATTGTTGTATTTTTAATTTTTAAATTAATTTTAACTTTGTTTTAACTTTTTAATTCACCTAGTCAAGTTTTTCAAGGTTAAGTTTGTTATCTTTAAGTTTTTCAAAACATTAGTATTACTAACACCCCCCCCCCCCCCCTAAAATTTGGTTTTATGTTATATTTGTGTATTTTTGAAGTTTTCTCATTATTGTCGTCTTTCTTTTGACTTTTTAGTTTGTTTTTCTTACTTTATATGAAAAATTAAAATGAAAACGAAATAATTCCTTTGGATCCTGAAATGAAAAGAACACTTCGACAAATCAAGAAAACCAAACAAACTAAAACAATGGCAAATAACAATAATGGTAATGGGGATGAAAGACCTTTAAAAGATTATGTTGTACCAACTATTGGAGAATGCACTTCTAGCATCCGACATCCACCAATACAAGTAAACAATTTTGAGATTAAACACGTGATAATACAAATGATTCAACAAACTGTTTAGTTCGGCAGTCTACCTAGTGAGGACCCGAACCTACATATCGGGGACTTCTTAAAGATATGCGACACATTCAAGCATAATGGTGTCAGTGATGATGCCATTCGCTTAAGATTGTTCCCGTTCTCACTAAGAGATAAGGCCAAAGCGTGGTTAATATCATTACCACTAGGTGCTATCACCACATGGGACGATTTTGCACAAAACTTTCTTGTTAAATATTTTCCACTAGCCAAATCAGCAAAATGAGGAATGACATTACCTCTTTTATGCAATATGATATGGAATAATTGTATGACGCATAAGAATGCTATAAAGAGCTATCAAGAAGGTGTCCACACCATGATTTACCATTTTGGATGCAAGTCCAAACTTTTTACAATGGTTTGGCACCTAATACCCAAACGATGGTGAACACACCTGCTAGAGGAGCCTTAAACAACAAGACACCAAAACAAGCATATGAGTTGCAATGGCTAGCAACAACTATGTATGAACAGCTGATCGAAGAAAACCTACAGGTGTTCACGAGGTAATCGCATTGACCACATTATCCGCTCAAATTTCAATGATTCAAAAACAATTAGGTAACATGGGTGTCAAGTCAATCCATTCTCCTATGCTAACATGTTAGTTTTGTGCAGGAAATCATGCAAGCATAGAATGTCAAACAGGGAACTCTTTCACCACATCATTAAGAAGCCATTTTTTTTTTCCAAATCTCAAAAACCACAACACAATCCCTACTCCAACACTTACAATCCGAGGTATAGAAGCCACCCAAATTTTCTTGGAATAACCTAGGGATTCAAAAACAACCCATTTAACCACCAATGGAAAAGAAAACTGATCTTGAAGAAATGTTCAGTAAGTACATGCAAGAAACCAGAAGTTTCGTGCAAGCAACACAAACAAATATTCGAAATCAAGAAGCTTCTATTAGAAACCTCGAGACCCAAATTAGACAAATCTTAAAGCAACTCTCTGCAAGACCTCAAGGTTTTGTACTTAGTACCACAGTTACTAACCTTAGAGAGCACGTAAATGCCATTTCATTTGAAAGAACACCTAGGGAGGACAACCTAAACAAAACTGCCATGACCGCATCACACCTTGAACTTGAACGAGTAAATGAGTCTAAATCCAAGACAAGACTGAAGCAAAGAGGGTTGAACCTAAGCCCTACAAACTAAGAATCCCATTCCCTCAATGATTGAATACGCGAAACATGGATAACCCATTTATTCGAAACTTTCAAGAAATTACCTATTAATGTCCCTTTCCCTCATATGTTGAAAGAAATGCCTAAAAATGTAAAATTCTTGAAAGAAACCCTGTCTAACAAAAGAAAACTGGAAGAGTTCAAGATAGTGGCACTGAATGAAGAATATAGTGCCATACTACCAAAACAAAAACAAAAAAAGCTTCCTCCTAAACTGAAAGATCCGGGGAGTTTTTCTATACCTTGCACCATTGGCACTAGTACTTTTGATAATGTCCTATGCGATTTAGGCGCAAGTATTAATTTGATGCCACTCTTTGTTTTCAAGAAACTTGGTCTAAGAGAAGTAAAGCCCAACATGGTATCAATCAAATTGGTGGATAGGTCTATCAAGTATCCACGAGGAGTGGTCGAGAATGTCTTGGTGAAAATAGACAAGTTCATCTTTCTAGCTGATTTTATCATACTTGACATACAGGAAGATAAAGAAATACCTCTAATTTTAGGATGACCCTTTCTCGCTACAGGAAAGGCCTTGATAAATGTACAACAAGGAAAATTGATCTTAAGGGAAGAAGATGAGCAAGTGATCTTCAATGTTTTTAAACCCATAAAACTTTCATTAGAGAAGGACACTTGTTTTCAGATTGAAGATCAAGTTTTAAGTCAGAGGCTTTGAGAGCCAAGGATGATTTGGCAAAGAAAGGTGCCAAAATTATAAAAAGGAAACTCAGGTAGTGGCTCATTAAAATTAAGGATCTCATAATTGGAGAAGATGGAGGTGGCCGTGTAAAAAAGGGCACGAAAAAAATTCAAGGAAGAAAGTTGTCACTAAAAGTGGATGGGGGAAGTTCCATTGTCTTAAAGGATCCAGGATAAAACATCATTGAAAGTCAAGCTAATGACTATAACTTAAACGCATCTCGGGAAGCAACCCAAGTGTTCATCTCTTTACTTCCTTTATTTTCCTTCTATTTTTAGTATTTTTTTTATATTTCTGTGCATGTTCTTCAAACTGGTTTTTGAAACAAGTTTGAGATAACCTGATGATGACATTCACTATCAAAAAATAATCCTCAAACCTAGGAAGTATTTCTCACCCACTGCTTAATTCTTTGTGTCTCTTTTAACATTGAGGACAATGCTAACTTTAAGTTTAGGAGTGGAAGAGACACATTTTTTAAAATTTTTGAACAAAATATTCAAAGTGTTTTCCTGTCTAGGCCTATTTCATTATTTGGAGTCAGCTTTAGTGCCTCCCATATTTCAAAGCCTTTGTATGGGGATGTAGATAGTGTCGACTAATAAAAAGATTTTCTATTTTCTATATTTTAGATCATTAGCCTTTCTAAATTTAATTGCACATTTTTTTAACCATTTTAAAGAGCCTTAAAATAATTTGAAATCATATCACCATGCTTTTTAGGCAATTTTTCTACTCTTCTTAGCTTGTTTATTTTAATTAGACTTGAATAACCTAAGAATCAACTGTTTTTGTATTCCAATTGCAAAACTTGATCTATTCTAAGGGATTATTTTGATAAAAACGTGGTATTTGAGTTCACCCGTTAGCATTGCTTATTATAAGATGCTTAAATTTGAATGGATTGCATTAAGATTATCACTTGCATAATAGATTTTGAAGAGTTATGCTAAGTCTAAGTAAAAGAAAAATATATTAAAAAAATGGAAGCATCTCTAAGCACCGCTATCATGTTAAAAGCGTCTATCATATAGATATGTGTTACGATGTGATGGTTTCGTGCCTTGGTACCTCAAGCAAGTAGATTCGTACGGGTGTTTCAACACCTGGTACACTGGGCCAACTGGAACAGGAGCTACCGCATTGAAAGCTCACTACAATGGATACTAAGAAAGCTAACAAAGAAATAAGCACCTAAAAAAGAAGAGGGGGGGAGGGGGAGGGATACTTGAGAAATCTTGTTGCGAGTGGTATAAGTTTTGTCATCTATTCGATTTGAATGTCTTAAGATTAAAAAGAAATGATAAAATTAATTTGCTTAGCCAACTTTTGAAATTATTAACCTAGGTGATTGAAAGGTTTTTCTTTGGAAAGACTGTTTTACCTTTAGAACCTTAAACTTTGAACCTTGGTCATTCTTTTCTAATAGGAGTACACTTGCTTTGAATTGGGGTAGAATTCTTAAAAAGCGTGAGATCCTGTGCTTTAATGTTTAGCCTTGCTCGAGGAGGAGCAAGATTAAAGTAAGGGGGTATTTTGATAATTCCAATTTAGTATATAATTATTCATATCATTTTGGTTCACTTTCTAACAATTTTTTATCAAATTTTTATCGCTTTTGCTTGCTTTTCCTGTTTTCTCGAAAAAACACCCATTTTATGGTAAATCTTGCTAGTTTTTATCATCAACATCAACAAGTGAATGCAAGATACATGAAACAAAAGAAAAAAAGGGCTAAATACATCATTTTACACAGCTAAAGCAAGAATGAAGAAGAAACATGTACAATTTGTTGCAATTCTTGATTTTGGGAAGCAATTCAAGCAAATAAAATGCAACAGCTTCTTAGAGACTTTATGAACACATACAAATTGATTTAAAGACTGAAATTTGGGCGGCCAAAAGCAGGAAAATTGAGCAAAAACAACAACTTGCAACAAGTTGTAAAGGGTGGGCAGTAATGGTGGCAAGGAGAACAAATGAGGACGAAGCTTATGTAATTTTTATTCCAAGTATTTTAAACCTCAAACACTATAAATATAAGTGTTTGAGGGGTCTTTTAACCTCATTCAATCTAGCAAAAACACAAAAGAAAGTAGAAGAAGTAGGATAGAAACCGAAAGGAAGAAGAAGGAAGGAAAGTTTGGCTTGTAATTTTGCATTTTTAAGTTCTTTCTATCCTTTTCTTCTTTGAAGTTCATGGATTTTGTCTTAGTTTTGCTTTATATTATGTCTACCATGAACTAATTTTGTTTTACCAATGCTACAATGTGGCCTAAGTTGTAATATACGCTCTTTTCTAATTTGACATATTCAATGTTTTGTCATTGCGTTGTTAGAGTGTTTATCATTGTTCTTCACGAATTTTGAATTCTTGATCACCATTACAAACCTATAATGATTCATAATGAGTACAAGAGGATATTTACGATGATTGCGAAGGTGATAAACACCACAAATTGAGTGAATGCCAGAGATAGATTAACGCGATTGTTGTGGTCTTAAGTGACAACCATGGATCTTCAAAACTCTTTTCTTATTTAAGTTCATGCAGCGGATTGATGAGTTAATATCTATAAAAGAGGATGCTAAGTGTTTCTCAAGAGAGAATATTTAATAAATTAGGATTTTCGACCATCAACATGTAATAACAACTTAAATACAGAAAATTGAAAGGCGTACTAATGCAACTGGGTGAAATCGGATACCTTGGACCTTATTTAATCAGAAACACTTTCTAAAAAATTAGTAACCTAATTCAGTTCTTTTCATTTTGTTTGTTATATATCAAAAACACCAATTTTCAGTTTTTTAAATAGTGCTAAAACTACTAATTTTGGTACTCACTTAATATTCAATCCTCATGGGAATGATACCCTACTCACTCTGTATTAGTTGATATGACTTAGTACACTTGCTAAGCATACACCAAGTAAGCATCAAGGACCATTTACTAGAACACTTGTTTTTTATTATACCTTTCCCAAGCAGATCGTGGGGGTTTAGGGATTGGATGGCCAGGGCAATTTTATAGAGTAACAACTAGATTTATTTGGTTACAGATATTGGAACTTGATATCTAGCAAAGGGTGCCAACACTAAGACCAAAGCTCTTTAGTTAGTCCACAATACACTTGTGCATTTTCTTTTCTCTTTGCCTAGGAGTAACCGTACTTGTGCTTACATTCGCTTTCGCTAATACAATCGATTGTAAGCACAGTGTTCACAATGGTTCTGTTATAGTTTCTATGCCCATCCCCTTCGAGGAAGTAAGCTAGCGCTATTAATATGAGACTTTGATGACCAAACCTTAAGCTTGTCATAATTGTTCTTAGGTTGGTGTCACAACTTGGTGAGCAAGGTGAGTTAAGCTTGTGCCATTGTTCTAGGACATTGACAGCCAAATCTTCATCTAAATAGCATTGGTTCTAGAAGAGTGACCCAAAAATGGTTCACTTCACCTAAATTTGGTTAAACTTGATCTACGCAAGTTATCTTAAGTGTATTAGGCACAGACCTGATTGACTCAGGCTCAAGATATGTTGTTAAAATTTGATTCTCAAGTATACGAGGTAAGCTGTATGCGGGTTTTCATCACCCCAATTCTTGCATCCATTGAGTCCAAATCATTAATTTTCTAGCTAAAATATAAAGGTGTTTCTTAATTAAGAATTGGCTAAATCCAAATAATAGTTGCAAAAAGAAATTAGTTCACCAAAAGCATTGAAACATCAAACAAGCGATTGATAGATGTTAATCACACTTGAGGTACGAGGTAAATCCTTAAGTAAGTTTGTTTCCTTAAATTTACAACCATTGCACACACACATCAAAAACAAAGAACAAGTGAAACCTTGTAGAGTTTTAGTGACCATTTAGTATTTTTCTCTGAGAGTTAGGGGTTTCCAATAACGATTTCTGTCTAAAAAATTTGATGTATTGCTTGTTGATTCCACTTTAAATGAGAAGGGTTATTTTCTTATTTTTTTTAAAAGTAGAAAAGAAATAAATTTCATTATCTTTTAAAAACATTTTTACATGTTTTCCAAACACTAAGAAAGACTTAATAAATTTTTTGGTTATTTACGCTAAAGGTCCCTGTACTTTTATCATTGTGTCAATTTAGTCCTGATGCTTTTAATTGTGTCAATTTAGTCCCTCTACAATTTAGATTGTGTCAATTCAGTCAACAACGACAACCACAACAACAGCAGTCCCTGTGCCACAAAGGTTCCTGTAAAAGCAGGGTCAGGTGGTGGATATACGCAGCCTTCCCTCTTTAGGGTGCTACCTTGAAAAGAGGCTTTTTTCGATGACCCCCAACTTGAATATCGTGTCGTCATAGAAGCATATAGCATGAAAGTATGATAGCAATATAGAATTAGAATCAAACAAAACACAATTCAAGTGATATGAAGCAAAATTCAAGGAAGATCACTGCAGACCCGTAAGTACACGCGTGTACAAGTGCACCTATAAACAAATAAGAGCTCTAATACCTACATCAAAAGAAGGTGTTAAGACACCTAGAAACACTAGTGCCAGCCATAAAAGAAGCACTACTCTAAGCCTCTATATCGTCTACCCTTATGCTAGCCCTCCACCCTACTCTATCTAAGGCCATCTCCTCCCGTAGTTTTAGGTGGGTGAGGTCCTATCGGATCATTTCCATCCACCTCTTTTTAGGACTACCTCTTCCTCTCCTTCCTAGCGTAGTATGGGGCTATTGGCATCTTCTGACTAGAGCGGTGGAAGGTCTCCTCCTAACATGCCCGAACCACCTCAAACATTGCTCTCTTAATTTATCCTCAATCAGTGCAACCCCTAATTTTCCTCTTATAACGTCATTCCTGGTCCTATCCTTCCTTGTGTGTCCACACAACAATCGCGCAACATCCTTATCTCCACCACCTTTATCTTTTGTGTATGATGCTGTTTCATCAGCCAACACTACACCACATAGGACATAGTCGGTCTCACTACTGACTTGTAGTATTTCCCCTTTAGCTTTATTGGGATCCTTCTATGGCAAAGTACCATGGACGCCATCCTCCATTTATGCAGTCCACTTCACCGTTGTGTTGAACCATTGAACCCAAGTATCTGAAATTATCTTTTTTCTATATGATCTTAGATCCTACCTTAATGTCTATTACACTAGGCATGGTAGAGGGGTGCAACTTAAGTTCCATGTACTCGGTCTTGGATCTACTAATTCGTAGGCCCTTTCATTCCAATACCCTTCTCCACACTTCTAGCTTCTCATTTATCTCTTCCAGAGATTCCCCCACCAACACTATGGCATCTACAAAAAGCATGCACCAAGGCACGTCTCCTTGGATGTGCTTAGTGAGCTCATCCCTAACCCATATGAATAGGAAGGGACTTAAGGCAAATCCCTGATGTACCCCAACTAGTATCAGTAAGGCTTCTGTCTCTTCTTCCACTGTGTGCAAATTAGTTTGTGTGTCGTCATACATGGCTCTAATGGCCCGGATATAAGGTGCCAGAATGCCTTTCCTATCCAAGACCCTGTAAGGAACAGTATCCTAAAATCTAGGTTTATTATGGATATATTTTAATTCATAAATAAAATTGAAGTCCTAGTCATTTTTCAGTTAAATTTGTGTAAGCGAGCATTCATACTGCATGTGATTTTCTTTTGGGAGACATCCATGAGATGGGCGCAGTCCTCAAATTACATTTTACACATTTGTTCTAAGTGGATAATGAGATTTACCCACAAACAGACTTGGAATAAATGGTATGGAATGTTATTTGAATAACTCGGGGTTAATGATGGGCTTGGACTACTTGTCTATTAAGACAATGACCTAACACTTTAGATGACTTGTCTTCGTCATGTGGATGGAGATCTAAAAATGCTGGGTTGGTGTGTTTAATAAGATTGACACACTGAGCTGGACCATGTGGGTTACTTATTTCTAGACTACTATCGGAGATGAGTGATTTATGTTGTACTGTTTGAACAATGACTCTAAATCCTGAGGGTATTATAGACTTGTGCATGGAGCATTAGTTACTTTGGTGTACTATAAGTAAGGAGTCGACGCATGACTGAATTCCCACGTACACTGGGCAGCGGCGTGAAATGTGATAAGAATCAGGTATTCAATAGGGAATCTACAGTCTCTTACGAGATACAGATGTCCTCTTAGTTGATTCGCAAATATTTGAATAGTTCGGAAACTTTGGCCAAAGTATTCTAAGTGTTTGACATTTGAAATTTATACTATGAATATGTTCAAGTATAAATGAATTATTCAGTGAAGGGCGAGTCGATAACTATGTTATGATCCAAGCTCGATGAAGTCTAAGGGGCTATTGTAGCTGATGCATTGGTCTGTAAGTGCTGTCCTGCTGCTGCTGTTGGCCTGTTGCTGAGGTGTTCGTTGCTGCTGTTGGTTGCTCGTTTGGCTTAAGTAAATGTAATAAGGTGTTGAATATAGCGTATTGAGTTGTATTAGTGTGTGGATATTGTAACTAGAATAAGTCTTTGATGTAATTAGTTGCAGAAGTCCCTTGTTAAGTCATGTAATAGGTGAAGTCAAGAGCTTGTTAGCTGCGGTGGTCGAGCTAGTGGTCAATGTCGGTCATTAGTGGTGGCTAAGTAGGTGGTTGGCAGTTATAGCATGAGTTAGATGCAATGTAATAGATCATGTCATGTAAGTAGTATAAATAGTAAGGCTTAGGCTTGTAATCTCATAACTTTTATGAATGAAATTAATATCTTTGATATCTCTCTCTCTACTTCTCATCTCCTTCCCCTTCTTATCTCATCTAAACTCTAAATTCTCTCCTCATCTCATACTCTCACTATCCCAACCAAGGTTAAGGTCCAAGAGTAATTTTGAATCTTAACAATTGGTATCAGAACCTTGATTTGGCTTCCGAATCAAGCTCTAAAACAGAAAAAATATAAAATCTGATTGATTGTGTTGCAATTAATTAACAAAAACAGTTTTGATACTGATTTAGTTCAGTTTATGTGATCAAGAATTCATTTCTGAATTCTGAATTTGAAGATTGGCGGTTACTGCCTTATTGATCTGCAAGTGCCTGGGAATTGCTTCGGTTGGGATTAATTTGATTGAGTTACATTGAAGAAAGTCTAATTGATCGGTATTTGTTTATTACATTCAACATCAAAGCTGATTCAGATTGAATTCGGTAGAATTGATCAAGCATTAGCTGGCGAAGTTGAGTGCTGAAGCAAAGCATTAGTTGCTGAAGTTGAGTGCTGAGCATAATTGTTCTTGATCAAATATTCACTTGATCTGTCGGAGAAGAAGTTAAAGTGAGCTATTGGATCAACATTACACTTGATCGTCATCCAAAGGATCCGAAACAAGCTAATTTGAGGTTTATTCAGATTCTACAATTCAGTGAATGAGGTTGAGGTAACGGTTTTCTGAACTTCAAGTTACATGTTCGATCAGAGTCTGCGTTGTGGCTAATTTGTGAAATAATTCGTGTTAATAAGCATTGAAGTGGTGAGAATTTAGTTGATTCTTAAGAATTATATGTTATTGAGTTAAGATTTGCTTAGACGATAATCTGACATTGAACTGAGCCCAGAAAGTGTGAAATCTGACTTCGTCTTGAAGATTTCTTTTAGTATTATGTTGAGGACTTGATTGCGATCTAGAATTGAGCTTAATTCAGAATTGTAAGTCTGATTATTCAAGAAAGCATCGCAGTTAGGGTTTGTTCGAGTTCTCTGTGTGCGAAAATCTGTATATTAGGGTTTGTACTCAGTGGCGATTGTGGAACCGATAGTAGGGGATTGTTTTGTGCGAACGAAGGAGTAGAACTTCATTAAGCAATCGGCTGTTGAAGAGTTGCGAAACAAGTCTCACTCTTCTGCAATTTTCGAACTTATATTTCTGCGAACTGAGTTGTTTCAGATAGAAGCATTGTTGTTCATTGCAAATATGGCTGGTATGGTTGATGATAGCTCTTGTCAATCTATGATGAGTGATCCTTGGGAGAAAATAAAGCAAGAATTAAGACAAGGCAGAAAATGAAACAGGCATGGGACGAAGGGCTGCAGCGAATTTTGGATCGGCAGTATTCAGCTCATCAATTTAAAAACATCAATCAAGATTGTGCTGGTGTTCTTGATAATGAGTTCCCAGAGCTAATGGATTGCATTATAAAACAAGAGCTCAATGTTGAGCAAAAGGAGGAAGTTGGAGTAGAATTGGTTGCCGTTGAAGATGAAGTAGACCATGATAATGCCAAAATTGATGAACACAAGTTAGACGAACCTGAGTTTGAACAAGTTGATCCTTATGAAGACTCTTTGCTAGAGTTAGAGTACTTTGAAGATGATGAGCTATATCAAGATTTACTTCCGGAATGGGAATACGATTTTTATGTCAAGGGAATGATAAAGAAAGCAAAGAGTAAGGCGAAGAGGAACCATCTAAATGAAGCGTTGAAAGATTTTTGGTGTAAAAAGAAGTTAACAAAGCAAAAATTGAAGCAAGATGTCACGGGATGACTAAATGCCTAAGTTCAAGTCCGGTGATGCCACTCAATGTCACTCTAAAAAGTCCCTAATTGAGTCAAGCGTCCAAATCTCCTTGCAACGGTAAGGAATCTACCCAAAGTCCCTAAGTCTCGTTTGTTTAGTATTTCGATTGGAAAGTGAATAATGGAATAAAGATGTTTGAAATAACACTCACCCTCTCACACGGTTGTTTATGGAAGATCAACGCCACAAATGACAATAAGATGAACACATAAACACATGTACACAAACTTTTGTGGGTAAAGGGAAAATTACCCATTTCATTGGTGCTTGGCACCTATTTATAATGCACTAAGGAACCGGTACAATTTACATGAAAAGGCATAAATAACTAAATACATCCCTTCCTAAATTCTAGCCTAAACTCACTCCTAAAAATCAGGAAATATAACTACCTAATCCAACCGCCTCAAACTACCTTAACCTCCCTAAGTGCCACGTCACACATCCATGTCATTACACACGTGGATTTTACTAATTACACGTAGGAAATTGCATATTTACAAGTAAATGAAATACAAGTATTACACACACAAAATACATAATATAAAAAGTACTAAAAATCCTACAAACTAAGGCGGTGGGTGACACTCTCCCCCACCAAAGCCATTGACGCCCTCGTCAATGTGAAGCAGACTTGAAGGCTTCAATCTCCTTCTGATATTGCCACAAGTCATCCTCTTTCTCCCAGCTCGCTTCCGCTACTGGTTGTCCCTTCCAATGGATGAGGTACTCCGTGTACCTAGGCACACCCCTGTGCCTCACGGTCCGGTCGGCCAAAATCTGTTCAAGGCCCCTGGCATAGGACACTGTCACAGCAGTAGGGGCGCACTGTGTTACGCCCCTGTCCGGTTCTTCCGAGTCTTGATTATATGGCTTCAAGTAGCTCACGTGAAAGACCGGATGAATCTTCAACTTGGGTGGCAGCTCCACCCTATAAGACACTTTCCCTACCTTAGCAATGATAGGCAAAGGGCCTTCATACCTGCGCACAAGCCCCTCGTGCACCTTGCGAAACACTTTGAATTGTTGAGGCAGCAACTTCACCATGACCATGTCCCCAATCCTAAACTCTAAGTGTCTCCACTTAGTGTCAGCCCACTTCTTCATCTTGCGCTGGGCCCGGCTTAGGTAGGCCTTGGCCATCTCAAGCCTCTCCTGCCAGTCCCTCACTGTCTGAAACGCAACAGGGCTGGCCCCCGTATACTCGGATGTCACTGCCTGTGGTGTCAAAGGCTGCTGACCCGTGGCCAGTTCAAACGAGCTGTGCCCCGTGCTCTCGCTGCGCTGCAGGTTGAAGGAGAACTGGGCAATGTCAAGCAACCGTGCCCAGTCCCTTTGGTTGGCACTCACGTAGTGCCTCAAGTACAACTCTACTAAGGCATTCACTCTCTCGATTTGCCCATCCGTTTGAGGATGAAAGCTCGTGGAATAATGGAGGTCTGAGCCCATTAATTTGAAAAGCTCGCTCCAAAACTTACTCGTAAACCTAGGTCCCTATCACTAATGATACTCCTAGGCAAACCCCAATACTTGACCACATACTTGAAAAACAAGCGGGCGGCCTCAACGGCATTGCAATCCTTATAGGCTGCAATGAATGTCCCATACTTTGTCAAATAATCTACTACAACCCTAATAGAACCCATACCTTCGGAGTTCGGCAAAGCAGAGATGAAGTCCATGGATATGCTCTCCCACGGACGGGTAGGTACGGGCAGAGGCTCAAGCAACCCAGCCGGTGCCTTCAACTCAACCTTGTCCTGTTGACAAACAAGACATGTCTTGACAAACACCTCCATGTCGTCCCTCATCCTAGGCCAATAAAAGTTTTCCTCCAAAAGCACCGTCGTCCTCTCGATCCCCGGGTGTCCAGCCCAAGGCGTGTCATGACATTCCTTGAGTATGTCATGCCTCAAGTTGGCCCACCTAGGCACATACACCCGGTGGCCCACTGTGAACAACAGCCCATTGTCAAGCCAAAATCTGCGTGTCTGACCCTGTGCCGCAAGCCCTTACATTGTCTGACCCCAAGGGTCCCGTGTCATACCCTCCCTGGTCTTGTCCAGGACCGTGCCCTGGACGGCACTGATAGCAGCCAACCAGTGCCTGCGACTCAGCGCGTCTGCCACTACGTTCACCTTACCCGGTTTGTACTCCATGACATAATCAAACTCCGCCAGGAAGTCCTGCCACCGGGCCTGTTTCGAACTGAGTTTCTTCTGGTTTTGAAAGTAACTCGTAGCCACATTATCGGTCTTAATCACAAACTTACTCCCCAACAAGTAGCAACGCCAAATTCTTAGACAATGAATTATGGCGGTCATTTCCTTGTCATGAACGGCATAACGACGTTCCGTGTCGTTGAGTTTTCTGGACTCGAATGCCACGGGGTGTCCTTGTTGCATCAAAACCCCTCCTATTGCATAATCCGAAGCATCAATATGAACTTCAAACGGCAAAGCAAAATCAGGTAGACAAAGGACCGGCTCTTCCATGACGGCCCTCTTGAGATCCATGAAGGCATTGTGACAAGCATCATCCCAATGCCACGGCACCTTCTTTCTAAGCAAATTGATTAGGGGCGCAGCCCTAGCAGAATACCCTTGAATGAACCTACGGTAATAGTTCACTAGGCCTAAGAATGACCTTAGTGCACTAACATCCGTGGGCGCACCCCATTCTTCAATAGCACGAACCTTAGTGTTATCCATGCTAATCTTTCCATGGCCTATACGGTGGCCAAGGAATTGAACTTCCCCCTGAGCAAAGGAGCACTTCTCCCATTTCACGTACAGCTGGTTTTCTCTCAAAACCTGGAAAACTTGGGCCAAGTGTGCCACATGCTCCCCCAATGACTCGCTATACACAACTATGTCATCAAGGTAAACCACAACAAATTTGTCCAAAAACGGCTTGAAAATTTCATTCATCAAAGTGCAAAATGTTGCTGGTGCATTTGTCAAACCAAAAGGCATAACAAGAAACTCATATGACCCATACCGTGTCACACAAGTTGTCTTGGGCTCGTCCCCCTGCGCTATCCTAACCTGCCAATAACCCGACCTCAAATCCAACTTAGAAAAGATCTGGGCCTTACCCAACTGATCAAACAAATCGGCCACAAGTGGGATAGGATACTTATTCTTCACAGTGACCTTATTCAAGGCCCTATAATCAATGCACATTCGAAGAGAGCCATCTTGTTTCTTTTGGAACAAAACGGGCGCACCATAAGGGGCCTTGGAAGGCTTGACGAACCCTGAGTCAAGAAGATCCCCCAATTGCCTCCTCAACTCTTCCAATTCTAGAGGAGCCATGCGGTAAGGTCCCATGGCGAGCGGCCTCGCCCCATGCTCCAACTCAATCCTATGATCTACTCCCCTCCTAGGTGGTAGATGTTTGGGTAACTCAGGTGGCATGACATCTTTGAAGGTTTCTAGGACCCCTTGTATTTCCCCGGGTATGTTTGAAGAAGCCTCTCCCTCACCCCCAACTAATGTGGCAATGAAGGTCTCCCTCTTTTTCCTAATCCCCCTCCTAACTTGCATGGCGGAAAGGAGTCTAGCCCCCACTCTACCCCGTAGTAAAGGCACCCCAAAGACTCTCCCCCCATGTGTTATGACCATTTGGTTATCTTTTGTGAAGGAAAAGGTTTTGATCCCATCAAGGAAATCCATCCCCAAGACAAACCTAAAGTCATCTAAGGGCACCACTGTCAAATCCACCGTGCCGCACCAATTCCCCAACTGGATGCGCATGTTCCTAGCTGCCCCATGGATAGGTTGGGTTGAGGCATTCACGGTCTTCAACCAACCCACCCCCTTGTCAAGGCTCAACCTGAGCCGTGCTGCCTCCTCCATGGAGACAAAGTTATGAGAAGCCCCTGTATCAACCAAGGCCTTCGTTTCCACGCCATTGACATAGGCACTAACGAACATCAGTCCACTATGCGGATCTCGACTATCGCGTGCCTCAGTTCCCACGGCCCTGACAAACCTTGAGGCCTCCGCGCATGTCTGCGCCTTGGTCCTCAGAGGATGCCCAGCCGGGCGCTTCTGTCCACGACCTTGTGCCAGCATCTGTGTCAATGACTCCCCTTTCTCGGCCTTGACATGCTCAGTCTCGGTCCTGGCATGCCTTGCTCCGCGCCCCCTGACGGCCCTGTGCGCGCCCCTTGGGACATGGCTCCCAGGGTGCGCATAGCGCCAATGTTGGTGTCCTCCAGTTCCGGTTCAAGCGTTGTCACAAGTGCGTTGAGAGCCTTGCGTTGTGGGCACTCATGAACATAATGAGGCCCACCACACAAGAAGCAGTCCCTGCGTTTTCCTTGGTCCTGTTTCTCCTCATGTTGCTTTCCCTTGTCCTTGTGAGTCGGAGGTTTGTGAGGGCGGTCTCCCCCACCTTTCCCCCTCCCACTCTTGACGTCTTTCTTCTTAGTAGAGTCCCTCTTGTACTCTACCAGATTCTCGGCCTCAGCAATGGCACTCGTCAAGTCCTGAACTCCCCGTCTCTTCAATTCCACGTCGGCCCAAGTTTGAAGGCCATCCATGAAATAGAAGAGGCGGTTAGCCTCCGTCATTTCCGGAATCTCCAACATGAGAGACTGATACTCAGCAATATAGTCCCTCACCGACCCCGAATGCTTCAAGTTACGAAGCCTTTTCATGGCCAACTCACCTGCGTTCTCCGGGAAGAATTGTCTCTTGAATTCTTGGACAAACTCATCCCAAGTGTCCATAGTACAATGCCCCCTAGCAATGTCCCCATGGTGAACCCTCCACCATAACGCGGCGTCCCCCTCAAAATAAAGAGTAGCCATGTTAATTTTGGAAGCATCATCCCCTAAACATAATGCTTCGAAGTACCTTTCTAAACCCCAAAGAAAGGTGTCAACCTCTTTCGCATTGCGCCTGCCCCCAAACCTTGGTGGTTCCGGGACCCTGACACGGGATGCAGACCCCGTGCTTAGTCCACCCGCGTATGCCCCTTTGAGGAGAGCACACTCGGTCTTCACTAACTCCAAATCTTGTCTCAACCCTAATACGGCAGAAGACAATTTTTGTAATTCCCCCTCGATTGTAGCCTTAACCTCGTTCAAAGCAGTGAGGGTTTGGCCTTCAAGCATGACCACAGCCTCCCTCACTCCTTCAACGCTGTCAAGGTGTTCATGAATTTCCCCAACTACAACCTCTAACCGAGACACCCTTGTGTCCAAGGCCACGGGCTCCCTATTAACGGAGGGATCCTTGGTCTTAGATTTCTTGGTGCGAGTCTCGGGTGTACCCCTTGGTGGTTCTTCTCCAATGAGCGAAGTGCTTGCATTAACCTCTTCATTCACTACACTTCCAGCCATAGCACTAAACTTGGCTCTGATACCACATTTTTCACGAGATGACTAAATTCCTAAGTCCAAGTCCGGTGATACCACTCAATGTCACTCTAAAAAGTCCCTAATTGAGTCAAGCGTCCAAATCTCCTTGCAACGGTAAGGAATGTACCCAAAGTCCCTAAATCTCGTTTGTTTAGTATTTCGATTGGAAAGTGAATAATGGAATAAAGATGTTTGAAATAACACTCACCCTCTCACACAGTTGTTTATGGAAGATCAATGCCACAAATGACAATAAGATGAACACATAAACACACGTACACAACCTTTTGTGGGTAAAGGGAAAATTACCCATTTCATTGGTGCTTGGCACCTATTTATAATGCACTAAGGAACCGGTACAATTTACATGAAAAGGCATAATAACTAAATACATCCCTTCCTAAATTCTAGCCTAAACTCACGCCTAAAAATCAGGAAATATAACTACCTAATCCAACCGCCTAAAACTACCTTAACCTCCCTAAGTGCCACGTCACACATCCATGTCATTACACACGTGGATTTTACTAATTACACGTAGGAAATTTCATATTTACAAGTAAATGAAATACAAGTATTACACACACAAAATACATAGTATAAAAAGCACTAAAAATCCTACAAACTAAGGCGGTGGGTGACAAAGAGGTGGTGTTTTAGCCTAGGATGCTTGATGATGAACAAGAAATAACTCAAGCTCCTGATTACCGATGTATATGCTAGTATACAAGGGTCGGGTACAGCCGAATTTTTGAATTCAACTGGGGAAGTTGATGTACTGCTGTAGTAATAATAGAAGCACGACAAAATGTGTTAAGCACTTCTCCAAGGAATCTTGATACTCGAAATCAGCATTTGATTTGTGCCGGTAGTAATGTAATTGATTCATTGCAAGGTTCTTGGAGTGGAGGAAAGTTGTATTCAAATACACATTCTTATAACGAGTTGCCTCCTGATCCGGGAGATTATGTTCAAATTGTTGTGAAGCTGAAAAGAAGTAATCAAACTGCGAGAGTGCGTTTCAAGGTTCAACAAAGGAGAAGCATTGTGTCTGTACAAGTAATCGAGTTGTTGGAGGTGCACAAATTCAGTGATGTGCTGGAGCAGCATTCTTTTCAGACCAAAATCAGTACAATAGGTGCTTTAACTGATGTGTTTGAAGTTGGAAGATCCCTTGAGGCTTTGGTGGAGTTTGTTTTCTGTTATGGGTTTGGAATGACAGTGTTGGACAACAAATTGGCAGGGGTATTGAGTTCCAAACTAAGGCTAGGTACTAATCAGGCTATGGACAAAGAACATGCTCCAATTGTGCAACCAAATGTGAGGCCTCCTGAAATTAAAGTGGAGGTGCAGTACTTGAGGACTGGAGCAAATTCAATAGCTCAAATTGAGCCATTCAACCAAGATCTCTCAAGTGGGGTTGCTGCAGAAGTAGAAGCAGTTCAGAGAGGATCTGATGGTGTTGTGAGCTTCTTGTTTGCAACCACAGATAGTAAGCATAGCCACGTAGTGATGCAGAAGATAGCAATTGGATTGTGGATTGGGTATGGAAACGAAAGAGGCATGGCAGCTGCTAAGAAATTGAGACATGTTCTAAATTTGAGCATTGTGATCTGTAATGCAGCACAGCTGCAGCTTAATACATCAGGTGGTAGAGGCAGTATATACATCAGCAACAGAGTTAAGAATGGATCAGGTATTGCTCCTGAATTATGCACAGCTGTTCAGATGTTCCATTGGTTCCTTAGGCTAGTGTACTTCGTGTTCAAACTTAAGCAAATTGACAAGAAAGCAAAGCTTGATCATTTGAGGCAAATTTGGTGGCTTGATGAGTAGGGGATCCAAGGAATTCGTGAGAACATGCTGGAATTTGTGAGTTGCAGTGTTAGCAATGCCAATTGGAAAGTGTTTGGGGTGACCTGTTGTGGTTGTTCCGAATGGAAAAATAATAGGCACAAGCTTCAATATCTTCTCAATGTTTGGATGAAGAAGTACAACAAGGAAGCAAGCTCAATTCTAGCTGAAAATATTTTACATTTCAGCAGTAAAGATCAGGACATATTTCCTCTTGTACTGAAATTAATCTCAGTTATTTGGAAGTGTCATTGGTGTCCTAATTTGATGTTCATCCTTAAGTCTAATGACAGGACTTCATTTGTGACCCATGAGTACTTGATTTGGTGGAGTAAAAGTCCAGAACTTCAAGCCAAAGTCACAAGTGCTCAATTGATTAAGATGGGACAGCAGGAATTCAAGGTAGCTGCTGAAAATTCTTAGAGAATTACAATTCCTTCACTATCAGCAGTAAATGAGTTGCTCAGATTGAGTGTGGTTGGTGTTATTATGGTTTTGAGAAGATGTAATAACTTGTTCACATCAAGAAGCTTCCATATGGACAAGAATCAAGCTGAAATCTGTAATATCTGCAGCTATGAGTTGTCTTAGGTATACACTGCTGAATTCTTGAAGTCTGTTGCATATCATGTGGAATTTGAAAGCAATCAAGTGTTTGTTGAGCTTGGTCTGAGATGGTTTAGTAAGTGGATGTTTGAGCAATACAAATATTGGATAAGATCCAAGATGAAATGGTTGTAGTTGCATTCTTATGGGATTTCAATGTGTTTTGATACCAAGATCAGGATATGGGGCTGTTTAAGCTGCACTTGGAAATGCCTACAAGCTGATTTTGATACTTGGTTTTCTTGGTTTGAGTTTGGAAGGCCTCCTGAGATGTTGAAGGACTTCACATGCAGTTTTAGGGGTTTAATGACATATAACATCTGTTGTGCAGCATTTTACAAGCAGAATTATATAATTGTTGTTGTGTTTTGTGATTCTCAGCAGCAAGATAGAGTTTTGAGCTGTGTTAACTGCATCATGAGGTGTTGTGATCTTTGGTTTGATCAGTGCAGACCTCCTGAAGAGTATTATACATTCAAACGCAAACATTGTGTCGAAACAAGCATCATACAATGTGCTCTGCTGCATTCTGGATTGAGTTGCTTCAGATGTCCTTCCAGCTATAGAAAATTTAAGCAAGAAGTTTAACACTTCAGCTATCTTTTCATAAGCAATAAGCTTTCTTCATTGTTACAACTCTCTTCCATTCTTGCAGACAAGAATGTTTTCAAGGGGAAGGGAATGTTATGATCCGAGCTCGATTAAGTCGAGGGGCCTGTTGTAGCTGATGCATTAGTCTATTAGTGTTGTCGTGCTGCTGTTGTTGACCTGTTGCTAAGGTGTTCGTTGCTGCTTGTGGTTGCTGCTGTTGGTTACTCGTTTGGCTTAAGTAAATGTAATAAGGTGTTGAATATAGCGTATTGAGTTCTATTAGCATGTGGATATTGTAACTAGAATAAGTCTTTGATGTAATTAGTTGCATAAGTCCCTTGTTAAGTCATGTAATAGGTGAAGTCTAGAGCTTGTTAGCTACGGTGGTCGAGCTAGTGGTCAATGCCGGTCATTAGTGGCGGCTAAGTAGGTGGTTGGCAGTTATAGCATGAGTTAGATGCAATGTAATATGTCATGTCATGCACGTGGTATAAATAGTTAGGCTTAGGCTTGTGATCTCATAACTTTGATGAATGAAATTGATATCTTTGATATCTCTCTCTCTACTTCTCATCTCATTCCCCTTCTTATCTTATCTAAACTCTAAATTCTCTCCTCATCTCATACTCTCACTATCCCAACCAAGGTTAAGGTCCAAGAGTAATTTTGAATCTTAACAAACTAATGGAGAAGCTGTAAGAAGGATAATGGTAGTAGTTATATTTATCCTTTGTCATGGATATCTAATGGATGGGTTGTTGTCATTAATACAGTCTATTAGAGAGATATCAAATAAATGGTTGAAGTCTGGAGTGTAATGAGATTTATTTAGTAGAATTAAGTTTCATTAAATGGTAATTAAATTATTTCATGTGATGATTAATTTAACCATTTGGAGCTAGATTTAAATTATCCATGAGGTCCCTGCACAAGCCTCTGTTTATTGCCATTGAAAAAATATTAAAGAATTCATAAGATGAATTATTTATCCATGAGATGAGTAAATTTAATTTTGTCGAATATTAATGAGACGAATAAAATTAAAAATTATAAAATAAAATAATTTTAGAAAATTAAAATTAATAAGATGAATATTTACATGTGGGAAATAAAACAAAACAAAAAAAAAGGAAAAATCGCGTTAACAGGTCACGATCCGCATATTTGCGAATGGACAAACTAGCGTGCGACACGTGTCACGCACTGGGCTGCCCTGGGGTGGATCTGCATGCACGAGCCTCGGCTAATCAGGCCGCGACACATGGCACGTGATGACAAGGTCTATGATGCGTGCACTATGCACGAAAATGCGTCGTTTTGAATTCCATTTGGAATGAAGTGATGCGTTTCATTTTAAACTGGGCAATCCCACATCTAAAAGTCAGGGTTTTTTTGCTCCGGTACACTACTATAAATAGAGGTACCTATTCCAAGGGTTTGGAATTCAATCAAACAAATTTTTTTGGGTTTCTGAAAATTATTTCGGAGGCCTAATTGGAGAGAAAAATTTTCTATTGAAATTTTTCTTTCCTTAGTTTAATATCTTTCGGAGCCCACCCTCCCAATAGCTCGAGATCATTCTGTAGAAGATCACAGGTCTCGATTTTGAAGATTATTATTTTCTTGTTTTCTTTATTTGGAGCAATTTCAGGTATGTCTTCTTTCCTTCACTTTTAGTTTTCGCTTTTCTATTTATTTACAGTATCTGTTATTATGCCTGTTTGAGGTTATGTATTGTCATAAATATATTAGACTAAAAGGCCTATAGATCTAAATTAAGAATTTAGATATGTAGATTTAATTATGCATTTACATATGTAGATTTGAAATTATGAATTTTAAATCAACTATAGGTTTAGAATTATGAATCCTAAACCCTTTCCACTGCATAAACTTTATAAAACTATGGAGAATTTTTGAAATTCATCCCAACAACCGGTATTAGAGCCAAGGGTTTATAGGGATAAACCCATTCATAGGAACTCTCGCACGTGAGGTGTCACGAAGCGTGACTCTCCGACCAGGGGCTTAGGTAAAGAGAAGAGTCTCCTACTCTAAGTGCTCTAATAGGTGCCCATTGTTGTGACCATAGTTGAGAACTGTGAACCCAATAGTCGGCATCTAAGTTTAGTTTTCAAACAAAATGCATATATTTTCCCAACAGACCCTCCACAAAACCTCCCTTGACACTATATCATATGCCTTCTCCAAATCAATGAAAACCATGTGGAGATCCTTTTGTCTCTCCCTTGTTCACTCTATCATCCTCGTTAGTAAGTGGATGGCTCTATAGTAGATCTCCTGGGAATAAATCCGAACTGGTTCTTGGACATCTTTGTTTGTTGTCGTAATCTCCTCTCTACAATTTTCTCCCATAGCTTCAGAGTATGGCACATTAGTTTAATACCTCGATAGTTGGCACAATTCTGGATGTCGCCTTTGTTCTTATAGATTGGGATCAATGTGCTCTTCCTCCATTCATCCGGCATCTTCTTCCATACTAGGATTTGGTTAAATAATTTAGTCAGCCAACTAATGCCCTTCTATCCAAGGCATTTCCATGCCTCTATGGGTATACCATTTGGGCCAACTGTTTTACTCCTGCACAAATGTTTCAAGGCTGCCTTTACTCCTGCCAAAATGGTGTCTGAGTTGTTGTATAGTGAACTGTCTTTCTAGCATCCAGTCACCCACAGCAGCTATTACAGATAATGAGCTTGATAAGCTATCCAAGTGCAGCTGGGGAGGTTCATACCCATATAGGGCTTAAAATGGTGAAAGTTTAAGCTGTAGTGATAGTTTATATTATGCCATAGCTTTGTCAAGGACAGCCATTTATTCCAGCGCTTTGGCTCATCTAGGCAAAAGCATCGAAGATAAGTTTCCACACACTAATTCACCCTTTCAAACTGACCATCTTATTAGGGATGGTATGAAGAACTCACACTAAGATTACTGCCCAAGAGACTAAAGAGTTCCTGCCCAAAATTGGCTAAGAAACACCTTGTCCCTATCAGATACCATACTTTAAGGAAGCCCATGGAGCTTATGCATGAATAATCTTGCTACATGAGTAGTAGAGAAGGGGTGAGTAAGGGAAATGAAA
The DNA here is from genome assembly GCA_018398585.1 of Simmondsia chinensis. Lineage (NCBI taxonomy): Eukaryota > Viridiplantae > Streptophyta > Magnoliopsida > Caryophyllales > Simmondsiaceae > Simmondsia > Simmondsia chinensis. Next base: position 14,751,446 of record JAGTTD010000005.1, read on the forward strand.
TGTGAGTATTTTGTGAATCGATCTACCACCACTAAGATGGTATCTTGTCCTTCAGAGAGGGGTAATCCCTCTATAAAATCCATAGTAATATGAGTCCAACATTGCATTGGAACCTTTAAGGGCTGCAGCAGCCCAGGGTATTGATCATGTTCTGCTTTACTTCTTTGACATATGTAACATTCTGTGACCACCTTCTATACTTCAGCCTTCAATTAAGGCCAAAAGAAGAGCTTCTTTAACCTTTGATAGGTCGCATGTATACCAGAATGTCCACCCATAGGAGATGAGTGAAGAGCAGTCACTAGTTTTTATCTCAAATCCTGACCTTGCCCATCATACAACCTTCCTTGAAACCTCAGCACTCCATTCTTAATTGTGTAGCTAGGATGGCTATCTGAAGTAATTAATAGTTCAGCTAATAGGCGAGTACAAAGACTGTCACCTTCATAGATCTTGGTTATTTCATCCACCCAAATGGGATGGACCACTGAAGTAGTCACAACATGGCAAGAACTGTCAATCCTCCTTAACAATGCATCAGCCACTTTGTTTTCTCTTCCCCTTTTGTAGGAAATGGTGCAGTCTTGACCCAAAAGTTTAGACATACCCTTCTTTTGAGTACTTGTAGTAATTCGATGTTCTAGCAGGAACTTCAAACCATGGTGGTCAATTTTAATGACAAAACATCTTGCCTCAATATAATGCCTCCATTTGGAAGCAGCCAACAAAATAGCCAAGAATTCCTTCTTATATGCAGATAGCCCCATGTTCTTGGGACCAAAAGCTTTACTCGGGAAAGCAATGGGTCTATCTTGTTGCATCAGCACTGCCCCATACCCTTGTAATTGGCATCAGTTTCTAATACAAAGGGCAATGAGAAATTAAGCAATGCTAGGACAGGGGCATTAGCCATAGTAGGTTTTAGCAAATGAAAAGCTTCATCAGCCTCTTTAGTCCAATTTAATCTAGACTTTTTAAGTTGGTCAGTGAGTGGCTTGGCTATAGCTCCATAACTTCTTACAAATTTTCTGGAATAACCAGGGAGACCCAAAAATGATCTCAATTCTTTCACAGTGTTGGGAATTGGCCAGGACAGCATAGCTTCAACTTTAGAGGGTTCTATAGCTTCTCCAGCAGCAGAGATTATGTGACCCAAGCATTCCACTTGGATTTGAGCAAAACTACACTTGGATCTTTTAGCAAAAAGCTTATGATGCCGAAGCTGACTGAGGACAGTTTCCAAGTGGCATATATGAGACTCAAGGGAGGTGTTGTATACAAGTATATTATCAAAGAAAACCAGCACATATTTTTTTTTAAAAAGGGAGCAAAGACTTCATTCATTAGTGACTGAAATTGTACAGGGGCATTTGTAAGCCTAAATGGCATCACTTTGAATTCATAGTGACCATGATGTGTCCTAAAAGCTATTTTGGGTATGTCTAGTTCATGTACCCTCACTTGGAAATAACTAACCCTTAGATCCAACTTAGAGAAAATGCAAGCTCCTTTCAATTCATCCAAGAGGTCGTCTATGTGTGGGATAGGGAATTTGTTTTTAATAGTGATGTGTTATGAATTGTTTGATTTTGATTGTAATTTCGGTTGTATTTCGGGTATTGTCTTCTTAGTTGTGTTTGCCATGTTTTCAAATGTTAGCTAAGTGGTCTTGGAGCCTTTAGGAGGTCGGTTAGTGGTCAAGCCTAGTCAAACCTGGCGGCTGCTGCATTTTTGGCGCCAAAAGCTGTTAGAGTTGGTTAAGTTTGAGTTGTCTTGATTCATTGTATCCGATTGTGTATAATTAGGCACTAAGCTTGTATTTTCTTTATTCAATCAATAAAATTCAGATTTTCCTTTGGAATTTCTCTCTCTTTTCTCATCTACTTCTCTATTTCTCATCCCCTTTCACTTCTCCTCTCATCTTAACTCTTTCTTCTACAAGGTTAGCCTTTCAATTTGAATTGGAAGCTAACAATTGGTATCAGAGCTGGTTCAAGCAATCAATTGATTGATTGAGGCTGGCAAAAACAAAGAAAATCATGGCCGATGGTGTAAGAACTAGATCAGGAGCTGGTGGAGCAAATGCACCTAGTCCGGAGAGGAATTATGCTGCTGCAGTTGCTGGTGCTGATGCATCTCGCACTATAGAAGCTGGTGTAAATGCTACAAATGGACCTCAGTTCCTCGCAATTGCTCATCTTCAAGACATCAATGATCGCCTTAGCAATGTAGATAAGCTCGATCAAAAGATGGATCGAATCTTGACATTATTGTTGGAAAAAGATGCGAATAAGGAAGATCGGTTACAACAAATCGAGCTGAAGCTTGGACAATTGCAGGATCAGGTTAATAAGCAAGGAGAATCCAATGTTAACGCAATCCTTAAGCCAGCTAGTCAGATCTTTTATCCAGTTGAAGTGGATCAAAAGCAAGTTCATGTGGACAGAACTGAAGGTTTGTGCAGGACTCGAGGGAAGTCTCCGATGTTGCAGCCTGATGTAGGTCCTTCAATCCACATCCGATCAGCTGAGTCTCAACCTTTGCAACCTGAGATTGCTGCAAGAAATCAGGATCGTGCCTCAGGTCAAGTTCATTTCAGATCGGATGGCTTGAATACAGATTACAATTCAAGGCAACAGAATTCTGTTTTGCATCATAGAAATGCAGATGATGAGTTTGAGCATCCTGATAGACCTCCTGATCGACATTTCCAACAAAGATCAGTGAGTAATGACAATTCATTTGGTGGCACGAGTGGTACTTACACGCAGCCAAGAGTGGAGATTGATCCTTTTGATGGTAGACAACCTGAATCATGGCTAAGAAGATGTGATCGGTATTTTCAATATCATAACATACCTGAAGATGAGAAGCTTCAGCTAGCCGCAATACATTTACATGGTGATCATGAGATATGGTATTATAGTTTGTTGAAGAGCAAACCTAATCTTTCTTAGGGGCAATTTGTAGAAGAAATGTGTGAACATTATGGGGAAGATGAGTCAACTGATGTTGTGGATAGCTTTAACAAATTGAGCCAAACTTCAACCGTGAGGGAGTATATGATCAGATTTGTTGTTGTCAGTCCTATCCATTGCTCCGAATGATGCAAAATCCTATTATGTCTCTTGCTTTGTGAGTGGATTGAAGCCTAGGATCAAAAATATGATGAAAGCCATAGGTCCAAAAACATTGTCTAGTGCTTACAACAAGGCTAAGTTGATTGAAGCTACTTTAGCTAATTCAAGTGACAAGCACAAGCTCCATGGTAGTAGTAACAGACCGCAGCAGAACAAGCATTCCGATCCCAGGTTTAAGCGAGCTGTTGACAAGAGTTCAGTGAGGCTATGCTTTCGTTGTAACCAACCATATCAGCCTGGTCATAGGTGCAAATCTCAAGCATTAATGTACGCAAGGGGGTCCAGTGCTAGTGCTATTTCTGGCTGTGAAAATTCAGATGCAGAAGATTACAGTGATGGACCTACTTCACAAGATGAAATGACTGATGATGAAGTGGAGATATCCTTGAAGGCATTGACAGGGAGTGGGGCTCATAATACCATTAAAATCAGAGGCAAGGCTGGAAAAATCTCTATCATTGATCTTATTGATAGTGGGAGTACACATAGTTTTGTTGATCCCAAGTTGATTAAGAAAGTGAGGCATAAAGTGACAAAGACTCACCCATTGGCGGTTATGGTGGCTGATGGAAATTCCCTAACAACTCAAAACAAGTGCCTAGCATTCCCATGGTCTATGCAAGATCATCAATTCACCTTCGATTTTAGAGTTCTTCCCTTGGGAGGTTGCGATATTGTGCTTGGTGTGGATTGGATGAGAAACTTCAATCCGGTGGTGTTTGATTTTGATAAAATGACCGTGGCATTTGAGGTTCATGGCACCAAGGTCTCTCTGCAGGGCATATCAGAGGAAGCTCAGCTCAAGTTGATTGATGGTAAACGACTTCAAGGTGGAATCAGGAAGAAGGCAGTACAGTGGCTCGGGCAGTTGTTCGTGATCTCCTCTGTTGAGCTGCAGCCGGACATCAAGCCAGAAGTTCAGGCCTTGGTTGAAGAGTTTGAGGACATTTTCGAGCAACCAAAGAGCCTTCCTCCTCAAAGGAGCGTGGACCATGCCATTCCTCTTCGTGCAAATGCTGATCCGGTCAAGATTAGGCCATACCACTATGCTCATGGCCAAAAGATAGAAATTGAGAGACAAGTTGAGGAGTTACTTCACAAGAGTTTCATTAGACCAAGCCATAGTCCTTTTGCTTCACCTGTGATCCTTGTGAAGAAGAAAGATGGCTCGGCTAGAATGTGCATCGATTATCGACAACTGAATGCCTTGACAGTGAAGGACAAGTTTCCCATTCCCGTCTTAGATGATTTTCTTAACGAGTTATATGGAGCATGCTTCTTCTCTAAGCTTGATTTGAGACAGGGGTATCATCAAATCAGTGTTCTTGAGCCGGATATATATAAGACTGCTTTTCAGACTCATCATGGGCATTTCGAGTTTGTTGTTATGCCTTTCGGCCTAACAAATGCTCCGGCCACTTTTCAAGCGGCAATGAATGATGTTTTCAAACCTTTCTTGAGAAGATCAGTGCTCGTATTCTTCAATGACATACTGATTTATAGCTCCTCTTATGAAGATCATCTCACTCACCTTAGACAAGTTTTTGTGGTGATGCGGCAACACAAGTTTTTTGCTAAGTTGTCCAAATGTTCGTTTGCTCAAACAAAGCTTAAGTATTTGGGCCATGTCATCTCTCAAGAGGGAGTTTCCACCGATCCTAATAAGATCCAAACGATGCAAGATTGGCCAATTCCAATAACCTTGAAGCAATTGAGAGGTTTTTTGGGTTTGACCGGGTACTATAGAAAATTCATTAAAGGATATGGTTCTATTGCCAAACCTTTAACAGACCTCTTAAAGAAGGATGCATTCACATGGACTGAGAGGTCTCAGGCTGCATTTGAAGCTCTTAAGTCAGCTATGTGTGCTGTACCAATGTTGTCAATGCCAAATTTTACCGAGAGCTTTGTGTTGGAGACAGATGCATGTGGTTCAGGTATAGGGGCTGTTCTTTCTCAACATGGAAGGCCTATTGCTTACTTAAGTCAAGCTCTTAGTCCCAAACATCGAGCTATGTCGACATATGAGAAAGAATATTTAGCAATTCTTTTAGCCGTTGAAAAATGGAGGCATTACTTGGAGGGTCACAGGTTCATCATTCGAACGGATCACCAAAGCCTCAAGCATCTCCTTGAGCAAAAGATTGTGACGAGAATTCAAAAGAAGGGCCTAATGAAGATGCTTGGCCTTGATTATGACATTGAGTATAGAAGGGGCAAGGAGAATGCTGCAGCCGATGCTTTATCAAGGAAATTTGAGGATACTGAAGTTGGGTCCTGCAGTGCCACCACCATGGTGATACCTTCTTGGATGGAGGAAGTTTATAATTCATATGAGGGTGATTCTTTTGCCCAAGAGTATGTAGCTGCTGCTCTTGTGAAGGATGTAGGGAATAATGACAGTGCAGCCGGTATTTTAGTGCAAAGAGGTCTGATCAGAGTTCATGGCAGGTTGTATGTTGGATCTGCTACTGGTTTGAGGGACCAGATTATACAAGCTTCTCATGATGTAGCTTGGGGAGGTCATGCCGGTATAGAAGGCACTTATCAAAGGGTCAAGGCTTACTTTAGTTGGCCAAGCTTGAAAAAGGAAGTGAGTGAGTATGTTAAGACTTGTGAGGTATGTCAACAAACCAAATTGGGAGATCATCGTTACAAGGGTCTTCTTCAACCCCTTCCCATTCTGAATGGAGCTTGGATCAACATTAGCATGGATTTCATTGAGGGATTGCCAAGGTCCGAGGGTAAAGGAAGTCATATGGGTGGTAGTGGATCGTTTCACCAAATATAGCCATTTCATTGCTCTTGCTTGACCTGTTCCTGCTGAAATATTGGCAAGAATCTTCCTTGACAACATCTACAAGTTACATGAATTGCCTCAATTCATTGTTTCGAATCGGGACAAGATCTTCACAAGCACATTTTGGAGGGAGTTGTTCAAATTGATGGGTACAACGTTGGCACTTAGTTCTTCTTATCATCCTCAAACGGATGGCCAAACCAAACGTGTCAACCTATGTGTGGAGCAATACCTCCGGAGTATGGTCTTCTTACAACCTAGGGAGTGGAATCAATGGCTTTCTTTGGCGGAGTATTGGTTCAACACTCACTTTCATGCATCCATTGGCACTTCACCTTTCCAAGCCTTGTATGGCTATCCTCCTCCTTCTCCAATGTTGCTGCAACAACCAGGAGCTACTGATTCAGCAGCAGGTGATTTGGTGCAGCAGAGGAAGCAGATTTTGCAACTGCTTAAAGATAATCTCCAACAAGCTCGCGCACGAATGAAATTTTATGCAGACAAAAAGAGGGTAGACAAAAGCTATGAAGTTGGAGATATGGTCTAACCTTAAATTACAACCATATAGACAGTCTTCTTTGGTTGTCATGCGAAATGTCAAGCTAAGTGCCCGTTTCTTTGGCCCATACAAAATCTTGGAGAAAATTGGCAATGTTGCTTACAAGCTTGACCTGCCTTCACATTCATACATTCACCCGGTGTTCCATGTTCCTCTACTTAAGAAGCAGGTCAAGAAGGGAATTTTGGTTGCTTGGGAGCCACCTGAAGCAAGGTCTAATGGGATGTTGCTGCTACAACCAGTTGTTGTCAAGGCTCGGAGATCGTTGCAGGTGCAACATGGTGCATTGCAAGAAGTGTTGGTGCAGTGGAGCAACTTGAGCAAGAGCTTGGTGACTTGGGAAAATTGCAATTTCTTGAAGAGCCAATTCTCAAATTTTACTCCTTGAGGACAAGAAGTTTCTTAAGAGGGAGGGAATGTTATGAATTGTTTGATTTTGATTGTAATTTCGATTGTATTTTGGGTATTGTCTTCTTAGTTGTGTTTGCCATGTTTTCAAATGTTAGCTAGGTGGTCTTGGCGCCTTTAGGAGGTCGGTTAGTGGTCAAGCCTAGTCAAACCTGGCGGCTGCTGCATTTTTGGCGCCAAAAGCTGTTAGAGTTGGTTAAGTTTGAGTTGTCTTGATTCATTGTATCTGATTGTGTATAATTAGGCACTAAGCTTGTATTTTCTTCATTCAATCAATAAAATTCCGATTTTCCTTTGAAATTTCTCTCTCTTTTCTCATTTACTTCTCTATTTCTCATCCCCTTTCACTTCTCCTCTCATCTTAACTATTTTTTCTACAAGGTTAGCCTTTCAATTTGAATTGGAAGCTAACATGATGTCATTGAGTTGTCTATAATCAACACAAAACCTCATAAATCCATCCTTCTTTTTGAGTAATAATACAGGTGAGGTAAAGGGGGAACAGCTTGGCTGAATGATTGAGGCTTCTAGCATTTCCTTGACTTGCCTTTCAATCTCATTCTTTTGCAAATAAGGGTATCTATGAGGTCTAATGCTAATAGGCTTGGCTTCTTATTTTAATGGAATATGATGGTCATGAGCTATGGGGAGGTAGAGCTTTGGGTTCTTGAAATACATCATCAAATTTCTTTAGGAGAGGGTATGAGTGGGCCCAATACCTTACAAGGCTCTTGCTCTTGGACCAAAAGTAAGGTTGCCACAAAGTACTCCTTCGTTTTATGCGTAGTCCTTGCAGTTTTTGTCTTGTAATTAGCTTCAATGTACCAGTATCCTTGATACTAGTCAGCTGCACATCCTTTCCTTCCTTGCCGAAACTCAGCTTAAGCTGATTAAAATCCATTGACACAGGGCTGTATTGCTTCATCCAGTCTACCCCAAGGAGCATGTCACAGTTCCCCATCTTCACTTTCCTGATGTAATATGAAAAATTGGGTCCTACATCTGCCATCTAGCCTAACAGTGCTGCCTACTCAACATAGTTTGCCCATTTGCAACTGTTATACCAAGTGGAGTTGTATCTTACAATGAAAATACAGCTTCTCTAGCCAATCTTGGATCTAGGAAGCTGTGGGTGCTTCTATTGTCAATAATGATGACTATGGACCTTTTATGCAAGTGACCCAATATCGTGGTAGTTCTAGAAGAGGCACTACCAGTGACAGCATGTACATAGACTTCTTCATCCATCTCATCAAAAGTATAAAGGGGTGACTCCTCTTCTGTTTCAACAACTAGAGCGTTCTCAGTCTCAGGTCCTAGGTCAGTCAATTCTACAGCATCTTAGGTGCGTAAGGTTTGATTATCACACCTATGACCAGGGAAGTATCTTTGGTTACATTTGTAACAAAGGCCAGGGTTTCAAGATGGCTGGTATTTGGTCCAATTTTGAGTTGGTTTAGAGCTCGAATATCTTTGGGGGTTTTGATTGATATTAGTAGAGGAATTTGGGTTGGTTTTAAGGAGGGCCTTGGCTTTTTGCACATAGGTTACAAAAGATTTGGATAAGAGTTTAGCTTTTTAGAAGGCTTCTGAGAGGGATTTAGGCTTAAGGGCTGTAACTAGGGGTTGAATTTTTGGGTCCAAGCTTGATATGTAAAATAATAGGAAGTAGCTCTCGCTAAATAATCTGTCAACGGCCAACATATGAGACCTCAGTTCTTCAAATTGCTCCTGATACCCCTAAATCGACCTAGTTTGCTTCAATTTATTGAATTGACTATCTATGTCAATTATACCATTGCCTTCATACATGTCATACAATTCTACCCATAATTTATTCCACCCAAGATTTCCCTTGTCCTTAGTAAGTCCGTTGCAACCACACTTTAGTTTTATCATCTACATGTACTACTGCAATACCCAATTTCTGGGTCTCCACTACTTGGTAGAATGCAGAGTATCTCTGAAATTTTCTAACCTAGCTTCTAGGGTTCGTTCCATTGAAGATTGGAAAATCAATCTTAGGTTTCAGAAGGGAATTATTACCATTGTTAGGTCCTTCAGACTGAATGACCTTAACACCTTCTGAGCTAACCCCCAAGATTCAAGGTTTCCTTGCGTTACTCCTCCCAATGCACCCTTGAGACTCATGCAATGGAACTTCTGTTTCCTAGATCTTTGTCGGAATGACGTTTCTGAGGTATTCACCACCAACTGTTGCATTAAGGCTAGAATTTGAGTGTTATTCTGCTGCATGGCTTCTATCAGTTGAGTATGACACTTCATTGCTACTTGCTAAGAATCAATAATGAATTACCCTCTGAACCAGACCTTGAAGCTGGCCTTCGAGATCTGCCATTGTTGAATGCTTCTTGCCTCTAGCCAGTATAATTGATGACTGATTTCACAAATTCGCACAAAATCTGGCTCAAGATCTTGCTCTAATACCAAGTGTCATGCCCTGGGGATAGTTTGTAAAGAGATAGAGAGATCAGAATGAGAAAAGAAGAGAATGGGGATGAAGAAGGAGATGAGAAGGGAAAGTAAGAGAAAGAGAGTCAGAGAAAAGACAAAGAAAGTGATTTTATTATTCTTTGGATAATCTCTCACATACAATCTAATCATCCTTGATACCTCTACAACATAACGACTTTACTTACAAGCATAGCCACTTTTAACTACAATATACCTTCCACAACTAAGTACAAGAATCAATGTTAACTAATCAATATGTTTTCTTTATTTAGTACAATTCATGATACGTTTCCGCTAAACATACCAAGAACAAAACCCACATGTCAAATCCATGCGTGATGTATGTATTGTATGGATTCATATGCAATTTTCTTTTGCTTTTGTGAAGTTTCAATTTTCAATGACATTATCTAGCGCTTTTTAGGATGGGGGTCCATAGACACAGCCTCCCGTCAGGGTAGCACCCTAAAAGGGAAAAGCTACGTATATCCACTCCCAAACCCTACTTAGGCGGGAGCCCTTGGGGTATTGAGATTGTTGTTCTTGTTATTGTTGAAAAAAACGGGCGTATTATGTTTAACAGCAAAATTTACTTGGTTATTTTATGAAATCAAAAGTACAAAAACTATATTGTACTTAATTAGAAAATTCAGGAGGTCTTTCTATATTTAAAAAAAAAAGGAAAACATATAAAAAAGACTCCTTCAAATTTACAACTAATACAACGCATCTCTTGAACTTTTAATTTCATAAAATAGCCCCTGAACTTTATAATTAAACATAGTATACACCCTACACTATTAATTTTATAGAATAGTCCCCTGAACTTTATTATTACATAAAACACACCCCTTGAACTTTGCACTTAAACATAATACACCCCCTACACTTTCAATTAAAAAAATAGCCCTCGAACTTTGTTACTATGTACAACTCACCCCTCCAAACATTGTTACTAAACGTAACTCACATCTTAGACATTAATAAATTTGAAACTTAAAACAAGTTATTTAAAAAAATTTTAGAAAAATTTTGAAAAAATAATAATTTTTTTTTATCCTTCGAAATTGTTAGATTAACAAATATAAAGTTAAAAAAAATGTTTCAAATTAAAAATGAAGGATTTTCTACTTTTGTACAAAAGATAAAGGATTTTATATTTTTTTAAGCGAAAGATAGGAGTTTATATTATTATAAATTTAAAAGATACTATCTCTTTTTAACATTTTCATAAAAATACTATAGGATAAAATATAATATTTTTTAAAAATATAAATTTAAATATTAGATTAACAAATTTAAAATTTAAAAATAGTATGAAATCAAAAATTTGAAAATAAATTCTGAATTTTTTAAGTTATAAACCAAAGTAAAAAAATATTACTATATCTTTTCAAACTTTTTCCAAAAAAAAAAATTTTCATAATTTATTTCAAAAATTTTTTTTAGTTTCATAAATTTTTTTAATTTCAAATTTATTAATATTGAAGAGGTATCTTATGTTTAGTAACAAATTTCAGAGGTGAGTTATGTATATAATAAAGTTTAAAGACTAAATTGAAAGTGTAGGGAAGGGAGTGTATTGTATTTAAATATAAAATTTAAGAGGCTATTTTATAAAATTGAAAGTGCAGAAAGTTTGTTGTGTTTACTTGAAAAATTAAGGAAATTATTTTATAAAATTAAAAGTCTAAAAGGTCTGTTATATTTAATTTTAAAGTTTAGAAGCTCAAACTACCCCGCCCCCCAAAACCCAAAAAAAACAAAAAAAAGGTACCAACCATAATGACTACATTCGTAGTAACCTGACACCAGCGTCCAAGTTAGGGTTATCCAGCCCATTTTGCACAAAATATTAACTCTGGTCCATCCCAACAACTTGTTTGAAATATTTCGGGCGTTTCTACTGTACAAAAAAAAAATTTTCTGTGGGTGAAAAAAAACAATATTAGCCATTGATTTTTTGTGATTAGATCTTAGCCACTTATTTTAATATGGGTTACCTACTTAGCAGGTAATTCTTAAAAAAACAAAAAACAAAAAAAACAAAGACCTCTTTACACACTCTCTCCCTCATCCCTCTTCCATAATAAATAAAAAATTAACGGATAAGATCGTAATACGATTTTACGATTCTACTAATTCGAAGGTGGTGGTGGTGGTGGTGGTGGTGGTGGTGGTGGTGGTGGGTGAGTTGAGATTTGAGATTGGGAGGAGAGAGAGTTATGGGTGTAGAAAGAGAGAGAATGATGGGTGGTGATTTTGAATAGATTGGTGGTGATTTTGAATATATAAGTGATGATTTTGAATACATGGGTGGTAATTTTGAGTACATAAGTGATGATTTTTAGTACATGGATGATGAATTTAAGCACTGGATTTTGTGTGTCTATACACAAAATCTGCGTGTCCACATACAGATGGGTGATTTTGAGTACATGACTAGTGATTTGATACAGAAGCTCAAATTACCTTAAAATAATGCATAAAAACAAGAAATAGAGTATGGGAGAGGCAAGAATTAGAAGAAATATGGAGAGAAGAAGATGAGTTTAAGAGAAGGAAGATATACTTTTCATTGCATAACCCTAATTGTAAACATCATTTGCTTATATAGAGCAGGTAAATACAAGTAATTAATAAAATAGAAAGCAAAACAAAAACAAAAAATAGCAAAGGTAGTTTTAACGGCTTGCACACCTTAGCACCTCACGAGCTCCTCACAATTACCTCAAGCTGATATTTCTTACTCAAGGCACCTGCTGCTCACATGCTGGATTTTCCCACCAAAATCTGATATGAACATTACTCGCCAAAACACTTTAATTTCCATTCCTCTTGATTCCTTGATTTCCTGTATCAACTACTCTCCCCTTCAAAAGATTCTTGTCCTTAAGAATCTAAGTAGACTCATGAAGTCCGGCTGCCACCGAAGAGAGTGGGCAAGGACAGCTGGATGCATCTAATTTTTAGAACACGTCTTCGAAGGTCCGCCAATCCCATACCAGATCAGCCAAATACTAACACCAATCCATACGAACGTGCCTCTTGTTACAAGTAGATAAGACACACAGAAATGCTGCAATTTGTGCTTCACCCGTAGCATTTTTATGCTCAACACTGCAATGGAAACTTGAATTTTATTTGCGGCTGCAACAATTAGTGCCTCCAACTCTTGTTTAGCCGATTGAAGGACTTCATTTCTATCTTGAGATGTGGCTAAGCTCTCAACAATAGAGCCTTCACATGCTACCATACCAAGAACTTGGAAATGCACCATGATTGGTTCAATGCTAGCCCTCTGCATTATTGATGTTGCTGCTGCAGATTTCGAGTTCAATTTATGAACTTGCATTTGGTTCAACTTATCCAACTCAAGCTGAATTCTCTCATGTTTCACTACTGTAAGCTCAATTCCAGATACCTCCTGTTCAATAAGTTGCTCACATTTTTTATGTGAGAGTTGATTAGCTTCTAATGTAGCACACAACTCCTCCCCTCCTGGATCAATCGGCTTTAGTTTCACTTGATTTGTTTCCTTTCCATTTACTTGTGTGCTCTTGATTTGTGATTCTAACTCAGTCACCTTTGTTTGCAATTTTGGATACTGAATAAAATTCCAAACCACCTCTAGCATTCGCATCTGCGGTCTATCCTTTTCCTTATGCAGCAGGTTTGGCACACAAGCTCGAAATGGTTCTTTCCCATTCTGCTGAAGCTCTGGGACATGATGCACACTGATAGCTCCAATAATTGATCCAACACAGCTCTCTAAACTTTGGATTTCACCAATGCCCACCGTTTTTTGCAACAAGTTATTCCCTTGGAACAAAACCCCTTGATATTTGCATACAAATTGATCAATCATCATCCCAACTTGCTTATATACCTTCCAAAGTCCACCTGCTGGTTTTCTAAGCTCATACTCATGCTGCTGTTGTCCTTGTGCTGCTGATTTTATCAAAATCAAATGCTCTTTAGGTAGTAAAACTTCAGGTGGTCTCACTGTGTGATACATCTTTGGATTATGTCCCACATGTTTGTAGTTTGTATGAGATGCTTCCACAATCTACACTTCTTCAGCTGCAATTTGTTGTGATAGTGCAGCAGCTATGGCAGTGTTAACACCAGCATTTTCAAATGCATTTTGTCCCTTCTCTTGATCAATTTCGTGCAGCACATGCAGCTTGTCATGTGGCTGCATATATTGAGGATTAATCTCAGCTTCTTGGCTTGCATTTAGATCAGGTTCTAGGCTACCCTTCAGCTATAGCCTTGAGGGTAAGAACTCAGCCTCTTTATTCTGTTGATCTGGTGTTACATCAGCTGCAATATGCCCCTCCAATACTGCTTCATTAGACTTGTTACTACTGATTTGCCTTCCCTCAATCTGACTCAGTCCCTTGTCCTTACAGCTATGTTCCATCTCAGATTTTCCATCACAAACACAGCATAATTCCCCGGTACAAGTCTCCTACAGAATCAGTAGATGTTCAAGTGATTCCAACTGTTGGCAATGCTGCTCACTCTCTTGGCTCACATTCAGGTCATACCCTTGATCAGCTTCCAGTTGCTGCTGCTGATGCAATGAGGTAATCTCATTGTGATGTTGTTCTGATGTTTCTGCAGCTGCTATAGGGCCAACCTCCAGCTGCTCTTCAATTTCTACTTGATTCTGGCTAATCCCAGTAGCTTCAGATGCAGTTAGCTCTTTACCTTGATTAAGTTTATACAGAGTATGGGGCTTAACATATGGCTGAAGGGGTTAAGAATTGATCTCAGCTCTTTGGCCATCAATGAGGTCATATTCCTGCTTGTGTTGCTCTGTTTGCTCATCTTCAATCACAGTTAAACTCTTGTTTTCACTGCTATGCTTCCCATCAAGTTTGTCATCACAACCATCACACTGCTCTGGATATGATGTCTCGAAGAGACTAATGGTGGGTGGTGTGGTTTTTGGAGTTGGAAGAAGAGGAGTTTTTGAGTGGTTGAGTTGTTTAGCTAAGTACTCAATCTTAGCTTCGGCTAATTTAGTAAGACACAAGGTGTGGTAAAGGAGAGTGGGTTGTAACTTCTAAGGCAATTTCTACCCTTAAGCCACCTATGAAGGTGTTAATGAGTTGTTGTTCATTTAGGTTGGTATGAGCTGAGAGCGCATAGAATTCTATTTGATACTCCCTAACCCGTCCATTTTGTCTCAATTTCAACAATTCATACAATGGTTCTTTGCATTCACTCCCAAAACTTATCCTGAGGGCATTCATATACTCGTCCTAAGTCGGTCTAACTGTTTCTTCCATCATTCTCATGAATTTATAATGCCATTGGAGAGCCAAGCCTCTCATGTGGTTAGAAGCCAAGCTAACCTTATCTCATATAGAGGTTTGGTTAATACAGAAGAATTTATCACACTCACTTAACCAATTACTAACATTATTTCCATAAAATAGAGGAAAATCAACTTCTCTCAACCTAGATGAGTAGAGAGTGTTACCATCCATAGAAGCTTGCATTGGTTCAGGCATTTTGTCGAACACCTGATGTGTGGGCTTTGAAAAACCGTTGTTAACCACTTGATGAGACCAACTCGATGTTGTCAGCTGCTAGTGGCGATGTGAGGGTGACGATCGCTGAGTCCGGCAGCAGTGGTGAGGCGGCGATGGTGATAATATATTTTTTTTTTGATCCCACAGTCGAGAGGGTCAAAGCTCTGATACCAGTGATACAGAAGCTCAAATTACCTTAAAATAATGCATAAAAACAAGAAATAGAGTATGAGGGAGGCAAGAATTAGAAGAAATAGGGAGAGAAGAGGATGAGTTTAAGAGAAGGAAGATATACTTTTCATTGCATAACCCTGATTGTAAACATCATTTGCTTATATATAGCAGGTAAATACAAGTAATTAATGAAATAGAAAGCAAAACAAAAATAAAAAAGTAGCAGAGGTAGTTTTAACGGCTTGCACACCTCAGCACCTCACGAGCTTCTCACAATTACCTCAAGCTGATATTTCTTACTCAAGGCACCTACTGCTCACATGCTAGATTTTCCCACCAAAATCTGATATGAACATTACCTGCCAAAACACTTTAATTTCCATTCCTCTTGATTCCTTGATTTCCTGTATCATGATTTTAAGTACAATGATGATCAATTTGAATACATTATTACTGATTAGGAGTACATAGCTTGTGTGTTGACACATATAAAAATTTTGAGTACAATTATGATCAATTTGAGTACATTATTGGTTATTTAGAGTACATGGCTTGTGTGTATACTCAAAATCACCAACCATGTACTCAAAATAGCTATTATGTACTCAAAATCACCAACCATGTACTCAAATTCCCTACTTATGTACTCAAAATCACCCACCTGTGTGTCGACACACAAATTTTGTGTGTTGACGCACAGAATCTAGTGCTCAAATTCACAACCCATATACTCAAAATCATCACCCATCTCTCTCTGTCTCCACCCATCACTTTCTCTCTCTCTTCTTCCAATCTCAAATGTCAACCCACTCACCACCGGCACCGATCACCCCCACTCATCTCCGGCTATCGCCATCGACCTCCACGCCACCACGCATCTCTCTCCCTCTTTCCACCCATCACCCTCTCTCTCCTTCCAATCTCAAATCACCACCCATGTACTCAAATTCACTATTTATGTACTTGAAATCACCATCCATGTACTCAACTCAAAATCATCACTCACTAAAATAACTAATTATTCAAAATCATCATCCACTTGTATATGTTAATTTTTAAAAATTTTTATACAATTATATTTAGTATTTTTATAAATAATATAAGGTACTTAAAATTAATTATTTATTAATTTAAACCACTTAATAAGTTTTTTTAAAAAAATAATAAATTTGTTGTAAATATTGGATATTTTTCACGTACAAATTTTATAGTCGAGTTTGGATATTATCAAATATCATAAAAAAATTAGAAATTATGTAAAATACCTACTTACATATATACATACATATATATATATATATATATATATATATATAAATGGGTATTTGTATAAGAAGTGACACTTGTCACAGCCCTAATAATCTAAGGATGACTCACCCCCACCCCCATTTCTCTATATATACATACACGCAGTACAAAATCAGGGGTGAGAAAAAGAATGAGAAAAGAGAGATTGTGAAGATTGAGAAAGAAAATTGGAGAGAGAGAGAGTTAAGGGGTTTTGAGAAAAATAATATAATATTCTCTCGCTCTGATATAAAATATTTTTCATTTTTCTTCAATCACATTTGGGTTTGGTTTTTTTATTTTCTTCCTATAGAGCATAATATCTCTATAGTTTTATAACATGTTATCAGCACGAGTCTCTAGCCAGACAAGGATTATCATAAACTTGAGGTAAATTTTTTTTTTTATCCTAACCTGTGTTATTTCTAATGGCTAATCTAACAGAGCTTGACTTTACTGCTCTTGATATAAGTGGCAAGAATTATTTGCCCTGGACCCTTGATGTTGAGATTCACCTTGATGCTATGAATCTCGGAGATACGATTAAAAAGGGTAATAGCGCATCCCTGCAGGATCGCGCAAAAGTAATGATATTTTTCACGCATCATATTCCTGAAGGATTGAAAGCTAAGTATATTAATGTGTAGGACCCGTATGTCCTTTGGTTGAATTTAAAGGAGAGGTTTAATCATGAAATGTTTATGATCACCCCAAAAGCTTGCTATGAATGGATTCACCTGCGGTTGCAGGATTTTAAAAATGTCAATGAGTATAACTCTGCAGTGTTTAATATTACCTCCTGGCTGCAATTATGCGGTAAAAATATTACTGAGGAGGATGTGTTAGAGAAAATATTCTCTATTTTTCATGTCTCGAATATGCTCCTGTAGTAGCAATATCGAGAACGAGAATTTAAAAAAATATTCTCTATTTTGATATATGTCTCCTCGTTGCTGAACAAAGCAATGAATTGTTGATGAAAAATCATCAGACACAACCAACTGGGTCTGAACCATTCCCTGAAGTGAATGCTTCAACATATGACCAGCAGGAACATGGTCGAGGTCGTAAACGTGGACGTGGTCAGGGCCGCGGATGAGGTTATAGTCACTGTCATAATAATTGACATTATGTTACCCAGAATGGACCAAAATTTAAGCAGTCCACTAATAACGAGGAGATGAAGGAAAAAGAAAAACTTTAGTTTTTCGTATTTTCTACTTTTAATATTCATGGTTGGTTAAACTGCCTACTTTTTATTCCTCATTCATTATTTATATGGCCGGCTATGCCGCTTACTTATTATCTGTTATTTATATGGTCAGCTATGTCATCTACTTATTATCTGTTATTCATATGGTCGGCTATACTGCCTATTTATTATCAGTTATTCATATGGCTATATTTTTCAGCCAATCTATTTAAAGGTTCTAGAAGAGCACATATCATGTTTCTTGAAGAAACAATATTTAATTCTGATATACCCGTTAGGATAGTTAACCAGAAATTAACAGACCCAAAAAGTTTTTATTTTATGACGAGACTATTTGAGTCATCCGGATATAAATATGGTTAAGAGAATTGTTGGAAATTCTCACACCCATTAAAGAACCATGAGATTCTTATATTGGGTGTTTCAGATTTGGTTGAAGGCTCTGGAAGAGCACATGTTATATTCTCTGAAGGGACAAAACTAAACATAAGCGATGCTCTATTTTCCAGCAGATCACAGAAAAACTTGATCAGTTTTCGAGATATTCGTCGCGACGGTTATCATATTGAGATAATAAATGAGGGCGATAAAGAATATCTTTATATTACTTCGCTTATTTCAGGAAGAAAGAAAATAGTGAAAAAATTGTCAGCACTTTCTTTCGGGTTATATTATACTCACATAAATATGATTGAATCAAATACAGTGGTTAACCAGAAGTTAACTGATTGCAATTCACCCTGTGGCATGACCGTTTGGGCCATCCAGGTGTAACGATGATGAGAAAAATTATTGAAATTTCTCATGAGCGCTCATTAAAGAATCTAAAGATTCTTTATCCTGATGAGATTTCATGTGCTGTCTGTGCTCATGGCAAAATGATTACTAGGCCATCCCCAACCAAAATTCGGATTGAATCTCCTAACTTTCTGGAAAGAATACAAGGAGACATATGTGAGCCTATTATTCCGTCATATGAACCATTTCGATATTTATGATGTTGATAGATGCCTCAATACGTTGGTCACATGTTTGCCTATTATCTACTCACAACGTGGCATTTGTGAGACTCCTGGCACAAATAATCTGATTACGAGCTCAATTTCCGGATTACACGATCCAGAAGATCTGTCTTGATAATGCTGGAGAATTTACATCACAAGCTTTTAATGACTATTGTATATCAATTGGGATTACAGTTGAGCACCCTATGGCTCACCGGCATACACAAAATGGTCTTGCAGAATCTCTGATTAAACGTCTGTAACTAATTGCTAGACCATTGCTCATGAAAACAAAGCTACATAGTTCTGCATGGGGACATGCTTCATTGCATGCTGCAACACTTATTCGTGCTAGGCAAGTTGCTTATCATAAATACTCCCCATTGCAACTTGTGTCTAGTAAAGAACCAGATATATCCCATCTATGAACTTTTGGTTGCGCGATATATGTTCTAATTGCTCCACCCTGCGCACAAAGATGGGTCCCCAAAGGAGACTGGGAATTTATGTTGGGTTTGAGTCCCCGTCAATTATAAAATAGCTTGAACCATTGACTGGAGATATTTTAACTACACGATTTTCAGACTGTAAATTTGACGAAACAATATTCCCAGAATCAGGGGGAGAAAAGCTAAAGTTGGAAAAGCATGAAATAGTGTGTAATGCATCATCTATATCACATTTTGATCAACGTATGAATCAATGTGAAATGGAAGTCCAGAAGATTATCCATTTACAAAATATTGCAAATTAATTACCAGATGCATTCGTTGACCTGAAAAGAGTGACCAAGTCACATGTCCAAGCTATGAATGCCCCTGTTCGAATTGATATTCCGAACGAACAGTCTTCTAAGACATTGGCAAATACATCTACTACAGGGCAGAAGCGTGGTAGAGCTGTTGGTTCTAAAAATAAGAATCCAAAAAAGAAAAGAGAGTAACATGAACAAGTTGACTCCTTTATTAAAACTCATGAAGAGAAAACCCCTGAAGTGGTACAAATGCAAATCCAAGAAAAAGAAACAGAGGGCGAAATGGCTCATCGAGGGTATCAAATACCTGAGAATTGTAAAAGTAATGAAAATGTCGAGAATAAAGAAATCTCGATAAACTATGATATTACTGGCATACGGTGGAATCAAAATGAAACGATTCTCGATCAAGTGTTCGCATACAATGTGGCCGCTAATTTGACCACAGAAGGTGAAGATTTTGAACCTAAATCTCTTCAAGAATGTCAAAGAAGAGATGATTGGCCAAAATGGAAAGAAGCAATACAGGCGGAGTTAAACTCAATTGCAAAACGTACAGTTTTTGGACTTGTAGTCCAAGCGCCAGAAAATACGAAACCCGTAGGCTATAAGTGGGTTTTTTTTTGCAAAAAGGAAATGAAAAGAATGAAGTCGTGAGATATAAAGCACGACTTTTAGTTCAAGGCTTCTCACAAAGGCCAAGAATTGACGATGAAGAGACATATTCACCTGTAATGGATGCAATTACATCCAAATTTTTAATAAGCCTGGCAGTCTCTGAAAGACTCCACATGCGTTTTATGGACATAGTAACAGCTTATCTATATGAAAGTCCTTGAAGGGCTAATAATGCCAGAAGCATATAACTCAAAACCTCGAGAGCTGTGTTCAATTAAATTACAGAGATCACTATATGGATTAAAACAATCAGTGCGAATGTGGTACAATCGTCTAAGTACATACCTTCTGGAAGAAGGATATGTGAACAGTCCAGTCAACCCATGAGTTTTTGTTAAGAAATCGAATTGTGGATTTTCCATAATAGCAGTCTAGTTGATGATTTAAATATCATAGGAATGCCTGAAGCGATTAAATAAGCTTTTGCATATCTGAATAAAGGAATTCGAAATGAAAGATCTCGGAAAGACAAAATATTGTCTTGGCCTGCAGATAGAGCATTTATCTGATGGAATTTTAATCCATCAATCTACTTATACAGAAAAAGTGCTTAAATATTTTTATATGGACAAGGCACATCCGTTGAGCACCCTGATGGTCATCCGATCACTTGATATGAATAAGGACTTGTTTCGACCTCGAGGGAATGATGAAGAAATTCTTGGGCCTGAAGTGCCATACATAAGTGCAATAGGTGCACTAATGTATTTTGCTAACAATACGAGGCCAGATATAGCCTTTTCAATTAATTTATTGGCAAGATAGAGCTCAATGCCTACCCGGAGACATTGAAATGGAATTAAACATTTCTTTCGATATCTCCGTGGTACATCTGATATGGGATTATACTATCAGAGACAATCAAGTCCGAGATTGGTTGGATATGCAGATGCAGGATATTTGTCTGATCCACATAGAGGCCACTCACAGACAGGATATTTATTTACCTATAGTGACACTGCTATATCTTGGCGATCTACCAGGCAGACAACAGCAGCAACTTCTTCAAATTATGCTAAAATACTTGCACTTCATGAAGCAAGTAGGGAATGCTTATGGCTGAGATCCCTTATTCAACATGTTCAAGAAGAATGCAGTCTTTCAACGATCAGGGGGAGTCCAACAATACTATGTGAAGATAATACTGCACGTATTGCTCATATCAGAGGTGGATATATTAAAGGCGACAGAACTAAGCATATCTCACCGAAGTTCTTCTTTACACACGAGTTTCATAAGATGGGTGAAATAGATGTTCAACAAGTTCGCTCAAGGGAGAATCTGATAGATTTGTTCATGAAGGCATTACTGACATCAACTTTTGAGAAATTAGTTTATAAGGTTGGTATGCGTCGACTCAGAAATGGCCCTTGCTAATATGTTCACATGAGGGGGAGTTAAATATGAGCTGTACTCTTTTTTCTTTCGCTATAATTTTTTCTACTGGGTTTTTCTGGCAAGGTTTTTAACGAGGTAGACGTATTTAGTTTGGACATTGTATCCCGTTATAACAAAAAATATCCAAAGGGGGAGTGTTGTAAATATTGGATATTTTTCGGGTACAAATTTTAGAGTCGGGTTTGGATATTATCAAATATTATAGAAAATTAAAAATTATGTAAAATACTTATTTACGTATATATATATATATATATATATATATATATATATATATATATATATATATATATATATATATATGGGTATTTGAACCAAAGAGGGCACCAACACGCCGTCACCGGATCCCATTAGAACTCCGAAGTTAAGCGTGCTTGGGCGAGAGTAGTACTAGGATAGGTGACCTCCTGGGAAGTCCTCACCCTCAGGTTGGGTGCGTAGGGAAACAGCCTCGCTTCAGGTTAACACCCTGAAGGGGGAAGGCTGCGTACATCAGCGCCCCCCAGACCCTGCATAGGCGGGAGCCCTTGAGGCACTGGGTATGTTCCTTCCTTCCTATATAAATGGGTATTTGTATAAGAAGTGACACTTGTCACAACCCTAATAATCTAAGGATGACTCACCCCCACCTCCATTTCTCTATATATACATACATGTAGTACAAAATTAGGGAAGACAAAAAGAATAAAAAAAGAGAGATTGTGAAGATTGAGAAAGAAAATTGGAGAGAGAGAGAGTTAAGGAATTTTAAGAAAAATAATATAATAATTTTGATATAAAATATTTGTTATTTTTTTCAATTATATTTAGATTTAAATTTTTATTTTTTTTTATAAAGTATAATATCTTTAAAATTTTATCACAAAATTCACCGAAGAAACCGATTTTTACCGATTCCTCTTGCTTTTCTGTAATTTCTGCACCATCGAACTTCCGGTAATTTTCCTTCTTCATTCATTTACTATTGGTCGGCGTCACTGCAATTGTGTCTGACTTCAATTTCCCCGCTTCCTCACCCATTTCCTCATCTACTTCCCCAATCCAATCCGAGTAAAATTGAGCGCGAAAGAGATGCATCTATGGCCTTCCATGAAGATAAGGGACTCTTTCAAGGCCGCGTACTTGCGCAACTTAGAGTGGAACATGCAGAGGATGAACAGCGAGAAGCAAGCTCAAGCTGCTCAGAAATTGTTAGATGACGATCAGGGTAGTGCTGATACTTGGAATTTTAGATCTGATAGTGCTAAGATATCTGGTGCACTTGCTTTGTGTAAAGATCTACTGATGGTTCTTTCTTGCTGTTACTGCTGTTTCTGTTGTGGTGGTAATCCTCTTCCTTTTTCATTTTATTTGAATTTCAATTTTGTTTTCTGGGGTTTTTTTTTGTGTTGGATGGTTTTAAAGCACCCAGTTATCTGGAAAACTAAGCTCTTAGTTAAAGAACTAAAAATGGTTTCGATGCAAATTGCCAGTCTGGGTTGGAAGGGAAAAGGAAGGATTCAACGACCTTTTCTTTGATTCTGTTACTAAAGCTAAGAAAATAAAGGGAAATTGAACTTGGAATTCAAGCAAAAGAACACAAGAGAGAGATAGAAAAGCTCAATTAATTAATAAAGGGGTAACACAATATAAAAAAGCTCAAAAGATAAAACCTACACTAGTTAAGATTTTAGTTCTAGAAGAAAACAATAAAACATGCAAAATCTATGGCAAAAACTGAAAACAAGCTAAACTTGGGTGTCTGGAAGGAAGGACTCTTGCTACCTGATGTCTCCCGACTAGCGAAATAGCCTACTTGCCAAGTGACTTGGCGAGTTGATCCTTGAACGGGTAGCTCGATCAGCATCAAGTTGTATACTTTACTATACTCCCTTGCATAAATATAAAAATGTATACGCTTAAACTGTGGATAATATATAAGATCACCTATAGCTTTTGCTGTAATTTTATTAAGGGTGAAGGCTTGTAGGATTAATTCGCAATACCTTTTCCTAGAAGGCTGTGATACGTTGTTAAAACCAACTACCTTAGAAGCTTCAGTGGAAGTCGAAAAACAGTATTATACTCTAGCAAATTATGCCTGTGTGCCGAGAGTTTTCTCATGCTCAATGATAGTTGTCTTTCCGATGTTCCCGTTGATGTAATCTTTGGAAATTTTGCTTGGATTTGGTTATATTCTTGATTTCTCTAGCATATTTGTGGTTTTGTTCTTTTGGAGAATGTTCTTGCAATATCTTGCATATGTTGATTCTCATACACCTCGAACTTGTGGAATTTCTTTTTGACTTGGTTGATTTCTTGTTATGATTCAAGATCAACTTGAATCATAACCTAGGATAGAAGAGAAATTTGAGTTGAGAAGTAGAGAAAATGATAGAAGAAGTAGAGAGAATTGAGATTGAGAAAGAACCAATATATATTCATTCAATGAATCTAAAATCAAGAATATTACAAAAAACATTTATACTTCCATCCTAATTGAGTTGGTGGGGCTGGAAAATATCTAACAATAACCGACTTAACCACCAAACACCAAGAACAAACCCTCCTAAGCTTTTCCCACCAAATACTTTATTTAAATATTATAAGTTTGCCACTACTTACAATTCCCTTTAGATCAAATCATGACAATGCCCCCTCCTTAAGAGCATTCTTGTCTCAAGAATGAAAGGATGGGAATTGACTCTTAATGAAACTCAAACTCTCCCATGTAGCATCTTCACGATCCAAGTTAGTCCACTGCACTAAAACCTCCTGCATTTGATTGCCTTGGTGCTGTACCACCCTTGAGTCTAAGATTGCTGCTGGTTGCTGCACAATGTCATCACTGGCAATTGCTTTAGGAGGAGAAATTGAGCTGACCTTACCCTCAGCCACATGCTGCTTTAAAAGAGAAACATGGAAAACCTGATGGACAAAAGAATCCGGAGGAAGTTCCAATCAATAAGCAACTCTTCCAATCTTCTCCAAAACCTTGTAAGGATCAAAATAGCGTGCACTTAACTTCACACTTTTGTGTACTGCTACACCGGACTGTCTATAAGGCTATAGTTTCAAGTATACATGATCTCCCACCTGAAAGGACTTATCCACACGCTTTCTATCAGCATAAAACTTCATTCTAGCCTGTGCCAATTACAAATTTTCTCTCAGCTGCTGCACCAATTATTGCCTCTGAAGTATCAATTCATTAACTTCACTAACAGTAGAGGTTGCTCCTTGCAATTTCATTGGGGATGGAGGATCATATCCATAAAGAGCCTTGAAAAGAGTGTTCCCCAAAGTAGAATGAGCATGAGAGTTGTACCAAAATTCTACCAAGGACAACCATTTGTGCCATTGCTTTGGATAGCTGAAACTCGTGCTTCTCAAGTATTGCTCTAAGCACTGATTAACTCTCTCTGTTTACCCATTTGTTTGTGGATGATAGGATGAGCTTAGAGCCAAGGAAGAACCCAACAACATAAACAACTCACGCCAAAGATGATTTGTAAACAACCTATCTCGATCAAAAACAATGGATTGAGGCAACCCATGGAGCTTGTAGGTGTTATCCATGAACATTTTGGCAAGTTTCTCAGTTGAAATGGGATGATTCAAAGCTATGAAATGCTCAAACTTAGTGAATCGATCCACAACCACCCAAATTACCTCCTTCCCTTTAAACTTGGGCAACCCCTCAATAAAGTCCATACTTATGTGCTGCCAAGCTCGATCTGGGATTGGCAAGGGTTGCAGCAAACCTTTGTAAGGTGTATGACTGGTACGCTGGCACACATCATAGGTTTGAACAAACTCCATAACATCCTTCCTCAAACCAGGCCAATGGAAGTACTGTCTCATCCTTTGGTATGTCGCTTCAATACCAGAGTGCCTTCCCTAAGCAGAATCATGAGAAACCATAATGATTTGCTCCCTTAAATCAGTCACTGAGCCAATGTACAATTTACCTTTCAACCTAACAATTCCATTCGCAACAGACACCTCAGAATCTGCCTCGGGGAAGTTGTTCTTGATGCTAAATGCTGTGACACACTCTTGAGCAAAACTATCATCATTATAGGACATATGCACCTCATCCATCCGAGAAGGCAAAGCAATTGAAATAGCAAAGCAAGAGGCTGAATCTGTCCCTTCTTGCTTGCGTGAGAAAGAATCAGCAGCTAGATTCTCTTTACCCCTGAAGTACTCAATTGAGTAGTCCAACCCCAACATCTTCATAAGCCCCTTACATTGCACTCTTGTAGTGCTCTTTTGCTCCAATAAGTATTTAAGGCTTGGATGATTTGTTCTGATAATGAAGTGGTGTCCCTCCAAATAATGCCTCCACTTCTTGACTGCTATGAGGATTGCTGGATACTCCTTCTCATAAATGGATAAGCTGATGTGTTTTGGACTAAGATCTTGACTCAAATAAGCCACAGGTCTCCCTCTTTGAGACAAAACTGCTCCCACTCCAGATCGACTTGCATCAGTCTCTAATGTAAAGGGAATACTAAAGTTAGGCATAACAAGCACCGGGGCTGAACACATGGCAATCTTCAACCTTTCAAATGCCTCTTGAGCTGCTTCAGACCGGTGGAAAGCATCTTTCTTGAGGAGATCAGTCAATGGCCTAGCAATCATACCATAACCTGCTACAAATTTGCGGTAAGTTAAGCCCAAGAATCCTCTCAATTGCTTGATAGAAACAGGAGTTGGCCATTGTTTCATTGCTGCAATCTTGGCTGGATCAATTGCTACACCAGCACATGAGATAATGTGATCCAAATACTCCACTTGACATTAAGCAAAAGTGCATTTAGACAGCTTAGCACACAACTTGTGCTGTCGCATGAGCTCAAACACCTTCTTAAGATGATCCAAATGTGAGTCCAATGAAGTGCTATATACCAAGATGTCATCAAAGAAAACCAGAACAAATTTCCTCAGAAATGGCTTAAAGACTGAATTCATCAAGGGCTGGAACGTGGCTGGAGCATTGGTCAATCCAAATGGCATCACCACAAATTCGTAATGCCCTTCATGAGTTCTGAAGGCAGTCTTATGAATGTCTTGCTCCTACACTCGAATCTGATAATGCCCTTGCCTTAAATCCAGCTTGAAGTGGTAATGTGATCCATACAATTCATCCAAAAGATCATCAATAATTGGAATTGGAAACTTATCCGTTATGGTGAGAGCATTCAATTGCCTATAGTCTATACACATCCTTGATGAACTATCCTTCTTTTTGACAAGAATGATAGGAGAAGCAAATGGACTGTGGCTTTGTCTAATGAATTCAGTTTTCAGCAGCTCATCTACCTGTCTTTCAATCTCGCTTTTCTGTGAATGAGGATACTTGTAAGGCCTTAAATTGATTGGATCAGAATTGGATTTCATCGGAACAACATGATCAAAGGATCTTCTAGGAGGAAGGCAAGTAGGATGATCAAATATATCACTGAATTCCTGTAACAGCTTGCCCATAGCAGGATCTGAATTCACCTCTGCCTCTTCTGCCTCAGCCGTGATAGAGAACAGATGTCCTATCCATTGATAATCTCGCTTCTTGGTGACTCCCTCCAATTCCCTGCCAGTCATTAACTGCATTTGGCCTTGTTCCACAATCCCCTGTAACTTAATTGTTTCACCATTCATCTCAAAGGATATTGAAAGCTGAGCAAAATCAAACACAAAGGGACTGATTGTCTTCATCCAATCCAGCCCAAGAACCATATCACAACCTCCTAGCTTCAAAACTCTAAAATCATACACAAATGAGCGGCCTTGCATTTGCCAACTGAACTAATTGCACTTCATTTGGGTAAGCATTGAGTTCCCATCAGCTACAGTTATAGCTAAGGGAGCTGTTTTGATCATTTCGTGGCCTATTCTCTTAACTTTTGGATCAACAAACTAAGAGTACTGCGACTGTCAGTTAAGATCAAAAGTAATTTGTAACTAGCTTCACCCTTGATTCTTATAGTATTGTGCCAGCCATTACCAATTATAGCCTTAACCGAAATTTCCATCTCATTCTCCTCAGCCTCTACTTGTTCCTCCTCCAAATGATCACTGTACTCCTTCTCTTCCTCTTGTCCATCTGAAACCTCATTTGCCTTAGCTCCAGAAACAGATATGAGAAGCTTAGGATTGCATTTATGTCCAAAGACGAATGCTGATTACACTTGAAGCACAATCTCTGAGTCTTTTGCTCCTCCAAACTTAGGGGCTTGGATGCATTCTTACTGCTAGCTTGCACTGCTGAACCAACTTGGCTGCTCTTGCTCTTCTGAGCATCAGAATTTGCAAAGACAGTAGCCTCATACAGCTTGGCTTTGGAATAAGCCTGGGACAAGGTCAAAGGACTGATTGCTTTAACTAAGTTTTTAATCCTAAGTTTGAGGGCACTGATGAAGCTTGAAACATAATATGCTTTACTAGCTTTGGGATTCACAGACATCATTCTTGCTCTTAAGTTCTCAAATTGAGTCAATATACTCTCTTACTGAAGTTGTTTGAGTTACTTTATTGAAGCTATCCACCACATCCCCCGATCCTCATCACCAGACCTCTCACAGAATCCATCCACAAATTCAAGCCAAGTAATATCAAGATTGCTAATGAGTAAGCTGTGGAACCATACCTCATGCTCTCCATTTAAATGCACCACTGCTGACTCCACCTTCTCTATCTCCAACACATGATAAAAACGAAAGTACCTCTCACACCTTCTAATCCAAGATTGCAGATGTGATCCATCAAACGTATCAATTTCCACCTTAGGTTGCCTGTAACCAATGTTCCTAACCGCAGCTGCACCTTCAGAATGCTCTATAGAAGCTCTTTGATACAAAGGATCAGGAGGCCTGTTGTGATCGCTTGTAGGTGACAATATTCCAGCTCCAGGAGGATCGCTTGGCGATCTACTTGCTCTTGCAGTCTAGCCAATTGTTGTTGCACTTGCTGCTGTGAATGAGTCATACTTTGAGTCAGATCTCCCACAGATAGCAACAAATCCTGAATCTGCTTTTGCATCTGAGACACACGATCATCTGAACCTGAATTCGTGGCTGCTGCAGCACCAGTACTGGCTCCAACATTGGCAGCAGCTGCAGCTGCAGCTCCTGTAGTAACTCCAGCATAAGAAGCGGCTTGAGCTCTAGTTGTAACTCCTCTAGCCATTGCTAAATATTTCTTGCATCTAGCCAGGTCCAATTGATCACACAATTGTCAATCACGCAAGGTATGATGTGCAAACGAGCTAACCAGATCGAATCGCAGCAAGATTAAAGCAAAATTTAGCAAGCTCTGATACCAATTATTATGATTCTAGATCAACTTGAATCATAACCTAGGATAGAAGAGAATTTGAGTTGAGAAGTGGAGAAATTGATAGAAGAAGTAGAGAGAATTGAGATTGAGAAAGAAGAACCAATATGTGTTCATTCAATGAATCTAAAAACAAGAACATTACAAACATTTATACTTCCATCCTAATTGAGTTGGTGGGGCTGGAAAATATCTAACAATAACCGACTTAACCACCAAATACCAAGAACAAATCTTCCTAAGCTTTTCCCGCCAAACACTTTATTCAAATATTACAAGTTTGCCACTACTTACCAATTCCCCTAAGATCAAATCATGACAATGTCTCTAGTATATGTTGAGGTGGATTGATTCTTTAGGGTTATTAGCCTCTATGTTTATACATTGAGAAGTGCAGTTCAAACTCTCAAATGTTTGAATAAAGTGTAATATTTGTTAATCTTGTATTAGTATTGGAAAACTTACTTAGCGGATATGATTTAGCACCATTCTCGATAGCCCTTTCATTTTTTCAAGATTCTTGATCTCACTTTTCATGCCTTAACGGTTAAATTCAAACCATAGAAAGCGACCATAGATTCCCTTGTATAGAAGTATGCATCAGGAACTCCTGGATGATGCAAAAATCACGGTAGATGGAAAATTGTAAAGAAAGTTTTGATAGTTTGCAAATGGATTGTACCAAGGAAAAAAAAAAAAAAAAGTTCGCAAAAAGTTATGTAGATAATCTGGTAAAGAATTATTGACTTGATCAGAACATTTAAGCATCCTGAACAAACCTTAATTGGGTCATATTCGATATGATAGAAATCCAAGTGATTGCAGCCTGAATTGTGATATGAATGTTCACCAATCAATTTAGCTAAACCAATTTACAAGACATTGTGATTACTAATGCAGGGAATGTAGGTGCTCTTGGCGGATTAGATCCATAATTGAAAAGATATGGGATATTGATGGATAGTTGCATGGAGACTAGGATCTCTCATGTGTACAACAACAACCGACCCAATGCCTCGAGGGCTCCCGCATATGTAGGGTCATGCAGGGGGGGGGGGGGGGGGGGGTTGGGATGGACGTAGCTTTACCCCTTCAGGAGGACCCCCAACTTGAGAATCACAAAAGCATAATAGCCTACAAACATAAAGCATAAAGCATAAGAGCATAAGAGGATCTCTCATGTGTATCATGAGTGTAATAGGGCGGCTGTTAGGGTTGCATCTAGGGGAATTCCGGTGGACAACTATTGCAGTTATAGAGTGAATCTTAGTCAGGATACTTAATAGTATTGTCAGTGTAGAGCGATGAATGGCCTAACTGTAGTTAGTTCCCTTAGCATTCCCTTTACCTTTTTCTTAAAAAAAAAAAAAAAAATTATGTTCATATCCATTAAATGTGTGACCCTTTGCAATCATATAATTGTATGCCCTGTAGTGTGATGTCGCCAATATTTTAGGCGAACAAGGAGATCGGCATTGAAGATAATGTAGATTAGCTAGATTTGCTTTTATTTTTAGATAGAATTGGTTTTATATAACATTTTTTTAATTTTCTTATTTATCCTGATTTATTTTGGGCTTTAAGCTTAGCTAAGAAAGCTCCTCTATAAAAGAAGGCAGTTGATTAGGGTTTTCATTCAAGTTTATTCCTAGATTTTCAATATAGTTTTATATTCTTTCTTATTCTCTAGTTGAGAGAATTAAGATTAAGAATTTTCCCCTTGTTTCTTATTAGCTTTTGTAATAGAAATTAAAGAAAGGCTGTTGAATCCTTCCATTTCCAATCAATTATCTTTTTAGCATTGCATCAATTAGTATCAGAGCTCAGAACGTACCCGTGATGGCTCATGGGCGACAAAGATATGCCGTCGTTGGAGAAGTGTACAAGAGAGACCTTCAACGCTCGATGAATCAGAGGTTCGAGGAGATAGACGACAGGTCCAGGCGCATCGAGCTAAGTTTGGAACAATTGGGTGTGACACCCAACCAAACGGCTCAGTCTCAACAATCACCGGGTGTGGGAGGTGAGGATGGCTCTGAAGAAAGCTCCAGCAACCCGTTTGAGAGGGTTGGAAACCAAAGAAGGGAACGGCTGAATTCCGGCATTTCTGGATACTCGAAAGATCGGCGGTGGGAATTCGGGCTTCTGATTGAGATTTCGGAGTTTCATGGTGGAAGACAACCTGAGGAGTTCTTGGATTTGTCCGCTTCGGGGGAGGAGGTGCTCGAATTAAAGGAAGCTCTAGAGCACAAACAGGCGTCCTTGTTGGCTACCTAATTGAGGGGTAAAGTCGCTGCCTCGTGGCTACAATTGAAGCACACTAGGTTTAGGCAAGGAAAAGAAGATTGAGACTTGGGAGAAGATGAAGAAGCACATGCATAGTGTCACGGTCTCATTATGGGTCGTGACACGGTGCATTTGCACACCCCTTTGTCTTGCGCCACGCCACCTTAGTGTCGTAGGGCGCACTCACGTGTCTGTGTGCGTGCCCCGGTGTTGTGCGTTGCGTGCAAGCCAGCGCCAGTGTGCATCTAAACGCGAGCGTATGGGAGCACATGAATGAGAGCATGTCGAGTGCTACACGCGCATAGTGATGCACACTATGTTTCAAGTCACCACTCGGGTTGCGGAAATTCTCTTATCAGGAAGACTAAGGTAGGCGAAGTTGGTTTGGGCATCTAATGTCCCGAACTCCGAATTTTGGTGTTTTATGATTTTCCCGATAATGGGGCGAGCTTCAGTGCAGCTATGAGGGCGGCATGAGGTCTCCACGTGAGCGGGACACTCCATGGACATTGTGTTGGCACCGAGGGCCGACGGTGCGCGTAATTTGTCCAAGGAAGGTTTGGGCCCACATCGGAGCTGCGCGATGCGTCATTGGAGCGCTCTAATAAGCAGGGTTCTACCTGGCGAGAGCACTTGCGGTGCTCGAACCTCCTTTTGCCCCGTTTACTTGTTCTCATGGTTAAGTGGCATGGTTGGGGCGACTCCGTGCGAAATATAAGATTGAGGGTCCATTGGTCATGTGCAAACTTGTGCCCATGTTTTTTTGATGCTACGAGATGGTTGCCCACTCAGGTGAGTGGCACGCTACTTGTGCGGGATCATGGGAACTCCCCACAAGAACAGCGACCTCAAACACGAGGCTTGCCTAAGGGACTTGGTTGTCCTTGGGTATTCCTCTGGAGCAAGTTTACTCCATGCTGCGTCTAAGAGATTATCGGCACTATGGAGGACATCTGACTTGAGGGAGGACCCGGGGGTTGAGACGCACGGCGTGTCAATGGCGTCCAACCTATGTGATGGTGTGCTGCAAGTGTGCTTGTCCGTGTGTTGGGCAAGTGCGCATGGGTGTAAAGAGCTTTAAGGATCGATGCGGATGATGAGACCTTAGTGCCCATACTTGCGCCCAAGTGTTGTGTTGGCAAGTGAACCTATGGGTTGCGCTTTAGGATTTGTGGTCTTGATGTTGGTCGAACGTCAGTATGCCACTTAGTGGGTTTGCCTTTTAGGTCGTTGGACTTAGGTGAACTTGAGTCGCGAAGTGGGACTCTCGTGTTGAGAGGGGTTGCGCTTGACAAGTCATGTGTGTCACTAAAAAGAGAAAGCATGCGAGTGAGAGCTGGAGGAGCCTCTTTTGGAGTAAAGCTGGCCTTGATTCCTCGGAGTCTTGGCGCTGCACGATCGTTTATTCCTCTGCGCAAAGTAGGACCGTGACACATAGCACCTTCCTTCCCCATAATCACGCTAGGATTATGTACCAAATTCTTCAAAATTTACGTCAAGGGTCTCGGTCCATGGAAGACTACACGGCGGAATTCTATGCCTTTGTTGCTAGAAATGACTTGGCAGAATCTGAGGAGCCGTTTGCAAATACATATGTGGGCGGATTGCAAGAATTGATTTAAGAAATGCAGAACATGTTCGGCATCTTTTCTATTTCGAAGGCAAGTCAGAGGGCTCCACATGTTGAGTAATAGCAGAGACGACGTTAGGCGATTGGCACTTGCCCAGAATAGTGGGTGTGATGAGGTGACCTCCAATCAACTCGAGTATACAGGGACAATTAGGGAGGCCTATTGTTGCCAAGCCCAGTAGACCGCGTAACCATGATCCTGTTGGTAGTTTGAAGACTCGTTGCTTCAAATGTGGCGAGTTGGGTCACTGTGCCACCGAGTGTCGGAAGAGCCATAGACCTGGTAAGGGGTTTTACTTTGAGGGTCTTTATATCGAGGATGGCGGGTTAGTTAAGGATGAGGCTCAAGACGAGTTGGCTCCAAGTGGTGAAGAAGAGGTTGACGGTGACGAAGGCCACCTATTAGTAGTCAGACGAGTTTGCTTCATGCCTAAAGAAGCAGAAGGAGAGAGATGGCTCATGAATAATGTCTTCCAGATGACATGCACCATAGGTGGGAAGGTTTTGCCGCCCAGTTATCGATTCCGGAAGTTGTGAGAATGTTGTTTCTGAGGGAGTAGTTAAGAAATTGGGGTTAAAGACAGAGGAGCATCCGAACCCATACAAGTTGTGTTGGCTCAAGAAAGGAAACCAGATAACGGTGTCTAAATGTTGTCTGATTAATTTTTCGAATGGGGCGGAATACTGAGATGGGTTATGGTGTGATGTAGTTACCACGAATACGTGCTATTTGTTGCTTGGACAAACATGGCAATTCGATAGAGTTGCTACCCATGACGAAAGGCAGAACACCTATAGCTTTGTGTTTGAGGGCACAAAGACAGTCATGTTGCCCAAGAGAGAAGAAGCGCCATGTTCGGTGTTAGCCGAAAATCCAAATCTCCAAACTAGGGCCATGTTCGCCAAAGAAGTTGGTGAGAACTAGGTGGTGTTTGGTAAGGAATGCTGGGCGGAATAGGGGAAAGTACCAGAAGACGTAGAAAACTTGTTGAAGGAATTTGCTGACATCTTCCTGGAAGAGTTGTCGAATACTTTACTGCCGTTGAGGGACATTCGCCAAAGAAGTTGGTGAGAACTAGGCGGTGTTTGGTAAGGAATGCTGGGCGGAATAGGGGAAAGTACCAGAAGACGTAGAAAACTTGTTGAAGGAATTTGCTGACATCTTCTTGGAAGAGTTGTCGAATACTTTACTGCCATTGAGGGACATTCAACATCGGATAGATCTGGTGCTGGGAGCTGCCTTACCGAATAGACCGCATTACCAAAGAGACTGCATTACTGAATGAGTCTTGCGGAGCGTGAGGAGCTTAGACGCCAGGTTAAGGAGTTACTTGCCAGGGGTTTTATTCGGGAGAGTTTAAGTCCTTGTGTGGTTCCAGCTCTCTTAACTCCAATGAAGGATGGAACTTGGCAGATGTGCATTGACAGCAGAGCCATCAACAAGATCACGGTATGTTATAACTTTCCTGTTCTAAGATTAAAAGATTAAATTCAAAGGTGTTTAGCAAGTTGGGCTTGAAGAGTGGATACCACCAAATTTGTATCTTGCCAGGAGACAAGTCAAAGATTGCCTTCAAAACCCAAGAAGGGTTATATGAGTGGCTGGTGATGTCGTTTGGGCTTTCTAATGCGCCTAGTATGTTTATGAGGTTTATGAACCAGGTACTATCGAAAAGTTCGTGGTAGTCTACTTTCATGACATCTTGATCTGCAATCCAAATCGGGAGGAGCAATTGGACCACCTTAGGGAGGTTTTGACAACCTTAAGAGAACAACAATATTTTGCCTTTTAAGAGGTGACTTTATGAAAGACAGGGTGACGTTCCTTGGTTTTGTAGTATCCGAGGATTGGATTGCAACAGACGAAGGCAAGATAGAGGCAATCCGGAATTGGCCCCAATCGAAGTCGGTAACTGAGGTACGTAGCTTCCATGGTCTTGCATATTTTTACCAGAAGTTTGTACTGGGTTTTAGCTCTATTTTGGCCCCAATTTCGAACTGCATGAAGGGGAGTAACTTCAGCTGGACTCCGGAGGCATTTGATGCCTTCAAAGAGATGGAGCGGAGATTGACCACGGCTTCAATATTAACTTTACCAGATTTCCAGAAGACGTTCGAGTTACTCACTAACGACTCAAAGGTTGGCATTGGCACAGTGCTTAGTTAAGAAGGTCGTCCGATTGCGTATTTCAGTGAGAAGCTTGACGGAAGTAAGTTGAATTATTCTACTTATGATATCGAGTTCTACACGGTGGTGAGAGTTTTAAGGCATTGGAAATCGTATCTCGCCAATAAGGAGTTTGTCTTGTACTCGGATAATATTGCATTGAAGTACATCAATAGCCAAGATAAGATTTCTAACTGACATGTGAAGTGGGCGAGTTACATTCAACTCTTTCACTTTGTAATCAAGCACAAGTCTGGGGCATTGAATAGGGTTGACGACGCCTTGAGTAGGTGTACGTTGATCTTAACTGACCGTCAAGCTTTGGTACTCGGTTTTGATAAGTTGGCGGACTAATACAAAGATGATCCCGCCTTTGGGGACTTTTGGTGTGAAGTGAAGTCAGGGACATTACCGGGGTATTCCATCCACGAGGGACTTCTCTTCAAGGGGAATCAGTTGTGCATGGCAACTTCAATTTTGCGTCTTAAGATCATCCAAGAGAAGCACAACGCGGGGCATATGGGGCGAGACAAGACGCTCAAGCTTGTGAATGGTACGTATTATTGGCTAACGATGACGAGAGAGATTGACGAATTTGTTAAGAGGTGCCGAAGTTGTTAGGGTTCTAAGGGGGCAATGACTAATGCCGGTCTATATTTACTGCTACCGATTCCTAGCCAACCGTGGGTAGACATTAGTATGGGCTTCGTGCTATGATTGTCGAAGACACAAAGGGGAGTTGATTCGATCTTTGTTGTTGTGGATCAATTCTCCAAAATAGCACATTTCCTGGGGTGTAAGAAGGCCGCCGATGCAATTTATGTGGCACAATTGTATTTTTGGGAGGTTTATGGGCTGCATATGTTACCCTCCAGCATTATGTTAGATAGGGACGTCTGCTTTGTGAACCATTTCTGGAAGACTTTGTAGAACATGGCGAATACGTCTCTCGCCTTTAGCACTGTTCATCACCCGCAAACGGATGGTCAGACAGAAGTGACAAATAGGTCTTTGGGTAACCTTCTCTAGTGTCTTGTTGCCGAGAATATTAAGGGATGGGATCAGAAGTTCTATCAAGCCAAGTTCGCCTCGGTAAATCAAAGCACGGGGTTTCTGCCTTTTCAAATCGTCTACTGCTTCGTTCATGGTTCGCCAATTGACCTTGCTCCGGTTCCAGATCTTACTTCACCCAATGGAAATGCTGAGGACTTTATTTCCAGCCTTCGAGAGATAGATGAGCAGACACGAGCACGGATGCAAAAGGCAAGCGCCAAGTACAAGATGGCGAGTGACAAGCGACTCCGAGCTATAGAACTTCAGGTTGGTGACGAGGTATTGGCTATTCTGACTGAAGAGCAGTTTTCGGCATGGGAGTACAACAAGTTAACTGCCCGAAAGATTGGACCGCTGCATATTATTGAGAAGATCTACGACAATGCATACTGTCTACAACCACCAAGTGGGATGAAGGCTTCAGATGTTTTCAATATTAAAGACCTCGTTCCCTACTTTGGCGAGAACGACCAGGACGAACCGCAGGCAAATTTGAGGACATATTCTCTCCAGGCTGGGGAGGATGATGCCGTTAGTATTTTAGGCAAACAAGGAGGCCGGCTTTTAAGATCATGCGGATTAGCTAGATTAGCTAAGTTTGCTTTTACTTTTAGACAGAATGGTCTTTAGATAAATTTTTTTTTCTTTATTTATCCTGTTTTATTTTAGTTTTTAAGCTTAGTTGGGAAAGCTCCTCGATGAAAGAAGGTAGCTGATTAGGGTTTTCATTTAGTTTTATTCCTAGAATTTCAATATAGTTTTATGTTCTTTCTTGTTCTCTAATTGAGAGAATTAAGATTAAGAACTTTTTCCTTGTTTCTTAATAGCTTTTGAATTAATAATTAAAGAAGGCTGTTGAGTCTTTCCGTTTCTAATCAATTATCTTTCTAGCGCTGCATCACTGTGTATATAGATGTCACATGGTAATTTGTCTTGAAGACAATTCACATGTATGTTTTCTGCACTTAGAGAGTCGGAATCCTCGTACGACGATGACGACGACGGTCCCAGTGCCACAATGGCTCCCGCCGAAACCCCCCCGGGGGGAGGGGGGGTGGGATGTATGTAGCCTTACAAGTTAAAGAGGAAATTCTGATAAGGGTGTGAGAAAGAGAGGCTGTGTCAGAATGCCCCTAACTCTAAAAAGCTAGAAGCAAGAAGCGAATGAAACAATAAAGCAACAGTAAAGCATCAAGCATAGCACAAAGCACCAAGCAACAGTTGAGCAACAATAGATCACGCCTGTAACAAGCCCTGAGCAACCACAGTATGAAAACTGAGGGCGCTATGGGCACGCTCCGTTGTGCTCCTCTATCCTAGATTGCTATGTCTGCTACCCCTGTTCTAGCTTGCCACGCCGCTCTATCTAAGGCCATCACCTCATTTAGGTTTAGGTGGGTGAGATCGTGTCTAATCTTCTCCATCTAGCTCTTCTTTGGCCTGCCTTGACCTCTCCTCCCATGCATAATACGGAGTTGTTTACATCTCCTAAGAGGGGTAGTGGCCGGTCTCCTCATAACATGCTCAAACCATTGCAAATGCTGCTCCCTCAGCTTATGGGGGCCGCACCCAGTTTGCCTCTTATAACATCATTGGGATGTAAATGCGGGATAATTATGTGCACAGTGAATTTAGGAACATAAACAAGTTTCAAATATGCTAAGACGAATATTTTGAGATAATTTATCATGTTGATTCTGATGAAAAACCATCTGGCAAGCTGAATAGTCTGTTGAAAATGCAGCAATCGGTCAAAATTTGCGGAATTAAATTATCTAAGATTAAAAAGAAATTTTCTAGACTAAAGCAAACCAACACAACCAAGAAAAGGGCATTATATCAAATTCTGATGAAGTGTGTGAACATACCAATTATAAGCAACCATAAAATTGAAGACAAAATATGCCTTACATTTAGACTGCACACTCGATTTAATCTCATTAAGTTCTGAGTAAAACCTAAACATTCTATCCAGGAGTGTATTTTTACAGGTAGGATAAAGAAGCTCCTGTACACGAAGATGGATGTTGGTAATCCATTGAATAAATAATTCATAAGGCTAAGAAGAAAATCCAGCTTCAACTACCTCTGCATGTCTGGCAGACATACATTAAACAAGCTAAAGCCCGCTCGCCTGGTAGCATTGCTAGCTTCTGCACTCTCTAGGTGAAATGAATGCTTGTTTTTTTGGGAGGGAAGATGATGAAAAAGGAGTACTTCTACCCTAATAATTGTAGAGACTTTTGGTTCTAACACATTGATGCCATGCCATGAGTTGTCCAATATAATGACAGGACAACCTATTGAAGGTAGCAATCTAGTATCACCATCTCCAAAGTCGTCAGAAGTTTATGTTCTACGAAGCGTATGGTCAGCTGCATGAAATCTCTTGTTCTCTTCTTATTATCTCTATGAAGATTCTCAGTATTGCTGCTTGAATATTTTCATTTTACCGCAGCATTCTCATAATGTGTCGAGGCTTGGCATGGAAGTACTTGAGGAGCAAAAATGACAAAATAATCATAATTTGAGGAATTAATCACGATGTTTTCTCGATTATCCTTCCTTTCCTGAGGTGCCCTAGCTAGAATCTAGTGACTTAACTGATTCCATATACCAGTTCGTAACTGA
Organism: Simmondsia chinensis; assembly: GCA_018398585.1. NCBI lineage: Eukaryota > Viridiplantae > Streptophyta > Magnoliopsida > Caryophyllales > Simmondsiaceae > Simmondsia > Simmondsia chinensis. The sequence goes on from JAGTTD010000005.1 coordinate 14,789,966, forward strand.
TGCACTCATGTTGGATGGATTCATGACTGTGAAGTAGGAAATAGGTTGCTACTAGATCTAGTTGAGCTAGATAACAACATCTTTTGTTCTATATTTCCAATGGTTCGTCATAACGATCGATGCTGGAACTTATAATTGCCTTGTAGGAAATAAGTATTGGTTTGTTTTCTAAATATGGAAATTCTCCATCAGGGAATCAAAATGAAAGTACAAGTAGCAGAACTTGCTTCCTCTTCTTCTTCTCATTTGCTCGCCTGAATAGGAACTATGTGCCAGTGACTAGTATATTTGGTCATGGATGGTTGGATCATTTGCCAATTACGTGACTATTCCCATAGATAGCAGATGCCTGTAAAATATTACGTATGGATGCACTTACCACCACACCGCCATCGCCGGCCTCCCTGAGCCACCAGATCTCCTCACCTTCTCCACCACCAGCCCCCATAACCTCCATCCTCCTCTTCCCACCTCCTCCACCACTAGACCACCGTCTCATTGGCCCCCCGAACCACCAGATTGAGTGCTGGTGGCCAATCTCCGCTGCGCCACATCACTACCGACATCCACCGTCGTCTCCCTCAACACCTTTGTTCCGCCTCCCCTAGCACATCACCACCAATATCCACCTTCTTCATCTCCCCTTCGTCCTCTTTAAATTCGTTTTTTTGCCACCACAGCACCACCTAACGACACCTGACTGGAGGACAAATGCCTACTGTCGTTGAGGCGGTGTTCATATTTGTTGATGGCTTACCTGGAAGGACGTCTAACTCATGGCCCGCCTTTCGAGAATTCGAGTCAATATACGAAGCTTTTGTCCCTGAAAAGAAAAGGTTGGGGTTTAGATGCTCTTATGGATTTGTTTGGTTTCATGACCCGCGTGAAGCTGGAAGGGCAATTTCATCCATGAATGGACGATGGGTGGCGGGTGCTAAGCTCAGGGTTGAATGGCTAACCCTAACAGAAAACCAACTGAATCACCCATTCGGAATGAACTTAGATCGAGGGATCTCCAGCAATCCAAAGCTATTGCGGGCAACTAGGATCAGGGTGCTGCTGCTCCCCATCGGGTCGAGGGACCTGTGGCTTCTAACGTTCCGAAGATTGTGGTTTCTAACGCCAATAAGAGTGTGGAGGCTTGACTCAACCGATCTACAATTGTGCACTCGTCTGATGAGGTCAGTCTGGATGATATCCTCACTTTTATTACAGAGAACGACCTTCACGGTGTAACCCCTAGAGGGTTAAACACCAATATCTTTATGCTGGTTTGTGACTCAGCTGAGACTTTGGAGTCCTACCTCGGCCCACGAAAAGGGATTTTACTTCAGAACTTCAGAGAGGTATTTAAATACTCCGGAGAGACTTTTGGTTCTCTAAACAGAAGAGTATGGATCGAAGTATTTGGTTTGCCTGTACAATGCTGGACTAAGGAATGCTTTATGGATCCCGCTAAAATATGGGGGAAGTTTGCTAGGATGGACCCAAGGACGTCTGCTATGAGATGTATTCATGTCGCCAGGATCCTCATCGACACCTGCTCCAGGTGGTCCAAGTACAGTTTAACGGGGGTTCATGCTTGGTCCTTGTTAAGGAGAATAGTTCAGAGTTGATACCTGATTACTCGCACAGAGTTGTTGCTCTTGCGGCTTCGGCTAGATTAGTAAGGGAGCAAGCTGCTTGCTATACACTTCCACATCGTGACAGTCAGTGCATCACCCTGACGCGATATAACACACCGTTTCAACCTTCTACTGTACAGATGACAGTTGTCAGGAGTGATTGTGTGGATTTTGGAAGACGCCTACCAAGGTCAATGAATGAAGGAGTGAGCGTTTTAGAACTGTCCCTGGGTCAGCTTGCTATTCGCGTTGACGGTTAGTATGTCGGGAGGTGGGGTCTGAATTGTTGCTGGCCACATGCCTTTTTTCTTCCTCCGCTTCCCTAGCCTGTTTCTCAAATACCACTTCAGGAGGTTCGAGAAAACCAACATGTCCCTCCTCTTCTCCCGTGGACTGGAAGTGATAAAGCCGAATCAATACAGCCTCATACTCAGACTACGCCTCATGAGAACGAAACTCGAGACATCGCTAGTGATTATGATTTAGGGTCCTTTGGGCCTGAGTTTCCACTAGGTTTTGAGCCCCATGCTCAGAAGAGGGCAAAGCCATCTATGGAGGGGCCTAGTTGTGTTAGGAAGAGTAAAGGAAAAGGGTTAGCGACAAAAAGGGAAAGGAGAGCTTTGACGCGCAAGAAGAAAGACAAAGAGAAGCGGGAGCTTCAAGAGTTCTTGAAGGATATGTTTGCCCGGAAATAGCACGCAGAAATCAACTAAGGCCTCAGGCAAGCAGAGAAAGAGGAACATGGCGAAGCAGGGTGGCAGCGTGAAAGGGGTCGATAAGATCATTAAGGCTGGGCGAGTAATTGAGATGGGGAGAATGCTAGGCCTGAATTTCGATGGTTTGATCCGCCTACGGTGAGCGCTATACTTGATGAAAGGGTGGCCTGAATGCCTTTTTTATCCTGCTTCAAGCGCCCTGATCCCGAATCAGTCATAGCAGTCAGTTGAGGATCTTCCTGTTATTCCGGTTTTTGCTTGTAGCCCTGTTTGTTTATGTTTTTGTAATTTTGCCCCCCGATATTTAGTGGGTTTTACAAGGGCTCGCTTGCTCGAGCGCCTGATTTGTACTGTGACCAGATTGCTAATAATATGAAAAAAAATTATTTATGGATGCACTGATGCGGAATAGGCCATATTGCTGGCTCAGCAGCAAAGTCTCTTCCCTCAAATGATCGTTCAAGGACATGGCTATTGCTGTACATGTTATCTAAACAAGTACGAATGTGAACACTATCACACTTGGTTTTTAAAGTGCCAATTGCGGATAGGGTCATAATTCACCTTTTTAGGGAACAACTTTTCGGACCGTCCACAAATATTGAAACTCAAAATTGAAATAGTATATGGAACAAAGGGGATTTAAGGGGGAAATCAAGAGCACTGGAATCTACGTGGTTTGGCTAGATGCTCATATCCATGGAGGAGGAGCACAACAGTTTCACTATTTTGAGAATAGTATGAGGCAATTTCCAGTGTTTCATATAACTTAGACACTCTTAATGTGCATGTATAGAATCACACACTAGACCTTAGCATGTCATGGGTTTAAATCCGATTGGTCGAATCCTCTCCTTCATAAACAAGGCCCATTAAAATCAGACTCTAATCATAAGCCTAACAAAAATTGCAAGCAATATGAAATTGTGTAGTAGTTGGAATCATAGGTAGAAATCACAGTTTACCATTGCCAAGAAATCATCTTCCCTTGTGCTAGTGCAGAGGAGAAAGAAGCTGTTTTACCAATGATAAGCAAATCAAATTTTCTTAATAGCAAAAGCAGCAATTATACACTCCTTTCAGGTGGAGAAAATTAAAGCGATATTTGGGAAAAAAAGCAAATGGCATATAGCCTCTTATTTGCTTCACAGCCTAAAAACTTTTGCTCCTGACTTCCGTTATCTGTCAGCAAATGTTCTTGCTGGTCCTAATGTACTTCCATCTTGATAGAGATGCTAATGCTTGCATTGCATCAGAGTTCAGAATCACCGCACCTTATGTTTCTCGATGTCTCTGTAACCTGAAATATCAAAAATAACTTAGCAACTTGTTTGCTTCTTTGATTGCCTTGCAACAGTCAGTGCTGGGGTTACAACCTTGTCACCCTATGCTGTTGTACGTTTCCAAAGATATCTTTTTGTGAACTTTTTTTCTCTGGAATTTGTCCCTTTAGAAACGAGTCTAGTAATAGTTCAATATTACGCAAGCACACTTTTTTTATCCTAGTTAGATTTTACATGGATTTCTGCACAAGGAATTTCTGGACTTTATCATCTTGGTTTTTGATATTATGTTCTTTAAGTAGGAACTTTTTTCATTCCCATTCAACTAAAAAGAGTACTGTGGTGTCCAATCGAGAAAAAAGTACTGTGGTATGTAATGTAGTCAAAGAAAAGTGGTTACTTAATGGAGCTTAAATTATTCGTTACTTACTATTAGAATTTGGGAGATAGTGTGCTTCAATTTTGATCATCTTGTTCAATGTCTTGTATCTCACATAGAAAATCTAGTGGTGGGAGAGCCACTTTATATACCCCCTTGTCCTTTCCCTTGGTCAAGTCTTGTGGGCCTAGAGTGGGCTCCCCACATGCACGCTTCTCGCCTCGTCGGGCTAGCCGGCGTGTCGCAGTACGGTGTGGACTTTTTCTAACTTGGACTTTTATTTTTGCAACTATTGTATTTGTTTAAGCTGTCATCATTGAACTCAAGTGAGTTCTTGTTTTTGAGTAGTGCTTTATTTGACCTCGACGGGTTGGCTATACTCTGGGTCTTGAGGCTTGAGGCTACAAGCTCGAGCTCGAGTACGCGTTTTGACTGCGTTAATTCCTACTCTTTCCTTAAACTGTTTTATCCATAATTGAAGCTGGATTTTAGGCTCTCCCATATCCACCACTCTCCTTGTTTAAGCAGGATTCTTAGGCCATGATCTTTTACTTAACATGAGTATTTCTTCTATAAATACCTTGCCTTGGTGGGTCTTTGAATACGAAATTATAGAGACATACTGAAAATATATAGAACTCTTTTCTCTCTTATTTTCCTGTCAAAGATTGGTTCTTTCTCTTCTCCATTGTTGAGTAAGTTGGGACGTTCTCAATTTCATCTCTCTGGAGTACACTGTTGAGGTGGGCGCCATGTTAATCCTAGACCTAACAATTGGGTTGGTTCGGATCGGGTTAATATTAGGTTGGGTCTATCTTGGGTCGGGTCAAAATCAGGTTGGGTTAGGCTCGCGTCTGGTTATCCTTGGGTTCGGGTTGACCTCGGGTTGGGTCAGTCTCAGCTTGGGTTAACATCGGGTCGCGTTGGATTTCAAGTTGATTTTTCAGGTTATTTTGATAACATATTTATTCAACCTTGAAAATTATAACCAAAACTATAAAATAATGACTGTAATTAGTCTATTATTTAGATTTTATGATAAGTTGGATTTCTATTTGGGTCATTTTGGGTTATGGGACATATTTGATTCAGGTCTTGGGTCATCACGAGTTGGGTCAAACATGGGTCGGGTCTAATTCGGGTCAGGTCATTTCAGGTTTAGGGTTAGCTTGAGTCGGGTCAATTTTTGGTCTGGTCAAATTCGGGTTAGTTCGTTTTCGAGTCAGGTCCTAATAAATTTAGAATTTTTCGGGTTAGGATTGGGTTGGGTAGCGGGTCAAATGGATCGGGTTATGTTTTGCCAACTCTAGTTAATCCTGGGAGTGGTAGTGCCATTCATCCCATTGTATCTTTGTGAGGGCATAAACGACTTAGGGCAGAGGTTTGTTCCTTGGCACGGTAATTTTTGGTCTCATACCTTACTCTGCCCTTTATCTTATTCATGCTTCCGTTTAGTCATATCAATTGTTTTATTCACTTGCCCACTAAAGCTTGAGACTTATGTCGCTCAAGCTTGGGATCGGTGTTTGTTCTTTCTCAAATCTAATTCTTCTGAGTATAAGCTTGATTATGTGAAAGCTTGAGATTGAATACTATGGATATAAAAGTCATTCATACCAAGATTGGATCTTTACAAAGGTCGGTGTATATTCCTCACTTAAACTTAATTTAAGCTTCTTGAGTTATTTTGTTTATCCTAAGTTTATATTATGATTGCTCATTAATCCCGTGTTTTTCCAACATGTACCTGATCCCCACAGCATATTATGCAAAGTATATCTCGCTTTTGTGTCACTGTGACATGAGCACGAACGACCATCTGATTCCGTGCTTAATACCATCATTTGCAGTTGTTTCTTTCACTCAATTTTCCACATCACTCGTAGGACCCTTGCTTCCACCTCTTTAAAGAGTGTTAACTGTGCTAAGTATTACCTTCCCCGTTCAGATCTTTCAGAAATTTACATAAAATTGTGAGAAATATCCCCTCAAATGAGATCGCTCCTGTATAAGGATATCTCACTCTGCATCTATCAAGTAGGTTGTTGGGAGTTTCTATTGAGGATTATGGAGCAAATTAGTTTTTTATTTTTTCTAGATTGGTAAGAACTAAAACAGAGAATGAGAGATGAGCTTTGGACCCAAGACTTCTAACTTGGGTTGTGAAGCTTTATCACCATGACTCCAACAACTGTGTAACAAGACAGTTTTGTGCAAGGTGGTAAGTGAGTGAGGCCACTCAGTTTCAGTGTTATCCAGCATTAATGCCAAGAGCCTTGCAATTCAGGTAATGGATTGAGGCTTTTGTCATACAATTTACAGATAGCATAAAATCCTTAAAAAGGACCTTAATCATTGATTTGTAAGCAAATGTTTTGCAGTATAACCCAATTTAACCCATTTTGTCTCTGAATTTTGTGAATTCTCAAGTTAATGCATCGCCTCATTGTAGTGACTGCCATCTTTTAGGGGAAGATTATAATGCATTATTAGTTGATATTGTTTAAGCTTGATATTCTTGTTGATATACGTGTTAAGTACTCTGATTCTTATCAGAGGCAAGTCATTAGTTCAATCGAGAAAGTTGTTATGTAGCGACCTGATGGTCATGGGTTCAGATCTTGAAAACAAGCTCTCCACAAAAGTGGAAGTAAGACTGTGTACATCTAATCTATTAATCTAATGACTTGTGTACATTTAATCTATTAAATTAATGACTCAATACTTACGATGAAATTTCTCTCTTTCAGTTTGTGTTGAAGACAATGAGTGGATACAATAACTCAGGAATTCTTCTGCCAAAGGCAGTCGATTGTAGAGGGCTCAAAAACAGACTTTGTATAGTTTAATTAAACTTAAGCAAATATGTTCTCACTTTGTAAACATTTGGTAGAATTGGCTGTAATTCATTTTAGCAAAAGTTCAGTAGAAATGTAAGAGAATATTTGAAATGTACGGGACGGAACCTATCATTACTGGCATTGTTGTTGATTGATTATGTATCTTTCTTTCTTTTTTTTTTTTCTTCTCTTCAATATTGTTCCTTCTTCTACCCTCTCCTTCCTTCTCTTATCTTTTAAAGTTGGGGCCTCTCATAAACATCTTCATTCTGAGGGTAGCGACCCTACTGTGGCGGGCAGTGGAGGACGCACGTTTATCATACTAGGGTGCATGGACACTGCGGCTTTATCGTCCGACTTCTAAAAACTAATACATATATATATATATATATATATATATATATATTTTTTTTTTTTTTTTTTGATATGAAAAATATAGATGAAATATATATGTCCTTGATGCTAGTGGTTATCTTGGTATTACCAAATTTAGTAGCTCTTTTTTGCATTTTTTTTTTTTTACTTTATATAATTATTAACCACTAATATACAAATTAAAGTCTAATTTTTTATAACTAATACTCTCTCTGCTTTCTCCCTCTTCTCTCTATCTACAACCGACCCCCCACTCACCCATAACCCTAAGTCTTTAAATTTAATACTCTCTCTCGTCTCTCCCTCTTCTCTTCTAATTGTTTAGGAAGATGGTTGAAGCCATATTTAGTTAAATACAGTACGGGAATAAAACGGAGTTTAATACGTACGTGTATTATTTGACTTTTCACTTTTTTTTTTTTTTGATAAGGTCAGTGTTATATATCAAAAAAATCGCACCGATGTACGTCCATACATGAGTACGAGGGGCATACCCCAAGCCGGCCGAAGCCTACAAGCAATCCGAAAGAAAGCAACAAGCAAAAGCAGCAAAGAGTAAATACAAAAAAACATCAAAGGAAATTCCTAAGTACAAACTCTAAGCAAAGGGAAAAAAAAAGCAAATAAATGCCAACAGGAATAAGGATTTCATCTCGGACTTTTTGTTATTCGCTGCAGGCTGCGTATGCTTCCCAAGCTTCAAAAACTGGTCTGAGGCGAAACCACTGAATTCACATCGTGCAAAACAGAAGTCCCAGTGTCCATAGAAACGGTCACCCGAACTAACGGGGATATGGATGGTACTTGTGGTCCATTATTATAGACCGAGCTTCCCTTAACATATCCAGCACCCACCCGAACCATCAAACTTCTCCAGACAAGCCGAATCTGCGAGGCCTAAGTGGGGAACGATCCCTCCAGCGCATGAACGGCCAGGGGAAAAGAAGGGAGACCTGTGTGGGCCCGATGGATTCAGGCCCAACACGGGCCCAGCGCCAAACCAGGAGGCCGGTACAAGACCAGCCCCAAAGGAAAGAGACAGGGCCTGCGGACCCGGCCCAAATTTTTTTTTTTTTTTATAAATTTTTTGAAACCCCCATTAACATGAGAGTTAAGAGGGTCAAGACCTGCGACGATCCATTCCAAAGTCCAGCGAACTCAGCCCAGTTGTAGTCCATCACTACCCATAACCCAAACACCAAGGTGGGCCATAAGTGACAAGCCCGTGGAAAGTAGAGTACTTGCAACCAAACCTGAGCCCGAAAGCCCACTCCCATCAGGCCCGGACGCCCCACAACGTGGTCCCATCAACAAGCCCAATACAGCACAAACCCTAGCACTCCAACAAACCCTAGCCGCCACTAGCCGTCACCCTTACGAGCCCCCGCCCGCCCTAGCCGCCAGTAGCAACCGGCCACCAAGGAAGAGGGAGGAGAGAGGACGCGACAGCAAGCCATCAACGAGCAAGAAAACCAGGAGACACCGACCATCCTCATCAACGAACGACATCATGCCCGGAGAAGTCGACCGGAGTAACACAAAATCAGCCCACAACCGCGAGGAAGTGGGACCAAACCAAACCAAATAAGGAGAGACGCATAAATTAAGGGGAGAATCCAAAAAATATGCACTTTCCAAATCCGGCATCGTTTGAGGGAGAAATTAGGGTTTCGGCTGCACACGCCGCCACCGCCTTCACCGGCCAAAATAACCGACCAAAGGGCACCCTAATCTACCGGAGAACACCACAGCAAGGAGAACGAAAGAACTTACACGCAAAAGCTCTGAATCTGGGTGGAGAGAGTCGGGCATGCGAGACCCCAGGAGAGAGAAAATGACCACCGCGCCGCCAAAGCACCACCGGTGGAGGTCGGACAGCCGCCAAAAGGTCCAGCAAGGAGAGGCGAGCAACCTAGGACCAGTCGCCGGTAGTGGGCTTTGCCGGAGCGTCGCCCAGAGCGTCCTACGTCTTAACTACCGAAACCATAACCCTAGCACCCTCTTTCACTTTTTCCTCCCTCGAAAGCCACCACAACCACCCACGGCCACCACTAACAGGAAGTAGAGGAGCCGGTGAACCCAACGAGCCAAACCCCACCCTCGTATGCCACCGAACGCACTCACACGCGCCTGCCCTAGTCCCAGGCGAAAATCACCCACACGCCACCCGTGTCTCCTCCGAATCGCCAGAGCCTGGCGGCTTGCTGTAGCAACATATTTGGCTTTTCACACTACAAGTTCGGTCAAAAATCTGGTGAAAAATACGCTGACTCATAGAAAATGCGTACATATGTATTTGTATTTAAAATGGTTACATTTTTCAATTATAAGACCTAAAAATTCGGATTAATTTTTGCAAAATTAGACCGTGTACAATCTAAAATGATGGAAAATTATTACTTATGTACCCTCAAATTGGATTATTTATCACATAGATACCTTGGCATTTTAATATGTACAATGAAAATGTTTTACTATTTTATCATGTAGGTGTTGGAATTTGGAGGTAGTGCACTTCAATTATAGAGTCGTGTGTTTTTGCCTCAATCCCACATAGAAAATCTAGAGGAGAGTCTAGTTTATATGCTCCCTTGTTATTGCACTTGTTAAAGCATTGTGGGTTCTAGAGCGGCTTTTGTGGTGTAGAGTGGGTTTTGACAACCACAAGTGCGTGCGCCTGCCCCACCTCGTTGAGCCGATCGGCGCTTCGCGTTGCGGTGTAGTATGGTGTGGACTTTCTCTATCCCAAACTTTTAATTTTACGACCTTGGTATTTATTTAAGTTGTTATAAACCAATTCGAGTTAATTCCTTGTCTTGGGTAGTGCTCGAGGCCTTTAGCTTGAGCCCTAGGTGCATCCCAGTTGACCTCGAGGGTGCTGCCTTGAGGAGTTGTCCTCACTCTAGATCTCGAGGCTCGAGCTCGAGTGCGCGTTTTGACCACGTCTTTTCCCAATCTTTTCTTAACTGATATTTTCGATAAGTGACTGGATTTTAGGCTCTCCCATATCCTTTACTTTCCTCATTTGAGGTTGATTCTTTGCCATGATCTTTTACTTAACCTCCAAGTATTTTACTCTATAAATATGGTCCTTGAGGCTTTTATAAAACACAGAATTAACATACAAAATCTTCAAAAAAATTCTCCGTCTTCTTCACACCTTTTGTTCTCCATGTTTTTGTTCTCTTCGTCCTCCGTTACCAAGCAAGTTGGGGCATACTCCAACCCATCTCTCCGGAGTACATAGCTAAGGTGGGTGCCTTGTTAACCCAGAGGGTTGGAGTGCCGTTTATCCCATTGTACTTCTGTGGGGGCATAAATGACTTAGGGTAGTAAATTCTCCACGACGTAGCAATTTCTTCTGTCAATTCTTTCCCTTTATTAATCTTATTAAAGTCGTTTCTTTGATAGTTCTTGTAATCTTGAAATCAGTTTCATGTAATAAAAGAGTTATATTTTGGTCGCTCATTCATTTATTACTCCAACAATCTAAGTCGTTTATATAATGCGTAATCATAATATGGCTCACGTGGGCTTTTTTATTCCTGATATGTCTAAAACTAAGTCCTTAGATGGGAAGAACTACAAGATGTGGGTTGATAAGATGAAGTTTTTTTAGGCCAAATGGAGGTTCATTACACTTTGTTTAATGATAGAGGCCCACCGAGGTCCAATAAGGATTTCGAAAAAGATAACCGTACTTGTAGGAATGCTTCTCCATTATATGATAGTGCTTCTTTAACAAATTTACATTAACATGAAAATCGCCAAAGAGATATGGGAAGCACTGTCAAACAAGTATGGCTCTGATGATAGTGCGGCTAAGAAATATGTTTGTAGTAAGTGGTGAGCTTTTACGATGGTTTACGAAAACCTGTTCTTGATCAAATCCATGAACACAAAATTTTATGCTCTATTATTCTGAATGAGGGCATGAAGTTTTGTGAAACGTTTCAAGCTAACTATCTTATCGAAAAATTGCCTCCTTCTTGGGAAAATTTAAAGCATCTTTAAAACACAAGAAGAAGGACATGACTTTACAAGAACTAATCTCCCATATTAATTTGGAAGATCAGAACCACAAACAAGCCAAGGGTAAGTCCTCCAAGCACTTCTCCTTGGAGGGTAACCTTGTGGATTCAAGAAACGTAGGAAAGAAAGGCAAATTCAAGAAGCCTTCGAACAAGGGCAAGTCTAATGCTCGAGAGGAAGCCTCTAGTAGCAAACAAGGCCACTCAAAAAAAGAGGCCAATGGACAATGCTGATAATGGCCATAAGAGGAGCAAAGGAACATGTTGGACCTGTGGCAAGACAAGCCATACCTCAAGGAACTGCAGGAAGGGATTCATACCTGGAATGGCTAATCTCACCGAGGAAGGAGACGTGTTTGTTGCCATGATCTCCGAGGTCAACATGGTTGGAACATAGTCCAGTTGGTTGTAGATACTTGTGCCACAAGGCACATTTGCACCAATAAGGACTTGTTCCATGAATATGGGAAAGCCATTGATGGGAGAAGTTGTACATAGGCAATTCCAGTTTGGTCCCTGTCTTGGGCGAGGGAAAGGTCCTCTGGAAGAACTCTGTATTTGCTGAATGTGCTGCGCGTTCTTGATGTGCGTAGGAATTTAGTCTCGGGTGCTGATACAATCCCATATTGGTGGGTAGAGAAAAAATATACCATCTTATATACCATAGGAGCTACTCCACCCATTGGCAATTGGTTTTGGGATGGAACCTCCTTTGGTATGTAACAATGGGATCAGAGTCGTCGATTCTCGAATCAATTTCAAAGAGCTTGGTTTGGTATGGGACGGACCATGCTTGATGGCCATGCTTGACAAACCACACATAATGGGCCCAAGTTTCGAAAATGGCTCCCTAGGAGAGGGCTACCTAAAGTAGAGTGGAGCCGTCTGTAGGAGAAAAGGGCTATTTACTTAGAGTGAAGCTACTTAGAGTGAAGCCGTCGAGGACAACGGTTGCGGAGTGTGGTGGTTTGATACAAAGAAAAATATTGAGCATAAAAAGAAGTGAATCAAGCCACATGTTATGAGCCCAAGTTTTGAAAAAAGGCTACCTAAGAGGGCGCTACCTAGAGTAGAGTGAAGCTATCTATGAGAGAAGAGGGCTACCTACTTAGAGTGAAGCTACCTAGAGTGAAGTAGTCGAGGATGATGGTTGCCAAGCATGGTAGATTGATACAATCCCCCATTGGTGGATAGAGAAGAAATATACAATCATATATATTATAGGAACTACTCCACCCATTTTCAATTAGTTTTGGGATAGAACCTCCTTTTAGTATGTAACAGGTGCGTTGTTGAACAAAGCAAGCTTTAAGTTAACCTCTGAGTCTGACAAGCTAATTCTTACTAAAAATACCAACTTCTCGGGAAAAGATTTTGTAATGATGGTCTTTGTGTACTTGATGTGATGAATGCATCTAATTTTGCTTATATTATTGAGTCTTTGGATATGTGGATGCTAGGCTTGGACATGTGAATTACAACTCAGTTAAGAAACTTAAACAAATGAGTTTATTTCCTGATTGTGATTTAACCAAACCTGATAAATGTGAAATATGTGTCGAGGCTAAACATCCAAAGAAATCATTTAACAAATCAATAGAAAGGACTTCAAGACTACTCGAGCTAATGCATTCTGACCTAGGGGACTCTAAAAGCACCATGAGTAGAGGTGGTAAAGATATTACATAAGTTTCATAGCTGACCACTCGTATATCTCATAAGTACTAAAGACAAGGTTAATGAAATGTTTCTGAAATATAAAGCTGAGGTTGAGAACCAATTGGACTGGATGTGAGTATGATACTCTCTTCCTCAAGAAATATTGTGAGAAACTTGGCATAATTCATGAGGTCTCAACCCCTTATACACATCAACAAAATGGAATAGCTGAAAGGAAAAATCAGACACTTAAAAAGAAGATGAATGCCATGCTAATTAGCTTAGGCTTACCCTCTAGCTGTGGGGGGAAGCCATGCTATCTTCTTGTCATATACTAAATAGGGTTCCACATAAGAAGTTATATAGAACCCCGTATAAATTATGGAAGGGCTACGTGCATAACCTAACATACTTGAAAGTGTAGGGAGTCTAGCTAAAATAGGAATTCCTGAATTTAAAAGAAGCAAAATTGGTCCTAAAACTGTATATTTTTGTTGGATATGCCATGAATGCTGCACATAGATTCATACTTTTGAATGACTTGAGCCCTAGGGTTGGTAAGATAATAGAATCTTGAGATGCTGAATTCTTCGAGAATAAATTTCCCATGAAGGAATTTATGCATGCTTTATTACCTGATTCCGTGCCTGTTATATTTGTATTATCATCTAATGATGCGCCCCCTGAGCTCGAAGCTCAAGAACTTAGAAGAAGTAAGAGGGCCCGCACTGGGACTAGTTTTAGACTAGACTTCATTGATACTTTGTTGTCTGAGCACCATGATTTTAATGAACATGTTATGAATGCATTAATGTTAGAGAAAGATCCCAAAACTTATGATGAGGCTATGAGAACCATAGATGCTCCTTTTTGGATAAAGGCCATAAGTGATGAACTAGACTCTATAACGAGCAACAACACTTAGGTGTTAGTGGACCTTCCTAGAGGATGCAGACCTATAGGATGTAAGTGGGTGTTTAGAAAGAAACTAAGGATTGATGGGTCTATAGAGAAGTTCAAGGTCAGGCTAGTAGCTAAAGGGTACACTTAAGAATAAGGAATTTCTTTGATATACCTACTCAGTCATAATTAATATTGCCACTATAAAAGCCTTGATAGCTCTAACATCCATACATAGCCTTGTAATACACAAAATGGACATGAAAACCACATTCTTGAACGATGACCTTGAGGAAGAAATTTACAAGGAATAACCCGAGTGGTTCGAGGTTCCTGGAATGGAGCATAAGGAGTGTAAACTTGTTAAGTCCTTGTATGGCCTTAAACAGGCTCCTAAATAATGGCATAAAAATTTTGATTGTACCTAAGTCATGCATGGTTTTGTTGTAAACAATGGTGATGCATGTGTGTATTCGAAGCATGTTGATAATGACTCTGTGATTATCTGTTTATATGTTGATGACATGCTTATCTTTGGAATGAGTGTGAAAATTGTAAATGATACCAAGCCTTTCTTGAGCACATGTTTTGATATGAAAGACCCAAGTGAGGCGGATGTGATACTTAGGGTTAAAATTACTAGAACACCTGAAGGTTTGATCTTGAGTCAATCCCATTACATGGAGAAAATATTGAGGTAGTTTGATCACTTTGATGACACCTGAGGGTTTGATCTTGAGTCAATCCCATTACGTGGAGAAAATATTGAGGTAGTTTGATCACTTTGATGACACACCTGCTAAAACTCCATATAACCCCAGTGTTCATTTGATGAGAAACACAAGAGATATTGTATCACAGGCTGAATATGCTAAGATAATTGGTAGCTTAATGTTCTTAATAAACTACACTGGTTTTGATATTGCCTATGCCTTTAGCAGACTTAGTTGTTACACCCATAACCCCTAGTGATGAGCACTGGAGTGCATTGAAAAGATTGTTAAGATACCATGAATTAGGGTTTACACAATAAAAGGTTCCCTATTGTGTTAGGGGGATACTATAATGTTAATTGGGTGTCTGATTGTGATGAAATTCATTCGACTAGTGGTTATGTATTTGTGCTCGCTAATTGTGCTATTTCGTGAAAATCATCCGAACAAACCAGTATTGTTAAATTGACCACGGAGCCATTGAGATGGCAGGTATGGAGGCTGACCGGCTGAGGAGTGTCCTAGGAGACATTCCATTGTGGAGGAAACCCATGCCCTAATGTCTTTGCACTGTGACTCACGAACATCAATTGGAGTTACTCAAAGTGAGGTTTATAATGGCAAGCAGAGACATATTCGCCTCAGGCATGGTGTCATGAGAAATTTGATCACGAACAATGTAATTTCACTCGAATTTGTGAGGAGTGAGAAAAATCTGGCATATCCTCTTACAAAAAGCCTAGCAAGGAAATTAATAAATGAAACAGCTGAGGGAATGGATCTAAAGTCCCTATGTGTGTTCTAATCCTGGCAAATACCTATCTTGGGAGTTGTTCTCAATGTTCAATGGGTTAAACGAAGTAAGAGACCGGGAAATTTGTGATAGCCACTCGAACCCTTCCCATGTATGTTATATGAGTGGCTGTAAGATTTGCTGAACCTGCCATGATGGAGGTTGACCATAATGCTCTTAATGTCGTCCATAGCCCTTTGTGGTGGTGTGGGGCAGCACACCTAATGGACACATCGCTACTGCCCATGATGTGAGGATGAGCCTTTATCTCTTAATGATGTTCATAGCCTTTATGGTGGTATGGGGTAGCGTACTTGATAGACTCACCTACGGGACTGTGGGGGTAGAAAGTCCTCCTATTGAGAATATGGGCTTACTCTCTAGAGCAGTTCTGAAACCAGGTTTCGGATTATTTTTTAGGGACCTCATACGTCCTAATCACGGAGTACGTTTTAGCCTTGAGAACCCCATGAACGAATGATTGCTTATGGTTTAAGACCTTGTTCATCAATGGGTGGTTGTGGGACATGCTTAGTCACTAGGTGCTATTTCAAGTCCAAAAGACAATAGCGTCATTAAGTGTGGGTCTCACTGCTCAATAGCATTATTTCTTTCCTTCCTTTCTCAAAATTGAACCATGTGGGGGATTTTTGGAATTTGGGGGTATCGTGCTTCAATTTTTGAGTCTTGTGTTTTTGCCCCAATCTCACATATAAAACTGGAGGAGGAGATTTTAGTTTATATACTCCCTTGTTATTGTACTTGGTAAAGTATTGTGGGGTCTGGGGCAGGTTTTGTGGTCTAGAGTGCTTTTTGTGAACTACACACTTGTGCGTGCGTCCACCTCGCCGAGTCGACCAGTACGTTGCGTAGCGGCGTGGTGTGGCGTGGACTTTTTCTAACCCAAACTTTTATTTTTGCGACCTTGGTATTTATTTGAGTTGTCATAAACCAACTCGAGTTAATTCCTTGTCTTAGGTAGTGGTCGAGGCCTTTGGCTGGAGCTCGAGGTGTATCCCAGTTAACTTCGAGTGTGCTGCCTCGAGGAGTTGTCCACACTCGAGGTCTACAGGCTCGAGGCTACAAGCTCGAGCTTGAGTATGCTTTTTGACCACATCTTTTCCCACTCTTTTCTTAACTGATTTTTTTCCATAACTGACCGAATTTTTAGGCTCTCCCGTATCCGCTATTTTTCTTGTTTGAGGTGAATTCTTTGTCATGATCTTTTACTTAACCTCCAAGTATTTTACTCTATAAATATTGTCCTTTAGGGTTTTGTAAAACACAGAATAACATATGAAATCTTCAAAGAAATTCTCCGTCTTCTTCATACCTTTTGTTCTCCATATTTTCATTCCCTTTTTTCCTCCATTTCTAAGCAAGTTGGGGCATACTCCAATCCATCTTCCCAAAGAACACTACTGAGTTGGGTGCCATTTTAACCCTGGGGTTCGGAGTGTCGTTCATCTTATCGTACCTCTGCGGGTGCATAAACAACTTAAGGCAGTGGATTCTTTACGGCGCTGCAATTTTTTCGGTCAATTCTTTCCCTTCTATTAATCTTGTTAAAGCCGTTTCTTTCATCATTCTTGTAATCTCAGAATTAGTTTCATTGTAATAAAAGAGTTATATTTTGGTCGCTCACTCGCCTATTACTCCAACAATCTAAGTCATTATATAATAAGTAATCATATTATGACTGGCGTGGGCTTTATTATTCCTAATATGTCCAAAACTAAGCCCTTTGACGGGAAGAATTACAAGATGTGGGCTAATAAGATGAGTGCTTCATAGACCAAATAAAGTTTCATTACAGTTTGTTTAAGTCATTTTTTATATCCAAATTCAACATGACACAAAAGCTATTTATCAAATTTAAATCCAAATTTATTTGAATTAATTTTTTATATCAAAATCCATCATAAGTAGATTGAGTTGAATGGATATCTAACGGATTCATGTTCCATCAATCCCTACTTATAACTCTTTACGGATCAAAAGTTATGACATTTTTAAGTCTTAATTACAAATCAATAGGACAATCCAACAACTCCAAGAAATTATCGGCTGCTTGTCCTATATCACGTATGATAATGTAGGTTCAACTGACATTATTTTGCTCTTCCGACACAATGCATACTCACATTGAATTGTTCTTCTTTTGTGCAATTGCTTGAAAAATGACAATTGGCTGAAGGTTGGGGTTGCTCTGATCACCCAAGAATGGAATCAATGATTAAATGCGGAGTGAATATTTCACCAACTTTCACTCGCTTTGTTGCTAGGGTTGTAACTAAGGTTGGTAAACGTATTATGCTGTGTCATGTTCTTATTCGTGTACTATCAGAGGTTCAAGAAAAGGAACAGACAAGCTAATGGATGACTCACAAGTTAATCGTACAGTTATTTCGATAAAGTTCCGTTACATACCAATTCGCCAACTTACAAATATGATAACAACATACTTTGAATTAAGTTTGACAAAATTTATCTTTGTAGAAAATAAATTATCAAGTTAACATGATCAACCATATTTCAAATTATTTAATGACGAACATAATACAAAATCAAATTTATCCAAATTATTATAAATTGTTTAAATGTCTCAATCCAAAACAAATCCTACTCTGAGCCTAGTTCAAACTTACTATCTTCGTGTCTTGTTCCCGTATCATATTAGATTTTTCCAACTTGAGTTGTGAAACCAAGATAGAGAATTGTTGAAGTGTTGCTGAAAGCATATTCAAACACGAATATATTTGAATATAAACTGATTTTGATAACAATTAGATTTCCGGATCACATAGCTAGAGTAATTTTCTTACGAGATCCAACTTATATTTAACTTATCTCCATTCGTATTGAATCTATTATCAAGTTTGTTACCGAGTAGAGGATGGCATGTTTTTTCTTTATCACTTCACAAGAAAAAGATGGACCCCCCTTGATTTTTAATTAGCATGATAATTAAAAGCACAGTAGGAGGGAAGATTGTTAGTTGGTCAGTACCAGCTACCCTTCTTGGGCTTTCGTAATTTAATGTATCCCAACGCCCTTTATGATGCTACACTCCTTTTTATTCATACATATTACATATACTTAATTTTAATATTCATTAAATTTTGTAAACTAGATAATATGCTTAGGAGTCACTGAATTAAAAAAAAATTACATCAAACTAATTAATCAGCTTTTTGTAAAACGAATAACATTAGCATGTTTATTTTGTAAATAAATTATAGTTTTTTGACAGATAAAGTGTTGCTCATTAAAGACAGCCTCTCCACAGGGTAAAAGCCTATAAGGATAAGGCTGTATTAGGATATGTCTCAAACTCCTTGGATTTTTTAAGAGGGCCTTGAGCAAGCCGATCGATCGGGTAAGAAGCCGATCGATCGGGAAAGTACGCAGAAGCATGACGTGTCCAGGAAGCGCCCCGAGCGATTGGGACCCCCCAATCGATCGGGACTCCAAAACACGGAACCCTTGTTGTGCTAGTATAAATATAACGTGATGTTTACGTTTTAGGTATCCAATAAAGAGAGAGCGCGGTCATTAAGGGTTGAGAGGAAGTGATTTTGTAATTCTTCCATAGATCTCGTTCAGAGAAAGTGTCTTTGTAATTCTTTTATTATTTTGATAAATAAAGAATCTCCATCTCTGCCCGTGGTTTTTCCCCTCTCGATTGAAGAGGGGTTTTCTACGAAAATCATTGTGTTTTCTATTTGTTCTCTTTTATTCTTGTTTTGCTTCTCGTATTTGTTATAGTATTTGAATCGGATCCAATTCTGGGTTATTTATTCTGCACAGGTTGCATACATTTTAATATTCCCAATCTATGTCTTGGCTAGAGACTCTTTGAGGCACTGAAATTTGACATTTAATTTATTCAAGAAAATTCTGATACTTTCCGTTCATTGTAGGAGAATTTAGGACAAACATGATATTTATTCTGAATGCAGGGAGTTAATAGTGATACTCTAACAAGTCAAGTTTGTTGGATTGCTTGCACTGCATAACTTTACCGGAAATGCATGCATGACAATAGCGTTTCTTGAATATGAAATGAGTTGATAATAAGACGTCCCTACAACATGTGGATAGCTAATTCGGGGCAAAATTTTTGCCAGTTAAATAGTATCATGCACAGAAGTTGAAGGTGGCGAGATGAAGATGTTACGATGGATGTAAGACATACGAGAAAAGCCAAAATCAGAAATGATGTTATAAGAAGTAAATTAGGCAAGGTTCCAATCAAGGACAAGTTGAGAGAGCAATACAAGCAATGAATTGGGCGTGTTAGGAGGAGACTGACTACCGTCCCTATTAGGAAATGTGAATAAACTATACATTACACCCCAGAGGAAAGCTAGAAGCAAGCAAGAGAAAAGCTAGATGGAGATGATTAGATATAACCTTGTACACTTTAACTTTAATGAGGAGATGGCCTTAGATACAGCCAAGTGGTAATCAAAATTACGTGTGGCCGACATAACTGTTAGGAATGAGTAGCACAATGATGCCAGTTCACAGAGCCCCTAGATTTCTATGATCGCTATCGCTGATGCTTTATTGTTGCTTACATGTCTAGCATTGCTTTATTTGACTTGACTTTGACATTGACATGATCTAACAAATATCGTTCCCTTTTTGCTTTTTAGCGTTGGGGCCTTCGAAAGCAGCCTCCCTTCAAGGTAGTATTCTATAAGGGTAAGGCTCCTCCCAAACCCCGCGCCCCCCCCCCCCCCCCCCCCCCCCCCCCCCCCCCCCCGGGGTGTGTAGCACCCCAAACCCTGCCTTGGCAAGAGCATTTCAGGAAATGAGTTTATTGCTATTTTTTGTTGTTATATTTAGTTTGTTTAACTTATTGGATTAAATGTGGATTTGAGTTGGTCAAATTGCGTATAACCTGTTAACTCATATAGTAATGTTAAGTTCTATCACTTATTTGAGTTGTATGCTACTGTTATTAAGTGTTTTAAAGAGGCGCTTGTTGGAGTCCTTGGTTGTATTTTAGGAAGTAGACTCTCAAACATACTTAACTAAGATTATTATGAAATGTTAGTGTAGTTATTTTGTTTGGTTTTGTGTATGTGTGTGCAGTAGTCATACATTGTTTTGATACAGGCTCTTTTAATGCAAGGTCAAATTCGAATCTTTACTTTATTGATTAATAAATTTGATATAAGGTGTGTTTCAAATTGAATACGAGCGTAGTGGGAGGCAGAGGCGGATGCACCGTTGAACGACTAGGGGCACTGTCCCCCAGTGACCTTTGACAAATACACATAGGAATTTTTGACATAACCCTACCAAAAACATAAAATGACTTTAATGCCCTCAATGATCATTTTCTTCCCATACTATTCAACCTCATGCCCCTTATTTTAAAAAAAAAAAAAAGAAAACTTCATATTTATCATTTTTTTTCCCATCTCATCATATTAATTCGAAACATGTCTTTTTACATCTATCAATCAGGTCATTTATCTCATATTATTTTCTACACCCTTCTTTTATCCTCTCTCTCAAGTCTTTCTCCTCATTCCTCCTCTTCTTCTTCTCCTTTTTTTTTTTTTTTCCTTATAAAAGATCACATTAAGCTCTATATATTTTCAAATAGATATAACTTATATACTAATATGTACAATAATTAATTTAAAAATAACTCAACTATATGTCAATGTATCAAAAAATAATCCAACTTTATTTTCTAACAAAAAATAACCCAACTCTAACTTTTCTATAAAAAAAAAAACCAAACTCAAAAATTAATCTAAAAATAATCTAACTCTAAAAATTTAATTTAAAAAATACTAAATTGTGATGTTTCGACAGTATATTTTTCTTCTACATATTTGGGGTTTGTCTTGTTCTCTGTACGCAGTCTCATTCAGTAAACGAGCCGAGCGAGCACAGATATACGGTTCAGTTAGATAAATGATACCAATATCGAGCTAGACTCATTTAGTTAACGAGCCGAGCTGAGCCGATCAAGCTGTGGTTCGGCTCAGCTCATTTGAAGCCCTAATTCTCTGGTTGTATTCCTCGATTATTTTGCTTATTTTTTGTCCGAGGATGTTGCCTTTTTGTGGGGTTGTACTAAATTATCAGAAAAACATATTTTTAGTTTGGTTAAGTGAGAAAAAAATCAACCCAAACTGGAAATACATAGAAGAAAAATATATTGTCGGAGCGTCACACCACATGCCATGCTTAGCCATTAATTCAGTATTTTTTAAATTAATTTTAAAGTTTGGTTATTTTTTGGTACAAAACTTAGAGTTGAGTTATGTTTTTAGTAGAAAAGTTAGAATTAGGTTTTTTTTTTGTTAGAAAATAGAGTTGGGTATTTTTTGATAGAAAAGTCAGAGTTGAGTTATTTTTTTCTTAAAAAATAGAGTTGAGTTATTTTTTGGTATATTGATATATAGTTGGGTTATTTTTGGATCAATTATTATAATATATATAATTAGAGAATTTAAAAAAAATATAAATTTCCAAAGCATTTTAATATTATTTTTATTAATTATATATTATATTATTCAATTGTATTTTGTTACTTGTATTAAATGAACAAGTAATTCTTTCTCTTGTTTTCCTATTATGAAAATAAAGAAAGTTCGATATAGATTTACTTTAAATAAAAACTACATATATAAATGAAAGATTTAATATTAAACTTAGAACAATTATTTACCCTTTTGCATGCAAATCCATACTAATCACTTATAATTTTTGCGTCGTTGTTTAATTTTTCAAATTTAAAAATTTATTATTATTAATGATTTATATATTGTTGTCTGCTCACCATTAGTGCCCCCAGTGACAATCGATTCTAGATTCGCCACAAGGAAATGTGGCTATTCTCGGCGCTTATTTTTGCAATTCTCGTCACAAAAAGGCGTCGAGAATTTTATTATCGGCGCTTAAGAAAAGCGCCAAAAAAGCAAACACGGAGAATAAAAGCGCTGAGAATCTCGACGCTTTTATGCGCCGAGGGTCTCGACGATTTTATGCGCCGAGGGTCTCAACGATTTTATGCGCGGAAGGTCTCGACGCATTTATGCGCCGAGATTTTTCAACTTTTTTAAATACCCAGATTTCTCTTCTCAGCAGGAGCATTTTGCATTTTACAGACAGCCTCTTATGTGTTGCCAATTTATTTGTGCATATTTTCCATATATATATATATGTATATATATATATATATATATATATATATATATATATATATATAATTACTTAATAAAAAAAATATTATCTGCTATGATAAATTCATAAGACTCCAAATTCGGCAATCAAAATATCACAACATTATCAATGTATCTTGATAGTTCAATACAAAATTGAGATTTTTTCCCCTTCAAATATCAACATAATTGTAAGCCATAATAGAACCAATTTTCTAATCTAATATCAACCAAAATGAAAAAAGAAAAATACAATGCTAACTTAGTCAAGTACATTCTTCACAAATATATTAATCAACCGAGTGAGCTTGGTGTGCTTGGAGATGCAGAAAAATTTGAGGGTTCATGATCACTTGATCCCGATTCATCTCTAACCTGTGTAGACAACACAATAATAACATTACTTATGTACAAAACATCAATCTATCAGTTTACTATCACATAAATCAATAACAATGAGCACATTCATTGTGTATTCTCAATTTGCAATTAAGAGGTGAAATGGCAATATGTTTTCAAACATCATCAATTTGATTATTTATAAAGGATTAGAAAGGCAATTATTTGCATTATAGTACAAACAAATACAAATTAAATAGATTATCTTACCAGATCAGCAACCACAGTAAGAACTGCTCGACCTTCCGCTATCATTTCATTTGATGCTTGACCAGAACAAACAGCATCATAGATGGGTATGAGGCGGTTATTAAGTGTTCTCATCTGCTGCTTTACATTGGCCAATTCTATTTTCATATTTTGCACTTCAACATGATCACTGGTACAGTCGAGTCCCCTTTTCTTTAGTTCACCCCTTACTCCGTATATATCACTCCTCTTCACGCCAAATCCATAGCCTATTGCTCGATAGCCCGGATTTTCCTGTTTATACATTAGTTCGATAAATGCTTTCTCCTCGATTTCTGAACGAGGTCTGGAAGAAGTTGCAACTCGAGCCTCGACTATTTCTTTAGCAGTGTCCTACAAAGAAGAGAAAAAGGCATTAAATACATTTAAATTAAAAGAAATGTGAGATAATAATAAAACCCACCATAAATTCTTGGGAAACAGTGTTCTCTAAAAAGCCACCACTTTTTCTGGTATGTGTTTCCTTGTAAAACTCTATATTGGTGGGCTTCCTCCCTTTTCCAGTTTCCTACAATCAATATGTCAACATAGGCCTTAACTAATTTGATAGGTAGATAGTAATAATACACTAAACATATACTAAAATCCTTACAAAACTATCTCTTTTATTCGCATAACTTGTTGAACCAGTCGTGTGAAACTGATTCTGCTTGGCACGAGCTTCTTTACCACATTTACTCTTCTCCTGACATTGAAAATCAACATCAATCCAAGAAAAACTTTACATTCATAATAAACTACTTGATGAGATGCCTTGTCAATCAAAAATTACTTAAAAAGAAATTGTTTTACCTTGCCTTGTGGAGAAAACCAATAATGTACCAAAGTTATCCATTGGTCACGATTAACTCCTTGTAGCACTGTAGCAATAACTTCAGCTTTAGTTTTGTTCCCTTGGCAATATATTGCTTTCAAACTAGTCTTATATCCCCTCCACATTTTACCAAGATGCTGTAGTATTGATTTATCAATCAATACATCATTGGGCATTGAAAATTTCTCCTAAAACATAAAATCCAACAATAATATCACAAAAAGGCAAGGGAATAGTAAGAAGGCATAAAACAGTAGTTGTACTAGTAAGAGAGCCACCACATTTCAGTGCTATATCCCACTCTAGCAGGTACTTACTGTAACCTAAACAATACATTTTATACATTCAATTTAACTATAACCCAAAAACATTTTATATGTGACAAACCAAACATTCACCCACTACAGCAGGTACTTACTACTTAGACCAAGTAAAATTCATTTTAGATAACACTTTGACACCATGTACCACGTAGGAAAAACACTTGAAGAGAGATCACATAATATGTGCTACTGCCAATCAGCACAGAACAGATTCATGAAAAACATAAAAGAGAAAGAAAATAATAACAAGAGTAACCAACCAACATAAATAATATTACTCGAATAACCTCAATAGCTTCTACCTTGTATTGGTCATTCATCGTACGCCAATCTTTTACTCCGAGTGGACAAAAGCGTCCCGTTTTTGCAACCTCTCCAATAAACTTGACCAACAAATCACCACCCTTTCTAATTGGTTGGCGTAGGTCATTGAACCACACAATAACTCTTATGCCTTCAGGAAGATGCCATAATTCCTTAACCGGTATCGTCCTTAGGGTACTCAAGTTACCTTCGCCATCTATTAACCATTAAGATATACCATTACTTTTCTAATCGATTGAAAAATTATTACCATAATTAATGCTATTCATATGTAAATTTAATGCTATAAAATTGAAAATGTTTACCGATAAGTTGAAGTTGCTCCCTCTCATCAAATGGCATGTTAGTAGACCAAACACCAACTTCCCTCACCGGTCCCTCTTCTTGAGATGTTGACGGTCTTGGCCGATTGTCATCACCTCCTTGATGTTCCGGTGTTGCTGTTGAAGACCGCACTGATTGGCTACTTCTAAAATTCAACCTCCTCATCGTAAATCCACGTTTTTCCAAAAACAAAAGAATACATGAATGTATAATAGACCTTATAAAAATAAAATGAGAAGCAAATATGTTCTATAAATAACAAATAATCAATAATGACAAACCAACATATTTATAACATAACTTTGACTCCGCCGTACAAAATCTTGTAAAAAAGAAAACTAACATACATGGACAAAATGAAACAACCCGTAACATTATTTCACAACTCTAAAAAAACAAAGATCAAATCTCACCTAGATCATACAAGTCCCTAGGTTTAGTCTTAATGACATGATACCATCCCTTTTGCATCTCATCTTGAATATAGAAAACTTGCTTTGCTTGAGATGAGATGACAAATGGATCATCTTTCAACAATCAACCCCTATGCATCAATTTAGAGAAGTTCACACAAGCACCATCATTTCTAAATGTTCTTAAGCCCCTATTTATATCTACCCAATCACAACGAAAAATGACAACTTTATAACTCCCATAATAGTCTAGTTCATATATGTCTGTCAATTTGCCATAGTAAACTTGTTCATCAGCTATGACCATGACCCCAGAATTTTGTGTCCTTATATAGCGTTCACGATCTTCTGTGTGAAACTTGTATCCATTAAGGACGAATCCCTTCTTTCTTTTAGCATACTGATTTAGCCCCCCAGCTAAAGCTTTTCTCAATAGGCCTTCTTCGATAGTTGCATCGATTTTGTGTACCTTAATAGAATAAAAGGTAGTATCAAAAATAATGGTGAATATATAATATCAACTTCAACATAGAATAAAAGATACTAACCTGGTTTTGAAGCCACTCAGAAAACTCTTCAACAATGCACTGGTTTTCTAATGTTGCATTATATCTACCTCTATGGGGATATGCTCATCGTTTTTCACTTAAAAATTCACTATAATAAGGAAATTATCAGTAGGTTGAACAAAAATAGTTAATATAGACAAAGTTGCTTCTATTAACACTTACTCACGAAGTTCCTTGATTTCATCTAGCTGAAGTAACACATAACGATGCGCTTGTTCCGTATTTCTCATATCAAGGCGAACAATTTTCTCTTTTCCAATTGCATGACCCCAGAGTTTAACAAGTATTTACCCATACTTGGAATATTATCATCATTTCTTTTAGGTCTATTAAAAATTGTAATACCCGGCTTAATTAAATTAAATTCGGTATTACAATATGTGAAACTAAGGGTATTTAAATTAAATTAGGCTCGATAGTATAATATGTGAAATTTAGGACATTTAAATTAGGTTAAAACTCGCTATTATGTCGATTAGGTTCCAAAATGAAAATAAATAAACAAGTAAAAAAAATAAAAAGGAAAAAGGAAAAAAAGGGAAAAGAAAACAAAAAGAAATAGAAAAGAAAAGGGAAAGAAAAGATAAATAAAAATTAAAAGTACAACATTTAAACCCCACCCCCACGTCTCTCTCTCCCTACCGGCTCTCTCTCTCTCCCCCCCCATACCGTCTGACCTCCCTTGGGTCTATAAATACCCCACACCCTCCACCCCTCAACCACACACCACCACCCATCTCTCTCTCTCTCCTCTTGGTTCTTTCTCTATCACCCATGACCCTCTCTCTCCTCCCCTCACCGGTGCCGCCACCTTGCCGGCACAACTCCGACCGACCCTCCGGTGCCGCCACCTCGCCGGCACAGCTCTGACCGACCCCCCGGTGCCGCCAACTTGCCGGAACAGTACCGGCTACCCTGCCAGTAACGCTATTTCGTCAATTTCAAAGCTAATCAACTATAGGAACTAGGTTTTTGGGTTAAAAGCTAGCACCTGTAAGTATATTACTTTCCCTGCTTGTTTGTAAACTACGAAATTGCTTTAAATGACTTGATTTGTAAGTATATTACTTCCCCTACTTGTTTATAAAGTATGAAAATTGCTTAAGATGACTTGATTTATAAGTATACTACTTCCCCTACTTGTTTATAAAGTATGAAAATTGCTTTAAATGACTTGATTTGTGAGACTTATATTTTCAATGATTTCTTGTTTTGATAAAATAGGATTGGGCATATGTGTTTATGTAATTATATGATTTATACTCTTATGAGTTAAATTATATTGGTGTATACGTTGATTAAACATGTGAATTTCGAAGGGTTTTTACGAATATATGAATTTCAAAGGAGTTTTTATGAATATATGAATTTCAAAGAAGTTTTTAAGAATATGTGAATTTCGAAGGAATTTTTACGAATATGTAAATTTCGAAAGAAATTATTGTAAACTTATGATTTGAATTTGAAAAGGTTTTATAGAGCTTACAGATAACTACGTTGACCTTCCGAGGTCTATCGACTATGGAATACGAAATACGAAAGTCGACTACGACCCAGTCGCGGGAATAATACCGGCATGTAGTTTATGATGTCTGTTATTTCTTCGGAACTAACAGATGCTACGTTTTGATCCTAGCGGATCTGTCGACTTGGAACCGATAAACAGGTTCGAATACGAAATACGAACGTCGATTACGACCTGTCGCGGGAATAATACCGGCCGTAGATGCCTCTGTATATTTACCAAAAAGCTTTGTGAAATGAACTGAGTTATGAAATAAAATGATTTTTAAAGATTATGGATTTTACTGGATTTAATTGAAATGTTATCTGTTTTTAAGAATATGCCTGATCCGGGTAGGGAATGTGCTATACTTACTGAGCGCGTTGTTTGCTCACCCAATTCGTTATTTCTCTTTTTCCTAGATTAGTAGCTCATGGCAGTTATAGAGGGATGAGGAAAGCAAAGCGACTTGTTGTTCTGAACATCGTGTTGAGTTCGAAGGCTTAGATATTTAACTAAGTTCGTAGTAGATTAGGATGGACTAATTGAGGTATTGTAATTTTAAGCTTCCGCACTATTAGAATTAAGTCATTGGTATGATGTATTTGGATTTGATGTCATGAACTTTGGAAATTTATGGAAATTTTGAGGAAATTGTGATGGAAAGATTTTGGGCTTCGTATTATGATGGGGGATTTCATTGTAGTACGGGCATGTAGCGCCCGTTTAACTTAAGCCTATTCGGTATTAAAGTTGGGGGCGTTACAGAAGTGGTATCAGAGCCCTAGGTTATGAATTTTGGAGAAATTTAAGTGTGAAGATTTGGGCACTAGTTATGAATTTTGGAGAAAATTTAAGTGTTAAGTTGAAATCCTTAGGTTATGAACCTTGGAGAGATTTAAGTGTTAAAGTGAGAACCCGGTTATGGACTTTAGAGAAAGTTAAGTGCGGAAAGCTGAACATTAGAGTATGAATTTTTTAAGATAAGAGCAGATGAAAGCCCTAGGTTTTTAAGGAATTTAAGATTTAAAGTAAGAGCCTTAGGTTGAAAGGCTTAGGTTGAGAGCCTTGGGAAACTTCACGGAAGAAATTAGAAGCAAATACCCAAAGTTATTCGAAGATGAAGTTAAGTTTCGAGGACGAAACTTTGTTTAAGGGGGTAAGGATGTAATACCCGACTTAATTAAATTAAATTCGGTATTATAATATATGAAACTAAGGGTATTTAAATTAAATTAGATTCGATAGTATAATATGTGAAATTTAGAACATTTAAATTAGGTTAAAACTCGCTATTATGTCGATCAGGTTCCAAAATGAAAATAAATAAACAAGTAAAAAAAAAAAGAAAAAGGAAAAAGGAAAAAGGGAAAAGAAAACAAAAAGAAACAGAAAAGAAAAGGGAAAGAAAAGAAAAATAAAAATTAAAAGTACAACATTTAAACCCCACCCCCACGTCGCTCTCTCCCTACCGGCTCTCTCTCCCCCCCCCTCCCACCGCCTCCCCTTCTCCTCCATTTCCGCCTACCGCCACCGTCTCGCGTCGCCACCTACCGCCTACCGCCCGACCCTCAGGGTACACACTCTCTCTCCTTCTGCTCTCTCTCCGCGTTACCTCTCTCTCTCTCTCTCTCTTTGTGTCTCTCTCTACCGCACCTTGCAGGCGCCGCCCGGCCCACGCGGCACGACCACCACGGTACCTCGGTACCGCCCCACCGACAAAGTGCCGTCCCCCTCTCCACTACTGCCGCCCAAACCATGCGGTACGACCCCGACCCACACGATACCGCCTCGACCCACGCGGTACGACCTCGACCCTCCCGGTGCCGCCTGACCCACGCTGTACGACCTTGACCACCACGGCACCGCCTCCTACCCCATACCGCCTGACCTCCCCTGGGTCTATAAATACCCCACACCCTCCACCCCTTAACCACATACCACCACCCATCTCTCTCTCTCTCCTCTTGGTTCTCTCTCTATCACCCATGACCCTCTCTCTCCTCCCCTCACCGGTGCCGCCCCCTTGCCGGCACAACTCCGACCGACCCTCCGGTGCCGCCAACTCGCTGGAGCAGTACCGGCCACCCCTGCCGGTAATGCTATTTCGTCAATTTCAAAGCTAATCGACTACAGGAACTGGGTTTCTGGGCTAAAAGCTAGCACCTGTAAGTATATTACTTTCCCTGCTTGTTTGTAAACTACGAAAATTGCTTTAATGACTTGATTTGTAAGTATATCACTTCCCCCACTTGTTTATAAAGTATGAAAATTGCTTAAGATGACTTGATTTGTAAGTATACTACTTCCTCTACTTGTTTATAAAGTATGAAAATTGCTTTAAATGACTTGATTTGTGAGAATTATATTGTGAATGATTTATTGTTTTGATAAAATAGGATTGCGCATATGTGTTTATGTGATTATGTGATTTATACTCTTATGAGTTAAATTATATTGGTTTATACGTTGATTAAACATGTGAATTTCAAAGAATTTTTACGAATATATGAATTTCAAAGGAGTTTTTACGAATATATGAATTTCAAAGGAGTTCTTACGAATATGTGAATTTCGAAGGAATTTTTACGAATATGTGAATTTTGAAAGAAATTATTGTGAACTTATGATTTAAATTTGAAAAGGTTTTATAGAGCTTACCGATAACTATGTTGACCTTCCGAGGTCTATCGACTATGGAATACGAAAGTCGACTACAACCCTGTCACGGGAATAATACCGGCACGTAGTTTACGATGTCTGTTAGTTCTTCGGAACTAACAGATGCTACGTTTTGATCCTAGCAGATCTGTCGACTTGGAACCGATAAACCGGTTTGAATACGAAATGCGAACGTCGATTACGACCCTGTCGCGGGAATAATACCGGCCGTAGATGCGTCTGTAAGTTTACCAAAAAGCTTTGTGAAATGAACTATGTTATGAAATAAAATAATTTTTAAAGATTATGGATTTTACTGGTTTTAATTGAAATGTTATCCGTTTTTAAGAATATGCCTGATCCGGGTAGGGAATGTGCTACACTTGCTGAGCGCGTTGTTTGCTCACCCAATTCGTTATTTCTCTTTTTCCCGGATTAGTAGCTCATGGCAGTTATAGAGGGACGAGGAAGGCAAAGCGACTTCTTGTTCTGAACATCGTGTTGAGTTTGAAGGTTTAGATATTTAACTAAGTTCGTAGTAGAATAGGATAGACTAATTGAGGTATTGTAATTTTAAGCTTCTGCACTATTAGAATTAAGTCATTGGTATGATATATTTGGATTTGAGGTCATGAATTTTGGAAATTTTGAGGAAATTGTGATGGAAAGATTTTGGGCTTCGTACTATGATGGGGGATTTCATTGTAGTACGGCAGTGTAGCGCCCGTTTAATTTAAGCCTATTTGGTATTAAAGTTGGGGGTGTTACAAAAATGGTCCTAGCACCTTCTAAGTATCTAAACAAAATGTAATAGTCTCTTCCAAGATGTAGCCTTCAGCACTGGACCCTTCTGGCCGTGCTGGTTACTTACGTATGCTTTCGAATGGGACAACTACCTTTATTACATAAAGTATAAGTAATAGGTGAGATCAATTATTGGATGCCAAATATGAGAGATAAAAGTAAATGAAGCATTATCGACTAACCTTTCAATTGGATACATCCATCTATAGTGAACAGGCCCACCAAGCTTAGCCTCCTCTACTAAATGAATTAGTAGATGAACCATGACTGTGACAAATGTAGGTAGAAATTCCATCTCCATCCCACAAAATGTGATAATAATGTTCGATTGTTGAAGATCGAGCATATTTGGGTCGAGGGACGTAGAACACAAGTATTTGAAAATGGAAGACAAGTCTGAAAGCAACTCAATGACTTGTGTGGCATTGGATGCTCGTAAAGCTACATGAAGAATATCTTGCATAAGAACATGGTTGTCATGACTCTTAAGGTTTAAGAGTTTTCTTTGTTTCAACTTCACACATCTAGAGATGTTAGATCCATATCCATTTGGGACCCTAAGTTTCTATAGAATTCTTAGAAACCGTTCTTTATCATTTGAAGACATATAGTAAGAAGCTGGAGGCATGTACGGATCTCTATTAGGACGAGGTTGTAGCCGAAGATGTGGCTTTATGTTCCTTTCTTCAAGGGCCCTTCTTGCCTTTTCATCATCTCTAGTCTTTCTCTCCATATGTAATAGCGTCCCTAGAACATTATCACACACATTTTTCTCTATGTGCATGACATCTAGATTATGTCGAAGGAGATTGTACTCCCAATAAGGCAAGTCAAAAAATATGCTTTTTTTCTTCCAAAGCACTTCCTCATTGTCCACTCTTTCTACTGAACTGTCTATGTGGTGCCTTTCTCTTTTCTTCTTACTAGTCTTTTGGATTTTTCCATACTTGTAACCAACTTGTTCTTATGCTTTCAAGATATCAGTCCCTGATGCCGGAGTAGGAGCACAAGCAGACCTCATTGTCCCATCAAACAATTGACTCTGAGATCGAAAAGGGTGATTATCAGGTAACCATTTATGGTGTCCATTATAGCAAATCTTGCCCCCAAACTTATAAGAATGTGTATGTTCAGTGCAATAAGGACAAGCTGTGTAGCCCTTTGTACTCCAACCAGACAACATAGCATATACAGGAAAGTCATTGATAGTCCACATTATAGCCCCTTGCATCTTAAAGTTTTGTCCACTATAGCCATCATATGCATCAATACCTTCCCATAACAATTTCAACTCATGCAACAATTGTTGTAGGTACACATCAATGTCAAGTCCAGGGCCCGATTTCCCAGGAATAATCAAAGAAAGAATGAATGACGATTGCTTCATACATAGCCATTGGGGCAAGTTGTATGGGATCAACACCACTGGCCATGTACTATAAGTAGTATTCATAAGACGGTACGGATTGAAGCCGTCACCAGCAAGACCAAGCCTAACACTACGAGGATTTGAAGAAAACTCTGGATACCGAGCATCAAATGCCCTCCAAGCTAAGCCATCTGCAGAATGCCTCAATTTCCCATCCTTCAAACGGTCTATCTCATGCCATTTCATATCTTCGGCTGTTTTAGAAGACATGTATAATCTTTTGAGCCTTGAAATCAAAGAAAAATACCGCATCACCTTAGCGGGCTCTCCTTTCTTGGTTGACATAGTTTCATCACTACAGCTGTCTTCTTCCTTACCCTTAACTGTCTTCCATCTTGAGGTACCGCATGTATGACAACTCTCTTTTTTAGACATTTCACCCCAATTCAACATACAATTATTTGGACAAGCATGAATCTTTTCATATCCAAGACCCAATTCATTGATCATTTTCTGAGCTTCAAAATAAGATGATGGAAATACCATAATTTGGGGAAATGCATCAAAAAGAAGTCTTAGCAACACCATGAAGGACTCAGCAGACCAACTATGCATATATTTCAAGTAAAACAAGTGCAAAAGAAATGACAATTTGGAGAATGCGCTACAGCCTGGATATTGTTCTTCATTAGAAGGTTCCAATATCTTCTTATACTTGGCTTTGTCCTCAGGAGATTGGTTGGGTTGTTCAAGGGGAACTTGGTCCGACCAATCATGTTCATCAGACAAATGGGGTTGACTTGTGGAGGGAGGAATATCAACTCCGATACTTTCTCGTAGTAATCCACCATTATCATCTCGACCTATGGCCCTTTCGTCATTATTATTGGTAGATGTTTGACTATTGCATCTCAATTGTTGAACAATATCTTCTTTTCTATGAAAAATCTATTTCTTATACTTTGGCCAAAAACCCTTAAAAAGGATATGATATTCCACTTCTTCTAATGAGAACCATTTGGCTACTTTGCATTTATTACATGGACATCGAGTTTTTCCTTCTATAAGGTTTTCTTTAGCCAACTTAATGAATTCAATGACACCATCAATATAAGCTTGACTAATCCTTGGATGCGTGATCCAACTCGTATCCATATCTCTGAATATTAAGTAGTGCAACCAAATTACCTAAAAGTTGAAAAAAGTTTTAGTTCATAAGACAAATATTTAATCAACCAATCAAAACATATACAAATATAAAAACAAATAATTAATGGGACTTAGGAGAAGTTAGAAATTAAAGTGAGATACATGAGTTCCTTATAATCAATTTTAATCCTCTAATGTGAAGGTCCCATCTAAACAAGGGATATAGCAACAAAGTTTTATTTTTCCAAATTCAATAAGTGATGAGAAACAAGGAGAAAATTCCACAAATTCCACTCAAGCAATAAGAAATCCAACACTTTCATTTAAATAATTCTTTGATTTATAATGTCCCAAATTTTGGCTCAGACCCTAAGCATTCCTTATCAGCACATTTGATAGGGCGTTTTTGACTTCATCAGCATTGTTCTTTATACTCTAATACTCATAGAACTTATTCTAAAACAACTAATAATATCTTAAAACTACCTCAATTAAAGAAATCCAATAAATTCTATATAAAGCATAATAACAAACTAAAATTTCAATCAAATGACTTGACTTTCATAGTATAAAATTATTACAAAACTATAATACAACCACTTCAACCAACTCAAATGATATAATACTTGTAGAAGAATAAGCAGTCTAATAAAAATAAGAACCGAAATTAGGGCAAATACATCACTTACAATGGCAAAGCAAGAGCAATGACTAAAGAGGCGGAGAAACGGCAGCGAGATGAAGAGGCAGTGCAAAATCAGATGTCTGAACAGCGAAATCGGCAATTAAGTGTGCAAAATCTGATGAAAAGGCGGAGAAACGAGCGAAATATGATGGTGAGACAGTGAGAAGCGAGCGGTGGATGCGACTGGGTTAGGGTTTGTGGGCGAAATTTGATGGTGAGAGTGAGAGGCGAGCGGCGGAGGCGACGGGGTTAGGATTTGTGGGGAAAATCTGATGGTAAGAGTGAGAGATGAAGAGGCGACGGAGGCAAGGGGGTAGGGTTTGCGCCGGGGGGGGGGGGGGGGGGGAGGGATGGGATTTGAGGGTATATATAATTGTTTATTCTTGACAGCAAAAAGCATCGAGATTCTCGATGTTTTTTTATGCCGAGAATATCGACATTTTTTTACGCCGCGACCTTTGACACAAAAATGAGCCGTTCCAAGTTTGCATCGTTTAAAAACGTCGAGAATTTTCAACGCTTTGTCTTGGCACATTTAAGTGCTGAGATTTCTCGATATTTGCATAAACGCCGATAATTATGCCCCGAAAATCCACCTTTTTTGTTGAAGTGTCTATAGATGTCAAAGAATGTCATGCGTAGTAGATAAAGAAAGGAAAAAGAAAGAAAAAAAAAAAAAACAAAAACAGGGGGGTGATACGCATCACGCCCTCTATGCCAACCCGGGGCGAGATGCTTGTAGTCCGTATCCCCAGATCTCAGGTAATCAACGCGGTTGTGGTGTAACAAGGGTGTCTTGATGCCTTATTAGATGTGGGAGGTGTATCTCGCCTACTGCGAATACCCGGGGCGAGATCCCCTCCCCTTTTGGGCTCGGATAGATGGTTTGTGTGCTGCAAGGGATATCAGTCGGGGTTGCAGCTTGCTCCTTAATTATGGGGCCGTGTTCAGAGGTAGTCATGGGGCGAGAATCTCGTCCATTTCAGGGCGAGATGCATGTGATATTCCCCGGAGCCTCGCTTTCATTTATTGATTCGGAAGTCAATAAGGAGTTGTTATCAGTTAGTCCCCGGCCATTTCGCAAATGATTTTCGTTTGCGATTTGCAATATTGTTGGTTTTATAAATATGGGTGAGGGGTGGACAATCCCCTTCACTTTGATTCATACTCCCTCAACTCTCATGTCTTAATCCCTCCTCAACCTCTTAGCCCTGATCATCAAACGACCGAACCTTAGGATGTTCCTTTCGAGATTTTTTCTTACTTTCCCGTGAAGTCCCTTTTGCGGTTTCAAACTTTGTTTCATTTTCATGCTTGTCTTATCCATTCTCGACATTACATAAAGACTCACACTTCTCGCTCCTTGGACCTTATGCTGATGGGTTCTTGGTTCAATCGCAATGCTACATTGACCCTGAAGATGTCTTAGTCTATCCCGGTGCCCCTACTGACGAGACAATTCTGCCCTAATCCTCTGTGGATTTTTTTTTTTCCAATCATAGGCAGATTATGGGCCGTAATGGCGGCTTAGTCCTCTATAGGAAATTTTATGTAATGGGCCCTTCTCGCTTATCCATTGTCAACCTTGCGACCCGCTTCTACTTTCCTCTGGGCTTGTTGACTGAAGGGATTTTGTCTCCTTTCATCCGATGCCCTATGACGGCCTCTTGGGGTTTCAATATTTAGCTTCTTCCTTTAGGTATTCTGTCACCTTGCTGGTATACGACGTGACTTTGGGGTCGGCTAGAGGAGAGTGGTCCAGTACTCACAAAGTTTTTGCATGGGAAGACGGCTGGCTGTATAAGGGCAAGCTATATGTCGGGGGGAGGAGCCTATTGTTTCATGTCCCTGTCTGTATTGGTGAAATCATCTATCTGATATCGGACTGAGGTCCCTATATCTCGGAGCAATCCCCTTTTTCTAGTACTTTTGTTGTATGGTGGGATACGCTTCGGACCTCTGTCGAGTTTTTGTTCTTCCATTCAAGGGTTCATTAGAATATAGCCTATTGTGACGATGCCGGTCTATTTCACTAGGGGTCTTGCGGTTAGGGGGACCTCGTTGTGCCTAATTTTGCTATGCGACTCTCTTTTCGTGGTGTGGCTGCTGCATGACCACGATTACTTTTCCTCTTGGTTTCTTTACAAGAGCGTTCATTACTGTTTCCCGGTCCCTCGAGATGTTAGCACTTAATAAGTGGCAGGGTTCTCTATTTCTAGACGGTACTTGATTATCACTTGTGGAAGTGGCTTATACCGCTGCTGTTTGGATGGTCCTGACCACAGCATTTTGGAGCATTTGGGGCAGTACCCTTATCGGGGACTTATTTCGTTGTGCCCGTATACGGGGACCTTTTATCCAGAGCTACCGAGACTTGTACTCCCCTTTTAATATGATCTTCTTTGGTTCCCTTGCTTTTAGTTTTAGAGTGCCTTTAGCTTTATCTTGTATTTTGTGGGAGCCTTAGTAGTGGTTACCTTGCAATTTTTTGGGCTAAGTGCCCCTTTTTGTAAGTGAGTGTACTTTGGGACGTATTTTGGGCTAAATGAAAAGGCAATGACTCTTTGGATGTACCTTACTTCGGAATATTCACATTTTGGAATTTTAAGTCGGATGTTTTGTATTTCGGGATTTTAAGTTGGATTTTTAGTATTTCGGATGTATCTCGGGTATATTGTGTTTTAGGTTTATTTCAGGCCTATTACGTCTCGGGCATACCTCGGCCTATTACATCTCAGCCGTAGCTCGGGCGCATCTCGGGCATGTCCCTCAGGCGTATCTCATCCCCTTCTCTCTCTGTTTTTTTTTTCTTTCTTCATTCTTCTTTTCTTTCTTCCCCTTCTCTTTTCGTTTTTCCTCTTTCCCGTTTCTTCTTACTCCCCTAACCATAGTGGATTGAGGCACCTGTTAGGTCCCATGGGTTTTCCCTCTAGTTGAGAGAGGGTTTCCACGTAAATATTGGTGTTATTGTTTCGATTTTTTGATGACTTTCATTTTTGTATTGCTCGATTGTGTGAATTTTCCCAATAAGTGCTATCCGAGCTAGGTTGGGAAGATCTAGTGAGCAAACGAGAGTCCAGAGACCTAGCCAACGTGAATAAGAGACTGTGTGATCTGAATCGGCGATGAGTACTTCAGTGTTGCTCCTGGTGGTTTGGAGCCGACGAAGGAGAAGAAGGAAAACAGAGGTCCTACGACTATGGAGGTTTAGGGTGGGGAAGCCCGTGGTTGTACAACGATGCCTCATGTTGGCAATGGAGCCTCGTCGGTGGTGTTCATGAGCTGGTTGCGTATCGTGTTACGGAGTTCAAAGTCCACAAA
This sequence comes from Simmondsia chinensis, assembly GCA_018398585.1. Taxonomy (NCBI): domain Eukaryota; kingdom Viridiplantae; phylum Streptophyta; class Magnoliopsida; order Caryophyllales; family Simmondsiaceae; genus Simmondsia; species Simmondsia chinensis. The sequence continues at coordinate 14,827,381 of JAGTTD010000005.1, forward strand.
TCCAAGTAACCAGAAATTGAATTTTGAAGGAAGAGACGAAGAATAGAAGAATTAGAGAGAAGGAGAAGAAGATAGAAGATGGGGAAAATTGTATTAATTTTTGCATAAAACCCTAACTAACTCATCTTAATCTATTTATACAAGGCATTAAAAAAAGGAATAACTAATTAATTCCAAAACTCACAAAGAAATACATGAAAATAGCGAAATAACTAGAAAAATTAGCTGAAGAACTACGCAGAGGCACGTGCCTTAACTGCCTTCCAGTTCACGTGCCGCGCACATGGGCTAGGGCTTCCCGCCAGTGCTCCAACTAAAAAAAAATGAATTTCAAACTCCTTTTTCACTCGATAAAATGAATATTCTGATTTTTGCAGCTAAATTGGAACCCGATCACCCAAATTGATCCTAAATCACTAAATCCCCGTGTCAACACCCTTTCCCTCAAGATCACCCTTGTCCTCACCGGTGAAAATTAGGAAATTTGAGTTCGAGGTCATAGAGAAACTCCCATGTAGCAGCTTCAATAGGGCAATTCTTCCATTTCACCAAAACCTTGGTGACAGCTCGATTTCCCCTTTTTGCCATTCTCCTCTCCAGAATTCTCTCCGGTACCTTCATAGAGGTCATTTCTAAATCATCAAGGATGGCTATGAAGGTAGTTGGTGAAGGACCAAGGTGAGGTTTCAGTTGAGATACGTGGAAAACATCATGGATCTTCACAGATTCTTACAGCTCGAGCTTATAAGCTACCTTCCCAACAGCAGACAGCACCAGGAAGGGGCCAAAGTACCTGGGAGCAAGCTTTTGATTGAGTCTGTGTGCCACTGATATCTGTCTATAGGGCATAAGTTTCAAATAAACCCAATCCCTTGCCTGGAAGCTCCTGTCAGAATGCCTTCGGTCAGGTACCTGCTTCATCTTGTTCTGGGCCCTTGATAGATGATATCTGATTAGAGTAATCATCTCATCTCTTTCCTGAAGGCTTCTATCAACTGTTTCCACTTGAGTTTCCCTTGGAATATAAGGGATGCGGAGTGGTGGAGGCTGCCCATACACTATCTCGTAAGGTGTCTTCGATGTTGCTGAATGCCAGGTAATATTATACCACCACTCAGCCAAAGGGAGCCATTTTGACCATAGATGAGGTTGGGAGCTACACATACAGCGCAAATAGGTCTCCACTTCTCTGTTAACTACCTCAGTTTATCCATCAGACTGAGGGTGATAGGCTATAGACAGGTGTAACTCAACTCCTTGGATGGAAAACAGGGCTTGCCAAAATTCAATATGGAATACAGCATCTCTATCACTCACTATTGTGTTGGGCAGTCCATGGAGCTTGTAAATGTTGTCCATGTAAAGCTGAGCCACAGATAATGCTGTGTATGGATGAGTTAGAGCCAAGAAATGAGCAGCCTCGCTCAACCTGTCTACTACCACTAATATGACATCCTTGCCAAAGGACCGGGGAAGGCCATCAATGAAATCCATGGAGATATCCACCTAAACCATCTCAGGGACGGGTAGTGGTTGTAGGAGTCCAGGTGAAGCCACATTCTTTGACTTGCAGGCCTGACAAACAGGGCATCTTTTGATGTAACTCACCACATCCTTGTACATTCCCTTCCACTAGAACATAGACCAGACCCTCTGTAAGGTTGCATCCCTTCCTGAGTGCCCACCACTTGGAGACGAATGAAGCCATTGCAGGATTTTGTGTTGTAGACCTTCAACATTTCCCACTACTAGTTTGCCTCTTCTCCTCAATTGACCATCCTGCCAGCTATACACTGGATGACTGTGAGGGTCAATGCCTAATTGTTGAATGAGCTGTTGCAAATTCCCATCTGTCTGCCAAGAGAACTGAATCTCAGCATATAAGGTGCTATCAACTACTGACAGTAACATACATATGATCTGATAGCCGGGAATTCTTGATAGGGCATCAGCCACAACATTCTCCTTCCCCTTCTTATAATCTATCACATAGCTAAACCCCATGAGTTTAGCTAGCCACAGCTAAATGGGTATGGATTTTTTGATCCAGAAGATATTTGAGGGACTGCTGATCGGTTTTGATGAAAAAGGTATTGTTCATCAAATATTGCTACCACTTCTGAACTGGAGACACTAAGGCCAAGAGTTCTTTTTCGTAGACTAACAATCCTTGCTGCTTAGGACTCAGAGCCTTGCTCATATATGCCAAGGGATGTCCTTCTAGTGTTAAACCTGCCCCCACTCCCGTACTGCAGGCATCTGATTCTACCACAAAGGGTCTAGTGAAGTCTGGTAAGGCTAATACTGGGGCTGACAGAAGAGCACCCTTCAACTCTTAGAAAGCTTGCTCGGCCCTCTCACTCCAGTCCCATTTCACCTTCCCTGTCCGCTCAGTCAAAGGCTTGGCGATAATCCCATACCTCTGGATGAATCTCCTGCAGTACCCAGTCAGACCCAAAAGCCCACGCCGCTGTTTGATGTTAGTTGGAGTAGGCCATGCCTTGAAAGCCTCCAGTTTCATAGGGTCAGAAGCAACACCCCCATCCATGATGAGGTGACCCAAGTATTCAATTTGCCGGGCAGCAAAGGAGCACTTGCTGGCCTTAGCATACAATTGATGCCTTTGTGGCAACTGGAACACCACTCTCAAGTGTTTGACATGATCTTCCAAATGAGGACTGTAGACCAGTATATCTTCAAAGAATACTAACACAACCTAAGGTGGGGGTCAAAGATGGAATTCATCAGGGCTTGAAAAGTTGAGGGAGCGTTGGTTAGCCCAAAGGGCATAACCAAGAATTCGAAATGCCCAAAATGAGTTTTAAAAGCTGTCTTCTGCACATCTCCATCATGCATTCTGATCTGATGATAACCAGACCTAAGATCGATCTTGGTGAACAATCGAGCACTGCCCAGTTCATCCAAGAGCTTCTCTACCAAAGGAATGGGAAATTTGTCCTTAATTGTAGCTTGATTCAGATCTCTGTAGTCCACACACATCCTCTAACTACCATCCTTTTTCTCAACGAAGACCACTGCTGCAACAAAGGGACTGGTGCTGTGTTGGATATATCCCTTTCTCAATAGTTCTTGAGTCATCTCGTCCATTGCGTCCTTTTGAAGGGTTGGATATCTATAGGGTCTCTTACTAATTGGCTGAGTGCCCTCCTTCAGGTGTATCCTATGGTCGAAAGGAGGTCTCCGTGGGGGTAATAGCTGTGGCAACTCAAAAAGGGAAGCATACTAATGCAACAATTGATTTACTGGTTCAGGAATAGCTTCCTTCTATTTTTCTTCTAAGTTCAGCCCCACCATCATTAATTCTGGTCCCATCCAGCCCAATTCAGATACACCTATCTACATTAGGGCAATCAATGGGGAGTTCTCCATCACCTTAGTGATAGCTCTTGCCCCCGCGTTCTTACATCCATTAGCTCCATTGCCCTTTAGGATGGTGGTATCACCGTCCTTAGTATAAGACATTGTCAGCTCCTTGAAGTTGCAACTGATGTCTTCTAAGGTTGAGAGCCATTCAATGCCTAGCACCATATCACAACCTCCCAAGGAAATGGCCAGAAAGTTTGACTGGTACTCTTTCCCTTGCATCTTCCAGGTCACACCCGCACACTGAGAAGAGCACTCCAGCTCACTGCCATCCGCAACCAACACTGGAGCTGTCTGAACTGGTTGCATAACACACCCTAACTTCAGGGCCATTCCACGATCTATGAAATTCTGAGTGGAGCCTGAGTCTATTAGTATGTGCAAGGGTTTCTTCTTGATAGATCCAACCACTCTGAGGGTCTGATAGTTGGCAGTACCAGTCAAGGCTTGTAACGATGTATGAGCTGTAGGTTCTGTCATCTGTTCTTCAGCATTATCCAGCACAGCCTCTTCAATGGGCTCTTCCCATTCATCTCCATCTACCTAGATCACAAACAATTGTGGCCCTATGTTCTTACAACTGTGTCCAGCCTCAAATTTTTCATCACAAAAGTAACATAACCCCTTAGCTCTCTTCTCCTACAGCTCGGCTCGAGACATGGTTCTTCGGGGTCTATTGGGAGAGTTAAATGAGGGGCTCTACTGATGAACTCTTGGGGGAGTTGTCCTGAAGGTGTTTGGAGAGATCTTGGGATTGTTGGGGGTAGGAAGTATGGCAGTCTATAAGCATAGTTGTATCGCTAAAGTTTCTACCCTAGCTTTAGCAAACTTAGCCAACCCCACAGCACTTTGAAGGGTCTGAGGACGCTTGGGCCTAACCTCCAAAGCCAAATCCTCTCTCAAACCAGTGAGGAAGCAACTAATCATTTGAGGTTCATTCAAATAAGCTCTCACAAATATCGAATCAAACTTAGCTAAGTAGTCTTTCACTGACCCTTCTTGCTTCAAGCTCATGAGATCCGACATAGGATCCTCATAGACCTTCCCAAATCTTTCCCTCAGCTCGCCAGCATACTCTTCCCAAGCCATATTCCACAGATTGCCTCTGGTCCTATCAAGCTTTAGATGCCAGTGGAGAGCTAGACCCCTGAGATGGATCGAGGCTAACCTGATCTTCTCAGCTTCAGGGGTGTTATCCAATAGGAACAATTGTTCACAGATGAATAACCACCCTATCACATCATCTCCCTCAAACAATGGGAAATCCATTCTACTTAAACGAGCAGAGTAGAGGTGATTACCATTTCCAGGATCTTGAGCTACCTCTCTAATGATCCCTCGAGCTGCGTTTGAGTTAGATCCTCCTCCCGGATGGCTTCCCCTATCATTCCCTCCTCTCTGCATCGTCCAATCCAGAAATAATTGTCTGAATTCCAACAGGTCATCAGCTATTTGCTTCACTGATCCCTCCAGATGCTTCACTGAACCCTCCAATCCATCAACCTTACCATTCAATCCCGTGATCGATTCCTCAGAGGATCGGAATCTGGTGGCCAAAGTCTCCTCAACACTGCGAATCTCAGCATTGGTTCTAGTCCCCTCAGCCATTTGATCAAATTCCACCCACAATTCCGAGGATCAGGCTCTGATACCAATGTTATGGAGTTCAAATTCCACAAATCCAAGTAACCAGAAATAGATTTTTGAAGGAAGAGAAGAAGAATAGAAGAATAAAAGAATTGGAGAGAAGGAGAAGAAGATTGAAGATGAGAATAATTGTATTAATTTTTGAATTAAACCCTAACTAACTCATCTTAATCTATTTATACAAGGCATTAAAAAAAGAAATAACTAATTAATTCCAAAATTCACAAAGAAATACAGGAAAATAGCGAAATAATTGGAAAAATTAGCTGAAGAACTACGCAGAGGCACATGCTTCCTGATCATGTGCCGCGCACATGGGCCAGGACTTCCTGCCAACGCGCTAACTAAAAAGATTGAATTTCAAACCCCCTTTTCACCAGATAAACTGAATTTTCTGATTTTTGCAGCTAAATTGGAACCCGATCACCCAAATTGATCCTAAATCACTAAATCCCTGTATCATATCGGTGGGGGGTCGTGTAGATGGCACGACAGTTGAAGACCTATGTTGCTTGCGGACGAGAGGTAACTGGCGACAGTGGCTGGTGACCGGTGATGATGGTGGTTGGTGATTGTGGTGGCTAGGGTTTCTTGTGTAATGTAGCGGGGTGGCTGGATTTTGATATTTTAGGGTTTTTTTTTTTTTTTTTCTTTTTGGGTCTAGAAGGAGAAAAGTAAAGAAAAATGAAAAAAAAATGTGCTTTGATTAGATAAAGTATTAACTTTGAGATAAGGGGGAGATTTGTAGGATATTATTTATCTCAAAACTAATATTAATCTGATTTGATTTAAATATGATTTCGGAAGATATTTGATATATGATTTAGTTACTTAATTTGTTTGTGATTATGATTGGATGACTCAATTATAAATAGAGATTGAGGATTATTATTTTAGGTGGAGAAAAAGAAAGGAAAGATGTGAGAGTTCAAGGGTTTTGTAAAGGGGGCTCGAGCGGGCACTCGGGCAGGGGAGAGATCTTTGATTGGGAGATGGGAGAGTTTTTGTAGCTTCTTCTTAATTATGTTTTGAGAGGGTTGGTGGCTTGCCGTGCAAAAGCTAAATTGAAGAGGGTTGGTGACTCACCATGTAGTAATTACACTTTGAGAGGGTTGGTGGCTTACCATGCAGCCGCTACACTTTGACAGGGTTGGTAACTCGCCATGCAGCAGTTACACTTGGAGAGGGTTGGTGACTTGCCATGCAATGGTCACATTGATGTTGTGATTGGGTTAATGATTGTATATGGGGTTTCAGGGTTATAATTGAGGATTTTAATCCTTAAATTTCATAGTGGTTTGAGACATCCATTGGGTCTCGTGGTTTTTCCCTCCAGTTGAGAGAGGATTTCCACGGAAATATTGGCGTTATTGTTTCGATGCTTTTGATGTCTTTCACTTCTGTTGTGCTTGATTGTGTTGATTTTCCCTACCGTTTATTACCTGGTGAGCCACCAACAATTTATAAATATTTGATTGAATTTTTTTATATGCTTGAAGTTATACTCGAATTTTTGATTATTTTATGTGATTTTTTGTGCTTGTGGGCTTGAGTTTTGTGTAGCGAGTTTTTAGGAGTAATCAAGGCTGAGTAATCAAGGCTTGTGATTATTACCCAAACCCAAGTATGAATCTTTAAAGTAAACTAATATTGAATTGGAAGTTATAAAAGAGATAGTTAGTACTATGAGATAACTCATGCAATATCTAGAGTCGTTAGATGGGGTAATGTCATTAGACTAATTCATTACGCCTGTGAGAATGAGAGTTAGTGGAGCATACCCAATAGGGTTGCTGAGACATATATTTATTGTAAAGAGTACAAGAATAATTACAGAATATTCTCAGAATAATATCAGAATAATATCAAAATAATATCAGGATAATATCAGAGTAAAATGAATATAAAATGAATATAATCTAATATATCCTAATACTCCCCCTCAATCTGTGCGAGGGGGACCTACGTGCAGATTGGCTTTATGGAAGCAGAAGCGATCAGTAGCCAATCCTTTGGCGAATATGTCAGCAACCTGTTTGGTAGTAGGTGTGTACCGAACCTGGATATCACCCTTAACAACCTTCTCACGAACATAATGGAAATCGACATCGACATGCTTGCTGCGATCGTTAGAGATAGGATTGACAGCCAGGTAGGTAGCAGAGACATTATCGTAGTAAACAAGAATCGGGCGAGTGTGGCGAAGACCTAAGTCACGCATAAGGTATCTGATCCAATCACATTCAGCGACAACCTTAGCGACAACACGATATTCGAACTCAGTGGAAGATTTAGCGACCGTAGGTTGTTTCTTCGCACGCCACGAGATCAGATTAGGACTGAGAAATAGAGCAAAACCTGTGGTAGAGCGGCGAGTGTCAGGACAACCACCCCAATCAGCATCAGCATATGCCGTGACAGAAGTGCAGGACCCTGGGGCAATGGTAAGGCCATGATCGGGCGTGAGCTTAAGGTACCGTAGGATGCGCTTAACCATCTGCCAATGGGAAGTAGTGTGAGAGTGCATAAACTGAGACACCCGATTAACTGCATAAGCGATGTCTGGACGAGTCATGATGAGGTACTGAAGGGCACCTACCGCACTGCGAAACTCGGTCGGATCGAGTAGGAGAGACCCGTCAGTCACAGACAGCTGGACCCGAGCTGGCAAGGGAGTTTGCACGGGTTTAGCCTCAAACATGTCATGCTTACTCAAAAGATCAAGAGTGTATTTGTGTTGAGAAAGGAACAGACCATGTTTGGTGAATTTGGCCTCTATGCCGAGGAAGTAATGAAGGGGCCCAAGATCTTTCATGGCAAATTGTGTGGAAAGAGAAGCAATGAGGCGTGTGAGTAAAGAGGGGTCAGAGCCAGTCAGGATAATGTCGTCCACATACAAGAGCAGGCAAACGATACTACTAGGGGAGCGGTGTATAAATAGGGAGGGATCAGCCTTACTACAGTAGAACCCAAGACCATAGAGGAAGGTAATAAACCTATGAAACCAAGCTCGAGGGTCCTGTTTGAGGCCATATAGAGCTTGCGCAGGCGGCATACATGCGTCGGGTATTTCGGGTGAACGAACCCCGGAGGCTGACGCATGTACACCTCTTCTTTGAGAAAACCATGTAAAAACACATTTTTGACATCAAGTTGGCGAAAGGACCACTTATGAGTTACGGCAAGTGCAAGAATGAACCTGATGGTGGTGGGTTTAACAACAGGGCTAAAGGTCTCAAAGTAGTCAAGGACCTCACGTTGATGGAAACCTTGAGCGACAAGGCGGGCCTTGAACCGATCAACAGAACCATCAGGTTTATACTTGACTTTATACTTCCAAGTACTTCCGACCACATTTTGAGAAGGCGATGCAGGAACTAGGTCCCATGTTTTGTTTTGAATAAGAGCATTGAACTCCTCAGCCATGGCTTCCTGCCACTGAGGGTTCTTAACGGCCTGTGAAAAACATGTTGGTTCCGGTATGACAACCACAGAGCTAAGAGACAGTATGTGTTTGGACTTGCGTATCCCGTCCTTGAGGCGGGTGCGCATGGGGTGGACATTCGAGGTGGAGGGTATGGCAGTGGAGGCAGGCTGAGGTTCGGGGTGATCAGCCAAGGAGGTCAGAGGGAGGTCAGGGTGAGAGGCTTGATGGGCGCCCACAGAGTCGCGAACAGGACTCGACTCAGCCGTGGGAACTGCATTGTCGGGGCCAAGTAATATGGCTGAAGGTGGGGAGGGAGGGGGAGTAATGGGAATCCGTGGTGGCGTGGGCAGGGGAGAACTCGAGCCCGAATCACCCAGAAGCCGTGTAGCAAGACTAAAGGTGGTCGTGGGCACAGAGTAAGTCAAAATCGGACTCGGGAGGGGAACGTCCAGGACTGTTTGGGTCGGCGGCGCATGCGAACTAGACACGAGTTCGGGATAAGGAAACAAATGCTCAACCAAATGGACGTGACGACTAGTATAGACTCGTCCAGTAGTAGGGTCTAAACAACAATATCCTTTGTAACGACTTGCATATCCAATAAAGACGTAGGGGACAGACCGTGGGGCCAATTTATGAGGGGTACGGGATGTGATGTTGGGGTAACAAGCACACCCAAAGACCGGGAAAGAATTGTATTCAGGCGCCTTTTTAAACAGTTTTTCAAAGGGTGATAGATTTTGTAAAAGTGGGGTAGGCAACCGATTTATAATGTAACAAGCAGTGCAAGCAGTATCAGCCCAAAGTTTGGGTGGAAGACGCGCCTGGAAAAGTAGGGTCCATACCATTTCACTTAAATGTTGATGCTTTCGTTCCGCCACCCCATTTTGTTGTGGGGTTTCAGGACAGGAGAGGTGGAAGTGAATACCATGAGTGCGACAGTGCCCACTCTGAGTAAAGACTAATACAAATTTAGAGCTTGTGGCCTAAATTTTAAAAGTCATTGTTGTATCAAGACGTAATTCTTGGATCCTTGCTAGATTAGCTAACCGAATTTGTCCCCTAAACTTCTTAGATTGATTTATTAATTTAGATTTAATTGTTTTCTCGCGTTAGTTTATTTGATTTCCAATTTTCCCAATTAAACGGGAACCCTAATCACTTTAATATTTGACTTTAGTTTTATACTAATTCCTTGTGGATAGAACATCCGTATACTTGCCAGTAGCATGAATTCATACACTTGTAAGTGCACGATTTTTTACACATTAAAATTACATCAAGTTTTTGGTACACGTTGTCGGATTTTCTTTACAACATCTTCAAAAGTGCTTAGTTTGTGAGTTTCCGATTCTTTTCAATTAGGGAGCATGGATATGGATATGCATATGTGATACGATATGATACCGATACTCTAGTATGTGATTTTTCAAAAAACAAGGATACGACACCTTGGGGACTCGCTACTTCAAATTTGTGTATTTATTTTTTTGTACATAGTCCATATAATTTATAAAAAAAAAAAATTAGTTTTTATCAAATTAACAATCTATCATTGTGTGTATAATGGAATCACTCAATTGGAAAGCACGGTACCATCTAAATAACTAAATAAAGTGACATTTTAGAGTCGTAGAAAAAAAGCAAGAACTTCATTTACTTTATTTCTCTAACAAACCCCTATTTTTCTGTCTCTTACACATTTTCTCTCTCTCTCTCTCTCAATTTCTATTTGCCCTATCTATTTTTCCCACCCAAACCCCTTATTGTGTCAAATTACATAGAATAAACTGTTATTGCTTTATTTCTCTGCCAAACACAGCTGTGAAGATGCTAATTTTACTATAATGTTAGTGTATTTTTTAATTTAATTTAAATATATATAATCATATTTAAATGTATACAATATAATTAACCTATTTGATATACATTCTAAATGTATCGGAACATATCGGATACGTGTCGTGCATGTGTCGGAAATTCAAAATTTAAGGAAAAAAATCGAATACTTTTTTCATGTATCGGATGCATATCGGAGACCTATCAGTGTCGATATGTGTTGGACACCGTGCTCAAGCCAAAAAATGTATCGATGCTTCCTAGCGTTTCAAGTATGCTTCATCTCTACACGTTTTCAACCTATTAACGCAAAATTCCCACAAAGATGTACATGCATTAGCTGGAAATAACATTATGAGTGAGGTAAAAGGCATATAAAAATGAAATGCATCAAATATGCATCTTGGACTAGATAAAATTTCGTGACCATTTAATAATCCTTGTACAAAATCCAGTGGTGAAGACAAAACTAACGACAATTTCATGTAAGAGCAATGCTATTGACAATGAAAAAAGGCAAGCGAGAAGGGCACGAGTGATGCCATCACAAGTATGATTAAATATTTAACTAACCCAAACAAAGCACAAGGGGACTGCAGCTCATAAGGTAGAGACTTTGCATAGCAAAACGTGAGGCACGGGGTTAGATTCCCACTTCTGCCCTTTTCGTGTCCTTTTTTTCGTTGTATATAATTCCTCATCAAAGCCCAAAATAACAAAAGGGCATGAAGTCGTATTAAGCATTAAGCAATTTGTAATTTGTAACAACTCACCAATAAACAATAATTGAACAAACATCAATACACTACTTGAGGCTATTGGCCATCACCAATTTCTTCTCTTTTTGTCTTTAGTTTTGATCGATCCATAAGATCTCTTTGAGATTAATTTTTCTTCTCTTTGTCGAGCAAATGCAAAGATTTCAAACTACGATGTCATTGGCACATTAATATCAAATTAATTAGATTTTGAAAGGAGCCTAATAGTTGTTTAGGATGGCTACCAAATATTAATTAATTATTATATAACACAAATATTTAAAAGTAAATCCTAGACAATAAATTAAGCATCCTATCAACTTATAATTTTATAAGCAAAAATTGATTGAACTTCGAACAAAAATAAGAGGATAGTGAATGGCGTTTTTAGACCTTCTAGTCATGAGATTGAGGATCCCAAAGGGTAGGTAATTCGTGTTCCTCTCATTAGTCAAGACCAACAAGCTTTATATAGAAAAAACAAGACTTTGCCCATTAAAAAAAATCCTATTCTACAAAGTTTGACTCCAACTTGCACCCAACCATACAAGCCTAAAATGTTCCTCTTCTTATTAATCTTTAGAGTTGTTAGCGACAAGGAGCCCTAGGATTTTCCTTTGATTAAGTAACTCAGGAAACACACTTGTACTAGGAAACCAAAAGTTTTGGTGCAATTGAAACATTTGCCCACACATCCCAAAATTTTCTAACAATATACACCTAGCCCAAGTGGCAGTTGATATGACGAAGCAAAGCCCACAATGGCGCAGCACGGAAGCAGATTTCAGAATTGTTAAGTTCGTAAAACATATTAACGCACGTCGCTTGAATTTCGCTCAAACAGATGTACTTATAATCCACCAAAAGAAATCCCTAAACTGGGAAAAATAATAAAATATTTTACTGAATAATAAGGAAGAAGTAGCCTCTTACTATAACCTGAGGTCCCTATTTATAGAAATAGAGATCTAAACAATATCAATTCAAATATGAATATAAAAACTAAACTAAAAGAAATCTAACTAAAAGGAATTCCAATAAGAATAGAAAACCTTGTACAAATATAAAACTAACCTGGCTCAATAAATCCAAACTATAAACTAATATATATAGAATTTAAAAGTACAAATATATTTAAATTCCTTTTAATCCGGTCATCTTCATGAATTCCTTATTTATATTATCCTCCTACCGCGTCCTTTTCCCCAAGTTACGAAAAACGAATCCACGAGTTTTGCAGAAGGAGAATAAAATAGTGAATCATGGGCCATGATCTTGACTTGAGTAAAAGCTCTTGATCATTGTCAAAGAAAGAGCCTTGAATAAAATCTAGGAAGATTGTCAGAAAAATTATCAGGGATAACATGTTAGAAAAATAATACAAGCTAAATCCAAATTAGTAGGAAAGTTGTATCCCATTTGGTAAATACCCCATCCCACATTGTGAATACAAAATAAAGGCACCCAATCCCACATTGACAATTTAGAGGAGGGTAGTTGGGTTTATAAGGGTATATGTTTTTAACCCATTTGAATTAAGTCTTGGGTGAAGGAATGGTGGGAACCACAAGCGCGCCAGCCGCGCCGTGCTCGGGCGAGGTTGTGGGTGATCATTTTCCTAACAGGTATATTTATTTTACTGAAAAACTATTTGTAATTAATAAAATGATCCTTGCTAATTAAAACAAACATTTATGCTAATCAACCGTTTTGAACGTTGTCTTCTACCCGTTGAAACAAGATTACCCCACATTTATTTGCTTTGATTCATTTTTCCAGTATAAAAGAAAGGCTTTAGATCATACAGACACACACTCAATCTCATACACTTCCTCTCTTGGTTATCTGATTTTCAGTCTTCTCTCTATATTCTTGGGCAAAGTTTTTGGGCGTTCCTAACCGGCAATTAACGAGCGCACGTTAAGGGCCAGAGGTGGCGTATCTGTTTGCACCAAAGCAGAGGCGAATCGTCTTTTGGGACAGTGGTATTTCCCACGGCACGATATCTTCGGTATTTTCTATTCAACTCTCCCTCTTTCGGCATTATTTGATTGTCGTGTTTATTTATTTGGCTGTATTTTTCGATATACAATTACTGGAATTTTTATTGCATCATATCGAAGCACGACACTGCATTTTTTACTGTTTTCACGGGTAAAATTCACTGTATTTTTTGGTTTAAATTTCTTGTATTTTTCGGTTCATATCAACAAGATTTTTCGGCTAGTTTCTTGTATTTTTCTGTTGTCTTACTGTAATTTTTCAGCAGTATTTGTCTAAGTATTTTACGCAGTATTCTACTTGTCGTTGTACACGTTATCTTTCCAATAATCTAAAAGACGATTTTTTGACGCACTAATATTTGAACATGGCAACAAAAATACCCCTTCCTGACATGTCTAAGGTTGAGCCTCTTGACGAGAAGAACTATAAGAGGTGGTCTCAAAAGATTCTGTTTTTCCTACAACTAGTATGTCTTGATTACATTCTCTACGAGAAAAAGGCACCTGAAGGTGAAAGCGAGAAAAATCGTATGATGAAAAATTCACCGTAGATGACCGAACCTGTAGGGGAAATTTGCTGCATTACATGAGTTATGGGCTTTTTGATATTTATGAAAAATTAACCACGGCAAAAGAAATTTGGGATTCCGTACAGAAAAAATATGGGGGTGATGATGCTGGTACTAGAAAATATGCAGTTAGTAAGTGGTTAGGTTTCAAATTCGTGGACAACAAACCAATAATCGAACAAGTCCACGAATATGAAAATATTGTAACTACTCTTTTGTTAGAAGGCCTTAAAATTTGCGAAATAACTCAATCGTATGTTTTAATTGAAAAACTTCTACCTTCCTGGAAGGATTACCGAAATATACTCATGCACAAAAAGAAGGACTTGACATTAGAGGAGTTAATAAACCACTTAAAAATTGAAGAAGAAAATGGGCTTAAGGACAGAGGGTACGCATACTCCGACCATTCTAAAGCTAATATTGTCGAAGCTAGGCCTAGTAATGCAGACAGGTTCAAGAACAAAGGAAAAAAGCATCACCCAAATTTCAAGCCTGGTGAAAAGATTCAAAAGCCGAACAACAAATTCCTCGGAGATGGTTATCACTGTGGAAAATGTGGACATATTGCCAAAGACTGCAGAAGTAAAAAGCCTAAAGACTCGAAGAACAAAGCCCATCTTGTAGAAGCGGAGAACATTATAACTGTTGTCCCAGAGGTGAACCTGGTCAACAACTTGACTGAGTGGATAGTGGATACCGGGGCTACCACGCACATCTGCACAAACAGAAACATGTTCTAGGAATACCAGAAGATGTCCGATAGAGAGGTGGTCTTTATGGGCAATTCAACAGCTGCACTAATCCTCGGATAAGGGAAGATTTCTTTAAAATTCACTTCTGAAAAATTGCTTACTTTAACGAATGTGCTACATGTGTCTTATATGCGTAGAAATTTAATTTCGGGTAGTCTTTTGATCAAAGCTAGGTTGAAAGTATCCTTTGACTCAGACAAATTAGTCCTGACTAGGAATAGAGAATATGTGGGCAAGGGTTTTTGTAATGGTGGTCTCTTTGTCCTTGATGTTATTTGCATGAATAACACGGCTAGTACCTTTTCTGCTTATATTGTTGAATCTCTTGAATTGTGGCATGCTCGCTTAGGACATATAAATGTTGAATCAATTAAACGGCTTAAGAAAATGAACATGATCCCTCACTTCAGTGATATCAACTTTAATAAGTGTGAAGTATATGTAGAAGCTAAATATGCTAAAAAAAGCCTTTAAGTCCATTGAGAGACAAACTGAACTTCTTGAACTAGTTCGTACTGACTTAGGAGACTATAAAAGTCTGATGAGTAGAGGTGGAAAAAGGTACTACATAACCTTTGTAGATGATCACTCTAGATACTCAATGCTATATCTCCTAAGTACTAAAGATGAAGCAGAAGAAATATTTTTAAAATATAAAGCTGAAGTAGAAAATCAGTTAAGAAGGAAAATTAAAAGAGTTAGGTCTGATAGAGGAGGAGAATATGATCCAACCTCTCTAGAAAGATTCTGTGAGGAAAATGGAATAATACATGAGCGAAGCCCACCCTACTGCCCACAGTCTAATGGTGTTGCAGAGAGGCAAAATAGAACCTTAAAGGGTATGATGAATGCTATGCTTATTAGTTCTGGACTACCTGACAACATGTGGGGGGAGGCGATACTATCTGCTTGTTATGTACTTAATAGAGTTCCTCATAAAAAATTAGATAAAACCCCATACGAAATGTGGTAAGGTTATGCGCCTAATCTAAAATATTTAAAAGTGTGGGGGTGTATAGCTAAGGTTGGGTTACCTGACTTTAAACGTAGCAGAATTGGACCTAAGACTGTTAATTCTATTTTTATCGGATATGCTCATCACAATGCTGCTTATCCTTTTTTAATTAAGGGATCTAATGATTCATATGCATGTGGTAGTATCATGGAATCTAGAAATGCTGAATTCTTTGAACATATATTTCCCTTGAAGTCTAATGATGCACAACCTACTAGTTTTCCTTCTCATAATGTAACTGCTAGTCATGATAATACTAATGATATAGACACTCCTGAAATTTGGAGGAGTAAAAGAGCTAGGAAAGAAACTAACTTTGGACCTGACTTTGTAACCACTTTCCAATCAGAAGAAAATTTCATAAATGAAGAAATTGCAGATGTCTATATGTTAAAAGAAGACCCTAAAACCTATGATGAGGCCATAAGGTTAGTTGATTCTACCTTTTGGAAAGAAGCCATTAATAGCGAACTAGAATCAATTCTAGGCAACCATACATGGGAATTGGTAGACCTTCCTAGAGGTTGTAAGCCAATAGGTTATAAGTGGGTCTTTAGAAAGAAAATGAAGGCTGATGGGACAATAGACAAGTTTAAGGCGAGGTTAGTGGCTAAGGGTTATACCCAGAAATAAGGGTTGGATTATTTTGATACTTATTTACCTGTTGCTAAAATTGCCACGATTAGAGCTTTGATCGCCCTTGCGTCCGTCCATGATTTAGTAGTGCATCAAATGGATGTTAAAATAGCATTCCTTAATGGTGACCTAGACGAAGAGATTTACATGAAGCAACTTGAGGGTTTTGTGGTTCCTGGTAATGAAAATAAAATTTGTAAACTTGTAAAATCTCTATATGGTCTCAAACAGGCACCTAAACAGTGGCACGAGAAATTTAACAGCACGCTAGTAGCTAATAATTTTCTTGTAAACAATGGTGATTCATGTGTGTGTTCTAAGTTTGATTCAAATGGATGTGTAATAATTTGTCTATATGTTGATGATATGCTAATATTTGGCACAGACTTGAATGGTGTCAGTGAGACGAAAAACTTTCTATGCTCTAAATTTGAAATGAAAGATATGGGTGAGGCAGACGTGATTTTAGGAGTTAAAATTGTGAAAACTCTAGAAGGCATAAGCCTAAACCAGTCTTACTATGTTGAGAAGATACTTAAAAAGTTCAATATGATCAATACTAATCCTGTTAGAACACCTTATGATCCCAGCGTTCATTTAACTAAACATAAAGGTGTTGCTATGTGCCAATCTGAGTATGCCAAGATAATTGGTAGCGTTATGTTTCTAATGAATTGCACTAGACCTGACATTGCAAATGCTGTAAGTAGACTCAGTAGATACACACATAATCCTAATCAAGAGCATTGGAATGCGTTAAAAAGATTGCTTAAATATTTGAAAGGAACCATGCACTGGGGACTTCGCTGTAGAAAGTTTCCCGTTGTATTAGAAGGATATTGCGACGCCAATTGGGTGTCTGATAACGATAAAATTAATTCCACTAGTGGATATGTGTTCACACTAGCTGGATGTGCTATATCCTGGAAATCATCTAAGCAATCTTGTACTGCCACGTCTACTATGGAATCTGAGTTTATTGCTCTTGAGTTGGCAGGCCATGAAGCCGAGTGGCTAAGAAGTCTATTGGGAGACGTGCCATTGTGGGGGCTTCCAGCTCCATCAGTGTCGCTTCGCTGTGATAGTCAAGCTTCAATTGCTGTGGCTAAGAACAAGGTTTATAATGGCAAGAGGAGACACATTCGTCTCAGGCATAAGATCGTGAAAGATCTGCTAGAAAGTGGAGTGATATCACTAGACTATGTAAAGTCTGAAAAGAATCTAGCGGATCCATTGACAAAAAGCCTTTGTCGTAAAATGATTGTAGAAACATCGAGGGGGATGGGATTAAAGTCTATACATGAATAAACTGTAATGTATCTAACCTAGTTTTAACAGGTTCAATGTGAGAAGTCATAGTTTCATTCAAGATATGCACTGTGTTTTATGTTGTCCCTCCCTATGGTGTGACAGTGCGGAGACGGGTCCATTGCCATATGTTTGGCTGTGTAAGCACGACTTGCACATGACGGACACTGTCTGAATGTTACCAGCGGTAAGGTTGAGCTTAAAGCTCTTAATGGATCCATATCCATATGTTTGGTGGTGTGCGGTAACATAAACTTGATGGGATCCACCTATATAGGTGTGGGAGTCTGGCCGCTCCTAATGAAAGATTTAAGACTTGCCTTCTGGAGCACCTATGAATATCCAGGACAAGCGCATGGCCGATAAAACGCGCCAAACCATAGGAACTGCCGAGATTTGGAGTTAGTATGTGTCCAAGTGGAAGATTATGCAACCCCTTGTGAGGTTCAAGACGAAAGTCACCTTGCAAGATGTTGGTCCTAAACTTGGGTTACATTAGGTGATGATTCAAGTCATAAGACATCGGCACTGAAAACCGAACTTCCTTTGCCCAGTCTACTCCTTTCTTTCTCCTTCGCTTGGATCCTTTGTGGGGGATTATTAGAAAAATGACACAAGCTAAATCCAAATTAGTAGGAAAGTTGTACCACAATTGGTAAGTACCCCATCACACATTGTGAATACAAAATAAAGGCTCCCAATCCCACATTGACAATTTAAAGGAGGGTAGTTGGGTTTATAAGTGTTTATGTTTTTAACCCATTTGAATTAAGTCTTGGGTGAAGGAATGGTGGGAACCACACGCGCGCGCCCGCAGCGCCGTGCTTGGGCGAGGGTGTGGGTGATCTTTTTCCTAACGGGTATATTTATTTTACGGAAAAACTATTTGTAATTAATAAAATGATCCTTGCTAATTAAAACGAACATTTATGCTAATCAACCGTTTTGAACGTTGTCTTCTACCCGTTGGAACAAGATTACCCCACATTTATTTGCTTTGATTCATTTTTCCAGTATAAAAGAAAGGCTTTAGATCATACATACACACTCAATCACATGCACTTCCTCTCCTGGTTATCTCATTTTCAGTCTTCTCTCTATATTCTTGGGCAAAGTTCTTGGGCGTTCCTAACCGGCAATTAGCGAGTGCACGTTAAGGGCCAGCTGGTGTAAATCCTGGAGGATGGCCGCCTGCGTATCTGTTTGCATTGGAGCAGAGGCGAAATTGTCTTTTAGGATAGTTGTATTTCCCACGGCACAATATCTTTGGTAGTTTCTATTCAACTCTCCCTCTTTCGGTATTATTTGATTGTCGTGTTCATTTATTTGGCTGCATTTTTCGATATACAATTAGTGGAATTTTTACTGCATCATATCGAAGCTTGACACTGCGTTTTTTACTGTTTTCACGAGTAAAATTCACTGTATTTTTTGGTTTAAATTTCCTGTATTTTTCGGTTCATATCAACAGGATTTTTCGGCTATTTTCTTGTATTTTTCGGTTGTCTTACTGTAATTTTTCAGCAGTATTTGTCTGAGTATTTTACGCAGTATTCTACTTGTCATTGTACACATTATCTTTCCAACATAATGAACTCATTATGTTGAACATGTTCTACATCGATCTTGGGATTATCAATTTGTATAGGCTTCTCTTCATGTTCTTCATTGCTGAACCCAATTGTTACATGAGAGAGTTTAACTTTGAGATTATCAGCTTGTATATTTCTTTCATGTCATTCATTGTTGAACTCAATTGCTATTTGAGGGAGTTCTTCATCCTTTGTTTCTTCTTCATTCTTCGATTCGTATTGCTCTACTTCAACAATTTGTTGGGTCTTTTCTTCACTATTTATTTCTTCTTGTTTTGCTTTTAAAAAACTATCTGCAGTAATGAACTTTGATTGACTTTCTTCAACTTTATTTGGTTCAATGACAATTTTGTTGTCAACAAAGTTAACATGTATGTTCCAAGTATTTAGAAGCTCTTTCAAACGTCATACAATCTTGTGACACTTCAATTCACTAGTGAGCTCAATATCAAGTTGACAAAAATCATCATATATGTATGGCCCTTGTTCTTCTTGCGTTGCATAGATTGCATCATCGCGATACTAAAATTGTATACGTGCAAGGTAAGTATTATCAACCCAAGTAATATCCTCTATTGATCCATAAGAGCAAAATATTCTATATAGATCGTTATGAGTAATGGGACAAAAAAAACTTTATGAATCCTTACTATTAAAGATTTATCATCTAAAGTACCCCATAACCAATATATACTCACGTGATTTTCCTTGAGCCCCGTTTTTGTGTTTTCCATTAGAAATACATCTTATATGAAACATTCAATATTCAAGATGCATACCTTTTTTTTTTTAAGTATCCCAAATTGTAAGCAAACCCTAGATTATAAGCAATCCTTGACCGCAATAGAGGTGAGGTACGATGTCCCACGACCGTGGCAGCACCTGTGGAGGCTTAAAGTTGAAATGGTCATGAGGTAAAACTTAGAACCACTGGAGTTTGGCGATGGCCGTCAGTGGACGGTGGATAACGGCGGCAATGGAAACCACTGGATATCGAACAGAATATCTTTAAGGCCTATGAACATCCCATGGTAGGCGGTCAATTTTAAGACTGGGTTTTGTTGGTCATCTTCTCAACAGCAAGGGCAAGAATTAATAATTGCATTCAAGACCAATATCTTGTGAATATTGTAGTGCACAGCCTGACGGTTGTGTTTTGTTTGGGCGAGAGATTTTATGGAGGATGATGGTGGTGGTGCTTTGTAGAGGTTGATGGTGGAGATGGCTTGTGGATGATGGTATGAGTGATGGTCAACTGGGGTTGCGGCTGTGCAAAGAAACTGACGGTGGTAGATCTAGGGTGCCGGAACAACAGCCATGCAGTGACGGAAGTTGTGCATTGGAATTTGTTCTGATACCAACTAATGTAGAACGAAAGTGGGTTTCACAATTGTTAAGTTCGTAAAACACACGGACAGGTGTTGCTCGAATTTCGCTTGAATAGACGTACTTGGAATCCACCGAATAATCAGGAAGAAGTTACCTCGTACAAAAACCTAAGGTTCCTATTTATAGAAATAGAGATCTAAACAATATCAACTTGAATGAGAAGATAAAAACTAAACTAAAAAGAAATCTAACTAAAAGGAATTCCTATAAGAATAGGAAAACTTGTACAAATATAAAACTAACCTGGCTTAATAAATATAAAGGATAAACTAATATATATACAATTTAAAAGTACAAATACATTTGAATTCCTTCTAATCTAGCCATCTTCATGAATCACATATTTTATATTATCCTCATACTGTGTCACACCATTACCTTAACTCTTTTGCTTAAAAGTTGAGAACTGGGTTTAAGACACGTTCAAGAGCTCAACAGTCTATCATAATACGGAGTTAATTAAGTTTATGAATGGAGCCTTTGACTCAAAGTAACTCATTCAAGATTTAACTTGAAAAGAGGAAAATAGAGAGTATTTGGGTTACTTGATTGGGAGCAATGCTTTCAGTATCAAGGCTTGAGCGTTAAAGCCTTAATACAATAACTCAAACCTAAATTCGCCTAGCTCACCACCAACGTTACCTAGCTCTAGGCTTGGCGCTATCAAAGAATTAGATCAACGGGAATAAACTTAATTTTTTGGAAGGGGATGGGGACAATAACTAAAACAAAAGGGATTACTTTTTTGTACTTAGCTACCGAACACCCGTTGTATTGTTGAAAACAACAAAACTACAATTATGAGAGCTCCCAAGAAAAGAAAAAAGAGAAAGTACAAGGTGTTTTAGAAATAAAATGAAGAGTTTGTATCCGTGATAGGCCCCTTTGTTAGTTGCTGAGGTCCTTTATTTATAGCCTAAGAATGTAACTGTGGCATCCTTATTTTGCGCCAATTCAGAATTGGCCTCCCTTCATCTGCTAGGACTAATTTCACAATATTTGACGCACGTGCTCGAGGGAAAAAAGTCTTATCCACATTGGCACACTCTGCTTTAATTGTCCTACAGGCCTACACTTTTGTTAAAGTGCTTCATGTAACTTCTTCAAGTCGAGGGATCACCTTTCATACAAAGCTCCCAATAACTGTCTCGAGCTTGAATTTGATGTCTCAATAACCCATATCGAGCACGCTATTTTTAGGGGCTTAGTTATTATGCTTCATTAATAAGAACAATGTTGTTCCATTTCTTTGTTTTCTGGTAATCTCGAAGGTTATTTCACATGATAGGCACCTGTCAAACTAAATGGCGTCATTCAAAAACCTTTGAGTTTGCTATGTTATCAAATTTTCATTTGATAAGTGTTAATGAATGTGCTGTGTCAGGGAATTTAGACAACTAGTTACAAGTCGTACTATGGAGGACAAGTCCTACAACTTGAAAGAAAGTTGGACACTTAATTGGGGCATTTGCCTTGGGGGATATACGAAGTTCTTTAAGTTTTAGGAAAACCTTGCCTAAAGTGCATGTCGATTTCAAAACTAGGGATATGGCCATCAAAAAAATAAGATCATGCTGGGTTCTAGAGCGTAAAAAAGTTTGTTATGAGCAAGACCTCGCTCATGAGATCTCATATGCGTTGTGATGACTTGGATGCCTATGTTCTATTAGCTTTATGCTAGAATGCACAAATGTGTGATGGACGATATATTGTGGTTTCTTGCTTAGGAGAGTGGCATGCTGCTTGGATGGCAGAATGGTGACCCTCGACAAGGACAATGAGTAATGAACACGAATGGGCATATAATGAGACATGTTAAGCCATCGATTGCTCAAGAGCAAGGGTGCTCCCAGCTATGTTAAAGAACATATGGTCGACCTTATAGTGGGATGGTTGGAAAGGTAATTGACTCTATGATCAAATTCCATGGTCGATCGAGGATGATATACAAAGTACTCAAAATTTTGTTGACCCTTAGATTGAGAGGACATTTTGTTATGAATTGATGATTTTTAATTGTAATTTTCTGGTTGTAAGTGTTTCATTATTGAGTTGTTAGTTTTTAAAAGTCAGATGGGTAGGTTTTAGGCTCCAAAATCAGTTAATTGGTCAAACCGGGTCTATTTGAGGGTTTTTTTGCTGCAGATTTGGCGGGAAAAGTTGTTAGATGGCTTAATTTGAATTTGTCTTGATGCAATGTGCCCAAATGTGTATAAATAGGGTCTTAAGCATGTATTTTAGGTATTCAATGAAAATAATCTGAATTTCCTTTTGGAATTTCTCTCTCTTTCTCATCTCTTTCTCTATTTCTCATCCTCTATCACTTCTCTTCTCATCTTAACTCTTTCTTCTACAAGGTTAGACTTTCAATTCTTAATTGGAAGCTAACAATTGGTATCAGAACTAGTTCAAGCAGTCAATTTATTGATTGAGGCTGGCAAAATCAAAGAAAACATGATCGAAGGCGTGAGAACCAGATCAGGAGCTGGAGGAGCAAATGTATCAGCTACAGTGACAGATTCTGGTGTTGATGCATCAATTGATCACCACCGGGAGTTGAATGACAAGTTCGAACAGTTGAATGCTAAGTTTGATCAGCAAAATGCAAGGTTTGATCAGCAGGATGCGAAGTTTGATCAGCATAGCATCGAGATTAAACAACAGAATGACAGCATTCAGCAAATGTTGAAGTTGATTTTGGATAAAGATGCGAATAAGGAGGAACAATTGCAACAAATTGAAGAGAAAATTGTAAAATTGCAAGATCAGGTTAATAAATAAGAAGAATCAAGTGTTAATGCAATCTTGAATCCTGCAAGTCAGATCTTTCATCAGATGGAGACCGATCAGCAGCAAGACAATGTTGACAGGCCTGAAAGTCTGGTGAGGAACCGAGGCAAGTCTCCGATAATGCAGCCGGATGTAGGACCTTCAATTAACATCAGAACAGCTGAAAATCAGTCTTTGCAACCTGAAATTGAAGTGGACAATCAAGATCAGGCCTCTAGACAAGCACATTACAAACCTGGAGCTTTAATCGCAAACCGCAGTATCAGGCCACAGGATTCAGTGTTGCAGCGCAGAGTTGAATTTGATGAGCTCGATCATCTGGATAGACCTCCTGATCGATAGTACCAGCATAGATGAGTGAGTAATGACACTTTATCTGGTGGTAGGACTGGTAATTACAGGCAGCCAAGAGTTGAGATTGTTCCTTTTGATGGAAAGCAACCGGAATCATGGCTAAGAAGGTGTGACCAGTACTTCCTGTATTATAACATACCTGATGATGAAAAGCTCCAGCTAGCTACGGTGCATTTACATGGTGACCATGAGGTTTGGTATTATAGTTTGTTGAAGAGCAAACCGAATCTTTCTTGGGGCCAATTCGTAGAAGAAATGTGTGAACGTTTTGGAGAAGGTGAATCAACGGATGTTGTGGATAACTTTAACAAATTGTCACAAACTTCAACCGTGAGAGAGTATATGCTTAGATTTGAGAACTTAAGAGCCAACTTGCAATCAGTTTTGTCCATAGCTCCCGAGGATGCTACATCTTACTACGTTCAATGCTTTGTAAGTGGATTGAAGCCTAGGATCAAGAATATAGTGAAAGCTATTGGTCCTAAGACTTTGTCAAGTGCTTATAACAAGGAAAATTGATTGAAGCTACTCAAGTCCAATCACGTGACAAGTTTAAGCAGCATGGCAGCAAGTTCAGACCTTAGCAGAAAGATTCCAGTGCAGGTTTTAAGCGTGCTATTGACAGAAGTTCTGTAAGACTTTGCTTTCGTTGCAATCAACCATATCAGCCTGGTCATAGGTGTAAATCTCAAGCATTAATGTATGCAAGAGGGTCCTGTGTTGCTGCTGATTCAGACAGTGAAGCCTCAGATGCAGAGGAGGACAGTGCAGGCTGCCATTCAAGGGAAGAATCAAGTGATGATGAAGTGGAGATATCAATAAAGGCTCTAACCGGTAGTGGAGCTCATAATACCATCAAAATCAAAGGCCAAGCTGGAAAGCATTCCATCATTATCCTCATTGACAGTGGGAGCACTCATAGTTTCGTCGATCCCAAGTTGATTAAGAAGGTCAAGCATGACATGACAAAAACTCATCCCTTGGAGGTAATGGTGGCTGACGGAAATTCTTTAAGGACTCAAAACAAGTGCATAGCATTCCCATGGTCTATGCAAAACCATCAATTCACTTTTGATTTTTGAGTTTTGCCCTTGGGAGGTTGCGATATGGTGCTCGGGGTGGATTGGATGAGAACCTTCAACTCGGTTGTGTTTGATTTTGACAAAATGACCGTGGCATTTGAGGTTCATGGCACCAAAGTGTCTTTGCAAGGCATATTCGAGGAAGCTCAGCTCAAGTTGATTGATGCTAAGCAAGTGCAAGGTGGAATTAAGAAGAAAGCGATCCAATGGATTGGTCATATGTTCATGATCAGTTCGGTAGAGCTGCAGCAGGATCCTCTACCAGATGTGCAGGCCTTGGTAGATGAATTTGGGGACATTTTTGAGGAGCCTAAGAGTTTTCCTCCACAAAGGAGTGTGGACCAGGCTATTCCTTTGCGCGTGAACTCTGAGCCATTCAAAATAAGGCCATACCGATATGCCCATGGCCAAAAGAAGGAGATTGAGAGGCAAGTGGAGGAGCTTCTTCACTTGAGCTTCATTAGACAGAGCCGTAGTCCTTTTGCTTCACCTGTGATCCTCGTGAAAAAGAATGACGGTTCGGCCAGAATGTGTATAGACTACTGAAGGTTGAATGCTTTAACTGTGAAAGACAAGTTTCCTATTCCAGTCATAGACGATTTGCTTGATGAGCTACATGGAGCATGCTTCTTTTCAAAGCTTGATTTGAGGCAAGGACATCATCAAATCAGGGTCCTCGAGCCGGATATCTACAAGACAGCTTTTCAAACTCATCATGGCCATTTCGAGTTTGTTGTTATGCCTTTCGATTTAACAAATGCTCCAACCACTTTCCAAGCAGCCATGAATGACGCTTTCAAGCCTTTTCTGAGGAAGTCAGTGCTCATTTTATTTGATGATATACTG
The DNA here is from genome assembly GCA_018398585.1 of Simmondsia chinensis. NCBI lineage: Eukaryota > Viridiplantae > Streptophyta > Magnoliopsida > Caryophyllales > Simmondsiaceae > Simmondsia > Simmondsia chinensis. The sequence goes on from JAGTTD010000005.1 coordinate 14,852,775, forward strand.
ATTTATAGCTCAACATATGAAGCTCATCTCACTCACCTCAGACAAGTGTTTGTTTTGATGCGACAACACAAGTTCTTTGCAAAGTTGTCCAAATGTTCGTTTGATCAAAATAAGCTTGAGTATTTGGGTCATGTCGTCTCACAAGAGGGAGTATCTACTGATCCTAATAAGATCCGTGCAATGCAAGATTGGCCAATTCCAATCACCTTGAAGCAATTGAGGGGTTTTTTGGGATTGACCGGGTATTATAGAAAATTTATTAAGGGTTATGGTTCTATTGCCAAACCTTTAATGGAGCTCTTGAAGAAGGATGCTTTTGCATGGAACGAGAGATCTCAAGCTGTATTTGAAGCTCTCAAAGCCGTAATGTGTGCTACACCGGTGTTGACAATGCCAAATTTCACCAAAAGCTTTGTTTTGGAGACCAATGCAAGTGGTACTGGTATTGGGGCTGTTCTTTCTCAAGGTGGAAGGCCTATTGCTTACTTGAGTCAACCTCTAAGTCCCAAGCATCAAGCCATGTCGACCTATGAGAAAGAGTACCTAGCAATTCTCTTAGCCGTGGAGAAATGGAGGCATTACTTGGAGGGTCACAAGTTCATCATTCGAACAGATCACCAAAGCCTCAAGTATCTCCTTGTAAAAAGATCGTGACAAGAATTCAAAAGAAAGGTCTTATGAAGATGTTGGGCCTTGATTATGGCATCGAGTATAGAAGTGGCAAAGAGAATGTGGCTGCGGATGTGCTGTCAAGGAGGTTTGAAGATGCAGATCAGGGGACTTGTAATGTGGTAACCGTGGTTGTACCTTCATGGATGGAAGAGCTACATAAGTCATATGTGGGTGATCCTTTTGCTCAAGAAAAAGCTACTGCTGCTATCCTTAAATCTGATGCAGAAATTGCTGCTGTAGAGCCAGAAATTGCCGTACAGAGGGGGCTGATCATAATTGATGGAAGATTGTACGTTGGTTCTGCTACTGATTTGAGAAAACAAGTCATACAAGCCTCACACGATGCTGCTTGGGGAGGTCATGCTGGTGTAGAAGGGACATATCAAAGAGTTAAAGCATACTTTATATGGCCAAGCATGAAAAAAGAAGTGAGTGATTATCTGAAGACTTGTGAAGTGTTCCAACAAACCAAGTTGGGTGATCATCGATACAAAGGACTCCTTCAACCTCTTCCTATTCCGGATGGAGCTTGGATCTACATTAGCATGGATTTCATTGAGGGATTGCCGAGGTCCGAAGGCAAGGAAGTCATATGGGTAGTGGTGCATCGTTTCACCAAATATAGCCATTTTATTGCTCTTGCTCGACCCATTACTGCTGAAAAGTTGGCAAGGATCTTCCTTGACAACATTTGCAAATTACATGGATTGCCTCAATCCATTTTGTCTGATCGTGACAAGATTTTCACAAGCACGTTTTGGAGGGAGCTGCTCAAATTGATGGGAACCACATTGGCACTTAGTTCTTCTTATAATCCTCAAACAGATGGCCAAACCGAACGAGTCAACCAATGTGTAGTACAGTACCTTCGGAGTATGGTTTTCTTAAGGCCCAAGGAGTGAAATCATTGGCTTTCCTTGGCTGAGTTTTGGTTCAACACTCACTTCCATACATCAATTGGCACTTCACCCTTCTAAGCCTTGTATGGCTATCCTCCACCCTCACCCATGTTGCTTCAACAGCCGGCAGAGTCACCTTCTGCAGCAACTGATTTGGTGCAGCATAGGCAACATATGTTGAAAGCACTTAAGGATAATCTTCAACAAGCCCGAGCTCGGATGAAGTATTATGCAGATAAGAAAAGGGTAGACAAAAGCTATAACGTTGGGGACATGGTCTACCTAAAATTACAACCATATAGACAGTCAACCGTGGCTGTCAGGCGCAATGTCAAGCTATGTGCCCGTTTCTTCGGCCGGTTCAAAATCTTGGAGAAAGTTGGCAATGTTGCATATAAGCTTGACTTACCTTCGCATTCATACATTCACCGCATGTTCCATATGTCCTTACTTAAAAAGCAGGTCAGGAGAGGTGCTGAAATTGCTCGAAATCCACCTGATGCAGAGGCAAATGGCTTGCTGTTACTGTAATCAGTTGCTGTTAGGGGCTGCAGGGTGCTGCAGACAGATGGAGGTGCTGTGCAAGAGGTATTGGTGACTTGGAGCAATTTGAACAAGAGCTTTATGACTTGGGAAAATTGCAAATTTTTGAAGAGCCAATTCCCGCATTTCACTTCTTGAGGACAGGAAGTTTCTCAAGAGGGAGGGAATGTTATGAATTGATGAATTTTAATTATAATTTTCTGGTTGTAAGTGTTTCATTGTTGAGTTGTTAGTTTTTAAAAGTCGGATGGGTAGGTTTTAGGCTCCAAAATCAGTTAATTGGTCAAACCGGGTCTATTTGAGGGTTTTTTGCTGCAGATTTGGCGGGAAAAGCTGTTAGATGGCTTAATTTGAATTTGTCTTGATGCAATGTGCCCAAATGTGTATAAATGGGGTCTTAAGCATGTATTTCAGGTATTCAATGAATATAATCTGAATTTCCTTTTGGAATTTCTCTCTCTTTCTCATCTCTTTCTCTATTTCTCATCCCCTTTCACTTCTCTTCTCATCTTAACTCTTTCTTCTACAAGGTTAGACTTTCAATTCTTAATTGGACGCTAACACATTTGAATTTGGAGTTGATAGGTTGGTCGACATAGTTGTTGGTCAAACAAGTGTATCTAAAGTAGTGGTTGAGCAGGATGCATATTTTAGTCGTAGTAGTGCTATGAAGTCATAATTGACGTGGGGATGCCTCTTGATGTCGTTTTGGTTAGAAAACCTATTGATTGGTTGAGCATTGGGACATGAGTCCTATTATTCCACTTTATGTGGAACTTAGGAGAAATGAGAGACCAACTTAGTTTATCCATGATATGGATCAAATTTAGGGGTTGGACTTAGTGATGTAATGTAGCTTCGGCGAATAGTTGGGACAAGATGTAGAATAAACCTTTGATGGAGTAAGGTTGGTCGAGACTCGGTTGCAACTTGGGGTCCACAAGATTGAAGGAAAATCTCCACTGTGTTTCATGAACCATAACACTATTTTTTTCTTTTTTAGTAAGTTAAGGAAAATACTAGAACTACTTGTTAGACTACATATTGTATAAGTTTGATAATTGTGTATAGGCCTCATGGGCGCGGTCTTGTATTGTAACGTATATCATTGTAATCACTCTATAAATATATGAGAGGGCTACCTCATTAGAGGGGTTTCCTTCTATTTTTCATGGCATTAGAGGTAAAACCCTAATTCTCCTCTCTGTCTCCCCCCCAACTATGTGCCCGCTCTCTTCCTCTCCAAGGCAAACCCGCTGGCCGAAACCCTAATTTTCTCTCCCTAATAGTGTGCCCCCTCTCTTCCTCTCCAAGGCAAATCCTATCCAAAACCCTAATTTTATCTCTCTACCGTGTGCCTCTCTTCTATCTCTTATGGCTAACTCTTCCTCTACTACATTTCTACCAACTGTGGCCCCATCGGCATCTCTTGTATCGGCTAACTATCATGGTCCCCTTGCATTACCAACTCCATTCAACATCTCAAATATATGAAGTCAGATCACTTCGACCTTAGATCTTAAAGATCCATCATCTTATATATTATGGCATCGCTCTTTCCTCTCTGGTTACCGTGGATATGTGGTTGATGGTGAATTTAATGGGTCATCCATCTCGCCCCCCATTACATACCCCTTTATGGTTATTGGAAGCAAATTGACAATCTCTTAATCTTCTGGTTACTTGATAGTATCTCTTTTGATCTAGCTAGTGCTGTGTGTACTGATGATGATAAATTAGCTACTGCATCCCTTTGGAGTACTATTTCTTGACTTTTTACGTAGTCCCTACAATTACATTTTAAAACAAAAATTAGCGAATAGTAAGAAAGTAAATATGACAATGATGGCATGTCTCGCCAAGATTAAGTCATTAGCTGATACTCTTTGGTTCACTAGTGCCTCTATCTCTGATTTTGATATGGTACTTGTTGTTGTTGATGGTCTTTCTGATAATAAGGAATATTATGACCCGTCTCCTTTCCCATCATTCATTGAGGCCAAATCTCTTTTAATGGGAGAAGAATCAAGGCTTGCAGATGATACCATTAATACTTCTATTATGTTAGTTGCTACAGGCACTTCTTCTTAAAACCGTGTTGTTGAGTACCAAAATATTTCTCAAGGATCAAATTTACAGCCGAACTCTTTAACCCCGGCCGAAGAGTTTTTTGCATTACAGGCGCAACAATTTGAACAACAACCCGACTTTGGTAATTCACAAGGTAATGGTCGTGGCATTGGTCGTGGTGGTGGTCATGGTGATCGAGGTGATGGTCGTGGCTGTGGTCACAACGGCCATGGTTATGATAATTGGTGGAATCAAAACATGTGGGGTCCGAATTTCTGCCCCGGGGGGGGGGGGGGGGGGGGGGGGGGGGAGCGGGGTGGGTTGTGGCCTATGCCTTCATTTTAGCTGCCATATCACACAGCTCAAATTGGCATGCCTCAGGGTGGTAATATACCTTCATATCCACAACTTCATCCGGCTAATAATGCTCTTACCACTGGCTATGACTTTTATCCAGGTTTTGATGCATATCTATTTCCATTACAGACATGCTCCGCTACTATTCTCGACACTACGTGGGTTATGGGTACTGGTGCTTCTTCCTATATGACCAACAATTCAGGTACCCTAATGTCTTTGTCTCCTTATCGTGGTTTTGAAAAAAATCTTAGTGGGAAATGGTGCATCTCTTTTGATCTCAATGGTTGGATCATGTTCTCTTTCTACACCAGTTGGTCGTATTTGAATAATGTCTTGTTTGTTCCTGTTCTTTCAAAAAGTTTACTTTCTGTTCTTCAATTTTGTCTTGATAGTAATTGTCTTTTGGAATTTGACTCATGTTGTTTTTTCTATCAAGGAACCTAAATCGAAGTCCACCATTATCAGATGTGTCAGCCTGAGGCCCCTATTCATCGTCCCATCCGCCTTTGTATCGCTCATCATAATGCGTGTCTCTTCCTCGCTGTGGCATCGGTGCTTAGGTCATCCCGGAGAACCGGTTTTGTCTTCTTTAGTCAAACAAAAAATTTATTTCTTGTTTTAGTCCTTCTTCCGAGTCTAGTTTGTGTCATGCTTGTCAATTAGATGAGCACATTCATTTACCTTTTTAGAAGTATGTCTCTTATACTTCTCGTTCTTTTGACATTATTCGTTCTGATGTATGGACATCACCTGTTATAAGTTTTAGTAGTTTTAAGTATTATTTGCTATTTTTGGATAATTATTCTTTTTTTTTTTTTTTGTGGATTTACCCCATGCATGTCAAATCTGAAGTGTTTGATTTATTTATTCTATTTTGTTATCTAATACCTACATAGTTTGGCATAGAGATAAAGCAATTTCAGTATAACAATGGTAGTGAATACATTAATGGGAATTTTAACCGTGTATTTGTAGAGCGGGGTTTTCTTAGTTGGGTTTCATGTCCTCGCACCTCCCAACAAAATGGAAAGGCTGACCAAATGTATAAAACTACTGGTAATATGATGCGCGCTATTTTATTTCAAGCTTGTATGCCTTTAGAACACTAGGTGGAATTCGACCTTGCTGCAACAAATGTGACTAATCTTTTTCTTTCCACCGCTATAAAGAAGAAAATTCCCTTTCAACTTTTTTACAAGAAAAAGGCTATATATGATCACCTTCGAGTCTTTGGTTGTCCTTGTTATCCAATTCTAAGTGCCACTGCACCACAAAACTAGTCCCATGCTCGTCATTGTGTGTTTTCTTTGGATATCCGTCGAATCACAAGGGTTACAAGTGTTTAAATCTTTCCACTAACAAAGTTGTCATTTTGAGGCATGCTATTTTTGGTGAAATGGATTTCCTTCTAGCTTGGTTGGTTGCCTTTTCATAGAACAGTATGCATCGTCTTCATCAAATTTTTAAGCTGCCTTTGGACTCATCTCCATTTTTTTGGTATCCTTCCCCACCCGATCTGTTCGTACAGACTAGTCGGCCAGCCGAGCACGGCTCCTACAACTCCCATGGCTCCTGCAGCTTCAACATCCGTGTCAGAATAGGATAATGGCCTCATTCCACAGGTTTCGCCTACTAATACATCACATAAGCCACCTCAATTGTGTCCTGCTCCCCCACCACAACCAGTTCATCCATGATCAATTGGTCTAAGGTTGGTATTGTCAAACCCTTGTTTAAGCCTTTTATGGTTTCTCCTTCTACTTTATATAATATTCCTTATTCTTGCAAACAAGCACTTAATAATGAAAATTGGAAGAATGTCATGTTAGATAATATAATGCCCTTCAACGGAATAATACTTGGACTCTTGTTCCTAAACCAAGTGATGCTAATATTAGTGGTTCTAAATGGGTCTTTCGTGTGAAACAAACCTCCATTGGAAAAATTGAGAGATATAAAGCTCGCTTAGTGGCTTAAGGTTATACGCAATGTTACATTATTGATTATGATGAGACCTTTATGTTGTTAAACCTACTACTGTTTGAACTACTTTAACCATAACTACATTAAGTAAATGGCCTATTCATCAACTTGATGTTAAAAATGCATTTTTGAATGACACTTTGAATGAGGAGGTATACATGAAACAACCACTAGGATTTGTGAATTTAGATTTTCTAGACTATGTATGCAAATTGAAAAAGTCTTTGTATGGGCGAGAGCAAGTGCCTGGTACGACCATTTTGCCTCTATCCTCCATCATCTTGGTTTTTGTGGTCATAAATCTGATTCTTCAATGTTTATTCTAAGTCATGGGAATGATATGGCTATTCTATTGGTTTATGGCTATTCTATTGGTTTATGTAGATGATATTGTTCTTACTGTCTCATCTACTTTCTTTATTCATGCTTTGTTATATCAAAGTGAGTTTGATATGACATATTTGGGAAGCCTCCACTATTTTCTTGGGATTTCTATGACTCATATGACTGATGGTCTGTTTTTAACTCAGTCCAAGTGTGCTAGTGATTTGCTTGAGAAAACAAACATGCTCTCTTGCAAGCCTGTTGCTATGCCTAATGACTCCAAATCAAAGCTCTCTTCCATCGATTGGGAGATCATAACTGATGCAACTTTATACCGATCCATTATTGGTGCTTTACACTATCTTACTTTTACTCGTCCTGATATTTCTTATGCAGTTCAGTAGGTGTGCCTTTTTATGCATGCTTCTTGCCTTCCTCACTAGGTTGCCGTTAAACGCATTCTTCGCTACTTTAAGGGGCACTATTGATTATGGTCTCATCATCTCTCCCTGTGGTCTTAATCAGCTGGGGGGTTATTCTGATGCTAATCCGGCTGCATGCCCTGACACTCGTCGATCCACATTTTGTTTTTGTGTTTTTTTTGGTGGAAGTGTCATCCCTCGATCTTCTAAACGGCAGCCTATGATATCCGCTGCAGTGCTGAAGCTGAATATCGTGTTGTTGCTAATCTTGTCTTTGAATGTTGCTGGTTACGCTCTTTACTTAAAGAGCTTGTTATTATTCTTCATAAGGCTACCTTGGTATATTGTGATAATATTTCTGCTACCTGCCTTTCTATAAATCCCGTTCAACATGTTCGTACCAAGCACTTTGAGATTGACATTCACTTTGTACGAGAACATGTTCAAATCGGTCTTGTTCGTGTTCTTCATGTGCCGTCCTTGCAACAGCTTGCTAGCATCTTCATTAAAGAGCCTTCATCAGCATTTGTTTTTGTTCTATAAGCACAATCTTTGCATTCGATTGTCTCCTGCTTCGATTGAGCAGGGGATGCTGGACTACATATTGTAGAGGTTTGTTAATATTATACATAGGCCTCATGGGCATGGTCTTACATTGTAATGTATATCATTGTAATCACTCTATAAATGTATGAGAGGGTTGCCTCATTAGTGGGATTCCCTTCTATTCTTTCACTACTCAACAAAGTTAGTCAAACCTAGCAAATCATGATACGAAGCCTAGTGAAATTGCATATAAACACCATTATGCAAGTCTTGTGGGGAAGAATCTAACACTGCCATCCTATCAACATCCTTATTTTCTTCATGAAACACAAGAGAAACACGATACTCCATAGACTACGATAAAATATCCTAAATATCCTCAATAATAGTTCTAAATTGCCAAGGACAAGGAAATTCACATCTTATTATTCAAACAACCACAAGATTATCCCCTGCAATATGCAAACGATCAATACCCAAATTTAGACATTTTTGAATCCCTTCTCTAGCAGCCCAAGCCTCCGACAAAATAATAAGAGCGTTACCAGTGCTACCATAGTAAAAATCAAGGGTTCTACCACACCAATTTCGGACATTAAAACCATAAGAAGACACGTTGTTTCTTTTTGAATCATCAAAATCAAGGGTGCTCTCATTTTCCTCCTCCCCCTTGTCTTGTTGTTAGCATTGAGCCACCCATCATTTCTTAGAATCCATTTAACAAAGTGTTTGTCAATCGGAGTGATTACATGACCAATTTTTTGAGATGATCTCAATCATTAAATCGCCTGAGTTCTTAGAGCCTCCCAAGAAGTCCTTCCTCCAGAGGTCTAATCCTAGTTCTTATATGCCCTAACAAAAGCTCCCAACATTACTTTGCAAAATTACATTGGAGAAATACATGATCAATGGTCTCTAAACCTATATTGCAACATGGACAAGTGTTGGGTAACTTTAGCTCTCACGATGCTAGAATAGCTCGAGTTGGGAGAGAGTTATGATATAACTACCACAAAAAAAATCTTGATTTTGGGTGCTGCATTAAGCTTCCAAATCCATCTGCATGCCCAATTGTTCCTTTCTTCTTAGGTAACACCTTGAGCTAGCCATCTAGCAGACTTAACTAAAAATTCTCCATTTGCTGTAAAACCCTAATGAAACCTATCAAATTTATACCTATAAGGAATCGGGATACCCAAAACCAAAGGCAGAAGCCTATCAAGAATGAACCTTTCAAATCATTCACCTTCCGTTTCCCACCCTCAATAAACTTTAAAACCTTTAAGTCAGGATCCTTATGACAATGATCATCAACTATCAACTCAGCCAACGGGGCAGGAGTGCACCAAGTGTCATACCAAAAGGAGATACTACTGCCATCACAAACTAGCCATCGAATCCCCTTTTAGATTAGATCAAGGCAGGCCAAAATATTTTTCCAAGCCCAAGAATCCTCGAGTTGGTTCACATAGGGGAAAAAAAAATCTCCATGTTGAAAATACTTATTTCTTACTAATTGAGTCCAGAGATTATTTGAGTTACAAATTACCTTCCACCCAAAATTGCACAACAGAGCCTTGTTTGTCACAGACATACGCTTTAACCCCAGGCCACCCGCCCCTTCAGGCTAGCAGATTTAGAAATCATATGTATGCCTGTATCAAGATTTCCATGTTTCTAGAAGAATTCCCTGCTTATTTTATCCATGAATTCATTAACAGAGTTCAAAATTTTACAGCAGTTCATTGTGTGAGCTGGGATGGACTCTAAAATAGATTGAATCAGTATCATTCTACCCGCTTTGGACAAGATATTGGCTTTCTAAGGAGTTAATGTTTGTAAGATTTTATCTTGAATACCTTTAAACACCTCTACTTGGTTTATCACCAATCAAAGGGCAACCAAGACATCTATCAAATTTAGCTGATGTACTGATATAAAAAATTCCACTAATTCGATTCCTCAGTGAAGTCGATGCATATTGGAAAAGACAATAGAGGACTTATGATAGTTCACAAGTTGACCTAATTGGAAATAGTAATGTCCAACAATACCTTGAGGTGATAACGGGCTTCTATAGATGCTTGACAAAATAGAGGGCTATTGTCTGCAAAAAAAGAGGCATGGGATGACTAAAGCAGTGTGAGAAATGTGAACTCCTAAATGTTGATTTCCCAAATCTATGCTACATTGGATTTGCCTCGCTAATACCTCGATACAAAGAATAAAAAGGTACGAAGATAAAGGATCCCCTTGCCGTAAACCTCTAGGGGGCCGAAACCATCGAGTAGGTTCATCATTGATCAAATAAGAGTGAGAGGCAGAGGAGACGCAACTCATAATCCAATTGACCCATTTCAAAAAAAAAGCCTAGCCTCATAAGAACCCTTTTATGAAAATCTCACTCAATGCTATCATATCCATACCAGGTTTTAGAGCCACTCATCTTTTCTTACCTTGCTTTTGCCGGAATGCTATAATAATTTCATGAGCAATAAAGATATTGTCATGGATTGATAGACCTGACACAAAGGCTCCTTGTAGGATGAATCATATCAGATAACAAAGATCGGAGCCGATTAGCTAAAACCTTGGCTATAATCTTATAAATAACATTACGAAAGCAACTCAGTCTAAAGCAGTTAGGGAACTCAAGGTTTTCTACCTTAGAAACAAGCTAGTTAAAGGTATGATTGACCTCCTTAAGGAGATGGCCACTATGTAAGAAAGCATTAACCACTTCAATAAGGTTACTACCAACAAGATCCTAGAAATGTTGGAAGAGTCTTGCCCCAAACCCGTCAGGCCTTCAGGCTTTATACGAATTTATTTGGAAAACAGCTAGTCATTTTTCCTAATTTGTAACTTCCTTGGTAAGAGACTTATTAATTTTTTTTGACACCGTTGGATCAAACTTGAAGGGAGGGGTTTTCCTCTAACTCAACGAATCAATATCAACCCAAATAGGAGAATAGTCTTAAATCGAAAAGTATCCATTGTGAATGGCTGCTTGTGGATAAAAATGTATCCAAGATTTAAGGACTAAACATCTTTCAAGGCATTCCCAAACACTAGAATTTAATAGATTTATCTTCTAGGTAAACGGGTTACCCTCAAAAGAAAGATCCAAATATCAATATCATAACACAAGGAAGTCTTTCAAATCGGGAAGAACAGGCAAGAGCATCCCCTACTTATCTTCCGGATTTAACAAATCAATCATATCACCTATCAGGTGATGTGGTGATGGCTCATGAACAATATTCTTCCCAATAAATCCCTAAAATAAATCCTTCTCTTCCTCCGAGGCAAGAGCATATAAAAAGAGCAACGTGGATTCTACCTATCAAGAACTTTAAGATGAAAATCCTATTAGACTTGAATGAAACTTCAATATTACAAAAATTGTTGTTCCAAAACAATCAAATACTCCCCACATGATTTAGAGAGGGTGAAAAATCAAACTTTTGGGATACAAGCTTAAAATTGATAACATGATTAGCAGGTTCAATCATCATAGTTTCTAAAAGACAACACATATCAGGGTTTAACTTTGATTAAGCAGTTTAACCTCTTTGTGAATGCCAACCCTTTTCGTACCTCTCACATTCCAACATAGAAACCTCATTAGCCTTTAGTAAATAAGTATCCTAAACCAACCATTACGCCCCAATAATCAAAGCCCAAACATAATATCAACAGAAACTGGCATAAGAGATTCTATATTTGAAGTCAAAGTAATTAATAGCAAGAATTAATCTCCCCCTATGCCCAAATAGAGCATACTAGTAGTACACATACCTAGGATCAATGTGGCCATGCATTTCACAGCACACATAAGGCAGAAAGCTAGCCAAGAAACAAAAGAATATTATAATGACACAAAAGGTAGAAAATCCAACACAATCAATATAGCTCACTTTTGACCAAACATCTCTCCTCGTTTATCCTCTTGAATAGTATGCTATAATATAAAATTATATCAAAAAGCAAACCCATCATTTTACAAATCCAAAACATAGGGTCAAAACCCTTCATTCTCTAAATTGGCAAGGCATAGAGCCTATCCCAAGTACACCAAGTATCAAACAGTGAATCGATCAACAAGGTATGACATAGAAATACAAACAAAAAAGACCGAATAACAAACATATAAGAACATAACTTACCATTAGTAATATAGATACATATATATAAACTCCAACTTGGAGATACAAAACTAAAATTCAAGAAGTCAAACCCTCTTCTATTAATGGACACCACCCAAATTTATCCTAATAGAAGTAGTTTGGTGATTAATTTAACTTGCTATGCCATGATAAGATGTCTTACCACTCAATCCCCCTTTAGCCTACCATCTGGAGGATTCCGGGCAACATTTGTAGGACCTAGTTGAATAGTCCATGATATAAACAAGAGGGTAGGTAGAAGATGAGGAAGTAGCTAAGGATTCAAGAGTAAGAGGAGAAGGAATTTCAACCATTGAAGTTGATGCGAAGTTTGGAAAGAAAGAGCGAAGGAAAAAAAACGAAGAATAAATTTCTCCTTTAACTACAATAGGGGGTTGACTCCTAGTAAATAATAGAACTTTATCTATATCCTCCCTCCTCAAGCACATGGACCAAAAGTAAATCAGGAGGGGATGGGTACAACATAGAAGAAGTGATTGAAGGCATTTTGACTCAGCATTTAGAATAGACTTTCCGATCAAACAAGCATAGTAAAATACCTCTGAGTGCTTTTAGCTCACCAATCATCAATGAATTCCATTTTTGAAAATTGATTGAAGCTCTTAATCATTGATTACAGTACTTGGTCTTATTTTAAGAAGAATCAACACCAAAATCACAAATTGAAAAGTTAGGTTTTCATTCACCCCTTTTTTCGCCTCTTTCTCCTCATAGAGACACAGATAACAAATTGTCGTTCTTTATCAATGAAATGTAGAACACACATTATGGAAACATAAAACAAATTATTGGTCTTTTTCAACCAAAAAAAACTCACTTGGGCATTTCGTCGAACATTTGGTACTCAAACTTGATGCTCAAGTATATTCAAATTTGTACTTGAAAGAGCAATGTAGATTCAGAAAATTCAATGAATAAAGCATAATAGACAATTTTTCAGTATTCGGCAAGGAAAGGGTTTTTACTTGGGGCCCAAGGACATGGACTTCATGAAAGAGCTTTCATGGTTCCTACGAGATGGACCATAACGCTATGTGTATGTGACAAATGTAAACAAACAAAGTCAAGCATAAGACCCCCTTGAAATTTTTGATTAGTCATATTGAGCCTAAGGTCAAGGTGAGCTTAAATGAGCATTTGAACCTTTTTCCATATCGTATTGATAAAATACGAGGATGCTCGATACATAGCTCAACTTGGCTTCTTATACTACTCCAGTTGATTCTAGCTTATTAGTCTAATCAAGCTCACTACTTTCATCAAGTCAATTCGAGTTTATTATTAAGCCAAGCTCACTATTTCATTAGGCTGTCGAGCTGACTCAAGAAGAGTTGCCTAAGTAAAGACAGAGTCATTATCTTACATAAAATAGTCGTTGTTTTACGAGATGCTCAAGCTACTGATGAGCCAACATTGATTCATTATATGAGCCATTAAGAAGTTTTTATGGAGTCTTTAACAAACTACTCAAAACATTTTTACTAGCCGAGCATCATTTTATCTTTGGCGTGTTCAATTTATCAAATTTGGTCAAACTACAAAAAGGGAAAAGAGAGCTTTAAAGAGCAAGAAGGAGCAAGAGAAACGGGAGCTTCAAGAGTTTTTGAAGGATATGTCGCCCAGAAATAGCACGTAGAATTCAGGTAAGAACTCAGGCAAGCAGAGGAAGAGGATTATGATGAAGTGGACTAGTAGTGTGCATGAGGCCGAGAAGATCCTTTAGGCTAAGCGAGTAATTGAGATGGGAAAGAGGCTAGGTCTGAACTTCGATGGCTTTGACCCTCCTATGGTGAGAGCCATATTTAATGAAAGGGTGACCTGACTGCCTTTTATCATGTTTTAGTTGCCCTAAGATCCGAATTAGTCATAGTGGTCAGTTAGGTTCGTACTGTTATACCGGTTGTTGTTTATAGTCTTGTTTGATCCTGTTCTTGTTTTTCTGTGTCCCGTTATTAAACGGGTTTTATAAGGGCTCGCTAGCTCGAGTGCTTGAATTATTTCGCCACCTGGTTGCTAATTATCAGAAGAAAAAAAAAAAAAAAAACAAAAATCTTTGGCGTGTTAAATATATCAAATTTGGTCAAATTTAACTCATTACTCATGAAAATCAAACATGAATAATTGTTTACCAATTTTAATACAAGTAATTTAGTGAACATTTGATTCCTTCACATTCATCATGTATTTAAATTATACTTAATTTGAATACCAAAAATACGCAATCAAATAGGCAAGTGTTATTGTCATAGCATCTTTTATTAATCTCATGGCAATTTTTGGGATCTTTACTATGTTAAAATTGACCTCATATTAAGGCTCCATTAGGAACTAAGAAAGTTTAAATAAAAAAAAAATGCGAGGAAAAAAAAGTTGAAGGGGGGGAAAAAAAATTAAGGATCCATTTGAAACGGAGAAAATGTTGACAATGGAAAAAAGAAATTAGAGGCAAGTGATTTTTTTGTGTTTGGAGTCCATGGAAAACATGAAGAAAAAAAATTAACTAAAAAATTATAGAACTTTACAATTGAATTAGAGGAAAATAATTTTCCCCTTGAAATGAAGAGAAAAATGGGCGAAAAAAATGATTCTCGACCCTAACCATCTTAACCCTTATGTATTAGACTTGATCTCAGCTTCATGTTTAATTAACAAGGTCTAAGTTTTTGTAGTAAAATGCTAATGTGATGCATTATTTTGCCAATATATACATATCTTTCGTCGTAGTTCAGTAGATCTTTTTCGTAATCTGCTAAATTTTTCTTGATAACAATGATATAACTCATGCATTGTTGTAATCATTTACGACATCAACATTCCGACATAGGATTCTCAAGTGATAAAATTTTGAAAGCTTAGGTATCTCATTGTATATGTTAAAATGTCAGGGTACTTAAGTGATAAATGTGCAAACTTCAGGGTACCTAAGTAATAAACTCCCTTATATTCATAATATTTTTAAAATTTAAAAAAATTTAAATCTTAATAATATTTCAAATATTATAAAAATGTTCATATATTTTAAACATATTTAATATATTGAAAAAATATTAATACATTTTAAAAATATTTTAAACTCATGTACCTGAACTAAATTTTTTCTGAAATTTTTAAACCTCAAGATCTCTAATTGTATGTATTAAAATATCAAGTACATAGGTGATAATTAAACTCATGGTGCCTAAATAATAAATTTTCAGTGTAACAATATCAAGAACGATTACCAGAAACATCACACTACTTAAAGGATATAAAGTGAATATAACTTATTAAGTTAGACAATAATTATTTTTTTTCCATTTCATTTTCTATCAACGAAACAAAGGGAAAATTTTTTGATCTATTGAAAACATATTTTTTTCCGGGACTTCCAAATAATGAAAAAAAAATCGTTTTCCTTTATTTTGTTTTCCTTCAACTTTTTTTACCTGCATTTTTCTTTCCTTCAAATTTTCATGATTCCAAACGGAGCATAAAGGAAAGCGATTTTTTTTTTTTTCCATTGTTTGGAAATCAAGACCATACAGGGAAAGAAGTATGTTTTCAAGATCACAATTTTTTCCCCTTTGTTTGATTAGTAGAAAAAAAAAATGGAAAAAAAATTTTATTATCTAACCTAATATGCTATATTTTCTTTATATCAACTAAGCCATGTGATTTTTCTGGTGAACACTATTGATAGTATTTAGTTAGGAGTTTATCATTTGGGCACTCCAAGTTTAATTATATCATATCTGCCTGACATTTCACTACATATTATTAGAGATTTTTAATATTTAAAAAATTTAGAAAAAATTTGGTTCAGGTACATGGGTTTAAAATATTTTTGAAACGTATTAGTATTGTTTCAAACTAATAAAATTTTTTAAAATATATAAATATTTTTTAAATATTTTAAGAATTTTTTAGATACTTTTAAAATATTAATTGTTAAAAAAAATTCATGTTCTTTTGAAGGATTTAAATTTTTTTAAATTTTGAAAATGCTCTGAATTTTGAAATTATTATAAATATAAATATTAAAGTGTTAAGGTATTTGTATAGAAAAATTATCATTTAGGTACCCAAGGATTGACATTTATTACCTAGGTACCCTGACATTTCAATATATACAACCAGGTACCCTAATGTTTGAAAATTGTATCACCTAGGTACCCTATGTTGAATTTGATTAATTTTTGAAAGAACCTAATCAATTTTGTGTGAAAATGCTGATATAATACATAATTACTATAATATACATAAGTCATGCCAGTGTTTTCATCTCAAATTCAGTGAATTGTGATGAAATATTCACTAATGTTGATATGAATTACCTAAATATTGCCACTATCATGTCTCTTTTTTGCATTTTGGGCGAGCAAAATTAACAAATTCTAGTGAAGGTACTAATATATTGTCAAAATCATGTTTAATTTTAGTGTTTTTCAAAGAAAATATATCGAATTTTGACAAAAATGTATCTGACTGATAAAATTTTAAAACTTTAGGGTACCTGAGTGATAAATTGTTTAAAACCCAAGGTACCCTATTGTTTATATTGAAAGTTGAAATGTTAACGTACCTAAGTAATAAATGCTCAAACTTCAGAATAACTAAACGATGATCTCTCTCTCTCTCTCTCTCTCTTTTTGCCCCCCTAAGTGCATGCATAAAGTAATGGCTCCAACAAGGTTATGAGTAGGGTAGCTAAAAAATATTTACAAACTTAAAAGTATCTCAAAAAATATTTCAAAATCCCAAGATGCCTGAATCATTTTTCTCAAAATTTATCATACTCACGTACCTGATGTCATGGACCTTAGCATGGGAGGCACGTGGGTCAATTGTGACGATCACATTACACTGAGCATGGCTGTCAGGGTGCCAGTTATGTCATGATCAAAGGGAGCATCATGGGCAAGGAGTAGCGTGTCATGCAAAGATTGCTACGAAAGCACAGTAATAGCTAGGATATGTTAGTAAATTGGTTCTGGTTGTTAGGAATTTATTAGCCAAATTTTAGTATAAGTAACAATGTAACTTTTGTAATCATTATTCCAAGAATTATCCATACAAACTCACTCTATTCTCATCTCCTAACTTCTCCCCCCCCCCCCCCCCCCCCCCCCCCCCCCCCCCTTCTTTCTCTTCTCATACTCCAATTCCCTCCTCATCTCCAATTATTTTTATCTTTCTTTCCCATCTCAATTGGTATCAGAGCTCAATCTTGAGCTAAAATTTTCGCAATTTCGTAGTTGATCATTGATTCTACACTAGTTAAGCATAAGAAGAACCCTACAATGATGAAAATTTGAGGCCAATTCCAAGGACTAGCACAAAAGCTGATAAAGACACAACAATCAGTGATGGCAGCTCGAAGGTTAGAGGAAGAGTGCCACAACCAGTTGATGGAAGTGAGAAGAATCACATGCAGATGCTCGCACTAATGCAGCAATAGTTTTCACTTCGTCCTAGCCTTCTGTGTTAATGAGAAGCCAACAAGTAGAAGTAAGATTGCCTGAGTCTAGGGCAAATGTTAGGCAAATTAATGCAGGTAAGCATCCGATCTTAGGGTCATTTCTGATCAAGAATGAAATTCCACAATCAAACCCTCAAAAATCGAAATTCATTTTCAAGCAGAGCGTGAAATTGCCAAATGGACGAAGAAAGGTAACCAAGATTTTAGTATTTTCAAATGGGAATGCTATCCTGAAATTTGGAAGAGACAAGGTGCACCAAGAAATGTTAAAAGAAAGCAAAAAAAAAGGCAAGCACTTCAAACCGACAAAATATTTTTCAGCTTTCAAATAGCAAAATATGAGTAATGTTGTTGGTGGTGAACAAAGAAAGTTGTCAATAATGGGAAAGATTCTATCAATCAAGCATTTTGCAAATAGGGGTCGGATATGGTGAGGTGAGATAGAAATCAGGTTGATTGCTTTCAATAAGAAGGCGAAGAAAACTCGAGCATAGGGATGCTTTCCTTGAACGGGGACTGGTATGAGAAGCACAACACGCAATCTCCTATTTTGTCTCAAATGTTTAATCCTTGAGGACAAGAATTGTTTCATTGACCGGGAATAGCGGGTATGTACTTGGGGGGTCGGTTGGTGGGCATATGGAAGGGAATCTGTTGGACATGGTGGTGGCTTAGAGGTTGTTGAAGATAGTTATATCATATGCTAGTATATTGTTACATAAGATGTAGTAGGATATTTTTCATGTCTTAGTAAGTTGTTACATCATTTAGTAGACTGTTACTAGATATTAGTAGTTTGTAACAAAATAGTTAGGTTGTTGTGCAGTTAATCAAGATTGTTACTTAGATGTAGTAGGATTTTTCATATGTAATAGTTAGTAGTGATTGATGTACTTAGTAGGTTATTGTGTGGTTAATAGGTTGTTGATAGAGGTTTCTGATGATGATTCAAGACCTCCATCCTTGAGGACAAGGATGGTTTGAAGGGGTGAAAATTGTCGTGAACCTTAGCATGGGAGGAACGTGGGTCAATTATAATGATTTCATTATACTGAGCATGGCTGTCGGGGTATTAGTAATGTCACGATCAAAGGTAACGTCCTGGGCAAGGCGTAGCATGTCATGGAAAGATTGTCACGGAAGCACAGTCACAGCTAGGATATGTTATAATGTTGGTTTTTAGAATGTTAGACATGTATTAGCCTACTTTTAGTATAAGTAACAACATAACTCTCGTAATTATCATTCAATACAAACTCATTCTAGTCTCATCTCCTGTCTCTCTCTCTTCTCTTCTCTTCTCCTCTCATACTCTAATTCTCATCTCATCTCCAACTCCTTTTATCTTTCTTTCCCATCTCAATTCTAGTTATTTTTCTGTCACACACGTTCATGACACTCAAGTTTAAAAATTTTATCAATTGGGTGTTCTTAATGATAAATACTCTATTCAGTTTATGTGTTTAGTATATACCGACATATATATTTATTGAACTTAGGTGACAAACAAAGCAGACTTTTGTGATTAAACAAGAAGGTGAGATCAAGTCTAATATAGATGGGGTTGACATGGTTTATATCAAGATTCATTTTTTTCGCATTTTCCCCTCTGTTTCAAGAGCAAAATTATTTTCATTGTTATGATCCGAGTAGATCTTGGATCATAACCTAGGAGAGAGAATATAGGATGAGAAAGAATAGAGAAAGAGATGCGAAAGATAGAGAGAATTTGAGAAGAGAAGAGAAGATATTTCTATTCATTCAATGAGTAATCTTTTCAATGATGAATCAAACTATTTATACTATCAAGCATATGGCGGCAAGACAAGGAATTCAAAAAAATCTAACCGACTTTCCCTCTTAAAATATCTAATTCACCACTACTAACCAACATTAGCTAATAGATTCTAATACAATTGAACGGAATTAATATTAATGAATTATACTAATTGACTAATGCTAATGAATTATTACAACTTATGCAACATATAACATTCATGACAATGCACCCCTATTAGAGATTCTGGTCGCAAGAATCTATTTAAGAAAATTGACTCTTAAGGACTTAAGTTTCACAAGGTGAACTTCATTTTGATGATTGGATCAATAGCCACACTTCTGCTGGACCTGCTTGCCCCTCTGTTGTGTTTGCTGCAATATTGTCTCTAGTATTGAAACCTGAACAAGATCTTCCACTTGATTAACCTTGTCTAGATTTTCCAAGACTAGCTGTGGCAAATTTTTTTTTTTTTTTTTTTTTTTTCCGTTGAGGCTTCCATACCCTTGGATCCAAGATTTGGGCTGAAGTCTATCAAATGCTTTAATAACTACCTTGGGCTGTATCATGTGTATCTTTTCAAGAACTCTTTCAATTGGCTTAAGAAGTAGGAAATCAGGTGGTCTCCCACTGTAATTCAAGATTGGCATTGCTCTTGCTCCAAAAGGTTTTGCCGACTTACAGATCTGATCCTGCATTCCAATAGGCTGCGAATGGTTCTGCTCCCTTAAATGATGCATACTTGACATTGCTAGGACCAACTCTTGAGACTGTGGATGCAATCTGGCCAATTGTTCAGCATTTGATTGTAACAATGTGTCACTAACACTGTACTGCAATGTTGTGACCTTCGTACGCAACTGCTCCCTGAACTTATCTTCTATACGAGCCTTCAATTTCACTACAGTAATTTTCAGTTGCACCAATTCATCATGAACAATAGATTGTAATGCTGCAATATTAACCTGAATTGGTGCTGAATTTGCTGTAGTATACTTTTCAGTTGATGTTTGATCAATCTTACCATGAATTTCCAAGACTTGCTGCTGCACTACCTTGTCACGAACATTAGATTGTAATGTTGCAACCGCAGATCGTTTTAGATTGTTGAGCTGATCTTCTGGAACCTTCGGTTGTATCTGCTTGTCGAGCTGACCTTATATGTCCGATAGCTGCAATTCGATCATTCATTTTGAATATAGCATTATCCTCACTGCCGTACCCAAGGCTTGTAGCTATTAAAGTAATTTGGACATTTCCTCCAGCTGAATCAAACCTTTGGTTGAATTTGCAACCACGGAAGCTCGTTATTGATCTTGATTAGCGTAAAGGATGGCAATTATACACAAGCTTTGGTATCAAAATCGAAGCTCTGATACTAGGTGTTATGCTCTGAGTAGATCTTGGATCATAACCAAGGAAAGAGAATGTGGAATGAGAAAGAACAGAGAAAGAGATGAGAAGGTTAGAGAGAATTTGAGAAGAGAAGATAAGATATTTCTATTTCATTCAATGAGTATTCTTTTCAATGATGAATCAAACTATTTATACTATCATGCATATGGCGGCAAGATAAGGAATTCAAAAATATCGAATCGACTTTCCCTCCTAAAATATCTAATTCACCACCACCAACCAACATTAGCTAATACATTCTAATACAATTGAATGGAACTAATATTAATGAATTGTACTAGTTAACTAAAACTAATGAACTATTACTATTTATCCAACATATAACATTCACAACATTCATCAAATTCTATTGTAAACTTATAAAATTTTCCATTGAATTTTTATCCTTTCATTTTTTCCATGTATTCCAAACACGGAAAAAGCACTTTCCTCCAAATGTTTTCTTCTTTTGTTAATGATTAAGAAAATTTGAAGGAAAGAAAAATGTAAGGAAAAAAGTTGATGGGAAAGAAAATAAAGGAAAATGACTTTTTTTTTCCCGTTGTTTGGAAGTTTAAGGAAAAACAAGGGAAAAAGAAAACATGCTTTCAATATCAAAAAAAAAATTTTCTTTTTGTTTTGGTTGGTAGAAAATAAAATGAAAAGGGAAAAATAATTAGTCTAACTTAATAACTTATGTTCTGTTTATATTATTTAAGCCGTGTGATTTTTCTGGTCACCATTCTTGATGTTGTTCCATTAGATATTTATTATTTACATCACACTAAATTTAATCATCAATTATATACTTAACTTTTCAATACACATTATCATAGATCATGAAATTTAAAATTTTCATAAAACATTTGGTTCAGGCACATGAGTTAAAATATTTTTGAAATATATTAATATTTTTTCAATATATTAAATATTCTAGAATGTATAAATGTTTTTAAATATTTTAAATTTTTTAGATTTTTTTCAATATTTAAAATATTTTTAAGGACTTAAACATTTTTAAAATTTTAAAATTATTATAAATATAAATATTAAAGTCTTTAGGTATTTTTCAGAAAATTATCACTTACAAACCTTAAAGTTTGAACATTTATTATCTAAGTGCCCTGACATTTTAATATATAAAATTGGTTATCTTGAGGTTTGAAAATTATCACCCACGTCCCTACATTGGAATTTTGATAAATTTTGTAAGAATCTAACCAACTTTATACGAGAAATATTGTGCTTGGGCGAGGGCAATACCAGGATGGGTGACCTCCTAGGAAGTCCTCGTGTTTCCAACCCTCTAAGGTCGAGGGTCCTCGGAAACAGCCTCTCGGTAGGGTTACACCCTGAAAGGGCAAGGCTGCGAACATCCACCCCTCCCGGACCCTGCTTATGCGGGAGCTCTTGAGGTACTGGGTCTGTTGTTGTTGTATATTGACATAATACATATTGTTACAGTTGGGCCCTTGACCTACCCGCCAAGCCGACCCGACCCAACCTACAAACCCGAGTAAGGACCCGCCTTTTTGGGGTACCCTAGTGCCACCTCAACCCTAATCTCCCCCTCCCTCGTCTATAAATAAGGGGCTTCTCTCCCGTGGTTCGTATGCAAAATGATGTAAACAGTGTAATGCTCAAGTCTATCTCTCCCCCTATTTCTCTAGTTTCTCCCCCCTTTTTCTATATCTCTCCTCTTTTCGCTATACTTGTAATTAGTATACTATCAATATCAATATATACAAAGTGATTGATTATATATTTTGATTATGTGGTGGTGTGGATTGTGAGTGTTGATTGGATTATTTGGGTGTGGATTGAGCTCGTTGGATAGGATTGGATCTCGGTCCGTAACAATTGGATCAGAGCGGTCTTTCCTCAGCTCCAATCATCATCATCATCGCCGATCTTCAACCATCGCCGCCGCCAGAATCACCCATCATGGTCATCATCATCATCATCAATGCCCATCATCACCATCACCAGCAACCCCAAAAACCCAACCACCATCTTCGTTGTCCTCTTCATCATCACCACCCAAAACTCATTACCCAAACCCAACGTCCCACCCATCTTCCCCACCGATCATCAAATTACCTCCATCATCACCACCGATCATTGCCGTCATTGGTCACCAATCATTAGCACCATCGGTTTGAGCTTCATCGTCATTCTCACCACCAATCCATAGCAACAACCCCTTACCTTTGACCACCATCAACGTTAAATCCATCATCATTATTCCATCGTCACCTTCCCGTCACCATCATCAACTCCATCAACAAAACTCCCAACCCTCACTATCAAAACAGACAATAAAAAAAAAAAAGAGATTCGAACAGAAACCTGATCGCCGGAGTCACCTTCATCTTCGGCTATCATCATCATCAGCTTCATCATCAAACATCTCCAACCCATCCAAACCCAAACCACACACAAGGTGTTTGATAAAATGCCTTAACCAACTCTCCTATTCTTACCGCCAACTGTCACTGCCATGGCTGAAGGTAACCCATTCACGGAGCTCATAAAGCTTCACCAAACGGGTAGTGCTGGCTCGTATTTAAGTTAGTTTGAGTCTTTGGCGAGCAACTGTGAGATGACAGAAGAGCAAAAGGTTAAGTTGATGGTAGGCGGCTTGTGAAAAGAAATAGTAGAAGGCGTCCTCTTGTTTAGGCCACAAACTCTTCATGCCGCCAAGTCACTGGCCTAGTTGGAAGAGAGCAATTGTGCCTACCTGGAGGAGTTAGCCGCAAAGGGGTTCCTGAGTAAGGTGCCAATACCGCCCACGCCAAAGCCTGCAAAGGAAGATTCAACCAACACTGTCCCAGCAGCCATTGTCGCCAACATCAGACGCGCCTCAGAGACAGTTGAGTGTGGCGCTTGCTACACTTACTGAAGATGATGCTCCACCTACATGGCCAACCTTGGAGATGGATTCAGACCCCATCCCGGATATCGCCAGTGTCTCATTTCTTGGCGTCTCCAAGGATGCCGCCATCTCCATGGTAGCTCCACTCTCCATCATCTCTACAACTCCAGACTCGGCCCTGCCCTTCATGCTCTTAGCATCTACAGACCCACCAATCGGGACAGGTCCTGCAGAGCTTCAGCAACCATTCTCTATGTTTGAGGATGCTCTCCTAGTGATCGCTAGCAACCGCCATCTCGC
Source organism: Simmondsia chinensis (assembly GCA_018398585.1). Lineage (NCBI taxonomy): Eukaryota > Viridiplantae > Streptophyta > Magnoliopsida > Caryophyllales > Simmondsiaceae > Simmondsia > Simmondsia chinensis. The sequence goes on from JAGTTD010000005.1 coordinate 14,876,589, forward strand.
CATATCGCCAAACATCCAGTGTCTTTCAAAGATGGTCCCTTGCCACCTCTAGAAGGATGGTTCATGGCCCATGACCTGCTTAAGTTCTTAAGGCTAGTATTCGACCCAAGAGGATCATATACCTTTCAGAGCCGGCTCATTGTCCATGACCCTTGGGGGCAAGGGTCTTTGGTGGGGAAAGTGGTTATACGAGCCAGAATGGGATTAGGTGTATAGAAGGACGCCATGTCACTATCCCCCGCTCACCTGGGCTGTTGCCGTCAACTACCCGGCATACCGCATAGCCAGCCGCCAAGCTCACCTTAAGCAGACATATATATGATAGCGACCCTTCTCTTGATCCTCGAGGACGAGGATCCTTTCAAGGGGGTGACATTGTTACGGTTGGGCCCTTGGCCCACCCGCCAAGCCAACCCGACCGGCCAACCTGGGAAAGGACCCGCATATTTGGGGTGCCCTAGTGCCACCTCAACCTCAATCCCTCCCTCCCTCATCTATAAATAAGGGGCTCCTCCCCTATAGTTAGTATGCAAAATGATGTAAAGAGTGTAATGTTTAAGTCTATCTCTCCCCCTATTTCTCTAGTTTCTACCCCCTTTTCCCTATACTTGTAATTAGTAGACTATCAATATCAATATTTACAAAGGGATAGCAATCTAGCTATCCCCTAGGCCCTTGTGATTAATTATATATTTTGATTGTGTAGTGGTGTGGATTGCGAGTGTTGATTTGATTATTTGGGTGTGGATTGAGCTCATTCAATAGGATTGGATCCCGGTCCGTAACACATAATCACAATAGTGTATATGTCATGCACAATATTTTCATTATAAATTCTGTCATTGTGATAAAATATTCACTAAAGTCGATCTGAATTACCTAAATATTGCCATAATCATGTGTTATTTTTGCAGTTTGGGGCAAAAAAATATTAAATTTTGGTGAAGATACTAATCAATTGTCAAAAGTTTAATTTCATCATTTTGCTATGAAAATCTATTGAATTTCGACAAAGTTAGAGGTAATATCAAAAACATTTCCAAATCTCAAGATACCTGAAAAATGTGTGCCAACTCTTAAGGTATCTGAACCAAATTTTCCGAAAAATTATTACATTCAGCTACCCGGGTTTAAATATTTTATCAACCGGGTATTTTAAATGATAAAAACTCTATTCAATTTATGCTTTTTGTGTACATTGAATGTACATATTTAATACACTGAGGTGATAAACAAAGCAGATCTTGTTAATTAAACAACTGAGATCAAATCTAATATATAAGGAGTTAAAATAGTTTGGGCCTAAATTCATTTTTTTCCCATTTTCCTCTCTATTTCAAGAGGAAAATCATTTTCCTCAAATTCTATTATAAATTTTCAAAATTTTCAATTGGATTTTTTTTCCTTTGTAGTTTCTATGTATTCCAGACACAGAAAAATCACTTTCTTCCAAATTTTTCTTCCTTTATCAATATTTTCCGTATTCTAAACGGAGCCTAACAAAAATTACTGTGAAAATAACCCCTGTCAAATATCAATAGGTTATAAAATACGGTCATTAATGTTTTCTTGTGACGTGAATCCATCTTCCACGTCAATAAATCCCAACCAAAAAAAGCATATGCAATTATGGCGGAAGGATACAATCATAAAAGACCCACAATGGCTGTGAATGCAATGTAATTCTATCTAATTAAATATTTAATATATATTATATAAAATATTTTGAAATTATCAAAATACAATAATTTAAAATGAAATTTTATATTTCATTTATTTTTACCCAATAATATATAGGAATTATTATTTTTCATATTAGTCAAATATTTATAAATTCTTTCAATATTGACTATAACTTAAAAAAAGAAGCTGATAAACCTTGGTCTCAAACTGGAGCCAAAAAGTCGGGATAACATGCAAGAAGAATAAACATTTAGGCTCCTTTTGAAATGCAAAATATATTGATATAAGAAAAAAAATTTGGAGGAAAGTTATTTTCTCGTGTTTAGAATACACAAAAACTACGAAGGAAAAAAAAATTCAATGGAAAATTTTCAAAGTTTATAATAGAATTTGAGGAAAATGATTTTCCTCTTTGTTGGTAAATTATAATTCAGCTGCTTGCTACAGTAGATGTCAAGTACATGGACAATCATTTAGACAAAAATTTAAAACAACACAATTCGCCCAGTAGAAAAACAACGCAATTCGCCCAGTAGAAAAATAACGCAATTCACCCAGTAGAAAAACAACGCAATTCACCTGGTAGAAAAATAACACAATTCGCCCGGCATAAAAACAACGCAATTCGCCTAGTAGAAAAACAACACAACTCGCTCAGTAGAAAAATAACGCAATTTTCCCAGCACAAAAACAATGTTACTTGTCCACTTTATCTAGATAAGCAACCAAATGGTAGAATTAAGCATACTTATCCAAAAAGACATACTCATCCACAAACACCCTTCCTCTATAAAAAGGGGCACGTTGAAAAGGCAAGAGGAGGCGAACTTCTTCTTCTTCCCCATTTACGATCACTTCTCCAGAGCAATAATCATTCAAACGTCTTACTCCTCTCAGGCTAAGTATTTTATATCTATTATGTTTGTTTATTTCTTTCCCTTATTTACAATTACATGGTATTGATACTGACTTGAACGTCGGAGGGGCCCCCATGGGTTGCTCCACGGGCCCCTCTAATCATTCGTTCTATCTTGCAGGGAATATCAAGTTGAGCATGCAGCTAAAGCTTGAGTTCAGCTCATCCTAACAAGCCCCATCTCTTATAGAGCTCCAAAGTGAATAAGTACACTGAACAAATTCATCACAAACATATTGGCGCAGTGTGTGGAAAGGATCATAAGCTCGTACCTGGCTTGGTGTTTCTTGTAAAATTTAAATATTTTTAATGTCATTCGAGGTCATTTTTAGCATTTTTTGGGTATTTGGCACATTTTTCTAATTAAAAACGAGCTTATTCAAGCAAAGTATGTCAAAAAAAAAAAAATCTCTCTACTATTCTTATGAGCACTTTAAGCATATCCATACACGCAAAAAGGTATGTTGGAGTAAGTCAAGTATTGTGACATACCTTTTACCTCTTTCTTATCTTTTCTTTGATAAAAAAAAAAAAAATTCAAAGAAAATCATCATTGGCACCTAGAACTCCTGAAGAGCTTTGTTTTGATATATAACTCAATCCGTAACTCTTCAAGAATTGAAAGTTACGCTTGTTTTACGTTACAAGGTAAGTTATACAACAACTACAATCGGAATTCGCCCGATTCATCTTTTACCTCCTTTTCATATTTTATTTAATCCGAAGCCTTAAAAATTATTATAGTTACATAGAAATCTTCAAGAGCTTCATTTTGATATGTAACTCAATTCGTAACGCTTCATGGATTAAAAGTTATCTTATTTTAATTTACAAGGGATGTTACACGACAACTACAACCGTAATTCACCCGGTTCATCTTTTCACCACCTTTCCGAATTATCTTTGTTCAAAAACCTAAAAATCATCATAGTTACATAGAACTCTTCAATAGCTTCATTTTGATATATACCACATTTTGTACCTCATCACGGATAAAAAGTTATTCTCGTTTTAATTTACAAGGCAAGCTACACAACAACCACAATCGGAATTCACCCAGTTCGTATTTTCACCTCCTTTTCATATTTTCTTTGATCAAAAACTTAAAACCTCATTATAGTTACATAGAATACTTCCTGAGCTTCTTTTTGACAGCTGATTCGGTTCACAACTATTCGTGGATTAAAAGTTATGCTCATTTCAAATCATAGGGCCAAGTTATATAACTATTACAAGAGAAAAATGCCCACTTCATCTTCCCACCTCTTTTTCATATTTTCTTTGTTCAAAAACTTAGACAATCATCATAGGTGCCTAGAACTCTTTGATAATTTGATTCGATATGTGATTCAACTCATAAATCTGCACATACTAAAAGTTATGCTAGTTTTAAGCCAAAAGTTCAAGTTGTATATCCATCACGTAGATAAATCACCCAGTTATCTTTTTACTTTTTCTTATGTTCTCTTTGGAAAAAAAAAGACCTTGAGAACTCATCATATATGAGTACAGAACTCTTTAAAAGCTTCATTTTGAAATGTGAATTGACTCGTAATTGCTTACGAGTGGAAAGTTATATACCTTTAAAAATCCACCATCCGACGAATTCCCTATTCAGTGTTCTCCACAACTTGATCAATTATACAACCCGGCATCATCCGGAACCAGGCGTCATTCATAAAACTTGGCGTTATCCCTGATGCTTCTCTTATCGTATGACAATCACCATCCCAAGCCGCCATCGTCATTCTCATTAACGACCATCACTTCCGCGATGCCTGGGAGTTTAACCACCATCCTCTCAAAAGTTGCCACCATGTGATGCTTCGTTCACCGTGTGCGAAGCTTCATCTTCCACCACCAGTATGATTATTCCCATTACATGTTAGCACCTGCATAACACTCATATCCACCACTGCCCTCGATTGCACAACAGCTACCAGTGGCACGCCGATCGTCACTAATCTTTTGTCACCCACCAGGGTCAAAACCTTGCTCTCTCTTTCAAACCCAAATTTGGGTAAATTTCTATGACAATCTTAGCTCAAAAAGAGTCGTTTTCATTACTATCTTAATTCCATTTAACACTAAATGGGTCAATTTTCACTACCATCTCAGTTTACTCAAACCCTGAATGGGTTAATCTTCATTATAATTTCAGTTAATTCAACCATAAATGGGTCACTTTTTGTTACAAACCTTATTCAAATAAACCATGAGTGCGTCAGTTGCCGCCATAATTTTAGTTTGATCCATTCTTAATTTGTTCTTGTACTTGTTCAAATTAAACCCTAATTGTATCAATTTTTATCATGATCCTAATTCATGTTGACTTTAGTGGAACAAATTTTTTATAATTCTAGTTCAACCTTCATATTAAATCAAATTCTGATTGAATTAACTCTTGTTACATCATTAGTTTGTCTCAATTCTAGCTGAATCAATACTTATAGGAGTTTTAGACTACTTAAGTCCCTATTATGTCGATTCTTATTCAATCAGCATCTAAGGAATTGGTCTTCATCGCAATTTCACTCTGATGGATGTTAAGCTAAATCAACCTTTGCTAAAATTTCTAGTACAAACAAACTATACCTCAGCACACTCTTACTATAATTCTAGTTCAACTAAGTTATACTTCACCAAATCCTTGCCCATAAATCATCAAATTAACAATTAGACACGATAATTCCAAATTAAAGGTATTAACGGTACAAATTCACTGACCCTTCCCTTAACGATTTTGAAATACAAAACGCACATTATCCAATACCAAAGCACGAGAGCAAATTAAAGAGCACATATAAGTGCTGAGTTCTAGAGTAGTAAAAGTACTTACAACAAAAGGACTAGGTTATACGATTTATTCTAAGGAACTTGTTTGGGCATATAAGAGACCTCATAATGCCCTTGAAATTCACAAAGCAGGTCTGTTGTCTCTCTCTCCTTCCATGACCAATCCAATTATGCCATGAATTTCTTATTGCCATATTCTATACACCTAGGAAGAAAATCCCGAAGCAAAAAATTCATCCAAGGGGAACTCAATGTGCTGTTACGGTACAAGCTACTCGTCATGTGCTAGTGTCGCAATTTTTTGCCTGCAAAACACTAGCAAGAGCTATTTAGTCAAAAAGACGGAATCTTACCATACTTGACTTGCTTCGTAAGTGGCGAGATATCACCATCTCTTGAAATCGAACATGACGGTATGATAAATACCTTTTAGGAAATACTGTTTAGCCTGGCTAAATCAAGTAATATACAATTTTAAAAAATGTGTCAGCATAAAAAATCATTTCATATGTGCTGAGAGTTGGAGACGCTGCCATCATTCATGATTCCCTATCGATGGAGGTGTACAAATCTTTTGAGGACTGGGGGATTTCGTCCTTGTTCACAGTCTGAACTTTGTTTCAGAAGTGGTACAAATCCTTTTAGGACTTAGTTTGAACTTCATTTTAGTGGTTGTACAAATCCTTTTAGGACTGGGGAACTTTGTCCGTGTTCACAGTCCGAACTTCATTCCAGCGGTAGTACAAATCCTTTCAGGACTGGGGGACTTTCTTCCTGTTCACAGTCCGAACTTCATTTCAGGAGTGGTATAAATCCTTTTAGGACTAAGGACTTTGTCCCTGTTCACAGTCCGAACTTTATGTTAATGGTGGTGCAAATCCTTTTAGTAGAGGGGGACTTCGTCCCTGTTCACCGTCCGAACTTCATTTCAGCGATTGTACAAATCATTTTAGGGCTGGGGGACATTGTCCCTGTTCACAATCTGAACTTAATTTCAGCGGTGGTACAAATCCTTTTAGGATTGGGGGACTTTGTCCCTCTTCACAGTCCAAACTTCATTTCAGCGGTGGTATAAATCCTTGTAGGACCGGGGACTTCATCCCTGTTCGCAATCTGAACTTCATGTTAACGGTGGTGCAAATCCTTTTAGGACAGGGGGACTTCTTCCCTGTTCGCAGTTTGAACTTCATTTCAGCGGATGTACAAATCATTTTAGGACTGGGGGACTTTGTCCCTGTTCACTGTCCGAACTTCATTTTAGCGATGGTGCAAATCCTTCTAGGACCGGGGGCCTTTGTAGTTGTTCATAGTCCGAACTTCATTTCAGCGATGATATAAATCCCTTTAGGACTGGGGGACTTTGTCCCTATTCATAGTCCTAACTTCATGTCAACGGTGGTGCAAACCCTTTTAGGATGTTGCAAACCGAGAATCCGAGGCTTGAGTTTAAATTGGCACTTGGCGGGAAAATCTGTTAGTAATTGAAATTCCGTTAAAATCTGTTAATATTGTTCTGATTCTGTTGTGAGTGCTGCTGCTACTGTCCGTTACTGCTGCTGGGTTGTTGGTGCTGCTGTTATTGATTTTTGGAGCCAAAAAAATAAGTTCAAATATTAGTTCATTGTGTTCTAGAAACTTCTAGTTGAGTTGGTTAGCCAATTAAGTCTTGATACATTGTATTTTCTTGCTTAAGCTAGCTTATAAATAAGTAATGGATATAATGTTCAGAATTCATTCAATGAAAATAATCAAACCCAAACAATCTCATTTTGAGATTAATATTCTCTCTCTCATCTAACTCTCTCTATTTTCTCATCTCCTTCCCTTCTTTCTCTCATCTAACTCTAAATCTCTACTTTCTCATCTCAATTTCACTTCTTTCTCATCTCATACTCTCAACCTATCCAAATTAAATTTAGATTACGCTTGTGGTTCAATCCCGAGCGTAACAATTGGTATCAGAGCCTCGTTTGGCTTCCAATCGAGTGCAATCAAAAGGAGAAAAAAATAAAAAAATAAAAATCGATCTAAATTCAGTGCTGAGTTAAGATCAATATAGTGCAGGTTTGTGCTGAAGAAATTCGAGGGTAGGCATTACCAGATCGAAGAGAAATATTGCAGTGAATTGCGTTGATCATATTCAGCTCATTCATACTCACAGCTTGAAGAAATCGGTTCAAGATCAATACGATCAGATCTGAACTTGCAAGATTCAGAAGCAATTGACAGTAAGTTCAACATTGTGGTGATCTGCTACATTGTTTTGCTGTTGAAATTAGAGTTGATTTTCGTTAGGAAATCAGACAAATTAACAAGACAATCTGATCAAGATCAACTCAGCTTTTGCTCTACAAAAAAAAAAAAAAAAAAAAAAATTTATCTAAAAATTTTGGAAAGATTGTTGATCTTATAATAACAGAACTTGTGATAAAATCTGTGATTGTGCTGTTGTAAGAACAAATTTTGTGTTGCTTCTTAGCTCAGCTCAGCTGGTCATTGCAAGATCACACCAATCAACTTCGATTGTTAAGATCACAAAAAAAAAATATATATATATATATCATGACTAATGGTGTTAGGACTAGAACCAGTGCTGGAGGAGCCAGTGCATTAGGCCCGGACACCTTTGCTGCTGCAGTAACAGGTGTTAATGCATCTTGTTCTGCTGAAGCGGGTGTAAATGCTACAAACGAACCTCAGCTTCTTACAACTGCTCATCTCCAAGACATTAATCAGAAGATGGATCGAATTCTGATAGTATTGTTGGAAAAAGATGAAAAAGATGCAAAGGTTCAAGACCGGTTACAACAAATTGAAGAAAACTTGCAAGAGGAGGTGAATAAGCAAGTGGAGAAATTAGTGGCTGAGCAAATTGATCAACAAGTTCAGGTGTTGGAGGATAAGATCACCAACCGAATGAACCAACAATCACAAACCTTGGAAGAGAAGATTAAGGAGTTGCGCAGCGTAGTTGATAATCAAAATGTGGCATCTTGTTTTGCACCTTTGATGCCATCAAGCCAATTAAATCAACCAAATGTGGAGTTGGAACCTCAAGTTGGAGGGGCTGCAGCTGATACACTAGCACATCCACAAGTCCAGTTTCAACCGAACCACAACAGACCTCCAAACTCTGTTTCTGCAGGCCAGGGAACAGATTATCAGTAGGTTCTTTCATTTGGATAGGAGCAGCTTGGATCTTTGAGCAAGAATTTCAATCAGGAAGATCACTTCTCAAATCATCCTGATCGGCCACCGGATCCAGCAGTACAAATCAGATCGAAAAATGAAAACTCAGGACCCTTTGATCCATTTTAGGATCCATCTCATTCACGACCTGTTGGTTTAATTGCCAAGCATGATGTTCAAGCACCCAAAGTTGTCCAGCAGTATAACGTGGGACAAAATGCATCTGAATTTGTCATTAACCGAAGCGATGAAGTCTCTTATGGTAATAGAAGCAATGGCTTTCGGCAACCTCGAGTTCAACTTGAAAATTTTGACGGAAAGCAACCTTACTCTTGGATAAGAAGATGTGAGCGCTATTTCCATTTTTATTCCATTCCCGATGATCAAAAGGTGGATTTGGCGGCAGTTTATCTTCAAGGGGATCATGAAGTCTGGTTTTACAGTCTATTAAAGAGCAATTCCACTCTTACTTGGGACGAGTTCGTGACCGAGTTATGTGAGCGCTATGGTGATGAAGAAGTGGGTGATGTCATGGAAAGCTTCAACAAGCTAACTCAAGTCACTACTGTGAAGGATTACATGACAAAATTTAAAAATCTTTGAGCCAGTATGATTAGAATTGCACCTCGAGCCCCCGAGTCCTTCTATGTCTCGAGCTTCATCAGTGGATTAAAGCCTAATATCAAGAATTTGGTGAAGGCACTTGATCCTACTTCCTTGTCACAAGCTTTTGCAAAAGCAAAACTGATTGAGGCCTCAGATTTAACATTTCTTGATCGGCCTAAGCTTCGGGAAGAAAACTTCCAACATCAACACAAGGGGTTAGACTACAAAAGATTAGATGGGCATAAAGATCCTCTAAACATTGAGAAGGAGCCCCGAAACCACTGTTTTAAATGCCATCAACCTTATGTACCCGGCCATAGGTGCAATCCTAAGCTTCTCATGATGGCTAGAGGAGTTGATGTTGAAGGGCAATTCGAAAGTGATGAAGATGATGCTGAAAATGAGGGGTCTGATCAAAACAATGGCAGTGAAGATGAAGTGGATACAATAACTCGAAGGAAAGAACTACACAACCTGACTATGAAGTTATACAAGTCCAAAAATCTTCAGTTTCGGAAGGGCAACGCCTCCAACAAGTGATTTCCAAGTCTCGTTCTCTTCATTCTTGAGGACAAGAATGTTTTCAAGGGGAAGGGAATGTTTCAAACCCAGAATCCGAGGCTTGAGTTTAAATTGGCACTTGGTGAGAAAATCTGTTAGTAATTGAAATTCTGTTAAAATCTGTTAATGTTGTTCTGATTCTGTTGTGAGTGATGCTGCTACTGTCCGTTACTGCTGCTGGGTTGTTGGTGCTGCTGTTATTGATCTTTGGCGCCAAAAAAATAAGTTCAAATATTAGTTGGTTGTGTTAGGACTAGGGGACTTCATCTTTGTTCACATTCCAAACTTCATTTCAGCAGTTGTAAAAATCTTTTTAGGACTGGGGGACTTCGTCCCTATTTCATTTCCACGGTGGTTCAAATCCTTTTAGGACTGGGGGACTTTGTCCTTGTTCACAGTTCGAACTTCATTTCAGCGGTTGTAAAAATCCTTTTAGGACTGGGAGACCTTGTCCATGTTCACAGTCTGAACTTCATTATAGCGATGGTACAAATCCTTTTAGGACTGGGGGACTTTGTCTCTGTTCACAGTCCGAATTTCATTTTAGCAGCGGTACAAATGCTTTTAGGACAGGAGAACTTCGTCCTAGTTCATAGTCCGAACATCATTTCAGCGACTGTACAAATCATTTTAGGACTTGGGGACTTTGTCCCTGTTCACAGTCCGATCTTCATTTCAGCGGTGGTACAAATCCTTTTAGGACTGGGGGACTTCATCCCTATTCACAGTTCGAACTTCATTTTAGCAGTTGTATAAATCCTTTTAGGACTGGGGACTGCGTCCTTGTTCACTGTCCGAACTTCATGTTAACGGTGGTGTAAGTCCTTTTAAGACAGGGGGACTTCTTCCCTATTCATAGTTCGAACTTCATTTTAGCGGTTGTACAAATCATTTCAGAACTGCGGGGCTTTTTCCCTGTTCACAATCCGAACTTCATTTCAGCGGTGGTGCAAATCCTTTTAGGACTGGAGGACTTTGTACTTGTTCATAGTCCGAACTTCATTTCAGCGGTGATATAAATCCTTTCAGGACTGGAGGACTTTGTCCTTGTTCATGGTCCTAACTTCTTGTCAACGGTGGTGCAAATCCTTTTAGGATTAGGGGACTACATCCCTGTTCATAGTGCGAACTTCATTTCAGTAGTTTTACAAATCCTTTTAGGACTGGGGGACTTCATCTCTATTCACAATTCGAACTTCATTTCAGCGATGGTACAAATCATTTTAGGACTGGGGGACTTTGTCCTTGTTCACAGTTTGAACTTTATTTCAGCGGTGGTACAAATCCTTTTAGGACTGGGAGACCTTGTCTTTGTTCACAGTCTGAACTTCATTTTAGCGATGGCACAAATCCTTTTAGGACTGGGGGACTTCATCGCTATTCACTGTCCGAATTTCATTCCAGCGGTGGTACAAATCCTTTTAAGACAGGAGAACTTAATCCCTGTTCACATCTCGAACTTCATTTCAGCTGTGGTATAAATCCTTTTAGGAATGGGGCACTTCACAGTCCAAACTTCATGTCAACGGTGGTGCAACAATTTAGGACTGGGGGAACTTCGTCCCTGTTCACAGCTCGAATTTCATTTCAATGATAGTGCAAATCCTTTTGGGACTGGGAGACTTTGTCCTTATTCACAGTCCGAACTTCTTTTCAGTGGTGGTACAAATCCTTTTAGGACTGGGGAACTTCGTCCCTGTTCACAGTCCAAACTTCATTTTAGCGGTGGTAGAAATCCTTTTAGGACTGGGGAACTTCGTCCTTATTACAGTCCGATCTTTATGTCAAGGGTGATGCAAATCAATTTATTACTGGGTTAGCTTCGTTCCTATTTGCAGCTCGAATTTCGTTTCAATGATAGCGCAAATCCTTTAAGGACTGGGGGACTTTGTCCCTGTTCATAGACCGAACTTCATTTTAGCGGTGGTGCAAATCCTTTTAGGACTGGGGGACTTCGTCCCTATTCACAGTACGAGCTTCATTTCAGCGATGATATAAATCCTTTTAGGACTGGGGGACTTCGTCCTTGTTCTCGGTTTGAACTTCATGTCAACGGTGGTGCAAATCAATTTTGGGCTGGGGGAACTTCATCGCTATTCACAACTTGATTTTCATTTCAATGATAGTGCAAATCATCTTAGGATTGGGGGACTACGCCCCAATTAATAACCTAAGTTTTCTCGTCCTAGCAGCGCAAATCACTTTTAGACAAGAGGACTTCACCTATGTTATTTCTTTATTATGGGGGTATAAATCATTTTAAGACTAGGAGACTTCGCCTAGGTCATTCCCTTATTTTAGGGACAAATCACTTTCATAATGGAAGACTTCACCTCATCCATTTCCTTTTCTTAAGTGATACAAATCATTTTAGGATTGAGGGACTTAATCTCGATTCACAACTTCGGCCTTTTCACCTTAATGGTGCAAATCATTTTTCATAACTATGTGACTTCACCCCCAAGTCATAGGCTAGGCATTACCTCTATCACAAAATGTAAACCACTCCAAAATCAAGTGGCTTCACAATGCAATGGTTGAAAGTTCATTCTTTCGCCTGCAATGTAAAGCTGGTAAAAACAATTACAGGTCAAGAATTGCCCATCCATAAGGGGCAATCCTTTTCAGAGATAGTGAAGTTCGTCCTCGATCATGCTACGTTATACAGCATTATGGAATATCCAGAAGACTTCGCTACTCGTCACAAATCAAACTATAATTATCAAACTTGGTTGCTTATCGTAACTTGACAAAATATTTCCAGTAAGAGAATCTGAAGTAAGTTGCGTTTCTTATTACGCTTGAGCAACTCACACTCCAACCAACCTTCTGCTAAACGATCTAATACCGCAACTGGTCAACAACTTAATAAGGGTAATGTAAAGTATTATCTTTATCTTCTTAGCCACCTTTATAATCCTATACATACAGTGGTGACACGTAATTGGTAATTCCAAACCACGTTATTTAAAACAGTGACATATCGATAAGGCCTTATTACCCATAAGGAATCAAACTACGATTACAAAACTCAGATGCTAGTTTTAGCCTAATAAACTATTTCTAATAAGAAGGTCCAACATGGAACACCTATTATAATGCTGAACAACCTATACTTCAATTAACTCTTTGTTAGTTGGGCACCACTATTGGTTAATAACTTAAGAAAAATAATACAAGAGATCACTTTTATCCGCCTAACTCTAGACACTTATTAACCACCCACTCAAGAAGAATAACTCAATAGTAAAAAGCCTTTCAAAGTGTGTCAATCCGAACAAAAAGCTAGGAATAAGATGAACTAGTTCAATATCCGCAATGACCTGCTTCAAGATGATCATGGACTTTCTTAAAGTCCACTTTAAACTCCTGCTGTAGCCTATTCAATTTAACAATAGGTATTGTTTAGCAATAAGTGTCATGATAAGAAGATATTGAGGGCTGGTCGTTACTAAGCCGCTCATTAGACATAAGTGCTTCAAAAGTTAGTAATAGTCTATATTAGGAATTGCATCCTTCGGGAAAAATTCGGGTACAATGTTTATTATATGAATACTGCTAATCACTATTCGTGCGATTGTTTATTCGCAACCATTAAACAGGAGACATACCAAGTTCATCAGTGCATAGATGAATGCCAGAGGTAAACCAATGCTAGCCAAAAACATCCTTTGAGAATGATATACCATACGCTTGATTCACTTCTTGCTTGGCATGTAATAGCCATCAAGGTGTGTTAATTCTAGCACCCTGTCTTTACTTTCATATATGTCCTCGATAAGCTCATCATCAAACAAAAATACTACCCTGTGAAGTTTTACTATTTCGGTTGTGCTTGCTACCTTGACTTTATCCATGTATTCTATACATGACACTTAACATTCACCATGTGCGTACGTATCACCATGGTCCGCCCTAGTGCAATCACCCACAACGGGTGCAACAATAATGACCATGGTCCGTCCCGGTGCAATCACCTGCAACAGGTGCAACATGCCTCACTATGGTTCGCCCTGGTGCAATCACCCACAATGGGTGCAACATTTCTCACCATGGACTGCCTTGGTGCAACCACCTATAACGGCTGCAACATTCCTCACCATGGTCCGCCTTAGTGAAATCACCCGCAACGAGCGCAACACCCCTCAGGGACATATTCATTGTGTTAACTACATTACTGTATATTACATACTGTTTACTTGGGCGGTAAACAAACAAAGCAATTTATTTGGCACTTTAATCTTGTCTAGGCAGGCTATCCCTATCACTAGTATACTGGCCAGGCTTATGAATTCAACCACCTCTGGCTCCAGCCGAAAGTGTTTTTGCCTATTAAAATAACATGAGTTTGATGCATCACACCCATCGCTTTATGAATTTTACTAACCAAATGCAAATATACCCAGGGACTAATCATAATAGTAATATCCTTACATGTTTATTACATAGAGTTTTACCAATCAACGCTTATTGAAATAAAGGGGCAAAATGCTTAAAAATCAAAATGCACATGAATGACAAATAGGAGGAGCCAAAATAGAAGACTGAATACCTTCATCACTCAAGAGAGCGAGGCATCGCGGCAAATTGAGAACAAGTCAAGTTTGTTACTTCATGACCAAACTTGGAACGACTGAAGTTCGCTCCCGAAGTAGAGGGACTAGTATATTGGTAAATCATAATTAAGCTACTTGCTACTATAGATGAACAAGTATACGAACAAATATTTAGACAAAAATTTAAAACAATACAATTCGTCGTAGTGCAGTATAAAAACAATGCAATTCGCTCAGTAGAAAAATAATACAATTCGTCCAGTAGAAAAACAACGCAACTCGCCCAGTAGAAAAATAACGCAATTCGCCCAGTAGAAAAATAACGCAATTCGTCCAGTAGAAGAACAACGTTGCTCGCCCACTTTATCTAGATAAATAACCCAAGGATAGAATTAAACATACTTATCCAAAAAGACATACTCATCCACAAACACCCTTCCTTTATAAAAAGGGGGCATGTTAAGAAGGCAAGAGGAGGCGAACTTCTTCTTCTTCCCCTTCTATGATCACCTCACCAGAGCAATAATCATTCAAACGCCTTACTCCTCTCTTGCCCTTATTTACTATTTCATGGTATTGATACTAACTTGAATGTCGAAGGAGTCCTCGTGGGTTGCTCCAAGGCCCTTCTAACCCTTTGTTTGATCTTACAGGGAATATCAAGTCGGGCGTGCAGCTAGTGCTTGAGTTTAGCTCATCCTAATGAGCCCCACCTCGTACAGAACTCCAAAGCGATGAATAAGTACACTGACTAAATTCATCACAAACACTATTGAAATAGAGAGGAAAATGGGGGAAAAAAAATTTATGCCCAAACCATGTTAATCCTTTATGTGTTAGATTTGATTTCAGTAGTATAATTAACAAGATCTGCTTTGCTTGTCACCTAAATTCCTTAAATATGTACATCCAGTGTATACAAAAAGCATAAACTGAATAGAGTATTTATTTTAGTATTTATCATTTAAAATGCCCGGTTGATAAAATATTTAAACTCGAGATACCTGAATGTAATAATTTTGTGACAAAATTTGGTTCAAGTACCTTGAGGTTTGGTACATATTTTTTAGGTACTTTGAGATTTAGAAATGTTTTTGATATACCATTAACTTTGCAAACTTTTTTAGATAACTTACGTATGACTTTATTGGTGTTCTATTACTTTATGTTGAAATGCACATAAAAAATGGAAAATTTTCATCTTTGTACCCCAAGGTTCGAACATATGTCACGCAGGTACTCTAACGTTATAATACATATAATGGGGTACTTTGAGTTTTAAACAAATTATTACTTAGTTACCTTGAAGTTTTAAAATTTTATCAACCAGACACATTTTTGTTGAAATTCCATAGATTTTCTTTAAAACGCTAAAGTTGGACATTTGATAGTCTATTAGTATCTTCACCAGAATGTGATAATTTTTGCCCCAAATTGCAAAAATAATACATGATTGTGGCAATATTTTGGTAATTCATATCAATATCGGTGAATATTTTATCACAATTATTGAATTTATAATGAAAATATTGGCATGACATATATACTATTGTGATTATGTATTATGTTAATATTTCTTTATAAATTTGGTTAAATTCTTACAAAATTTATCAAAATTCCAATATAGAGTACATGCGATAAAATTTTCAAACCTCAAGATACCCAATTTTATATATTAAAATGTCAAGATACCTAAATAATAGATGTTCAAACTTCAAGGTTTCTAAGCGATAATTTTTCTAAAAAAAACCAAAAGACTTTAATATTTATAATAATTTCAAAATTTATAATATTTTCAAAATTAAAAAATGTTTAAATCCTTAAAAATACTTTAAATATTTAAAAATATCTAAAAAATTTTAAATATTTAAAACAATAATTTATTTTTAAAATATTTAATATATTAAAAAATATTAATATATTTCAAAAATATTTAAACCTAAGTACCTAAACCAAATATTTTCTGAAAATTTTAAATTTCATGATCTTTGATAATATATATTGAAATGTCAAGTATATAGGTGATAATTAAACTCATGGTGCCGTAAATAATAAATTCTTAACAGAACAACATAAAAAACGGTGACCAGAAAAATCACATGGCTTAAACGATATAAAGAGAACATAACTTATTAAGTTAGACTAATTTTTTTTTAGTTTTATTTTTCTACCAACGAAATAAAAGAAAAAAAAAATTAATCTAGAAAGCATGTTTTTTTTTTTTCCTTGTTTTTTTCTTGACTTCCAAACAATGGAAAAAAAGTTGTTTTCCTTTATTTTCTTTCCCATCTACTTTTTTCCTTGCATTTTTCTTTCTTTCAAAATTTTTTATTTCAAACGGAGCCTTCGGGAATCTGTGGCTTTTATTAGATGACTACATATTAGTCAACTACGGTTTTTTTTCTTTTTCACCTGGTCTTCTAAGGAAGGTTTCTAACATTCAAGGGCAAACATTGTAATTGTTTCTTTTCCAATTCCCTATAAATAGTAGAAGTGTTCATGGTTTGGTTACCGTAACCGCAGTCGAAAAGATCGATTAGCCGACTTTCGGTAATTCGGTTCGGTTATGACTGTTAACCTGTAACTGAAAAATAATACAATGCGTCTTTCATGTAATATGATTTATTTCCTTAAAGGTTTGTAAATATATAAAAATATTAAAATATTCAACATATTATAAGCTTACAATCCAATTCTAAAAAATTAAACATATGATATCTCATTTTAATCAACATATGGGCAAACAAGTAGTACTGGGTTGTAGTAAAGTAGTGCCTAGTTAATATTTCGGATATAACAATGGGGAAAGTACTTGATACTAGGAGATGAATTGGGAAAAAAGATAAAATTCATAATGCATTACGGAATATTCACTTATATGCTAGAAAAACATACTTAATTAATAATATAATATTACGAACATTTAAAAATATATACATGATGCATACTATTTCGATAAATCAGTTAACCGGAATATACAAAATCACTAACCATTACCGTCCCGAGATACCTCAAATTTGTTCGGTTTGGTTAACCGACCTAGAAATTTGGTATGGTTAACCGCATTTTTGGGTTGGTATTTTGGGAATTCGGTTCGGTATTTAGGCTATGAATTTTTTTGACCACCTCTAATAAATAGGGATCATTGTAATCTCATTTTGTATCCAAGTATATACACAATTTCCTTTGTATCTTTTATGTTTTAACATGGTATCAGAGTATATTAATATCTCTTTCTTGTTCTTTAGTTCTTTTTTATTTTAATTCAGTTCTCTATTTGATTTGTTCTTTATTTTACTTATTGCAGCAGAAAACCCTAATCCCATCTCCCCTAAAATTCACGCCCCTTCTCCTCCCCCCACCCCCCTTCCACTGTTGCTGCCTCTCGGGTGCCGATGGATTACCACCAATGATCTGTGGAGACCGGCCCTCCCCATGCCAACTTCTCCTTCTCTCGTTGTGTGCAGGCTCAAACCGGGTGGTGACCAACTACTACCATGTCGGAATCCCTACCTTGGGTATCTCCTTCTGCGGGTTAACGGATGCCAGTGTCACCATCTCCGTTATGTCATTTCCCACTGTGAGGTCTATAGTGACTCCGAACCTAGGTTTGGGCATCCCATAATCACTTTCCCCCTCCCCTTGCCTAATGCGGCCCTTAACAGTGGTCCCTCAATCACTGCACTGGGTGTTTCACCGGCGCTCCAGTTCGAAAATCTTTGCCCACCAGCGCCGGCACTGCTTTTCCTCCCACTATCTAATATTTCTAACATTGTTACTATCAAACTTGAAAACTACACTGACTATCATGTGTGGAAAGAACATACTTATGGCTCATCAATTATTGAGTTTTTATAGATGGATCTTACCCTTGCCCTCCCTCCAACATATCTTACTTAAATGGACCATCTCTTCCCAACCTTGACTATACATCATAGCTAAGAATGGACCAGAGCCTACACTCTTGCATAGCTACCATCCTCTCCTGATCCCTAAAAAAATGATGGCGTATGAAAACCCATTTCAAAAACCAGGGGGGATGCCCTAACCAAGTGCTTTCAAGATCACTTGTTGGCCGAAGAGTTTGACCTATGAATCAACTTCATAACCACAAGAAAGATAGCCAAACCATGGACATCTATCTCACTGAACTTAAAAACATAACTAATGACCTAGATGCCATAGATTCACCCATTTAAAATAGGGAATTGCTTCATTATACTATTTCTGGACTGCACACTTGCCCCCCGCCCCCCAACCTGCGAATATGCTGCCATTGCAACCTCTATGGATCAATCATCATAAGACACTAGTTATGAAGAAATGAAAACCGCCCTTTTAAATGAGGAAGTCATGGGGACACGCAATAGTGGGTGCTTTACTACTACCCCCTCCCACGCCTTAGATGCAATAGATGTAGGACCAACCGGATAGAGGTCACACGCGCCGAGGACACTCAAACAACTGCCGTGGCGGACGCGGAGGATGCCGTAGGGGAGAAGGTCAACCTCAGCACCATCACTCACGATTTCACAACCTTGAGGAATCGAGCTCATCACAAAATGAGGACCCACCTTCAACTCCCTCTTTTGTAAGATCTATAGGCACTCCTTCATTCAACCCAGGAAGTGGGATCCTTGGACCTCCCCCCACAACTAATATGTGGTCACACCGATCATGTTCTTCTATCTTGCTAATATCGCTTTGGTCAGGCATCATTTTTAGATCCCTCCCAATCATTCTTCGCCATGTCCATCAAGGCGCCCCATGATTACAATTGGTACCCTAACTTAAAAGCATAGAATCACCTGATGCCTAACCTAGGTATTGTTTGTAACCCTCTTCCTTACAATGGCTACAAATGCATTCTAGTTGATAACGGTGAGCTACTTCGTGTAACAAATATTGTGTTTTCATCCCTACCTATTAAACGCAGACCACTATCTCTTAAGAATATTCTTCTAGTTCCCTAATTTACACACAATTTCTTATTTATCAAACATCTATGTCAAGATAATAATTGTATTGTGGAATTTGACTCCAATTTAATTTTCCCTGACAAAGACAAGGCTACAGGGACACTTCTGCTATGGGTACATAGTAATAGACCCCTATATAGTTTTTCTCCCAACACTACTAGTTTCGTCACTCATACTCACAATGGACAACTTTGGCATGACAACTTAGATAACTTAGGAAGCAATGCACTACGAATTTTATGTACTTACAAATTTACTTCTAGCAATAAATTTTCGAATATTTTTCAAGTATGTTGTTTAGGGAAGTTGCACAGATTACCTTTTGAACATGCAATTCGTACTACTCTCTTGCCTTTTCAATTACGTCATGCTAACACATGGTAATCTCTCTATTTCTCTACCTCTCAACGCAGATTTTATGTTTTTTTTTTTGTTAGTGACTTCGCATGGTTTATATGCTTTATCAATTACAATAAAATTCTGACATTTTTGAACATTTTATAAACTTCAAAACCCTCTTTGAAAACCACTTTGGCACTAAAATCAAAATTTTCAGAGTGATGTTAGAGGTGAATTTGACCATCAGCATATGCAAGCATTGTGCTTACACCTTGGCATTCATTTTCACCCATCATGCCCCGACACTTTGCAACAAGATGGAGTGGCCGAACGAAAACATAAACTGTTAATTGAAGTGGCACAAACATTACTCATCCAATCCAAACCTCCACTCGTTTTTGGACAACTCTATTTGCACTGCTTGTTTTGCTATCAATCACTTACCAACTCATGCCTTGCAAAACATATCTCCCTTTGAAATTTTTTTTGAAAAAACACTTGATTACTCTCGGTTTCGTGTGCTTGTTACCCTAATTTCACACCCCCTACACCTCACAAACTAGCATCTAGATCCACACCGTGTGTCTTCTTAGGATATGCCACACGTTACAAAAATTATCGAGGCCTTGATGTAATAACTAGACAATTTTACATAAGTCAGTACGTAAACAATCTCGGTGGTGTCCCGATACTAATAGCTCCTATATCATTCATGCTAACCCAACCCCCTTCAGTCCACAAGTCACACGCCGTGCTGCTAGACATTGGCAACGATCAGACCCCACCCCACAACTGTGTCATATATTTTATATTTTTTATAACCCATTCTTATAATAATTTTGGCTATTACACGTGTGTTATGGTATAATTCTTGTATGTTGAGGCATGGTACGCATTGAAGGTAAGACGTCTTGAAAAGTAGTGAAGAACGAGCTAAAATGGACAAATTTAAAGACCACGTTGAGAAACCCCATAGCAAGTGTGAGCAAAAGACCAACTAGGATAAAATTTGGCTAAGAAAATTCTCCCCACTGGTGCGTGGATCAATCAACCATGCATTTTGTAATCGGACAAGCTTAAAACGAGCAAAAGGTTAAAAGAAGAGTATTAAGGATCCAAAAGCATCAAATTCCACTAATAATACCACTTAGATCACGTAGATCTCTTTGAGAGCTTTGGTTTGATATATAGTTTGACTCGTAAATCCTTGCGAATAAAAAAGCACACATGTTTTAAGTTAAGTGCACAAACAGCCAAAATGGCCTCCAATCAATCGGCCCGGCTTCCAATCAAATGGCTAATTTTCATATTGGCCATTGCATGTGGCTGATCGATTTACCGTGGCCACGGCTTACCCTAATGGCACACCTCACCTATAAATAGGGTTGGAATTTTTTTGGAACTTTTTGCCCTATTTTTTCTTCTCCTCCTTCCCCAAGCCCCAGCAGAAACAGAGTTTCCTTAAGGCCAAAGCATAAATGATTGGAGTACCAGTGGGGTAGGAGCAAGAATCATGTCAACATCAATTAAGGGAGTCTTCGTTCATGAGTTTTACTTTACTTTTTTGTTTAATTTTGTGATGTATAAAATTCCTATGGAAGAATACACTCGTAGTTTAGGGGTAAAAGACGGGCAGCCGTTCGGATCCCGAATTTATATTCTATTGTTGACAAAGATTTGTTTTACGTTATTTTTGTACCCCTATGGGAAGTTATTTATTGTGATTCGTTCTCTATTTATGTACTTGTGGCCATGCTTCAGTTTCCAATTTTATGTTCATTTTATCTTGTATTTGTAACCTAGACAATAGCACGACAGGTTTTCACGAGTGGTTAGTGTTAAAGTTGTACTCACCCCTTAACACAATCTTTTATATAAGTTAATATTAAATTAAGAGTGAGAAAAGAATTAAGTGGTGCTAATAAGATAACCCATGCTACATCTAATGTTATAAGATGGGTCTGCCCTTAGACTAGTTCGTTGCTCTAAGCAGGGGTGCACGTGGGTTGGGTTTGGGTAGGTTGGGTCAAGAACCAACATGACCCATCCAACATTTGACCCATACCCAACCCATACCCACCAAGCGATAGGATAATGGTTCTGGGTTGGGTCGGGTTGGGTTTGGTTGGATCGGCCCATGTTTGGTTAATGCATAAACATTAATCTAAGTTCTGATTTTAACTCATTCTAATTTCGAGTTTAAAAAATTTATAACAAAACCAAGAAGGGGATCCAATTATCATTTATTCATTTGAACGATAATATGTTAGGATTGTTGTAATTTAAATTATCCGCATGCGTGTATATACATATAATCAGTTAGGTACCCGGAGATTTTAACATTTATTATATAGGTACTCTATTTCAACTATATACAATACAATTAAAGTAGCCTAAATTTTAATATTTTATCACCGAGGTACCCCATGTTGGAATTTGATAAAATCTTTTAGAAATCTAAACAATTTTATGCAAAGATAATATATAAAAGTCAAATGAAAATTTAACAAATTATGATAAACTACTCACCAAATTGTCGTGTAAATTACTCACATATATTGCCGAAATCATATGTCATGTCAATATTTTTTGTCAAAATAATCAAATTGTAATGAAAATACTTCTATATTATCAGAGTCATATTCTAATTTAACATTTTTAGTAAATATCTATCGAATTTTAGAAGGATACTGGATTAATAAAATTTTAAAATATCCAAGTACCTAATTGATAGAAGTTTAAACCTTAAGGTATCCCACTTATATATTAGAACTTCAAAATACATAAGTGATAAATAGTCAAATCTCTGGTAGCCCACTTATATATTGAAACGTCGGATACTTAAGTAAAAAATGGTTAAACCTCAGGGTATCCTACTTAAATATTGAAGCATCGAATACCTAAACAATCGTCAAATATCAAAGTATCCCACTTATATATTGAAATGTCCGGGGTACCTATAATAATAAATAGTCAAACCTTAAAATATCCAAGATATGTTCGCCTCATTTAGGCTCATTTAATTTTGATTTAGGCTTATTTGGAAATGCTCCAAGAAAATGAGTGCCGATCCATGGGTAACCCGGAACCATACCCGATACCCATGGTTACAAAGCATATTGGACCCACTAGACCCAATATTAAAAATATATCCAACCCAATTGATGTGGGTTGGGTGGGTCTTGGGTATTACCCAACCCATGAACACCCCTAGCTCTAAGCTCTAATTTAAATGTTAGCTCAGGCTTTGAACTTTTAGTCTAAGCCCTTAAAGTCATTGTTGTAGTAAAGTATAATGATGGGATCTGATTTAAGCTATTCCAAATTCATTTCCTAAATTGTCCTTGATTGATTCAACCCTCTAATTTACTGCTTCATTCTTTAATTAATGAATTGCTCAACTTTCCAACAAAAACCCGAAATCAAACTGCTCAATAATGATGGAATCCAACTTTACACTGATTTCCTAAGGATACGACGCCCGTATAACCGCCACAGCTACATCATAAGCTTGCGAGTAAACAATTTTGAACACTCTTTAATACTACATTAAGTTTTTGGTGCTGTTGCCAAAGAATGGGTAGTCAAAGTTTGATTTAGAGATTTACAACCTTTATTTTAGTTCGCTACCTTGTTCGTTTACTGCTTTGAAATTCTCAACATTAAATTTTCATGGAGGACAAACTGGGAAGGGGCTACACCAGCATGGGCAATTTTTGTGTGAAATCGGCAACCTGGCTTGCACACAACTTGAGCTGGGAAGACAGAAATGGCTGGGAATTCCGGTGGATTTGGAACCTGAATCTCTAATCGAAAATCAAGATCTTCATGTGGCAAGCCCTCAACGGATATCTAGCAATGAGGATCCAGAGGAAAAAGCGCATCCGAGAATGGGATGACAGGTACACAAGGCGTAGAAGCAGTGGCGAGAGTGTGTCCCACATTTTTCTCACGTGCCCCCATACCAAGAAAGTTTGGGACACGGCTACCTTGACCAAGTGGATTCCTACTAGCCCATATCGAGTGGATATAAGGGAGGAACTTAGGGCAAGAAGGAGAAACAAAGACACAGAGAAATTTGCTATAATGTGTTGGCAAATTTGGAAGGAGAGAAATTCCGCGATCTTTAGAAAGGAAAACCCCACCCCAGCTCAGACTCTCAACCGAGCCAAAACAATGAGCTTGGAATGGTGGTGCAGATCAAAAATGGACGGCAATGATGTCAACCACAACCACGATAAACACAATGTAAAAAACAGGGATAGATGGATAACTTGGTCCCCTCCAGAGGCTGGTTGGCTAAAGATAAAATTTGATGGAGCAAAGAGAGGATTTTAGGCAACATCTGGGTTTGTAATAAGAGATTACACTGGCCATATAATCAGGTGTGGAACCAGGAAGCTAGGGAACGCCCCTGTCATAGTGGCGGAAGCCATTGCGGCGCGTGATGGTCTCTGCAAAGCCATATCTATGGGCGCCACTCAGGTTATTGTTGAAGGGGATAATGAGGTAGTCATCAGAAGCCTGAAAGACGAGTATTTGTGCCCAAGCGACATCACAACCATTAGAGAGAATATCAGAGCCCTCGCGAGAAGAGCTATCACAATTAAATTCTCCCATGTCTTCCGCGAGGCAAATAGATCAGCGGACTTCATGGCGGGTGAAGGATTTGGGATGTCAGGGTTCTAGCTTAACATTATGGAGCCAACTAGACCCCTCCTTAGATGCTGAAGCTTCAGGATGTCCCCGGCTAAGAAGTGGCCGCTGAAGCTTCTTTTCCCGGCTTTACCATTATATAAAAAAAAAAAAAAATTAATTTTCATTTGTTTTTTTCTATTTTCCCAACAACTCAAAAACACTTAAAACAATCAGAATCAAACATTCATTTGTTTTTGCTATTTTTGATTTTTTTTTTTTATTTATTATTTTCATTTTCTTTCCACATAGCTTCAGGTTTATGATTTGGATAAAATTAACTTGCTTTCTAGTGCATGCCCGGTGGATGATCCCTCAATCCCAAATTGAGTCCCCTCTATCTGGAAATTTAATTGACGGTATCTACTTTGAGGCAAAACAAAGCAAGTACAAATTTAACTTGAATCATGGCTGAATGAGCTAATCCACAATTGGCACGTGTCACGCCACATACGATTAAGGATCACTTTGTTCCCCAAATGTACAATGCGCCAATCGGAGTTGCGTTATCCACTGTGGGTAATGCAAACTTCAAAATTAAGCCCGAAATCATCAACATGCTTCCCACATTCTATGGAAAGCTGATTGAGAACCCGTATGAGCACCTTGACCCTTTTTTAAAAATTTGTGAAACTCGTCATTGTCAGGTTGTCTTGCATGACGCGATTAGCTTATGTCGTTTGCTGAGTTTCATTAAAAGATGTAGCCAAACAGTGGTTTCAGACCCTACCGAGGGGTGAAATCACAACTTTCAACAAGATTCATGGTCAAAGTTTTTTCTAAAGGCCGAACTATGGCTATTAGGCATGCTATTAATATTAAACAGAAAGGCCAAGAATAGTTTTATGAAAGTTGGGACATGTTCGAAGTGCTTCTTTGAAACTATCGTCATTACGGTTCACCCAAGTGGGCTCTAGTCCAAAACTACTATGATGATTTGACAGCTTTGAACAAGCAAATGGTGAGCGCTTCGTGCGAGGGAGCATTCAACCAATAAGATGAGGATGAGACATGGGCGCTTTTTGAGTGCCTTAGCGAACACGTCCTTGACCAAGCCTCTTTTGCTAGGGTGGTTAGGGGAGGTACACGTGGTTTTTATGAGGTAATGCACACCTAAACTTCTGATGGAGACTGAACAATCACCAAAACCAATCCACGGGACAAAAAGATCCTGATGTTTTAGGTAATGCACACCCTCTCAGATTTTGGGGAGGGCAAAGGCATGATGCCCAGCCTCGCACTAATATTACTCATAGCAAACCCCTTGCCCACACCTCTAGGATATACTTTACAATTTGAGTAGCGTATGCTCCACTTTATGGACAACACTGCACCACTGGTTCAGTCTCACTCTCAGTCCATTGCCAAATTAAAGAACCAAATAGGATAGTTGACCCAAGCACTTAATAGGAGAGAGGAAGGGATATTACCCTTCCAACCACTCACAAACCCAGCAGGGTCGACTGGTTCTAACCTTAGCTTGCTCACTCACGAGCAAGATAAGGTTGTGCTAGTGTCAGGAGAGGAGAACTCTAGGGAAGTTGAGATTGAGGTCGAGAAGAATGTGGCTTCCTCTCTTAGTGCTGATGGAGAGGGATCATGAAATAGGGTTTATGAACCTGCTGTTCTTTTCCCTTCGACCCTTATAGGACTAAAGGAAAAGGATGCCAAAAGAGGATTGAGCTTATAGACTTGTTTAAGGACGTGATAATCAACTTGCCATTGATTGATGCCATTAAACATATTCTTATGTCTGGTAAGATCCTTAAGGACCTTTGTGTCAAGAAGAAGCGCACACAGTCGCACACTTCAAACAAGGTTCAACTCACTGAAAAAGTGAGTAGTATTCTGGTGTCGGGCACCCCCCCGAAGTATAGAGATCTTGGGACCTTCACGGTCCCATGTGTCATCGTGGAGAGTTACACCAGTCGAGCCCTTTTCGATCTGGGAGCAAGCATAAACCTCATTCCATACTCGATTTTTCAGGAATTGACCATAGGAAACCTTGAGCCAAGCAATGTCACACTTCAGTTTGCTGATAGGACAAAGCGCGTACCTCATGGGGATGTTGGAAGATTTACTCGTCAAAATTGACAAGTTTGTCTTCCCATTTGATTTCATTGCTTTGGATATGGACCCCATCACTCGGTGAAAGAACAACATTCATATCATTCTGGGTCTACCGTTCCTAACAACGAACAATGCTGTGATTCATTGTAGGACGGGATTGTTAGAGGTTTCTTTCGGAATACCTCATGGGCAAATTGAGTATCTCGAATATTACTCGGCACCCTAAGGCTGATAACGAGATAAAGTATTGCAGGATTGATGATATTAAACCCTTTGGTAGAATTGGTAGCACTTGATTCTATTAAAAATGTTGATTGGAGTAAAGTCGCAATCAGTATCGATAGCTATGAATTAATTGATAAGTCACCACCTAAGCACCATAGGATTGAAATTCGAGACCTAATGCTGGCCATGTTCCTACCCTTGATAGCCATAGGTTTAGAAATACTGCTGGGTTTGGGGATCGTCCTTACAAGCTTTACACATTTAATTTTGAGGATATCGTTTTAGATTTTGGTTGATTGTAAGTTATGCAACTGCGTCTGGCTGAAGACGTTAAACTTAGCGCTCCTAGGAGGCAACCCAACCTACGTACTTTCGTTTTGTTGTTAGTTTGAATTTTTTTTCCAAGTTGACCTCTCTCTCTTTTTCAGGACCCTTGCTTCCCCTGTCATGAATTACATTGTTTCTCGAATGCACTAAGTACTTGTGTTATTGAATTAGCGAGTTTACTTTGTTAGTTTGTTTGAATTTGTGGTATTGTGTAGCTCTGCCTCTTTGCATGCCATTTTAAGATATTTTTCGCCACACCAAGCCTAGCCGACTGTATTGGATAAGCGTAACTGACTAGTCGCGTTGTCTCATTCCTTTCCTTAGCCTTCATTTATTTATATTTTTGTTGCATTAAGGACAATGCAAGGTTTGGGTTTGGAAATGGCATGAGTAGTTTGAACTTTTACTTGTCATTTTGGCATTATTTAATTTAAATTGATGAATTTTTGCATGCTTAGCTGTGAATTGGTGTTAATTATATTGAGTTCGAATTTAAGAAGTACCAAGAATTTTTAAACTTTATGTAATGCAGTTATTCTGGGATTCTACTATTGTATTCAATTTTTTTTTTTTTTTTTGTCTTTAAACCCGTTTGAGTGTTTTATTTATTCGCTCTCAATCTTGTACGAACCTCATATATTAAATTGTATTAGTAGGAATAATTTTAGGAATTGGAAACTGAGCACCTTAATCTTAAAAATGAGAAATCACTAGTCTCTCTCTTTTTCCTAAATTCATTCTTGAAAAAAAAAATGAAAAAAAGAAATAAAGGGTACCAATGTAATTGGGTATATATTTGTCACTAGTTGACTCTTACAGCCCTTGTGTCTCGAGCAAATAGACTCACAGGGATGTTTTGACCCATGGTACCCTAAGCCAACTGAATTGTGAGTTACTGTTTGAAAGCTCGCTACATGGGATACACAGAAAGCTTAATGTGAACTCATTAGTCAACCTAATAAGCACCAGTGCCTAGTATGAGTGTTACATTCTTCTAAGGTATGTGCTAGTAACAACTTAACTTGTGAATCCTTTTTACTTGAATTATTAGGCCCAATGAGTGCGCTTCACTTGGTGCCTTGAGCCAACTAGATCGGGAGTCACCAACCAAAAACTAGTTACGTGGGTATTAGAGAGACACTCCTAACCATAAATAACCTTTAAAGAAGGGGGGAAAAAAAAGAAGAAAAAGAGAGAGAAGAAAATACTTGAGATTTCTATTCTTTTTATGGCTAACTTGTCAGGGATACTAATTCCATTAATTATTCCTACTATTTGTCTTCGATATGGAAATTTTTGGAGTAAGATGGGGGGGCAGAAAGTTTAAAGCTTACTTACTAGTAAAAAGACTTGCATGAAGACTCCAGTTAGAACTAGTGTAATAACATCATTATGTGAAGATTCTTCTTTCTTAAGTTCCCTCCCAATTGTGTTCAGAAAATATTTTTCATGACTAATTCATACAACCATATGCTTGATTGAATCTTTCCTGCTTTTAGCTAGTTTGAAATCAATCTCGCTTGAGGACAAGCAGGGTTTGGGTTAGAGTATGTGATGTGTCGTATTTATATCTTTTATAACTATTCCTGTGATATTTTCGGCTATTACAAGTGTGTTATAATATAATTTTTGTATGTTGAGGTCTGATATGTGTTGAAGCAAAGATGTCTTTAAAACTAGTGAAAAGAGAGCTAAAATGGACAAATTTGAAGACCACATTGAGAAACCTGATCACATGTGAGCAAAAGACCATTCTGGACAAATTTTGGCCAAACAAAAGTCTCTTCTTGGGTATGCAGATCAATCAACCATGCATTTTGGTAATCAACCAAGTTTAAAACAAGTAAAAGGTTAAAAGAAGAATATTTAATACCAAAAATATCAAATTCGACTGACAATACCACTAGGATCACGTAGATCTCTTCGAGAACTTTCTTTCGATATCCAATTTGACCCATAACTCCTTACGAATCAAACGTTACGCGCATTTTGAGTTAAATGCACAAATTGTCAAAATGGCCTCTGATGGATCTGCCCAGCTATTGTTAATATCGGCTGTCGATCGGCCATGGCCTCAACGCGTCCTAAAGGCACGCTACATCTATAAATGGGTTGGGAATTTTCTTTAGGCACTTTTTGCCCTATTTTCTCTTCTCCTCCTTCCCCTGGCCACGTCAACTTCAATCGAGGGAGTTTTCATTCATGATTTTTACTTTACTTTTCTCTTTATATTTTGGGATGTATGACACCCCTTTGGAGGAGTAAACTCATAGTTTAAAGCTGAAGGATAGGTTGCCATCTGGATCCCAGATTTAGATTTAATCATTGATAATGACTTGTGTTATATTCTTTTCGCACCCCTGTGGGGAGTTACTTATTGTGATTTGTTTTCAATTTATGTGCTTGTAGCCATGCTTTGATTTTCAATTTATTTGCATTTCATCTTGTGCTTGTAACCTGGACTATAGTATAACAAGTTTTCACAAGTGATCAAGGTTGAGATTGTACATAACCTTGAAGACAATCTTTTATATAAGTTAACATGAAATTAAGAGTGAGAAAAGAATTAAATAGTGCTATTGAGATAGCCCAGGCTACACCTAGAGTGATAACATGGGTCATTGCCCTTAGATTAGTTTATTAACCCAAGCTTTAATTTAAGTGTTAACCCAGACTTAAAGCTTGTAGCCTAAGCCCTTAAAGTCATTGTCCTAGTAAAGTATAATGACGGCATTAGAGTTAAGCTACCCAGATTCATTTTCGAAGCTGCCCTTGATTGATTCAACACTTTAATTTTCTACATTATTCTTTAATTACATTAATTGCTCAACTTTCTAAGAAAAACCCGAAATCAAACAGCTCATTAATAATTGAATCCAATTTTACATTGATTTCGTGAGGATATGACACTTATATACCCACCATAGCTACGATTTGCATGTATGCTTGCAAGTAAACAATTTTAAACACTCTTTAAAACTACATCACCCCGCCCTGAGGTTCGCATGACAAGCACCCAAAACCCCTCACCTGTGTGCACTGGCATTGCCCGACCCACATTCCCACTGCCTACAATGGTTGTTAGTGATAGCCGTACAACACCCGCAACATATGTCCCCGCTATTGATCCCCAATAGATTCGGGTCCCGAAGGAAGAAACCCTACCACAAAAAGTCGCTATAGAACCCACCCCTAACGCCATTGGTGGCTCTGCCCCCACAAACAACAAACCTCCTATGTTACTCAACACCCACCCAATGTAAACCGGACTTAAGGATGGTATTCGTAGGCCTAGATATCCCTTATCTCTTTCCACTATAACGGTCATTTAGGAACCCACCTGCTACTCACAAGCCGCAAAGAACCCAAAATTTTAAGAAGCTATTATTAATGAATTTAATGCCCTAATACAAGATCACACTAGGACCTTGTCCCACATGACCCTAACAAAAACATTATTGGTAGCACATGAAAATATCGTGTGAAATATAAGGTGAATGGGTAAGTTATTCAGTTTAAAGCCCAGCCTGTTACCCAAGATTTTCACCAACACGAAGGCATTGATTTCGAGGAAATTTTCATTCCTGTTGTCAAGCCTTCAACCAATTGATTTATACTTTCACTCGCCATAATGCCCATCTGGCAACTTGATGTTAAGAATGTGTTTTTACATGGCTATTTCCATGAAGAAGTTTACATGAGACAACCTTAGGGGTTCATACACCTCAAATTTCCTACACACGTTTGTTAATTACCTAAGGCCCACTATGGTCTAAAACAAGCTCCTCGAGCTTGGTTCTTGTGTTTTAGCACCTTCCTTTACAACATATGTTTTAAATGTAGCAAAGTTGATCCCTCCCTCTACCTAAGTCACACTGCATCTAACACCACTTGTCTTCTTCTATATGTTGACAATATAATCCTCACTGGCACACACTCTAAGACCCAAGACACCCTCATCCGCACCCTTTCTTCCCATTTCGTAATTAAAGACCTTGGACCTTTGCACAAGTTCGTAGGCATAGAAGCCAAAGATGACCTAAATGGCCTTTCCCTTTCACAACACAAATACACCAAGGACCTCTTAACACGATTCAACGTGCACGATGCCAAACCTATCAAAACTCCTCTCCCCACTCAAACTCACCTAACATAGAATGAAGGAGATCTTCTTGCTGATCCCACTTAATACAGGAGTGCAATATTAGTCTCCAATATCTGACAATGACTTGACCTGACATTTTCTACGCAATTAATCTTATTTCTCAATCTATGCATGCTCCTAGGGCTATAACTGGAAGGTTGTCAAGCACATCCGACGCCACCTCAAAAGCACTTTGAATAATGGTCTGGCGATTCTCCTCGGCTCATGCATTATCGTTGCTGCCTCCACTGATGCCAACTAGGGTGGCTTCCTTGACATTCGCCACTCTGCCACAGGTTATGCCCTCTTTCTAAGACCAAACCTCATTTGTTGGCAGCCTAGGAAGTAGGCAACCATTTCCAAGTCAACAACTGAATAGAAATATTGTGTTGTTGCCCAAGCCGTAGTTGAAAGTGACTGAAGTCCTTATCTTATGCGAGACCTTAGACTACATCATATAGGATCCATAATAGTCTATTGTGACATTGTTTCTGCATCCTATCTAGTTGTCAACCCTATCTCAAACAACTGAAGCAAGCATTTTGACATTGACTTTCACTGTGTAAGAGAGAAAGTCATCAAAGGTGATCTCTAGGTTTGATACACACCGACCACCAACACAGGTAACTGACATCTTCAACAAGGACCTTTCCGCTGATCGCTTCCTGTACCACAAGGCCAATCTTTATGTGTGTCCATCCTGTTTTGATTGAAGGGGCGTATTAGATGACTACATATTAGTCGACAACTAGGGTTTTCCTCTTTTCCACTTTTTCCCCTAGATTTCTAGTATTCAAGGGCAAACATTTCAATTGTTTCTCTCCCTATTCTCTATAAATAGGGATCATGGTGACATCATTTTGTTTCCAAGTATATACACCATTTCCTTTGCATCTTATATGTTTCACAGTTTTCACTATGGTGGACCCCTCCAAAGCTTAAGTCAATACTTATGCATCATATCAATACTTGACAAGTATAGAATTAAAGATACTTAGATAAAATATGAAAAAAAAGGCAAGTAGTGGGGAGAGAGAGAGAAGCAAAGTGAAAGAGGGAGCAAGTGTCCTATTCTTCTTTATTTGTATCCCATTTTTCTTTTATCTCTCTTGTTTTGTTTTACATGGTTTATTTCTCTGCTATTTGTTAGCTTGGCTTGATTTGGCTTAAGGGTTGGTACTTATATGGGGTGAGGGGGTTGACTTCGGAGGTGGATCGTGGCAGTTGAGATATGGCGGTGGCCCACAACAACAGATTTGGTTTCGATCTAGATAGATTCTGTTGGTGGTCAGTTGAATTTAATGAAGCTTTTTGGGGTTTTGTTTGAATTAAGATTGAATTAGACTATGAGGGAGAAAATAACTGAGAGAAGATGAGGGAGAAAGAAGAATTTGTATTTCTATTTGCATAACCTCCAATGAACAATCACAACAAACTTATACAAGCTAAGAATACCAGAATTTTACAATGCAGAACTAACAACTAACTCAAAAAACTAACATGAAAATCTGCAATCTACAAGTCACGTGCTGCTCACGTATGTTTCTTGAAGTAGAGTCATGTGCTGCTCACAAGCAGCCTGAAAGCTGAATATCCGGTAACAATACTCCCCGGTGAACGACACCCTTGCCCTCAAGGGTGAAAAGAGGGGTACTTGCACTGCAAATCAAACAAGAATTCCCAAGATGCATCTTCAGGAGGAGCCCCCTTCCACTAGACCAGAACTTTAGTTGCAGCTCTATTCCCACGCTTCACCAATTTTTCGTCCAAAATTAACTCAGGTTCTTTGGCCAACCCTTGTTTTTCCCATTCAGGTAACTCTACAATGCCATGAGTGCTGGGAAAAGATATGAATTTTGTTGAAAAAATAAACTCTGATGCCGACTATTGGGTTCACAGTTCTCAACAATGGTCACAACAATAAGCACCTATTAGAGCACTTAAAGTAGGAGACTCTTCTCTCTACCTAAGCCCCAGGTCGGAGAGTCACGCTTTGTGACACCTCACGTGCGATAGTTCCCGGGAATAGGTTTATCTCTATAAACCCTTTTCTCTAATACCGGTTGTTGGGATGAATTTCAAAATTCTCCATAAAGTTAACGCAGCGGAACGGCTTTAAAATACATAACTCTAAACATAGGGTTGATTTAAAATTCCTAATTTTAAATCTACTGACTTAAATTCATAATTTAAATCAACAGATCTAAATTCTGAATTTAGATCTACAGGCCTTTTACTTTAATACATTCATAACAATACATAAACTTGTACAGGCATAATAACGAATGTTATAAATAAATAGAAAAGTGAAAAAGAATAAAGAAAGAAGAACATACTTGGAATTGCTCCAATAATAAAGAAAACCAAAAAAATCGAGAACCAGCGATCTCCTACGCAATGACCTCTAACTGTCCAGAAAGTGGGCTCCGAAAAATATTAAATCGAGGAAAGAAAAATTTCAACGAAAATTTCTCTCTCCAATTAGGTCTCTGAAACAATTCCAGAAATCCTAAATAATTTATTTGATCGAATGCCAAACTCTTAGAATAGGTACCTCTATTTATAGTAGTATACTGGAGCGAAAAAAATTTAATATTTCGATGTGCAACGAAAAGTTCAAATTGAAAAACGCAGCATTCAACTTAAAAGAAGAAACAAAACACCATGTATTATCTACTGTGCATGCGTCTTTTAGCCTTGTCACTGCGTGCCACGTGGCACACGGTGATTGGTCCGTGCCTGATTGCACGGATCGTCATATGTTGTCACGTGTCGAGCGGTGATTGGCTGCTACGCGTGCACACGGATTTCCACCGTTATTTTCGCGATTTTCCTTCGTTTTTTTTTCTTTGTTTTCCACATATAAAAATTCATCCTATGAATTTTAATTTTTCAAAATTATTTTATTTTATAGTTAATTTTTATTTATCTCATGAATAATGTTTGGCAAAATTAATTTACCCATCTCATGGATAAATAATTAATCTCATGAATTCTTTAATATTTTTTCGATGGCAATAAATACAGAGGCTTGCGCAGAGACCTCAGGGACAATTTAAATCTAGGTCCAAATTGGTTAAATTAATCATCTCATGAAATAATTTAATTACCATTTAATGAGACTTAATACTACTAAAGAAATCTCACTGCACTCCAGACCTAAATTATTTATTTGATATCTCTCTAATAGACTGTATTGATGATAACAATCCCTCAACTAGATGTGCATGACAAAGGATAAATATAACCACTACCATTATCCTTCTCACAGCTTCTCCATTAGTTACCAACTGGCCCTTCACTAAATAATTCATTTATACTTGAACGTATTCACATTATAAATTCCAAATGTCAAACACTTGGAATACTTTGGCCAAAGTTTTCGAACTATCCAAATATTTGCGAATCAACTAAGGGGACATCCGTATCTCATAAGAGATTGTAGATTCCCTATTGAATACCTGATCCTTATCACACTTCATGCCGCTACCCAGTGTACGTGGAAGTTCAGTCATTCATTTAGACCTTACTTATAGTACACCAAAGTAACTAACGCTCCATGCACAAGTCCAGAATACTCTGTGGGTTTAAAGTCATCGTTCAAATAGCATAACGTGAATCACTCATCTTCGATAATAGTCTAGAAATAAGTAACCCACAGGGTCCAACTCAGTGCGTCAATCTTATTAAACACACTAACCTAACACTTTTGGATCTCCATCCACATGACGAATATAAGTCATCTAAAGTGTCACGTTTTAGTCTTAACATACAAGTGGTCCAAACTTGTCTTCGACTACGAGTCTTTCAAACAACAATCCATACCATTTGTTCCAAGTCTATCTGTGGCTTAGTCTCATAAACCACTTAGGACAAACATATAAATTGTAGTCTGAGAACTGCACCCATCTCATGGATGTCTCCCAAAAGAAAATCACATACAGTATAAATGCTCACATATAAAAATTTAACTTGGAAACGACTAGAACTTCTATTTTATTTATTAGTTATAAAAATATATTCAGAATAAATCTGTATTTCAGGACACTGTTCCTAATAATGAGGTAATGGGCCGTGATGAATCTTGAGCTGATAAACATGAAAACATCATGAATCTTAGCTGATTGAGGTAGGGCCAACTTGCATGCAACTTTTCCCACTGCTGTAACTAGCTGAAAAGGCCCACAGAACTGTGGAGACAACTTCTGATTGTTCCTTAAAGCAACTGTGAGCTGTCTATATGGATGCAACTTAAGGTACGCCCAAGTAAAATCTGCAAAACCCTCTCAGACCTCTTTCTGTCAGCATACTGCTTCATTCTATTCTGAGCTCGATGCAGATGGAATTTGATGATAGACAACATTTCTTCTCTAGCTTCTATCAACAGCCTCAACTTGGCTCTCTTTGGGCAAGTAGGGAATGTGTAGAGGGGTAGGTTGGCCATATGCAATCTCATAAGGTGTCTTGTTTCTAGAAGAATACCATGTGGTATTATACCACCACTCTGCCATAGGTAACCACTTAGACCAATATGAAGGAGTAGCAAAACACATACACCTTAAATAGATCTAATATCGATTTGAGGGTGGTAAGAAGTAGATAACAGCAAATCCACACCTTGAATTGAGAAGAAGGCTTGCCAAAAAATCACTCAAGAAGATTGTATCTCTGTCACTTACAATTGTTGATGGTAAGCCATGGAGTTTGTACACATTGTTCATGAAAGCTTGAGCCATGGTCATTGCAATGTAAGGATGTGCAAATAAAGTGGGTTGCCTTGCTCAACCAATCTACTACCATAAAGATAACACTTTTCCCAAAGGATTTACGTAGTCCTTCTATAAAATCCATAGAGATATCTGTCCATATCATTTCAGGTATTGGAAGAGGCTGTAGGAGTCCCGGGTATGGCACATTCTCATGTTTACAAGCCTGACACGCCACGCACTGTTGGACAAACTCTTGCACTGTTTTTG
The DNA here is from genome assembly GCA_018398585.1 of Simmondsia chinensis. NCBI lineage: Eukaryota > Viridiplantae > Streptophyta > Magnoliopsida > Caryophyllales > Simmondsiaceae > Simmondsia > Simmondsia chinensis. Next base: position 14,912,651 of record JAGTTD010000005.1, read on the forward strand.
TCATACCCTTCTAGTAGAAAAGAGATTTCACTCTTTGTGAGGTAGCATCTCTACCCGAATGACCTTCATCAGGGGATGAGTGCAACCACTGGAATATCCTGGACTTCAGTTCATTGTCTTGCCCTATCACCAATTTTCCTTTCCTTTTTAATTGCTCTTGTTGCCAAGTATACTTGGGATAACTCTGAGCATTCTGCTTTAGTTGGTCTATCAGCTATTTAAGTTTGTCATCAATTTGCCAGGATAGCTAGATCATAGGATATAGATTGCTATCAGCTGAAGAGAGCATCATACAAGTGACCTCTTTGCCAGAAATCCTCGAGAGTGCATCTGCTATCACATTGTCCTTTCCCTTCTTGTATTCGATTAAATAACCGAACCCCATGAGTTTAGACAGCCACAGGTGCTAAAAGTGTGTGCTGAGTTTTTGCTCTAACAGGAACTTTAAACTCTTTTGATCAGTCTTGATTATGAAGGTATTATTGAGGAGATACTGCTGCCATTTTTGGACTGCCCATACCACTGTGATAAGCTGTTTCTCATACACAGATAACAACTGTTGTTTAAGACTAAGAGCCTTGCTGAGAAATGCTAATTGATGTCCTTCCTAAATCAAAACTGCCCCAATCCCCTTATTGTAGGCATCGGTTTCCACTATGAATGTTTTAGAGAAATCTGGTAATGCTAGAATAGGAGTTGAGCATACTGCCTATTTCAAAGTCTCAAAGGCTTCCTAAGCTTCATCATTCCACACCCATTTGTCTTTTTGAAAGAGATTGGTCAATGCTTTAGCTATTCCTCCATAGCCCTTAATAAACCTGTGGTAATACCCTGTAAGGCCCAAAAATCCTCTTAATTGCTTAAGGGTTGTTGGTGTGGGCAAATGTAGCACATCCTCTAATTTCTTAGGGTCAGTTGACACTCCACCCACAGAGATTATGTGTCCCAAATATACAATTTGTGCAGCAGCAAACGAACATTTACTTCCCTTAGCAAACAACTGATGATGCTTCAACATGTCAAAAGTAACCCTCAAGTGCTTCACATGATTAGACAAATTGGTACTATAAACCAATACATCGTCAAAGAAAAACAATATAAACTTTCTCAAATAAGGAACAAATATCGAATTCATTAGAGACTGAAATGTAGAAGGAGCATTGGAGAGACCACAGGGCATTGCCAGAAATTCATAGTACCCGAAATGAGTCTTGAAGGCAGTCTTCTGTACATCTGAGCTATGCATACATATCTGGTAGTAACCACATCTTAAGTCAATCTTGGAGAACAACCTTGCACCTCCCCAGTCATCTAAGAGCTCTTCAACTAGAGGTATTGGGAATTTGTCTTTAATCGTGGCCTTATTCACCTCCCTATAGTCCACACACATGCGCCAACCCCCATCTTTCTTTTTAACCCGCACCACTACTGATGCAAAGGGACTGGTACTATGCTGAATGTACCCCTTTTTGAGCAATTCTTGTACCATCTCTTCAATTACATCTTTCTGCAGTGTAGGGTATAGGTAAGGTCTTTTATTAATGGGTTAAATGCCTTCTTTCAAGTAAATTTGAAGATCAAACCCAGGCCTCTCGAGAGGAAGCCTCTTAGGTTCTTCAAACACCTGTGCAAATTGATCTAACAGCTCTTGAATCTCGAAGGGAACTCTTCTATCTTGTAGATTATTTAGTAGTTCCACATACATGAATTCACCCTATTGTGACTAAGGTAATACTTGCAACATGGCTAAGTAGGGAGTACATGATAGAGCTTTAGTCAAGGATCTAGCTCCTATCAATACACAAATGCCTTGTTTAATGCCTTTCAACTGTCTTTGTTTATTGTTAAGGGTAAAGAGCATAGTGAGCTCTTTAAATTTGCATGTGATCTCACCCAAAGTCGAGAGCCAATCAACCCCTAACACCATGTCACATCCCCCTAAGGGAATGAGAAGAAAATCAGCAAGGTAACTGAACCCTTACATCTTCCATCTTAACTGCTTACATTGGGTATTGCATAACAGATTGCTTCCATCTGCTACTGTTACAGAAAATGCGTCCAGTGGTTGTGTTTCACAGTGCAGTTTAGTTACCAAGTTAGCATCCATAAAGTTGTGGGTAGATTCGAAGTCAATCCGAATATGAATGGCTCGATTACCCAAATTTCCAATGACCCTCAATGTCTAGTAATTGTGCACTCCCGAGATAACATGTAAGGATATTAAGGCAGTAGATTCCACCTCAACCTTGTCATTCAAGAAGTCCATGGGATTATCATCCAATTCCTCATGTTCTTCACCATCAATTTCTGTCACAAAGAGCTGTGGACCTCTAATCTTACATCTGTGCCTTGGCTCGAATTTTTCATCACAAAAGTAACAAAGAACTTTTGCTCTTTTCTTTTGCAGCTCTCCTTTTGTTAATTTTCTCTACTGTCTTCCTGCTGGTGTAACATTACCTCCAGGAAAAGGATGGCCTGCTACTACTGCTATGGTTCTTCGCCCCATTTTGGGATGAAGTGTTTCCTATCTTAAGAATTGAGGGTGTTGGCAGTAGTGGAATTTTGAAATATCTCAACTATTTGGCTAGTGCTTCGATCTTTGCTTCAGCTAATTTAGCCAAGCATGGAGCCTGTTGTAGATTAATGGGATGTCTTAATCTGGCATCCAATTCTAGATCATCTCTCAACCCTGTTAGAAAACAACTAACAAGCTAAGGTTCTTTTAGATCTGCTGTAACAACAAATTCATCAAACCGAGCTAGATACTCCTTAACACTCCCTTCCTGTCTCGAACTCATCAATTTTGATACTGGATCTTCGTATGCATTGCCAAATCTGGTTTTCAGAGCATCAACATACTCTTCCCAACTCAACAAAGTGTTTGGGGCCCTACTTTTCATCCATTGCAAGGCAAATCCTCTTAAATGCACAAAGGCTAATCGTATCATAGAACAAGATGGCGTGTTATCAATAGCCAAAAATTGCTCACGTATGTATAACCACCCATGAACATCTTCACCATAGAACAAGGGAAACTCTACTTTACTTAATCTTGCAAATACCTGCAGCTTGGCCCGAATTCTGATATGTAGACATTGAATTCTGTGAATGATGCCATCCCAAGCTAGAATCCCGATCAATTGGTCTACTCCGCTGCAATGCCATTCCAATCATCATCTCTCGAAGCTCCTGGAGTGATGATTTTAGCTCACTTACTGAATTTTCCACTGTTTCATTAGTTGATTTGATCTGCGCAGCCAATGATTCCTCAATTCTATGAATTTCTAATAGTGATCTGGTGTTGTCAGCCATAACTTGTACCAGGTCAGAGGATTCTACTACTCTAATACCAGTGTTAGCGTTCAATTGAATTCAATGAAGCTTTTTAGGGTTTTGTTTGAATTAAGATTGAATTAGAATATATGGGAGAAAAGAATTGAGAGAAAATGAGGGAGAAAGAAGAATTTGTATTTCTATTTGCATAATCTCCAATGAACAATCACAACAAACTTATACAAGCTAAGAATACCAGAATCTTACAATGCTCAACTAACAACTAACTCAAACAACTAGCACAAAAATATGCAATCTACAAGTCACGTGCTGCTCACGTGTATTTCTTGAAGCAGAGTCACGAGCTGCTCACAAGCAGCCCGATAATCCGGTAATAGATTCCAGCAAGATGGGTGGCAATTTCGCCCACCTCTTATCATGGTTTCACCCATGGTTGATTCTGGTCATGCCGAGGTCGGTGCTTCTTACCCACCTCTGGTCTAGGTCTCAGCCCTTGTGGTCGATTTTGGTTAGTCAGCGGCTTAATTTGGTGGTTTCGGCTGGCAGATTAATGGAAGGTGCACAAACATGGTCCAGGTCTCAGTGCTTGCACCATGGTGGCCGGTGCCACCTATCCAAATGTGTAATTGGAGATTTTAGGTTACACCTTTGAGGAAGAAGATGCCTATGGGCCTTTTAAGTGGGTTCGTAGTTTTGGTGTTATATATATAAAGTTACTTGGTATTTTATTACCCTAATTTCCTAATTTAGAATTGCTCTATTTCTATATGGTTTTTGTAAAGTAATGACTAACTTATATTTTATGGTAGCACTAGAGGTGGCAATCGGGTCATTTGGGTTGGGTTCGGGTGAACCCGTTCGGGTTTGGGTCATTTCGGGTTTGTAATAAACCCGGGTCGGGTCGGGTCGGGTCGGGCTTGGGTTAACCCATTCAGGCTCAGTTCACTTTCATGGTTTACCTGTACTGGGGTCGGGTTGGGTCTGTGTCAAGTTATTTTAGGTTCGGGTCACTTTAATTTTGGGTGGCCTTTAGTTTGGGTTAATCTTGGGTCAGGTTTTACAGGTTTCAGGTCTTTATAATCCCACTATTTAGTGCCTTGGTGGTATGAACCAGTTACAAATGTTTAAATTATACCAAATAATTTATATTTTTACTAATATACTTATTATATTATTAATATATATGCTCAATAATATGTTATGAAGTTCAATTGTACTTTTGACAGCGAATAATTCTCAATGAATTTAAAGACCTTGGGTAAATTTAGCTTTCAGGTCAGGTTGGGTTCGAGTTCAGGTTTGTTCGAGCCCGGTTGGTTCAGGTCAATGGGGTGTCGAGTTAGGTCAAATTGGTATCGGGTTATTTTCAGGTCAGGCAAAAAATGGGTCGGGCTAGTTGCAGGTAGGGTCATTTCAGTTTCGAGTTCAATTATTCACGACATATCTTCGGTTCGGGTTGGGTAGGTTTACAGGTTTTTCAGGCCAGTTTTTCAAGTCAGGTTGAATTTGCCACCTTTAGGTAGCACCTGCCTTTTCTTTGCATACGATTTACTCCTATTCTACAAGACTCGCATGGAGTTGATATCAAGGTTTCAGAATGACATTTAGTTGTACAGTAGAAAATCTAGCCAACTAGTAAATTTGCTTAAATCCTTTGTGGTTTTTGTCCTTAAATTACTAGAGATCCTAGAGGTAGAGGATTATTTAGTTGTTTCCGAGCCTCGATCTCTTGGGAAATATCTTGGTTCCTTTTCCAAACGTGGTAGGTTCACATCGTACGTTGCAGCTAACAAATATGGGAGGATGGCATTGAAATTACCAAGCTAGAAGGCCAACTTTCTTTCCAAGGCTGAAAGAGCAACTCTCTTTTAGTTATCGCTTGAATATACCCCAAGTCACATTATACAATGTTTTCAGCTTTCCAGAAACATTTCCCACAATTGGTCTCTACCAATCACCATTTTTTCTAGAAGAGTAGCTCGAGGGGCAGTGCTATGAACTTGGTCGCTCAGAATAAGGTTTGTCGACCTAAAGGTGCTACAGGTCTTGGCCTCAAAAAAATGGAAGCAATCAATCTAGCGTTCCTCTGTAAGCTTAACTGGAAAGTTATAAGTTAGAAGGATGTTATGATAATTACACCTTAGAATATGAAACATGGTGACTTTATGTCCTACAACGCAAAAAAAAAAAATGGATTCGCCTGCCTGGAAAGCTATTCTAGCGACCATATTTCTTTTAGCAAGAGAGATTAAGTGGAAATTGTTTAATGGCAAGCACGCGAGGTTTTTGATTGATAGATGGTCCATGGATATGCCACATAACTCTCAAAAACATAGTACCCGAATAAGGAACATGCGGCATGACGCCCCGAAGAGCATCTCAGACCTAGATGCACCACTGGAGGGCGACTTTGGTACTCAATTTTCGGCCAAGAAGAGATGAGCTCATCTAGCGAACAGGATACATCCCGGGGCTCGGATAATCTTGAAATAACACCTCAACGCAACACGCACCTTGGCACCGGATAGGCATCTCGCCCTAGGATACAGGCTCCCCCGAGGACTGGCTAGCGACGATTACCTGCTATCTAGATTCGGATAGGCAACAACCTGAAGCTGCGGGTCCATCGACCAGGGATATCTCGCCCTCCGTCTAATACCGGGCGAAATACACCCCCCAATCAAAGCACAGTGCTCCAACTGCTTCTTGAGGAAAAACTCTATAAATACGGCTCAGGACCCTAGAGCAAACTAAGCTCACTGCTCTCCCTCCAAAAACAATTGGAGAACCTCGAGAGCAGAAGTGTCACTCATTTTTCTCTATTTTCTTCCATTATACTTGTACTCAATCAGACACACTTGTAATCAAATTCATTAATTAATAAAAGTCTGAGGTGTAAGTTTGACATTCCATTAAAAGAACCTGTACCAAAATAGTTGGCGCCGTTTGTAGAAAACGAAAAAATTTCCCCAAAATAATGCCATAGGATCTCCCTCCTCCTTGAGGAAGTCAGGAGATGAGTATGTGACTCATAGTCAGCTCCACGAGCTCTACACACTAATCATGCAACTCGCTGATCATAACCACTCTAGTAAGACCCCTCCGCATCCCGCAAGGACGAACCCAGACGTGGTCATCGAATCCTTTACTTCCATGGAGCACGTAAGAAAGCGAAGCCCACAAAAGATAGAGGGCAATAACACATGCCGCCGCCCCTAAAAGTTGAAAAACACACCAGCAAGGGTTCCTCCCTCGCTCGAGGCAAACACCGACACCGACTTAGAGGGAGGGGTGCACGAGCTCTAGGGAAGAATTCCCATTAGCCATTCACCCTTCACACCTCGGATACTCACCGCCCTCATGGGGCAAGTGAAAATTCCAAACCTGGAGTTATTCGAAGGCATGCAAGACCTGGACGACCACATCTCGGAATTCTCGGCATAGATGTACATACAAGACGCATCCGAGGACATGTGGTGCAAATGTTTCCTGGCCACGCTCAAGGCATGGCTCAGGCCTGGTTTGCCTCTCTCCCCAACGGGTCCATACGAAGCTTCAAGGGGTTATCCAAGAAATTTTCCCACCACTTCCTTAGCAACAAAAGAAGAAAGAAGACCGTTGCCCAATTGATCCAGCTCCAACAAGCCAACCATGAATCCTTAAGGGCATTTGTTCAACGATTATCGAAAGCAAAGATCAGCATCTCAAACTTAGCAGATCAAACCGCCATCACCACCTTCATCAATGGGCTCCGGAACAGCGACTTCAAATTCTCACTCGCCAAGGCTCTCCCACGACCGTGGATGCACACTAGACCAAACCAACAAATACATCATCGCAGAAGATGTGATGGACAACACAGAGCCACCTAGGCACGAGTACCGGAAGTATGAGTTGCATGCTCTTGGCCCTAGCTCGAAGATTGAAAGAACGATGAGTGACGTGAGGTGGGTTCAAATCCTTGCCCCAAGATGGCCCCTAGGTTGCTCTTGGAGGTTGAGAACCAGAGGAAGGAAGGGACTAGGCTCCCACAAACACTATGCTAGGAGTTGACCGAGGCGCGCGGTGCGAGTGCCACGAGGCACTGGAACACGACACAAAAAACTGTCGAGCGCTCAGATACAAGATGGACAAATAGAAGAAAAAAGGCGATCTCAGGAAATTCGTGGATAGAAACTTAAACCCAAAACCTTTAGACCCGCCAGTGAGGGATAGGCAACATGGTACACGCTCCAAGGCATGTCATTGCGCGTTAAAGCAAAAATGGGATGATACAAGTTTTGGTGCTTCGGAAAGAAGTGAAGGCAAAATCAAAAAGTGTCGGCCCCTAACCTTTACGCAAGACAATCTTAAGAACGTCAAAATCCCACACGAAGATCCTATGGTCATTACCATGGACATTGATGACTACTCCATTCGAAGGGCATTGGTGGATCAAGGAAGCTCGGTCAACATCCTTTTCCTCCGTTGCTTCAAGCAAAGGAAAATATCGCCCGAAAAGCTGCACCCCACGACCCGGACCCTCGTAGGGTTCTCCGACAAAGTGGTTGATCTCTTGGACGTCCTGAGCCTTGATATCCTCTTGAAAGACGGGGGACAGGGTCATGCACTTAATGCTGAATTTTACATCGTAGCAGCCGGCTCAGCATTTAATGCCATCTTAGGACGCCCGGTGTTAAATTCATTAGGCGCTAAGGTGTTAACTTACCAGCTCGCCATGAAGTTCAAAACTGACCAAGGAAGCATTGTGACAGTGAGGTCAACAAACAGCCCGCAGATATTGCTACACCCAGGAAGCACCTAAAGTAAAGGAGACAGAGATGGAGAACGGAGGATAAGAAGGCTTAGACTTAAAGGAAACCATCAAAGTCGAGCTGGAGCTAGGAAAGTCAGTCTAAATTGGGACGTAACTAGTCATGGATGTACAAGACCAAATCTAGCAAGTGCTCCAACGACACTGGGAGGTTTTCACGTATTCAGCAGATGAGATGCTAAGAATAGACAATTAGATCATTAGTCATCACTTGAATGTATCGCCCGAGAAGAAACCTATCAAACAGAAAAAGCGCAACTTCTATGCTGAACGAAATAAGGTTATAAGTGAAGAAGTGCAAAAACTTCCAAAGCCTAGTTTCATACGATAAGTATCGTATCCAGATTGGTTAGCAAACGTAGTTCTAGTGAAGAAGCCGAACAGAAGCTGGTGGATGTGTGTGGACTTCACCGACCTAAATAAAGCTTGGCCGAAAGACTCATTCTCCCTTCCAAATATAGCCCAGCTGGTCGACTCTATGGTGGGAAACGCTTTGTTCGGTTTCTTGGACTCCTTTCTCGGATATAATCAAATCGCGATGGACCCCGAAGATGAAGAAAAAGTGTCTTTCATCACTCACGAGGACACATACTGCTTCCGAGTCATGCCGTTCGGATTGAAAAACGCCTAAGCCATGTGCCAGCGCCTAGTGCACCATGTCTTTCGGCAACAAATAGGGAAAAACTTGGAGGTATACGTCAACAATATGATCATAAAAGCAAGGAGGCTGCGGATCACGTGGCTGACCTAAGGGAAACTTTGGAGTTGCTAAAAGCCCAAGGAATGTGGCTAAACCCGAAAAGTGCACATTCGTTATTCCGAAAGGGAAATTTTTGGGTTTCATCGTTAGCGCTGGGGGGATAGAGGCCGACCCCTCAAGATAGACGCTATAATGAGAATGGAAACACCGTAAACACAAAGGGATATCCAAAAACTGACCGGCTGCTTGGCCACTCTCAATAGATTCATCAGCTGGCTCGCTGACCGATCCCTCCCCCTCTTTAAAGTACTGCAGAGAAGAGAGGTCTTCAATTGGGATGAAACTTGTGAACAAGCCCTTTGAGAACTCAAGGAGCGCTTGGCAAAGCTGCCGGTCATGTCAAAACCTATCCCAGGAGAGGATTTGATCCTCTATGTCTCGGCATCGGACGACACGGTAAAGTGGTGCTAATATCCGAAAGGGAAAGCCTCCAGTTGCCGGCCTACTTCGTGAGTTAAATATTGAGGGACACCGAGATGTGATACCCCAAAATAGAGAAACTCGCCTATGCCATCGTCATAGCCACACGGAAGCTCCGGCCTTACTTTCAAGCACATCGTATTCGGATACGGACCAGCCAGTCTTTATAGAAATCACTCCAACAACTGGAGTGCTCAGGGCGAATGCTGCCCTGGGCGGTCGAACTCTCCGAGTATGACATCGAATGCGAGTCACGGACCGCCATCAAGGCGCAGGCTCTAGCCGACTTCTTAGCGTAATGCTCGTTCACCAACCTAGCATCACAAAGCCTTGGACCGATGGATACCTCGGAAGGATCATGGAAGCTGTACGTAGATGGATCTTCTAACAACGAGGGGAGCGGAGTAGGCATTCTACTCATCTCACCCGAAAAGCAACAATTTCCTTACGCACTGAGGTTCAGGTTCAGGACCAATAACAATGAAGCTGAGTACAAAGCGCTCTTTCATGGACTAAGAATTGCCCGAAACGCAGAGGCACCCCAAAATTCTCCGATGACCGGAGAGAAACTCTACAGAGGATTGATGAATAACCCTCTCCATGGTAGGCATACCGGGGAAGACGGAAATGTCATGGGGTCGATGTAACAATGGGATTGGACGAGCACACCATCAATATAACGGTCCAAAGAACGAGACGCATGGACATTTTTAAAGCGCCGCGTACCGATGAGGCGAGAATGGGAGCGAGACAAGGTTCGAAATAGTAGAAGAGACTTCGTGGGAAGATAGGTGAAATTTTCGAAAGTCACATCTTCTGAATCGACCATCGATAGACCAAGCACGATGATGGAAGGACAATCTGGTTTAAAATTCTAAAAATAGAAGTGGAAAGACTTGGAAGTCAAGTGACCCTCTAGCTCCCATACTTATAAAGTGAAATCACCACAAATCAAGTCGTAAACGAGAATCATTTGCAAAGTGGGGCGGGACTAACTGATAACTCTCAACAAAACAATACCCGAATAAAGAACATGCGGCATCACGCCCCGAAGAGCATCTAGAACCGAGATGCACCCTTGAAGGGCGACTTCGGAACTCTACTTTTGACCAAGAAGAGATGAGCATATCTAGTTACCGGATACATCCCAGACCCTGGATAATCTCAAAATAACACCTCAACACAACACACACCTTAACTCCAGAAGGGCATCTCACCCCGGGATACCGGCTCCCCCGAGGACTGACCATCGACGATTACCTGCTATCCGGATTTGGACAGGCAACAACTCGAAGCCACGGGTCCAACAACCAGGGGTATCTCGCCCTCCGTCCAATACCAGGCGAAATATACCCCCCATCAAAGCAAAGTACTGCAGCTGCTTTCTGAGAAAAAACCCTATAAATAGGGCTCAGGACCCTAGAGATAGCTAAGCTCACCGCTCTCCCTCCAAAAATAGTTGGAGAACCCTGAGAGCAGAGACGTCACCCATTTTTCTCTATTTTCTTCCATTACACTTGTACTTGATCAAACATGCTTGTAATCGAATTCATTAATTAATAAAAGTTTGAGACTTGAGTTTGACCTTCCATTAAAAGAACCTGTACCAAGTCAATGCTCCTGATAGAATTAGTTGACAATAATTTGATTAGTGAATACCTAGGTGTTACAAATTTGCCATTTTATTAGAGATGGGGAATAGGATATTGAGAAACTTGTGGATACTTTTCCTGGACATCTCTTAGATGTTATCTTTGGGATTCCGGTCCCTAAATATAAGGTGGAAGATAGAAGATATTGGGGTTATATTAGCTCTGTTAATTTTAGTGTTAAATTGGAGACCTAGCTGGCCCATACTCTTGATTTGTCCGCTAGGAATTCTTGGGAATTTAGATGGATCTGGAAGCTTGATATTCACCCAATGTTGAAGATCTTTCTCTGGCAAGCTCTTAGCAGTAGCCTTGCCACTCCAGATCTTCTCCGACGTTGTGGTATTAAGATTGATAGTGAGTGTCCATGGTGCAACCATTATTGTCAAACCTTGAACCATGTCCTCGCTCTAAGCTTATTTGGAATAATGCTAAACATCTTGCATGACGAAAAGATGCTTCTTAACAAGTCTAAGTTCAGAGATGAGGTTTGTTGCTGCAGAAGTCTTAACGGAGGCATGGATGACAAGGAGTTGAATTGTTTTTTTTACTTTATGTTGGCACATTTGGAAAGATAAGAATAATTGGATTTGTTGGGAATCCCATCTAGCCTATTATGCTTGCCAGACTTATGAACTTAGAATGGGGCACTCGTAATAGAGTGGATAAGAATTTCGACCATTCAATGTGGAAGGTTATCGTAGCAGCAAAGGTAGGACAAAGTCGGTTGCATGTGCTCCCCAGTCCTTTAGAGTTGGTCAAAGAAAATTTTGATATTTCTAAGCGTGCGGGGTTTGCCTTTGCGGGTTTCATTGTCTGAGATAATCAAGGTAGGGTTCTTGTCTTAGGTTGTTGGGCTTTGAGTAATGTGCCTATTATTGTGGTTGAATTTGTTGCGGCTAGGGATGCTCTTTATCACGAGTTGCATTTGGGATCAAGGAGTATTATCCTGGAAGGGGATGAGGTTGTTATCAAAGTTGTTTTTGACTCTGTCTCTAGTCGTTCAAATATTCTTACTATTTTGAGTGACATCAAGTTGCTAAATGCCCATCATTATCATGTTTCCTTTAAGTAATGTTGTACAGAAGCTAATTGTGCAGCCAATTGGTTAGCTAATGTAGGTCATGGAAGATATGGACTCATGTAGTAGTATTTCCATCTTCTCATGAATCTCTACTCTTTTACTCATCTAAATGTCTTAGTTATCCCTTTAAAAAAGAGAGCACTTGAAAGCTTTATTCGTGTGTGTATATATATATATATATATATATATACACAGACAAAAGCTAGCATTTGCCGGCTGAATACCTTTTTTGTTCCCCCCACACCCAAAAAAAAAAAAAAAAAAAAAGGATATTTTCTTAAGAAGTTAAAAAATAATTGTGTAGAAAGCTCAATATATAGAATGAATATCCCCTCTAGCCATAGGCTAAACCAATCAGACGCCCCACCACATTATAAGCCGCTCAACAACTTCCCTAGTCTTCGGTCTTCCCCCCTACTTTTCTCCGTCAAAAATGGTGCACCCAGTTGCAGACGCCAACGAGACGAGCCCCTTCGGCACTCTCATCCCAGATGAATTCTACGCTCACCACGGCGTATCCCATTCCTCGACCTACATAACCAACCCCCGCGGTCTCCGCCTCTTCACCCAAACCTGGACCCCTCTCCCCCCTTCCCCTATCTCCGCCACCATTTCCGTCGTCCACGGCTACACCGGAGAATCCAGCTGGCTCGTCCAGCTCACCGCCGTCAACTTCGCCAAAGCAGGCTTCGCTGTCGCCGCCATTGATCACCAGGGCCACGGCTTCTCTGACCCCCTTGATGGGCTTCCCGTTCACATTCCTGACATTAACCCTGTTGTTGACGACTGTGTTTCGTTTTTTGACTCGTTCCGCGCGAAGTACGCGGCGGGGTTGCCGAGTTTTTTGTACTCGGAGTCGCTTGGGGGCGCGATTGCGCTGTTGATTAAGCTGCGGCGCGGGGGAGAGGGAGGGTTGAAAAGGGAATTTGATGGGTTAGTCTTGAACGGGGCGATGTGTGGGATTAGTGACAAGTTCAAGCCGCCATGGCCATTGGAGCATCTGCTTTGGGTTGCAAAGACCCTCTTGCCTACCTGGCGCGTCGTACCCACGCGCGGTACTATTCCTGATGTCTCTTTCAAGGTCAGTCCGATATTGTAAGACTTCTTTATGCGTAATTAAATAATTTGAATAGAATTTATTGAGTACTTTCAAGTATGTGATGAAGTTGCATATCGTATGAAAGTTTTATCAGTTAGTACTTGTGACTAAAATTGAGTGAGTTTTTTTGTGCCTACCGGACTTTTATTCGTAACCTTTTTTTATAATATATGGCTTAATATGCACGTACAACAACAATAATCCATTGTCTAAAAGGGTCTCCGGTTAAAATAAAATTTGTGTAGGATAAAATGTAAGTACAAGGCTGTTTTCAAAAAATGCTCCAATCCCAAAAGGAAAATTATGCTCTGACATATTTGATTAGTGATGTTTCAAAAATAAGCTAGGTTATGGTAAATTTTTCATAGGATTATAGCAGAATATATATTAAGAAAAGTATGTGTCACAATACTATTTTATAGAAACAAAAATCACTGGCTTTTGGCAGAGTGCACCCTAGTGGTTGAAAACATGTTCTAAATTTGTATTTTTGGGTAAATTTTACATGATTATATAATAAGGGTGTTTAAATAATAAAAATTAAACTTTTAAATAATTTATTATAAGTCAATAGTTCTATTATATATTTGGGTAATATTATTCAAAATGATTATTATCAAAGCAAAGTTGTTATTAATTAGTCAATTTGTGGCTTTTATTTTTTGTACCACATCTGTGACAATAATGACTTTTGCTGACAATGATATTTCGATACATTAATTTAATAAATAAATTAGGACTATTTATATTTTATTACTCTAACTTTTTTACTAATTATAAAAAAAATCTTAATGTTTTAAAAATATTAAAAAGGATCCAAAGGTTTTATCATATTAATAAAAATGACCATCTTCTGCCATTTGACGTCATTTTTTGTCACCGGTGCTGACATAATAAGGCTATTTTAAAATTTGTTATAATATATTTACCATATTACCCCTCAACTAAAATTTTTTTTACTTTATACAAACCTATTTTTTTATTTCATTTAAATAACCATTGTAATATATATATATACCAAAACAACGTCGTTTTGGTAAGTGTGCAAAATCAGACCCAAGACGACGTTGTTTTGCTTGAGGGCATTTTTTATTTTCATTTTTTTAAACCAAAACGAGTGTGCAGAATCAAACAAAAAACGACGTTTTTTGCTTAAGGGCATTTTCGTCGTTTTATTTTTCTGAGATGTTAGATGGCCGGAGAGGGTGTTTTTTATTAATATGACGAAACCTCACGGTCCTTTTCAATAATTCCCAAAATGTTAGGGTCCATTTTATAATTATCAAAAAGGTTAGGGTAATAAAATATAAGTAATCCTATAAATTAAGCAGATTTTATATAGTTTTATGAAATATTATTACTTAGATATCTTAAAGTGTGGACATTTGTCATCTTGATACCCTAACATTTTAATATATAAAATGAGGTACCCCGAGATTTCAAAATTTTCACTTAGGTACCCTACATAGGAATTTAGTGTACTTATTTTAAAATCCGACCAATTTTTACCATAAAATGTCGATATGGTACATGATTATAGCAATACATATATGCTATAACAATATTTTCGGCAAAATTTTAGAGAATTATGAAAAAAATTTAGTGAATTATGACGGAAGATACCTACATACTAGTGAAATAATGTGTCATGTTAGCATTTTATGACAAAAAATCTTAATCATGATATATGACATCTATATATTGTTGTAATTATGTTTCATATTAGCAATTTCTAATAAAAATCCACCAAATTTTATAGAGGATACCTAATTGATTAAATTTTTAAACTTCAGGGTACGTAAATGATAAAATCTTTAAATCTTAGGTTTTATTGTATAGATTAAGATGTTAAAGTATTTAAGTGATAAATGTTAAAGTATTTAAGTGATAAATGCTTACCTTGTGGTAACTAAGTGACAAATTCCCAATTTTTATTGGCGAATGAATACTCATAATTCATCGCTCTCAAATCAAAGGTCCCTAATTTCAATGGAGTAATCAAGGTCCCTTCCCAAAATTCGTATGTGCCTTCAAGATAGGTTAATCGAACGTAAAGGACGCACTCAAGTCTTCAAACATAATAGATCTAGAGAAAGACCAATCTTGACCTCAATTACGGCAAACCTAGAATTCAATCAAATCAACCTCGAACTTCGTCGGAATCAACCTTGAACTCGAATAGAGTCAGTCTCAAGTAAACATATACAATCATGAACTTTAGCAATATTAATCTCGAGTTCAAGCACCTTGAAACCAAGCTACAAGAATAATTAATGACTTTGAAAAAAAGAGATGGTGAATCATAGATTAACATGAAGAATAGTTGTGCCATGCAAATCACTGTTTCCCTTAGTTGTTTATGCAAAAACATAAAACTCCCTTCTAAAAATAAAATAAAACACTTAAACCTCTTAATTTTGAGGGGTAAAATAATCATAAAATGTTGATTGAGGGCAAAGTGCTGAATTTTTTAAAGGTGAGGGGTCTAGCAAATGTTTTTATTTATGAGAGGGTATTATGTTATGTAAGTAAAGATAAGGGGTTTTTCTATTATTTAAGTGAAAGGGGTTTTCTATAATTTACCGTAAGATAAATTAAGTTTACTTTTTATCATAGATTAAATGACTTTTTTTTAATAGTTAAACATAATGGGGGAAGGAACCGCCATAATGGGGGAAGGAGCCGCCACTATGGAGCTTAGCTTCTAAACATAATACCCAAACAATAAAAAAAAGACAATAATCAAAACTCCTAAATATATAGGGAAAAAGGGAAGGAAGGATCAAGAGCTAAGGGAACTATACATCACACCAGATGAAAACTTAAGATCTCTCGATCTATATCACTGTGGAAGATTGTAGGTTAATGAGTTTTAAGAAGAAAGGAATTTTCGAGAAAATCAGTCACTTTTCTTTAAGTATCATGCCTTGAAAGTTTTCACGATAACTAGTTTGAATTGTTTTGGTACTCCATATGATGTGATGTTTCTAGCTTGTCAATGGTCGAACATGGGGCTGTTCAAAAAATTCCATAATCGAAATACCGAGCCGAACTTCTGAAATTCCAACCCAAAAATGCAGTTAACCATATCAAATTTCCGATTCGGTTAACCAAACCAAATAAATTTTAAGATATTTTAGGACGGTAACTGTTAGTGATTTTGTCCATTTCAGTTACCCAATTTACCGAAATATATATATATATATATATGTGTGTGTGTGTGTGTGTGTGTGCGTGTGTGTGTGTGTGCGTGTGTGTGTGTTTTACGTGTTTATATGTTACATTGTTCACTATAATATCCATAATCAGTGATCAACTTTATCTTTTTTTCCTTAGTTCATCTCCTATCATGGAATACTCCTACCCCAATGTTATATCCCAAATATTGAGCACTACTTTGATACACTGTAATGTTACTTGTTTGCCCATATGTTAATGAAGTTGGGACGCTTAGTTGTTTAGAATTTGATTATATGCCCATAATTTATTGAATATTCTCACGTTTAATTCATTTTTTGGATATTTGCAAACCATTAAGGAGAAAGATCATATAATACGAAAGAGGCGTATTATTTTTTCGTTTACCGCTTAACCAGCATAACTAAACCAAATTACCAATTTTTTGAAAGTCAGTAAACCGGCCTTTTAGCGGTAATGATTAGAAATTTTTGAGTATTTTAGTTATGGTTAACTGAACCATGAACACCCCTAGTCAGAGATGTGCATTGCACACGAGTTATTAGAAAGGGCTCTAAGAAGCTAGAAAACTTAGCATTTGGGGTAGGCTTCAAACTCGAGTTGACTCGGTGGATATTTTATATTTCAACCAGTGTTTCAACTTCACACGAATACACATAATGGGTGAACACATGTTCCAAGAAAAACTAGATATGGATATGCCTTCACCTGGAGAGGCTCGGTGGGTGAACAAATGATCCAGCAAAAATTGGATAGGGCTCTCGGCTTAGATAAATGGTGGGACTTTTTCCCACATAGAATAGTCTGAAACAAATTCTTTTAGGTCCCTGACCATAGCTCAATCTGCCTTCGCATTTTGCTAGAAGGGGTTTCGATTCATAGAACCTTAATATTTTAACTCGACATGGACACATAATATTAAAATGAGGAGACTAGTACAGAACCTTTAGAGCCACACGATATACATATCGGGAATGTTTAAGATTGTCTATCGTCTCAAAAGCATTAAGCAAGACTTGAAAATCAAGGGTCTTGTCTCGTGAGCAGCTGCTAGCCAAGAATGAGAGGGGATTGGTTCTTCTTAGGAGCAATTAGTAGCCAACCCCGGCTATTCAAAACAAAATTGAAAATTGAGCTGACGTATGATGTAGAGGGAAAGATTGCTACTAATTAACCAAAACACCCGTGGAAGTTTTATTAGAAAAAGTGGTTGGTAGATGGAGAATTCAATTCCAAGTTCTTCGACCTTTATATGAACTCCAGAAGAAGAAAAAATAGGTTGCTTTTATAAACGATATAGGAATATGGGTCATGGATAGGGAGAACATGGCCTAGATTGCTATCACTGAGCTCCAAAAGAGATTGACCTCAGAAGGCGATCACACCAACCCCGGGCTCCTTAACGTGCTAGTTTCCAAAGTCACTTCAGAGGATAATATCTTCTTAACTAGAGAAGTCTCTTTGAAAGAGGTCAAAATGCCTATATTTTATATGAATCATGTCAAAAACCCTAGCCTAGATGGCTTTAGCGCCACTTTAATCTTTTTGGGAAATGGTGGAATCAAATATAATCGACTCAGTCAATGCGTTTCTTCATTATTTCTAGGCTTTCAATTATAGAATGACCAAAAACTATCCCACATAGGAAAAATGAGGGAGATAATAACAAAATATTTCACGATGGAGTTAATTCACCCACTACTATTTGGTTTTGGGATGGATCCTCACTTTGTATGTATCAAGTGGTATCACAACCATCATTTATGCATTGTGGATTGCCGGTTGTATTGGGAGCTAATGCAATTTACCAGTCATGTTGGGGTATGACATGATTCGACATTCTTATCGAGGAGTGATGTATGATGTGTTGTAAAGTTGATGGCCATTGTGGGTATCAAGCCTCACGTCATGAGTATTAAATGGTAGCATTGGTTTCCAGAATTTTCCTAGGACTGGAGAAAGTCTAATGCAAACCCATGTCCGTTGTGTGGAGGTGATGGTAGAACCACGATGTTTGCCTGAGACTAAATTTCTAGTGCAAAGCTATAGCGAAATAAGTATGAAAAGCCATAGCATAAATAGTTTGACTTGTGACATTGTAATTCTAGTGTTAGTGACGACTAGACATCTAGTAAAAAGCCAACTCATAGGATCACGAGATATGAAGTGTGGCGGTCAGATACAAGCAAGAGACCACTTCATAAAACGAGGGAGAAAATGCTGAAATATATGCGAGGGGAGTTACGCCAATAGTTTAATTAGTTTCAATTGCCTTAGGTTCACCAATCGAGCAATAGGATCGCCGTGCTGGGTGGAAATCCAATAAAAAATTTTAACAAGGAATATTGGGGAAGGAATGGAATCAAACGATTTAGCTCTAATAGGAGTTATTTTCAAATTTTCTTTCACATTTCTTAGGCTAAAGGCCCTGCAAAAATAATTTTACCGAATACGTAACTATTGATTCATGCATGTAGTGTGTGGGGCCATATCTTGTCAGAGGCCCAATTCCATGCTCATGTATAGATTTTTTGTGCTCGTTTGAATAGCTGGGGTCAATCTCGAATCTATTATGTTCGAATGTTAATCAACATGGTTTGTCAACACCTCTTTTTGTACGTATTAAATTAACATCCATTGTGTTTGGTTTCAAAGGGACAACGAAATGGCTATAATAAACCCTCGAGAACGAGTGGTGAAACAAGTATTAATAAATGCCAAATTTGGGAAGTTGGGAACTCAAGATGTTATGGTTTTAGCTAGTTTGTTTTGTATTTTGAATTTAGGTCCTTTTAATTTATTTTAAGTAGAAGACCCAATAAGTGAAATCAGCATGTCGTGAATACAAATTAATTTGCATCCCTCTTTGCTCTGTCTCTCCCCCCTCTTTTTTAATGTCTATCCTTACCCTTAATTCAATCTCCTTCTAATTTCTACTATTCTTGTAACCAAAGGGGTTGTTCTCAATCAACCTAAAAAATTACACTTGAGTACCCTTAGGTTTTATAAGTAAATTTTTAGTAGATGAATTTTGTGTTTCATTTTTTGTCTGTTAGTTTAGGTGAAAAAATTTTGTAACCCAAACTTGAGCCTCTAAAGTCATTTTCTCATGATTTCAAGGTGTGGCTAGTAATTTTTTCTAATATTCCTAAACTGTCTTTTAAAATTTAAAAATGCCCAAAATCAAACACCATCCCATTCTCCCAACCCTGACCTGCCACCAACCCCTTTTCCCTCACCTCCTGTTGGCGCCATGTTGTTGACCCCGTCTCCTTCACTCTTTCTCCTCTCTCCTATTTCTCTTCTTCCCACCTCTACACTTTACTCTCTCTCTCTCTCTCTCTCGCTCATCTTTTTTCTTTTTTTGGTTTCATCTTCCTCTAATCATCCATAGGGCAGGTGCTAGAAGGTTAATGGTGCATGGAGGGAAGGGCGAATTGGGGTATATTATACGTGGTGGTATGGTAGAGTAATCATTTGGGAGGTGAATAGCTCAGCAACACATTGGTACACTGAGAGAGAGAACAATGAAGATAGAGGACAAATGAGAAATATTTTTTAGGACAGTGTTATTGTCAAGGCAATTTTTGTCAATGTTAGGAGAATAACAAACACTTTTAGAGTCTTGTTTTGTTAAAATCATCCCGATGTTTAAAAAAATGCCCAGTTAATAATGCTAGCTTATGTATATCTTTTTAAGATACTTCTTAAATGGGTAAAGAATACATGAATTGTTAGATTAAAATATTAAATACCACAAACATTCGACTAAAATAAATTCAAACACCAAGTTTAAGGTCCAAAATTACAATTTTACCAAACCTCTGAATACCAAAATATAATTAAGCCGTATCTTTTCCTTGATTAGGTAGAGTGGAAGCGCAAGCTGGCAATCGCTAGCCCAAGGAGGTATGTGGGGAGGCCACGCTCCGCCACAGCATATGAGTTGATGAGGATATGCAAGGAAGTACAAAGCAGGTTCGAGGAAGTAAACGTGCCATTTTTGATCGTACATGGAGGAGACGATGTTGTTTGTGACCCAGCCTGTGTTCAAGAGTTGTATCGACGCGCCGCCAGCAAGGATAAGACCATAAAGATCTACCCTGGCATGTGGCACCAGTTGATTGGGGAGCCTAATGACAGTGTGGAGCTAGTGTTTGGTGATATTATTGAGTGGCTAAAGTCTAGGGCTCTGTGTGCCTCTAATAAAGAGGAAGGGGTCGATGGTGATGCTTGAGATTTATTTGTCACTAATAATAAGGATTGAATGTTGAATTTCAATGCAGATGTCTTAAAATATTATTATGTTCAAAAATTAAATAGGGACACAATGTTAGTATATGCGCAGAAGCAACAATATCTTTGAGGGGAAAAAAAAAAATGTGAGGGGCAATATGTTCTACAAGAAAAAGAGTAAGGATATTAACTCTATCCTTGATTGCAAAATAACCCAACACATCATATTTCTATTCTCATTTCATTCGCCATGTTATTTTTTAGTTGTCGTGTGATCCTTTGGTTTTCACATAAATCATTTCTGTTGTCTATGAAGAAGTTGATGCTCTTCTTGGTCATTTGTTAAAATATGTTTTTATTTTTAAACTTGTGGCCAATTGTTTATATGACGTACAATATACTTTTCTTATTCTTTTTAAACATAATCTTATCTTGAGGTATTTTTATTAGCTATACATAAAATGATTTGTATGTTTGCTAAACCGTTTTTAAGTCTTTATGATCATTTGATAACACAGTATATAGTCTCCAATCCAATGATTCACTGCTTTAATTTTACCATAATTTTGTTCGAAGTATGAAATCATGTTGCAAATGGTTTGACAAAGCAAGGTGTTAAGAAGCAATCACCAATTACAAGAGCATCAAACAATTATTGCAACAATTACAATTATATGAAATAATCTCAACATTATTTGTTAACAATCATGACTAGATACAAATGAATAGGGCGCGAAGACTCACAATAGTCAACAAGAAGCATAAGAGTTTCACGACCTTGATTTTGTGTTTGCATAGGATATCTTATAGTGTTATATGTAGATAAGTGTAAGTATCTTGACTTGAAGTATAGTTAATAAGTAAAAAAAAAAATTTACATGTTTTGCATAATAGAAGGAATATCAATTTTTGCAACAAGCTTCCCTTTCAATTGCCTCAACTCTAAAATAGGCTTTACTCTTAAGAAAAAGGACTCAATCGTACCTCCCTCTTAATTGCCTTGGTTTTAAGTTGTGTTTCGTTCATCACTTCTTCAACTTGCAGTTAACTTGGCTTCCATTAAATGTTTGGGGGTTAATGCTCGTAGCATTCTTTTGGCTTCTAATTAGAGGTAGGTGTCTATTGCACATCCCTCTCTAGTGGCTGGAGCGATTGCCTAATACTTCAACATACTCCTTGTAAGTTGTGAGGTTGTGACCACTATAATTTTCAGTTGCATAGTGTATGATATTAATAGGGCATTATACTTCACTTTCATATAATTGACCCAAGTTCTATCAATATTCTTGTTTTATCTTTCAAATTACAAGCTTGAAATTAGACTTTATGCCATGTTATCTCCTTTTAGGTATTCTGCTACACACAGACACAAAGTTTTTCTCATTCAATGCACATGTGGTGTTTACTTTGTTCTCGTTTAGTTGTAGGTTCGTAAAGTAAGTGAGCTACTGAAATTAATGTTTGATGTACAAAATAAAATTGTGCGCCAATAAGAATGTTGTTGTCTTTTCCTTCATGGTCCCCACTAGGAAATTTTGTTCGATCCCCTACAATGATTGTACTTTTGACTGTCAGTTGTTATTTTTATTTGGTATAGTCAAACTAGTTTTTGAAGTACCTTTTTCTTTATCGGCTTGTGGTCCTAGTATTTATAGTTTCATTACCTTATGTTTGAGCCACAAACTACCTCCATCTCCTAGGCAAAGTTACTGGCCTAAATCAAATCGAAGTTGTTATTTGTTATGGCTTCACCCTTAGTATTAATAGGCAGCATACTTGTTAATGCATCTCGTTGCCCTAGCAATGGAACTTCTACAGAGCCTTATGCTCTGCTATCTCCGTTCCAACTTTTTCATTAATGCCTCTCTTTAATCCATTAATGATTGGTCTACCTAACACCCTGCTACAGTTGTTATTAAAGCTTCCCTCATTTTTACTGTTGGGGTCTCTAGTTACCACATTTTGTCTAGATCTTGTAGTGAGATCACCTTTACTCCCCCACCCAACGCAATTACTACCCAAATTATTGCTTGTGGGATAAAGGCTCTTGGTATCCTTTCCTTTGCTCTCCAAAAAAATTTCGTTGTCTAGGGTTTTCTTTTGCTCTATCTTGCCTTATGTGGTTTGTTCGAATGGAAAGGAATCAAAGTTCGGTTTTGGAAATTGCTGAAAAAAAATCATGAGGGTCTTGATTTCTTAGAGCTTTAGGAGGATGGGGGCTTTAATCAAGCTCTCAAGACCCATACACTGGTTGGTAAGATAATGGCAAAAAAGATTCTCAAGGTTGGCAAGCTATCCTTGGAAAGGCTTAGCAACTCAAAAATAATCTCAAAATCCATGAGTTAGGCCCCAATCTCTTCCTCTTCATATTTGAAAGAAAGTCAAATCGAAGTCAAGTGCTTGATGGCCTCGCCTTGGTCCATCATTGACTCTCTCATAATGGAGAAAGCCAGATTGGTGGCCTCTTTCCTGGAGTCTTAAATATTGAGATGGATAAGGATATGCATTTACTTTGGTGTAAGCTTGTGAGGATGAAAGTCAAGTTAATACAGATCTTCCATTGTAATCTTGTTTTTATCTTAGATGCCCTAGCAAAAACGATGCATGGGTTTGCTTCCAATACTAGAGACTTGGGAATTTTTGCTATGCCTTTGGGAATATTGGCGACGTCTTGAAACATTACCTGGACAAGGAAGCTCCACTTAAGAACCCTTGTTTGCTATATTTCTTTGCTATTAAGTGTGATGTGGTTGTTGTAAATACAAATGCAAATAAATATGCAAAAGGGACTCACTGCAACTAGATAGTAAGCTTAAATTCGGACCACAAGTCTTTCACCTCAACCACTCAACATTTTCAGAGAAAAGGTTGTGATATTTTGGTGTATCTAACTTCCGTTATTCCTTGAATTCTAGTTAGTCAATTAAGAAGACTTTTTTTAATATTTTTCGTGGATTCTTATATTTTTTTTTACAGAAAATTAAAAGGGTATGGATCTAACTCAAGTGGCAGTTATAGTAATGGAGCAGGGCTCACATACACCTTTTCTTGTACACTCTAAAGTATGGAATTGAGGCAAGGACAAAACCAAGAGCTTAATAGTCCACTTACAAGCTCGAGTCAATTAGGTTTCTAAGCCTGGCACACTTGACTTATAATAACTTGAATGAGTTTAGGCTGGACAAGATTTAGATGGAGCAAATCGTATTTGGGTCACTAGATTAGGACCAACACAAACAAGGTCAAGTCTTGGCCGTCAAAGCTCTAAACAATGGTGTAAACCTAAGTTCATCTCACTTATCAAGCATTGGTAGTAGTGTTTAAACCAATGCAATAAAGGTCAAGCCTTGCTCAATTCTTAACTCGTCGAGTTTGGGAATATATTAAAACAGAGAGTTCATACATAATGTCCGAAGCACTATATTACTGAAGAAGCAAGTAAAACAAGATCTATGCTGTGCCAGACTAAGTTATGTTACTCTACTCCTTAGTAAAAAGAACAAGTGTGTTGTAAAAAATACTTAAAGAAGGTTTTTTTTTTGTGTGTGTGTGTGTGTGTGCGTACTTATTTTGGATTACAAAATAGTTGCTTGTTTATAGAAAAAAAAAAAAAAACTAAATAACGATTGCCCCTAATTTCGCGGCACTTTCTTCACACGTCAAGCAACCAAACTCCTTGAGCGAGTGAATGATCAATAAACGTGCCCTTGATTTGGTACTCGAGTGTATTTCTTGAAGCCCACGTCCGCATTTTCAGCTGAAGTCTCTTCTAGATGCTCTGCTTTCACCTATATTAAGTTTGTTTCCCACACATTTGAAATTGTGCTCCAAGTAACTGTCTCAAGCTTGGAAACCACCATTCTTACAGCCTTCTAGGCATTCCCTTAAGCTCGAGCTCCCTCAATCCATTAACCATCTCATGCCTTGAGTGGCTAATACCCTTTTTAGGGTGATGTACTTCTCAAGATACTGGACTCGGGACGCCATTATCTTAGTACCTAGAGGTCTGATTCTCCTTGAGGAGGACCTCACGTGATAAGCGCATGGCATTTTGCCAAAAAGGGTCGTTCTAGCTCCCTTAAAATTAAGGTATAAATAAATGCCCCCTTTTAACCGTTGGTAAATTCAAATTTACAATGGGTAAAAATCTGCTTGATTTGACCCTTAACGGCTACAAGGAGCTTAACAGAACACTATTTGACACTTACTTTTCTTTCCTGTGTGTCTATAAGTACGACAGTTAGGGCTTCGAATTTTAACTTTCTCTGATCTGTGCTCTCTCTTTATTGTAATCTAGCGCTTCGAGAACACTTGCCCTCGGGTCTTAAATCTCTTATTCTTATTGCTTTAATATGCTCCTTGTTCTTTTGCATTCCTCCGAATCAGGCAACAATGGCTCAAATCTCTTAGGCCATCTCTGCTCCCATTCCTCAGGCTGACAGCCCTATCGAGTAGTTGGTGCGTCTGGTTCAATCAGACACTTCAATTGTCTCTAATAAGTTTTAGAACCCTATTGATCTTGATACCAACAAGGAAGATCTTTCTTGATTGTCTGGAGCTACCAAACCTAGTGTCATTATGTTCACCTTCCATCATGCAAATGTTTTTTGTTCACTTATTGAAGTAAATTTTTTCTAAACCACCGTGTTAATGCATGGCAGGTCCGCAAGTCCAAAACCTGGTGGCTCTGAAGCATGATGGCGGCAAACCCTCGATGAAGTTCAAAGTGTCTATTTTCCTTATCATACACCCTACCTTTCTTGATTTTCAGAGGATTTCTTAAGAAATCTAACACAGATTTAGAGTAACATCGCATATTCCCTTAAGGATGTTTAAGCATCAAAGTCTCGCTTTCATAATTCACCAAACTTCAATGAGGTGAGCAAACATTTTCCTCGTCTTAGCATAGTTTTAGAGCCTTAAGGGAATACTTACGAGATTCTGTTTTCCTTACATTTCTTAGGAATTTCTTAAACATCATAACGGGAGGATCTGATCTAGTATCAGTAAGAGCACTAAGATCCTTTCCAAGAGAGACCAGCTTTTTTGACCATTGGGAGAAAACAGACTATCATCCATATCCTGCAGGAGCATTCTCAGAAAAAGTCCCTAGTTTGTCAAACTTAGGACTTTATTATTGTTAGTGTTGTAAAGGGCTACTTAGCCATATGTTGTATTGTTTTATATAAGCTTTGTACTCCTTAATAGTATTAATGAAATATGCATTTTTGTTAAAATACATCTCTTAGTTTGGTAGTTCCTTTTTCTTTTATTTTTTACCTTAAAGATCATGGAGTTGATCCTTAAGACATTAAAATTGAAACTGAGCCCATAATTCAGGAATCTAAATTTAAGGACTTCCTTATTAGAATCCAAAATTGATGGGACATATTTCTTTAGGAACCTTTTGTTGATGGCTGAGCTCTTCCATCTAGGTCTTGGAGTAGGTAAGTATTTCCTCCAAACACCTCTATGACTCTTAATAGGTCCTCCAAATTTGGGAACCATTTCCCAAAGGCACTATCTTTTTGGCCAGTGGATAGAACCACTTTCCAGACTAAGTCCCCCAAGTCAAAGTACATAGGTTTGACCTTTTTGTTGTAAACTTTGGCCACCTTATTTTTTTTGTTTTTTTAACTTGTGAAGGGAGTTAAGCCTAACTTGGTCCAAATGAGTTACTTCATCCAAAAGCAACTTGCTCATACTCAAGTTCAAAAAAGCTCCCTTGATGAGCCAGCCTAATAGACTGAAGTCTGACTTCCATTATAAGTACAACATCATGGCCATATGTGAAATGGAAAGTGGTTATCCCAGTAGCTTCACGTTTGGAAGTTTTGCAAGCCCAAAGGGCATTAAGTGGCAGTTCATGCCACTTTCTGGGATTGTCCTCTATCATTTTCTTAATATTAGCCTTTAGAATCTTATTAGTAGACTTTTCCTGGCCATGAGCTTGAGCATAGTAAGGGGTTGAGTTAGAAAATTCTATGTTGAAACTATTGGTGAACTCTTTAACCTTAGCCCCATTGAACACCTTAGCTTGGTCCATAGTAATGGTTTCTAGGATTCCAAACCTACATAGGATGTATTCTTTGATAAAATCAATCACATTTTGCTGATTGATGTTCCTGTGTAGATTGGCCTCCACCATTTTTTGAAATAGTATGCGGCCATAAGAATGTAGGAGTGTTGCTTACTAGAAGGAGGGTTAATTTCCCCTATGATATCCATTGCCCATCCTGTAAAAGGGCAATGTTTTGAAAATAGCATGCATCTCAGTTGTAGGGAGTCTTGGTACATGACCATGTCTTTGGCATGCTCTGCACCCCTTGGCATATTTAATGCATTCATTCATCATTAATGGCCAATAATAGTTTTAACGCCTAATGAGCCAATGCATCTTATTGCAACCTAAATGGGATCCATAGATACCCTCATGGGCTCCTACCATCACTAGCATTGCTTCGTCTAAGTCAATGCATTTGAGAAGCACTTTACTAGTGTCCCTGTTGTATAACTCTTCAGATTCATCATCTAGATAAAATCTATGAGCTCTCATTTTCATCTTCCTGTATTTAACATAGTCTCAAGGGTTCTTGAAGTAATCCACTAAGGGTTTCCTCCAATCCTCACTTTGACATGTGACAGATTGATGTGACTCAAAGCAATCCAAGAGTTCACTTAGCATGATTTCACTCTAAAAATTGAAAGAATCAATGAATTCAATGTCATAGTCCAACACTTTAGTCATAATGACCATGTGCACCATTGAGATGTACTTGTTCGAGGTATCGCTTAAACATTGAAGTTCCCCTTTTAAATGGCAAATGACCAACTATGAATCCCCTCGTATTATAACATTGGGGACTTACATGTCTATGAGAGTCTATAGCGCTACGATCAATGTCTCATACCCTGCCATGTTATTGGAGCACTCGCTAATCAAGATAACGGCTAACTTAATGATGATCCCAACAGGGGATTCAATCACAATCCCAACTCCAACGCTTGTATTGAACCATGATCCATCAAAGTATAGTTTCCAAGGAACCATTTCCACTACTAGGAGCTGGTTTGGCTAATAGTCTAAGCCAATATGAGTGTTTGGATGGTCAGCTAAAAAATCTGCTAAAGCTTGGCCTTTGATTGACTTTTGTGACACATATATCAATTCAAACTAAAGCAGAGCAATACTCCACTCGTTTAATCTTCCTCTCATCAAAGGTTTATCTGGCATGTACTTAAGGACATCTATCTCAGCAACCACGTATATGGTAAATGCTGAGAAGTAATGTCTCAGCTTTACAAATGCATGGAATAGAGATAGACACAATTTCTCAAAGAGGAATATTTTATTTTGTTTTCACTTAAACAACATCTTAGGTAGAACACAACTTGATCAATTCCTTGCTCATTGTCCTGCACAAGTAAACAACCAATTGATTCATCATAAGTAGAGACATAAATCTTCTGAGGTTTGTCTTGCTTTAGTGGAATTAACACTGGTGGCTTGATCAAGTATTCCTTGATGGCCTCAAATGTTGCTTGATGTGTGGCTCCTCCCATTTGAAGTCCTTCTTAAAATTGAGTCTCAACAGTGCAGAGAAGACTTTTGTTTTCCTTTTGACATTTGAAATGAAATATCTTTAGAAATTAACATGCCCTAAGAAGCTTTGAAACTCATTTTTGTTTGAAAGCGGTTTGGCCTGTTGAATGGCCTTAGTCTTGTTAATGTCCACCATAATACCCCTCTGGTGTGTAAGAAAACCGAGGAAGTTTCTAGCGAGCACGACAAAGGCATATTTTAATGGGTTTATCTTGAGGTTATGGCTTCTCATTCCAAGGAAAGCCCCTCTTAAGTCCTTAGAGTGTTTAGCTTGGGACTTTGATTTGACCACGTTGTCATCTATATAGACTTCCATAGTCTTGCCAATGAGATCATGAAAGATTATGTTCATGGCTTTCTAGTAGGTGGCTCCAGCATTATTCAAGCCAAATGGCATAGCCCCTGACTCAAAGGTCCCTATTGACCCAGGATACCTAAATGCTATTTTGTGGGTATTTTCCAAAGCAATCATAACTTGGTAGTATCCACAATAGCCATCCATAAAGGAAAAGACATTATGCCTTGAGGCTGAATCAATGGGTCCATCAACTATTGGGTATTCATCCTTTAGGTGGTTGCATTCAGATCTCCAAAATCAATACAGACTCTAATTTTCCATTCCTTTTGACAACATGAACAATGTTTCCCAACCATTCAACATACCTAGAAGTCCAGATGAATTTGGTCTTTAAGAGTCTCTCACTGTTTTTTTTTTGACCAAAATCAATTACTTCCTGGGACATCCTTCTCTAGCCTGGATGATGGGCCTCAAGCTTGTCCTGATAGAACGCCTATTCTCAACCACCTTTTTGTCTAGGCTAGGCATCTCACAGTGGTCCCAAGCAAAGCAGTCCTTGAACTT
Organism: Simmondsia chinensis; assembly: GCA_018398585.1. Classification (NCBI taxonomy): domain Eukaryota; kingdom Viridiplantae; phylum Streptophyta; class Magnoliopsida; order Caryophyllales; family Simmondsiaceae; genus Simmondsia; species Simmondsia chinensis. The sequence continues at coordinate 14,941,669 of JAGTTD010000005.1, forward strand.
GAGAACCAAGGTCAAATGCTACTTCTTCTGCTGTTTAGAAAGCAGAGCGCTCATATAGTGTTATGATCCGAGAATAGGAGGCATGAACCGTGGTGGCTGTGATGCTGTCCTGCTATTATGTTGCTACTGATTTGCTGCTGCTGGTTGATATGTTGCTGCACATTGATGTGTTAAGGCGGCTAAGGGGTTGAATAAGATCTGCTACTGCTGCATTGACGTGTTGTGCTGCTGTTTTATGGGCTGCGGATGTGTTTAGTGGTATTGGTTAGTTGATATTGTAATTAGTAGAATAAGCTTTGGTTGTGTCATGTAATAAGGGAGTTTAAGTGTGGTCTTGCTTAGGAGGTCTATGGCCGGTCAAGGTTGGCGCCAAAATATCTTAGAATTACTTAGTGTTATGTTTGTTAGATATTCTTAGTTGATTTAGATATTTTCATTGCTTTAGATCCTATCTTGTAAGTAGTATAAATAGGAGGCTTTAGTTTGTAATCTTCATAACTTTGATAAATGAATTGATATCTTTTGATATTTCTCTCTACTTCTCATCTCCTTTCCTTTCTTTCTCATCTAAACTCTATATTCTTTTCTTATCTCATACTCTCTCTATCCCAACCAAGGTTAAGGCTCAAGAGAAATCTTCGAAACCTCAACAATTGGTATCAGAGCCTTGATTTGACTTCCGAATCAAGCTCATATCCTGAAAAAAAAAATACAAAATCTAGCTAATTGTGTTACAATTAATCAACAGAAAAAAGGTTGATACTGATTTAATTCAGATTTTGTGATTAAAAGTCAATTCTAAAATTTGAAAAGTGTGTTTGGGCGGTTACTGCATCAGTTACTGCAAAGCCTGGGTAGTTGCTTTCAGTTGGGATTAAAGTGATCGAATTACATTGAAGGAAGTTCAATTGATCAGCGTTGGTTGAGTATAATCAACATTAAAGCTGATTCAGGTTGAATTCAAAGGATCGAGCAAGCATTTGTTGCAGAAGTTGAGTGATGAAGCAAGTAGTAGTTGCTGAAGCTTTGTGCTGAGCTAGCTGTTCTTGATCAATCACTCATCTGATTAGTTGAAGAAGAAGTTTAAATTGAGCTATTTGATCCACATTATACTTGATCATCATCAAAAGAGCAGAAATCATCGGAATTGAGGTGATTACAGATTTTACAATTCAGTATCTGAGGTTGAGGTATTGGTTTTCTGATCTTCAAGTTGCAATTAGTTGAGAAATTGTGGTTGTTGATGAATTGTGATGAAATTGTGTTGATAAGCATAGAAGTGTTGTGAATTCATCAGAATCTGCATGGAACTCTTAAGAATCGTATGTTATTGATTCGAGATTTACTTAGGCGAAAATCTGACAGCGAAGGCGAAAATCTGACAGAGGAAGGAGAAGCGAAAGTGTTGAAATCCGATTTCGTTCATTACGATCGCTTTGAGTATTGTGTTGAGGACTTGATTTTGAGTTAGAGTCGAGCTTAATTTAGAAGTGTAAGTCGAATTACTCAACTAAACGTTGCTGTCAGAAATCGTTCGAGGTTAGGGTTTGTTCGAAGTTCTGTTCGAAATTTATCAGTTAGGGTTTATAATCATTGACGATTGTCAAACCAATAGCAGTTGATTGGTTGTGCGAACAAAGGAGTACAACTTCATAAAGCAATCGATTGTTGAGGAGTGCGAACAAGTTTCACACTTCTGCGAGTTTCAAACGAAGTTTTGTTGTTCATTACAAACATGGCTGATGGAGTAAGAACCAGATCAGGAGCAAATGTATCAGCTGCGGTGACAGGTTCTGGTGCTGATGCATCAATTGATCACCATCGGGAGTTGAATGACAAGTTGGAACAGCTGAATGCTAAGCTTGATCAGCAAAATGCAAGGTTTGTTCAGCAGGATGCATAGTTTGATCAGCATAGCTCCGAGATTAAACAACAGAATGACAGCATTCAGCAAATGTTGAAGTTGATGTTGGATAAAGATGCGAATAAGGAGGAACGATTGCAACAAATTGAGATTATTCCACCTACTGAAGTGGTTCCACCGCAAGAGTTCTTTGTTGAGCAAAAAGAGAAGGTGCAATCTGTTGTTGTTGAAGATGAACTCAAAACCACGACAATGCTGAAATTAATGAACACAGGCGTGAAGAACCTGAGTCTGAACATGATGATTCTTATGAAGGCTCTTTGCTAGAGTTGGAGTATCTTGATGACGTAGAGGTACAATATGACATGCATCCAGAATGGGAATATGATTTTCATGTCATTGGAATGTTAAAGAGTGCAAGGAGTAAAGTGAAGAGGAATCATCTTAACGACGCATTGAAAGACTTTTGGGAAACAAAGAAGATGTCAAAGCAGAAATTGAAGCAAGAGGTTGTGTTTCAGCCTATGATGCTTGATGATCAACAAGAACGATCTCAAGATGCTGTTCTTACCGATGTATATGCTGGAATACAAGATTCAGATGGTATACAAGAAGTGGTGATTGCGGAATTTGGGATTGCAACAGAAGAGGTCGATGCTACAATGGTGATAGCATTTGAAAATCGGGACAAACTGAAACTAGAAGGAGCTGTCCTGGTGCAGAATCTGGGTGCGTTTTGGGTGATCTGCAGGGGTGTTTCGGAGTGGAAAAATCATGTGCATAAGCTTCAATATCTTCTCAACGTGTGGATGGAAAAGATCAATGCGACTCCAAGAATAATCTTAGCTGAAATTGTAGTGCATATGAGCAGCAGAGTTGGGAGCAGGACACTTCAGATGTTAAAGAAATTTACAGCTGTTCCTGAGTTCTTTTGTTGTCTCCAATTGCTATATTTGTTACTCATGCTTGAGAAGGTTGACAAGGAAGCAAAGCTTGATCATTTGAGGTATATTTGGTGGTTGAATGAGCTTTGGAACCAGGAAATATCCGAGAACAGGCTGGAATGTGTGAGTTGCAGCAAGGACAGTATCGATTGGGATGTTTTGGATGTTCAAGTTATGTCAGTGTGCACTTGGCATTCAAGAATGGTTTATGAACTCCTAATTTGTGTGTTCTATGCAAAAGTTTGGGAAGAAGTGGCTAAAAATTTCAGATCTTGCAAGTTCACAATCAAGATTCAAGCAATAGAAGCTGAGGCTGTTGAACAACCCTGGAAAACTACAATCTTTTCACTGTCCGCATTAGACGAGCTGTTCAGATTGGGATTGGTTGGTGTTATTATGTCTTTTGGAAGGTGTAATCACTTGTTCATATCAATGAGCCTCCATTTGAACAAGAAACAAGCTGAAATCTGCCAATGTGCTTTGCATCGGGATTGCACTGCTGAATTACTGAGTTCTGCAACAACTTTGGTGCAATTGGAAAGCAATCAAGAATTTGTTAAGCATGTCATGAGTTGGTTTAGTATGTGGTTGTGTGAGCAATACAAATTTTGGATAAAATCCAAGATGAAAGAGTTTAGTATGTGCGTTGCTTCCATGATCAAGATAAGTGGTTGTTGGAGCTGCGTTTGAGAATGTCTTCAAGCTGAATTCGATATTTGGTTCTCTTGGTTTGAGTGTGGAAGGCCTCCCGAGATGTTAAAGGCTTTCATATGCATTTTTGTGTGGTTAATAACACACCAATCTGTTGTGCAGCCTTCTACAAACAAAATTTTAGAAATTGCAGATGCGTTTTGTGATTCTCTGTAGCAAGTTGGAAGTCTGAGCTGTTTTAACTGCATCACGAGGTGTTGTGGATGGGTTGTTGATGTTTGGTTTGATCCGTGCAGACCTCCTGAGGGGTATTATGCGTTCAAATGCAAGCTTTATGTCGAAACGGGATGCCAATCCCCTGAATCTGCAACAATCAGATGGGTTGCTTCAAGGTGTTGTCCCAGCTGCAGATTTCATCAAGAATTCATCACTTCAGTTTTCTTTTCATATGCAATTGGGTTCTTCATTATTACAACTCTCTTCTATTCTTGAGGACAAGAATGTTTTTAAGGGGAAGGGAATGTTATGATCCGAGAATCCGAGGCATGAACCGTGGTGGCTGTGATGTTGTCCTGCTGTTATGTTGCTACTGATTTGCTGCTGCTGGTTGATATGTTGCTGCACATTGATGTGTTAAGGCGGCTAAGGGGTTGAATAAGATCTGCTACTGCTGCATTGACGTGTTGTGCTGCTGTTTTATGGGCTGCGGATGTGTTTAGTGGTATTGGTTAGTTGATATTGTAATTAGTAGAATAAGCTTTGGTTGTGTCATGTAATAAGGGAGTTTAAGTGTGACCTTGCTTAGGAGGTCTATGGCCGGTCAAGGTTGGCGCCAAAATATCTTAGAATTAGTTAGTGTTATGTTTGTTAGATATTTTTAGTTGATTTAGATATTTTCATTGCTTTAGATCCTATCTTGTAAGTAGTATAAATAGGAGGCTTTAGTTTGTAATCTTCATAACTTTAATAAATGAATTGATATCTTTTGATATTTTTCTCTACTTCTCATGTCCTTTCCCTTCTTTCTCGTCTAAACTCTATATTCTTTTCTCATCTCATACTCTCTCTATCCCAAACAAGGTTAAGGCTCAAGACAAATCTTCGAAACCTTAACATATATGTAGGTCTTAGGTCCTCTGTTCTGCCTAAGTTAAGGTCTTGGGTCCTCTGTTCTGCCCAAGTTAACCTCGAGGAGGGGGTCTTAAACTTCAGCTCTCAAATCGTCCATCTTAGCTAGCACTGTTTGTAATTTAGCTAGCTTTAGCTCCTTTTCTTGTGTCATTTGGGCTTTGAGGCCATTTCCATTGAATGGCTGCATAGCCCAAAGCTGGTCCATAGCATAATGCCAAGCGATGAGCTTTGTTGTTGCTGAGGAAACGGCCCTCTGGGCCATTACTTGAGGTCTTGGCTCCTCCACATAAGGCTTTTGGGGTGCCTTAGAGGTCTCCTTCATCAAAAAGTGCTCTCATGCATCCCCAGACATCAGAGTCTTCTAACTTCCCCCTCCACTTAATCAACCTCAGATTTAGTAAGTGGGCTGTCAAGGATGGCTATCATTTCTTGATGTTGGGGAAACTGAGGAGTGGTCCTTTTAATATCTAAGGGTCCCAAGCCATCTTCGTAGAACTTTGCCTCAACATAACTAGAGCAAGCCATAAATGGCTTGTTATCTGCTATAGCAATCTCATATTTGTCATGGTTCAAAAATATTAACAACTTGTGGAGTGAAGAAGGGATACAATAATTGGCATGTAGCCAATCTCTCCCAAGCAAAGAATTGAAGCTCGAGATAGTATCCACTACAAAAAAAAGGTTGTTAGCTTGCTTAAGCTTCAATAATAAAGGGTTGGTGCCTTTAGACTTAATGGTGGCCCCAGAAAAGCCTTATATTGCAACATCTGATCAAGTCATCTCGAGATTTACCAATGACTCTTAACATGTATAAAGGTAAGACATTGATGGCAACGCCATTATCCACAAAGACCCAATTCACTAGAATGCCTTCGAATTTGGCCTTGTTGTATAGAGGCTTGATGTGTTCATTGCCTGTATTAGGCCCATCAAACATCATTTTCATTAGATTAGGTGTATCATCAGTTGACTTGGATGTTGGGGTTGTAGTTTTAAAAGCCTAAGAATCAGGTCTACCTTTGGTAGTTGCTACTTTAGCTACAAGCTCCACCTGGGAATCTTCATCTGATGATACAACATCTCCCTCAAGGCCTTCTTGAGCATTAGTTTCCATGAACTCCAAGCTAAGGAGCAAGGCAGTTCTAACATCAACCTTGTCAGGGCATGTTCCAAACTGTATTTGGATCCCGTGGTTAGTTTCCTTCTTGGGACTGCCATCCATTAGTACATCCTAATCTTGATTTTGAGGACTGCTATCAGTTAACGTGTCCTGGTCTAGAGGTTTGTCCTTTGGCTAAACAGCTGGAGTTTAAGATTCCTCCATAGGTTGGAGGAAATTTTCTTCGTGGAAATCATTCTCTCTGTTAGGCCATGCAGGCTTAACATGGTCCAGAGGTTCCACTACATTAATGTTGAGGGGGCCGTACTCCTCCTCATCATCCGATAACCTTTGACCTACCGAATTCTTGGAAAATTAATCCCACCAAGATTCTTTTCCTTTAGAAGATGACAGACTAGTCCATCTCTCAAGCTTCTCACGTGGCTCACCTTTACCAATGGTGGTAAAGAGTCTAGGTTCATCTACTGGATCTTCAAGATCCATAAGCTCAATTAGCTCACCTTTGCGGACTCTGGCTTCCCCTTTAGAGAGCCTAGATAAGCAAGTATCAAGCAGAGCTCTCCATTGTGCTACCTTCTTTTGCAGCTACCTTCTCTTCTGTGTTCGGGTAAGGCTGGAGGGACTTGCATCCTCTTTCGTGAGGTGGTTCTTGTTGGAATTGGTATTGGTATCCTGGAAAACCAATTAGTTAGTTTAAATATTAAATAAATGAAATTATTTTACTTCTTTATTGTCTGATTATGTTTTACGAGTCAAACATGCGATTGTTTTTTAAAACGTTCCATGATATAGACGTAGTCCAAGATGACATGTCGGGTTTGGTTTAAGTGGTAAATGAGACTAAGCCAAAGATAGACTTAAATCAAGTAAGTGATATGTTGTCAAATTAAATGTTTGTAGTCGGTGATGAGTTTGGACAACTTGTTTGATAAGACTATAATATGATACTTTAGATGGCTTGTCTTGGTTATGTGGATAGGGATCCAAAAGTATTATATTGGTGTTATCTATATGATTGGAACACTAAGTAGGACTACCTAAATTAATTGTTTCTTTAACTGCTATTAAAAATAACTAATTTTGTAAGATGATAACTCTAAATCTAGTAAATAGTCTGAACTTGTGCATAGATTGTTCGTTGCTTTGATGTGCTAAAAAGATTAGTCAAAGTGCGTTGACTTAAATATTACTTGCATTGGCTAACGACATGAAGTGTAGCAGGAATAGTTGTTTTAGATGCAATCTATAGTTTCTAACGAGATAAAGATGTTCCCTTAGTTGATTTGAAAGTATACGAACATATTGTAGAATGTTTGGCCAAAGTATTCTATCTGTTTGACAATTAGAATTAATACGAAAATTGTTTCTGTATTATTGAATTGTTCGAGAAGGGCGACTTGGTATGGCGAGAGATCTGAGAAAAGTAAAGATAATTGTTAAAGTTATTTTTACTCACGGATATCTAATAGAGGGTTAATTATAGTAATAAAAGTTATTTGAAAAATTCTTGATTGATTATATTTCATTCTAGAGTGCAGTAAAACTTATTTAGTAGAATTAAGTTGTACTAAATGGTAATCAACTGTTATCATAAGATGATAATCAGATTTGACCCATTTGGAGCTATTAGATTGTCCTTGAGGTCCTTCACAAGCCTCAGCTTACGTATCGTTCGAAAACATTAAAAAAATGAATTCTTCTGATGAATTTCTTATTTATGAGATAAATAGATTTTTATACTAAATACATATTCATGAAATGAACATATAATATGATAAATATCGTATTTTAACATAAATAAAAAATAAAATTGCATATCTTGGCGGAGCGTAAAGCTAGAGCCCCAAAGGAAAATAAAATTGTGCTAGCTGACGTCACTGTGACGTCATAATAGTTATTTATTGTAACGAATTATGAATTAAGTTTTAGAATTTGGTTTTCTCCCCCAACAAAAACCCTAAAATTATTTTAGGGATTTTGTACATTATTGTTTAGTATAATTTTTCTGAAAAATTATTTTTGGAAAGATTGAAGGAAAAATTTTGTTCCTAAATTTTTTCTAAGTTAAATATTTTTGGGAACCCACAATCCTGATGCTAGAAGAGGTCATTGCGAAAAAGACCTAGAGGTGTTGAGATTTCTTCTTCTAATTTTAGATCTTCAAGTCGGAGTTGAGATTCGTGCTTCGGGTATGTCTAAATTAAGCATTTGATATTTAATTTATTGTTCCTTTATTTCATTTATTCTACTTGCAATGTTTGTACTTGTTTTATTCGATGTTTTGTTTGTCATATTATAAACCTATTAGAGTAAGATCTAAATCAAATTAAATTGCTTAAATAAGCCAAGGCCTTAGATTTAAAATAAAAAATTTAAATTGGTTGTCCACTGCACCCTTTTAGGGGAATATATTTAACAATTGGTATCAGAGCCAACTTTGAATACGTTCATGATTGACATTAAAAATATCAGATTTGATAAAATTGGAGTTTGTAGAATTACAAAAAAGTATGAAATTTGGAATTTTATTAAAGGAAAAATGTAATCCTAAAGATTGTTGTTAAAGAGCTTAATAGCAAGATTGAATGATCATTAAAGTTTTAAATTGTTTAACATTTTAGATGAGTTGTGATTCAATCAAGGAGCGTAATCCTAAATCGGATCTAATGAGGTTAGATATTCAAAAAGTTGAACTTTTTAGATTATTAAATCTAATGAGATTAAAATTTAAACCAAGGTCTGAAATATTCAATTGTTGATTATTTTATGATAATCCAAAACAAACAATATCTAATAGAATTAGATGTTCGGTTTTCGATCTAATAAGATGAAGATCGGATTTATTTATTTACTTATTTAAAAAAAGAAAAAAGGGAAAAGTGCCCCATGCCTTGGCACGTTCCACTTTAATAAGTTTTTTTAATTTTATTATTCAAATAATTTAATTAAATAAATAACAAATTAATTAGGATGAGATTTCAATTAATATTATGTGATAATCGTTTTTAATGGTTTTTTGAAAAATCTATAATTGTTCCAACCTTTAGGCTTTAAGTGTTATTCAAATTGTTTGATAACATGACATTTGTTAAATTTTAGTTCACATGTTCAATATTATTTAAACAAGTTAAATATTATGTACGAAATGAGCAAAGTTATAAGGCCATATAACTAAGTGACTTATTTGATTTCGTCGAGAGGGAGAATTTTTCAAACAGATGTGATATGATTATATAATTCAAGAGTTGAATTATTTGAAATTTTCATAATGTATCTAATGAGATTATGTTGTATAGGTTGAATAATTAAAAGAGCCTAATGTGATTAGGGTTATAGTTAATTGTTAAATAAAATTTAGAATGTGATTCTAATATTGCTTATGAGATAATCAAACTTAAAAGAAAGATCTAACTTTACTAATAATTTGTTATGCCCCTCTCTCATGGAATAATGGGTAGATGGGTTAGCTCATCGTTGCATACATATAGATAATGGTTAGGTGGATTCTATGCTTTATTTATTTGCTTAAATTATTAAAAGGTTCACAAGATTCAAAATAACAAATGAGAGCAAGCTTCTAAGTGAATGATCATGGCCTCCATTACTGGTCTAGCAGTATAGGAGATGGGTGTGACTCCCCGAGGAGAGCATTCATCTGTAGAATACAAGGTTAGATATCTTATGATAAACTGAAGTGCAGGAACAACGAGCACGGCCACGCTGACCTGGAGTACTTCGTGGACTCGTATAGATGTCGAGGTAGCGGTGTACACTTGACTAGGGTATACATTAGCCTCACCGAGAAGCTCTGTTGTATGACCTTAGAGTTGAGAGAAAAGTAGTGTGTTAAATGTTTGTATTAAAGAGTTTACAAGAAAATATATTTACTGAAAAATATCCTCACTCTTCTGATATCTCAATTTGGCCTTGCCGGCGGGGAGCTTTGGGTAGTTCGGTTGGGTTGCCAAGTAAGTGTCGGATTGTGGACTCCAAACTTTGATTGTTCGCTAAAAATAAGAAAAGTAATCTTTTGTGTTATATGACTTGTTTTATAGTTATTTAATTTAAGACTCGTTATATTTTTACATTGCGATCAATACTGGCATGTCTTACTTGTCTGTTTTATTTTGCTCACTATGATATGGTATTTCTTAATACATGTGGAGCACTAGGAGATGCTTAGAATTTTCTAGTTTGTTGCTACTAGATCTACCAAGTTGAAAAAAAATGTTTAGAACGTTAGACTAGACTAAAGAGTAGTCACTTGCAAGATTCTGATATTAGATGTCTTATGTTTTCTAGTATTAAATACTTGAAAATTCATCTGTAGTACAAATGATTAGGTTTGGAAAGAAGTGTTTGATTAGAGAACTGGTAGCATGAGAACGGCTAATGAGAAAGATGATAGAAACAAGATTGCGTTATGAAAGTTCAGTTCAAGAGTGTGTCATATGATGGTGGCTCATTTAATTGAATTGGAATTCTTGATGTAAATATTGATAGCCAAACTCAACAGGATATGATCCTGACTTGCCTATCAAGGTCTTTCAATCGATTTAGGATGGATACATTGAGTAATAGAGATTACTCATGTTCTAAACTGACGAAAGTATAGTTTAATAGAAAAGGTGTCATGAGAACTGAGGGAAGAGTCCACTTAAGTGTAAGTATCTATTTCAGGAATTCGGAACCTCAAGAGGGTAAAAGAAAAAATGAGTCAAAATAGTTTTGTCTCTTATATAATAGCTTTGGACTTTAAAAGGAATTGTCTAGGTACATTGATACTATTGTTTCCAAGACCAAAAGCCAACATGACATGTATTTGATATCATGTCTCTTCTACGACTTGTATGTAGTTCACTAGTATTTTGGTAAATGAATTTTTAGTAAGGGCATTAAGAGATAGTAGTTTAAGTCAGGGAATATAGTGTTCTTTTGTTTTTTTAATTTTTAATTTGAGTAACTATCTTAATGTACTTTAGAAATTTGATTTCTACCCACTATTTGTTTTCAAATAGTTTCCCAATTGCTTTAAAAAAAAAAAAAAAAATCAAATTGATAGTTATATAAAAAGAAGGTTTATTTAAAGGTACATTAGCAGATAGTTGACTTATTTTAATTAGAACTAAGTTAATGGTGATTTATTAGTCTAATACAAGCTCGGCTTTGTAACCATATAAAAGAAAAATTTCCATAAAAGCTTTTAAGTGGCACTTGATATTAGGTCACATTAATCTAGTATGATTCAAAGCTGGTTTGATTTTAGTTATGGGATCATTAAGTACTAAAATGATAACCGGTATGTGAATCATGTTCGAATTAATGGTGACTGAAAGAGCTTTTAAGAATAAAGGCAGTTGAACCACTAAGCTACTAGAACTTGTTTATAAAATGTTTATGGATTGCTAAAAGTTCAAGTGAGTGGAAGGGAAAAGTATTTCATAAAATGTTTATGAATGACTACTCAATTAGTTGATGTATGGATATACCTATAAAGACTGAATTCTTGAATCCTTTGAAAAGTTCAAAGAATTAAAGCTTAAAAGTTGGGATCATTTAGGTAATTATATCAAGTCACTTTGATTAGATCAAAGTGGTGGTTTCAGGGGAATTCCTATTTTTTTTCTTATTAGAAAGTGTTGTATAAAGGATCAATAATGTGTTATTGAATATGATAAGATTCATTTGATGAGTCACATCTATATATCAAAAGGTTTGTTATGTAATAGGTTTTAGAAAGTGTTCTAAAGGTATAACAGATAGCTTGTGTTGGATGGACTGATAGTATGAGGTACTGTGTCTTAACAACATGATACAACGTATAGTGAAGGTGATGTATTAGATATATCTTCAACGAAGTTATTATCACACTAGGGACATGAGAGCTTCGTTGTAGTTGGAGGATGGTCAAGGGTTACTTGACTGATTCATGTTTTCAGTCTTAATGATTAAGCATAATGGTGAATCTAATCCTTTAGATTACAACGAAACTCTTAAGCATAAAAATGCAAACCAATGGGTCAGGGCAATAAAAGTTAAGTTAAAGTAATTATTTTTTAACCAAGTCTGGGAACTTGTAGAGGTGTCAAAAGACATTAAGTCTAGATTGGATCTGAATGGATTTACAAGTATAACAAGTTAAGCGGTTGAGAAGGTGAGACCTTCAATGCTAGATTGATGGCAGTGAGTTATATGCCCTAAAGGAAGGAATTGTCTTTGATGAAACCTTCTACCCAGATGCTACGCTTAAGCCCATAAGAATGCTCTTATCCATTGTATCTCATTGTGATGAGATATGGAAGATGGAAGTCAATACAACATTTTCTGAATGGTCATCTTGGAAAGGAATGAGATATGGAAGATGGAAGTCAATATAACATTTTCTGAATGGTCATCTTGGAAAGGTTATGTATATTATACAACCAAACAAGTTTGTGCTAAGAGTCAGGAGCATATAGTATACAAACTGAGGAAGTCTCTTTGTAGACTTAGATAAGCATCTTGTTCATTGAATAGAGTATTCAATGACGGACAATCAAGTCCTAGGGATTTGAATCAATTGTTAGTGAACCATTAGTGTGCCAATGACATGACAAGAAAGCAGAGACTTTCTGTGTTTTGTATATAGATGGGGATTCTGCTCATTGTGAATGGTGTAGAATTGTAATGAGCTCTTAAGATTTGATTGTTCGGTTATTTAAAATGAAAGAACCTAGATGAGCACACTATGTTCTCAAGGTCAAGCTTTTAAGAGATTCTAAGGAAGGATGTTGAGTTTATCATTGGTTGTTTGTTCTAAAAGGGAGTTTAGATGTTTGACATCAAAAATTCATTTTTACCGTTTATAGTGAGAATCATTAGACGTGAAGAGTAAAGCAGTATTGTATTGCTTATTTTATTATGTAAGTCGGGTGCTTGTCAGCTATGAAGTTTTTAAGTAGATTACTTAACTCAAAAAATTCCTTATAGATGAAAGCGTATGAGCAAAAGAATGGGACAATGAAAGATCAATATTAATTAAAGCTTATAGTCAAAATGTTGACAGATCTCTAGAGGATAGTTATGTAATGCTGGGCCAATTAGGTTTAGGACAAGTGGGAGATTGTTGGAATTGGTGTCCCAAAAAATCCAGTTAATTAGTTTTAAATATTAAATAAATAAATTTGATTTATTATTTATTGTCTGATTACGTTTTACGAGTCAAACATGCATATGATTGTTTTCTAAAATATTCTATTAGATGGACGTAGTCCAAGATGACATATTGAGTTTGGTTTAAGAGGTCAATGAGATTGAGCCAAATATATACTTGAATTAAATAAGAGATATGATGTCAAAGTCTATGTTCGTAGTCAGTGATGAGTTTGGACAATTTGTCTGATAAGATTATAATATGATACTTTTGGTGGCTTGTCTTAGTCATGTAGATAGGGATCCAAAAGTATTATATTGGTATTGTCTATACGATTGGAACACCGTGCATGACCTCCTAAATTAGTTATTTCTTTGACTATTATCTGAAATAATTAATTTTATAAGATGATAATTCTAAATCTAGGAAACAGTCTGAACTTGTGCATGGATCCTTCGTTGCTTCAATATGCTAAAAGGATTAGTCAAAGTGCATTGACTTAAATCTTATGTGAGTTGGGTAACGGCATGAAGTGTAGTGGAAACAATTATTTTACATGGAATCTATAGTTTCTAAAAATATAAAGATGCCCACTTAGTTGATTCTCAAGCGTACAAATAGATTCGAGAATCTTTGCTCAAAGTATTCCATATGTTTGACATTTGGAACTAATACGTAAATTATTTCTATATTATAGAATTGTTCGAGAAGGCCGGGAACTACGGCGAGACATGTGAGAAAAGTAACGATAGTAGTTAAAGTTATTTTTACTTGTGGATATCTAATAGTGGGGTTAATTGTCGTAATAAAAGTTATTTGGAAAATGCTTGAGTGAATATATTTAATTCTACACTGCAGTAAAACTTATTTAGTGGAATTAAGTTATATTAAATGGTAGTTAATTGTTATCATGAGATGATCATCGGATTTGTCCAATTTGAAGCAAGAGCTAGATTGTTCCTAAGGTCCTTTCGCAAGCCTCAACTTAAGCATTGTTCGAAGATATTTAAAAAAAATAAATTCATGAGATAAATAAATTTTTATGCTAAATAAATATTTGCGAGATGAATGTATATAATACAATAAATATTGTATTTTAAAATAAAATAAAAAAATAAAATTGCAAATGCTGGCATACGCAAAGCCAGAGCCCCAAAGGAAATTAAATTTGTGTTAGCTGACGTTGTTGTGACGTCGACAACATAGTTTTACTTGCTCGCGGAGCTCACGCTGCTTCAATTATTTGTTTATAAAAGCGTTATTTATTGTGAAGAACTATGAATTAAGTTTTAGATCTTTGTTTTCTCCTACCAAAGAGGGCACCAACACGCCGTCACCGGATCCCATTAGAACTCCGAAATTAAGCGTGCTTGGGCGAGACTAGTACCAGGATGGGTGACCTTCTGAGAAGTCCTCAACCTCAGGTTGGGGGTATTGGGAAACAACCTCTTTTCAGGTTAACACCCTGAAGGGGGAAGGCTGCGTACATCCGCCCCTCCAGACCCTGGGTAAGCAGGAGCCCTTGAGGCATTGGGTATGTTTCTTCCTTCCTCCTTCATCTTTGTTTTCTCCCACGATAGAAACCCTAAAATTGTTTTAGGGGTTTTCTACATTATTATTTAGCATACTTTTTCTGAAAAAGTGTTTTTCCAAAAGATTGAAGGAAAATTTTGTTCCGAATTTTTTTTTAAGTTAAATATTTTTGGGAGCCTACACTCCCTATGCTAGAAGAGGTTATTGCGAAGAAGATGTTGAGGTGTCAAGAATTCTTCTTCTCATTTCAGATCTTCAAGTCGGAGTTGGGATCGCGCTTCAGGTATGTCTAAATTAAGTATTTGATATTTGATTTGTTTTTCCTTTATTTCGTTTATTTTACATACTATGGCTATACTTGTGTTATTTGATGTTTTGTTTGTCATATTATGAAGCTATTAGACTAAGATCTATATCTGATTAAATAGTTTAGTTAGGTCAGGACCTTAGGTTTATAATTAAGAATTTTAAATTGACTTTCCTCTATGCCCATTTAGGGAAATATTTTTGAAATGTATTCCCAATGGTTACTTCTCCAGATGTTGCCAAAATGGACCCTAAAGGGATGATTCCCCTACTGTCGTGGTCCCTAACTGGTGTCCACGTCAAGCAGGTAGTATTTTGGATTTCTCTTTAGGTGCCAAGTCCTCATGATGATCTGGGTCTTTGAAGTGAGACCTCGAGGAGGTCCAATCAGTGATGTCCTCTTAGAGCGAGCTGGCTTTTTCATTGGATAAAAGGCCCAGCTTCTTCATCTCAGACACCAACTAGTGACCACAACCTCTACAAAGGTCATAAGTAAGGCGCAAGAGCTTCCTCGACTCCTACTTCTTAGTAGCGAAGATGGTGTGTCAATGCTCCTCAGTGGATATTCTTATGGCTAACTCATCTTCTTTGGAGAGAAGGATAGCTCCTTCCTTTAATTGCTTTTTCAAGAACCTGCTGAAGGTGACACAATCACCTGTCAAATGTTAAGCCGTGATGTGCCACTTGCAGTAATCACTCGACAATTCTATTGAGGTTTTAGGAAACATGAGTGCCCCCCTCTCCAACAGCCTGTCAAACAAAGCGTTGGCTACCGCCAGACTGTCTTTGTCTTCGATCACGTTGCATAGAGATTTGCCATTAGTTTGGCTATCATGGGTACTATAAGGTTTTACTGCCTCAACTATATTGATTTGGGTAGGACTAGGGAAGGGGTCTTCATCTAGGGAAGATTAGTTACCTTGCTTCAATGGCATCTTGAACCATGTTTCTAAAGATCATGTAGTTCTTCGTCGAATGAGCCAATGAATCATGCCATTTACAGTATATCTTTCCCTTTGTTGAATTGGAGTCAGGTTTTCAATGTTTGCCCCTAATCTTGAGTTTATTATTCATCTCAAGCCAATCGAATATGACATTGGCTCTTGGGAGGTCAAATGAGTAATTCCTCAAGTCTTGGGATTGATATGACTTCTTGGCTTTGATGTACTTCTTGACCAAAGGATTACAAACCATAAGAGGTCCTTTAACGTACTCAACAACATCAATTTCAGAAGGAGGATCTTCATCCTCTTCAATTAAGTCGTATACGTAGGTTCCGTACATGCTATTTTTCTGGAAGCTTTCTTCTTTTAAGACAGCCTCATATTTAGCGGCACATTCTTCTAATTGTAGAAGCATCGTAAAGTTTGAGCCTTCAAACTTCTTTCTAAATTCAATATCCAAGCCTTTCAAGGCTAGCTTTGCATATTCATCTTCAAGAAGGGCTACAATGCATTTTAGCTTGGTTCTCTTGAACCGGTTAATGTAATCTTCCATTGATTCACCTAGATTTTGTCTCATTCGACCCAGGTCAAACATTGAAGTTCATAGTTCCATTCTTGAAAAGTGTTCCAGGAATTTCCTAGCCATGTCATCCCGACAGTAAATGGATTTTGGCGGTTGACTAATGCACCACTGAAAGATATTTCCTATTCAAGAACTAGGGAATAGCCTGAGTTTGTGAGGGAATAGCTTGAGTTTGTGATACTGATTGTTAGCCGCTTCTCTACATTGGCAATTAAAACCTTGCCAAATGCTAAAGGGCAAACACACTTCATTCTCCTGAGAAAAGGGTAAACTTGGGGATTTTGTATCCTTGAGGAATAGGGTAATCTCTGTCAATATAGTCAGGGTAAGGTTAACTATACGAAGGCCTATTGACCCTTGTGAGGCCTAGCCCATACATTTGTTCAATAAGGGCGGCCAATTAGTTTTGAAGGGTTAGGTTAGGCACATGGTTATATGTCTTCCATTGCCACCCAAGTGGTTGAGGGTCCTGAGGAGGATCTGCAGGATACCCCTAAGCTCCCATTACAATCGGGTGTGGGAATAGTTGTTGCCCTCATACTTAGGGTAACCCGCTTGATCATTTTGGTCATGAGTTTGACTGGCCACAAAGTATGTTCCAGTAGACCTTGAGGCATATGGCATGTTTGAAGGCACACCTACATTAGTAGGCTATCGGTTCATACTTGCTTGATTAGTCCCCATGATGTGATCTTAAAGACGTGGGTGGTTAACTTGTCCCCTAGTGTGATAAGTATGAAGAGGTCTAGGAAGAAAGGCCTGGTCCCCAAAAGTGGGTACTTGTCCTTGCAAACCTATTTCAAGGCCTTTAGTGGGCCTCGAGGCAACCTCTCCAACTTGATCAGGGTATGAACGGTTATGCCTCATGTCTCGAGAGCAGGTGACAATGGCACATTGGCGTTGAGATCCCTCGAACCCAAAGAGAATCCCTTATTCGACGGTCCAGTAATTCCAAGGGGCACATGGTCATTTCTATGACTGGATTCCAAGTGTGTGACACTTCGGTTGCCACATTTAGGTTTTCTCTTTTCTCGACTATGTAGTCCACCTAAACAACTAGTAAACATGAGCTCAAAGGAGCATCATGTGGGTATCCAGTTGGAACAGATGGAGTAGGTACAGGTCTAAGTTGCCTGTTGTCCTCTCTAACGGCTTGGATTAAGCCATTATATGCCTCAGCCTGTCTGACAAAGATAGGCTCGACATCAACTACTAACTGCCTTGCCACATCCTCAGTAATAAGTGTAGCAATAGAAGACATGGTTGAGTTCGTCTTAACTAAGACTCTGTCAGTTTCTCTATGAAGCCTTTCATTCATTTAAGTTCCAACATCATTTATCATGGCTCTCATGGCAGCAGAGTTTTCACGCTAGGCCACTAGAGTGCGCTTTGCTTCAGCACGTTGTTTCTCAAAGGCTTCTCTCATTGTTCGTTTAATCCTTTGATCCACCATTTCTAAAACGAGGTTTAAGCATGGTCATGAAATGCATGTGAGAATGGCCATTGAGTTCACTGGATTCATCTTCTGGGATGTCATCATCACCACCGCTTTCACTGTCGTGGTTGCGACTAGTTTCATCCCTTCATGTTGTAGGGCTTTGTTTAAGAGGATGCTCAAGTGGGGATCCAATTAAGGCTAAGCCTTCTGGTTCCTCACGCTTAAGAGCATTGGACCTCTGGGTTCTAACCATTGGCAAACGTTCAAAGATTATGTTCTGGTAAATCGATGATGGGGTTGAAGACAAAGAAGTCTTACTTTAAGTGTCCCGTTGTGGTCGCCAAAAGGCGTGTTTGCTGTATTTGTTTGTTATTAAGTGTGATGTGATCACCATAAATACAAATGTAAACAAATGTGCAAAACGAACTCACCATGACTAGGGAGTGAACCTAAATTCGGACCGCACGTGTTTGACCTCAACCACTCATAGTTTTCAGAGAAAAGGTTGTGATATTTTGGTGTATATAACTTTGGTTATTTCATGAGGTCTACTTATGATTCAATTAATAAGAATTTTTTTTAAATATTTTTTTCGTGGATTTTCATGTTTTTTTTATAAAGAAAACTAAAGAGATATGGACCTAACTCAAGCGGCAATTATAGTGACGGAGTAGGGCCCACATTCACCTTTCCTCTTACACTTAAAAATTAGGAATTGGGATGGACACAAACCAAAGAGCTTAACAGTCCACTTACATGCCCGAGTGATGTGTCTCATATTTACACATCTTTTAATTAGTTTTTTAATTATTTTGCGACTGTTTAAATATAATTTTATACTCACTTTGACAATTTTTGTACTCTATGGGTTCGAAATTAAAGTTCCAAAAATGTTAAATTTTGGTGCAAACAAGACAAAATTCACATCACCGTCTGCCCTGTCTTGCTCAGCCCACAGAATAGCCCACAACCCCAGCCCAGGCCCGCCATCAGCAGCCCCTCAACCATTAGCAATAGCCTGCACCTCCTCGGCCCAGACCATCTTTGCTCGGCCCATGCTTAGCCCAGCTCCGTTAGGGCTTTGAGAAGACACAATAGGGTCAGTTTGGTGGGGGATTTATGTTGGATTTGGAGTTCATATTTTGGAACTCTGTTTTCGTTTTGAAATTTCACCGCCTCAGCTCTTTCTCTTTCCTCTCAATTTCTTTTTCTTTTTTCGTTAATTTGGAATAAGAGCAAAATTAGCATGAGAGCCAACATGAGTTCGTTCATCTCCTCCTTCACCAGTTCATCCTTGATGGAGAGCTAACTTGCTCTCTAGGGTTAGATGAAGTCTTAGCCTTTTCACTTTTGTATTACTTTTAATTTGGGTAAATTTGATTGTTTATATGAATTGTTTGATTGAGATAAATGCTTTGAAGTATTATATTTTTATCGCTTATTCAATTGAGATGATTATTGAGTTGGTAAACCTTGATCGTTGATGTCGATATTTATAAATTTATTATTTATGCTTGTGACCTTAGGATTAATTAATTAAGCAATAGTGTTCACCAAATTGTTAATTAAAGCCTATCTTCCTTATGCTTTAGTTAGATAGGGTCAATACGTGATAATTAACAATGCATTAGGTTGAGCCTATTTTCTTCATGCTTTAGTTAGATAGGGTCAATACGTGATATTAACAACATCACCTTAGTAGGTTGAAGCTTGTAGCCTAAATCACTACCTCGTGTGACTACCAATAATCTTAATTTAAGAGTTAACGCAAGAATAATAGGCTAATGATAGATTCAAAACCCTACGCTCCATTTCCAAATTCTTTCGCCTTTAGAAGTATAATACTTAGTTTAATTTTTATTTCTTTAGATTAATTGACACAAAATCCCTCACTTTTCCTGAAATCAGTTTTAGTCATAGAACAAATTCACGCACACTTAACCTCTGTGGTTCAACACTCTCTCACCCTAAACTTCAATTTAGATGTGTTTAGTAGATAGGGTTTAATATTAAATTTAGAGAGACGTAGAAAAACACATCAAGATTTTGGCGCCGTTGCCAGGGACTAGGCAACGTTTGAGATTTTGTTTTTGTATTTTTTTTATTCTTAACTTAGGAATTTTAAATTTTTTTTAATTGTTAATTGTTTCTTTTCTTTAAAAAAAATTAATTCAAAATTTTTCTTTATTTTCTTTTCTTTAGAAATTTATTTTCTTCTTTCGTTTTTTTGAAGCATTATTTATCATGTGATTTTCATGCATAGTTAGATTTTAGGATAACGTATTAGGTTTTTTTTTTTCCCTTTAAGTGTTTGTTTTATTTTGTTTTGCTAATTTTTATTTTTAGTTTGACTTGCTTCTCGTGGTTATTTGATCATGCACAGTTGTCACTTTTTATATCTTGACCTTACCATATTTCAGCCTAAAATTGAAAGGACTTCTGAGAGACCTTAGAGCTCAACACCGAGCACAATCCACTAGTGCTAACTCTAATTTAGCAATGGCTAACCAACAACCATGTCCACTTATGGAGTACTTTACTCCCACCACATATACCTCACCTTCATGCATTAGGTTGCCACCTATAACCCATCAATTCGAGCTTAAGCCACATATTGTACAGATGCTTCCTTCATTCCATGGCTTAGGCAATGAGAACCCGTACACACATTTGGACCTTCAAAAAGATTCCTAGCGTTAGTGATGACAATATCTTACTTGGTCTTTTTCCTTTCTCTTTGAAGGATAAGGCCAAATATTGGTTAAGCATCTTACCTAGTAGGACGATTAGTACTTGGACTCAAATGCAACACGAATTTCTTAAGAAATTCTATCCCGTTAGTAAGACCAACAGTGGTAGGAGAGCCATTAACACCTTTGCCCAACTTTCTAGTGAAGAGTTCTATGAGAGTTGGGATAGGTTTAAGGAACTTTTATGCGCTTTTCCACATCATGCTATCCCTAAATGGAAACTGGTGCAAAGTTTTTATTATTGGTTGAATGAAAAGGGTCAACAAACTATTGATACTTCATGTGGTAGTCAGTTCCTTAGGAAGAATAAGGATGAGGCATGGGAACTTTTCGAGCATTTGAATGAGAACTCACAACAGAATGTTGCACATGCACGTTTAATTTTTTCTAGATTAAATAAAGAAGGAGTACATGAAATTTCTCACACCTCTATCTCAGATAAGAATGTAGGCGCTCTTGCCTCTTCTGTGGAGCAGCTTACTTCCTTATTTAAGATGACATTGACTCTCTCCACTGTGCCTAATGTATATAATGTTTCAAACATACATTGTGCTTGTTCTACATGCTTTTGTGTTTCTCATTCCACCACACTTGATTGCCCCTCTGCTTCACCCTTTGTTTAGTAGTCGCAAGAATAGGTTAATGCAGCCCAAGGATTCTCAAGGAACGATCCATACTCGAACACGTATGTTCTAGGCTGGAGGAACCATCCAAACTTTTTCTGGAGGCAAGGAGGAGAAGGACAATTCGTGCCACAACAACCAAATACACGACCTCATCAATTTAGTATGTCAGGGCCTCTCAGTTTTCAACCGCAAGGGTATGCTTCTAACTATCCTCAACCTTCTTATTTGAGCTCCAATTCATTTTAAAGAGAAGGTCTTGAGTGCATTGAAAGGTTTAGAAGCTAATTCCCAACTCCTCTACTCCCATACACAATCGATCTCAAAGCTAGAAACCCAAATAGGTCAACTAGCTAACGCTTTGAGTAGAAGAGATGAGAGAAGACTCCCTAGCCAAGGTGTAAAGAACCCTAGGAATCAGGTGAGGCAAGACAACTATGCTCCCTATTAAGAGCAAGCAAAGTCCATTGTAGTATTGAGAAGTGGGAAGGAAGTTGACAATGAGGTGAGTGCTGAGAGTGAAGTACCCATGAGTGGTGAGGGAGAAGAGAAGAGCGAGAAAATAGAGAAGGATGCCGAAAAGGTCATGCACCTTCCTCCTATTCCTAAAGCCTCTGATCTTCCTTTCTCATATGAATCTAGAGTATTATTCCCCTAGGCTTTAGTTGAACCACATCTAAATGGAAAGGACAAGAAGTGGGAAGACATTCTGGAGACATTTAGGCAAGTAAAGATTAACATTCCTCTTCTTGATGCATTTAAACAGATTCCGGCCTATGCGAAGTTCATTAAGGACCCGCTGAACTAAAAGAAATGATCTAGAGCACATCTGCCTAAGAAAGTATTTTAAGCTGAGCAAGTGAGCTCCATTCTGAAGTGTGATACATGATTAGGTATAAAGATCCCAGTGTCCCCATCATCTCTTGTTCAATTGGAGACTACCCGATCGATAAGGCTTTACTGGACTTAGGAGCAAGTGTCAGTATTATTCATTACTCGGTTTATGAGAAGTTAGGCCCGGGAGAGTTGCAACCCACCACGGTGACCTTGTAGTTATCGGATAGATCAACTAGTGTCCCTCATGGTGAGCTTACTAATGTGCTAATGAAGGTAGACAAAGCCATCTTTCCTGCTAATTTTCTTGTGCTTAATATGGCACCTTCTAGTCATTCGAAAAACCATATCCCTATCATTCTAGGTCGGCCTTTCTTAGTGATGGCCAATGCCACAATTAATTGTACATCTAGGGTAATGGATGTTAGTTTTGCAAACATGACTATTAAGTTGAATATTTTTAAGGCTTCGTCATTACCCACTAGTGAGGATGAGTCAGAGTGTTTCCGTGTGGATGTTACTGATGATTTGGTGGACCAAACACCCCCCTTTGCCTTAGTTCGTGACTCCCCTGATTAGAATGCAAGGCTTTCTAAAGAGATGCAATGAAGGTTGAATCCTGACATGAAAGAAGTTTTGGGTTGGGGGAAGAATCATGACGTTATGGTCCAAGAGAGAATTATACTAGGTCTTAGGTTGTCTAAGGAGGGTATAAAGGTTAATAAGGCCAAGATAGATTTGAATGTTAACTCGCCCTCTCCCTCAAACGTGAAGCAAGTTAGAGCTTTTCTAGATCATGCGAGTTTCAATAGAAGATTACTTAAGGACAGTGGGAACTTAGCCAAACCATTGACTAGTTTGCTATCTAAGGGCATATCGGTTTAGCTCAATGAGTCTTCATTAGAAGCTCTTCAATAGCTTCAGTTTATGCTTGTTATCGCCACCATTACGCATCCACCCGACTACTCTCTCCCATCTGAAATAATGTGCGAGGCTTCTGATTTTTCTTTAGGTGTTGTCTTAGGTGAGCTTATTGAAGTGGGTTCTTTGGGTGATATCATTACTTAATCTTTGCTGGACCCATTGCGCCTAAGTTTGTTATTTCTTGTTGTTAGTTTTGCTTTTGAACTAATTAGTTTCTTGGAAGCTTGTTTCTCTCTTTTCAGGTTCTTGTCTCGTGCTGAAGGAGTCATACATGTTCATTCACACCCATTCATGATCATTGCCTTGTCAGGCTGTATCGCTCCATCTCACTTCTTTCTTGTGCTTTAATGCTTCATGTTGTCGCATTGAGGACAATGCATCATTTAGGTAGGGGGCCGAGTCTCATTTGCATGTGCTTATTTTGGTTAAATTTTTAACTTTTTTTTTTTTTTTTTTTTTTTTGCATTTTGAGCATGCCTTATAACCTTTTAGCCAAGTTTTTCCTTGATTGATGTATATGTTATGATGATAGTGGGATTAATTGTCTATTTTGTTCTCTTAACTCCATGAAATTAAATGATTCTACTCCATACTTGTTAGTGAGTATGGTCGATCATTGTTGATATTAATGGGTTCTATTCATGCTGCTCACATATTCAATTTGCACAAGACTTTCGTGTTTGGAAATCTGAAAATTTTGAGTAAAGAACCCTATATGCCTTGAATTTTGCAGGCTTTCCCTTTTTGCTTATCCTGATCCTTGGCTCCTAATACGATATAAAGCACTTATTGATCAATGCCGATTGTAATATTGAGGTACTTGTTGTGCGAAATTCCAAAAATTGGACAAAAAAAAGGGGAAACAAAAGAAAAGAAAAAATAAGAGAGAAAATGATAAAATGAAAAGAAAGAAAGAAAAAAGTTTCCTCTACAAAAGAAAGCATAAGAAAATGAAAATTGATGTACATTCAAGATAAAGTTGTTCTTCTTTTGTGCTATATTGAGGTAAAAATGTTGTAAAGTGGTCACTAATATGCCACTTAGAATCCTCAATGTATGGGCGCATATTTAGGTCATTTAATAGTATGAGTATACAAAACCTTTATATATTTTGTTGGATATGAGAATTTGAGGAGATTTCATGGCATGAGATCCCATTCAAGTTCACTGGTGTGCTTAAATTGCCTAAGTAGTTTCTATTAGTTGATACACATTTAATGAAATTCCATAATGAGTTTTAAAGTTTAATCATCTGAATTCGTAGAATTGGAAAATCCTATAGATGACTTAATCTTATCTTGAATTGTATGTATTAATCTTGAAAACTTGGTGAAGATTGGGTAGTTGATCACTTGAGTATTTGAGTTTATCCTATGCTTTGCTTGAGGACTAGCAAAGATTAAGTGTAGGAGTGTTGATGTGTCTCATATTTACGCATATTTTAATTGCTATTTTAATTATTTTGCACGCATTTAATTATTATTGTATACTCACTTTGGCAATTTTTATGATTTATAGGTTCGAAATTAAAGTTCCGAAAAATTTTGGTGCAAATAAGACAAAATTTGATGCATAAACAATTAAATCAAGTCAATCGGAGATTGGGACAAATCGTACGTCATCCTCCAGTCAGCACGAACACCTCAAGCCAAGCCCTTCAACACCAGCATCTAGCCCAACACCAGCATGCCGCAACCCAGCGTCACCGTCTACCCTGTCTTGCTCAGCCCATGCAACAGCCCCCCACCCCAGCCCAAGCCCATCATCGGCAGCCCCTCAACCACCAACAGCCCGTACCTCCTCGGCCCAGACCATCTCTGCTCGGCCCATGCTCAGCCCATCTCTGTTAGGGCTTTGAGAAGACGCAATAGGGTCGGTTTGGTGGGGAATTTATCTTGGATTTGGAGTTC
Source organism: Simmondsia chinensis (assembly GCA_018398585.1). Lineage (NCBI taxonomy): Eukaryota > Viridiplantae > Streptophyta > Magnoliopsida > Caryophyllales > Simmondsiaceae > Simmondsia > Simmondsia chinensis. The sequence goes on from JAGTTD010000005.1 coordinate 14,966,356, forward strand.
AAATTTTAGAACTCCATTTTGGTTCTAAAATTTTACCGCTTCAGCTCTTTCTCTCTCCTCACAATTTCTTTTTTTTTTTTTTTTTTAATTTGGAACGAAAGCAAAATTAGCATGAGGACTGACATGAGTTCGTTCATCTCCTCCTTCACCAATTCATCCTTGATAGAGAGCTAACTTATTCACCAGGGTCAGATGAAGCTGGAGCCTTTTACTTTTGTATTACTTTTAACTTGGGTTAATTTGATTGTTTTCATGAATTGGTTGATTGAGATAAATACATTGAAGTATTATATTTTTATCGCTTATTCAATTGAGATTATTATTGAGTTGGTAACCTTTGATCGTTGATGTTGATATTTATAAAATAATTCTTTGCGCTTGTAGCCTTAGGATTAATTATTCAAATAATAGTATTCACCTAATTGTTAATTAAAGTCTATCTTCCCTATGCTTTAGTTAGATAGGGCCAATATGTGATAACTAATAATATCTCAGGTTGAGCCTATTTTCTTTATGCTTTAGTTAGATAGAGTCAATACGCAATACTAACAATACCATTGTTTATTGTGCTAGCTCGATAGTTTAAAATATCTGCTAGATATCTTAAATTCAATTTTTTTTTTGATAAATATCGGCAAAGCCGAAGAACAGAAAGACAGCTCGAAAAGACGAGGTCTAGGCCACTCTGTAAACAGAGGGGGGAACAAAAAGGGAAACAAAAAAGCAGTCCGATATCTACTCACTCAAACGCTCGCAGCCCGAACTAAGCACCTCGAATCACGAAAGCCCGCATGGGGCGTCGCAGCTGGGCACCCAAGTGGGCGACTAGGTATGGCCGGGTGAGTAGGGTCACTTGAAGGTAGTGGTTGCCCACGGGCTGGGCGTCCATGCCCTGTTGCCCGAAGTGGATGACCACTTGGTAAGTGGTCGCCCATGGGTTGGGTGAGCACGCCCTGGTCACCTGAAGTGGGCTACCATGGGCGACCATTTACCAGCCTATAGGTTGGGCGAGCACGCCCTGGTCACCCGACGTGGGCAACCACTGGGTGACCACGGGCGACCACCTGGTTTAAATTGGGGGGTGGGGGCACATTCCCTCACCTCACTCTCCTTTTCTCAACTCTCTTTCTCTCACCCCACACTCTGTCTCCTACACTCTCTCTCTCTCTCTCTCCCCCCCTAGGCCTACCTCGTCTGAGGCAGGCCACTACACGCCTCAACCTCCTATGATCCTTTATATTCATCTCTTTGGAGCAATAACTACTCAACCTTCTACTCTTCTCAGGTTAAGTCTTTTATATTTTTTATATATATTTATTACCTGCTTTCAATATTATTTTATGAAATAAATACTGACTTTAGCATCGGAGGGGTCTCCTGCGAGCTCCTCTAACCGTCTGTTTGAATCTTGTAGGAAATACTAGGCCGGGCGTGCAGCTCAAGTTTGAGTCCAGCTCATCCTTATGAACCTCATCTCATATCGGACTCCTATTCGATGAATAAGCTTACTGACCAAATTTGTCAAAAACATAATTGGGGCCGTCTATGAGAAGGATTACAAGCTCACGCCTGGCTAGATGTTTCTTGTAAGGCTCAAACTTCTTAACGGTCAAGTAAGGTAAGTTTTGGTATTTTTCGGGTTCCTTAAGGGCCCACCCAAATGAAAATTTATAAAGAAAGCTCGATTGAACAGGTTTAAGTGTAGCTGTATCCTTTACGTCCCTTTCTTGTTTTTTCTTTGGGAAAAAATTCTAAAAAATCATGATAAAAACCTAGATCTCTTTAAGAACTTCGTTTGGATATAAAATGTGATCGGTAACTCTTCGCGGATTAAAAGTTATGTCCATTTTAAGTCGAAAGGTCAGCTATACGCCTAATATGCGTCTAGCTTGCCCAAATCCTTTTTTCGGGGTTGTTATCAATCATTCAAAAAATTTATATGGGCAGCTATTCAATCCATAACTCTTCACGGAGTAGAAGATATGTCTGTTTTACGTTCTAAGGTACGTTATACGCCTTATCTGCGTCTAGCTAGCCCAAAGCCTTTTTCAGGCGCTTTCGGCCATTAAACGTTCAAAAACTTTATACGAGTGCTTAGGGCTCCTCACAAGATTCATTTTATTATAAACTTTGACCGATAACTCTCCACGGATTAAAGGTCATGCCCGTTTTAAGTGGCAAGGTAAGTTACATTCCTTACCTGCGTTTAGCTCGCGCAAATTGTTTTCTGTGTACTTTCTGCCTCCAAAAGTTCAAAAATTTTATATGGGTGCCTAGGGCTGCTGACGAGCTTTATTTTGATATAAAATTCAATTCGTAATTCTTCACAGATTAAAAGATATGTCCATTTTAAGTTGTAAGGTAAAGCTCGTCCAAAGCCTTTTTGGGTACTTTCTGTCATCGAACGTCCAAAAACTTTATATGGCTACCTAGAGCTCTTCAAGGGCATCATTTTGATTTTAGATTCGATCTATAACTCTTCATAGATCAAAAGTTGCGCCTGTTCTAAGTTGTATGGTAAGTTACCTAATCACAATGAGCGACCTATTGATTCGATTTGCCTTTTTTATGCTTTCTTTGATCCAAAAGCTCAAAAAATCATCATAGTTATCTAGAAATCTTTAAGAGATTCGTTTTGAGGGGTGATTTGGCTTGTAGCTCCTCAGGAATTTAGAATTATCCTTATTTAAGTCTTAGAGTCAACTTATACAAGCCATCAATCACCATCATATTGGATAAATGCCAACCAAATCTCTGCTATCTTTTCTTTAGAATATAAGAAATTACACTGGCTGCATATAGCTCTTCGAGAGCTCCTCTTTGATATGCAACTCGCACTCGAACTCCCAATGAGTTAAAAGCTATGCCTATTTAAAATTACAGGATACATAATAAAAGAAAAAGAAAAAGAAAAAGAAATAGAAGTAGAATAAGCCAAGAATACTAAAGATTTGAATGACCATGTTTGACCTTCCAGGTTTGACCAACCATGTTTGACCTTCCAGGTTTCACCAACTAGGTTTGACCGACCATGTTTGACCTTCTAGGTTTGGCCTACCATGTTTGACCACCCATGTTTGACTGTCCAGGTTTGACCGACCATGTTTGACCTTCCAGGTTTTTGGCCTACCATGTTTGACTGCCCGTGTTTGACTTTCCAGGTTTGACATACCATGTTTGACCTTCTAGGTTTGACCTTCCAAGTTTGACCAACCATGTTTGACCGCTATTTTTGGTTTGCCTTCTTAGATTTTGGTTTGACTAGCTATAATTTGTTGACCACCCATTTAGGTGTCGACCGCCACTTTCCTCTTTTCACCAATTTATGCTATTGACCAATCCAATCGAGCGTTGACTGCTACTAGGGATGGCAATGGGGCGGGGCGGGTACGCGGGGGGGGGGGGTGGGGGGGGGGGGGGGGGGGGGGGGGGGGGGGTTGTTCTCCTCCATACCCGTACCCGCCACCAAAATCTTATACCCGTACCCACCCCATTACCCACCATGGGTATGAAGTGAAAACCCGTACCCGCCCCGGCGAGTACAAACTCATATCTGTACCCGCTGCATACCCGTACCCACCCTATTACCCGCAGGTATCCAACGGGTATGCATTACCTGCCCCGTACCCTTTCTAATGTGCATAGAAAATGATTATCTATACTGGATCATGTTAGTTATTTAATACTACTTTAAAAATCAATTATATTTTTTTATAACATTGATAAACAATTTGGGTTATTGAATTTAAACACGTATGTTTTTATTTTGAAGGTTAATTATGTACAAAATACAGCGGGTATGGCGGGTATGAGGTGTAGCGGGGCGGGTATGGAGCGGGGCCGAGCGGGCACAAAACTATACCCGTACTCGCCCCATACCCATGACGGGTACGGGGCGGGTACACCGAACCCGTACTCACTACCCGCCCCACTTATACCCGTACCCCCCCCCCCAAACGGGGCGGGTACCTGCAGGTAGCGGGTTTTACCCACCCCATTGCCATCCCTAACCGCTACTTTCCTCTCTTCACCAATTTATGCTATTGACCAACCCATTTAGGCATTAACCGCTGCTTTCCTCTCCTTACCAATTTATGCTATTGACCAACCCATTTAGGCATCGACCACCATTTTCCTCTCTTCATCACCATCGACTACACGCCATGCCAACAACGCCTCCACTGCTACCTATAGCATCTGGCATCGCGGCAACTCTGCTCGCTTGCCTATTTTCTGCTCGCCCGCCCCTCAATTCGTCCACACTTGTATGGCCTTGACCTGTGGTTCGCTGTTCACCTTACTTTGGTGCTGTCATGCTACCACTAACGGCCCACTTTGGCCACCACCACTGGTGGTCCTCTCTGTCTTACCTTCAACTCTAAAAGGGCTAATTTCTATTACAATCTCTGCTCCACTTAACCATAATTTGGGTCAATTTCTACTACATCATTAATTTAATTCAACTTTAAATGGTTAATTTTAGTCACAATATCAACATAGCTCAACCTTGATTGAGCAAATTTTCAATAGCAATCTCAGTTTAGTCCAGCTCTAAATGGATTAATTTTCCTTACAGTCACGATCATGTTTAGCTATAACAAATCAATTTCGTTACATTTCTTATTCATTTCAACTCTGCATGCATTAATTTTGGTTATAATAATCGATTTAACTCGGTCTGGATTAGACCATTTTTTGCTACAACATCAGCTTAGTTCAACCTCGTATGAACGAACTCTCATTGTAGCACTTGTTCAATTTAAACCTTATAGAACTAGTCTTTGCTATAATCTTAGTTCAACTCAACCTTCACGAAAAAATCCTAGTTGTAACCTCAACTCTACCCAGTTTGGACTGATTCTTGCTTCCATCTCATTTTATTCAATCTTACTTGAACTAACTATTCATAGCAATTTCAATTTAATTCTATTCTTATTGAACCAATTTCGTCTTAACCTCGCTAACTTCTAGTTGCAATCCCATGTTAAGTAAACCTCAACTTGCCCAGTTTTCATTTCTAACCTAAGATCGACTTGGGTCATAATCCCAATTCAACTAAATCTTGTTTCGATCTGGTCTTTATTATAACTCATATCGAGCCAATTCTCTTTTGACCAAGTTATAGCTAAGTATATTTTTCTTACATTTCATTCCTATCCAATCAAATTCGGATTAAATCAACTTTTACCCATTTGTTCATATAGCAACCAAAGTCATTCATCACATATGTGATCCTAGCTTTGAGTATGGTTTGCTATAATTTCTTATGTCTTTGATAATCGCATTCGAATCTCTTATGTATGCTTATTGAGAGTAAGGCTCTTACATTTGTTATTTCATAATACAACCCTAATAGATAGCCTATCCCAGTGGCATACTAAGCTATTATATAAAGTTAACAGTTACTCTCTTTTTACTCTTAGAGTCTCAATTACATAGTTTTTCTCAGTCAGTCACAAGCATCTAAAATCCTCTGAACATTCCACCGAAAATGAACAATATACTAATTTCCTTCTATTAATCACTTACAAATTAAAAGTTCATTGGGTGATACCTTCTACTAAAAACTGTAGCTTCTTTCTATATGTATATTATCTCTGCGATCCACTTCTATTAAATGTTAAAAATCACACACACATTATGTGTGAAAGTTATTGTAAAAGTATTTGTATCACCTGCCTCTCATAAATATCGCACATATCTAAACTTCTCTCGTTATAAATCAACTCATGGAACTATAACGCATTCATTTCGAATCAAACCCCCAAAGAATTAATCTTTGCTATAATTCCATTCTAATAGGTTCTTGTTTGAGCCAACTCTCGCTGCAGTTTCGTTCTAGTCAAACTCTACCGGAACAACCACCACCATAAACTAACGAATTGAAAGTTACAATTTCTTGGTACATAAGGTCTAATTGGCTAGTGGCAGAGTTAACTCTTGCACTTTCTAAGGCTTCTGTTGGTTGATAAGTTTTACTAGAAGAAGGCTTTGATGAATTAAGGGAGAAAAACAAGTGTAGGAGAAGGCCCATACTTCAAACTAGGATTATTGGTAGTAGAGGAACTTGTATTTGTCAAGTTAGATCAACACTATTCGAATTAATTCCTGTAACAGTCTCAGTTTAGCTCAACCCTTGTTGAACTAATATCAGTTTGCATCAATTACTCCTTGTTATGATGTTCGTTTTGTTCAACTTCATTTGAACTAATTCTCACTGCCATATTTGCTTAACTCAACCCTACTTAAACAAATTCTTAATACCAAATCAGTTTAGTTCAACCTTTGTTGAACCAATTTTTGTTACAATCTCAATTCAATCAAGCCCTGATTGGATCATTGTCATTATGATCTCAGCTTAATTCAACCTTGATTAAACCACTCTTTGTTACAATTTCTATTAAACTAAATCCTAATTGGGTCAGTTTTTGTTACCATCTTAGACTACTCTGACCCTGATAGTCAGGCAAATTATTTTCATTAGCCAATCAATAGGAGAGCTTGCCTATGCCTACCCGCCATTATATTGAGCAATTAATTTCACTATAATACATTTTTCATATCAGAAGCCATACTTCGTTTACCCGAAAACTGTCGAATTAATAATTAAGCGTAACAATTCTAAGTTTGGATATATATATATATATATATATATATATATATATATATATATATATATATGGAACAAATTCATCAATCGTACCTTTTATAAATCCCACAAAGCATACACGATCCAGCGCCGAAACGCAAGTGCCAACTGAAAGATACAAACAAGTGCTGAATTCAGAGGTGTCAAAAGCGCCAACAGCAAGATGACAAAGTTACACGATTCACCCTATAGACTTTGCTTGAGCACGCAAGAGACCCCATAATTACCTTCAAACTCGCAAGGCATGCCTATCTTCTCTTTCTATCATTGACTAATCCAATTACTCTATTAATTTCTTATTCATATATTTTATTCACCCATAAAACAACTCCAAAGCATACAATTAATCAAATGGGAATATAGGACATGGTTTTCACTTGTAAGAACTGAGCTACCCGCCATATGCGATCATGCTCGTTGTTCACCTACAAGGCATTAACAAGTGACATTCAAAACAGAATATCACCATACTAAAGCCGCCTGGTACATTGCACGATATCACCATCTCTCCAAATCAAATGTTATCGGAAGCTAAGCATCTTCAAGAGATATTGAATGTATAGTACATTCAAAATAAAAATAGCCTCACAAATGGCAAGGGCATGAAAAATTGGTCTGTCCATGACTTCCTTTCTATGGAAGTGGTGTAACTCTTTTCAAGACTGGGGGACTCCGCCTCTTTCATTTCCGTAACAATGACATAAATCTTTTTAAGACTGGGGGACTTCATCTTAGTCGTATCCTTATTCTGGTGGCGAATTATCTTAGGACTGGGGGACTTCACCTCATTCGTTTCCTTATCCTGGCAGCAAATTATCTTAGGACTAGGGGACTTCGCCTCAGTCATTTTTTTATTCTGGTGGTAAATTATTTTAGGACTGAGGGACTTCGCCTTAGTCATTTCCTTATTCTGGTGGCGAATTATCTTAGGACAGGGGGGCTTCATCCCAATTCAAAACATAGACTTCCTTATATCCTAGCAGCTAAATCATTTTTATGACTGGGGGACTTCGTCCTGATTCACAAACTTCGACTTCTTTGCCTTGATGACACATTTAATTTTTCACGACTATGGGACTTCACCCCTGGATCACAGGCTAGATGTCATTTCTGTCACAAAGGATAAATCGTTCCAAAATCAAGAGAATTCACAATCAACAATGAGTGAAAGTACATTTCTTTCACACAATGCAAATCATGTTAGAGTAACTACAAGTCGGGAACCACTCATCCTTGAGAAACCATCCCTTTCAGAGCTAAATGAGCTTCACCTCAATCATGTTGCTTAACACGATATAGCACTCAAGAGACTTCGTTATTCAATGCAAGTCAATGATCAAGTTGTAGTTAAGCAACTTAACCTCCTATCCTAACCCAGTAAAAGATTTCTAAACTGAAAAGTCCAACTTGGGCCACAGATATTACCGTGCCCAAAAAACTTATACTTTAACCAACTTCTTAATAAGATATTTAGTACCACTGCTAGTCAACCACTTGGTAGAGAGCAGTATAAGATATCGACTTTATCTGCTTAGCACCACCTTCGCGATCACATACATTCTGCGGTGTCATGGTACTTCCGAACAACGAAAACAACTTCTCGACAATCATAACAACTCAATAGTAAAAGTCCCTTCAGAGGATGACAAGCTAAACAACTAGCAATAAGGAAAAAAACAATCCAATATCCGCGATAGTCTATATTAAAGTTGTCTTGAACTTCCTTACAAATAATCTAAAACTCCTTTCACAGCCTATTCGATTGCGATCATAAGGCCAGAATAACTAAAGAATGTGCATGCCACATCAATGGCATCCTTGAAGGTCTTTTGTCATTAACATCTATAAACTCACCTTGTAGAGTATTCTGCATTCGATACCAATATAAATGATATAATACAAGCCATCAAAAAACTCATCATTGATAAGTCACACATTGGGCATAAATTCCTGTCATATCGACATTAGTAAAGGTTCATGTGATTTACTCAACATGAGCCATGCAAAGCTCATCAATTCATATTTAAACGTCTAAGACAAACAAACGTTAGCCATTGACGTCTGATAAGGATAGTATACCATAAATTTGTCATTTAAAAGGTAATGGCTTTAGAAATATGTTATTTCTAACAACATCGTCTTTATTTTAATATTTATGCTTAACATATCTGTTATCAAACAATTGTGTTATACTGACATGCTTGGTTTAATCTACTTTCGCGAAGGTGCCTGACTTTATCCAGGTATTCTACACGTAACACCTGACGATTATCCACGTACGTACCTACCACCATGGTCCGCCCTGGTGCCACCACCCACAACGGGTGCCATGCATATCACCATGGTCTGCCTTGGAGCAACCACCCGCAACGGGTGCCATGCATATCACCATCGTTTGCCCTGGTGCAGCCACCCGCAACGGGTGCCATGCATATCACCATCGTTTGCCCTGGTGCAGCCACCCGCAACGAGTGCAATATTCATCACCATAGTTTGTCTTGGTGCAATCACAATATGGGACAACATTTCTTGCTTGAGGGTTATTAAGCATCATTATTTACTCGACATATAGAGTGTATAGTTTATCACATTGAATTCATAAGTTTAAAAGATACGATAAACAAACATGAAACACAGAACACCCTAACCTCATCCAGGCGTGTCATATATATATGTTACCTATGTCTTGAATGAATATATTAAGTTAACAACTAGGGAACTTCAACCATATATGCCCTGCTCGTCTGAATAACGTGATCGAAATGCATCATGCACACCACTTTATGGATATTACAAACTAAATACCTATGGCTAGTCATGATAGCCATATCCCTATATGCTTATTACATAAAACTAATAATACCACAAGTGCTTATGAAAATAAAGGAACAAAAATGATGCAAATACTCTGTGATTCAAAAGTTCCCAGAAGCTCAGTCTCTTTACACAAATAAAGATTACCCATTTGGACAAACAAAAAGATAAAATATTTTTTTAAAAAAATCCCTAAATAGCTAAATGCCCTAATAGGGCAAATAGTATGTTAAACACTTTGTTAAGATCTACAATTGGGCTAAAAGCCCTATTAAGGCTCATTTTGGGTCCTGCGCCCAGTTACGAGCCAAAACGACTTAAATATTTAGTTAAAAGTGAAAAATCTGACATATAGCTTACTTAGGACCTGCGCTTAGATCCTATCCACTGTTAAGGCGCATGGATAATGACTACAAGATTGACATCATACGCTAGCTAACCATGGTTAAGCACTGATGTGTAAGCCACTCCATGGCCAAACTTGGAATGACCGAAGTTTGACCATGGAGTGGGGGGACTATATGTTTATAATGCTAGCCAAGTATTTTAAAATATGAGCTATATATCTTAAATTCATGTAATACTATCCCGATATCTACTCGCCCAAATGCCCGTAGCCCGAAACGAGCGCCTTGAATCACAGAAGCCCAACAAAGGGTGTCCCAGCTGGGCAACCAGGTAGTGCCAGTCGCCCATGGGTTGGGCGATCATGCCTTGGTTGCCCGAAGTGGGCAGCCATGGGCGACCACTTGCGAGCCCACGTGTTGGGCAAGCACACTCGGGTCGCTCGAAGTGGACGACCTCCGGGCGTGGTCACCCGGGGTTGTCGCCGACTCCCAGGTGGGTGCCCAGAAGGCCTTGTTTTCCTTATAAATTAGGGGTAGGGGCACATTCCCTCACCGTGCTCTCCTTCTCTCAACTCTCTCTCTCCCCCCACACACTCTCTTCTACACACTCTCTCTCTCCCCTGAGGCTAGCCTCGTCTAAGGTACATGCCTCAGCCTCCTATCGTCTTTCACGTTCATCTCTCTGGTGCAATAACTATTCAACCTTCTACTCTTCCCAGGCTAAGTCTTTTATATCTTTTATATGTATCTATTACCTGCTTTTATTATTGTTTTATGAGATAAATACTGACTTGAGCGTCGGAGGGGTCCCCTGTGGGTTACCCCCGCGGGTCCCTCTAACCGTTTGTTTGAATCTTGCAGGAAATACCAAGCCGGGCATGTAGCTAAAGCTTGAGTCCAACTCGTTCTTATGAACCCCATCTCATATCGGACCCCTATTCGATGAACAAGCTTATTGACCAAATTCGTCGAAAACAATCACCTTAGTAGGTTGAAGCTTGTAGCCTAAAACAATACCCCGTGTGACAATCAATGATTTCAATTTAATAATTAACACAAGAATAATAGGCTAATAATGGATTCAAAACCCTAGGTTCCGATTGCAAATTCGTTTCCCTTTAGAAGTAGAATACTTCATTGAATTTTCGTTTCTTTTGATTAATTAACGCAAAATCCCTCACTTTTCCTCAAATCAATTTAAGTTGTAGAATAAATTCATGCATTTTTAATCCATGTGGTTCGACACCCTCTCACCCTAAACTTCAATTTAAACGTGTTTAATGGATAGTGTTTTGTATTAAATTTCGATAGACGTAGAAATACCAAAGAGGGCACCAACACACCGTCACAGGATCCCATTAGAACTTTGAAGTTAAGCGTGCTTGGGCCAAAGTAGTACCAGGATGGGTGACCTCCTGGGAAGTCCTCACCCTCAGGTTGGGGGCACTGCGAAACAACGTCTCTTCAGGTGAACACCTTGAAGGGGGAAGCTGCGTACATCTCCCCCCTCCCCCCCCCCCCCCCCAAAGACCCTGCATAGGCGGGAGCTATTTAGACACTGGATATGTTCCTTTCCAGACGTAGAAAAACATATCATCAAATCAATATGGTTTTTAAGCTTGGCACCTGTGACTTTTAATAACTTGAATGAGTTTAGGTTAGACAAGATTTAGATGGAGCAAACCTTATTCAGGTCACTAAATTAGAATCCAACGTAATCAAGGTCAAGCCTTGGCCATCAAAGCCCTAAACTGTGGCACAAACCTAAGTTCACCTGACTTATCAAGCGGTGACATTGTGTTAAGACAAACGCAATCAAGGTCAAGCCCTAGCCGTTAAGACTTAAACTAAAGCCTCGATTCTTAACTCATCGAATTTGGGAACATATTAAAACAGAGAGTTCATATCTGATTCCCGAAGCACTATATTACAAAAGAAGCAAGTACAACAAGATCTAGGCTATGCTAGACTAAGTTAAGTTATGCTACTCATAGGTAAAAAGCACCAGAACTATATATATATAGGGGATGGCGTTCTTATGAGAGTGTGAGAGCGCGAGAAGGGTGAATCTTGAACGTCTATTGTAATGGACGGCTAAGATTTGTCAGACATTAAAAAAAAGTAACAATTTATGGCCAACATTTGTTGAGTACTGAAAAAATAATAATTTTTATCCCTTACCCCTTCTTTCTTTCCATCCCATGAAGGGGTATCGGCCGTAAATTATTATTATTTTATTAATGTCCAACAAATCTTAGTCATCCATTACAATGGAGGGTCAGGATTCACTCCTCTCACACTCTCACCCTTTCATATATATATATATATATATAGCACATAACTAAAAGGATATGGAACTAACTCAAGTGACAAATAAAGTGAAGAAGCAAAACCCATAGACACCTTTCCTCATACACTTAAAAGTTAGGAACTAGGGTGGAGACCAACTCAAAAGCTCAATAGTCCACTGACAAACCCGAGTCAATTAGATTTTTAGACCTAGCACCCTTAACTTATAATAACTCGAATGAGTTAGAGTTTAACAAGATTTATAGGGAGAAAACAATATCTGGGTTATTAGATGAGGACTAATACAATCAAGGTCAACCTTGACCGTCAAAGCTTTTAAACAATAACATAAGCCTAAATCCGCATGACTTATTTAGCAGTGACACCAGTGTTAACACCAACGCCATCAAAGTCAAGCCTTTATGTCAAAGCTTTAAACCAACGCCTCAATTCTCAACTCGTCAATTGTGGGAACAGATTAAGCAGAGAGTTAATACCTCAAACCCAAAGAATTGTATTGCTCTGCAGAAAGCAAGTACAAAGATGATCTACATTGCGCTAAGCTAGGCGAAGTATTCTACTCCTAGGTAAAAAGTACAAGTGGGTTGTAAATAAAATTAAAGAAGTCTGTATATTGTTGCCGGATACTTTACAACTACAATAGTGACTCTTATTTATAGAAAACGAAAATAACTGCTGCATTCTATTCTTCCGGTATTTCTTTTCCACGTTTGCCTCAAAGCTTCCTTGGCGCGTTGAATAGGCATTGAACATGCCCTGAAATTGCGTTCTCGAGCGTGTTTCTTGAAGTACATAACTCATTGGAGTTCCTTCCAGATGCCTCATATTCTATTGGATAGGCTTGAGGCTCATGTATCTGGAAATGCTCTCTATGTAACTGTCTCAAGCTTCAGAACAACCTGTCTTACAGCCTTTTGGGAAGTCCTTTGAGCTTGAGCCTCCTTTATTGCTTTCAACCATCTCGAGTGGTTGTTACCCTCTAAGGGGTTTTAACTCCTCAGGAAACAAGGCACGAGACACCAATGTCTTAACAACTAAAGGCCTAGCCTCCCTCGAGGATGGCCTCTCATGATAAGCACGTGACTTTTTACTTCAAAACAACATCGTCCCAACTCTCTCGAGTTCGGGGCGTAAACAAAAGCGCCTCTAGCTTTTGTTAATTTTAGATTTCCAACAGTTAAAAATCTAGCAGATTTGACCTCAGACAGCTAAATGGAGCTCTAGAGAGCACTGTTTGACATTTCATCTTACTTAATTCCCACGTGTCTATAGATATGACAACTAGGGCTTCGAAAACTTTAATTTTCGCTCAATGCTCTCTTTCCATCATGATCAAGCACTTGAACACTTGCTCTCAGCCTTTAAATTTTCATTCCCCGTTCCTAATTTCGTCCTTAGAGCTTTTAGAATCCTTCAAACCATTGATAATGGATCGAATAACCTATGCTCTCCCTCCCTCAAGCTAACAAAATTGACATGTCTGGTTCAATCATATGTTTCAATGGTTTTAGATAAACTCCAAAACCCTATTGACCTCAATACTATTGAGGAGGATCTTTTTTAAATGACTGAGAATGAAACTTCTTCTCCCTACGAACCATGTGCCCCTATGACTAATCTTTGATCTCTCTAAGGATATTTCTTCTAATAAATCTGGGTTTTCCTCATTTGTTACTGCGCTTATAGGTATCCCACCAAGAGTACAACGAACTAGTGAAGGGCATGCCTTCCACAAATTGGGTGGACAACCTTTCTCAATACATAGATTGGGTGCATAAGCTTATGTCCTTCTAAAGATAGACAATGCCTTTCTATACCGTTGAAGTGAGGTCTAACGAATGCATTCCTAAGGAAAGAGGGTAGGTGCCTTTTTCCCTGCCATGTTAATGCATGGCAAGTCCACAGAGTAACATAAGTCTATACCATAATGGTTTACAAAGTGGTCATAGGAGATTTCTCCCATGGTCTAGGTACTCTATTAATTCGGTTATATACCTAATCTTCAAATTCCAAAAGTCTTCTTAGAATTAACAAAAGGTGTCAAGTGACATTGTGTGCCCTTCTAAGAGTTTATAGGCTTTTAACTGTAGGGCAGTATGTTCCTGGGCCACCAAGATTCTCCGAAGAAGGTGAGTGACGAGCCTTAAAAGTTCTAATACGCTCCCAATGGTATGAGAGAATACTAACAGAGCTCTGTTCTCTTTATGTCTTCCAAGCAACAACATACTCCTTAAGGCTCAAGAGCAGGAGAGTTTGAACAAGCAGCAGCAGAGGCTGAAAGAAGTCTGCAGACCTTTCAAGAAGAAGCTATCTCAGTGGACCAGTGGTTGAATGAAGCAACCAACCAGTTAACATTCAAAGAGGGGTCCTCAGTTAAGATTAGGACTCAACTTTTCTGAGATTGTATAGAAGTTTTAGGCCACACAAGTGACTTACTTGTGTTGTTTGTAATTGCCATGTATTCCTCCGAAGTCACTAAATTCCCAGTACAAATTCCGAAGGCACATTTTAGTGGGTTCATTTTGAGATTATGGTTCTTCATTTGCAGAAACGTTCCCCTCAATTCCTCCAAGTGTTCAACTTGGGACTTTGATTTGACCACAATGTCATCTATATAAACTTCCATGGTCTTGCTAATGTGGTCATGAAAGATGGTGTTCATGGATCATTTGTAAGTTATGCCACCACCCTTTATTCCAAATGGCATGGCCACCCATTTAAAGGTTCCTATTCACTTAGGACACCTAAATGTGGCTTTGTAGGTATCTTTCGAAGCAATTATGACTTCATAATAACACCCACAATACCCATCAATACAAGATAATACCTCATGCTTTGAGGCTGAATCAATGAGAATGTTACCTATAGGCATAGGATATACGTCTTATGTGTGGCTGCATTTACATCTCTGAAATCGATACATACTCTAATTTTTCCATTCTTTTTAGAAACAGGAATGATATTTTCCAACCACTCAATGTAACTAGCTGTTCTGATGAATTTGGCTTTCAAGCGTCTCTCAATTTCCTCTTTGACGAAATCTATCACTTCTTATACTTTGGACTCGAATTATGGGCCTTGAGCCTGGCTTGATATATAGCCTAGCTCAACCACTTTTCTGTTTAGGCTAGGTATCTCATGATGGTCCCGAGCAAAGCAATCCTTGAACTTAAGGAGTAAGGTCATGTACTGCTTCTTATGCTCTACACAAAGCAGAGCACTCACATAGGTAGGCCTTGGGTCTTCTACTGAACCCAAATTATCCTCGAGGAGAGGGTCCTGAACTTTAGCCATAAAGTCCTCCATTTTGGCTAATGCTGCTCTTAAGTTAGATGGGCAATCTTCTGGGAAGTCCTCGTGTTACAACCTTGAGGTTGGGGGTTCTCAGAAATATCCTTTGTTCAAGGTACCCTGAAGGGGGAAGGTTGGTAGATGCTGCTCTTAAGTTAGATGGGTGACCTTCTGGTAAGTCCTCGTATTGCAACCCTCAAGTTGGGGGTTCTCGGAAATATCCTCTGTTCAAGGTACCCTGAAGGGGGAAGGCTGCGTACATCCACCCCGCTAGATCCTGCTTAGGCGGGAGCCCTTGAGACACTGGGAATGTTGTTTGCTACTCTTAAGTTAGATAACTTCAGCCCTTTTTCTTGTTCCAATTGGACTCGAAGACATTTTCAGAGATAAATGGATGCTCTTCACATAATTGATCCTCTGCACGCCAGGTGACCATCTTTGCAATGGCAGAGGAGATGGCCCTTCGGGCCTTTATTGGGAAGTCTTGGCTTCCATTCATAAGGCTTCTTGCTTGTTGTAAAGGTCTTCTTCATCAAGAAGCGCTCTCATGTATCCTCAAAAGTTAGAGCCATTCAACTCCACATCAACTTGATCAACCTCAGTTTCAGTGATTGGGCTCTCAAGGATGGCTGCCAGTTCTTCACGTTGGGCAATTTGAGTGGTCCTTCTCATCCCTAATGGTCTCATGCTTTCCTCATAGAACTTTACCTCAATAAAGTTGGAGCAAGCCATGAATGGGTTGTCATCTACCATTACAACTTCATATTTGTCATGGTTCTAGAAGATTAACAACTGGTGAAGTGTAGAAGGGATACAGTAGTTTCCATGTAGCTAATCTCTCCCAAGAAACGCATTATAGCTTAAGGTGGTAACCATTTCAAAGAAGGTTGTTAGCTTACTCAAATTACCAACAATTAATTCAATAGGGATAACCCCTTCAGACTTGGTGATGGCCCTAGAAAAGCAACAGTTTACAACATCCAAAGTTACCATATCGGGATTACCAATAACCCATATATTTAGGAAGTCAAGACATTGATGGCTATGCCATTATCCGCTAGTACCCTATTCACCATGATGCCATCAAATTTGGCTTTGATGCATAGAGGTTTAATGTGCTTGCTGGCAGTGGTAGGGCTTGTTTACGAGGAATTTGGTTAGTGTGCTTATACATCGTTTTGGAGTTCTGTACGAGGTGTGGTTTGCTAAGATGAACTGAACTCAAAATCTAGCCACACGCTCAACTTGATATTTCCTGCAAGACTCAAACGAATGGTTAGAGGGGCCCTTAAGGTAACCCACGAGGGACCCTTCAAGGCTCAAGTCAGTACTAATCTCATGAAAGTGGGTAATAAATAGACATAAAAGGCGTTAAATACTTGCATAAGGAGAGTAGGAGGTTTGAAGGATTATTACTCCGAAGAGACGATCATGAAAGAAGAGGGGAAGAAGAGGCGTGAGAGAGGAGGGGAGAAGGTGCGGAGATGTGAGGAGCCTTTTCCCTTTTATAGAGAATTTCGGTCAGCTGGCTTGCACATTCTGGATCACCCAGTTCTGGGTCGCCCGTTCTGGCAAGTGCATTTCTGGCTAGCCAGTTCTTGCTTGTTATTACGCCATGTTTGCCCGAGCGATGGAGGTATTCAGCATCCTATTTCGACACTCTGTAGTTTTTATTCATGTGTGTTTTAAACTTTTTTTGAGGTTAGTAAAGTGTGTGACGCTTAATAAGGTGTTTAAGTCATTTTGGCTCGTAATGGGGCATGTAACTCATCATGAATCTCAGCATGGTATCTAGCCCCATGAAAATCTTAGTAGGGTGTTTAAAACGTCATGTTACCCATTAAAGATCATAATAGAGCATTCTTTCTTTTTGTTTGTTCGAGTGGAGCACTTTTATTTGTCTAGGAATGTTTTAAAAGAATTTGAGCCTCTGGAGCCTTCTGAAACTTGGTGTATTTATAGCATTTTGCTTCTTTATTCTTACAAGTGTTCATAGCGATTTGAGTCCTATGTGATAGGCATGTAAGAATATCACTATCATGACTAGCCACTATGTATGTGTGTATTTAGTTGGTAATATCCATAAAGCAACGAGTATGATGCTTTTAGATTAAGTTATTTTGAGAAGCAAGGCACATCTCTTTCGGAGGTCAAGGTGGTTGATTTAATATACTCGGTTAATATATTTATGATATGTGTAACACACTTGGATGAGGTTAGGGTGTCCGATACTTTGCATTTGTTTGACTGCCAAAGTGAACCATACGCAATATACCTGAATCAGGTCAACACAATGAGTATGCTCCAACATTGTAGAATCGGGGATGATGAATATGTCATGCTGGTCTGATAGGGATGGGCATGTCATTGTTGTAGCCATCATGTAGGTAGACAAAACAGATATTATGAAGATTTTTAAACCTACAAACCTTATGTCATAAACTATAAGTCATATATATTAAATGGAATGTATCAGTGCTTAGTGTATTATCCTTAGATAACCCTCAACCGAGTCAAGGCGATTGGTATTGCACCCGTTGGGGGTAATTGCACTAGGGCGGACCATGGTGTCAAGTATTGCACCCATTGCAAGTTATTGCACCAGGGCAGACCATGGTGTTTTACATTGCACCCATTGCTGGTGATCGCACTAGAGCGAACCATGGTGTTTTCTTATTGCACCCATTGCTGGTGATTGCAGCAGTGCGGACCATGGTGTTAGGTATTACACCCATTGCGGGTGATTGCACTAGGGCGGACCATGGTGTTAGGTATTGCACCCGGTAGAGGTGATTGCACCAGGGCGAACTATGGTGTTATTTATGTACTTGGCTAACCGTCATGTGTCATGTATAGAATACCTGGATAAAGCTGAGCATGCTCGGGGCAAAAATTCAAACCAAACAAGTCAGTAGAATACACTTGTTTGATAATGAATATGTCGAGAATAAATATAAAGATAAAGACAATGTTGCTAGAAATAGCACATTTTTAAGGCTATTACTTGCTAAGTAATAAACTTATGATATATCATCCAAAAAAGATGGCCATGGCTAATATTCGTTTGCCCTAGACTTTTATTTATGAACTCATGAGCTTGGCGTGGGTCATGTTGAATAGCTATAGGTAAACCACATGAACCCTTGCTAATACTGGGATGACGAGCATTTATGTGTAATGGGTAACTTACCAATGATGAGTCTTTGATAGTTTGTGGTGTGTCGCCTATGTTACTCTACAAGTTAAATTTATTGGATATTGATGATCAAAGGCCTCTAAGGATGCCATTATCGAGGTGTAAATGTTTTTAGTTGCATATCGATCTTATTATTCCAATCTTAAGGCTGCGAAATGGTTTTACAGATTCAGTGGTGCTTTCCTGCATATTATCTTGACGATAGCAGGTATTGCTAGATTGAGTAGATGATGAGAGGAGTTTTTGATTATTTGTGAGTAAGTTCAAGATTTTCTTAGAATAAGGTATCACGGTTATTGAGCTAGTTCATCCCTAGTGTTATCCATTTGGATTGCCACATTCTAAAGAGGTTTTTCCTGTATGCCAGTAGCTTCTGATTCTTCATCTCAAGTCGGACGGTTACAGCTACCTTCACTATCTTTGCGATGTTCGGGGAAGTATTTTTTATTTTCTGATGCCAATTCTCATGTAGGCATGCTTTTATGATTGTTAAGAAGTTGTTCTTAAGGTTTGGAGTTATCAATTACGTGTTGCAAAAGAATATATGCGAGGTTAAGCTTCTTGTAGTAAGCTAATAAAGATTTAGCTTTGAATCCTTATTTTTCGGAAAGTTTGGTTTCTAGCGTCACAGTGTACTAAAATTGCGTGAAATATTCTATGTGTATACCTCTATATCCATTCTTGATTATCATTTCTTAAGCATCGAAGTCTAGGAGAAGAGGAAGAATTGAGAGCGATAGCGAGGGAAGATTGTCGTATCCTTTGCATGATTTGGTTTTGCGGATAAATGAACAAGAATAACAAGAAATACAAGGATAACTTGTATTTACCAAATATGGCATTTGGTTAACTCGTAGGCGATTATGAAGGCGGCTAAGTGGATAAAAACGCACTTGATAAGTTGTTGACCAGTAGTGGCACCAAATAGCTCAGCATAAGGTTGGTTACAGTGTGGGTTGCTTAAGCCTGATAACATGTCTGGTCCATGTTGGACCTGCTAATTGGAAATGTGTTATCAAGTCCCTATAAGCTGCAAAATTTCTTAACCATAGTACAATATCTGCTTTGTATTAAGTAACAAAGTATCCTAAATGTCACGATTTGGTGTTACTATTTGAAAGGGGATTCCATCTTATTGATAGATAGTTCTTGAATTATAATTGTTTTGACCAAATTTGCGTCGTGCAGAAGAAATATACTTTCAGTCATTGTTGATTGTGAAGTCTCTTGATTTTGGAATATTTATCCTTCATGAAGTAAGTGACGTCTAATCTTGTAAATTAGGGCAAAGTCCCCCTATCCTAAAATGATATGTGCCATCAAGATAAAGATAATGAGGCGAAGTCCCCAATCTGATAGTGATTTGCCACCAAAATAAAGAAATGACTGAGGCATCCCCTAGTTCTAAAATGATTTACGCCATGAAGATAAAGAAATAAAATATAATTCTTGACTGAGGCGAAGTCCCCTAGTCTGAAAATGATTTGCCACCATAATGAGGAAATGACGGAGGCGAAGTCCCTCAATCCTAAAATGACTTACATCAGTTAAAATAAGGAAATGACGGAGGCAAAGTCCCTCAGTCCTAAAATGATTTACATCATTTAAGATAAGGAAAGTGACTAAAGCGAAGTCTCCCAGTCCTAAAATGATTTACGCCACCGTTAAGGAAATGACTGAGGCGAAGTCCCCCAGTCGTAAAAGGATTTACACCACCGTTAAAGAAAATGACGGAGGCGAAGTCCCCCAGTCCTAAAAGGATTTATGCCACCATTAAAGAAATTACTAAGGCGATGTCCCCCAATCCTAAAAGGATTTATGCCATCGTTAAGGACATTACTGAGGCGAAGTCCCACAGTCCCAGAATGATTTACGCCACCGTTAAAGAAATGACAAAGGCGAAGTCCCCCAGCCTCAAAATGATTGATACACCACCATACAAAAGAAATCATGGAAGAAGGCAAAGTCTCTCGGTCCTCACCATTCATGGGATGGTTTTTGTTTTGAATTCATTGCTAACTTAATATCTCCCAAAAATACTTAGCCTCCAAAAATGTACGATTTTGAGAGATGACAATATCACGCAACGTATCAAGAAGGTCTAGCATGGTGAGATTCTAGCTTTTTGATTAAATAACACTTGCTAGTGCTTTGTAGAGTCTCGCTCTGAAAAAGAAGGTTCCAATGAATCCAAAACAGTACATTATGGCGAATAATGGGCATGTGTATATGTGGCAAATAGCTTAATTTTTACAAGCAATAATGGTGTCTGTTCCAATTTGATGAATTGTTTGCTTCGGGATTGCTTTGTGGGCGTATAAAATATGTAGGTGAGAAATTCATATAGTAATCAGATTAGTCAAGGATAGAAAGAGATAGTAGACATGTTTCGAGGGTTCTGAGGGAGTTATGAGGCCTCTTGCGTGCCCAAACAAAGTCCTTAGAGTGAATCATGTAATTTTGTCGTCTTGTTATGAGCGCTTTCATCATTTTTGAACTCGGCACTTATATGTACCTTTTGACTTCCACTTGTGTCTTGGTGTTGGATTATGTAATTTTTGTATTCTGGAATCATTAAAGGTAGGGTTGATGGCTTTGTTCCTTTAGTACTCCTAATTTAGAATTGTTGCGCCTAATTATTAACTTGACAATTTATGGATAAGGATCTAGCAAAGTATGGTTCTTTATACAAAGGATGTATTATAGTGAGTTGGTCACTTGATATAATGGCCGATAAGCATAGACGGGCTTTCCTATTGGCTGGTTGATCAATGAATATAATTTGTCTAATTATTGTGAGGTGATACTGGCCCTAGACCTTAAGATCATGCAATTATAGGCGAGTCTATATGTGATTAAACATAAGTGGCAGCTAACAAGTGATGGTTAAAATGGTGAGCATGTAAGGAGTAATTGTTGACAGAAGAGTTAGCTGCTAGTCTTTATCCTACGACGAATAAGTTGGTATACTTACTTTTCCCTTGCTTAATTGCTCTTTATGATGAACACCTAACTAATTTCATTTATCTAGTGATAGCATGAAGCCTAACCCTCATGCTTTATTGAAAGTTTTAGTATTTATTGCAAGGATGATTATTGCAAGAAATTTTATTTCTATTCAAACCAAAATTTACTAGCACAAGAAGATAATTGCACATAATATATGTCGTTTTTCTTGGTATAACCCACTTGAAATTTGTTATTAGTTTCAGCTCTTAAACCTCTTCTTGGAGTTCATAAAAACCCCTGTAAACTCGCACGTCGACCTATACACTTCCCTCAATGTTATGCGAAGAACCTCTATTGTTAACGAACTCTCACAAATCCTAGGGAAAGATAATTTCTTAAACAACTCCAAACTCAATTCCACTAACTTTACTAACTTCTTTTTTAAACCCATTGTTTCCTCACTCAATACACTAATCCTTATTTATCATTGTTCAAACTCAATTCCAAAACCTTAAGCTTGGTTTCTTTCTTGTCATTTTGGAATTTTAGATCTAACCTACCTGTGGAATTATGAGCATGATTAAGTCCTGATAATTAAGACCTAAAAAGAACGACTTACAAAATTAAACTTTTATGGACTTTTCTAATTGCGCATCTATAAGAGGGTACATGAGTGAGTTTGCAATTGAAGATCTCAAATGATGAAATTATGATGAAAAGGTGGTTTAATTATGGTGTAACTAAATTGAGATTCATAGCAAGAGTGCATTCAAACAGAGTTTAGTTAGATCAGAATTATAGCAAAAGTTGACTCAACTGGAGATCTATTAGAGCAAAACTATGACAAAGATTAGTTCATTTGGAGCTTGATTTTGAAGTAGAACTTTCACGAAGAGTGAGCAAATTGAAATTGTAGCAACTATAAATTTAATTGGGGTTCAAATGATTTAAAATAGAATGTCGTAACCCCATTGGTCATTGTGTAAGAAAAGAAGTTTAAATAAATTTAGTACTTGCAGAATGCAACTGACGCTAAAATTTTTTAATTAAGTTTTCCTCTTGTATGTGATATTCACAAAATTCCACAATGAAAATGAGCAGTAGAGAAGATAAATAGAAAGACGTTGTAGAGTATGATTTTTAACAAAAGGTATATTAGATGAATTTTTGATTCATAAAGGAAGCAAACGTTTTCCTCATTTATAATAGTACATTCAGTGGAACTTAGTCACTTGTGAATGACTGAGAGAAAATTATCGAATTGAGGCTCTGGGGTTAAAAAGCGGATAGCTTTTGATTTTACACAATAGCTGGATATATCGGTAAAATACACCATCTAGTAGAGCTATGGTACAATACAGCAATTGAAAGAGCTTTAATTTTAGTAATGAAAATTGATTTAATCAGGATTGAATTAGATTGAGCTGTGAACAGCTCAACACAGCGATAAGCAGAAGAGGGAGGGGCAGACCAAAGAAGAGTTGGCTGGAGATTATTCGTCAAGACCTAACCCACCCAAACCTAAGAGAGGAGATGGCCTCAGATAGACACGTTGGAGGGCTAGTATTAGGGTAGCGGAGATGGCAGAGTAGAGTAGTGCGGGGAGTGGCTGGTAGTCTAAGATCTTTAGGCAAGCATAACCTCTAGTGTAGCACTTTTAGGCTAGCTTAGTCGCTGATCACGCCCATTCTCCTCCTTCTTCTTCTTCTTCTTCTTCTTCTTCTCCTTCTCCTTCTTCTCTCCTTCTTCTACTTTTTCCTCTAAATGCATGTTATTGATTGGTGGTTTATCTGCAGGCACTTAACTACTTCAGGATGGGGGTCCTAGGAAACAGTCTCCTTTCCTGCAGGAAGGGGTAAGGCTGTGTACATCACCCCCCCCCCCCCCCCCGACCCTGCGTTCTGCAGGAGCCGCAAGGCACTGGGACTGCTGTTGTTGCTGTTGTTGTTGAATTAGATTGAGATGTGAGGAAAATTGAACCAATTAAGGTTGAGTTAAACCAAAATTGTAATGAAAATTAGTTAAGTCAGAATTGAATTAATTTGAGGTTGTGACAAAAATTGACCCAGTTAAGGTTGGGTTAAATCAAGATTGAAATGAAAATTGGTTCAATCAGAATTGAATTAAATTGAGGTTCTGACGAAAATTGACCCAATTAGGGTTAAGTTAAACCATGATTATAAAGAAAATTTGTTAAATCAGAATTTAATTAAATTGAGATTGTGACGAAAATTAACCCAATTATGGTTGAGTTAAACTAACAGTGTAATGAAAATTGGTTCAATCAGAATTGAAATAAATTGAGGTTGTGACGAAAATTGATCTAAAAAGGGTTAAGTTAAACCAAGATTGTAATTGAAAATTTGTTCAATTAGAATTGAAATAAATTCAGGTTGTGACAAAAATTGACCCAACTAGGGTTGAGTTAAACCAAGATTGTAATGAAATTTTGTCCAATCACAATTGAATTAAGTTGAGGTTGTGACGAAAATGACCCAATTAGAGTTGAGTTAAACCAGGATTGTAATGAAATTTGGTCCGATCAGAATTCCATTAAATTACAGTTGTGACGAAAATTGACCCAATTAGGATTGAGTTAAACCAAGATTGTAATGCAAATTGGTTCAATCATAATTGTATTAAATTGAGGTAATGACAAAAATTGACACAATTAGGGTCGAGTCAAACCAAGATTGTAATGAAAATCTGTTCAATCAGAATTGAATTTAGTTGAGGTTGTGATGAAAATGACCCAATTAGAGCTGAGTTAAACCAAGATTGTAATGAAAATTAGTCTAATCAGAATTGAATTAAATTGAGTTTGTGATGAAAATTGACCCATTTAGGTTTGAGTTAAACCAAGATTGTAATGAAAATTGGCTCAATCAGAATTGAATTAAAATGGGGTTGTGATGAAAATGGACCTAATTGAGTTAAACGAAGATTGTAATGAAATTTGGTCCAATCAGAATTCAATTAAATTGGAGTTGTGACAAAAATTGACCCAATAAACCAAGACTGTAATGAATATTAATACAATCCGAATCAAATTAAATTGAGCTTTTGACGAAAATTGAACCAATTTAGGTTGAGTTAAACCAAGATTGTGATAAAACTTTGTTTAATTAGAATTGAATTAAATTGAGATTGTGACAAAAATTGACCCAATTAGATTGAGTTAAACCAAGATTCTAATGAAAATTGGTTCAATCAGAATTGAATTAAATTGAGGTTGTGACGAAAATTGGCCCAATTGGAGTTGAGTTAAACCAAGATTCTAATAAAAATTGGTTCAATCAGAATTGAATTAAATTGAGGTTGTGACAAAATTGAGCCAATTAGGGTTGAGTTAAACCCAGATTGCAATGAAAAAAAAAAAAAGCGATTGCAATGAAAATTGGTTCTATCAGAATTGAAGTAAATTCAGGTTGTGTTGAAAATTGACCTGATTAGGGTTGAGTTAAACCAAGATTGTAGTGAAAATTGGTTCAATCAAAATTCAATTAAATTGCTGTTATGATGAAAATTAGTTTTAAAAAGATTGAAGAAAATTAACCCAATAGAGATTGTTACGAAAATTTGTTCAATTGGGGTTGAACTTAAACTACGATTCTAATCGAAATTGAGTCAATTAGGGTTCAATCAAACTAAGATTGTGATAAAAACTGACGCAATTAAGGGTTTAATGTTGGAAAGTGATACAGGAAAATCGAAATCACAAGAACCAAACACTCCAAACCAATCAAGAATTAGAGATTGAGAGCAAGAAGAGATAGAATTGGGAGAAAAGAAGAATAAGAGAGAAGATAAGAATTCATTTAATTGGATGAACTCTCATTACATTCTAAAGAAGCTTATACAGATCAAAGAAAAAACATAACTGAAATTAAGAAATTAGAATAATACTGGAATTTGTAGAAAAAACAGAAACACAGGAAAAAATGAGCAACGCCTCTCACATGCCCTGCTCATGCTCTAACTACCCACATCTCGCACGTGCTCCAACAGTCAGCCACTTTCCCACCAAAAATTGCCTCTTTTTATTTATGAAATTTTCCCTTGAATTGTATACTGTTTCACTACTCCCCTCTTTAAAAAGGCCCCTGACCTCAAGGGTGGAAGTGTGGATACTTCAATTTGAGGTCATAAAAGTACTTCCAAGTTGCTTCTTCACGCAGTAATCCCTTCCATTGCACCAAAACCTTGGTAGCAGTTCTATTATTATGGTTTACCAATCTCCTTTCCAAAATTTCCTCAGGTTCCTTCAGTGATGGAGCATCAACATCATTTGCTAGATGAGTTATAGTAGCAGAAAGAGGCCCAAAGAGTGGTTTCAGCTACGAAAAGTGAAATACATCATGTATCCTGGCGGTGTCTGGCAAAGCTAATTTGTAGGCTGCCTTCCCTACTACAGATAACACCATGAAGGGACCATAGTTCTTAGGAGAAAGCTTGTGATTACTCTGATGTGCCACTGTGATTTGCCTATAGGGATGTAACTTCAAATATACCCAATCTCCCGGCTTGCAGCTTCTATCAATTCTCCTTCTGTCTGCCAATTGTTTCATCCTATTCTGAGCTCTCTTAAGACAATATTTAATGGTCTGAATCACTTCTTCTCGATGCAGCAAGCTTCGATCCACTGCCTCAAATTGAGCTTCATTGAGAATGTATGGTATGTGCAAAGAGGGAGGTTGTCCATACACCACTTCATAGGGTGTCTTCTAAATTGCTGAATGCCAGGTGGTATTGTACCACCATTCAACCAAAGGTAACCATTTTGACCATTGTGAAGGATGTGTACTACACATACATCAAAGATAAGTCTCTAGGCCTCTATTAACCACTTTAGATTGCCCATCAGACTAAGGATGATAAGTAGTTTAAAGGTGCAACTCTACTCCTTGAATAGAGAATAGAGCCTGCCAAAACTCACTTTGAAAGACAACACCCCTGTCACTCACTATAGTGCTGGGAAGACCATGGAGCTTGTACACTTGATCCGTGTACATCTGAGCTACAGATAATGTAGTGTATGGATGTGTCAAGGCTAAGAAATGGCCTGCCTTGCTTAGTCTATCCACCACTACCAAGATAACTTCTTTACCATAGGACTTCGGTAGACCCTCAATGAAGTCCATTGAGACATCTGTCCAAACTGTATCAGGTATTGGTCAAGGCTGAAGCAATCTAGGAGAAGCAGCTGTTTTGTTTTTACAAGCTTGACACACTGGATAAGTCTTGATGTATTCTCGAACTGAAATAGCCATTCCTTTCCAGAAGAATAGGGACTTAACTCTTGGTAGAGTTGTATCTCTACCTGAATGCCCACCACTAGGAGATTTATGCAACCACTGTAGTATCTTTAGTCCGACTGATTCATCTCGGCCCACCACCAGCTTCGCTTTTCTCTTTAGTTGGTCCTGGTGCCAACTGTATTTGGGATGACCCAAAGGATCACTAATTAACTTGTCAATCAATTGCTGCAATTGGGGATCTGTTTGCCAAGTGAACTGAACCAAGGCATACAGGTTGCTATCAGCAGTGGTTAGCAACATACATGTGATCTGGCTGCTAGAGATCTTGAACAGTGCATCCGCCACTATATTTTCTGTTATAAATCATTAGAATTTAATTGTAATTTCTGTTTGTATTGGTCGGTCAGGGTCGTATTGTTGAGTTGTATACTTTTAAATGGTGGTTGAATCGGTTTTTAGGCACCAAGAGGTTAGTTGGTCAAGGCTCGGGTCAAACTTGCTGGGTTGCTGCAGAATTGGTGGGAAAGTCGGTTTTTGGAAGTTTTGTTGGTTAGTCTTGATGCATTGTATTCTTAGGTCTATAAATAAGATCTTAAGTTTGTAATCTCATCATTCAATCAAATACAAACTGATTTCCTTGTGGAATTAACTCTCTTTTCTCATCTCTTTCTCTATTTCTCATTCCCTTTCACTTCTCTTCTCACCTTAACTCTTTCTTCTACTAGGTTAGACTTTCAATTCTTAATTGGAAGCTAACAATTGGTATCAGAGCTGGTTCAAGCAATCAATTGATTGATTGAGGCTTGCAAAATTAGAAAAATATATATTAAAAGAAAAAAAAACATGATAGAAGGCGTGGGAACCAGATCAGGAGCTGGTGGTGCCAATGCTCAAGGTGCTGGTTTGGACTTTATGGCTGCGGTTACAAATTCTGGTGTGAATGTACCATCCGATCACTATAAGGACTTGAATGACAAGCTTGAACAATTGAATGCTAAGTTTGATCAGCAAAATTCGAGGTTTGATATGAAGTTTGAACCGCAAAATGACAACATTCAGCAGATGTTGAAATTAATGATGGATAAGGAGGCACGATTGCAAAAAATGGAGGATAAAATTGAAAATTTGCAAGATTAGGTTGATAAACGAGGAGAATCAGGCATTGAGGCAATCTTGATGCCTGCAAGTCAGATTTTTCATCAAAAAGATCCCGATCAGCAGCAAGAACATGTTGATAGGTCTGAAAATCTGGTGAGAAACCATGACCAGTCTTCGATAGTTCAAGCGGCTGCAGTACCTTCAATTAGCATTAGATCAGCAGCAAATCAGTCTCTGCAGCATGAATTGATGTAGATAATCAGAATCGAGTCTCTCGACAGGCACATTGTAGACCTAAGGCATCGAACTCAGACCACAACAGCAGGCCTCAGAACTCAGTTTTGCAACGCAGTGCTGAATTTGATGAGTTCGAACATTTGGACAGACCACCTGATCGAAATTATCAGCATAGAAAAGTGAGTAATGACATGATATATGGTGGTAAAAGTAGTAATCACAGGCAGCCAAGAGTTGAAATTGATCCTTTTGATGGCAAGTTACCAGAGTCATGGCTTAGAAGGTGTGATAGGTACTTCATGTATTATGACATTCCAGATGGTGAAAAACTCCAATTAGCTACAGTACATCTACATGGCCACCATGAGGTATGGTCTTACAGTTTGTTGAAGAGCAAACCAAACCTTTCTTGGGGCCAATTCGTAGAAGAAATATGTGAACGATATGGAGAAGGAGAATCAACAGACGTTGTGGATAATTTTAACAAATTATCTCAAACTTCAACTGTGAGTGAGTACATGCTTAGATTTGAGAACTTAAGAGCCAATTTGCTGTGTATTTTGTCTATAGCTCCCGAGGACACCGAGTCATATTATGTGTCTTGCTTTATAAGTGGATTAAAGCCTAGGATCAAGAACATGGTGAAAGCCATTGGTCCTAAGACCTTGTCAAGTGCTTATAACAAGGCAAAATTGATAGAAGCCACTCAAGTCCAACCGAGTGACAGATTTAAGCAGCCAAACAGCAAGTACAGGCCACAACAGAGGACCAGTTCTGGTGCTGGTGCAGGATCAGGTGCCGGTTTTAAGCGTGCTGTGGATAGAAGCTCGGTGAGACTTTGCTTTCGTTGTAACCAGCCATATCAGCTTGGACATAGGTGTAAAACTCAAGCAATAATGTGTGCTAAAGGGACCCGTATTGAAGCTGAAACAAGCAGCGATCATTCAGCAACCGAAAGTGGCAGTATTGATGATTTTTCACAAGATGAATTGAGTGAAGATAAAGTGGAGATATCAATGAAGGCTTTAACCGGTAGTGGAGCTCATAACACTATCAAGATCAGAGGTAAGGCTGGAAAACATTCCATCATTATCCTCATTGATAGTGGGAGTACACATAGTTTCATCGATCCTAAGTTGAGTAAGAAGGCTAGGCATGAAACGATAAAGACTCATCCTTTGCAAGTGATGGTGGCTGATGGCAATTCTTTAACCATTCATAACAAGTGCATAGCATTCCCTTGGACTATGCAAGAACATCACTGCACCTTTGATTTCAGAGTTCTCCCTTTGGGAGGTTGTGATATTATGCTAGGGGTGGATTGGATGAGGACCTTCAACCCGGTTATATTTGATTTTGATAAGATGACCATAGCATTTGAGGTTCATGGCACCAAAGTAGCCTTGAAAGGCATGTCAGAGGAAGCTCAACTCAAGATAATTGATGGCAAACGTGTGCACGAGGGGATCAAGAAGAAAGCAATACAATGGATAGGTCATTTGTTCATGTTAGCTTCGGTTGAGCTGCAGCAGGGACTTCAACCAAAAGTTCAGTCCTTAGTGGATGAATTTGGTGACATCTTTGAGCCACCTAAGAGTCTTCCTCCTTCAAGGAGTGTGGACCATGCCATTCCCTTGCGTGCTATTGTTGATCTGGTGAAGATTAGGCCGTATCAATATGTACATGGCCAAAAGTCAGAGCTAGAGAGGCAAGTGGAGGAACTTCTTCACATGAACTTTATTAGACCAAGCCATAGTCCTTTCGCTTCACCCGTGATCCTTGTGAAGAAGAAAGATGGCTCGACTAGAATGTGTATTGACTACTGTCAGTTGAATGCGCTAACGGTGAAGGATAAGTTTCCCATTCCGATCATAGATGATTTGCTCGACGAATTACATGGTGCGTGCTTCTTTTCTAAGCTGGATTTGAGGCAAGGGTACCATCAAATCAGGGTTCTCGAGCCGGATATTTACAAGACAGCTTTTCAAACTCACCATGGGCATTTCGAGTTTGTTGTTATGCTTTTCGGCTTGACAAATGCACCGGCCACTTTTCAAGCAGCCATGAAC
The DNA here is from genome assembly GCA_018398585.1 of Simmondsia chinensis. NCBI lineage: Eukaryota > Viridiplantae > Streptophyta > Magnoliopsida > Caryophyllales > Simmondsiaceae > Simmondsia > Simmondsia chinensis. The sequence continues at coordinate 14,996,574 of JAGTTD010000005.1, forward strand.
GACGTTTTCAAGCCTTTTTTGAGGAAGTCAGTGCTCGTTTTCTTCGACGACATACTGATTTATAGCTCAACATATGAAGCTCATCTCACTCACCTCCGACAAGTGTTTGAATTGATGCGACAAAACAAGTTCTTTGCCAAGATGTCCAAGTGTTCGTTTGTTCAAGATAAGCTCAAGTATTTGGGTCATATAATCTCACACGAGAGAGTGTATACTGATCCTACCAAGATCTGTGCAATGCAAGAATGGGCAATTCCGATCACCTTGAAGAAATTAAGGGGTTTCTTGGGATTGACCGGGTATTATAGGAAATTTATTAAGGGATATGATTCTATTGCCAAACCTTTAACCAAGCTCTTGAAGAAGGATGCTTTTACATGGAACGAGAGATCTCAGGCCACATTTGAAGCCCTTAAAGCCACAATGTGTGCTGCACCAGTTTTGGCGATGCCGGACTTCACCGAAAGCTTCGTTTTAGAAACCGATGCAAGTGGTACTGGTATAGGGGCTGTTCTTGCTCAAAAAGGGATTCCTATAGCTTATTTGAGCCAAGCTCTTAGCCCTAAACATCAAGCAATTTCGACATATGAGAAGGAATATTTAGCCATCCTCTTAGCCGTGGAGAAATGGAGGCAATACTTGGAAGGTGGTAAGTTCATCATTCGAACGGATAATCAAAGTCTCAAGTATCTCCTTGAACAAAAGATCGTGATGAGGATTCAAAAGAAAGGTCTCATGAAAATGTTAGGCCTTGATTACGACATCGAATATAGAAGTGGCAAAGAGAACACTGCTGCGGATGCTCTGTCAAGGCAGTTTGAGGACGAAAATCAGGCCACCTGTCTTCCTATTATCGTGGTAATTCCTTCTTTGGTGGAAGAGTTACATAAGTCCTATGAGAGGGACCCTTTTGCTCAAGAAAATCTGGTCACTGCTGCTCTCACACGCGATGCAAATTTCGTTCCTGCAGACACTGGAATCAGTGTGCAACAGGGGCTGATCCGAATCCGGGGTCTGTTGTATGTGGGTTCAGCTATTGATTTGAGAGAATTGGTCATCTAGGCTTCATATGATGCTGCTTGGGGTGGTCACGAGGGTGTAGAAGGCACCTATCATCGAATCAAAGCATATTTTATATGGCTGAGTATGAAAAAAGATGTAAGCAATTACGTGAAGTCTTGTGAAGTTTGTCAACAAATGAAGTTACGGGATTCTCGTTACAAGGGACTTCTTCAACCTCTTCGTATTCCGGAAGGGGTTTGGGTTCACATTAGCATGGATTTCATTGAGGGACTACCGAAGTCCGAAGGCAAGGAGGTCATATGGGTAGTGGTGGATCGTTTCACCAAGTTTAGTCATTTCATTGCTCTTGCTCGACCCATCACCGCTAAAAGATTGGCAAGGATCTTCCTTGACAACATTTACAAATTACATGGATTGCCTCAATCCATTGTGCCCGATCGAGACAAGATTTTCACGAGTACGTTTTGGAGAGAGTTGTTTAAGTTGATGGGTACTACGTTGGCACTCAGTTCCTCTTATCATCCTCAAACGGATGGCCAAACTGAACGAGTCAACCAATGTGTAAAGCAGTACCTTCGGAGTATGGTCTTCTTGAGGCCCAAGGAGTGGAACCGTTGGCTTTCCTTAGCCGAATTTTGGTTCAATACCCACTTCCACACATCCATTGGCACTTCACCCTTCCAACCATTGTATGGCTACCCTCCTCCCTCTCCTATGATGCTACAACAACCAAAGAGTACCGGTACTGCAGTAACTGACTTTATGCAGCAGAGGAGGCAACTGTTGCAAGAACTTAAGGACAATCTCCATCAAGCTCGAGCTCGGATGAAGTATTACGCTGATAAGAAAAGTGTAGACAAAAGCTATGACGTTGGTGACATGGTCTACCTTAAATTACAACCGTAGAGACAGTCCTCCTTGGCTGTCAGGCGTAATGTCAAGCTAAGTGCTCAATACTTTGGCCCGTACAAAATTCTGGAGAAAATTGGCAATGTTGCTTATAAGCTCGACTTACCTACCAATTCATACATTAACACAATGTTTCACGTGTCCTTACTTAAAAAGCAGGTTAAAAAGGGAGCTGCAGCTGCTCGGGATCCTCCTGCTGCTGAAACGAGCGGCCTGTTGGTGCTGCAGCCTGCTGCTATAAAGGCTCGAAGATCGCTGCAGCATGATCGTGGTGCTGTGCAAGAAGTTTTGGTGTCTTGGTGCAACTTGGACAAGGGTTTGATGACTTGGGAAGATTGTAATTTCTTGAAGAGCCAATTTTCGAGCTTCACTTTCACTTCTTGAGGACAAGAAGCTTCTCATGTGGGAGGGAATGTTATAAATCATTAGAATTTAATTGTAATTTCTGTTTGTATTGGTCGGTCAGGGTCGTATTGTTGCGTTGTATACTTTTAAATGGTGGTTGAATCGATTTTTAGGCGCCAAGAGGTTAGTTGGTCAAGGCTCAGGTCAAACTTACTGGGCTGCTACAGAATTGGCGGGAAAGTCGGTTTTTGGAAGTTTTGTTGGTTAGTCTTGATGCATTGTATTATTAGGTCTATAAATAAGAGCTTAAGCTTGTAATCTCATCATTCAATCAAATACAAACAGATTTCCTTGTGGAATTAACTCTCTTTTCTCATCTCTTTCTCTATTTCTCATCCCCTTTCACTTCTCTTCTCACCTTAGCTCTTTCTTCCACTAGGCTAGACTTTCAATTCTTAATTGGAAGCTAACATTTTCCTTCCCCTTCTTGTAGTCAATAACATAGCTGAAGCCCATAAGTTTAGATAACCACAATCTCTAAAAGTGAGTGTGGATCTTCTATTCCGGCAAACGTTTCAAGCTTTTTGATCAGTTCTAATTACAAACGTGTTGTTGAGTAGGTACTGTTGCCACTTGAGAATGGCTGTCACAATAGCTAACAATTCCTTCTCGTATACAGACAATGCCTGCTGCTTTAACCCCAATGCCTTACTGAGGAAGGCTAAAGGGTGTCTAGATTGAATCAAAACTGCTCCCAATCCAGAATGACAAGTGTTAGTTTCAATAATGAAGGGCTTATTGAAGTCTAGAAGGGCCAAAACAGGTGCTGAAGTTACTGCAGCCTTCAATGCCAAGAAGGAGTGATGAGCTTCTTCCATCCACTCTAGCTTTTCCTTGCCAATTAATGTTGTAAGAGGCTTAGCTATGATGTCATATCTTTGTATAAACCTCCTGTAATACCCATTCACCCCAAAGAACCCTCGAAGCTGCTTGAGAGTGGTTGGAAGTGGCAACTGGATGACTGCTTCTAACTTCTTTGGATCTGTAGCCACCTTTCTTCCAGCTATTACATGACCCAAATACTCGACCTTTTGGGCTACAAAGGAACATTTGCTCTGCTTGGAAAATAACTGGTGCTGCTTCAATTCATTGAATACAATACTGATGTGTTGTAGATGTTCTTCCAAGTGTTGGCTATAAATTAAGATATCATTAAAAAAAAAAAAAAAACTAACTCAAATCTACGCAAGTATGGGGCAAAAATAGAATTCATTAAGGCCTGGAATGTTGAAGGAGGATTAGTAAGGCCAAAAGGCATTACTAAGAATTCGAAATGGCCAAAATGTGTTTTCAATGTAGTTTTTTGTACATCATCTATGTGCATTCTTATCTGATAATACCCTGATCTAAGGTCGATCTTTGTAAAGAATCTAGCGTGCCCCAACTCATCTAGCAACTCCTCCACCAAAGCAATGGGGAATTTGTCCTTTATAGTTGCCTTATTAAGCTATCTGTAGTCTACGCTCATTCTCCAACCATAATCTTTCTTCTTGACCAGCACCACAGCAGAGGCATAAGTGCTAGAGCTATGCTGGACATACCCCTTGTCCAATAATTCATGTGTCAATTCTTCGATCATCCTTCTGCAAAGAAGGGTACCTATATGGCCTCATATTAACAGGTTATACCCCTTCTCTGAGGTGTATTCTATGGTCGAATGAAGCTCTACTAGGAGGCAAGTTCTGAGGTTCTTCAAAGACAGAAGCATACTGCTGCAAGAGAGCTTCTACACTGGGTATCTTATCTGTCTTGAATTGCTGGTTCCATTCCAACTAACATCAAGTGGGCATCTTCAAAAGAAACTCCTTAAGGCAGTACCTGAAGTAAGGCAAGCAAGGGAGCTCCACACATAGCCTTAGAAATAGCTCGTGGTCCAACTGTCTTGTATGAATTGGTGCCTTCTCCCTTCAACACTCTTTCCTCCCCATTAACCACAAAAGACATTGTGAGATGCTGGAAGTTGCATCTGATGTCTCCAAAGGTGGATAGCCACTCAACTCCTAAAACCATGTCACACCCACCCAAGGGGATCAACAAAAATTTGAGGAATAAGTGCCTCCCTGCATCTTCCATGACAGTTCAGTACACTGATTTTTACATGTCAATTTGCTGCCATCAGCTACAGCCACAGCAATGGGAGAGACTGCAGTGAAGTGACACCCCAGCTTGTGAGCCAAATGAAGTTCTATGAAGTTATGTGTAGACCCTGAATCGATCAACACATATATGGCCTTTTTCTTGACTCCCCTTTCAGTCTCAAAGTCTGGAAACTAGGTGCCCTAGACAAGGCATGTAAAAAAAATCTGGGCTGCTGCCTCCAATTCTTCTCCCAACTTAGCCTGTTGATCAGTCATCTTGAGGTCTTCTCCCATTTCCTCATCATCTACTTCAATAACAAACAACTGAGGTCCTCTACTCTTACTTTTATGCCCAGCCTCAAACTTCTCATCACAAAAATAACAAAGTCCCTTAGCTCTTTTCTCTTGTAACTCAGCTCGAGATAGGGTTCTTTAAGTTCTGCTAGGATTGGGAGAAGGATGGGGTACTTGATTTGCTCTCAGAACAGCAGCCTTAGGAGTGTATTGGGGAAGTTTGGGTATGTTTGGTGTAGGTAATAAAGGAGTCCGGGAGACCCCCAATTGTTTGGCTAGAGCCTCCACCTTTGCCTCAGCTAGATTTGCTAGGCAAATAGCATCCTGCAGAGTCACAGGTCTAGTAGCTCTCACCTCCAATTCTAGTCATCTCTATGCCCGGATAAGAAACAGCTATTTAACTGATTCTCATTCAATTCAGCCCTCACTGAAATAACATCAAATCAAGCTAAATACTCCTTAACTATTCCTATATGCTTCAAATTAACTAGTTCAGACACAGGGTCCTTATAAGCATTTCCAAATCTCTCCTTTAAAGCCCTTTAATACACAGTCCAAGGAATCAATGCCAAATCACTCCTTGATCTTACATACTTCTGGTGCCACTGGAGGGGTAACCCTCGTAGGTGCTCTGCAGCTAATCACACTTTATCCATATCAGGGGTATTATCGATCATAAAAAATTGTTCACACATAAACAACCATCCATTAATATTTTCCCCTTCAAACAATGGGAACTCCATTCTACTCAATCTAGTAACATAAGATCGATTACCATTGTTTTGATCAGGCACGGCCTCTCGGATGTAAGGTTGAGCTGCTGGAATTTGTGCTGGGGTAGAGGTGGATCATCCATTTCCTCCTCCATTGTTTTCGAAAAATCGGCTTTGTTGCAATGACATAGCTGAGATTAGTTGTCTGATTTCTTGCATTTCACCGTTCATCTCTTCAGTAGTAGATCGAAATTCATTTCGCAGCTCCCCAACAGCATCCCGCACATCATCCACCGATTGTTCCATCCTTTCTTTGTTCGCTCATATTTGAGCAGATAGAGTCTTTTCTATTCATCTGAACTCAGTAGCTGAACGAGTACCTTATGCCATATCAATTGGAATTCGTTCACCCCTTGCCGAGGATCAGGCTCTGATACCAATTTGATATAGGAAAATCAAGATCACAAGAAGCAAACACTCCAAACCAATCAAGAATTTGAAATTGAGAGCAAGAAGAGATAGAATTGGGAGAAGAGAAGAATAAGAGAGAAGATAAGAATTCATTTAATTGGATAAACCCTCATTACATTCTAAACAAGATTATATAGGATGAAAGAAAAAACATAATTGAAATTAAGATGACAACAACAACAACAAACCCAGTGCCTACAAGGGCTCCCACAAAAGAAGGGTCCGGGGGGGGGGGGGTTTGATGTATGCAGCCTTCCCCCTTTAGGGGGCTACCTTGAAGAGATGCTATTTCCGAGGACCCCCAACCTGAGAAGCCTGACAAGCTGGTCCGAAGCATAGAGCATGTGACCTTGAAGTTTCCGGCAAAGATGCAGAAGACAGCAATGAATTAAGAAATTAGAATAATACTGGAATTTGCAGAAAAAACAGAAAAACAGGAAAAAATAAGCAGCGCCTCTTAAGTGCCCAGCTCGTGCTCTAACTACCCGCATGTGAATCGCGTGTGCTCCAATGGTCAGCCACTTTCGCTCCAAAAACTACCTCTTTTATTTATGAATTTTCCCTTGAATTTTCTACTGTATCAGAAAGAGGACTGCTGGTGGTGGACCACTGTGACATGGTGGTGGTTGTCATGCGTAGTGGAGGTAACCTGTGTTCGGTGCAACACAGGGGCAGTGGTGTGCGCAATCATGTTGGTTTTGGGGGGTGGATGAAGTGTTGTGCGGTGGTTACGTGTGGTGGCTGGGAGATGAAGCCTTGCATGGACGTGGAGTGCAAGCCAAGGGTCACGGGCAAGCTAAAAGTCACGGTCAGGGCGTGCCACTAGTCAAGGGCGAGCCAAAGGTTACGGACAAGCCACCAATGTGGCGAGCCAAAGGTCACGGTCAAAGCATGCCATTGGTCAAGGGCGAGCCACCCATCTAGGGGAGCCAGAGGTTTAAGGTGAGCCAAGTGTCACAACGGGCGACACGGTGGCGAAAGATGTGCCCTTAGTGGTGGATGTGTAGTTAGCGATTGAGGTGGGTTGCTAGCTAGGGTGACGGTCAAAGTTGTAATGAGTGATCAACACCCTTTTTTATTTTTTCTTTTTCTTTAAATGTATAAAGTATCATGTAAATTTAAAAGGACATAACTTTTAATCTACTGGGAGTTAAAGTGTGAGTAGCACATCAAAATGAAGCCCTCGAAGAGCTCTACGCAACCATTATAATTTTTCATATCTTGAAAAAAAAGTAACAAAGACGTGGTGGGAGTTGCTTCAGCATTTGTAGTAATTGATGACTTGTATAACTTGACCGTGAGACTTAAATAAATATAACTCTTAATCTTTGTGGAGCTATGAGTCGAATCACTAATCATAATGAAGCTCTTGAATATTTCTATGTCACTAGAATTATTTCTCGAATTCTCGGATCAAAGAAAGCATATAAAAGGTTAAGCAGGCAAGCACTGCGTATTTTGGTTAGGTTACTTACCTTGCAACTTAAAATGGGCATAACATTCAATCCGTAAAGAGTTATGGATTGAATTACATACCAAAAAAAAAGATCTTGAAGAGTTCTCGGAATCTATGGCAATTTTTTGAACTTTGGATCAAAGAAAGTATGTGAAAGATGAGGTGGGCAATACCAGATGCTAGTGGGTTATATAACTTACATTAAAACTTAAAACGGGCATAACCTTCAATCTATGAAGAGTTACGGATTAAATTATGAACTAAATGAAGCTCTTGAAGATTTCTTGGTACCAAAGATGGTTTTTCAGAATTTTGATTAGAGAAAGGATATGAAAAGTGATGTGGGCGTGCCAGACGCATGTGGGTTATATAACTTACCTTACAAGTTAAAACGAGCGTAACTTTCAATCCTTGAAGAGTCACGGATCGAACTATATTTCAAAACGAAGCTCTAGCAGCGTTCTAGGTACCTATTATGATGTTTTGAGTTTTTGATTAAAGACATCATATGAAAAATGAAGTGGGCTTGTGTCCCGCGTTTTGGCGAGGTAGCGCACCCTGTAACTTAAAACAAGCATAACTTTCAATCCGTAAAGAGTTGCAAATCATGTTATATTTCAAAATAAGCTCTTAAAGATTTATGGGTACTTATAATGTTTTTTTTACATTTCTAATCAAAGAAAAGATAAAAAAGGGTATGGATAATATAACAATACTTGGCCTTATTCAATCAAGCCTCCATTATCCATTGCTTGGGTAGGCTTATTTTGTCATTAAGAATACAAAAGAGACCAATGAAAATGTTGAAAATTATCTTACTTGGTACTAAAAATGCTTGAGTCTTATAGGTAACATTAGGCTAGGCGTGAGTTTATGATCCTTCCCACAGACGGCACTGGAATATTTACAATGAATTTGGTCAGTGTGCTTATACATTGTTTTAGAGTTTTGTAGGACGTGGAGTTCGTTAGGATGAGAGAAACACAAGCTCTAACTATACGCACGACTTTATATTTCCTGCAAGACTCAAACAAATGGTTAGAGGGGTCGTGGGGTAACCCACAAGGGACCCCTCCGATGCCCAAGTTAGTACTAGTCTCATGAAAGTAGATAATAAATCAACATAATAGACATAAAATACTTAGCATAAGGGGAGTAGGAGGCTTGAATGATTATTGCTCAAGAGAGATGATTGTGAAAGAGGAGGGGAGGAAGAGGCGTGAGAGAGGAGGGAAGGAGGTGTGGAAATGTAAGGAGCCTTTTCCCTTTTATAGAGAACTTCTGTCGGCTGGCTTGCCCATTTCTGGGTCACCCATTTCCAGGGCGCCCATTTCTCGCTAACCATGTTTATGCACGTTGCTTGGTATTACTTGTTTGCTTGGGGAGAATATGACTGTAAACATAACAAAGTACCGAGTGACTTAAGTGCCGGGCGAGGAAGTGTTGGGAGTTTAAGTGCCAGGCGAGTAAGTGCCCGGCGAGTACGGGGCCAGTATTATAAACAGGACCCTCAAATATCATCTTCATTACGTCAATAAGGTTATTGATGAACTTGAATGTTGGGGTTTTAACCTTAAAACAACGAGGGTTAGACTTATCTTTAGGTGCTGTTACTTCAGCCGCGTGCTCCACCTGGGGATCTTCATCTGTCGCTATTACATCCCCTTCAAGGCTCCCCTATGTATCGATTGCCATAAACTCCAAGGGATGGAGCAAGCTCGTTCTGACATCAGCTTGTCCAGGGGATTGACCCAAACTATATCCGGATCCCCTGGTTTTTCTCCTTTCCAGAATTGTCATCAATTTGCACTTGCGAGTCTTGAGGTTGATCATTTGGTTCAACCTCAAGGGTCTTATACTCCTCAATTGGCGTGGGGAAGTCTTCCTCATGGAAGTCATTTTCAATTTAGACCATGTTGGGTGGACACGGTCAAGAGTTTGCATTAAGTTGATCCTGAGGGGACAGTAATCCTTCTTATCATCATATGTTCTTCGAGCCCATAATTCCTGGCAAGCTAATCCCACTAAGACTCTTTTCCTTCTGAAGACGAGAAACTAGCCCACCTCTCGAGCTTCTTTCATGGCTCACCTATAGCATTAGTAGCTAAAGATTTCGCTTCACCTTTTGGATCCTCAAGATCTAAGGATTTAGTATACTTGCCCTTGTGGCTTCTGTCTTCTTCATCAAAATCCTTGGCCAAAAAAGTACCAAGTAGGAGTGTAAATGAGCTAGATTGCCATAAAACTCAAAAAGTTCGGCTAGATTTTAGCTCGACCTGAACATAGCCAGCTCATTTAATTTGTCAAGCCAAGCCCAAGTCTAGTGAAGCTTGAGCTTGTAGGCTCGCAAGCCTCTTATAGTATAATATATTGCTCAAATATTTCCCAATAAAGCTATATTGGAGCCTAAATGAGCCAAGCTCGAGCTGAAACAAGCCCAAATGAACCTATATTAAACTTAAATGAGAAAAAATGCGACAAGCTTAATTCGAAGCTTGCCCAGCTTAGATCGAGCCAAGTGGAGCCGAAGCTTTTGATGAGCCGAGCTCAAGCCTGAACTTTCAAAGTTCGGCGAGCTTCAAGCTGAGTCCAAGCTGAGCTCAATGCTTATGAGCTGAGCCTTGAGCTTGGCAAGCATGGGCACTTAACTCAAATACACCCATAGTATCAAGTACAACCCTTCATTTTGCTACCTTTTTTGAAGCAGCCTCCTCTTTTGAGTTCGCGTAAGGTTGGAAGAACTAGCATTTTCTTGCTCAAGCTAGTTTCTCCTCCACACATTACCGAAGCGAACCCCAGAGGGTTGTTGTCCTAGTTTTTGTGGTCCCTGAATTGTGTCCACTTCAATCAAGCGATAATTTGAGTTCCTCTGCAGATGCCCAGTCCTCTTGATCAGCTGAGCCTTTGACGTAGGATCTTTAATTAGCTCGTGCATGTAGGACTTCTCAAATGGCATCTTGACCTCCAAGAGTGGATCTCCAAGGGAAATGTATTCAAGGACAAGCTGGAGCTTCCTCATTACCCAATGTATCTTGCGGCAACAGTCGAAGCATACTTTGTAGGATACCCTCTCTAGGTTTTGAGATATCCTCTCTCTGCTTGTTAAGTTTGAGGTCTACCTAAGCACACTGCTGATTTACTTATCCAATTCCTTGGCCACCGACAAAGAAATGGCTGACTTGCTATAGAGTTTAATTCCTAGGTTTTTAAAGACGGAACATTTGTTGGCGGGATGGAGTTCATTGATATGCCAACGACATATGTCATCATCCAATGCACACCCAGATGATGGGAATCTTGATATTCCCTCTAGAATCGACCTATGGAACAGGCTATTTGCTACCCATACCTTCTGACATCATTGAAGACCATTGTTCTCCTGAAAGAGGGCAGAAGGTTAGTTCGAACAATGCTTGGATTATTCTAGGAAAAGGTATCAATAACATTAACTTGAACAGGACTCAGGAAAGGGTCTTTATCAGCACCCATTTATCCTTCTTTAGGGAAAATTAATTCCCTTGCCTTGATGGCATCTGATGCATCTCAGATTTACGCATCTTTTAAGTCTTATTTTAATTATTTTGCACCTATTTAATTATAGCCCTACACTCATTTGGCAATTTTTATGTTTAACAGGTTTGAAATTAAAGTTACGTAAATTGTCAAATCTGGTGCAAATAAGATAAATTCGATGCACAAAAAATTAAATCAAGTCAATGGAGATTCGGGACATGAACGTATAACTCAAGCCCGACCAGTATCGGGCCCCACACATCAACCCCCAACCCAACAACGCCTCAAGCCCATCAACGCCTAGCCCAACAGCACCGTCACCCCCAACTCCGGCCCAACTTCACCCAGTCATCTTCATCCCAGCGGCCCTACTCCGACCCGATCGACCACCATCGCCGACCTCTGCCCGTTTCAACAGCAAGCCCATCACACCTCGGCCCGCCACCAGCGCCCGGCCCACCAACAGCATCGACTTAGGGCTTCATTAGCAGCAGCGGCTTCGATTTATAAAAGGAAGAGAAGCGTTCGATTCGGGATCTATTCGTCTCTATTACTGGGTTCACGCCCCTGTTCTTTTCTCTTTTCCGTCGTTTCTCTCTCTTCTCTTAGCTCTCTCTCTCTCTCTCTTAGACTTTATTTTAATTTTTCGTTAAATTGGAATGAGAGCAAAATTAGCGTGGAGATCAACATGAGTTTGTTCAACTTCTTCTTCACCGAATCATCCTTGATAGAGAGCTAACTTGCTCTCTAGGGTTAGATGAAATCTTAACCTTTACTTTTGTTTACTTTTAATTTGGGTTAATTTGATTGTTTACATGAATTGCTTGGTTGAGGAAAATATTTTGAAGTATTATATTTTTATTGTTTATTCAATTGATATGATTATTGAGTTTGTAGCCTTTAATTATTGATATTGATATTTATAAATTAATTCTTTGTGCTTGTAGCCTTAGGATTAATTAATCAAGCAATAATATTAACCGAATTTTTAATTAAAGCCTATCTTTCCTATGCTTTAGTTAGATAAGGTCAATACGTGATAATTAACAATACGTTAGGTAGAGCCTATTTTTCTTATGCTTTAGTTTGATAGGGTCCATACGCAATACTAACAATATTATCTTAGTAGGTTGAAGCTTGTAGCCTAAACCAATACCCGTGTGACAATCAATAATTCCAATTTAAGAGGTAACGCAAAAATAATTGGCTAATGATAGATTCGAAACCCTAGACTCCAATTTAATACACGTTCCGGATTAGTAGTAGATTACTTTAGTTTAATTGTCATTTTTTAGATTAATTAACACAAAGATATCACTTTTCCTTAAATCAGTTTAGTTCATAGATTAAATTCATGCACTCTTAGTCCCTGTGGTTCGACACCCTCTCACCCTACACTTCAATTTAGGTGTGCTTAATAGATAGGATTTTATATTAAATTTTGATAGACGTAGAAAAACACATCAAGATTTTGGCGCCGTTTTCGGGGACAAGGCAGCTTTCGTGATTTTATTATTGTGTTTTTCTTTGATTTTTAACTTTCTATTTCTTCTTTAATTTTATATTAATTTATTTTATTTTTCAACCCAGGATTTAAAATCTTAATTTGATTCCTAATTTAGAATTTTTAACTTTTAATTCTCTCTAACTGTTATTATCTCTTTTCAAAAAAAAATTTATTTTCTTTTTATTAGCATTGTTTTTCTTATGATTTTCGTGCATAAGTAGATTTTAGGATATCTTGTTACTTTTCTTTTCTTCAGTATTTGTTTTGTCTGTTTTATTTGTTTTGCTTTTTTAATTTTTAATTTACTTGCTTCGTGTGGTTAATTGTCCATGCACGGTCATCGCTCTGTGTCTCTTGACCTTACCATATTCAACCCTGAAATTGAAAGAGCTTTAAGAGACCTTAGAGCCCAACACCGAGCAAAATCTCCTAGTGCTAACTCTGATTTAGTAATGGCTGACGAACAACAACCACGTGCAGTCATGGAGTATTTTACTCCCACTACATACGCCTCACCGTCTTGCATTAGGTTGCCACATGTAGCCCATCAGTTCGAGCTTAAGCCACATACTATACAGATGCTTCCTTCGTTCCACGGCTTAGGCAATGAGAACCTTACACACACTTGGACAGTTTCATGGAAGTTTGCTCAACCTTCAGGATTCCTAACGTTAGTGATGACGCCATCTTACTTCGCGTCTTTCCTTTCTCTTTAATGGAAAAGGCTAAGTATTGGTTAGGCACCTTACCTAGTGGGACGATTAGCACCTGGACTCAAATGCAACAAGAATTTCTTAAGAAATTCTATCCCATTAGTAAGACTAACACTGCTAGGAGAGCCATTAACACCTTCACCCAACTTCCTACCGAGGAGTTTCACGAGAGTTGGGATAGGTTTAGCGAACTCTTACGAGCTTGTCCACATCATGCTATCCCTAAATGGCAACTAGTCCAAAACTTTTATTATGGGTTGAATGAAAAGGGTCAACAAACTGTTGATGCCTCGTGTGGTGGTCAGTTCCTTCGAAAGAATGAGGATGAGGAGTGGGAACTGTTTGAACTTTTGAATGAGAATTCACTACAATCTACCGCACATGCACGTCTTAATGCTACTAGATTAAATAGAGGAGTAAATGAGATTGCTCACACCTTCATCTTAGTTAAGAAAGTAGACTCTCTTGCCTCTTTCATAGAGCAGATAACTTCCCTATTTAAGATGACACTGGCCCCCTCTACTGTACCTAAGGTGTCTCATGTTTCAAAAGTGTATATTGCTTGCTCTTCATGTTCTAGTGTCTCTCATTCTACACATGACTGCTCCTCTGCTTCACCTTATGTGGAGTGGTCGGAGGAACAAGTCAATGCAGCCCAAGGATTCTCACGAAACGACCCATACTCTATCATGTACAATCCGGGCTGGAGAAACCATCCTAACTTCTCCTGGAGGCGAGGAGGAGAAGGACAGTTTATGCCACAACAACAGAACCCACGACCTCAACAATCTGGTATGCCCCGGCCTGTCGGTTTTCAACCGCAAGGGTATGCTTCTAACTACTCTCAACCTCCTAATTCAAGCTCTAATTAAAATTTTGAAGAGAAGGTTTTGAGTGTGCTGAAAGGTTTAGAAGTTAATTCCCAACTCCTCCACTCCCATACACAATCGATTGCAAAGCTAGAAACCCAAATAGGTCAACTAGCTAACACTTTGAGTAGAAGAGATGAGGGAAGACTCCCTAGCCAAACCATAGAAAACCCTAGGAACTGTGTGAGGTAAGATAACTATCCTCCCCATCACGAATAAGCAAAGTCCATTACGGTGTTCAGAAGTGGGATGGAGGTTGACAATGGAGTGAGTGTTGAGAGTGAAGTACCCAGAAGTGGTGAGGGAGAAGAAAAGAGCAAGGAAAGAGAGAAGGTGACAGATGAGGTCACGCACCCTTCTCCCATTCTCAGGACCTCTGATCTTCCTTCCTCATATGTACCGAGAGTGCCCTTCCCCCAAGCTTTAATTGCGCCACATCCAAATGGGAAGGACAAGAAGTGGGAAGATATTTTGGAGACATTTAGGCAAGTCAAGATAAACATTCCCCTTCTTGATGCAATTAAACAGACCTCGGCCTATGCGAAGTTCATTAAGGACTTACTGAGCCAAAAGAGGCGATCTAGAGCACATCTGCATAAAAAAGCATTTTTAGCCGAGCAAGTGAGCTCCATTCTAAAGTGTGACACTCCAATTAAGTATAAAGATCCTGGTGTCCCCACCATCTCTTGTTCACTTGGAGACTACCCGATTGATAAAGCTTTACTGGACTTAGGAGCAAGTGTTAACATTATACCTTACTCGGTTTATGAGGACTTAGGCTTAGGGGAGTTGCAACCCACCACGGTGACCTTGTAGTTAGCGGACAGATCAACTAGGATCCCCCGTGGTGAGCTTACTAATGTACTGGTGAAGGTAGAAAAAGCCATGTTTCTAGTTGATTTCCTTGTGCTTGACATGGAACCTTCTAGTCATCCGAAAAACCATATCCCTGTCATTCTAGGTCGGCCTTCCTTAGCGACGGCCAATGCCACGATTAATTGTAGATCTGGGGTAATGGATGTTAGCTTTGCAAACATGACTATCAGGTTAAATATTTTTAAGACTTCAACGTCATCCACTAGTGAGGATGAGTCAGAGTGTTTTTGTGTGGATGTCGTTGATGATTTGGTGGATCAAACACTCTCTTCTACTTTAGTTAGTTACCCCCATGATGAGAATGCAAACCTTCTAAAGAGATGCAACGAAGGTTGAACCCGGACATGAAAGAAGTCTTGGGTTGGGAGAAGAATCACGATGTTATGATTCAGGAGGAAATTGTACTAGGCCATAGGTTATCTAAGGAGGGTATTGAGGTTGATAGAGCTACGATAGATTTGAATGTGAACTCGTCCCCTCCCTCAAATGTGAAGCAAGTTAGAGACTTTCTAGGTCATGCGAGTTTTTATAAGGGATTCCTTAAGGACAGTGGGAAGTTGACTAGACCATTGACTAGTGTGCTATCTAAGGACATATCAGTTAAGCTTGATGAGTCTTAGTTGGAAGCTGTTCATAAGCTTCGATCTACACTTTTTGCTGCTCCAGTTAGGCATCTACCCGACTACTCTCTCCCTTCTGAAATTATGTGTGACACTTCTGATTGTGCTGTAGATCTTGTTTTAGGTGAGCTCAGTGAAGTGGCTTCTTTGGTAGATGCCATTACTTGATCTTCGCTGGACCCATTGCGCCCGGTTGATGGCGTAAAACTTAGCACTCCTAGGAGGCAGCCTAGGTTTGTTATTTCTTTTTTTAATTTAGTTTTTGACTTAATTAGTTGCTTCGAGGCTTGTTTTCTCTCTTTTCAGGTTCTTGTGCCAGGTTAAAGGAATCATATATACATGTCCACGCCGTCTCGTCAGGTTGTATTGCTCCATCTCACTTATCTCTTGTGCTTTAATGATTGATGTTGTTGTATTGAGGGCAATGAATGATTTAGGTGTGAAGGTGAGGCTCATTTGCATATGCTCATTTTTGGTCAAATTTTTAAAATTTTGAACATCTTTTTGTGCATTTTGAGCGCGCATTATAACCGTTTAGCCAAGTTTTCCTTAATCGACGCGTATGTTATGATGATTGTGGGATTAGTTGCTTATTTCGTTATCTTAATTCCATGAAATTAAATGATTCTACTTCATACTTGTTAATGAGTGTTGTTGATTATTGTTGATATTAATGGGTTCTACTCATGCCGCTCACATATTCACTGAGCAGAGGACTTTCATGTTGCGAAAAATCTGAAGAATTTGAGTAAACAACCTTATATATCTTGAGTTTTGCAAGCCTGCCCTATTGGCTTATTCTAATCCTTGCCCTTGATGTTGTGTAAAGTACTGGTTGGTCAATGTCAATTGTAATGATGAAGTAAATGTTATTAAAAAAAAAAAGTCCAAAAATGGATAGAAAAGAAAGAGGAAACAAAAAGAAGAAAAAATGAAAAGGAAAAAAAAAAAGAAGAAAAGGGGTTTCCTCCAAAAGAAAAAGGAAAAAGAAAATAAAAAAGTGAAAACTAGTGTATATTCATGACAAAGTTGTTCGTTTGTACTATACTAAGGTCAGAATATTGTAAAGTGGTCACTCACATGCTACTTAAAATTTCACTATGTATGACGTGTTCAAGTGATTCAATAGTGTGGGTGCACAAAACCTTTATATACATGGTTTGAAGTGAGAATTTGAGGAGATTCTATAACATAAAATCCTAATCACTTTCACTTATGCGCTTAAATTGCTTGAGTAGTCCCTATTAGTTGATACAAGGTTAATGAAATTCTAGGACGAGTTTTAAAGTTTAATCATCTAAATTCATGGAATTGGAGAATGCTCTAAATGATTTAATCTTGTCTTGAATTGTAATATAGGTGTTAATCTCAAAAAACAGGTTGGGATGGTTGGGGTAGTTGGTCATTGTAGTTTTTATGTTAAATCATATGCTTTGCTCGAGGACTAGCAAAAGTTAGGTGTGAGGGTGTTGATGCATCTCATATTTACGCATCTTTTAAGTGTTATTTTAATTATTTTGCACCTATTTAATTATAGTTGTACACTTATTTTGGCAATTTTTATGTTTAACATGTTTGAAATTAAAGTTTCGAAAATTGTCAAATCTGGTGCAAATAAGACAAATTTGATGCGTAAACAATTAAATCAAGTCAATCGAGATTCGGGAAATGAATGTATAACTCGAGCCCGACTAGTATCGAGCCCCACGCATCAACCCCCAGCCCATCAACGCCTCAGCCCATCAACGCCCAGCCCAACAGCCCCGTCAGCCCCAACTCCGGCCCAGCTTCACCCGGTCATCTTCATCCCAGCGGCCCAACTCCGACCCGATCGACCACCATCACCGACCTCAACTCGTTTCAACAGCAAGCCCATCACACCTCGACCCACCACCAGCACCCAGCCCACCACCAGCACCGACTTAGGGTTTCGTTAGCAGTAGCGGCTTCGATTTATAAAAGGAAGAGAAGCATTCGATTCGGGATCTATTCGCCTTTGTCGCTGGGTTCACGCCCCTGTTCTTTTCTATTTTCTGTCGTTTCTCTCTCTTCTCTGAGCTCTCTCTCTCTCTCTCAGACTTTATTTTAATTTTTCGTTAAATTGGAATGCGAGAGAAATTAGCGTGGAGATCAACATGAGATTGTTCAACTTCTTCTTCACCGGATCATCCTTGATAGAGAGCTAACTTGCTCTCTGGGGTTAGATAAAATCTTAGCCTTTACTTTTGTTTACTTTTAATTCGAGTTAATTTGATTGTTTACATGAACTGCTTAGTTGAGGTAAATACTTTGAAGTATTATATTTTTATTGTTTATTCAATTGATATGATTATTGAGTTTGTAACCTTTAACTATTGATATTGATATTTATAAATTAATTCTTTGTGCTTGTAGCTTTAGGATTAATTAATCAAGCAATAGTATTAACCAAATTGTTAATTAAAGCCTATCTTCCCCATGCTTTAGTTAGATAGGGTCAATATGTGATAATTAATAATACGTTAGGTGGAGCCTATTTTCCTTATGCTTTAGTTAGATAGGGTCAATGCATAATACTAACAACATTATCTTAGTAGGTTGAAGCTTGTAGCCTAAACCACTACTCGTGTGACAATCAATAATCCCAATTTAAGAGTTAACGCAAAAATAATTGGCTAATGATGGATTCGAAACCCTAGGCTCCAATTTAATACACGTTCCCAATTAGTAGTAGATTACTTTAGTTTAATTATCGTTTTCTAGATTAATTAACACAAATATATCACTTTTTCTTAAATCAATTTAGGTCATAGATTAAATTCACGCACTCTTAGTCCCTGTGGTTCGACACCCTCTCGCCCTACACTTCAATTTAGGTGTGTTTAATAGATAGGTTTTATATTAAATTTTGATAGACGTAGAAAAACACATCAGCATCTTGAACTACTTTTCTGAAGATTATGTAGTTCTTCATTGAGTGAGTGAGCAAATCATGTCATTTATAGTGTACCTTTCCTTTTAGTGTATTAGGGTTAGGTTTCCTGTGTTTCCCCCTAACCTTGAACTTATTGTTTGCCTCTAGCCAATCAAATATAATGTCAGCTCTTGAGAGATCAAATGAGTATTTTCTCACGTCTTGGGACAGATTTGACTTCCGAGCTTTAATATCCTTCATTAATAAGTATTAAAAACCATAGGTGGTCCTTTGACGTGTTCAGCAATGTCAATTTCGTATGGAGGATTTTCTCCCTCGTCGATTAGATTATGTATGTAGGTTGAATAAATGCTATTTTTCTTGAGGCTTTCGTCCTTCAAGGCAACTTCATACCTAGCGGCACATTTTGCCAACTGAAAGAAAGTTCTAAAGTTTGAGAAGAGAGTAAGCTTGAGGATTTTGTATCCTCGAGGGAAAGGAAAGTCCTAAATGTAGTCCGAGTACGGTTTACTATACAAAGGTCTATTAACCCTTCTGAGGCCTGGCCCGCACATATGCTCAATAAGAGCAATCAATGGGTCTTGGAGGGGTAGGCTTGGCACATGGTTATGCACCTGCCACTGCCCCGAAGAGGTTGAGGATCTCAAGGGGGATCAGAAGGATACCCCTAAGCTCCCATAACAATTGGATATTGGAATGGATTTTGTCCCACTTACACAGGGTAGTGACCCCCTTAATCATTCTGGCTATTTGGTTGATTGGCCATGATATACCAACAGATTCTTGGATATGTAGCATACTTGAAGGCACACCTACATTAATAGGTTGTTGGGCCATCCTTGCCTAATGAATCCCCAAGGTTTTATCTTGAGGAGTAGGACATTAGTCCTCAGCATTGGGAACATATCCTTCCGCACCTACTCTGAGGCTCTGATAAAGCCTTGGGCAGCCTCTCTAGCATAAGAAGGGCATGGATTGTTGTGGTACCCGTCTCAGGGATAGGCGTGACCTGGACCTTAGTGTTAAGGTCCCTCAAAGCTGATGTATACCCTTGGTTCAAAGGGCCAACAACCCAAAAGGTTGTGCTGTCATTCCTGTGGCCAAAATCCAAGTGAGTAGCGCCTAGTTAGCCAAAGCTAGATTGCTCGTTCTCTCAGAGATTGCGTTGCCAACCTGAGCCCCTAGCATTTGTGAGCTCGAAGGAACATCATGAGGGTACCCAGTGGGAACTAAGGAAGGAGGAACAGGCCTTAGCTGCGTAATGTCCTTTCTAACGGCTTGAACTAAGTCGTTATGAATCTCAGCCTGCCTTACTAAGATAGACTCGACTTCAACTACTGTCTGTCTTTTAAGGTCCTTAGCTATAAGGCCACCAGTAGAAGAGAGGGTAGAGTTCATCTCAACCAAGACTCTATCAGTTTCTTTATGGAGTCTTTCATTCATTGAGGTCCCAATGTCATTGATCATAGCTCTCATTGTGGCAGAGTTTTCACATTGAGCCGCTAGAATATGCTCTATTTCAGCGGATTACTTTTCATAGACCTCTTTCATTGCTTGTTCAAGCCTTTAATCAACGAGTTCGATCTGACATTTGAGAACACCATTAAACTCTTTCAAGAATAGCCATCAATCCCAATACGCTAGTCTTCTAGGATGTTTTTATCACCTCCACTTTAGTTATCGTGATTGTGACTTGTTTCATCCCCTCAGGAGATAGCGCTTTGTACTAGAAGGTGCTCAATTGGAGAGCCAATTAAGGCTAACCCTTCAGGTTCCTCTGGTTCAAGAGCACTAAATCTTCTAGTTCCAACCATTGGTTGATGGTGTGATACTATATTTTGATAATCCACAATGGGGTTAAAGACAATTACATCTTAAGTTTCCCACTGTGTTCGCCAAAAGGCATGTTTGCTCTTTTTGTTTACTTAGTGTGTGCGTGTGTGTGTGTGTGAGGTCATTGCAAATACAGATCAGGTAAACATGCAAAAAGGGACTTGCAATGAAGTGGAAGCGAGCTTGAATTCTGAACCGCATGTGTTTGGCCTCAACCAATCACTTGTTTTAGGAAAAGGGATGGTACTTCTGGTGAATCTGACTTTGGTTTTCTATTAATGTGGATTCTACTTATGCTTCAATTAAGGAGACTTTTTAATATTTCTATGGATATACATATTAGTGTGTGTGTGTGACAGAACATTAAAGGGATATGGACCTAAGTTAAATGGCTGTTATAGAGACAGACCAACACCCACCGACACCTTTTCTCATACACTTAAAAGTTAGGAACTAGGGTAGAGACAAAATCAAGAGCTTAGCAATCCACTTACAAGCCCGAGACAACAAGATTTTTAAACCTGGCACCCTTGACTTGTAATAACTTCAATGAGTTAGAGTTTGACAAGATTTAGATGGAGTGAACAATATCTAGGTTATTAGATGGGGACCAACGCAATGAAAGTCAAGCCTTGGCGATGAAAGCCCTTAAACAATAACACAAAACTAAGTTCACCGGACTTCTTAAGCAATGAAATCAGTGTTAAAAATGTTAGGAATAGTGTCCTAAAATTCAGATTTATTCTGTAAAGAAACTTGAAGAAGTTTGTATGGTGGTGCTAAACACTTTACAACTACAATAATGTCACTTATGTTTAGAAAACGAAAATAATTGTTTCATCTTTCTTTCAACGTTTCGTCCCACATCTACCTCAAAGCTTCCTTGGCGCACTGAATGGGCATTGAACATGCCAAAAAATTGTATGCTTGAGCATCTTCCTCGGGCAACTGGGCAAAAGATGCAAATGTCTTAACATCTAAAGGCCTAGCATCCCTCGAGGATGGCCTCTCGTGATAAACACTTGGGGTTTTACTTCAAAACAACGTTGTCACAATTCCCTCAAGTTCAGGGTCTAAACAAATATATGTCGGTCATACACTGCAATACCCACCATGGTTATGGGGTGGTTACCGGTATGATATTGTATCCGCCCCTCCCACTCCAAAACGACTCCACCCCGCCCCATACCCACCATACCTACCACGTACCCATCCCCTTGTATTTCGTTTGTTTACCAATAAGAATAATACATATATATATATATATATATATATATATATATATATATGTATGTATGTATGTATATTAGATTTAATTACTCAATTTTTTTGTCAAATATTAAAGTAAATTATAATTACATTCTAAAATCTAATATTAAATGTTAATATAGGTATATATGGATGATCATTTGGTACCTACACTAGGGCGCGTACAAGGCAAGTAATGTATTTCTGCCAGACATCATGGGTAATGAGGTGGGTATGGGTATGAGTTTGTACTTGCCGAGCGGGTATGAGTATCGAGTTGACACCTATGGCGGGTAATGGGGTGATATGGGTATGGATTTGTGTGATGGTTATGTTGATGTATTTTCAAAATGAGAATCGATAATGAAGTGTTTGAGATTTATCCCAATTTTGTTTGAAGTGTTTTTTACTTGTATGGGATGTGTGTCGACACACAGGGCTCGTGTGTCGACACACAAACTTACAAAACCAAAATGTAGTGGCTCTGTGTGTCGTGTTAACACACAACTTTACAGAAGCGCATGGAGTAGAGCTATCTATCGACACACAGACTTATAGTACCCTGTGTGTCGATGTGTGTGTTGACACACAGCTTTGACACAAGGGCAGTTTGACAGTTTTATTGCCCGATTTTTTCCGGTTTTTGGCACCTCTTTTTGGGGTAATTCTTAAGATATCTCTCTTCATTTTTTTCATATACATTCCCTTTTTTTATGTTTGATGAATACTTGAATCAACTGATTAAAAGAAAAGAGAACTTTGTGAAAGAACTTGTGCTTAAAGTATTGAAAGTTTTTTGGAAAACTTCATTCTCATTCATCTTTTCTATCTCTCCTCTTGCACACTTTCACTTCATTGTTATTGGTTATCGTTGTATTCCCGAGACTATTTCCTGCGCTAAATTAAGTCTTAAGGAAAGTGATTACACGGCCTCAACACCTGAGATCTTTGGATATCTATTCTTGTGTGATTTGCAAGTGTTTGCACCAACAGGTTATAGGTATTGAGAATACACACCCTGTACCCGCTCCGCTCCAACCTATTGCCATCCCTACTTATGATCCCATGCCTTCTCTTTTCTGAGTTTAGTCTCCTATTTTGTAAAGATACTATAGAATCATGCCAGGAACTCAAGGCACTTTTGGACATTTATTTTTCACAATCTTGCCAATTGGTAAATTTTCTTAAAGCTACATGTGTATTCTCAAATATATCCCACCACATATGGGAGCATGAATCAGCAGTTTTGTAGTCAAATTCCCTTTTACTGGAGGGCGTTGGACGTTTGAAGAGTTCCAGTTCACTCGTAGTCAAATTCTGCATAAAATTTTCCCATGGGAGGCCAACTTACATTCCAAAGCAGACATTGCAGTTTTAAATAAGCAAGGCTGAAATTTGTAATATTCTGTATAATGGATGCTATTCTTTTTCTTTTGTTCTGCATTCTTCGCTCCATTGCATAAAGTGTTTGCTCAATACATGGATAAGTCAATTAGTCAGGTTAATTCTCAATCAACTGGACAATTGATTTAGTTGATCGAGGTGAAATGCAACTAGAAATGGCAATAGGGTAGGGGATACCAGGCTGCTTCTTCGTGAAAGAGAATACTATACGGTTCTTTTAAAATTCATTGAATATGAAAGTTAATTATATGATCATGTTAGGAACTCAAGGTACCATTGGACTTTTATTTTTCATAATCTGGCCAAGTGTAAGTTTTCATGAATCTACCGGTGTATTCTCAAAACATATGCCATCAAATATAAGAGCACGAATCAGTGGTTTGCTTGTGGTTGATTCAATGATACAGCTCGGTAAATATGTAAGATGCTCGTTTACTGGAGGGCGCCTGATGCTAGGTCCATGCATAATCAGATTCTCCATCCCACGGGAGGCCAACTTACATTCTAAAGAGGACAAAACGGTTTTAAATAGGCAAGCTTAAATTTGTAATTTTTCTTATAAATGGATGCTATTCTTTTTCTTTCTTTCTTTCTTTCTTTTTCACTATTCCCTTCATGAAATAAAGTGCTTGCTTGATAAATGAATAAGTCAGTAGGTCAAGTTAATTCTCAAACAATTGAACAAGTGGTTTACTTGATTGAGGTGCAATGCAGTTAGCAATGGCAATGAGCAAGGGGATCCAAGGGCGCTTCTTCGTATTGTGTGCGGAAATACAGAATCGCAATTACTTAATTCGAATCAAATACTACAACCAAACGAGAAGTAATACAGATAAAAGAGAACAAAACAAGAACACAACGATTTATGTAAAAACCCCTTTTCAATTGAGAGGAGAGAAAACCACGGATAGAGATGGAGACTTTTATTGATTTGAGAACAGAAAAATTACAATTCACTTCTCTCTCTCTCTCTCAAGGATGACGGCGGCGCTCTCTTTAATTGGATACTGAGCACGTGAACCCTAAGGTTGTATTTATAGCCCCATGAAAAAATAAACTCCCAATCGATCGGTGGACCCTTTGGATGCGGGATTCACTTACGTACTTTTCCCGATCGATCGGCTTCTTCTCCCGATTGATCGGGGTGCTCCCTGCTTGCCTCCACTTAAATCTAAGAATTTGAGGTATATTCCTAGCAAATCTCCACCTTGACTCAAATTTAACACCGAAATAAAATACCTCCACCTTCTCCACTAGCACCCCACAACCGGGGTTAACAAACTGAAACTGAGAGCACAACCAAGTTCGAGCAATGCTCGAATTTCCTGCCAGGAAGAACTTTAGTGAATATATCTGCTGGATTATCTTCAGTACCAATCTTCTTCAACTCCACCTTGTGCTCATCTATCAGATCTCAAATAAAATGATGTTTGACATCAATGTGCTTCGTCCTGTCACGATGCGTCATCTGATCTTTAGCTAGGTGAATTGCAGACTAGCTATCACAGTCAACCCTAACTGTGTCCTGATCAACATGAGTTCACTAATAAAACCTCTCAACGAAACAGCTTCCGGGACCTGTGACATGTATCTGACATCCTCCTCTGTCTAAGGTGAATCCAATGCTGAAAGCCTGAATTGAGCTGCCATCGGAGTGCTAACAGGCTTAGCATCCTTCATATGAAATTGATCCAAAACCTTCTGAATATGCTTCTCCTGAGACAAGTACAACTTTCCTGCTTTTCGGTCCCTACTGATTTCCATACCGAGTATCTTCTTGGCAGCTCCTAAATCCTTCATCTTGAACTCACTTTTCAACATTGTTTTCAAGCTATTAACATCAGTCATGTCCTTAGCTGCAACCAACATATCATCAACATATAACAGAAGATAAATGCATGAACCTGAGTCTGTCTTCCTGAAGTACACAAAACTGTCATATTTACTCCTGAAGAACCCATTACTAATCATAAACTGATCCACCTTTTGTACCACTGCCGAGTTGACTGTCTTAAACTATATAGAGATCTTTTCAACTAACAAACTTGGTCTTTCTTACCATCAACAACGAAGCCTTCAGGCTGATGCATGTAAATACTCTCCTCCAGCTCACAATGCAAAAATGCAGTTTTCACATCTAACTGCTAAAGCTCTAAATCTTGCATAGCTACTAAAGCAAGTATCGCTCGTACGGAACTATGTCTAACACCAGGTGAGAAAATATCATGAAAATCAACACCATATACCTGACTATAACCTTTAGCTACTAACCGAGCCTTGTACCTTGCATCTTCCACTCTAGGAATGCCTTCTTTTCGTTTGAAGACCCATTTGCATCTTATAACTCTCTTTCTTGTTTGAGGCTTGACTAGCTGCCACGTCTGGTTCTTCTATACTGACCCCATTTCTTCATGCATGGCCACTAGCCACTTCTCTAAGTCAGATCTAGATACAGCCTCTCAATATGTAGATGATTCAAAATCTTCCACAGTCTCAGCTGTAGTAAGGGCATAAGCTATCATCTCCTCATGCCCATATCTCTGTGGTGGCCTAATCTGTCTTTTCTGCCTTCCACCAGCAATAATATACTGTCCGACCTGCTAGCCTGTTTCTGTTTTATCATCCTCATCAGAAACCAGTGCTGGAGGTACCTGTATACTCTCAATCTGTACTACTTGCTGCTGATCTGAACTATCTGATTGTAACTGACTCTCATCAGGCTTCTACACCTGGCCCGAATCACGAACTAAGGAGGGCGTGTGTGGCGGATGTAGTAGGGCAGACTCATCAAATGTAACATCCCTACTAGTCAGAAATTTATGAGATTTTGGATCCGATAAACGAAATCCCTTCACACCTGACGTATAACCAAGAAAGATAAACTTCTTGACTCTAGGCTCGAGCTTCCTATCATTCACATAAGCATAAGTAGGACAACCAAAAATTCTTAAATGAAAGCAATCGGCAGGGGATCCAGACCTTATGTTACGCTCGGGCTTGAACCTCGAACGTAAACTAATATAGTTTTGATAGGTTTGAGAATTTGGGATGAGAAAGAATTGAATTTGAGATGAGAAAGTAGAGTTTAGAGTTTAGATGAGAGAAAGAAGGGAAAAGGAGATGAGAGAGTAGAGTTTGATCTCAAATGAGATTAATATTCAGATTTCATTGATTGATTGAATTGACCATTACATTCATCTCCTATTTATAGCAATCTAATACAAGCCAATGCAATAGATCTAGACTTATTCCACTAACCAACCTAGGAGTATCTAGAATTATCTAGAAAATGAACTAACTAATATTCAAAACATTATTATTGGCGCCAACACAAAATAACAGCAGTAAGTAGTAACTAACAGCAGTAGCACGCATCAGGTGTGTAGATCAGCAAGCAGCACAACACCAGCAGCAACAGAGCACAACTCAGCACAGCAGCAGCATCAGCAGTAGACAAGTAGGATTACAACTTTCACTCTTAAACTTATACTAACAATGCACCACACTTAACTAATCAAACAATTCAATAACAGCAGCAGCCAAGTAACGCAGCAGCAGATCGGTACCAGCAGCAGCAGCTAACAGATAGCAGCAATAGCAGGTCAATATACCAGCAGCACAGATCAGAAGAACAGCTCAACAGATTTAACAGAATTTTCACACGAATCCCCATTCCCGCCAATTCAACAATAAAATCCAAGTCTCGGATTTTTGATTTGTAACATTCCCTTCCCCTTGAAAATATTCTTGTCCTCAAGAATGAAAAAGAGTTGGACTTAACATCACTTATTAAGGCTGAAAGATTGCTGAAATTGCAGCTTGAGTAGGTGATGAATTCTGAATCTTGGATCATTAAGTTGCGGCTGTAAGAACTTTGAAATGCAACTGATGAGAATTTGTTACGATAGTACAACTTGATAAACAACTCACAAATGTCCTCCCAATAGCATAGCTTCGTGATCGGGTTCATATTGATCAAATCTCTTTTCCAGAAAAGAAATAAACCATGCCAAACTTGCCGATCGGCATGCCGACAATGCATTTCAGCTTCTGGAACTTGATTTCTTACTGAGTTAACGTGCTTTGCAATGATGACTTCCCACTCATTCAGCTTAATATCCTTAGAGGAGACAAATTTGCTAACTTGAGCATTCAAATCAACTCTATGAGTTTGCAAAACAACAGCTTCCAACTGTAAGCACCATTCAGCACAATAATTTTCAGATTTCTCAGATTTTTGGTCCACTTCTGGAATTCGATCTTGAGGCCACCACCCTGCATCCATTTGTTGACAAATCTCACTACAAAGCAAAGCGTTAGTGTCCTGATCTGTAGAAACGAGTGCAGCAGCATCCAACTTCACATCTGTAACTTGTTGATCTGTATGTTCATGAGATCTGACAACTAATTCCACCTCTGACAATTGATTTTGATGCCTATCCTCATTCGATGGAAGATGAACTTGAGGACTACCATTTACCTTAGCAATTTGAGATCCTTCTTCGCGCTTCAACTTTGGCTTTGTCGACTTCTTTTTTGTAATCGTCTTTGCTTTCCAATAATCGTTAAATGCGTCATTGAGGTGGTTCTTCTTCATTTTGCTTTTTGCATTCTTCAACATTTTCATGATGTGAAAATCATCTCCCCATTCCGGATACTTGTCATATTGTGCCTCAACGTCATCAAGATACTCTAACTCTAGCAAAGGGTCTTCATAAGGATCGTCTTGTTCAAACTCAGGCTCTTCAAGCTTGTTTTCATCAATTTCGGCATTGTCGTGGTCGAATTCATCCTCAACAACAATCATTTCTATTACAGCTTCCTCTTTGTGCTCAACCTCGAGCTCTTGCAGTAAAACTACTTCCGTTGGTGGAACAATCTGGCTAGAAGGCTCAATTTGTTGCACCCTATCTTCTTTGTTCACATCCTCACCCAAAAGTTTCTTCAACATTTGTTGAATACTGTCAAGCTGGCAGTTATGCTCGATTTTCTGCTCCTTAAGCTCAGCAGTCCTCTGCTAAACTTTGACATAAAACTCCCGGAGCTGATCGTTAAAGCAACACTGAGGTTTGATTGTAACATTTGCGCCAACTTTCGATTGTGTCATAGATTCATCAGCCATATTTGCAATGAATAACAGCTTTGATCTGAATCGGAACAGTTCGCAGAATACAATTCGAAATTCGCAGAAATGTAAACTCGTTTTACCACCCTTCAACAATTGATTGTCTAATAAAATTCTACTCCTTAGTTCGCACGTACACGTACCGGTTATCAGTTTGATGCTCATCAATGATTATTAACCCTAACTGATCAACTTCGAACAAACAGCGAACAAACCCTAACCTCGACGATTTCTGACAGAGATGCGGATAATTGCGACTAAGGATCTGAAATTGGTTCGATTATTGTATGTAATGATGATTGTAACACATGATCCACAACAATCTTCAAGAAAAATAGCGGATTTCCACACTTTCGGTACCTATCAGATTTTCGCCTCCTTGTCAGACTTTCGCCTTTGCTGACAATTTCGCCTCTACCATAATTTTCAAATTTTTAGCATCTGAATCACCTCAATGCCACTGGATTCTGATCTTTTGATGATGATCAAGTGTAATGTGGATCTTATAGCTCAATTTAAACTTCTTTCTCAACCGATCAAATGGATGATTAATCAAGAACAATTAAGCTCAATTCAACTAATGCTTTGCTCATAACTTCACTGCAATTTTCTTCTTCTGAATTTTCAAGATCAATTTTGAAAATCACAAATCTGAATTTTATTTTTTTATCTACTTCTTGAATCTGAATCACAAATCACAAATCTGAATTTTCAAGATCAGTCCTCAACCTCTTTATCTACTTCCCTGTCTGTTTTTCAAGCAGTGTCTCCCACTTCTTGAAGACTTAATAAACTTCATTTTTCTACTTAAGAAAATAGATCCAAACTTTTCTTGAATAATCATCAGTGAACGTTAGAAGATACCTGGAACCTCCATTGGAAGCAACTCTGCACAGTCTCCACAAATCTAAATGAACATAATCGAGCGTTCCTTTAGTCTAATGCACTGCCTGCTTGAAGCTGACTTTCTTCTGCTTCCTATAGATGCAATGCTCACAGAATTGCATCAACCCTGTAGACTGACCACACAATAAACCCCTCTTGCTCAGCTCTGTCAGACCCTTATCACCCATATGACCCAATCTCATGTGCCACATCTTGGTAATATCTGATTCTGACATAGATGTAGAAATAGCCTCTGACCCTGTCACGGTAGAACCTACAAGCTCATACAAGGTTCCTACCCTTCTGCCCTTCATCACAATCAACGCACCCATACTGACCCTCAAAGCTCAACCTTCAGCTGTGTACTTGCACCCATGTGACTCAAGGGTACCTAAAGAGATAAGGTTTTTTTTCAAATCTAGGACGTGTTGCACGTCGCTAAGTGTCCTGATAGTACCATCGAACACCTTAACTCTAATTGTTCCTATACCCATAACCTTACAAGCGGCATCATTGCCCATCAAGACTACTCCGCCCTGAATTGACTTATATGTGGTGAACTGGTCTCTATTAGGATAAACATGATAAGAACAACCTGAATCCATGATCCACTTATCCTTGGATCTGGCCTGGGATTCGGTTACTAAAAGAACATCAACATCACCCTCATCTTCAACTACAGTAGCCTCAGTAGACTTATCACCTCTATTATGGTCATGCCTATTATCTTCTTTCTGCTTATTCTTAAGTTTATAATAGTTTTTCTTTATGTGTCCTTTCTTGTGATAAAAGTTACATGACAGGTTATTGTGTCTAGACTTAGACCTTGACTTCTTTCCACCATCAGACCCTCTATTCTCAGTTCTACCTCTCGCAAACAAACCATTACCAGAGTTATTCATAGAGTCAGACAATTCTTTATCTACTCGTTCTTGACTCACTAGGTTTCTCTTAACTTCATTAATTACGATAGTTGACTTACCACCGTATATCATGCTTTCTACAAAGCCTTTATATGAATTAGAGAGTGAACACAACAATAACATGGCCTGATCTTCATCTTTAGGGGCATCATCCAATTCTTTTAACTCTTGAATTATAGAATTAAATTCATTAATATGGTTCTTAAGAGATGTACTTTCCGACATATGAAACGTGAATAACCACCGCTTGACTTCGAGTTCATTGGAGATCATTTGAAGCAGAACATCTCCTGCAGCTTCTTCCACAACTCCTTAACAGTTTTTACCTCCAAGACTTCTGTCATTACATCATCTGTAAGACACATCTGAATAGCTGTAAGTGCCTTCTCATCCAACTCCTCCCATTGTGCATCGGATAAACTCTCCGGTTTCTTCTCTTTTCCATTCAATGCTTTCTTCAAGCCATTCTATGTCAGGAGACCTTTGACGCAGACTTGCCACAAACTGAAATTCTCTTGACCACCAAACTTCTCTACTTCAGATTTAATCGCTGACGTCATTGTACCAAAATGAACAACAAGGGATCTGATACCAATTTGTACGAAAATACGAAATCCCAAGTACTTAATTCGAATTAAATACTAGAACCAAACGAGAAATAATACGGATAAAAGAGAACAAAATAAGAACACAACAATTTACTTCAATCGAGAGGAGAGAAAACCACCGGCGGAGATGGTGACTTTTATTGATTTGAGAATAGAAGAATTACAATTCACTTCTCTCTCTCTCTCTCAAGGATGACAGCGGCGCTCTATTTAATTGGATACTAAACACGTGAACACTAGGGTTGTATTTATAGCCCCGTAAAAAATAGACTCCCAATCAATTGGGCAATCGATCGATGGACCCTCTGGATGCAGGATTCAATTTCGTACTTTCCCGATCTATCGGCTTCTTCTCCCGATCGATCGGGGTGCTACCTATTTGCCTCCACTTAAATCTAAGAATTTGAGGCATATTCCTAACATAACGCTATACGCCTTTTTTCTTAATAAAATTCATTGAATATGAAAATTAATTATAATAAAATTAGTAATTAAGTTGGGAGAGTGAGGCTAGGCCAGTATGAGCTGATGTAAGATATTGTAGTTAAGTTCCCAATATGTCAAGTTACATGTTTTGGGTTCTTAGCTCCTCCCCTCATTCCCAAAAGTGTTAATTTCCCTATTTAGGGAAAAGATGTATCTTCCTTACAAATATTTAAGAAAAGAAACTCATGTATGCTCTGTACATATAGCCAGTACTACCACTTGATCCCGACCTTAATGCACTACTAGGGTCAAACATAACTTAAAGTAGCCCAAGCAGCCGTTTGAGTCTCCCGAATTTCAAATGCCCCATATTCTAGGGATTTGTAATTTTAAAACTTTTAATTAATATTAATTGTTAAAGTTCACCAAGCCTTTAAACTTGACCCACGGAGTTAGCACGTATGAGATCCATATATAAGGCCAAGTGGTGTTCTACCTTAAAACAAATTAGCATTAGGAAGAATAATCCACTAGCTTATATGTTCGTCTCTCTTTCATACAACTCCTACATGAGATCCACATTTGATTCATATGTAGAGTTCTTAACATTAGTAAATTTTAGGATTAAAATTTTTATAAGTTGTCTTGTTAGTATTGTATTATTAAAGAAATATTAATATACAACTCTTATCCTCAATCTTCTTCAATCAAAGTCCCAACTCAAAACTCTTTCGAAATTCTTAATGAAGATTTTCCTTCAGTCTCCTACTCTGCCATTGTTTCAAGACCTCCAAATCCTCTCTCAGTTAAACCTCCGACTCCTCCTCAATCCCTTAATCAGAGACTCCAAAACACTTTACCAGCTCAAACAAATCAATATTTTTCAAAGCCTAAGCTCGAACATATTTTCCTCACAAAATATAGAGAACCTCTCCTATTAATTGGAATTCAAAATTTAGTCAAAACCACATTTCCTGACAATTTTCAATGGCTTCTAGACAATATTCAAATGACTTAAAAGTTTTATGAATTCATTTTTGTAGATTCAAATTCTACCCTTATTAAGCATGAAAGATGTGATTATGGGCAAATCCAATATTCAAAATGCAAAATTTTAAATATTTGGGATATCAAAGATTTCGGTCACACTTCTTATACCTCAAAATAATTTTCTCAAACTTTTATTCCATCCGGCTATACTTATCAAGATTACAAAATGGCTTGTTTTAGAACTTTTCTTTTCCGGCCTTTTGATCATTCCTGGTTCTTTCAATTTCAAAAAAAATCAAGAACTTTCCAGCCTAATTTTATAAATGGTGGCGCTTTTTCGAAAGCACTACTGACATTTACCCAGCAAATGCCAAAACATTGTTTAATATTTATTCAAAACATTCAAAAGGCGATTCTCTAAATGTAATTATAAATTTTCATTCAAATTTTCAAATTCCTTGGATACTTTGTTTGCCCTTAAAGACCACTCAATTTCTAGAACAACCTTATCCCATATCCTTGGTTCGAGAATTCAAAATTAAGTGGTGGAAAAATACGTCCTTGAACGAGATTGTACCACTGATTCTCTATCAAAAATTTTCACAAACAAAAACAAGAATATTCAAATCTCCGATAAGAATTCTCCAGGTATTTTAAAAACTCCTTCCAAATCTTATCCTCTAAAAACTTCACTATCAAACTCTTCCTCAAAATCTAAATCCAAAATATCAAAGGAACTTCTGACTCAACTCCTTCAACAAATTCAAAGCTCTTCCTTTGATGATGATACTGAAGAAGTTAATTCAAGCCAAATTGATCCATTCAACCTCTTCTAAAAATTTCTTACATTGAACAATTCAAGGGAACAAGTCCACAAAAAGTGCAATAATTCAATACAGGACAAAGGCTAAAGACAAAAGATGCACAGTACTGCTCAATAATTCAAGAAAAAACAAACACCAAAGTCAAAAGGTGCACAGTACTGCTAAATAGTCCCTGAAAAGACAAAGGACATATTTGGCATGTGCAGATTCAAATTATTAATGCCTATTGTTCGGATTTCAAATTCTGCATTTCAAATCTGGGGTTACGGACTTCAATTAAAATCCGGGGTGCTTCTCCAACTATAAATTGGACGTCTCAACTTCATTCAAAGGTAGAGTGAAAATTACAGTTTCAATACGAGTGCAAAATTACATTCTCATAATTCAAGAGCGAGTCTTAGTATCAAATTGTATTTTGTAATTTTATTTTCAAGTGTTGTACTTCAGTCCTCCATTCTAATTTGTAAGTTTTATTTGTATTTCAATTTCAATTTCAATCAATCTTTTGTACTCAGTCTATCTTTAAATTTCTCAATTAATAAATCCATCTTTCTCATCTTCTTCTGTGTCGGCCGATCCTGCCCCCTTTTGGTATCATAGCCAAGTTCAAGGTGTTTTCAACAGTAATTTCATGGAAATACTGTTAAGCACTTATTAGGAATGCTTTGCTATTAGAGCACTTATTAGGAGCGTTGGTAAGACGGTAGTGTAGTGTTGGTAAGCCCTGGATAGCGTTGATAAGTCGTGTGGAAGGTGTTCCAGCTGGGTGTTCCCGTTACTGTGCCACTGGTGTTCCCGTTCTCAACAGTGTCAAATAGTAAAACCGTTCTCAATGGTGTTAAATAGTAAGACTATTAGGTAACTGTTGAACCCAAACAATTAAGGCTGTAACCATGTCAGGTTTCAGAATTGCTGGACCATTTAGAAAGATGTTTTCAAAATAACCCAGTACTAGTTTAAACATAGTTAATTCAAAAGAAGTTTCAAAAGAAATTACAAACCCAAAAGATTTTGTCAATTGGAGCATTCCAAATGAAGATTTAGAATCAATTTATCAAATAGGAACTTTTGA
Source organism: Simmondsia chinensis (assembly GCA_018398585.1). NCBI lineage: Eukaryota > Viridiplantae > Streptophyta > Magnoliopsida > Caryophyllales > Simmondsiaceae > Simmondsia > Simmondsia chinensis. The sequence goes on from JAGTTD010000005.1 coordinate 15,030,273, forward strand.
TTTTAAAATGACTTTTTCATATAAAACACGTGAACAATCAATGGCTGTTGATCAAGAAACCCTGATAGTTCAATTACTTTCAAACTTATCCCTTCAAAAATATATTGCAAAAGGTTATCATTATATACACTATGGTTTAGTTCAAGTAGCTATCAACCCTTCAATAAGGACAGGACATAACCAACCGGTTATGTTAGCTCTTAGAGATTTAACATATTTAAAATGTGAAGAATCTTTACTAGTAATTGTCCAAACAAGTTTACACAATGGACCAATTTATTTCAATTGCTATCCAAACTTTTCGGTTGCTCTTCGAGATCCAACAATTTTGGATACTTTAACGTTAGATATTCATTTGCCAAATATTAATATCGAAAAGAACAGATAAAACTTTGTTCTCATTTAAAGAATTTATTTCAGGCTTTTAGGAAGCCAACTCAACCCAAAATGTCTCAAACAATCTCCTCCTGGAGAAACTTTACTGCTTGAGGTTCAGGCTGAACAAGCTTCAACCTTTACCCCCAAAGCATCTCAAATGGAATGACATAACCATTCCAGATATTTGGAGGATTGAAAACCCTCAACCTCCAAGAAATATTGCAAACAGGCAAGTTCAACAAATTACTGAAGAACCTAATGGTAAAATTACCATTAAATTCGAATCGAGAAAATAAACAATTATTTCATAACCTTTCTATATTGAATCTTTAACACAATCAACTTCATCCTTTCCATACAACAGAGAAGAAGATTTTCAAAATACTTCTACTTCCAGGTTTAAAGGAATACGTTTTAACTCTCCTCTAGCCGAACCAGTTTTTTAAAATGAATCATCTTCAAACCCAAGTTCTCTAACAGCTTCTCAAATGAGACCACCTTCAATAAATATTTTAACAAAAGATTTTACAATAAATAAAGAATTTTTAAGCAATGAATTTGAATCTAATCATAATACGATTCAAAGCCAATGGTTTTTTATAACTTTTACAAAATAATCAACAATCAAAATTAGAGAAACTTATTACAAAGAATTAAATCTATTAAAATGTAATATTCCATTTTTCAAATGGTTAGAATCATACACATCAAGGAATCCAATACCAAATCCTTATATTCAAAATTTTTTAAATGTTAGTACAAACCCTATAACCAAATGGCTAACAACAGATGGACAAGTAATCCAAACTATTCATCATCCAACAAAAAATCAAATTATTAATGTTTAAAATCAAGAAATGGTTGCTGCTCCTTTCTGCAGGGGAAGAGAGGAAAAAGAAAATTTAGATTCACCACCTACAATAAAAGATATAAACAAAATTTATAAGCATAATAATTTTCAAGCTTTAAATCTCAAAACAATTTTGGAACAATTAAATTTAATACATAATAATATAATAAACAACAAGGATAAACAAAAAATGAAACAATCTCCAATAGCCCAATCAATGCCTCAACTAACATGTCAAAATTACACTATCCCCCAACCAATACCTGAGATACCTCAGAGTTACCCTATTCAACAAAACTTTCCACTCCCACAACCACAAGCAAATCCATTTTTTCAAAGAATTCAACAATCCTCATTCCAACCTTTTAATTTAACTCAAAAGTATAAAGAACAAATAAAACTCAAAAAATTACAAAATTCTGATGAAGATGTCAATCAAAAAATCACTCAAAAACTCAAATTAACAGATAACCCAACTGCAAGTAGCCACATAATCCAAACTATTTTTAAAGGAGAAAATGAAGTCTCTAATGATAAATCCTTATCAATATTCCAACCCGAAGAAAAATAAGATCCCTCTACGTTCAAAACAGTAGTCATAGTTTCAAATCTTTAAGAAAAAATAAAAGGAAAAAACATTCAAAACAAAATCCAAATAGGATTCCAATCTGTCACAGGTGTAGAAAACCCGGCTATTTTATGAGAAATTGCAAAACGAATCAACAAATAAATCAAAATGAAGATCAGCAATTCTAAAACAAATTAATAAATTTATCAAATTCAATCTTAGAAAATGCAAGATACAATTCTGAAATTCAAAAGAGCACAGAACTTAAAAACCTATCTTCTAATTCAAATCATAAGGAAAATAAAAACTTAACATCTGATTCAACTACAAAAATCCAACACAAAAATCAAGAATCTGAGTCAAATTCAACCTTACCAAATTCAGAACTATTTCTCATTATAAGAACTTCCGATGTTAATCATGACAGATTACAAAAACCCATCTCTAGTCCAAAACAAATCAATACGTTACGGTTTAAAGTGAATTTTCCAAAACTTCAAAAACTTTTACATTATAAAATTCCCCTTTCAATACTTTATTATAAATTTGCAAAATCAATTATACAAAATACAATTTCAAAACTAAAAACAGTTTTAACATCCTTTCAAAATTACCTTTTTCAAGACCCTTCTCTCAGGGATTACCTTTAGACAGATATTCTGATTATTTATCTGCAGGCTATTAAGACAGATAAAGGAAAAGACAAGATTCAATCCTAAGAAGACTATGCAATAATTCTCAATTCCAATTCACACTCTTCTTCAATGAAAAATACACTCAAAATCTAAGACTTTTCTCTTCAAAAAATCTCAACACAATCCCCTATTCAATCCCTTGACCAATCACTTCAAATAAGCCAATATATTTCAAAATCCCAAGTGGAACACATTTTAGTCACAAGACAAAAAGAACCCTTGTCTCACGATGATATCAAAAATCTTGTCAAAACCACTTTCCCAAAAAAATTTCATTGGTTTCCCAATGACATTTAGAAAAATCATGAATTTTATAAACTCATTTTGATTGATACTAGATCTGTTCAGATTAAGCATCCCAAGGGTGATAGTGAACAAATCCAATTTTCAAGTTGCAAAATTTTAAATATTTTACACCTCAAAGATTTTGGTCAGAGTTTTTACAAACCAAAGCGATTCTCAAATTCCTTAACTCCAAAAGTTTTACTAATCAAGATTACAAAATAGCTTGGCTCAAAGCTTTTCTTTTTGAACCATTTAATCATACCTGGTTCTTTCAAATTACAACAAAAATCCCAAATATTTCCAACATAATTTTATGAATGGTGGCATTTCTTTGGAAGCACCATTGACATTTACCCCTCTATGGCAAAAGATTTACTTGATATTCATTCAAACTATTCACAAGATGAACCATTAGATTCAATTTTTCAAATTCTCTGGAACTGTTGCTGGTCCTATGCCCATACTCAATTTTTAAAATACCCTTATCCTTTTTCACTGATTAGGGAATTCAAAGTCAAATTGTGGGATAATTTGGTTTTCAAAGAACATTACACCCCCAAAACGTTTTTGAAATATCTAAAATAATATTTTTATATATTTGATTTGCAATCACAAAATATTTCAAATGTTTCAAAACTATTTTCCAATTTAACAATTTCGGTTCCAAGCAAAAACTATGACACTTCTTCAACATCGACTGATTGTCCTCCTACAACGAAAACCTTACCTTTCCAACAAACATACTGATGATTCCCTCAAAGCTCGATTATAACAAAAGACTGATGAATGTAGTAAGCTTAAGCACCAGCTTATTACTTTACAAAAACAGACTCATACTCAAACTCAAAAAGAACCTCTACATACCTTCTCCTCAACATTTGAAGCTACAAAAATAAGAGCCTTCTTTTTCTCTCGAATATTTCTTACTCATCTTCCTCAGGACATTGCTACTCATATTGCCTTTGTCACTCAATGCAGTAAAAATAGACTTATGGTCAAAATTCAACAATTATTCCAAGACTTATCCGTCAATGGAATCTTAATTCCTGGCCTCTCCTGTCTATGATTTACCTACTACAATTTTCCAGCAGAATGTAAACAAACTCAAAATTGCCTCAACAAACCAAACAACAGAGGAGATTGCCCTTGCTATCTCACCTACTCAATTGTCCAATTTTGTATTGAAACCCAAGAAATTATCCTTACTGCCCAAAAACTTCTAGACTATGGATTTCTGCTCCAACTCATCTTTATAAAACCTGATCAAACCAATCAATTCGGCAGAAAACTCAAATATGTAGTTCAAAAGAATTTTGATGATAGTGTCACTTATGTTGAAATTATTATTCAATCAAAGGTTGTAGAATTTTATGATATCTACACCATCCCTAGTCAACATAGAATGCTTGCTCATGGATCATCTATTAGATGTACTATCTTCCCTTCAGAAGACCCATGGCCATGCTCTAACAATACTATACCACAACAAATCCAACATTGGTGAGCAAGGGAAATCATTGATATAATTATCAGCCCTAATCTCACAGTTTCAAAAAGTTGGGATAATATCCTCGGCAATTTCCTTGTCGCTGAAGACTTTACTTAAAAAATATTTTCTTTCAATAAAAATTTCGAAATACCCTCTCTCAAATAAACTAAGCATAACCTTTTACCGGAAAAATATGAAAACCTCAAAAAAGAAAATGAGGAAGCCTGGCTTATTCATCCTTTTTAAGTTTCAAATCCTATATTCCTATCCAAATCCTTGACAATTGTCAAAAACAATTTGATTGCCCAACTCCTTCAACAAATTCAAAATTCTTCCTCTGATGAAGATGATGAAGAAATTAGTTCAAGCCAAAGTGATCCGTTCAATCTCTTCTGATGATTTTGTACACAAAACAATTCAAGGGAACAAGTCCACCAGAAGTGCAATAATTCAATATAGGACAAAGGCTAAAAACAAAAGATGCACAGTACAGCTCAATAATTCAAGAAAGGACAATGGCCAAAGTCAAAAGGTGCACAGTACTGCTCAATAATTCAAGAAAAGACAAAGGACATATTTGGCATGTCTAGATTCAAATTATTGACGCCTGCTGTTCGAATTTCAAATTCCGCATTTCAAATCTGGGGTTATGGACTTCAATTCAAATCTGGGGTGCTTCTTCATCTATAAATGGGACGTCTCAGCTTCATTCGAAGGCAGAGAAAAAATTACAGTTTCAATACAAGAGCAAAATTACACTCTCAGAATTCAAGAGCGAGTCTTAGTATCAAATTGTATTTTGTAATTTTATTTCCAAGTATTGTACTTCAATCCTCCATTCCAATTTGTAAGTTTTATTTGTATTTCAATTTTATTTTTAATCAATCTTTTGTACTCAGTCTATCTTTAAATTTCTCAATTAATAAAGTTAATTGATGGATTTTATTATATAAAGTTAATTTACAACATACTGAAACTTAAAAGACAGAAATTGAAATACAAATACAAAACATACAGATTGAAATGGAAGACTTGTAAACAAAGCTTGAAAAGAAAGTAAAATTACAAGAGCGGAATTAAAGGAGAATTTTGTGTGTTCTAATTTTTCTCTCTAATTGCCTCTGCCTTGAAAGAATGCTCTGAAGCTCCTTAAATAGCTGTGAAAATTGAATCAGAATTGAAAAAATTTGAAGTCTGAGACGATCTACAGTTATCTAAATTATTATAACAGTAACTAGACAGCTGGCTGTCCTTGCTACAATGTTTGCTACAGTTGAATGACTTTATTACAGTGATTTGTCGAGCTGAAAATTGAGTCACCATTATTGAAGAAAATTGAAGGGCTCTGTTTGTGATGAGCTGGCATCATCACCTTCTTCTTCGTCAGAAGAGTCTTGAATCTGTTGGAGAAGTTGGGCCAAAAGCTCCTTTGAAACCTTCTTCTTGGATTTGGATTTTGAGAAAGAACATGGATCTGTTGCTTTCATAGGTTGAGGTATGGTAGGAGTTCAAGTAGATTCTGGAAAAAGAATTTGAATATCCTTGTTTTTGTTTTCTTTGAAAAATTTTGAAAGAATTTCAGTAGAGTAATCACGCTCTACAGCGTATTTGTCCCACCATTTAATTTTGTATTCCCTTACCATGGGTAATGGGTAAGGATGCTCGAAGATATGAGCAATTGAGTAAGACCAACATAAAATCCATGGGATTTGAAAATTTGAGTGAAAACTAGTAATTTTATCTAAAGGGTTATGTAAATCTCCTAGATGTTTGGAATAAATATTGAATAATGCTTGATAATTGGCAGGATAGATGGCTGAGGAAGGACCAAAATATCGCCACCATTCAAGAAACCAAGTAGAGAAATGTCTTAATTTTTTTGTAAATTGAAAAAACCAAGAATGATCAAAGGATCAGATAAGAAAAGTCCTAAATCAAGCTATTTTGTAACCTTGGTAGGTATAACCTGGTGGTTGAAAAGGTTGAGAAAATTATTTTGAAGTAAAAGGGCTGTAGCCGAAATCTTTTCGGCTCCAAAAATTTAAAATTTTGCAAGTTGAAAACATAATTGGTCCATTTGTAGATTTTGTCTTATGTTTAATTTGAACAGATTTTGAGTCAACTAATATAAACTCATAAAATTTTCGAGTTCGATTGATATTATCAGGAATCCATTGAAAATCTTTTAGAAATGTTGAGTTTACAAAACTATTAATTTCATTTAAAGAAAGTGGTTCATATTGTCCTGTTAAATATCTATGTTCTAATTGAGGTTTTGTAAAATATTGAGCGGATTAACAAGATGATGAATCTTGAAAGTTCTTAGTTAAAGGTTGAAGAGGAGGTGGAGGTCGTAATGGAAAAGGATTTTGAGGGGATTTTAAGGTTGCTGTTGCATAAGATATTGGGGGAAAATCTTTCCAAGAATTGAATATGGGTTTTGAGTTGGAATTTGAATCAAGGGATTTTGAGGATGAGGTTGAAGCTTCATTGCGTAGTCTTTTGGTTTTTGAAATTCTTCTTCTTTGCCTTTGCCTTTTCCGTTTTCTTTAGACATTCTCCTGAAGAAGAGGACAGAATTATGTCATGACCTTGTCGGAATTCTCTTCAGAGGAAGTCTAGGAGAGAATTATTTTCTCCTTTGTTAAATTCAATTTAAAAATCAAAAACTGAAAAAATTGCTTGCCATCTTGCAAAAATTTGCTTTGAAACTAAATTTTTTACATCCTTTTGTAAAACTTCTTTTGCAGATTTGCAATCAATTTGTAAAACAAAAGTTTTGTTGTGTAAATTATCTTGAAATTTTGAAATACATTAAACAATTGATAAAATTTCCTTCTTGATGGTTAAATAGTTTTTTTGAGGTCCGAGCCATAGACCTGAATGGAATCTAACTACTTGTTCTGAGTTTGTACCTAATCGTTGTTTGAGTTTCTTAGTCTATAGTCATTGCTTGTTCATGTGTCTTACATGAAAAAGCCATTTTGAAATCAAAAGTTCCAATTTGATATATTAAATTTATTTAATTGTTTATGTAAAAGGCGGAATAGTTCCATGAAGATTTTGAATGTCTTATTAATTTTTTTTCTAAAAGGATTTGAATTTCCTTTTTACAATTCTTTATTCATTTGAATGGGTCTGGCCTTAGTAGGAATATTTTTTTCATTGAAATCCTTTTCATATGAGAGTTGAACAATATGTTGTTTTCTGTTTCAAAAGGCATTAGGAAGATCAGAGCATATTTCTTTTATTTTTCTGCTATTTAGTTGATTAATCTTGTTTTGAACATTTGGTTGAAGCAGTTGTTTTTGAATTTTTTGATATTCTATTTCTTTTTGAAGATGTTGAATATAATTTTTCTTATTATATATTAAATTTATTTGTTTGAATATTGCAGTTGACTGTAAAAGATTTAGGTCTCTTTGCTGAATTGGATTAATGAAATGAAAAGTTATTGGGGTATCTTTGAATTTAGTGTGGACTCCTTCTTTCGGAACCATGAAGGGATAAATTTAACTGAAAAAGGGAGTTCCTAGTACAATTTATTGTTGAAGGTCTTTGACTAATATAAAAGGAGCTTTGAAACATATGCCATCATTGCAGATATAGGAGCTTGATAGTTTGTATTTGATATTCATTCAATTCCCACTAGCAGTGCGAAGGCTTTCTAGTGTTTTTACTCAATATTTTGAAGGAATGAGTCCTTCTTGTATACAGTTGAGATCTGCGCCTGAATCTAGCAAAGCTTGGGTTTGTATTTTATGACCTTTTGAAATATGAAGAGTTATATGGATATACCATTTCTAGTATTCAATTCTATCTAATATTTGGAGAAATTTATCGTTTGAAGTTGGTTCTTCGAATATTTGAATATTTTCTATTTGGATTAGATTCGGTTCATAATTATCTGGATTAGATTGTAAACATGCTACTTTGGATTCTAGTTCTAAATCTTTTGATTCTAGAAGTGATAGTTTTGATTTTGTTTCTAAATCTTAATATTGTATTGTTATTCATTGAGTTTGTAGATGTTTATTTTGTTCTTTTAAATTATTTATTTCTCTTTGTAAATCTCCAGTTGAAATTTTTTAAATATATTTGGTGTGGGATATCTTTCAAATATTTGTTCCAAAGACTTGGGTTGCTTTGGCCTAGTTATTTCTTGTTCTTTAAAAATGATCTCTTTTAATTTGAGAAGATATTTTTTTTCTTAAATTTTGATCTTGAATTTTTTCTACTATATCTAGTGAATCTTCTTTGTTTGCCTTAGTTAGTATATTAATTGTTTTGAATTTACAGGAGCATAATTCTTGAGCTGATCAGAAGATGAGGTTTCATCTTCTGAGTTTTCTTGAATTTCAAATATATAATCTTCATTGTCTGAACTTGATTCCGATAGGAGTAAATTTATTAATTTGTTTTTCAATTCTTTGTCTCCTATTTCATTGATTTTTTGTTTTGTTTTGCAGTTGTTTTGATAATGTCTGGGTTTTTTTGCATTTGTAACGGATTGGGATTTTATTTGATTTTTTCTTTAAATATTTCCTTTTATTCTTATAGTATTGAAGAGGTGCTTTTGTTTATATTTGTTTCTTTTTGGGCGTTTATAATATTCTTGTTGAAATCTTTTCTTTTTATCTCTTTTTGAAGAAGGTTCGAAATCGTGGATATTATATTGAGCACAGAAGGAACCAAATTCTCTTTTTGTTTGAACCTTTTTAAGATTGTTACGGAGTTTTTATTCTTGGCATAATTGTAGTGCTTCCTTCTTGATAAATGCAAATAGTTGACCATAAGTTATATTTTGCCATGTGATTGTTTGAGTACCACAAACATCTTGAATTTTGGTCATTATTCTTTTTGCAAATAATTTTGGAAGTCCAATAACAAATCTTTATTTCCAAAATGCTTGATTGCCTTCATCTCTTTTGAGTACATTTGTTAAAAACATATCTTTGTACCATCGAAAATCCTGTAAAGATGGACATCTTAGATTGGTCAGAAATAGTTTTATTGATTCTTGTTCTTCGGTTGCGCTGCCAAGAAATGCAACAGTTATTGACCAAATTAATGTTTCTACGGCGTCTTCATTTCTTCCTCAATGTAAGGAGAGTTGACATAGTTCGGGTCAATTGATCTTCTTTCACTATGAGTATGATTGAGTATTATTTCTCTATCATGGTGTTGTAATGTTTTTGACCATCATGATTGAAGTTGTCCTAAAAACCCAGCAACAATTAATCTTGTTGCTGTTTGGTTTGTATTTGAGGGATTGAATATTTCGTATGCTGTTAAAGCCATTGCCATTTGATGTAGAGTATTTTTTATCTCATTTCTAGATTTTCCATTTATATTCCATTCATGAATATCATTTCCATTAAATGATATAGACGTAAATTAATTTCTTTCTTCATATTGAATATTTGGTGGAGTTTGCCTTGGATAATAATTTCTTGTTGGTTAATTTTTCCAGTTATTTTTTATCTTATTTATTGAGGGCTCATGGTTTTCAATTATATTTATATTAAATTGTTGTTCTATTGTTTGAATTTAAATTTCACTTAAGGATATTGAAGATGTGTCTTCATTAAAAATTTCTTCATTTTCTCTTGTAATTGTTTGAATTGCAGGGCCACTTGAAGACGGGTTATTTGTTAATTTTAGTTTTTATGTTATTCTTTCTATGATATCATCATCAAATTTTTTTGATTTTTTGAATTTTATTTGTTCTTTATCCTTTTGGGTTAATTTGAAAGGTTGAAATGAGGGTTGTTGAATGCCTTTAAAGAATGGATTTGCTTGTAATTGTGTAGTAGAAAAGCTTTGTTGAATACGATAGCTTTGAGATATTAGTTGCGGGATCGTATAATTCTGATGCGTTGGTTGAGGAATTTGTTGGATTATTAGAGGTTGTTCTATTTTTTTTATCCTTGTAGTTGACTAAGCTATTATGTATTGAATTTAATTGTTCTGATATTGTTTTAAGATTTAAAGCTTGAAAATTATTTTGTTCATAAATTTTGTTTATATCTTTGATTGTAGGTGCAGTTTCACCTTCTTTATCCTCTCTTCCCCTACGGAAAGGAGTAGCTGCCATCTCTTGATTTTGAACATTGATGATTAAATTTTTTGTGGGAGGATGAATAGTTTGGATTACTTGTCCATCTATTGTAAGCCATTTAGTAGTTAAATTTGTATTTATGTCTATGGAATTCTGAATAAATGGATTGGGTATTTCATTTCTGGATGTAAATGACTTTAGCCATTGAAAGAATGGAATATTACATTTTAATTGATTTAATTCTTTGTTGTAGGTTTCTCTTATTTTCATTGTACTTTATTTCGTAAAAGTTTGGAAAAACCATTGTCTTTGAACTTCATTTTGTTTAGATTCAAATTCATTGTTTAAATAGTTTCAATTTATTGTAAAGTCTCTAGTTAAAACATTTATTGAGGGTGCTCTCATTTGAAAAGCAGTTGGAGAATCAGGGTTTGGAAAAGAGTCAGTTTGAAAGACTGGCTCAGCAAGGGGAGGATTAAAACGAATTCCTCTAACCTTGTTGTGTTAATATTTGTTTGACTATCTTCTTCTCTTTGTGTGGGTAAGGAAGAAGTTGAATGTCTTGAAGACTCAATATATTTTGTATTTGAAATTATTGTTTGTTTACCTGATTCAAATTGTATTGTAATTTTACCACCAGGTTCTTCTATAATTTTTTGAACATGTCTTAGGGCTATATTTCTTAGGGTTGAGGATTTTCAATCCTCCAGATATCTGGAATGATAATCTCATTCCATTTCAGATGTTTTGGAGTAAAAGTTGCTGCTTGATCAGCTTGAACTTCTAATACTAGTGTTTCTCCGGGTGAAGATTGTTTAAGACATCTTGGGTTGAGCTAGCTTGATAAAAGTCTAAAATAAATCCTATAGATTAGAACAAATCTTTGTTTATTTTCTTTTATTAAAACATTTGACATATGAATATCTAATGTTAAAGTATCCAATATTGTAGGGTCACGGAGGGTAACAGAAAAATTTGGATAACAGTTGAAATAAATTGGTCCGTTGTGCAAATTAGTTTGAATAATTGCTAAAAGAGATTCTTCAAATTTTAAAAATGTTGAATCACGTAAAGCTAGCATAACCGGTTGGTTATGTCCAATTCTTTACAATGGGCTAATTGCTACTTGAATTAGACTATAGTGTATAAAGCTTTGTTGGATAGGATATTGAGGTATTGGTTGCAGGATCGTATAACTTTGATGGCTTGGTTTAGGACTTTTCTTATCCGACCCATGATCATTCTTGGTTTTTTCAATTTACAAAAAAATTAAGACATTTCTCAACTTGGTTTCTTGAATGGTGGTGATATTTTGGTCCTTCCTCCACTATCTATCCTGCCAATGTTCAAGCATTATTCAATATTTATTCCAAACATCTAGGAGATTTACATGACCCTTTAGATAAAATTATTAGTTTTCACTCAAATTTTCAAATCCCATAGACTTTATGTTGGTCTTACTCAACTGCTCATATCTTCGAGCATCCTTACCCATTATCAGTGGTAAGGGAATATAAAATTAAATGGTGGGACAAATACGATGTAGATTGTGATTGCTCTACTTATCAAAATTTTTCAAAGAAAGCTAAAACAAGGATATTCAAATTCTTTCTCCAGAATCTACTTTGACTCCTACCATACCTGAACCTATGAAAGCAACAGATTCAGGTTCTTCCTCAAAATCCAAATTCTAAGAAGAAGGCTTCAAAGGAGCTTTTGGCCCAACTTCTCCAATAGATTCAAGACTCTTCTAACGAAGAAGAAGGTGATGATGCCAGCTCATCACAAACAGATCCCTTCAATTTTCTTCAATAATGCTGATTCAATTTTCAACCCGACAAATCACTGTAATAAAGTCATTCAATTGTAGACAATACTGTAGCAAGGACAGCCAGCTGTCCAGTTACTGTTATAATAATTCAAATCACTGTAGATCATACAATAATTCAAGCCAGATGTTCCGAACTTCAAATTTTTTCAATTTTGATTCAATTTTCGCAGCTATTTAAGGAGCTTCTGAGCATTCTTTCAAGGCAGAGGCAATTAGAGAGAAAAATCAGAACACACGAAATTCTCCTTTAATTCAGCTCTTGTAATTTTACTTTCTGTTCAAGCTTTGTTTACAAGTCTTCCATTTTAATCTGTAAGTTTTGTATTTGTATTTCAATTTATGTCTTTTAAGTTTCAATCTATTGTAAGTTAACTTTATATAATAAAATCCATCAATTAACTTTATATAATAAAATCCCTCAAAAATAAGGAATGCATCTAGGTTTGGAAGAATCTGTTTTTCAATTTTTTGATATTCTATTTCTTTTTGAAGATGTTGAATATGATGAGAAAGTCTGTTTTGCATGCTTCTGGGTTTGGAAGCACCTATTTTTGACCTCTAAGAATCATGTGTCTATTTTATCAAAAAATTAACTTTATATATATATGTATGTGTGTGTGTGTGTGTGTACCTTTTTTCATGGGTAAGGATACCCACCGCTAAAACATGTATAAATTGCAAGGAAGCAAAACAGAAAGCAAATCAAAAAATTGAGTGAGAACGAAAGAGAAATGAGAGAGTTTGGTAAATTTAAATAATAAAATATTGAAAGAATATTTGAATAGAAGAAGTTCCTTAGTTCTAGAATAAAATACTGGCTATCTTTCTTTAAATATATTTGGGTTTGTATTTTTATTATATTCCTTTTGAGTATAATATGTCCATAGTGTTATAACACTTTATCAGCACAAGTCTCTAGCCAGCCAAGGATTATCACAAGCTTGAGGTAAAGTTTTTATTCCCAGTCTTTGTTATTTTCAATGGCGAATCTAACTAAGCTTGAGTTTACTGCTCTTGAAGTAGCTGACAAAAATTATTTTCCTTGGACCATTGATGTTGAGATTTGCCTTGATGCTATGAATCTTGGAGACACGTTTAAAAGGGAAAACAACGCAACCCTGTAGGATCATGTCAAAGCAATGATATTTCTCAGGTATTATATCCCTGAAGGATTGAAAGCTGATTATATTATTGTAAAGGGCCCGTATGTCTTTTGGTTGAATTTAAAGGAAATGTTAGATTATCAAAAGTGTATGACCCTCCCTAAAGCCCGCTATGAATGGATTTACTTGCGGTTGCAGGATTTTAAAACTGTAAGCGAGTATAATTCTTCAGTATTTAATATTACCTCCTGATTAAAATTATGCGGAGAAAATATTAATGAGGAGGATATGTTAAAGAAAACAGTCTCTACTTTTCCTGCAACAACAATATCAAGAATGAGGAGTTAAAGAATACTCAGAGTTGATATCATGTCTCCTCGATGCTGAATAAAATAATGAATTATTGATGAAAAAATCATCAGCCACGACCAATTAGGTTCACACCATTCCTTGAAGTGAATGCTTTGACATATGACTATCAAGGACATGGTTAAGGTTGTAAACGTGGTCGGGGCCATGGATGACGTTATAGTCGCGGTCATAGTAACTACCACTATGGTACCCATAATGGACCAAAATTTAAGAAGTCCACTTATGATGAGGAGAAAAAACAGAAAAATAGAAAAGTAAAGGAAAGAGAAAAACTTTAGTTTTCATATTTTCTACTTTGCATATTCATGGCTGGTTAAACTGCCTACTATTACTCATTTATTATTCATATGGTCGGCTATACTGTCTGCTTATTATCAGTTATTCCTATGGCTATATTTCTCATCCAATCTATTTATAAACCACCCATTTAAAATAACAATGATATTCTTGTTAGACTGTACGTCACGATGTTGTTTTTGTACATATGATGCTATGCACGAAATTAAAATCAGAACTTTATTACATCATAGTAAATTACAGTTTTTCCTAACCAAGTGTATAATCAAACCCCATAGCTACAAAACAAAGGAGCGAGACGTACAACCATAAAAACCTACCTAGAATATTTTCTTCTATAGTATCATTTAAATATAATAAATCTCCAAACATGGAAAAGAGAAATCCCCTTGAAGTGAGCCATGTTTAATTTTAGTAAAATAATATTGTCGTACTATGTATAGACTAGAGTGGTATCATCCATCTATTATTTTATATGACATATGTTTAGTTATATGTGTGAATTATAATTGATATGCCTTATTACCAAGGATGGACAAATTCAAACAATAATCTCAAGTCCGTAGTTGTTTTATCTATACAAACATTAATTTTGCGAAACTTGCATGATTTTTCCAAAATTTGGAGCATTGGTATAATAACTCTTCTTTATATACACAAAGTTAAAGTCTCAATTTGTAAAAACCATAAAACCCACTATCATAATATGATTATTTAAAATATTTTGTGATATTATGCTTATATTTTCATTAACGATTATATGAACTTTATGTTTGAAAATTATGAATGGTGGTAATTCATGTCTAGTAGACAATATAACAATAATGGGTATTTGAAACTTAGTTAAAGGCTCCAAAAGAGCACTATGTTTGCTAAAAAAATAATATTTAATTTTGAGATACCTATCGGGATAGTTACCAAAAGTTAACGGACCCAAAAGGCATTTACTTTATGACATAGCTATTTGAGTCATCCAAGTATAAAGATGGTTAAGAGAATCATTGGAAATTCTCTTGAGCACCCATTGATCAACCAGAAAATTCTTATATCGGATAAAATATCATGTGCTGCTTGTACTTTAGGCAAAGTGATTACTATGTCATACTCAACTGAAATTGGGTTTGAGTCCCATATATTTAGAGGAATACTAAATGGGATACATGTAGGCTAATTATTTCATCATGTGGACCAATTTGGTATTTCATAATATTAACAGAGGCCTACCCGTTGGTCCCTTGAATATGGATAATACACTCATGATGTGGCATTCGTAAAACTCCTTGTATAATTAATCCGACCATGAGCTCTAGTCTTGGATCATGTAATGTGGTCATGCAGGAGCTTTTACATCAGATAATTTAACAATTATTGTATAGGATGAATTACGATATAGCCCGCGTATAGTTACAAAATGGTCTTGCAGAATTTCGATTAAATGCCTGTAGCAAATGGCTAGACCATTACTATTACCAATTTTTACATGGGTACATGTTAGGATATACATTGCAGCATTGATTCCTAGTAGACCAACTGATTATCATGGATCTCCCCAGTATAACTTGTCTCTGACAAGATCCAGATATATATCCTATCTATGAATTTTAATTATATACCATATATCCCAATTATTCCACCTCAATGCTGAAAGATGGGTCCAACACTGGGACTATGAATTTATATCGGGTTTAAATTCCCGTCAAGTACAAAATATCTAGATTTTACAGCACAGTTTGCTAATTATAAATTTGATGAAACAAGGTTTCCAAAATCAGGGGGGAAAAAATTGAAAGTTGGAAAATGAGAATTTATGTGGAATGCATCATTGAACTAGAAGTTTAAAGAATTATTCACTTATACAAATATTACAAGCCAATTCATAAATGTATTCATTAATATAAAGAGGGTGACCAGAATAATACATCCCTACTATAGATGCTTCTGCTCGAATTAGTGTCACAATTGAGCGATATTCTAATATTGACAAATGCATCCATTGCACGCTAGACTTATCGGTTTCAAATATATAATCTAAGAGAGAAAAATTAGCAATAGAAAAGATTGGTCCCTCTATTATGAAACTCTAAGGAGAAAAACTCTGCAGAGATAATAATATGTGTAAATAAAATTTCTCAAGATTGTCAGATACCTAAAACTACTGAAACTATTTAAACTATTGAAATTATGATGATAAAGAGATCTCTATGAATTATGGGATATAATGGAACCAAAAAAGAAATGAAAATTGATCAAATGCTTGTATATTTTAGCTACTGATCTGATCGAAGAAATTAAAAATCTTGAACTGGAGTTTGTTCAAGAATGCTGACAAAGAAATAATTAGCTGCAATAGAAATACACAATTAAGGCTTAATTAGTCATGTGTAATTTTTGGACCTATAGTCTAAATGCCTAAAATGCCAACCTGTAGGCTGCTTGTGAATGTTGTGTTAAAAGAATGAAGTGGTTAGATACAAAGCACGGTTTATAGTCCAATGTTTATTATAGAGACCAGAAATAGATAGGTCATATAAAAGAAATGGATGCACTTAATCTGCCAGTCCCTATATGTGTCATATATATAGTAAAAGCTTATTTGTATTTATTACTTACAGTGATATTTATATGAAAGTCCCTGAAGGACCAAAGATGCCAGAAGCATATAATTCAAAACCGCGGTACATATATACTAAAAAAGGGATATGTTAATATCATCATTTCACTTGTTGAGAAATTTAAAGAAGTTGTTATACACTTAAGCTAAGAATTCAAGATAAAGAATCTCAGAAAAGAAAAGATTTGATTTCAACTTGTTGATCGAGCGCTAATACGATAGAGTATTACTCTATTGGTCAACTTATACCGGTACGGTACTTAAATGTTTCAATATGTTGATTAGTGCCTCAATTTTTGTTTAATTCTTTGATATAGATAAAGACCTCTTTCGGTCCTCAATGAGATAACGAATGAATTCTTGGCCCTAAAGTACCATATCTTGGTTTAAGTGATGCATTGCTACAATTGTCACAATACCAGGTATAGCCTTTTTAATTAACTTATTACCAATATAGAGTATAGCACCAATATGAAGGTATGAGTATGTAGTTAATATTCATCATAATGGAACAACCAATATAGCACTATTTTGTTATGTCAAACATACAATTGATTTTGTATGCAAATATTGGTTATTTATTCAACCCGCACAAGGTGAGTGACAAAGCATGATATTTCTTTATATACCTATATTGCTATGTTTTGGCTATCTACTAATAATTGCAGCTACTATAAAAACGTTTGCACTTTATGAGCAAATTGAGAATGGGTATTGTCAAGGCCCTTGATTTAACATATTTTGTAAGCTTCTGACAATCAGGGGGAGTCCAATAGTACCATATGAGGATAAGTCTGCATTGTTCAAACTAAAGAGAGTTCATAAAACCAAGCACATTTCAACGAAGTTCGGTCGAATCTCGAGTTTCAGAAGAAGGATAAAGCAAATGTCAACAAATTCACCCAAGAACATAGGAGAGTGTTAAGGTTTCGAAGATTAGGTCTTGAGCCTTAACCTTAGTTGGAATAGAGAGAGTATGAGACGAAAAAAGAATATAGAGTTTATATGAGAAAGAAGGGAAAGGAGATGAGGAAATAGAGAGAGAAATCAAATGAGATCAATTCATTTATCCAAAAGTTTTTTGGATTACAAGCTAATACCCCTTATTTATACTACTTACAAAGTATGAGCCTAATACATTGAATCTACCCACACAAGGGCTAACCAACTTGGGAATTATCTAGAACTAAAGGCTGAACTAATATTTAAGCATATTTGGCGCCAAGACCAACTAATAGCCAACCAATACATGCTACTGGAACTACAACGCAATAGATGCAACTTATTACAATACCAAGCAGCTAAAGGGCCTAACAACCGCACTACAGAACAATGCTCAGCAGTCAGCAACAGATTCAGCAGCAACAACACAGCAGCAGTAGCTCACAACAGCAGCAGTAGCAGTACATCAGCAGCAGCAGCCAGCAAACAGAATTTTAACCATCCTAACTAACTTTCCCGTCATTAAGCCAATTTAAATCCATGCTGGGATTCTTGGTTTATAACAGAGAGTTATTTAAGAAAGCATCCACAACAAACTTTCGAGAAATCGACACAAATTTGGAATTCACCAACTCTGAGACATCCCTGGTTAATATGCGCCCATAAGGGGGAGTTAAATACGCACTGTACTCTTTTTCCCTTCGCTATGGTTTTTTCCACTGGGTTTTTTCCTGGCAAGGTTTTTTACAAGGCAAGTCAAAAATCGTATATAACTCGGACACTATACTTTTTCAAGAGTGTTAGTCCCGCAAAATTTAAAAGAAAAATATCCAAAGAGGGAGTGTTATAAATATTGAATATTTTTCTAGTACAATTTTTATGGTCGATTTTGGTTATTATTAAATATCTTAGAAAATTAGAAATTAAGTAAAAGATCTTTATATACATATATATATATATATATATATATATATATATATATATGTACCTTTCTTCGTGGGTAAGGATACCCATTGCTAAAACATGTATAAATTGTAGTGAAGCAAAACAGAAAGCAACAGAAAATTGAGTGAGAACCAAAGAGAAATGAGAGAGTTTGAGAAATTTAAATAATAAAATACTAGAGTGACCCCGTGCAATGCACGGTTAATGTACCTCTTTGTATTTTTAGTATTGCGTATTGCACTTATCCCTAGAAAAAACTGTATGATATATTTTGTATTTTTTAAATTTGTTTAATATTGTGTTTTTAACCAAAGAGAGCACCAACAAGCCATCACTGGATCCCATTAGAACTCCGAAGTTAAGCGTGCTTAGGCGAGATTAGTACTAGGATTGGTGACCTCCTGGAAAATCCTCACCCTCAGGTTGGGGGCACTGGAAAACAGCCTCTCTTCAAGCTAACACCCTGAAAGGGAAAGGCTGGGTACCTCCGCCCCCCTAGACCCTGGGTAGGTGGGAGCCCTTGAGGCACTGGGTATGCTCCTTTTTTGCTCCTTTTATTGTGTTTTTAAAATTTCATTATCTTGTGTCTAATATTCTTAAAAAATGGACAACTCAAAGGATATTCTCTAAAATTTCAAAGATTGGGGAGGGTTTGGGAGAAGTTATTCTTAAAAAATGGATAACTCAAAGGTAGCTCTCTAAACTTTCAAAGATCGGGGAGGGAAGGATTTTGGAAGAAACGAGGACTTGGTAATAATGTATTAGATAGATTGGGAGAATTATTTGAATAGAAGAAAAACTACTCTAGTTCCTTAGTTCTAGAATAAAATACTTGCTATCTTTCTGTAAATATATTTGGGTTTGTATTTTTATTCTCTTCCTTTTAAGTGTAATATGTCCATAACTTTATAACAATAAATTTATTATACAGTCGAGATTCCATGCCTGTAGAAGAAATGAATGGGGCAAATTGAGCTAGATTACACTACTTCGAGGGAAAATCCCTTACTGAATAAATGTGTTTTTGATCAGGACCATAGAACCTAGTGTGAATATTTTATATATAGAATTTTAGGCTATTTATATTTTAGTACCTCGATATTTTTGGAAATAATAAAAAGGACCCTGATCTTTTTGAATTATTAAAAAAGCCCCTAAGTTTCTGTCATATCAATAAAAAGGCCCATCTAAAGCATGATAACGTCATTTTCTATCGACAGAGTTAACGTGGCAATTGCTTTTTATTAATGCTATAATAAAATGACCTAGAGTATGCTTCAACATCCTTATTATTACTTTACAAGCACAAAATTTGAGATGTTGTATTGCGTAGAAGCTATCTATTTTCTCTTAATTTGTTTCAAAATATGGTTATTAAAGGATATTTTTGTCATTTTACTATAGTATTAATAAAAATATAGCTGTTACATCACTTTGTTGAGTAAAAATGGCATCATCACGTCAGATAGAAGCCTTTTTATTAATGTAAAAAAAACTTAGGGGCCTTTTTATTAATAAGACAAAAACTTAGGAGCCTTTTTAATAATTCAAAAAGGTCAGGGTCCTTTTATTATTTTCAAAAACGTCGGGGTATTAAAATGTAAATAATCCTGGTATTTTTTTATGTAGTATCATTAGCTTCCACAAAGTAATGTGTTGATGTCATCTTTTTCTCGCGTGCTTGAGCAAGAGTGGTACTAAGATGGGTGACCTCCTGGGAAGTTCTCGTATTGCACCCCTCAGTTTAGTGGTTCTCGGAAATAGCCTCCCATTAGGGTACCCTAAAGGGGGAAAGCTGCGCACATCAACCAACCCCCCCCCCCCCCCCCCCCCCACCCCCGACCTTGCTTAAGCAAGAACCCTTGGGGCACCGGGACTGTCGCTTTTTTTTATTGCTTCCTTTTTTCTACAATTAACGACAATACCGCAATAAAAAACAAACATACCCGTAAGAGTAAAGCCAAAGCCAGCCCATGTAAAAGAGCGCTGCAGAAAAGGACAAAACAAAGCGAGATCACAATTAAAAAAAGAAACACGAAACAAAGAGATTTAAAAAGATGATAATAAAGGGCTGTAGAAGATATCCCCATCACTAGGGAGGGCAAAAAACAATGGGGTATAGGATAGAACTCTACTTTGAGTTATACATGGACCTCACATATGTGTCAACTCAGTAGGTCAAGTCTAAAAGCCGTATGAAAATTTAACAATATTTTCAAGATCTATATTTTTATACTTCCTTAATTATATGTAACATATCTAAGACATAGGCTTCATTTGTTTTGGAGGAAAATGGGATTTTAGGAATCGGTGTTCATATTTTTCGTCGTTTGGCACACTTTTTGACAGAAAATATTTTCCTTCCCTAGGGGAGGGAAAATGACTTCCCTTGTAAAATAAGGGAAGTCATGATGTCCAAGTGGCACAAGAGCCTTCGCAATAATTGTCCTGTGGATAGGGATCAAAAGCCTTCGTAGTAATTATCAAGTGGATAGGGATCAAACCAATACGAACTGGAATGGAATATAAACTTTAATGTCATAATGTCAGACAGCAATTGGACTAAACAATCAAACAAAGCCAAATGTTACTTTATCATGGTTTCAAAAGAACAATTTTCATAATTTTGAATTATTATATAATATTATATAGGAAAGTAATTAGTTAGGTACTTCAAGAGTTGAACATTTATTACACATGTACTATGATGTTTCAATAATATACAATAATTTACCCCGAAGTTTAAAAGTTTTATCTCCCAAGTACTCCAAAGTTTAAAAATTTTGTGAATCAGGTATTTTTCACCAAAATTTGGTAGATTCTAAATGAAAATTGTTGACTAAAACACAAGTTTCAACAACATATATGTATCCCTATCATAATCTGGTGATTGCTTTGTCAAAAATGCTAGCATGACGTATTAATAAAAATTGAAAAAATTCAAACACAGGGTATATTTAGGTGATAGAATTTCATATCTTAGGATAACTTATTATATATATTAAAATGATAGAGTACTTATGTAATAAATGCTCAAACTTTAGGGGTGCCTAAGAAATAATTTTCCTATTTTATATAATTTCGATAGTTAATTTTATTTTCTATTACTTTTCATATATGTTGTATTGGTACTTATATGTCTTATAATCAGATGTAAGATAATTTGTGAAAAATGTTTCTTTTAAACCATACAATTAAACATTAAAACGAAAGCAAGTTTTCCTTTAAAACAAACGAGAAAAAACCTCAATCATGTTTGAATTTTCCTTTAAAATAAACGGAGCGATATTGTGTTACTTCTAGAATTAATCTTCTATTACAACAGATTTTTAACAAAAGAATTGATGCAGTGCAAATAAAAGAAAATCACTTTATGGTCTTAAACTAGCCCTGAAATAGTGACATGAAAAATTTGATCAATGTCTGATTTCCAATGGATTTAAGTTGAATGAAGCTGACAAGTGCATATACTATAAATTTATAACTAATGCTTATGTTATTATTTGTCTATATGTTAATGATTTATTAATTTTGGAACCAATTTAAATATTATCAATTCGACAAAGACTTTATTAGAGTGTGTTTACTATGAAAGACATGGGTGAACCACATGTGATATTAGGAATGAAAATCACTAGAACCAGTGATAGCATTTTTCTTGATCAATCCCGCTATATTTAATTGATTTTGAGAAAATTCAATATGTTTGATTGCTTGCCCATTTGGCCGCACACTTACTCAAGTCAAATATATAATTTCAAAATAATATGTCATGCTAGCATATTCTGACAAAAGAAACCATTGTATTATGATAGAAAACGCATATGTATTGTTGAACTCATATTCCACGTCGATAATTTTCATTCCTAATCTACCAAATTTTGACAAATGATACCTAATTTATAAAATTCTTAAACTTTACTGTACTATGGCGATAAAACTTTTAAACTCCAAGTTACATCATTGTATATTATTGCAACATCAGGATACATATGTAATCGTTGCTCAACTAACTGTAACTTCCCGATATATATTATATAACAATTTAAAATGATAAAAACTATCTGTTAAGACAATGACAAGGTAACATCTGGACTTTTTTTCATTAGTCAATCCAATTCCTTTTCAGTGTTGTGATGTTGAACGTTTATATTCCAATCTAGTTCATTTTAATTTGATCTAGACCGCACGATGATTACTGCGAAGGTCTTCGCGCCACTTGTCACTCCCCCAATTTTACAAAAAAAAAGTCATTTTTCATCCAATAGCTAGAAAAAGTTCTCCACATGAAAGTGTTTTCACTCAACAAATGCCCAACAAACAAAGGAGAAGCAAAAAGCCTATTCCTAGAATAAAACTTTTTGCCCTACCAAACAAAGCTTTAGAATTAGAAATATTAAATTTAGTCAGAATTCACATAATTATGACATTTTTTAGTTTTCTGGGTTGATTTAATGGTTAAAATCTTAGTACTCTTTCACCTACACTCTAAATCCCGAGGTCACCCTTTCTTCTTTTCTCAAATTGTTGTCTCTATAAAGGAATGTGTTAATTTTCTTAGCAATATGCACAAATGAATATGACATCTTCTTTAGGATTAGTGTAGGGTGTTTTGTTAGAAAAAACCTTCCTATATATCTCCCTTCATTATGTTTCTTTCCCTCTATAATGCAAGGGTAGATTTTTTTATTTTTTATTTTTTATTTTTTACATTACTTTGAGATTTAGTTTCTCTCACATAAAAAAGAGAATAATTTAATTGTTAATTATTAGTACAATGAATCATAATTGATGTAGTCCCGCCCTTACAGTTGGCAAGAATCTTAGCAGGTACGAGTTGGCGAGATGGACCAGAAGGCGGGCTGACTAGGCGCGTGGCTGGGAAGGAAACGAGATAGAGTTTTATGATAATTAGGAAGCTTAGTTTAAATTATCTAATTTTTATTTGTATTTATCTCTTTAGCTTTTAGTCTTTTCATTATAAGTCAATTAGCTCCTCTATTTAAAGAAGAAAAAACATATGGTTTTAGTCATTCAATTTCTTAGAAATTTTTCCATACTTTTATGTGTTCTTCCTAATTCTCGGGTAGTGAGAATTACGTTAGAATTTTTTCCCTTTGTTTCTACTTGTTTTAGCAATAAAAATTTTAAAAAAAGTCGTTAAACCTTCCATTCCCTAGATTTTCGTATTCATGCTGCATCAGTTGGTATCAGAGCTCAAAATACTGTCTGAGATAACTCGTGGGCGATAGAGTACGCCACTATTGGAGACGTATACAACCATGATTCTCAACATTAGTTTGAGTGGGGAATTGAGGATTTGGAGGAAAATTTCTAGAAAATCGAGATGTGCTTAGTTCAAATGGGGGTGAATCCCAATCAAGTATGTACAGCTCAGCCTTAAAACCCACCGGTAGGGGGTGATGAGGAAGATACGGACGAGAGCTTCCACAACCAAGTTCTCAAAAGATGAGATTTAGGAGCGGCGTGTGACGAGAGCTCGGCTGAGCGTCGGAGCTTCTGATTACGTTAATTATCGGAGGTGGGAGTCCGGGCTTCGGGTTGAAATTTCGAAGTTTGTTGGCTGAGGTCAACCAAAAGTGCTTTGGGATTGACTAGCCATGGTTGAGGAAGTTCTCGAGTTCAAGGAGGTTCCGAAGCACAAACAGGTACCATTGGCTACTACTCAGTTACAGCATAGGGTCGCCGCCAAGTGGCAATAGTTGAAGCATTCTTGGCTTCGACAGGGAAAATCAAAGATTGAGACGTGGGAAAAGATGAAGAAGCACATGAGGTGTGCCTTCCTTCCCTACAATCATGCCACAAGGATGTACCAGTGTCTTCAAAGCTTGCGTTAGGGTTCTGGATTTGTACAGGAGTACACGGCAAAATTCTATTATTAATCATTAGGAATGACTTGGCAAAATCGGAAAAGTAGCTGGCGGACAGGTATATGGGCAGGCTAAAGGAGTCTATGCAGGAGGTGTTAAACATGTTTGACATCTTTTCGGTCTTGGAAGCGCACTAAAGAGCTTTGAACTTTGAGAAATAGCAAAGTTAATGCCAAGCTGGAGGAACTTAGAGCACCCAGAACAGTGGGCGTGATCCGATACGAACCAACCCAGTTCAAGCCAAACCGGTTATTTCTAATAGCGGTAGACCGAGTAACCAAGACTTGGTGGGTAGTCAAAGGACTCGTTGTTTCAAGTGTGGAGGGAAAGGATACCAAGCCGCCGAGTGTCGAAAGAGTGACAAATCAGGCAAGGGTCTATATACCGAAGAATTCCACGCTGAGGATGGTGTGGTAACTGAGGAGGAAGCTAAGGATGAGTAGGTACTGATTGCGAAAGATGTCTTTGCGGGTCACGAGGGCCACCTTTTTGGGGTTAGGCGAGTTTGCTCAGAGCCTAAGGAAGCAGAGGAGATGGTTGGTTGCAGAATAACATCTTTCAAACGACCTGTACAATTGGTGCAAGGGTGTACCACCCAGGGATTGATTTGGGGAGTTGCGAGAATGTTATTTCAGAGGAGACTGTCTAGAAGTTGGGGTTGAAGATGGAGGAGAACCTGAACCCTTACAAACTACCTTGGCTCAAGAAAGGAAACTAGGTAACCATTTCAAAACAATGTCTAGTTTTCTATTGGGTCGAAATATCGAGAAGGAGTGTGGTGCGATGATGTGACCATGGATGCGTGCCATCTGTAATTTGGATCCCCATGGCAATTTGATAAAGATGCCACCCATGACGGGAGGAAGAACACGTATAGCTTTATCTTCAAGAGCACAAAGATCATCTTGTTTCCTAAAAAAGATGAGGCACCACGAGCATTGGTAGCTGAGAATCCAAATCTTCAAGGCAGGGTCATGTTCTCTAAGGAAGTTGGCGAAAACAGGGTTATGTTTGTGTTAATTGGGAAAGAGAGTAAGGTGGAACATGGAGAGATACCGAGTGAAGATGAGGGGCTGTTGAGAGAGTTTACTAACGTGTTTCCGGTGGAGTTTCCGGAAATATTACCTCCTTTCAGGGACATCCAACACATAATCGATCTAGTATCGGGAGCTGCGTTACCGAATAGGCCGCAATACCGAATGAGTCCTGCAGAGCATGAGGAGCTGAGGTGCAAAGTTAAAGACCTACTCGCCAGAGGTTTTATTTGGGAGCGTTTGAGTCCATGTGCAGTGTCTGCTCTGTTAAGCCAAACAAGGTAGAAAGCTAGCGGATGTGCATAGATAGTAGAGCCATCAACAAGATCACGGTACGTTACCGATTCCCTATTCCGAGATTGGATGGCTTACTTGATCAACTACAAAACTTGCAAGTGTTCAGCAAGTTATTCCTAAAGAGCAAATATCAACAGATACGCATCTCGCCAGAAGATGAGTGGGAGACCGCCTTTAAGGCACGGGAGGGATTATACGAGTGGCTTGTGATGTCATTCAAATTATCCAATGCGCCTAGCATGTTTTATGCAATTTATGAATCAGATGCTATGGCCATTTTTTCAGAAGTATGTCATCGTCTACTTCGACGATATTTTGATCTGCAACCAGGACTGAGTTAAGCACCTTCTGGAGGTGTTAAATTCCTTGAGGGAGTAGCACTTGTTCACCGCTTTGAAGAAGTACGAGTTTATAAGAGACCAGGTGCCTTTTCTTGGATTTATCATGTCTAAGGATGGGATACCAGCCGATGAAGGGATGATAGAAGCAATCCATAGTTGTCCAAATCCAAAGTCGCTAAGTGAGGTATATAACTTCCATGGTTTGGCTTCTTTTTATCGGAGGTTTGGGCCGGTTTCAGCTCTATCATGGAACCGATCACGGATTGCATGAAGGAGAGTACCTTTAGTTGGACTCTGGAGGCAGCTAGCACCTTCGAAAGGTAAAATGGAGCTTAATAGCAACATCACTATTAGCTCTACCAGATTCCCAGAAGACGGTCGAACTTCACACTGATGCCTCTAAAGTCCAAATAGGCGCAGTGCTCAGTCAGGAGGGGCGACTTATAGCATACTTTCAGTTAGAAGCTTGATCAAAGTAAGTTGAACTATTCAACTTATGATGTCGAGTTCTATGCAATGGAAAGCGTTGAGGCATTGGAAGTCATACTTAGCCAACAAGGAGTTCGTGTTATATTCGGATAATGTTGCACTAAAATACATCAACAGCCAAGACAAGCTTTCTGACTGACATGCAGAGTGGGCGAGCTATCTCTAACTCTTTCACTTTGCAATCACGCACAAGTTTGGCGTACTGAAAAAGGTTGCTAACACCTTAAGTAGGCAAAAATTGATAATGACTGGAAGTTGAACTTTAATACTCGGTTTTGACAAATTAATAAAACAGTGAAAAGACGATCTCATCTTTGGAGGGATATGGTGAGAAGCTCAAACAAGGTCAGTACCATGGTATTCGATTCACGTGGATTTGTCTTCAAGGAAAATCAATTATGCATTCCTGACTCGAGTTTGCCACTTCAGATCAATCAAGAGACGCATAATGAAGGGCATATAGGGAAAAGACAAGACGTTTAAGCTGGTGAGCACCACCTACTATTGGCCTTCGATGCAAAAAGAGATTGAGTGTTTTGTCTAAAGGTGCCGCGTTTGTTAGATATCAAAGGGCAGCATATCCAATGCCGGTTTATATCTGCCATTACCGGTTCTGAGTCAGCCTTGGGCAAATATTAGTATGGATTTCATGCTGGGGTCACCGAGAACACGGGGAGGTGTTGATTCGATCTTTGTTGTTGCAGATCAGTTTTCCAAAATGGCACACTTCATTGAATGTAACAAGGCTGCTAACACAGTACATGTGGCTCAATTGTACCTTCAAGAGTTTTACATACTTCATGGGTTGCCGGCTAGTATGTCTTGGATTGGGATATGCGGTTTGTGAACTATTTCTGGAAGATGCTATGGAAGATGGCGAACACATCTCTTGCCTTTAGCACAGTCCATCACCCTCACATGGATGGCCAAACAAAGGTAACAAATAAATCTATGGTAACTTACTTCGTTGTCTTGTAGCTAAGACCATCAAGGGCTGGGATCAAAAGTTGTACCAGGTCAAGTTCGTGTACAACAGCTCGGTTAACAAGGGCACAGGCTTTCCGCCATTCAAAGTCGTTTACGGCTTTGTTCCCCGTTCTCTCAATCACCTTGCTCATGTGCCTGATCTTACTCGTCCTCATGGTAAGGTGGAGGATTTCATCTCCGACCTCTAGGAGATCCACGAGAAGACTCGAGCACAACTACTAGAAGTAAGCACCGAGTATAAGTTGGTAAGTCTCAAGCGATGTAGGGCAGTGCGGCTGCAGGTTGGCAATCAAGTATGGCCAATTCTTACTAGAGAGCGCTTTCCGACGTGGGGATATAACAAGTTTACAGCCTAGAAGACTGGTCCTTTGCGGATTCTAGAGAAAGTCAACGACTGTCTACAATTGTCGAGTGGTATGAGGACTTCCAACATTTTCAGTGTCAAGCATCTCATCCGTTATTTTGGCAAGAACACTATGGCAGATCATTTGACGAATTCGAGGGCAAATTCTCTCCAACCCGGAGAGAATGATGCAGCCTTGCCCTATCAACTGGCGGGATTCTTGTCGAGTACAGGTTAGTGAGATGGACCCGAGGGCAGGACAACTAGGCGTGTGGTTGGGAAGGAGACAAGAGAGTTTTATAATAATTAGGAAGCTTAGATGAAATTATCTGATTTTATTTGTGTTTATGTCTTTAGCTTTTTGTCCTTCATTATAAGTAGCTAACTCATTTACTTAAGGAAGAGGAAACCTAAGGTTTTAGGTATTCAATTTTTTAGATATTTTTTTCATATTTTAGTATTCTTCCTAATTTTTGGATTGTGAGAATTAAATTAGAAAAATTTTTTTTTTCTTTTGTTTCTACTTGTTTTTGCAATAAAAATTTAAAGGAAGGTCATTGAACCTTCCGTTCCCTAAATTTTCGTATTCGCTGCATCAATAACAATAATATAACAAAGTTGATTTTTGTATTTAAATAAGTAGGTTTGATTTTTGTATTTAAATAAGTAGGCCAAATCCATGCAAAGCCAAAAAAAAAAAAAAAAAAAAAAAAAAAAGGAGAGGTCAACATTAAGTTCTTAAAACGGATAGCCGCGCACTAAGGACGCACTTCTTTGCCCTGGCAAAGCTTGGCTTATGCATACCCTTTTCCTTAGTCAACGCATGGGTTATGTGACACAACACGTCAACGTGGCGTTACCTGATTCGTGGTGTGTTCAAGCAACCCAATACTAGCATTCCACGTAGTACCTGTCTCTTTCTTTCACTCAAAATTGGGACCTAATGTTAGGAACAAGTCTAACACATAGATAGTGGATAAATGTAAGATATTTATGAATGAGTTCTTCACTTGATTTCTTTTTAATGTTTATAATTTTATATAATTATTCTATTCTATTTATTTAATCTAAATTGTTTTGGTTTTGCCCATTTTTTATTTTTAAAGGATAGTTTTTTTATATTTATTTTATAATAAAATTTATTTATTTAATGATTGATATTAGGAAAAACTTAAAAGATTAGATAATAATTTTATCTTAAAATAAAACAAATATATTTACAAAAAATTAACGGATCAATTTCAACAAATCTATAGATATTAGGAATGATTATGGAAAAGAGGGAGACCAAATTCAAAAAAATTATAAATTAGTAAGGATTGACATAGTAAATAACTATATTAAATATTTATTTTAAAAAATTACTTGTATTTTAAATAATATTTTATTATGTTATATAAATGTATAATCAATATTATAATTTTTTCTATTGAAATAAAAATAATATAATGTCAATATATATTTTTTGAAAATCATGTTTATTGTTTCTTAATTTTTATTATGAGGCAACGGTTAACAATCCCCAAATAAATATATAACTAATTATTCTTTAGTATCCTAAGAATAGGTTAAATTATTCAATAATTTATAAACTTTATTTTTATTTTTTTAATCCATTGTCCAACTAAAATAATTTTCTAGTTCAACTATTAGTGATGTCTTGACCGTATTTTATAAAACAAGTGATGTCCTACACTACGAAAGTGATGTCAAACACCAAAAATATAATCTTATAAATAAGAAAGGTGTCATCATAAATTATAGAAGTGAAAAATTAAACTGAATTTTAGCTCAACAAACTATTTCACCCTCAGAATGAGCTGAAAATTTAAAATGAAAAATTTGTAGTCTAAAAAACTTGACGAAATATGTATTGTATTTTTATATTTTGCATTTCATTATGTATATTGTAATTAGTCTTAGAAGTTAATTTCTATGTAGTTAAGTGCTAGGAGTAAGTTACATTCAAAGGCCACCAATGGCTCCCTTCCTCTTCCTGAACCAGCCAAAGGCCTCCTTAATGGCCATCAATGGACACTCTACTTCCCAGTCTAGGATCCTATGTAATTTCTAGTCTTTTGAGCTTCTAGATTGTACTACATATATGTTGCTTTGCCAATAAGATTTCACTCATCGAATTCAAATCTCACATATTGTTATGTTCTTTCTCAAGTCTTAGCTTTTTTTACTTGGTATTAGAGCGAATTTCGAACATCTATTTTTTCGTTTTTTTCCCCCTTTTCTGAAAGTTTTTGATCACCTTGGCCAAAAATCTTTCTTTATTTTTAGTGTAGTTTTCTTGTCAATGTAAGACCTCCGATCTAATCAAACTTCTATCTTAATGACAACAACAAGGGGAGCTGTAGATACCCACTCACCATTTACCTTCCTCTTTTGGATTACCGGGAGATGAACTTCATCGTCAATGTGCGAACAGGTTCTAATTACCCATATTGGAAATTATCCATTCAAAAGGTTTTTAAAGCAAAGCAACAACTAAGGTTTATTAATGTATTTTCGCAAATCCGACGAAAGTGCATCAATTTTGAAAATTGGAGTGCGTTTGATTCAATGGTTCTTTCTTAGCTTATGAATTCTTTTTCTAAAGTAATCCATGAAAGTGTTGCCTGTCGTGAAATGAATCGTGAGTTAAGGCTTGATTTGCAGGAACGGTTTTCTCAGGGCAATGTTCCTCGAGTCTACAAGCTAAAACGTGAAATTTCGCAACTGCTGGGATGAACTGCATATCCTTGATGAGATTCTTCCATATACTAGTGCTTCAGATAAGGCCTTTGCCCACATACATGATATAGAAAACTTGTTAGATTTTTTCATAGGTCTTCGCTCATCCTTTTCTACTACTCATTCTCAACTTACGAATACTGAGCCTTTGACTATTGTGGGAAAGGCTTACATTGTATTATGTTAGGAAGAGGAGCAACAAAGTATTGCAGGTGATAAATCCATTTTGCTTGAAGCGGTGGCTCTCATCACTGAGGTGAGAGGTTGATTTCCAAGGGTGATTCCGAGACTTTGACTGGACCACCTTCACATCATAATGTTTTGTTTGTCATGTACTCATTGTAAGTGTCAGGACATACTAAGAATTGTTATTATGAATTGATGGGTCATCCATCAGGGTGGAAGCGAAGAGTCTCGCAACTGTTGGCCAATCCACAAGCCGTCGCCGGCCTCACTGCCGACCAGCCTCCACCACTATGTCAAGATGCTAGGTCATAAATTTGCCAAGTCAAGTCAGGTCTCAATCTGCCATAATTCTTGGATTATTATACCAAGGCTTATGATCACATGACATCATCGTTATGTAAAGATGATGTTTGAATTAATAATGGGATTAGACAGTAAAATTTTCCCAACGGGTCTAGTCTTCCAATTTCTCATGTATGGCGAGTACCCCTGGTATTTTGGATTTTCATTGCAATTTATTATCTATGAGCAAACTAGCTCGAGACCGAAAATGTGCATTAATATTTTTCTCTAATTTCTGTATGATATAAGATCTACACTTGAAAAAGTTGATTAGAGTGAGTAGGCAATGAAACGGGCTATACATTCTTGAACTACAATTGACGATAGTGCATGTAGTTGAGAAGGAGGTTTGTTTTGTTCTTTGGCATTGTCCATTGGGGGCCCATTCGTGTTTATTTTTTAATTTGAATTTTAAGAATAATGTTTGTGTCGTGTGATTCATGTTACCAGTCTAAGTTGGTTAAATTGTCGTTTTGCGTTTTTATTAACAAGACTCGTTCTTTTGAGCTTATATGTTGGAAAAATGATACAAGCTAAACTTAAGTGTTACGGATAAATTTTCTAACCGTGCCTATTTACAGGCTGTTCACCATTATTAGTCATTTAGGGTCATTAAAATTGTGACCGTTGGAAATTAAATGACAATATAGCCGTTGAAATTTATTACGTTCGTTTATAACGGTTGAGATTCATTACAGCCGATGACTTAATGCTTGTTACCGTTATAGCCGTTGGAATTTATTGCACCCGTTCTTTTTAATACTTGTTATAGTTGTCTACACTATATATATACCATTAGCTATAACAACAAAAAAAAAAACACTCTCGGTCTCTCTCTCTCTCTCTCTCGGTTTCTCTCTCTCCTAAAATTTGGGCAAAGTTCAAGGTACTCCTACCCGGCAATTAACGAGTGCACGTTAAGGGTCGGACCGTGTAAATCCTGGAGGACGGCCGCCTACATATCTATTTGCACCGGAGCAGAGGCGAAATCGTGTTTTAGGACGGTGGTATTTCCCACAGCACGGTATCTTCGGTATTTTCTAATCTACTCTCCCTATTTCGGTATTGTTTAATTGTCATGTTCATTTAGCTGGCTGCGTTTATCCGATATAAAATTACTACAATATTTACTGTGTTATATCAAATTTTAACAATGCGTTTTGACTGTTTTTCAAGGTGAAAGTTTCCTGCATTTCCAGTTTAAGTTTAATGTAATTTTCACTTGCTATATGTTGTAATTTTCAGTTAATATCAGGGGCATTTTTAGGGCTATTTATATCGTATTTTACCGGTTATTTTTCGGTAGTTACAATGGTATTTTACTCTGTATTTTACACGTCGTTATACGCAGTATTGTCGTTGTACACGTCAGATATTTCCTACAATCTAAAAGACTATTTTTGGAATGGCTAATAGCTAGATCTGAAAAAGGATATGTGTTATGCAGTGCATATATAGTCTGCTAGTAAAACTGAAAAATATATGTCACAGATGAATCTCTATAGGTACCAATTGTAACCAGCCAGAGGAGAATAAGAATCATAGGCAGTCTTCGACTCAAAAGTTCTGGTGTTCTGGGAATTTCATATTTTACCCAAAGTTGGAAAGTTCATTGCGGTATACCAAAAATTAGATTAAATTTTCATTAAAAAAAATAGATGTGACATACCAAAAAGGATATGGGCTGGGAAAAGTGGTTATTTTTGAGTTTTTGGATAGCTCAGTTCCTGAAATAAAAAGTGATAGTTAAATGGGGCGCAGCAAAGATGTTCAATGAAATGATTATGAGGAATAAGGTCATTAGGCCTTACGAGAAAAAGAAAATGAAAGCCCATATGGATCTAAGGGTTTAAATACGATTGGGTCAACAATTGGGCTTTTAAGTGTAGAGGAAAAGGAAAAAATGGAAATGAGACATACTTAATAATAAACCAAAAATTATACATGAAGTTTAAGTATGTGTATGTTTGATGATTTGGATTCCATACACTTTTCCTACTATTTATGTTGTAATTCAAAGGACCTAATTTTCAAGGTTGATATGAAAAAGGTTAGAAGGAAGCAACATAGTGTTTGCATGTGTGTATTACTTACATTTTATCAATGGAAGTTAGATCCACATAAACCCTAATATAAGCTAGTGAAATGTGAGGGTAGTGCTATGGTATGACGCAAAATTCTTGTATTACATAAGAACTATTTTTACCACTAAGTAGCATGGATTTCCCACTATTTTTTAACACAACCTTTGATTCCCTTTTTGTGGAAAGAGGTGTTCATGCCTGAGACTAGTGGTTTATGTTGAAGTAATAAAGCTCTAGATTATCCTAGAGGATGTACCTGTTGACTTTAAAGGGCTCCTTATTTAATGGTTAGATAAAATACTATAAAATATTATGATTCTGATTTTCACTACCTTGAATTGTGGGGGCGTCTAGCCTATATAGGTTCTCTTGAATATATTATTGCCCTTCTAGTTCAAATGCATTAATTTTGACAATCGTGTAGCTAGTGCATTTGCGATTGAGGAAGGTCCTAAAATCCTTGATAACGTTATGAAGCCATAAGTGCACCTATTTCAAGAAGGTTTGTTGATAGCCAAAAATCTTGAATTATGATATTAAGAGAGAAATCTTTATGGGAAAATTAGAGGAGTTTTGGGATTCCTAAATAAAATAAAGTTTATGTGTTTAAAACTCCTCATATGATATGTATCAAATCCTTAGATAGTAGCACCATAATTGATTGTTCCTGATCACACATAAACTTGTTTATGGTGGCAGTTTGTGTGTATGAAAAGTCAAGTTGATGAGATGCCTCTCTTTGGAAGAGTATGAATGCTATAAATACCATAAAGCTTTTCTCGAGTTAATATAAGAAACTTAGATGAGGCAGATGCGACACCGATGTAAAAAAAATTTAATAAAAAAATAAAAAAAATAAAGGGATAATAGGACTTGTGATAATTTGTGAAAATTCATGAGTGATTTGGTGTGTTAGTCTCCATGATGATGTGTCTCATGTATTTTCTATGGCTATGTTTGAAGTATTGTGAATATGTTGTCACATGTTACTTGAAATGATGAAAAGCATGTTGTATGTTACCGAATGCACTGCTGCATATTGTTCTGGGTTGTAAGATGTTGATGTGCATGCTATTATGGACACATGTTTCAGTTGTGCAAGCACGGTATGTTATGTACGTACTACAGATTATGACTATTAACTGCTGAATTTGTTCTTGATATTGCAACTGCTATCTTTTGGGCAGTATACTGTCATTTTAAGTTGTCTTCTTGAATTCCAACTTGTGGTTCGAAAAAACATGATATGTTTGAGTATATGAGGACTGTATGTTGTCTTCAAAGACTTATTATGCCCTTAGGATCATTGTTTCATATATTCCTTTCTAGTTTTTGGAAAAAGGAGTAAGGTGTAGGCCACATGATAACCTTGATTAGTCATAGGCTTGGCATTGAGCTTGTGCCTAGATGCCTTGTTTGGTTATTGTCATATGTTGTGTGCTCACGTTGACCGTTTGAATGACATACTATATGACCCTAGTGTTCATTTGATCAGAATAAAAATGTGGCATCACATCACAAGCCAAATATACTAAGGTAATTGATAGTATTATGTTTTTGGTGAATAACACAACACTCGTCCCTTTATATCGTATATTAGTGGTGGACCTTGTCTACAAATATTGATCCAAATAATGAATATTAAAGTACTCTAATTAAATTATTGAAGCACTAGTGAAGTACTATGAATGGGATTTATGTTGTAGTAGAGTCCGCGTTGTGTTGGGTGTTTGATCTCGTTGAGAGATATTCTACTAATTACAATATGTTTCTGACACCCCACTGAAACCTGCATGTTTTAGTTATCCTCTTAACACTGAGTTGGCCGGTAGAAAAATCTAACGGCCTAAGAATGCAGTGTGATACATTCCACTGTGGGGGGCTATAAGAGCACCCGAGAGCCTAAAAGGTATGTTGTCAGGTGATAATCTTTTCTAACTATTGTGTTTCTACCGTTGTTTGCTAGTTATAGCTAGCTCATGAAAATTTGTTATGGTGGAAACATTATTTGTCAATTGTCCAAAGTCGATGTAAATAGCTTAATGATGCTGAGCACTTGGGCTCAAGAACCTTGCAGAGGCTTAGGTGCCTTAAGTTGAGTTGTAAAAGGCATCTTGTGAATTATGGTCTTATGAACCTCTTTCTCTTGATATCACCAAAATTTGGTACAACATTGGTAAGACATGAACTACCTTTAATAGTAATGTCGCATGTACGCTAAGTACGATGAGAATGGGTATATGGTCCTTTGTGACCTAAACTAGTGATAATGTTTCACAATTGTGATGAGATGTGAAAGTGACAATTTGCGGTATATGATTTTCGTGCCAACTGTATATATGATATACATACTATGTCAGTACTTGGGGTGGAGATGTAATTTTACTAATATGATGTGTGCTCTACTAATATGTTATATTGACTCTTATTGAAGTTGGCAGGCGATGGAGCTAGTTATTTAATAGCTCATTGCAGGTACCTCAATGTGGGGGTAAGAGCAACTCGTGATTGATGTTGGCAGTAGTCAACTCTGAAGTACCGCTTTACTGCAATACAATGTTGAAGTGCCATTGTAGGGGCTTCCAGCTTCATCAGTGTCACTTCACTGTGACAGTCAAGCTGCAACTGCTGTGGCAAAGGACAAAGTTTATAATGGCAAGAGGAGACACATTCGTCTCAAGCATAAGATCATGAAAAGATCTACTAGAAAGTGGAGTGATATCACTAGACTATGTAAAGTCTGGAAAGAGTCTTGCGGATCCGTTAACAAAAGGCCTTTGTCGTAAAATGATTGTAGAAACATCGAGGGGGATGGGACTGAAGTCTGTACACGAATAAACTATGATGTATCCAACCTGGGCTTATCAGGTTCAATGTGAAAAGTCATAGTTTTATTCAAGATATGCACTGTGTTTTATGTTGTCCCTCCCTATGGTGTGACAGTGCGGAGACGGGTCCAATGCCGTATGTTGGCGGTGTAAGCACGACTTGCACATGACGGACACTGTCTGGAGATGGGTCCAATGCTATATGTTGGCGGTGTAAGCACGACTTGCACATGATGGACACTGTCTGTATGTTACCAGGGGTAAGGTTGAGCTTTAGCTCTTAATGGACCCATATCCATATGTTTGGTGGTGTGTGGTAACACACACTTGATGGGATCCACCTATATAGGTGTGGGAGTCTGGCCGCTCCCTATGAAGGATTAAGACTTGCCTTCTAGAGCGCCTATGAACATCCAGTATGAGCGCATGGCCGACTAAACGCTCCAAATCGCTGGTGTTGCCAAGATCTGGAGTTTGGTATGTGTCCAAGTGGAAGACTATACAACCCCTTGTGAGGTTCAAGACGAAAGTCACCTTGCAAGATGTTGGTCCCAAACTTGGATTACACTAGGTGACGATTCAAATCGCGAGACATCGGCACTGAAAAACTGAACTCCCTTTGCCCAATCTATCCTTCTTTGTTCTCTTCCGCTTGTATCCTTTGTGGGAGATTGTTGGAAAAATAATACAAGCTAAACTTAAGTGTTATGGAAAAATATTCTAACCTTGCCTATTTACCTGCTGTTCACCATTATTAGTCATTTAGGGTCATTAAAATTTTGACCGTTGGGAATTAAATGACAATATAGCCGTTGAAATTTATTACGTCCGTTTATAACCGTTGGAATTCATTACAGCCGATGACTTAATGCTTGTTACCGTTTATAGCCGTTGGAATTTATTGCACCCGTTCTTTTTAATACTTGTTATAATTGTCTACACTATATATATATCATTAGCTATAACAATAAAAAAAAAAAAAAAAAAACTCTCGGTCTCTCTCTCTCTCTCTCGGTTTCTCTCTCTCCTAAAATTTGGACAAAGTTCAAGGCACTCCTACCCGGCAATTAACGAGTGCACATTAAGGGTCGGACCGTGTAAATCCTGGAGGACAGTCGCTTACGTATCTATTTGCACCGGAGCAGAGGCAAAATGGTCTTTTAGGACAGTGGTATTTCCCACGGCACGGTATCTTCGGTATTTTCTAATCTACTCTCCCTATTTCGGTATTGTTTAATTGTCATGTTCATTTATCTGGCTGCGTTTATCCGATATAAAATTACTGCAATATTTACTGTGTTATATCAAATTTTAACGATGCATTTTGACTGTTTTTCACGGTGGAAGTTTCCTGCATTTCCAGTTTAAGTTTAATGTAATTTTTGCTTGCTATATGTTATAATTTTCAGTTAATATCAGGGGCATATTTAGGGCTATTTATATCGTATTTTACCGGTTATTTTTCGCTAGTTACAATGGTATTTTTACTCTGTATTTTACACGTCGTTATACGCAGTATTGTCGTTGTACACGTCAGATATTTCCTACATTATATACTGTGATATTTAGAGTGCTTATTTTACAGCTTATTTAAGTGGTGCCCATTATTTTTTGACCATTGTTTATAATTTTAGTTATTGTACTTGAATGTTTTTGATGAGGGAAGTCTCAAGCTCACCAGTTTCTAATGTATTTTTGTAACATGGTTAGTGCACAGTTAGGGATGCAAGTCAAACACGTACAGAGTGATAATGGGCAAGAGTTCAGGTATGGGCCTTTATTGGATTTCTATAAGGAGCGAGGTATCGAGTTACAAACCGAAACGGAATGGTGTTGTTGAAAGAAAGCATCATCAACGGTGTTGTTGAAAGAAAGCATCGTCATCTTCTTCAAGTAGGGCCAGCATTGCGTTTTCAAGATGGTTTACTTGTTCCTTTTTTGGGGTGAGTGTGTTTTAATAGCTGCTTATTTAATTAATTTTACACTGACTCCTTTGTTACAAAATAAGAGCACTTGTGGAGTCATGTTTGGTAAATCACCAAGTCTCAATCATTTGCAGGTTTTTGGAAGTCTTCATTATGCTCACAATAAAGATTGTACCAAAGCCAAGCTATGAAGTTGGGCCGCTTGGTGTGTTTGTATTGGGTAACATGGACAAAGGGATATAAGGTATACAATCTCGATGATCAAATGATTTTTATTCCTAGAGACGTAGTTTTCTACGAAAATGTTTATCTTACCTTGATAAACAAGACTAAAATAACAGAGCTGAAAAATCGAGTGAATCACTAGGTTTTGACGCATGATGATTTCTTGGTCCTAGTTATCGAGACTCTAGAGTTAGTCCAATAACCTGGGGAATTGGATCAAACCAAAGCCAATACACATTCCGGTGCACAACGGCACCCACTACTGGCAGATGGATCTTCAGCTGAACAGCCAATGGTGGCCGAGCCAATGACCCAACTTGCGCTGGATGAGGTATCGGGTAGGGGGGCTTGGATTCGTTTAATGGTGGCCAAGTATTGAGATTACATTTGTGATGTACGAAGTTCTAGAGCCCATTGTCATGCTACCACTCTTTCGGTTAACTCAGGTATAGTATATCTTTCATCACACTTTGTACCTAATGCACATTTTGCTAATCCTTATTTGGCTTTTATAAGGGCCATCACTATGTGTGACGAGCCAAAAACTTTTTCTCGGTCAGTTAAGTTTGAGCATTGGAGAGATGCCATGTAGAAAGTGAAAACGGCTTTTGGAACTGAATTAGACATGGACTTTGGAACACTTTCTTCCCGGGAAGAAAGCTATCAATTTGAAGTGGGTTTGAGGTAAAATATAAATTGAGAGGTACAAGGCTAGATTGTTGCCAAATGGTACACAAAAGCAAACGGTATTGATTATCACGACAATTGACTCCGATTGCTAAACTTGTTGCAATTTGTTCTGTTCTTGCAGTAGTAGCTACCCGTGATTAGGTGTGCATTAGTTGGATGTGAATAATGGATTCTTACACAGTGATTTGGATGAAGAAGTTTATATGAAACTTCCTCTTCATTTTGAGAAACAGCATCGTCAGCGTCACATTTGTTGAATTTGAAAGTCTTTTTTATGGACGTAAACAAGCCTCACGTTATTGGAACAAGAAATTTATAATGACCATAATTAACTCAAACCTGCATCAGTCTGAATCGGACTATTCACTTTTTACTTATTCATAAAGATTTATTTCTTTAGCTGTCTTTGATATATGTTGATGATGCCATAATTAAAATAAATGATGTAGATAATATAGTTAAAATTAAGTCCATACTTAACCAAAAGTTTGGGATAAAGGACCTTGGCCCATAGTATTTTCTTGGTTGTAAGTTGCTCGCTCATCCACTAGAATAGTGTTAAGTATGTGTTAGATATTTTAAGCGAAGTTGGGTTACTCTGGGGTAAGCCCGCCTCAACCTCGATAGTTCAAAATCATCATTTGGTTGATAAAGTGCGTAGATCTGTTGTGGACATGAGGCATTATAGACGTTTGGAGGGTGCTTGTTGTACATAACTATCACACAAGTAGACATCCGTTATTTTGTTCACATCTTAAGTCAGTTTATGCATGATTCTCGAGAGCCTCATCTCAAAGATGTTATTTGTGTTTTACGATATTAAAGGGGTGCCCTCAGGCAAGGCATTTTAATTTCTCGTGAATGTGATCTCATGATATGTGTTTATTTTGACGCTGACCAAGTAGGTTGCCTCAGTATTCGATGTTCCACCATGGGTTTCCTTGTGTTCTAAGTCAGTTTACAGCAGTAAATTGCAATAAAATCCAGCAGAAACAGTAAATTACAATAGAATACTGTAGCGGAATATTTATACGAAATTATGATATGAAATACTAAAAAAATGCAAAAATAATTTAGCAGAGAAATTAGTAAATTTGCAATAAGAAAAAAAAAAAGCAGAAAAGCAGTAAAAATGCAATGAAAAATTTAGTAAAGATTTACAAAATTTCATCAAAATAGCAACAAAATTTAACAGTAAAATTAGCTAAATTGCAGTGAAAATCCGCTGTAAAAATCCGCAACGAATTTGCAGTGTCAAACTAGTGAAGAATACCTCAACACAGCAATCAAATGTTACCGACAAGAGGAGAAGTAGATTGAATACCAAAGATACTATGCCGTAGGAAATACCACTATCCTAAAAAACGATTTTGCCACTGCTCTAGTGCAAACAGCAGTATCGGCGGCCGTCCTCCAGGATTTGCACGGTCCGACTGTTAACGTGCACTCATTAATGGTCGGGTAGGAAAGCCTTGAACTTTGCCTAAATTATGAAGCGAAGAAGAAGGATGAACAGGAAAAGATAGGAAGAGGAAGAAGGCGTGGGAGCTATAAGTTATTTTTGATGATTTCTAACAGTGAAGGAAAATGGTGATTTATACTAGTGCTCTCTACACCTCAACAGCTAGAAATGGCCACCGAATTTAATTTCAGTTCTCAGCAGCTAGAAACGGTCGCTCAATTAAATTAATTATATAAACTGCTATACTAAATACGGCATTTGAAGTATATTTTCCGCCAAATAAATATACCCGTTAGCAAAAAGACAACCCACACCCTCGTTCGAGCATGGCATAGCGGGCGGCGTGTGTGTGGTTCCCATTCTCTCACCCATGACTTATTTTAAATGTGGAGCTTACATATATCTATTTAAACTCAATAAAATTCTCCTCTTTTTTTTTATGTGGGGTATATACTTAGAGCCTTATATTATTTTCTAATATGGGATGTAGTTTTTCCATAACACTTAAGTTTAGCTTATATCATTTTACAACAATCTCCCACAAAGGATACAAGCGAAAGAAAAAGAAATAAGAATAGATTAGGCAAAGGAAGTTCAGTTTTTCAAAGCCGATGTCTTGTGACTTGAATCGTCACCTAGTGTAACCTAAGTTTAGGACCAACATCTTGTAAGGTGACTTTCGTCTTTAACCTCACAAGGGGTTATATAGTCTTCCACTCGGACATAGACCAAACTCAAGATCTTGGCAACTCCTGTGATTTGGCGCGTTTTATCCGCCATGCGCTTGTCCTGGATATTCATCGGTGCTCTAGAAGGCACGTATTAAATCTTTCATAGGGAGTGGCCAGACTCGCATACCTATATAGGTGGATCCCATCAAGTGTGTGTTACCGCACACCGCCAAACATATGGATATGGGTCCATTAAGAGCTAAAGCTCAACCTAACCCCCTGGTAACATACAGACAGTGTCTATCAAGTGCAAGCCTTGCTTACACCACCAAACATATGGCTATGGAACCGTCTCCGCACTGTAACACCATAGGGAGGGATAACATAAAACACAGTGCATTCCTTGAATGACACTATGACTTCTTACATTGAACCTGTTAAGACCAGGTTGGATATATCACAGTTTATTCATGTATAGACTTTAGTTCCATCCCCTCGATGTTTCTACAATCATTTTACGACAAAGGCCTTTTGTCAACAGATCCGCAAGATTCTTTTCATACTTTACATAGCCTAGTGATATCACTCCACTTTCGAGAAGAACCTTCATGATGTTATGCATGAGACGAATGTGTCTCCTCTTGCCATTATAAACGTTGTTCTTAGCCACAGCAATTGCAGCTTGACTGTCACAGTGAAGTGATACTGATGGAGCTGGAAGCCCCCACAATGGCACGTCTCCCAATAAACTTCTTAGCCACTCGGCTTCATGACTTGCCAACTCAAGAGCAATGAACTCAGATTACATAGTGGATGTAGCAGTATAAGACTACTTAGAGGATTTCCAGGATATAGCACCTCCAGCTAGTGTGAATACATACCCACTAGTGGAATTAATTTTATCATTATCAGACACCCA
Source organism: Simmondsia chinensis (assembly GCA_018398585.1). NCBI lineage: Eukaryota > Viridiplantae > Streptophyta > Magnoliopsida > Caryophyllales > Simmondsiaceae > Simmondsia > Simmondsia chinensis. The sequence continues at coordinate 15,072,156 of JAGTTD010000005.1, forward strand.
ATTGGCATCACAATATCCTTTTAAAATAGCAGGAAACTTTCATAGTTCATTTCAAATATTTAAGCAATCTTTTTGATGCGTTTCAATGCTCTTGAGTAGGATTATGTGTGTATCTACTGAGTCTACTTACAGGATATGCAATATCAGGTCTAGTATAGTTCATCAGAAACATAATACTACCAATTATTTTGGCATACTCAAATTGGCCCATAACAACACCTTTATGTTTAGTTAGATGTACACTAGGATCATAAGGTATTCTTATAGAATCGGCATTAACTATGCTAAACTTTCTAAGTATCTTTTCAACATAGTGAGACCGGTTTAGGCTTATGCCTTCAAGAGTTTTCACAATTTTAACTCCTAGAATCACGTCTGCCTCATCCATATCTTTCATAGTAATTTAGAGCATAGAAAGTTTTTCATTTCACTTGCATTCAAGTTCGTGCCAAATACCAACATATCATCAACATACAGACAAACTATTACACATCCATTTGAATTAGATTTAGAATACACACAATAATTACCATTGTTTACAAGGAATCTATTAGCTACTAGCGTGCTGTTAAATGGCTCATGCCACTGTTTAGGTGCCTGTTTGAGACCGTATAGAGATTTTACAAGTTTACAAACTTTCTTTTCATTACCAGGAACAACAAAACCCTAAGGTTGTTCCATGCAAATCTCTTCGTCTAGGTCACCGTTAAAAAATGTTCTTTTAACATCCATTTGATGCACAACTAAATCATGAATAGACGCAAGGACAACCAAGGTTCTAATCATGGCTATTTTAGCAGCAGGTGAGTAAGTATCAAAATAGTCGATTCCCTCTTTCTAGGTGTACCCCTTAGCCACTAATCTTGCCTTAAACTTGTCTATTGTCCCATCAATCTTTATTTTTCTTCTAAAGACCCACTTACAACCTATTGGTTTACATCTTCTAGGAAGATCTACCAGTTCCCAAGTGTGGTAATTTAGGATTGACTCTAGTTCGTTATTAATAGCTTCTTTCCAAAAGGTCGAGTCAACTGATCTCACAGCCTCATCATAGGTTTTGGGGTCTTCCTCTAACATATAAACACTTACAATTTCTTCATCTACGGCGTTATCTTCTGTTAAGAAAGTAGTAACAAAATCAGGTCCAAAATTGGTTTCTTTCCTAACCCTTTGACTTCTTCGAATTTCAGGACTGTCTATATCATTAGTATTACCTTGATTAATAGTTACATTATGAGAAGGCAAACTAGTAGGTTGTGTATCATAAAATTTCAAGGGAAATATATGTTCAAAGAATTCAGCATCTTTAGATTCCATAATGCTACCACATACACATGAATTATTAGATGCTTCGGTCAAAAACAATAAGCCGCACTGTGATGAGCATACCCGATAAAAATAGAATCAATAGTCTTAGGTCTAATTTTACTTAGTTTAAAGTCGGGTAATCCAACCTTGGCTAGACACCCCCACACTTTCAGGTATTTTAGATTAAGTGCATAACCTTTCAACATTTCGTATAGAGTTTTATTTACTTTCTTATGAGGAACTCTATTAAGTACATGACAAGTAGTTAATATCGCCTCCCCCCACATGTTATCAGGTAGTTCAGAACTAATAAGCATAGCATTCATCATATCTCTTAAAGTTCTATTTTTGCTTTCAGCGACACCGTTAGATTGTGGACAGCAAGGAGGGCTTCGCTCATATATTATTCCATTTTCTTCAAAAAAATTTCCTAGTGAAATTGGGTCATATTCTCCTCCTCTATCGGACCTAACTCTTTTTATTTTCCTTCCTAGTTGACTTTCTACTTCAGCTTTGTATTTTAAAAATATATCTTCTTCTTCATCTTTAGTACTTAGGAGATATACCATTGAGTATCTAAAATAATCATCTACAAAAGTCATGTAGTTTCTTTTTTCACCTCTACTCATTAGGCTTTTAAAGTCTCCTAAGTCACTATGAACTAGCTCAAGAAGATCTGATTGTCTCTCAACTGACTTAAGGGGCTTTTTAGCATATTTAGCTTCTACACATACTTCACATTTACTAAAGTTAGTATCACTGAAGTTAGGAATCATTTTCATTTTCTTAAGTCGTTTTATTGACTCAAACGTTATGTGTCCCAAGCGAGCATGCCACAATTCAAGAGACTCAACAAGATAAGTAGAAGAGGTACCAACATTATTATTCATGCAAACAACGTCAAGAATGAATAGGCCATCGTTACAAAATTCCTTGCCCACAAATTCTCCATTCCTAGTTAAGACTAGTTTGTTTGAGTCAAAGAACAATTTCAACCCAGCTTTGATTAAGAGACTACCCGAAATCAGATTCCTACGCATATCAGACACATGCAGCAAATATGTTAAAGTAAGAAACTTTCCAGAAGTTAGTTTTAAAGAAATCTTCCCTTTTCAGAGGATAGGTGCTGTTGCAGAATTGCCCATGTAAACTACCTGTCCACCGGTCATTTTCTGATATTCCTGGAACATGTTTCGATTTGTGCAGATATGCCTGGTAGCCCCGGTGTCCATGATCCACTCAGTCATGTTGTTCACCAAGTTTAACTCTGAAACAACAGCTACGATGTTCTCTGTCTCTACAAGGTAGGCTTTGTGCTTCGGGTCCTTAGGTTGGTTTTTTTTGCTTCTACAATCTTTGGCCATATGTCCTCGTTTTCTATAGTGATAGAAATCTCCGAGGAATTTGCTGTTCGGCTTTTGAATTTTTCCACCTGGCGTGAAATTTGAATGATGCTTCTTCTCTTTATTCTTGAACCTGTCAGATGTACTGGGCTAACTTCGATAATGTTAGCTTTAGATTGGTCGGAGTATGAGTACCCCCTGTCCTTAAGCCTCTTCTCTTCTTCAATTTTTAAGTGGTTCACTAACTCCTCTAATGTCAAGTCCTTTTTACGCATAAGTAGGTTTATGTAATCCTTCCAAGAAGGCGGAAGTTTTTCAATTAAAACATAGGCTTGAGTTATATCGCAAATTTTGAGGCTTTTTGACAAGAGAGTAGTTACTATGTTTTTATATTCATGGACTTGATCAATGATTTGTTTATTGTTCACGAATTTGAAGTCTAACCATTTACAAACTGCATATTTTCTAGTCCCTGCATCATCACCCCCATATTTTTTCTGTAGGGAATCCCAAATATCTTTTGACGTGTTTAATTTTACATAAATATTAAAGAGCCCATTACTCATGTAATGCAGCAAATTTCCCCTATAGGTTCGGTCATTTGCGGTGAATTTTTTTCATAAGCTTTTTTATTGTTTTCACCTTCAGGTGCCTTCTTCTCATAAAGTACGTAATTGATATACACTTGTTGTAGGAAAAACAATTTTTTTTGGGAACACCTCTTATAATTCTTCTCGTCAAGGGGTTCAAGCTTAGACATGTCGGGAAGAGGTAATTTGGTTGTCATGTTTAGATATAGATGTGGAAACAAATTCATCTTTTAGGACGTTGAAATAAAACAATAATATACAAATGAAATATGCAGTTTACAGCAGTAAATTGCAATAAAATCCAGCATAAACAGTAAATTACAATAGAATATTGTAGCGAAATATTTATGCGAAATTACAATATGAAATACTAGAAAAATGCAGAAATAATTCAGCAGAGAAATCAGTAAATTTGCAGTTAAAAAAAAGAAGAAAAGCAGTAAAAGATGCAATGAAAAATTCACTAAAGATTTACGAAATTTCACCGAAATAGCAACAAAATTTAACAGTAAAATTAGCTAAATTGCAGTGAAAATCCGCTGTAAAAATCAGCAACGAATTTGCTGTGTCAAATCAGCAAAGAATACCTAAACACAGCAATCAAATGTTATCGAAAAGAGGAGAAGTAGATTGAATACCAAAGATACCGTGCCGTGGAAAATACCACTGTCCTAAAAGACGCTTTCGCCACTGCTCTGGTGCAAACAGTAGTATTGGCGGCCATCCTCCAGGATTTACATGGTCCGACTGTTAACGTGAACTTGTTAATGGTCGGGTAGGAAAGCCTTGAACTTTGCCCAAATTACGAAGTGAAGAAGAAGGATGAACAGAAGAGATGAAAAGAGGAAGAAGGCATGGGAGTTATAAGTTATTTTTGATGATTTCTAATAGCGAAGGAAAATGGTGATTTATACTACTGCTCTCTACACCTCAACAGCTAGAAACGGCCACTGAATTTAATTTCGGTTCTCTGTAGCCAGAAAAGGTCATTCAATTAAATTATTTGTATAAATTGCCATAGTAACTATGGTATTTGAAGTATATTTTTTGCTCAATAAATATACCCGTTAGCAAAAAAACAACCCACATCCTCGCCCGAGCATGGGACAGCGGGCGGCGTGCGTGTGGTTCCGATTCTCTCACCCATGACTTAATTTAAATGTGGAGCTTACATATATCTATTTAAACTCAATAAAATTCCCCTCTTTTTCCTATGTGGGATATACACTTAGAGCCATCTATCATTTTCCAATATAGGATGTAGTTTTTTCATAACACTTAAGTTTAGCTTGTATTATTTTTCTACCATGGGCTGCCTATTTCATGATGCTCCAAGAAATAGTATGTTGTGTCTCGTTCTTCTGCTGAGGGAGAATATCGTGCCATGGCCACTGCCACTATCGAGTTAGTTTAGATAAATCGAATACTTCGTGAACTTGCAATTCCTATTGATCAACCAGCTTTGTTTTTTTTTTGTGATAATCAAGTTGCACTTCACATTGCATGTAACCCAATATTTCATGAATGAACAAAACATATCAAGATTAATTGTTATTTTGTTTGTGATGCAGCGTGACAGCGGAAGATTAGGGGGACGCGAAGGAAACGACGGCCTTCCCTTTAATTTTATTAAACTCTAATAAAAATTACAGGGGAAAGATAAATTCGACTCTCATTCTCACTCTTGAAAATAAAATGAACAAATAACTCATAAAATTGATTCTAAAATTGGCTCCCTAAACTCTAGCCACCCCTCTCCTTACATAGAGGAGGGCTCTAATTCTAATTCAAATTTTAAATCTAATCAACGGTTGAGATCGCAATCCATGTGATATGAATCAACGGTTGAGATCGCAATCCGTGTGCTCTATTTAAAACAAACAAATAAATAAAATAAATAAATATTTAAATTTGAATTTAAACTAATTATAATCCTAATCAAACTCTACCTAAAATAATTAACTTCATACGCGTCCCTTGAACTGTGTCTTCCAGTGGTGGCGCAAGGATATGGTGATGCCAGGTAATGGTGGCGCCAAATCTTGATATTCTTCCCTTTGACTAGCCCTTAAGCCTCGTTTTTTGCTCACTCCAGCCACGTACTTGCCAAGCTTGTCTTTCTTTGGCTGATCCTTCACATGCAGAGATGGCAGCTGCATCATCCTCTCCCAGTTGGAGAGAATTCGTCCTCGAATTCGCCTCTAGTTCTTCTCGGCTACTTTAGTCACGCCAAGTCTCCAATCTTCAGTGGTCAACCACATGGTTCTAGTAAACCGCCAAGTATGAGGTAGCGCCAGGAAAGATCTAACTAAGGTCCTCGTGTTCTTTTTCCTTTGCCAAGCTATGCGCCATATTTGGATGCTCGGTAGCTTTGTCTTGCTTCGCCAACCCAACTCTGCTTCTGACCTTGTACTCGTGTCTTCTTCCCTCACTGACTTGCCAACGCCAACCATGCCTAAACCACGGTGCTAGCAAGCAATACGCCAAAGAAGGCAGGGCTGCATCATCCTCTCCCGGTTGGAGAAAATTCTCCCTTGAATTGGTCGCGGAACCACTGGAGTCCTTCTTGCCATTGTTAGGGTACTCGCCAGAGATGAAGGATACTCACAGTGTACGTTGATTTCTGTGGTGAGTCTGTTCACAGTATACTCCCACCAAGGTTCGCTCCATTTAGGTGACACAGATGGTGTGAGCTCAACCCGGTGATGGAACAGAGACGGTAACTTCGCTATTGGTACTTGACACTTCCATTGCGGGCTTGTCCTTACCTCTGTCATAGCTCCCGATAACTCTTTCACTCTTTTTACCTGTGTTGTCTCACTGTTGTCACAGTCCTACCAAGTCCCATCCTTGGTTGGCGTTAGTATAGCCGACCCACCTTTTGGTCTCGCCTGGATGTAGATCATCACAAGTAACATCCACATTAGGTGCCTGATGTACTCATCCCCCATATTAGTCTCTACGCCCGGTATGGGTTCCCAATTTAGCCGGTTCTGTTCTTCCATTGATGGCGGTATGTAAGACGCCAACGCCTCTGGACAATCCTTCCTCGATTGGCTCCCTACCTCATTCGATTCCTCCTCCTCGTCAAAGATAGGCTCATCATACATGGGTTCATCAAATATGGGAGGAGAGGATAGGTCTAGTTGTGGTACCTCATCGAAGATAGGTTCTCCATGGGTAACCTCTACTGGAGGTGACGCCAACACAGCCTTGCTAACTATGTTGGTGCTCACATCCTTTTCTTCTGGCTCTGGTTCTTTGTTCCTTGACACACATGACACCTCAACCTTTTTGGGCATCAAGATGATCTTTATCCCCTCAAAGACGAAGCTATACGTGTTCTTTCTTCCATCCTGGACGACGCTCCTATCATATTGCCACAGACGTCCCAATAGCAAGTGACAAGCATCCATCGTTACAACATCACACCAAACCACTTCTCGATATGTGTCCCCAATTGAGAAATTGACCAAGCAACATCTTGATATAGTTCCCTGATCATCTTTCTTGAGCCAAGACACGGTGTAAGGGTTCGGATCTTCCTCCGTCTTCAACCCTAGCTTCTGAACGGCTTCTTCGGAGATGGAGTTCTCACAACTTCCTGAATCAATGACCATACAACATACCCTGCCGCCAATGGTACAAGTGGTCTGGAAGATGTCGTTGCGCCTCCAATCTTCTCCTTCTGCTTCTTTAGGCATGAAGCCAGCTCGCCTGACTAATAGCAAGCAACCTTCGTCACCCACTAATTCCTCCTCGCCAAGTGAAGGTAGCGCGTCTTGAGTTTTTTCCAACACAATGACTCCAACTTCCTCAAACTCCGAATTTTCTTCACGGAGGTCGGTGCCCACCTCTTGTCTTTCAATGTTTGGCGGTTCCGATACAAAGCCGATGCTGCCTCGACTCAGGGTCTGGTAGATCAACAGCCGATGCTGGATTCTTGATCTTGCCCTTCACCTTTTTGTTTTCACCCGGTGTTAATGGGCGTTGGGGCTGGGTTCCTGGCTTTAAGTCAGGATTTGTCCCCAGTTGAATCCAGCAACGCTCGATTCGCCTAAGTCTCTCCTCGAACTCGTCTAATCTTTGTTCGTTTTGCATAATTTGGTCTCGATGAGAAACTTCCTCGATAGTAGCGTACCTTTGACGACTTGATGCCATCTCAGAAACATTCTGAGCTCTAATACCAACTGATGCAGTGCGGCAGCTGAATATTAGGGGGACGGGAAGGAAACGACAGCCTTCCCTTTATTTTATTAAACTCTAATAAAAACTACAGGGGAAAGATAAATTCGACTCTCATTCTCACTCTTGAGAATAGAATGAACAAATAACTCATAAAATTGATTCTAAAATTGGCTCTCTAAACCCTAGCTACCCCTCTCCTTATATAGAGGAGGGCTCTAATTCTAATTCAAATTTTAAATCTAATCAACGGTCGAGATCGCAATCCGCGTGATATGAATCAACGGTTGAGATCGCAATCCGTGTGCTCTATTTAAAACAAATAAATAAATAAAATAAATAAAGATTTAAATATGAATTTAAGCTAATTATAATCCTAATCAAACTCTACCTAAAATAACTAACTTCACACGTGTCCCTTGAACCGTGTCTTCCAATAGTAGCGCCAGGATAAGGTGATGCCAAGTAATGGCGGCGCCAAGTCTTGATATTCTTCCCTTTTACTAGCCGTTAAGCCCGGTTTTTTGTTCACTCCAGCTACGTACTCGCCAAGCTTGTCTTTCTTTGGCTGATCATTCACAATCGGAGATAGCGGCTGCATCAGTTTGAGAACGTTTTCTCGCTAAGGAGATTATCGCCTTGAAATACTTAAAATATAATTAATCCATAAACTATTAAGGTAAAGATAAACAAAAGAGGAAAAAATGAATGAAACTTAGTATTACATCAAATTTAACGGCCAAATAACCCATAAATATATGACACTCACCCACGTTCCCTCACCACGACAATGCTCATCTTTCGCAATATTAAAATTATTTATATAATAAATTTTTATTAATTTGTATAAAATAATAATGATAAATTACAGAAAATTCTCCTAATTTTTACTTTAATAACAAAAAACCTCCCCTACAAATAAAATAACACACTAAACCTCCTCACTTTTGAAAATTTTTTACTTTGTCCCAAAATACTTTTTTGACCATTTTGCTTCTCAAAATAAAATAGTTAAATGTTTGATTTTATTTTTAGGTAGGAGTTTTATATTTAGAAGAAAAATAAGAATTTTTTTTTTATACTTTTAAAAGGGCAGGTTTCTAGATTTACAAATATTATTATTTTAATTAATTATAGTAGTAATATTATAATATCAATAAAAATATTATATTTTATTTTATAATATTTTTTATAAAAATTTAAAAATACCTTTTATCTTCTGATATTATAATAATTAATTAAAATAATTATATTTTTATAAATATAAAAAATTTTCTTAGTTCTTTTGCTAAAAACATAAATTTTTAATTTTTATCTAATAATATAAAATCCCTTTTAAAAATAAAATTAAACATTAGAGACAAAATGATTAAGAATAAGTTGCATAGGGTTAAGTAATAAATTTTTAAAGTAAGTAGATTTTGTGAGTACTTTATTTGTAAAAATAATTATCTATTTTTAGAATAAAAGACGGAGCATTTTTTATAATTTATCCTAAATTAATTCAATATCATTTGTAGCAAGTTAACAATCGTCGACCAAAAAAAAAAAAAAAAAAAAAAAAAGTTAACGATCCATTATCATAATTATTACTAAATAGAAAATATATTAGGCGTTTTCTTATAAAAGATCTTGCGATCTAAACACCCAATTCGTCGCTGCCATTGTTCCATACTCAGCTGACTTTCACCCCATCAATGGCTTCCAGACTCTCTCTCCTCCTCCTTCTACTCCTCTACATCTCCGCCACATTCACCTCTTCCACCACCAACGATACCACCGGCACCGCCACTTCAACCACCGTAGACGACACCGACGACGAAGACCTGAGCTTCCTCGAGGAGCCCAAGCCCCCGCGCGATTACCCCGATTACGCCGACCCTGACAACTACCGCGATGAGGACTACGAGGAGTACCGGAAGTGGGAGGACTCACACTCACTGCCACAGGCGAAGGTGGACGAGAAGGACGTGGTAGTGCTGAGCGCGGCGAACTTCAGTGAAGTGTTGGCTAAGGAGAAGTATGTCATGGTGGAGTTTTACGCGCCATGGTGCGGGTACTGCCAGGCGCTGGCGCCTGAGTACGCGACAGCTGCGACCGAGATGAAGGAGGAGGTGGTGATGGCTAAGGTGGATGCGATTGAGGAGAGTGATTTGGCGGATCAGTTCAAGGTTGAGGGGTTTCCTACCGTTTTTTTCTTTGCTGATGGAGAGCACACGCTGTACAATGGGGATCAGAGCAAGTGAGTATCTAAATTGTATTGAATCATTTCAATGCTTTTGGTTGGCCAAAAGATTTGCAATGATGTTTTTGCCAATGTAAAATCGTTATTGTTAAAATAAGATTGTAGTTTTCAAGAAACTTTTATAGCTTATATTATTTGTAAGTCACATTATTACTCTACCAATAACAATTTTTTCGCAACAGTAACAACCCGCTTACTTTAAATTGCAAATTCTAAATGATCGAATCCCATTGACCAAAATAGGATGTGGTTGAAAAATGAAATGACTCAACTCAAATTATGTTGGACTTGAGATTTGGACCCGCTTGATTCACTCAGAAATCCGATATGAGTCGAACCTAAAATTTGTCTATTCAGCTTAAGTTAAGTGAGACTATATTTGACTTGATCCGAGATATGAGATAAAATGAAATGAGTCATGATTGACTGACAATCTTAGATCTAACATGAGTTGACTTAAATTTTAAGATGGCCCAACGTGATCAAACCAAATATCATGATGCCTCTGTACCCAAAATGTTCTAATCCCATTCAAATGTGATAGGTTGAGTCAAAACCTGAAAGATCCAACCTGACGATTTACTGCAAAATTGTGATGACTCATATTCTTTACGGAATTATCTAAAAATTAGAATTTGAATTCTCATTAATTCCAATTTTACTAGAACGGGAATGAAACTACAGTTTTGCGGCCCAATTTGGAGTGCGAAACAGGACCTTACTGCTCTTAATGGATAAAGGCACCATATTTTACCTTTCTCAATGAATTAAACCGTTTTGAAATGCCTTGTACTATTTGCTCTGACATGAAAACAAGTATAAACGTTTTGGTGGTAAATCACGAGCATCCTTCTTAATACACTTACAAATATGATGTCTTGTATGTGTTATCACTTCTACGATGATTAAAGACCGTTTAATATGACATGTCAGGGATGCAATTGTTACGTGGCTTAAGAAGAAAACAGGCTCAGCAGTTCACAATGTGACAACCACAGACGAGGCACTAAAGATTTTGAGTTCGGAACCCAAACTTGTGGTTGCATTCCTTGACAGTTTGACGGTACTCTCTAATTTCCACTCGAACTCGCATCCTCTAACGTTTCCATTAATGGCCTACAAGAAAATGATCTGTGGCTGATCTAGAAACTTGCTATGAGACTTGCCTAGGCGTCACAAAATAATTATGAAAACGGCTCCTAACAATTGCCACATTAACTCTTTACGGTTTCTATCCTAATATATGATAATATTTTTTTTTTGTTTTTTTTTTTTTTTTGATCAATGTGGCTTTGGGGGATCCAGATATTTATTTTCATTAGGAGTAATAGTAATAATATACGATAAATATAAATAATTTCATATTAGAATGACTAAAATTTATAAAAAGGGTATATACTAAGAAAGGAAAAAAAAAAAAAATATTAGAATATTATTGTATTAGAAAAATATTGAAACCATTTTACGTAAAAAATCACTCGCAATACAATTCATACGAACATCACAAAATATTTTATCAGTTTAGAGAAAATTCATCAAAACTAATGGGTGTAATATTGTTTTTTGAGTAGCACGATGGACAAAATAGTAATTATCTTTTAGAAGTTTTGCATATCAATGGGGGCAATTCCCCCCACTGAATTAACATTGGCTCCGTCAATGGCTCAGACAATGGTCATGATAGATGTAGTCTAGAACAACACTACTTCTAGTGTCTCAAAAGCTCCCGCTAAGGTAGGTTCTGAAGGGGTAAAATGTATACAACCTTACCCCCTATAGGGTGCTACCCTGAAGGGAGACTGTTTTCGAGGGTCTTCAACTCAAAAAAATAAAAATGAAGCAATATTTATATAATCATGTCAAAGTCAAAGTCAAGTAATGAAGCAGTACCAGACATGCAAGTATAAAGGCAACAACAAAGCAGCAGCAATAGCGACTATAAAAGCCTAGAGGCGCTGTGACGTAGCATCATTGTGCTATCCTCTCCTAACAACTATGTTGGCCACACTTATTTTGGACCACCACTTAGCTCTGTCTAAGGCCATCTCTTCAATATGGTTTAGGTGAATAAGGTCATGTCTAATCATCTCCATCTAACTTTTCTTTGGCATGTCTCTATCTCTCCTCCAATGAATAATATGTAGTTGTTCACACTTTCGAACAGGGGCGGTAGTCGGTCTTCTCCCAACATTGCCCAAATCATTGCAGACGTTGCTCCTCAACTTGTCCTTAATTAGAGCCACACCTAATTTGCTTCTTATAACATCATTTTTTATCATGTCCTTCCTAGTATGTTCATATCTACCACAACATTCTCATCTTGGCCACCTTTAATTTCTGTGTGTGGTACCTATTAACTGGCCAACATTTGGCACCGTATGAGATCGATGGTCTTACTACCGTCTTATAGTATTTTCTCTTCAACTTTGGAGGAAACTTTTTATTGCATAGTATTGCCAGAGCCATCTTCCACTTGTGCCAACACACTTTAATACCGTTGTTGACATCTTCGTCAACTCCATCATCTTTTTGCACCATGGAGCCCAAATATTTGAAATAATCATTTTTCGCTATGCATTGTGACCCAATCTTCACGTCCACGATGCTTGTTTGGTTGTGGTACAAAATTTAAATTCTATATACTCGGTTTTTGATCTATTGAGCTGTAAGTCTTTCAATTCTAAGGCACTTCTCCAAATTCCCAGCTTCTTATTCAACCCTTCTCTTGACTCACTTGCCAGGTTGCATCTAACACCTTCTCCAAAATGCTTAAGGCATGATAATGCCTGGATTTCAGTTTTTAACCTCTGACAAGTGTTGGTTGTGATGCTATGCCTGCCGCATTTTCATTTTTTCATGTTATCGGTCAGTCATGTTGTTTATGGTATGTATCTTCAGGGTTCTGACAGTGAAGAGTTTGCAGCTGCTGCGCGTCTAGAAGACGACGTGAACTTCTATCAAACTGAAAATGCTGACGTGGCTAAGATTTTCGAGATTGACCCTAAGGCAAACCGCCCTTCTATGGTTGTGCTGAAGAAGGAGATTGAGAAGCTATGCAACTTTGGCGAGTGCTCTTTGCACAATTGCATCTCTTTGGTGATTCAAAATTACTTTTAACTTATGTCTTGTAACTCTTCTCCTTTTCAGATGGTAAATTTACCAAGTCAGCTATAGCAGAGTTTGTTACTGCGAATAAATTGCCTCTGGTTATCAACTTTACCAGGGAAAGTGCCTCTATTGTCTTTGAGAACCCCATTAAGAAAGAGGTATGACATTTTTTTTTAAATCGTTTTAGTTGCCTTGGTTTGTTTTTGTGTTTGGTCCCAGTAGTACAGACAGTTTCTAATGTAAACCATTATCCTTCAGATGTTGCTTTTTGCTGCATCAAATGATTCTGAAAAGCTTTTCCCTGTATTCCAAGAGGTGGCGAAATCCCTTAAAGGACAGGTAAGCAGATTTTATCTGACTTGTGTTGAACATTCAGTTTCAAGTGGATTTCTAAAGGATTTGGCAGTTAAAAAGTAAAAGCTGAGTTACTAGATGTGAAAAGACACTAGTGCATTTGATTACTTTGAGGGTTTTCCACGTCAATTTCGGTGTCTTTGTTTCTCTTTCTCCCTTATCACCTCATTTGATTTTCAAATATATTTTTGGTATCTAAATCAAACCAAATTCTTGGGGGCCTAATATGTTATTATGTGAAGCTAGCTGTCACGGATTGCGTAGTTCCGTAGTAATTTTGTATAAATTTATTATGTGTCGTTGTACGATGGGAATGTTCTAGAAGGCCACGGATTGTTCCAGGCTCTTTTAGGATATTCTTGCGGATATATATTTGTGTATTTAGTCCGATTTTGTAAGGACGCGAACCTTCGGAAAAGTGTTCGGCATGGATCCGACGAGGGGCGTGTCCATAGGACGATATGTAATATGTGTCTAGAATAGGATAGAATATTCTAGAACATTGTAGAAAATAAGGAAGCTTGTAGAGGAAGCTTCTAGGGTGTAAGGGGGACGGCCAAAGGCCAAGGCAAGGGACTTAGGTTTCCCTCCAAAGTGTAGCATTCAGATATTGGGGGGGGGGGGGGGGGGGGGGGGGGAGGGATTTTGAGTTCAAATGCAAGAGAGGGAAAATTGAATTCAAGTGTATGGAGGGAAAGGGGGATGGACGGCTCCCTCCCTTGTCCCACACTCCCTCTAGATTTTTCTTTTGCCCCTTGACCCATATTTTTTGTCTATAAATACCCCATGTACATAGCCAAGGAGGACCATCTCTCCCACTCCATGTAATAATCTCCCATACTTGTACATATAATACTTCAAGTGTAATATATCCCTATTTTATCTTATCAATTCCATCTTCATCCAATTCTAATCCAACTCCCAAATACTTAAAAACTCATTCTTCCAGCTCTCTCTCTCTCCCAAACCGTGACTCTCTCTCTTGTGTGTGTGTATGTGTTATGTTTCCTTTTCCTTCCAAATTATATTATTCCGCTGCGTAACTCAACACTCTCTTAATTTCGGGGTTTGCCTGACTTAGCGAGGTACTTTCGGAGTGAAGCTAAGTGGCATCACGAGAACTTAACGAGGGACCTTAGGGGAAGTTAAGGGCATTGGGAGGCCGTGACACTGGTGAAAGTGTTATCCCGTGACACAGCGCTCATGATCTTAGTTAAACTGTGATTCTCCACTTTCCATTTACCTGTCGGCATGTATTTTTGTTGATGAATCATAAGTTAATTTGGGATTTGCTGCAGGCCATCTTTGTCTTTGTAGAGATGGACAATGAAGATTATGGAAAACCAATAACGGATTATTTTGGCATCACTGGAGATTCTCCAAGAGTCAGTTCTTTTCTTTCTCATTATGCACATTAATGAGCCGTAAATTGTAAAAATGAGATGATCTTATGGGTCTGTCATGTTCAGGTACTTGCATACACCGGAAATGAGGATGGCAGGAAGTTCTTGATGGATGGTGACATTGCAACAGACAAGATCAAGGTTCCAATTCTTAATCCGCTGCCCATTCTTATTCTTTATTCTCACACTTTGTGACACTAATGAATCATTCTGAATCTTTGAATTTATATGTGATATATGGCAGTCCTTTGGGGAAGATTTTCTGGCTGACACACTTCAGCCATTCTACAAATCTGATCCAATCCCAGCGACAGTAAGTTGTGTCAGGACTTCTCTTCATAACTGAACTATAGTGGCAAAGTCATAGTTCACTTTCATTCCATCCTAAAGTACCTCTTTAAACATTAGTATGACACTTGGATACTTCAAATTAGATCATTCACTTAGAAAGGTCTTAGAAAATAGCTACTTTTCATAAGTGGACATTAGGCACATATCCATTTCCAGACTATGGGTGTTCATGGGTTTGGGTAAACTCAAGACCCACCCAACCCACTTGATTTGTGTGTGTTGGGTTGGTTCTTTAAGCTAATTGGATTTCATAGGATAGATACAAATTGATTTATGGGTTTTGTGGGTTTTTACTGGGTCAACCCACAAGAGCCATTATACTCAAACCTATTGCATTTTCCCTAGACCCATTAGGTTCAAGTTTTAGTAGGTACATTTCCTCGTATACTATAATGTAAAATAATGCATCTTTAGAAATTTATGTGTTGTCATGGGTTACCCATGACCCATTTGAACCAAACCCAATGTATAAAAATGTTTTTTTTTTTTAATGGGTTTAGGTGGGTCTTGGACCTACAATTGTTGATTCTTAATAGGTTGGCCCCAATACCCAATCCAACCCAAGCCACTCATTGAACACCCCTAGTCCAACCTCATATTCGAATATGGATTATAGAGTCCCAAGGTTTGTGGCCTGACTTTCATCTGAACTCACACTCCTTGTAGAATGATGATGATGTCAAAATAGTCGTTGGGAAGAACTTTGATGAAATCGTTTTGGACGAGTCAAAGGATGTTCTGCTTGAGGTACATGTAAATCTTTGTCAAGTTCAGAACTAAAATCATGTTCCTTTTTGCTTAGTAGTTTAGTGATAATTCCTTGTGTGTTTGAAAATGTGTCAGATACATGCTCCATGGTGTCCTCACTGCCAATCATTAGAGCCAACCTACAACAAGCTTGCTAGGCATTTAAGAGGGGTCAACTCCTTTGTTGTAGCCAAGATGGATGGCACCAGGAATGAACACCCTAGGGCCAAGGTATATATATATAAATATGCGTGGTTCATTCTGGCTCTTTCCGAGTTATATATATATATATATATATATATTAACACGTATACAATATTTCATTTCGTTGCTTCATGCTTCCTTTATGCTTGCTTTGTGCCATTGTTCTTGCTCTTGTTCTTGTTGTTCTTGCTCTTATACTTTTATACGGTGAGGTTGACGAGGATGTCAACAATAGGATTAACGTAGGCTGGCAAAAGTGGAGGATGGCCTCCAGGGTGCTTTGTGATAGAAAGTTCCCGCTAAAGCTAAAGGGAAAATACTACAGGACTGTAGTGAGACCGGCTATGTTGTATGGGGCAGAATGTCGCCCAATGAAACAACATCAAACACAGAGGATGAAGGTGGCAGAGATGAGGATGCTGCACTGGATGTGTGGCCACACGAGGAAGGATAGGATCATGAACGATGTAATCAAAGGTAAATTAGGTGTAGCCTCAATCGAGGATAAATTGAGAGAGCACCGCTTGAGATAGTTTGGACATGTTAGCAGGAGACCGACCACAGCTCCAGTCCGGAGGTGTGAACAGCTACATACTACGCTAGGCAAAAGAGGGAGGGGCAGGCCAAAGAGGAGTTGGCTGGAGACGATCCGACACCACCTAACCCACCTAAACCTAAGGGAGGAGATGGCCTTAGATAGAGCACGTTGGAGGGCTAGCATAGGGGTAGCGGATGTGATAGCGTAGAGTAGTGCGGCGATTGACTGGTAGTTTAATATTTCTAGGCAGTCATAACCCGAGGTAGTGCACTTATCTGTTGTTTAGTTGATTCCCGATTATTCGTCTATTATTGGCCATGTAGTATTTGCTTTACTGTGTGTCTTGTAGTTGTCTTCTATGGGGTATATTTTATACTGCTAGTTTAACGCGGTGTCCTAAGTTGATGCTTTGTGGCTTCCATGGTTTCCAGGATACCATGTTCTCATGACGACCCTGCTTCGTGCGGGAGCCCCTATAGCACTGGGTCTGTTGTTGTTGTTGTCATTGCTCTTATACTTTTATACTTTTTTGCTTCATGCCTGTATGCCTATATGCCTCTTTTCTTCTTAGGTTAGGGGTCCTCGGGCACAGCCTCCCTTAAGGGTAACACCTTGAAGGGGTAAGGCTGCGTGCGTCCTCCCCCCCAGACCCTGCATATGCAGAAGTCCTTGAGACACTGGATCGGTTGTTGTTGTACAATATTTCACTCGCGTTCCGATTTGAACTTAGAAATGAGAGTGAAAGCGACATATATTAAGCATAAGATAAGAGAAACATTCGATATGGTTCAGGCATGTGAAAGGGAGGCCTATGGGTGCCCTCTTAAAAACGGTTGAGTTGATATGAGCTGGGCATATTATGAAGGCGAAAGTGCAATCCAAGTAGATGCAGTTTGATTGCATAAAGCAAGACCTTATTTCGTTAGAGCTTAACAAAGAAATGATTCATGATAGAACACAATGGTTTATTTTGATCCACATAATCAACCCAACCTAGTGGGAAGAGAGGCTTAGATTGTTATTTTTTGATTCGAACTTCGATGCATGAACAGGCTTAGGATTGTGAATGTTTTCTTAAAATGCTGATTCATTGCCTCTTCCACTCACTTGCTTATTGATGGCTACTGATTTAAGACAGCTGTTTGTCTAAATTTGTTAGCGATTTCATGTCAGTATTTGGTACTCCATTTTAGGAAGGAATTCTCCGTTGACCCGGAAAGAAATTCTCTCACATTACATGCATATGAAAAATGTAAACACAACATGATATCGTAAAGGCAAAATTCAGTAACAAGAATCAATGACTAATGTAATGTTTGTTTTGGTTTTCACAGTCTGATGGATATCCAACAATACTTTTCTTCCCAGCAGGAAAGAAGAGTTTTGATCCAGTTAGTATTTGCTTCTCTTTTCTTGCTCAAATATGAGCATATACTTCAGCTCTTTTTAATACTATGAACAATTCTAATAATGCTTTTTGGTGTTGGACGTTGTGGTTATGTAGATCACAGTTGACACCGACCGAACTGTCGTGGCGTTCTACAAGTTCCTTAAAAAGCATGCTACAACACCATTCAAGATTCAACACCCGGTCTTGCCTCCAGAGCCTGAACACATTGATGCTACCACAACAGTTGAAACTCCAGCCAGTCATGACAACTTGAAAGATGAACTTTGAAAGTAAATGTTCAAGATAAGCAGATAAATGCATTAGCTTTTCTTTCCTTAGTTAATAAGGGGGGAAAAAAAAGAAAAAAAAGAAGAGAATTGATAAGGAAATACATCTTGCAAATTACAGAAGTACATGGAGATCAAAGCATTGTGAAAGAGCAATTTGGTTCATTGTTTTTCTTGTTTCGTTGATTGAGACATTTTTAAAAGGTTTTGTAATAGAAGTTCCTCTGCCAATTTTTTTCTTTATCTGAAGTATGTAATACTTTTGTTTCTACCAGTTCGTGGGAGGTAATTTTTCTATAAATATCATCGGGTGTACTTCATGTGTGTTTTGAATGGATATTCTCTGTTGTTCAGCATCGCATTGATGTTGTTGAGGGGTCATTGATCCTGAGACTCTGCCTTAGCGGAAGTCTCTTTATAGGATTGGGTTTTTGTTGTTGTTGTTATGGGGTAATGAGTTGGGTTAGGGGTAACTATTCCACTCCTTACAATAGTGATCCAGGTAAGAATTTATCCACCCATTGCTAAGTGTAATCTTTATCTTCCTATGAGAACAAATAGATAAAAAGCAAGTGTTGATGTTGTTGAGTCTGCAGTAGTTCTAGCTTCATCGTACGTGTCAAGGAACCAATTACAGGCTCAAGAATGATTTTATACTCTTAATATGACTCTTCATGCAAATGTTGGCTTGAAACATCTACCCCCCCCCCCCCCCCCCCCCCAAAGAGGATGTACTTTGTGTTTGAAATGTATTAATATTTAGAGTGGAGACTGTTGGAATTCGAACTCGTGAGTTCTTGGTCAACAAAGCTCTGACAATATGCCAACAAATCACAGTCCTAAGACCTTAAATTGTTGGTTAAAAGTCTAGAAATGATTTCATACTCTAATGACACTTCTAGATAACTCTTTAGGACAAAATAAGTAGTAATACGAGTGTCCTATATGGACTGTGCCCCATGACAACACAACACTCATATTCGGCCTTTCTTGTATGGTTGGTTTATCTGCCCCTAACCGTGGTTGCTTTGCCAATTATTGTATGACCACGATGCAATAAATTGTAACAATGAAACAACTCAATTCCATTATATCTGTTAAAATTCTTTAAGTCAGTGATGGATCTGAAAAACTTTTTTACTAGGCGCACATACTGGGGAAAGAAAATTATTTTCAGCGGAAAATGTTTTGCCTTAGTGGAGGAAATGTGAATCCCTTTATAAAAAAAGCTGAAGTTAACATTTCTTATTTATTGAATTTGGATCAAGGCAGATTTTTGGCCGAGCTTTGAGGTTAATATAATACCAAGTCTAATTAAATTGGATTAGGTATTATAATATGTGAAACCTGGGGTAATTAAATTGGACTATATATTATAATATGTGAAACCCGGGGTAATTAATTTGACTAGATATTATAATATGTGAAACCCGGGGTAATTAATTTGTGCAAGGTATTATAATATGTGAAACCATGCTAATTAAATTGTGCGAGGTATTATAACATAATTAAAACTCATTATTATTATAATTGGGCTAATAAATAAATAATAGGCTCATTTTTAAAAAGAGCCCATTAGTAACATTAGGGCACCCTAGTTTCTCCTTCTTTCTCCCTCTTCCAACCAATCATCTCTCTCTTTCAAGCGTCAATCGTCAATCCCAATTCCGCTCTCTTGCTAGGTTTTCGAAGCTAATTCATAATAGAAGTTCGAGTGTTCGATTAGAAGATAGTGAAGGTAAGTATACCACTTCCCTACTTGTTTGTTTAATGCAAAAATCATGTTGTATGATTTGATGTATATGACCTATATTTTAGTGATTTTTTATTGTTAAAGTAGGGTCGGGCATACATGTTTGATTGATTGTATGATTAATATTCTTACGAATTGAATGCATTCTAAAAAAGCATTTGTGGCCGACGAATTGAATACATACTAAAAGAGCCTGTGCGGCCAACGAATTGAATGCATCTTAAAACAACCTGTGTGGCCGACCAATTGAATGCACTCTTAAAGAGCCTGGATGGTCGATGAATTGAATTCTAAAAGACCTTGTGTGGCTGACGAATTGAATTCTTAAACAGTATGTGTGCCCGACGGATTGAATTCTGAATGAACTTGTATGACTGATGAATTGAATTATAAAAGAGCCCATGTGGCCGATGAATTGTATGGCCGATAAATTGAATGTGAATTACGCGAAAGTTTATGTGGCCCTGTCGCAGGATATAAAACTAGCCATAGTCTCCGATTGATAAGTAAATTAAACCGAGGATTATGTGAGGTAAATTATAATATAAAGTGATGTTTTACGTCTCTTATGAGCCAAGCTGAGCCGAGCACCCCCTTGTTCGAACTTGGTTCGATAAGAACATAGTGTGTTCAATATTCGACTAGGCTTGGCTAGTTAGGCTTATCGATCCGATTCGAGCCCGTTATAGAGTCGAGTCGAGCTTGTTATCGAGTCGAGTTGAGCTTATTATTGAGCCCAATCGAGTTTGAAACCGAGCCAAGCTTGCAATCAAGTCAAGCTCATTAACGAGCCGAGCTTTTTAAGTTATTATCAAACCATTTTGAACTAATACCAACTATTATCGAGCTCATAATGAGCTAATATGGAGCCCCCTTAACGAGCTCTTACCAGGCCCTTATCAAACTGTTCGTGAACATTAGCGAGTCGAGCACCCTTTTATTCGAACTCGGCTCGTTAAGCTTATCGAGCCTACTCGAACTCGGCTCGATAAGCTATTGAGCCCTCCTAATGAACACAAACGAGCCCTAATTGATTTCGAACACGAGTTTTTCATCGAACGATCTGTTCATTTACATCCCTACTTGTGATATGACTATTGAGGATAAATCGGATTTTCTTGTTTACATTGAATTTATTCTTCTTCCTATTTTAAATAATATGCTCGGTTCGGGTAGGGTGTGTGTGGTATACTTGCTGAGTGTATTGTTTGCTCACTCCTTTTTTTCTCTTCCCTTTTCATAATAGTAGCTTATGGCAATCCTTGAGGGACAAGGAAGGTAGAGCATCTTTCTGTTCCGCGCATTATATTAGCTTCAAGGTTTTAGATATTAAATAAATTCTATAGTGCGTTGTTATTATTGACTTTTTGGAAAGTTTATAATTTTGAGTTTTTGTACTATTAGCTCTAATTGTTAGTATTGATGTTTTTTGGAATTCGATCTATTGGAGACTTTTATGGAAAATTAAAAATTTATGAATCGGAAGCTTTCGGGCTTTGTACTACTATGCGGAATTTCATGATAGTACAGACGTGTAGCGCCTTTCTGGTTTAAGCTTATTTGCTATATTATTTGGGGGCATTACAGTCAATGCCCGAAGCTAAGATGCCTACTAATTTAAAGCTGAACTTGATTGAATAGAAGACCAATATATTTGTAAATATTGAAACAAAGATACCAAATAATACTGTTTGTTCCAATCATATGACGAATCAGCAATGAGGTCTGTGTTCTAGTTTTGATGGGTATTAATATATATAAGATGTCATTACTCTAAACTGATTTAATCAAACCAAAGACTTATTGATGTAGCGCATGAAATTAAAAATAGGTGTACGAGAAGGTTCAACGACATTCCCTTTAGTTTTATTAATTGGTAATAAAAATAAAGAGGAAAAAGGATAACTTGTTTCTCACAACCCCAGAAATCGAGGATCACAATAACACTTTAAAATTCTAAAAAATTTGCTAACCTCCTAACCCTCACTCTCTCTTATTTATATAGAGGAGATGACAAAAGAAAAGAATTCAAATTTGAATTCTAAATTGTGACAGATAAGGAAAGAGATAAAATTAAATCGGAAGTGAATAAAAACTTGTTAAAACTGTCCCTAAAATCCCGGCTGTGATCACCCCACAATCCGGCTCAGCTCTGCGTCAAATCCCACATCCCGCCGTGGTACCCTCTACGTCTCGCCGTGGTACCCTCTCGCTTTGGCGTCATCTTGATGCCAATCCTAGGCGGTTGCATCATCCTCCCCGGGTTGGAGAGAGTTCGCCCTTGAATTCGCTTAGGGATCAACACCGTCATTGTCGCCATAGTAAGGAGTAAGGTGCTTGACGTTGAAGACCTCAGAAGTCCTCATGCATGGTGGAAGTTGAAGACGGTAGGCATTGTCCTTCATTCTCTCCAGAACCGCCAATGGCCCAATCTTGCGAGCCGTGAGCTTATTGTACTCCCAAGCCGGAAATCGTTCTTACGTCAAGATTGCCCAGACCTTATCACCAACTTGGAATTGAACTTCCCGCCGCTTCTTGTCACTAGCTATCTTATACTTGGCGTTGGCTTCCAATAACTGAGCTTTCGTTTGTTCATGGACATCTTTGAGTGACAAGTTCCCATGTGAGCGTGTCAAATCCGGTTCTAGCGCCAAATCAATCAGAGCACAAGGAACAAAACCATAGACAACATGAAATGGCGCAAACCTTGTACATCTATTTATGTAACTGTTGTAGGAAAATTCGGGTTGATGGAGCTTCATAGCCCATCCCTTGGCTTTTTTTGCAGCGAGGCATCAAAGTAGATTTCCTAACGAACGGTTGGTTACTTTAGTTTGTCCATTCCTTTAAGGTTGATGTACTGTGCTGAAGGCAAGTGACGTATTCACCATCTTCCACAACGTGTACACTTCTCGGAAGTAGAGACCCACCACATGTATGGCGTCAGCAAGGCTGGAACAGCACAAGGACTCAAACTTTCTTTGACGAAGCCTCTGGCGAGCAGATCTTCTATTTGGCGTCTCAGCTCTTCTTGCTCAGTTGGACTCATCCGATAATGAGGCCTATTTGGTAAAGAGGCGCCTGGAATTAGATCAATGCGGTGTTGGACATCCCTCAAGGCGGCAGTGTAGTAGGTAGTTCCTTCGGGAACACATCACCGTATTTCTCCAGTAAAGTCGTGATTTCACTCGGTAACTAATTGGGGCTGACAATGCTCTCCTTTCCAATCCATACGAATACAACTCTGGTCTCACCAACTTCTTTGGTAAACAAGGCGCAACCTTGAATGTTGGGATGTTGGGTTTCAGGGGCCCTCGGTTTCTCTTCCTTTTTGGGCAACAATACGATTTTGTTTCCTTCAAAGATAAAGCTGTACGTATTCTTCCTCCCATTATGAATGGCACTCCTGTCATACTACCAAGGGCGTCCTAAGAGCAAATGGAAAAATAGGGGTACAGAAAGGATTAACAACCTCCCCTTTAGTTTTATTAATCTCTAGGAAAGATAAAATTCATCCTAATCCCACACTTGAGAATAGAAGAATTGAAATCAACTTATAAATTAATCTAAACAATTGGCTGCTTAAACCCTAGCATCATCTCCCTTTATATAGAGGAAGTAAGAACTAAAATTAAGGAAGAAAATAACCAGAAAAGGAAAGGAAAATCAACGTTTAAAATTTGAATTTCAATTGGAAATCAGATCCGCAAATCAAGCCTTAAATCTTGCCTTGATTCTCTTCGCGCCTGAGCCTTGAATCCCGTTAACGCGAAGCCTTAATGAATTCTAACTGCCTTGAATGACTTCAGTCGGCGTACTAGTCATGCCGCCAACATGTACCAGCCAAGCTATATGCACTAATCACGCATGCGAGACTGCTTCCTGTCTAACCTTGGTGTCCTAATCCTAACTATTCCTGGTTTGCTTGTCTTGACCCACCTAACCCACCAAAGGTTATTTGGCGGTTGCATCATTCTCTCCTGATTGGAGATAATTCGCCCTCGAATTCCCCAAGGAATCTGCCATTGCAGACTTATTTTTGTCGCCAAATTAGCTCCCAGCGACTAACTCAGCCACTGTAGATGTGCCCCTACTATTGACGAAGCACCTATAACCTTTCCCCGCCAAGTTCCATCCTTTGTCGGCGTCAATACTGCTGAGCCGCCCTTCTGTCTTACTCGTATGCAACTCCTAGAAAGTAGTTTCAACACTTGGTGTTTGGTGCCCATTTGTCCCGCAAGGTTTTACTTGGTATGTAATGTTCCTTCTTGGTAAGGCATTTGCGGGAACCCATGCCAGCTAGCACTGTGCTTGTTTTGTTGGCAGCAATGTACACGCTAACCCTTCTGGGCGAACCTCCCGTGATGAATTCCCTACTTTACCTGTCTCCACCTCTTCGTCGTGTTTGGGCTCATCAAATAAGGGCTCTTCACTGAAGAAGCCTACTGGTTTAGGCGCCAGCTCTGGCTCGCCAACTGCATCGCTGCACACGGCTCTTTCCTTCAGTTTTGGGTTCTCGAATTTCGAAACACTTGGTGCTTTAACTTTCTTGGGAAACAAGATGATCCTCGTCCCCTCGAACATGAAACTATAGGTGTTACGTCGTCCGTCATGGATGGCGCCTCTATCCTACTGCCATGGTCTCCCCAACAACAAGTGGTAAGTATCCATGGTCACCACGTCACACCACACACAATCTTTGTACTTCAAACCAATTGAAAAGTTCACAAAGCAACTTCTAGACACAGTTACCAGGTCTTCGCTCTTAAGCCATGATATTGTATGAGGGGTCGGATGATCTTACATCTTTAACCCTAGCTTCTGGATGGCTTCCTCGGATATGGTGTTCTCACAGCTCCCGGAGTTGACGACTAGCGGCACACTCTCTCGCCAATTGTGCACGTCATCTAGAAGATGATGTGCTGAAGCCATTCGTCCCCTTCAGCTTCTTCAGGAGTGAAGTCAACTCGCCTGACCAATAGCAAGCAACCTTTGTCACCTACTATCTCCATCTCACCAAGTGGTGCCAGCTCGTCCTGAGTGTCATCTACCTCTATGGCGCTTGCTTCTTCAATCTTCGGAAATTCTTCACAGAGGGTCGCGTCCCACCTATGTTCTTCAATATTGGCGTCTTCGGTATTGTGCCAATGTCGCTTCGGCTTAGGATTCGGTAAGTTAGCATCCGATGCCGGATTCTGGATCTCGTCCTTCTCCTCTTCGATAGCACCCGGTGTTAATGGGCGTTGGGGTTGGTTTCCCGGTTTCAAATCGGGATTTTCTCCCAGTTCAATCAAGCAACTCTTGATTTGATGGAATATCGCTTCCAAGTCCTCTAATCTCCTCTCCGTCTGCCATTGAACATCCCGATCAAGAACGTCTCCGAAGGTGGCATACCTCGGTCGCACTGAGTCATCTCAGAAGTCGTTTTGAGCTCTGATACCAACTGATGCAGCGCGTGTATGGGAAAATAGGGGTATGGAAGGATTCAATAGCCTTCCAATTAATTTTATTAATCTCTAATAAAAATTATAAGGGGAAAGATAAAA
Source organism: Simmondsia chinensis (assembly GCA_018398585.1). Lineage (NCBI taxonomy): Eukaryota > Viridiplantae > Streptophyta > Magnoliopsida > Caryophyllales > Simmondsiaceae > Simmondsia > Simmondsia chinensis. The sequence goes on from JAGTTD010000005.1 coordinate 15,097,508, forward strand.
TTTATCCTAATCTCACGCTTCAGAATAGAAGAACTAAAATCAACTCATAAATTAATCTAGATAATTGGCTGCTTAAACCCTAGCATCATCTCCCTTTATGTATAAAGGAAGTAAGAACTAAAATTAAGGAAGGAAATATCCAGAAAAGGAAAGGAAAATCAACGTTTGAAATTTGAATTCGAATTGGAAATCGGATCCGCAAATCAAGCCCTAAATCTCGTTGTTGCCTTGATTCTCGTTGCGTCCCAGGCCTTGAATCCCGCTAACGCCAAGCCTTAATGGATTCTAACTGTCGTGAATGACTTCAGTCGACGTACCAGTCATGCTGCCAGCCATGTACCCGCCAAGCTATGCACCAATCATGAATGCGAGGCCGCTTCCAATCTAATCTTGGCGTCCTAATCCCGCCTATTCCTGGTTCGCTAGTCTTGACCCACCCGACCTGCTAAAGGCTATTTGGCGGTTGCATCACTTATTAGGATTGATAATTGGAAACCGAGCTGAATAGTGTATGATTATTGTTTAAGTAAATTAAAAATATGTACCTATTTTTCAGTGGAAGATAATTCCATCCAAATAAATGTTGTTTTCTAGAAGTATGGAAGTAAAGAAATATGGCAACCTTGAATGTTATAATGCTCATATTGCAAGCAAATAAGTCTATTTTGGTGCTAAATTTTAGTTCTTGTGGAACGGAAAAGCGTTTCTAGCCAACATAGATACCCATTTCCAAGCGTCACCAGTAGGCTGTGCAGCTAAAGCTATAACGGCGCTTTTAACATGCGATGGTATAAACATAAAATCTAGGAAGCGACACTTAGATTGATGTACTAATTAGTGTCCCTAAACTGCAATATTTCTACAATAGTCGTTTATGCTTTTCCTAGGAAATAAATGAACAAGCAACACAAGCTGCAAATTGTTAGCATTGTTTATCGTAAAAATATATTATTCATGCAAAGCTTTATTAATTGACATTTATACACCAAAAAAATAAAGCATTGTACTCAACAGTATATCAAATCGAAAGGACTAGTTGAAAACTTCTCACTCATTAGTACATATAAAATAACAAAAACAAAAAAAAGAAGAAAAAAATCAATGCACGATCGCTCCTAATATGCAATAAAATGGTGATTCAACTTCTGAAATCGCGTCCCTTTAATACTTATACATGTCATTTGTGGAGTTACTGCTCATATCATTAGAGATTTTCTTTCTAAAATGTTTCAAGTTGGCATCTGATGTGATTTTCATTGAAATTGGCATGCTTATAAGTTTAATAGTGTGGAGACACTTATTCCTTGATCTTTACAAATTAAGACCGTTTGTTCAGGGAAAAAAATCACATTTTAGGAAGTGATTTTTTTCCTTTTCCGTTGTTTAGCGCAAGATTAGTGACGGAAAAGATTTTCCAATGGGGGAAAATAACTTCCCTTTTAAAAGAGGGGAATTCATCATTCTAAGTGATATAAAAATATAATTGCGACAATATATAAGTATTCTTATTAAATTTTTCCTAAAAAATGCTAACACGGCATATGATTTCGGTCATATTTAGGTCGCTTTTACATCAATGTACGATGAATTATTTATCATAATTTGCTAAAAATATTGATATGACTTGTAAATATTATCGTAATTATGTGTTACATAAGCACTTTTATATTCGGTCAGATTCTACAAAAATTCATCAAATTTTGATGTATGGTACCCATGTGATAAATATATTCAACTTCAGAGTACGTGATTATATATATTCAAATGTCATGATATGTAATAAATGCTCAAACCTCAGGGTATCTTAGTAATAATTCTACAACCACACAGAGTCTAAATAATTTCAAATATATTGTATTGCTATTTATATTGTCCTATAACTAGGTATAAGATTATTGGTAAAAGATGATTTCTTTAAAACAAGCAAGAAATATCGAAATGTGAAAACATATTTTCCGTTGAAACAAACAACGGAAAACCTCAACGGGAATAACATTTTCCATGGAAAACCTTTTCCAAAGGAAAATATTTTTCGTGAAAAAAGTACTTCCGTTGAAACAAACGAAGCCTAAATCTCCAAACATAATACCATCAGGTAGAGCATTTATGTAAGCAGAGAAATAGGTTAGTCGCTAGGAAGCACCAATACTCTTTTTTTTTGCTAGAGTATCGGTGTCTAATACGTGTCTGACACTGACATGCTTCCGATACATTATGATACGTGTCCGATACGCAGAAAAAAGTATCCGATATGCGGCCTTAGTTATAATAAAGCGAAAAAGCAGATTTAGAACCAAAGGAGAAGCCAAAAATGGTGATTGCCTGAGATGAGTATTCTGGAAGCTTCAGGGTTCTTGTAACCCCAGAAGGAAAAGGGAAAGAACTTTTTATTGAGTCAACGAAGCATTGAGTTATGTGTGGAGTTTGATTGTATTGGGTCTTGTCTGTGAAATATAGGACTGGGCCAATCCTATGGAGTCCTATGACACATTAGAGTTTTAATGTGGTGGCTCTATAAATACATGGAATGTCTATGTTACTATTACGGTTGATAAAGGCTTGAGAGGATTGAGAGTTGAGAGATGTCACTTGTATACTCCAATTATATTAATGAAATTATCGTGCTGCCCTCCGTGGATGTAGACTTTGGTTAAACCTCGTAAATTCCGGTGTTCTTCTCTTGAACCTCGTAAATTCCGGTGTCCTCATCTTCCCCTTTCGTATATGATTGTTATTTCAATTTATGGTTCATGTATTCTGTTGGTGATCTTAATATGTGGTATCAGGACTCCTACAATTGGTATCAGAGCATATCAGAGCCCCCTACAATTGGTATCAGAGATTAGGTTCAGAGCTTGGATTGAATCTAAATCGAAGGTTTAGCAGCCACTGGGAGATGAGACACGGCCGCTAATGTCAGTGGCCAAAATTCCAGACAGTGGTTCTGGTGTTGACCCGATTTCAATGGTAAAGGCACGGTGGAAGTTGATTTGGGTAGATCATGGGTTTGATCGGTAAACCGAAGGTGTAAACTAAGGTAGTGGTTGATTCGGGTAGAACATGGGTTTAATCGGTAAACCGAAGGTGTAAATGCGGTAGTGGTTAATTCAGGTAGATCATGGATTTGATTAGTAAACTGAAGGTGTAAATTTTGGTAGTGGTTTATTCGGGTATCTTAGGGTTTGATCGCTAAAGCGAAGGTGTAAATTGTGGTGGTGCTCTAGTTGGAGTGACGGGTTGTGCCTCGGTGAAAGAGGCGGTGGCTGGACATTAGTGGTGCAGATTTGGTTCAGCTGGAGGAGCGAAAGACTAGATCCGCGTACTTTATTATTAGATTGGGTGGGTCCGGTGTAAATCAGCGCTGGAGAAGCAGATTCGGACGCTAGGGGAGTTTCCGACGGCGACGTGTGGGCTTTGAGCCCGTCTAAACGAAGAGGCTACGACATAGCGGGCCTTCGTGGTCGAGAACAGAGAAGTGAAGAGTCGCTCAGCAGTTTCGACGGTGGCCATGAGATTGACGGCGCAGGAAGGCAAAACCGGTTTCCAAAGCACCGCAGTGGTTGTCGTGGTGGTCACCTGTTGAACCATTGACGAGAAATTCGAGTCATCATCAAAGGCGGCAACGTGCGGATGTGGAGTTCCAGTGTCTTTGAGCGGCGGCGATGAGGGCCGGTGGGTGGAGTCTATGTCCTGGCAGTGGTCCGTTGGTGGTGGCAGCGACGTAGTGGCCTCCGACGCCTGCCGTTGGGATTGGTGAGGCTTCGAAGGAGACAACCACTAAAGAGGAAGCGAGCGACGCAGTGGCCTGTTCAACGGACGTGGTGTGCCTTGACAGGTGATGGTGGTTCGTCTGTGGCTGGTGGTTCGAGGTTCGAGCGAACGGTAGCAGCGGTGTTGACCGCCGGTGATGGTTGTCGTTGTTGAATGGGAAAGATGTGCAGAGGAGAAGAACCACACCTGCGCTGTGGCACGTTGATTCGCTTAGGTGGAATATTAGGGTTTTCAATTTTTTGGTCAACAGATTGTTTGACCTAGTTTGAATAGCCTAATTGGGTTAGGTCCTCGTATTTCTGTTAGATGGGTGGTTTAGTCTGATAATGATAAACAATCCAACCAGAAAGGCCTTCGCATTCCTAATCCGATAGGATCGGGTAGCTTTGTTTGCCTTAGCTTGGAGAATCACACTCACTTGGTGCTTATTCTTCTTTTGAAACATATTCTTTTGCAGAGCATTAGTCTTTTCAAACTTCCAAGTGGGAGAATTGTTGAGTTATGTGTGCAGCCTGGTGATATTAAGCCTTATTTATGAAATATAGGACTGGGCCAATTCTATGGAGGCCCATGACATATTAAGATTTTAGTGTGGTGGCTTTATAAATACATGGGATATGTATGTTGCAATTTAGTGTGGTGGCTTTATAAATAAACTCCAATGGTATTAATGAAATTATCTTGCTCCCCTTCGTGGATGTAAACTTCGGGTGAATCACTCAAACTCCGTGTTATCACCTTTCCTCTTTCATATATGATTGTTATTTATATTTGGGGTTCATGTATCCGTGGGGGATCTTAATGAGTGCTATCAGAGCCTCTACAATTGACATCAGACCGTATCAGAGTGACCCACATGGAGAAATGTACAACAAAATAATATATATACATGCCAAAAAGAGCTAGCCGGCAAAAGCAATAAAAAAAATATCAAAGCCAATAGTAAATACAAACAAACTCTAATAAGCTACTTGTGACGCCCAAACGAGTACTAAGTTAGCTTGGCAACACCTCGTTCCTACTTGAAGAATGGAAACTTCGTGGTGTTTAGGATTTCTTGGAAGTGAGAAGCAAGGGACAAATAAGGGGAAAGAATGCTTTGTATGGTTTGGAGAAGACTAAGGGGAAATAACGCTTTGTATCGTTTGGAGAAGACTAAGTACACATATTGTTTGCTCTTTTTATTTGCTTATAGTGGTGTGTGGCGGCCGTAAATACAAATCAAGCAAACAAGCAAAAATTGGGGCTCGCAACGATGTGGGAGCGGTCATGAATTCTGGACCGCACTTGTTTGACCAACCAATCACCTTCTCGAGGAAAAGGGATGGTGTTTTTGGTGACTCTGACTTCGGTTTGCAATTAATTGTGGATTCTATTTATGCTCCCAATAAGGATGCTTTTAATATTTTGTGGATTTTTTGATATATGTATGACAGAAAATTAAAGAGGTGTGGACCGAACTCAAGTGGCAGGTACAGTGACGGAGCAAAGCCCGCATACATCTTTCCTCGTACACTTAAAAGATAGGAATTAGGGTGGAGACAAACTCAAGAGCTCAGCAGTCCATTTACAAGCTTGAGTCAATCATATTTTTAGGTCTAGCACCCTTGATTTGTAATAACTTGAATGAGTTAGAGTTTGACAAGATTTAGATGAACCTTACCTAGGTTTCCGTATGAGAACCAACGCAATCATGGTCAATGACTTGGCTGTGAAAGCCCTTAAACAATAACGCAAACCTAAGTTCACCTGAATTTCGAAGAAGTGACACCAGTGTTAAGATTAATGCAATCAAAGTCAGGCCTTGGCCATCAAAGCTTTAAACTAACACCTCAATTTTCAATTCATCAATTGTGGGAATAGATTAAAATATAGAGTTCATGCCTGAAACCTGAAGAACTATGTTGCTTTGAAGAAAGCAAGTACAAAGATGATCTATGTTACACTACACTAAGCTTAACTAAGCTAAGTTACGCTACTACTAAATAAAAAGCACAAATATGCTGTAAAGAAACTTGAAGAAGCTTGTATAGAGGTGTTGGACACTTTACACCTACTATAGTGTCTCTTATTTATAGAAACCGAAAATAACTATTGCATCCCATTTCTCCGGCATCTCCTTCCCACGTCTGCCTCAAAGCTTCTTTGGCGTGCTGAATGGGCATTGAACTTGCCCTCAAGTTGTGTGCTCGAGTGTCTTTCTGGAAGCCCCATGTTTTCATAACTCGCTGAAGTTCCTTCCCGATGCCGATGTTCTATTGGATAGGCTTGAGGCTCATATATCTGGAATTGCGCTCCAAGTAACTATTTCGAGCTGAGCAACCTGTCTTGTAGCCTTCTGGGAAGTCCCTCGAGGTCGAGCTTCATTTACCCCTTCAACCATCTTGAGCGGCTGATACCCTTAAAGGGTTTTAACTCCTCAAGAAACTGGGCTCGAGATGCCATTGTCTTAAAATCTAAAGGGCTAGCATTCCTTACGGATGGCCTCACGTGATAAGCGCGTGACATTTACCTCAAAACGATGTCATCCCAACTCCTTTGTGTTTAGGGTGTAAACACATACAAGGCTCAAGATTTGGTGGATATTAAATGGAACCCCCACCTTTAGTTACACTTGAGGGACATCCCTCTTCTTCCTCTTGGCTTGCCCTAAACGCTTCCTTTGCTTAACTTGTTCACAAAAGCCTTCTAGTAGCTCTCTATACAAGCAACTACAAGAATATTCCAGAAGGTTCTAGGAGGCCCTTTAACCCATATTACTAGCATTCCATGGAATTAAAACACTCTAAAATCATTTGGGAAAAAGAATAAATACTGAGGCGTCTACAACACAGGGACTTTGTCAATGTCTTTCCCCTCTTCGATGCTTTAGCCCATGACATCCTATTCCATTGGATCTCATGACGTCCTCGAAGCCTTGTCATGATACTGATACAACAGATTACTGAATTGCCCCAATGCATCCTTTGTTTCCCATGTAGCCTCATCTGGGGGCAAACCTTTCCATCTCATAAAGTACTCCTGAGACTGGGGTACTTCATATCTACGAACGATATGATCTGCCAAAATCTCTTCTGCCTACTTGTTGAAGGAAGTTGCCATGGCAGTGGGAGCTCTCTTTGACTCTTCTGGTGAAATCCCGATCTTCATAAGCTTTAGCATGCTGACATGGAAGACGGGATGAGTCTAAAGCTTTGGTGGTAACTCTAGCCTATAGGATTATTGGGGGTCTCGGTCACTAATGATGGTCTTTGACATGCCCATGTGTCTCAAGAATACGTGGGTAGCTTCTTCTGCAGTGCAATTTGATGGGGTTGGAATGAAAATTCCATACTTAGAATACTTGTCGACAATCCCCATTATAGAGCCAAATCCTTCAGACTTTAGGAGAGCCAATATGAAGTCCATGTTGATACTCTTTCATGGGTGTTCGGGCATAGGAAATGGTTCTAACAATTTTCCAGGACGTTGTTCGATCTTGTCCTGTTGGCACACGAAGCAAGTGAGCATGTAAGACTCCACGTCATCATAGAGTTGTGTCAAGTAGTAAATGCTTGGTTCACTAATTCCAGGGTACTTATCATACCACGATGATTGGCCCACTTGGAGTCATTGACATTCCCTCTTGATTTCCCTCCTTAGCTTGTCCCACTTTATGACATACTTGGTGGCCTTTGGTAAAGAGCTTGTCTCCTTTTATCCAGAAACATTGCGTTTTTCTTCCTTTGCCATCCGAACCAACATCTGACCAAAGGTAATACCTCCTTCACACAACCTAGCACCATATTGGATGCCTTGCTCATTGCTGTGAATTCAGCCTTCCGACTATGAGCATCAGCAACTTGGTTAGCTCTCCTTGGCCTATATTCTATCTTGAAATTGAATTTAGCCAGGAAATCCTGCCATCATGCCTGTTTTAGACTGATCCTTTTTTGAGTTTGGAAGTTGCTTGTGGCAACATTATTTGTTCTTACTTGTTCTTGATTTGAGGAGGTAGGGTCTGTAGGTGTGCAAACAATGAATCAAGATGGTCATCCACTTCTCTTAGCTATGTTGTTTAGCTTACGACTCTAAAAGGCAATGGGGTGTTCATCTTGCAACAAACACACCATCAATCGCAAAACCAGAGTTGTTTGTGTGCGGCTCAAAGGGTTTGATGTACTTCAATAATTTTAGTACCTACTCCTTAGTCACAGCTTGCTTCAATTTCTCAAATGCGTCTTGACAGGCATCGTTCAGCTCTAAGGTCTCCCCTTCTTCAACATCTGTTTGAGCAGCACAAGTACCGCTTGATGAAGCTGTTGGGAACATATATCCAAAAAAAAAAAAAAAAATTCCCTAAATTGTCCATAGCGGAAAATGAATTCAAAATTCCTAAATTTAAATCTAAAGCCCTGATCTAATTAAACTTTTTAATTAAATCTAGATCTTACTGTAATAAGTTTATAATATGACAATCGAAAAACATCGAATAAAACAAGTGTAAACATAGTATGTAAAATGAACAAAATAAAGGAAAAACAAATTAAATATCATATATTTAATTAGATGTATATGAAGCTTGAATCCCAACTTGGTCTTTGAAGATCTGAAATTGGAAAAAGATATCTTGACACCTCAAGGTCTTCTTTTCAGTAATCTTTTTTGGCATCGTGAGTGTGGACTCCAAAAATTATTTATTAGGAGAAATTTCAAAGAGAAATTCCCCCTTTCTAATTTTCTGAAAAATCATATTTTAAGAGAATTATTCGATTACTAAACTGAACCTGGAAGACTCCTTTTTATACTAGACCTCGGATAGAAAATTTTTCCAAATTTTTGAAGTGGGATTCTAGAAAAAAATTTAAACACGTTTAAACTAAACCAAAATGAAGTCATCAAGCAAAGCAAAAAATGCTTTCAAAATTCGTCCGCGCTCGACAATATTGGCCGAAGCAGAAGCAGACGGATAACACCCCAGACTACATCAATGTGCATGACACATGTCATTACCCGATTGGCTAGCTCGTTTGCATGCGGATCGCAGCCTGCTTTAAAATTGTGATTTTCTTTCTTTCTTTTTTTTTTTGTTTGAAATCCCATATGTATAAAATTTATCTCATGAATATTATTTGGTAAAATAAATTTAATCATTTTATGAATAAATAATTCATCTCATGAATAATGTTTAGCAAAATGAATTTATTCATCTTATGAATAAATAATTCATCTTATGAATTCATTTTAAATATTTTCAAATGATGTTTAAGTCGAGGCTTGCAAAGGGACCTTAGGGACAATCTAACCTTAGCTCCAAATGGGTCAATTCTGATTATCATATTAGAATAACAATTGATTACCATTTAACAACACTTAATTCCACTAAATAAATGTTGTTGCACTCTTGAACACTCAAAAATTTACCAAATAACTTTTATTCCGACAATCAACCTCTCTATTAGACATCTGTGAGAAAAAACAACATTAACTACTGTCGTTATTTTTCTCACATCTTTTTTCATAGTTCCCAACTTGCCCTTCTCGAACAATTCAATAATACAGAAACAATCTTTGTATTAATTTCAAATGTCAAACATATGGAACACTTTGGTTAAAGATTTTAGAATCTTTTCGTATGCTTGTAAATCAACTAAGGAGACATCTTTTTCTCGTTAAAGACTATGGATTCTATGAAAAACAACTATTCCTGCTACATTTCACCTAGTTGCTGAATGCACGTACGATTTAAGTTAATGCGATGTGACTAATCCTTTTGGAACATCAAAACAACAAACAATCCAAGTACGAGTTTATGCTATTTTCTAGATTTAGAGTCACCATCTTACAGAATTAATTATTTCCGATAGCAGTAAAGAAACTACTAATTCAAGTGGTCATGCTCAACGTTCCAATCATATAGAAACCACGAACATAATACTTTTGGATTCCTATACACATAACCAATACAAGCCATCTAAAGTATCATATTATATTCTTATCAGACAAGTTGTCCAAACTTATCACCGACTAAGAACGTACTTTGATAACATATCACTTATTTGATTGAAGTATATCCGTGGTTCATTCTCATTGACCATTTAATCCAAACTTAACATGTCATGTTGAACTATATTCTTCTCATGGAATATTTTAGAAAATAATCACAAGCATATTTGAACCGTAAAATATAATCACACAATAAATAAATAAAATAATTTTATTTATTTAATATTTAAAACTAACTAATTGGGTTTTCTAAGACACCAATTCCAACAGAAGTGTGTATGATAGTTAGCCAAGCCCAAGAATGACCTTAATTGCATCACTCATGGAGGGAGACTCCCACTCCAGAATGGCCCTCACTTTGTCGAGCTCTATGCTTATTTTCCCTTCTTGAATCTTATGACCTAACAAGGTCACATGTTGCTGCACAAATGAACATTTCTCCCTCTTCACATGCAAACCATAGTCACGTAACATGTGGAAAGCCATTCTCAAATGTCGAGCACTATCTTGCAGGGTGGTACTATAGGCCACAATGTCATCGAGGTACAAAACCTCAAACTTATTCAAGAATGGATGAAAGATATTATTTATGAGTGTGCAAAATGTAGCTAGAGTGTAAATATGGCTAAATGGCATCGCCAAAAACTCGAAGGACCTGTACCGAGTTACGCATGTTGTCTTCTGCTCATCACCTTTGGTAATGCATGCATGGTAATATCTTGATCATAGGTCGAGCTTAGTGAAGCATCGCGCTTCACCGACATGGTCAAAAGATAAGCAATTAACGAAATTGGATACTTGTTCTTCACGATGATCTTGTTGAGTGCTTGATATTCAATACACAATCGTAAGGAACCATTATGCCTCTTTTAAAAAAGCACCGGGGCTCCAAATTGGGCCTTTGGAGGACGATTGAACCTAACATCAAGTAAACTTTTTAGCTATTTCTTTAACTCCTTTAGCTCCTTAGGTGGCATCCGGTATGACATCAGGGCAGGAGGCCTAGTCCCCGGCTCTAGCTCAATCCAGTGATCCACCTCCCTTCTAGTTGGAAGACTCTTCGGAAGCTGGGGTGGTACCACGTCCTTGAACTCCTCGAGGACGTCTTTAAACACGTGGTACGACCATCACATCCATTGGCCTTGATTGACCTTGAGAGTTGCGAGAAAGGTGAGCTACTTCTTCCACAACTCCTTGGCCAATTGCATAGCCCAGAGCGACTTTCCTGCGCTCCTCTGATTCTCATTTCAATGGCACCAAGCATGCCCTCTCCCCCTGTCTTGATGCAGAGAGTGTCAAGCCATTGTAGAGGAAAGTGCGTACCTTGTCTAAGCACTCCGTACCTAAGACGAGTTTGACGTGTCCATAGGAATCACAGAGATGTTGATCCTCCCTTTCCACTCACCCACTTGGACATTCACTTTGCACGCAATGCCTAACACTAGCTTAGCACTAGCTTCATGGTCTTTGGCCACCCTCCATTCTTGGCAACTTGAAGTGCCAGTCTTCGTGCCCCATCTTTGGAGAAAAAGTTATGCGTTGTGCCCGTGTTTACAAATGCGCAAGCGTTGCAGCCTTTTACCCACACTGTCGATATATAAGCCCCTTGGCTAGGGCCTTCACTTGTTCAATCCTAGGGGCTACATTTAGCACCTGGATGGAACCTATCCTTGTTGCCTCTGGAACCTCCGTGCTATCCTCATCCGTCTTCAAGATTACGGTTTTGAGTGCCTTTCACCTCGGGCACTTGCGAGCCATGTGTGCGCTCTTAGAAAAGAAATAATTTAGAGTCTAAGGTTCCTTGGACTTACCTTTATGGTGATGATCATTGGTTTTCTAGAAAGAGCGAGCTTCTCCTTCTATTTGTCTTCCCCACTTTTAGCTTTATTAGCCCTTTTATCTAGGGGTGTTCATCGGTCCTAACTAGGGCTAGACCGGATTGAACCAGACTGAACTGAAGACCGAAATTGGCCTCTTTTGAAGACCGAAGACCGGACCGGTTACTTCATGGACCGGACCGGACAGGACTGGACCGAATCGATTTGGACCTATTATCATTTTTTTTATTTTTAATATAAGTTAAATTTAGCATATTTTGTCAAATTTAGTCAACTTTAAAGGCAATTAATAGGAAAAAAAATAAAAAATAAACAATAGAAATAGATAGAAAATACAAAAATACACATGATCACCCATAAATACCACGACTCATCATAACAACTTGTATTTACTAAACTCGACCCCGGTAATGGACCCCTTTGATTTGATTCTCATATTTCTTGATTCTTCAATTATAACCAACAAAATTTTTCATTAATTTACTTGAAATAATTATACATATAAGTCGTAGCAATATATCAAATGCAATAGTTATCATTAAAATAAATAAGATAATTTAATATAGATATTTATGGGATATTTTAAGATAATTTTAAGCCCCAGTGTTATTAGTCTAAAATAGTTTACTTATCTAATAAAATATATAGGAGGTCCAACAACATCATTCGGGTTTTCGATCCGGTCTCGGGTTTTCGAGTTTGGATTGGACCGGACTAGACCGAGACTCGAAATTAGGTCAACTTGAGGACCAAGGACTGGATCGGTCCGGACCGATATTTGAACACCCCTACTCTTATCCTTCTGTTTTGGCATCTCTTTCAGGTATTCCACAAGGGACTCAACTATGGCTATTGCAACTGATAGATCCTGGACATCACGGTGTTGCAACTCATGTTTAGCCCGTGGCTGGAGGCTATCAAGGAAGAACTCTTTATCTCGCTTGAGGAGATCTAGGATTTCAAGGACGAGCCTAGTAAGCTCATGAACATAGTGTCGAATCGAGCTTGTATGCATCAAGCGTCTTAGTTGGGCTCGTGCCTCATCCTTGGCATCTTTTGGATAGAATTGTGCACACAACTCTTGTTTAAAGACATCCCATGTGTCAATAATGAGAGCTCCCCAGGAAATGTTCCCCCTCTTACGTTTCCATCACAAACTTGCTAGGTTAATCAGAAAGAGCGCTACTGAGCTAATGAGTTACGCATCACTGTGCAAGCCAAGGTGATCAAAACACAACTCTAACCCACTCAACAATGATTCATCGTCTTGGAATCATGACGACCGTCATATGACTTGGTACGAGGGATGTCCACCTTCACTAGTTCAGGCATAGCGCTTGGACGGTTGGTGTTAGCAGGCCTACACAATGGCAAGCCTTTTTTTTTTTTTTTTTGCCTTCGCTTTTGCTTCCGACACTGACACCTAGTACAAATACCTTCAAACGCCTCAACATGAGCAACCAATGCATCAAGACGTTAAGTGCCTCCAAATATCCCCTCTTTGTTCAACTTGAACTTCCTCCAAAGGCATGCGTTGGACCTTAGTAACGAGCACATTGAGTTGCACGGATAGCTTTGTACACGGTCGATCGCGCAACAAGGTCCTTGTTGGCTTACACTTGATAGCAACACGAGCCTTTGTTAGGGTCAATTCCGCCATGCTCATGAGCTCTATACTACTAGCAACCAAGAGCTCTTAGTTCAGCAACCACCACCAGCGCACTAACATGCACCCCAAGCGCAACTAAGGTGCACCACCTTAGGACCAAAGAGTGACACTTGAGCAACATAACTCAAGCAAAACGCACCATATGCGCAACAAGTCGCAACACATTCGTAACAAAGGATGGCACTTGCGCACTCAAACATAGCCCAGGCGCACACCTATGCAACCCAAGCGTAGCCTTCCTCAAAACTATGGTAGCCACAAGGACCACTTGCGCAATCTGGCACAACAAAGACATAACTAGGCGCATCACTTGCGCAATTGTACACATCAAGCAATTATTTGAAAGTGTGGCTCTACCAACCGTCACATGCTGGCTTTTACCAACTTGCATGACCCTAGCTACTCATGACACCTAGACAAGTGCTACATTAGCTTGACAACACCCCGTTCCTACTTAAGGAATGGAGGCTTAGTGGTGTTTAGGAGTGTTTGGAAGTGCGAAGCTAGGGGTAAGTAACACAAAAGAATGCTTCATATAGTTTGGAGAAGGCTAAGTTGACGTACATGGCTTGAGGGTTGGTGGACGCCCATGAACTAGCACCCCCACCCCTATTTATACTCGAGGCACCCCACCCCCTCCACTGTCATATTATAGCATCGACAAGATTTTTTTTTTTTTTTTTTTTTTTTTGGGGGGGGGGGGGGGGGGGGGGAGGGTGGCGCCACCGACCTTGGGAAGCTTCTAGGGGACGCCTTCCCTTGGCTTGCCCTAGAAGCTTCCTTTGTTTAATCTATTTAACAAAGGCCTTCTAGAAGAACTCTATAGTACAAGAATTTCCTAGGGCACTAGAACACTCTAGAATAATTCGAAAAAAGAATAAACACCTACATATATACAACATATTTATTTCGTCAACATCTTTCCCCTCTTCCATGCGTCAACCCATGACATCAGGTTCCAAATTTGTGTTGATAAAGACATAAGGATATGCCTTTGGGTCTTGTTTCAATTCATTATGATGATCGAATTAGGTTCTTTAAAAGGTTAATTTCTATTTTATACACTAATGATTTCTTCCAATTGACATTTTTTATTTTTTTTGACTGTACTCAAGGAACATGCATGTAAAACAAGAAATAGGGCTGCTGTAAACCAATTAAATACAATGCTACTATCAAATGTCACTGAGTTCAATCACTGTAATCACATCAAATGTTGACTGTACAAAGAAATTGTCAGAGGAAAATGCATACGTCGTTGATAGCAAGAACTTGACTATTGCTCTTCGTAACCTTTTTCATCTTCCTCAATAAATACCTTACACAAATTGATGCAGCCGCCATCTCGGCAACGGAAGAATCAGCCAAGGAGGGCCAATCCTCGAGGGCATAGGCAAGGAGCTACTCACAAATGCTCACCAGCTGCAAACAGACCATCTTGGCGTCACCATAGTTGGTGGCACCAATGACGTGGGAATGACGTGGGCTAAAGATCACGGCTGGCAGTTAGAGTTTAGACAGAGTTTGATTAGGATTAAAATTAGTTTTAGATTTCAGATTTAAACTTTTATTTATTTTGTTTAT